>OX388039.1:13674275-16174275 GCA_947578705.1 Lacanobia wlatinum
TAAATCACAGTTAGAAATTGTTGAGAAGCAGCTTGATAACACTAAATTGACTTTAGCAGCAGAGAGAGAAAAGACAGAAGTGAGTATGGTAACTGTGAATAGGCAATCAGATATTTTGAGAAAAGTTGAAACATTAAATGCCTTGACAGATAGTAACAGAATCTTAAGAGAAGAGCGTGACGTATTATCCTCTCAGGTCGAAGAGCTTGCAGCAACAGCTAAAGCAATGGAATCACAGCTGGCTCCATTGCAGGATCAAATTTCTGATCTTTCATCGAAAAATGAAACTTTACAATCAGAAAATAATGCTTTGAAGGCAGATTGTGCGAGGTGGAGAACCAGAGTAAATGCCTTAGTTGAACGTGCTAACAAAACTAGTCCTGAAGACTGGAAACGACTTCAAAATGAAAGGGAAACCTTAGCAAAAATGTTGACAAATGAAAAAGAAAACGTCAGGAAGCTAAATGAGGAACTGAGTGGTATTAAAATAGAAAAGACGAAAATAGAGGAACAGTATTCCTTGCTGTCAAGACAGCAAAATGCTTTAGCAGAAGAAAACAAGAGACTTAATGAAGAATTACAAATTCTTAGAGATGATATGGCTCGCGTTACTGAAGAAGTCACAAAACTTAGAGCTGAACATTCCGCAATCGTCGCTTCGAACGCAAAATTAACGGATGAACTTTCCAATAAAGATGCATCATTAACTGATATCAGAAACAAAGAAAATCAGATAAGGAAAATTGCGAAGAAGTACAAAGCCCAATATGAGGAGCTGGTAAAAACGGTAGAGGAAGACAAGAAAAAGAGTGAAGGTGATGTTGCTGCTGCTGATGCTGCATTAGCGGAAACTAATAAGAAATTCGAGGAACATATTGCTGAGCTTCAAGCAAAACTCGACGCCGAAAAGGTGAATACAGAAAAATTAAAACAAGAGCTAGAAACCCTTCGGACGGCAAATATGGAAAAAGAAGAAAAATCCAAACAAGTTTTGAAGCAAGCCAAAAGTAAAATTGTTCAACTAACTGAGCTCAAAAATACTTTAAGCAGAGAGCTAGATGAGTCTCGTAATAAAATAGGTGCTATTGAGCAAAGTACACGAGATGAACAGGATGTGAGATTAGCTCTAATCAAATCTCAATACGAGGGTCGTCTCTCACGATTAGAGAAAGAACGAAGTGAAGCACAAGCTGAAAAGGCGAGAGAGGTGGAAGCGCTGCATCAAAAAGTAACTATACTTCAGCGGCAACTCGCAAGTCAATCTTCGGCGTCAAAACAACAAGCAACCACTGAGAAAACTACCACAGATCCACCTACTGCTAATATAAAACCAATGGCTGGTGAGTAAAATCATTATATTTCTTATTTGTGTAATATTATCTGGCATCGCAACTCTTTAGAACAACAAGGACACCATATCCCAGGAAAATTTTGTTTTAAATGGCTTAAATGGCTCGACCCTTAACCAATTTCACTGTGCGCCGCCACTTTACAGATGAATCAAATTGGCGATGGAGTTACTAGTCAATTTCTATAGACATTACAAAAAACACCTAGGGCAGTTTTCTCATTACCATGCACAAAAACAAAACACAAAAAATATAGCAAAAACAGTTTTTCCTTTATGACAGTTTCCCTTACTGTCCCAATATAAAATAAAACTACTAAAACCATCCATAAAACAAACAGCCATTCAACTTTATCCAGTGTCCTATATGAGCACCCAACATATATTGTTTATAATACGATTAGGTGTAGCTCAGCAAAGTGTGACTGCGAGTCGGCGCGGTGGTGAGACACCTTTGGCATCGATTCGTCCGATGGCTCAAGTGGGCCCGACTGCACCTCACGACGCTCACACCACGGAGTACATGCCGGCCTCGTCGTCTCGACCTCTCCCCCGAGCTGCTGTAGCAGGCTCTACGGCACCACCAGAGTCTACACAGGTTAGAGCTATGCCAAATACTTTTTCATTTGATTAGGTATGCTAAAAATAAAATAGTGTGAAAATTTTCCCACAAACTTCAAAACCTGCTTATTCCTTTATTTTTGTTTGTATTGAAAGTTAAATTCTCGGGAGTCATATTAGATTTAAATAAAATTTTTGAATGTTAATAAATTATGCTATAAAAATACGGTTGTTTATTCCATAAATAAGTTATGTTGTCAGTTAAAATGTATGTAACAACTATATTGTGGAAAAAGTAGAATAACCCTTATAGCTGGAACTGGTTGCATTAAATTTAGATAACATTTTCGTCTTTTTTTTTTACATTTCAGGACATGGATACCAGTGAGGCTGGCATGGGTTCTGGTTCTAGTGACAGTACGGCACAACCCTCAACACATTCTCAAGCACCTCAACAGGTTTGCTGGATCATTCGAAGCAATAACTTTTATAAGCATACTTTAAATGACAAAAAAAAAAACATTTTCTAAGGAAACCTTTTATGTATTTTACGAATTAAGTTTGTACTATATTACCTAAATAGTAATAAACCGACAATGGAAGAATTTTAAAGCTAATGAAGTGGACGTTAATAATGTAACATTATCATAGGCCGTGGCGATGGTGATGCCGCGTATCGAGCAACCCAGCGGGCCTGCGTCCGGCAGCGTGACGGGCGTGTCCACTGCTAGCTCGGCAGCGGCGTCCAGCGTGCCAACGCCTGCCGCATCCGCACCACCAATTGCAGGTATTTTACCACAAGCCTTAACTTTCATGTAACATTACTAGACATTTGAACAAAAGTAAACAAAACAACAATAAAATCCGCGCACCATGCAGGAACTTGGACATCGGAACCAGTTTTTCCCGGTTCCAAAAAAACCGGGAATTCCCAGTTCTGAGGGTCACAAAAAGAACCGGTTCTATAATATCCAAACCCGGGGTTTTCGGCACTTACGGTTTTTTTGGTCATACTAAAAATATCAATTTAAAATTGGTAAAGAATATTATTTATGTGGAATACATGTAACACGTGGTTTAAACCACAAATAAGTAAAGGTCCTATTCCTAGTCAGTAAGATTAACTTTGATAATTATATTTCAATATTTTAAAATATTTAATGAAAATGAAAGTTACGCTTAATCCCTAATCTCCAAAATTTCAGTGAAATGGAAAGCTGGGTAAGCTCGCTCCATCGTCAACTTAGTCTCTGTCATCTCTGACCTAGACTAGAGTCAAGAGCAAACCCATCTCAAATAAAAAAAAATATGCTTACTTTTCTTTGCTAGTGTTGATTTTATGTTTGGTAAATTTATGAATATAACGTAGTATTTAATTGTTATTATAAAGAACTGATTATTATCAAACTTTTTTACAAAAAAATACAACCAACTTTCAAATAAAAATAAAATACTACAAAGTATAAAATAACTTTAATTTCAAACGTCGGTGTTTAAATGTTAAAAAAACAACCAAAAACATCAGTCTTTTATTTTTCACTTCTTTGGCCACACCCAACAACACCTCAAAATTCGCAGGAAAGCAGAAAACGCAATTTCGTATACTTGGATGACAAACAAAATACGTCATCCAAGTAAAGAAATACCAGCTATTTTGATTTAAAAGCCAAACTACTAAAACGATTTTGATGAAATCCTTTCACATAAAACAATATTTTTTTCAAATCGGATCATAAATGACGGAGTTATGAGGTAATCAAATAATAAAAAAAATACAACCGAATTTGAACCTCCTCCTTTTTTGAAGTCTGTAAAAAAAGGCAAAATTACTAAGTAGATTACATTACATTGATTGTTACTGAAAAGACCTGAATATTTTTTAAATAACAATTATAAATGTTTGATTTTATGATCGTTTTTACTACGTTCTTTCATTTTTTAACCATCTTCGTGAAAAAAAAAATGGAAAGAACCCAAGTACCCGGTTCTTGATAGCATTTGAATCCGAAAACCCGGTTCTTGAAAATAATGCCCTAGCAGGAACATATATCACAGAATTGGCCATTTCATGATGTGGCCGACCATTTCATGAAATGGCCAGCTAAAACTGACCATAATTATCGTTTAAACATCAATGTTTGATAATATGTCAATCCACGTTTAGCCACATCATGATATGACAACTTCAAATCTAACTTCGATGATGATGGAGAAGCTGGCGCATTTTTATTAGCTTTTTTAACGGAATTATTGTCCGCCGCCATGATGCAAAAACAAAACGATATCAGCACCTCTAACGGTGGATAATTTAACTATCGTACGATACTATCTTTAATGTTTGACCATCATTCCTCACATTTACGGTAAACTTACGAATTTGCAGTTTTAGTGAAATCAATATTTAGATGAAAAAGTGGATCAATATGAAAAATATGAAATTTTCCATGGTGTGTAATACCATTAGATACAGTTTTTCACCTAAATATATATTATTAATTGATCTGGCCAGACCATATCATGATGTGGGCAGTGGGTATTTTCCATTTCATAAAATAGTCGGCCACATTGTGAAATGACCAATTCTACAATATTGCCACGACATATCCATACTGAATAGGTAAACAGTTTTGTGTCATTCTATTATGCTTCTGAAATGGGGGTGACCACTATTGGTGTATTGAAAATGATAGCAGAAAACTTTTAAATAGGAGCAACAGCAGCACCGTCAACTTCTGGACCAGTATCACAAGCATCTGCTAGCGTGAGTACGTCCCATGCTCCTCCCGGCGTGAGCACGTCGCAGCCCGTGGCCGGGGTCAGCACGTCGCACGCTCCGGCCGGCGTCAGCACGTCGCACGCTCCGGCCGGCGTCAGCACGTCGCACGCTCCGGCCGGCGTCAGCACGTCGCACGCTCCGGCCGGCGTCAGCACGTCGCACGCGCCGCCCGGGGTCAGCACGTCGCACGCCCCAGCCGGAGTCAGCACGTCACACGCGCCGCCCGGAGTCAGCACATCCCACGCGCCGCCCGATGCGCGCCCGCCCAAGCGTCGCTTGCAACAACGACCTCTTGCTGCCAAGAGAACAAGGGTACAAGTACGTTGTATGTCATTAGGTTCGATTTGATAGGGATATCAGTTGGCACGAATGCAAATCTGCTTTGGTGCTATTATGACTTTGTCATGATTTAAACAGAACCTGCAGTGCAATTCTGTTAACATGTCGAAGTGCTTAGGCGAAGCGAAGCAATGACATTCACTTGTCTTTCACTCCACCTAAGTGTATACGGTGAGATTTCGAGAGAACAGACTGGCTGATCTTAAATAAAGCTAGGAAATAAAGCTTATAAAGAGATAAAGACTTGTAGGCTACTTTTTACATACGTTAGATTGCCAGATGATGAAAATTATGTTTATACGTTTAGGAATTTCTACAGGTAAATATCCGTTTTTCCCTGAGTATTTATCCAAAATAGTAAATAAATACTCTTGACGTACGGTTTTCGTTTTTAGTACGATACCTAGTGCAATATTTTTTTTTTACGAAGAAAACGTTATTTTATATTACTTTTATCAACTAAAACGCATCAAAATCTTATAACGATAGTTTCACACAAAAAACATGATACAATGAGGACCAACGTTCATTGGTTTTGACAAGATTGGCCCGACATATTCTACAGTCTGAATGAAGATTCAAAATCCAATATCCATGACCAGTTTCTGCCTAGGCGAGTTTATTCTGAACAAGGCTAAGGTGAAATCTCTAAAAAAACAGTATATTAATTGCTTCCGCAGTATTTCACGATGTTGATGTTCCATTCTATCCATAATCATCCGGTAACCATAGTATAACGAGTTATTTTCGATCAAGTGAATATTTTTTTTAAGTATGTTTTTATTCTTACAATCTGCTTGCTTTAGAGCATTTAGCTAGAGGTCACGAATTTTTATTTTTTCTTGAATAAACCTAGCCCAGTGGCTAGTTCATCAATCAGCTTTTCCCAAGAGGTCATATGATGTCTAGGCAGACTTTTCTTTTTATTCGATGGAATGTGTGGTGGTGGCATTATGCACCAGATTACAAGCAAGTGTGATGGATGCCTTTCAATACGTTTGGCGTAATATTTGAGCTTTTATTTCCTGCTTCACTATTGGCATCTTCAGGTTGCGGTGTAGTTGATTCTTGTAAATATACCTTAGTGCGTTCGTTATCATGCGCAGTATCTTTGACTGGAAACGTAGAATTTCCAGGTTTGAGTCGGCGGCAGTTCCCCACAGCTCCACTCCGTATGACCATATGGGCTTCAATATACATTTGTACAAATGGAGTATGGTTTCCAGAGATACTTTAAATTTGAAAGACATCACAAGTGAATAATGACTAAGGAATTATGTATATTTGTTTATAATTAATTTTATTGAACGACACATGTGTGTATTTCTATGATCAGACACCATCTTTTTTTTTATAGAATCGTTGCATATAAAGGAGTGTCATTTCTTTCACAATGCATCTATCATTAGTGGATACCTGTGTAGGGACGGCCAGCAATCTGTTTCATGTATGATTCTATCGATTCGTGTCAAATAGTGAAAAATCGATTCACAAAAAATCGAGATTCAAATAGATTTGTGGAATGATATTTTATTTTACCGTTTTAAATTTTTAATTATGAAAAGTTAAATAGTTTAAACTAGCACTTCGCCCGGGACTTCGTCCGCGCTGCAATTTTGCCTTAAGAATTTTTCTTCTTAAAAGTTAAGTTTATCGCGAACAGACAGACAGACGCGGTGGAGACTTTGTTTTATAATATTTAGTGATGATAATCGGTGTTTGGTCATTTTTATCGTAAAAGAGATTTATGAACTTATACTGCCTATTAATGCCATTGTATACTGAAGTAACAAAATAAGTGTAAAATATGGTTCCACGGATGAGTTTGATGAGTCAGTTTTCAAAAAAAAAACTAGATTCCTATCTTAAGATTCAATTTAAGGTTGAGTTAATGTGTCGTGAAAAAATTATTATCGATTTATCGACCTCAGATCGCCATTTACCATAATCACATCCCTACTTACACACCGATCTTGGCGTATCTATTGTGTCCAATTTCTGACGACCATCGCTATTCATAGGATTCAACTGTTTTGCTCTTCGACTCGGTTAAATAGATTTAATGATAGTGTCTAAACTGTGGCATATCCGTAAAGAGGGTTCAAAGGCATATTATATCAACGCTAAACTTATCCCTGCAAGCGATACTTGCCCAACGGTTGAACAATCAGGATACGCGCATCCTTGTTTACCCCCTTGATGGTATAAAAAATACCTATACTAGAAAGGTTTAGGTTTCTAAATAAAGGTAATCAGTCTTGATTTGAAACAATTTTTACTTAAACAAACTAATGGTTCAATTGATTTAGTAATTGTTATTGTTGTTTTTACATTGGTTTTAGTTGCATTATATTTATAAACTGAGTTTTTCACCAAAAAAACACATCAAGATTGTTTACCTTTAGTTTACTACCTTTCTAATACTTACCTCGTTGCGATGGCGTGTCAAATAGTAGAAAATCATTCTTATACTCGATAACCGCAACACCTAGCGCCATCTCTTATTGAAAGAGTTATTTAGTTAAAACTTATTCTTTATTTTTCTCAGTTTCTTTAGCTTTTAGACTCGTGAAACTTTTTTTTCTGTAAACTAAAGAATATAACAATATTTGCTGCACATTGATGTTGATAACTAGGCACGCTCCCATAGTATCACTGGTCATGTCTTTTTGATATGATATGGTTTTTCATGGTTTTCGGAATAGCTAATAAGTAATATAAACTCAAAATCGACATCTAAAATGGCGCCGACGTATTTTCCATCATGGGTGTAATTTTTTTGGTTTTCGGCGTGGTTAGTTACGATGGACACAAAATCACTGTCTAAGATGGCGCCGGCGAAGTTTGGCAACTTTTCGTCATGGTTGTCGTTTTCATGGTTTTCGGGGTAGCTGATTACGAATATGAACTCAAAATCAACATCCAAGATGGCGTCGACGAAGTTTGACAACTTTTCGTCATCGGTGTCGTTTTCATGGTTTTCGGGGTAGCTGATTACGATTATGAACACAAAATCAATATTCAAGATGTTTCTCTCTAATCTCTACTCGAGTATTTATCCTTCGCCCATCACTATTATACATAATGAACAACAAAATGCCACTAAAACTCGCTGCCAAAGTAGCAGGACTGGTGAAAAACAAGATTGTATTTGAATGAAGAAAAACTAAACCGTAGCGTTGTTTTTATATGTGCATCTCTCGCCTACACTACACCTCTAAGGCTGAGGACATCGTGGAGTACGTGCGCCAAAATATAAAGTATGACTTTTGACTCGTCATGGAGGATGACTTTTGGTCGCAGGACGTGGTGTTCCGTCGCTTCCGCAGACAGGTGCCACCAGAACGCACAATGACGTATTGCTAAGTGAAGTGAAGTGTTTTACTAACATAGGTTTTAAGTTTCTATCTACTAACACAATTTGTATTATTATTTTACCTATATATCTATATCTATGGGCCAAAGTAGCCTGAAAATAAAGAGCTTTATTATTATTATTTCGTTTATTTATTCTTATTAACGTATACATTACATTTTTAAATAAATATAACTTAAAAAAAAAACATAACTAAATACATTTAAAAATATAAAAAAGCTGCGAAGATTTTGGCTATCAGGCCATTTGCCGTAACGACTATCGACACAATGATAGCTGAGTCCACATTCCACATGTCGACAACCTCGTGTGCTAAGTCGAGATACTTGATTTGCTTCTCTTTCTCAGCCTTCACGAGGTTCTCGTCATGCGGGATGGTAACATCAATTATCATTGTGTGGCGCGCTAATCGGTCTACACACCACTATATTAGGCTTATTGGCAACGATAGTCCTGTCAGTGATGATAGACCGATCCCAGTACAACGTAACATGGTTATTTTCGAGAACTGGGTCGGGCACATACTTGGAATACGGTACCTCAGAATCCACAAGTTTGTATTTCGAAGCAAGTTGTTGATGGATAATCCTCTTGGTTGTGCCTGTGCAAGTACTCGCCGTTAGCCAGACGAGAACAACCAGACATAATATGTCTGATGGACTCACCCGGACGGTGGCATGCCCGACACACGTCCACCGTCCCGTTCTTCATAATATGCCTCCGGTAGTTATTCGTCAAGATAACTTCGTCCATAATCTCACAGACAAAACCTTTAGTTTCCCCGAAGAGATCATTGAAACGTAGCCAGGCCACAGACGCTGAAAAATCTACATCGGACCCATGAAGAGCCCGATAGAAGCGCCCGTGAAGCTCCTTGCCTTTCCACACCTCTTTAGCCATGGACAACGGGGTGAGTCCCTTGTCCACTGCGAAAACATCTCGGTGCATGCCCACATAAGCTTTGAGAAAATATTCTCTAGAGACTGCACACCTCGCGGTTGTGGAGAGTCTTGGCGTTTAAAAAGCCTCGACCTCCACACTTCCGCGGGATGTACAATCTCATCACCGATTATCGTGGGTAATGCATCCGGTTTGCGGTCAGCAGTGTACAGACCCTCCTATCCAGGGCGTCGAGTTAGTTAGAGTCCATTTGAGAATGCCGAAAGAATACATTAATACCGCCATGACCCAATGGTTGAAGGCGCGCACCTTATTTCCGCGCGATAACCTTTTGTCGGGCGGAAATAAGGTGAAAAAAGGTAGCCTGGTAGCTTGGTGGTAGTAGCCTTCTATTCAAAACCTATTTCAGGAGGCCAAAGAAGCGCTCCTTCAATGATTGCTTCATGTCAGCAACATTAATGCCCAACGCTTCCGACATTCCCAAATACTTGTAGGTTTCGGTCGAGCTGAGGGATCTAACCTGTATAGAATTCGAGAGTTGAATTCCCTTATCTCCCCTTTCTTTACATGCATAACTGCACATATTTCCACACCAAATTCCATCTTGATGGCCTTACTGAAGGTTTCAGTTACCTTCAGTGGCTCCATCAGTCGCGAATTGTTGGGGGCAAAGAGTTTCAGATCATCCATGTAAAGAAGGTGAGATATGGCCTGACCACTTCTGCTCAACCGATAGCCTAGACCTAAATTCTCCAGCATTGTGCTTTTAGCTCTAAGCACAATACTGGAGAATTTAGGTCTAGGCTAAAAAAACCAAAACGGACTCAAACTGTCGCCCTGAAATATTCCCCATTTAATCCATATAGGCACATCATTCCCCTGAATCGGTCGACATCCTGATCCGATAGCGAAGGACTGTTTTTCATTGCCTCATACGTGACTCAAGCAAGGTGCGCATCTATTTTGTACAACTCTAACACCTTCATGAGCCATGTATGTGGCACAGAATCATAGGCCTTGTGGTCTATCCGACATGTCGACAGATCCTTACGTGATCGACGAACCTGTTGGCTTATGGCCATGTCTATGAGGAGAAGCTCCTTAGTGCCGCGGGACCCCTTCCTACATTTTGTCTGAGAGGCGGACATGATGAGTCAATGTGCTCATTTATCTTCACTCTCAGGATGGATGTAAGAAGTTTATAGACCGTCGACAAACAAGTAATTGGTCTATAGTTCTTGGGTTCCGTGGGACTACGGGTCTTATGGAGCAAGTGGGTAACGCCAGTAGTTACAAACTGTAGTATTATTATCATAAACAAAAAAAGAAGTTGTCTAAATCAGTCCAGCTGTCTTCGAGTAATCGGTGAACATAAATATTAAAAAAAACTGGCCAAGTGCGAGTCTGACTCGCGTGCAAAGGGTTTCGGACCAATTTCATTTTTTAACATATTATTTTAACACTACAAACTTGTTATAGGTTTTCCTCCGTGGTCGAGTGGTTTAGGCGTTTGCTTTGAGACCCGGTGGTCGTGGGTTCGATCCACACATGAAGCACACTTTGTAAAGTTGTTTCCAGTTTGGCTAGGACATTGCAGGCTTGAATCACCTGATAGTCGGATGAAAAAATGATTCCGTGCTTCGGAAGGCACGTAGAAGCCGGTGGTCCCGGCCGTTAAATGGCGGTCGTCAAATAAACCATGTCAGAGGACCTTGAGGTGATTTAGAAACTTTGACACTAGGGTGTGTGTGGTCGTTTAGACCTTACTACCCACACGATAAGAAGAAGATGATAGGTTTCCTGTAATCTTTAGGTATAGATCAGCATTTTTTTTAATTTAGGCTCACTAGTTTCGGAGATAAGGGAGGGGGATGGTCATTTTTGGTCTAATTACTTGAATAACTTCAAAACTATTTATTTTAAAATTATGAAAAGAACTAGCTTCTGCCAGCGGCTTCGCCCGCGTGGTCCCTAGAGAACATACTCCCCGGATAAAAAGTAGTAGCCTATGTCCTTTCTCAGGCTCTAGACCATCTGTGTACCAAATTTCATTTAAATCGGTTCAGTAGTTTTGGCGTGAAAGCGCGACAGACAGACAGTTACTTTCGCATTTATAATATTACTAGCTGACCCGCGCAACTTCGTCCTCGTCACATTTTTCATTACTGCTCCGCTCCTATTTGTCTTAGCGTGATGATATAATTATAGCCTATAGCCTTCCTCGATAAATGGGCTATTTAACACTGAAATAATTTTTCAAATCGGACCAGTAGTTCCTGAGATTAGTGCGTTCAAGCAAACAAACAAACTCTTCAGCTTTATATATTAGTAAAGATAACTGCCAGGTTAGATTTTGGTGCCCCTTTGCACAAGGGTATAGGTGAGGCATCCCCACAACAGTATCGCTATTGGTTCATAGGCCACTTTTGATCAGTATCTATACTAATATTATAAAGAGGTAAAGTTTGTGAGGTTGTAGTGTTAATCTCTGGATCTACTGAACCGATTTTGAAAATTCTTTTGCCATTAGAAAGCTACATTATTTGTCAGTGTCATAGGCTATACAATATTAATCCGAAAAATACCACCCAACGATGTGGGCACGGGTCAGCTAGTTGATTTATAAACATGCCTTTAATAGCGTGCCAATCGAAAATTGGCACGCTATTAAAGCTATATCCAAAACTATGAGAAATATCGAAAAACACTAATAGGAGTCTCGAACCCGATTTTGATGAAAACTAAAACTGCATCATTAGATTTTTGAAAAATCATTTTTCCTACCCAGGAATCGAGCCAGTTGATTTTGAAAAAAAAAGAAAACATTCTGGATTATCACACTATATCCGAAAGTGTAGCTAATAGGGATCAAATTCTAGGAAGTAATAACACATGACAATGGAAAGAGCTCATTTTTTTTAATTTTTTAGCGGTGGTTGTCAATGCCACAAGGTTTTTATCCCTTTTAAAAGAATTGATCCTGTAGGTTCGCAGAAAATGCTGTAGACAATTTTAACAATAAATAAATTATCTTAAAACTATAATTAAATAGGGTTGACCAGGGGTGTTTAACTTCTAAAAGAAAAGTACGAAATCCGCGCGGACGAAGTCGCAGGTGAAGTTTCTAAACAAGGCGCAATATAATGAGATACTTACTTACATGTTTTTAGGATGTTCATATGGAATAATACCAATATTTAGCTAAGAGTTTTCTATCTCTAAAACTGTAAATGTTGAAATGAGTGTATTTGAGATGATTTTTGTATGGTTCAGGGATTTGAACGGTCAGTGGAAGTAGAATACCAAGTACCGACTTCGTCACGCTGCGATCAAGACGACGAGGGCGTCATCGTCGTAGACTCGGAAGAAGACGACGAGCGATGCACTGGCACTATGTACAGGGTATGGCTTTACCCAAGCATCGATTAGTTCTATCGTGTCACGGGAATAAGACATTTAATTCTCCATTTTTAACACTCATAGGAGGGAGAGGAAGAAGAAGAAGAGGATATGGACGAAGAGCAAGAAGTGGAGGCCGGCGAGGAGGAGGAAGAAGGAGAAGGAGACGACACGGAGAACACCGCCCGACAGGTACATAGTCATGTCGTGCTGCAGTAACCACTTTGATCAACTAATATCATTACTTACAAATAAAAATGGGTCACATTAATTATCGAGGCGTAATATTGTCCTCGTGAACAAACTTATCATGTAATTCAAGAACGAAAACTTAAGCTATAAGAAATTGAGAAGTAGTCAAATATATCAAGCAATTCCAAGTTTAAGTACATAAGTAACAAGATGCATCCCAAGACAATTTTAGTTCATTGGATTCAACCAAACAAGTTAAATCTTATCCTACTAACACTGAAATCATGAATTACTTGTTAGTTTATGAACTTGTTATATCTACACAGTGCTAAGTGTATCTTTTTTAAGCTTGGCCATTTTAACATAACTAATAAATTATTTCAATCTATATGTTTCTGTTACTTATTTTGTATTATTTTTGTCGCTCATACCAAACTGATTTGGCTCAGTCTTCTAGCAACGCTCCTAACAAACCATGAGCTATGTTGATAGTTGAGTGGCCATTTTTGTAATTTGTCACCAAAAAATTGCAAAAACTGTTTTGCTACTAGTCAAGATTATAAAAATATTTTTCTTTCAGTTGTAATAGAAATTGAACGTAATGTTGACAGTTAGTTGTTCCAAATAATTATAACAACTATCTAAAATTCTGAATTCAAGTCGAGATGACCGATTGATTTATTAGTTTGTTTGAATACTGAAGTGTGTGGTGGGTGTGGTTCAGGAGTCGCCGGCGCAGTCCCCGGAGGCGGGCTCGGAGGCGGAGGAGGGCGGCCCGCGCGCCGCGCCCGACAGCGAGCCCGCGCCGCCGCACCAGCAGATCGAGGCCATCAGCAGCGGCACGGAGCGTACGTCTGCATGCATTCACACAGCAGCTCTCCGGACCTACTATGAAATCCGAGTGCCATCATGGTTTCTTTGCGACAGAGGGACTCTCTCACAACAGAACCATAATGCTATAGATATCTCATAGCCCCATTCTCGCTTAGATTCATAGTTCGAATCGTACTTTCTTTACGCAAGATTCGTTTATTTATTATTTGGTACACCAACAGCAATACATACAAATTACTATCCGTAATACACAGATATCGATTGGTAGTTGATTATGTTCCTTCAATTGGGATGCCTCGGTAACTTGGAGCCAAATTGGGTGGTTTTCAAATAATCTGCTATCTACATATTGATCCCAACGTAAATATCGTTGGTTGGTAGTTGCGAGTTTAGGTAGACAGGGTCAATGTAAGGATGATTGGCGTTGAAATAACTGCAGCTGCTTTCACGATACTGAGCTGAGTGCTCATATTTTCATTCTTGTTATTAAAGAGGAAAAGGAAAAAAGCATAGATGAAGATATTTCATTTTTTTGCGGTCGGGTTTTTTGATATTGGATAGTTTTCGCTGATTAATATTAACGTATTTCATCATTAAATGTTATTTAACTTAATTTTGATTTTAGAAAGCGGAGCGTTATCTTTGGGTGGCAACAACGGTGACGACGGCGACGATAGTATAGTGCCATCTACACCTACACTTTATGTACCGAGGCGCAATGACGGGTAAGGATGAGGGAGGGCTTTATAACACCGGATGGCGCTTGCCGCAAATTTCGGACCTCCAAAAAGGTTTGGCTAAATGTAGGGTTTCAAACATCGACATCCACACGCTTGCGCGAGCGCTAGTAGAATGATTTTCTATGTTCTGAATAGGCAAGCATTATGGATATCAAGCTAGTTTCGGCTGTGTTTGTTGAAGTTTGGCAAGCGTGTGGATACGGCTTAAAACTTTTAGCAGTTGGTAATTATGAACATTCATAAGTGAGTTATGACCAACCGGGACCGCTGTACCGTGCCTTAGGAAAGTGCGGTGAGGCGGGGGGATGACAGGAAAGAGCATGGGTTCACATAAGTCCAATACTGTCGGACAGATCTTACGCTATCAATGTACAATATTTTATAGCATACCACTTACAATATTTTTTAGCATCCACGCAACCGTCCAGCCGCGCGAGCGACTCTCGCCCCACCCGTCCGCGCATTATATGTCACTATTTTTTTTACGACCGCGCGAGTCCCTTTCAATAAAACGATTACTAATGAAAAACTACTATAGCAACATTCGAATAGAGCTCAAAGAAACCGGAATTTAATTTAGTTAAAATAGTCTAGTCAACAAGTGCTTTTTTGGTCAACTATTTTCAGTAGTCTCGGAAAAATATGAATGAGGTGTCATTCGATTCGGAAGAGCATGTAGATAGATGATTTAAAAAAAAAATTAAGTACCACTCGAAAGAATTGCAAAAGTTATAAACAATTTACTGTAAAAGAAAGAAAGGTTTGGTCTTTTGCAAAAATCTCAAAATCTGATCAATATTTTTGAAATCTAAAAAAAGTTTCGAAAAGAAGAGAAAATGGACTGTAGGACCAATAGTTATAACTTTCCCAGAGGGGTAAAAATACCACCGAAAACGGGTACTCTGGCTTTCGCAAGCCACTTTAACAATAAAATTGATATAAACATATTAAATATATTTTGTTTTTTTTTTTGATAGGCACGCGTTTGACCACTATCTCACCTGATGGTAAGCTATGATGTGGTCGAAGATGGAGCACGCTTGCCTAGAAGTAACCTATTCACTCTTACTTAAAGACTCCCAGGTTGTAGCTATCAGGAAACAGACTCCGGCAGGGAATTCCACTCCTTAGCTGATTTTGTGCAGCTATTCCGGCGTGAAGTACCGTCTCACCTTTGCTAGGATCCCCAACTTCTTTGCAGCCACTTGAGCTTTTGCCTCTATGAAAGGGCCAAAATTGAGGGTAGATGTTAAAGTAACCCTAAGGAGCTCAAGTTGGTCGGTAATCGGCTCGGTTGCACCTCGGAAAGATGGAGCTGGGAGGAATGGGCTCCTTTTAGCGGAAAATAGACACGCCCCAAGCGTGTCTATTTTCCGCTAAAAGGCAGCATTGAACTTGACCAGATTGACATCGCCCCATTCAGAGACAGCCTATAAGGACACGTTTAAGCGCTCAACCATAGCCTCCCGGAGAGATCGGATCTGCGACCCACCAGCTCGTGTGTCTGACACATATCTCTCAGCAACAGTGCTGTCGTCTGCATACCCAAAGATAACGGGTTTAAGCAGATCATTAATATGCAGCAAGAACAGTGTTGCCGAGAGCACCGACCCCTGAGGAACCCCGGCATTAATATCCAGCAGTCCAGACGAGCAGCCATCTATGACCACTCGGATAGACCGATCCCTCAGGAAATCCGCGATCTAGTCACACAATCCGGCGGGCAGACCGAAGGAAAGAAGCTTACTAATAAGGCTATCGTGCCATATCCTGTGGAAGGCCTTCGAGATGTCAAGGGAGGCCGCACGGCCTCCCCGTGCTTCTCTATGGCCTCACTCCTGATGTGAATGGCATACGCTAGAAGATCCCCAGTAGACCGATTTCGGCGGAACCGGTATTGTCGGTCACTAAGGATATCATTCGCTTCTAGGTATGCCAGAAGCTTATGATTCAGCACGCGTTCCATACTCTTACAGAGTATGGACGTTACCGAGATAGGTCTATAATTCGACGGGTCAGCTCGACTACCTTTCTTGGTCACGGGCTGCACGTTAGCTTGCTTCCAAGCCTTCGGTACTTTTCCAGTCTCAAACGAAAGGCGAAATAGGCATATCAAGATCGGAGACAACTCAGACGCACAATTCTTCAGAACAATTGCCGGTATCCCGTCGGGGCCACTGGCCTTGTTCACGTCTAGGTGACGTAGTACCCTACGGACGTCCTTCTGATGAATGCGAATGTTCGACATACTCGACTCGCATCCATCAGGAGAAGCAGGGGGCCTCGCGCCACCAGGATCCAGACGTGAAGATTCCGCAAACAAAGAAGCAAACAAGTTCGCTTTCTCCTCAGCGGAGTGGGCCAGCGTCCCGTCGGGTCTCAGCAGTGGTGGTAGTGAGGGGCGACAGAAGTTCGACCGACTTAGCCAGGGACCAAAAAGCCTTACTACCTGGGTATGAAGAAAGTTTGTTCCCTATTCGGCTAATGTGGTCAAACCGAACCCTCCGCAACACCTTCTTGCAGGACTTGGCAGCCCTGTTGAAGGCTCTCATCTTCTGACTCATGTCATGTGTTTTACGCGTACGAGCGTCGACCCATGCTAGGTACGCCGCGCGCTTAAGCGCATCAGCTCGATTGCACTCGACACCAAACCATGGACGAGCTTCGCCAGACATTGTTATGTCAGAGAACGGAATGTATTACTCCATTCCCCTCCGCAACACATCCATCACGGCGTCTGCGCACGCCGAAGCATCAGTCGAAGAAAAGCAAGTAAACTGCCAAGGATAACATGCGAAGAAAGATCGCATGCCATCCCAATCTGCTGACCTGTATCGCCATACCCCGGCGGTGCCTCTTGGGCTAGGATCGGGCGGGGAGTAGACAGACGGACACTGACTTCACCAGACAGTGGTCGGAACTACCCAGTGGTGAAGAAATCGACACCAAGTAGCGGTCTGGATTTATTGTCAGCAAAAGGTCCAAACAATTGGCAGTGTGCGAATAAACATCCGGCACCCTCGTTGCCCCGTGGACCAACTGGGTAAGATTTAACGCTAGTGCTAGCTTTCGCGTCTCGTCCAGCATGGCCTGTGCACTGGTATGGGAAGAGCCATTCCTGATGGTGGTGAGCGTTGAAGTCCCCCAGTAATACCTTTTGGGCAGAAGGGTACCGGTAGATGTCGTTCCGGGCGTACATACATACGCCCGCGCGTGTCTAAAATGGTACTCCAGGGTAAACCCTGAGTCAGACAGGTATAACACATCTGACGGACATCCGATCTGCGTCTCCGACAGGAATAAGAGCGCTGGTTTCTCGATCTCGTGGTGGTGATGGAATGCGTCGAGATTTGAGTGCAGACCTCATATGTTAGAGAGTTGCACTTTGTATGAGAGGGGGAGTGCTGCCGCTGTACAGCTTTTCTCTATATATTCCTGTTCATTGTGTGTGATTTGAGTGAAGGAAGGAGAGGAGAAGGAACTGAAATGAGGTTCCATGCTGCTAACCTTCAGGCACGCTCTGACAGAACGGCATCATTGGGGGACTAGCCTGGAGACTGCGGCGACGCCCGAGCCCCCCCGGGAATGTCCATTGGGCCCTCTCGTCTGGTCGCCAACCAGCACGATGGTGAATTCCGATATTTTTTGACAGTTGGCGAGGCAGCCTTTTATGTGTGGCTAACACACTACTTGGGCCCCCAACTACCTGCGGTCCGCCAGCGGCGCACCATGCCTCGGATCCCGCTACCCTCCGTGACTAGTCTCCCGTTACGCCCATGTCAGCGCAAGCCTGGTTGGTCTATATGCATTGGAACAACTATTTCGACCTAACTCCTCTGAATTGGCTACACTATGCATCGTACCGGAACGCGGCTAGGCCGCTTGGCGGTACGTCTTTGCCCAGTGGGTGGTCACAAGCCATCGGCCGGAGCCTACCACCAGTTAGTGTCACCTGATTAGCACCACCCGGGGACCAATTGTAGGGTCTAACATTAGATATTCTCCTACGGACGCAGGTGACTCGGCCCCCAATACCAAAATAAAGAATAGAAAAAAAAAACAGGCAATTACTAGATATATATGAATGATTAGAAAAAGATAGATGAATGCACAATAATCCGCCGGCAATTTGTTTTTATCGCGAGTTTTCAATTGGTTATGCAACAGTTACTTAACATTTTTTTTTTTTCTGGTTGAACATGAACTTTGCAAGTATGATAATTGTCTACACTAATATTATAAAGAGGAAAGATTTGTTTGTTTGTTTGTTTGTTTGAAATGAATAGGCTCCGAAACTACTGGACCGATTTGTAAAATTCTTTCAGCAATGGATAGCTACATTATCAGGGAGTAACATAGGCATATTTTATCCCCGTACTCCCACGGGAACGGGAGTTACGCGGGTGAAACCGCGTGACGTCCACTAGTAAAACTATAAATCAGATTTTTTTTCGTCCATGGAGCTATTCTTAAAAGGTTTCAGAATAAATCCCTGTTGGAAAAACAAAAAAATATATATTATTCAATTTTTAGGGTTCCGAACAAAAAACGGAACCCTTATAGGATCACTCGGGTGTCTGTCCGTCTGTCTGTCTGTTTGTTTGTCCGTCCGTCTGTCACGGCCAATTTTCTCCGGATCCACTGGAACGATTCTGTTGAAATTTGTTACACATATGGACTTCTGTGAGCCAAACAAGGACGCGTTACGTAAGTTTATTACATTTTTAGTAAAAGTTATTTGAACAATATCATGTGACATATCAAATGAAAGGGCTTACTGTGAGGGTCTTAATTATATTTTTTTCATTATTTTAAAATAAATGGTTTTGAAGTTATTAAAGAAATTAGACGAAAAATTACCATTCCCCCTTTATCCCCGAAACTACTAAGCCTACAATTTTGAAAAAAAAAATGGAGATAATAGATCTTTACCTTTAGATTACAGGAAAACCTATAAGAAGTATATAGTGTTAAAATAACATGTTAAAATAATAAAATTCGTTCGGAACCACACGAGTCCGACACGCACTTGGCCAGTTTTTCTTTGGAAATTTCCTCTTCTTTTCGAATCTTTTTTTTAGATATCAAAAATATTGATCAGATTTTGAGATGTTTGCAAAAGACAAAACCTTTCTTTCTTTTTTTTTTCAGTAAATTGTTTATAAATTTGGCAATTTTTTTTTTTCAAAAATCATGTAAATACTCTTCCGAATCGATTGACACCTCATTCATATTTTTCCGAGACAACTGAAAAAAGTTAACCAAAAAAGCACTTGTTGACTAGACTAAAAAAAAATAAAAAAGAAGTCGTTTATTTCGGACTACGGTGATCCATATTTTGTTAGTATTTCAAATAGCTTATATTCTAGTGTTAGTAAAACATTGATATAAAAATTGTATTTTTGAAACAAAGGATGTCCAGGCAGGAAAATGTTCCCTACCTAATCAACTTTCTTATTTAATGCGTAATATTTGGTATACAGCTCTCCGCCACAGCTCTCAGGATATAGTTGCGACTACTCCGCACTCTGCACAGTAGCGAAAAAAAAAGAAAGTTTCTCAAATTAATAAAAAAGGATGAAAATAAAGCTTAATGTTGAGGATGTCAAAAAAATATCGTATTGATTTTTTATTTATTTAAGCTTATGTACTATAGTGGTACATAGGCGAACTTAATGCAAGTAGGGGAAAAAGTCGAAATAACCCCGCCCACTCCATGCGGGGTTATTTCGACTTTTACAAGAAAAATATAAAAGTTACTGGGAACAATTATTTTGTACTATAATAGTTCATTATATACCCTCTAAAATTACAACAACATTAGAAATAACGTATAAAAACAGAAAACTTAGCACATTTTTGTTTGATCTCCACACACTTAAACGGTTTACAAACAAGAATGGCGAACTGTCATTTCCTACTTTTCTTTTTCTCAATATTTTGTTTACATTGCACAGATAAAATTCACTCTCACGGATAACAAATTTCATATAGCGCCATCTAAAAATTTTGTACGTTATTATTAAGCTAACTTTAGCGCTGTACATTGTACACGTTTTAACTGGGAGATGTCGTTTGGTGATTGTATTCACCATGGACAGTTAAGAGTCCGTGCATAAAATTGACTCGCGCAAGATTAGGCATTTTCATGTTAGTGTGCACGTTTACGCACACACGGCCGCGCGTAAAGCTTAGAGATCGCGTTAACAATTTTGATCCTTTAGTTGAGAATTAAAATATTTTAAGAGCATTTGGTAAAATGCGTTTTGATTTTTGTTATTAGTAAGGTATATTTAGTAAGTTTGTCTACATTCAAAATGGTAAGTTAATATGGCAATAGGCTGAAACCAGAAATAGTAAACTGCAATTTATTGACAATGTCTCATCTTTAGAAATGTAATAACATGTTTTTCTTATACTTGCTTAATATTTATTTGTTAAAACTTTATGCACAAGTAAAAAGAACTAGCCAAGTGCGAGTCGGACTCGCGTGCAAAGAGTTCCGAACGAATTTCATTTTTTTTAACATGTTATTTTAACACTATACTTTTTATAGGTTTCTGTAATTTATAGGTAAAAATTTATTGTTTCAATTTTTTCCAAAATTTTAAGCACAGCAGTTTAGGAGATAAGTGGGGTAATGGTAATTTTTCGTCTAATTTCTTCAAAACCATTTATTTTAAAATTATGAAAAAAATATAATTTAAATACTCACAGTAAGCGCCCTTTTATTTGATGCCACACGATATTGTAAAAAAAAAACATATTTTTTTAAATCTTCTAGTTTGACCCCTAAAAGTGACCTCCATACTTAAACTTTAATGATTTACGTAAGGCGTTCGTGTTTGAGTCACAGAAATCCATATGTGTACCAAATTTCAACAGAATCGGTCCAGTGGATCCGGAGAAAACTGGTTGTGACAGACGGACAGACAGACACCCGAATGATCCTATAAGGGTTCCGTTTTTGTTCGGAACCCTAAAAACACTGTATAAAGGCGGACTTAGGCATTTTCTACCAGTCGACTTTAGGGTGGTGCAGAGAGGTGCATATTATAGGAAAGAAAAAAAAGAGAGAAAGAAAAATACAATCATAAATACATAGATACATACATACGCTTTAATAAAATTCACAACGTTAGGTATTATGAGAGAACGAAACCAACGAATCAACGCTGTGATGATTCTACCAACTTCTTGCGAATGTGCTTACATGCCTTCAACTTAAAGGAAAACCGACTGGTTGCCGTTCTGATGATCAGAGGGAGCGCATTCCAAAGGAAGATCGTCTGGACAACGAAAGAAGAGTGGATAAACCCAGAGCGGTGTCAAGGGCATCGTAGAAGACAATTATTGGTAGAGCGTTTACTGTAGGCAGAGCAAAGGAATTGAATTTGTGTGGTTATATAAGTGGGAGAAGAAGGATTATTAAGAAAAGGAAATACTTATTCGACACAGACCCATCTTGAAGACAATGATCTCCTCAGTGACCATCAATATGGCTTTCGCCGGGGACGGTCAACTGGCGATCTTCTTGTGTATGTCACGCACTGTTGGGGCGAAGCCATCGAGAGACACGGCGAAGCACTTGCCGTGTTGCTTGATATCTCGAAGGCCTTTGACAGGGTCTAGCACGCAGGTCTACTCAGCAAGCTTCCTGCTTATGGCATTCCAGCTGGTTTTTGTAGCTAGATATCAGACTTCCTAAGTGAACGGTCGATCCGAGTGGCCGTTGACGGCTGCTCCTCTGACCTCATGGCTATTGATGCCGGAGTTCCTCAGGGGTCTGTTCTCTCTGCAACTCTTTTCCTGCTGCACATCAATGACCTACTTCAGCCTGGTCTTGTTGGGTCTGAGAGAGGCCACGGTAGAGCGGACAAATTTGACCTTAAGCCTCCCAGTGGGGTGATGACAATCTGGTCACTTTTAACGCCACCAGAACACAGGCGTGTCGTTTTACCGCAAAAAGGAGTCGTTTTGACCATACTCCTACTTTTCGGGGTGCATCTGTTCCTGTGACTGATCGGCTCGAGCTCCTAGGCATGGAGTTGATATCCAGTCTTAACCTCGGCGCCACCATCGAGTACAAAGCCCAAACCGCGGCCAAAAAACTGGGCATCCTAAATAGGGTGAAGCGATACTTCAGGCCTGGACAGCTTTTAACCCTATACAAAGCACAAGTCCGATCCTGCATGGAGTATTGTAGCCACCTTTGGGATGGCTCAGCTAAGTATCAGCTTGCCGCGCTTGACTCGGTGGAACGCAGAGCTAAGAGGCTCATAGGTGACGTAAAACTGGTGGATGCCAAGCTACATAGCTTGGCTCATCGCCGTAAGGTTGCCTGCTTGTCGGTCTTCTGCAGATTGTACTTCGGTGAGTGTGCCCAAGAACTCCACGACCTGATCCCACTGGCCCCCTTGTACCATCGGACATCCAGACGCACTGCATCTTACCATCCCTACCTTGTTGCTATTCCACCAATTCGCATTAAGCGTTTCCAAACGTCTTTTACAATGCGCACAGCAAAGGAATGGAACTCTCTGCTTGCGTCCGTGTTTCCGATCACTTACAACCCTAATCTCTTCAAAGTTAGTTTGCACAGGCTCCTTCTGGGTAAGTTCGCTCCATCGTAGACTTTGTCTCTGTCATCTCTGACCTAGACTAGAGTCAAGAGCAAACCCATCACAAATAAAAAATAAAGTTATACAATTGCGCTAAGCGTACTTATACCGAAAGGGTTACCATCTCAGCATTTGCTGGGCGTTAGATACACAGCGTTTATTATCAGTTTGGATAAAGAGTATTTCTATTTTATCAATACACATACAATTCTTCCGTTATTGAGTGATTGAGTGACTGACAGACATCGCACAGCCGAAACTACTGGTCGTACAAAGCTGTAGAAAAGTGTAGAGGAGCATTGAGAGGATTTCCCAAAACCCCTACGCGAACAGGAAAAAACGGGATATGCGCGTACAAAGTAGCGGGTGAAAGCTAGTTCTATTCTATAAATCAAATCCACAACTGGTTAATTAGTCACAGAGAAAGCTGCACTCTACCAAAGTCAGGGAAAGGTAACAAAATTAAGTCTGAAAAAATAGAAAGGACTGATCCATTTTGGAACAAATGTATAAAAAAAATGTATTTTTACAACACATGTGTCATATCTGAAATAGCTGATCCCGAAAGCTAGGTCCATAAATCTTAGAGACGACAAATATTGAAATTTGGTTTTGTTTACATTGTAACCGTATTCAAATCCAGGTCATAAAAATTCACGGGCCTTTTCTCCAATTTTGTCTTCCAAAAACTTTCTAATAACTCTTTTGACTTTCATTGTGTAATCAGAACCTGTCCATACTGCAAACAAACACACATACTTTTTTGTAATATGCAGTTGGTCTTGAATTTGGTACTACCAGTCGTGATTTTTACGAACTATCGTTTCCTCATTTTTGATTTTCCATACGAGATTTGTCGTAGAGCTCGATGCTGCGCTCGACGACGAATCTCGGTTACCTACCTCTTGCGCAAAAGATACAGATATCCACGCATGTGCTTTTCACGTAACATTCATTCGAACATACGTAATTCGGCAAAATTATACTTTTTCCTCTTTTAGGTAACTACGGAAACCTAAAAAAATAATCGACTTCCAAAAAAACACTGAAAAGAGTGAAATAACATAAATTTCGGAAATCGGTGTTTCTGGTTTCTTTTTCTTCGGTTATCTTTTTTAACCGACTTCTTAAAAAAAGAGGAAGTTCTATGTATGTTGGGCTGCTTGTATTTTTTTTATAGATGTTCACCGATTTCTCCACCAAGTATTAACCGACTTTTAATTTTGTTTTATTCGATACTCCTGAGGTAGTCTCATTGTCACAAAGTTAGAATCTGATGATGGGATCCCAAGAACATCGAGAGCAACCCTCAAATTTTATAGGCAGATACAATGTTTTTCATATACTCTCTAACGCTATTCAGATATATTTGCGTGTTAATCATCATCTCATGCTTATGATGGAACCACCTGAGAAGTCTACCCATTCAAACGAAAAAAAAAAAAACGAATTGGTCCAGTTGAGAACCACCTTGTAGTCGGTTAAAAATCTGTCGACTCCTCTTATTTGAAGTCGGTTAAAACACATAATTTACAGTTTTTAGGACATAATAAAAAAACACGGACTTGCATACTATACATAACGCAAACGGTTAAAATACAGAACCTGCTTTTTTGAAGTAGGTTCAAAATCCAAACTTCATTTCTTAACACATAATGTATTTACAACTATATTTTTAATATCAGTACTGAAAACAAAATAAATACTCAACGGACCAAGTTGTAGTAGTCGAAGTATATTCTTGCTAAAATTCATACGTAGAGTTCGCGAGTACCAGTGACAAGAAGCGATACGTCCTCCCGCTGCGCTAGCTGGGTTGACACTAAGGCGATCGATTTTGCGCGCATGTTATTATAGTATATTTTGAAATTTATTTTCTATATCAAAATACGTTTTTTTTTGTAAAGAAAAATTTTGTTTTTACTATAAAAATAACTCAAGATTATTATGGTATTTTTTAATTTCTTAAATATCCAGCTTAACATTAGAAAAAAAAATACAAAAGTGGCTGAATTTTTCCGTAGAAAGACGTAACGTCATCATTTTTTTCTGCTGATTTTTGTATGGAAATGGAAAAAAGTGACCAACACCAACGCAAAAGGGTTAAATGCTGTGGTCACTTATATTTTTATATGATCAAAATTTCTCGTAGTTTTTCCTGAAACGATGGTCAAACTTCACTCTAACATCATTTTTTTTAAAAATGGCATTGAATATCAAAGGTTTACCATTAGTTATGAAGTTTTTTTGTAAAAACCTTCAAGCCACATGCAAGATGAAGAGTTAAGCTACCGATAACGTGCACAGTTTTGCTAATATTATGTTACACATTTTAACAATAACGAAACAAAATTGACCGAAATCAGTCGTTTGGCAGGACGGACTCTTAATATCTATTAGGAAATTTTATACTACATATTATAATAGTAAGTGAAAAAAAAAAACAAGTAGGTACGGTTTTATTAAAATATGTATATTATTTCAAGTTCCTTTTTTATTCATTGTATATGATGAATAAAAACTAAATTTATTAAATTAATTATAGTTACTCTGACATGGGATTTAAATCTGAGTGGTACGTCGGTATGACGGTCTTGATAATACGAGAAAACCCACGACCCATCTGTGGATATTTTGTCTCATGTGCGTCTGACAATCTGACATAGACAATCCGGTAACAAAACAATATGTGCCGCCTTGAGCGTTGACGGCGGACTGACTGAGCGTTCGGCTTTCCTTCGGTCTGCTCTGCCCCGTCTCACCGCGCACATATCTAAGGCGCGGTACAGCGGTCCCGGTAGAACTATAAGGTGCAGCGCAGACGAAAGAAACACTTTTTAACCGACTTCGAGAAAAGGAGGAGGTTCTAAATTCGGTCAAATTTTCTTTTTTATGTTAAATCTGTCATATATGAATCGATTTGAAAAATTCTTATTTTATCC
Organism: Lacanobia wlatinum; assembly: GCA_947578705.1. Lineage (NCBI taxonomy): Eukaryota > Metazoa > Arthropoda > Insecta > Lepidoptera > Noctuidae > Lacanobia > Lacanobia wlatinum. The sequence continues at coordinate 13,700,304 of OX388039.1, forward strand.
GAAAGGATATACTTCCCGATTGGTCCCATAGAATTTAATGCTGCTAAACAGGACTTGCCTCTGGCGGCTTTAAAATATCTGAAAGCCTACAGTCAGGACTTATTTATAAAAATGTAGACAAAAGTGTAAATATGTATTTGTATTAATAGTAGGATGCTTGCGTAGGTTCGGCGAGGCGGTGGTGTCGCCGGTGGGCGCCGGGGGCGCAGGTAGCGGGCAGAGCGCGCGCTTCACGTTCGCGGAGGCGGCGGCGGCGCACCTTGACACGCACGCCGACCTGACAGCCGCGCTGCCGCCCGCCGCGCCGCCGCGCGCTGCGCCCGACTGCGACGAGCGTCAGTACACTATCTTATACACACACCTAGCACTTGTTCACGGAGGCGGCGGCGCAAGCACCTGGACACGTACGCCTGGCTTTCGTCAATACAGAGCCGCATACACTCGTGACACGGACAACAAACAATTGACCTCTAAATAATTGGCTTATCACACGACGTTCATGTTGATTACGTAAAGTGCTGTCAAACCAAAAGAACATAGGCTTAGATCGTTTAGTAGAATATTCCAGCTGTAAGAATGTTTACAATAAAATAAATGCTTATTAAAAAGGCTTTAATAAAATTAAGGTTTTACTGCTGGTTTTACACACTTGCTGATCTGGTCACCATCGCGGCAGAACTTTTTTTTTCTATTAGTAAGCACGCTTTCGACCACTCTCATCTGATGGTAAGCGATGATGTGGTCGAAGATGGAGCACGCTTGCCTAGAGGTATTAACCTATTCACTCTTGACTTAAAAACTCCCAGGAAACAGACTCTGACAGAGAATTCCACTCCTTAGCTGTGCGCACAATGAACGTAACCTTTACCTTTTTGGCTTACTAACCTTGACAATCTATACTAATATATAAAGCTGAAGAGTTTGTTTGTTTGTTTGCTTGAACGCGCTAATCTCAGGAACTGGTGGTCCGAATTGAAAATGTTAGATAGCCCATTTGTCGAGGAAGGCTATAGGCTATACGGGAATGGGAAATTCCTATGGGAACGGGAAAAAACGGGACATGGGCGTACGAAGTCGCGGGCAAAAGCTAGTTCAAAAATACAAATAGTCTATTTTAAATCAATGTTCTTGATTTTGGTTTCTGTTCAATTTAGGTGCGGAAGGAGGCGAGACAAGAGACTGGGAGGAATCACGAGTTGAGGAAGAAGCGACCGCTGTCAGTTCACAGGGTAGTGAACCTTCTTCCCCTCATCAAGTATGTAAAGTTCATGTTAACTGAACACTTTTTACATAACATTGATTCAACATAGAATCAAATAATTTCCTAGTAACAAACACAATAACTGATGGAATAAAATAAAGTGATATTGTAGATGTCAATCCCAATGCAAAGATGATGGACTGGAATAGGACTGCGACAGCAAACAACGTAATAGGCTTGTCCACTTAAAAAATCCAATTAGTCCGTCAGTTAGATCATCAAAAAATATTTGACTCGTTTTTTTTTTCTTTTGTTACGTAAACTAAAATTGACGAAGACACGACGCTTTTAAAATTCTCAATGCGTCACGCCGTGGTATAATTTTTAGTGCGTTCTGACGTCACGAGCCCCCATTCCCGAGTTTTGATGCATTTCATCTTTGTCAATATTCATTGATTTACAAAAACAAATATTACGTGTCCATTATTTTTCAATACTCTAACTCCGCCTTTGCCAAAGTGGGCGATAACGCCCCCTTGTGGGCGCTGCAGGCCTAAAGGGGGACGGTAAGAGACCCAGAAAAAAAATGGGGGTGTGGTGTAGAGGCTGGGGGGCCTATTTGTAATTTCATCTAGTTAGGAGGACTCTTTAGACGCCGACTGAACTCTCGACTACAACTTGTGAGCATCAACTAATTTTAATTAACTCTTGCGGGTTATAGTAAAATTTTCGTGCAGAATGAACGTTTAATCTCCGCTGATCTCACGATAATTTATCAATTTGACGTTATAGTGGTTTTTAAGTAGGTGAAAAAATGGGGGCGCTAAAAAATAATTTATTCTCAAAGTGGGTAGTAGACAAAATAAGTTTGGGAACCACTGCTCTAACTGATGGACTAAATAGATTTGCAATTTATTGATGGAAACTAGTAATATTATAATTCCATAATAGCAAAAAGCGCAAATTCGCCGACTCATTATGGGTAAAATGACAAAAAGTAAAAATAAAACTTTTTCATTTTGTATTGTATTTGTATTATTTGAAGTATTATGTAGAGATGACGCAGTTTATAAAAGTCAAAGTGCCACAGGCCTTGAAATTCACGATGTGGCCATTTGGAAGACAACAAGAGTGGCTGATAGCATTAATAGTTGTCAGGGTATAAAATCGTCGCAAATAGGCGTAGTATGACCCATTTCAAGGAATTTACCCAACTACCAGTCATCCTATTCTGAAAGAACTGTCAGGGCCATTACTTATTTAAATTCAAAACCATTAAATGTAGTTACATCAGGCCTTGTCAGATCAGTCTTGTTTCATTTCAAAAGTGAAAGTCACTTAAGAGCGTCTGGCTTTAGGTATTCTAAGCGGTCCGTGTATGTGTGAGTAAGCGCAAGCGAAAACCGTACGTAAGCGCAAGCCACACAGTTCAATGGAATGGATGAAACACGCGAAGAAAGTACCTGGATGACCGAACTTTGCTCGATTTTTTTACGACGTTTTCTACAGAAGAAACCTAGCTAGATCGGTTTATCGCCCCCGAAACCCCTGCATATTATATTTCATGAAAATCGTTGGAGCCGTTTCCGAGATACAGATTATACAGGTGAATTTTTAAAGTGTGCCTTCATGGCCAAATCCGAAACTGAGGAATAACGAAAAACACTGAAAGGGATCTCGAGCCTGATTTTGATGAAAAGTAAAACTGCATCATTGGCTTTTTGAAAAATCGTTATTCCTAGTTTTTGAATAATAACAAAACTACATGTTTCTATAACGTGTAGACTTCACATTTTCAAAATGTATTACTTACTAGCTTCTGCCAGCGGCTTCGCCCGCGTGGTCCCTAGGGAATATACTGTCGGGATAAAAAGTAGCCTTTGTCCTTTCTGAGGCTCTAGCGTATCTGTATACCAAATTTCATTTAAATCGGTTCAGTAGTTTTGGCGTGAAAGCGCGACAGACAGAATTTGATCCTTATTAGCTACACTTTCGGATAGTGTAATAACACGGGGTAGTTTTTTTTTTGTAAATCAACCGGTTCGTTTCCTGGGTAGGAATAACGATTTTTCAAAAATCCAATGATGCAGTTTTAGTTTTCATCACAATCCGGCTCGAGACTCCTATTAGTGTTTTTCGATATTCCTCATACTTTCGGATTTGGTCATGAAGACACACTTAAAAAATTCACCCTGTAAATATAGGTATATACATATACAAGAATTGCTCGTTTATACATTTTGGAAATATGAAGTCTATACGTTAGAGAAACATGTAGTTTTGTTATTATTCAAAAACTGATTACCTTGCGTGAAGTATTTACTTAAAGGGTTTTTTTTTTTTTATTTAGAGATTACTTTTGATATTTTGTCCATCGAAGAAACTATAAGTAGTCGTTTTTCTGAAATGTAAAATTTATAGAGTGAATCCTTAAATATTTTATATTTTAATTATTGTATAACTAAAGTTTAAAGAATAACGATGCAGCACGGGGATCAAACGAACGCCAATGACGTATCGTTTCCTCGGTGCCCACTGAAACTGTAACATAGATAAAACTCATTTAATGTACCTGACAAGAGTGCTGCGTCGATAAATTTTTATTTAGACCAATTAAATAACAAGCAACTCATGCGGAAAGCTAACCAGTTTGCGTCATCAATTTGCATACATAACATACATGTAACATACTTCCATTTTAAATTTTGACAGATGGTGCTATTTGTTACGAATTTCAAGTGTCTATTGATTTTCGCTGAACCTTTTTAGGGTTCCGTACCCAGAGGGTAACCAACGGAACCCTATTACTAAGCTTCTGCTGTCCATCCGTCCGTCCGTCTGTCTGTCACAGGGCTGTATCTCAAGAACCGTAATAGGTTGAAATTTTCACAGATTGTGTATTTCTCTTGCCACTATAACAAATAAAAATTAAGTTTTAGGGTACGGAACCCTTTGTGTGCGAGTCCGACTCGCACTTTGCCGGTTTTTTTTTTATAAGAAATTAGACTATACAGGGTGGAAACTTAAAGACACTCAGCTGTTTCATACATTTCCATTGGCTTAATATTGAGTTTTGTATGAAACAGCTGATATTTTTTTCGAGTTTTCAGGGTTGGTCTAAAAGTAAGAGTTGTTTATAATCATGTGTACTTTCACCCCCTAAGAGGTTATTGGTGTTTTACAAATAACTCTGAATAATGCGCCCGTGTTCGGGTCACATAAATCCATGTATTCCAAATTTCAACATAATCGAGCCAGTTGATCCAGAGAAAAATGGCTGTGTGTGACAGACGGACAGACAGACACCCGAGTGATCCTATAATAAGGGTTCCGTATCTCACGGATGTTCGGCACCCTAACAATTAATTCGTGCTCCAAACTGGTCTTACGCAGATGAGTACTTCGAAGCGGTTTAAATTGTCGCGAGCGAGCATTATTGATATTTGAAAGAGTGATTTTTGTATAACTGTTAACTTCTTAAGTGGTATAATTACTTATCAATGAATCCAAAATCGAAACGGTAATTATATAAGAGTAAAGCAGGGGTTTACATTATTGTGTTGTGTCGAGGCACCTTCTGACGCAGTTAATTGGCTGTAAAAATCGTTCCGATATGACGTAGTGGAGAAACAAGAAAAATAAAAGACGGGTTGGCCAACATCACATGAAAAGGCTTTGTTATTGTAAGGGTCCCAGTTTTCATTCATAATCCTTATCTTTACTAATATTATAAATGCAAAAGTAACTTTCTGTCTGTCTGTTGCGCTTTCACGCTAAAAATACTGAACCGATTTAAATGTAATTTGATACACAGATAGTCTAGAGCCTAAGAAAGGACATAGGCTACTTTTCATCCCAGGAGTATGTCCCCTGAAAATCACGCGGGCGACGCCGCTGGCAGAAGCTAGTTTTAAAATACTTATTTTGAAGAGTCGGGATATATTTACTTGAACTAGTTTATTACTTATGATATTAGATTATAAGACGATATTGCAAAAATAAACATAAACAATATATACCTATATGATTTCTCGAAACTCTTTGCTCGCGAGTTACCTCGAACTTAGTCGGCTTTTAAACACTTGACTTTTTTAATTTTGTATAATGCTTGGTTTACACCTTTACGAACCAGAAAAGATTAACACGTGACGTTTAAGATATTTACCTGCTGACCACTACTACCACTGCTTAGCCCAACCTAAAAGGGTGACGTGATTCTCTTTTATTCAGGGCTTCAAACAAATCAATTAAGAATAAAATTACCACTATTCTGAATTTAAATACGAACTAACCTGCGTTTGGGAAATCATTTTCGTATAAGGGACCACATTTGCCATGCTTGGAAGAATGATATGTGCAACACTAAAATAATTATTGATGTGATTATGATCGTCAAAAAGCAGGTGGCTGAAGAAGGGCGGGAAGCCGAAGCGAGCGCGCCCACTGGGGTGGCGCGTCGAGCTCATGCGCAACCACATGCACACTCCCCTCATTCACCACACTCACAGAATCAGCGATGGATGCGCGCCGCAGGTACTTCTAATAACTAGTCTTTGCTTAGGCTTAGATCTTCTAAATTATTCTAAAGCTTTAACTTTAATTTAGTACGAGCCTATTTAATAAGACGGGCAGATAAATACCTAGATTACGCTAGTTAAGGAGCTACCGACATGAAAAGATATCGGGTGGTTGTGATACTATGTAAACCTCTGCACTTTAATTGCCTGATGCAAGCCTCAAAAACTCAAAAAAGAAAAAAAAACAATTAAACAATTTACAGGCACTTTTGAATTGTCAAGGTCGTTCGGTCAAAGAGATGAAGCTATTTGCACGTTCCAAAGCGTAGATCTCTATGAAGAAGAAAGTGCAAAAAAACTCCATAGACACTCTTTTAAAAATAATAAATTGTTACAAAGTTATGGTTACATCATTCATGTTGAAATTATACATATATGTGAGAACGCTGTTAAAAGACGTGCACGATAAAAGCGTCCGGAGTAAAAAAGAAACAATTAAAAAAAATAAAATAAACCGTGGCAGTTGAGAGATGACCGATCCCAGTCCCAGCTGACGGCGCTCGTTAACGCGTGCGCTAACACCATTCGGCTCAATCATTTTGAAAGAAGCCAAGTGATCCAGCGCATACGCCACCATCAGCTAGACTTTTGAGTGAGCATGACACTCCCAACCGCCAGGGTACATTCAAGTGAAACACGTACCTAAAAACGATAATTATATTTTAAGGTACACAGTGCTCACACATGTGCCATTAATGCATGAAATTATACAAAGCTAAATAACTTAGAAACTTTAATATGAATTTGTTAAAATGTGCTCTTTCCTTCAGTTTGCCATGTGTTATTACTTCCCAGAATTTGATCCTTATTAGCTATACTTTCGGATCATGTAATAATACAGGCTGTTTATGCAGTTTGAGTTTTCATCAAAATCGGGCTCGAGACTTTCAGTGTATTTCGACATTCCTCATAGTTTCTGATTTGTCCATGAAGACACACTTAAAAAATTCACCCTGTATATTGATTGATATTGATTTTTAATAATACCCCATGAAAGATGAGGCTACTTTAGCTAGTCTGAAACATGGTCGAACTAATTGGTCCCTATTTCTAGTACCATAATTATGTCTATCACCTCTTTTACCAAAAATATGTAATTTTTATCTAACATACATGATGTTTTCGCAAAAGTATTGACAAGGTACCGCCATGATGCATATATTTTTAAACAGTTCCCTTGCGCCGGCGGAGATTGTATATGGCTTTGATGATTCTTTTCTGCAGAATAAAAATAAACTAGATGTCTGCAGCTCTTCCCCATAGTGAAATACCGTAAGACATGATACTGTGAAAATAACTAAAATAGAAGTCTCGCGGTATCAACATTCGTAAATTGGCGAATTTTCCTAACAGCATATGCTGCTGAACTTTAGAACCATATTATTCGCAGTGAACAATTTTGGACTTGCATTAGGGTTTTATTTATGCCTAAGAGATAAACAATAGGCATATTAGCTTTTTATTTACTCTTTTACATATTTACTTATCTAATAAATACCAAAGTGTAAACAAACTGATTACAATAATGATGTACATACTCATTGGGCATAAAAAAATTCAATGGGAAAAGTAGCCCGAACATTGGCATGATTGTCACATCGAACCCAGCGGCCCAGCGGCTTGGTACGTGACGATGGAAAGATGCCAGATCAGATGGCAAGACGTTAGCGTCTGGAAAGTGTGGTGTGGGATGCATCCTGTGGAGACACCCTTGCGTCATCTCATGTTTCAAATACGGCGAGCTGTGCCGCCGATGCAGCTGAAGATGCTGACATCTACAAGTGGTGCAAATATTATAGCTTTATGGGTAATGAGTGCTTCGAGCCATTTGAGATCGAAATACTTTAGTTCGAGTGCGCACATTTTTTTGTCATGGATATTTGTCGCCTACTAATCGATACTTTACATGACCCGAGAGCTGGCTCGTTCTTTGACCAAACAAGAAGCATTGCCATTCAACGCGGCAATGCTACCAGGCTTCTGGGCACGTTATTGGAAAACAGTGGAGGAGTACTTCGATGTCTAAGAGTGTTTTATTTTTTTACCTTTTCATGTACAATATTGTGTATTATTTAGTTAATAGTCATCATCATATCAGCCGAAAGACGTCCACTGCACCGCACATAGGCCTCCCCCAAGCGTAGCCACAACGACCGGTCCTGCGTATCTATCGGCTACCCGCGGCCTTCACCATGTCATTGGTCCACCTTGTGAGAGGCCTACCAACTTTGCGTCTACCGGTACGCGGTCGTCACTCCAGAAATTTTCGGCCCCATCGACCATCTGTTCTGCGAACAATGTGCCCTGCCCACTGCCACTTAAGTTTGGCGATCCTTCGGGCTACGTCGGTAACCTTGGTTCTTTTGCGGATATCATCATTCCTGATTCGATCACTTAAGGAAACTCCAAGCATTGCCCTCTACATTGCCCTTTGAATGAATGTAAGCCTTCTGATGAGGCCCATTGTAAGCGACCACGTCTCAGTTCCATATGCCATCACTGGCAGTGCTTGTTATAGACTTTTGGCTTGAGACACTGGTATGTGGGACGAGAGGATACCACGCAACTTCCCGTACGCTGCCCAGCCGAGTCGGATTCGACGATTGACCTCTTTCTCGAAGTTGGCCCTACCTAACTGGACCGTTTGTCCTAGGTAGACGTACTCGTCTACAACTTCGAGTGTAGAGTTTCCGATCTTGATAGGAGTGGGAGCTACATGGGTATTTACTTAATAGTATAAATATGTAATAAGCTATATATGTATCTCGTGTGCTTGTATTGTTATTTACTGTTACGTAAATAAAAAGATTTTTACTAGCTTCTACATTTAAAATAAAAGACTCATTAGCCTTCTAGTGGCAAAACACTTCCATATGATTATAACAATCTTTGGTAAATTAACGGCCACAATATTATGCAAATAGATTTTTAAATACGAAATAAATGTGCTGAGGAAAGATGACGCTGAAATATTTTATAACTTGTATTTATTATCTTGCAGCTGTTTAAATATAATAAATGTATAATTCACAGACAGCGAGAGTGGAACACGCGGCCGTGGCATGCGATCCCGTGGGCGACCTTCCAGGAGATCCCACAATTATATGAGGTTCTAATTTTAAGTGTAGTTTTAAGATGCAAAATCCTATTACATCAAAAATGTCTTCTTATTCTGGTAAATTAGTAATGTTCTTAGTATTTAAAAAAAAAAAAACTTCGATGTTGCTATTTCAACACGGTTGTCAACTTTCATTTACATTTGTCTAAAGTCACGTGAACACTAGTTCACCGCGCGTCGGTACCACTCGGGGGTTCGGGACTTGTGCTAAGTGAGAAAAGAGAAAACAATAATGTAGAAAAAGCGCAGGGGAGGACTGCAAGGCTGCCATCAGACGGACTGCACCGCAGCAACTGCTCGTCTATATATTCAACTGCATGCAGTTCTTCTGATAGCAGTCGTTAAAGAACGATAGACTGCTATCAGAAGAACTGCATGCAGTTGAATATATCGACTACGTGCGGTTGCTGCGGTGCAGTTCGTCTGATGGCAGCCTAAGACACATTATTACACACTATTTTTGCGGTATTAGAGTTTCACCCGGAGTTTTCACTTGTAATTTGTGTGAATGTGGGCTCAGTTTGACCAAACGTCGAGTGCACTGGCAATTTTTTTTTGTGTAAACAGGAACATCATTCGTTGGACTATCCACATTGAAGTATTAAGAAAAGTATGCGTAGTTCTGGTCCTACTTTTGGATTAAACGTACCTTAATAGTTCTAATGTTAACATTAGGTATAATCAGTTAATGAACATGTCTAGACGATACACGTTAGACGATTTCAGCGAGCAAAAGAAACGCCGCGCGCCCATGTCGAGACTCTGCGTACTCGCAACCCGGTCGCCGCGAAGCGCAACTTCTCGCAGTGCACAAGGCTCAACCTCTCGTCTCTTAAACTTTTTCAACAAAATGTGCAATGATTTCTTGTGGAAATGGAGAATTTCGTCGCGACTCTTGACGAGTTGTTGCGTTCACGTGGCGATCCGTCACGAGTTGGAACGATAGCGGACTCGCTGTGATTCATCCGTTTGTGGAGGTGACGCCTTACAACGTACGTTAATCATCGTACTGCTCCATCATGTCCACGTCTAACCACATGATCGAGACCAAATGAATTAGACTAAGCACGGTACGTCTGCTGCAAATAAGTGGCTGTAGCATCAGGTCAACATATTTTCATATAAAACGATTAAAAATATTGCAATTAATCTAAACATTTTTTTTTATTTGAATACTTTGCAAAAAGAAAAAAATAACCGTGCTGAAATAACACATGCTATAGAAATAAATGGAGTCTTAACGATTTTCATAGTTGACTTTTTTGTATGTCTAGGCTTAGATAAAACCAAGTTACAACCCGTTGTTTTCAATCATTCAAAGTGTGCAAAAGACAGAATATTCCAACCTTGTTTAAATTGCCTAATGCAAATTGATTTATAAAATGACTAAATAAATGTAATATAATATGAATGTTTAAAAAATTACCACGATAATTTGAATAAGATAAATATATGATTATTCAACGCCAAGTTAAGTTTTGAAAAGTTAAAATTACAGTAGATATTTGGACAATTGTTATCTCACATAACATTTACATGTTGAATAAGGTGAATTGAACAAAACGTAAATTTTGCAATGTCATTCTTACTTTATACTATGTTATGTATTTTAGTGGTCTTAAAAGTAATATCTCAATTTGGGTATTATTTATTATAAAAGCCATAAAAACATCCTATTTTATTAAGTGCTAGCAATGGACTTTAACAATCTGATAAATATCTAATAATAATAATGATGAAATCCAAATCGAGATAATACTTTGAGAGAAATATTAAGGATAAACTGAAACCTTAAAATTACTATTGAATGTTGCAAAGAATAAGTGTCTATAAGTCAAGCTATCGCCAGAGAAGTATATTCTACGATATATATTAATATTGTATCGGTAAGTAAGATCGTTAGAACAGATCCTACAACAGATCCTCTGCTTAACAATGGGTTAATAAGACATTGAATATTTTGAAGACTTGCCGCTGGTGTCAGTAATTACTTCCATTTGTAAAATATATTAAAATGTAATTGAATATAAGTTGACGAAAAATAGTATCTATTATTTTGAATTACGAGTGGGTGACGATTTGAAGTGAGAACCTTTTTCAAATGTTTATTAAACGTAATCCCACGGGTTGCCCTGTGTTCTAAAAGTCACTACTCATCTTAAGAGGACTATTACATTTTTTCTTGGATTTGAGCGTTTGACTTGAGTTTTGGTGTGTGATTATGGCTTATATATAGACACAAATTTTAAATAAATATATGGCCTAGAAAGTTTGATTATTTTTCTTGGGAGTGCTTTAAACAAATATTTCAATTTGTTTACGTAATTTAGTAAAAACCTTGTCTCTGCAAAGGATGTTTCATAAAATTTTACTTAAGGCATCTTTTGATGCTTTGTCACATCGATAATATAATAATTTAATCATTATCACAAATGTTTATAGTACAACTGTATCTTCAACTTTGGAGTGCTTTATTCAATTTATTATGTTTCATACAGAAATAAACCAAAAATAATTCTGTAAAACAGAGAGTTACTGATAAATTTCGTCCGAAATTATATATTTTTTTTCTATGAAAATATAATCAAAATTCAAACAAAAAGTAACTAATAACTAATGTTACTATGTTACCTTGCTTGAAAAAAAAATTGTCTATTTTAAATGTAAAATAATATTTTTAAACAACTGTTGTATACAGAGTTACAAACACTATAAATCTACGGAAACGCGGTCTGTAGCTTTAGTCCGGGCCAAGCGCTCGATTTTGTAATAGTGCCCTTAAATTACAACACGTCGCGACACAATATCAATAACGGCTATATTTGTGTCGAAAAAGAATAGAATTCTTTACCTTAGGGTCGGCGCGCACATATGGCGGAGCGCAGCATAGAGCATGCCCGCGAAGTTATCTAAACGCGTGACATTAGGCGAATTTTTACCCGAAAATGCGCGAGTATACTCGACACACCTTCGTCACTCATTATGCAATTTTTCCAGAGTCCAAACATGTATGTACGATTGGAAGCGGATGCGCGCGAAACAGCGCGCATGCTCGCGCAGTCGCGTTCCTGCGCTCTACCTTTCGCATGTAGTCGCTTCGATGCTTTTCAGGATTTAATTGTTTTAATTGATTTTAGATAGTTTGTTAGTGAAAAATGCTTTGCGCTGCGTTCCGCCATATGTGCGTCGGCTCTTATCCTTACACAAGTGTTGCAAATATACCGCTTGAAACAACAATGTTTGTAATTAACTATTTTTTATCAAACCTTCGTATTTAAATTCATTCTACGTAACTATACTGTATCGGTTTAGGTTGTTAACTAAAGGTAAACAATCTGTCTTTCTACACAAATTCAAATTAAATAAATAAACTACTTTTCAAAGTTATGGTTCAATTGATTTAGTAATAATTATTGTTGTATTAACTTTGGTTTTTTGTTGCATTTTATTTTTAAACTGAGTTTTTAAATAAAAAGACTCATCAAGATTGAGACACACACAAGAAGAGAGAAGTTACCTTTAGTTATCTACCTAAACCGATAGAGTATAGAATTAAAAATTATTTCTGAAAATTGGGCCTTTTGGATTCACATCTTTATTTTATTTATTTGTTCTATGTAGTTACAACTTTATGGACAGTAAACAATTATATAATTACTAGCAGAGGCTTCGCAGTCGGAAATTATCCCAAGGGAACATACTTCCGGCTTAAAAATGCTGTACTCTACCCCCAGGACTTAAGCCATTACAATGTGAAAAGGTAAACAGAATATAGAAAGTTACTTTCGCGTTTCTAATATTTTTTAAGTATGAACAAGTATTATTTAGCGACTTATTTATTGCTCATTCTATGTATACGGATGCTACTGACGGAACGTAAATACGTCTGGCTCTTACGTCAGAGCATGCTACAGGACACTTGACGACCTGGATACGCCAGACACGAAATCATATGAACAATTCCAAAGAACATCAACCTATGCAAGCAGTTTTATACCATTGCATTGCTACCCTGAAATGTGTGGAAAACCTTTTGTTTTTCAACACCTTTTAATTTAATTTTATGATTCGTTCCTAATAGTCTTATACTGTATCCAATTATAGCTGCAATAACAAATAATGCGAGGAAGTATTTAACAACAGTATTTTGTAGGTTTAAGTTTCTCCGACTTCCTATGAAATGTAATTACCTGAATAGGTACCTACTTGTCTAAGTAGAAATTTCGCTTGGTGTAAAATTGGGAGGAATCTTTAGTCTATCGGAAACACCCAGGTCGTATCGGATTGACATCCCATCGGACTATGAGAATATAGAGCTAGAGACAAACTGGTCCCACGTACATAACGTATGCAACGCATTATGATATCTGGACTCTTAATTTTATATGAAAAACTATGCAGTAGAAACACACTTATCGTATGCAACGCAAAATACGATACGATACAAAAGCTTTGCATAGATACGTTGCGTACGTAGGACCAGTGATAAATGATATATGATGAATGGCCACCGTAACTGAAATTCGGTCAGGAGATTACGCTAAGCTTAATCTGTCTCTGTGATGTAGTGACAATATGGCCTTCACCTTAAGATCAATTTTTAACCAGCTCCAAAAGAAGTAGGTTATCAATTCGATCCGTATGACATACTTATGAATATTGTCAGAATTGCACAAACAACTTCTTAATATTTATGCAAATGTTCATAAGTGTATGTATGTTTGTCCACGCATATCTCAAAAACTATAAGTTGGATTGCAAAAAATATTTTTTAGTAGGTAGTCCAACTTAGGGAAAAGAGTAAGTTCCAATAAAATCGTTTCAGTAGTTTTTGAGGTAGAGATTTAAGTGTGTATCGGTCTCTAAGAAAACGTGTCGTTGGCTTAAAAGCTAATTCTAAAACATATCATTATGCATGTTGTTTCAGTATTTGCATGCAGTTAGGTGGTAACTAAAAAATCGCGATATAATTTCAAAAAGTGGTTTATCAATTTCAAAAGTAATCGTTTAATCGTTGGATGGTTCGTCACCTAATGTATCATAGTAGATTATGATAGAGGGAACTTATTCTTTTTAAGTAATTATTCTTGTCAAGTAATTAGTTTTAATTATAACGGCAAAAAAAAAATAGAAGAAAAAACGTTAAACCAACTTCAAAACTGTATTTTTTAAATTAGTAACTAAAAAGCGAGAAATAAAAGTTTTATCTTAAAAAAAAGTAGAAATGCCAACTAGACAGATGAAATGTTTCTACTTAACGCTATTGAAGGGACCGTGCACGGCGTTGACTATGCCATCTAGTGTCGCATATTCGAAGTTTTAAGGGTCAGAATACTTGACATTCTCGCTTCTGTGCCGCCACCTGTGGTTCCTGCACGTTCAGTTTAGGGGAACGTGCGCGAAGAAGACTGCCATCTATCGTAGCTATTTCGAATTTTATACTTGAAACATACTGACAGTGACATTTCTGTGCTGCCACCTATTGTTTCTGCACGCTCCCTATAGTTTTTTGTTCCATCCAATATTGACATGACTTTTAAAAAAACTAACAAAGGCCTAAACGACTTAATTGTACTAAAATAGCCCTTTGATGGAAGTTAAATTTCTAAGATTCGATCTCTCAACAGCCCACTGTCTTTTCATATAAAATCAAACAATACGAGTGGAATCACTTATCGTCGGTGCGCTTGCCAAATCTGATATTCTATGATATTTTTTTGTTACTAAATATCCTTTTCACTTGTATCTCAGTTCATTTTCAAATTATAAATTAGTTAATTAATCTATATACTAATATATAAAGCTGAAGAGTTTGTTTGTTTGTTTGTTTGTTTGCTTGAACGCGCTAATCTCAGGAACTACTGGTCCGATTTGAAAAAGTATTTCAATGTTAGATAGCCCATTTATCGAGGAAGGCTACAGGCTATATGTCATCACGCTAAGACCAATAGAAGCGGAACAGACGCGCGGGTCAACTAGTCATTAAATAAAACAGATTATTGTTTCCCTTGTCACCTTGATGAAAAACAGATATCAGATTTAGCAAGCGAACCGACGTTATACGAGTATTGCCTCTTAAGTATTGTAATTGTAAATTCGGGTCACAATCGTCGTCGTTTTATGAGAAATCTAGTGAACAAAACATGTAGCGAAGGTAGCTCATACGAAAGTTTATTAAATTCTAAACAACATAAATACATAAGCAACCAATATGTACAGATAAACACATTAAAAATAAAATGACCGCTATTTCGTGAGTCGATTTATTGCAGTTTTAAGGGACTTCTTTGCTTTTATATGACCTTTTTCTATATCAAATCAATTGTTTAGGAACCTATAATAACACTATTAAAAGTTTTATTCAAAAGGGCTTACCATTGCCTTAAATTTCCATAAGCTTATGAAGTCGGAGTGAGCACCTTACGACGACAAGGAGTACGTGGACACCGCACAGCTGTTTGAGGCCGACCGACAGGTTCGAGCCTCGTATTAAATTCAGTTTAGTCGCTAAAATATTGGTTTCTTTCTTACACATTATATTACTTGGTTTCACTCATGTATAATTTATATAAATAATATTTCAATTGCTTATCTTTTCGCCAGAAACGAAATAACGTACTAGCACGAACTTATGGACCTTTATCTTACCTAACTTATATTCGCTCTAAGGGATGACATTGTTTTATTTTTGTCTCATCCTAAATGGATATACCAGTA
This sequence comes from Lacanobia wlatinum, assembly GCA_947578705.1. Lineage (NCBI taxonomy): Eukaryota > Metazoa > Arthropoda > Insecta > Lepidoptera > Noctuidae > Lacanobia > Lacanobia wlatinum. The sequence continues at coordinate 13,715,917 of OX388039.1, forward strand.
CCTACACAGTTTTTTGCGAAGTTTGAAAATACCTAAATTGTAAGTACCATTCACGTTAAGTCGCGCATCGGGGTATAATCAGGTTAAACATAATGGCGGCTCGGAACACGGAGGCGACTCGCTGAATAGTATCAAATTCATAGTGTCAGTCTATCTGGCAGGCCCCAACGAGATTTATCAACAGGTGATAGCAGGTGTGGGGTGGGGTACCGCACAATGAAAAGCGATCTTCAGAGCCGCTATTACGTTTGAATCGAGAAACCTAATGATCGATAACACTTGGAACTGCGAAAACCTCGACCTTACAACTGTAGGTAATACATAGGCGCTGTTGGAAAGCGTCAAATCGTATTGAGTCACACTGATGGTGATGAGGTTGACTGCAATTAGGTACATACCAGTAGTACCAGTGGTACCAGTGTCAATACAGTTGATTGTTGCTTTTGTTAGGCTTAAGAATTTTTTTAACTTATAACAGACATCAGAAGCTTTTTGTGTAACGTGATTTGGCAAAGACACTGAGATTCCTTTGAGATCCCTTTACCCAGGTACGTTTCGTTTAATTCCGAATTGTGTGTCGTTGTTTTAATTTGATAATTTAAGCGAATCGTAGCAAAGGAATCGCGGTGCCTTTGCCTAAACGCATTACACAATCAAGCCGTCATGAAGGAGTGGCTGAGGAAATGGCATGACGCCCTTACATTCCGACTGATGCAGGTGCTCTTCGGACATCTGTGTAAAGTATCTGTCCCATATAGAATAGAATAGAATACTCATCTTTATATAGGCCGGAAGCTGACGCCTGGGGACCTCCATTGTGGTTAAACTGCCTCGACTTCACCGCTCAGCACACTGAAACAGTGCTAGCCTAGACAGTGCAGTGCCGTGACCTCGTTGAGGCCTCTCGTTTTCGTTTATGATCGAAACCCAGAACGCGTGGGACGCCTTCGCCTCCTTTTACGAGGAAGTTAATCTTCGCAAAGGAATGAATATAATATTCCCACATAGGTATTCCTAAAAAATAACATCGGAGCGGGGGAGCCTGACGGCCTTGACTTACCCACTGCGTTAATTCTCCAGCGCCCCGGCCCGGCCAAATGTAGTTAAAGAACACTGGTTTTAGTCAGTAAGCGTCCAACAAACCCTTCTCCCGCCCGCCCCTGATCGGAGGACACCACACGCAACATATAAAATATTACTTATGGCTCTTGGTGATAGATACCTACATCGTCGAACGTTTTCGTCAGAAAATCAATAAAGACAAATAATATTTAAACAAGTGATGAACAAAATAATTTTCGTAGGTAGGTAGGTAGCTACCTATCTTGTTATTAGCTACACACATTAGCACATAACTAATACCACCTAAAGCAAGCAACACACTTACATACCTAACCTACCTAACTACTTCACTAGGTTTTGTTTAGCTATTAGATTATAGCTTGTAGGTATGACGTAGAAAAAACATAATATATAGGTAGTACCTACCTTCCGCAATTTATTGCATCCCAAAGTACTTAAATTATTCCCTACTATTGAAGAACATCTATTTATTTAAGAACTATACATAATAATTGCCTTCATTGTTTCTTTTCGAAATATGAAACCATTGACGTGGACCATCACATAGTTTAGAATCACTTGGAAAAAACCTACTTACTGGTTTAAGTAGGTTGGTTGCTCGTAATAGAAGTATTTTATACCACCAACCCGCAGCTTTCAACTAGTACCTACCTTATCTCAACTGCAAAATGTGCCTAATCATATCATGTAGGTACCTACTCAACCAACAATGCGGCATAGTGAAATAGTGACAAATAAAATTTAATTTGTTGGTAGGTCCGCAATGCCTTTCAGAAATATAGTATGTGTATGAACTGTATTACTGGAAGAATGTAGATGATTCAGAGATATACTTCAAGCAAAAATATCATTCTGAATTAGGTGAAAGGTAATAAATTATTTATTCACAAAGCTGCTATTTGGTGTGTTTTACAGCGACTAAATTGCTCGTGTTTCTTGGATAAACGACTCTAATTCTTAATTATAGCTGATGATAGGAGTACCTATAGTAAGAAAAGAGAACAACTTTTGTTTATTTATGTTTATTGTTTTGATACAGGAATAATTATACGCCTAAACCAAACAAAGAATTAGAAACATTGCAATATTTTCTCCAATAAGTGGTATGTAGTATTATCATAACACAGTGTGAAAGTGCCAATAATTATAATAATCACCATTTTAACATAATACATCATCATTAAGCTAAACCTTAAAATTAAGTTTCACCATATGGTCAGATAAATCAACACAGTACAATTAAAATAATGAAATTATCATTTTGAAAGTTAATAATTTCCATAAACATTTTCATCAGAAAATGCTATATAAAGAAAGAAGTCTTCATCATGATGCTCTTGATAGAGAGATCCCATTGTGGCTGAGGTCGGAGGAATTACATTGTTGACAAAGAAGAACAGGGCATCCTCTGGCCGAAGATGGATACGTTTTCTGATCAGGAAATAAAATTGTCCGACTGTGAGATCGGATGGCACCAAATACTTCTTTTTGTCGAGGTCTCCAAGTCTAGCCTTCGGGGCTTTCTCAACAATTACCGGAACACGGTCAGGATACTTCCTGCGAATTTTTTCGCCTTCAGTCTTTCTCTTTTCAAAAGAATGTTCTTCTTTATATTGGAATTTCATGTTGAGATGTTGCTCACTCCACAATTTTCAAAACTATCACAAATAAAGTCGGATCTGATATCTACTGCGACTTGTTTTTTGTTTTTGCGTTATATGAATATGAAGCAATGACGCAATCAGCTGATATGACAAGCAATACAAAGAATACAAAGCATTTTTCGCTTTTATATGTTGGCAACCGATTTTCCTAAAGCCAAATACAGACTTAAAACGCTCAATGCTGTGCTTGTTTGCCAAAAGCCAAACAGTTGGAAACTAAGGTTGGAAATGGTCTTTCTTTAGTCATTCTCATTAGAACCAAAGTCGGTACATGTAGACCTAGCTTTATATGACAACAAAATAAGCGCGACATTCAAAAAACATTAGGGCAGCTCACTGCTATTTATCTTTTTGTGTGCCGAGGGGAAGCACACTAAAAGGTAGAAGCAGATGGCACTTTCAGCGACTGTACCTTGGTTACGTCTATTATCAAGTGTGTAGTTGCATTTTAAGTATTTGAGGTTATCTTTCTTCTTTTATTATGTTTAAACAAACTTATATGTTTTTCTTTCTCTCGGTTGGAGCCATACGATCGAAATCAAAATTTTGGAGTCCACTTTGATCTAAAAGAAGACAGTTCACATGTATGTCTGCCTTCTGAAACTTTCAAAGACATTAACGCTGATTCACCTATTCCAAACATAAGTCAGTACGAAATCTAAGAACATTTTCAAAGGTATATTGTAGGACTGTATTATATAGTCTTAGGTTGTTCTGTTATTGTATTTGTTTAGATAGATTAATATTTGTTTATTTACTTTACAGATTCTAAACCCAAACAAAAGGCAAACTTCTCTATGTGTCCCGAGTTCCCGACACCTTGTCACTGCTCGTTACACTGACGACGGCACCTACACATATTTGCATGGACTCTGAAAAGCTAGCATGAAGAAAGTTGCTTATATGGAGATGCCAAAATTAAGCGAGACGGGTTCATTGAAGAATGTCACTGCGAATGTGCTGCTGGCTGCTGGTAGTGGTACAGCAACAAGCTGTAAGCATGTAGCTGTGTTATTATTGGGTGCTCATGATATTGTTAACTAAAAGTTAATAAGACTACATCAAGTTTGCACTTAACAACTGATGATGAGAACCAGCCAAAGAAAATTTTCTATAATTCGCCTATTGCAGCTCAAAACTTACCCAACAAGAGAGAGTACCGTCTTGAAAACAACCATCTTTATTACTGTCAAGTTCAAGGACAGCTTTACTGCGTTAGCAAAAGTACTGCAATTATATTATTTACACAATTGAAGATATGAAGATATTACATAATAGTAGCAATGACTCTTTTATAAATGAAATGCTTGCAGCTAAACTTTCATGTTCACTATCTTGAACCTGCAGTTCTGAAAAAATACATTTATAAAAACTATTTAGATTTAATAAAATAAAAAAAAATAAAAATTATCACATAGATGTTTAATTTTTCAGTAAAGTAAAAACACATTAAGCATTATTTCTATATGGACATGTTTACTCACTAATTCTCAATCTTTAAATAAAGGTAAACCTGGCAATTGTGACATACCCTTTAAAATGTTTCTGTTTTGATTGCTATATTTTTACCAGCAAACATATTATCTTGTATTGATTGCAATATCTCTTCTGCAAAAAGTTTTTTTTTGGCTCGTTTTCTCATAACGGCATTGACGTTCTAAAGCTGCTGGAGTTTGGGGTTTAGTCTTGGTGAAGCAGAATATATGGTATAGCAGGAACTCTGCTTAAGGTTCACTACCTGAAATTTTACATACGTGGTAGTATGACTATGGTGTAAATATTGATACATGTATTTGGAAATAAATAAGTCACATTTCATTCACCCCTGTATAATTACTTTTGCCAAATAATCACTTTCTCTGAAGTGCAAATTACATAACCTTGCTGTATCACTAGCCCTGAAGTTTTTAATCGGCAAAGCGCTTTCCCGTTGTTTTTTGCGTTTAAAGTCTTTGGGGAACAGATGAACTCCCCAGTTTTTACAATTGAAGGCACTGCATAGAGGCATTCTTGATAAAAAACGAAAAGTTTGGTCTTGTTTACAAAAAATGTAGGGGATTTGACAGTTCGTATGTCAAAACAAGGTACAGTCACCAAGACACCACCAAGCGGGATAAAAAGGCAGTGTGCCTCCCCATTCTAAACATGCTTTAATTCGACGAAAATACATTTATTTTCATTTTTTTTTCATTGGGTTTATTAAATAATACATTTATTTTCTTATTTCACAAAATTTAGAATTTTCAATCTTTGCTTGTTTCTTGAAATCACATATATCTCTTCTCATGTTCCAGCTAGTCCGCTAACATTGTCGCATTCTATTGTAACTATTGTAAGCATCTCACCATGAAAATTTTAGTGAACTGACTTGTCAATCCATAGCTACCTGAAATGACAGTTCACTTTACGCTCACTTCACAATGGTTCTCAAGGTTACATTATAACAGAATAGACTGGCTGGTACTGATATCTCTTAACACTGTCGATAATGACTCGTTGGAATCATTCAACATTTTCGTAACTGGCGTCATCGTAGTTATCCGGAAAACATCAGCATGAGACTGAAAGTAAAATAATTTATAGGTATACATTGCAACCGAAAGAACACTAAAACCTTGGTGGGAAACAGCAGAGGCAAAAAGAAGCCGCTTAAATCGTATCATTGTGACGGCAGAAGGGCAGCTACTTCGATGGTGCCAACACTTTGAGGAAGACTTCCGACTATCAGCAGCATCGACACCGGACGCTCTACAGGTTCATCGCCACGGCTCCTCAACATCAACACGGAACCACCGTCGGCCACCCAAGTGGCTGAAGCGGTCCTGTCTTTGAAGACAGGCAAAGCACCCGGGCTCGAACTAATAACTGCGGAAATGCTACAAGCTGACTTAGCGCCAGTCGTCGACGTATTGACGCCTTTGATTGAAAAGATCTGGACCGCTGAAGAACTATCGGATGACTGGAACAAGGGGCTTTAATTACCGTACCCAAGAAAGGTCATCTAAGTCAATGCGATAACTGGAGACGCATTACGTTGCTGTCGATTCCCTCTAAAGTCTTCTACAAAATAATTCTGGATAGGCTGTTGACAACGGTGGAACCCCTACTACGGAACGGGCGGGCTGTCTTTCGATCGAACCGCTCGTGCACGGAATAGATCAACACTCTCCGTATCATACTAAAGCAGGTATCAGAATGGCAAAGGGAGATTTATCTTACATTTGTCGACTTCGAAAAGGCCTTTGACACGTTGAAGTGGTCCAGTATCTAGTCCCGCCTTCTGGACATTGGGGTGCCGCCAAAAATGATCCTCCTGTTGGAGAGTATTTGCAAGAAATATTCTTGCACGGTGACTCACGACGGCTTCATCTCGGACGATATCGCAGTGCATGCAGGTGTCTGCCAAGGTTGCCTCCTTTCGCCTCTACTTTTCATAGTCGTTTTCGACGGAGTTATGCTTCGCATTTATGACAAAAGGTGCCGCGGATAGAGTGGGGATTATCCAACCTCTTGGAAGATCTAGATTACGCCGATGACCTATGCCTACTGAGTCATACTCACACCGAAATGCAAGCATTAGCATGCAAATTATTAAATTTTTAGTATGGGGTGCCCACCGTACTAAAAATTTTGGGGGTAAACTAGAACATTAAAAAAAAGTTTTTTTGAACATTGTCGTGTGACATATCAAATGAAAGGGCCTTTTATGAGGGTTCTAATTATATTTTTTCATAATTTTAAAATAAATGGTTTTGAAGTTATTCACGAAATTAGACGAAAAATGACCATTCTTCCCCCCTTATCTCCGAAACTACCGAGCCTAAAATTTTGAAAAAAATGGAGATAATAGGGTTTTACCTACATATTACAGGAAATTCTATAATAAGTCTATAGTATTTAACTAAAATGTTAAAAAAAAAATTCGTCCGGAACCCTTTGCACGCGAGTCCGACTCGCACTTAGCCAGTTTTTTACAATAATTTGTTACTATATATTTTGTTTATTTCATTTGCCATTGCAGTTTCTCGGCTCCATAACGTTTATTCGACTTCGGCTGCAGTGACAAGGATAGACTGGAGCCCAAGCCCAACCACTGTCACTGCACCATTTCTATGGAAAGTATTGCCCATCTACATTACAAATTTATTAATTATTATTAAAAGAACATTATTAAAAGAACATTATTAAAAGAAAATATAGTATTTAGCATTCACTTTTGTTATCGGTTTTTATCTCATGTAGTTAACATGAGATAAAAACCGATAACAAAAGTGAATGCTAAATACTATATTTTCTTTAACTTTATTATTTCTTTCTTATGTATTTAAGATAGAAATAATTAAATGCCTTAAGGTTTCTGAGTCAGAGTAAATAGTTTGAGTAATAAATATTAATCAGTTAATCATGTATTTGGAGTAATAGTTTTTTTTTTGTTAAGTGTACCTAAATATATTAATTGCATGTTTCTGCATTGTATCCTACAATAGTAAGGTGTGGAAACGTCATGGATTGTACATTTATCTATAGTTTAAACCATCTTGATGTATCATACCTACAGTGTACGATTGTTTGTTTACCCATAAAAAATAAAATTTAAAAAGTATGGTGTCGGACGTAAAAGAATATCACCATCCATTACTTTCTGCGGGTGTCGTAAGAGGCGACTAAGGGCTTGTTTCGAGTGCCTAGGGAGCTCCGTGGACGAATACAATGATGGGTTCGTGGAAACTGTCCATACGGTCGGGTCTAAATTCGTCAAGACTCGCCTTATAGATAATAACAAGAGGCCCATGAAGGAGGGGTGGGAGATGATTTTGCAGTCTTGAGATGCGTGCAAATACCGGCAACTCAACAGACGGATCTCCAAGTCTCTGAAAAGCGAACTCCGCCGCTTTAATATTTTTCTTCTTCATTCATTTGGTCTTTGCTAGAGATCTGTTTATTGGGCAGAGCCAGCTCACGAAACTGAAGACCGCCGATGGCAGAACCATATGCGCCAAACGGAGCTTTGAGAAAGATCGAGACATTCTATGGACAGTTATACACGTCAATGGTTAACCCCGCTACGAATCTAGCTAACGACCCAAGAGCTAGATTGACCCAGCACTATACCGAGGACATCCCGGACGTCAGCCTGTCTGAGATTAGATGACTCTGAAGCAGCTTAAAAACAATAGGGCGTCGGGTGAGGAACGAACTCCTGAAGGCGGGTGGAAACCCGGTCCTTAAGGCGCTATAGGAACTGTTCAATTCCGTCATACTCGAGGGGAAAACGCCACAAGCATGGAGCAGAGGTGTGTTGGTACTGTTCTTTAAGAAGGGCGACAATGCCCTGTTTAAGAATTACAGGCCCATCTCACTTCTGAGCCACGTCTACAAACTGTTTTCCAGAATCATGAACCGTCTCGCGCGCAGGTTTGACGACTTCAAGTGTCCAACATGTAGTGTAGACTTACACTACAAGTTACACTATCTCGAGCAAAACATTCGACGAAGTGGATAGTATCCGAGATCTTGGAATCACAATGGACAGAAAATTGACCTACAATGACCATTTAGATAAAATAATATCTAACGCGAACAAAATGCTAGGCTTCGTTTTAAGAACCTCAAAGCCTTTTACCAACTCCAAGACCAAAATTATTCTATATGAGACGTTAGTTCGTAGTAATCTGGAATACTGCTCACAGGTATGGTCACCTCGTTATAACGTTCACAAGCAACGGATTGAGCGAGTCCAAAAAAGATTATTGTATCATCTTTCTTGTCAAAATAAATCCACGAATCAATAGAATAGAATGGAATAGAATACTCTTTATTATGTACACCACATAAGTTACAGAAAAGATAGATGAGAAACATTACATAGGGTGACACAATGGGCGGCCTTATCGCTAAAAGCGATCTTTTCAAGACAACCTTTGGATGGATTCTAAAGAAAAAAAGGAGATACAGTACTGTAGGTAGTCTTAGGTGTACTATTTATACAAACATCAATACATACTAAATAGATAAATTTATACAATGATAATTGTGAAACAATAGCAGAGAACTCTAGTAACAGACGCTTTAAAGAGAGAGATAGTGGTTCTTGACCAAAGTTTTAAAAATGGACAAAGATTGAGCCCGCCTTATCGACACAGGCAAGGCATTCCATAACCTCACCGCTTGAATCGTGAAAGAATTGTCATTGAAGGTGGTGGAATGCATCGGCATTTCTAGTCTCAAGTTTTCCGATGACCTCAGATATCTATTATGTGTGTCATGAAGGAACTTGAATCGTTCTTTAAGGTAAGAGGGGGTTGTAGGATTGAACAGAATACTGTAGAGCAGAAATAAAATATGAGAATCCCGGCGAAGACGTATGGGAAGCCACTTGAGTTTTGTCCGAAATTCAGAAATGTGATCATATTTGCGCAAGCCAAATATAAATCTTATACAAAGGTTTTGAAGACGCTCAAGTTTATCTAGTTGTGCCTGAGTGAGATCGAGATAACTGACATCAGCATAGTCAAGGATGGGAAGCAGAAGGGACTGTGCAAGCGCAGTTTTAGTGGCAGTAGGAAGGAAGTTCCGCAATCGTCTAAGGGACCTGGCAGATGCAAAGATTTTGCGGCTTACGTCCTGGAGCTGTGGACCCCAAGACAGATGTTTATCGATCCAAACCCCAAGATTCTTAACTTTCTCACTTAAAGGAATTGTAGTTCCATTAAACTGAACCTGGGGAAGTTGTGACCAATTTACTTTCGGAAACATCCTAGAACTACCTACAACAATGACTTGGGTCTTTGATGGATTAACCCGCAGACCATTGGCCTCACTCCACTCACTAATTGTAGCCAAATCCTTGTTTATTGCATTCATTGCATCAACTAAGTTTGCAAGGTCAGCTTGTTGGTAGATTTGCAAATCGTCTGCATAAAGGTGGTAGGATGACAGAAGGTTTTTGGAGATAGCGTTTATAAATATTGCGAAGAGTAAGGGAGATAAAACGCCACCCTGAGGTACACCGGCAGTTGTATAACACCAGGAAGAGTTAAATTCTTCTATGCATATACGTTGCCGGCGGCCATACAGGTAACTGCGAAACCAGTCAATCACCGTCGGAGATATGTTAAGCGAGCGAAGTATGCTAAGCAAGATGTCGAAATCGACAGTATTGAAGGCATTACTAAAGTCTAGCACGCAAAGAACCGTCAGATTACCGCGCTCCATGCCTAATCGTATATCATCGGTTACATTCACTAATGCTGAAGCGGTGCTATGACCAGGACGAAATCCGGATTGATAAGGATTCAGCAGACTATTCTTACAAAGAAAAGCACTGAGCTGATTGTGGACAAGGCGTTCGAGGACTTTGGATAGGAAAGGCAAGATGGAAATAGGACGGTATTCGGAAAAAGATGTAGGATTTACCTTTTTCGGTAAGGGAGTGATTTTGGCGTCTTTCCAAGTTGATGGAAAGACCCCATGGGATATTGAGTAGTTAAGGATATAGCATAAGATAGGGAGGATTTCGTCGAGGACAGGGAGTATCATCTTTCGACTGACACAATCACTGCCAACTGCGTTAGAAGTGATTGAAACTATGCTCTTCTTAACATCACAATCAGAGAATTGACTAAAAATAAATGGGGAATAATCCGGAGCTGGAAGGTTTGAAAGGAAGTTTAATGTTGTTGCTTTCGAGGTCCCATTACATGAGGACGAAGACGAGAAGTGTTGATTCAGCTGATCAATATCAAGGTCTTTAGGAATAGTTTCTTGGCGAGATTTCCCAACTCCTATGGATTTAAGAAATTTCCAGACTTTAGCTGGGTCTCCGTTTTCAACTGAATTGTGAATATGGCGTCGTTGGGCATCTCTACACACCTTATTGCAGCGATTTCTAGCATCCACGAGTTTCTCCCAGTTCGACGACGAGGGACGACATTTAAATTTAGATTTTGTAGCAGCTTTCTTGTTAATTAAGTTTTTAATATCACTTGTTAGCCATGGTGCCGGTAGATGTTTCATTTTAATTGCACGCACGGGAGCGTGAATATCATACAGCTGCACAAGGTTATCCGTCAACAGGCTCACTTTATCGTCAATTGACGCAGCGCTGAACAGAGGTGCCCAGTCAATGCTGCTGGCATCTCTTCGGAGATCATCGGCATTCATTCCACAAAAATTGCGCTGCAGGAGAATTTTAGGTTTTGCCTTAGGAGGTCGAATTTTGTACGAGAGGAAAATAAGATCATGATAGGAAAACATGTCAGCTGGGTACTGACCATGCTTTCCAACATGTTGAAGAGAGGAAACAATAATAAGGTCTAAAAGTGAAGGATTGCAATTTGGAAAATAGTGTGTGGCACTTAAGGGAAGAATAGATAAGTTCAAAGATAGAAGTGCTGATTGAAGAGAAGAGGAGCGGGAATCGTTCTTCAATAAGCAAGTATTGAAGTCCCCCATGATGACTGTATGACTGTAAAAGGGCATTAGGTTTTCTAAGATGTGTTCAAAAGAGGAGAAGAAATTTATACGAGAAGAAGGGCTGTAATAAACGCCTAGAAGGATTTTTGTTAGGTTCAGGGTAACTTCCAAAAAGAGGTGCTCGCCCGCGTTTGACGGAGGAGTTTGTGCTGACATATCAATAATTGAAAAAGGAATATGCGGTCGAAGGTAGATGGCAACCCCACCCCCACCGCCACGCGCGCGGTCATTTCTCATTAGTTGAAAACCCGGCAAGGAATAGGACGTAGAGGGGAGACATGGTTTTAGCCAATATTCGGAAACAAGGATAGCATGGATGTTCTTACAGTCAAGGGAAGCTAGCATGTCAGAATAGTGAGCCGGATTAAAATCATATAAAGACCGTGTTCACTACTTTCAATTTCAAAGTCTTACGAATCGTAGAATGGTACTAGATCTTTGTTTTCTGCACAAACTAATGACATCCAAAATAAATAGCGACCTTTTGTCAAAAATATTTATGAATGTACCCAGTAGATTACCGCGTTCCCAAACCTACAGTTTGTTCAGGCAATCTTGGCGCAGAACTAACTTAGGTGACAAATCTCCACTAGCAAGGGCAACAAAATTGTACAACGCTATATGCCGCAAAGCTGAAATCGATATTAATCCAATGATATATAAACTATAGATATGTTGCCCGCGCTCTGTACTGACAACATGAATGCAAGGCAATTGCCGTACTTCCATTTAGTCGCGTACCAACCAGTGCCGCGGCAGTACGTGACATTAAAATAAATTTTGTGTAAAACTTCCTCAAACAACGAAAAAAATGACGTCCTGTGCTTTTAGGACATGTAAAAATTATAATTTAACTGTGAAAGATAAAAAAGTATCATTTCATGCGTAAGTATCAAGAATAATGTATTTTATTTTCTTTTTTTTCGATGCCTTCTAATGACTTATGGCGGCTGGCGCCTGAGGTAAGTCACGTGCCGTTAAGGGAAGATGGGGTACTTTGCACCAGTGTTTATGTTTTATAACATTGTTTTTATTTTGATGAATTATATTGTTTGAATATAATATATATTATGAAACTTAATGATCAATATAATAATTAGGTTACCTAAAGATGGGCTTATGAGGGAAAAGTGGTTAAGTTAATCGTCTTCACGTCGTTGAGCCCTTATAACGCTGACCACAAAATACTCTACGGTCTGCTCGAAACATTAGATTAGCAAAAGTAAATGTTTATTTTATGGGATACTGTGTAAATGGGAGGACATTTAATTAAAATTAAACGATTGTTGTACTTTTTACTTACAATTTTTAATTATTCACATTTTTTTAATAAAGATTTTTATGTTTACAATATTAATTTTTTTTATTAATTAAGTCAAATACTGCGTTCATATTTTTAAGGAACTAAAATAATAGGTATTATTTTACCCGTAACTCTACTGCCTATGTCAACACGAGAAAATCGAGTATCCATTTTTTCTCACATGCCTCCTTTTGTTCGCGTTCGGCCAGTGAGCATGCACCACAGAATGATAACGGAATTAAAGAAATATATTTATCTCTCTCTAACAACAGAAATGCCGTAGATGACATTTAATTTTCTTTCCCTTTCTTCATGCGTCTAAGTAGCTATCTAGGTACCGACAGTATTTACGCTGTTTTCGACGTTCATGCATGACGCGTCTATTTATAATACGTCATTGTATTAATCACGATAGTCTCAACAATTTTAAAAGGAAATTGATTAAGTACTTTCAAGCAGAAGAGCAGAAGATATTTGATTTATCAATCCAATTTCAATTATTGTTACAGTAAATGCATTTTTTTTTTAATCTTTATTTTAATCTCTATGTTTTTTTTATAAATCCCGATTATTTTATGTATAATTTTTAATCCATTTTTAATTCTCAAATTTTGAGATAGTAATTTTAAATATTGACACTGACACTCTTTAAATTGTCATTTTTATTTTATTTTACTTTCTCCGACATTATGTTTTTGTATCGAAAGGTTAACCAACGGAACCCTATTACGAAGCCTCTGCTGTCCGTACGTCCCTCCGTCCGTCTGTCTTTCTGTCAGCGGGCTGTATTTTAGAACTGTAATAGGTAGACAGTTGAAATTTTCACATTGTATATTTCTATTGCCGCTATAACAACAAATATTAAAGGTCGTGGTGTGGTTTCGGATCTACCTCCTCGCGGTCCACCCCGGGCAACGGCACCACAGGCTTGCCTGTGGTACGGCAGAACGATCCCACTAAAAGCGGTGGTAGGCTCCGCAAGGAGCCGCCTGGCTCGCTACCACAATCCCGCCGAAGTCCGGCGCCAAGCAGCTTGCTGTGTTCCGTCGGTGTGCGGGAGTGCCAGTGCCTCTGGGGGAGAAGGAGATTGGCAGTTGCTCTGCTCAGAACCGGTCTTGGTCACTGGGCTGGGCTTTCCGGGTAACTCATTTTGGAGGGTAGCGGGATCCGAAGCACGGTGCCAGCCGTTGGCCGACCGCAGTTAGTAGGGGGCCCAAGTAGCACGCCAGCCACGTGTGAAAGGCTGCCCCGCCAACTAGCGAAAAATCCCGGTATGCTCCACCGTGCCAGCCGGCGACTGGATGGGAGGACCCGGTGGCCATATCCGGGGGGGGTTCGGGCGTCCCCGCAGTGTCCAAATGAGTTCCCTACAGGTTAGTTTAGCTCTAGTGTTCCACTTGGTTCACTGAGCAGCGCCTCGAAAATTCGACTTTTCTCCCCAACTACTCTCCATGATGACTAAAGTTAAAAAGAAAAACAAGGTAAAACAACGGCTGCACTTCCTCCCGCTAAAAGTGCACCTCACTAATATTAGGGGGTTGCACTTCAATCTCGATCCGGTCCATCACCATCTTGAGACCGAGAAGCCGCACCTGTTTTTATTAACGGAGACGAAGATAACAACCCCGTCGGACGTGGCGTACCTCAACTACCCGGGCTACTCTCTGGAACACAAGTTCAAAAAGTAGGCTGGGGTCTGTGTGTACGTTCGCGATGACATTTGTTGTTGTCGTCTCCGTTGCTTTGAGAAATCGGGTTTTTCTGCCATATGGCTACTTGTGGACACAGGCGTGGAGAAATTATTTACATCGGCGTATACCGATCGCACAGCGGTGATCAGGAGACAACAGCGCTGTTTAATTCCCTCGTGGAGTCGGCCGACGTAGCTCAGCAAAGGTACCCAACAGCGAAGTTCATTTTTCTGGGGGACTTCAACGCCCACCATAAAGAGTGGTTGTTCTCGTACCAGAAAACAGACCATGCCGGGTTGGAGGCGCGTAAGTTTGCTTTAACGCTTGATCTTACCCAGCTGGTGAATGTGGCAACGCGGGTGCCGGATGTTGACGCCCATACACCCAATTGCTTGGACCTTCTGCTGACAACTGATCCGGGCAGTCATTCAGTATAGGTCTCAGCCCCGCTGGGAATGTCTGACCACTGCCTAGTGAAATCCGTATTGACCTGCTCTCCTCCAGATAAGAGTCCTAGAGGCAAGAGACGAGTATGGCGATACGAGTCAGCAGATTAGGATGAGATGCGGCACTTTTTTGCATCTTATCCATGGCGGCAAGTGTGCTTCTCCTCGAGTGACCCCTCGTGCTGTGCTGACTTGATTGCGGACGTGATTCGGCAGGGGTTAGGGTTCGCGCGAGGAAAAGAGCCTTTCATTCTGCCGCTAAGTTCTGCAAGCGGGTTTTACGTAGGGCACGTTTTGACCATGTCGGACGTATCGGGGCCAAACTAGCATTGCACCCTCCAGGTAGTGAGCAGTTTTGGTAACTGTCGAAAGCGGTCGATCCACTTTGCCTCCAATGTTGAAACCTGATGGCTCGCTAGCTCACTCTGCAAGTGAGAAAGCAAATTTATTTGCAACTCTCTTTGCAAGCAATTCGCGTCTGGACGCTGGCTCCAAGCAACCACCAACTTTACCTCGTTGTGACTCTTCGATGCCGGAGATTACCTTTCACATTAAAGTGGTCCGAGGAGTATTGTGCAGTCTAGATGTGAATAAGGCCAGCGGGCCTGACGGCATTCCAGCGAGTGTTGAGGCAATGTGCACCTGAACCGTCTCCTGTGTTGGCACGCCTGTACCGCCTCTCTCTTGAAAAAAGAACGGTGCCGAAATCATGGAAGCTTGCGAATGTGCAACCGGTGCCCAAAAAGGGAGACCGTGCTGACTCTGCCCATTACCGTCCGATCGCCATTACCTCCATCCTATGCAAGGTTATGGAAAGGGTTCTTAACAGTAAGCTGCTGACCTACCTTGAAGACAATGATCTCCTCAGTGACCGTCAATATGGTTTTCGCCGGGGACGGTCAACTGGCGATCTTCTTGTGTATGTCACGCACTGCTGGGGCGAGGCCATCGAGAAACACGGCGAAGCACTTGCCGTGTCGCTCGACATCTCGAAGGCCTTTGACAGGGTTTGGCACGCAGGTCTACTGAGCAGGCTTCCTGCTTATGGCATCCCGGCTGGTTTTTGTAGCTGGATATCAGACTTCCTCAGTGAACGGTCGATCCGAGTAGTCGTTGACGGCTGCTCCTCTGACCTCATGGCTATTGATGCCGGAGTTCCTCAGGGGTATGTTCTCTCTGCAACTCTTTTCCTGCTGCACATCAATGACCTACTTCAGCTTGGTCTTGTTGGGTACGCAGATGACAGGTTTCAGAGAGATACTTGTCCAGCGCAACAACCAGCGGGGATGAAGTTCGTTCCTTGAGAGAGGCCATGGTAGAGCGGACAAATTTGACCTTAAGCCTTGTCTCCCAGTGGGGTGATGATAATGTGGTCACTTTTAACGCCACCAAAACACAGGCGTGTCTTTTTACCGCAAAAAGGAGTCGTTTTGACCAAACTCCTACTTTTCGGGGTGCATCTGTTCCTGTAACTGATCGGCTCGAGCTCCTAGGCATGGAGTTGAGATCTAGTCTCAATTTCGGCGCCACCATCGAGTACTAAGCCCACACCGCGGCCAAAAAGCTGGACACCCTAAATAGGGTGAAGCGATACTTCAGGCCTGGACAGCTTTTAACCCTATATAAAGCGCAAGTCCGATCCTGCATGGAGTATTGTAGCCACCTTTGGGATGGCTCAACTAAGTATCAGCTTACCGCGCTTGACTCGGTGGAACGCAGAGCTAAGAGGCTCATCGGTGACGTAAAACTGGTGGATGCCAAGCTGCATAGCTTGGCTCATCGCCGTAAGGTTGCCTGCTTGTCGGTCTTCTACAGATTGTACTTTGGTGAGTGTGCCCAAGAACTCCACGACCTCATCCCACCGGCCCCCTTCTACCATCGGACATCCAGACGCACTGCATCTTACCATCCCTACCTACCCATCCCTGTTGCTATTCCACCAACTCGCACTAAGCGTTTCCAAACGTCTTTTATAATGCGCACAGCAAAGGAGTGGAACTCTCTGCCTGCGTCCGTGTTTCCAAACGCTTACAACCCTAATCTCTTCAAAGTTAGAGTGAACAGGCTCCTTCTGGGTAAGCTCGCTCCATCGTAGACTTTGTCTCGGTCATCACTGACCTAGACTAGAGTCAACCCATCACAAAAAAAAAGGGGGCTCCCTTAGATATCGGAATTATATATCTATGGGCGCTCCCATACATGAAACGTTTTTTCGATTTATGGTACGGAACCCTTCGTGTGAGAGTCCGACTCGCACTTGGCCGGCTTTTTGAAATCGGTTTAAAATTAGTTGATGCATAAATATAATATGTTGTATTTTTTATTGCTTTTACTTAGAAGTTTGATTTCTAGAGCTCGAAATAACCATAGACGTAAGTATTTGATATTCATTTCAACTTGATGATACCTTCACGCGTTATTGAGAAAAAGGGTCAAACGGACAACGAAATAATCCTTTATGGGCTCCGTTTGCTTTCGGTACGGAATCCTAATAAAAGAAAGATGATGGCGTTAATTCCGATTTTGGCCGCAAGTCAACATTTTTATTTAGCGCTCTTAAAAAGTAAACACAGTAGGTAAGGCCGTAGGACTGATTTCTCGGATTAATAATTGAATAAATTTAAAAAAAAAACTATGTCAACAGTTTAAAAAATCAGCATCTCATCTGGAATAAAAAATAAACAAAATTTGGTGATGTCCGTATTATGCTGCGTACACACCGGCCCAACGAACGCCAATGAAAGATATTCAGCGTTGGCTGCCGCCATAGACATATAAAAAGTATGGACTGGAAATACCTACAAAAAAAAGGTACATACCTACAATTCAAAGTGGCGCATAAAATGGCTGCCAATGCTAGGGTTGCACCAATCAGGGAATACAGTGTTACTATAACGATACTATAAAAGTATCGATGCCAATACTACATACTAGTATTACGAGTCTTACTAGACATCAAGTTTGAATCAAAAGTATAATTTATATTCTTACAATCTGTTGTAACAAAACAATGAGTAAAGGCTTACTCCTTTCTGTTAATGACAGTTAATGTAGAGTTTTTTCTGCACAGATTTAAAAAACACTTTTACTTGCATCACTTTTGCGTTTTAGCTTATTTTATATCAGCTAGTCTATTCTTTAAACAACTATTTCGATATCGAGCTTCACCTGAGTGACAAAACATACAAAATGAGCTTTATTGCACACAACATAAAGGTCTTAATTTGAAACTCACCTCGGATTCCACTGTCGAGATACGAAAATGTTCTTACAGAATAGCACTACTGGTCTGTAGCTTCTGGTAGGTATGTGGACTAGGTTTGCCAGATAGTCATTTCATTTCCGGGACAATTTGAGGGACACTAATTTGGTGTGCACGAAAATAGATAGTGGTCTTTGTAAATTGCATTTCTAGGAATATTTTAGAAACGTACCAATACACCTATTTCAAAAACGAACTTACCAGCTTCCATTGCTCATACAATGCAGATTATTTTTAAAATATTAAAACATAACCATAAATTGTGCATCGCACCTCGCTTTTACTTCTTCATTTAATAAAACTTCGGTAATAATCAACATGAGTGTTTTATTCATTCAATAAACATTTGGTATGACACTTTGCACTTCATTGCACTTTAATTTTAAAACAAATGCTTTTTTCGTTAATCCCGGTTCCCAATTTACATGCTGGTACCATTTGCTCAAAGTTCTTGTGTGAGTAAGCATGTATTGTAAGTTCGCCTTATATAATTATAGGCGGGGATAAAAATGCAACGTTAATGCGAACTTTCGGATTTCTTCAGAGTATCCTTTCGTTGAAGCGCTTATTTTTTTCTGTTGATTGACATATTTTTCAGTCTTAATTTTTCCAGTTTGTGCAACCTGAAAAAGAGAAAAAAACTACTTCAATCCTTAAGTTATATCGAAAACGCTGCTTTGTAGCCGTAGTTTAAACCTGTAGAACCTCCACAAAACAGAGAGGTTAATCCTTCATTTTTAGGAAACCTATAAAAAGGTTAATATTTTTTCAATAAATCATTTGGTTCGAGTTGTTATAATACGTAATTAAAAAATTAAAACAAATAACAAAATGATGTCTTATTTCCGGATCTTGTATAACCAATCATCATAAAAGTCTGGGGAACGATCTCTCAGTGCTGTGAACAGCGAGCCGGACCTAACAAGGTCACTCGAACCGATTAGAACACGTATTATACCGATGTTGTATCAGCGCAGCGAAGGAACTAGTATCGGAAAATATTACGGCAACGGTACTACACTATTCCATCATGACATATTATTGTAAACAAACGAATGAAATTATGAAATTAAAAAAAGGTCTGTTGGACGAGAATAAGCCCAAATATGAAAACTACAACCATAAATATGTGGTAGCTTAGCATTTTTTTCTTCGAAAATGTATTACTATGTGTAATATTGCATGAAAACCGGTTACTAACCTGTGCAAAGACAATTCAGGTTGATTTTCCTTCTTTCTTGCACCACACTCCATAATACAACGCACAGGCATCTTGAATGGCTGTTTTCCATCATATACGTGCAATTTGAAAGATAAAATTCTCGTAATTTTCTCACAAATCACAATAAATACAAAAGTAAACACTTATCTGACTGCAGAACTACCACGAGACTTGGCGCATAAAATGGCGAAAACGGCACTTACCTACAACTGTCACAACGTCACAAGAAAATGTTGCCATTATGAGCAACAACTGAAATACTGTTGTCTCTTTTATCAAATACGATTACCACATTAGAAAGAATGAAACAAAATGATATTTCACAATCTGTTTCGTATTTCACCCATATTTGTATAAGCAAAGGTAGATACAGATTGTCGCGGCGCCTCCATATATTTTCTATCTCTATGGCTGCCGCACGCTCGCTGGCCTTCGAAGGTATTTCAAAATCGAGTAAACGATCTTTGTACCTGATTCTGGCTTGCATCCCCAAATCGATCATGGACGACGACGAAATAATAATAGTTTCTAGTTTTATATATCTACCATACAGAGTTAGCAAGGGCAAGAACAAATAAACGAAAGCGGAGATGGTGTTGGATGGTGGGATGTTACCGTCACGCTTCGGATCGCCAGCATACGCCAACGATCGATCGTTGGCGTTCACTGAACTGGTGTGTCCTCTGTTTGAAGATTATCTGTGGCAGCTCACCCTCACCCTGATGTATAGTGGCAGTTGAATGTGGATGGAAAATGGCCAACGAGTTGTCAGCGACAAAAATGTACCTACCTGTGAGTGGACGGACTTTTATAAAATAGCACCATAATCGTAGTGTCGTCGTAGCTGGCTTTCGGAATATAATATAATGGAACACGTACTGACTGCATGATTCATGCAGTAAGTACGTGGACTAACGAGCTGCTCGCTGCTCGTTTTGAGTCATTTAGTAGATCCAAAGAACCCAACACAACCTCGTCGTCAGACATCTTGACTGACAGGACAATGTTTTGCGAATTTGAGCACGGGCGAGCAAAAGAGTACGAAACGAGCATGTTACACGGATTTTAGGACACGGCGTAATCGTGCTTTTCGCCGCCGGACGCACCCGCGCCCGCCGACATGAAGGCGGAGTGAAGGGCCGCGCGGCCCGCCTACTGTCCCCCGAGCCCGCCTTAATCCGAGTGAATATACCATTCGCAGCGAAAATGTTACTGTCGCTGCGAATGGTACATTACGCCTGTAACATCAGTCAGTAGGTACCCACGTTAAAGGAACAATGTTTGTGTAGTTTTTTTCCATGCGAATGAACACGATGCATGGACGTTAGTGAAAAATCTCTACGGGTGTATGGAAGTTTCCCTATGGCCATGGTAAACGGTGTCTATGTCTATCTATTTATGATTACCACACCACGAATGTTCATTCAACGACGGCTACTCTTGCCACACTTTTGTATATGGCCGATTCAGTTCTTAAAAATGATCATGTCACGTCATGGTTTGAATCAATATGACTATTGTTGATATTTCCAATAAGCTGGATAGTAGTAATAAACCAAGCAATACGCCCCGCGATTTGACCATCCCACATGCCAAGAACCTCGTGAAAGCTGAGACAAGTGAAGGAGTATGGAAACAAGTGAAGTATCTCAACATAGCAAACAAAGCTGGACTCGTCCTATAACTCTGCTATCATTGTGCCGATTGCAGTTAACCGCAACGGCTTAATTGGGCTTGATGGCCAACCACTGCCTGTACAAACTGTCGCTGCGCGGTTAAATCAAGAGACTTATACAGAAGGCAGCACTGCCTTCTGTATAAGTCTCATGATTCTTTCTCGATATGGCTCCCACTGTGAGGATTTTTTCTGAGAGAATTTCATATTATATATATAATTTATATTTACTTTTTTTTGGTTTTAAAAACAAAAAACATATGAATACTAGCTTTTGCTCGGTTGATAGTCGAAATTAATCCCAAAGGAACATACTCCTGAAATGAAAGGTTCCCTACTTATGTCTTATTCCGGTACTCTAGGTCTAGACAAAGTGCCAATCTATTAGCGAATACGATTGTTGAATACCGAAACATAAGGGGTTGATCACGTGACATTTCGAAACCGTTTGTCAGTCCCAAAAATGTTTGACGTTTTGACAATCGCCTTCGTCACGCTACCGCTGACAGTTTATCACTTATCTAGAGCCTCTGTGTGCCAAGTATCATCCAGGTCCAAGACCTCTCCGGCCCCAAGTGGAACGTCTCGGCCCCACTTGTTTATGACGTGAAGAGGTAACAAACAGACAGATAGACAGAGTTACTTAAGAAATATTGAAGAAATTACCTAGGTACCGTGAAAAAAAAAGAAATAGCCAAAGTCAGTGCCTGCCAGGGTTGTGGAATTGTTCGAAAGAGTTATTGCGAGCATAGAACGCTACGGGCATTTCAAGGAACACGGGTTACACGGGTAGATATTAGTCAATAAGACTGAGAGGGTGTAACATCCCGCTCGGTCTAGAGTGGGAAGAGCCATTTGACGATTACCAACCCAAAAATAAGCTGTTTTGAGCTCCGTTGTCATCGCATGGGAGTTGAAATTATAATTATGTCATAAGTCATTTATTTCAAAACAACATACACTGTGTAGAAAATTAATTAAAACAATTAATTTGGATTCGCTAAGTAATAGGGTCTCCAACCACATAAGGGCATGATTTTCTGGAATAAAAAATACTTGTGCTACGACTCTGATAACGGGTTTTTAAATTTAAGCTGGTCACACTGTTTCTTTTGGTGTAACGTGCCATCCCTATCCCGCGCCCGAACGTACGAGTTGCCCGATACTAGCGCCTCTCAAGCTCAACCAACGCATTTGGTTTTTGGTTTTTACTTCCTTTGCTTGTTGCTTGCCTTTTTGGGGCTTTGGCGTGGGTTGTGATTTTCTGTTTCCTGCCGATTTGTGATACCTTCCACGATATGCGTAAACGAAAATCAGTAAAGAAGAATGACGATGATTCTGATGGGTCTGAACCGGCAGCGGAACCCGAAGAATTTCAAGACTCGGGTGAAGATTGGACGCCGGACGCCGATTCCGTAAGTGAACCCGAAACGCCTCGCAAATAAATTGTATTTAGATTCTTGCAAAAATATTTTTCTAAATATTTTTTCCAAAATATCTTTTCCAAGGTTTCCCAATGTTTTTGTTGTTTCGATGAAAATAGCTGTTGCAATGTTGTATAGGTTAAGTAGTTTGCTGAAAAGAGTGGTATTGCTGATTAATATGTTTAGCTGACACCGTAGATTGATAAAATCTGTTGTTTGTTCTTCCCTAATTGTAATTATAAATTATTTAATAATTCCTCACCAGAACGAACAGCCTGGACGTGGAACACGGAAACGTACATCCAAGGTGGCTGTGAATAACACCAAAAAGAAACGCAAAAACTCTTCATCTGAGGAAAGCGAGGGTGAAGGAGAGGAAGATGAAGAAGCTGAGGATGAAGAGGGGGAACTAGATGAGGAGGAAGGCTCGGATGATGAGAAAAATGGGTCCGATGGAAACAAGTCTGATTCAAGTCAGTCGAAAGATGTACCAAAGCATTTCCATGTAAGTGTAAAGTATAAGCTCTGCGAATATGGTCTAAGTTTTGTCAAAAAATTCAATTTAAAGGTTTTATAAATATTTTACAGTCTGGAAACTTTGTATTGCTAAAATCTGATGTCAAATGGAATGGAGACACTGTCACCTCTAAGTTAGATGAACTTAATTTGTGGAAAATTGATGGAAAGGCTCTGCTGCAAAAATTTATTCCAATGGAATCCAGTGGTAAAATACTGCACAAATGCACATGTGTGGTGAGTATAAAAAAAAAAGTCTTGCTTGAGCATGCAATTTCATTGTAAGACTTTGTTGTTTGGATTATTTTCATTTCCTAATACACTGAAATAACTGAACAAAATGTTAGAAGCACTAGTACTTCATGGGCCCTCAGATTTACAAACATTGAAGTATACTTAAATTTCACTAATTGTCTTATATTCTATTGAAGATTGATGTAAAATCAGGAGGATCAGGATTACTCATCAGTAAAAGAGGATCCATATCTGTGTACATGCACAAACTGATTTTGTTCTTTGGTCAAATGTCATTCTTTACAAAATTTTGTAACTAAAGTATTGTCTAGTCTTGCTGTTAGTTAGTTCTTTTGTTTGGGAATTAAGCCGCTAGGTCTTGTGAATGAAACACATTTTAATTGGATTCTAATAGCTACAATGGTGGGTAATAATTGTATGTTTTCCAATGTGTAACGAAACAATGAACAGAACGGCTTCCTGAAGTAAATGTACTTGATTCTAATATGTATAAGAGTATTTTTGATTCAATTACATATTTTATTATCTTAATTTGCAGTACTCAGGCTGGAATGTTGACAACAGAGATAACTATTATCCTATCACTGAAATACTGGATCGGAATCCACGCACAGACTCCAAGGAAATATGTGTAGCGTTAGATCTAAATGATCTTATCAAAGTAAGGGACAAGTAAATCCATGGTATTTTTTACTTAATTCAATTAGATAAGTGAAAGTAAATTAACCTAATTACTTGCATAATTCAACTTCATTCCACACTTGTGTAATATTTTATAAGCTGGGGATTAAATGTTCAATTCTACAATAGTTTTATTGTTGGTTTTATTTTCGAGAAAACCCTAATTTTCATAACCCAGGTGTATGCTTCTAGGGTGTAATAAGTGAACACCTGAAGGCAGAGCACACAAAATGTTAGGTGAATTCAAACACAGACATGACATTCCGCACACAATACTGTAAGGTTAGTTTTAGAAAATGGTGAGAAACGAAAAGTTTCTCACCATTTTCTAATGCAGGTAGACGTAAACATAAATATATTACACCTACCCCCTGACGACGTCAAAGATAGAATATCGTGATTTACGTTTCGCAGCAGCCTTACAGTATTTTGTTTATTTAATACTTGTTTCTGCAGGTACACAAGAGGTACCAAATCTACTTAAACAGTGCACTTAGCTGCATATATTGGTTAGCAGTACACCGGCGGTCCTGGAACCTTACTAAGCTGTTTATTACCTACTAAGCCTCCGCTGTCTGTCCGTCCGTCTGTCTGTCAGCGGGCTGTATCTCAAGAACCGTAATAGGTAGACTTTAACTTTTCACAGATTGTGTATTTCTATTGCTGCTACAACAATCAAAATTAAGAATAATGGTACGGAACCCTTCGTGTAAGACTCCGACTCGTACTTGGCCGGTTTTTTAAGGATCATCACTTTAACTAAATTACACGTCCAGTGTCCGCACTGTCGCCCTTAGACTATCTCCCACCGACGTACGCCCCTTAAATTCCTTGCGCTGGTTACATACGCCGCCACGCACCCCTGAATGCTTATGTGCTTCTACACGACCTCTTGGGACCTCGGGAGACGAAGACGCACAGCCGGGAGGAGGTGAAATAGAAATGCTTCTTCCTGGGGTATCTTGATCCGCAGGTTTCGGCTCCCTTTTTATTCCCGTTGTTGCCTCTTCGACGACTGCCATTGAGCTGGAATTCGGCTCTGCTTCTACACTGCCTGTCGTTATCTTAACGGTAACTGATAATTTGGACACATTTTGCCTGCAATTTTCACTTTGAGCCGAAACCTTTGGAGCCTTTATTTATTGTTTTAGTGTAAAAAACCCTTACAATATACATATACATTTTCGGATTCGTCAGACCTTACTCTACGACAAATTTTATCAATAACCTTATCTATTAAAAAAAATCTAGAACAAAAACTTCTAAATTTACTTCATAACAAATTTTCACTATACATTTTCTTTAATTTCTCTAAAACTATTTGTCCTATCGACTTGTTTCTTTTTGTAAAACTGGCTTTGGGTCGAGACCTTTATTTTGACACCAATTTCAAAACGATATCTCTACAAACAAAAAACCTCATTTTCAATTTAATTACCTACGTAACTTGAAAATGAGGTTTTTTGTTTACCTACAATGCAAAAATTCTACTTAAAAATTTCCTTATAAAATATCAAAATACGTTCGTATTAGTCTTATTAGATAAAGCATACACAAATAAACCTTATTAAACTAATTAGAAAATGACAAAAACCTAATCTAATTAGAATCCTAATCAGTCTTTTTTAGCCTTTCAAACATTAAAATACGATCATATTTAAATCTTATTCGATCTAGCATACCCAAATAAACATTATACCTAATTAGGAAGAAATTAAAGCCTAAAGTAATTAAAATCTACTTAGAATCTAATTCAAAAAGAAAACTAAAACCAAGCCATGGGTAATCCTGACGCTGACGACGACACGATACTAAAATTTTTGCTCCTCTCTGCTCAAAAAAGCAAAGAAGATGTACGAAAAACAGGAAATTGATAATGCAAAGGGTAACAACTTATGGGATGTCATTAAAAAAATTTGATTAGCGGATCTGACAAGAGGGCTGATTTTTCGTCATCCCTCTTGTTATCTATTAGTCCCCAGGCGGACATTAGGTAACGACGTTAACAGCTTCTTTGTGAACGTTGGAGCAAAGTTGGCACATCTCCACTTCGAAATTTACAACACCTTGCCACACCTGTGATCACACATCAGTTGGTCCTTTAAACTCGCTTGTCCTTCTTCCTACCGATGAACAAGAAATTTGCAACCTCATTAGGGCCTGAAGGAAAACTGCAGTGGGGATCGATCAGATTAGCAGCAAAATCATTAATCATTAAAATCATTACGCAAACTACCTCTCTTCTCCCATAACAATCTTGACTTACTTAAGTTCCTGTGTCCCCTAGATGGGGCAGAGAGCGTCCACAGTGCGCCGCCATCCCGAACGGTCTCGAGCTTCGCGCTTCATTTCGCTCCAGGTTTTTCCTAATTGCTTCGCATCTGATCAAAAATAAACTAAACTTTAAGTATACTTTAAATGGCCAACAATTGAATAAAGTAGAATCCGTTCGCGACCTTGGTGTAACTATTGATTCATGTCTGCACTTTGACTTGCATATTGAAAACATAATAAATAAAGCCTTTCAAATGTATGGTTTTGTTATGAGATCCTCTAAAGACTTTGTGCGACCCTCTACTTTTTTGGTATTATATAAAACTTTAATAAGATCGCAATTGGAATATGCCATTCCTATCTGGAAACCGTTCTACCTCAAATATAACACCAAAATAGAATTAGTGCAAAAAAAGTTTAAATATTTAAATATCTAGCTATAAAAACTTTATCATAATAATATAAGAACTATAACGCGATGAACAATCTCGTCTACTCTTCCGTTTCCTATTTTTACATATTAATCCGTGGACAATGGTGTGGGTTATATGTTTACCAATTCATTATTTTACTCATAGTTTTATTTAAACCTTAACATGTAACTGTTTTCTTGTGCCTTAAATAAATAAATAAATAAATAAATCTGTAATGATCGTCCGACGCCAGGTCTGCTTGGAGGGACCACGTTTACGCTTTCCTTGGAGTTTCCAGTCTAGGGCTTGCGTCGGTATGTGTTCAGGATCCTTTCGGAGCGTGTGGCCGATCCAGTTCCACTTGCGGCATTTGATCTGCTGGTCGATCGGAGTCTCACCGTAGCGTTCCTACAGATCTTGGTTGGAGATTTTCTCGGGCCAGCAAACACCGAGGGTACGACGAAGAAATCGGTTGATAACGACCTGGAGTTTTTGCGAGATGTCCTTAGTGACTTTCCACGTCTCACATCCGTACAGCATCACGGTTTTTACGTTGGACCGGAATATTTTGAGTTCTACTCTTCGGGCCAATTTCCTTGATTGCCATACAGGACGAAGCTGTGCAAAGGTTGCTCTTGCCGTGGCAATTTTCGAAGTGATGTCTTCTTCAGTTCCTCTAGTTTCTGACACTACACTACCGAGGTATGTGAACTCGTAGACTCTCCACCTCCTCTGTGCCGATGACCAACGGCAAAGAGTTTGTCGCCCCGCACCTCTTTGCCTGGGTCTTCCGGATGACATTTAGTCCCGCCTCCTTAGCGTCTCGTCGTAGGTCGTCCAGCTTGGCTTGCATGTCAGAGCGTATGTGGCTCAGCAGGCATAGGTCATCGGCATAATTCAGGTCTTCCAAGACGCTGGACAGTTCCCACTCTATGCCGCGGCGCTTGTTGCTCAATGTATTGAGCTGGACCATGATGCCATCCAGAACAATGAGGAAGAGGAGAGGTGAGAGAAGACAACTCTGTCGAACTCCCGCATGCAACGGTATGTCCTCCGAGATGAGGCCGTCGTGTGTCACTTTACAGGAATACTTGTACTTGTAGATGGCCTTGATTAAGTTCGTGATTTTCTCGGGGACCCGATTTCACGCAGCCGGGCGCAGATGCAACTCCACTTCAGCGTATCGAAGGTTTTTTCGAAGTCCACGAAGGTCAAATACATTTCCCTCTGCCATTCTGATGCCTGTTCGAGTATAATGCGCAAGGTATAAATCTGGTCCGTACACGATCGATAAGGTCGGAATCCAGCCTGCACTCCGCGAAGAAGAGGTTCAACGGCTCCCGCCAGCCGGTCCACGATGATCCTGCATAGCACTTTAGACGGGGCCGAGAGCAAGGTGATGCCTCTCCAGTTGCCATATTCACTGAGGTCTCCCTTCTTAGGAACGGTGATTAGGAGACCTTTATTCCAGTCGTCGGGTAGCTCTTTGGCTGACCAGATGTTCCGCAAGAGGGGTATCAGCTCGTTTGCGGTGGTGGACACGTCAGCTTTAAACATTTCCGCCATGATAAGGTCGACTCCTGGAGCTTCACATAGCGTTCATTAATATAATTACAACATCTGTACTTAACCTACACATAGGTGTAGGTTAAGTACAGATGTTGTTCAACAAATATTTGTATGTCAGCGAAGGCACAACTCGCCAGGTTACATCAGCCAGGATATCGGAACTTCAGTGGGCGTACTATGGGAAGTGTTGGTTATTGCGCAATAGAAACACCGTTTGCTTTAAATTAAATTATAATTCACACTCGAAGGTCTCAATTACAATATTCTCACACAGTAGGTACACTGAATAAGTATTCGGAATACGCGGCGGTTTCTAGACGTGTGCACGTGTGCACGTCTGCACTGCTCGACCGCCACCAGTAGACTGAGCTCAGCCTCTGTCGAGCACAACGTCCTAGACTCCGTCGAACGCCACTAGGTGGCGTTGGTGTCCCGATTGTTCAATTGACTGACTTATGCCCGTGGAGTCAATCCTTTAAAGGCGTTGTCCATCCCAAGACTCGAACTGCAAGCGGCAGTCTTAGGAAGCAGATTGGCACACTCAGTGGAAGAGGAAATGGACCTGAAGGTAACGAAGAAGACATTTTGGACTCCAGCATCGTACTTTCCTTGATAAAGACGGACCCTAGAACCTTCAAGACGTTCGTGACTCATCGCTTGGCGGAAATAGAAGATCGCATCAAGCCGCAAGACTGGAGATTGGTACCTACGGCGCCGAACCCTGCAGATGATGCAACGTACGAAAACGGTGCATTTTATACTGCACGCCGGATGCTCGCCGCCACAGTTCGCACAGGCGGCGGGCTCCTCTCTTGAGCGCGTGCAGTCCTTGGCGAAATGCCCCTCTCCGCATCGCACACAAGCGAGCGGTCGGTGGCATTGCTGGGACGAGTGCCGGAATTTCTGGCACCTGTGACATTGTGCGGGCCTACGCTTGCCCCGCCATCACGCATGAACATAAAGGTCGTGGTGTTGTAAATGCTGCGTGCGTCCGCCGTCCTTCGAAGCACGGCGTGATAGAACCAACCGGGTCGTCCCTGGCGCACCCTTATATGGCGCACGTACTCCGGCTGGTACCCCAGGGCGCGGAGTTCCTCCTCGATTTCTACGGGATCCGTATCTGCAGGCAGCCCCCGTATTGTCACCTTCATCTTCTTGTCAGCTGGCAGCGAATATGCAAACCAGCTGACTCCTTTCTTTTTCAAGGCCGTCAGGTAACGTTGGACCACCCTGTACTCATCTTCCGAGTCCGGCGAGAAGCGGACGCCGGCTCCGTATGGACAAGCATTAGGTGGTCGGCCCAGTTTGGCGGCTAATTTCCTAAAGTGGGCGGCCCAGTTGGGCAGCCGCTCCACTACTAGAAGTGGGAATCGGGGCCTTTTGGCCTTGGTAGGCAGCTTTGCATTTGCGGCGGCCGCTTCCGACTCGGGGGCTGCTGCTTGGGGGTGAGTAGGAAAATGGGTACTCACTGTTGCATCCATGGGGGTCGCCGGTCTCGCTGGCGAAGCTGGCGGCGAGCTGCAGGCGGCCTTCGCAAGGGTCGGAGACTGGGCGGCGGCGCGCAGCTCACGTTGTTGCCGGGGCAGCTCCAGGCAATAGCGCTTGACGTCCTCCTCTTCTTCGTCGGTGTTTATCCTCCGAAGCTGGCGTTTCGCCTCCAGCTGGAACTCGTAGTCGAATCCCAGCGACGGCGTTGGAGAAGCAAAGGTGCGCGCCTCACTGCCCACGGAGGCCAGCGACATACTCGACTCCGCTTGAGAAGAGCAGGCCGATAACATCGCCGGCAAATCGTAGGCAGAGGTGCGAGATGGCGCAGGCGAGTCCGGAGTAGGTGGCGCCACCACTGCGGCGGGCCGGTTGAGGCGCGGGTCGCGGGATGCTGCTCTGTCGGCAGCCGAGGCCGAACCCGCCAGCGACAGGCGGGGAGCGGATAACGCGGCGCGCTGCTGCTTCGGTGCCGCGGTCGCGTACGCAGGAACGGATAGCGCGTTAAATGATAAATAATATTTATTTTGCTAATAGGTTACAAGTAACTCTTTTACACGTATTTTTTTTTTTTGTATAAATCCAAGCTGACTACTCTGAGAAGGAACACCGAAACAAACTCAAAGGTCATAGTCTCTTTTGAAGTCCATACAATCGCCAATAACATATGAAAAACCATGTAGGTTAACGTCTGAGGTGGCCTTTTGAGGAAAGCACCACGCAGGTTTGAGTGGGCTTGTCCAGACAGTGCAAGCATTTGTCAGTTATCGTGCAGCTCAACTCAGAACTTTGAGGAGCTCAACGAACCGACAAACAATGCCAAAGTAAGGACATTTGGGTAAGCCGCATAATATACTCAAACTGCCAGACAGTCATGAAATCAATCCTTAAAAAAATAACGACCTACATAGTCCTCACACTTACAATATATAATTTTTTAAGAACCATGCAGATTAGTGTCTGAAATGGTCTTTAGAACCACACAGATTTGAGTGAACCTGTCCAGTCAGTGCAAGCATTTGTCAGTAGTCGTGTAGCTCAACTCAGATCCACTTAGGGGCTCAACAACTCGACGAACAGTACCAAAGAAAGGACATTTGTGTAGGCCGTACAAAGCACTCAAACTGCCAGACAAACATTAAAATTGCTCGAAAAAATAAAACATAATCCACATAATCATTACACACACACACACAGTCACAGTCACAGTGTCAAATTCTATATAAGAAGAAAGAAATGAAATAAAATAAAAATGTCAAATGTCAATTTTTCAAAATTTTAGGCTCAGTAGTTTCGGAGATAAAGGGGGGAATGGTCATTTTTCGTCTAATTTCTTGAATAACTTCTAAACCATTTATTTTAAATTTATGAAAAAAATATAATTAAAACTCTGACAGTAAGCCCTTTTATTTGATATGTCACACGATATTGTTCAAAAACTTTTGTTTTTAATTTTCTAGTTGACCCCCAAAAGTGACCACCATACTAAAAATTTAATGATTTACGTAACGCGTCCGTGTTTGGGTCATAGAAGTTCAAATGTGTACCAAATTTCAACAGAATCGGTCCAGTGTATCCGGAGAAAACTGGCTGTGACAGATGGACAGACAGACACCCGAGTGATCCTATAAGGGTTCCGTTTTTTCCCGGAACCCTAAAATCACTTCCAAATCGTTGAGATGAAACCATTTTACTTCTTCATTATTTAACAAAAGTCTAAAAAAAAATATTTGCTGCTTTGCAATACAAACCATAATAATTTGGTTTTGTTACTTTTTTAGATAAGTGTTATTTTTTTTTTATAATAAATAAAAAATGCGGGTAGCGGAGTGGCGCTTAGAGGAGTAGTTAGCTCCGTTTATATGCATAAGGTCATTGGCATGTATACAAGCCTTAAATCGGATTCGCATTATCTTAAATTGGTTATGTGACCCGAGTAGGGTTTGTACAAAAAAGAGGAAATAGTTTTTAACGATCTAATCAAATTGAAAGTAATCATTTTTAATCCATACCTGAGTACCCATCTTTTCATCAAAATCTGTTTTGTTATTGGTCTGGGCGCTACTAGCGCCACTTTAACAGTTGTCGGCCCCATTGTGATTCGAATCGACATCTATATCTATACTAATATATAAAGCTGAAGAGTTTGTTTGTTTGCTTGAACGCGCTAATCTCAGGGACTACTGGTCCGATTTGAAAAATTCTTTCGGTGTTGGATAGCCCATTTATCGAGGTAGGCTATAGGATATATATATGTATATATATCATCACGCTAAGACCAATAGGAGCGGAGCAGTATTGAAAATTGTGACGCAGAAGAAGTTGCGCGGGTCAGCTAGTACTTAATATTCTGTAAGCCGCGCCGCTGAGATCGTGTCCGCGGCCAAGCAGCCACACGCGCGTGGCGATCTTAGGTTAAGCAACGCTTGCCGAGGTCTGTCTGTGGATGGGTGACCATTTTAACATACCGAGAAGGGGATTGTCAGAAGCCGAAAATCTGACACCTGCAGTCAAGAAATACCGTGTTACCCAGTATTGTAGGATTGTAGAGGTTTGGTAGGCAGCTGTACTATGTATAATACTGGTATTGAAATGAATCCGGTTTGACTGGAAGCCGACCCCAATAAAGCTAGGAAAAGGCTAGGTAGATGACGCCTCATGGTAAAAAACTACAGCTGTTAATAAAAACTGCAAGGTTGGCAAAACTGGGCACAGATTACAAACGTAATTTTGTTTCAATTTCCTTCCCGCACACACACATCCCGGAATTTAATTGATTTAGAATACCAAAAATAAATAAATTCATAATTAATTTTCATCACACAGTTAATCTATTCTATAGACGGCCTAAGCCTCTGTCAGCCTGTTCTAGACTTTTTTGCCTAGCTGTACTTGTTCGTACGTCGCCGTCGTGTCTACCGGGTACACTACATTAATACGAAAAATTTGTTCCGACAGTCACAAAAACGAATTTCAAAATACCGATTTTCATAATTCCGATTTGTTCAAAATTCCTAATATAACAACTCCAATTTATAATTTATCCTTTTTATAATTCCGACATATCAATATTCCTAATGTGTGTAATTACTATTATTAAAATACCGAGTTTCAATAGGTCGACTAACAAAAACTCCGACTTGAGGAAATGCTGGCGGCGAGACTTTGTATGTAAAAAGTCATAATTTGAGGTTTGGCTCTCCACTGTTTTCTTCTCCAATAACTAACCGATATAAGAGATATTTCACAAACTGAATAAGAAGGATGTATACTGTGTCTCTATGTTTTCCTTTTTTGATTAATAGTTGCCAAATTTGTAGACTAGGGCTCTGTTGACAGCGATTTATCGGACAATTTTGAGCATATAGTGAGAGTTCTAGTGCTTATACGGTGAATAAATCATCAAAAAAGAAAATATAGGGACACAGTATTATATCCTGCTTATTCAGTTTGTGAAATATCTCTTAAATCGGTCTAATATTGGAGGAGAAAACAGTCGAGAGCCAAACCTCGAATTATGACTTTTTACATACAAAGTCTCGCCGCCAGCATTTCCTCTTAATGATAATTCGAAATATCAAAAATACGAATTCCGATTATTAAAACACCTATTAACCAGAATTCCGTAATAAAAATGCCTTGTAAAACTGAATAGCAAGACAAATAAACACAATTACTTGTCAGAACAAAATATATTATTATGTTTAGTATGAGGAGGTAGAATTAAAAAACCTAATGAAAAATGCAAGCTGCATGCAAGCAAGCATGCAGCATGCAAGCCAGCAAACATGTAAGCAAGCATGCAAGCAAGCATGCAAGCAAGCATGCAAGCAAGCATGCAAGCAAGCATGCAAGCAAGTATGCAAGCAAGCATGCAAGCAAGCATGCAGCATGTAAGCAAGCATGCATTATGCAAGCAAGCATGCAGTTTGCAAGCGAGCATGCAACGTGCAGCAGGCATGGTTTCTGTCACGGCTCCGGCGCTGCGGGGCTCCGTCGGTCCCCCGCGAACTTATCGTCGCAGATGGTTTTAACGCTCATGCCCGCTTCGGCTTCGGCGGCGGCGGGCGTTATAACACCTGCTCCTGAGCTCCCGGGCCACCTCACTCCTCCGCGCCTACGCGGGCTTAAATTACACTCTAGGGGTAGGGCAGACAAGACGTGGAGTCGGTTTTACAGCTATTCGTTTCTGTCACTTACTTTTGAAGCAAAACTTATTGACTTTTTAAGACAATACTTTAATTTAAGGTTCAAAATGCAAAAAAATATTCGTTAGTTATATTAAACAGTAGGTCTTTTGACCGTAGTTATTTCGAAAATAGTTAAAATACTTTTGGATATTATAATATGTAATTTAACTGAATATTATACTGATTGAACCTAACTCAAAATCTTAAATAAAGCAGTTTATTCGAAGTATTGAAAATCGGAAAGTCGTTTTTCGGACCGAAAACTTATCGAGCATTTTATTCTTCGGGCGTATGAAAATCGGAAAACAAACAAATCGCATTTACGACTTTCGGTCAAATAAGTTTCGTGATATATAATCATAGATATTATGATTCTTAGGTATTATGAAATTCGGACTTTTGAAAATCGAATATCGAAATTCGGTATAAAATATTTCGGGGTATTTGGGTGTTCCCCGTGTCTATCATCCAATTAAAACTTAAAAACAAAAAAAAAAATAGCAACTGTATTAAATTTAACATGGTATGATGAATCAAGTTCTCTGTGCAACGTTCTGAAATCCACCTCAAATCCCGCTAGGTGTCAGCGTTGCCAATCTGTGGGGAATTCCCCAAACTGCGGGGAATCTCAAGTTGGTTGGGGATTTATTGGGGATTGGCATTATATGGGGAAAATGCTGGGATTTTGACATCTTCTTCATTTTCTTTTTTCTCATCGGAAAATATTTCATCGTTTATTATCGATAACAACATTTTTTAGAATCATTATGTATGGCTTGAGATGTACACGTTACCCCGTGACGGTAATTTTACGTACTTATGACCGTCACAAAACGG
This sequence comes from Lacanobia wlatinum, assembly GCA_947578705.1. Classification (NCBI taxonomy): domain Eukaryota; kingdom Metazoa; phylum Arthropoda; class Insecta; order Lepidoptera; family Noctuidae; genus Lacanobia; species Lacanobia wlatinum. The sequence goes on from OX388039.1 coordinate 13,750,382, forward strand.
TTTTGTGAGAGATGGTGTTATGACGAGACCGTCACAAAATCCCGCCATCTATCGGAATTTATTTTCACCAGAACTTATTATGTAGGTATTTTAACGGTAATGCAGAGTGTATTTGTCTTTTGTACTTATCGACTTAAGTTATAGGCACTTCACGATTTATGAAATTCAATTGATATTTATTTAAATAATATAAGTAAACAATTAATTATGTTTTTATTCAAATTAACAACGAAGTAGTATATAAATATAAAATATATTAAAAAAAAATATTAGTGTTAATAATGTTGGAGGTCTTTAAGGTGGTTGTAGTTAGGAGAGTAAATAAATGCACAAGTCCGTAAACACAGTCTATTCAACATTCACACATATTGACAATTCAATACATTAAATTACTGCCAACAAGTAACCGTTTCGGCGCGGCACAATCGACTGGCCGCTAAACCATATGCGCGGGGGAACATTACATTTTGCAGCGCTAGCACTATTGCTGCCTGTTGTCCCTACATACCTCCCCCCTTTAAAAAATAATGGCTAGTCTTTTATATCCCGCTGTCCTGTCTTGGCATCATTGTGGCCTGCTACCAACAACACATACTCTGCAGAATGGCCTCCGATCGAACAGCAAAATATAATTGACCCATTTGCTTTTACATTAGTCAAACTATCTATAAGCCTCTTATTATGTAAATCGACCACTAATTTATTCGACTCTATAAAATCTGCACCTAAGATCGCTTGCTTGACATCGCTTACAACGAACGACCATTTAAAAACTCTGCGTAAGCCTAAATTAAGTTCTAGTACCTTTACACCGTATGTTTTGATTTCCGTGTTATTTGCAGCCTACAGCTTATATCTGCTTTCAGAACGCACACAATTCAACATACAAAGTACTATATCAGAAAAGCTTTCTAAATATACAGACCTGAAAATAGAAATAAGTAGAATGTGGCGACTAGGTAACGTTTCTATCATCCCTGTAGTGATTTCCACTACGGGTGTCGTGCCTAAACAACTGCACCAATCTTTAAAAATGCTAGACATAGCTTCCTCCACCTATCAAACTCTACAGAAAGCAGCTATCCTAAACACCTGCAGAATTGTCCGGAAATTCCTACAAAACGATAACAATGCAGACATATCTTTTATAACTTAGATTTACTCTCAGGGGTAGCACTTGGCTTCGGCCCGTGTTATTCTTAAAGACCGGCAGATTATTGCTGAGATACAAAAATGTATACCAATAAATAATAATAATAATAATCGTTTATTTCAAGCGTTAGTACCCATAACATTGAAATTTAAAACTTATCCTCCTAGAGAATAATAATAATAATAATAATCGTTTATTTCAGGCATTAGTACCCATAACATTGAAATTTAAAACTTATCCTAAAAACAAAACTTATGCTAGCAAACAGATATATATAATTTGAAACAATAAAGGAAAACAAAAATAAAAGCAAACCACCATTTTAATCCAAGAAGCCAAAATAAATGTACCGCGTTGGTGAGTACATTTATTTTGTCTCCTTCAGTATATGCACAGTACGGAATACAGCTTTGACTATACAATTTTTAGTTGCCACCACACGCGCAAAGAACGACGCCCTGAGTTTCCCCATCAGCGCAAAAAAGTCGGTAACTCTGTTCTCGGCAAACATCTCAGTCGCACTACACCGCCAGGGCAGGTTGAGCATGACCCGAAACGCGTTATTATATTGTACACGAAGAGTGCATACAACACTCTGCATGCACTCTTCTGTGTTCATCATGTGCTTGTTGTGTGTGTTTCATGTGCTCTTCTTCTTCTGTGTTGTATGCACTCTTCGTGTACTTGTACCAAAGTTGACTGGTGTAGAACGACTGACAGTAAGCCTGGAACAGAGTTATTTTTACTTGCTTCGAGCAATGGAAGAACCGTCTGTTTAGCATGTTACTTCTACATGCTATGCTACGTCTTTGCCTCTCCAGGTCATCGTCATCTTTTAAGTTTTCCGTTATGATGTGTCCGTGGTACTTAAACTGACTAACTATTTTAAACTCTGAGCCACACAAAGTGATTGGCAAGACCTTATCAGGGCCATTGCCGTGCTTGAAAATCATTACTTCCGTCTTTTTAACATTATAGGTTAGTTGGTGTCGAACTGCATAATTCTCACAAAGGGCAATGAGTTTTCTGAGGCCGTTGACCGAGGGGCTGAGCAGCACCATGTCATCTGCATAACTGAGGTTATTTAAACATTCTTTTAACACCCTGCACTGGTAAAACTGAGACATTTGCACCTGTGTCCACTAGAAAACTGATTCTCGACTTCCGGTCTATTACGCACAAACGATGGTTCTGTGTCACGGCCCCGCTGTCTTCCACCGAGCAGGACAGCACCGCCTTTAGTTTCCCGATGCGGAGTCTTCTTTCCAACTGCACGGTTTCGTGCACCTCCTTGCCTGCTTCCCATACATATAGTGGTAGCTGCACAACCAATCTGGGCTATCTGGAGAGCGGCGTGGACCTCTTGATCTTGACTGTGATCTGCGCCAGTTTCCTCGGTTTCCTCGTCCCCTACTGCGTCCACGTATTTCGTTTACTTCTCTTCGTAGCTCTTTCAATTTAGTGGTCATTCCGGTAATCAAAGATGCCATGTCTGTCGCTGATGATGACGTCGTCGCAGATATGGCGGCTACCTCTCGGTTGTTTAAATTTTCCATAACCTTGTCTGCCATTTCGGCCAGCTTGTCCAATTTTTGGTCCTGACACACCGAAAGCACGGCTTTTAGCGAACCTGGTAAGCGCGCAATCCTTAAGAGCTGTATGGCCTCTGGAGATATTTCAGTGTTTTGTGCCAGCTCTGACATGCGTCGTAGCAGGTGTGAAGGACGTTGAGCGCCCAGATCCATTTCTCCGACTAATATTTGAAATTGCCTTTCGGCACTCTCGTCGTAGGCCGTCAACAGCCTATGCTTCAATGTACCATATTTGTTATCGATAGGGGGTTTAAAAATGAAATCGCTAACCTGCTGCAACGCATCCCTAGTCAGCCTTGCTATCACCAAATGAAATTTTGCTGCGTCCCCGTGCTTCTGTGGTTCCATGGCGGACTCGAACTGTGCGAACCACATCCGCGGCATGTCCAAAACATGGGAATCTTGTCGGTGACATTTATGCTGGCCACTTGAGCTGCTGGTGGAGGTGTCTGCATTGTGGGACCCTTGAAATTCCCGCTGATAGATCCCAAGTCAACGGGGAGTCGATTGCCGCGCCTATCAACACACTAAACCGATAAACTTGCTGTTTACTGTTCCTTTATTTTCATACACTGTCTGTATTTATTTTTCACAACCACGTCACTATTACGATCACGTCGGGGTCACCAATGTTGGAGGTCTTTAAGGTGTTTGTAGTTAGGAGAGTAAATAAATGCACAAGTCCGTAAACACAGTCTATTCAACATTCACACATATTGACAATTCGATACATTACATTACTGACATACAAGTAACCGTTTCGGCGCGGCACAATCGACTGGCCGCTAAACCACATGCGCGGGGGAACATTACATTTTGCAGCGCTAGCACTATTGCTGCCTGTTCTCCCTATGTACGTCATGCCGCAATTTTAGATTAAATAATTAAATACAGATACTGTAGTATCATTTATGGCTATAAGGGAAGGGATTAAAAAACTGGGCGGCAGTTTCAAGTTTAACCCTTCGAACAAAATTCTTTCGACTAATATATGGAAAAAAATATAAAAGAAAAACAATAAATATTACTTATTTAAATAATTGAATATAGTTTCATTTCATAAAAAACTTTTGAGGGGAATTTGTGGGGAATCAGCGGATTTTTATCCCCAAATTTGGGGAATTCGATCAGGGTTTTTGGGGATTTGGATGAATTAGCTTTGGCAACCCTGCAATGTATTGTAATATGACTGTGATAATATGTGCACAGAGTACCAGGCCTGGTCAACTTTGTTCTACGAATTTGAGACATACCTGCAGGGGATAGAAAAAATGTTACCTCAAAAAAAAGCAATGAATGTATTTAACTATTGGTAGAAAATAATTATCTACAATAAAATTATTTACAGAGAATTATAGACTTTCTTTAAAGTAATATCACTTAATCTAGCAAAACACATCCAAATGACTCCGTATTAGTTACTTACAATGGTTGATAATAAAATATAATTTTAAGGTTAAATTTTATAGTAGTAACTTTATTAAATTCATTGGCAACCCAACAAAACATGGCGTACTTTTTTGTGCTTATTATTATTTTTGTGTAATTGTGTTAAATTGGTTTAAATTAATGCATGAGTATATTTAAAAATGTACGTAATATGTATCACCGGCAATGTGTAGCATTTCGAGATATAAAATGTTCAAGAATTGGCGTTTTCCGGCTTAGAATAATATTATACCTTCCGTAAGTACCTGGTACCTACTTACTTCAAAGTTGTTTTAATTTAAATATATAGAATGCCGAAACACATAGGTAATTGTAATTCTTAGTGATAAAATATGTTATTGAGCAATATGCAGTAGATTAGAGATTATTCCATGGAAACCTGTTACTGAGTTAACCTAACTTTGGCCATGTAATGTTGGAGTTCCTACAAGATGATTTCAAGAAAACAACTACATCTGTTAAGTATTTAATGACTACTAGGGTCTCAACTTACTTGATAATAGTCTAGGTGAGTAAAATAAATGGCTCCAGTAAGCATATCTAAATTTCATTAATATTAATTGGTAAAGGAAATTTATCGTCATAAATAACCTCGTTTAATTTCCTATAATCTACAACTTTCTTACTTATTGCATTGGACTGGACCATTTTACTCTTCTATTATTTAATTTTCTAACTTGCTTGGCTATTTCTGGTTTCAGTCCCTGTGGTAACCTATACAGTGTAATGTAAATTATCTTCTAAATGAAAAACATCAGAATACTTTGCACAAATTGCTTCAATTGGATTGTTTTTATTCTTCGTCTAAATAATTTACATTTAATTCAGACAGCTAAGTTTTAATCCTAGTGATGTCGATATTGGTCTTATTAAATTGACAAATATTATAGTTTCCCAAATTTATCAAATCTGGTGTAAAAAGATGGCAAGCATACTTCCTTGTCCCTCACATTAAGGATCTTGACCAAAATTCTATTATTACTAACCTTTGCTATTGCTTTTGATATAAACACATCATTCGCTAACTCTCTACTACACACTGCAACTTCTCCATTTACATTCTCATTCGCAAAAATAAAATGAATTGATTCCGAATGTTGGAATTATTATTGCATTTTTCATCCTATCATGTTATCACATTTTTCATCCTATCATGTTATCACATTTTTCATCCTATCATGTTCATCTACGAAATGTAGATAATGTTGTTTATTTTTGTTTAAGAGTGTTGAACTATTTGAATTTATATCTATATTTGCTCGATTTTTTTCTAAAAAGTCCAACCCGCCCAAATCCATTCGGCTATTGCAGTGTGATTGAGTACCAGATATCTAAATATTATATAATTAAGTTATATTGAAAAGTCAGTAAATTTGAGCACTACATTGTGTATAACTACAGACCACTCATTATTTATTATCAAACCAAGATTTTTTTGTTTGGTGAACATCTTGTAACAAGTTTTTAATTTTCATGTTTTAGCATTGCCGTTGCACCAGTTTTCAAATCCAAACAATCCTGCTCAGTTAGAATGTTTTCAAACTTGGGTTATGAAAATTAAAGGAGAAGATAATGAATTCATACATGAGGACAGAAAAGTATGTCAAACATTTTGAAGATGTTTACAAATATCCAAATATGAAACACTGCAGTGGCAATACTGGCTGTTTATTGATGGAGAAAGTAAAGGTGAATAATCTAACCAGGTTAGGTATGGTGAGTAGTCAAAAGTTCTTTGAAATTGATTCATGATTATAACGGCTTCCTAAGAATAAATTATTTAATCCCATATGATAAAGTTCTTCATTCCATTTAAAAATCATCCTACTTTCAGGTGTGCAAGTTGGTGAGTGCAGGCAAATTGAATTACCATCTACACCAATTCAAATGACAACAGCTTCCTTTACTTAATCATGGACACAGATTTATCTTTGAGTTCAGGTAAATAATACATTACATAAAATAATAATCCTTACTTCCTTACTTAATATTATAAATGCGAAAGTAACTCTGTCTGCCTGTCTGACTGTCTGTCTGTCGCGCTTTCACGCCAAAACTACTGAACCGATTTAAATGAAATTTGGTACACAGATAGTCTAGAGCCTGAGAAAGGACATAAGCTACTTTTCATCCCGGGAATATGTTCCCTGGGGATCACGCGGTCGAAGCCGCTGGCAGAAGCTAGTAATGTATAATAGAAAGCATCAAGGCCATTTAAGTTAAATTATTGTGAGATTTAATTTGTAACTTTATTAGTTGTTATCTATGTATCACGTATGTATTGTGTGGTGTGTATGTATATGTGTGTTGTGTATGTGTGTGTGTGTTGTGTATGTGTGTTGTGTATGTGTGTGTGTTGTGTATGTGTGTGTGTGTTGTGTATGTGTGTGTGTTGTGTATGTATGTGTTGTGTATGTACTGTGTATTTGTATGTACTGTGTATGTGTGTGTGTTGTGTATGTGTGCGTTGTGTACGTGAGTGTTGTGTACGTGAGTGAAGTGTGTTGTGTATGTGTGTTGTGTACGTGTATGTGCGTGTAGTGTACGTGTATGTGTATGTTGTGTACTTGGTGTATTTGTGTGTTGTGTATGTGGTGTATTTGTGTGTTGAGTATGTGGTGTATGTGTGTACTGTGTATGTGAAGTATTTGTGCGTTGTGTATGTGGTGTACGTGTGTGATATGGATGTGGTGTATGAGTCTGTTGTGTATGTGTGTTGTGTATGTGTGAGGGTTGGGTATGTGTGTGTCGCGTACGTGTGTGTTGTGAATGTGTGTGTGTGTGTTGAGTATGTGTGTGTTCTGAGCTTGTGCGTGGTTTCAGTTTTTACGTGGTTTGAGTATGTTTGTGGGTTGAGTATGTGCGTGTGTTGTGTAAGCGTGTGTGTTGTATATGTGTGTGTTGTGTATGTGTGTGTTGAGTATGAGCGTTTACTGTGTATGTGTGTCTTGTGTATGTGTTGAGTATGTGTGTGATTTGAGTATGTTCGTGGCTTGAGTACGTTAGTGGTTTGAGTATGTGTGTTTTGTGTAAGCGTGTGTGTAGTATATGTGTTGTGTACATGTGCGTGTTGTGTATGTATGTATGTATGTTTGTTTGTTGGTTTGTTTGTTGGTTTGTTTGTTTGACGTGTATGTGTGTGTTGTGTATGTATATTGTTTGTGTGTAGTGTGTGTGTTGAGTATGTGGTTGTGTTGTGTGTGTGTTGTGTATATGTGTTTGTTGTGTATGTGTGTGATGTGTATTTGTGCTATGTATGTTTTGTGTGTGTTGTGCATGTATGAGTTGTGTGTATGTGTTTGTAGTGAATGCGTGTGTATTGTATTTGTGTTGTGTATGTATGTGTGTCTGACGTTTAAGTTGCGTTGTGTATGTGGTTGTGTTGTGTGTTGTGTTTGTGTATGCGTGTGTTTTGTGTGTTTTGTGTATTTGTGTAGTGTATGTGTGGAATGTGTGTGTGTTGTGTATGTGTTGCGCAGGTGTGTGTGTTGTGTATGAGTGTGTGTTTTGTGTGTGTATGTGTTTAAGTTAGGTTTGTTCTTGGTATAAATTCATCCCAACTACAGAACCATTCATTGTGCTTGGTCCAACACGCACTTGGCCGGTTTTTAATAACCCAATGTTTGAATTTGTGTTTATTATGTTCTTACAGTCATGAATATTGAACTGCCATCTACTTCAGTTCAAATAAAGGCAGCATTCTCTACCAGACAAGTTCAAATTGACATAGATATATCTTTACAGCCAGGTAAATATAATACAGTCGGCCAGAGATAGTGCTCATTTTGCTGATAGATTTTGTGCAGTTAGCAATCTAAACACAATACAAAGTTTAATTTTGTTTTTCTTATGTGATTACAGTAATGAATATTGAAATGCCATCTACTTTAATTCAAATGGAAACTGCCATCTCTGGTAACTAATCTGGCAGAGACCAGTTGAAATGAACACAGACATATCTTCGACTCCAGGTAAATAAAAAACTAAATAATTATTAAATACTAGCCCTTCGCCCGTGACTTCGTTCGCGCGGGTTTAGTAGGTACTCCTCGAACTTCATCTCCTATACCTCCCTCTTTATAAGATAATGTGTAAATCTATATCTATACTAATATATAAAGCTGAAGAGTTTGTTTGTTTGTTTGCTTGAACGCGCTAATCCCAGGAACTACAGACCAATAAGAGCGGGGCAGACGAAGTTGCGCGGGTCAACTAGTTACTTACAAATAGACAAAACATAGGGCAGTTCGCTCTAACCGCAACATTTATAGGGTTCCGAACATCCCTAAAAAACGGATCCTTTATAGGATCACTCGTCTGTCTGTCTGTCCGTCCGTCCGTGTGACATATCAAATGAAAGGTAATTACTGTGAGGGTTTTAATTATATTTTTTTCATAATTTTAAAATAAACAATATTGAAGTTATTCAAGAAATTGAACCAAAAATTACCATTTTAGGCTCGGTCGTTTCGGAAAACGACTGAGCCTAAATATGAAAAAAAAGGAGATAGAGAGTTCTATACCTAAAGATTACAAGAAAACTTATAAGGGAGTCTGTATTGTCAAAATAACATATTAAAAAACTGGCCAAGTGAGAGTCGGACTCGCGTGCAAAGGGTTCCGAACGAATTTAATTTTTTTAACATGTTATTTTAACACTACAGAATTTTAGCCTCAGTAGTTTCGGAGATAAGGGGGGGGAATGGTAATATTTCATCTGATTTCTTGAATAACCTCAAAACCATTTATTTTAAAATTATGAAAAAAATATAATTAAAACACTCACAGTAAGCCCTTTCATTTGATATGTCACACGATATTGTTCGAAAAACATTTTTTTTTAATTTTCTAGTTTGACCCCCAAAAGTGACCCCCATACTAAAAAATTAAGGATTTACGTAACGCGTCCGTATTTGGGTCATAGAAGTCCATATTTGTACCAAATTTCACCAGAATCGGTCAAGTGGATCTGGAGAAAACTGGCTGTGACAGACGGACAGACAGACACCCGACTGATCCTATAAGGGTTCCGTTTTTTTTTTCCAAACCCTGAAAAATGAAATTGTATCAAAACCCTTTGCATGGGAGTCCGACTCGCACTTGGCCAGTTTTTCTTACTGAGAACATTTTATACCCGTGGTAACTTTTAAACGAAAGGTCAGGTTTGAATAATTTAAAGTGTAATTTACATTTACATAATCAACCTTAATTATCAAACCATTTTAATGGATACGGATTAATATCATGATATTAAAATCACCACTAAGTGCTCCATTGCGCCCAGCTTTATATATTAGTATAGATTTACCCTCCCGGCCTTTTCAGGGTTCCAAACAAAAAACGGAACCCTTATAGGATCACTCGGGTGTCTGTCTGTCTGTCCGTCTGTCTGTCCGTCTGTCTGTCCGTCTGCCTATCCGTCTGTCTGTCTGTATGTCCGGCTGTCTGTTCGCCCATCTGTCTGTCTGTCTGTCTGTCCGTCCGTCCGTCCTTCTGTCTGTCTGTCCGTCCGCCAGTCTGTCTGTCTGCCTGTCTGTCTATCTGTCTGTCCGTCCGTCCGTCCGTCCGTCCGTCCGTCTGTCTATCTGTCTGTCCGTCTGTCACAGCCAGTTTTCTCCTCCGGATTCACTGTACCGATTCTGTTGCAATTTGGTACACATATGAATTTCTATGGCCCAAACACGGACATGTTACGTAAATTATTAAAATTTTTCACTTTTGGGGGTCATACTTGAAAATAAAAAAAAAAGATTTTTTTTAAATATCGTGTGACATATCATATGAAAGGGCTTACTGTGAGGGTCTTAGTCTAGGTCAAGATGGAATGACAGCAAACTTCTTGGTCACTTCACCCAAGCCTTCACTTCGACATGTTTCAGAATCGACCGGATGATACATATCGAAGATATTTTCGGGCTAGAATTGTGAACGCTATAGATTCACAAGTACTAGGAGAATAGAAACATGTCGAAGTATTTTCTGGGCTGGAATTATGAGCGCTATAGATTCACAAGTACCAAGAGAGCAGACACATGTCGAAGTATTTTCGGGGCCGGAATTGTGAGCGCTAAAAATTCACAAGTTCCAGGAGAACAGAAACATGTCGAAGTATTTTTGAGCAAGATATTTTTTTATCAGGAGCATACATGTCGAAATTTTTTCCGGGCTGGAATTGTGAACGCTAAAGATTCACAAGTTTCAGGAGACCAGGAAAATGTCGAAGTTATTCAAGGGCTGTTAGTACAAACAGCAAATACTCACAAACTATCAGGTTACCAGAATCATGGAGATGTATTTCCATGGATGAGAATATGAGACAATGTAGTTGCGCGCCAGGCATAAATACTACACTGCAGACGAAGTCGCGGGCAGAAGCTAGTTACCTAAATACCTACCCCCCCTACCCCCCCCCCCCTTATTTTGATCTGATCACTGAGATGTACCTACCTATTCAATTCATACTTAAGTTCAATGCCAAGTGAATGCATGTGTATCTATAAGATAAACATGCCTTCACTTTTAGTTATTTTATTTCATTCAATACGTACTTACCTAAATTTTTGAGAAAAATAAAATACGCTTTTTTATAAAAATAGCCTGTGTTGTCCCCCTGCTGGGCAAAGGCCTCCTCCTAAAGTTTCCAGCTAACAATCTGTTACCTTCTCCGGCACAAAACACACTATTTATGTTTTATTTTTTTAATTCTAGTTGGTTCCTGTTGCTAAAGTGGGGTTCTATTGTAACACCTAAACCAGGCTTATCACAATTATTTATTGACAGTAAAAGGGAGCATCAAAAGGTAAACGTTTGTTGTAAAATTGTTAATTAAATCCTTCATGAAATATTAAATAATTATAAATACTTATAACTTACTAGCTTCTGCCAGCGGCTTCGTCCGCGTGATCCCTAGGGAATGTACTCCCGGGATACATATAGGCTATTTTTTATTTCTACCTCTGTGCCAAAAATCATGAAGATCCTTTCAGGTGTTCTTATGTGAAAGAGTAACAAACATTCATCCATCCATCCTCACAAACTTTCGCATTTATAATATTAGTAGGATGTAATTTTTATATTGTTAACTAATTTAGTTTTAATATTATTATTTATCTTTATTTCAGTTACTTTCTCCGGCGGAACCTAAAAAAAATCCAGAAACTGAATTATACAGCCTTATATAAAAACTGTAAAAAACACATGAAAAGAGTCTGCTACTTGCGTAATAGAGTAAAACAATTAAAACGAAAAGATTTGTTGAAGGCCTTGACTGAAAACGAATCGGTGCAATCTTTAATGACAAAATTAAGTCCTTCATTTGCATTGATGTTGCAATCGCAATTAAGAAATGTAAAAGGAAACACACAGGCAGAAGGTGGATTTTGGAAGAAAAAAATATAGCATTAGGCTATGTAAAAGATGTGCCACTTGCTACCGGCTTCTTCAAAGACTCTGGTGTCTCTCTGCACCAAACAGTTTAAAATCGCTGTTAAGCCAATTCAACCTAAATACAAGTATCAACAACAACATTTTCGATGGCTTAAAGAAACACATTAAAAGACAAAATCCATCAGATAATACTTATGTTTGACGAGATGGCCATTAGGAAACACCTGTGGTATAACAGCAAACACGATAAAATTATGGGGTACCAGGACCATGGATTACAAGAACCAACCCAACAAGAGGCCACATATGCTCTTGTGTTTATGGTAGCTGACATAAGAAAAAAAATGAAGCAACCTGTAGCATTTTATCTGTCAGGGTTCAATGTGACTTCAGATAGATTGGCAGTCCTAATAAAAGAGGTTTGTATATTTAATTTTTTTTTTCTTCCTTAATGGCAACTGAGCCGGTTCCGACTATTCTGCCAGTGTCACGTGACGGCAGCAACGAAGAGTCAGGAGGATATTTAGTTATTCTTAAAAATGCTTTACCTTTTTGTAAACATCAAGGTGCATATAGTTAGTGCAGCAAACTTGTCTGGCCCGGTTATAGCGGTGCTATCGGTGAACAAAAATGATAGATCCTGTCAATTGTCACTGATTTCGCTGAAAGTCATACAAAGAGGTCGTATGTTGTTATGGCACATAGATTGCGTTCTGGTCATTTTCCATCCAGGAAATTTGGATACCTTATGAAAAAAGTCGATTCCCCTAATTGCCAAGTGTGTAACAAAGTCGAAGATGTCCAACATCTGCTGGTGGAATGTGAAAAGAACAAGAGAGAGAGGGAGATAGTGATGCGGGAGTTAAAAGTTAATATGTATGATGTTGGGGCTTTCATTAGAATATTAGCTACACCTAATTCGGGAGACGCGAAATTGATCTATGAAATGGTTGCTGCATCACTAGCTCCCTCGCTTACGCAATAATATATAGTTACGTGTAATAATTACTTACATTAGGATATGATGAGGCTGACGTACCTTTATAAGGTAAAAGCCTCTAAATAAATAAAGAAAAAAAAATCCACCGGATCAGATAAGTTTGCTGCACTATACAGTTTTGTCATACCATGCAAGCTTCAGATGTACTTAATATTCAACTGTTTACTAATCATAATCTTTTTTTAGGTTTTGAATAAATGCTTCGAAACAGGAATGAGCATAACCGCAAGACCGCAAGACCGCAACTGTGTGTGATATGGATGGAGTGAACAGAAGAGCCCTATCAATTTTGGGTACTTCCAAAAGTCCAACCAATGAAGTGGTGGCTATTTTCGATCCTCCTCATTTATTAAAATGTTTCAGAAACTTATTTCTTAAATATAATATGAATTGTATCACAAATATTACATCTGATAACACGAAAGACAAAGGTAATTATTGTTCATTATTAATAAGATGTGTAAATATAGATGATGTATGCCTGTACAACTAATGTTAAATTTACAGTATTCTAACCAGTGATGATATGACCTAAAGCTGTTTGGCCTTCTATTTAGCTATAATAAGTCGTTCTGTTTTGATCAATTGAACTTAAATTATACTATGGAGTCATCTTCAAGTATATTATGCGTAAATAAAACTAAATCTTGTAACAAACTTTATTTATTTACAGGTGTTGCTAAGTGGAGTCTCATTTATTAATGTGCGTTGAAGAATGCGCCAAAATTTGTAACTGTTTCTTCTTGATGTCATCATCAAAGCCAGATTTAAAAGAAAACAATAATACAAAAAATGTATAATGAAGTAAATTTTAGTTTTTTAGCTAACTGTGAGACACATTCTCAAAAAAAAAAAAATAAGTTTATAAGTGTTTTTCACATAATTATGTGTCAAAAGATTTTGCACCTTACAAAACCGAAAATATGTAGAGGCCGCCAGTAGCCGGTCTTTAATAAAGAAGATAGACATATTAAAACATAGTGAGTTTTGCTTATGTTCTAAAATGTTAAATACAGTGTGTGGGGTGGGCGATTGTAAGTGAACTCTTAATTAGGTTAGTAAAATTAAGGAAATAACGAACATAACTAAATATTTTTAGAAACAAGACATTTTAAAAGACATGAGTTTCACTTATGTTCTAAAATGTCTAGTTTATTATTAATTTATTTACGTTATTTCCTTAATTTATTAAATTTATTATATTAATATTAACAGTCTACTTACCTACCTTTGCCAACTCCACACAATGTGCTTACTTATCTGTGGATAGATTACTTGTCTTTTTAGACCTTTTTTGTTTATCTAAGTAAACGCAATTTTGTCCATGAATGCATTAAAATGTTTTACAGTATTTGTGTAAAATTGTTATTCAATATATGTGTAAATAATCAGGAAATCTAATATATAAAAATCTCGTGTCACAGTGTTTGTTATCTCTCCTCTGTAACGGCTTGACCGATTCTTATGAAAATTTTTGTGTGTATTTGGTAGGTCTGAGAATAGGTAGTAGGCTATTCCTTTTATATTTATATGGCAAAACAACGTTCGCTGGATCAGCTAGATTTAGATAATGTACAGATTTGTTACTATTAATAAATATCGAAAATTCTACTGTTTTTGTTTATTTTTATAACCCATTTACTCTAACATGAAGGTTTATTTTTGGAAACTAGAAACGAATCTGCAATAATACTAAGGAAAAGTAGCGCATGTTACTTTTCCGCAGTAGTACTATTGCAGATTCGTTTCTAGTTTCCAATTAAAAATATTTTTTTAAGCCTAATCAAAAATAGCATTCAAATTTTCCCGCTTTGAATAGTTTGGTGGGATACAGTTAGATGGCAGTACAATCGAAATCTGTCTCACATTTTTTTGTATGGAGTTGACATTCTTCCGCTAGGTAATATGTGTTCTGTGGCTCAAATCTCAAACACAGCACTCAAAACAATTTTTTTCCGAACCGGATTGCAAACATTGAAATTAGTTATAAAAAGAAGTAGCAAGGGCTTGCGTTTGTTTAAGTGTTATGGTGCATATATTGAATTGGTAGAAATCAAATCAAAACACCGGAATTGTATTACTGTAAATTCCAAACAGTGGGATATTTCTGTTGAGATGAGTGTCAATATGAACAAAAACGATGATAATAATTGCCGTAAATCTGGTAAGTATTTCAAAATAAGCTGCTTTTGTAACTAACATAAGTATTCATGTATTTTCAATTTATCAGTACGTAAAACCGTACGGTATAAGAATAGATTGATGATGATGATGGTTTGTGTGAGAAGCATAAATAAGAAAATAGACTGAATTATAGCGTGATGGTTAATTGTGACTGCAGATGGTAAGGGTAGGGAAAGAACTGCACAAGAACTTTAGCGCCCTGGCCAAGGTAGTTGAAGAATATCATGTGGTTTTAGTCTATAAGAGTCAGGCAGACATCTGCCTATCATCATCATCTTGGACACCAATGAGGTTTTGCACACCCTAAAAAGGGGCGATTTATCTGTCCTGTGATCATGTGAGAATAAAGGTTATATTAAGTTCTTATTTTTATAAGTAAGGAAAGAAGATAGCTTTAGGATGTTTGGAATAGTGTGTGGGTGTAACGGAGTGGTAACGGAAGGGGTGTGCAGGGGAGGCTGTGTGTTGCATTCTATGGTTATGTCTCAATATTATAGAGTAAACATTTATGGTATCTATGTTAAAAATTCATTTATTTATTAACCACATGTTTTATTTGCTACACAGAATTGGATTGTGCTGTGTGTTTACAAAAATGTAATCATCCGACACAGTTACCCTGTGGACATGTATTTTGTTTTCTCTGTGTGAAGGTAAGTTTTATGTCCATTTATTATCAGTGGCAGCCTTTACTGTTGTGTGAGCCTTGTTCTTTTTTAAAGTTATATGAATTGAAATTTGGTATATGTATATACAAAAATGCCCTTCATTGACAGAAAAATTTGATGGTACTTATTATTATTTTAATATTATTACTTATATGACTAACAGTAAAATAACTTGATTTTATTGCTAAAAATATAAAATGTTTAAATGTAAGGTTTATTAATCTTAGTTGTGTGAGGCCCCAGGCAGTTACCTTGCTTGTAATCCCCTTAGGCCGCCATTGTTTATTATACCTACTTACTTATTAAAATACCTACATGTTAGAGTATTATAGTTATATTATTTCAGTTTTGCCTAAAAAGTCCAATGTAAACCAAAACTTTATCAAATCAAACTTTTTTCCTTCATCTGTGTAAATCTATATAGATATGTAGATAGAAATGAATCACTGAAATGTATGTATGTGCCTAACTTGAGAAAAACTTTATTGATTTTCTCTTTTGTTTATTTATTCACAAAGCAATTACAACAGGTTACAATCATAATAAAATAGTAACAAATACACATCATAGGTCACCAAGGCGTTGCTGGCCTTCCTTGGGGAGCTGGGGTGGATCGAATGACACATTTGTCCCACCTGCATGCAAAATACGCGCTTAGTCGTGGAGTTGCGGAAACCAGCCCGATTTACATACATACACATCATAGGTCTTGACCCGATTATGAACCAAAGCGTAATCGCACAACGTGGCAAACAACAACAGAAAAAATAAATAAAAAAATAGCAATAATTAGTACAAGAAATGGCAAGTTCACAAGTAAAATATTTACCATTAACCAAAACGCAGCCCGTCTGCCCGCCGACACAGTGCCAGCTTATAGGGAATTTGCAGGAAACCACACACAACTGACATAATTAATGTTACCAGCAAAAACTGGTAACATTAATTATGTCAGAGGTACTTACAGTTGAGTTGTTGGATGTGAGTTGACGAAAACCACAGATTTCACTACAATTCAGTATATTACCTGAAAGTTACACGAAAAGTTATGTTGGATGCTAATCTGCGGTTGTAGCGCTACGGCAGCTATTGGTCAACTAAATAATTATAAAAGTAAATAAAATAAGAAGCAAAATGTAGGTCGCGGCGTAAGCAATTTGCCTGTACGTGAACTGTACATGCTCCCGAGGGAAAAGTAGAATGAGCATCCATTACAAAGCAAATAATAATATAAGAAAGTGTAAAGTAAATAATAAAAGTTAAAAGTAAATAATAGTAAAAATGTAAATGTATAGGTATAACACTCATTTAAATTCGTCAAAGTAAAATGCTTTTTTCGGCTGTCTTGCTTCGCTGTAAACGGGCTTCGCTGCTGTCGAGTGTATTTCTTGTAGCTCAATGTCCCCTCCAAAATTATCCTTTCCTTTAGAGGTCACCTTGTTTTGGCAGAGAGATTTTTGACGCCTTTCATTGTTTTGCACCATCGTTCGTATCGGCAAGCACAGCGATTCCTCCCAACAACAAAGAAGTTACCGAGTAGAGATAGATGTCGTGACTTGACATGTCAGACGCCTTCGGTAATATTTATCTGGTTTTCTGGAATTCCAACTGCTGGTCTATTTTTCTTATTTCTACTGCAGTTGGCGTTTCTTGTTCTGTCATATTTAATTTTGCATTCTTCCAGTCGAGGTCAAAGATGTTGTTAATTGTTGAATTGATGGTTGGTATTTCTATCTCTGTTTCCATGTTAAAAGTACTTCCCAGCTGATTGTTTGTAAATATTGTGGCGTCCTTTTTCTGCAGTAAGTATTTTGATTTCAAGGAAATCACTCCAGTCCCATCAATGACCGCTGGCATAACTTGATCATTACATATTACGCGCATCAGCTGTTTCCCGCACAGTGTAAATAGCCACATGTTCGATTTGTGAAGCTTTGTCCAGGTTTCTTTGCATGTTACGTCATTGAGGATGCATGTTAAAGTCTCTTGTTGGTTGAAGACTTGGGCCTCACATGGGGCACTCTTATCGTGCATGTTGTAGACAGGATTACGTGATACACAAATGAATTCGTTTTCTCCGTATGAAGTGTATTGGCGCATGTCTTGCTCTTCCATTGTTATGTAAGAGTTTTTTACAAAGTTGATTGCGATGAAGCTTGAACTTGGTTGTACGAGTTTTAAATGTCCTTGTCTAAGGAACGGTATTGGTATGACTCGATATATCTTGTAGTCTTCATCGTTCAGCAAGGGGATATGTATTTCAAATAGCATGTAGTTGTTTGTAATTCGAGCCTTTACACGGATGAGGTCATAGATATTTTCCAAATCCCTTTGAATTTCCTTTACTGGTAGCGACAATCCCTGTGGCAACCTTCCGGATATAATATTTAGCTGTTCGATCAGTTGGTTAGTCGGAAATAGATGGGTGTCTAAATGCCCTCTGTAAATGTTGGCGAGAGCATTTATCAGCATTTCCGATATCCTGTTTAAATCACTTAAAATCAGAGTTGATGTCACGGCAGCTGAATTTATGTCATTCATCGTGAATAGCATTTGCGCCTTGTTTACTATTTTAGTGATATCGCTGCAAGTTTGGTTCATGTAGTCGCGCAATGTTTTGAATTGTTTATCCATGAACGCAGTGTTTCTTTTGATAATGTTGTTTTCAGCCTCTACAATTAATGTTTGGTTTTTCATAAGTTGTAGTAAGTAGTTATCATTTGATTGTAGATTCTGTATGTCTCTTTCGTACTTTTCGGCAAAGTCTACGTCGAGCACTCCGAAAAGAGTTCTTGGTAATTTTCCAACTCCATCAAAGTAACCTCGTTTTGGTCTCGAGTGTTGAGTGAGGAGCATAGAGTTGTAGTCAGCTAGGTGACTCAGTTCATGACGTAGGTGGCCGACAATTGTTTCGCAAGGCGTGTACTCATGTGATATTCTTTGGCATAGTTTATCTATTTGGTTCACATAATCACTGATCCGATCAGTTGCTTGCCAGTATGAAGTTAGGTTGTAATAAACCAATAGGGTCCATTCATCATGTATTAATTGTATTTTCCCAGCTTCATCGAAATAAATCGGATGATTGCTCGGTATAGGTGTAACCTTCCAGTTGTTCGTCGTTGGCGCTGATTGTGCAAATCCCGTCATTGCTAGTATGGATAGGAAAACAAGTGACAGCCAATTGTTCTTGGTTTTTGTTGTGCCTCCCCGTTTTCCAGTTTCCGGAGTAGGTGTCCTTTTCTCTTCCTCTTCGTTTTCTCTTTGTTCTTCGAGTTTCAGAGGTAATGGTGAAAGCTTCGTTATTGGTCGTTTAAGTGACCCTTTCCTAGTTTTCAAGGTGACAACCCGTACGTGACCATCGGCACCTGGATGTAGTTGTTGGACTCTTCCCATAGCCCAGCGGCCAGGAGGTAAGTGTTCATCTTTCACTAATACTAGGCTTCCTTGTTTCAGGTTTTCTTTTGGGTGCTGCCATTTGCTTCGGATTTGCAGTTGATGTAGATATTCGTTCGACCAGCGCTTCCAGATATGCACGTTCATTTGTTCGACAAGCCTCCACCTGTTTCTTAGGATCGTGTTTAGCAAAATCTTGCTCTTCTTGTGGTAGTGACAGTAGGGGCCCGCCAATGAGGAAGTGACCGGGAGTTAAATATTCCAGATCTTCGACATCCTCTGTTAATGGGCACAGCGGACGAGATTTAAGACAGGCTTCAATTTGATTTAGTAAAGTAGTGAATTGTTCGAAAGTAAGTTTCTGTTCCCCCAGTACTCGATGCAGGTGATATTTCATGGCTTTGACGGCAGCCTCCCACAGGCCTCCAGCTGTTGGCCAAAGTAGTGCATTGAAATGCCACTCAACTTGTAAGTGGCTCATCTCATCGAAGAATTCTGAAGTCTTGAACGTATTGTGTTGTTCAAATTCCTGTTGAAGTAGTTTTGCTGCGCCCACAAAATTTGTTCCGTTGTCGGAGAATACGTGTCGGGGTGTACCCCTACGGGCACACATCCTTTTGAATGCGGCAAGGAACGTTTGCGTAGTCAGGTCCGATACCAATTCCAAATGCACAGCTTTGGTGTCATGTCCGGTATAGTCGACGCTCGTGTTTGTGAACGGTCTTGATGGGATTACGCGCTCCTTTGGCAAGTCGGCCATCAGTTGTACGTTCCGGTTTGGTTTGAAACTATGACATCGGACGCATTGTCGAAGCTCCTTCTTGACTGTTCTGCTACCTCCAATGACCCAAAATTTTTGACGTATATGAGCCAAAGTGAGCCGAGCGCCTCCGTGGAGTGTCTCGATGAGCCTCTTGAATAATAAGCTCCGTTAATCTTCCTGTACCCGGAAGGATAATAGGATGTTTAGCTTCGGGAGATAAGGTTGAGTAGCCTAGTCGCCCTTTCACACGCAGTATTCCGCTGTCGTCAAGAAATGGGGTTCACTTCAGCAAGTTGCTTTTTGTTGATATTGGTCGATTTTTCTTTAAACATTCAATTTCGTCGCCATAGTTTTCATTTTGAACGTTCTTGATGAACAATTCTGTTGCACTCATAATGTCTTGTGATAAACACATAACCACCTTTTTGTTACCGCAGTCGGCTAAGTTATTGGTTGACTTTAGTGTGCGTTTTTGCTTACGAATGTTGCAAAGTCGTAAAATCCATCCAAGCACTCGTATTACGCGTTTATAATTACTATTTTTATTCAGTAATGTGTCAATTATTTCACATTTCTTGTATGTGACTACGCAGCAGTTTATTTCTTGCAACTCAGTGTTTGTTGTATAGTTCGGGCGATTGTCTTGATGGATTTTTGGCATGTTTTTTTTACCCAATCTGGTCCATTCCACCAGAGTTTGAAATCTAGGAGCTGAAATGGTGTGAGCCCTCGAGTTGCGCAGTCAGCAGGATTTTCTTCTGACTTCACGTAGTTCCAGCGGTTTGCTGCGATAATGCTGTTTATTTGTTTGACTCTGTTAGCCACATATTTCTCCCATCGGTTTATATCGCCCTGCAACCAGGCTAAAACGACCTTGGAGTCGCTCCAGCACCTTATTTGTAGGTTTTTACTGCAGAGAGTGCTCTGAACCTTTTCTAACAGTTTGGCTACTAAAACGGCTCCGTAAAGTTCCATTCTAGGTGTAGTTATTTTATTGCTGATTGGTGCAACCAAATTTGTTTTTGCCGTAATTAACGTAGTCTTGTATTCGTCGGCTTGATTTTTCACTCGACTATAAATGGCGCACGCATAAGCTTTTTCGCTGGCGTCGCAAAACCCGTGTATCTCTAGGTTGTTTTCTTGATTTTGTAACCATCGTGGTATGGAAAGTTTGTTTAGCAACGGGATATCTTTTCTCATAGTTTCCCATTCCGTAGCTAGGTTGTCGGGTAAGCGTTCATCCCAGTTGGTTTTGTTTATCCAGATTTTTTCAGAAGTTTGGTTTTTATTGTAAGTGGCGATAGTAATTCAAGTGGGTCGTAAAGCTTGCTTATTTCGCTCAGTAGTACGCGTTTTGTCAGTTTTTTCTTGATTGGTAGATCCCATTGGTATGTAAAGGTATCATTGTCTTGATTGCACCTCATGCCCAACATTTTTGAGTTTCATATTTGTTCTGGGCTAAAGTCGATGTTCGTATTGCGGCACTTTTGATCATCTCGCAAGTCTTCTAAGATAATTGGTTCATTCGTTTTCCATTTTCTTAAGTTGAATCCTCCTTTTTTCAGCAACTCAATTAGCCGTGTGACCAGTGTTTTTGATGCGTCGACAGTATCCTGCCCGTAAACCAAATCATCCATGTAGAAGTAGTTTTTCAGAAAGTTTCCAGCTTCCGGATAGGTATCTTTTTCATCTTCTGCGAGTTTATGTTGAGTGCTCATTGCCAGATAAGGTGCATTTTCGTTCCGTAGGTTACTGTGCCCAATTGCCAATCTTGTACGGGTTCGTTAGGGGAAGATCTCCAGATTATAGTTTGCAAATGTTGTTGTTTTTCGTTCAGCCAGATGAACCGATAAAGTTTTTCTACATCTGCCGTAAAGACATATCTGTACGTTCTCCAATTAATTAGTAGGGTCAGTATATCCTTTTGTAAGTTCGGACCGTATTACATATAATCGTTGAGACTGCTATCTCCTTTTGTCTTGTACGACGCGTTGATCACTGCTCTCAGTTTTGTTGTAGTAGACTCAGCTCTCAATACGCCATGATGAGGAAGGTAGACTGGGTAAAGGGAAACTACTGGGAAGGTAGACCCTACTTTCTCCAGTGACAGGTTTCATGTGTCCCATAGCGATGTATTCGTTCATGAAACGCTTGTACTCGTCGCTGAGTTCTTTGTTTTGACCGTTGGGTGGAGTGTAGTTGTATCACCGCAGGTACTAGTTCACCAAAGTTGCGAAGTTTCCGCAAGTTTTGGATATAAGTGCGTCGGCACCCCACAAACGCGATCCGCTCTTCTGGGACACGTAACGTTAACAGAGACAATACGTACCTGTTATATCCGGCTCGAAGCACCACTTTTATGTATGGCTCAGAGGTACTTACAGTTGAGTTGTTGGATGTGAGTTGACGAAAACCACAGATTTCACTATAATTCAGTATATTACCCGAAAGTTACACGAAAAGTTACGTTGGATGCTAATCCGCGGTTGTAGCGCTACGGCAGCTATTGGTCAACTAAATAATTATAAAAGTAAATAAAATAAGCGAAAAGTAGGTCGCGGCGTAAGCAATTTGCCTGTACGTGAACCGTGCATCAGTTGTGTGTAGTTGAACTGTGTAACTAAGCAAAAACGTTAGTTACAGAAGCAATGTTTAACGCTAACAGAGAGAAAGAGCATAAACAAGTCTCTTAAAAGCAACGGCATGAGTGTCGAAGATCTCTATATTATTATTGACGTCTTTTGATATTTCATTGTAAAGGCGACACATTCTAACGATAGGGTTGAAATATGAGGTGTTATTTGTATAGACTAGAAGTGAAAAAGTCCTTGGCTTTCTGGAATTATACCTAGTATTGATATTAATTGAGGACAGCAGAGCAGATGAGTCTAGCGTGGAGTGTAGGATCTGATGAAGGTTTATTAAATCCCGCTGCTTGCGACGAACATGCAAAGGTGCCAAATTAAACGTAATAAGGCGATCCGAATAAGTTTGTAGTGTTATTGCGAAGCCATACCGGTACGAGACCCATTTTAAACAAATCCTTTGCACACTCTCGATTCTGTCTGAGTGTACTGCGTAGTACGGTGAGAATATTCCAATATGCTTCTTACTAGGCTTTTGTAAAGTAATAGGAAGCTTTGGGGGTTTTTGAATCCTTTGGTAGTCCTAAATATAAAACCGAGAAGCTTAAATGCTCTATTCGTTATGTTGTCGTAATGATCTCTGAAAGAAAGTTTCTCAACAAACAGCACCCCAAGATCTCTGGCTACATGCTTTCGCTCCAATGTTTGGACCTTCGAGTTTGTAGCCATATATGTTCTTAATTCTTTTATTTGTAACAAAGCATTTATTTATGTTTAAATTCATTTGATTAAGGATGCACCAATTGGAAATGACATTCAGATCGTTCTGAAGGATCTCACAGTAGGAAATGCTATTTATGGATGTGAATAACTTCAGATTTTCCGCATACATCAGACAGGGACATTCTAATTTTGACACAAGATCGTTAATAAAAATGATGAAAAGTAAGGGCCCTAAATGCGATCCTTGTGGAATGCCTGATGTAACGTTAACTGGCAATGACAAGTATCCTCTGACAGGAACGAGTTGGCTTCTATTTTTTAAATAAGTCTGTATCCAGCGAAACAGAGAATTTGTAATGTGCAAATTATTAAATGTACTACCATAGTTTGTAAGATATTTTTGTGACTAACAAATGGACTATTTGTCTGAATGAATAAATTGATTGCTTGATTGAAAATTATTTTTTTTGTTTTGTTCATAATTGTCAGGGCAAGGAATGTATGGAAGAAAATTTAGAAAAAAATAAAATACAACTGGGCGAAGCCGGGTCACTAGTATAGAATAGAAAACATTTATTTGACACATGTACAACACAACAGTAAAACCTCTCAATAAATAAATTGAAAGAGAGAGAAGGATAATATTACAGAATAACAATACATATCAAAAGTCATTTCATTTTGCAAATGGTTAACCACATCCAGCACCAAGTACAATAATTAGTCAATTAGTCGTTTTTTATTTCAGGGAATTGCATTCCAAAGTAAAAAGTGTGCAATGTGCCGAGCAGATATACCACTTACGTACCTGGATAATCCAATATTATTGGGCACCATTAAAGTTGAACAAGAAAACATCAATCCCACCCAAGAAGTATACCAGTGGTTCTATGAGGGCAGGAATGGTACGTATCTAACCTTACTTAATTTATTAAAAAGAGTCACCGTTTCCATATTGGAACTCTTATTCAAAAATAAGATAAGGGAGATCAGTCACGTTTCATACAAAGTTGCCGGCCAGTGCAAAAAAATATTTTGCCCTGGTTGGGGAAATCCTACTTTTAATTTTTTACTATGGCGCCGAATCTCTGCGACCATTCCTTCAGCTGTTTTATTAAGTTGAATAATCTCGTTTTGTACATTTTACGATTGGGCGAAAATAAATGAAAGGCGACATCGGGTCGGTCTCAACTGAGCACGGACGCGTATTGCTTGCCGAAGTGACAAGTGACTCATCGCGAGAATAATGTCGTCAAAGACTGTCAAATGTGTGAATTGCAATGTTGTGATTAACGAACTTCTAACGTTTCTAAGAAATGTGTTGGAGTTTATGGATGAAGAGAGCATTCATCAGTTGTGTACGTCATCCTTCACAGCTGATGATATTGTTAAAGCGAAAACACTATTATTTGAATCGCTAGCCAACTCAAAGAAGATGCCAATTCGTCGAAAAGACGGCAAGAAGAAGATGTCCAGAGATTTAGATGACATAATATGTTTAATGAAAGCAACGGATCCGGACCTTTTCCCTATATTTGTGGCCAAGGAGTTACACAAACTTCCACCTGTAACCTTTGACCATGTCGATGCGACCCGACTTCTAAAGGACATTTTGATATTACAAAATAAGTGTAAGGCTTTAGAAGACAAAATGGTAACCAAAGAACAGTTCGATGTGCTTCAGTTCGAGGTAAAAAATATGAAATGTGCATCGCTAGTAGACAATTACTGTACGCCTAATATACATATAAACAAAAGGCGAGGTGCTTGTCTGGAGAATAGTGTCATATTAGATAATAGTGGCCCTATAGGTTTGCAGTATGTGCCGATATTGTCAACACAATTAACAGCCGATAAAAATGTGAACGACTCAGTGAAGGTGAATTCGCCATTAATTGCAATAGATCGCGTTAATGACGGTGACTTGTAAAAACGTAAACAAATAGACGCGGTGATGATAAAGGGTGCGAGCGAGAGCGAGACATCAAGAAGAAGCACACGCAGGAACATGATGTTTGCAGAGACAGAAACTAGTAATGCGGCTGACGTGACCTTGAACGAGCCAATCACTGCGTCGACGTTTGCGCCGACGGAGTCGATCGCGTCCCCTACCATCGTTACGTTTGCTACTGCGGTGTCGACTGGAACCAGTGCGGTGTCAAGTGAACGACAAACAGTGAACTGTTCGAGTTCGAGTTTGTGTACATCCAATGTGAAAAGTGAGCAAATGGTAGCGGATCAAAACAAGGATTGGAAGTTAGTACAAAACAAATCATTTAAACAAAATAGGCTAGTTAGTCAGAGGGGTCGTGCTTCCACTGAGCCTAATGTTAATTTTCGAGCAGCCGATGTTAAAGTGCCATTGTTAATTTCAAACGTTAGTACTGAGACACAAGAAAACGATATTATTAGCTACATTAAGACTAAAACAAATGAGAGTGTATCTTTGAAAAAGATGAACATTAAGTCTTTTAAGAAGTACAACGCTTATAAAGTATTTGTTTCCAAACATAAAGTGGATGTATTTCTAAATGACCAGTTGTGGCCAGATGGCATTACTTTTAGGCGGTTCGTACATTTCTTGTATCGAACCAGGCCAGAGTCTAGAGTTAAAGTCGATTAAATGTTTTTATAATGTTACGTAAGACTAATAAATATTCAACATTTACTAGTTTCAATTGTCAGTCAGCAAAACGCTCTATTGATGACATTCGAGCAATTTGTGCTTGGTCAGATCTTGTAGCCCTCCAAGAGACATGGCTTCTTCCCCATGACATATTGATGTTAGGAACCATAAGCAAAGACTTTGAATTTACTGGTAAGTCAGCGGTTGATACAACCGTCGGACCGTTACGAGGAAGGCCGTATGGGGGAGTGGCCATTCTCTGGAGGAAAGGCATGTTTGAGTCTGTCTCTGTTTTGGACTGTAGTAGTAAACGGATTGTGGCCATAAAGGCAGCTATAGGCGAGCGTTCTATCCTAGTTTTTTCGGTCTACATGCCTACAGACGTGCCGGAGAATTTGCCCATCTTTACTGATTTACTGAGTGAGATCAATGCTATTGTAGCAAGTTACGATGTTGAAAATGTTTTCATAATGGGCGATTTCAACGCGCACCCCAAACAGAATTTTTATACGGAATTGACAAACTTGTACGGACCAGTCATGGATGTGTGCCGATATTGAATTTCTAGGTGCTGAGCAAAATCACTACACATTTATTAGTGATGCGCATGGGTGTAGGCGGTGGCTCGATCACTGTGTGGTATCTTTGTCAGCATGGCACACTGTTATAGATGTAGGTATTAAAGAGGATGTATATAACTCTGATCATTTACCCATCTATATTATATGTGATTTGAATATAGTAAGGTCAAAACTGATGACTCAGACTGTGCCCCGGAGCGCGATTATATGGGGTGAAAGAAACTGTTCCGAGATTGACAGATACAGGCTTTTCTGTAATAGTAAATTGCGAGATATTGATTTCCCCCAAGAATTTACGGAGTGCAGTCATGGGACATGCGGTTTGGCTGAACATAAAGTTATATTAGATAATTTCTATGATCGGATTGTGAATGTTCTTAGTGAGGCAGCTACGCAATCTAAAGAGACCAGTGACTATAGGCCTCACAGAAAATATCGATCTCTGTGTGGTTGGAACAAACATGTTCGTGATACTCACAGCGAGGCCAGGCTTAAATTTAAGGCCTGGTTAGAATATAATCGACCAACTTATGGTCATGTTTATGATCAAATGCGAGAGGCTCGCAAAGTTTTCAAAAGTCGCTTGAAATGGTGCCAAAAAAATCAAGAAAATATTAAAATGGACATATTAGCAGAACAACGAGCTACGAAAAACTTTGGCAAATTCTGGAAAGCCACAGGTAAATTGGACGTTAGGCCTGGCCTTGCGGTGAGTGTGGAGGGGAAGAGTGATCACGGGGATATTGCAGAACTGTTTATGAACCATTTCCAGGTGCAATCTCCCCTTGGTCCCTCAGCTCCTGTTGGCGCCGAGTTGTGTTGTCAGGCGAATGAAACTTTTATGCACTTCTCTGCCAATCAAGTCAAGAGCGTTATACAGGGAATGAGTAGAGGCAAGTCTCCCGGTCATGATGGACTCAGCATTGAGCACTTGAAATATGCAGGTGTCCACATGCCGAGGGTCTTGTCGTTGTTCTACACGATGTGCCTACGCCATTCGTACTTGCCGGAAAATTTTATGAAAACCCTTGTTGTTCCCATTGTTAAGAACAGGGTAGGGGACATATCAAGTAAGGGGAATTATCGTCCGATTTCCCTGGCTACGATAATGGCTAAGGTATTGGACAGTATGCTTGACTCATATTTGAAAACTATTTTAAACCTTCATGAAGCACAGTTTGGGTTCCAGCCTGGACTATCAACCGAAACTGCTATCCTGAGCCTCAAGCATACTGTTCAATATTATACCGATCGTAAGACGCCGGTGTACGCCTGTTTTCTTGACCTCTCGAAGGCCTTCGATCTGGTCTCCTACGATGTGCTTTGGGACAAGTTGAGGGACAGGGGTGCCCCGGCTGAAATACTGAAAATGTTTCAGCACTGGTACGCCAATCAAAAAAACCAGGTGAAGTGGTCTAACACTCTCTCTAGAGCATACAGATTGGAATGCGGTGTGAAACAGGGGGGTTTGACATCCCCTAGACTCTTCAATCTGTATGTTGACGGCCTCATCACCGAGCTCAGCAGCATGAATGTTGGATGTCGAATAAATGGAGTGAGCGTCAATAACATCAGCTACGCGGACGACATGGTGCTGCTGGGCCCGACTGCTGGGGCAATTAGGGAATTGCTCAGTCTGTGAGACTTATGCTGCCTCACATGGACTTATTTATAATGTCACCAAGAGTGAATATATGCTCTTTAAGGCCGCAGGTAGATGTCCACACTCTGTACCAGAAATTATTCGGCTGAATGGCCTCCAGTTAAACAGGGTGTCCAAATTTAAGTACCTTGGACATTTCATCACCGACGACCTTAAAGATGATACTGATATTGAGAGAGAGCGTAGGGCACTGGCGGTCAGAGGTAACATGTTGGCCCGTAGATTTGCTCGGTGCTCTGACCTAGTAAAAATTACTCTTTTTAAAGCCTATTGTCAGAGTTTTTATACGAGCAATCTATGGGTCAACTACACTAAGAGATCGCTGGATGTCCTGCGCGTTCAATATAATAATGCTTTCAGGATGTTGTTGCGACTGCCCCGCTTCTGTAGCGCCTCTGGAATGTTTACCGAGACCCACACGGACGGCTTTAAAGCCATACTACGTAAAAAAACTGCTTCGCTGCTGTGCAGAGTGCGGAGTAGTCGCAACTATATCCTGAGTGCTGTGGCGGAGAGCTATACGCCAAATATTAGGCATTTTGTGAGGAGGTTGATTAGGTAGGAAACATTTTCCTGCCTGGTCATCCGTTGTTTTACAATACATGTTCTACAATTTCTATATCAATGTTTACTAACACTAGAATATAAGATGTTTGAAATACTAACAAAATATGGATCACCGTAGTCCGAAATAAACGAATTTTAATTTAATTTTAATTTAACAAGTATATATACTATAACAAACCTCTCCAAATGTTATAACTATTTTTTAACCAACTTCTTGAATAAATATTAAGTTCTAAAATCAGGTTCTGTAAAGTACAAGTATGAATAATATAAGTACGTACTGCCAATAAAAAATGAGAAACAACGGCTTCGATCAATAATAGTACTAGATTAAGGATCAGGAATAAAAATAAGTCGCTCAAGTGGCCACGTTTGCACAGACGTAAACATCTACATTTCTTAGAAAAAAGTTTAATAATATTAACAACTTCAGTTTATTATTACCTTAATTCTTAAACATAAAGTTTAATTACCATAGAAAAATATATTTATTTAAGTATTTTCACCGAAAAAGAATATTAAGGAATAAATTTAAAATGTCGCTTGAAAATAAAAAGTCATCAGTACAAAAATATTTATTCTAAAATGATATTTAAGGTCTAAGTAATAAGGTTAAAAACTTTTTGTTTACAATTTCGTGCTTATTCTATTGTGGAACTAGACGTAGTTCTTGGTATTACATTTCAATGCTCAGACCACAGTAATTATTGAAAGACGTAGAGTTGCAGAATATATTTTTTTTTGGTTTCTTTTGTATGGTGGCAAATATTTTTGTCCGATTCAAAAAAAGTAGCACACATACATACACACATACACACGCGCGGTAGTACATTGCCGCTATTACAACAAATAGTTAATAATAAAAAATAAAAAAATGAAGGGAATCAAGAAACGTATTCTTTATAAAAAAGTAATTAAAATAAACAGATTCAGCTTGTTATAAAGCTGTCTTTACAAGTAATTTTTATTTGAGCGGTTTCTTTTTACAAATATGTACATATAATGTAATCTCACATCAATGAATTTTTCTGTAATTAGTTTAATTAAGCTTATTTGTTCGTTTCCCCCAGAAAACAAATCCTTTTCAATATATGCGTTTAAAACATTTACACATATAAAGTTTTTATCATACTTTTTTGCATTGATTTGTCACCACTCATGCGAAGACCGTTGCGTATAACACGTTCGGTTTTCATGCATGTGTCAAACACGTCGTTTGAAGCATAACATAAACCACCCATGTTTTGTCGAATCACAATTTTTCTTTAGCCCACAAATCCATTTTACAGTCCTTACAATTAATTTTCTTAACAAGGCTACTGATTTCTAAACCAGAAATGTAACCTACTATTTGCGGAACAATATCTGAAGTTGGATTATAATCCAGTTTTTCAATCAGTTCAGTGCAATTTGTCTGATATTTATCAAAACTCTGTTCTATGGATCTATTGTTTAAAACTGCAGAACTTAAATTTTTCTCCTCGTTTTCTTCAAAACGGTAACCTATTGACAAGTTATTAATTTTGTTGAGTGATGATGATCCGGGTAAAATTGGTATGTTCTCTATAGATAAACAATTTCCGGTACATGTAGAGCCTAGTTCTAAATGAGACAGCAGTTTTTGAAGTGAAACTTCTTTACGCACGTGATCGGGCGAGGCGAACGGGAGTTTAGTGGGGGATATAAGCAAGAGACAGCAGTGCGCGCGCACATTTTCTTTCTCTCTTCCTCTCATAGCCAAATGCGTTCCGTATATCTAAGCACACTGCAGGCAAAATATTGCTTCTTGAAAATTAATATATGTATATGTTACATGTATATATTGTACACACACATACATATATATATATACATATACATACAGATGGAGCGAAAGAAGTTTCACTTCAGTCGTGTGGTCATAAGCACACTCGTTTTTTTAAAAACTGGCTTTAAATTGTCTAGTGTTGGGATTATTATTATGTCCATTTTGACTCCGTATGTTCCCGAAAAATAGCTCGACATGGTCTTGGCTGTGTTTATATGTTAATAAAAAGAAAGAATGTCAGTTGCAACTAAAGTTTTATACGAATAAGTCAGACTGTTGATGCACACTAATAGTCCTAAAATCCAGTATTATTCTGTGCTTGATGAGGGGCACTTTTTTGGTTGAAAACACAGTTCTTATATCGGTACCGACTTTCATGTGTATCAATAATTGTATAAAATGTGTAACATTAATCTTTTATGTGTAACATTAATTGCTGATGATAATAAGTAATCTTTAATTTGGGACAACAATGACAATATTTTTTGTGTATTACCCTTCTTCACAGGGTGTTTGAATCCAAAGTCCTTAAGGTTTCTAGTATTTATTTATTTTTCACCAGTAGTGTATATTACTTTCTTAGATTCGAAGATGTTCCGCATCAGTTTTAACATATTACAGGCGTCTAAAAATACAACTACATTATAATCAGCAGTGGGGTGTTTGAAATCAGATTTTAAGTTTTTTAAATCATCCAACACGCAACCCAATGTTTTCATCGTTGCAATATTGCTTTTGCAGCTATCGAACGTCACAAAACGAATTTGCACACCGATTTTATTGCAATTTTCTAAAGCCATCCGTATTAAATTCGCCTTCATATCTGCCTTTATACTGTCAATGAAAAAATAAGCTAATGGTAGTTTCCAGGAATCATTTTTTTTTTACTATTGATAGGCACGCGTTTGACCACTATCTCACCTGACGGTAAGCGACGATGTGGTCGAAGATGGAGCACGCTTGCCTAAAAGTAAGCTATTCACTCTTGACTTAAATACTCCCAGGTTGTAGCTATCAGGAATCACATACTCCGGTAGGGAATTCCACTCCTTAGTTGCACGCACTATGAATGTGTTCCCAAAAAGTTTAGTGCGCGTGGGTGGGATGTCCACCATGTACCGTTGGCGCATCGCCATTCGTCTTGTGGTCCGATGATGGAACGGGCTTGGCGGAATCAAATTATGCAATTCCGTCGCACATTCCCCAAAATGCAACCGGTAGAAAACCGACAGGCTAGCAACTCGTCGTCGGCTGTTCCGGTGTGAAGTACCGTCTCACCTTTGCTAGGATCCCCAACTTCTTTGCAGCCACTTGAGCTTTTGCCTCTATGAAAGGGCCAAAATTGAGGGTAGATGTTAATGTAACCCCAAGAAGCTCAAGTTGGTCGGTTATCGGCACGGCCGCACCTCGGAAAGATGGAGCTGGGTGGAATTGGCTCCGTTTAGCGAAAAATAGACACGCTTGGGTCTTAGCAGCATTAACCTTGACCAGATTGGCATCGCCCCATTCTGAGACAGCCTATAAGGACACGTTCAAGCGCTCAACCATAGCCTCCCGGAGAGACCGGATCTGCGACCCATCAGTTCGTGCGTCGGACACGTATCTCTCAGCAACAGTGCTGTCGTCTGCATACCCAAAGGTACCGGGTTTAAGCAGATCATTAATATGCAGCAAGAACAGTGTTGCCGAAAGCACCGACCCCTGAGGAACCCCGCACTTAAAATCCAGCAGTCCAGACGAGCAGCCATCTATGACCACTCGAATAGACCGATCCCTCAGGAAATCCGCGATCCAATTACACAATCCGGTGGGCAGACCGAAGGAAGGCAGGTTACTAATAAGGCTATTGTGCCAGATCCTGTCGAAGGCCTTCGAGATGTCAAGGGAGACCGCCAGTGCCTCCCCGTGCTTCTCTATGGCCTCACTCTAGATGTGAATGGCATACGCAAGATCCCCAGTAGACCGATTTCGGCGGAACCCGTATTGTCGGTCACTAAGGACATCATTCGCTTCTAGGTATGCCAGGAGCTTATGATTCAGCACGCGTTCCATACTCTTACAGAGATAGGTCTGTAATTCGACGGGTCAGCTCGACTACCTTTCTTGGGTACGGGCTGTACGTTAGCTTGCTTCCAAGCCTTCGGCACTTTTCCAGTCTAAAACGAAAGGCGAAATAGGCGTGTCAAGATCGGAGACAACTCAGGCGCACAAGTCTTCAGCACAACTGCCGGTATCCTGTCGGGGCCACTAGCCTTGTTCACGTCTAGGTTACGCAGTACCCTACGGACGTCCTGATGAATGCGAATGTTTGACATACTCGACTCGTATCCATCAGGAGAAGCAGGGGGCCTCGCGCCACCTGGATCCAGACATGAAGATTCCGCAAACAAAGAAGCAAACAAGTTCGCTTTCTCCTCAGCGGAGTGGGCCAGCGTCCCGTCGGGTCTCAGCAGTGGTGGTAGTGAGGGGCGGCAGAAGTTCGATTCGACCGACTTAGCCAGGGACCAAAAAGCCTTACTACCTGCTGGGTATAAAGAAAGTTTGTTCCCTATTCGGCTAATGTGGTCAAACCGAGCCCTCCGCAACACCTTCTTGCAGGACTTGGCAGCCCTGTTGAAGGCTCTCTTCTTCTGACTCACGTCATTTGCTTTGCGCCTACGAGCGTCGACCCATGCTTAAGCGCATCAGCGCGATTGCACTCGGCACCAAACCATGGACGATCTTCGCCAGACACTGTTACGTCAGAGAACGGAATGTAGTACTCCATTCCCATTCGCAACACATCCGTCACGGCTAGAGCTTTCAAATACCGGATTTTTTCAATACCGGTATTGGAAGTCAATACCGTAAACACGGTTTTTATACCGGTATTGAATGCAAGTTCAATTAGGACATTAATAAAACCATTAAAATACGTGTTTTTATTTTCAAATCAGTCTTTATTGTTCTTATTTATTATAAATACCTTATATACTTTTTTAGCTCTCTTTTATATGACAATTTGGTTATGAACATGAATGTGGATAGATGGAGAGGGAGAGGAAGGCCAAAAAAAGATGAATGGATTGTGTGAGGAGCGATATGAAAGAAAAGGGACTTAGTGATAGAGTGACGACTGATAGAACAGAATGGAAGAAAAAAACGTGTTGCGCCGACCCCAAGTAACATGGGATGAGGGCAGGAAGATGATGATGATATATGACAATTTGGTATTGGTTGATTATTTATTTAGGTAGGACTAGGAATTAGGAACTTCATCAAAACTTAAACTTAATCTAGTCTTTTTGCTGGAAGGCATTTCATATAAACTTTGTAAAGTACAACATCAAAAAAATATAAACATCTTATAGTATCGTACCAATAGAGATCATAATTCTTTATTGTTTTTAGAACACAAATTTGTAGGTATACGAAAGTAGTTAATTAGGCAAAATACAATTGAAGTTAGAAAACATACCGAAATCTAAAATTTACACTCCCTCAATCGAAACCGCAAAAATATTTGTATATTATTCCTCATATAATATTTGTGTTTTAGGTCTAACGGATAACGTGATTAGTTAACAAAACATAACAATTATAATATTAAAAATGGAAAAGGATTATAATATCAGATGCTACAACTTGTGATTAGCTGTTTCAAAGATAATTCGATCGCGTGATCCGTTGTGATTTTGAGACACAGTTTTAAAGATATACTCGCGTGTTGTTCGCCAAGAACGTTTTGGGTAAGACACGAAGAGGCAGCAACGATGGTAATCTAATTAAAGTAGCAAAAATACGCGCTAGATCACAACTTCACAGATCACAAGTCAACACAACATTCACAATACAATGCAAAAGCCTACGCGTTATTTCGTCGCCTTTGCGAAACTGACTAACAATAACAAAAACGACAAGTACAGCTTGATTCGGGCATTGGAGGGGCGGGTGGGGCGTGGGAGGGTGAGCTAAGGATAACAGCGGGACGCTTGTGCTGGTGAAAACTAGTGAGAGAATAAGATCATATCTGTTTGTAATACCGTAATCACGGTATTGGGGCGTCAATACCGGTATTGAAAAAGGACCATATTAAATCCGTGATCACGGTATTACGGGATCCCGGAATACCGGTATTGAAAGCCCTAGTCACGGTGTCCGCGCACGACGAACCATCATTCGATTGCAACTAACATAAAAACATAAGCTTGGGTGGCCATTTGGCTACTGTCGTCGCTGCTTAAACCCATATCTACTAAGCCCTCATAGATTTTACCTGTCCATATCTTTTGCCTCCTAATAGACATTTCATCAGCAACTAAAGCACATAAAATATTTTTATCACTAGATTTTACTTTCTCCTCAAGCCTATTTAAGGTTTCGGTGCAAAATTCAGGTTCCGCTTTACATTTATATAATGTATGGGGGTGGGGTAAACATGTATTAAACATTTTACGTCCTACATATTTGTATGCAGATGGCGAGTAAAAATGCAGCGTTAAAGCAAATTTTCCATTGAATAATTCTGCAACTTCAAAATTGTTTGCCAAATCGAATAATATTCATTGTTTCTTTTGAAGCAAATTAATTATGTTTTTAAAGAACAATTTTTCTTAGTCGCTTATTTCCTTTTTGTAAATTTTGTATTTTCTTAAATTTAGTATCTATAATTTTGCGACATTTTGTCAATTACTTTCTAAAGTACCCTTTTCTTGGAGTGTCACAATCAGATATTAAATCTGATAATGATGCATGAGGAGACTTAAAACGAACTCCATCAGCCCGAGGCACGTCACGTATTCCCGTAGTATCTTTAAAACGTAAAGTTGCTGAAGATGTGGCCTGTAAAGAAACATACGCAGTTTATTGAAAACATTTCTAAAATGCCTAGTTAATGAAATAGTTTTCTTCTGATACAGAGTTTTACAAAATTTACCTGATTTCATAAATCTTTCGTCAATTCTGAAGATATAGCTGATTGCACTTTTATTGGTCCGTGAATCTAAAAAAAAAGTCATAATCAACCATTGATACATAAAAAACCCAAGATGCACAATCTCGAACAAATGCAACACTCGAAACTGTCGTCAAAAACTGACATGTATCAAGTGTCATGTGCGTTGTGTAGTTATACCATAAACAATTTTTTTGCAAATTCACACGGATCGCTTAAGGTTGTTTTTACAAAGCAGTGTACCAAAAGCAATAACATTTTACGCCCGAAGTAAGTCAATAGAACAAGCCATGGAATGGAGACGACAATATATGTTTTATATATTTTATTAAATGTGTTTTAAGAGTTTGGTAAATTGTGTTCTCAACACATATTTATTCTGTTATATGAGCGTAAATATGTTTTTTGGGTAGCACATGTCGAGCTTAGGTTTGAGGTTGACATTTAATGAAATGACTAATTCTACGATATGGATAAGATAGACATATTTTCGTCAAGTTACGCTACGTTAACATGGAGACAGGATTTGTCGTACCGTACGTATACGACAGAACCGAATGCTCTGTTCACACGGCATTCGATTTTGCTTTTCTGAAAAAAAAAATCGAATGGCGTGTCACCGCATGCATACGCAATTCGGTTTCCTGCAACTAAAAAAACTTCGATTGCAAAAACGGTTTTTTTTTTCATTTGCTTATATCTCGAAAAAGGTGTGTCCTATCGCAAAATTAATAAAAATTTGCCCCCTTAAGAACCGCCTGTCCCGTAATTCTCAACATGTAGGGGGGGGGGGATGTTCAAATTCCGTGCCCGCGACTCTACTTGTCGCATCTGATTCTGATTTCTGGCATTCGGCAAAAACCTGCTCGTGTGAACGAATGTAATATCCGGTTTCGTGGCGTGTGAACGAATCTAGGGGGCTACTCTCTAAGCCCAAAGTCCGTAGTTTCGGGCTTAGTTGCGGGCGTATTCTACTCCGTATTACCTACGGACTTACGATCAGTTACGCACAACGCAATCGGATCTTAAGTTTTGCTTGTTTCGGTTATTTGTCGGATCTTAAAACCGAATGCACGTGTAAACTCATTCATATAAATAATATTGTGACTAAACCGTATTCTGTAAAAATCAGATCCGGCTAAGAAATTTATGTCGTCGTGTGAACTTAGCGTTACTGCCGCCTCCACACGTTCTCTCTTTCCCAGCTATTGTCTTTTACACACATTGCCGGCTGCATATTCGGTATTGTATAGAATAACTAGGCAAAGTATAAAATGAATAATATTT
Organism: Lacanobia wlatinum; assembly: GCA_947578705.1. Taxonomy (NCBI): domain Eukaryota; kingdom Metazoa; phylum Arthropoda; class Insecta; order Lepidoptera; family Noctuidae; genus Lacanobia; species Lacanobia wlatinum. The sequence goes on from OX388039.1 coordinate 13,786,745, forward strand.
CATACATTACCTGAATGTTTTAGGTATTCTATACATTGCCTAGGTATTCTATAGAATACCAGATTAACCAGATTGCCGGTAACAGATATAATATTTACGAACATAAACAACCGTCGAATTAATGACCTCTTCTCCTTTTGGAAAACAATTAAAATCTATATAACAATACTTGACGCATAAATATTTGTTAAAAACTCAATCCATTAAAGTGAATTAATAAACATATTAGACTCAATAAAAAAATCGACTCCATTAATAAGAACAGGATCATTTGCAGTATGCGACTAAAATAAAAGGAGGCTGTAATGCATCGTTCTAACACTGGCAAAGCTTGGACCGTTGAGTGAAGTTTTGAGACAAATTAAATCAAAATCACATAATTATAGCTTTATATATTAAGCCATAAAAACCACAAAAACAAATAATTTAACTCTTTTACTTACCGAAAATACGATATCCCATTTCCTTTTTCAACGTTTCTGACGTAATATTTTTACAATTTGTCAACGAACACTTCGAAATTTTTGACAAGCGTGCAGTATGGCGAGCGATGCGAGACTTTGAAAGTAGCGCACAATTTTAAATTGCGCACTTGTTTTATGCGGACATTTTTAAGATGCTGAGTGTGTATCTTGGGATTTTATATATCAATGTGATCAACTAACTATTTTATATTACACCAACTATTTTAATAATTTATGATAATTTTCTGCAATTTGGGAACCGCTGTTTTTAGTAATCTACGCCTGTGCGTATTTCTAGTTATTTCGAATCTGTCAAAATGAATCGAACATATTCTCGAATTTTTATAAAGGTTGTATATTTCTTCTCCTCTTTCTTTCGCGACAATAGATACCCATTCTGCACAGCTAAATGGGTCACTAGGAAATCTACAAACAAAAATAACATTATAAAATAACAACACTACTCCATGCATTCCCTGTTCAATAACAGTCGATGTTTGATACAATAGTTGGTGCGTTGTAGCAAACATTGGCCAAAAAATTGTTATATTAGTTAATTGAATTATGTTTACTATTTAATTCTGTTTTTATTTTATGAAAAATTCTTAATGATATAAACTTACCGAAAAAAAGATATTTCTTCCAAAACCTTGGTGTTACGGTGGTTATTTACACAGTTTTTGAACGCGCACTGCGGCATTTAGACGTCATAATGGTCCAATCATAGCCAACAGGCTATGATTGGACCATACTAATTTGAAATAGGACCACAAAAGTACTCGTGGTCTTATTTTTCGGGCCGGTTTTGAAGCGCTTATCGGGAATCTAGTACTATTATTGATCGAAGAACAACGGGGTTATTGGTGAAGGTCAATTAAAATATTGCTTCCTTTATTGTTACCATATCACAGCAATATTCTATTTTAGAATAGAATAGAAAAACATTTATTCAGCATAGACACAAACGCACAGCGACAAAATTAAACAGATGTAATTAAAGTAAAAAAATTAAAGGTACACAATTGCGCTGAGCAATTGTGTATAGGTACCTACCACACCACTCCATTTCTAGGAATAAAACAGTCGACAATAAAATAAAATAAATATTAAATAAACACAAGAGAGAAAATACAAAATCAGATGACAGGGACACAAATCATATAACAATATACATAACACGTTCTTAATACTTTTCGTTTAAGGCTTGTCTTCTCTCCTCTCTCTCTCTCTGTCTCTCTCCTAATCTCCTCAGCTGCTTTCGATCTTTTTTAAGAAGATGTAGGGTTTGTATTGAGGCTGATGGTTAACAATAATAAATAAAAATATTTCTCTATCTGACTTTTATTCCAACAAACCTAAATTAAACTAGGTCAAGATTTTTCATTATTTTACTAATTTTACTAACTTGTTTTCACTTTGGTAAAAGTGGCGTCACTATCTGTCTCGCTCACTCATGGCAAACATACCCACTATTCATATCTCTCATAATGTTGCCTTAAAATTAAGAACCTACCTAGAGCTTGTGCGAATCAAAAACATTTTAAGTGAGATAGCAAAAATCGGGTTACTTGAGGTTTTAATTTTTTTACTCTTTTTTATTGTATGGAACTAACAAGTATTGTACCATTTTAGAATTCTGATTAAATGCGCCAACTTTTAATGCTACTTGCCAAGGCACTCTTGTACATTTTTTTTAAAGGAGGGCTTGTCAAAGTCGACGAATCTTGAAAATTTTAAATTCGTAGTTTAACAAATAGTCTCAATTCTCGGAAACTTGAGGCAATTGTGTCATTATTTTTTATTGGGATTCTAGAAATGTTATTTAGGATTACGTTTCCAAAGTTCAAATGAACAAAAATAAAAAAGAATAACCATCATAACCGAAAAATGGCACAGTTCGATCAAATTTCTAGGTTTTTCTTAAAATGCCCATAATTTTCAAACTGCATGGGATAGATTTTTTTTCAGATTTTTCTCGTTATGGTTATGATCAATCTTGGCACCCCGTTTCGGCTTGACGTTGAGTTCTGGGACACCCTGTATAAAAAAATACTCACCGAATTGAGAACCTCCTCATATTTTGGCACTCGGTTAAAAAACGGATCCCTTATAGGATCACTTTGTTATCCGTCCGTCTGTCAAGATCGATTATCTCGAGGTATCAAGTTAGAAATTAAAATCATAAAGGGTGAGTTTTTTAAGTGTGCCTTCAGGGCCCAATCTGAAACTATAAGGAATATCGAAAAACACTGAAAGGAGTCTCGAGCCCGATTTTGATGAAAACTAAAACTCATTTTCAAAAAATCGATTTTCCTACCCAGGAATCGAAATAGTTCATTTTGAAAAAATACACCTGTATTATTACACCATCCGAAAGTATAGCTAATAAGGATCAAATTCTGGGAAGTAATAACACATGGCAAACTGAAGGAAAGAGCTCATTTTTAACAAATTAGTTTTAAAAGGAGTTGAGGAGAAAATGTATGGGCTCTGGTCTAAGAAGCTATTGAGATTCTACTATACTCAATACTACTGTCGTATATGGTGCGTTGAGCTCGGAAATGGCTAAATAAAAAAGGATTAAAATATTAATATTTGCAAAATGAGTTTTTCCGCATACTTCTAAGCAAAAAAATAAAGCCTTTGACTGTATAGAGATTATGCAAACTAGGACCTATAGTACCTAGTACATAGGTATGTGGTGTGTATAATAAAAAATAACACGCTTTCCACGAGCTGTAAAATGACTAATGTACGAGCTGTAAATAAATGTAAACTGAATGTATGTCTCATTCACCGACGCTCCTTGTAACTCTTGCATTCGACGATTTATTTTCTCGCAAAACACATTTATGCATTTTAACTTTTGTCTCCATAGGCCGATTTTTTTGTGTCCGTTATAAAAAATAACACTTTTCACGAGCAATAAAATGATGTGTCTCATTCACCGACGCTCCTTGTAACTCTTGCATTCGACGATTTATTTTCTTACAAAACCCATTTATGACTTCTAACTTTTTTCTCCATGAACCGATTTTTTGTGTTGATAGTGAAAAATAACACACTTACAAGCTTTTAAATGAGATCTGTTTTATTATCCGACGCTTCCTATTATGCCTCCAATCATTGTTTACCTTTTGAGTTTTTAATGATCGATAACTTTTTTTTTCCATAGAGGATTTTTTTTGGTTCCGTTACAAAACATATCGCCCTTTCAATAAGCTTTCAGAAAATATAAGTCTCATTCGCCGACGCCAATTGGACCGGTTTCTCCTCATCTCCTTTCTGAGTAAAGCTACCTATCTAAACCGTAACTGATATTTTTTTTTAATCCATTGATGCTTTGTAGATTCTCGGGTCTGGGGGGCTACTCTCTAACGAAATCCGTAGTTTCGGGCTTAGTTGCGGGCGGGCGTATTCTACTCCGTAACAACCGAACCAAAATGGTTAAAAAGAACCCTTATGTTGTGACTAAGTCTGTCCATCTGTCACAGCTGGATATCTCAGAACTACTAATGCTATCAACTTGAAATTTGGAATAGGTAGTTTAAGATGACGTTTGCTCAACTATTTTGCAAATAACAAAGAAATAATATTGTAGGTATACATTTTATTTGCAACAGCGATTGAAAAATTCGAAGTGAGGCTACTAGGGCATGTGGGGTATCATATGCGCTATTTATAAATTCTCAGACATTTTTTGTTTTTGTTTAGGCCGCATCGTTTTCGACTTTTGACGAAAAATTTAGAAAAACTGGCCAAGTGCGAGTCGGACTCGCGTGCAAAGGGTTCCGAACGAATATCATTGTATCATTTTTTTTAACATGTTATTTTAACACTATAGACTTCTTATAGGTTTTCCTGTAATCTATAGGTAAAAATCTATAATCTCCATTTAAAAAAAAAATAGGCTTAGTAGTTTCCGAGATAAGGGGGTTCAACACCATTTATTTTAAAATTATGAAAAAAAAAACCGGTAGCACTCCGGGAGTGCCGGCAGAAGTGAAAACTTTAGTATTAACGTTGTGTTTAATTATAAGTACAAAAATACTATCATTTATGAGGTAGAATACAATGTTTATTTATTGCGCTATCGTACACAAATATGACAATTTACATGTTATTATTCATAATATTATATCGTTATTTATTTATATATTACATTAATTTTTATCTCTTAGAAAAATCAACTTTCATCCATAATTTCGTAATTTCGTATCCTTGGATACGCGTGGCACGCTGTACATAAACACAGACGGACATTCGCGCAAGCGCCCTGTGCCGCCTAAGCGGAGCAGCACACTCAGGCACGGTAGAAAGAGTGGGAGATACTAGTTCCTCTCCCTTCCCCTCGATCTTACGCTTTTTCGATCAGCATCACGTGACCCTGACGCGAGTCCGTCTTACGCTTTTTCGATCAGCATCACGTGACCCTGACGCGAGTCCGTCTTACGCTTTTTCGATCAGGTCACGTGTCCTGACGCGAGTTTAAGATTTTATACCCATTACGACGAAAGAGTGGGAGATACTAGTTCCTCTCCCTTCCCCTCGATCTTACGCTTTTTCGATCAGCATCACGTGACCCTGACGCGAGTCCGTCTTACGCTTTTTCGATCAGCATCACGTGACCCTGACGCGAGTCCGTCTTACGCTTTTTCGATCAGGTCACGTGTCCTGACGCGAGTTTAAGATTTTATACCCATTACGACGAAAGAGTGGGAGATACTAGTTCCTCTCCCTTCCCCTCGATCTTACGCTTTTTCGATCAGCATCACGTGACCCTGACGCGAGTCCGTCTTACGCTTTTTCGATCAGCATCACGTGACCCTGACGCGAGTCCGTCTTACGCTTTTTCGATCAGGTCACGTGTCCTGACGCGAGTTTAAGATTTTATACCCATTACAGAAAAAGTGCTCAACGCCGCTAAAGAAGTTTTCACTTCAAAATTTTAACTCTCACAGTAAGCCCTTTCATTTGAATGTCACACGACATTTTAAAAAAAACTTTTTTTGAAATTTTATAGTATGAACCCCAAAAGTGACCCCATACTAAAAATTTAATAATTTACTTTTTTTTTATTTGGGTCACAGAATATGTGTACCAAATTTCAACAGAATCCGTCCAGTGGATCCGGACAAAACTGGCTGTGACAGACGGACAGACAGACACCCGAGTGATCCTATAAGGGTTCCGTTTTTGGTTCGGAACCCTAAAAATTGACCGTTCCGTTCCCCCCTCCCCTTACTTATTTATTTATCTTATCTCCGAAGTTTGCATAGAGAAAAATCTGAATTATTCTATGTGATAGAAGTTTTTGTAAATATTACAGGAAAAATAAAACGATGTCTGTAAAAAGAGCACTTTTTCAGAAATCATCAACCAACAATACATTAGTTCCACTGGCGGGCAAGAGATGTCGCTGATCTAAGACTACAATATACACCGCAGTGTTAAAATTCTCAACGAATAAAGGCCTCGCCGATGAAAATTTAAAAAAAACACCGGTAGCACTCCGGGAGTGCCGGCAGAAGTGAAAACATGTAAATAATACATCCTTACTGTCGCGGTCACATCATAGACAAACCACCGACAACAAAATAAACAATAAGACACTGACGTGTGGCCGCGACAGCGACTGTCAGTGACAGATGTCAATCTTGACACAGTTCCTGACATAAACAAAATGAACCATAAAAACAACAAAAAATAACGTTGTGTTAAATTATAAGTACAAAAATACTATCATTTATGAGGTAGAATACAATGTTTATTTATTGCGCTATCGTACACAAATATGACAATTTACATGTTATTATTCATAATATTATATCGTTATTTATTTATATATTACATTAATTTTTATCTCTTAGAAAAATCAACTTTCATCCATAATTTCGTAATTTCGTATCCTTGGATACGCGTGGCACGCTGTACATAAACACAGACGGACATTCGCGCAAGCGCCCTGTGCCGCCTAAGCGGAGCAGCACACTCAGGCACGGTAGAAAGAGTGGGAGATACTAGTTCCTCTCCCTTCCCCTCGATCTTACGCTTTTTCGCATCACGTGACCCTGACGCGAGTCCGTCTTACGCTTTTTGCGATCAGGTCACGTGTCCTGACGCGAGTTTAAGATTTTATACCCATTACAGAAAAAGTGCTCAACGCCGCTAAAGAAGTTTTCACTTCAACAATTCACGTTTCATATGATAGTACGGAACCCTCAGTGTGCTAGTCGGACTCGCTCTTGACCGGCTTTTTTCTTTGAATATTAAAAATTGTTTTTGTTAAAAATGAGCTCTTTCCTTCAGTTTGCCATGTGTTATTACTTCCCAGAATTTGATCCTTATTAGCTGCACTTTCGAATGATGTAATCATACAGGGTGTGTTTTATTTTTCAAAATCAACTGTTTCGATTTCTGGGTAGGCAAACAATTTTTCAAAAACCCAATGATGCAGTTTTAGTTTTCATCAAAATCGGGCTCTTGACTCCTTTCAGTTTTTTCGATATTCCTTATAGTTCGGATTTGGCCCTGAAGACACACTTAAAAAAATCAACCTGTATACTCAGGTCTATGGCCCCTTGCAGCTGTAAAAATATCAATCTTTTAAGTTAACGTAAAAAAAGATACGGTCGTTTATGCCGCAAAAAACGTATACTTCGATACTTTTAAGGGAATCAAAATGTATAGGGTATTTCCCGTTGACCTAGAACTATGAAATTTGTGCAAGTAATACCGTATTATACTACAAGTAAAGGGAAAAGTCTGAAAACTATACATTTGTAATGAAATCATAAAAAATATAGTCCTTATTTAAAGTCATTTGTACGGAACCCTCGGTGGGCGAGTCCGACTCGCACTTGGCCGATTTTTTAAAAATTATTTCATACAAATTTTACCTATTTCTTTTAAAATACAAAAAAAAAATCATTAAAAAATAGTAACCCACCGGTATCGGGAACAGGGTTTTTCACGAGGTTCTCGTCATGTGGAACGGTTAGGTCTGCAATCATTGCACGCCTTTCGATTGGGTCCACCACCGCTATATCAGACTTATTGGCAACAATAGCCCTGTCAGTGATGATGGACCGATCCCAGTACAATGTGACATTGCCATTATAGGGAACTGGGTCGGGCGTATTTTAGAGCAAGTTGCTGATGGATAATCCTGGCTACAAGGTTGTGCCTATACAAGTATTCTCCGTTAGCTAGACGAGAACAACCAGAGATATGGTAGCAAATTGATTCTCCTGGACGGTGAAAGATTTTCTTGTATTGTAAGCCCGTACCATACGTTATACTCGAGAAGCTCATGACAACCGCGATTATTCAGGTTCAGGATTGTTCTCATTAGAATTTGCCACATTTCTTTTTTAAACGTTTCCCCACACTAAGAATTACTCCCGTATCATGGGTGCGTTTACAAACGTGAAAACTAACATACACAAACAGCCAGGGGCGCTACTCTCTAACGAAATCCGTAGTTGCGGGCGGGCGTATTCTACTCCGTATCACCTAACCACTGAGAACTAATGATAACACGATTTGACAGTTACTGTGAAAACGTGTTGTCATTCATTCTCAGTTCGGGTTCGGGACTAATCGTAAGTCTGTAGGTGATACGGAGTAGAATACGCCCGCCCGCAACTAAGCCCGAAACTACGGATTTCGTTAGAGAGTAGCCCCCTGACCCGGAACAACTAACAAATATTTGTTCCGTGCAAGAATCGATCCTGCGACACGCAGCGCAGTAGTCAATCGCTGAACCTCTGCGCCACCATTGTCTGCATGTTCATGTCTTTCTCGAACAAGCCGTTGGTATGATCTTTCGGCTCTTTGCTCACAAGGTCGGCAAACGAAGTCCGTCGGCATCTACTGAAAAAAAAATACGAATAGTTTAACTACTAGGTACTTATTCATATCCGACAGGAACCGATCGATAAGTATAACGTTCATAATATGTTAAACCGCTAATGAAAAACACTATAGCGCTCCTGCGCACTAGCGGTTGGCCGCGGGGGCAGTTGGCCGCGCGACTGGCCGCTTTTCCAGTTTAATATGGAACCGCTAGTGATTGTGCGCACTTAACCACCATTAAATGACAAGCGGTTGCATAGCCCCCGCGGCTGACTGCTTGTGAGTAGGAGCGCTTAGATTAACGATAAGTACATAACTCTCGATCTAGTATTTCTGCAGAAATAATCTACGCGATGTCTATGTATTGCTCTTCTCTGGAAGCCCAAATATAGCTCCGTCTGTTTCCAATTGATTCACGACACCGAGTACACATTCGTTCATCCATATCGTTAACAAGAAACAAAACCAGAGTACGACAATACAAAATAAATCTTATAACGTATAATTACAGCCGTCCGATGTTACAAAAGTCACATGCATAAAATGATTTAGACCTCCCCAAAAAAAAATGGCGTCTCGGATGTCCACCAAGGAGGTTGGCGGCTGCTTAGGCCTCCAGCCAGGTCATACCTACAACTTATAAACTATGTGACCTAGGCTTACGTGGCGTACGTAAAATAAACTTAAATAAAACAGCTGAAGGAACGGTCGTAGAGATTTATTGCCGTTAGTGAAAACTGCTTGGGTGGACTTCCCCGACTTAAGTGACATACTTTTTTTCGTTGACCCAATTTCGGATTTCGGGCCCAATATGGCTGATCCCCTTTCTTAGAGTTCATGGTCATACAATATATGGCATACCTTCTACAGAAAAACAAAACCATCAGAACTAACTGACCCGTTTAATACAGTGGCAATTTCATAGGTAATGACTAATACAATTAAAATGGAGCATATTACATCATCATGTTAAAGAAACTAACTATGAATTTAATATTCTTAAAAAAAATCTGATTGTAACTTGACATTTAAATTGGACTGCTATAGACTAGTATCTATACTAATATACATCGTGTAACAGAATAAACGCAATACCCCTTAACGGGTCATTGTACTCATCATTATGAACAACTTTTACTATGGGACCAATCCCGAAGAAATAAATCAGCTGTTCAGTACATTTTGTCGAGTTATGCGTACATAAATGTATGGGGCAGTCCATTTTTTTTTCACGATTTCAGTGTTGGTCCCATAGTGAAAGTTGTTCATAATTATGAGTACAATGACCCCTTAAGAGGTATTGCGTTTATTCTGTTACAGGTTGTATAAAGCTGAAGAGTTTGTATGCTTGAACGCGCTAATCTCAGGAACTACTTGGTCCGATTTGAAAAATTATTTCAGTGTATCTAACACTGAAAGAATTTTTATTAAAGCCCATTTATCGAAGAAGGCCAATAGGAGCGGAGCAGACGAAGTTGCGCGGGTCAACTAGTGCACATATAAAGTCACTAGTAAAACACAACAAACAAACAAACTCTTCAGCTTTATATATAAGTATAGATATATAGATTCTGTCCTTCTACTTGACAATTCAAAAGTGCCTGTTATCCTGTAAATGGTTTAATTAAAATAAATGCTTTGAGTTTGAGTTCTGTTTAAGACGTAATTTGGATAACTTTGTTTATTTTAGGATGGTGGAAATATGATGAGCGGAGTAACTTTGAATTAGAAAGTGCTTTCAATGCTGGAGACCCTGATTGTACTCTGCTGCTTGCTGGCACTTTATACAACATAGATTTTCAAAGCATGACACAGGTCAGGAGAAGTGACCAAACCAGACGTCGTCGAGTAAGACGGGATACGCCAATGTTCCCGTCTAAAGGTAAACAATCATATTTTGGTAGCTATGTTTAGGTCCCACGTAGTGTAAGTAGTAATAGGTGTAGGGTAAGTAGACTATTGCCTTCAACTGGGTGCGGCTCCAAACTCCGAGCTGCTACTACAAAATTGCTGGTGGAGAAATCCAAAACACATCACACACAGTGATCCAGCATCAGGACTGGAAAATCGAACTAAATTGGTAGAATCAAATAACACCAAAAAAACTGGCCAAGTGCGAGTCGGACTCGCGTGCAAAAGGTTCCTAATGAATTTAATTTTTATAACATGTTATTTTTACACTATAGACTTCTTATAGGTTTTCCTGTAATCTATAGGTAAAGATCTATTATCTCCATTTTTCACATACCTAGACCGTGTGCCTATGGGCCTAGCTAGAAAAACGAAGGATGCTTTAAAGAAGTGTCGCGCAAGGGAGAATGAATGCCATTTTGATATTATTTGATGATCAATAAATAGGAGTACGTCTTAAAGATGATGCTGGATACATTTTCATAGCTCCATTGAAGGCAACCTATCAAGGCAATCGTGGTTACGGTGATATCGAGAGGCGGATTTTGCCAGTCATACTGAGTTGTGTTGTGACGGTACACAAGTTCCAAGGGTGGGTACCTAGGGCCTAAAATCTTTGCAAAAGGCCAATGTTACGTTGCCTTGAGTCGAGTGAAATCCCTACAAGGCATGGCTTTTTGTGGTATTGACTTAAAGAAGTTACTAAATCATCCGCCCCACGAAAACAGAGCCTTATCCGAAATGAACAATCTCAGGAACCTGAGGTCGCGGTCCTTATATTATATTATTATTATTAATTATCAAAATAACATTTTTGAAACCGGATAGTTTTAAAAAAAGTTCCTGAAGAGTGCGTAAAAAACATCTAATATGTGAAAACTAGGCGATCGATATATTGCAATTATGGCAGATTTTTTTAGTTATTTTAATAAGTAGGCAGTTTGTTTCTAATATATCTGGTTCCTCTATGTTGAAGTTAATGTCGTTATTTATGTAAACGACAACACCGTAATTTTGGTTATAGTCTCGTGTAGTTTAAAACTATAGTAGTCAGTTATAAGTGGTAAGTTATTAACGGATGAGGGCCAGCATTCTGATAGAATTATAATATCACAGCTCAATTGTATTCGTTTATGTAAAGTATTTAGGCTGAGATAATTTTTGTTAATACTTCTTATATTTTGTTGCAATATTTTCACATCCCACTTCAGGAGCAGACCGCGAAACCTCCTCCTACAGCGGGGTGTGAGGCAGGGATACGTCATTTCTCCGAATCTGTTCACGGCCGCAATAGAGGATGTCTTCAAGGTTTTGGACTGGAGAAGGCTAGGCATTAATGTCAATGGCGAGTACATCTCCGATTTGCCGACAATATAGTCGTTATGGCTGAGACTACAGAGGACCTTAGTACAATGCTGGATGACCTCAGTAGAGCTTCCGAAAGAGTGGGTCTCAAAATGAACATGTACAAAACCAAGATCATGGTGAATACCCATGTAGCACCCACTCCTATCAAGTTCGGAAGCTCTACAATCGAAGTTGTGGACGAGTACATCTACCTAGGACAAACGGTCCAATTAGGTAGGGCCAACTTCGAGAAAGAGGTCAACCGTCGAATCCGACTCGGCTGGGCGGCGTTCGGGAAGTTACGTGGTATCTTCTCGTCCCACATACCACAGTGTTTCAAGACGAAAGTCTATGTGCGTGTTGCACATCATCTTACTTACACAGCATCTTACTGGATTATACATCCTTCTCCCGAAGGATGTATAATCTAGTAAGATGCTGGTAGGGATCTTATCCGTACTTCCGGGATTTTCCTGATAGCCGTGGTATACCTCTCCACTCCTCTAGCACCTCAGGATATGTTGCCCCCTTGGCGCTGCGTCACTTTGTGCTAGCGACCGTTTTCGGGGGGCCCATTTATTGAGTGTGCAAGTCACCCCCTGCCTATTTTAAAGCCGTTATAATTGTCAGTGGTCAGGCAGGGGCCAATAGTTCTTCCATAGTAAACGATTATCAGTCCTCTAAACCACCCAAACCCATAGCGTTTAATCTTTTGTTTCCATATTTTGCAATAGTCCTGCTCCAACCGGGGTTATCCTTGGGTATACGTTCACAGTGCATACAGGGATAATCGTCGGTTGGTGCCCCATTCCATTTCAAATGTCTAACGGGGCCTCTGCGAGTTGGCTTCGGCTACTCGTATGCCTATCAAAGGACCGGGTCTCCAGGGACCTGAGAAAGTGAAAAACAAATAATAATAATAGTGTCACAGAGCGCATTGACTTCCTGAAGCAAAAAGTTGTCCATGGGCAAACCGTATTCGGCGGTATAATAATAATAATAATAGCCCCCTAAACAACCACACGTCCTGATTGACCATCTAATCACGTGGGGGGCGGACACACGAATGAAAAATTACTGGCGTGGCTAACGTGGCTCTGGAAACCCATTTAACATGGAGACTAGGTCAAAGAATAAACGTTTAGGACCGCTACCCGAGGGCAATCGTCGGGGCGCACCTGGGGCCGATGCTGGGTGCCACAGCATACGACCCATCGGCGGTGGGGGACTGAGCAGGCGGGTTCTCCCCGATAAAAATACTACAGCCGAACCGACTGACGGACTAGACAGTAGGGACAATAGTAGAGCAGGTACATCTACCAAGGATGTTTCGCAGGCGGCGTCAGCTACTCAGCCTGCGACCACCAAGGCAGGAAAACCCAGAGTGCGCATGAAATGGACTGAAGATATGAACACATTCATCATGCGCACATACTTCTATATCACGAAACTTGAAGAGGACAAAACAATGTACTGCACTCAACTATTTGAAAAATTTAAATTACAATACCCAGATATGACAGTAACAGAACAGAGAATTGCAGACCAAAGACGAGTTATTATTAGAAATAAGCTATTATCGGATGACAAATTAAATAGGATTAAATCTGAAATAGCAGAACAACTTAAAAAAGAAGAAGAAGAAGCAAGTACACATTTTACACAAATCAACACCTTGCAGACAACCCATTCACTCACACCTTGTTATAATTCCTCACTAGACCAGACCAGTCCAGAGGCTGATTATTTAGACGAACTCCTCACCAACAACATACCATACAGTAGTGAATCAATGATCTCAGATAATCCCTTATTAACATGAACACAAACTGAATTTGACCCTTCTTTAATAGAGACATTACATAATGAATTAGAAACAAATATGTTAAAGTACAGTGGAATAGATCCTGCATGTAGACCTTTATTGCCCAAAATGAGGACAAATCGTAAATTATCGGATATCATTAGTATATTTAACCAAAAAATTATCCCACTAAAACTATCATCTCTAGAAAACTTATCCGACACACATTCCTTAATTTATTGCATAGCTCTTACAGTCGCGGAACACTTCAAATTAAAAATTAATGTAGATAGGGCTTCTTATAAAACTAAAGTAAGGGACGAGCCACCATGGCAAAAAAGATTGGAAACAGACATAGATCTACTAAGAAAAGACATAAATAGATTAACACAGTATAAAAATGGTAACACATCTAGAAAACTAGAAAACAAAGTCAAACAAGTTATTGCAAAGACCAAACAACATAGCTCACATGAAAATTTTAATAAAAGAATAGAAGATCATCTAGACACATTAAAACAAAAACTCTTAGTTAAGAGTCATAGGTTAGCAAGATATAAAAAAGCTAGAGTAAGAAAAGATAATAATAGACTATTTACATCAAGTGAGAAACAATTTTACAGAAAGCTTAAAGGTAACGATACCACAATCATCAACCCCCCAGCGGTAGAGACCCTAAAAGAATTCTGGCAAGGAATCTGGTCAGATAGCACGGAACATAATAAAGAAGCGAGATGGATAAAAGAAGAAATAGTTAGATCAGAAACAGTAGAAGAAATGCCGTTTGAAGATATAGATACACTTGAATTAAATACGATTATAAATAGAACGCATAACTGGAAAGCTGCCGGAATAGACGGTTTACATAATTTCTGGATAAAAAGATTACATACACTACATAGAACATTAGCTGATCAAATTAATAATATTTTAAAAGGTAACCAAACTCTTCCAGGTTTTCTTACTAAGGGAATCACGTACATGATCCCAAAATCAAATAAAACCCAGGATCCTTCACAATAAGAATATTTACCTACAACTTGCCTCCCAACTATGTATAAAATCATCACGTCTTGCATCACAAATAAAATTGTTAAACACACTGAAAAATATAATATTCTAACTGAAGAACAGAAAGGCTGTAGACGGGGGCATATGGGTTGCAAGGAACAATTAATTATTGACTCTACTCTATTAAAACACGTTCAAAAAGCAAGAAAAAACTTATACATAGCATACATAGACTACAAAAAAGCATTTGACAGCGTACCACACTCATGGTTAGTTCAAGTCTTAGAAATCTACAAAATCAATCCACTACTTATAAATTTCCTTAAGAATACAATGGGATCCTGGCAAACTACACTAAAACTACAATCACAAACCACAAACTTAATCATAGATAGAATAGCAATTAAAAAGGGTATATTTCAAGGGGACTCACTAAGCCCTCTATGGTTTTGTCTAGCCCTAAATCCACTCTCTCGTGCATTAACAGAATCAAGGTTAGGATTTGACATCAAAAACAATAGATCACTATTACATCAAATAACACATTTACTTTATATGGATGATCTAAAATTATACTCTAATAAAAACGCAGATTTACACGGTTTATTAGACATAACATCAGAGTTTTCGAAAGATATCAGAATGGATTTTGGACTAGACAAATGCCGAAAACTTAATATAGAAAAGGGTAAGATTGTGGAAGGACATTACACAACAGATTCGGAAGAAGTAATAGAAGCAATGAAAAATGAAGAACTTTACAAATACTTAGGATACAACCAAGCGCGGCTGTTAGAACACAAACCTATTAAAGAGAAACTAAAACAAGAATATTATAAAAGAATTCATTCATTATGTAAAATGTACCTAGCTAGTAAAAATCTGTTTAAGTCTCTAAATACTTGTACTAACATACTCTTTCGGCGTCATTAAATGGTCAAACACAGAATTACAAGCACTCGAAATTAAAACTAGAACAATTCTTACACAACATAGGTATCACCACCCCAAATCGGCAATCGAAAGAGTTATTATGCCCAGAAAAGAAGGAGGCAGAGGATTGATCGAAATATCACATTTACACAAAAGACAGATAATAAACCTAAAACAATTTTTTAATAGAAAGAAGAATAGTAGTCAATTACACAAAACAATAGTAGAGATAGACAACAAATATACTCCACTGAACCTAAACGTAGATAATATAGAAATAATAGATAAAGCGAGACATTTAGAAGAAATACATAAAAAATGGAGACAGAAAGAATTACACGGCAGACATCCTAATGATTTATACCAAACACATATAGATAAAGAAGCTTCCAACAATTGGCTCGAATTAAGTGGGCTGTTTCCTGAAACAGAAGGGTTTATGCTAGCCATTCAAGACCAAGTCATAAATACAAAGAATTATAGAAAATACATAATAAAAGATAGTACAGTTAGGAATGATTTATGTAGAAAATGTCATAGCAAACCTGAAACAATACAACATATCACAGGAGCTTGTATAACACTGACTCAAAACGACTACACACACCGACATAATCAACTAGTTAACATCATTCACCAGAAACTTGCAACTAAACTAAAACTCATGCAGGACCCATATACACCGTACTACAAATATTCACCAAGAGCGGTTTTAGAAAATCAATTTTACAAAATATACTATGACCGCACTATAATTACAGACCACACAATATATAACAACAGACCAGATATTACACTTGTTGATAAAGAAAACCAACACACGTACATAATAGATATAGCAGTCCCAAACACTAATAATATACAAAAAACCATTACAGAAAAAATTAGGAAGTACACAGAGTTACAAGAGGAAATTACCAGAGTTTGGAAAATGAATAAAGTCACAATAGTCCCAATAGTAGTATCAACAACAGGTGTTATTCCAAAACAAATATTCAACAGTTTTAATGTACTCAATCTATCTAAATATACATACCTAACATTACAAAAAGCTGCCATATTAAATACTTGCCGGATAGTTAGAAAATTTTTACAAATGGATCTGGATAGTAATTATTCTGCAGTACAGAGTAATTTACCATCACATAGCCAATAATAACTAGGATCTCACCTTGGTTCACACCCGTGAGATTCTAGCAAATACCAAGTTCTAACTTGAGAAAAATAAATTTAAAAAACATAATAATAATAATTTAATTAGGAACACAACCATAAATTACAGTCTTAATAGCTAGAGCAAGGACAGTTAATTTAACATAATTGCATAGCCAGCTGTCTCCCAAACTAGGTAAAAACCTGTATCTTGGGAGGCAGTATTTTAGGAAGTATACGTACATTGGTTCATAGCCCGTGTAAGACGGCGTGAACTTAAAAGAAATGAGTTAAGAAAATAATAATGAAAACAAAACAGAAATATTCAAAACAAACTAAAATTAAAAATAACATTTAATATTAAATAGGTAGAATTGCCATTCATCAAGTATGTGTGTGCATGTCAGTGCGTGAGAGTGTGAGTGTGTTTGTGTAAGTATGTGATGGTGTATTTGTGTGTGAATGTATGTGGTGGTGTGTTTGTGTGTGTCTGCGTGCGTACAGATGTGGGATTTTATATTAGGAGTGACTCTGTGTCAATTTAGTCCAAAGTAAATAACCAAGCCTTCAACTTAATTTTACATTCCTGTCTGTTTAATGTATGGATGTTAAGAATTTTGTTTATTTTATTGTAAAGTCTGGTGCTGACAAAAGGATATTGTTTACGAGCAAAAGTGAGGATTCGATGCTGTGAGGTTCTGAGCGAAATACTATGTCAGCCCGTCGTTTTGTGGTGGTAACAAGAGGACTACGATGTTTCCTTAGTATAGTATGAAGTACAAAAAGTTTCCGAACAGTTAATACTTCACTATCAAAATATAGCTGAGTTGTTGGGTACCTATACGGTTTATGATACATTACTTTCAGAACTGCTCTTTGTGCTCTTTCAAGCTTTAAAAGTGCAGTTTTATCAGCACCCCCCCCAACTGACTATACAGTAAGAAAGTAAAGACTGGCACAGAGCGTAGTATACTAGCTTAAGAGTGGCTATATCGGCAGATTGCCTCAAATTTCTAAATATATAGATAAGCACCCTTAGTCTTTTGACTAAGTAATCAATTTGCATATGCCAGTTTAGAAATTGATCTATGTAGACGCCCAAGTAACGGACGTAAGTGGATACACAGAGAGGTGGACAGAAACAATGGGAAGAAGGATTTAAGCAAGAATGGACTTTAACATTAATAGGGTCTTTAGGTTGGGAAGATTGGGAAACTGAGAAGGGTATAATTTTGGATTTCTCTGCATTCAATGTAAGTAGGTTTTTTGAGAACCAGTCACTAACTATATTGATATCCATCTCTGCTAATTTTGCAACTTCATTCCAGGTATCTCCATGAATCAGTAAAACTGTGTCATCAGCATATGCAAAGATAAAGCAATTTTTAAGGGAAAGGAGGCAGAGGTCATTTATATAAATGAGAAATAATGTTGGGCCAAGAATGCTCCCTTGGGGCACCCTGTATTCTATTTTAGCCTCTTTACTGATGATATTGTCTATTTTTACCTGCTGAGAACGATCTTGAAGATAGCTCTCGAAGAGTTTTAAAGCATGCCCACGAATCCCGATATTAAACATCTTCGCCAAAAGTGTAGGAACAGAAACTGTGTCAAATGCCTTGCTCAAATCCAGGAATATACCAAGGCATTTCTTTTTACTGTTAAGGTGCTTAGTCACAGCATCGGAGAGAGCAGACACAGCATCCTCAGTGGAAAATACTGAGCGAAAACCATATTGATTATAAGCTAAGATATTATTTGCATTCAAGAATTTGACCAGGCGACTATTCAAAAGTTTCTCTAATATCTTAGAGATTGCTGGAAGTACAGAAATAGGCCGGTAGTTATTTACGCAATCTCTGTCTCCACTCTTATAGATAGGGTGGACTACTGCTTTTTTAAGAGCATCGGGAAAGACTCCGGTATTAAAAGAAATATTACAAATATGGACCATAAGCGGGGCCAAAACATGGCGGGCCACTTTGATTACTCTACTCGATACAGAGTCTATTCCAACCGAACAATCATTTTTCAGATTTAGAATAATTGATTCAATTTCCTGGATATCCGTATCAAATAGGGCAATGGAATTGATATAGTTCTTTGGAGTTAAAAATTGCATGCAATCCACCGATGAAGATGTTTTTATTTTTGTTGCAATTTTTTTTCCAACATTAACGAAGAAATCATTTATAGAGTCAATGGATTGCGATGAAATTAGATCACTTGCGGGTAGGGTTAGACGTTTAGTGTAAGTTACAGTTTTGATGACTTCCCAAGTAGCTTTGATATTTTTTTTTTGGCTTTGGCAAATTGTTCTTTTTCATAATTACGTTTGAGCTTTCGTAGGAGAGCATTGCAAAAGTTCCGGTACCTGAGATAGGTAAGTTTCAAAATGTGATTATTAGGCTGAGATTTAAGTTTTTTATGCATGCAGTCTCTGTTTCTCATACATTTGATTAGACCGCGAGAGATCCAGGGCTTTATATTCCGGTATTTTTTAGATACTTTAGGTTTACGTGTGTGCTTACATATAATTTCTGAGAGTGTTGAGACAAGAATGTTTGTTGCTTCATTAGCATTTGTGGAAAATAAAACATTAGAGAAATCTGCCTGTTCAATGTCATTTATAATTGAAGTATAGTCGACCACCGTTCTTGTTATGCACGGCTTCAAGTTGGGCCTATCCGTATAAGCGGCGGGTTGACCGATACTCGCAAAACCGCATGTTCCAGAGCGATGAGAGGTGGGTATACAGAGCCTGGGAGCGACCTGAACAAAGCGTGACAGACGTGTGCTCCTCCGCTGTACTTTTCTGATTAAATTCGTTGCAGGATCCAAGACAGTTAAATCGTTTCTCCGGGACTCGTCGGGCTTCATTGGCTCGGCGTTTTTCTGGTGGTCGCCACTGTTGATTCTGGCTTTCAGGAGTTGCAGTGGTTGGGAATGTGTGGCGGGCTTGTCCCATTAAAAGACGTGTGCCGCCCGGATGATGTTGCTGGCGAAACATCTGGTCGGTGTCCGTCTGTCATACCGAGGGTGGCTGGATGCGCAATGTCGAGCGCGTGTGTGTAGCTATACCACAAATGGATAAAATTACCATCACTCCACTAGATATAGCCAGAGCAGTCCGTCCATTACCGAACTGGAAGTCTCCGGGACCGGACGGGCTGTAAAACTTCTGGCTTAAGTGGCATAGCAGCTCACACGCGCTTCTGGCATCTCAAGTCCAGTCTTCCTTAGAGTCTGGGTTGCTACCACAGTTTCTAACAACTGGCGTTACCCACCTGCTCCATAAGACCGGTAGTCTCGCGGAACCCAAGAACTATAGACCAATTACTTGTTTGTCGACGGTCTATAAACTTCTTACATCCATCCTGAGAGCAGGGACCGGCCGGGTACTCGTTGAAAGGGTTTCTGAACGGGTTTTTTTAAGCGCTTCAAAAATAAACCCTTTGATACGTGTTACACTCTCGAACGGGTGTTGTGTAACCCCTTCCGAACGGCTTACCCTTTCAATACCCTGTAACTCTGTAACAGGGTAAGCCATTCGAACCCAACACATCGTAATATGCACTCTTCGAAATCGACATTAGTTTGAAAATTGCATAACCACGACCGCATGTGACATCTTTTCGCCCGGCGCGCGCCATTGTTGCATGTACCGAGCGACTTGTAAACATGGAATAATAATCATTGTCCGTATGATCTTACAGTTCAATTTTCCTTGTCGCACAGGCTAAACATTGTAGGTAATGTTTCTTTTTCGTGTCTATTCTTGTTTATTCTCATCATTCGTCATTTAATTCGGAACACGGACGGAACTACGGAAGTAACTTAAATAAATTTAGCAGTGTTTTTGTTTACCTAAGTGTATGTTGTCATCATCATTTCAGCCAATATCCGTCCACTGCTGAATGTAAGCCTCCCCCAAAGAGCGCCAACTATCCCGGTCTTGAGCAGTCTGCATCCATTCGCTGCCAGCCACCTTCTTTAAATCATCGATCCATCGTGCCGCAGGGCGTCCCACGCTACGTTTGCCCATATGCGGTCTCCACTCTAACACATGTCTGCTCCATCGACCTTCTGTCCGTCTGCAGACATGGCCGGCCCACTTCCACTTCAGCATGCTGATCCTACGCGCAATGTCAGTAACTTTAGTTCTCTGGCAAATGACATCGTTGCGAATTCTATCCACCACAGAAACATTGCATTGCTCTCTATTGCACGCTGAGCAACCTTGAATTTGTGGACCAGGCCTATGGCCAGCGTTGTCCACGTTTCGGCTCCGTAAGCTATTACGGGTAGGACGCACTGGTTATAGACCCAGTATTAAAGGATTGTGGGATCGACGATTCAAAGATTTCACGTAGCTTCCCGAATGCCGCCCAGCTCAAGCGAATTCTTCTGGTCGCCTCCTTCTCAAAGTTGTGCCGCCCAGTTGTATAATTTGGCCTAGATATTTATGTATTCTTCTGCAAAGATTACGCCTTGATTTCAATGTCATACGCAAATCGGAGGTGTGAGATATACTGACCGTTGATATTTATGCCCCATCCTTTCCAATCAAGCATCTTGAAAACGTCCTCCAACGCGTTCGTCAACAGTTTCGGAGAGATGACGTCACCTCGACGCAGTTGGATTGGTTTTGTGTTCTGTTCTTGTACCTGGACGGTAATTGTTGCGGCCTTGTACAGACATCTCATCACCTCTACGTAGTGGTAGTCGATAAGACATCTCTGCATGGACTCCAGGACAGCCCAGGTCTCGACGGTGTCGAAGGCTTTCTCGTAGTCCACATGCGCTAGGCACAGAGGTTGATTATATTCCTCGGTCTTTTGAATTATTTGCCTGAATTGTAGTGTGATCTAGTGAGATATGAGTTTGTGTTCTACGTTGCTGTAGCCTTTTCGAAACCCAGCCTGCTCCGACGGTTGGAAGTCATCGAACTTTTGTGCGAGACGATTCGAGATAACTCTCGAAAACAGCTTGTAGACGTGGCTCAGGAGTGAAATGGGGCGGTAGTTCTTGTGGAGCTTGTTATCGCTCTTCTTGAAGAATAATACCACCACGCTGCTGTGCCGTTCCTCCGGTGTTATGCCAGTGTGGATGACGGAATTGAAGAGCTTTACAAGCTCTGTCAAGACAGGTGTTCCTCCTGCCTTGAGCAGCTTTGTGGTTATCCCGTCATCCCCCGGAGCTTTGTTGTTATGAAGTTGTCCGAGAGCTATCCTAATCTCACCCATGTGAATGTGGGGTAGCTCGTCTTTGAGATGGCGTGTAAGCCTGGCCCGTGGATCATCCGCGCCGTGGGCCTGAGGTGTTTTTTGAGCATACAAGTCTCCGTAGAACTTTTCGACTTCAGCGAGTATCTCTGGCTTCGAGGTGACGGTGGAGCCCTGTGACGTTTTGAATTTCAGCAGGTGACAACGGGAGTTATGGGGCTTGGCAAATACCTTCGAGCCCTAATTCCGCGCTATGGCTTGCTCGATGTCTCGGGTATTTGGACTCCGAGTGTCGCGTCTGATTAGCTTCTTGATCTCCCTGTTAAGTAACTGACGCTCAGACGGTGTGGCATTCGGGAGTTCTCGTCGTTTCCTCATCAATTCCAGAGTCTCGCTAGTGAGTACTGATTTACGTCTATAACTCATTGGTCGAAAGTGTTTATTACCCACCTCGCGGATGATACGTAAGCAGGCTTTCGGTGGCATCGTTAATGTCCTCAGTAGTTTCCAACATGGCAAATCGGTTCTGTAGGTCCAACTGGAAGCTTTCGCAACCAGCTTCGATCTGGGGCAGCGTTGGTCTGACGGTCGACCTCGTTAGGCGCACTCTTTCGATTTTAACATTAATATTCAGAATGCCTTTAACCAGTCGGTGATCACTTCCGGTGTTGACCCTGTTGATCACAGAGACATCTCTTAATATATGGCGCTTATCAGACATAACGAAGTCGATCCCATTCTTTGTCACGTTATCGGGGTTTCGCCAGGTCCACTTCCTTTGAGGATTCTTCTGGAAAAAAGAGTTAATCAGAAAAAGCCCCTGAGTCTCAGGGAAGTTTACCAGCATTTGCCCCCTGTGATTTCTGCGCCCATAGCCAAATGGACCTACTCTCGACTCACCACTCTCTTGTACTCCCACTTTAGCGTTGAAGTCACCCAAGACAACAGTGTAGAATGTTTTGGTACGAGACATAGCTTTCACTATGTCTTCGTACGTAGCCTCAACTTCTTCGTCAGGGTGTGCAAATGTTGGGGCATACACTTGAATAATCTTTAAAGAGTACTTTCTGATATCTTAAGTAAAAGGTATCAAGCCCTTGCCGACACATTGCCGCATTCCACAATGTTACCCCTGAGTGAGTTGTGGACCATAAACCCAACGCCACCTTGGGATAGTTGGTGTCCTTCTCGGAAATAGAGCAAGTGGCCACTATAGAGGGTCATATCTTCTCCCCGTCTTCGGATCTCCGATAGTCCCAAGGTGTGCTAGTTAATACGACTTAACTCTACTTCCAATTCAGCGAAGTGCTCGTTCAGCCGCAGAGAGCGTCTGTTGTACGTCGCCAGGTCAATTTTCGAGATTGGTACCCTGCCATAGCCAGGGGATTCTTAGCACCTGCCACCGCACCGTTACCGTGGCCGTATCAATGTTAAAAATCTTTTATGTTTTAAATAAAAAGATTGACTTGGCAATCCCACTATATGTATTACTTGTGAGATACATTGTGTTTTCATGCCAAGTCAATCTATGTAGTGTTTAGTGTTTTTTTTAGTGTGTTATACTTACTTAACTCTATTTAAATCAGCTATGATTCGTCATCATTCATTCACCATTATTGACAAATGTGATTTCACTCTAGTGACAAAATAAGTGAAAGACTGATTAGTGTAACAAATTTTAGTAAATCTTATTAAACAAATCATATTTTAAAAAAATAATCGAGCCTAGAGGTAGTTTTTGTCGGGTACATTAAGTGGACTGCCTTTGTAAGACGACTAAAATGGCACCGTGTTTATGCACGTTAAATCATGCGCCGCTACTTTGAAAAAAAAAAAACTAAATGGCAGCGAGGGTGCTATGCCAGCTCCCATAGGAAAACTAACCAAGTGCGAGTCGGACTCGCGTGACATATCAAATGAAAGGGCTTACTGCGAGGGTTTTAATTATATTTTTCTCATAATTTTAAAATAAATGGTCTTGAAGTTATTCAAGAAATTAGACGAAAAATTACCATTCTCCCACTTATCTCCGAAACTACAGAGCCTAAAATTTTGAAAAAATGGAGAATTGGAGATAATAGATTTTTGTCTATAGATTACAGAAAGACCAATAAAAAGTCTATAGTGTTAAAATAACATGTTACAAAATTGAAATTCGTACGAAACCCTTTGCACGCGAGTCTGACTCGCACTTGGCGAGTTTTTATTAAAATAAAAACATTGCGCGCGCGCCGCGTCTGTCGCCACTCTTTTTCACAGCCGCCAGAGTTTGCATCGAACCAAATATGCTATACCTACGAGTACACAGTTTAAAGTTTAAAACTATTCATACATATCATAGCCGCCTGTGCTAGTAATCGTACTCGGGAATTCGTCTTGATTCTCTGTAAAAAGCGGCTGACTATATTCTTGAAATTGTACATTATCATCATCAGTATCGCTAGCGTCAGCTGAAACACAATCAATCCTAATAATAATAAAAATATATGTTACTAAATAAATAAATAAGTAGGTACTTAAAAGGCTAAGTAATTCAGTTGTAGGTAACTTGTAGGTAACTTAACATAATAACAATAATTTTAAATAACAAATATAATTACACATCACAATATTAACATTAAGGTACCTAACTCAGTACTTTAAATAATAATCACTAACCTGTGTTACTCATCCTAATTATTAGCTCGCTTATCTGTCGACTTTCATCACTTGTTGTCAAATTCGTAAAAACTCAATAAAAATAGTACGGCAATGAGGCGCCGATCGGGTGCAAGTATCCCGCACCTACATGCAGCTCAAGTGTATTAGGTAATTCAGGGTAACCCGAATAAAAGCTTTTCGTAAAGGTAACCTCTTCAAAGGCTTAAGCCATTGAAGGGGTTAACCCCTTCACGTGCTTACCATAATAAAGGTGGTAACCGTTTCGCTGGGTTTCGGAGATGTAACTCGATCAAAAGGTAACACTGCGATATGAGTTACCTCATGTACGGCTTACCCTATCAAAAGGCTTAACTCTTAAGCGGGGTTGTCCGGTCCCTGCCTGAGAGTGAAGATCAATGAGTACATTGAGACTAACTCAATTATGTCTGCCTCTCAGAATGGATGTAGGAAGGGGTCCCGCGGCACTAAGGAGCTTCTCTTCATCGACATAGCCATAAGCCAATAGGTTCGTCGATACCGAAAGGATCTGTCGACATGTTGGATAGTCTACAAGATGGCCTATGACTCTGTGCCACATCATAGCTCATGGAGGTGTTGGAGTTGTACAGAATAGATGCAACTCTACGCACCTTCCTTGAGTCATGTATGAGTCAATGGAAAACAGTCCTTCGCTATCCAGGATGTCGACCGATTCAGGGGAATGATGAGTCTGTATCGATTAAACGGGGAATATTTCAGGGCGACGGTTTGACTCCGCTTTGGTTTTGCTTAACTCTGAATCCTCTTAGCACATTGCTGGAGGATTCAGGTCTAAGCTATTGGTTGAGAAGAGGTGGTCAGGCCATATTTCACCTTATTTACATGGATGATCTGAAACTCTTTGCCCCCAGCAATTCGCGACTGTTGGAGCTACTGAAGGTAACTGAAACCTACAGTAGTGCCATCAGGATGGAATTTGGTGTGGACAAATGTGCAGTCATGCATGTAAAGAAAGGGGAGATTATGGAAACTGAGGGAATTCAACTCTTGGATTCCATACAGGTTAGAACCCTCAGCTCAACCGAAACCTACAAGTATTTGGGTATGTCGGAAGCGTTGGGCATTAATGTTGCTGACATGAAGCAATCGTTGAAGGAGCGCTTCTTTGGCCGCCTAAAAAATGTTTTGAATAGCCTTTTGTCGTGCGGAAATAAAGACCGCGCCGCAACGGTTGGGTCATGCCAGTATTAATGTACTCTTTCGACATACTCAAATGGACTCAAACCGAACTCGACGCCCTGGATGGGAAAGTCGGCACACTGCTGACCGCAAACCGGATGCATCACCAACGATCGTCGGTGATGAGACTGTACATCCCGCGGAAGTGTGGAGGTCGAGGCTTTTGAAACGCCAAGACTCTTCACGACCGCGAGATGTGCAGTCTCAGAGAATATTTTCTCAAAGTCGATGAGGGTATGAACAGAGATGTGGTCGCAGTGGACAAGGGACTCACCCCGTTGTCCATGGCTAAAGAGAACTGGCGCAAACCTGTGATATTTACTACAGATGACCGCAAGGGGGTGTGGAAAGGCAAGGAGCTTCACGGACGCTTCTATCGGGCCCTTTATGGGTCCGATGTAGATTTCTTGGCGTCCGTGGACTGGCTACGTTTCGATGATCTCTTCGGGGAAACTGAAGGTTTGTCTGTGCGTTTATGGACGAAGTTATCTTGACGAATAACTACCGGAGGCATATTATGAAGGACGGGACGGTGGACGTGTGTCGGGCGTGCCACCGTCCGGGTGAGTCCATCAGACATATTATCTCTGGTTGTTCTCGTCTGGCTAACGGCGAGTACTTCAGCAACTTGCTTTGAAATACAAACTTGTGCCCGACCCAGTTCTCGAAAGTTACCATGTCACGTTGTACTGGGATCGGTCTATCATCATTGATAGGAGTATTGTTGCCAATAAACCTGATATAGTGGTGATAGACCGATTAGCGCGCCGCACAATGATAATTGATGTTACCATCCCGCATGACGAGAACGTTGTGAAGGCTGAGAAAGAGAAGCAAATCAAGTATCTCGACTTAGCACACGAGGTTGTTGACATGTAGAATGTGGACTCGGCTGTCATTTTGCCGATAGTCGTTACGGCTAATGGCCTGATGGCCAAAAGCTTCCACGACCATCTGTCGAAGCTGGCGTTACGCGGTTGGATAAAGGGCCTGATACAGAAGGCAGTACTCCTCGATACGGCTCGTATTGTGAGGTTCCTTTCTCTGGAGCCCTAACCACCGGTAGCTGGGACCCTGCTCCCGACACCGGCGGACTACTGCTTGTTATATTTTTAAATGTTTTATTGTTAAGAAATATTTAAACATGTAATTATGTATGTACAGCAATGTAAATAATGACAATAATAATTTTATTTCGTGAACAACAGGTATTACAATTATTTTGTGGAGGCCTTCTTTTAAGTATAGTGATACCTGTAACAGAAGACCCCCACTCTTCCATATCTATGTACATGTATATAGAGCCTGTTAAGAACATTGATAATCAAAAACAAAGAAGTTACAAATATGAAACAAAACTAAAGTTAAATTAAAATAGTTATTTGATACAATCTTGAATTTGCAACCTCAGATAATGATATATTACTAATTTGTAATTAAATTAAGTAAAAAACGTTATTTTTCGATCTTCTATCCGGGTTAAAACGGTTGAAAAATTAAAAAATAAACTATTATAGCAAGATTTCTTTCGTCAATCGACATTGTTGCCGATAACCTACGTAAGTGGATCTGCACAAGCACGTCACTAATTCGTCACAAGAAGCAGCGTAATACGCGATGAATCCGCATACTAAAGTATCGTTTTGTGATTTTTACATTGCTTGTTCAGTCACTTTGTGACTAACTTAGGTACTGGTTAAGGAGCAATGTATTTATCGCAAAAATAGTACAGTCGTTGTGATATTTAAACACAAGAATAAAATAGTAAAATCAGGACATATTTTATGATTTGTTATTTTTCATGATTTTAAAGACAAATATAGTAAAATACTTATAATTAGATATGGTAAGTTATTCCATGATTTACAAAGTTTTGGTTGAGGCTTCGGTTTTTACAAGAAACCACTGAGTAACACGGAATTCTTATAACTTGTCACGATCGCGATCGAAAGCGCACTAGTTCGCCGAGACGGCAAAGTTGCCTATGACATGGTTAACGCGAGCATGTCGCGCGGACACTAACACGCCCCCTTGCCACTTCTCCTATTTTTTATATTTCTATGGGTGACATAAATATAAATATCAAAGATTCGAATGTAACTACATCGAGCTATCTTTAATTAGTATGATTCCAGCCCATTATGAACAAATTAGAGGATCGAGCTGTCTGGACCATGTGATTATTAAAACTCAGGGTTCTTCCCCTAAATTTATTCTTCAATCTGTAGTTACTGATAGTGATCACGCACACGAACACCTTTTCTGTTTGCGCGTAAGTAGACAAAACAACAAAGAAAAAATTGTGAACAAAATAGACTGATAATCTGAACAATGACTGCAAAAATATTGATTTTAATAAGGTTTACGATAATAACATAAATCTTAATGAGTTCATGACATATTTAATTAAAAACTTACAAAAAATCATAATGAACAACACAAGAAATATTAATATTCCTAGAAATAACATTACCATAAAACCGTGGATTAGGGGCTCCTCCGGGCGTCCTGAGGTGCATAAGAACAAGAGACAGAATTCATTACAAACTAAAACACAATCCTAATAATAATATCTTAAAAATATCCTACAAAAGATATAGAAACTCTAATGACATTATAAAAAATGTAAGAGGCAATATTATAGGAATATGCTTAATTCGGCTGTAAATGATAATAAAAAGCTTTGGTCCACTATTAAAACTATTATCCATCTAAATAACTCAAACGCACCACAGCTGGAATTTTTACATATTAAAACATCCCCACAGGATTCAGTTAATGCAGTAAACTCGTATTTTGCAAACGTGGGTAAATATTTGAAAAGTAAAATTCCAACTGGCCTTTCTCCACTCCCAACGAACGCGGCAAATGTTAAATCCTCTTGTAACTCTTTTGTGCTTTTGGAGACATCTGAAGAAGTGGAGGGAGTCATCAACAACCTTCGCTCAAATTGTGGAGCAGGGTGGGACAATATTATGGCAACGGTCCTTAAGAACTTAAAAACCTATTCAACCTGTAACAGAATAAACGCAATACCTCTTAAGGGGTCATTGAACTCATCATTATGAACATCTTTCACTAACACTGAAATCGCGAAAGAAAATCGACTCCCCCATACATTTTTCTGCGCATAACTCGACAGAATGTACTGAACAGCTGATTTTTTCGGATCCCCCCCTCACCATTTTCACCCGCCGGAAATACTTGATTCCCTTAGAAAAAATAAAAAATAGAAATTTGTACAAAGATTGTTTATTCCACTTTATAATTTTGTTGTGATTGTTTATATCGCTTTTGTTAATTCCATGAGTAGATCTTTCCTGTATTTTACGTTAGATCTTCAGATCCATCCTCAATCATACCGAGAACCCAATGGCCCTTAATATGGCGACCTATAACAAAAAAAAAATATATATATATATAAAAACTGGCTTCAATTATGAGTCTCCTACGCGGCTCCTATTTCTGAATGGTTTAAAAAAAAAACCACGATGGCTAAGCTATTCTAACCCAATGAAGTCGGATTGTGCCAACTCGGAGTAATACATTGCTATTAATTACCTAAGAATAATATCCTGTTCTTATACATTTCCTATAACACATAATGTATAAAATATAATACCTCGATTGTATTTTCTTATTCCAAATTTAGATTCATCGTGCTGGACTATTTTTCAGGGGCCACCAATCTTTCCAACTAACGCACAAATTTGACATTAGCTGTCAATATCATCCATCCAAGATGGCGGGTTGCATTTCGTTTCACGTTGTTCACATAATACCTAAAAATTACATTTGAAAAACTGTAATAGAGCATAAAAATTACGTTCCGTTTTGCATAATTGCAATAAAATTTATGAATTTTTAGAAATTGTTTAAAAATATTTAGACGCAACTCCGGCAGCCAAAATTACTTTGGGGGGATTAAGACTAACTCCCCCACACCACCAATACCCTCAAATTCAGGCGACTCGTTTTAAAATCCAACCCAGAATTATTAATAACCAATTTGTGAAATTCTTAGAAGATAAAATCTACAACTGACTGTCTTCATACATTCACTGAACTTATCGTAAATTAGATAAAAGAAAAAAATGCCCGACAATCTTTCCAGACCTTCAGAAAGCTTTTGATACTGTGCACCCACGTATTTTAATATCCAAACTAGTTTTGTATGTGGGAATAAGTGACACACAATTAAAACTATTCCAGAACTATTTACAAAATCGATATCAGTCAGTTCGGATAGGCAATACGCTGAGTGAAGAAAGACCGATAAATATCGGAACAAGGCGTATCTTAGCCTCCCCTCTTCCTTTGCTATATTAATGATCTTTGCCAGCTAAACATTACAAACTGTCATGTCTTATGCCGACGACACTACCTTAACGTTTTATGGTAACTCATGGGACGAAACCTTTGTTGCGGCCCAAGAAGGGTTCAATATAGTAACACATTGGCTTTCTCTCAATAAATTGACCTTAAATGCCACCAAAACTAAACAATAGAGTTTAAAATTCATAACGTAGCATCACACACTAATAATTTCAGTATTTATGCACACACATGTAATCCTGTAACAACAAACTGTACCATGTGCCCAATGATATCAAAAACAGGTTCAATAAAGCACTTAGGCATAATAATCGATAAAAACTTATCTTTCAAATAGCACATCTCACATCTGGTCCAGAAAACAAGAAAGCTCGTTCATATATTTAAAAATCTTAGGTTACATACCCAAGATTTTTAAATATATGAACGAGTTGGAAACTGGTTAAAACTGTACGAATCCCTTTGCCAATCAATCCTATCGTATGGTATTTCCACCTGGAGCGGCTCATATAAATATCCTAAACGTTGAAACGGCCCAGCGACTTCTCCTAAAAGTCGCTCTCTTCAAACCTCGTTTATACGCTACAACTATGCTCTATAACGAAGCAAATGTAGTAACAATCAGGCAGCTTTATGTACTAATAACTGTTTTAAACAGCATTGCTCCATAGACGCTTCTACAGCTAAGAAGGTTAATAATAGGCGTTTTTATGAAGTCTGTGAAACAATTCCGGTAAAAAACATCTTTGCCCAGAATTTCTTTAATTTCAGAGCAAGCAGACTATGTAATAAAATTAACAAAGTTCTTGCAATTATTAATTTGTCTAGGGTAGAATGTAAAAAGGAGCTTAACCAGTGGCTCTTAGGACCTAATTATGAAGAAACGGAAAAACTGATTACTATCTTATCCTATCACGCCCACTTTCGTATACACATTCATCATTATACGTACACACACAATACACCATCATACTCACTCTTACATACACACACAACACCACACCACACATACGACACCTTCCACTTCACATTCACACTTCACACACTAACAAACACACACATGCATTTTTATTTTGTTTTATTTTTTTGATTTTAGTTTATAAGTACTTTTTCTTGTTGTCCTACGTTATACAATTGTTGTGATAATCTCAGTCTCGAGGGGGGCCAGGAGTCCATAGTACAGGGTATCCTAGTTTGGATTCCTGACTCCCACAAACCTTTGTACCTCCAATATATTTTCTAACCTGAATGTTGTAATTTATCTTATTTCTTCTGTTTCTTGATTATTGGGCATAGGAATGGTATCGTCCTTTGCTTGTGCATAGAAGTCTTGCGGATTGTGTAAATAGTGGAGAACACCTGCTAAGTAATTGTCTTTGTTTTATACGACGAGTTTGACTGTGTTCAGAAAAATAATAATCAAAATCTTATGATTCATATCGGAATTCCGATACTACTTACTACTCCTCTTAATTCCGGAATGGAAATATCAGAAAAATTGTTACGGAATTCCGGAATTAACGAAATTCCGGAATGCATACTTTCTATACTTGTCCCAAACCTACTACTATACCTTCAAACGTTTATTTTCTAGGAATAGCTGGAATAAAGACTGATGATACAACTGGAAGACAAGATAAAAGTGATGATGAGGAATCTCCTGATGTGGTACATGTATCAATTGAAGAAGAAATCATAGAAATTAGTGATGATGAAGGACATGTTGACATTGAGCCAGTTCTTACTCATCAAGATGTTAATCACTTAATTGAGGCAATTAGGTAAGAAACCGTATATTTATAAGCATGTTTTAGCCC
Source organism: Lacanobia wlatinum (assembly GCA_947578705.1). Taxonomy (NCBI): domain Eukaryota; kingdom Metazoa; phylum Arthropoda; class Insecta; order Lepidoptera; family Noctuidae; genus Lacanobia; species Lacanobia wlatinum. The sequence goes on from OX388039.1 coordinate 13,818,480, forward strand.
TTGCAGCACGGGTCATGAACATGCCATGGCTTCTAGGATCGTGGAGACCACGACAGGTTTCATAGCCATGGTGGTTGGGGGAGCGGGGCGCGCTTGCACTGTTGCGGGAACAGCAGTGCGCTAAGGCGCTGGTTAGGAAGCAGCTGGGACCACTGGGGTCGCAGGTGAGGGGATCGGCGCTGGAATGGGCTTGGGCCAAGCCTAATGCCAAGCTTAGCCTAGCGCTAATGGCCAAGCGGCTTGGGCACTAGCGCTAGGCTAGGCTAGGCTGAAATGGGTTGGGGAGAGGAAGCCACCAAAGCAACCAACTGATTCCACAGAGATGGCCTCTGTTGTGCAAGCCGTTCGGGCGTCTGAGAGGATGGTATCCTTTCAGAAGGACACTCGCGCTGCTGGCGGGCGTTGGCAACCTATTGTTGCAGTTTGGGGGCGATTTTGGGTAGTAAGCCCGGTGGCTGGCTGGGAAACGCTGCGCACTGTGAGCGGTCCTTGGGCCGCGGGACCATGCTCACCCAGACACGCATCTGGGCGTAGCAAAGTAGTTGCTACGTTTAGTTGCCCGTAAAGTTGACAGCGGTGGCACTGGTCAACAACGGAAAGGCTTCTCAATCGAGATCAAGAAAGAGCAAACTGATTTTACTTTGAAAATCGGGTGGTGACCTTCAGTGGGGTCACACACGACAAGAATCACGTTGCACAATTCGCCCTTGCTTTTTGCAAGCGATTAAAATAACAAGTCACATTTACATTCGTAGTTTATTGTTCAACAAAAATACTTTTTTACAAACAAAAAAATACGGTTTTAATTGTTTCTTCGTATTTAACATCGACTTCCGAAATGAAAGTTATTTTATACTTTTTTTTTTTTGTAAAAATGTTTTTTATTTTTCACTTTTTAGTGGTACCCCACACCTAACAACACCACTGGAAAGTCGCAGAAAAGTAAAATACGCAATTTCGTTTACTTGGATCACAAATCAACTACGTCATCTTAGTAAACGAATTCCAGCTATTTTGATATAAAAGCCAAACTACTGAACCGATTTTGATGAAATTTAAATAGGACCAATCAAGAAGTATATCCTTTCACATAAAACAATTTTTCAAATCTATACTAATACTAGTTGACCCGCGCAACTTCGCACAGTGTTTTTTGAGACTCAAAAAAGTGAAATCAGCTTTTTATTGAATATTTTAACTCAATAGTTCATTACAAATGTACGATAAGAACTCCCATGTGCCAATTTTGAATACTTTATTTTTTTTTTAATCTTAAAGTTCTTGTGACCTTCAAGGTGAAAATACTGAAAATAATTCGTCAAAATAAAAAAAAAACTGTATATAATTGAACTTTGTTTGTATGGCACATTTATGAAGCAGGTCTAGGCGCATATTTTGTTCGCTTTCATTTAACTAAAAATGATAACAGAAACTTCACAAGAACTTTAAAAAAATACTGTTCCCAAATATTCAAACCGAAATACCCGCCGGGTGCCTCGCGTACTAGGATCGGGCGGAGAGTAAACGGACACAGAATTCACCAGACAGTGGTCGGAACTACCCAGTGGTGAAATCGACACCGAGTAGCGGTCTGGATCTGTTGTGAGCAGAAGGTCCAAGCAATTGGCTGTGTGCGAATCAACATCCGGCACCCAAGACTTACTTATTTCCACCGCGCGAAATCATAAACGAGTCTATTCAATTCGTAACTCTATGGTGTACATGTGACGTCACATGTGAACAGACCAATGAGAGCCTGTTTCTTGTAGACTTGATCTCTGATTGGTCGCGAATTTACAACTTCTCGGAACGAATGCGTGAAATTATAAAATATCAAATTTAGATGCGTAAAAAAGCATACCCAATGTTCAGTTGACAATTTATCGAACGTTTACAATCTCTCAAGTTATTTTATAATCTTACGGAGTTTGCCATTTTCCGGTGACATATGTATTATACGGACGTCAAATTGATACATACGCGAAATACCAACACAATATAGGCATTTTTTTACGTAATTATTAATGTTAAAGTTTGTGTGTGTCTTTGTTTGTTACAATTCACCTCAGCAAAAGTTGAACGAATATGAGAGAAATTTTGTACGGCAGTAGCTTACACCCTAGAATCCTAGATTAACATACGAGTAGGTAGGCTATTTTTATCCTGATGTATTTATGGGCTAGGCATAAATCGATACTAGCTGTATCCTGCAGTTTCACCCGCTGCCGTTGCCGCAAACGAACCCGCTGGAAAAAGCTACTATGAAGGCTTGAATTTGTTGTTCTTAGACATGTCCATGTCTTTAGGATAATTTCATACACATAATTAACTAATTAAGGTATTGATGCAGGCCATAGCAGGGTCCAATCCCGGTTCTATCATAGCAATACCTACCTTGACCCACCAATGAAGTTAGTACGTACCTACTTGTCTTAAATTGTTAAAAACTAGGCTAGACAAACTTTTACATATATTTTATTCTAGCTACTGGCCGCGATCTCTCATGTTACAATAATGGAAATAACTATGATTTTGTTTGTGTTTTCAGATCTGTAAGTCTTGAAGAGCCAAACGTATCCCGAAATCTCAATCGAGAAGATACCTGATCAGACGGAAGATTAAAAAATACCTAAATATATTATGTAATTTTACCTACATGGTCTATGGTTTTGTATTGTATACATAAAATAAAATTATATTTATTGTTGTGGAAAATATTTTATTTGAAAGAAACAATTATAGACAGAAACCTTTTATTCCCCAAAAAGATTTTCGGTAGGTACTGAGGAAAATACAAAATAATTATTATTGCAGATGGCAATTCTCAATTTATTGTTCCATAGAAAAAGCTATAACCACCACAAGTTCCGTAACTTACTAAAACAATTTATAATAGTTAGCAGCGATGGATACATAATAGAAGTTTTGGGAATTCCCTGCAACGACTTCAGATGCAACCATTATAGATTAGGAAAAGAATGGGACCTAACACGCTTCCTTGAGGGGCGCCATATGAGACTGTGCGTTAAATAAATGCTTGTAAATGTGTAGGTATGTATTCTGTATAGTATAATGTAGTGTGTGCTTTCCCGCGAGAAAGATTCTTACCCCGCGATCGAATGTTTCCGCCGAATATTTCGCCCGAATAATTCAATGGGAATAACACGGCACGGCGCCCGAACCCGCGCCTCGCGCCCAGTCGCGCTCGCGCTGCCCATAACGCGACGTGCGTTAAGGCCCTACCTCTGCTTCAGAGCCGTCAAAAGGCTACTTTCTACAGGATATTCCACATTAACGGCTGGGTCAAAAGATTGGAAAAAAATATATGTATATGGTAGATTCATAAACAACAATATGAACAATTGTTGTTTTCGTATGACATATAGTTTTGCTGTAAAAAAATATTTAATAACACGCTATTTTTTGGATATTTCTTCCAAACGGCTTCGAAGTTTAAAAATATTTTTACATGGAAAAATTGCTGCTAAAGTGTACTACAAAGTGAACATTGCTCATGTAAATCAATCAATATTTTGCAAAGAAAATGTTCAATATTGAGTCTCCCATATATAAAAAGCTCTGTTTGGGAGAAGGCGGCAGTCGTGCGTTAGCACTGAGACGAGGAGGCTGTGTCGCTCGTTGCTCCGCTCGCGCTATCGACCGACTACGCGTATATGAATGTGTTAGTGCAAATATTTACGAACTTTTGTATTATTGTGCGTTCATAGACTAGCTCTTTGCAGAGGAGCCAGCTTGATTAAGTGCGTGGGCGCATTGTACAGTTTCATACTTTACAACAATTATCAAAATACTATCGGCGTCGCTCGGGTTTTATTGTTGTCTGCTCTTTTTTTTTAAACGTAGCCGACGTTAATTCTTAATTTCTTTTATTACCAACAAACTGACTAATATTAAAGAAAAATAAAAAATCAATATAAGTTTATTTATTCACTTAAACTTCATGAACAATAGTGGTACATAGGCGGACTTAATGCTACGAGGAGTTCTCTTTTAGTCAACCTTTGGGTTAAAAGAAATACACTGTGGTAGGTGTACAGCTCTTCAACACAAACATAAACAAACACAAGTTCATAAACAAACATTTATTTTCATTATTCGCATATACCGAATATGCGGCGTGTCAGTCGCGTCTGTGGGGGACCGTTTGGCTAAATTAAATTGTTTTGATAAAACTATGATATCTTTTGAATGTTCGATTTGAGTAATTCAAAAAAATAAGTGAATTAAAGTACGATTTATTTATAAAACTGATACCAAGGTGCGAATAACGTGGTCTGCTTTGGTCAGATCATGTCGTATCTATTAATTTTTAAATAAAAAAGTGACATACAATAATAGTTGGGCATTTGGTATCACTGCCTTTTCTGTTTGTAGATATTGATGGGTCCTGTAAAATTCGAGTTTATTATTTTATTATATCATCAATCATTTTCGCAGCGCGCGCAAAGGGAGGTAATTTGCAGGGTTCCGTAGTTAAATAAGGATTTACATCGGTAATTCTTTTCAGAGACATTTCTCCAGTGTGTCTTCACTGTCACTTGGTCGGGTTTTTTCAACAATCATCGTCGTATTTTCAGTTTACAAAATAAACCGATATAAAAACGTTATCAATTAAACACCTAAAACTTTCACAGGAATCACAGCATCTGAAGTTTTTGAGTTAATGAAATTGCTACAAAATGATTTAGCAGAGCTGAAATAGGCTTAAAATTTATTTATTTCATTTACTTTACTTACTTTAGAATGTACTTTTTTTATTTGAAATCTTTTTACGAGACTATAAAGTAGTATAGGCAGAAACAAAAAGTAGTAGGTACACTGCATACTCGAAACTCAAGGTCACACTGTTGCCAGTGCACTGGTAACAGTTTGACCTCGAGTTTCGAGTATCTTTATATAGATCGTAAGCAGAAAAGACGAAACTGCTTCACAAAATTGTTTTATCTGACCTATATTGTTTTACTTCTATTTAACCACATTCGTATAAAAAATGAGACCAGTGAATAAAAATATGCGTAACGTATGTATCTATCTAAACTAAAAATTAGCCGTGCAATCGCCAAACTCTTGTGTAGTCGTAGGCAAAAAAGCCGGCTTGGCGCGCATGTCTGCGTCCTCGCATTATCTTTGATAGTAGTTTTGAGGTAGCGCGTGCGCTACGGAAATGTTTGTGTGTGCGGCGCAGATATGAATGTGTGCCCCAGATGCTCAAGGTTATTGAGCCTACTATACACCTTAAGTTTATGGTTGTGAGTGCAACCATAAACTTAATATACCTACCACTCACAACACAACTAAAGATAATATAATTTACAACTTCCAAGCGTGAAATAGGTAGTAAGGTCGATTTTCCTGGTTTTTTTTTGACAGTTGAATGAAATAAACCCAAAGTTTCGGAATACTTCCGAAGTATTCGACGGGAATGATTCGGAATTTTTCCCGCCAGCATCTTTAGTAGGGACTAACTATGGGTATTCTCCTACGGACGCGGGTGACTCGGCTCCCAAAATTCTTCCAAAAATAAGATATCCAGAAATGGAGCTGGAACACTAACATTGTAATAACGTGCCCAGCTCAAATACCACACTATACACATTACATGCACACAGCGACTTACAGTTATTGTTCCTACAAGTCAAAAACAATAATATTCTACTGTACCGCCAAATGTATCTCTTACAATTTCTCCTATCTTTAGTATTATACAGCAAACACACTGCAGAGGCGTTGAAATTGTTTATTTCAATAGGTTAGCAGCAGTTACGGAGGAACTAAAAGGCTCAAACTCGGCACATAACGTACTAAAACTAGCAGAAAAAACAATGGCTGGCCGCGGACATCATCATCATCATCATCCAAAGCCCGATCTCGCCCACTGCTGAGCATAAGCCTTTCCTCTTTTGAAGTGAAAACTTCTTTAGCGGCGTTGAGCACTTTTTCTGTAATGGGTATAAAATCTTAAACTCGCGTCAGGGTCACGTGACCTGATCGCAAAAAGCGTAAGACGGACTCGCGTCAGGGTCACGTGATGCGAAAAAGCGTAAGATCGAGGGGAAGGGAGAGGAACTAGTATCTCCCACTCTTTCTACCGTGCCTGAGTGTGCTGCTCCGCTTAGGCGGCACAGGGCGCTTGCGCGAATGTCCGTCTGTGTTTATGTACAGCGTGCCACGCGTATCCAAGGATACGAAATTATGGATGAAAGTTGATTTTTCTAAGAGATAAAAATTAATGTAATATATAAATAAATAACGATATAATATTATGAATAATAACATGTAAATTGTCATAATTGTGTACGATAGCGCAATAAATAAACATTGTATTCTACCTCATAAATGATAGTATTTTTGTACTTATAATTTAACACAACGTTATTTTTTGTTGTTTTTATGGTTCGTTTTGTTTATGTCAGGAACTGTGTCAAGATTGACATCTGTCACTGACAGTCGCTGTCGCGGCCACACGTCAGTATCTTTTTGTTTATTTTGTTGTCGGTGGTTTGTCTATGATGTGACCGCGACAGTAAGGATGTATTATTTACATGTTTTCACTTCTGCCGGCACTCCCGGAGTGCTACCGGTGTTTTTTTTTCTTGTGCTAATCCACGTTCTTGCGCCAGCCTCATTCAGGTTCTAACCGCGATGGCAACAATGTTGTCGGCTCATCTCGCTGCCGGACGACCCACTCTTTTTCTTCCAGTCCGCGACAATGTTGACTTATTGCAAAAATATGACAGGCGGGCAATAAAATTGTTAAAATCTGTGGTAAATATTATGGTCTTAATTTTCATTATGCTACATATAGCGCCACCTATAGTGGTTTTAACTCTGCCAACTGTCATGACGTCGCTTGCTTGTAATTAATATAATTCTTTTGTCGAAACAAGTTTCGAGATAGGAAATATAATTCTTATATCGAAACTAATTTCGAAAGAAGAATCATTATTCTTGTTTAGAAACTGTAGTGCTATTCTCTAACAACATTTTCGTATCTCGACAGTAGAATTCGAGGTGAGTTTCAAATGAAGACCTTTATGTTGTGTGCAATAAAGCTCACTTTGTGAGTTTGATCACTCAGGTGAAGCTCGATATCGAAATAGTTTCTTACAGAATAGACTAGCTGGTTTCGAACCTTGGTTTAGAATGTGGCCGAAAGGTTTTTTTTTGTGTTTGATTCACATCGACTACCGAAATAAAAGTTATTTTAAACTTAAATAGTGTTTTGTTTTTGGAAGACGGTTGTATTTTTTTGTAAAAGTTTTTTAGTGGTCTTTTTCTAATCGTGTGGGCAGTAAAGTCTTACGACCCCACACACCCTAGTGTGCACCCCTTTTTAGTGGTGATTCTCCACAACTAAATTGAAATTCACATGTGCGTACCTACCCCTTCACAGCGTACCGGCGTGATGTTAAGTTATGAATTGGTGTAAACAATAGCATGATTGCTTTATTCAGATAGATTATGTAAATTATAAGTATCAAAATCAACAGTCGTATATCAAAATACTAAAAGTTAATCTCTGCAGAATCGTAAAAACCGTTAGTTTATATCCAGACTGTAACGAACTATACCTAAACTCGCGGTTTTCCCAATCACACGGTGACTGAATCATATAGGTCTAACAAAAATAAATTCAACATGGACATTGATTAATCTTTCATTTTTATAATATTAATACTTATTATCATTTTTTTAAATTATGGTTATACATTATAATTAAAAACAAAATTAAAAGGCAACTATTGTAATTTAAGCCCTGCTAGTCTATTCTGTAAGAAACTATTTCGATATCGAGCTTCACCTGAGTGATAAAACTCACAAAGTGAGCTTTATTGCACACAACATAAAGGTCTTCATTTGAAACTCACTTCGAATTCTACTGTCGAGATACGAAATTGTTGTTAGAGAATAGCACTACTGGAAAAGAATCAGTTTGAATATGGTCAAAATAATGCAAAAAATGATTGGAAAGGGGATTGATCTGTTTCTATTTTTTTCACTATTATGTTTAAGTTGTTATTTTCTATGTAAGTTTTAATCGAATCGTAAAACTGTTCAAAAGTCCCTAAATCTTTTCCAAAAGTTAACATACGATCCGCAGTCCTTTTAAGAGTTGCTCCAACTCCAACAGGAGCTCCTTTTCCGTGTCCGGATTCTGAATAATTCCACGTTACTCTCTTTAGCTGTGAGAAGTCTTTACAAAGCTGAGCAATTAAATAAACTATATACTTGTTTCGGTATTGGGAAGATGGTGAGTCTGACAAGAAATGAATAGTATCTATAAAGGGGTTTAGATTAAATACCTCTTCTATCAAAGGTATCAAATGGGCCCACACGGCTGGTGCATCATGCCTCAAACAATTACTTAATGCGCACATAGATTTCGGAGTAATTTGTCCGGCAGAAAAACTGAGTGTGTATAACTGTGGTATGGCACCGAAATGAAACGACTGAACTTCTACTCCGTATTTTAGGGAATAAACCCCTGAAAAATCAATGTGTAGGTACACATGCTTCATGTATGTATGTTAAAGTTATCTTTCAAATTCTTCATTATTTGGTACTGATTCACTATTTTGAAGGTATGATAACAAAGTTTCTTTAAATCATCTTCAAATTTTACAATTGCATCTTTAGTACTTATGGTAATTTTCTTTTTCTCAGTGACTATCTGTTTTTTCTTTATCCCGTTCGCAAGAATAATTTCTTTAGTCACTCTTTTCCATTCATAAAAGGTACATACAGAGTTTTTAGAATCCACGAAATATTCAAGACGATTCGATTTGCAAGCATCACACGTCCTTTGCAGGCAGTACCTATGCGTTTCTGGAATCACAGCACAGTTTACAAAGCACCTGGTCATAACATTTTTCACGTATTACTGAAGTTTTGTGCAAAGCCTCAATTAATCATTTTATGTTTTCATGCATTTGGCATTCGCACGTGTCTCTATTAGATTTTTAGGAAAAGTGACCCAAAACGGCCGCTGTTTACAAAAGAATGAGTAACTTACTCTAATTTTCGTGTCAATCAAAAATTTTTGGTATAAATCTTTCAATGGTAAGCATAAGTACCGCTTTTGCATTTGTATCTTATTTTTTGTAATATATTGTTTCTTACCAGCACATTGTACGCTGTTCGCATCTTGCAAATAAAAGTTTTTTATGGTTTCAGTCACTGACATTTTCTTATATTAGTTTCCAATTGGTTTCTATTAACTGAAGAAGGAGAGGAGTTAATTGTATTAATCTTTCGGGAATCTATAAGTAGCTTCTGTAGTCTCTGTAACTTTTTTGCTTGTGTCTTGTTTTTTTTTCTTATAATATATGAGAAGTTTTAAAAGCCTTATTCTTTTCTTTAACTCTTCATATCTAACTTTTTTAATTTCTGATTTTATAGTTGAACGATTTACTATGAAAGGATCTTCTTTATTAAAAAAAACTTATATCCGAAGAATTACTCGCAACTTGATCACTAGTTACTGCTTTTACCTGAACTGCTTTGAATGTTGGCGGTTTTACATCCTTTCTTCTTTGCTTGTACCTTAAAATAAAATCATCCTTATTATATTATTTTTACCTACCTATACCAGTTGTACTAAAACCTATCGTATAAATATACTGAATTACAAACTTTCTTACGAAACTTTACCTTTTAGAATTTACTTTCCACCTTAGTTTGTAGCGTTGTTCTTTAATAGCGCGAGGGCTTTTTGCTGAATTATTTTCTGCTTTCTTTTTTAAGTATTTCTTTCTTCTTTTTTCTTTTTGTACAGCTAGCAATTCGGGATCATTATTTATTTCTGCATACCTTCGTTTTTGGCATAGTCTTTTTTTAATTAGTCTTTATATATTTTTCTGATTTAGGTGGCATCTTCTTAAGTTACTAAACTTCATTATCATCATCATCATATCAGCCGAAAGACGTCCACTGCTGGACATAGGCCTCCCCCAAGGGTCGCCACAACGACCGGTCCTGTGCGTCTCGCATCCATCGGCTACCGGCGACCTTCACCAGGTCATCGGTCCACCTTGTGGGAGGCCTTCCAACGTTACGTCTTCCGGTACGCGGTCGCTACTCAAGAACTTTTCGTCCCCATCTTGCGTCCATCTTAAGTTACTAAACTTAAGATGCTTAAAAATATATTCAGTCTTGGTTCAGTCTTCTTTTAATCTGGAAAAAAAAAGACGGTTATCGGATTGTTTTGAGCTCCCTTTTTTCAAAGTTTATCTGAAATGTAACCTATCTTTGCGCCTATGTTCATTTCAGAAACACTGATAGGTTATATCCGTATTTAATATGTCTCTAGTAAGTATAAGTTTATCAATTAATGAAGAGTAAACAATGGAAGAAAAATATATGAATATTATTGTTTGTTATGAATACTTACCAGTATTAAATTCTGAAGTTTTCTTGATCCAACTTAATATAATTATAATAAGACGACAATTACTTATACTTGAAATCAAAAGAGCAGCATTCTAGTTTTGCAGGAATTAATATAGAATTTATTTCATACATAAGCAGGCATATAATCTAAAACAACGAGATACCTCTTTGATACTAGTGCCTACTACACTACAGACTACTCTACACGAAAGTCATGCTCTTTATAAATATTTCACACGGCATAAATAGTTCCTGTAAATACTTTAAAACATTTTGAAAAGGATCACAGCGACCAGTTGTGCGTGTTTCCATCATCATTTATTACTAACCCCAAAAAAGCTCAACAGCTGCCCCTGCTTTGAAATATACACTTCATCGTATCTGAAGCTGTGGTTTGTGTCATATACCTACATATATTAAAAATCATTAAGTCTACACTATCTTCACATAAGGCTTTGCATTGGGGTCCTTCATATGTAGTGTATATAACATTAAAATCTACACTAATATTATAAAGAGGAAAGATTTGTTTGTTTGAAATGAATAGGCTCCGAAACTACTGGACCGATTTAAAAAATTCTTTCAGCAATGGATAGCTACATTATCAGGGAGTAACATAGGCTATATTTTATCCCCATGCTCCCACGGGAACGGGAGCTACGCGGGTGAAACCGCGTGACGTCCACTAGTCTTCCAATATAAACAAGAGTCATCTAATATCAACAATATGACGATTTACGTAAATTATTAAAATGTAATACTTGAGTTCCATGATCGTATTAATTATTCAATTACAGAAAACCTTGAACAAATGCATATATTATGAACTTCCGTCATAATGCTAAATATTTGTCATTATTATTCCTATAATAACATTCTTCTGAACGTGCCTCATTATCCTGGCAGCACATATCCAGGACAATACAGACAAAACCTTCACGTTTTTGCTAAATGAGTAGAGTAACAGTAGAATTTGACGGATATAAAAATGAAAATGTAAATGACGTTTGAAATTAAACTTTTAGGAGAATGAATTTCAATGCCTTACCCGCAGAAATCAGGCGCGTGTATCTTCACCAAAGCACGTCGCGCGAGATCTGTTCGCCCAGCCACGAGTTTCCCCCACTCCCGTCAATTACTCTATAAAATATTTAAAACAAACATCACCCACGACAATGACGCGCATTTTTTTAAATTGAGTTTTCTATTTATTAACTTAGCGGGCATTGGCAATTTTATCAAGAATATAAAGATTGATTATGTATAATTACAGCACATAACAGCAAATAGCTCCATGAAGTCACACTTTTTTATGTCATCAAAATATAGGCCGCGTGTGCCGAGGCGACACGTGAAAAAATGGCAATTTTAGTGGTTTTAGTTTTATATTTTTTATTATTAATTTATTACAATAGTTGTTTAGAACAACTTTTGCGTTGGTTATTTTGCCATTAAATGTAAGACTCTTTTTTTAAATACGTACACTCATTCTCGAGAAATCTTCAGAGACAGACTTTAGCAGAAAAGAGAAGGGTATTGAGTGAATACATTACATTATTTTTTATTGGTTTGTGTGATTCCGTGTGTCAAATAAATTATTTTCCTTCTTTCATTGGTGAGAGATGCTCAGCTACTTTCACTCGTTCGATCGATATGATATTTTGGTATACGATGTAGTGCCATTTAGGTGAATGTAGATCGTAGGGTTTGTATTAGGAGCTAATACGTAAATAAAGTACCCCAGTATACAAGTCAGAACCCTTTTTCAAGAAATCTAAATACTAATCTTAACATTTTTCTTAATTATCTTCATTGCACCACATTTAATTTTATATTTACTTTAGCAACTTTTGTGTATCAAATAATACTTTGAGAGTAGAAACCGCAATCGTATAAATGCAGAATGATACTATATTAGTTTTTAATGGCAACAAGGAAAGGAATTAAAAACACTCCATCGCTTAAAATGCTTGTTACAAAAATATGGAAAAAGCGCAAACAAATTTTTTCTCAATTTAAGAAAAGAATTAAGTTACAAAACTAAGTCTTATGAAATTGGTAAAAATTTGATTCATTTCGTAAAAAAATGCGGATTTTGTGGGTAATCCGTTGATTTTTTGTTCCTAAATTGGGGAATTTGACTTGGATTTTCGGAGAATTTCACAAATTGGTGCTGGTAACACTGATAAGTTAATAATTGTGTAGATAAGAATAGTAGTGTTTAATGACTAGATTGAAGGACTTGTATCCATGATTATGAATAAATATTTAAAAAAAAAATTAGTGTCTGCTGTCAGAGACTGTCAGTGTCAGTGTCATTATGTCATAACGTTGAAACGTTCGTCAATATACATATTTCTTCGAGTGATCCAACCTAAAAAACTTTTTGGTCTTGTTTATTCATCCGAAAACAGGTATTTTTGGCATTATAGATAGTAAACAATCAGTAAAATAACCCCGCACTGTCCCACTGTTAAGCAAAGTCCTATATCTCTTTTTTAGGTTACCATTCTGCGCTACTTATAAAAAAAAATCGAGTTTTCTTAGTATCTATCACCCAGATTTCACCACTGTATTTGAGAGATAAGAGGGACTGATTTTTTTGCGATATATACCTATTATAATGTACTAGCTTTAGCCCGCGACTTCGTGCGCGCATATCCCGTTTTTGTCCAGTTCCCGTAGGAATTACGGGAAATTCTCTCTTAGTGCTGCCCTACACTCCCCAAGGAACCTACATACCAAATTTCAGCTTTCTACGACCATCAGTTTCGGCTGTGCGTTGTTTGTCAGTCACTCAATCAGTCAGTAATGGAAGAATTTTATATATTAGGATATTGATTGGTATTTTGTGATTATGAAAATGTCTAAATTTATTTTTACAGAAAAATGCAGAGAATATTGTCCATGGTGAAAACATTATCATCAATTAGAAGTTTCCCAACAAGTTATGTACAGTTGTCGATGCTGAGTACTTTTCAACAATTTGCAAGACAGCGATTATTGCAGCCTTCACTTCCTATGATGAATTCTATTTGTGGTTTTAAAGTAAAGGGTCACTTGCGCCGGAGATGTAAATCATGCTATTTTGTCGTTAGAGATGAAAGGTTGTATGTCATTTGTCCCAAATCACCCCGTCATAAACAGATGGCAATGAAACCTAAACCATTAAATACATACATTTTAACTCATGCTAGTCAGAGTCCTGTACGACCATGGTAATTTCTTGATAAAATGAATCTAATGTAACATATTTAGTAGTAAAATAGCAGTTAATAATTAAACCTATTTTAGGAACTACTATTGTGTTTTCTTTGTACACCTTCTAATGTAGGCATTACTTACAAGAAACTTCTGATTTTATTTCTAAGGCCCACTTATACCATAAATTACTAAATGCATTTTAGTGCTAAAATATTAAATAATTATTCCATTTCTGTCTGATAACATGATGAGCACTGTATGAATTGGGATTAATACAGTATCAACTTAGACCAACTGAGTGGACAAATTGAAGAAATTGTGTGCAGGAATGAAGTTTTATTTGTATTTGGCCACTGAACTGACGCCAACTATACTGCCATTGTCATATGGTAACGGCAGCACAGTGAGGTGAGAACTGTGGAACTATGCACTTTGTGGTAGAAAGTGTTAGTAGCTGAAAGGACAATAAAATTATTTGTTATTAACATTTAAAATATATAGGGTTATAAACACCAACAACCTCTTATGCAGTGAAAGTACACATGATTATAAACAACTTTTACTTTGAGAAAAACCCCGAAAACTCGAAAAAAATATTGATCAGCTGTTTCATACAAAATGATGTATTTAGTCAATGAAAATGTATGAAACAGTTGATATTATTTCGAGTTTTCTCAAATCGTTTATTGCAATCCATAATGTACACATACAGGTGATAAAATGAATAGATAGAAACAATTATTATGGACCCCGTCGGGCACAGCAAAACTTTAAACAATTAGGAGAGGAAGAGCCCTTTAGATTATTTATCTTGTAAAATAAATGTTTAATATTTCCTGTCCAACTTGTGCTTATTATTGAACATTTTATGCATATTATTATTCTCTACATATCCATTTTTGGATTAAATTACATTTTTAGTTGTTTTATTGTTTATTTAATATTGGTTTTTATTATTAGAATAGTGTATTATTTATTTATTTGGTTTGGTTTGGTTTCAGGGTTGGTCTCAAAGTAAATACTGACTGACATAGTCGGATCCTTTCTGGCTGGAACTTACCTTCCACACTTAAATAAGTAATTATGCAGCACCATTCTAATTTAGTTGATGTCTGTTGCTCTTATGTTTAAGATTTAAGAATGTGATATTTTACAATTTAATTTAATCTTCCACCAAGTCGAGCAAAAAAATAGGCACGGCCGTACAATACGCGCCACGAAAGATCAGACTTGACACACCACTTAAACTTTATTATTTCGTAATAAATATTATAATATTGTTAAGAGTTTTAAATGTCATCGAAAAACCACTGAATAGATATACAAATTATGGATAACCTTTTCGTCACGACTGTACCTGCGCAAGCTTCCCATTATTGACGCTCGTCAAGTCTCATCTTTCGTGGCACGTATTGTACCATCCTTTTCTCGAAGCCATTCGGGCTATTTTCGACCCACTGTAACTTCGTTGTGGAAAAAACTAGAAGCCTAAATTTTCAGTGACCAAGAGGGCATTACATAGCTAAACATATTTCCAAATTACATTAATTTTGTACCAGTAGTTTAAGAATTATTGTAAGTCAAAGTTCCTTAATTTTGTCACTGATTGACTTATCTATCATCAATCAATATTCTAAGGTAGGGTAAGGTGTTCAACTATGAACCACCTAAATTTCTAACCACCATAACTCAAAAGATTATTGTCAAAATTAAATTTTATCTGAAATACAGGTGGGTTAGTTGAATACCTATTTGCATTTCAGAAATGTATCTTTTTATCGCTTGGTCTATGATACATAGAACAAGCGTTTTTTTCGAAAATTATATCTGGCTCATCGTGTCCACCCCCTGGGGGGGGGGGGGGGTCTGTTACAGCTAACCATAATTTCATTTAATTTAATTTCAGACAGCCAATGATACATTACATTTATATTGTTAGTATGAACTTAAAAACTATGTTAGTACCTTATAACTAACGCAGAGAATTGTAAGCCCTTTGGGTATATCTGAACCACAGGCTAGCTAAGTACAGAGATGTGCAATACCAGTAGTGTAGCTAGCATGGGTGACACCCGGGGCGGATATTGTGTTGTCACCTCACAAATGAAACCCCCCCCCAAATAATTATGACTTGCACCTTTGGCCTTTCGTTCTGGTGACGGCTTGGATCCAAGCCATTTTTCGGAAGGGCGGTGGGAAGGTGTGCCATTTGCGCTTCTGGTTTTTATTTCAGGAATGTTCTTACATCATACTTACTTACAAACAAAATCTCGAAAATTAGAATATTTTGATTTTGTTTTCATCATTATCTAAACCCAACTTTGTTGAGTAATGCAAGTAAACTCAAGAACTAAAAGAGGGCAGAACACAAGAGCGAGCGAAGCGAGCTCGAAAATTTTCGCATCCCACCTCGATTAGATTTTATATTCTTTTGATCGTTTCACACACCTCACACTCACTCATTCACCTAGCATAACAAACAAATTACAAAGCCATAATTTAAGAGAACATCATATTTTTACAACCCACGCATGAACACAAGTCATCTATAGCGACGACTCGAATGCGGGCTGTGGGCACACGAACGAATTTATTGTTCGACCCATATGTTGAGTGCACCTTCTTCGTTGGCGCCAACATTTTGAGGAGGTTTTCCGATTGTCAGCGGCATCGACGCCCGACGCGCTGCAGGACAGTTTCTCACCATCTCGGCTTCTTGACATCAACACGGAACCACCGTCAGACTCCGAAGTGGCTCAACCGGTAGTTTCTTTGAAGACAGGTAAAGCACCCGGAATCGACCTGATTACTGCGGAAATGCTACAAGCCGACTTAACTTCCGCCGTCGTACGCCCAGATGACTGGAACAAGGGGCTTTTAATAACCGTGCCCAAGAAAGGTGATCTCAGTCACTGCGATAACTGGAGAGGCATAACGTTGCTGTCGATTCCTTCAAAAGTCTTTTGCAAGATAATCCTGGACAGGTTGTCGAAGGCCGTGGAACCCCTACTACGTAAGGAGCAGGCTGGTTTCCGTTCAAGCCGCTCGTGTACGGACCAAATCAAAACTCTCCGTATCATACTGGAGCAGGCATCAGAATGTCAAAGGGAGATTTATCTTACCTTTGTCGACTTCGAAAAGGCCTTTGATACGTTGCAGTGGTCCAGCATCTGGTCACGTCTCCTGAACATTGGAGTGCCGCCAAAAATGGTCCGCCTATTACAGAGCATCTACAGGAAATATTCTTGCAAGTTGACTCACGAAGGCATATACGACAACAGGACAACTGGACTTAAAATCAACACCCGGAAGACCCAGGAGATGCGTAGAGGAGTGAAGAACTCAACACCGCTGCTAATTGGCACAGAGGCAGTGGAACGAGTCCACAAATTTACCTACCTCGGAAGCGTCGTGTCGGAGACTGGAGGGACTGAAGAGGATATTACTTCACGGATTGCCAAAGCCCGACCTACCTTCGCGCAACTAAGACCTGTTTAGCAGTCACGGAAACTGACCCGAAGAATTAAACTCAAAATTTTCGGGTCTAATGTCAAATCCGTGCTGCTCCACGGGTGTGAAACGTGGAAGGTGACAAAGCAAATCTCACGCCAAATCCAGGTCTTTGTCAACCGATGTCTTCGTCGCATACTCGGAATTTACTGGCCTGAGACCATCTCTAACGTAGAGCTGTTAGAAAAATGCCACGAGAGCCCGATCGACCGCCAGATCAAGCGCCGTAAGTGGAGGTGGATTGGTCACATGCTGCGGAGGGATCCCGATCACATTCCCAAACAGGTTATGGACTGGAATCCTCAAAGGAAAAGGAAACGTGGCCGTCCCCGTCAAACCTGGCGACGCGCCTTGTTGGAAACGAGCGTCGGAATGACATGGAGCGAGGTGAAGCGTAAAGCTCAAGACCGTTCGTGATGGAAGTCTACTGTGGACGCCCTCTGCCCCAGCTAGGGGACAGGATCTTAAGTCCAGATGCACCACCTATTTTTTGTAGCCACATGGGCGAATCTTGTGACACCCAACCGTGGCAAAAAGTCAACGAACGAGTGTCACCCCTAAATGCAGAAAACCTGAAGGACTAAAGAAATGTTTGCACCTCATCTCGGAAGGGTTTTATTGTATTTTGAACATTCATACTGAAATTCAAGTTTTTGTTGATTTATATAGCCAAACTGTGAGTCAGAGAGTGCAAAATGCAAGTGCGAGCGAGGCGAGCTCAAAAATTTTTTGCACCCTACTCCCGACAGGTTTCATTGCGTCAAACGTTTAGGGGTGCCACCCGATAGTGTCAAAAACCTGTCAACGAGCGGTCGGGTGTCACTCCTAAGTGGGTGTCACCCGGTGCGCGCCGCACCCCCCGCCCCCCCTCGCTACGCTACTGTACCAACCTAGTCTTAATAATAAGCTGTTTTTTTGCAAGACATAAATTGATGTCCACTTAATTTGTGTAGTAAGCATTGTATAATTGAACTTGGACGTGTTCTCGTCATAAAATTGATTACTAAGTATCTAAAAATAAATATTTAGCTAAGTAGGTACACCTGTGTTTACAAGTAATAACATTATTCTATTTTATTCCAATAAATCTTCCACTAAGTATTACACCCCCACCACATCTGGCTAGAGCTGGCCGCAAAGTCGTGCTCAGATTCAGAGGTACTGCTCATCAGGTGGTGCGGCTGTATCATCTTCAAGATTTATGACTAATCGCTCTATTTACTCGTACAGAGCTAGTTCCCTCTCACAGTACTCTTTTTCTATTTGTGCTACGTGCTGGCATGAATTCTTCCAATCCTCCTGGGTATATTACCGAAAAAAAAAACTAAAGCTATAAACTATTCTTGGAATGCACGTTCAGCTGCTTCCTGTAAAGACGAAATAATATTTCATTATACCTCTATCAATAATAAAAGTAAAACATATTAATTTATTCAGGTTAATTCAAGTTAAGTACAAATTGAATTTTCATTTACCTACTTAAAGATCAAGTCACTCAATTATCAATTATTCTAGGCGCGCTATACCGAGTAATGCAGACAAAATGTAAACATAACCTATGTGCTCGATGTTTATTGTTCTAAATTTCCACTTATTTCGTATGCAAGCAATTCAAAACAGCTTTAGGTTCATTAATTAACACTTGATTCAACTAAAAACAACAAAATAAACTCTTACATACCTGTCATAACAGCAGTTCTTTGATAAAGATTGTCAAGATCGGAAATAATAGTTTGGGCCTCATGTTCCGCCAGACATCGTCTGCTGTACACCTTATAAATAATCTTCCTGCCAGCACTTCAAATGGTTTTATTCATTACTTTTCACTTTTTATATATTTTAATCACCGTTTGATGGTCGAAATAAAAATTCTACGAAGTTCTTAACTTTGTTTACTAAGAAACGTCATCATTTTGGGAATGTTGCCAACGGACATAAAAAATTGTTCCGTTTCTAGAGGCTTTTTTGCCAAGCTGCAGGTACCTACCTATACTTGTTCATAAATAAACTTGTTTCATTTCTTAAAAAAAAATTGAGGGGTAGTTGTGGAGAATCAGTAGATTTTTGTCCTCAAACTGAGGAATTTGAATTGGGGTTTCCAGTAATTTGATAAATTGGTGTTGGTAACGCTGTACCTATGGTCAGGGAAGCAGTATGTAGGTACCCACTCTTTTCCGGCTCGCAATAAAGTGTATTTCGCACTCGTGTGGATATGTGTGGTGATCAGCCTCCAAGAAACGAAACGTGAAAAGTACCTACATATGTGCCTACTAATTCCATACGTGAAAAACACTTTATATTCTATGAAAAACATGGAATTGTGAATACATTTGGCATTGACAGTTATGCATAGATTAGGAATATTGTGTTGGACGGTGCGGCTTAACCCGGGGGGGATTCATTTTAAACAATAAAATGATGGTGTAGGTACTTATTTATTTTAATTCATCAATTAAAAAGTTTGTTTTCGATTTCGCGCACGAACCTTCCGTTTGGTCCGGTGAAGTTTAAGACAACAAGCCTTTGTGCATGTCTTGGTAGTGGTTTTGCTACTCGTAACTCGATTGTAGTCTTTTACATAAAATCTTCTACGTGTTTGGCACCTATTAGCAAAATCTTGCTTAGGTACATCAGTCACTTAGCAGTAAGGTACTACACACAGTTCAGGGATTATTTGAGTAAAACTACTGATACGTAAAGCACAGGTATTTCCTGACATTATTTGGCTTGTGCGTCTCTGTGATCTTGGAGCTCTGCCGGTAGCCCTCATGATGAAAAGGTTCAAGTGAGAGATCAGACAAAGAGAGACACGAGAGGGGCACACCGTTCGGAGACTTGAGCAGTGCTCGGGTTTTCGGACGGTGTGTGTTTCATAGGAAGGAATCTTGCTCACTGTTCTCTGGTACGCGTCTGCTCATCAGTCGTGACTGTGAGGGCAGTGAGCGAGCAGGAAGAGAGAGGAGAAGGAGAAGGGAGGGGATAGGGACCGCACCACTAAAAGGAACAAAATAAAAATGAACAAGACAAACGAAAAATAATTAGTATATAATTTCTATAATTTAATCTTAGTATATAATTTCAACTCGATACCTCCACGCGTTCCCAATATAAACAGTCTTGACAGACAGACGGACGGACAACAGGGCGATCCTATAAGGGTTCCGTTTTTTCCTTTTGAGGTACGGAACCCTAAAAAATATATATTTACGTAAAACGTCCGTGTTTGGGTCACTGAAATCCATATTATGTATACCAAATTTCAACAGAATCGGTCCTGTAGATCCGGAGAAAACTGGCTATGATAGACGGAAAGACAGACAGACAGACACCCGAGTGATCCTATAAGGGTTAATCATTCCCATATTTTGTTTAATGGTGCGCCATGCATCGGCCGATATTTTTTTATTTACATGATCCTTCCGAGAAGCGTTCCATAATATTGGATGTGCCTGGTACAGTTCTATAAATTCGAAAACTTTTTAATTTGTCCATGCGTGTAACGATTTTGTGGATGAGCATGACATTGTCGCTCGACGTACCTATGCACTCAATGTGTGTTGCAACAAGACTGACCAAATCACCAATATGTGGACGGAAAGCTAGCGTTGGCACTATAAATATTATAAAAAAGGTTGGCACGGATAGATTCCTTTGGTAAAACCGACACGCGCCGGCCAACTACCAAAGCTCACCCCCACCGTTGGGGCTAATGCTATTTCTTAGATCCACCAGTTGGACCCAATGTTGGCCCAACGCCACTCGTCCAACGTGGTAACGCCCGAAAAATGGCTCCTACCTCACCTCTTTTAGGCTTGTTGATAAATTGCGGCCAGTCTCCACCTTTTCAATTTATTGTATTTGTAATATTACGCTTGTCGCTAGTCTGCCCCAAGAGTCGAATCGAAATCAAAAAACAAAAGTTCCTCAAGCCAGTTTCCACGATATTTGTTACTAAATATTATGTAGGTATATGAAATTGGACAAGACCGGTTGTTGTGGCGGCGCTTGGGGGATGCCTATGACCAGCAGTGGACGACTTTTGGCTGATATGATGATGTGAAATTGTATTTATTTTTTCCTGTCAAGTGTGTCGAAAAACGTCGTTTGAAACGCGCCGGGCGCATTTTTCATGACAGTGTCAAAGCTCCATAACAGCCTAGCCGTCCGCCTCGGCTCGAGCGTCTAGGTTACAATGACAAAAGCTCACTAAACATCGAAATATACTATTTTAATGCTAATAATTTAGGGGGAATATTAGTAAGTGCTAAGCCTCCTTCTACATAGGTTCATAATTTATTCTCAATGAGTGCAGAGTTAGAAAGTACCTGCCTAAGCATAGGCTTGGCGTTTTATCGAAGCTGACTACATTGAAGACAGACAGAATGAATGCCCACAAAGTTACCAAGACAATCATCACATCGCCATGTATTTACAAACCTGTTGGACCTTACAGGTTTGTTAGTTTTAAATAAGTTGATAATTTTAAGTTGTCATAGGTGTCTAACTAGGTATAGACCGCAAGCTAGGCTAAAATTTTGTCATACTTTTCCTCCCGGGCGATAACTTGTAAATGGTTAAGAAAGTTTTATCATGGAGCTTTGTGAACGGTAGCTACGATTAGCAGCGACAGCCTCCTAAACAAACTGATTTTTTTATTTATTTTTTATTTCCTCCCGATTGAAAATGGTGTCAGATTATAGCCAACACAATATCTTGCAGAAAAAAAAAAGTCAGCTGGCTGTATCTCGGTGGGAAGGTCGTCAGCTAACGTCCTGAAGTTCATCTATCGCCTACTTAAATTCACCACCTGAAGAGTTTTCCCTCGGCATCTTACTAGCTGATTTTTTTTTTTACTTACAGGATCATATTAACTATCAGCTGACAAATTTTTGTCCGGGAGGAAATGAGTCTAAAGTTATTCGACTTTATGCTTGATGATCCGACTGAAAAAATATTTTTTGGAGCCTTTATTTATTTTTTCATGAAAACCCCTTACAATTTATACTTATTTAGATTTCTAAGACCTTATTCTATAATATAAAACAATATTATAATTCATAACTATAACGAATGTAATGTATACATTGTAAGGGCTTCAAAGATTAAGTTGGAGCATGAATAGAATAGAATAGAATAATCGTTTATTTGCACAGAAAGCAGGTACAATATACAGATATTATTATTAGGGGAGCCATATACTTTCTACCTTGACTAAGGCATGCAAAAAGTAATATAAAGCTAATAAATTCAATTAAACAATACAACCACAACACTACAAGCATAATTCAAGCATATTGATAAAATAAGTCATTAATTAAATTCACAAATAAAAATGATATGAGGCATAAAGGCATAAAGTATAAAGTGAGGCATAAAGTCGAAAACTTAACTTTAGACATGTGGTTTGCTCCCGGATAAAAATTTGTCTGCTGATAGTTAATATGATCCAGTAAGTAGAAAAAAAAATCAGCTAGCAAGATGCCGAGGGAATAAGAATAAGCATCTTTATTTGTTAACACAGGTAGTTACGTGTTTTGTGAGATGTCATCATATTAGATCGATTCTCCATGTTTTGCCGTGATGCGTACCTACAAATAACAAATTTAAATTGATTAAACTACAAGCAACGTATCTGCAAGTGTTCCATGTAGTCATTCTTAATTATAGAAGAGGTGAGAAACAAAAAGTAAGATGAGACATTGACAATGAATTAAATAAATATTTAGAATTATAAGTCAAATAACTAATTACAACAAAGAATAATGTAATAAAAGATTATATGTTAAGTCATAATGAATTAGTGAATGTCAGAACGATATTGCAATTAAGTAAAACAAACAGTGGTCAATATAAAAATATCACTTAAAATTAGGTGTCAAATAACAACAGTTAAACAGAGGTCAATAAAATAAAAAAATAATCAAAACTGTCAAATTAGTAATGCAATCAAATAAAAACAAACAGAAATGTCAATTTAAAAATTATAGTGAAATTTTATCCTTCAGAAACTCAGTTATAGTAGGCGATAGATGCACCCTTCAGGGCGTTAGCTGACGAACTTCCCAATGGGTTAGCTATATCTGACACAATTTTCAATCGAGAGGAAATTATTGAAAATATGAAAAAAATTACATGTTCGTGTGACCAGCTGACATATTTTCCCCCACTCTAAGAGTCAGCTGAAATTTTGTCGTCTGCAAGATATTGGGTTACTTTCAATTGGGACGAATTGACAATTTTTTTTTCCAACGTATTTGGGAGAGGCTGCCGTTGCTTAGCCCACCCACCGAATCGCAGCTGACGTTCACAGAACTCCATGATAAAACTCTCTAAACCATTTTACAAGTTATCGCCCGGGAGGAACTTGGTCATGGAAATCTGTTGCTGGCTCGCGGACCAGTATAGGTAGCGGTAGGGACCTACCTTTCTAAACAGTGTGTCACACATATCACGTCCTAGTACACCTAGGTAAGTATACAGTCTACGCTAAAAAGTACATGTAGTGCCTACTGTTAGTGTTCATGAGTGTTTTAGTAAATAATTAGGTAGTAGGTACTTTTTTCTAAACCTTGCAATTGGAAGGCAATCTTAGTTGTCTCGTTTAGGAGCCAATACTTTTACAAAGTTTTAGACGTAACCTAACATCAAGAGGAGGAAGTACTAACTACCTACTAACTCAACGATTTTCAAAAATCATCGGCTCTTACATGAACTTCGACTAATTACAGTACAGGGAAGCTACTTTCATTCAGCAGTTATTCAGCTACTTTTCAAATACATTTTAAAACATTAAGTAATAGATACCTCTAAAACTCCTCATACCTACTTAGGCATAAATAATTTTTTTACCCAATAAATGTTTTATCTAGGTACTCGTACTTATCTAGATCGTTATAGTAGTTTCAGTAGTATCAATGTTGATTGTACTACAACCCTAGTGATTTCCACAACAAACTCTGCTATTTACAACTATCCTGTCGGTTTCAGTCAAGCAATATTAACGGATAAAACACTTTACGTGTCTGGGGTACTGGGCATGGACCCTCAGGCACAGTTGGTTTGCGGCGGCGCTGAGGCTCAGACGCGACAGGCTCTCGACAACTTGAGGCACGTGCTAGAAGCCGGCGGAGCGTCTCTCGAGTCCGTCGTGAAGACTACCATCCTACTAGCTCGAATGGACGACTTCCAGGCAGTAAACCAGGTTTATGCAGAGTGTAAGTCCCTATACTTAGGTACATTTCCTTTGACCCAAAGTTTTCAGGGGAAACAAAAAACTGTTTTTGTTTTTTTTTTTTTGTTTTATATATAGATATATATACTTTGCTAAAAATTATAGAATGGGTGGATAATAACCATTTAAAAATAAATTTAAATAAGACAGTTATGATGCATTTTAGCCAACGCTCACTGACTCTTCCTAATCTTGACATAAAGTACAATGACATTACGATTGACACAGTTAATACAACTAAGTTTCTAGGACTGACAATCGATCGGAATTTAAATTGGAAGGCGCACATTGAGACCCTGACTAAAAGAATAAGCAGTAGTGCGTACGCCTTGCATATTATGCTTTCACGAACGGTTAACGTAGATGCGTTATTAACCGCTTACTACGGGTTAACTGAATCTGTTCTCAGATATGGGGTTATCTTTTGGGGTAACTCAACTAATAAAGAAATTGTCTTATCTTTATCCTTATCTTTATCCTTATCTTAATCCTTATCTTTATCCTTATCTTAATCCTTACCTTTGTCCTTACCTTTGTCCTTACCTTTGTCCTTATCTTTGTCCTTATCTTTGTCCTTACCTTTGTCCTTACCTTTGTCCTTACCTTTGTCCTTATCTTTGTCCTTATCTTTGTCCTTATCTTTGTCCTTATCTTTGTCCTTATCTTTGTCCTTACCTTTGTCCTTACCTTTGTCCTTACCTTTGTCCTTACCTTTGTCCTTATCTTTGTCCTTATCTTTGTCCTTATCTTTGTCCTTATCTTTGTCCTTATCTTTGTCCTTATCTGTCCTTATCTTTGTCCTTATCTTTGTTCTTATCTTTGTCCTTATCTTTGTACTTATCTTTGTCCTTACCTTTGTCCTTACCTTTGTCCTTACCTTTGTCCTTATCTTTGTCCTTATCTTTGTCCTTACCTTTGTCCTTACCTTTGTCCTTACCTTTGTCCTTATCTTTGTCCTTATCTTTGTCCTTATCTTTGTCCTTATCTTTGTCCTTATCTTTGTCCTTATCTTTGTCCTTATCTTTGTTCTTATCTTTGTCCTTATCTTTGTCCTTATCTTTGTCCTTATCTTTGTCCTTATCTTTGTCCTTATCTTTGTCCTTATCTTTGTCCTTATCTTTGTCCTTATCTTTGTCCTTATCTTTGTCCTTATCTTTGTCCTTATCTTTGTCCTTATCTTTGTCCTTATTTTTGTCCTTATCTTTGTCCTTATCTTTGTCCTTATCTTTGTCCTTATCTTTGTCCTTATCTCTGTCCTTATCTCTGTCCTTATCTCTGTCCTTATCTTTGTCCATATCTTTGTCCTTATCTTTGTCCTTATCTTTGTCCTTATCTTTGTCCTTATCTTTGTCCTTATCTTTGTCCTTATCTTTGTCCTTATCTTTGTCCTTATCTTTGTCCTTATCTTTGTCCTTATCTTTGTCCTTATCTTTGTCCTTATCTTTGTCCTTATCTTTGTCCTTATCTTTGTCCTTATCTTTGTCCTTATCTTTGTCCTTATCTTTGTCCTTATCTTTGTCCTTATCTTTGTCCTTATCTTTGTCCTTATCTTTATCCTTATCTTAACATCATTATTTTTATGCCAACATATAAGTATCCATTTGACATTAGTTTATTCAACTGTCGAGTGGAGACATTTAACAATCTTTTATACTTGGATATATTGACTCATGGACACGCGTTCCTTCTGGACAGTAACCTAAATCTGGAATATGACTGTAGTATGTTTAACAAATATTCTGGTAAAATAAATAAACTTGGACTATGTACTATATTTAAGGATCTGCTGGACTTAATGATTGACATTATGAAACATGATGACATATATCAAAGTTTGATTGACGCTAATAAAACAGGAGATAATTTTTTTCTTGACTAAACATATTTACATCATGCACCAAAATATTGCAGGACTGCTATCCAACTGCGATTCTCTTGCAGTTTGTTTAAATGAATTAATTGATAGAAACATAGTCGTAGATGTCTTATGTATTACGGAGCATTTTATGATGGAAACGTATGAAAAACATCTGAATCTGTAGAATTACTGCCTAGCAGCCTGTTTCAATCGAAATGAAACCAAAAGAGGTGGAGCTTGCATACTAGTGAGATCCGATCACCAATGGAGAGAACTGCCAAAAATAGCAAAAATATCTGCAAGTGGTGTCTTTGAATGTTGTGCCATTGAACTGACTATCCATAAAATTGTATGTGTTTGTATTTACAGAGTACCAAATTCTAATAATTTCAATGAATGTATTAATAAATTAGAACACATATTACAATTTTTAATAAATACAGATTGTAAAAATATTGTATTAGCGGGAGACTTTAATATAGATGTACTTAAAAGAACTAATCAGTCAATAGAATTCGAAAATATGTTAGTAAGTTTTAACTTGAAACTGGAGCTTTATCAACCAACTCGTATTAACAGCAAAACATGCATTGACAATTTTGCGCATAACTTTAACAGGCGCTGTCAATCGTCGGTATTAGAATTAGCGCTATCGGATCACACAGCCCAACTACTGAAATGCCCAATAAGCACGATATGTACTTTTAGTCGGTGGAGTAGGAGAAAACGTGATTATAGTAACGATAACGTTAATAAATTTAAAGCCTATCTGCGGAGTCTGTCGTTTTCAGAAGTATATGAAGCAAATGACCCAAATGTAGCGTTTAATTCGTTTTCAGATATCTTCTCATTGCTATACAAAGAGTGCTTCCCCGAAACTATGATTTCGATTAATGACCATAAAAAACAAAAATGAATTAAAAGATGCAGTGTGAAAAAACGGCAATTACTTTGGCAGTTCCGATTAAAACCTACTCTCCAGAATAAAATAATATTTAAAAATTATACGAAGCTCTTTAAAAAGATTATTAATTTAACTCAACGAGCTCAAAATACCCATAAAATAAAGACATCATATAATAAATCGAAAACTACATGGCAAATTATAAACCAGTCAAAGTTAAATATTCCAAAGAATAACATTAATAAACTTATAATTAATAATAACAAAGTCATCTCTGATCCAAAGTGCATTTGTAATGTATTTAATAATTATTTTGCTGACAAAAACCCATTATTAATTCAGGAGACAGAGTCACTAAGAATATTATAAATAGGAAAGACTCTGTTTATGGCTCCATGTTTACCAAACGTTGTGTTAAGAATCATTCGAGACCTAAGGAACACAAACAGTGTCGGTTACGATGGCATCTGCACAAAAATAATCAAAGCAGTTGCTGAAGAAATTTGTTGCCCGTTGAGCTACATTACAAATTTGTGTATTAGCGAAGGTACTTTCCCAAATTCCTTAAAAAAATCTATAATAAAGCCACTATTCAAAAAACAAGATAGAGAGTTTATGGAAAACTACAGACCGATTTCGTTGATTCCGATATTCTCGAAAATAATTGAAGAGTACATTTATATGGAACTTAATTTTTATTTAGAGAAAAATAATATTCTTTGCAACGAACAAAAAGGATTTAGGAAAAACAAGACAATTAACATGGCAATTTATGACTTTTTGCAAACTATTATGACAAATATGGATATAAATAAACCAGTATGTGCGATATTTTGTGACATGACCCAGTCATTCGACTACGTGCAACATGATATTTTATTGAAAAAGCTTGAAGCTTACGGGGTAAGAGGAAACGTTCTTGAGCTCTTAAAATCGTACCTAACTTACAGAAAACAAATGACTGAAATAAGCAGACTAAATACTAGTACCAAAAGAGAAGAAATATTTGTATCGGATGAACGCGACGTTGTCTACGGAGTTCCACAAGGAAGTATACTGGGACCACCGCTTTTTACTATCTATATAAATGACTTTCCAATGGCAATCAAACATCCGGTGACATTATTCGCAGATGACAGTACAATAACAATACCGTGCAATCAAATAGATTTCTATAAAGAGGAATAAGTAATACTTTGCTAAAAATTATAGAATGGGTGGATAGTAACCATTTAAAAATAAATTTAAATAAGACAGTTATGATGCATTTTAGCCAACGCTCACTGACTCTTCCTAATCTTGACATAAAGTACAATGACATTACGATTGACACAGTTAATACAACTAAGTTTCTAGGACTGACAATCGATCGGAATTTAAATTGGAAGGCGCACATTGAGACCCTGACTAAAAGAATAAGCAGTAGTGCGTACGCCTTGCATATTATGCTTTCACGAACGGTTAACGTAGATGCGTTATTAACCGCTTACTACGGGTTAACTGAATCTGTTCTCAGATATGGGGTTATCTTTTGGGGTAACTCAACTAATAAAGAAATTGTCTTATCTTTATCCTTATCTTTATCCTTATCTTTATCCTTATCTTAATCCTTATCTTTATCCTTATCTTAATCCTTACCTTTGTCCTTACCTTTGTCCTTACCTTTGTTCTTATCTTTGTCCTTATCTTTGTCCTTACCTTTGTCCTTACCTTTGTCCTTACCTTTGTCCTTACCTTTGTCCTTATCTTTGTCCTTATCTTTGTCCTTATCTTTGTCCTTATCTTTGTCCTTATCTTTGTCCTTATCTGTCCTTATCTTTGTCCTTATCTTTGTTCTTATCTTTGTCCTTATCTTTGTACTTATCTTTGTCCTTACCTTTGTCCTTACCTTTGTCCTTACCTTTGTCCTTATCTTTGTCCTTATCTTTGTCCTTACCTTTGTCCTTACCTTTGTCCTTACCTTTGTCCTTATCTTTGTCCTTATCTTTGTCCTTATCTTTGTCCTTATCTTTGTCCTTATCTTTGTCCTTATCTTTGTCCTTATCTTTGTTCTTATCTTTGTCCTTATCTTTGTCCTTATCTTTGTCCTTATCTTTGTCCTTACCTTTGTCCTTACCTTTGTCCTTACCTTTGTCCTTATCTTTGTCCTTATCTTTGTCCTTACCTTTGTCCTTACCTTTGTCCTTACCTTTGTCCTTATCTTTGTCCTTATCTTTGTCCTTATCTTTGTCCTTATCTTTGTCCTTATCTTTGTCCTTATCTTTGTCCTTATCTTTGTTCTTATCTTTGTCCTTACCTTTGTCCTTACCTTTGTCCTTACCTTTGTCCTTATCTTTGTCCTTATCTTTGTCCTTATCTTTGTCCTTATCTTTGTCCTTATCTTTGTCCTTATCTTTGTCCTTATCTTTGTTCTTATCTTTGTCCTTATCTTTGTCCTTATCTTTGTCCTTATCTTTGTCCTTATCTTTGTCCTTATCTTTGTCCTTATCTTTGTCCTTATCTTTGTTCTTATCTTTGTCCTTATCTTTGTCCTTATCTTTGTCCTTATCTTTGTCCTTACCTTTGT
Source organism: Lacanobia wlatinum (assembly GCA_947578705.1). Taxonomy (NCBI): domain Eukaryota; kingdom Metazoa; phylum Arthropoda; class Insecta; order Lepidoptera; family Noctuidae; genus Lacanobia; species Lacanobia wlatinum. Next base: position 13,848,163 of record OX388039.1, read on the forward strand.
CCTTACCTTTGTCCTTACCTTTGTCCTTATCTTTGTCCTTATCTTTGTCCTTACCTTTGTCCTTACCTTTGTCCTTACCTTTGTCCTTATCTTTGTCCTTATCTTTGTCCTTATCTTTGTCCTTATCTTTGTCCTTATCTTTGTCCTTATCTTTGTCCTTATCTTTGTTCTTATCTTTGTCCTTACCTTTGTCCTTACCTTTGTCCTTACCTTTGTCCTTATCTTTGTCCTTATCTTTGTCCTTATCTTTGTCCTTATCTTTGTCCTTATCTTTGTCCTTATCTTTGTCCTTATCTTTGTTCTTATCTTTGTCCTTATCTTTGTCCTTATCTTTGTCCTTATCTTTGTCCTTATCTTTGTCCTTATCTTTGTCCTTACCTTTGTCCTTACCTTTGTCCTTACCTTTGTCCTTACCTTTGTCCTTACCTTTGTCCTTACCTTTGTCCTTACCTTTGTCCTTACCTTTGTCCTTATCTTTGTCCTTATCTTTGTCCTTATCTTTGTCCTTATCTTTGTCCTTATCTTTGTCCTTATCTTTGTCCTTATCTTTGTCCTTATCTTTGTCCTTATCTTTATCCTTATCTTAACATCATTATTTTTATGCCAACATATAAGTATCCATTTGACATTAGTTTATTCAACTGTCGAGTGGAGACATTTAACAATCTTTTATACTTGGATATATTGACTCATGGACACGCGTTCCTTCTGGACAGTAACCTAAATCTGGAATATGACTGTAGTATGTTTAACAAATATTCTGGTAAAATAAATAAACTTGGACTATGTACTATATTTAAGGATCTGCTGGACTTAATGATTGACATTATGAAACATGATGACATATATCAAAGTTTGATTGACGCTAATAAAACAGGAGATAATTTTTTTCTTGACTAAACATATTTACATCATGCACCAAAATATTGCAGGACTGCTATCCAACTGCGATTCTCTTGCAGTTTGTTTAAATGAATTAATTGATAGAAACATAGTCGTAGATGTCTTATGTATTACGGAGCATTTTATGATGGAAACGTATGAAAAACATCTGAATCTGTAGAATTACTGCCTAGCAGCCTGTTTCAATCGAAATGAAACCAAAAGAGGTGGAGCTTGCATACTAGTGAGATCCGATCACCAATGGAGAGAACTGCCAAAAATAGCAAAAATATCTGCAAGTGGTGTCTTTGAATGTTGTGCCATTGAACTGACTATCCATAAAATTGTATGTGTTTGTATTTACAGAGTACCAAATTCTAATAATTTCAATGAATGTATTAATAAATTAGAACACATATTACAATTTTTAATAAATACAGATTGTAAAAATATTGTATTAGCGGGAGACTTTAATATAGATGTACTTAAAAGAACTAATCAGTCAATAGAATTCGAAAATATGTTAGTAAGTTTTAACTTGAAACTGGAGCTTTATCAACCAACTCGTATTAACAGCAAAACATGCATTGACAATTTTGCGCATAACTTTAACAGGCGCTGTCAATCGTCGGTATTAGAATTAGCGCTATCGGATCACACAGCCCAACTACTGAAATGCCCAATAAGCACGATATGTACTTTTAGTCGGTGGAGTAGGAGAAAACGTGATTATAGTAACGATAACGTTAATAAATTTAAAGCCTATCTGCGGAGTCTGTCGTTTTCAGAAGTATATGAAGCAAATGACCCAAATGTAGCGTTTAATTCGTTTTCAGATATCTTCTCATTGCTATACAAAGAGTGCTTCCCCGAAACTATGATTTCGATTAATGACCATAAAAAACAAAAATGAATTAAAAGATGCAGTGTGAAAAAACGGCAATTACTTTGGCAGTTCCGATTAAAACCTACTCTCCAGAATAAAATAATATTTAAAAATTATACGAAGCTCTTTAAAAAGATTATTAATTTAACTCAACGAGCTCAAAATACCCATAAAATAAAGACATCATATAATAAATCGAAAACTACATGGCAAATTATAAACCAGTCAAAGTTAAATATTCCAAAGAATAACATTAATAAACTTATAATTAATAATAACAAAGTCATCTCTGATCCAAAGTGCATTTGTAATGTATTTAATAATTATTTTGCTGACAAAAACCCATTATTAATTCAGGAGACAGAGTCACTAAGAATATTATAAATAGGAAAGACTCTGTTTATGGCTCCATGTTTACCAAACGTTGTGTTAAGAATCATTCGAGACCTAAGGAACACAAACAGTGTCGGTTACGATGGCATCTGCACAAAAATAATCAAAGCAGTTGCTGAAGAAATTTGTTGCCCGTTGAGCTACATTACAAATTTGTGTATTAGCGAAGGTACTTTCCCAAATTCCTTAAAAAAATCTATAATAAAGCCACTATTCAAAAAACAAGATAGAGAGTTTATGGAAAACTACAGACCGATTTCGTTGATTCCGATATTCTCGAAAATAATTGAAGAGTACATTTATATGGAACTTAATTTTTATTTAGAGAAAAATAATATTCTTTGCAACGAACAAAAAGGATTTAGGAAAAACAAGACAATTAACATGGCAATTTATGACTTTTTGCAAACTATTATGACAAATATGGATATAAATAAACCAGTATGTGCGATATTTTGTGACATGACCCAGTCATTCGACTACGTGCAACATGATATTTTATTGAAAAAGCTTGAAGCTTACGGGGTAAGAGGAAACGTTCTTGAGCTCTTAAAATCGTACCTAACTTACAGAAAACAAATGACTGAAATAAGCAGACTAAATACTAGTACCAAAAGAGAAGAAATATTTGTATCGGATGAACGCGACGTTGTCTACGGAGTTCCACAAGGAAGTATACTGGGACCACCGCTTTTTACTATCTATATAAATGACTTTCCAATGGCAATCAAACATCCGGTGACATTATTCGCAGATGACAGTACAATAACAATACCGTGCAATCAAATAGATTTCTATAAAGAGGAATAAGTAATACTTTGCTAAAAATTATAGAATGGGTGGATAGTAACCATTTAAAAATAAATTTAAATAAGACAGTTATGATGCATTTTAGCCAACGCTCACTGACTCTTCCTAATCTTGACATAAAGTACAATGACATTACGATTGACACAGTTAATACAACTAAGTTTCTAGGACTGACAATCGATCGGAATTTAAATTGGAAGGCGCACATTGAGACCCTGACTAAAAGAATAAGCAGTAGTGCGTACGCCTTGCATATTATGCTTTCACGAACGGTTAACGTAGATGCGTTATTAACCGCTTACTACGGGTTAACTGAATCTGTTCTCAGATATGGGGTTATCTTTTGGGGTAACTCAACTAATAAAGAAATTGTCTTATCTTTATCCTTATCTTTATCCTTATCTTAATCCTTATCTTTATCCTTATCTTAATCCTTACCTTTGTCCTTACCTTTGTCCTTACCTTTGTCCTTATCTTTGTCCTTATCTTTGTCCTTACCTTTGTCCTTACCTTTGTCCTTACCTTTGTCCTTACCTTTGTCCTTATCTTTGTCCTTATCTTTGTCCTTATCTTTGTCCTTATCTTTGTCCTTATCTTTGTCCTTATCTGTCCTTATCTTTGTCCTTATCTTTGTTCTTATCTTTGTCCTTATCTTTGTACTTATCTTTGTCCTTACCTTTGTCCTTACCTTTGTCCTTACCTTTGTCCTTATCTTTGTCCTTATCTTTGTCCTTACCTTTGTCCTTACCTTTGTCCTTACCTTTGTCCTTACCTTTGTCCTTATCTTTGTCCTTATCTTTGTCCTTATCTTTGTCCTTATCTTTGTCCTTATCTTTGTCCTTATCTTTGTTCTTATCTTTGTCCTTATCTTTGTCCTTATCTTTGTCCTTATCTTTGTCCTTACCTTTGTCCTTACCTTTGTCCTTACCTTTGTCCTTATCTTTGTCCTTATCTTTGTCCTTACCTTTGTCCTTACCTTTGTCCTTACCTTTGTCCTTATCTTTGTCCTTATCTTTGTCCTTATCTTTGTCCTTATCTTTGTCCTTATCTTTGTCCTTATCTTTGTCCTTATCTTTGTTCTTATCTTTGTCCTTACCTTTGTCCTTACCTTTGTCCTTACCTTTGTCCTTATCTTTGTCCTTATCTTTGTCCTTATCTTTGTCCTTATCTTTGTCCTTATCTTTGTCCTTATCTTTGTCCTTATCTTTGTTCTTATCTTTGTCCTTATCTTTGTCCTTATCTTTGTCCTTATCTTTGTCCTTATCTTTGTCCTTATCTTTGTCCTTATCTTTGTCCTTACCTTTGTCCTTACCTTTGTCCTTACCTTTGTCCTTACCTTTGTCCTTACCTTTGTCCTTACCTTTGTCCTTACCTTTGTCCTTATCTTTGTCCTTATCTTTGTCCTTATCTTTGTCCTTATCTTTGTCCTTATCTTTGTCCTTATCTTTGTCCTTATCTTTGTCCTTATCTTTGTCCTTATCTTTGTCCTTATTTTTGTCCTTATCTTTGTCCTTATCTTTGTCCTTATCTTTGTCCTTATCTTTGTCCTTATCTCTGTCCTTATCTCTGTCCTTATCTCTGTCCTTATCTTTGTCCATATCTTTGTCCTTATCTTTGTCCTTATCTTTGTCCTTATCTTTGTCCTTATCTTTGTCCTTATCTTTGTCCTTATCTTTGTCCTTATCTTTGTCCTTATCTTTGTCCTTATCTTTGTCCTTATCTTTGTCCTTATCTTTGTCCTTATCTTTGTCCTTATCTTTGTCCTTATCTTTGTCCTTATCTTTGTCCTTATCTTTGTCCTTATCTTTGTCCTTATCTTTGTCCTTATCTTTGTCCTTATCTTTGTCCTTATCTTTGTCCTTATCTTTGTCCTTATCTTTGTCCTTATCTTTGTCCTTATCTTTGTCCTTATCTTTATCCTTATCTTAACATCATTATTTTTATGCCAACATATAAGTATCCATTTGACATTAGTTTATTCAACTGTCGAGTGGAGACATTTAACAATCTTTTATACTTGGATATATTGACTCATGGACACGCGTTCCTTCTGGACAGTAACCTAAATCTGGAATATGACTGTAGTATGTTTAACAAATATTCTGGTAAAATAAATAAACTTGGACTATGTACTATATTTAAGGATCTGCTGGACTTAATGATTGACATTATGAAACATGATGACATATATCAAAGTTTGATTGACGCTAATAAAACAGGAGATAATTTTTTTCTTGACTAAACATATTTACATCATGCACCAAAATATTGCAGGACTGCTATCCAACTGCGATTCTCTTGCAGTTTGTTTAAATGAATTAATTGATAGAAACATAGTCGTAGATGTCTTATGTATTACGGAGCATTTTATGATGGAAACGTATGAAAAACATCTGAATCTGTAGAATTACTGCCTAGCAGCCTGTTTCAATCGAAATGAAACCAAAAGAGGTGGAGCTTGCATACTAGTGAGATCCGATCACCAATGGAGAGAACTGCCAAAAATAGCAAAAATATCTGCAAGTGGTGTCTTTGAATGTTGTGCCATTGAACTGACTATCCATAAAATTGTATGTGTTTGTATTTACAGAGTACCAAATTCTAATAATTTCAATGAATGTATTAATAAATTAGAACACATATTACAATTTTTAATAAATACAGATTGTAAAAATATTGTATTAGCGGGAGACTTTAATATAGATGTACTTAAAAGAACTAATCAGTCAATAGAATTCGAAAATATGTTAGTAAGTTTTAACTTGAAACTGGAGCTTTATCAACCAACTCGTATTAACAGCAAAACATGCATTGACAATTTTGCGCATAACTTTAACAGGCGCTGTCAATCGTCGGTATTAGAATTAGCGCTATCGGATCACACAGCCCAACTACTGAAATGCCCAATAAGCACGATATGTACTTTTAGTCGGTGGAGTAGGAGAAAACGTGATTATAGTAACGATAACGTTAATAGGACAATGTCAAGATATGGCCCACAGCAAACACATTTTGAAACATAATCAAAAAACATAAGTATTTTAAATAGGAAATATCCGTTTAAGTTCTATCTCTAACTATGACGCCGTGATTTTAGCAAATAAATAAGTAATCTAATAGATCAATGCGAGTTTCACTGTCAGACGAAGTTTAGGGTTGCCATTATATGGTCAATTTATTTCGATTCATATATTTAATAAATCTAATCGATTATGCATTACTTAATCATAATATAAAATATTGGTATACAAAATAAAATATAGTTACTTATAAACTAAAAGCCAACAGCGAAAAAGAAAAGTAAGTTGTCGGCTACTATTTATTAAAACTTGAGCATTTATGCTCTTGACTTCACGTTTTTAAATACATTAGTCGGATTTCATTTTTTTCGATTACCATAGAAATGATTTAATGTATTTCTGTGGTTGGCGAAAAGTTTTTCTGATGTCCGGTCATTTTAGTTTTTTTAAACGAAACCTATTAGACCTTAAGACAAAACAAATAAGTTCATAAATATCTCAGACCAGAGATCACAGTCCGTCCACACATACATAAACATAAAAAAGTAAAATCACTGTATTCTTTAAGGCTTTGCCGTAGTTAGATAAAATTGAATTGATCTAGACCAATAATCGATGCAACTAATCGATTTTATTTTAAAATATGGCAACATTATTCTTTGACAGATGTAAGACTTGACAGTAAACTGTAACTACTTATTAGTGCGCTCGCTATCGTGGTTGTGTGTATCGCTATCGTAGTTTTCTTTTGCCGTGGTTTGTGCTCTTTTGTGACCTTTTTTTTACGACAATGGACTCCGATCTACCTCACCCAAATGATGACCCTCGCGCGAACTTGGACCCTGGCTCCTCTTTGAATGACAACCCTGATGTGAATGTGGAAACTTCTGGCCCCGCATCTAATGATGACCCTTGCACGCATTTGGACTCTCACCCCGCTTTTATGAATGATTACTCCGGCGCGAATATGGACCTGAGCAGCTCTGCTGCCCCGAGCACGTCATTGCAGGGATTAACCGGCGCAAGCAACGTTCGCTGTGCGAATTGTAGAGTGGATATGAGGCGCTTACGATCTCATCAATTGGAAATTGTGGAAGTACGATCAATTGTACAGCAATGGGTTCTTCCACAACAGGTACCTAAGCCTTATATTACTCACCTATATTACAAACACTACCTTTATAAAACTATGATAACAATAGCCAGTAGTACTTAAACAAGCTTTTAGTAATTACATTTTCATTGTAAAAAATGTTTTCAAATACTTATATTTTAATGAAAAACCAGCAAAACCGTACAGCATAAGAATGTACTATTTTATGCTACTTATTTCATTCTTTCTCATAATTCACTGTGTAATTAATATTAAATATGTAATAATCAATTGCATTTTTAGGTGCATATCTCAAGCAATGATTTTGTTTGTCATTCATGTTGGACTGCAGCATGGAATGAAATAAGACATCCAGCAGAAAAAATCTCACCTTCTGCTGCTCGCCTTATTTGTGTTGGATGTGGTCGCTCACTCCGTAGACAAAGAAGTCACCTGTTGTCTCAGGATTCTCCACGAGAAAATCAAATAAGGGAAAATATTTCTAGACAAATTGCTCCACGTCAGGTAAGATTTCAATTAATTAATCATTCTTGTAAGGTTGCTGGTGGAATAAAGGCCCCGTTGATGTTTAGTCATACATTTATTAATACTGGCAACTAAGGTACGGTTACAGACTATTAATAAAATGGCAAACCCTAAGTTAGGAGTGGAAGGTACTGGGTGGCTATCGCCCTTCAAACCTCCCTAGCTGGCTAATTCCTGAAGACCGCTAGACTATCGAACGGGAACTAGTCTTACTTAGGCTTAAAATTGGCTGCGTGGCTACCGAACTCTGTTCCTCTAGCTAGTCGAATGATGAAAGTTACATTCTTATATTTCTGTTTATGGTGTGAAATATTTAGATTTATAATATTACTAGTTGACCCGCGCAACTTCGTCTGCTCCACGCCTATTGGTCTTAGCGTGATGATATATAGCCCATAGCCTTCCTTGATAAATGGGCTATCTAACACTGAAATATATTTTATTTTAAATAGATTAGCTCGTTCAAGCAAGCAAACAAACAAACAAAGTCTTCAGCTTTATATATTAGTATAGATTCAATAGTTCATTGGTGTAGTCTGTAGTGCTCTTACTTACTAGACTAAGATGTATAGCTTCATTCCCTCCCTGGTCAAACATTATTATTTAAAAAAATAAAAAGTATTATAAAAAAGTATGTACACATTTTAAGCTGACTAACTTTGTTTCAGTTGCTGAGCTCGTCTCGCATCTGCCACCCTTGCTGGCAGAGAAGTGATAGAGCAATTACGCGTTCCCGTTCTATCAGTTCTAGTATCCAGTCAGTGGATTTAGATGAAGAGACTGTAGACCTCGAAAGAACTGAAACAAATGAGTCTACACAAGGGATAGAATCCACAGTATTTTTGCCAAATTATGTAAGAGCACCTGATACTCAGCGCTGCTGCTTTTTCCCTGGATGTACAGGTACTGATCGCCCTCGCCTTACCGTTCCGGATTCACTAAGAGTAAGACTTTTCTGCGATTATAAATATTATGTACCCGCACAATGCAGAATTTGCAATTTTCATCTAACAAGCAACTCATGGGACCTATTAGGAGACTTTACACAAAACCCAATACAAACTTTTAGTTCAGCCCATGTTGAAGAGTTTGCTTCTCTGCTGCAGCAGAGTATGTATGCGCATTTAGATTTTCAAAATATAGACGAAATCTCAGAACATGTAGTGCACTATTATCTCGGGATAACAAAGGCACAATTTAACCAATTGCTTGCTGAAGTCCCCAGCCTTTCAAACAAATATAAAGGAAGGTTTGCCCTAGCGGCATATTTAATTAAATTAAGAACTGGAGAAAGCGACGAACGTATTTCTTCTTTATTAAGTGTACCACGAAGTACTTTAGAACGGTTAATGAACATGGCCCGAGAGATACTACACCAAGTTTTTGTGCCCCGTAACCTGGGATTAAATCATTTGACCAGGACAGAAATCTCTCAGAGAAACTTGTTAATACCAAATGGTCTATTTGGAACAGAGGAACGTCACCCAATTGTTATTGCTGATGGGACTTACATTTATATAGAAAAAAGCTCTAATTATCTATACCAGAAAAACACCTATTCTCTACACAAATATCGCAACTTGGTAAAACCATTTTTACTTGTTTGCTCAGATGGGTACATTATAGATGTGTTAGGCCCCTATCCAGCAACAACATCAGATGCTGATATTATACGAAATGAATTTTCGAATGAAAATGGTCCATATAGGCAGTTTTTTCGAAGTGGAGATGTGTTTATTCTGGATAGGGGCTTTAGGGATTCCATTTCATTATTAGAAAGATGTAATTATAGTGTACATGTACCCCTGTCCCTACAACCGGGTGAAACACAGCTATCTACCATTAATGCCAATAAATCCAGAACAGTTACGATGTGCCGGTGGGTAGTTGAAACAACTAATGGAATTTTTAAAAAATCATTTAAGTTATTTCGTCAAACTTTTTTTAATAGAGCTTCACGCCATTTAATGGTAGACTTTTCTGTGGCTGCTTCTTTAATTAATAAGTTTCACCTTCGGTATAGGGACAGGGACGACGCAGCACAAATATTACAGATAGTGCGTGAAAATCGGTACAGAAATAATGATCTGGCAGACTTTATTGAAGAAAGGAATTTAAATAGAGTAAGAGTTAATTTTTCAAATATTGAAGTCATAACTGAGAATGTTAGAGAATTCCCACAGTTAAATGAAAGTGATTTGATTATGTTTGCATGTGGGACATATCAATTAAAACAAGCCAGATCTTATTATGGAGAGCACATTAGATCAAATGGATGTTATCGTATTGAGGTTTCTAATGATAGGAGAACTAGTATTTTGAAAGACATACTTTGTCTATATTTTAATAAGAAATAATACCACTGGAAGAGCAGCCATACATCAGTACTGCTGTAATTGTATTGTGGGCCGGAGGACTGTAGGATGCTGTGCCCATGTCATGTCTGTTGTCTGGTATCTTGGGTGGGCACGGCATCAAACCAATATAGTTCCTCCAGCACAGTTCTTAGACAGTGTCTTATTGGTATATGATGCTGATGATATAGAATAAATATATTTTTCGTTATTTTTTTAAAAGATTACTGGCAATGTCAATTTTCTAACTGATATTATTGTTGACTTCTCCAGCTAAGTTAAAAAAATGTGGTGTTTGGAACAAATGATAAGCATTCATTAATAAATAAATAAAAAATATACATTAACTCCAAAATCTTTTGAGCTATCCATTAGATATAACTGTACTGATTTTTATTATATGAAATGGAACCCATAGCTGTTTAAACTTACAAGGTGACAATTATTCAAAAGGTTAAAATGAGTTAAAAGGTATGTACTTACTATTCAAAAGTTATTTTAAGTGTATATAATAAATCTGTGCTTATGAAAAAATAAATGTTATAAAAAAATAAAAACTGTTTTATTTCTAAATGGCGACTTATTTTCTTAACTGATAAGTACTAGAAGGTGTTCATAACAACTTAAACTATAATTGCATAAACAATTTATCAGTGTTCACTGTAGGCCACGGTTGTTCTAACATGTGGGCATTGTTCTTTAAAGCCTATCTGCGGAGTCTGTCGTTTTCAGAAGTATATGAAGCAAATGACCCAAATGTAGCGTTTAATTCGTTTTCAGATATCTTCTCATTGCTATACAAAGAGTGCTTCCCCGAAACTATGATTTCGATTAATGACCATAAAAAACAAAAATGAATTAAAAGATGCAGTGTGAAAAAACGGCAATTACTTTGGCAGTTCCGATTAAAACCTACTCTCCAGAATAAAATAATATTTAAAAATTATACGAAGCTCTTTAAAAAGATTATTAATTTAACTCAACGAGCTCAAAATACCCATAAAATAAAGACATCATATAATAAATCGAAAACTACATGGCAAATTATAAACCAGTCAAAGTTAAATATTCCAAAGAATAACATTAATAAACTTATAATTAATAATAACAAAGTCATCTCTGATCCAAAGTGCATTTGTAATGTATTTAATAATTATTTTGCTGACAAAAACCCATTATTAATTCAGGAGACAGAGTCACTAAGAATATTATAAATAGGAAAGACTCTGTTTATGGCTCCATGTTTACCAAACGTTGTGTTAAGAATCATTCGAGACCTAAGGAACACAAACAGTGTCGGTTACGATGGCATCTGCACAAAAATAATCAAAGCAGTTGCTGAAGAAATTTGTTGCCCGTTGAGCTACATTACAAATTTGTGTATTAGCGAAGGTACTTTCCCAAATTCCTTAAAAAAATCTATAATAAAGCCACTATTCAAAAAACAAGATAGAGAGTTTATGGAAAACTACAGACCGATTTCGTTGATTCCGATATTCTCGAAAATAATTGAAGAGTACATTTATATGGAACTTAATTTTTATTTAGAGAAAAATAATATTCTTTGCAACGAACAAAAAGGATTTAGGAAAAACAAGACAATTAACATGGCAATTTATGACTTTTTGCAAACTATTATGACAAATATGGATATAAATAAACCAGTATGTGCGATATTTTGTGACATGACCCAGTCATTCGACTACGTGCAACATGATATTTTATTGAAAAAGCTTGAAGCTTACGGGGTAAGAGGAAACGTTCTTGAGCTCTTAAAATCGTACCTAACTTACAGAAAACAAATGACTGAAATAAGCAGACTAAATACTAGTACCAAAAGAGAAGAAATATTTGTATCGGATGAACGCGACGTTGTCTACGGAGTTCCACAAGGAAGTATACTGGGACCACCGCTTTTTACTATCTATATAAATGACTTTCCAATGGCAATCAAACATCCGGTGACATTATTCGCAGATGACAGTACAATAACAATACCGTGCAATCAAATAGATTTCTATAAAGAGGAATAAGTAATACTTTGCTAAAAATTATAGAATGGGTGGATAGTAACCATTTAAAAATAAATTTAAATAAGACAGTTATGATGCATTTTAGCCAACGCTCACTGACTCTTCCTAATCTTGACATAAAGTACAATGACATTACGATTGACACAGTTAATACAACTAAGTTTCTAGGACTGACAATCGATCGGAATTTAAATTGGAAGGCGCACATTGAGACCCTGACTAAAAGAATAAGCAGTAGTGCGTACGCCTTGCATATGCTTTCACGTACGGTTAACGTAGATGCGTTATTAACCGCTTACTACGGGTTAACTGAATCTGTTCTCAGATATGGGGTTATCTTTTGGGGTAACTCAACTAATAAAGAAATTGTCTTATCTTTATCCTTATCTTTATCCTTATCTTAACATCATTATTTGTATGCCAACATATAAGTATCCATTTGACATTAGTTTATTCAACTGTCGAGTGGAGACATTTAACAATCTTTTATACTTGGATATATTGACTCATGGACACGCGTTCCTTCTAGACAGTAATAATAAGTAATATTATATATATGTATATATTTATATATATAAATATATAGGTATATATATAAATATATATATATATATGTGTGTATTGAGATTGTCCTGAATAATTGTAGGTACTTACCTATATCTGGCCCTGACTGTATGGCGTCATTGAATGTAGTCAACAACTTTTTTGCAAACATTGGCAAAGAGCTCGCGGCTAAGCATGCAAATTGTGATACGAAACATAAGGCATATGTTATGTCATGTGAAGGCGCGTTCTCGGCCCTGATAGACGATGTTGTTGAGACACTTGATAAAAAGTCAAAGTGCTTGGGAATGTTCTTGGACCTTTCCAAGGCATTTGACACTGTCTCTGTCCCTATCCTTCTAAAAAAGTTGGAGCACATAGGAGTTAGAGGTCCTGCTCTTGCTATCTTTGCAAGTTATCTGACTGAACGCATGCAGTGTGTTAAAATTGATACATATGTCAGTGATGAGAGTGAATTATCCTATAGAGGGCCTCAAGGTTCCATCTTAGGGCCGACACTTTTTTTGGTGTACGTAAATAGCCTCTGTGATTTAGCACTCCCAAACTGTTCTATTTACACATATGCAGATGATACTGCCCTTCTGGTACATGCTGAAAATTGGGATGAAGCCCGTAACAGAGCAGAATATGTTCTTAGCATTGTTATGTCTTGGCTTACAGCGAATAGTTTGACCTTAAATGTGGCAAAAAAAATATATGACTTTTTCGTTAAAATCTTCTACGCAACCTGACACTTCTTTTTCAGTTAAAGCCCATACGTGTTATAATAACTCGAACCATTGCTCCTGCCTACCCCTAACAAGAATAAACAATGTTAAATACCTGGGCATACTAATAGATAATCTCATTTCATGGAATGCCCAGATTAGGGTTTTGTCTGGCAGAGTTACAAAATTAATAACAGTGTTTAAAGGGTTGAGAAACAGTGCTGATATAGACACATTACGGATGGTCTACTTTTCACTTTGCCAGTCAATATTAACATTTGGCATAACAGTCTGGGGTGGCGCTCCAAAGACATTAATAATACAGCTGGAAAGGGCACAAAAAGCTGTTCTCAAGGTCATGACTTTTAAACATTTTCGCTATAGTACTGCATAATTGTATAACGAATGTCAAGTCCTGACAGTGCAACAGTCAACAGTCTTTGTGCTATACTGTACGTTACGCAAACACACTCTCTTGCAATTTGATCTTGATCTCTTGAGTAAACGTAGGACCACGAATGTGTGTCCCATAGAGAGACACAGAAGTAAACTTGCAAAACGCCATTTTAAAATTCTAGGTAGTCGTGTCTACAACTGTGTCAATAAAAAATGTAACATTTACAAATTGAACAAATTTGACTGCAAAGCTCAAGTCATCAAATGGATCTTCACCCTTGGTTATGAAGAGGTTGAAAGAATAATTGCTAATACGTAGTAGCTACATACCTCTCCCGCTGTTTAACTTTCCCCAGTCCCACTCATCCCTCAACACACACACACCACACACACACACACACCACACACACACACAACACACACACACACACACACCACACACACACACACACCTTCACATATTTTATCAAAAAACATAAACACAACACCTATACAGTTGGTTAACTTTGCATGAATTAACTAATTTTTATTATTATTTTTCTTTTTTTTTCTTCATTTAAGTTTTGCCCTAAACTCTTTGTTTTCTGTATAGTATACTGAAACTCCGGACATACATGTTTTTGTCTTTATCAACCTGGAGAGCCCTGACACCCATACCACAAGTTCAATCTTAGCTTGGGTGTCAGAGGTGTATAATTATGCTGTAACTTTACAACTTGGTATAATAATTTATGTTTTGTTAACAACATAGTGATTACTAATTGTAAGTTTGGGAAATAAATTATTATTATTACTTGAGTTTCTTGCTACTTTTGAGATTGTAAATATAACATTTTTTATTTAAAAAAATGAAAAAACAAATAAAGAAACTGTTGTCGTCGAAGTTTATCTAAGACTAATTCTTACAAACTTCAACACCTACCTACTCAACCAAAATGCAAGAAACAGCTGACGTATAATTATAATATCTTTTTTCATCTCAGCTTATTCTTACGCCCCCATTACTACAGCATGAAGCAACTCGAAATAACGATATTTTTGGTCGCCCATCCGATGTCAAACCTTTGCAAACCTTACTTTAATATCAACTATCGCATCGCGTGTGCGCTACCTATAGCAATCAAAACCTCTAACTGTCTTCTTCAAAATCTTATTTAAAAAGTAAATTAAACTGGTAATCTTACTAGGTGAGTGAGGATACCTACCATTAGTTACTCTCATAATCATTTTATAGTGATATTTTGTCTAATTCAAAATATACATATTAGTAGCTAAGTACACAAAAGTGAGTCGATAGCCTAGCCTATGAAACTACCTATATTATTTTTTGACGCGAGCGTAGTGGTTCACTCGTGTGTCACTTTTTTCACCCTATCCACTTATTTATCATCGGAGTTCCTCAGGGGTCGGTGCTTTCGGCAACACTGTTCTTGCTGCATATTAATGATCGGCTAAAACCCGGTATCTTTGGGTATGCAGACGACAGCACTGTTGCTGAGAGATACATGTCCGACGCACGAGCTGGTGGGTCGCGGATCCGGTCTCTCCGGGAGGCTATGGTTGAGCGCTTGAACGTGTCCTTACAGGCTGTCTCTGAATGGGGCGATGCCAATCTGGTCAAGTTCAATGCTGCTAAGACCCAATAGTGTCTATTTTCCGCCAAAAGGAGCCAATTCCACCCAGCTCCATCTTTCCGAGGTGCAACTGTGCCGATAACCGACCAACTTGAGCTTCTTGGGGTTACATTAACATCTACCCTCAATTTTGGCCCTTTCATAGAGGCAAAAGCTCAAGTGACTGCAAAGAAGTTGGGGATCCTAGCAAAGGTGAGACGGTACTTCATGCCGGAACAGCTGCTCCGACTCTATCAAGCGCAAGTTCGATCGTGTATGGAGTACTGCTCTCATCTTTGAGACGGATCTGCCAGATACCAGCTTGATGCCCTTGAGTCAATTGAGAAACGAGCCAAGAGGATCATCGGCAATGATAGGCTCGTCGCGACGAAGCTCCAAAGTCTTGAGCATCGACGACGAGTCGCTAGCCTGTCGGTTTTCTACCGGTTGCTTTTTGGGGAATGTGCGACGGAATTGCATAATTTAATTCCGCCAAGCCCGTCCCATCATCGGACCACAAGACGAACGGCGATGCGCCACCGGTACATGGTGGACATCCCACCCACACGCACTAAACGTTTTGGGAACACATTTATAGTGCGTACAGCTAAGGAGTGGAATTCCCTGCCGGAGTCTGTTTCCTGATAGCTACAACCGGGGAGTCTTTAAGTCAAGAGTGAATAGGTTACTTCTAGATAAGCGTGCTCCATCTTCGACCACATCATCGCTTACCATCAGGTGAGATAGTGGTCAAACGCGCGCCTATAAATAGTAAAAAAAAAAAAATATATGAATCCAGGTGGGTATTTTAATCGGTGGACAAAGTGAAATACCTGCCTATTAATAAAAGAAACAAATTATGTACCAGGTAAACTACAAAATGATGTATTTGGGTGGATTATTCATGAATCCAAGCAACCAAAAAACACCACAATATATTCTATATTTTTTCTTTTACTTTTTAAGTAAGTACCTACTTGTACTTATTTCAAAACAAATATTCACAAATCACCCGCTTACTGCTTACAAAACAATCACACCGTCCGTTCGTCACTGCGGCGCATTCGCGACTGCTTGCAGGTGGAGAGCAGTTTGAACTCGAGGCGCGTAGGTATGACTCGCGTTCCGACCGTTTGTATGAAGATAGAATACTGTAGATATCTTTACCGTGACATTACCGTCTCCAAATTCCTGTCATTCGTCTCGACTCTCGTCTTGCTTGTGCTTCGCGATCTCAACTCAAAAACACGTAGGTACCTATTCCAAAACAATCATCGATTCTACGCACATGGACCGTCCATTAAATCTCCGCCTTGCTTAAACGGGTTCCCTACTTGTTTTCGAAAGTTGATTATTCGATTTTTATTATATCGAACACGGTGTGTCGATAATTCAGTTGTACGATGCTTTATTGGTGCGATGTAACGTTAGTGCGAAAAATCCTGTTGCGAAAAACCCTACAGCGATTGCTCATTAGTTCGGTAATTTATTAGTTCGATAGTATGTCGATTCGAAACTTTTTTTGGGAATAACATCCCAAGGTAAGAAAATACTGTCTTTTTTCCGTACTATTTAATAATTTAACGAAAAGGACTATATTTCATTAAAATAAATAATTAGGCAATTTTGCGCACTGTTTTGGAAACTTGAGTGGCACAACTTTGCCTGGGTCTAGAGTTGTCACTAGTGGGATTTTATCAATAATATATTTAAATATGATTTGATTCAGTCTGTAATTATGTTTTCACTGATTTGTAAAGGCTTTTCTGACAGCTAAACAGAATACAACTCATTGGTAATAGTGCTTATTACTTTACGTTAAATTAATTAGCCAAACTTCACACACGTGATGGGTGATTATTTTTTTTTAAATTCGTTCTAGCGGGACTTAAACTTTTAATAAATAAAAAAATAAATAAATTCTTTATTTTGAGAAATATTTGTAACAGACAATCTCCTTACTTATTTTTTTGCTTAAAATTAAATATACACTTAATGTGTCAAAGGAGTGCTTTGGCATTCGTACTAGGATTACCCTGTATCACGAATGCCGTCACCTTCCACCGGGCACAGTTGGTCTATTTCTAATTTTGGAGAAAACTAAACAAACTAAACTAAATCAAATAAAACTAAACAATAATTAAACAAAGCATAATAATAAAAAATAAAAAGAAACTAAGCAATACAAAATAAAATTAAAACAAAAGCAAAACTAAAAAAATAAGCGAAATTTAAAAAAAAAGCAGAAAAGCACAATAAAATAATAAAAATGAACTAAGCAGTACTCAATAAAACAAAGCAAAACTAAAATCAAGCAAAATAAAACAAAAGCAAAACTTAAAGATCAAGCCAAATTAAACAAAAGCAAAACCAAAGAACTAAGCAAAGCATCATAATGAATAGTAAAAAGAAATTTAGCAGTAGGTACCAACTAAATAAAACAAAGCAAAACTAAGCAATACTAGATAAAGCAAATATGGGCTAAACTAGAACTATACTCATTGTAAACTTAAAATAAATCTTGATGTGTAGTGTAATGAGTGTGTAAAGATGTGTGTAAAGTTGTGTGAGGCATTATTTGGTGTGCTTATAAGTCACCCTGGTTTTATAAGTCTTTCAGACTCTTCATAGTTGAGACTTATAAGCCAGTCACTTACAACGGTTTTACACTGTTTTCGCGTAAGCAAACAGATATTTAACACGGCATTGAGTTTATTGTAAACCCGTGAACCCAGGATCCAGTAATGCCGTTGAGCAAGAGCAGTTCTGTATCTCTCCGTGCTGCACACTCTCATTCTTTTGCGCTTGCCTTCTAGCAACTGTAGGGACTGTGGTACAGTGGCATGTATCCGCAGTGTTATTTGGAGCACAAAGAGTTGTCTGGCTGTTAAGACCTCGCATTCTTTATAAAGTAGTGCGGTAGGATACCTGAATGGTAATAACTCTGTTACATGTTACATTAAAAAGTAACTGAAATTAACATTGTTTTTTTTTTATTCAATTAAACTATACTAAATATATACACTTAAAATAAAATATCATAACTAAAATAAGGCGTCAAAAAATTCGTCCGCATCGCTGTCCACTGGAAGTGAGCCCAAAAGACTGGCGGCATTGCCACGTTGTATGGCAATGCTTATCCTCTGTCCGAGGTAAAAGCCAGCACTTGGGTCACGCGAAGTGTCAACTAAGCGTTTAGAAAGATCTTTAAATAAGGCATGAGCACTCGGACCCCACGGTCCAAGAGTTTCAACCCCAAACGGCTCAAAAATAAAATTACCAACAAGGTTATTACATTTCCGCCGCTTGAGGTTCTCAGCAGCCGCAGAGGCAGTACCAAATTAAATAATAATTAATTAATTAAGTTATTAAATTAATATTGAGTAGGTACCTAAGTTTGGCTAATTAAGGCTTGTATACATGCCAACAACCTTGTGCATTTGGGCGGAGCTAACTAGCCCTCGCCGCGCCACTCCGCTACCTGCATGCAACAGCAAGTCTATTCTGTAAGTAACCATTTCGATATCGAGCTTCACCTGTGTTACAAAGATCACAAAGTGAACTTTATCACACACAACATAAAGGTCTAGTGTTTATACTCACCCCGGATCTCGCTTTCGAGACTCGAAAATGTTGTTACAGAATAGCACTACAGAACGAGGCGCCGCCAGCGCGCTTCTTCGCGCCTAGTTCCGTCACAGAGTATCGAAACTACAGAAGGTCAAATCATCGTGAAAGTTAAATTAATATTTTTTTACCGCATTTAAAGTGAAAGTTAAAGTAATTTTTATGTTTACCACATTTAAATTTAGTTTTTATTTACTATCTATACAGATGGATGTACTTTTCAGGCCATAGTTTCAAATAAATTTTGCAAATGTTTCGAGGCCGCGGGTAGAAACTAAAAGTACACAATTGGAACTAAAGGTATGTAGTGTTTAATACCATGGAGGTTATTATTATAGCAAGGAATAGATAAAATTGTTAACCCTGTTGAAAATTGCACGTGAAACTGGTGTGCTGAAAGTATAGTATTAGTTAGCTTTAATAAAACCATGAAGATGCGTTGATATTACAAAATAGAAGTTTTTTTTTAGTAGTAATAGCCATGTATTCGTGCTATAGTATTAGCCATGTAGGTGTGCTGTAGTGATAGCCATACAGGTCTGCTGTAGCAATAGCCATGTAGGTGTGCTGTAGTAATAGCCATGTATTCGTGCTATAGTATTAGCCATGTAGGTGTGCTGTAGTGATAGCCATGCAGGTCTGTTGTAATAATAGCCATGTAGGTGTGCTGTAGTAAAAGCCATGTAGGTGATGTAGGTGTGCTGTAGTAATAGCCATGTAGGTGTGCTCTAGTATTAGCCATGTAGGTGTGCTGTAGCAATAGCCATGTAGGTGTGCTGTACTAATAGCCATGTAGGTGTGCTGTAGCAATAGCCATGTAGGTGTGCTGTAGAAATAGACATGTAGGTGTGCTGTAGCAATAGCCATGTAGGTGTGCTGTAGTATTAGCCATGTAGGTGCACTGTAGCAATAGCCATGTAGGTTTGCTGTAGTATTAGCCATGTAGGTGTGCTGTAGTATTAGCCATGTAGGTGTGCTGTAGTATTAGCCATGTAGGTGTGCTGTAGTATTAGCCATGTAGGTGTGCTGTAGTAAAAGCCATGCAAGTGTGAAGTCAGTGACCACATGGTTGCATTTAGTATGTCGTGTAGGTGTACGGGTAGTATGTTATGTAGGTGTATGGTTAGTATGTCATGTAGGTGTACGGTTAGTACGTCATGTAGGTGCACGGTTAGTATGTCCTGTAGGTGTACAGTTTGCATATCATGTAGGTGTGTAGTTAGTATATCATGTAGGTGTATAGTTAGTATATCATGTAGGTGTATAGTTAGTATATCATGTAGGTGTATAGTTAGTATATCATGTAGATGTATAGTTAGTATATCATGTAGGTGTATAGTTAGTATATCATGTAGGTGTATAGTTAGTATATCATGTAGGTGTATAGTTAGTATATTATGTAGGTGTATGGTTAGTATGCCACATAAGTGTATACTTTCTAGTGAAAACTAGCTGTATAGCTAGTTTTACAAGGTGTATTGTTACTAAGCCTAGTAGCAGTCCTTCTACTAAGCCCTGTGGATGTTCTTCTAGCCTATTGTACATGTACTGAGTTAGAACAATGCAATTTGGTAGTTTTAGAAAACCATTTGGTTTTGCTTTAGTGAAAAAGTAAAAGATAATTAAATTAAGTAATTGATCTGGTTTGAAGATTAATGATAGGACAAATAAATAAATAAAAGATATGAAGTGCTCGAAAAACGTTTCAGGTCGACGAGATGACAGGTCCAGCCCAGATCGTGATGAAAGTTTCACTCCAGAGCGTGTAGAAAGCTTCACTCCAGAGCGTCCTAGAAGACGTCGCCGGAGATCCTCGTCAAGTGATTCTGAGGAGATACCTGCGAAATCGAAGCGTGAATCGGGAGGACTGACTACAGATGATGTTCTGAAGATCATAGCAGCGATACAAAAAGGCTCAAGTAAGAATGTTCCAATCACTAATGTAGTCCCAGATTTTGACCCTGATAATAGATCCCAAGATATTGAGCGATGGCTAAGAAAAGTAAATGAATGTGCGAAAATTTATGATTGGAGTGAAAAACAGACAATACATTATGCCCTTCAAAAGCTTTGTGGGTTAGCAAAAAAATGGTATGAATCTTTGCCAACACTCAATTACTCTTGGAACAAATGGCAGTCTAAAATGAGAAAGGCCTTCCCAAGTGATGAAAATTTCGGAAAACTGTTAGAAGAGATGCTTAACCGGAAGTCCCGTACTGATGAAACTTTAAGAGACTATTTTTATGATAACTTAGCATTGCTCAGTAGGTGCGAAATTGATGGCCGAAAGGCAGTAGATTGTATAATTTATGGAATCAATGATAATTCTATAAGAAACGGTGCGCAGGCACTCCAATGTAAAAAACCAGAGAATTTGTTGAACTATCTAGCTTCCCAACAACCTGGCACATCGACAGAAACCCCCAAAACGCATTCTACATTTAATTCAGTCAAAAAGAGAGATTTACGTGCTACAAATAATCAGAATAGAGCTTCAACTAGTAATTCTAGTAGGAATTATAGTCCATCTTGTTTTAACTGCCGCGAGCCAGGACACAATTATAATAGTTGCCCTAAACCGTTAATTAAATGCGTTAAATGTGGTAGGGTAGGTCATAATTCGAATAACTGCAATAGAAAACCTTTGTTTTCCTATGACACCAAAAGCCAAGACCAGCAATCGGTTGATAAAAAGGTAAAAATAAATTCAAAACAGACTATTGACAATAACGGGAATGTAAATTTCGATAAAAGTCCAACCATAATGCATCAATCTCATTCTACCCTTTCAGCTACTGATAAGCACGATAAGTTTTTAAAAAATATTTGTATCAACGGGACCATGATCGATGCATACGTGGATTTTGGAAGTGACTGTACGTTGTTTAAGTGTTCGAAAGCAATAGAACTTTGTCTCAAAGAAATTTATATAGATCTGCCTATTATAAAAGGTTTTGGTAACTCTATAACCAAACCGAAATTTCAATCCACCGTTCAAGTCAGAATTGTTGAAATCGAAACCGAATTGGTAGTCTTGGCAGTTGGTGATGAATATCTGTCAGCATCAGTCTTGATAGGGCAGAATTTTACCGAGCTACCGTCTGTGACTGTAATGAAAGATAATGAGAAATTGTTTTTTTTATCATACTCCCTCACATAAAGTAACCGATATATCAATTGGGACTCTTAATATATATGTCAAGAAGGATACAACCATAGTTAGAGGTGGGTTGGTGGAAGTCTATACCAAAGAACCTCACTCAGGCGATATTTATCTTGATGGAAGTACACGACTGAATCCAAATCAAGAGTATCAATTACATCAAGGCTGTTATAAAATGATTAACAGTAAAGCAATAGTATTTGTTACTTCACTAACAACAGTCCCTTTAAAACTCCAAGCAGATACGTTAATAGCTAGGGTAAATCCCGTTACAGAAATTAAAACTTTATCTATCAGTTCAGATCCCAATACTCAAGCTCTAATGCCTCTCAATAGGTCTGACATTAAAATTGGGCAAGATATTGATCAGTCTACCTTTGAAAGATTATTTGAACTTTTGCAAAAATATAGAAAATGTTTTGCTCTTAATCTTAGTGAGATAGGCTGTACGAATCAAACTGAAATGAATATAGAGCTGCATGACAGGACCCCAGTTGTTTATAGGCCTTACAGGCTATCTTATCACGAACGTAGTAAGGTGAGAGAAATAATAGACGATCTAATAAAAAACGATATCGTGCAAGAATCGGAGGCCAGCTATGCAAGTCCTATTTTAATTGTTAAAAAAAAGAACGGAGAATCAAGGCTTTGTATTGATTACAGAGCGCTTAACAATAAAACTGTAAAAGATAAATACCCCTTACCCTTAATTGATGACCAAATCTCAAACCTGAGTGGTTATAAATTCTTCATTACACTTGACCTAGCGTCCGGGTATTATCAAATACCAATGGGGAAGAACAGCCAGCACCTCACTGCGTTTATTACTCCGGACGGTCATTATGAATTTAAACGCATGCCGTTTAGACTTGCAAATGCCCCGGCTGTCTTTCAAAAGATGATTAATAGATTGTTGGGGTCAAGAAGGTTCGATTTTGTATTTGCTTATATGGATGACCTCCTTATACCATCTGTTACTATTGAAGAGGGCTTAAAAAAACTGGAAGAAATCTTAGGACTACTTCGTGACGCTGGTCTTACCTTAAAGCTATCCAAGTGTAGTTTTTTCGACAGGACTATAGAATATTTAGGCTATGAAGTTTCCGCGGAAGGCATTAAACCTAGTGAAAGAAAAATAATTGCTGTCAGGGACTTCCCTGTTCCAAGTAAGGTTCATGCGGTGCGCCAGTTTTTAGGACTTGCCAGTTACTTCCGTAGGTTTGTAAAGGGATTCGGAGAGATTGCTAGGCCCCTCACAAGTTTGTTAAAAAAGAATGCTCCTTGGAAATGGTAGCGCGACCAATATGAAGCCTTTATAACATTAAAAAAATCATTTAATAGAACGCCCCCTACTTGCTCTGTATGACCAATCCTTGGACACTGAGCTGCATACAGATGCCAGTGCTTTGGAATTGGGTGGGATTTTACTGCAATGGCAAGCAGATCCTAGAGTTTTAAAACTCGTCGCCTATTTCAGTCGACAGACCACTTCCGAAGAACGCCATTTCCATTCATACGAGCTAGAAACATTAGCAGTTGTTTGTTCCTTAAAAAAAATTTCGACCTTATCTCTTAGGCCTAAAATTTACTGTATACACAGATTGCAATGCGTTGAGGACAACATTAACTAAAAGAGATTTAATTCCTCGCATTGCACGCTGGTGGCTACAGATAAGCGAATTCGACTTCCATATTCAGTACCGACCCGGGTGCAGAATGAGTCATGCAGAATGAGTCATGCAGATGCTCTAAGCAGGAATCCGCAAAACAGTACAAGTGTAACTGACACAGTAAAGGTCCTCAGTATATTCACAGAAAACTGGATACTTACGTTGCAAATGGCCGATCCAGAACTACAAAGAATTGTAAAAATTTTGAAGCCCGATCTTGACGAAGATAACATAGACATAAAGAAAAACTTTGTTATTAAAAACCATGCGTTACATCGAAAGGTACAGGATCATACTCGTTTAGTTATTCCTAAAAATGCTAGGTGGCAAATTTATAAGGCCAACCACGATGATCTAGGCCATTTCGGTTATACAAAAACACTAGAACGAATTCAAAGTCTATATTGGTTTCCTAAATTAAGACGTTATGTAAAAAAATATGTAGCCTCCTGTATTGATTGTGCTTTTAACAAAGATAATTCGGCAAGAACACGTAGTGGGCTCTTGCATCCTATTGAGAAAATTGCAAAACCCTTCCATACTTTACACTTAGACCATTTAGGACCATTTGTGCGTAGTAAAAATCGTAACAGTTATATTTTAACCATAGTTGATGCATTTACAAAATATCTCTTTGCCAGACCAGTAAAAGATACTAAAACCAAAAATGTTATAAAATTACTTGAAAATTTGTTTAGTGATTTTGGAGCCCCAAGTAGAATAATTTCAGATCGTGGGACAGCTTTCACCTCGAAACAGTTTAAAGATTTTTGTGCCGGTAAAGGTATTAAACACGTGCTAAACGCAGTTGCTTGCCCTCGAGCAAATGGCCAAGCAGAGAGGTTCAACCAGACAATTCTTACGGCCTTGTCAACTCAAACTGTTGGCAAAGACGAACGCGTCTGGGACCAGCAACTGGGTAAAGTACAATGGGGCATCAACAACACTATTAATGCAACAACAAAAAAAAAGTGCGTCAGAATTATTATTCGGCATTAAACTGAACGGTGTTACTGAAAACATGTTAGAAAGTAATGTGCCTAGTTCTGAGATAGAAGGTGTATCCCCATCCATTTCAAATATAGATGAAATAAGAAATGAGGCCTCTAAAAATATCGACAAAAGTCAGAAACATATGAAAGAAACATATGATTCAAAAAGATCCCCTGCTGTTTCTTACTCAGTCGGTTTAAAAAATTACTAAAACGAATTTTAATAACGATGGTAAAAGCAAGAAATTACTCCCTAAATTTATCGGTCCTTATAAAGTAGCAAGATGCTTAGGTAATGATAGATACGAAATTGTCAATGTGCCAGGGCTCTGTACAAAAAAATATGCAAGTGTAGTAGCTGCCGATAGAATGCGACCGTGGATTCATGTCCAATCATTGGAAATTGACAAGTCCTCTGGGTCAGACTCTGATTCCTCCACCTCGAATAGTGATAAATCAGAGTCAGACAAATAGCTGTAAACTAAAATTAGAAAGCAGTTATTTATGTAGTTAGAAAGCAGATTTTATTAATAGTTTTAAGTGACACGTGTTAAATCATTTTTCCTTTAATCATGTACAAAGTATTTATCAATGCGATGTGATTATGTATATTGATTATTATGTAATGTTACTTTGTTCAAAGTTGTTATTTGCTGTAATTGCCTTAGTGTTGTGATTTTTGCGTGCTTCGGAGTTAGCACGCCGTCGGATAGCCGAGTGTTGTGATTTCTTGGATTTGATTACAAAAATGTTTGAATTTACTATAGAATTATAATATTTACTGTGGAAACACTGTCAGAATTAGTAATATTGTCGGAACTACTTTGAATATATTTTTACGTTGGCAACACTTTGAAATAACGGATATGACTTCATCGTTATTTCTGAGTGGGGAAAACGCCACTTGAAATTGTAAGCTGTAGTCGAGAATCAATCGTCATTCGATCGCCAAGCAGTGCAGTTGTGGATTAAGTAATAAACAAGTATAAGTAAGCAAGTAGTAGTTTTTCTTTATAATTGTTACACAAGTACACAACTTGTGAGCCCGCGTGATCTATATAAATAATTAAAAATAAATGACCAAATCAGTTGCTAAGCGCAAGGCTCGAGAACGGCTGGACCGGTTTCGGCTACTTTTTTATCAAATATTCGTTAACGTCTAAGAAGGTGTCTAGTTAGGGTATGTACCTACTTACCTAGGTAGGTAGGTAGGGTAGATAGCTAGCTAGGTAGGTAGTGTATAAGTAATTAGCACTAGTGTATGTCATATTATTTATAAATTGATAGATAATAACTAAAATTCACTGAAATTAAACTTCTTTGTCTTCACTTATTTACTTTTGAAAATATCGATAACCGACAAAAACTGTTCTGTTTTCTTTTTTTCTTAGTTCTCGATTGTTCATTTTTCTCTTCAACCTCTTTTTCTTTTCTTAGATATATTTCCTTCTCTTTGTAATTTTCTTCTTTGAACATCGTCTTTTGTAAAACATCAGCATCATCATCATATCAGCCGAAAGACGTCCACTGCTGAACATAGGCCTCCCCCAAGCGTCGCCACAACGACCGGTCCTGTGCGTTTCGCATCCATCGGCTACCTGCGACCTTCACCAGGTCATCGGTCCACCTTGCGGGAGGCCTTCCAACGTTACGTCTTCTGGTACACGGTCACTTTAGTTTGGTGATCCTTCGGGCTATGTCGGTAACCTTGGTTCTCTTGCGGATATCATCATTCCTGATTCGATCACGCAAGGAAACTCAAAGCATTGCCCTCTCCATTGCCCTTTGAGTGTAAATAAAAAAACATATGTTGTAAAACATATGGGAAGTGATTTTTTCATTTTATTTACCTCAACAAAATATTCTTTAAAATATAAGTTTAGGTACATATGACCGCCAGGATAATAATGTAAAGTGATTATTATAATAAAACATGATAGCCAATTTTGATTTTCTTATTTTATCCAGCGTGTGCCACCCTGGAAAGCGATAGGCTGATTTATTTGATTGATTCATTTCACCCACGATACAAATCGAGTAAAAAATATTCGACATTCGACCTACTGGGTATGGCCGCTCTGCCAATCTTACTCGTGTTATCCAAAGTATCTAACGAATTAAACAATTCTGTATTGGGAGTAGAAGTTACTACCGTCAGAAACTGTTCATTTTTGCACTAAAATCTACGTACATTTCACGTTTGTTAACAGTAGTAAAAAAAACACAATGCATAATATTAAATATATAGTAGCTATTCAAAATTATGTAGGTATTCAATATTATGTAGGAATTGCGTTGTTTTTCGTTGTTTTAGAACGCGTATTTTATACGCGTTCTTAACCTAAAAATTAGGATTCTTGTTGACAATTATATTGTGAATCGTATTGTGATAGCAAACATATTATTTGGAGAAAAAAAAACATAGTTAAAATTTCATGTTTTTCAAGTAAAGTCACGTGAAACGAAACGCAATGTCGCCATTTTGTCATTTTGTCAGGATCTGTCATTCATTCCGTTCCCATCTGTAGTTTCGTGAATGTTTCACGTGTTGTTTTTTTTTCGTGGCTTTCTGACAATTTTGGCTTGCCCACTGGATTTAAGAGCGACTCAGAATGCAAGACCGAGCTCTGGACTTGGGGCATCCCAACTCGGATTGGTTAGCTTAGAAGGGAATGGCGGGGTCGAGTGAGCGAGCGATGCAAGCGTACAGACCCCACCATCTCCTTTGTGGTTATTTTTTTATAAACCATCCTGAAATCGGAGCCCCGCGAAGCGGGGTTCCGTCAATTGGCTCTTCACAAATTTTGAGAAATTGACTGTGACTTTGAACTTGAATGTGTGGAAAATGATGGGGGATGACTTCCCCCATCCACCTTTGTCCTCCCCCTCCCCCCAAAACCCCCCAGAACCTCAGAATCCACATTTGCTATGACAAAACCACTGCATACAAAAAAATATCAGTAAAAAAAACTATTCATTTCCGGTGTCGGGAATGAAGGGATATGGCTTCCCACCTCCCCCCTCCCCCTTCTCCCACCACCAGAACCCTATCGAGGCAGCACATTTCTAAACTTTAACCGCATTTTCAGTTTTGGTAGAATTTTCGTTCGTAAATGGAGCTAAACAAGACCTACAAAAAAAAATACACCAATAATCGCCTCAAATCAGAATAAACTAATCAATGCATTAAAAACAAATGACTTTGTCAAAAAATCCGACCGCTAAAAACGACTAAAACTTATTATTTTAATTTCTTTCATTTTAGTGAGAAAAAAAAATTAAAATCGTCTCCTCGATCCCCTACCTTGATACTTGATACCACTGGATTGTTTATAAGGGAAAAAACAATTGAAGACCATAAATCAGTCATTTTAATTTTTATATAGCTAGTGTCACTCACAATAAAGACGAATCTAATGACTCTCAAGCTAAAATCCATCAAGGCGTTTAGGCTACAGAGCGTGCCGAAGAAATATACACACATGCATACAAACATACATGTATAGGTACATACCTACACTCGACAAACATAACCATAACATAATATACTTTACTGAGGTACCGAAAAGAAAAAAATATAATATTGGTTAAAAGTCATTGCGTGAACATGGTCCTTCTGTGACCATTCACTACTCTGTGACACAGAAGCATTATACTTACGACCTTGTTTAAATATAGGTATTTTATAAACAGTATCTTTCTAGTTTTATGAAAGGTAAGTAAAGCTATAATGAACTCAAACTCATTTTTGTAGTAATATTTTACGATATTATTTTGTGGTGCTGAGCTCTCACAACGTGACGCACGTCCACCTAGCAACACGACTCGCCCCGCACTGAATTCCTGGACGAGTGCGGGTGTGATTATGGTCGCGGAATTTAAACGGTCGCATTTTTAATTTATTTAATAAAAAAATAACGCAAATTTTAAAAAAGTTACAAAACCACGTTATTATCGTTTGTATTACAATGCAGTACATATTTTTTTTTAGTCTTTTGTTAAAAAATGAAGGAGTAAAATGGTTTTATCTCAACGATTTGGAGGTGATTTTTTTTCTTATTATGTGGTACCGATACATAAATTCTGGCTAAACCAATTTACGTACTATATCATGTAGAATACGACCTATTTTTTTCAGATGTAATTTCTCAGTAAAAGCCGACGAAAAACTGCTTCATCTGCACGCTATTTTTAAGCTTTTTTTCGAGAGAGCGGCCTTAATTTAAAATAACGGTATATAGGAATAAAACAATAGTGGAACATACCTACTCAAATATGTTCTGGTAAAACCATGTTATAAAAATTCGTTGTTGATTATAGTAATAATTGTGAGTTTGAAAAACGTATTAAAAATTTAAAATGTTATCAGTACCTATTTTTTGCTTCACCCCTACAGTCAACGACATTTTTGTATGGAAAGTTTATGGTACCTGTTACAACTTTGCCAAAGTCTTCTTGAAAATGATTTAATGGTAATGCTTGAGGACTGGAAGTCGGAACAACAAAAGACCTTGTCTCAGCTGGTTACTGATTACTGATACTGGTTGCTCAACTAAAGCTACAATGTTCCAGTATACAACAAACCAATAACGACATAGAGAAGAACATTGTTTCATTGAATCAACCAAGAAGTTTTGGTCAAGGTATCTCAACTTGAAAAGTTGCAGGCAGACAATAGTAACTGCACTAACAAGCTTGAAAATAAAGTTTAAGAACTTTAACGTATGTGCCGTCCATCAGCAGTTGAGATTCGAAATGTACCAGCTATACCAAATGAAAAAATAAATATCTTCTTCAGATTGCCTCGCGCTTGGGACAGACTATACGGATGGACGTTTCCAGCTCCAATGTTCGTGATATCTACCGTTAGCCTGGGAGACCTGGCCTCACCTGTTCAATACTCATTGAATTCGCTACGGTCTATTTCAAAAATAACTTCTTAAGTGCAGTGCGTAGCTACAACAAAGAACGCAATATCAAGGAAAAGGTAAACACAGAGAGCATTGTCATTGCTGGAGAACGCAAACCCATCTACGGTGATGAGCATCTTTCTCCAACTTTGAAAAGGCTTTTCTATCTTGCTCGTGACTTTGCGAAACGTAATAACTATGATTTCTGCTGGGTATCGAATGGGATAATCCTACTTACGCAAAAGTAGTGATACAAAGTAAGTTCATTTTGTGAAAACAACAATGTCTGTTGGAATTGGAAGCCAAGCAATGACAATTCATCTTGAATTTAATTTCGCATAATAGCGTCAATATTGAACATTGCAGATATTTTCTTATTACTAATAGTTTATTTAATTGTTTTTGTAATATATACGTTTGTAAGGTAGGAGTAATTTTTTTTAAATCTAAGTTTCTAAGTGACTATAGCCAATTACACTTCGTAATTTCTATAAACATATATTGTTATAGTGAGATAAATGGGGTGACTGACATTTTCCTGTAACGTAAACTTGTAACATTGCTTTATCACTTATATTTGCACTATTTTTATTATGCCATAATGCAAGTTCCGTTGGTTTCTAAAATTAAAAATTATGTTAAAAATTACTGATAATACAAATAATACAGCCAATGAATTTGATAACCTCAAAATAGCTAACTCCCACATTTTGTACGCCGAATAAATCTCTGAGCTCATCAAAAATCCTAATACTAATTTAAAAATTGTACAAATTTTTGTTAATGCTTCTTGCATTAACAAAAATTTCGACCGGTTTGTGTGTATGCTATCTATGATAAAAATTTGATTTTGATAAAATTATACTTTCAGAATGCTGGTTAAAAGGAGCAATTACACCACCTAATCTTGTTAATTACTCATCTCATGCCACAACCAACCACCTAACGCAAAACATAAGAAATGGACTTGGACATACAATATCTGAACCATCTTTTCAAGATGCTAATTGTTTAGTCTGTAGTGTCGGTAACACTGCAATCATAGGGTCCATCTCATTCGGATCTATGCAACTTTTATAACACAGTTTAGAGACAGTAATGTGTACTTTAAAATCATTCAAAAATGTAGTTGTGATTGGAGATCTCAATGTGGACATTGAGGAAAAGAACAATGTCGACCGAAACTCTAGTGAATACCTTTTATTTACTGCTTCTTTAGGGTTATTACCAGCACATGAATTTCCTACTAGGCTTGGTAACTGTGTCGATCACATCTTACTAAAAAAGGCTGAGACATCAGTAACAGCAATCGTACTCGAGACCCATATCACAGATCATCTACCTATAATTTTGTGTTTAAAACATCAAAATAGTTTACACCATGATCCTCAAAAGGTTATAATTCGCTTAGACTATGTTTCTATTAAGGAAAATATTGACAAATGTGATTTTAGCCCGATCATGGATGAAACTGATGCTAATATTGCTACTGATAAACTAATTTCGGTCATTCAGAATATGGTTACACAACACAAAAAATATCGTTGGTGTACACATATTTTAAAACCATGGATCACTGAGGGAATGCTTCGCTATATCAGGAACCGCGACAAAATGCTTCTTAATGTTAAAAATAATAATAATATAGTACTCTTCTCGTCACATATAAAAGATACCGCAATTTCTGTAACACCCTTCTTAGAAAATTAAAGCATGATTATGAAAAGATTCAATTCCTTAAAACTCAGAATAAACCAAAAGCAATGTGGGATGCTATAAATTCAATTTCAGGCAGGAAATGTCAGTCACCGTTGACAACAGAACTCTTGCATGCGTCAGCTTGTGCGAAACACTCTGTGAACTGCGTCAATCGATATTTCGTTAATATTGGTAAAGACCTGGCTTCTAAGTTGGTTCCTCCTGGTTCTTAGACAACTCATAACAATGGAATAACAGCTTCATGCAACTCACTTGGTATTGCACCGGTTAGCGAAGAATAAGTGTCAGCGATAATTACATCGCTTCGGATTAACCGTGCAACTGGTTGAGACAATATCCCAGTGTCAGTTATTAAACTTTCACAGAAAGTCTTCGTAGCACCCATTACACACATATGCAAACTTCAAATGCTTATGGGCTTTTTCCCAAACAGTTCAAAAAAGCTTTAGTTAATCCTGTATTTAAGAGCGGGGACAGAGAACGTGTTACAAATTACAGGCCTATTTCGGTGTTGAGTGCATTATCCAAAGTCTTTGAAAGAATACTCAATAATTGTTTAACGAAGTATCTCGCTACTTTTTCAATAGTTTCCAAGACAAATATGGATTTAGATCTGGCACATCAACTGAAGACGCTGTAACAAACTTCAGTAATGCAGTGGTTGATAGACTGGATAACGGTTATAAATGTTTCGGTATATTTTTGGATATATCGAAAGCGTTTGATACGGTGTATGTTCCATTACTTCTATCTAAACTAGAGCTCATTGGGGTTCGAGGTCTGGCTTTGGATATATTTAAAATGCTACTGCCACTAAACCATATGCATCGTTCTTACACTGGCAAAGCGGCCATTGAAATTTGCCGTGTTATACTTGGACCATTGAGTGAAGTCTTGAGACGAATTAAATCAAAATCACATATAGCTTTATATATTAAGCCATAAAAACCACAAAAACAAATCAATTAACTCTTTTACTTACCGAAAATACGATATCCCATCCTTTTTCAACGTTCCTGACGTAATTTTTTACAATTTGTCAACGAACACTTCGACATTTTTGACAAGCGTGCAGAATGGCGAGCGTTGCGAGACTGTAAGAAAGTAGCGCACAATTTTAAATTGTGCGCTCGTTTTATGCGGACGTTTTTGAGAAGCTGATTGTGTATCTTGGGTTTTTATATATCAACGTTTCCAATATATAGATTCCAGTAAGTGTCAGGAAACCCTTCGTTCTGAAAACATCTCTTAATGAGTCGGTACTGTGCATGCTATACATTATCCTAAGACAATTCTTCTGGAGAATGAATGTAGATTGAATGTTTGCCGAGTTTCCCCAATATATGATATACTGGGGAACCTCGACAAACAACAGAAGCGGGTGTGTCGAGAAATAAGTCTTATTGCAGTTACGGTGTTTACTGTCAAGTCACATATACACACACAAACAGTTGGAAGAATAGAAGGAGAAAGTTCACAGAGAAGCACAAAGAAGAAGAAGGCAAGCAGAAGCAACGAACGGATAAGCTTCGTTAAGCAAGCGCGCGTGGATACTTTAGTTTTGGTAGCAGCGAAAGCTAGTTGCACGCTCCGCGTCGTCCAGCGAACTGCCGGCCGGTGAGGCAAGACGCGCGGGGCGGGAGGGAGCCCGCTCGATGCGCCGAACTGACCAGATAGTGATTCACGCGCTTGTTTACCGCGCTTTAACTATATACAACAGAATTTGTTTGCGAGTTTACAAACATTTATTTGTATGTTAAATTAAATTTATATAACATTAGGTTAATTTAATATTTGGTTTACAATATATTAATATTTAATTCACAAACTAGTGACGCTACACCACCTGCCTCTTGAGACCGTCAAGGGCGATAGTAGTCAGGGAAACGCACCCTACGACCTGACCGCGTCCTTCTGATACTGTCTTCCTCAGCCGTTAGCGTAAGATTGATGAGTGGTGTGTATTGTGAGCTTGTGTGTCGCTGTGTGTTATTGTGGAGTGTGTGTCTTGCAGTATGTAGGCCGGTTTCAGTCGGTCTACCGATACTGATACTGCTTTTCCTTTAAGGCTTGTATAAATGCCAACAACCTTGGGCATTCGGGCGGAGCTAACTAACCCTCTCCACGCCACTCCGCTACCCGCATGCAACAGAACGATGCGCCGCGGCCCGCGCCGTGCGCCGCGCCGCCAGCGCGCGTCTTCGCGCCTAGTCCCGTCACAGAGTATCGAAACTACAGAAGGTCAAATCATCGTGAAAGTTAAATTATTTATTACGTTTACCGCATTTAAATTTTGTTTTTATTATCTATACAGATGGATGTACTTTTCGGGCCATAGTTTCGAATAAATTTTTCAAATGTTTCGAGACCGCGGGTAGAAACTAAAAGTACACAACTGGAACTAAAGGTATTGTTACACAAGTACACAACTTGTGAACCCGCGGTACACAACTTGTGAACTAAATAATATATAAATAAATAAAAATGAATGACCAAATCAGTTGCTAAGCGCGAGTTGAGAACAGCTGGACCGATTTCGGCTACTTTTTTTTGTCAAATATTTGTTAAAGTCTAAGAAGGTTTCTAGGTAGGGTATGTACCTACTTACCTAGGTAGGTAGGTAGGGTAGATAGTTAGCTAGGTAGGTAGGTAGTGTATAAGTAATTAGCACTAGTGTATGTCATATTATTTTTTATATTTTTTATAAATCAATAGATAAAAACTAAAATTCCCTGAAATTAAACTTCCTTTCACCAAGTATTTTATTCTTTTGGCTGGTTAAACTTTGTCTTCATTTATTTACTTTTGGAAATTTCGAAAGGCAGACAAAAAGTTTTTCTGTTATCTTTTTTTCTTCGTTCTCGGTTGTTCATTTTTCTCTTCAACTTCTTTTTCTTTTCTTAGTTATATTTCCTACTCTTTGTCATTTTCTTCTTGCTCTTGTACATGG
Organism: Lacanobia wlatinum; assembly: GCA_947578705.1. Classification (NCBI taxonomy): domain Eukaryota; kingdom Metazoa; phylum Arthropoda; class Insecta; order Lepidoptera; family Noctuidae; genus Lacanobia; species Lacanobia wlatinum. Next base: position 13,882,491 of record OX388039.1, read on the forward strand.
TCTTTTGTAATACATATGGGAAGTGGTTTTTTTATTGATTTACCTACCTCACCAAAACATTCCTTAAAATATAAAAATATATGTTTAGGTACATATGACCCGCATTAGCCCGCCTGGATAATAATGTAAAGTGATAATTATAATAAAACATGACAGCCAATTTTGTTTTTCTTATTATATCCAGCGTGTGCCACCCTGGACAGCGATAGGCTGATTTATTTGACTGATTCATTTCACCCGCGATACAAATCGAGTAAAAAATATTCGACATTCGACCTACTGGGTATGGCCGCTCTGCCAATCTTACTCGTGTTATCCAAAGTATCTAACAAATTAAACGATTCTGTACCGGGGGTAGACGTTACTACCGTCAGAAACGGTTCATTTTTGCACTATTTACGAGCATTTCACGTTTTTTAACAGTAATAAAAAAACACTACATAATATTGAATATACAATAGCTATTCAATGTTATGTAGGTATTGTGTTGTTTTTCGTTATGTTCATGTTTCTATATTATGTGCTATGCAGAATGAGCAATACTTAAAAAAAAGTCTGTTTTGAACGAGAAAAAGTCTATCGTTTGAACCTCCCCAACAGATATTATTTTTGTATTTATTTTCTCTTTTGAACTGTATGTTTACACCATAATATTGTCAAAATAAAAATAAAATAAGTTTTTGCGTGCTTAAAATAACATTTAAATTTGTTATTACACACTGTTAAGTGAGGAATTGTTATAAGAAGCCACAACAGATTACAATATTGCAGATGCTTACGGATCTAACCTTAGCAATGTTTATCATCACGCTATACTTTCAAGGAGCTGAGTAGCAAAAATCCATGACATAAATAAGATTGGCTATTTCGATCAATTTGTCAACAGTAGTCATAGACCATAACTTATGCATTTTCTATCTTTTATTTTATGACTCATATTTTACCTAATATTTTCAAATATTCATAAGATGTTATTGTTGTATTTTGGATATTTTTTTAGCATTTATCCAAGTATGCCGAATATAATAGCCAGACTGTTAAAGTATAATTAACTGAACCTATTTCCACTTTATCTATATTGTGTTTTTTTCGTTTCACTTTAAAAAGTGCAAAACCAATGTTGCCTATATATAGTAAAAAAAAAGATAAGTTTTACATATGGAATTGTTGCAATTTTCTATAAGAAATCAACGAATCGTCGTCGTCGTAAAGCAGATACACGCAGTGCCATCTATTGACCGACATACTATCGACAGCTTGAGAATTACACTAGAAAATATTTTTTATTTATTACTTTTACAACGCCTTAAAAAGCAATTCTTCTTTTACCTTAAAACAATTTCGTTCTGAATGTACATTATACATATTGATAAAAATTAAAGAAACTCCGACTTTTAGACTAGGTGAGTGTAGGAATATAACAATTTTTTTTATAACAACGCATTCCCAACCATCATTACGCACATTAAATAAAGCGTTCTCAACCTAAAAATTATAACACTTGTTAACAATTATATTGTAAATCGTGTGATCGTATGATAGCAAAAATATTTGTAGAAAAAAAAAACAATAAAAATTTCATGTTTTTCAAGTGAAGTCACGTGAAACGAAACGCAATGTCGCCATTTTGTCAGGATCTATCACTCATTCCGTTCCCATCTGAAGTTTCGTGAATGTTTCAGTATGGTTTTTTCCGTGGCTTTCTGACAATTTTGGCTTGCTCACTGAATTTAAGAGCGATTAAGAATGCAAGAGCGAGCTCTGGACTCGGGGCACCCCAACTCGAATAGGTTAGGTTAGAAGGGGATGGCGGGATCGAGTGAGCGAGCGATGCAAGCGAACAGACCCCGCCATCTCCTTTGTGGTTATTTTTTTATAAACCATCCAGAAGTAGGAGCCCCGCGAAGCGGGGTTCCGTCAACTGACTCTTCACAAATTTTGAGAAATTGACTGTGACTTTGAATGTGTGGAAAATGATGGGGGATGACTTCCCCCATCCACCTTTGCCCTCCCCCTCCCCCAAAACCCCCCAGAACCTCAGAATCCACATTTGCTATGACAAGACTACTGTATACAAAAAAAATCTGTATAAAAACTATTCATTTCCGGCGTCGGGAATGAAGGTGGATGGCTTCCCACCTCGCCCGCCTCCCCCCTCCCCAACCACCAGAACCCTATCGAGGCAACACAATTTTAAACATTAATCGCATTTTCAGTTTTGGTACAATTTTCGTCTTTAGATGAAACTAAACAAGACCTACACAAACAAGGACACCAATAATCGCCTTAAATCAGAATAAACTAATCATTTCATTAAAAACAAATGACTGTCAAAAAACCCGACCGCTAAAAACGACTAAAACTTATTTTTTTAATTTCTTTCATTATAGTGAGTGTTAAAGTATCAAAACGTAAATAAACAAACACTAATCTGACTAATGCACGGTCACTCTTCCTCATTCCAATCCCATTCCCATTCAATCATTCATTCACTTCCTTGCAAACAAAAATCCTAATTTCCAGTCAGTCTCTCTTACTCACTCAACAAGTTACAAGCAATGCGCGGATCCGCGCGCAGGTTTACCGGCTTTCAACAGACTATCAAATCTACCTGCACTGACTTTCTCCAACAATTCGCGAGTGTTAGTGGCAAAAAGGGACGTCCCTGGAACTGTGAGTGAAGTGGCGCCACGATATAATCGTCGACAGCGAAGACCCGTGAGTACCCACCTTCCTCCCATATTCATTGTTCTACGTGACTGTGCATGATTAAAGTTCGCCTACGGATTTATACAGTTCTACGAAGGGTTTAGCATATCAAACAACACAACATTTGTGGTCATTCGAGCGGATTTCTATACATGTACCTCCAATTTTAGTCGTAGTCTTACACGTGCGGCGTCCAAATTTGCCATTTACATTTAACAAAAAACACGATCATACCTATTTATTACATTATTTAGTGTATTATCACATAATAACATAATTTAACACGCATCATATCATCATATCAAGTGGTTTTAAAGTTTTTTCAACTTCGATCATATGAAGTTTGAAATCTTGAACCAGTTTTGACCGGTCGGCGTAGGTAGGTACTTGAACATTTAGTTCGTCCGTTCCAACAGGAACGTGAATCTGAACATTTCAAGCGTTGTTTTAAGGTGTAACATATAGCATTAAAACATTACTTTATAGCCATTTTAACATAATCATTCATTTTGCGTATTTTTTACGTAAGTTTGTTTGCATACGTAACACGTAACGGTGCAACGAATACTTTATAACATAATCATTTACTTTATTTGTGAGATTTATAAATAACATATAATTTATAAATAACATATCATCAGCATTTCATCATTTACGGTCCTTCAAATTAAATAATTTTCGCAAAATAGGCATAAAGTTGTGTAAATTGGTAATAGCGACATCTAGTGCGCAGTAGCGTTACCTACAAAACTTAATCGATCGTTCACTCACCATTCAATAATTTCACTCAATCTTCAGTGTTGTCAGCCCCAAGATATTACCATACTTAGAAAATTACTTTTATTTGGTAGTTTTTGAATAACATTTCGGGGAATATTTTCTACCATCGCTGTCATAATACGTAATTAATATTTACGTCATCAAACAATATTTTGAACTATTTCAAAACATCATTACAACTTATTTTAGTAATAATAAGTTACTTTTAACATATTTTACCGAGTAAATTCATCAAATTCAGTCATCATGAGTGAAGCTATGGCAGCTCATCATGAATCAAAGCGCAACATTGCGCACAAGCGATTGACAGATGCTGTTGTCTGCGCTCGCAAATGCTGCGATGATGCAAATCTTCGACCGCGTTTAGAAACATGGGGATCGCGGATAGAATCAATTATGGAAGCGTTTAATGATGCTCACACGAAACTTTTGGCTGAATATTCAAACCTTGAGATTAGTGAGGAACAAATGTTGAAACAAACAATTTATCAAGAACAAGCAGATGACATGTATTTTGAGTTTTTAGAAACTGTATGTAAGCTCTTACCTGACCATAAAGCAGATGTGGTAAAGGTTTCCACATCCTCGGTAGAAAACAGAAAACCTACTAAATTGCCTGCGATAAAGCTACCTACTTTCTCAGGTCAGTTTAAGGATTTTCCTGGTTTTATTGATTTGTTTAATACGTTAGTCCATGACAGGATGGATTTATCAAAAGTAGAAAAATTCCAATACCTTGTGACTTCCCTTTCAGGGGAACCAGTTAATCTTATCAGAGCCTTTCCAATTTCAGAAGCTAATTATATTAGTGCTTATGAAGCACTTGTTAATAGGTACAATAACAAGCGATATCTTTCATTTTTATGTTGGGAACAAATATGCAACCTCAAACCAATAACCACACCGTCGGCTCAAAGCTTGAGAAATCTTTTAGACACATTTTCAGAAAATCTTTCAATGTTGAATTCATTAGGTTTGCCCACTTCCAATTGGGACTTTGTTTTATTTCATTCGCTTTTGGTAAAATTAGATAAAAAATCCCGTGAAGCTTTTGAGCTTTCATGCAACGGTTGTGACTTTCCACGGTTTGATCAATTAAAATCTTTTTTAGTAGAAAGATGCAATGCATTAGAGCGCTCATCTTTAACAAATACTTCAACAGCAGTGGCTTTGCCAAATAATAATAATGTCAAGAAGAATTATTCAAATAAAGATAACAACAGTTCATCAACTCAACATAAAAATCAAGCATCAACTATGTTATTGGCTCAAACGCCTCAATCATCAAATTGCATCATTTGCAAAGAAAATCATCCTCTCTTTTCATGTAATAATTTTCTTAATAAATCACCTCAAGAGCGCTTTCAATTGGCAAAGCAACATAAACTTTGTTTAAATTGTCTGCGTTCCAATCATAACACTTCCAAATGTACATCTACTCATGTGTGTAAATCATGCAATCAGCGTCATAACAGCCTGTTACATTTTCCAAAGGGTAGATCATCAAACCAGAGTCACCAAAATTCAAATCAACAACAAAATTCATCACAAGTTCAGGTTGCTGCAAATGAGGCTAGCACTTCTGATACTGTTGCGCCGGTTACAACATTATCAAACACAACAAAAGCATCTGCTCCATCCTTTGTTTTGCTTGCCACAGTGCAAATCGAAGTCAAAGATAGGTGTGGCACTTATGAAAAGGTTCGTGCACTTTTAGATCCAGGGAGTCAAAGCCATATAATTTCAAATTCTTGTGTACGGAGACTTGGTCTGACTCGTATCAAATGTAACACTCCTATGTCAGGAATAGGGGACACTCCTGCTTTATCAGGTAGTAAGGTTTTTCTGGATATTCGTCCATTGGGCAATTCCAATATATCATTTACAGCAGAAGCGGTGACTGTGGATAAAATTTGTAGCGATATGCCCACACGGGCAATAGATATCAATGATTTCAAACATATATCAAATCTCAAGTTAGCAGATCCTGATTTTCATAAATCTAGTTCTATAGACATTTTGATTGGTGGAGAGATTTTCCCTCAGATTTTGTTACCAGGTAAAATTGAAAGTAGTAATCATACAGCAACAGCAATTAACACTATATTCGGTTATGTTCTCATGGGTAGGACACAAGCAGCCAATCCCATTGAATCCATTCCTATTTCAGTCAATCATGTATCAATGGATGCCAATTTAGATATTGCAGTCCAAAAGTTTTGGGATACCGACGACATGCCATCGGAACTAAAACAAACAGCCTTTGCTGACGACATCCGTTGCGAGGAAATTTATCAATCAACATGTAAGCGTGATGCTGACGGTCGTTATATCGTTAATTTACCATTTAGAGATTCATCATTACCATCATTTAACAATTCGTATAGTATTGCGCTTCGGCTATTTAATCAGCTTGAAAAACGTCTTAATCAGAACCAGGAATTTGGAGAAGAGTATAAATCTCACATCATGGAGTATCTATCAAGTGGTCAGATGGAACCTGTCCCACCTAATGAGTGTCAATCATCTTCAGCATATTATATCCCACATCATGCAGTGGTTAAGCCAAGTAGCGTTTCTACACGTCTGAGAGTTGTCTATGACGCCTCAGCTAAGGATAGTCAGGGTCGGTCACTTAATGACACATTATTAACAGGCGTTAAGTTGCAGGCAGATATTAACAACATTCTTTTACGATTCCGACTCCATGCAGTCGTATTATCAGCCGACGTACGTCAAATGTATCGTCAAATCATCATCACTCAGGAGCATAGGGATTATCAGCGTATCTTATTCAGATGTTCACCAGACGAATCAATTCAAGAATTTAGAATCAATCGCGTAACATTTGGAGTGTCGTCCGCGCCATTTCTGGCCATACGTACCATGCATCAGCTAGCTCAAGACGAACAGGAGTCCTACCCTCTCGCAGCAGAGGTTTTGCGGAACGATCTTTACGTAGATGACGTAGTCACCGGCTGTAATAACATCCAACAAGCAGTTAATTTACAACAACAATTAGCTAAAATCATGGCTGCCGGTGGTTTTGAGCTCAGGAAGTGGTCCAGCAACCATGCGGCTGTACTGCAAAACATACCTGAAGAACATAAGATGGTACCAGATTTGACGTTCGACAGTGACACCAACTTTATTAAAGTTCTTGGCCTTGCCTGGAATGCTCATCAAGATGTTTTTAATTATCAAGTCAATCAAATTCCACGCGGCTGTACAAAGCGGACAATGCTTTCTGAGCTTGCTCGTATCTATGACCCTATCGGTCTACTTACACCATTAACATTTTTAGCCAAATTTCTTATCCAACGTCTGTGGTTATTGGGAACATCTTGGGATGAACCAGTACCCGATGACATTCATAGCCTTTGGACGAAGTATACGCATCAATTATCAAATCTTTCTCAATTACGTATTCCAAGACGTATTACACATGGTGAAGCAGCATCTTATCAAATTCATGGCTTCTGTGACGCTAGTGAAGCAGGTTATTCGGCAGCAGTCTATCTTCGTTCCAGCATTTCTCAAGATCAATATCAAGTCTGTCTGGTGAGCGCAAGATCACGTGTTGCTCCCACCAAGCGGAGAACGCTACCGAGGCTCGAGCTATGTGGTGCATCATTACTAGCAGATCTCATGAGTTATATCATTAACATATTTTCTAACATCATCAACATTGAGGACGTGTTCGCATGGTCTGATTCCATGATAGTGCTGTCATGGATCAAATCAAATTCAACCAATTTTAAAGCATATGTTGGCAATCGTATAGCAAATGTTCAAAGAAAACTAGCAAATGCTACCTGGAAACATGTGCCAGGCAAGCAGAATCCAGCTGATTGCGCAAGTCGTGGTTTACTACCCGATGAGCTCATTAGCCACGCCCTCTGGTGGACTGGACCGGAGTGGTTATCATTAAATCAGAATCAATGGCCTAACGAGCCAACAAATACAGAATCACACCGCTTCACGGATGGTGATGTAACCTGTGAGCGGCGTATCACAGTGCTAGCAAACATCATAATCGATACCAACCCTTTGGATAATCTCCTTATCAAATTTTCATCATTAAAAAAGACTCAACGTATTTTAGCCTATTGTCTCAGATTCATCAACGCATTACGCAAAAACAAAACAGTTGATCATGACCATATAACAGAAGCTGAGCTAAGCAATGCCCTTATGGTACTTGTTAAACACGTACAACATATTGAATTCAAAGACGAAATCAAACAGTTATTAGCAGGAAAAGTTTTACCTAAATCTTTTAGGAAACTTAACCCATTTATAGATCACTCTGGTGTTTTGCGGGTGGGGGGAAGGCTCTCTCGTTCTGATTTAGAATTTGAAACAAAACATCCATCTTTGCTTCCTCGCAAACATCTTTTAACTCAGCGTATCATTCAATCGGTTCATAACGAGCATATGCATCCAGGATTACAAACACTTCACTTTTTAATTCTTCAAAATTTTTGGATTTTGTCACCAAAGCGAGCAATCCAACAAGTTTTAGCAAATTGTTATCGGTGTTTTCGTACCAAGCCAACAACACTTCAGCCTAAAATGGCAGATTTACCAAAATCACGTATAACCCAATTAAAAGCATTTCAAGCAGTTGGTTGCGATTACGCAGGACCCTTCAATGTAACCCCCGTCAAAAAGCGTGGGACTCGCGTTACGAAGGCGTACTTATGTCTTTTTGTGTGCTTTGCCACAAAAGCGCTCCACTTAGAGTTAGCATCTGACATGTCGTCTGCAGCATTCTTAGCGGCATTGCGTAGATTCATTGCTCGACGTGGTAGATGCAACATTATCCATTCAGATTGTGGAACAAATTTTAAAGGCGCTCAATCAGAGTTGGCCAACATAATGAAAACGGCTTGTGAGACCGAACATATAACATTTAATTTCAACCCTCCTGGGGCCCCCCACTTCGGAGGACTTTGGGAAGCTGGGGTCAAGTCCGTAAAGACGCACCTCTATCGGGTAATAGGTACACAAATACTGACATATGAAGAACTAAATACAGTTCTAGTCCAGATAGAATCATTACTTAACTCTAGACCATTATGTTCAGTTAGCACGGATCCCAATGACATCACGGTACTCACACCAGGCCATTTCTTAACACTAGCACCATTAACTTCATTACCAACACCAGATTATACAGACATACCAACTAACAGGCTGACACGCTGGCAACTTTTGCAGCGAATGCATCAAGATTTTTGGTCACGATGGCATTCTGAGTATCTTACCACTTTAACGCAACGCTTGAAATGGAATAAGTCCTCACGTGACGTTCAAATCAATCAGTTAGTAATTATCAAAGACGAATGTTCTCATCCGTTACGATGGCGGTTTGGTAGAATTATAAAGCTATATCCTGGTCGTGATGGGATTCCTCGTTCGGCTACGGTCAAGACTGCTCAAGGTACTATTGACAGACCTTTAGTAAAATTATGTCCTCTCCCTGATGGACATGAGTAAATTTTCACCACTTTAAACAACAAAAAACATAATTATCATATTCATTATTAGTTTGTATTGTATTTATTACGGACACAATTACACATCATAATATATCATCAAATCATAATTATTCATCTATCATAATAACACACCAGTTTTTGGTTGATATGGACGCAGCTTTCATTGTAGAGTTCTGTCTCCATAGTTTCGCCAGCAGGGGGGAAGAATGTTAAAGTATCAAAAAGTAAATAAACAAACACTAATCTGACTAATGCACGGTCACTCTTCCTCATTCCAATCCCATTCCCATTCAATCATTCATTCACTTCCTTGCAAACAAAAATCCTAATTTCCAGTCAGTCTCTCTTACTCACTCAACAAGTTACAAGCAATGCGCGGATCCGCGCGCAGGTTTACCGGCTTTCAACAGACTATCAAATCTACCTGCACTGACTTTCTCCAACAATTCGCGAGTGTTAGTGGCAAAAAGGGACGTCTCTGGAACTGTGAGTGAAGTGGCGCCACGATATAATCGTCGACAGCGAAGACCCGTGAGTACCCACCTTCCTCCCATATTCATTGTTCTACGTGACTGTGCATGATTAAAGTTCGCCTACGGATTTATACAGTTCTACGAAGGGTTTAGCATATCAAACAACACAACAGTGAGAAAAAAAAAATTAAAATCGTCTCCTCGAGCCCTTTACCTTGATACTTGATAGTTTATAAGGGGAAAAAAATTTGAAGACCAGAAATCTGTCATTTTAATTTGTATATAGCCAGTGTCACTCTCACAATCAAGACAAATCTAATGACTCTCAAGCTAAAAGCCAAGGCGTTTAGGCTACAGAGCGTGCCAAAGAAATATACATACATACAAACAAACATACATAGGTACATACCTACACTCGAAAAACAAAACTATAACATAATATACTTTACTGAGGTACCGAAAATAAAAAAAATATAATATTGACTAAAAGTCATTGCGTGGACATGGTCCTTCTGTGACCATTCACTACTCTATGACACAGAAGCATTATACTTACGACCTTTCTTAAATAAAGGTATTTTATAAACAGTATCTTTCTACTTTTATGAAAGGTAAGTAAAGCTATAATGAACTCAATTTTTGTAGTAATATTTTACGACATTATTTTGTAGTGCTGAGCTCTCGCAACGTGACGCACGTCCACCTAGCAACACGACTCGCCCCGCACTGAATTCCTGGACGAGTGCGGGGATGATTGTAGTCACGGAATTTAAACGGTCGCATTTTTAATTTATTATAATTAAAATAGCACATATTTTAAAAAAGTAACAAAACCAAGTTATTGTCATTTGTATTGCAATGCAGTAGATATTTTTTTTAGTCTTTTGTTAAAAAATGAAGGAGTAAAATGGTTTCATCTCAACGATTTGGAGGTGATTTGGTGTATTTTTTTCTTATTATGTGATACCGATACATACATTCTGGCTAAACCAAGTTACGTATCATATCATGAAGATTACTACCTATTTTCAGATGTAGTTTCTCAGTCAATGGCTACGAAAAACTGTTTCAACTGCACGCTATTTTTAAGCTTTTTCGAGAGAGCGGCCTTAAGGAGGAGTTTGAATACTTTGGCACCCCTCTCCAGTACTTTATGAGGACCTGTATAAGCTGGCTTAAATGAACATGATGCCACGTTATCTTAAAAAGACGTGTGACGTGGTGGCTAGGTCCCTAAACACGAATATGGCCCGTCTATTAGAATGACGCGATGCTGATGTCGGTTGAATATTCGTCTTTCAAACCTCTAATAAGCTGTAGGCATAGGTACATATCAGAAACGGGTTTCTCACAGTTAGGGCAGTTAAAATTGCAATTTGTAGTCAGTTTTCTTAGCTCTGATGCATATATAGGTATGGTTTCATTCTGGTTTTGCAGTCTTGAAATAAAACGATATTGTTGTACCCAAATACTTGGTTTGGGGTCTAGGTAATCATCCAGTAGTATCGTGAGGTCTTGGAATGCCATATCAATTGGATCATCAGGTGCACAGAGATCGTATAGTCTTTCATATAGTTCAGGTGGTAATGAAGATAACAAGATGTAAACTTTCATACGTGGATGATCGAGTAGTTATTTAGTAAAATGTGTAATTCCAACCTTTTTATGAAGTTCTTGAAGGATTCTTTTTCTTGTTAGGGTTGTAATTGCGTTTTGGGTTGAATCGTTGTAATTTGTTCTTGGCTTTTTTTATCTGCGATCTTAGTTCTCTGATTACTCAGTGTGGTAGGTATTTTTTTAATTTAAGTAGTTGTACCTTTAAGCACGTCGTTAAATCTTCAAATTCAAATCTGTAGTCGATTTCATTCTGTTGATTTTCGTCTGCCGTTTCAGATTCTATGTATTCTTGGGCTTTATGGAATTTGAGTAAGTTGTACTATAGGTTTTCAATTCGTAGTGTAATCTCTTCGTCGGAGATGTCGGTCAATGCATTAATTGTATTTTGAACCTTACTCAGATTACCTTTTAAAGTTCCTCGTACACGTTTTTGTCTAGTGAGTTCAATATTTGCCATCGTCGTCATTGGGAAACCCCAACAAAACCATGGCAAAGAATCCACATTGATGGCCCAGTGGCTGGTCATCAACTTTTCGTACTAGTGGACGCATTCTCTAAGTGGGTAGAAATTATTGCAACAAAAACAACCACAAGCACGTGGTGTGTAAACAAATTAAAAGATGTTTTCTGTACTTTTGGAATTCCCCATACACTAATATCAGATAATGGACACAGGTCACGATTGAGGTCAGTTCACCTCAACTGAATTCGAAACATTCCTTAAAAGAACTGGTGTTGTACATCGCACCTCTGCCCCTTACCATCCGGCTACAAATGGGCAAGCTGAAAGGTTTGTCCAAACAATAAAGAAGACGCTCAAGAAGATAGAAGAAAATAAGGGGAACCTACACGACAAATTACGATCCATCATGAGGCAGTTGAGACGCACACCAAATAGCGCAGGTCAGACCCCATATGAAATAATGTTTGGTCGGGGAAATAAGAACAAAGCTACATATTATGTTTCGCAAGTAAGGGCCACAAGACAATGCAACACACTCCACCATTACAACTGGCATCAAGATGTTTACTCCAGGAGACAAGGTGCAACTACGTGCATATCGAAACCCAGATACAAGGTGGGAGTTCGGCAAGGTACTGCGTCGTCTGGGCCAAGTCCACTATGAGATACGAACTGAAGACGGAGGGGTGGTGCGACGGCATGTGGACCAGATGCTGCAGGCTGGAGCCGTGGCATTGAAATTTGTGGCGGAGGACTGATATATCTGTGGTTTTGGTTACCTTGAAAACAAGTTCTCAGTGTGTAAATAAAGTATTTACTTGAGCCTAAATATGACTAAATTATTAAATACAATATCTCATAGTACTCATGGTAGGTAATGTCTTGTGGGGATGAAATATAAGGGTTAAAGGTTTGTGGTCTGTAACCAGTATGAATTTCCGCCCGTAACAGTAATGAAAAAATCGTCTGGTGGCGTCGTCAGGCGGCTTCACCAGACGGCGTCGTCAGGCGGCGTAGTCAGGCGGTGTCGTCATGCGGTGTTGTCAGGCGGCGTGGTCAGGCAGCGTCGTCAGGCGGCGTTGTCAGGCGTCGTCATCTGTTTTGCGTTTTGCGTTCTGCGTTCTATGGCTGCGTTCTGCGTTCTGCGTCCTACGGCTGCGTTCTGCGTTCTGCGTCCTACGTCCTGCGTTTTGCGTTTACGTTTTGCGTTTTGTTTTGCTTTGCTTTGATTTGTCTTGTGAAAAAGATTTGTTATAAGTACACGGTTCCTGTTGGATACAATTTTTATGTATAGGAACCATGCATTTTTCTAGGATATAAAAGTAGCCTATGTCATTCTCAGACCCCAAAACTACCACCATGCAGATACCACGCCAATTGCCCCTTAAAAACAAAAACAAATTATCCAACGGGAACCGTGTATTCTTCCGGGATAAAAAGTAGCTCGTCGTCGTTCCCTTCTCAAAATTACCACTATGCAAAGAATTATGTTAATCCCTTGCTCTCCTGGTACATCAAGAAGGAAGTTTGTGCTGAATCTTCTGCTGGTCCAACTCCGCAAGGGTTGCAGTATAACTCTGGCTGTGGCTTCCTCGGGCATTGCTGCAACTTTGTTTAGCGGTGGTCGGACTGCACATTCCGTTTTTAAGTTGCCGCTTAATCTTGCAAACAAAGATACCCCAACAAGCAATATTATCAAAAACAGCGGCCGGGGACCTTTTGCAGCAGTGCAAAACGACGACGACGACGTGTCGCCAAAGAACGAGTAGGTGGCCTTAACGCCTTTTAATTTTGTTTAGGAATTCTACCACCCAAAAGAATACCTTTTATAGTCATCACCACATTGATCACATTTTGGTCAGGCGGTCCGTTCTTACACATTAAAAATTTCCACGCGAACAAAGTCGCGGGCAACAGCTAGTTAAATATAAGTAGGTATATGAAAACGCACCGGATTTTATTTCCAAATAGTTTCATAAAATTATTTTATTTGACACTCACGGTGTTAATATATTTGTAACTTTCAAAAAGGTAACGCTAATAGCTCAGTTAAAAAACATATGCATATTACCTAGTGGAATCCCGCTAATATGAAAATTTTCTTTTCTATAGGTCACCAATCACCATATGCCTATGTATATACCTATACATCTAAAGAGATTTTGATTTTCATTTGTCGGTTTCGAATGAAGAAATATAATAATTCTTTTGTCGAAAAAAGTTTCGAGAGAGGAAATATAATTCCTATATCGAAACTAATTTCGAAAGACGAATCATTATTCTTGTTTAGAAACCGGTTTCGAACCTTGGTTTCGAATGTGGCCGAAGGGGAAAATTTGATATAATATTAAGTACTTTTACTAAAAGATTACAAATGCACTTAGTTTTAGGTCATTTTCTATGGAATAATGACGACAGTTATAGACATAGTTACATTTTATAAGTTGGTTGTCTATTACTACTCATTAACTTTGAGAGTCTGGTTAGGGGCGATATTTTTCCTCTTAACTTGTTATGTTATGTATACTAACACAGTAAATACTTTTCAAATGCCTAAAATAACGGTTTCGTTTATATGTAGAAGACACACTGGAAAAAGAATTACCGTTGTAAAGCATTATTTAACTACGGAACCCTGCACATTACCTCCCTTTGCGTGCGCTGCGAAAATTATTGATGATATAACAAAATAATAAACTCGAATTTTAGAGGACCCATCAATACAAACAGAAAAGGCCGTGATACCATATGACCATTATTATTGTTATCTCATTTTTTTATTAAAAAATTAATAGATACGACAAAGCTGATACTGCTAAAAACTGATACCAAGGTGCGAATAACGTGTTCTACGTTATTCATACCTTGCGACTTATGACCAACTATTATTGTTATCTCACTTTTTTTTATTAAAAAAATAGTAGATACGACAAAGCTGATACTGCTAAAAACTGATACCAAGGTGCGAATAACGTGGTCTACGTTATTCGCACCTTGGTATCAGTTTTTATCAAAATAAATCACACTGTTGAGGGTGTGGCAGGATGGTAAAACGCAGCGTTGAGCGAAAAGATTTATATTTTCAAAATGTGGGTTGGAGTACACTGATTTTAGCTAAGGGAGCGCGCGCTGTCCGTGGCATTGGGTTTGGCACTGCGTCATGAAATTTTTAATGGCGGCTCAGGACTCGCCCTTTCCCCCGCTCAGACCCCGCGCACTCCCTGTTACAATTTTTATGCATCGTTTACACGCCCCACCCCAGTGCTGCTTCAGCAGCACTCACCATCAACTGGCACTCGAGCGACACGTGTGACCGGTCTGGTCAAGATCCCGGTTTTGGTCTTTACTCGAATCATTCTGACTCGGTCGTCTTTTCCGGAGATCACTTCCTGAATGATTCCCTTGGGCCACGAGTTGCGGGGCCCATCTGGATCCACTATCACAACGAAGTCACCTACTTGCAGGTTTTTTCGTTCCTCTTGCCACTTCTTCCGTGGCAGCAAGTCCGGCAGCACCTCCCTGACCCATCTGCGCCAGTACATATCGGCTAATCTTT
Source organism: Lacanobia wlatinum (assembly GCA_947578705.1). NCBI lineage: Eukaryota > Metazoa > Arthropoda > Insecta > Lepidoptera > Noctuidae > Lacanobia > Lacanobia wlatinum. The sequence goes on from OX388039.1 coordinate 13,897,593, forward strand.
GGGAGATCCGCCACTGTTTTCGCAAATAAGCATCCGAGTCATCAAATTTCCCAATGTGAGGTAAGCCTGACGATGACCCTAGCAAGAAATGGTTGGGAGTTAACGTTTCGGGATCATTAGGGTTCACAGATACGTGAGTTAAGGGCCGGCTGTTCACCATATTCTCTACTTCCGTCAAAAGAGTATTTAGAGTTTCATCTCTGGGGGCACGTTCTTTTAAAATTATTTTCAGGCTGTTCTTCACGCTTCGGATGAGCCTCTCCCACGCCCCACCCCAGTGGGGACTCGCGGGCGGTATGAAAGTCCATTTGGTTCCGCGGTTCAAGGCCTCATCTTTCAACACTTCTTCATCCAATTCTTTTATACCCCTTTTCAGCTCCGTATCTGCTCCTCGTAAGTTTGTACCGTTGTCAGAGTACAAGTGCAGTGGCCATCCCCTTCTCGCGGCCATCCTTCGTAATGCCATAATAAAGGAGTCGGTTGTGAGTTTTGTGACTACTTCCAGATGAATAGCTCGTACTGTCAAGCACGTGAACAAGACGCCGTATCTTTTCTCGCGGCGCCTCCCCACCGTCACTTCCATGGGACCAAATAAATCCACACCGCAGTAAGTGAAGGGCCGTTCATGATGGGCCATTCGAGCAACGGGTAAGTCTCCCATTCTTGGTACCTCTGGTTTGGATTTTCTTATTCTACAAGTTGAGCATTTGGATGTTACTTGTTTGACAGTAGGTCTAAGTCTAGTGATCCAGTATCTTTGTTTGATCTCATTTACAATTGTTTCTTGATTTCCATGTGCATAGTAATGATGATAATATTTGACGATCAATCTCGCAACGTAATTACGTCCATCTAATATAATAGGGTTTTTAGTTTCAGGTATGATGCCAGGTGCAGCTCCGATGCGGCCCCCGACGCGCATTACTCCGTGTTCGTCCAGGTAAGGAGATAAGGTAAGTAACTTGCTTGTTTTTGGTACACATCTGTGGTTTTTTATTTCAGTTAATTCGTTGCTAAACGATTCAGCTTGCGATTTCTTTACTAATAATATTTCAGCATTCCTCATAGTGTCGTCGAACTCAAAAGTAAGTTTCTTGCATTTATTTATGAATTTCAGTACTGTGACTGTTCCTAAGTTACCCTAGGCTGATAAAATTTTCGTTTTTCCTAAAATTAACCTATTGTTAAGTTAGGTCCTGCCGGTAGGCAGGAGGACCACGCCCCGCCAGCCGCGTGGTCCCGTAGGGCTCGTCCCAGACTGGACACCCTCCCGCCAATAGTAAGAAATGAATTCCCAGAAACTACTGCCTTGTCCGACCTTTGAGGCTGCGGGACAAGGAGGGGATGCAAGGTGAAGTTAATATTGGGAATTCACGGTTAGTATACATACGTAAAACAATAAATAATTATGGAACAATAACGAGATTACAATGTATGAAGTTAAGAAGACAAGAGGACTGCAAAAGGGAAAATGACACGTAACGCTTGTATGAAATAGTTAATTTCAAACGCGATAGTGAATTTCTTTACAATAATCTAGAGACCCACCCCAGTGATGTACGGCCGTCTTACAACTGCCTGTACATCGGACGTGTGCCGTCGATCCTAACGGGCATAGGTCTAGAGAGAACCTACTGCGGTCACAACAGTACACGTTCCCTACACTCAAGCATGTCTTACACAATCCTAAGGCAGAGGACTGCGAAGTGCCTCTGTCATTGAGCGAGACATGTTTCCAGAAATACTGGACGCGCTCTATATAAATTAGCCCCTTACATCGGCCTATCAACCCTTTACTAACGCATTATATAACTTAGCACAAGCGTACCGCGTTGTCAGTCGTTTGCATAACTCTTTACACCGATTCTTGTTATCTGCGGAAGCGGATTTTGGGTTCGTCGCTTCACACTTCCATAATCTACCCATTTTTGGAAGACACTAGAGTACTGCGGCGACCTTTGCTACGTCTAGCAACGAGCGTTCCATCTAGGCTTCATAATATAAGTATTTCGCTAAATATTATTTTTTTTATATCAGTGAGAGGCCTCGGGGGCCGGGTGTGATTTAGCGAGATACAATCCCTATCGTCCATTAGGAGGGCTATCAATTCACTTCAACCCGTACTTGGTGAAGCCTACCCCAATGGAAGTGTGCAAATATCAAGAACAGTGCAAAGTATTCTGCACTCAGTCAGTCCATAGGGAGAGGCAACCTCTACTAATGTTTGGTTGATATGACATAACCTTAGATATTGCAAGGAAACATTATAGTTCAAACAGGCCCTAACTTGTGGCGAGTATTATTCGGTTCAGCCTTCCATAAGCAGTGTCTTAGTGCAGTGTCTTGGTAAGGTTTGTCTAAAGTCAGTTTAGAGTCATTGTTGTATACAGTCTGTTGCTATGTCTAAAGCACACTCTATAAGAAGGCCTTCTCCGACTCCCTAAAACCAAACACATATGTCGGTTACCTCGTTTAGGTCAGAGAGGGTTATAAGGTAGGATAATACACACAGCACTCACCCATTAGTTCACCAACACACACACACCACACATATTAAAACTAAATTAATCTAACTTAGATTTAACTTAATAAATAGTACTGGCTAAACTATGGGTTACAACAACACAACGCGCCATTTGGCATTCAATGAGTCCCTTAGCCTATACAGAGACATCGCCTCCGAACTAACCAACCCTAACTCCCGTTAACCTAAAACAGACGTCTGTTTACTAGCGTGGCCAAAGCTTGAATCCTCGCCTTTTCCAAATCGTTGTCCCAAGATAGCAGGCTGCTTTCTAGAAACTTCCAAAACACTTTTGTTTTTCTTGTATCTTCATTCTCGTAAGGGTCGTTCATAAGCAGGTACCCAGAGTTTTTGATAAGTGCGACGTGCTCGCGGCTATTCCAATATCGACTCTTAGAAATCGTAGAAAAAGGTCGCATTTCAACTAACGTAAAATATTGCATTCTACAAGCACATGTGCGCGTTCCATAAATTCAATATTGAGTGCCTCTCCAATAGCTACGCAATTTTAAAGCTGATAACATATTTTGTAATTCTCGGAATAGTAAAAGTGGCAGGTTGGCCCTTACCATTAAAAGTAAAATTTATGATTTTTCTAAGTGTCTGATAACTTGTGAGCGTTTCGATACAAAATAAATATCTTGTATTAATAGGACTCATGAAGCGTCACAGTACCAAAGAAGCTGATCGACGTAAGCGAAGCCAGGAACTGAAACGGGTAGCATCAGGTACAGGTAAGTTAATTTCTTGCGCATCTGTTCTTATTAAATTAATACACTCTAATTGTGTTTCTTTTCTTTCAACAGATGTGACGTCATGCGGCCATTCGTCTTCTTTGCATCGTAAGAATGTAGGTCCGTAAATCCAATCATCTTGCAGGACGGGCCAGGTATAATTTTCTCTCGTAGCAATGTCAGCCACGTTTAATTTTGTGGGCACGTATCGCCATTCATTTTTCTGCGTCAACTCGTCAATTTCGCCTAAACGGTTTGCTACATAGGTATACTTTATAGTCGCGAGCATTATTTCTTATCCAGTGTAGCACTGTCGTTGAGTCACTCCAGAATATTCGTCGCTCGGGCTTCATGGTATGTTCCCTAGCCACTGAGTCTGCTAGTCTAGCCGCTAGGACAGCCGCTTGAAGTTCTAAGCGTGGTATAGTTATCGGTTTGTTTCCTACAACCCGACATTTACTCGCGATTAATGCTACGCATGTATTATCTTCGTTTTCAATCCATCGCCAGTACGCGACCGCGCAAATCGCTTTACTAGACGAGTCACAGAATATATGCATCTGTAGGTTTCTATAATAATTATCTTGAGTCACGACCTTTCTATCATTGATATTGCAACAGCTGTGCGGCGTAGCGCTCGTAGCCGATGTCGCGTCTGCTACGCCCGTAGCAATATTCGTAGCACTCGTAGCTGTAGCGTTTGAGTTAGAAGGCGGGGAGATCGTATCTGTCTTCTCGCTCGCTCCCGTGGTAGCAGCCGCATAGTGTCTCGGCAAGCTAACATCTTGTAATGATTTCAATAAGTAAATCCATTTTGACCATTTTTCAAACACTATATCGGGAACTTGGTCATCCCAACTGATATTTATTTTCCAGGTTTCTTGTAATATAATTTTTCCATTGATGGTGTATGGTGCTAGGATGCCGTATACGTCAAAAATGGACATTAATACACGTAACATTTCCCTCTTGGTAGGCTTTTGTGTCCCATTTATAATAGCTTCGGGTATCCGCTTGAAAGATACGTCGAATCTCAAAGTATCATCACTTGGATGCCAAATCAATCCAAGCGTGCGTTCGCCTTCATACTGTTGGCCTATTTTGAATTTGACGGCTGCATCACCTAGTAAATCTTTAGGCAGGCTCGCAAGTACTTGTTTACTGTTGCTCGTCCAATTCCGCATCTCGAACCCGCCTTTCTTGTGAATAGATATGACGTCATGAATCAGTTGTATTGCGGTTTCTTCGTTAGGTAGGCTGTCTATATAATCATCCATATAGTGACTTTTATGTATGGCAGAGACCGCGGCAGGCACTGATGACTCATACTGCTTTGCGTTTTTGTTTTTTATAAATTGGGCTATAAAGGGCGAGCAATTGGCACCAAAAATTAGAGACGTCATCACGTAGGTGCTTATAGGTCCTTCTGGTTCTTCTCTATATAGAAAGCGAAAGGCGTCTCGATCTTCAGGTTGAATTTTTACTCTGAGGAACATATCTTTAATATCTCCAGATACGGCTACTCGATTTTCTCTAAATCGCAACAAAATGCCGAATAGCGACATAAGTAGGTCAGGGCCTTTTAGTAAGTAATCGTTAAGTGATAACCCATTTGTTTTGGCTGCTGCGTCAAACACTAAACGCAATTTCTTCTTGTTTGGGTTATCAACCCCGAAATGAGGTAAGTACCAAGTTTTTGGTGACATTTGCGTTGCTACATTTTTCTGCGTAGTCATTGTCAAGTAGATGTCGTATGCGTTCTTCGTATCTGTTCGCATAATCCTTGTTCCTTTTTAATTTCAGTTCTACTCCTTTCAATCTGCACAGAGCCGACGGGTACGAGTCCGGCATCGTAGCTTTCTCGTCTCGCCAAGGTAAGCCGACCTGCCATTGGCCATTGATGAGTACTGAAGTTCGTTCTAAATGTTCTTCAGCGCGTAAGTCTTCCGAGTTCTGCCTGGGCTTGCCAGACACGCCCATGGACTCGATTGAGAACGATCTTCGCACTTCCTCCTGTATCTCTCGCAGTATACATTCGGTTTCTATAACGTCACTAGTGACAAACAATGAGGAGTGACGTATAGAAGAATCAGGTAGGTATACATTAGGCACCCTTCCATGCAGGCACCAACCCAGAGGCGTCCGGGTGGCACAGGGTTCATCAGGTTTTCCCACTCTCATTTCCAAAGGTAAGAGAAGGTGGCAATTGTCTTGTCCGATTAAAACTTGTGGTTGTAGTTGCGTTTTAGTGCATAAATGATGGCTGACGTCACATAGGTGCGTGTAGTTTTTGGTATTTACTGTTGACAAACTTTGTGGTAGATTTAATTCCTTTACGATTCGCGCATCAATTGTAAACATCTTGTTATCAACACCGCATAAGTTCATCTTGGCGCGCTGTGCACTGCACACTAGTTCGGTGTCGTTCCATGCGCCACACACACGAAGACATTCCCGGCGGCCGCGCAGCCCCACTTTCTCGGCCAGCGAAGCGCTAACTAACGACACAGTCGAGCCGTCGTCAAGCAGCGCGGTCGTGCTCACACTACCGTTGGGTCCATGAATGTTTATAGGTACAATTTTTAACATTACGGAACAGCTGACATTGATGTTTGTTATTGTTTCGGTTGAGACTTCAGTACGGATTGCACTGCTGGCACGGGTTCACTGTTGTCTTGACGGGGCACATAATGTAATAAGCGGTGATGAGATTGTCCACAATTGTTTACGTCGCAGCTGGGAGCGGTGCACGTGTCCCTACGATGTTGCGCGAGTAAACACTTATAACAAATACCGTTACGTTTAACATGCAGCCATCTGTCCTTTCGTAGCGATTTTTTAAACTTTTTACACTCAGTTAATTTGTGACTAGCAGTACGACAATAACGACACTTGTCCTCACTTTGTCCATCTTGCACTAGCACTGTTTGAATATTGTTTACTCGATTATCACTATATTTACGTTTGGAATTTATTGTCTGTTTTAGATTGTAATAAGGTAGCACTGCAGGTTGATATTTTCACAGCTTCTTCGGTGAGGAAATCTGACAGTAAATCCAGTATAGGTTTTGTTGATTCGGCAGTGATGAACGGGTAACTATAATCTGTCCACTTCGCGAGCAGGATAGTAGGCAGCTTAAATAGGATGATGTTAGCTACATCCATGCCTTGTAAGTATTCGTGGCGGCCTAGGGCTCGTACAGCTGCGACGTAATTCCTTATTTTGACGGAAAACGGTACTATTTCTCGATGGTAATCTGTAGACAGATTGTTCATCCTTTTGATGTCTGAAACAATGCGGGAAAGGATGACGTCAACGTTTCCGAATTGCAGTTTCAACGTGGAAATTACATCTGCAGACGAAGCACCACTGATGAGCAGGCCAGCTACGGCTTCTTGAGCGGCACCGCGTAAACACTTCCGCAATCGCCACAGGTTTTCCTTATCTGTGAAATTACAGACTTCCGTGGATTCCGTATACGCTTGCTCGAACTGCAGCCACTCCCTTGGGTCACCGCTGAAACTAGGAAGTTCTTTTGGTGTGCTGAGACGACTTATCAATTTGGTATTTTGCTGGATAGCAGAGGACTTCACGAGTTCGTTGATTGCGCTCGCAAGCTGCTGGACTGTTCCTTCTGCGTCGGCCGGGTTCGGGTGCAACTTGTGTTCGTCACTGTCGAGCTGCTGAAGCTCGTGTTGACTACGCTCCAACCACTTTTCAATTTCACCCGCGCCGTTACTTTTCTCCGATGTTTCTGATGGTGGACTGTATTCTTCATTGAGTTCTGCTAGGTCCGCCGCCAACTTTTTGTCGAGTTCCATTTCAATGCGCGCCTTCGCCTGGGCTGCTTCTAGCTCCAGTCTCTTTTTCTGAGCTTGAATCGATAGCTGTGATGACGATGGTTTCTTGGATTTGACGACCGACTGACATGATGTATGTGAAGGCGGATTTTGTCTTCCGGGTCGTTCCGACTTCACAACACTCGCGGCACAAGAACTTTTTCCTTTAGGTTCATCATCCTTTTTTTTGACTGGTGTAGGCGGTGGCATTTCTTGCGCTCCGGATACCGTTTGTAACTTCGCCTCCAACTCCTCCTTCTCTCTCAGTCTACTGGTGGTACTGCGGGTGTTTACCATGCTTCTCTTCGGCGGCGGAGTGTTGAACATTCGCGATCTGGCTCGAAGACCACTGTTGAGGGTGTGGCAGGATGGTAAAACGCAGCGTTGAGCGAAAAGATTTATATTTTCAAAATGTGGGTTGGAGTACACTGATTTTAGCTAAGGTAGCGCGCGCTGTCCGTGGCATTGGGTTTGGCACTGCGTCATCGAAATTTTTAATGGCGGCTCAGGACTCGCCCTTTCCCCCGCTCAGACCCCGCGCACTCCCTGTTACAATTTTTATGCATCGTTTACACATACTTTAATTCACACTTATTTTTTTGAATTACTCAAATCGAACATTCAAAAGATAGGTATCATAATTTTGTCAAAACAATACAATTTATCCAAACGATCCCCCACAGACACGACTGACACGCCGCCGCCGCAGTGCGCGCCCCGCCGCATTGTCATAGTCCGACCGAATAATGAAAATTAATGTTTGTTTATGAACTTGTGTTTGTTTATGTTTATGTTGATTTGCTGTACACCTACCACAGTGTATTTCTTTTGAATCCAAAGGTTGACTAATAGAGAAGGCCTCGTTGCATTAAGTCCGCCTATGTACCACTATTGTACATGAATTTTTAATAAATAAACTTATATTGAAATGTTTATTTTTCTTTAATATTGGTATGTTTGTTGGTAATAAATGAAATTAAGAATTAACGTCGGCTACGTTTGAAAAAAAAAGCAGGCAAAAAAAAAACCTGAGCGATGCCGATAGCATTTTGATACAAGTTGCTGTATGAAACTGTACAATGCGCCCATGCGCTCTACCAAATTGGCTCCTCTGCAACCACCTAGTCTATGAACGCACACTAATTCAAAAGTTTTTAAACATTTGCACATTCATATACGCGTAGTCGCGAGCGGAGCAACGAGCGACACAGCCTCCCCGTCTCAGTGTTAACGCACGACTGCCGCCTTCGCCCACACAGAGCTTTAAAAATATGGGAGACTCAATATTGAACATTTTCCTTGCAAAATATTGATTGATTTACATTAGCAATGTTCACTTTGTAGTACACTTTACCAGCAATTTTTCCATGTAAAAATATTTTTAAACTTCGAAGCCATTTGGAAGAAATATCCAATTGTTGTTTTCGTATGACAAAACTATATGTCATACGAAAACAACAATTGTTCATATTGTTGCATATGAATCTACCATATAATTTTTTTTTCAATCGTTTGACCCAGCCGTTAAGGGGGAATATCCTTTAGAAAGTAGCCTTTTGACGGCTCTAAAGCAGAGGTAGGGCCTTAAGAGACAGTTATAGCGTTGATCTCCATCATTAATTTTCGCTTTATTGGCATATCCAAGTCGTAAAGTCCTCTTTGAGGATCCCTCTTGCCAACAACTTTAGTCGTGCCTTCTATGTTCAGTTTGCACTCTCTAGTCGTCGACTTAAAAATCTGTTCTGCATCCTGTCTTGTGCAGCCAACGTCGAAAACAGATTTTTTGTTAATGATGGTACCAACCATACATCTTGGAGTGTTATCTGCTCCCTCTTACCATTGACATTTGATTCTACCATGACTGTGCCCTTTCCTAACGCTGGAATTGAAGTCCAATCCATCTGCGGTTGTCACTTTATGATCAGAGTCAAATTCATGATATTCGTAAAAGCATTCTCTGTTCACTGCTATATGTATTGTCGCTCCATTATCGACAAACCAGTGGACTTTGTGCTGAGCTGACTCTCCGAGCACGCATTTACCATGAGCGATATCTGTTGTACTTGTTTTACTTTCAAACCGGGTGCTGATGTGCTTGCAGTTGAGTTTGGTGACCTCCCATCCTTAATCCACTTTTTGCACTTACGAACTCTGTGCCCTCTACCAGAACAGTAGTTACAAATCAGTTCCTCGTCTTTATTTGGCTTTACGACTCGCTCTACTGGTGTTGTCACTAGTGCTTCCTGCTTGGAGCTCTCTTGACTGCCCAGATCTCTTTCAAACGCACAAAGATGACTTGATAAACTATCAACTGTTTTCTCAGTCTGCTTTAGCATAAGCGAGCTTGACTTGAAGTTGTAGGACCTGTCGTCGAGTGTGTCTAAGATTTTACTGATCAGGAACATGTCAGGAAGCTTAGCAGTTGCGTCAATCTTGGAAATCTCGACCTTCAAGTTATTCGAAATATTCTTTAATTTTGAAATATGAGTGGGGATGTCATCCGCCTTTTCATGTTTAAGTCCAAAGAATTCTGAACATAAGCTGTAGGCTCTATCTTCCGTTTGTCCATCAAAAAGTCTATGAAACTCCTGCCAGACTTCTCGTGCAGTTCTATACCTCATTACCTTCTTTAATGTTTCCTCATACATATTGGTAGTTAGCATGAGCAAAGCGCTAGTTTCAGCTTTCCTATATTTTGCTATCGCTGTGTTTACTATCGGTGCTTACTGCGGCGTCACCTGCTCCTTCGGAAAGAGTTGGTTTCTGGTTTCTGGAGTCTACCTTCCACTGCTTCTGAGGCACCCTCCGTGCCTTCAAGCATTATGGAAATTTTATACTTCCATGTTGACCAATTTTCTTTTCCTAGCAATTTTCCAACATACTTTCTCCTTTTTTTTAGGGCCAATAACCTCTTATAAATTGTGAGAGTATCCTAGTTCTTGTGGAATTAGGACGAGTAAAGTTCACACGAATTTATATGGATGGAAAAAAACATTTAGGTAGATTTAACAGTCAATTTAATATCCAAGTACAAAGTACAAATCAGAAGTCATTCAGGCATTCAGCCAGTATTAAATACAGGAGTGAACCTCTTTATATTTTAAAACCTCTTAACTTTTTTTTATGTTTCGGTATGCGGTGTTATTGATACTTATATTTTTTTGCATATTTGAACCGTAAGGTCATTGTATGACATTGACATCTTAATTTTTGGCATTACCCTAAAACAGTTTTGCTCTCAAAAACTATGATAATTGTGTAAATTTATACTTCAACTTCTTATCAGCAAACATACCAACCCGCTTATCTTTTGTTGAATATAAATTAAGTTCATGAGGAATGAACTGATGACCCCGTTCGTATAGTAAGTGCTTAGTAAATTAATTCACGATGAGTGCGCCAAACAATACAAACGCTCCACCGAAAGCAGACGCTCCACCGAAAGCAGACGCTCCACCGAAAGCAGACGCTCCACCGACGGCAGACAAGGCTCCAACCAAGACAGAAGCCGAACCCAGGATGAGTAAGCAAAAGGCAGACGATGCATCCAAACCAAACGCTCACAAAGTTACCAAGACTATCGTTACATCGCCAAATATCTATAAGCCCGTTGGACCTTACAGGTTTGTTATTTCTATTCAATTATGCAGTATCTATCTATGACAGTGCACTCAAACAGATATCTTGTCGAACTACTAATACCTGTGCAGTGTAATGCACTGTGCTAGAATAGATTTCGTGACATGTGCTTGGTTTTGACTGTGATCAGCAGGGTGGCACAACGTACAATAATAAATTGAAATAAATCAAAAGGGTGCACTTAGCCTTATGAACAACTTCGGTTTCAGCCAGGCAATATTAGCGGATAAAACTCTTTACGTGTCTGGAGTACTGGGCTTGGACCCTCAGGCACAGTTAGTACCTGGAGGCGCTGAAGCGCAGGCGCGGCAGGCTCTCGACAACCTGCGGCACGTGCTGGAGGCCGGCGGGGCTTCCCTCGAGGCCGTCGTGAAGACTACCATCCTGCTAGCTAACATCGAAGACTTCCAGGCAGTTAACCAGGTTTATGCAGAGTGTAAGTACAAATCTGAGTTTTCCACGCAAAATAACATGTTGTCGAATAATATCAAGTTGGTTATCTTATCAGCAAAACCAAAATATTCCGAAGCCAACAGACTACAAACAAGGAGTGATGTTTCACAATTGAACACTTAATTAGAACCAAGCGTTAATTGTTGCATGTTTATTTTCAATGCTAAGTAGGTAGGTACCTACATGACGTCACTTAGAACTGGCGTAAGAATTTTTTTTCAGATTATTCAGCTAAATTCGGTTATAAACACAATTGACTGAATAAACGTCATTTATCATCCATAAGGCCTTTTAATCTTTGGCTCGCTTAAAAGTTATCGTTCACCTAGCTACTGCCAAACGTGCGATAACGGGGAACAGGGACGCAATCCAATCTTTCGCTACGATAGCCAAGGTGTTGCTTAGCAGTGGGCAAGCAAGAAGATGAGACTACTTATGACTCAAACTGTGTGACTTTTCGTTCTCTCTGGTTTGGCCACTTCGGACGTGCGGAGCAGCCGCTATGACAATGGATGAACCGTGTCAATGACACGGTTCATATCTCGTTCATGTACATGACACGGAGTCATGTTCATGGATGAGATAATTGTGCTCTTTCATAATTTCACAGTAAAACATACTTACTTACGATATTATATCTAGATAAGTAGGTATACTTCCTTTTGCAGTAGGTAAAAATCGGCTATTGTGTTGTTTTTCGTTATGTTCATGTTTTTATTTAATCTTTTTGCGATATAGTATTGCTTGTCAAGTTTATTTCTTTCAAAGATTCAACGCATTTTATTTCAAATTAAACTTGACATTTCAAAAATGCCTGTAGTTCGGTCTGTCAAAAACATGAAGCTATTTGCACGTTCCAAAGCGTAGATCTCTATGGAGAAGAACGTGCAAGAAACACCTCTTTATATAATTTATTTATTATTTGTTTTATTCATTCAATAATAATATCATTTCGAGAATAATGAAAATAAATAGTATGGTTGGGTTTAGATAAGTGCTGCTTCGCAGGACGAAAAGTGAGGATATTAGAGGGTTCTAGGGGGTTTTCTGATACCCATGCAACATTTTTTTTTTTGCCGGAGACGCCGTTTTTTTTTTTTTAAAAATAAATAAAACTAGAATACTCTTTATAGGCGCGCGTTTGACCACTATCTCACCTGCTGGTAAGCGATGATGTGGTGGTAATTTTTAGGTTAGGTGAGTGTAGGAATTCATTTTTTTTTTATTACAACGCATTCCCAACCATCATTACGCGCATTAAATTACGCGTTCTCAACCTAAAAATTACGATTCTTGTTAACAATTATATTGAAAATCGTATTATGCCAGCAAAAATATTTACAGAAAAAAAAACATAATAAAAATTTCATGTTTTTCAAGTAAAGTCACGTGAAACGAAACGTACTGTCGCCATTTTGTTATTTTGTCAGGATCTATCACTCATTCCGTTCCCATCTCTGGTTTCGTGAATGTTTTACGTGTTGTTATATTTTTCGTGGCTTTTTGACAACTTTGGCTTGCTCACTGGATTTAAGAGCGACTCAGAATGCAATCCAACTCGGATAGGTTAGGTTAAAAGGCCCTTTGTAGTTATTTTTTTTATAAACTATCCAGAAGTAGGAGCCCCGCAAAGCGGGCTTCCGTGAACTGACTCTTCACAAATTTTGAGAAATTGACTGTGACTTTGAACTTGAATGTGTGGAAAATGATGGGGGTTGACTTCCCTCATCCACCTTTACCCTTCCCGTCCCGCCAAATCCCCCCAGAACCTCAGAATCCACATTTGCTATGACAAGACTACTGCACACAAAAAAAAGTCATAAAAAAAACTATTCATTTCCGTAATGAAGGGGGATGGCTTCAAACCACCACCAGAACCCTATCGAGGCAGCACATTTCTAAACTTTTACCGCATTTTCAGTTTTGGTAGAATTTTCGTCTGTAGATGGAGCTAAACAAGACTTAATAAAAAAATGACACAAATAATCGCCTCAAATCAGAATAAACTAATGAATACATAAAAACAAATGACGTTATCAAAAAACCCGACCGCTAAATACGACTAAAACTTATTTTTTTCAATTTTTTTCATTTTAGCGAACTGCCTCCGTGGTCGAGTAGATTAGGCCTTTGCCTTGTGATCCGGTGGTCGTGGGTTCGATTCCCACGGGAAGAATACTTTGTAAAGTTATTTCCAGTTTGGCTAGGACATTGCAGGGTTGAATTACCTGATTGTCTGATAAAAAGATGATTCCGTGCATCGGAAGGCACGTATAAGCCGCTGGTCCCGACCAACAAATGGTGGTCGTCAAATAAACCATTCAGAGGCCCTTGTGGCGATTTAGAAACTCTGACACTAGGGTCAGTGGGGTCGTTTAGACCTTACTACCCACACGATAAGGTTTTAGTGTAAAAAAAATTAAAATGGTCTCCTCGAGCCGATACCACTTGATAGTTTATGGGGGAAAAAAATTTGAAGACCAAAAATCAGTCATTTTAATTTTTATATAGCCAGTGTCACTCTCACAATCAAGGCAAATCTAATGACATCTCTCAAGCTAAAATCCATCAAGGCGTTTAGACTACAGAGCGTGCCAAAGAAATATACATACATACAAACATACATATATAGGTACATACCTATACTCGAAAAACATAACCATAACATACTTTACTGAGGTACCGAAAAGAAAAAATATAATATTGACTAAAAGTCATTGTGTGGACATGGTCCTTCTGTGACCATTCACTACTCTATGACACAGAAGCATTACACTAACGACCTTGTTTAAATATAGGTATTTTATAAACAGTATCTTTCTACTTTTATGAAAGGTAAGTAAAGCTATAATGAACTCAAACTCAATTTTTGTAATAATATTTTACGATAATATTTTGCAGTGCTGAGCTCTCGCAACGTGACGCACGTCCACCTAGCAACATGACTCGCCCCGCACTGAATTCGTGGACGAGTGTGGGGGTGATTATACGCGGAATTTAAACGGTCGCATTTTTAATTTATTATAATAAAAATAACACATATTTTAAAAAAGTAACAAAACCAAATTATTTTCGTTTGTATTACAATGCAGTAGATATTTTTTTTAGTCTTTTGTTAAAAAATGAAGGAGTAAAATATTACTCAACGATTTGGAGGTGATTTGGTGTATTTTTTTCTTATTATGTGATACCGATACATAAATTCTGGCTAAACCAAGTTACGTATCATATCATGAAGATTACTACCTATTTTCAGATGTAGTTTCTCAGTCAATGGCTACGAAAAACTGCTTCAACTGCACGCTATTTTTAAGCTTTTTCGAGAGAGCGGCCTTAAGGAGGAGTTTGAATACTTTGGCACCCCTCTCCAGTACTTTATGAGGACCTGTATAAGCTGGCTTAAATGAACATGATGCCACGTTATCTTAAAAAGACGTGTGACGTGGTGGCTAGGTCCCTAAACACCAAATTACGTACCATATCATGGAGTCTACCTATTTTTTTCAGATGTAATTTCTCAATAAATGCCGACGAAAAACTGCTTCATCTGCAAGCTATTTTTATTTTAAGCTTTTTTCGAGAGAGCGGCCTTAATAGGGTAGGCATTTCGCTTTTTCTACCGATGAAAATACCTGCCGGCATTCATGAATAAATAAATGGATAGGCTGAAAAAACTAGACACACGAGTGAATTACCCTATACGCTCGACATAAATGTCAGCTGTTTCTTGCAGTTTGGTTGAGTAGATAGGTGATAAAGTTTGTAAGAATTGAAGATTGGTAAACTTCACCGACAACAGTTTATTTTATTTCTTTTTTAATGTTTTTAAATAGAAAATCTTGTATTTACAATCACAAAAATAGAAAGATACTCAAGTAGGCAAGTAGATGAAATTCAAATACTGGAGGCGGGCAGCCCTATTGCGTGTTGACGTACCCCGCGGCTGTACGTAATTAATTCAAGGAGACGGCCGAGTCACAATACTGGTAGCTACCTCCCTTACCTACGTACCCCCCTTATCTCCGAAAAAGAGATAGAACTCTAAAAATATTCTATGTGATAGAAGTTAATGTAAATATTACAGGAAAATAATATGATATCTCTAAATAGGTAGCACGCTTTTTCAAAAATCAACAAATATTACATTAGTTCCACTATCGGTCAAGAGATGGCGCTGATTAAACTTCAATATATACAGCTGTATCGATAACATCATCAGTAACATTCTAAATATCATAGGTAAAACTCATAATGTATGTCTATCTGATCATAACACAGCACAGGTAGTTAAATTTGAATATGACCAAAAACCTATATCAGGTTATTATTACTTCATGTCCCTAAATGATCAAAGCACAGACAATGTCAATAAATTTATTGATTGTATAGGTAATTTATCTTTTTCTGAAATTTATGACATTTCTGACACGAATAAGGCTTTTGAAAACTTTCATGACACATTAATTATATTCTATAAATTGTGTTTTCCTCTCATCAGAGTAAAAAAACCAATTCAAATTCAGTCAATTAAAATGGATAACAAAGGGGATTAAAATGAGTAGTAACACTAAACGGAAGTTAAGATACAAATACTATTTAAACAAGACAAGTGACAATAAAACCAGTTTTAAGGTATACTCTAACGTATTAAGAAAATGTATCAACAACTTGAAATCTTTATGTAACTTTAAGCATATTGCACAATCCAAAAATAAGTGTAAAGCGTCGTGGGATATTGTTAAAAGGAGCACTGGTAACGAAACCCTGCGTGAATATATAAATAGTATAGACGACAACGGAACTATAACTACATCAGACTCTGATATCGCAAATGTGTTCAACAACTTCTTTATCGATATCGTTGAAACCAACACATCTTTTCAAAACAACACTAACAGTCTTAGTAATAATAAAAGCAATGACAACAGCATATTTTTAAATCCAACAAATCCTTCTGATTTTTTTTCCATATTAAAAACATTAAAAAGCACCAAGGCAGCCGGCTATGATGATATCACTACAGATCTCCTAAAAAACATCGCTCCGTACGTCGCAGAACCACTTTCTTACATCATCAACTTGTCATTAGAGCAAGGTTGTTTTCCGGATAAACTTAAGGTATCTGTAATAAAGCCACTTCATAAAAAGGCGTTAAAACCGATAAAAATAATTACCGTCCTTTTGCGCTAATACCGATTCTATCGAAGGTCTTCGAAAGAGTCATGTATAAGAGAATTCTCTCTTTTTTTGATAGGTACAATAGTCTTGCTAAAGAACAGTATGGGTTTAGGAAAAACAGATCAACTTCTCTTGCAGCGTTTAATCTGGTCAAATCGATTTTAAATAACATTTACGATAAAATAACAACATCAGCTTTGTTCTTAGACTTAAGTAAAGCTTTCGATTTTGTGCACCATTCGGTTCTCATCGATAAATTGAATAAAGTCGGTATAAGAGGACCAGCCTTAGAATGGTTTAAATCTTATCTATCGAATAGAAGTCAGATCACAAGAATAACTAAATTCGATGACAAAATTAACAGTATCATCAATTTTGATTCCCAACCTCGACTTAATAAATTTGGTGTACGACAAGGAAGCATTTCAGGGCCACCATTATTTCTCGTATACGTTAACGGTCTCCCTCAAGCAGTCGGAAAAGATTGTGTTCTTTTTGCTGATGACACAACCGTTATCTTAGATTGCAAAAATATTGAAACTTACGAGTCAGACATAAATAACACCTTCAATAAATTATCACATGGTCAGAAAACAATGATTTAAAAGTAAATATAGAAAAAACTAAAATAATAA
The DNA here is from genome assembly GCA_947578705.1 of Lacanobia wlatinum. Taxonomy (NCBI): domain Eukaryota; kingdom Metazoa; phylum Arthropoda; class Insecta; order Lepidoptera; family Noctuidae; genus Lacanobia; species Lacanobia wlatinum. The sequence continues at coordinate 13,914,596 of OX388039.1, forward strand.
ACTTCAAAACACATAAAAGTAAAAGTCTCAAACTTCAAATATCTCATGAGAATCAACTAGTTGAACAAGTTAACAAAACTAAATTTCTTGGTATAACACTGGATGAAGATTTCACCTGGAAAGAGCACAGTGATGAAATATGCATGAAAATTAATAGATTTGTTTTTGCTTTGAAAAAAGTAAAAGATGAGACATCCAAACCTACTGCTATGATGGTGTATCATGCTTATATATGTTCCTAAATATATAAATTCTTCTGAAATCTCAAGAATACTGATAGCTCAAAAAAAAATGCATTCGCTCTATCTTTAACATGGACTGGACTGAATCATGTAGACCAGTGTTTAGATCACACAAGCTTCTTACCGTGCCTTGCATATATATTTACGAAATCGCTAAATTTGTTAAAGCTAATTCATCACTTTTTGAAGCTAAAAACAATTTTAACAAACGGAAAGTTTATCAATATTTACTAAAGATCTCTGTACCCAGGATAGAACTATTCAGACGGAGCTGCGTATATATGGCACCACTTATATACAACTCATTACTGGTCTGGATAACTGAATAACCTTACCAGAAATTTTGTGCAGTTTTAAAAAAGTGGTTGATATCGCAATGTTTTTATTCAGTCAGCGAATTTCTCAACAAAAAGTCATGTCCATCCTATCACTTCAGGAATGCACTGTAGTCATTTATAGTTTGTATTTTGATACCTAAAACACGGTTAATGTGCCTTACGATTTGTGATGTGTGTTTAAATTTTAGTTTAAATGTATAATAAGATTATATTGGTTTTGTTTTGATATTTTAAATTGTTATTTTCTGAAGAATTCAAGAATTTAATGCGTGAAGCTGTTATCATTTGTGCACCTATCATGTAACAATTGCGTTTTACTGTTTTAGTGACACAAAAACCAGTTAATAGATTAATATTTGTATGCCATTAAATGGCGGAATGTGTCTTTGCACTAAATATGTTATTGTAACATCTATTTCTACCACATTTTATACAAATAAATGATATTATTATTATATTATTATTATTGTGTTAAAATTCTCTGACGAATATAGGCCTCAAGATGAAAAATTAAAAACATTTCGCGTTTTATATGATTGTACAGAACCCTCGGTGCGCGAGTCCGACTCGCTCTTGACCGGTTATTTTTTTTTCTTTCATATAAACCTCCTGACACTAACAAACACAACAAAAAAGAATTAGCGAAATCAGCCCAGCCGTTCACGCGTGAATCGTGATACTGCGACCAAGGGAAATAGGAATTCATTTTTATATATACAACCTGTAACAGAATAAACGCAATACCTCTTAAGGGCTCATTGAACTCATCATTATGAACAACTTTCAATGGGACAAACACTAAATTGCGAAAAAAAAAATCGACTCCCCCATACATTTATGTGGGCATAACTCGAAAAAATGTACTGACCAGCTGATTATATTTTCGCGATTTCGAGTTGGTCCTATTGTAAAAGTTGTTCATAATGATTAGTACAATGACCCCTTAAGAGGTATTGCGTTTATTCTGTTACACGTTGTATATACTACTAGCTTATGTCCGCAACTTCGTACGCGCAAATCGCGTTTTATTTTCCCGTATCCCGTTTTTTCCCGTTCCATAAAACTATTCTATCTTTTAAGTAATAGACAGTTACGAAGTTTTGTCAAAATCAGTTCAGTAGTTTCAGTTTCAGAGTTTATCTCGAACATACATGGTGACACGAGATTTTTATATGCAGGGAAATTGAAAAGATACCCAAAAACCTCTTAATCTTGACTTCACATCATGACCCTGAACAACTTTTGTTCTACGACTTTAACCTCAACTAAACAATGTTGTCAATAACAATTTGTTTTCATTTATTTGAAGTATGAAAAATTCGCAATTTTGAAAAATCATAGAACAAATTTTGTTCAGGGTATTTTTTCAATTTCCCTGTGTACAGATATGTATATAGATCAACACAAAAAGTCCCTAGAAAAATCCTGCTTTGTGGTCACCTCTATCTTAGTATTTCTTCCCAGGAATTCAATTATTATTTGTAATAAAACGGTACATTTTCTGATACTGTTTACTAAAGTAATCGTTAGTAAAAAAAAATTACTAAAGGGTAGACTGTAGCATTCTCCTCTTTAACTTCCGAATGCGACGTAAATTGATTTTAATTATGATAAATGGTTCAATTGAGAGACCACCTTAGATCGATTGTAACTTTTGAATGGCTTCTTTTACAAACTAGAGAATGAATTTACAATCGTTCAAGAACTTTTACTAACGCTAGACATAAACCTACTTTAAAAAATATAATACATTGGTTACATAATAATCATTTAGTAATAAACCTAAAAAAGACAAAAATAATGCACTTTCATCAACGTAGTGAATACCCAAATGTTAGTGTTGATTACCAAGGCTGTAATATTGAGGAAGCAAATGAAGCTAAGTTCTTAGGTATAGTCATCGACAGCAAACTCACTTGGAAACCGCATATTGAAGTCCTTTGCAAAAAACTTAGTAAATCAGCATATGCACTTCTTCAACTTTCAAAAAAAGTCCAATTGTCAGGCCCTTTTAACAGCCTACCATGGACTAGTTGCCTCTGTTCTGCGGTACGGTATTATTTTCTGGGGGCAGTCTACCGATAAGGAACTCGTATTTAGAATGCAAAAGAGATGTATAAGGTCAATGCTGGGTCTAAAAACAACAGATCAACAGAGCTGTCTTCCCTATTTTAAATCTTTAAAAATTTTAACTTTTCCGTCCTTATATATTTTGGAAACAGCTTTGTTTGTAAAAAACAATCCACAATTATTTAAAAAACTGTCAGAAGTCAGAATAAATCCAATACGAACTCAATATTTAAACCAGGTATGTCATGTGAAATGTAAAACCGCGCTAATGAAGAAAAGTTTTTTTGGTATTGCCCCGCGCATTTATAATAAAGTACCAAATGTAATAAAAAACATGACTGTTATACAATTCAAAAGGGCACTAAACGACATTAATCGAGAAAAGTTATTACGCAATTGACGACTTCCTTAATGATGAATCGCTGACTGATTAACTTATTTTATTATTTTATAGCTACTAAGTATCCTGATTGACATAATTTTATTCTGATTGACTTACTTATTATTTTTTTGACATCATTGTGATATTTTTTTATTGTTTTTTGACACTTTTCTGATTTTTTATTGTTACTTGAACAAGACATTTATTTAATTCAATTTGACATTTTTTGATTCGACATGTATAATTTTGATAATTTTGACTAGTGTAACCAGTCTGACATTTTTCCGTTTTTTTTTTATTGTAATTTAAACATGACATTTATTTAACTAAAATTGACATTTATATTATTTTTCTGACATTTGTAATATTAATATTTTTTATTAGTGTAACCAGACATAATTTTTTCAGATTATTTTATTGTAAAGTAAAAATTACATTACTTAACTTTGATTTAATTTTTATATTGAATATATTAATTTTGAAATTGAATATTATTTGCATGCCATGCCACGGTAGAATATGGAGGACTTTACTATGTGTGTATAAAATAACATCTATGTAACTATTACCCATGTTTGCAAATAAATAAATGATTGATTGATTAGACCCATATGTTAATTTCAAATTCCATTGTGGTCTCCACTCAAGGTGAACTTAAGGTGATCGATTGAGGGACCACCTTCCGTACGCTAGTTCTTTTTATTCTTTGAACAGGAAGGGTTGATATTCAATATATTAGTTTTACAAATCTTTTACTAAGAGCAGTCATTAAAAGCAGTTGTAAATTTTAACTAGGTTTTGAGAAATGGATGCCTGTCAGTCACGACTGAGGGACCATCTTTAACCGATTGTAACTTTTGAGTGGCTACTTTTACAAATTAGAGGCTGAATTTACAATTGTTGCAGGACCTTTACCAAAGGTCGACGCATTCAAAAGCTCAACATTCAAATTGGTCCCTCAATGGGAACGCACACTAATTCTGTCTGGACGTGGAATAGAATTGTAAGGGTGCATTTTTAAGGTTCCGAACATCCGTAAAAAACGGAACCGGGACCCTTATAAGATCACTCGGATGTCTATCTGTCTGTCTGTCTGTCCGTCTGTCACAGCCAGTTTTCTCCGGATCTACTGGATCGATTCTGTTCAAATTTGGTATACATATGGACTCTGTGACCCAAACAGGGACGCGTTACGTAAATAAATATTTTTTAAGTATGGGGTCACTTTTGGTTGTCAAACTAGAAAATGAAAAAAATAAGTTTTTCGAACCGTGCCGTGTGATATATCAAATAAAAAGGGCTTACTATGAGCGTTTTTATTTTATTTTTTTCATAATTTTAAAATATAGTTTTGAAGTTATTCAAGAAATTAGACCAAAAAATACCATTCCTCCCTTATCTACGAAACTACTGAGCCTAAAATTTTGAAAAAATGCAGATTATAGTTCTATACCTAAAGATTACAGAAAGTCTGTAGTGCTAAAATAACATATTAAAAAATGAAATTGGTTGGAACCCTTTTATGTTACAGACTTCCCAAAAGATTTCCCGGCGCGCGCTACTTATCAGGTGGGTAAGCTTCCTCTGAACGCGGCAGTGGAGATAGAAGCCATTGCACTCAGTGGGGACCTAGTGGTCGCCGAGTCAGGCCCCTGCCCTTGTGCGAAGATTTAGTGCAACAGAAGTTTGTCATTTTGCCATGTATGTTTGTTTTAACATAATTTTATTCAATTTGTTTATTGTTTGTATCTTTTATTAATTTTTTTTTTGGGTGAATTTGTCAATTATTGTATTGTTTTATATTATATCTATGGTTTTAAACATAAATAATTTACTGACTTAGTACTGACCTAGGTACCGTTGTTGTGAAAGAAATGTTTGTGTTTTTAATAGGTAAAAACTAAATAAAACCTAAATAAAACTCTTATTTTATTTTCTTAAGAGTTTTTTCTTTTATACATTGTTTGAAGGCTACAAGAGCCAATGATAAGATCTATGTCGACCAACTAAAGTTGCAGTTATTATAAACTACGCTTTGCATATCGTGAATTGAAAGATAAAGTTTTTTCCCCGAACTATGTTGGGGTAAACTTCCACTTTCAGATTATCCGGATTAAGCTGAATATCAGGATTAAACAAGCTAGGGTGAGGCATATTTATCGGAACAGATAGAAATAACAGATATTTACAAATAACAATTGTTCCTACCAGCTTATTTTATCTGTTACTTAAATAACAGACCCGTAAACACTGTTACAGTGGTACCCAACTGATAAGGCGCGTCGTGAATCTTCGTTCGCACAGAAAAGAAAGTATAGCCCCGAAGATTAACGAAAGAAAGCAAATTTACAATCAACCTTAGATCACTACTATAAGGTTCATAATACACTGCAGCTGTTCGTTCCGTCTCACTCGCAAGTCACATGCCACGCGGCGCGCGCTAACATGGCGGCAGCTGCTGACCAATAGCGGTACAGGAAAAAAAGCGGGTTGCGTTGAGGAAAATTAGTACCCTGCTAGATAAAATTAGTACCCAAAATCCAAAATTAGTACTCCAGTAGTTTACGAGACATACCATGACATTGGCGGTAATCACGGTGTTAAAATTTTATTTCAAGATATCCCTACTATAAACTCTATGATTTCTTCCCAAATTTATACAAAAATTAGTACTCCTAAAGAAGTTATAGTGACCAAAAATTCAGATTCCTGAGTGTTGTATTTTAAGAGGAATTAGCTTTCATAACTTTCCATACTAAATCTCCGCGAATAACCCGGCCAAATTAAGTTGTCAATGGTAGCTTTGTAGGAAATGTAGGTACACTCAAGCACAAAAATTTATGTATGTCGGAATAGTAATAACAACAGTTTAGTATCTATATTTTTAAACGGTACGGTTTAAATACATACTTGTAAGTACTTATTATTTTAAGTATCTAATCAATATAGTAACTGTTATTACATGCACGTTATTTAGGTAAACTTATATATGTTAAGTCAAAAAACGTGAGACAGGACGCGTTCAAACGGAGATCCACTGACTATCAAGTTATAACTAGCTGACCCGCGCAACTATGTCTGCGTGTCACATTTTTGATTAATGCTCCGCTCCTATTGTTCGTAGCGTGATGTTATATATTATATGCCTATAGCCTTCCTCGATAAATGGGCTATCCAACACTGAACGAATTTATCAATTCGAACCAGTAGTTCCCGAAATCCTGAGATAAGCGCGTTCAACCAAACTCTTTAGCTTCATAATATTAGCCCTACAGATTCACAGAAAGTAATTATGTAAATATGCATGTTCATATTACAGGGCGCATATTTAGTTTTAAACAACAAAAACTAGCTAACTGATAGACTCCAATGATTTAAAATTTCACTTTATATTGTCCATGGTCCATCCGATACTTTTTAGAGTACCGTATCCAAAGGGTAACCACTGGAACCCTAGGTATTAATAAGCCTCCGCTATCCGTCCGTCCGTGTTTCTGTCAATGGGCCGTAACTCAAGAACCGTACCTAATAAGTAGACAGTGAAAAGGAGTTCGAACTTTTTTCTTTGGGAGCTGGCATAGCCGCCCCGCCGCCATTTTGATATTTTTCCAAAATCGCGGATCACTATCTAACATGCATATATGGGTGGAGGACACTTAAACAAACAAAACATGGTGTACTTAAGGGTTACAGTGCCGTAATATTTGAAGGTAAAGTCGGCGTGGGAGAACAATGAAAATCATTAAAAATGAACTTATCACGCGCTTGTATGCAGCAGATTATATTCTTATAATGGTTCTCGACTTGATTAAACGATTTATGTAAATGAAACACTATTTTTTGCGAAGTTCTTAAAAAAGTGGTTTTCTCGTGTTCTTATTTTTACTTTCTTCCAATAAATGTTTAAATCAAGCTGGGAACTATTAATTTAATCTAATGCATAAAGCACATAATTTAGTAATTTTTAATGATACTCACGCCACACGGTGACTTTACCTCGAAATATCTCGGTACTGTTTATTATTTGTTGAAGTGTTCTCTACCCATTTATGCTTATAAGATCGTGCGCCGCAACTTTGAAAAATAATCAAACCTTTTATTTTACAACCCTTTACACAGAGTGTGTACCTATTGTTTTTTAACCACATAATTTATTTATTTATTTTATTTGGCTCTTCAACAATGAGTACACTATAAAATTTACAAAAAATAATTGTAGACTTAAATTTAAGTGCCTCATCACTTAAAGAAGAGCACTACATGCACTATACTGTACGCATAAACTGCTATAGTAACGGTGAAAAAGTAAATATAAATATGATGAAAAATTACACCAAAAAAAAAATGAAAGACGACAATTAAGAATATTACACAATTACACAAACAACCAAACATAGGTCAAACAGTGACAGTGACAGTAACAGTATTCACAACAGTTCATTATTTTACGAAACACACTTTAAGAGTCTTTTCATGGTAGGCACGGATTCAAGAAATAAATCAATGTTACTATCGTGGTTTTTGTATACAGTATACATTCTGGAAAGTGAGCAATGCTGCCTTAAATTGGTTTTGCTTTTTGGCATGGAAAACAACCTCCTATTATTACTTCTTGGTAGATTTCGTGGCACATGGAAGGATACCCTACTAAGTAATTCAGGACAATTCAAAGAGCCTGTTACTAGTTTTTTTAGGAAGATTAAATCGATTATATATAATTTGATTAAATAATATATAATCAAATTAAATTCAAGAAACGCGTTTTTTTTTCGGAATTTGGTATGGAATCCTTCGTGTGAGAGTCCGACTCGCACTTGGCCTTTTTTTACTCGTATAATATGGTTATTCGTTTATGGTTGGAAATTATTTTAAAGAAAAATAAATAAATGAGTAAGCAATTTTAGAAAGGTCACATGTCAGGTGTTTCAAAAAACGAATAAACTAATGTGCCCTTTGCAGTGCATATTATTCAAATATAAAGGTACCTATTACTACGTTAGCCTTTTATACTTATGTTATTAGCAACGTATTGTTACTGCAGTAAATTAGGTCTTAATAGGTACTTAGGTACCTACTGCTTGAAACAACGGTAAATAAGTAGGAAACTTACAATACTTATAGAAAAATTAATATTCGAGTTTCACGGCATTTATAAAGGTATCACAGACCATGGGAACAATAGGTTTTTTTTCTTAACATGTACCTAGGTACACAGTTAGTATAAAAACTATAGAGACTGTTGTTATTAGTTTTCCGACATCCATTAATTTATGTGCATGAGTGTACACCTCCCAAACAGCTCAATATCATCGACAACTTAATTTGGCCGGGTTATACGCGGAGATTTAGTAAAAGTTATGAAAGCTAATTCCTTTTAAAATACAACACTTAGGAATCTGAATTCTTGGTCACTATAATTTCTTTAGGAGTACTAATTTTTGTTAAAATTTGGGAAGGAATTACAGAGTTTTTAATAGGGAAATCTTGAAATAAAATTTTAACACCGTGACTACGTCCACCCCACCAATGTCATGGTATATCTCGTAAACTACTGGAGTACTAATTTTGGATTTTGGGTACTAATTTTATCTAGCAGGGTATTCATTTTTTATATAGGTTGAGGAAAGCGACAAACTTCTCAAGCTTGGAATCAACATTCAAAGTCGTTGTCCTGCTGAACGAGCGCGCGAAAGTTATCATCGTTGATTTCTCGGTAAGTATAATTTTTCAGTTCTGTTTTTTTACGAATTGTATCACATATAAGGGTACTAATTATTTGTATACTTAGAATAGCTGTAGCATGCCCCATTTTTCGGCGCTCATGGTGGTCCCGCTGAAAATATCGTGACTACCGCGGGACCACCTTCAAAGTCGATTTTTTTCAAAAACTACGAAGGTACCAAATTTTTCGTTAGAGTACTAATTATTTACCAAATATGGAAGCGTTTGGCGTTGGTGGTCCCGTGGTAGTCACGGACATGTTTGTTGGTTATTGTTTACTTATAGAGTACTATTTAATAAAAAAAATAAGGTTTGCTGTGCAACCAAAAACAATTTCAGTGATCGGGTGTAAAACCCTTTATTGTCTTTGCTTTGACGTTTGACGGGATTGGTTGCAAAATGGTCCATGCATGTACTTTATGGAAATATGAATAAAGATGATATGCAATTGAGATTTAAATACCTATTTATCGTTCGGAAAAAATAACAGGCTGTTATTTAATAACAGATATTTTGATCTGTTATTTTTGTGTAACAGTAATAACAGATATCGTGTTTAACCTAATACAACCCATCTCTATAACAAGCTAGGTACTTACTGAAGGCCCCGTCGCAGTCGCAGCCCATGATTTCGGGCATCAGCATCACATGGCTTACCTACATACCTACGTATACTTTTCAGGGTCATACTTTATTATTATTACTAGCTGACCCGCGCAACTTCGTCTGCGTCACAATTTTCTTGTGTAATAGTATAATTGTACTCTTAGCCCATTGCGATGGTATACACTCTGTTCTTAGGATGTTATTATACATGTCTGTGAGTTTCTTTAGATTTTCAGGTACATATTGAAATTTTTAACATTTCATTTGTTATCTGATCTGGGCCAGGTGTTTATCATTTTTTTGTCTCTGTAGGTATAGCTTTTTCTATTTCTGATTATAGGAAATCTGGTATATCTGGGTCATACTTAGTAGCATTTAAATGGGACTGTTCTTTAGTGTGTGATGATGAGTTAATTTTGCCCGGTTCTTCGTTTTTTGGATAATTCATAAAACAATTATTTTAACAACCTACCTATGCCTACAGAAAGGCATTGTTGTTAATGTGCTTAACACCCGCTGTTGTGAGTAAGATCTTATTTGGCTTGGTAGGTAGGTATTCTGTCGACTTACCTATGCAGGAAATTAAAAGACTTGGGGCACTTGACTACCTACCTACTCGTAACGTCTTCCAAACATTATAAATAGGTAACAGTAGGGACTGACGGATTAATGTGCTTTGCGAAGCACTGTGAGGACTCGTCGTACGCATGTGCAGCATGTGTATAATCCATAGATATAATAAATAAGGTATAGTCCCTCATCCACGGACCGGCCTCGGCAATGTTTGCCTACTTACTGTTGGAGGTCAATCTGTGCGGCTGTTGTTTGTTAGCCACGCACGAGCACGACCACGAAATACTTAGGTTCGTCAAGTGCCTTTATAAATCAAACAAAATGGCATATTTTAAATTATCCCTTACATTAGGTAGGTACCTACATTTTCAGAGAAGTAACCTGCTTTACTTCAAAGGCCGACGACCTTGCATGCTACAGCCTGCTTGTAATTACTTTATGGGTAGGTACCTACCTACAGTACCTAGGCCGTACGTCAGTCATAACAAGCACAGTAGGAGCAAAAGTTTGCTTCTTATTCTTTTGAAACTCAGTATTACGCTACGCTAGGCCAGCTCAAGGTCCTCGTGTTATCCTTATCAGTCCGGAGACGCGCGAAATGCGGTCGACTGCACATTGGTGGATATAAGTCAAAGGTCACGTTGCCTGTCAGAGAGATTTATAAAAGACCTAACCGTTTCATTTTAGGAACTTTAATATCACTTATAATAAAATAACGTATTAACAGAATTAACACGATACCAGAAAATATTTTATTACACGTATCTATGGGTTGCAAGAAGTAAGAAATGGAATTCGGATTCAGCCAAAAAATGCTCCCACTACAAGGATAGGTTAGAGACAGCTAGAGTAAAAGGTTCGCAAACTCAAGTTAAATGTAACGTGCCGGTTTTCTCACAATGTTTTCTTCCACCACGAACGTATTTTGAAACAAAATTAAATATTGTTATATATATTAGTAACTATTATACATATAAATTAGTTACCAGTCCCTGGCGTACTGAATTCACAAAAAGAAGTACCTAGTTTGTTTTTCCAAGGCTTCGGTCCTGTAGCCTGTCCCACAGGCACGGTGTATTTCTTCGGGATTAAAAGTAGCCTAGCTTTGGGCACTCTGCCGACGGTGTATCTCCTTTTTATTATTCACTACCTACCTATAGAAACATTTTTTGAAAACGAATGACTGAAGACTAAATGACTGATTTCGGAGCTTGCCTCATCCCTCTCCCCCTCCATCCTCTTTCATTCACATCACTCCACGTCTTTACAATAACTACATAGTTTATATGTAAACTAAGCTTATCTATTTATTACTACCTATTAGGATAATTATTACTTTGTACGGGTGATTTTTGTATTCCGGTTGGTTCTATTCCTGGCTCATGGACTGCCAATTCAGTTCAAAGCCCTTTATTACCCTCTTTTATTAAAAATGGTTACTATTTCTACACGCACATGGCTGGTTTTCTCTTTTTAAGTTTTGTTTTCGGGGCTACTCTGAAATATTTTTATGTATATATTTTAATGAGATTAACTAGTTACATGCAGGCCTATTTATTCAAATAAATAAGACACTATTTTTAAATCTGTGACCTAGAGTGGGTGGTCATGAAAACGGTAGTTTACAGCACGGCGCTCGTCGGGCAACTTACGTAAAGCTTACCATGCACGAAACGATTAGTCTGGTAGATAGCAAGTCCTTTGAAGTGAAGGTCGTAAAAATATAGAAGCAACTAATAAAATGTTGTTCATAGATGGAAGATTGTATTGGCATTCTAAATAAAGCTTCCATCAAATAATTGCTGTCTGGACTGCTTTGATAGAAATCTTAAGTGCCTGAATACGATACCTACACCTACTTACAACGGGTTGCCGCCGCGCGCCCGGGCTGACCCGGCGAGCTACTGACCCATAAAATCGATGATATATCACTTGGGAGGTTGGAGTGAGATCGAATTTTGGCGCCCCCAACTTCACTTAGTTAAATAAAAAAACATAAAACCACGCAATGCACTCCTGTATGTATGTAAATGTCTTAAAATGGGTCTACCCAAAATACAGGGAAGGGCGATTTTTCAGTGTGGTAGGAGTTCGTTTTGGAGTGTGTTGAAAAGTAAATTGAAATATCGAAAGGAGAATGTCTTATACTTAGATTACTTAATTATATTTTATTTTCCTAAAAAAATAAGTAGGTAGGTAATCGTTTAACTTACACCGTCCTTCTTACATCTTCTTACGTCCATCTTACAAGCATTGCCGAAGGCGCCCCTAATCCTTGGCGCCTGGAGCGGACGCTCCGTTCGCCCTATGGACGGGTGCCGAATACCAGCGTAATGCGCTTGAGTCGACAGAAACACGGCCCAAGAGGCTCAGTGAGACAGTAACGTGTAACAATAACAAACAAAACACTAAAAAGTATAAAATAAGTAACCTCAATTTCGGAAGTCGGTGTTTTTGGTTTTGTTTCTTTGTTTTTTAACACCGACTTCCGAAATTAAGGTTACTTATTTTATACTTTTAGTGTTTTGTTTGGAAGTCGGTTATATTTTTTTGTAAAAAGTTTTTTATTTTTGACTTTTTAGTGGTACCTGCGTACCCATTCAGAGTGTACCGGCGTGATGTTATGTTATGAAAATAAAACTTACTAAGTGCTTTCGGTGTAAAGGTCTCGTCAATACGAATGAAATAAGCCCAAACACTCGGTAGTTCCTACATACCGATGTGGAGTTCCCTTGACTCTCTGTCGTCTCCATCATCAGGTGTGATTCAAACCTTCATTGTTTTGTAGTATCACCCGATATACACACGAATATCAAGTTTCTACCAGATGCGTGCCTACAATTTTTGAGAGTTGCCCTCGATTTCTCAGGGTTTCCATCATCAGATCCTGACGTGGTGGCAATGGGACCACACGGGAAGCACCAGCTTCCAAATAAAAAAAGAATCATGAAAATCGGTTCATCCAGTCGGTTAATATGAGGTAACAAACATAAAAAAAAAAAAATACAGTCGAATTGATAACCTCCTCCTTTTTTTGAAGTCGGTTAAAAAGAATACGATGACTTCCGGCAATGGCGACTTTTTATCTGCTTAAAAACCCTCGGTTCGATGAATGGGAACTTATGAGGCGTGAGTAAGGCGGAGACGGCATAATTTATACGTGTATGTTGGGTACGGGGCCGAGGCGCGGGGTACCGGCCGTAAGCCAGGTATTGCGTGCGTTTAAGAACAAAGAGCTTTTACCGTTAACTAGCCACTAAGCTTTATTTGTTAACCCCACTTACTTATTTATAGCAGGCCAATTATAATTAAAACAAAAGCATTGTGCGCAAATGTAAAGTTCTTTTTATTATTCACTAGTAACTGCCCCTGTTTCATGCGGATGAGCGAACTGAGCATCTCTCACTCGAATTGTCGAATAATCAGCAACTTATCATCACCATCATATTAGCTGAAAGACGTCCACTGCTGGACATAGGCCCCCAAGTGTCGGCACAACAACCGGTCCTGTACGTCTCGCATCCATCGGCTACCCGCGACCCTCACCAGGTCATCGGTACACCTTCCAACGTTGCGTCTTCCGGTACGCGGTCAACACTCCAGAACTTTTCGGCCCCATCGACCATCTGTTCTGAGAGCAATGTGGCCTTTTTTTTTAAGGATGGGAAATCATCAAATGACTCCTCCCGATCTAGGTGAAGCAGAAGGGAGTGTCAGACTCTTACTGACTGGCGCGTCCTGGCTTAACCCGGGGCATTGCCACGTCACAGATATCGGACATGGCCTCCCGGAACCACTCCGCCTCGTCGTTGATGTCGGCAGGCCTGTCCGGAGGTGACACCCAGGCCTGCACGATCGAAGCTTCTAGGAGGAGCTCTCGGTTCAGCTGCTTTAGCGCCCAACGCGGACCACTCGGGGCCTGCCGGACTGGCGCGGTTGAGGTATGGGCGGAGACGTCAAACCGGATATACCGGTGATCGGAATAGGTCTCCACCTCCTCTAATACGCGCCAGTCAATGACACGCGGTGACAGAGCAGGGCTGGCGAACGAGATGTCCACCACGGACTCCCCCTGCATCCGCACACACGTGGGGACAGAACCCCGATTTAGGACGACCAGGCCTGTCTCCAGAGCCCAGTCCTCCACCATCCTGCCCCGCGTGTCCGTATAACGGGAACCCCAATCCAAATGCTTGACAGGGAGGGAACGATAGCCGGTGACGACGACGCCCAACTCCGTAAGGGAGTTTTGGAACTCAACGAGAGTTCGGTTCGGGGAGAAGTACACTCCTACCACAACAATCTCCCCGGAGAGCAATGTGCCCTACACTGCCACTTTAGTTTGGCGATACATCGGGCTATGTCGGTAACCTTGGTTCTCTTGCAGATATCATCATTCCTGGTTCGATCGCGCAAGGAAACTCCAAGCATTGCCCTCTCCATTGCCCTTTGCGTGACTTTAAGGCTTCTGATAAGGCCCATTGTGAGCGACTATGCACTTGACCCAGGTACTCGTCTACATCTTGGAGCTAAGAGTCTCCGATCTTGATAGGAGTGGATGCTACATGATTCGTTTTTTTACTAATCTAAATCTGCATAAAAATGATATTTTTAAATTTTTATTTCCTATTGTTTAAAAAATTGTTATAAACAAATGCGTTGTTTATATGGTAATTGATTTTTTTTTGGAAGCCTAATTTTTGATGCAAATGATGATAGTTTCAAAAAAAATGATCCTTAAAATAAAAAAAAATGTGCTGAAAAACGTTTATTGTTCATTAACATTTTTTGTCGTCCACTTATAAATTAGTATTAAGGAACCATTATTTTTTTAAATCAGTATTTATCTTGTTCTTAAAAATACAAATGATTGGATTTATTTAATTTTTCATTGCTTATTCAATAAAAAAAATTTACATCTATTTATATAAAAATGAATTGCTGTTCGTTAGTCTCGCTAAAACTCGAGAACGGCTGGACCGATTTTAATAATTCTTTTTTTGTTGGATTCGCCAAAATACAGGGAAGGTTTAATAGCAAAAAAAAATGGGTAGGTAGATAGGGTAGGTAGGTAGATAGGGTAGGTAGGTAGATAGGGTAGGTAGGTAGATAGGGTAGGTAGGTAGATAGGGTAGGTAGGTAGATAGGGTAGGTAGGTAGATAGGGTAGGTAGGTAGATAGGGTAGGTAGGTAGATAGGGTAGGTAGGTAGATAGGTTAGGTAGGTAGATAGGGTAGGTAGGTAGATAGGGTAGGTAGGTAGGGTAGGTAGGTAGGTAGGGTAGGTAGGTAGGTAGGTAGGTAGGTAGGGTAGGTAGGTAGGTAGGTAGGGTAGGAGTAGGGTAGGAGTAGGGTAGAAGTAGGGTAGGCGTAGGGTAGGAGTAGGGCAGGAGTAGGGTAGGAGTAGGGTAGGAGTAGGGCAGGAGTAGGGTAGGAGTAGGGTAGGAATAGGGTAGGAGTAGGGTAGGAGTAGGGTAGGAGTAGGGTAGGAGTAGGGTAGGAGTAGGGTAGGAGTAGGGTAGGAGTAGGGTAGGAGTAGGGTAGGAGTAGGGTAGGAGTAGGGTAGGAGTAGGGTAGGAGTAGGGTAGGAGTAGGGTAGGAGTAGGGTAGGAGTAGGGTAGGAGTAGGGTAGGAGTAGGGTAGGAGTAGGGTAGGAGTATGATTTACTCGTAACCAACTTCTCGCTGGGTTTAAAAGCGCCTAGACGTCAACCATCAAAGCCTAGAAGTCTAGATCCTTGTGAACAACCGATCTTCTGAGAGGCATTAGAGGCGAAATTGAAGCACGGTTCTGCTCGTGAACACGCTAACGCTGATGTGCAGTGGAGGTACTTAAAAGGCCATATCAGCGATACGCTAGACCAGGTCTGTAAGAAGAACAAACCAGAGCAGAAAAAAAAATGCTGGATCTCCGATTATTCGTGGGAGCTTGTTCAGAAGCGGAAGGATCTTAAGACTAAGGGTCTCCAAGATCGGGCGATATGGCTGGGTACTCCCAGCTTAGCAGAGCTATCCAAGCCAGTTGTTGCCGCGACAGAAACAACTTCATTGAGGGCATTTGCAGCGACATTGAGAATCACTCGATCAAGCTATAAACTGCAGATCTTTTTAAGAAAGTTAGAGTCCTTTCCAAGCAGTTCAAAGCTAAATCGTGGGTCATAGAGGATGCCGATGGCACTGTTCTACACGAACTAAACCGCATTGCCGAGAGATGGCGTGCTTACTGTGAGCAGTTGTACGCAGACCCCCTTTCAACACCCGGAGATATCCCGAACTGGAGGGGTCTAGAGCTAGAACCCATGATTCTTCGCTCCGAAGTATCTGCGGCGCCAGGAAGCGACCAAATAACAGCAGAGGTGCTTAAAGCCATGGGGGACGTGGGTGTAGAGACAATTTTCAAGATCTACTCACGTCTGGCAAAACGGTGATTGGCCGCTGAATTGGTCGGAATAGGTAATTCTTTCACTGCACAAAAAAGGATCAACAAAAAGCTGCGGCAATTATCGAACCTTGTCCCTCATCTCACATGCCAGCTAAATCTTGCTCCATATTCTCAACAATCACATCCGCCACTACCTGGATTGGCAAATTCCGCAGGAGCAAGCAGGTTTCGTAAAGGGCAGGGGTACGCGAGAGCAGATCCTTAACGTCAGGCAGCTCGTTGTGAAGGCATACGAGTTCGTCACGCCAGTGATATTGTGTTTTGTTGATTACAGCAAAACTTTCGACTTTTTCAAGTAGAGTTGCTTATGCAGCGTCCTGCAAGAACTTGGAGTACCGAATCATCACCTTACTTCGCACCCTGTATGGCTCAAACACGGGAGTCGTAAGAGTCGATAAAACAGCATCAAAACCCTTTAAGTTCTACCAAGGAGTGCGCCAGGGATGCATTTTATCACCCATTCTGTTTAACGCCTATGGAGAGCACATTATGAGACGTACTTGTGAGAATTGGGAGGGAGGCATTACAGTTGGTGGCGTGGAAATCACCAACCTGCGCTACGTCAGTGATACTACTTTTCTTGCAGCGAATGAGTCGGAAATGGCAGCACATCTAGACAGAATGGAGTGGATTAGCGAGGAGATGGGACTCTCCGTGAACAGATCTAAGACGAAGGTCATGGTGGTAGGTCGATCTGGGAAGTTGGAACTCACTGGCGCATTATACGCACTGGCATGGCTAAGAGCGCCATATCTCAGCTTGGAAAAATTTGGAAAGATCGTAATATTTCCGTAAAAACTAAAACTAAACTGGTACGGACTCTAGTCTTCTCGATCTTTTCGTATGGCGCTGAGACTTGAGACACTGAGAGCTGCAGACCGCAAACGCATTGACGCGTTTGAGATGCGGTGCTGGAGAAAGATCCTCCGAATTCCTTGGAGGGCATTTCGGACTAACGTATCCATATTGCGAGAACTGAAAATCTCCTCGCGGCTATCATCTGAGTGTCTACGCAGAGTCCTAGAATACTTTGGTCATATTGCAAGGAAAGAAGGTGACAACCTTGAGAAACTCATCGTGACCGGCAAAGTAGATGGAAAAAGACCTCGTGGACGCAGTCCAATACGTTAGTCTGACCAAATTCGCACCGCTCTTGACACTACCGTTCACAACGCCCTCCACACCGCCAGGGACAGAAACAGGTGGAGAAACATCATACGTGTGAAAGTGATACACGGTCAAGTGATGAAAGGAGGTCACGACCCTCAGCACTGAGGAATACGACGCAAGGAGGAGGAGGTAGTATAATTCTTATTTAGTATAACGTTCTTTTGATCTTATTACCTTGAAACGGCTGAACCGATTTTGATAAAACGTGTCTACGAACCACCACTAGAAAACCTGCGTTCAAATACAAAAATGACATCCAAATCGGTTCACCCGTTAAGAGCTACGGTGCCACAGACGGATAGACACACACATAGCAGTCAAACTTATTATAACACCCCTCTTTTTACATCGGGGGTGATCGATGGTCGGGTTGATGGTTATTAAGGTATCCACCTGTACATTAGTATTATTACTAATAATTGCAGTGCTAATTATAGTACAAGGCTTCGACATACTACTTATGTCTGAGTTTATATAATATGCTAATCATCATCTGCCTAGCCTTTTCCCAACTATATTGGGGTTGGCTTCCAGTCAAGCCGGATTTAGCTGAATACCAGTATTTTATGTGGAGCGGCTGCCTACCAGACCTCCACAACCCATTAACTGGGTAACACGGTACTTCATGGCAAGACTGGAGTCAGATTAACTGGCTTCTGACTATCCGTAACGACTGCCAAAGATCTACAAAACTAATGTAAGTGATAACAAAAGCATCAAAATTGTGTTGCTACAACAGAAAATCACGGGCCTACTACAAGAATTGGAAAACACACAGGAACAGCTTGCAGATTTCAAGAAGCAAATAGATGCCCTCAAACACTGTAACAATAACAACCATCAACAATCCCGGGTGTCGAAAACCTGTCCACAAATGACTGCTTGGACTCGAGAACAACAAAGTGAATTGCCAAGTAGAATCCTTATCTTCGGCTCTCAACAATGTGTCGGCCTAGCAGCAGCAATTTTTAAATCAAGAAAAAACACTCAGTACGAAAGGTATCAAATTATCTCTGAAACAAAACCTAATGCTTTAAGTAACCAAATAATTATGAACTGTCGTCATACTAAGTTAAACCCTAACGACAAACTTGTAATTTGTGTGGGAGAAAACGACCATAATTTAAATTCTATTTTGTCGCAACTACGAATTGTGTTAGATACATTTTATAACAATATGATAATAGTCTTGAATGTGTTTAAAAATGAGAATTTAGATATTAATAATCTTAACTATCGTATCAATAACATGTGTAAAAGCTACAAAAAGTGTAAGTTTTTAGAATGTGATACCACTAACACATACGGCTTATGTAACAAAATTAATTACCTTATAGACTATAATGACTACAGCGAGAACTTTTTGAACCCAAGGGAACTAATTAAGAAGATAGCGAGTAACAAGCTAAGCCTTAAATTAAAAGCCAACATACATGAGCCGAAGAAGGGAACAATCCCTTACTATTTCCAAAGCAAGAGTTCAGAACCACAAGCACTAAACTTAATAAATCCCGTTAAAAAAACTCAAAGAGGAACTATTCCGTATTATTTTCCAAAGATACAACGAAATAGCACGTTTTTTCTTGCCCAAAATAACACGTCCAGTAAGCCAGGACCTTAAAATACTCCACCAAAATATTGCCAGTATCATATCAAAAAAAGAAATTCTAGAATTAACCTTGCAAGAGCTACAAGAAGAGCATAACGACCCAGACATAATATGCCTCTCCGAAACCTTTATCAAGAGAGACTATGAAAGCTACATTAAAATTCACGGTTATGAGATGGCTTCGAATTACTGCAGAGAAAAACAAAGAGGTGGTACCTGTATTTTTGTCAAAAAGAATCTACTGTTTAAAGACTTGCCATTTATAAAAAGTTATGCCACACAAAACACTTTTGAAGTTTGTGGAATTGAACTAACACATCAAAAATTAATAATAATTTGTGTCTACAGAACACCTCAATCAGACCCGAACCAATTCTTAATCAAATTAAATAGTCTGATGCATAATTTGCTCAAACAATATAAATCTAGAATGAAAGTGGTTTTAGCGGGTGATTTTAATATAAACACTCTTAAAAAAGGTAATATTACTACTCAACTGCAGGATCTGGCACACAACTATAATCTGATATTCCATATTGATGTACCAACACGTAAGTCATCATGTATAGATCACATTTTGAGTAACATCCATGATGCAACTGCTGCAGTTTTGCCACTTCACTTGTCTGACCACGATACAGCACAAATGTTAACTATTCCCTTGAAACATAAGATCCAAAATCAAGCAATATATTACACATACAAAAGAGATTACAGTTCAGATAATATCCACAAGTTTAAAGAATGCTTAAGTAATCTTTCTTGGTCTGAAATACACACGGCTAACAACGCAAACGCAGCATTCAATCATTTTCATGAAACGTTTTGCCTGCTTTACAATCTTTGTTTCCCTAAATTAAAAGTAAAAGTAAATTTAAATAACAAAAAGAAACAAAGATGGATAAGTAAGGGCTTGAGAAAAAGTTGTAAAACAAAAAGGTTACTGCGCCATCAATTTTATAAAAACAAAACTGCAAATAATAAGACTAAATATCTTAGATATACTAATCTCCTTAAAAAATGCATCTTTAATTCCAAGAAAAACGCAAATATCAAATACATAGCTAAAAACGACAACAAATGCAAAGCCACGTGGAATGTTATAAAAGACGAGCTAAATAATGCTAACTCCAGACATAATATAGACAGTATCAAATATAAAAACACACTTCTTACTAATCCAGTGGAAATAGCGTCTGCCTTTAATAACCATTACATCGACTCAACAAACAGATCAATGCCCCCGAACGCCACAGGTAACTCTATGAATAATGTTACTGTTGGATCAATGTTCCTCAAACCAATGTCGATTACTGAAGTTAAGAAGGAAATACTGCTTTTAAATAACACAAATTCGGAAGGGTACGACGAAATTAGCACAAAAATTATTAAAACCTGTGTCGACGGGATTGTTGAAGTACTAACACAATTGATCAATTTGTCATTCTATGAGGGAATTTTTCCAGAAGCTTTAAAGCTCTCCGTTGTTAGACCGCTTTACAAAAAAGGAGACATTCTTGACCTGAACAATTACCGCCCTATCACCCTAATACCCATCTTATCTAAAATATACGAAAAATGCATGTACAAAAGAATTGAAGATTATTGTACAAAGTTTAATATTGTAAACAAAGAACAGCATGGTTTTCAAAAGGGGAAATCTACAACATTAGCAATATACGCCCTCATAAATGTTATATTAACTAACATCAATGACAACAATTTAACCACAGGATTATTCTTTGACTTGTCGAAAGCGTTCGACCTAGTTTTACACGATCTACTACTGCAAAAGTTGGAAGCAATCGGGATTAGAGGGCCAACCTTACAATGGATAAAGTCATACCTTGATAATAGGCAACAATGCGTTACCATAACAAAAATTAACGAAGAAAAAGAAGTAACGCTACACTCGTCGAAATATAGATGTAATAAGTTTGGTGTCCCACAGGGAAGCATACTAGGTCCGATCTTATTCTTGATATATATAAATGACATCATTAAAATAACGAAACATAAGTGCATATTGTTTGCGGATGACATCTCAATTATTGTGACATCCGATAAAAAATATAATACAATTTATGACCACGAAACTGACATTAACAATACAATTGACATCTTAATTAACTGGCTTTATATACATAACTTGAAATTAAACCTTGACAAATCCGTTTATATACAATTTAATAAATCGAATAATCATAAATTTAGCCTCAAATTAAATATACCCAAAATTAAACCAGTAACACATACCAAGTTCCTAGGAGTTACAATTGATGAAGATCTACATTGGAAGGTACATGTAGACAATGTCTCAAGCAAAATAAATAAGTTTGTGTATGCTCTTAGACAAGTAAAAAAAAGTACTAATCTAAAAACAGCTATATTAGCCTACCATGCGTATGTGGAATCCTTATTACGTTATGGACTTATAATATGGGGTAACAGTACCGACCAAAATAGAACATTTGTTGCTCAAAAAAAATGCATTAGGGCTCTATACGGACTTCAGCCTGAAGAATCATGTCAGCCAGTATTTAAAAAACTTGGCTTGTTACCGCTACCTTGTCTGTATATTAATGAAATATGTATGTTTGTATGGAAACACAAGGAGTTATTTAAAATAGCAAACGATATGAATCCTCGAAGCCGACGAGATCCTTACAGACTCGTACTTAACAGTGCTCCCAGGCTTGCTAAGTACAATAAAAGCTGCTTGTCTATGTGTGTGCGGATTTATAACAAATTACCTATTGATCTGAAAATGTTAAACTCCAGATATTCTTTTAAAAATAAACTGTGTGAATGGTTAACTAACAACAACTTCTATAGTATAAAACAATTTCTAGAACGAAAATAGCGTTGTTGTAGTATAATAGTAATTTTGTTGAGGAAATTGTTATTACAAATTTGCATGCTGTGTTTAATCTAGGCAAAACATGTATGTTCCATTTTTGTACTGTAACATCTTTTTATACCATGTTTTACGCAAATAAATATATTATTATTATTATTATTATTACAAATGACAGCCGGGACCAACGGCTTAACGTGCTTTCCGAGGCACGGAGGAAACTCGGTATGTTAAGATGGTCACCCATCCACAGACCAACCTTGGCAAGCGTTGCTTAACCTTGAATATCGACCCGTGCGGCTGTTATTATCTAGCCACGAGCTCCTTATATAATATGCTAATAGCCTAGCTATTTGATGTTTAAACCTAATAGGCAGATACACTGTATCCCTAGTCGACTTTAATTTATCAACGTATAAGTTGATGTCTAGAAAAACAAGTTTGTCACTGTGATGACTAACTAAGAAATGTATATGCTTATTAAGCATGTGAATATAATTATTTTGTCTATTTGACAATTTTTCAAAATATGGGAAAGCACACAGTATTATTTCATTGTAATTTATCTTTAGTATTTCAGTTACAAAGTCAGTTATTTGTTCTTTTTTTTAAATTAGAACTATTACCTATAAACACAGTAATATTGGTTTCTGGTTTATAAACATTTAATGTTACCAAATCCATTATATGTTTGTAGTTTGACCCAGGTATACAATAATTATGAGTACAATAACTAAGGTTGTTATTTAATAATTTACCTAAACCTCTCCCTATACTATCTGAGAACATAACCGAATGAAAACTATCATTACTATTATAAAATGGAATGCTAGTTGTCTCTGGCTGGTCCACTTGACATAAACCTTGTGTAATATCAGTTATCATCACACAGTCCTGAGTCAACCTTTCAGTAAAAAGTAGCCTATGTCCTTTCTCAGGCTCTAGACTATGTCTGTACCAAATTTCATTTAAATCGATTCAGTAGATTTGGCGTGAAAGCGAGACAGACAGACAGACAGAGTTACTTTCGGATTTATAATATTACTAGCTGACCCGCGCAACTTCGTCTGCGTCACAATTTTCATCTATAATATAACTCCTACCCTACTCCAACCCTACTCCTACCCTACTCCTACCCTACTCCTACCCTACTCCTACCCTACTCCTACCCTACTCCTACCCTTTTTTATTATGAAAAATAGATGTTGGCCGATTCTCATACCTACCGAATACACACACAAAATTTCATCAAAATCGGTCAAGCCGTTTCGGAGGAGTATGGCAACGAAAACTGTGACACGAGAATTTTATATATTAGATATATGAATATAAATAGTAATATATATAGTATAATATATATAGTAAGGATTATTGGGAGTTTCATGTATGTTTGAGAGCACCAGCAAACGGTAAGCCGACTCTTCACACACGTGACCAGAGGGCTGGCCGCCCTTGCGTCCTTTTTTATTTAACAGCCTAAGGTAAACGTTCGTTCACCTCACTCAATCGTAGGTTTAGGTAAAATCGGTGACTGCATGTTAGTTAGTTTTAATAATAGATGGGTTATACCTAACTAACTTACCTAAGATTATAATGATTGGAAAATTAATACCTACTTCGTAAATTAATTAAACGGAAGAAAGGTCTTTCACTAAACCATTTGCGAGTTAAAGAATGTAGGTACTATGACTATGTTCGTTTAATAGGAAAAACGCGATGGGGGTGCGAGGTCAGTTTAGCGGGCTGCCTCCTTCCATAATAGGTAGCTGCGATACGATCTCGGGGAGTCGTGGAGCGCCAGTCGACCCGAGTTGCCGCGGACGGCTGGTCAACCGTCCGCCGGGCAGCAAACAACATCGCGCCCAATTTTTACTCGGCATCTTCCACGAATTCGTCTTTGTTTTAATGGCCGCTGACTAACTTTGTACTCTGTCGATCATGGGCTGTACCAGCAGTGCTCCAAACATGGTCAACTCAAGTACGGCAGGTATGGTAATGTGACATTTGGGGAACCCTTTTCATAGTTGTAAATAAGGTTGCAAAGAAGTGTGGGTGTGTACCAGCACGACGTTATTTTCTTATTCGTCTTTTTATTTTTATCACAATAACTTTGTGTTTAGTACCCTACCCCGGTAGATATTCTGGAGAAGGACTTTGTGCGGCAATAAAATATATATTTAAAAATATATATAACTCATACTTATATTATAATGCTCGCTTAAGCATTGACAATTAATAAAATGAACTTGATGCACATGATTAAGAATACACAGTTTTACTTTCAAATTAGTTAAGTAAGTACCCACTATTTATTTTTATTTTCTAAAATCAAACAATCAATTCAATTCAAATTATTGCGAACTAATTGTAACTCAGTACAGATGTTAACAATAGGTAGCAGCGTTGTAGCTAGTCTCAAAGGGGCTGTATCAAACATTTTTGGGGGGGCCATTTTTTGGGGTACCTATTGTTTCTTAGGGTTCCGAAAAAAAGGCACCCTTATAGGATCACGCGGGTGTCTGTCTGTCTGTCCGTCTGTCACAGCCAGTTTTCTCCGGATCTACTGGACCGATTCTGTTGAAATTTGGTACAAATATGGACTTCTATGACCCAAACACGGAAGCGTTACATAAATTATTAAATTTTTAGTATGGGGTCACTTTTGGGGGTCAAACTAGAAAAAAAAAAACGTTTTTTGAACAATATCGTGTGACATATCAAATGAAAGGGCTTACTGTGAGAGTTTTAATTATATTTTTTTCATAATTTTAAAATAAATGATTTAGAAGTTATTCAAGAAATTAGACGAAAAATGACCATTCCCTCCCCCTTATCTCCGAAACTACTGAGCCTAAAATTTTGAAAAAAAATGGAGATAATAGATCTTTACCTAAAGATTACAGAAAAACTAAAAAAACTATTAGAAGTCTGTAGTGTTATTTTAAATAAAATAGGCCCAAGGTACTAGCTAAGGACTGTCTTGGCAGGCCACGAAGGAGACGGCTGGACTAAATGTATAGCTTTGCGTCCACACGACGGGGCCTTTGTAGTCCGGAGGCACGGTATCTTTGATACGGCGGTAGCTACGCCCCTGATAGGTAGGTTCTTAGAGCTTAGTTGATTTATGGTTAAAAGTAGTAGTAGTAGTATATTTGGCCCAAAATAAATCATTTATTTTATATATATGTATATATACCATGACCATCTAGATACCTTTAGGCAGGTACGGAAGGCACTGGTCTTCAATTACAGTATTGAATGGTAAGGCGGCAATTGGAGATGGTATATAAAGTACGGAAAGCCTTAAACGCCCTTTGCTTCAAGGTAGAGTTCATTTGAAATGCCGCGTCAAATCCTGATTCCAGCTCCCCTGACCCTAACACACTACTCAATAATAATGATGACGCCCTGTCCCTGCGACAGGGTGCCGATTGTTACACTACACTACAAATCGCTCCCTGTCTCGGTCTGAACGCGTACGTGAATAGTGTTGCATGCAGTGGCGGCGTAAAGGGGGGCGGAGGGAGCAGTCCGTCCCGGGTGGCGTAAATACAAAGGCGGCTGTAACACAGATACCCATAGTCTGTGATGCATTATGTTGCGGATGGCTTAAAGCAGTTATAGTCTGTCCAAACCCAGCTGCAACACAGCGAGCGGTCTGTAGTGCAGCAGCTTTTGTTTCCACAATTCAATCAAATAAATAAAAAGGCGGCTGCAACACAGACACCCATAGTCTGTGCTGCATTATTTTGCGAATGGCTTAACGCAGTTACAGTCTGTCCGAACCCAGCTGCAACGCAGCGGAGCCCCGCTTCGCGGAGGTCTTACCTCTAGGTGGTTTAACAAAAAATAATCACGAGGGCCCTTCTAACCTAACCTATCCGAGTCGGGGTGCCCCAAGTCCCAATACTGGACAAATGTGTCGCAGCCGCCTTTGTATTTACGCTCCCGGGTGCGAAGCACCAACGGGTGACTACGGTAACTCACTCGTACATCCAAAGAAGGCACACAAAATCTGCCTCTTTAAAGACATCAATAAATAACTACCCACTATTGTACCTAACTACTTACATAGGTACTTATAAAATAGTTTAAAACGCATCGCAACTGTATTTTAATTCTCTAAAATAATGAATTCATGTTGCGCTTGGTCTGATTTCTGATCTATACTGTGCGTAACATTTCGATTTTATCAATTGAAAGAGACAGGGAAGTCAATTTTGATAATGTGGTCGAATATTTTAGTAAAATAAATTAAACATTGCGGACAGTAGCGTAGCGAGGGGGGGGGCGGCGCGCACCGGGTGAACCCCGCTTAGGGGTGACATCCGACCGCTCGTAGACTGGTTTTTTCACTATCGGGTGGCATCCCTAAGCGTTTGACGCAATGAAACCTGTCGGGAGTAGGGTGCAAAATCTTTGAGCTCGCTTCGCTGGCTCTTACATTTTGCACTCTCTGACTTTAAGCAGTCAGAGAGGAGGCAGCAGGAAGTGCATGTAGGGGTGACACTCGTTCGTTGACTTTTTATCACGGTCGGGTATCACCCCTTAACGGTCGACGTAATGAAACCCGTCCGTGGTGGGGTGTAAACAATTTCGAGCTCGCTTAGCTCGCTCTTACTTTCTGCACTCTCTTTTTTCTCAAGCGTTTCTGTATGACTCAATAAAATCACTATGTTGCTGTATGAAATAATCAAAAGAAAACTAATCTTTCCGAGTTGGGGTGCATTAATATTCGAGCGCGCTTCGCTCGCTCTTGTGTTCTGCCCTCTCTCAGTTAATGAGCTTTCTTGCATGACTCCATAAAGTTATTTCTATTTAAGTATGAATTATCAAAAGAAAATAAAACCTACCCGAGGTGGGATGCGAAAATTTTCGACCTCTTTTTTGCCCTCTTTTGGTTCTTGAGTTTACTTGCGTTAATCAACAAAGTTGGGTTTAGAAAATGATGAAAACAAAATCAAAATAATCTTATTTTCGAGATTTTGTTTACAAGTAAGTATGATGTAAGAACATTCCTGAAAATAAAAACCTGCAGCGCAAAGGGCACACCTTCCCTTCCGAAAAACGGCTTGCGATTGTCGTCACTAGAACGAAAGGCCGAAGGCGCAACTCATAAATTATTAGGGGGGGTTTATTTGTGGGGTGACACCACATTATCCGCCCCGGGTGTCACCCATGCTTGCTACGCTACTGATTGCGGATCAGATTAGTAGTATGCGAAAAATTGGCATTTTGACAATGACATTTGACTGACGTGTATAAAAGACGCGATAAAAAATAACAACACGAATTCTGAAAATCTTGGGTTTCAATAAAATAAGACTACAGGATATTCTACTCGATTGCGGCAGTACAAGCACAAAAACAATCACTAAAAACTCCGAAACACATCCAATTCATATTCAAAACAAAGAAAGACGTCACTTCTTAAAACTGTCAAAGTCGTCAAACGTGACATGACAAACAACTGTCATGGCTGCCCTAAAAATGGAGTTATCATATTAAAAAACCTTTCAAATAACCATTTTTGTACGCCTGAACCCTTTTTAAGATTAATTTGTTAGTATTTTTCTGAAATTCCTCTATTTTTTTCCTATTTATCTATGTAGTGTTATCCCAAAATCGAACATACATTAACATTATTACGTAAAATTTACACCAAAATAAACCATAGTTCGTATGAAATGAAAATTTAATAAATATTCATTAAATAAATTAATAATAAACCCTAAAATAAACGTAATTGCAACTGCCTAATTTCTACATAATGCGATGAGTCAGCAGTTTTGTGAGTGAAAACGCAATTCTGTGAAAGGGCTCTTAAGTAGGGGTGCTCAATACAAAATCGCCCAGGGTGCCAATGGACCCTACGTCGCCACTGCGGCAGGGCCCTTCCTCCCTGTCTCTTATTACACTAGGCGATCGACAGCGCGGCCGGGACGCAGGGAGATCAGAACCATCCGATCGCCCGGCGACCTGTTTCCTATTAAACCACGCTGTCTCTGCAGACAGGGCCCGAGAAATCGTGTAGTGTAATAAGACTTTTAACTGAGCACCATTTGTGTGACTTCGGGTGTTTTACCCTTAGTTTTACTTTAATACCTTTCGCAGAACACGAAATATAATTAATCAGTAGGTACCAGCTGGTCGATTCTGTAGTGCTATTCTGTAACAACATTTTCGTGTCTCGACAGCGGAATCCGAGGTACAATAGAGCTAACTTTGTAAGCTTTGTCACTCAGGTGAAGCTCAATATCGAAATAGTTATTTACAGCAGTGCGATTCTGTATACATGTCGAAGTGAAGGCTTGGGTGAAGTGGTCACGAAATGAGCTGTCAATCCAAGTAATCCAGATGGAATGACAGCTCACTTCGTGATCACTTCACCCACGCCTCAACAGCCCAAGCCTTCGACAAGTTTACAGAATCGATCGGCTGAATAGCACTACTGTATATATGTCGAGTGAAGGCTTGGGTGAAGTGATCACAAAATGAGCGGTCAGTCCACCTTGACTACGTAGATTGACGGATCACTTCACTTCGACATGTTTACCACCCACTCTATTTTGACAACATCTCACCATGTAAACTTAGGTGAAGTAAGCGTGAGGTGAACTGATAATCCATATTTTTTGTATGAATTGACAGCCCACTTTATATTCACTTCACCTCAGTTTTCACTTCAACATGTTTACAGAATTGCACTGCTGATTAAAGAGGTGAAGTGAAAAATGTTAGAGAGATGACTAATAATAAGAAAAAAGAGAAAAGCGTGAAAAGTAAAGTGATCTGTCTTCTGAGAGGGACTGACTATCCAATCTTGAGTTCAATACGCAGGACTTAATTAATGTTGTAACTGTTATGTTTCAGAGAAAAGCTTACAGTCAGAAGAGGAAATGAGTGACGATCAGTCGAAAGATACAGAAGAAATCATTTACAGAGCGGGAAATGACGCAGTTGACATAACCGAGCTTCCAGCGTGTGATACTATAGCAGACCATAATGTACATGTAGTTAGAAATAGATCTACTCCTAGTTTTAAATCAGAAAAAGGTATTGTTGCCCTTATCGCCTTTGATTTGGCATCATATTGGCTAGACATCGGTTTATTCACTTTTAAAATCTATTCTGCAAGATTCTATTCTTTAGGTAAATAATTTTCCAGAAACTAGGAAACTCTTTTGGGCAGCCACACTTGTTTACCTATTCATAATAACTCAGCGGTAGTGTGGGTAGATACCGTATTTAATGCTACGTCATGCGTTATCTTATTTATATCGTATAACACGCCGTATTACATAAAGGCGCGCCGGATTGAAAAACGCCACTGTACTGTATTGCGGCTACCTCACGTTCAGCCGGATTGTGGTGGCGATACGCTTTACAAAGCGGCGTCCAACGTTTGTCTTTTCTGTTATACACTATGGCTGCCACATTTGTCGCCATATTGTATAACAGCCAATGCGTCTAATATAACATTTAATAATAGGGCTGACATGCTTAGTCCGTTTTAAGAATAGGGAACTGTGTGACGAAAATATATATGGATAAGTACTTAATTTTTGGAATTCTAAATTCAAACAACAATCACTTTCAACGTTCTAACCTCGACGACAGAGCCCCGAGCCTAACCTATCCGTGTCGGGGGGCCCTTAGCTCTTGTACCCTATATTCCGATTTCCTAGAATCATTCGCCTAGCTGTTCAATCTAATGCCGGGAAGTCACTAAGGCCGCTGATAAAACGGCGCCATTCAACGAATAGGTTAGGCCGTCAATTAAACGGCTGATAAAGCTAGGTGTAGTGTATGCGGGAAGGCAGTGTCGACTACCCTATATTATATTGCAGTCTGTGGTGAGTCTCTCACAAGCCGTACCCGGGGGCGCACGTGTTCAGTGTACCGTATATTCATCGGAGTGTATAAAGTGTGTTTATAAAAGTGAGTACAAATTAACACTGAAAAAAAAATGGAAGGAATAACAAATTATTATTAATTATTGTCTACCAGTTGTTTACGTGTAGCTCCGTTCCAAAAAGCCTCTTACAAATTATTAGTATTATAATAGAAAGTAAACATTAAGCTTAACGCTTTAAGGAAATGAACACTCATTACACAATGAGTTATACCTAAATTAAAATCACTTATGAACTGAGTGAATACGTAAACGATGGTAACTGGTAAACAAAATTCAACTATCCTTCATTGTTAATGGCCATGAATCGTATCGGATGGAAAGAAAATAAGGCCACACAATATATGGATATTGCAAAAATAATGTTTTGAGCGCGTATACAACCTAACAGTACCTACCTACAAAGAGTTCAATTAAAATCATTTATTGTGATCGAGATAATAAGAAACACCTTCAAAAAAGACAATAGAAAATTATATATTTACTTACTACTTTTCTTTATTCACTTTTTTTCTGTGTGTACATAAATAATAAAATAAACAAATAATATTATTATTATTTCTTTTCTATATACAACTCATAGTTTTATCGTAGTTTTTATAATAACATAATATAGAGTAGCCACAAATATTATACCAGCCCACATTTCAAAGTTTTGTATTATATTTATTATTATTTACTACTACTTTGTTGATTGTACACCTCATAACAAGTACAGGAAAAATGTACGTACGTAGGAAACGTATTATGCACGGTTTTAGGTAATAAATTGAAGATTCGAATAATAATTCAAATATTGCAATTAGAATTATAACTCTATTGGGTTTGGGAATGTTATACAGAACCGACTGGTACTTCCAGAATTTGTCGCGTTCAAACAAACAGAAGCTCTTCAGCTTTATTATATAACTATAGATTAGCGACAATTACGTCACAATATTTAAATTAAATACTTAACTAATTGTATACTTGCACAATTTATATTGATCTCTCAATCGTAGTTTTCATAAAGGTTCAGTTAAAAGCCACGCTATGGGTAGTAACAAAGAGCCACGCAGATTTATTAGGAACGTTTCTAAGGGACCGTATTATGTTTAACTAACATAAATTTTATAAAAATATTATTAGGTACACGCAAATAATAATTGCAAAAGTATAATAGGTAATATTTGATTACAACACTATGCAGTTGTATTACTGTTACTGATTTTCAGTAAAAAGCCAGGCAAAAATAAGATTAAATTATTACAACACATTTGCTCAAAAAATGCATTTACGAAGCCTGTATACATTGTAAAAAAGTTAAAAATTACGCACCATACAATGGAACGTGCGGTATATTAGGTACTCTCACCTAAGTACCTACTTTACCGCACGGTCCATACAACGGAGCGTGCGGTAAAGTAAGTACTTACGTGCCGTGCTTATCCTTTACGGTTCCTTTTTTTTTAATTTCCTAAAAAAATATACAAGCAATTCCACCAAGGAGTTTCACAATACGAGAATAAGAAAAGTTCAGAAGCTAGGAGGCAAGATAAAGCGCAATATACTTTCCAATGCTTTCTTATATGTTTCAATAATACTCAATTAATTATTTACAAAATTATATTCATATTTTCATGGCGGGAAAATAGTGAATACCACGGATTAAAAATTACCGCCACAATTAACTAAAGCTCATTCATTTCAGGTAGTACTTTAAATTTAACTAAATTAAAAAAAATGGATCATCCGAAAACTAATGCTTATTAATTTCAAGTATTTTGAAGTTCAGTTTTAAAAATATAATATCATCAAAATAATAAAAGGTAACAGTAAGCTGAATGATCGAACCTCCTTGGAAGCGTACTAAAGAGAAAATGTGACAAAGATGAGACGACGTTGTAGTTCTAATTTGAAATTTGCAAATTCGTGCCATTTTTATACTGCAAAGCTTGTTGCGACTTTCCGACGTATATCTAAAAGCAAGAAGTTTCTCTCATTACCTATTGTACCGTTTTCTCGAAAATGTGTCGTAAAACGTTGTATGATACACGTGCGGATATTGGTATTTACAAACTCGTGACTATGGTAAGCCCTCGACTTCGTCTCGGGTTTACATTCGACTACTCGTTTGTAAGAACCAACTTACCGCACTAATATCATAAATAACTATTATTGTAGGTTATCCCAAAATGACTCATGCGTCATCCACACTTCCGAACGTCTAAATGAAATTTTAAACGCATTGTCTTTCACTTTATCGTCTAAATGAAATTTTAAACGCATTGTGAGACCGCTTACATCTTGCATCTTTTCAATTATTCAATAGAAACATCTATTTAAAGAAATAAATAAATAATTTCAATAAAAATCTTTGTTATAAACAATACAACCAAATTCCAATTTTAAAAAATCTACAAAGTATAAAATACTCTAAATATTGGAAATCGGTGTTTTTGGTTGATTTTTTTTAAGTTTTTAATTTTTCACTTTTTAGGGGTACCCACTCCACACCTAACAACACCACTGGAAAGTACAAAAAAAAACATAAGTCGAATTGAGAACCTCCTCTTTTTTTCGAAGTCGGTCTAAAATGCAGAATCTTGTTAAAATTAAAAGTATATTTGTTAAAAGTTACCAATACTACGACAAACAACACGTCTTTTGACTTTGAACCGCTTGGCAAAACAAAATGTCTGATATCAAATGCATCGTTTTGACTGACACGTGTTATAGTAATTTTATAATAATGAAAAACTCGAAAAACCGGAAATTTGACAAAAGAACCCGGGGAGGTTTTTAGCCGCTAAAAATATGCCGGAAAACCGTTTTTACGGTTTTCGGTGAAACCGGTTTGCATGCCCTAGTAGAGCCGAATGTAAAGCCTAATGTAGAGCCGAATGTAGAGTAAAATGTAGAGTCGAAAGTAGAGTTGAATATTGCGTCACGCACAATTTTATACATAGTAGTCAGATGCTACATTTGATAGTATTTACTTGATATTGTGGCTACTACGCTAACCTGAAACATTTATTCCCACCACAGCTTTGATTGGACTTGTACTCTCGCAGTGTTTTGCTGGATGAAGCCAGCAGGAGACTAGCAGTTCGCAAACGGCTATCACTGCTGAGCAACTGTAACTTCTGAGCAGTTCTGAGCGTGACAGTTCAAAGGTTGGCAAACAACTGCTTTGCTGCTGCAGTAGCCGAGTATCATGTAAATATCTGTGGGGTTAAAAACGTACAAAGCTGACTGGAATACTCAGTGATCGCTTTCATTTTATTGTGACAGTGAGTTTCAAAGCTTTAAAGTTGTTCGTATCAATTCAGTGGTTGGATTGATAGTGCAGTATAATTTTGACACACTTAGTTTAAAACAAGTACTTAAAGAGTTTCCTATTGGCGGTAATAGTTTCAAAATTTTAATCAGTGTGAGCTTTAGAATGAGATATTGTATAGCAAAGTTGCCAAGGTCATGTTCCGTCTTAGACGTTTTTAGTGAAAATGGCAACAGAAACGATGGATTACTCCTACTATTATTAATGAGCCTACCTGAAGAAGTAATCCATGGAACCAAAAATAGAAACTACCTTAAAAATGCAAATACTGAATAAACACTACCTGTCTATGTGTAAGCTATGGTTGTGTAGGCAACTACTATGAATCTACTACGTACGAAGTTGCTTGAACAGCCATTTAACCTTACTCTTATGTAGCCTTAGTTTCATTCAGCAGATTTAGATCAAACTTAGATTTTGCTTAAACATTTGCATTGTTAGTAGGACCTCGTGCGAAATCCACGAAAGCCTACTGCCGATGCAGTTTGGCAATGTTGTTTTAAGATTAAAATTAGCAACGCATTTGAAAAAAAAATGAACGAAAGAGGGAAAGAGTATGGGGATCTCAAATGAAACTGGGAAGGAAATGAATGATTCATGGACTGTAGTTAATCAAAATAGTAATAATAATGATTCGGAAGAAATGATGACTATCTAGCGTAAATTCTTTGTTGATTGATATATGTATTATACAATTGTTGTGTAGATACATGTTTATGGTTATGTGATTGTTTTAAAGATTTAAAATTAATTAAAGTCAAAGATGTTATGTTAAATTTCCTAAATTAATGTTTTGGGAAATCTGTAAGAATTAAGGCATCTGATTAGTTCCCGCCATATTATATAGATTTGAAACATTTCAAATCAACTAAAATAAAGAATGGATGAAGTGTATGCGGGTAGGCAGTAACGAGTACCCTATATTATATTATAGTCTGTTGTGACGAGTCAGTCTCTCACAAGCCGGAGCCGGGGGCGCACGTGTTCAGTGTCTCGCATACCGTATATTCATCGGAGTGTATAAAGTGTGTTTATTGGCTCACGAGTCATTACACTAGGCATTGGAATTAAAACTTTCAAAGTGGCGTATTGACGATGCGCCCATTTGTATGTGAACTGGAAGTTACTAGGCCGCGTTGACGAACGCAAAATGTTCATTTAATGCGGCGGAATTTATTTCAGCCGAATTGAAATCCAGCTGAACGTGAGGTAGCCGCATTACATTACAGCGGGGTTTTTCAATCTGGCGTGCCTTTATGTTAATAAAAAGCGTGTTATACGATTTGGCTGCGACGGATGGAGACGGAGATAAAGTCGACTGCACGTCTGTGGTGTGACTTTGACCTTTAGCTGACCTGGCGTGTGGCCTATTGTACTTACCGTATTCACTCTCACATTATTACCTATAAACGGGTAAAAGATATGCTCTTTGTTTTTAATGTTACTTAAAACTAGATACTAAAAAAATCACAAAAATAGAGTGCTGAGTGTAAAAGATGGGTTTATAAATAACGATAATAGGTACAGTCAGCGACAATATTCGATGAGTAAGTTCACTGCATATTGCGTCCAAAGTTATTCATGTCTTTTGTTGTTTTAAGGTGTTGGCAACTTTTGGAAGCTGAACGAATATTGTCGCTGACTGTACCTATTGTGTGATAAGGTGTGCATGTATCTAAAGGCAACATAATATTTCTTAATTTTATATTGTTTGCATAAATATCAAGTCCGACCACTGTCAGTGACCTTGTCGACATTTCATGTTTAACGAACCTTGGGTGAACTGTCATGGTGTCAGCGGGGTGTCTTTAAAATAACAAGACTGATACAGGATTCGGAAACGGACCACAGCCATTTTTTTAAGAAACACCTTGTCTTTCAGAAAATCAAGAGGACGATACAAAGGTCAATAAAACAGTTTCAAGAGATACATTACACGAAGAGGAAAATCTACCTAAATTAGAACAACAGGTTGAGAAAGTCGTAGTGTTGCATTCTTCAGAAACTGCCAACAAAACGCATACCGATGCAAATAACGCTGAGCAAACAGAACAACCGCAGGACAATCAAGAACATAAAGATAACGGCAACTTAAAAGAAATTAATGTTTTACAAGAAAATGAAGAGCATTCTGATGTAGAACAGGATAATCAAAAGTTAGTATAAAATGTCATTACCTACTGAAAATAATATCGACCGTGGATATTTCAAACGTCGCCGTCGCGCGTCGTAGGGAGACCTAAATGCTAAGAGCCCCGTGCTTAATGCGGCATGATTCTCACTCGAGTAAGATTAAATTAATCAAGAAAAACTTAGATACTATAGTCCGGTCAAGTTAGACATGCAAGGTCGCATAGAGCTAAAAATTTAAACAACTTAATTTAACAAAATAATTAAAATAATGAGCGATATAAGAATCATATCTTACCAATATTTTCATTTTACGCTTCAAAAATGTTGTCTCAAAAATTTCTATGACATTAATTGTATAAATAACTAAAACAACTTGCCTATTCTAGCGGTTTCACCCGCGTAGTTCCCGTTTCCGTGGGAGTACGGGGATAAAATATAGCCTATGTTACTCCCTGATAATGTAGCTATCCATTGCTGAAAGAATTTTTCAAATCGGTCCAGTATTTTCGGAGCCTATTCATTTCAAACAAACAAACAAACAAACAAATCTTTCCTCTTTATAATATTAGTGTAGATAATAATTCATGGCATGGCATATGTTTGAATCGGCGCGGGGAGAGAAAGGGTCATTAGTATTTGTATGAAATAGAATGCATAAAAAAATGTACGTCAAATTTTATTAAAAATTTTACACATCTTGTTCAAAATGAGCTCGATTACGAATGCAGGTTCGAGTTCTCTTCCTAACTTCGGTTTTCGTCACTCTTGATGTGAACGTTGTTCTCATCTGTTGCGCCGCGTTTATTATTCGCTGTCGAAGTTCTTCGACTGAATTTATTGAGGTCACATAAACTAATTCCTTCATATGACCCCAAACGTCAAAATCAAGTGGTGTGATATCAGGGCTTCGTGCTGGCCACGGAATTGGCCCTTCGGTTTGGATATCTCTCGTCTAGCCACTGTCGGACAGTAATCCGGTAATGTGCTGGGCCACCATCATGTTGAAACATGAGCTTGTTTTTTATTTCTTCGGGAACATCCGCCAACAAATCATCTAGGTTGTTTCTCAAAAACTCCTCGTAATTTTCGCCGTTCAAAATTTGGGGCAAGAAATGAGGGCCCAGCAAATAATTATCAAGGACACCCATCCATACGTTCAAGGAAAATCTCATTTGCGACGCAGTTTCTTTTAGTTTTTTTTTGGATTCCTGCCTGCTATAGGTGGCCAAAAATGTAAGTTATGGTGATTCGTTATACCATCCCGGTCAAACTTTTACTCGTCAGTCCACAAAATATTTCTTAGGAAATGTTCCTGGTCAGCGTCAGCGTTTAACATAAACCGAGAAAATTCGAGTCGCCTGGCAGGATCTCCCTCGTGCAATGTTTGGACAGGTTGATAATGGTACGGGTGTCTACCTGATAGATGTACTACCGACCACACTTTCCACTGGGACATACCGAGCTGCCTTGCAACAATGTTCGTTGAGATGTTTGGGTCATCAATAGAACACTGAAGAATGGTGTCCTCTTCGTCAGCCGTGTACCGTCGAGGTCTGCCAGCGTTGAATTATGCTCTCTGAACACTGCCAGTTTCAGACAATCGTCGATAGGTGCTCCCGAAAACAGTAACGTGGGGAAGTCGACGATCGGAAAAGCGGCGTTGGTATTCAGCCGAGCCGCAGCGCAGCCGCGTTTCCATCGGCGAACCAAATTGAAAAACTCCGACCCCGACTTTGGTGCCGTTAAATCCACCTCCGTAACATTGTAGGAATGTTACCTACATACAGTGGCAGTGATAGATTAAGGTACAAAAATATTCGTATTTATAGTTAACAAACCTCGTGTTTGACATAAATAATCATGATAACCAGCGTTCAGCGTTCCGTACCCGAAGGTACCCAACAGTTACTAAGCCTCCGCTGTCCGTCCGTCCGTCCGTCTGTCTGTCAGCGGGCTGTATCTCAAGAAGCGTAATAGGTAGACAGTTGAAATATTCACATTCATTTATTCTATCCAATCTATTTGGTTTTAAAAATAAAAGTAACTTATTGTCTGACTAAAAATTTCTAATGCCGCTTTAACAACAAATATCTAATTGAAATTTTCACAGAATGTGTATTTTTATTGCCGGTATACAAAAGTAAAGCTCCCATCCAAGAAACGTGTTTTGTTTCTGGTTATGGTTCGGAACCCTTCGTGTGAGAGACCGACTCGCACTTGACCGGTTTTATAGATACTTTAATAACGAGGTTGAACTTTAACTCAAATC
This sequence comes from Lacanobia wlatinum, assembly GCA_947578705.1. Taxonomy (NCBI): domain Eukaryota; kingdom Metazoa; phylum Arthropoda; class Insecta; order Lepidoptera; family Noctuidae; genus Lacanobia; species Lacanobia wlatinum. The sequence goes on from OX388039.1 coordinate 13,952,240, forward strand.
TATAAGTATGTATTTCAGAGTTTTATCTAATTCTATCCAATCTATTTGGTTTGAATAATAAAAGTAACTTGTCGAATTATAAACGATGTTTCCACTATTCCACTGTTTTAAGTAAATATTCGAGTCATTTTAAATATTTGTTGAAATCTTTACATCACTCTCGTAACGACGTCGACGTCAGCTTCAAGGTCAAGTGGACAAGCGACAAACAATAGGTACAATACGCTCTTAACGCCATCTATTAGTTGGAATCGACGAAATCGCGCTTGCAAGTTGTTACTGCTAACACCATCTAGCGGGCGGGGACCCAAATAAAAAATAATTCCTGTGAATAATACGCTCACGGCGGTCGCATTTCTTTGTATGAGATGAGGCATCTGTACGCTAGTATTATATTATCTGTGACGTGGGTAAGAAGGCTGCTAGGCTCAAATGGGATTTGGCGGATCACGTAAGCGAAAAACACTGTGACCGTTTGGGCAAAAGTCTCCACGTAATGGGTACCTGAAGACGGCCGGCGCGCCGCCGAGGCCGGTCCAAAAAGAGGTGGCGAGACGACCTGGATGCGTACTGTGAGGACTAGTACGAAGTTGCGCTAGAAAAGAATTCCTGGAAGGAAAGGCTTGGGGGAGGCCTTTAACCATCAGTGAGACAATGCGGGTTAATTACGAAAAAATGGTAGTAAAATATATACTGAACTATTCTGTTTCATTCAAAATTTTAAGCAGTATGTAATTGGTAGATCGCATAGGGTTTCATCAGTAAAAAGTAGATCTTGGGTCTTATCAAGTTGGCCACCTCTGATGAATACATATATAAATCGATAAAAACCGAAACCTAACAATCATAGTACCTAACCTATCACTTCCGAGTTCCACAAAGATTCATCGAAATTAAAATATATAAATGCAATTTCCGATATTCTAAACCGCTACATACCTACATAAGATTTGCTATAGCGTAAAAACGATATTACCCTTGGCTAAACCCGAATCTTGCTGACTGAGACTGTCACTGTCATTGTCAAATCATTTGACACAGGGTTGCCAACCCTAAAATAATTATAATAAAATAAATTTATTTGACAAAAAAGTACACAAATTACAGGTGACACTTATTTAGGGCGCAATATGACTAGGTACAAAAAAAAAACGTTTAATGACCCCCATGCTAGAAAACCTGTGTTGTGGGAGTCATCCATCCATCCATTACATGAAGAATAAGGTTGAACTAGTAGGTAATGTGCACTTTATCAATTAATAAAAAGAAAAATAAACTAGGTTAGTACAATTTGCGGATTTTGAAGATATAGATATTATTTTACATCTGTCTGTTTTGTGCGAGTCCCAAATAAACATTTTTCTTTCTTTTATATAAATGTTGTTTGTATTTAGTGATGCAAGCATTTTAATTTACAACACTTGTTTAAAAACAACGGGTGGATTAAATGCCCAAACACATTAGAATAATTACACTCTTTCAGCATAAGTAGCTCAGAAGGCTGTTTCAATAATCAATTGTTTTAGTACCAAGCTCCATTCATTTATTGAACGTCTACTTGATTTAAATAAGTACTTACTACTACTCGGGCGAGTTAACTTGATACATGCCTCGAATGACAAAGCAAAGTACAGTTTGTAAAAACTTTCGTTATCATTTCATATGCGTACGTACATGTATATTATTAAATTGAATACACGAAGCTATGTTAGTATCTTGCATTTGATTTACCGAAGTAATTTGGTTTTAAAGCAAGTTTCAAGACCGAATTATAAGTTTGCCTAATATATAACACAGATATAAAATTAATGCAATCTCAAATTAACAACGAATCTCAAATAGGTATCAACTTCAAATTGAACGACGATCCTCTTTTTATATTTAAGGTCCATACCAAAATGGTAAAAAGGAACCCTTATGGTGTGACTAAGTCTGTCCGTCTGACACAGCTGGATATCTCAAGAACTACTAATGCTATCAACTTGAAATTTGTAATCTTACACTAGTAAGATAACGTTTGCTCAACTATTTTGCAAATAAGAAAGAAAATTGTATGTTTAATTTTTTTTTGCAACAGCTACTGAAAGGGGTTCTTAAAAATTCGAAGTGGGGCTAATAGGGCGATGTAGGGTATCATATGAAAAAGCGTTATTTGTACATTCTCAGACTTTTTTTTAGGCCCCATGGTATTCGACTTTTGACCAAAACTGTAGAAAAATTGACCACCATTCTATTCTATTCCCCCCGTTATCTCCGAAGTTTGCATAGAGAAAAAAACCGAATAAAACGATGTTTGTAAAAAGCGCACTTTTTCAGAAATCATCAACAAACATTACATTAGTACCACTAGCGGGCAAGAGATGTCGCTGATCGAAGACTGTATGTAATATAGGTACACCGCAGTGTTAAAAATCTCAACGAATCGCCGATGAAAATTTAAAAACAATTCACGTTGTATATGATGGGACGGAACGGTGCGCCGACTCGCTCTTGACCGATTTTTTTAGTTATATCATAGTGCGTATTGCGAATTTCATAATGGACAAAAACATAGAACAAAGAGTTTGTCTTAAATTTTGCATCGCCAATGGAATTTCGTGTTCGAAGCCAACGAAAATGATACAGGCTTACGGTGAATCGACTTTATCAAAAACACGTGCTTATGAGTGATACAAAGCGTTCAAAAGCGGTCGAGATGTGATGGAAGATTTGCCTCGCTGGTAGGCCATCAACGTCTGCAACTGAAGTTAACATCACAAAAATGACTAAAGCCTCATTCCAGTTTGACAGAGATAGGTAGCTGCCGAAATTTCTGTGTCTCACCAGTCGGTCCGTACTATTTTAAATAATCACTTGACTATGAAACATGTTGCCGTTCGGCTAGTCCCAAAAGACCTGAATTTTCTCCAAAAACTCAATCAGATAAGAGTCGCTGAGGGCATGCTAGAACGAATCAATTCCGACCCAACATTCATGACACGCAATGTTACTGGTGATGAGACGTGGTTTTACGAGTTTGACATGCAAACTAGTCAACAAGCTTCGGAGTGGCGCCTTCCAATTGAACCGAAACAGAAAAAACCACGCCAAAGTCGATCAAAAGTCAAAGTCGTGTTGACTGTTTTCTTTGACTATTGCGGTATTGTGCACTCGGAATTTTTGCCGGAAGGTCCAACAGTAAAATAAAGAATATTATTTGAGCGTTATGGGGCGTTTAAGAGACCAAATTAGACGAAAAAGGCCAGATTTATGGGAAGAAAAAAAGAAAATTCTTAGATTTTGCACCACAATAATGCGCCTTCGCACAAAGCCATAATTGTGAACGAATTTTCGACCAAAAACTCAACAAATACCATCGAGCAACCATCTTATTCACCAGATATGGCTGCAGCCGACTTTTTTTTTTCCTAAACTCAAATTACCACTTCGTGGCACCCGTTTTCATTTGGTAGAAAACATAAAGGAGATCGCGGCGAGAACTGAACTCGATTCCGGAAAAAGCGTTTAAAAATGTTTTGATGATTGGATTATTCGTTGGCGTAAGTGTATCGTTTCTGAAGGAGCATATTTTGAAGGTGATAAAATAAATTTGGATGAAAAACTAACATTTTGTGTATTAATGATCTTTTCCCGGTAATTTCTTGACAGAGTAGGTAGGTAGTATATCATCCCATCTTTGGAATAGCAAGCTCATGACACCTATAGGTATGGTGTTAGTCTAAGGGCGGCGAATATTATTTTTGACCGGAGCGGCTAAATAGCTAGATCGGCCCTGACGGCACGTCTGACGGACATCCGATCTGCGTCTCGGAAAGGAACAAGAGCGCTGGTTTCTCAGTCTCCAGGTGGTGATGGATTAATTTCGTAATGCGTCCGTGTCTGGATCACAAAAGTTCATATATTATATATACCAAATTTTATAAGAATCGGTCCAGTAGATTCGGAAAAAATTGGCTGTGACCGACGGACAGACCGTTTTTTCCGGATATTCGGAACCCTAAAAATATTAATTTTTAATCAATCAAGTTTGAGTACCTAGGTGTTGCACACCAAGGATTCCCATATTTCTACACTATCAAAACCTTTAGGGTAAGTACTTGTCTGTGCCTTAGAATCATAAAATTACGCAAGAATAATTTTCGGAATAGTAAACAACGTTCCGTATTCCAGTCCCACACTTACTTGATTCATATTTACATACTTGATTTGTTTATCTTGATTAACTATGTGTAAGTACCTACCTAATCCAAAATAATAAAGATAGTGCTTTTTAACGAATCTGCAATTGATCTGCTCGTTTTGAAAGTATAAACTGTCATAGGCGCCGGGAGGGGGGTGCAAGGGAGTGCACCCCCCCTGGCTTTTAATAAAACATGCGAAAACAAGAATATATTACAAAAAATATTAGTAAAGCGGAATGTGGTAAAAGAGACCTAGCAAATCCGAGGCGAGGTAGTTCGAGCTCTTGTGTCCGTCTTCTTAGTTCTGGGCAAAAAAAAACCTATCTTATTTGAGCGGGGTTTTGCAATGCCCCCTGAAAAAGGTTCTGCCGGTGCGGCGCCCATGTGAACTGTCCACAAACGTAACAAACACTAGCAAACTTAGTTAAAACTTTCTACTCGAAATTTTAATTACAATCGAAACAAGTTACGTAGGTATTGTACGAGTCGAAAAAATGAACATCAAACTTCCGTCACCACGTTGGGTAGGTGGAAAATAAAAATTGACCATAGAAAAAAAATGTGACGTGATAGAAAGATGTTTCTGCTAACACTTTTAGTTTATCGAAAGATAGCTAAACACATGCATATCAATTTCGTGCAAGGTTTATAAAAAACCGGCTAAGTGCCAGTCGGACTCGCAAACGAAGAGTTCCGTACCATAAACCGATAAAAAACGTTTCTTGTATGGGAGCCCCCTTTAATTTTTAATTTAATTATTATTTGTTGATTCCTGAGTAGGAAAAAAGATTTTTTTTTAATCTAATGATGCAGTTTTACTTTTCATCAAAATCTCCTTCTCCTCCTAAACTCCTTTCAGTGTTTTTCGATATTCCTCATAGATAGGCACACTTTAAAAAATCATCCTGTATATGTAGTTATAATGCTACAGCTACACTACCGTAATATGGCAATAATTATGGCCATAACTGAAACAAAATCTACTGAAACAACACCAATAATGGCCATAATTATTGCCATATTACGGTAATGTGGCCGTAGCATAAGAATTGCAGAAAATCCCGTCTTTTGCCATGACCAGTTTGATCCGTTGTTATCTCAACAGACTAACGGTTAATTATTGTAGGAAAAATTTGTTAAAACAAGTTTATCGAACAATTTTTAGTTGCTAAAATAATTTTGATCGAAAAACGCACAGTAACAGAGGTGCCCATAATTTTAAACCATAGGTTAACTGCGGATCAAAAAACTTGCCCTAACTGATTCAAAGTCCTCAATCAGACTAAATTGTTCCCAGGAGACAAGGCAATGAAGATAATGACGATGACTGCTACTAAATATGTACTTGTATTATTAGGGACGACAATCCCGAGGAAGCCCTTAGCCCGAGTCAATCAGAGAGCAGTCGGGCGACTCGGTGGGAGGCCCTAGCGGACGTTGCTGCTGAACTACCCCCATCTCTTACAGTCGACCCTTTAACAGGACAAATTTATGCGGTTTCCAAATAAATCATTTACCTATTTTATTTATTTGTTTTTTTAATTCCCCTTTAGGTCAGCCTAGGTATTTCTATCTACAGAGCTATTTGTCTGAGGTAACTAAGTACTTCCTGAAGTGGTAGATGCTGAAATGTGTCGTGAATAAGTTATTTGTGAGATGTGCGCGACTTGCCGTTAGCAGCAATCCATCCCAAAACATTAAATCATTGCTGCTGAGCCTCTCCTATTCTCCATGGAATCCAAGTCTGAGTGGTCAATTTTTTTGTCGTGGCGTTGACTGGTTTCGCACCATAATTTATAATTCCAATTATTGTGAACCAGCTTCTGCCAGCGGCCCCGCCCGCGTGGTCCCTAGGGAACATACTCACAGGATAAAGCCTATGTAATTTCTCAGGTTCTAGAATATCTGTGTACCAAATTTCATTTAAATTGGTTCAGTAGTTTTGGTGTGAAAGCGCGACAAACAGATAATTTACTTTCGCATTTATATTATTAGTAAGGAAGTAAGGATGACATAAACCTACTTTTCTAATCAATAGGGCTAAACGGTCAACAAGAGTATTTGGGCCTATAAATGAAAGTTATTTTTGTGTATTTATAATTCTCTTTACTTTTTACCAATAACATAAACTAACTATAACTGATCTTTACTTTCATCAATGCCAATCCATTGTCTTTTGAGCTCCCTCCAAACACAATAACAAATAAAGAAGATGGCTCAAGACTATCCCAGATCGACTTTATCCAAACATTAATTTTATTTATCAGTTCAACTTCTTGATCATTGCGAATGTCAAGTTTCAAATGGGCCATAGTCAAGTTGTAATCAGTAACAGAGTCTGTGAATGATGTGATTACTTCTTCTACACTGTCAACAGTTACTAACTTGATCTTCTTTGGATTTCCTTTTTTTAGCTGTGCAGACATACTCTCCTTTGCTTGGGTCAAGTATGTGTGATAATCACCAGTTATATCATCACAGCCTATAATAACAGAGGATTTCTTCTGTTCCAGCATGTGATTAAATATTGATAAGGCATACTGTGGTGTTTTTACCATTTTAATTATATTTTCTTTAAACTTTTCTCTATTTGTATGTACAGCATCTCCAAATTCTATACTTTTGCTAAGCTTTAACTGGACTAACTTTAGTGCTGCTAAGGAATCTTCAGTGGAGCAGTGACCTTGCTTACCCATTTGAATGTCTTCTTTCAAAAATTCTCTAGCTAATGTTTTGAGTTTTGGTTTGCGAGTTCGTTCACCGGTAAAGTTATACAGTAGACTGGTGTCTATTATGTAAGGATGCATCATTTTCAAAGCATGCAAATCAGTGTTCAATGACTGGCCTACTAAAATAGCGTCAGGAGGTAGTATTGCTCGTAAATCATTCTGAACATCTTGAAGACGTTTACTTACATTGTTTAGTAACGATTTTGTGATACCTGAAAACCTGGTGAGGTAATCTGTTATATCATTATAAGGCTTCACTAAGGACTCATAAATAACCTCATGTTTTTCATTAACTACAGATATTCTAGTAAGTTCTGAACCAGCACTTGTTAAGCACATTTCACAGTCTATCCCAAACATTGGAGATGTAAGAGTAACAGGTACATATTCATCTTTTGTGAGTACATAATCAGCATAAGCAGCACTTAATTTTCCCTTCAAAGGTACTGGATAGTTTTCTTCAATCAACTGCCAGGCTGACAACACCAGTTGAGTTCTAGGGAACTTGTCTTCACTTGAAATGCTGACCTCATTTGTGATTCCATCTCCAATCGGAAACACAGCTTTCATCATTATCATCAGATCTTTTCTTGCTTCAAGTGCTAAGTTCATACTTCCATACTTTTGAATAATGGTGTCCTTCTCTGCCTCTGATAATGGCACTAGGGCAAGTTCTTCAACAAGTGAACCTCCATAAACTGAAGGTGTCAAAATTTCAACTGAATCAGTAAATATATTTTTTGTTTGATTAAACTCATCGGCATATTGTTCCCATTGTCTAACAGATATACCTTCTAATACCAGACAAGCAGTTTTTTTAATATCTCCACATTTGTCTAACACATACCAGCGTGGAGATTCAGTTAGGTTGAGGTTTCCAAGTAGTGAGTGTAGCAACAAATATTGTACATCTGTAAGTGTCAATGGAACCCTTTCATTATTTGCAGTGGCCAAAGAAGCATTCTCACCATTTGCCTTCAAACGGAAGTTTGGCAATGATTTCTTCCGTTTTTTTAACACTTTAGCTGATTTGATATCTTCTCCATTATCTGTTGATAATTCAGTATCTGTAAATGACAATATTGAAATAATTGCAGCTTTCTACCTTTAGGAAATAGTATATATTATTTAAAAACAATAAGTTAGTAATATAGATTTTGAAAACAGTTCGCATCACAGAAAAATCTGGCCAAACGCGAGTTGAACCGAAAAAGAAATACATTTCTTGCATGGGAGCCACTACCTTAACATTTCTAGTATATACAGAAGAAATGTTTCTACTTACTAACTTTTAGGTTAAAAACACAAAAGCAACTTTGAACTTGCACGGTAAAACATTTAAAAATCTGTACCTTTGAATTATCACGGAAATATTTTAAACATTCCACGCGTCGCTATCAATTTTTTTTTAAACAATTAAAATAAAGAGAACTGAAGTACCTACACAAAAACAAATAGTAGTTTGTACTTACTTTTTTCCGATTCGTTATGAGCACGTCGCTTTTTAGAAGCAGTAGTGGTGCTCATTTTAAGTGACTAAGCCGCAAACGAAAATAAACACAAACTATACTTTATAAAAATATTAATATAATTTGTCTGAAAAGCATTCGGTTTTCTTGACACCACAAGTTAACATATTAATCACAGCAGAGCCACAGAACACATATTACCTAGCAGAGCAGACTACATAGATATTAAAAATGTAGTCTTTGGTTAACAAAACCACAGAACACCTATTACCTAGCGAAAATAACACCACAGCAGTGTTGCCAACAGAGAGATACTAGCTCTCCACCAGATTCAACTTCTAAGGCGCACTGCGGTCTGCGAGTGGTCTAAAAATCTAGAGTTCAGTAATCTTAAGTAGTAATAACACGTTACACGCTCTTTTTATTGAAAACCAAATGTCACTCTCAACCGAATGTCTCGCAAATCATAAAGAAAACGTTTTTCTCTCGACACACTTAAATACACTTTTCGATCTCGACGGACATTGTGACCTTCCAGCTAATTTGCAAACAAAAAGAACTCCGACAGAACGTGCGTTCGCTTTGACCTGTCCCGGTCTAACTGCTTTTGTATATGTAGGATTCTAAACCACCGCATAGATTACAGTGAACGCGGAACGTTGATCTCGGAACTCTGCCCGCTATACCGCGCGCAGTGGGGCCGGCGCCTAAAACCATCAGAAAACGTTGGGTACTGTTGCTGGGCTATATCGTTCGAAGTCAAAAATAGTAAAAATCAGTATTTCCACTAAATAGTTTTGGTTTTTACGAAAGAAAACGGTAAGTAAAAAAAATAAATGTTCTTTATTATTACGTAACAAAATATTTATACTTACTAATATTATAAATGCGAAAGTAACTCTGTCTGTCTGTCTGTCGCGCTTTCACGACAAAACTACTGAACCGATTTAAATGAAATTTGGTACACAGATAGTCTGAGAAAGGACATAGGCTACTTTTATCCCGGGAGTATGTTCCCTAAGGACCACGCGGGCGAAGCCGCTGGCAGAAGCTAGTAATATATAAAATCAGTAAATCAACATACAATTTAATAAGTAAATCAACAAGTCAAACTTAGGAAAACAAAAATTATTCAATCACAACATTTAGAAAAAAAATAGTGATATTCTAAAATTCGTTTTCTTCACATGAATTTTTGTCGCCAATATCATTGGTTTCAGACAGTGTTACCTACACAGTAAAAGTAAATACTCCTAAATATTAAATTAAGTAAAAATAACATATTTCGTAACGTTTTAGTGGCTTAGTGGTTGAGCAATAACATTTCAATGAAAGAACGAAACCACTAGAAAAAACCACCAGCCACTAAAAGCAATATTTCGCCACTAAAAGGGGGGTCGAAAACACCAGTTTTAGTGGAAAAACCACTAAGTTGGTAACACTGCTGACCACAGACACAGATGTGAATGGACACAGACTACAATATATTAGGGTACAGCTACAGTATAAAAAACTACGTACAGTTCGCGTCAGCGTAGTTTGCCCCTCCGAAGTTAGGTTTTAGTGACGACCGCGCAGGTACAATCGCGCAAAAAAAGTGTTACGTTCCTAGAATATTTTTTTGTTTATACGTATTATATTGTAAGGAGTTTCCGAACGTTGTCATCAACTACCCGGCGACAGTCTATATAAGGAGTGCGCTCAGAAGGAACGGCCCAACCCGCCCCGATAACACTCTCGCGTTTAACGACGACGAGAAGGCCGAATGCCTGGCTAACAGCCTAGAGGCCCAGTGTTCCCCAAGCTCGAACCCAGTCGACCCGGCCCACCTCGCCGAGGTGGACGCCGAGGTCGAACGTAGGACCTCCCTCCCTCCCGTCGAGGACCCCGACGACCCTCTCCCTCCCGTCACTCCCGACGAGGTGGAGAAGATCATCGGCCAACTCAGACCCAGGAAAGCCCCTGGGCGCGACGGCATTACCAACAGGGTAGTTCGACTCTTTCCCAAGACTCTGATCGTGTTGATGACCGCCATCTTCAATGGCGCTCTGTCCAACAACATGTTTCCGCAGCAGTGGAAAGAGGCTATCGTGATCGGCATTCCCAAGCCGGGTAAGCCCAAATCCTCCCCGTCCTCCTACCGCCCCATCAGTCTGCTCAGCTTGCTCGGCAAGATCTACGAGAGGCTTATCTATAAGCGTCTCAAGGATTATGTCGAGCGAAAGAGTCTCATCCCCAACGAGCAGTTTGGCTTTAGAGCCACTCACTCGTGCGTCCAACAGGTCTACCGCATCGTTGAGCATATCAACGGCCGCTATCAACGCGGCTTGATGACGGGAGCCCTGTTCTTCGACATAGCGAAAGCCTTCGACAAGGTCTGGCACAACGGTCTGATATACAAGCTATATCAACTCGGGGTGCCAGATCGTCTCGTGCTCATCTTACGAGACTATTTGTCGAACCGCACCTTTCGATTCCGTATCGAAGGTGCGCTTTCCACCCCCCGCCCCATCCGCGCCGGCGTACCGCAAGGCGGTGTGCTGTCGCCTCTTATTTTCACGCTGTTCACCAGCGATATTCCCCCCGATCCCCAGTCGCAATTAGCGCTCTTTGCCGACGACACGGCCGTTTACTACTCTGGCAAGAGTGGTAAATCCATATCTCTTCACCTCCAAAGATCCGCCAACCGCCTAGGCGGTTGGTTTCGGAAATGGAGGATTGAGGTAAATCCCGAGAAAAGTCAGGCGGTCCTGTTCCGCAGGCCGCGGGCTAAACTCCCCCCGATCCTTCCACCGATCAAGATGTTTGGCAAGCCGATCCCTTGGGAAGAGCGAGCCAAATATCTAGGAGTGATCTTGGATAAAAACCTCAGTTTTATGGAGCACATTAAGGCGGTGCGCTCGCGTGCCGCCTTCGCTCTCGGTAGGCTCCACTCGATGCTGAACCATAACAGCAAATTATCCCTAAAATGCAAGTTGCGTATCTACACCACTTGCATTCGCCCCATCATGACCTATGCGTGTGCTACATTCGCCCACGTAAAGTCATACCGGATCCATAGGTTGCAGTCCCTCCAAAACCGTTTTCTCCGAAAGGCCACGGGTGCCCCGTGGTTCGTTAGGAATGAGCGACTCCATGTCGATCTCAAAATCCCGACCATCAAGCAGTTCATGAAACGCCTCACGAAGCGTTTCATGGAATCTGCTGAGAGACACCAGAACCCTCTTATCGCATCGGCTACCCGATACGCTCCCTCCCAGATCAGTAAGGTCCGCCGTCCACGGCATACCTTACTGGAACCCGATGACCCAATCACCCTTGTACAAGAGAGCTGTAGGGAAACCAGTACTCTTAAACAAGCACACAAACCGCGACCCGCCGCCTTCCGGCCTCGCCGCCGAGGCCCCGCGCGACGTCCCAGTAATAATAATAGCAATGTTGTTGTTGCTCCCCGTCTTTTGCCTAACGAGCCAGCCCGCGTCGCTGAGCCATTAGCTTTAAACCCCCTAAATAATGTCATGACCCAGCCTGTCCCTTGCTGCCCTCCCGATAACGATGCCGCTGAGCCGAGGCCCGAACCCCACAGGGGGTGCCCCCAGCGAGCAGAGTTGTAGGTTTAAGTAGTTTTTAGATGCCTTGGCTGGGGGCTTTAGAATCATTCTGAGGCCACCACAGGCTAGCCCGGTTAAGTAGTAACCACCCGTCTAGAGGTGAACTACGAGTGGTCAATGTCAAAAAAAAAAAGGAACGGCCCATTTCTTCGCCGGTTCCCCGAGTGTACGGACGTGTTGTAATAATCACTGTCGGTTATTATTAAGGTCACGTAAGCCATTTTTCTGATCACTTTGTTATTTTCTCATTTTAAATAGTTTGAAGTTTGCAGTATTTGATTTAGTTAATTGTTGTGTTAATTTAAATTATAAATAAACTTATTGTTGTTGAGCGTATGTTTTTTTTTTAATAATATTACACATCTGCTCCTAAAATCAGGCGTGGAATAAAGGACTTAAAGCCCACAGTAAAGTTTTGTTATAGTTGTAAAATTGTTTTCAATAAGAAAACCGTTAAGTTTTTAAATTTTGTTTTGTTCACAACTACTGCTTACTTCATTATTTTGTTATTTTGTGTGTTTAATCGTTGTTTTTAACTGTGCAAATGAGACGTACAAGGACTCCTAGTCCACGGAGGCGTCTTTCCAGAGGCGATGTGCGTAATCGGGATCGACATACTTCTCGTAGGTCTCGCGACCATAGTGACGGTAGATCGAATCACAATTCGAACGATAGACATCGAACTTTGCGGGATGGCTTGCGTGTCCGAGATAGACGTGATTCTCACAATACTGAAGTGCATCGGTCGCGTACTCGTGTTAGGCGCGAATCGCGCAGTAGGGATCGCTCGCGTAGTGCCCGCCGTGTCCAATCAAGGTCACACTCGCGTACGGTTTCGCCTATTCAGGCGCGTTCTTCTAAAGATGAGGCGCGTCGTGCTCATAAAACCACGGTCGTTACTCGTACGCCAGATAAAATTGCGCCGCGACAGCAGTTCACGGAGTCTAGTCCCCCTTGTTCTGAGGCGTCTACCCTCGCTAATGCCTTGATGCAAGCAATTAAAACAATGCAACCCTCAAGGTCACAACATTATTATGTGTCTAATTTCGACCCATTAATTAATGGCATTGAAGCATGGTGCGAAGAGGTAGATCGTGCTAGGGAAGCTAACGGTTGGAACGATCATGAATGCTTGTCACGCGTGGCGACGTGCCTTAAGGGTGACGCTAAGGTTTGGTTAGGCGAATGGGTTTCGAATGACCGGACTTGGTCTAACTTTAAGCGTGAGTTTAAACCTCTCTGTCCTGGTAAAGTAGACTACGCCAACATATTGTTCGAGGCAATGAACGCAACTTCGGATAAATACTCAAGCTACGCTGAATACGCTCGTCGTACCCTATTGCGTTTGAGAATAGTGCAGGGGATAAGCGACGACTTAAGAACTCTCATTGTAATCCGTGGTATAGATAACGCTCAAGTGCGCGCCGCTGCCGCTAATGCCAGCCTGACCCCTGACACTATTGTCTCGTTCTTATCCATTTACACCAAGCCCTTAACAGGGAAACAGGACAGGGTTGAACATAAAAAACATAGCCAAGTGACGAAGTCAGGTAGCACGCCGGGTCCGAGATGTTTTAATTGTAATAAACATGGCCACGTCAGTCGCGTCTGTAGGCGACCCAAGTCTAATGCATCCAGTAGTCGATCGCCTCAGGTGTCTTCCGATGCGACCTCCAGTGCGCAACCGTCATCAAGTAACACTTGCACATTTTGTAAGAAACCGGGACACACCGAGGACAAATGTTTCACGAAAGCGAAGTCAGAGCAACGTAATCAACGCAATGTCAATCTCTGCTCTTATCGGTCTAGCATTTCACAGAGTAACGATATAACTTCAGCAATCATAGATGGTATTCCAGTAGACGTGCTCATAGATAGCGGAGCCCTAGATGTGTCTCTCATTTCTTCCAACATTTTAAAGCATTTCACTTGTCAGCCTAAGCCGAGACGTTGCGTTCTGAAGGGTCTCAGTGATCGAGAACTGATTGCGACATCTTACGTGACACTCACAGTAGAGTTCAGCGACATCTCGATGGAAGTAGATTTGGTAGTAGTTCCAGCGTCTTTTATGAATACGCCTATCATAATTGGAACCGACGTATTAAACCGTGACGGAATTACTTACATCCGAACTAAAGATAGGCAATACCTCGCGCGCACCGACAGAGTTAATAAAGAAGTTAATGCGGTCGGAAAAGGCGACCAGTTAAAACTAAACACGCCTCTACAGGGTGCGGAGTTGGAAAGCCTTAAGTCTGTTATCAATGAATTCTTGCAATTTTTAATAAAAGGAACGGCTGTAACTACAGTCCGAACAGGAGAAATGGAAATAAGGCTTACCAGTTCTGCTCCTGTCGTTTATAAACCGTATAGGCTCTCGTATTCCGAAAAACTTAAGGTACGGGAAATAACTCAAGATCTTTTAGAAAAAGGAGTTATTAGGCGCTCTAACTCTGAATACGCTAGTCCAATCATACTAGTGAGGAAACGCGATGGTTCGGACAGACTTTGTGTAGATTTTAGGGCACTTAATCGTATAACAGTGAAAGACCGCTACCCACTTCCACTAATTGATGACCATATCGATAGGTTAGGCAGTTATAAATTCTTTTGTTGTCTTGATATGGCTACTGGCTTCCACCAAATTCCATTGAAAGAGGAATGTATACACCTGACAGGGTTTGTGACACCGGAAGAACACTTCGAATATGTCAAAATGCCTTTTGGGCTAGCTAATTCTCCAGTAGTTTATCAGCGTATCATTAATAATACCCTTCGCGCACATATTAATGAGGGGAATGTGTTAGTCTATGTCGATGACGTCCTTCTACTTAGTAACTCTGTGCACGAGGGTATAGAACTGTTGCGTAAGGTACTTAGGACTCTCACAATAGCTGGTTTTTCTATCAATCTAGGCAAATGTTCATTTTTGGTTACGGAAGTTGAATATTTAGGTAGACTTATAAGTCAGGGTCAGGTTAGGCCGAGTCCACGAAAAGTGGAAGCCTTAGTGAACACCTTGCCCCCCGAAAACGTAAAGCAGGTGCGACAACTTTTAGGCCTAGCAGGTTATTTTAGGAAATACATAAAAGGTTATGCCACTAAAACTGCCCCCATTGCCGTCCTCACCCATAAAAACGTCAAATTTAACTGGACCTCCGAATGTGAAACTATTCGTTTAAGTTTAATCAGAGAGTTAACAAGCGAACCAGTCCTTTCTATGTTCAACCCAGACCTTCCTACTGAGGTCCATACGGATGCCAGTAGTATTGGATACGGCGCTGTCCTTTTGCAAGTACATCTCGACTCAAAGAAACACGTAGTCGCTTATTTTAGTCGGTCTACCCAGGGAGCAGAAAGCAAGTACCATTCGTACGAACTAGAGACCCTTGCTGTCGTCAAAGCCCTCCAAAACTTTCGCCACTACTTAGTTGGCTTAAATTTCATAGTAGTCACCGACTGCAACGCGCTTAAGTCCACTGAGTGAAAAAAAGATTTTTTGCCCCGAGTAGCAAGGTGGTGGATCTACCTTCAGGATTTCAATTTTTCGATTGAGTATCGCAAGGGCGTAATGATACCCCATGCAGACTACTTGAGTCGTAATCCCGTTTGCGTAAATCAAATTTCGAGGCCCCGTAATTGGGCTCAGATCGCGCAGTCAGCCGACAACGAAACTCAAGATCTTATTCAGAAACTTCATGATGGCAGACTAGACACTGATCGTTACAAAATTCAAAATGGAGTCCTGTACTATAAGTACGTCCCGGTAGGTCAAGAAGCGAGGTTGCTCTGTTACATACCGAAGGGTCATCGACTCAGTCTTTTGAGGGTGTTCCATGATGAACATGAGCACATTAATGCGGAGAAAACCCTCGACCTTATTCTCCGACATTTCTGGTTCCCTGGACTCAGACAATTTGTTTCAAAATATGTCTCTCATTGCCTTGTGTGTATATCTCAAAAGAGAGTTCCCCGGGCTCCATTACAAAATATAACTTTTTGGGAAAAACCCGACATTCCATTTAATACAGTTCACGTTGACGCTTTGGGACCCTTACCAGTATCAGAAGGGTATAAATTCATCCTCCTCATCGTAGACGCTTTTACTAAATACACACTTCTCTATCCTATCCACCGACAAGATTCCACGGAACTTAAGCGTGTCATTACTCAGGCTATTTCTTTGTTTGGAGTGCCTAAACTTATGGTCACCGACAAGGGACGCATGTTCGAGTCTAACGAGTTCGTGACATGGATTAACGAACTCGGCTGCAGCCTGCATTACATCACGCCGGAGATGCACCAGGCGAATGGTCAAGCGGAAAGGTACATGCGGACTGTACTCAAAATGTTACGCATCCAAGCCAACCACAAAAAACTGCAGTGGTCGGAGACTCTGTGGAAACTACAACTGGTGCTGAATATCACAAGACAGAAGACTACGCAAGTATCTCCATTGAATCTTTTAATAGGCACAGAATCTACAACTCCCGTAGTTCGAGCACTAGTACGTGACGTGGCCATCGACGGTGCGGCACCTAACAGAGAGGCGCTACGAGAAATCACTAGAAGTAGAGCTCGTGAACTTCTCAGCAACAACCAAATCAAACAAGACGAGCGAGCTAACCAACGACGAAGTACACCACGCCAATTCAGTGTTGAGGACTTGGTCTTCGTAATAAAATATTCCCAGTCAGCAGGTAAACTTGACTCCGGTATGCGTGGTCCATATAAGGTGGTAGAAGTTCTACCTAGTGGACGTTATACGCTACGTTTGCTCAGCGGCAGTTATGGAAAAACGACGCAGGCTGCTGCGCAATATATGGTGCCGTGGCGGGGTGAGTGGAGCCCTGAGATATGTGCTGCATTTTTTGAGAGTAAGTTAACCTCATAGTATTGACAGCTATGCAATTGTTGTGGCGAGCTTGTAGAGCGAACCTCACTTGTATGATTACTATGTGTATGGTGTACCTCACTTGTACGATTCGCTCTGCATGTTGAGAAGCCTCAACACGTGTGATTGCGGTCAGCGTGTTGGGAAGCCTCGACACGTATGAATACGGTCTATGTGTCGAGAAGCTCCACATGTTCGAATACGGTCTGCGTGTCTTCGAAAACGACCGGCGAGATTAAGGATACAGGCCTTGGAAAACTAACAGAAATATGCCTAGGCTGGCTTGGTTATGTTTTGTTTTCTTTTTGAGAACGATGAATGCGTGTCACATGAGTTAGAGTTGTGATAGAATGATGAATGAATTGACTGAGCGGAGACGGATTGTTTGGTCAGCGAGACTGAGTGTTTCTATCTTGTTTTTCTATTACTAACAGCTCTTTTGTTTTTAGATGAAACTAATGATGACGAGGAGACGGAAATGCAAACGGAGTTTCCTCCAACAGCTGCTCTGTCCATGCCCATGCTGGATGATGGCGTTGAAACCGACCCACCGACTTCTCCAGTGGAGGGTCCTAGCGAGATCGCTCGAAGAAATTGCGTCGAGGACGACCCAACATCAGGAGAGGCCGTGTAAGGAGTTTCCGAACGTTGTCATCAACTACCCGGCGACAGTCTATATAAGGAGTGCGCTCAGAAGGAACGGCCCATTTCTTCGCCGGTTCCCCGAGTGTACGGACGTGTTGTAATAATCACTGTCGGTTATTATTAAGGTCACGTAAGCCATTTTTCTGATCACTTTGTTATTTTCTCATTTTAAATAGTTTGAAGTTTGCAGTATTTGATTTAGTTAATTGTTGTGTTAATTTAAATTATAAATAAACTTATTGTTGTTGAGCGTATGTTTTTTTTTAATAATATTACACATCTGCACCTAAAAATATTATAAACAAGCAACAAAGACTACTAGTAACAATAACAATATCAAAAAGTAACATCACAAACACATACACCACAAAAACACACAAAAAACAAATCAAATACCTAGTAAGAAATAACCAAAATAATTAACTAAAAACAATAACAACGTGTAACACTTTTCGCATCAACAGTCGTATGGGGACCGTGCACGGTGTTGACTATGCCATCTAGTGTCGCATATTCGAAGTTTTAAGGATCAGAATACTTGACATTGACGCTTCTGTGCTGCCACCTGTGGTTCCTGCACGCTCATTTTAGGGGAACGTGCGCGAAGTAGACTATGCCATCTAGCGTAGCTATTTCGAATTTTATACTTGAAACATACTTGACAGTGAAATTTCTGTGCTACCACCTATAGTTTCTGCCATAGACATATAAAAAGTATGGACTGGAAATACCTACAAAAAAAAAGGTGCATACCTATAATTCAAAGTGGCGCATAAAATGGCTGCCAATGCTAGGGTTGTACCGATCAGGGAATACAGTGTTACTATAACGATACTATAAAAAGTATCGGTACTAATACTACATAGTAGTATTACGAGTCTTACTAGACAATATCACGTTTGAATCAAAAGTATAATTTATATTCTTACAATCTGTTGTAACAAAACAATGAGTAAAGGCTTACTTACTCCTTTCTGTTAATGACAGTTAATTTAGTTTTTTCTGCACAGATTTTAAAAACACTTTTACTTGCATTACTTTTGCGCTTTCGCTTATTTTATATCTGGTCTGTAGCTTCTGGTAGGTATGTGGACTAGGTTTGCCAGATACAGTCATTTCACTTCCGGGACAATTCGAGGGATACTAATTTGGTGTGTACGAAAATAGATAGTGGTCTTTGTAAATTGCATTTCTAGTAATATTTTACAAACGTACCAATACACCTATTTCAAAAACGAACTTACCAGCTTCCATTGCTCATACAATGCAGATTATTTTTAAAATATTAAAACATAACCAAAAATTGCGCACCTCGCTTTTACTTATTCATTAAATAAAACTTCGGTAATAATCAACATAAGTGTTTTATTTATTCAATAAACATTTGGTATGACACTTTGCACTTCCTTGCACTTTATTTTTTAAACAAATGCTTCTTTCGTTAATCCCGGTTCCCAATTTACATGCTGGTACCATTTGCTCAAAGTTCTTGTGTGAGTAAGCATGTATTGTAAGTTCGCCTTATATAATTATAGGCGGGGATAAAAATGCAACGTTAATGCGAACTTTCGGATTTCTTCAGAGTATCCTTTCGTTGAAGCGCTTAATGTTTTTCTGTTTATTGACATATTTTTCAGTCTTAATTTTTCCAGTTTGTGCAACCTGAAAAAGAGAAAAAAACTACTTCAATCCTTAAGTTATATCGAAAACGCTGCTTTGTATCCGTAGTTTAAACCTGTCTGTAGAACCTCTGCAGAACGGAGAGGTTAATCCTTCATTTTTAGGAAACCTAAAAAAGGTTAATATTTTTATAAATAAATCATTTGGTTCGAGTTGTTAAAATACGTAATTAAAAAATTAAAACAAATAACAAAATGATGTCTTATTTCCGGATCTTGTATAACCAATCATCATAAAATTCTGGGGAACGATCTCTCAGTGCTGTGAACAGCGAGCCGGACCTAACAAGGTCACTCGAACCGAATAGAACACGTATTATACCGATATTGTATCAGCGCAGCGAAGGAACTAGTATCGGAAAATATTACGGCAACGGTACTACACTATTCCATCATGACATATTCTTGTAAGCAAACAAATGAAATTATGAAATTAAAAAAAGGTCTGTTGGACGAGAATAAGCCCAAATATGAAAACTATAACCATGAATATGTGGTAGCTTAGCATTTTTTTCATCGAAAATGTATTACTATGTGTAATATTGCATGAAAACCGGTTACTAACCTGTGCAAAGACAGTTAAGGTTGATTTTCCTTCTTTCTTGCACCACACTCCATAACACAACGCACAGGCATCTTGAATGGCTGTTTTCCATCATATACGTGCAATTTGAAAGATAAAATTCTCGTAATTTTCTCACAAATCACAATAAATACAAAAGTAAACACTTATCTGACAGCAGAACTACCACGAGACTTGGCGCATAAAATGGCGAAAACGGCACTTACCTACAACTGTCACAACATCACAAGAAAATGTTGCCATTATGAGCAACAACTGAAATACTGTTGTCTCTTATATCAAATACGATTACCACATTAGCAAGAATAAAACAAAACGATATTTCACAATCTGTTTCGTATTTCACCCATATTTGTATAAGCAAAGGTAGATATAGATTGTCGCGGCGCCTCCATATACACTTCTGGACACATCTATTGGCCCACCTTAGAGTTGAGGTTTCGATGGCCCCTACCGAAATATGATTGCTAGATTGAACAAAAACTTTTGATGCAGTTTTAAACCTGATACATTTTACCATCTTTTTCGATCGTATTGTTTTAAATTTGAATTCAGAATACCATACGACATGGAGCTACGCCTAACAAGTCGGATATGCGCCTTGTTAAAGGCAATTGATTTTTGAATAAAAAACATGTTTTATCAAATAAAGGTTTAATTTAATAACGCGTGTTGCCTCCATGGGCATCTACCACAGCTCTCATACGATTAGGCATAGAGTTTATCAACCGCTCTATGAAATTTTGAGGGATCATCTCCCATTCCTCTTCTATGGCAGTTTTCAACTCCTGCATCGTCTGGGCAACTGGCTGACGAGCCCTAACACGTCTTTTTAGCTCGTCCCACATGTGCTCAATGGGGTTCATGTCTGGGCTTCTGGCTGGCCAGTCCATAACTGTGATGTTCACATCCCGAAGATATTCCCTGACGATGCCGGCCGCATGGGCTCTTGCATTATCATGCATAAAAAGGAAATTTGGGCCCACATAGTCCGCGTATGGTATCACGTGAGGTTCTAAGCACTCACGAATGTACCTTTCAGCATTTAATGTTGGCAGCCGTGGTCCTGTAACAACCTCAAGTTGAGTTTTGCCGCTCGCGAATATACCGCCCCAGACAGTCCATGAGCCACCGCCATAAGCAACCCTCTCTTCAAAGCAGCATTGTGCGAAACGGAGAGCGTTTCGCACAATGCTGCTTTGAAGAGAGGGTTGCGTCTTACGTCGGTAGACCTTCTTCCTTCCATCATTGCCATGTAACACAATTTTAGACTCATCAGAAAAGAGTACACGGCTCCAATCTTGCTGTGTCCAATTTAAATGACTGCGTGCGAAATGAAGGCTCGCTGTTCGGTGGGCTCGCGTTAGTTTGGGCCCATTAGCTGGCTTGTGTGGTACCATATCGCGTTCTTTTAACCTTCTCCGAACAGTTCGAGCGCTCACAGATACTCCGTGGAAGTCGCGAAGTTGGTTTTGTATCTCAATGGAGGTAAGGTGACGATTTCTCAAGCTGGTCGTCACGATGAATCGATCCTGCCTTTCAGTTGTGACCCGAGATCGTGGCCTTCCTTGGCGACGAACAAAGCCGCCAGTCTCTAGGTACCTCCGATAAACATTTCGGACCGCAGATCGACTTAAATTAAGTTGAGCACTCACGTTTCTTTGGCTGTGTCCGGCCTGAATAAGTGCCACAGCTTGGGTGGCGACTTCAGGTGAAGTATCCATAGATTGATAGAACCTCACCTTAATGTTAAGAATAAGTAATGTTTGTTGCAAAACCAAAGATATCAATCACTTTTTCAAGAATTAAACCCAAGTAAACCAATAAAACCAAGTTTTCTTAGTATTCGATTGTTTGATATCAACAAACAGGCTCCAAATTGTCTTTTGTTTCTTTAAATTCTGTGTTCGAAATTCAAAAAAAGACTATTGAATGAAATTATGAATGTGCCAGGTTCAAAACTGCATAAAAACTTTTTGCTCAACCTAATATAAAATTTTAGCTAGGACCAAACGAAACTGAAAATACAAAGGTGGGCCAATAGATGTGTCCAGAAGTGTATTTTCTATCTCTATGATTGCGACGTACTCCGGGGGGGTAAACTTGCGTGACGGGAACTGTACAATACGCCACGCCATGCACACACAAATGCATGGATGATGGTTGACAACAAAATTGACAAACTGACCTGACACTGTGACACCACTGGCCAGTGTTGCTAGTGGTTGACAATCATAAGCATAATTATTACAGCTGCAAAAGATTCTCCAAACTCAAAAAGGAATTTTTTTTTTTTCTCGAGAAAAGTAAAGCGTCAAAACTTGTGCCTTAGTTTAATTTTTTCACTGCTCCAAGTGGTAGCAGACCTGATTATTTTATATTAATTTCAGCTTTAATAATATAATATTGCAAAGTTTCTAAATAATTATAATTCTTATAAGTGTCTATTTTAGATAATCTTTCGATTTTCTCTAATTGTTATTTCTTTCAATGTTATGGAAATATTTGTACGCCGCTAATTACGGCTAAACATGAGTGGACTTAAACTGTGTAATGTCTTGCATGCTCTTGTATGTATACAATGTTTAAACAAATAAAGAAATCTTATCTTATCTTATTTTATCAATGTATCATCACTTTTAGGGATATCAGCTGTGAAGATGAGATACAATACTGGCCCTAAGATGCTGCCTTGTGGTACACCTGAGTGGATTTCATGAGTTTTGAAGTTTCCCCATTGAGTTTTACTTCAAAACATCTTTTGTCCAGGTAGCTCCTTAAAATGAAGTAGAATGAGTGCGGTAGGTAATTTTTAATCTTGAATAAGAGACCCGTGTGCCATGCTCTGTCAAAAGCTTGACTTATGTCTAGGAAAATGGCTGAACAATACTGTTTGTTTTCCAGTGTTTGACTTATGGAGTTAGACAATCTATGTATTTGTTCAATAGTACCTACCATGTTTTGTCTGAAGCCGAATTGGTGTTCAGGGAGTATGTCATTTAGGTAAGACCGCATTCTGCTTAGTATTATTTTTTCAAAAAGTTTACCAATCAGGGGCAATAGGCTGATAGGTCTGTAGGATGAAGGATCCTCTGCTGCTTTGCCCGGTTTTAAGATCATAAGTACTTGAGTAATCTTCCATTGACATGGGTAATAGCAGTCTTAGACAGGCATTAAAAATGGTTACTAAGTACATTATTCCTTCATTTGGTAGATTCATTAACAGAGTAGTCTAGTTGGTCCATAACCAGGTGCTTTTTTAAGTGGAAGTGCCTTTATTTCTCTGGGAGTTACCGCCTTTAGTGGAAGACATAACTTATTTGGTGAATGTAGGAATTCGATTATTTCTTTATCATTTTCTGGGTTAGCACAAAGTAGGGGTGTGAAGACACCTTGAAGGTGTTCAGCAAAAGCTGTGCATTTCTCATAATCTGTTCTAGCCCAGCTACGGTCTTGTTTTCTTATTGGAAAATGTTCTTTAGGCCGCTTAAGATTTTTAGTCGCACACCAGAGTGAATAGTTTGTATCCTTATGGGGAGTGAGACGAGCCAAATTATTCTGTAGGCTGAGGTTTTCATGTTCTTTGATCATGTTATTTAGTTCTTCAGTTGCTCTGTTAAGACTAGTTTTGTCAGATGGATATCTAGACCTACGCCATTTTTTTCTTAGTCTGCGCCGTTCCCAGACTTTCTCCATGATGTTTCTTGGATATTGCTTAACTTTGATCCAGGCTTTTTTGCTCGTGCTTATTGATTCTTTGGCTGCGAGGTGGATAATTGAGTTAAATTTCTATGGCATTCTCTATGTCATCTTCTGTCTTCAACTTCATGTCTAAGTCTATGTTGAAAGAGACAGATTTCTTATAAGTGTCCAAGTTGGTGTTATTGTTGTATATTCTAGCGGGTGGGTGAGAGTAGATGGCCAATTTGCTTAAATACAGAATGACTGGAGAATGATCTGACGACAGGTCTTCGCATTTTTCTACTTTAATGTAGGTACGGCTTATGTTCTTTGTGATAAAAAAATCTAACAGATCTGGTATTTGATTTGGATCTGTTGGCCAATATGTCGGCTCCCCATGAGATATGCATTCAAGGTTTAAATCTTGTGTGGCTCTGTAGAGTTGCCTATCCTTTGGGTTGATCAGTCTTGATCCCCAGTGAGTGTGCTTGCAATTCCAGTCACCTCCACAAATGAAAGTGGGTCCAAGATCATTAAAGAATTATTGAAATTCACCCGCACTGACTGAGTGTTTTAGTGGGCAATATACCGCAGCGATGGTTGTCTCTGAATTTTTATGACGAATTTTGATTGAAGTTGCTTGGATTTTATCTGTTTTGTGGAAGTTGAGAACATGATGTTTAATGTTGGTTTTTATTATTACTGCAATCCCTCCGTGAGATCTGTCTGAAGGATGATCGGTCCGACAGATTGTGTAGTTTTGAAATTCTATGTGAGAACGCTGGGTTATTCTTGTTTCAGTTATCAGAGCCACATCAATTTTCTCAGTTATCATAAATAGTTTAAGCTCCTGATGTCTGTCAGTTAATCCATTGGCATTCCAAGTGAGTACACGGATGTTTAGGCCCTCTGTGAGACCAGATCTGTAATTAATTGGATCATCCGATCCATCATGCTGTCCATCATGTTTGTCATGATCGTTTGGAATCTGTTAAACATAACATCCAACAGATTGCTTATGTTTTGTCCTTGTTCCATAGTGAGGTCGTGTGATTGATTTTCTGAGTGCGATTTATTAAAAGGTCGGTCTACTGGGTATTTGGTTAAATTTTTTAACGCCTCTGAGTAGCTTCTTGGGTGGTGATTTGGTTTAGGGTCTTCCGAGCTTCTTTGTGGTGGGTTAACCATAGTGTTTGTCGGTTTTGCCTGGTCAGTGTCTGGTTTTGAATTAATTTTAAGAATCCTCGCCTTATATTCTTTGTACTTCAGACTTCAACTCGCTGGGTGTTTACCTTGACAGTTAGCGCATAAGGCGTCAGTCTCATTGCAGGACTTCCTTTTTTGTATGGTGCCTCAATTGTGATTTTCAGGTGGCTGATTTGTTTTATGTTGAATATGTCTTTTTTATTTGGTCGCTGTTCTAGGTCCACAAAATATAGTGGAAGTTTTTCCTTTGTTGATCGATGTTGAACATTTACAATTTGTCTCACTTCGTGTCCTTTTGGTAGGAGCTCTGATTTAATCATTGAGATATCTTCTGATGCATTATTATGACTATCTCATGCATACTTATGACTACTCGATAGGCTCTCTCACTTTTTAGTTTGTAGGTGTAGTGGTTAATTTTGTTCTCAATAAAGGTGTCTCTTACAACTCAACTCAAATCGTATATCGTCAGTGAAGTTCTAACAGCGCGTAAGTCAAAAAAGTCTACTTTACAGGAGAGTAACAAAACTATAAAATATTCGTTAGCAACCCTTGATGTATACATATTTGGAAAAAGGATTTAAAATCAGTCGAGTCAGCTATCTCCATTCTGATTGGTAGAATGAAAGCACGTGAACTATATTCATCGAATGGCATTCAAATTTTAAAACCCGCCAAAAATGACTTACGCCCTGTTAGAACTTCACTGACGATATTTCAAATAAACCATTTACAGGCACTTTTGAATTGTCAAAGTCGGTCAGTCAAAAACATGAAGCTATTTGCACGTTCCAAAGCGTAGATCTCTATGGAGAAGAACGCACAAGAAACTCCACGGACACTCTTTTAAACCATGTGATGTATTACAAAAATCTTGTTAACATTATCTTTGATTGCTTCTATATATGAGGACAATGCAAAGAACAAGAAAATATATAAACAATTCAAAATGTAGGTACAGATTAAAATAAGCCAGTGGCAGGTAAGAGATGAACTGACGGCGCCCGTTCACGAACATGACGCGTGCATCAGCACCATCTAACTCAACCATTTTGAAAGGAACCAAATGATCCAAAACGCTCGCCACCATCAGCAAAACATTTGTGTGAGCATGACAAGCTCTCAACTGCCACGCTCGTTCATGTCGAACTAATTTAATAACCAAATCTTCTACTACAACATATGTAAATGGCTCCATAGTGCCCATTCACTTGCATTCAATACCGGTATTAATACCGTGATTACGGTATTGACTTCCAATACCGATATTGAAAAAATCCGGTATTTGAAAGCTCTAACTGGAACCGAGTAGTTAGTGCGCTTATTTGACTGTTTATTTAAATTGTTATTAGGACTTTCAAGTCTTTTTCTTTTTCCATGAGGTATGTGGTAGGGTGGTGAAGTTACTCGCGTCTGTAGGACTTACCATCTATTCCTAGACCCACCCAGTGGCGGTACCTTCATATAAGCCCAAAAGCCTTACTAAAATGCTCGATAGAGAATCAATATCAAACCCGAACTATTTAAAAGTTCGCGCGCTTAATTCTTATCAAAATAACACAAAGTATCTACCTATGCCACACTACTACACATCGCGATTGTTCGCGCGCAGAGTTTCGAATTTGCAGCATCTACATATAGCTATCTCGCTTACACGTACCGGCTTTTGCCGGGCTTTCAAATACTATCTCTGTCACTTTCGCACTTATAGCGATGTGCCGTATAACAAGTTAGAACCTTGTGCGTCTACAAATCGATCAGTATGGACGATTTAAGCCGTGCATGCGTATGAAGTTGCACGCGTATGCGTGACCTTGTCACCTTGTCAACTCTGCAGTGTTGCCGTTTTAGCGATGTTGTGAGATATTGGAGATTTTTAACGAGTTTGGAGACTTTTTAAGATTTAGCAACAATAAAACCTAGTGACTTTTTAAAATAACGAAATTAAATATTCATGCAATATCTTAAAATAAAAAAATTGCGACATCTAGCTAGATTTTTCATACATATACCTGGCGACTTTTTTTGCCTAAATGACAACACTGCAACTCTGCGTAAGTAGTTCCCGACACCCGAGTGCAACTCACTTCAGTTTCATTTGCTTGAGTGGGAAAAGTTTTGTTGTTAAAGTTTTTTGTGTATTTTCTTAGATTTTCTCAGTGATACAATTGTTTTGGTGACTTACCTTCAACAATGGAGGTAATTGTACCTTGTGAGGATTTAAAATGCGTTCAAGTTTTGATTGGCGAAGATAAGGTAAAATCTTTAAACTTTGCTCAGAAAAAACAGTTAATTTCTTCATTAAAACCGACGCCTAATCTGTGTATTTCTCAGACTAGTAAATCGCATAAACGAAAATTTAATAGATCAGTGTATAAAACTAGTTGGATTGTTGGCTGTTCGCACACTAATAAGTTGTATTGCTGGCACTGCATATTTTTTTCGAATGAAGATTCCGTTAGGAATACATCTGGTTATAATGATTTAAATAACATATCTGGCGCCATTAAAAGGCACGCAAATTCCCATAAACACCTGTGTGCAATGGTTTCTTTCGGTAATTTTGGTAAACAACGAATTGAGACCTCTATATCACGCCAGTTATCTAAGGAAATTTCAAAATATAACACGCGCGTTGATAACAACCGTAGTGTATTTCAAAGATTAGTCGATATTGTTTGTCATTTAGCACAACAGGAACTTCCTTTAAGAGGACATGATGAGTCCAAAACTTCATTAAATAAAGGAAATTTTTTAGAACTGGTCTCGTTAATTTCAAAATACGATGTCGTTTTAGAAAAGCATATATTATGCAGCATCAGGAAAGTGACAAACCGGGGCCGAGTTATTTATCTAACAAAATTCAAAATGATATTATTCATTCCGTAGCCGATGTGATGCAAACTTGCATCGATTACGAAGTTAGGCAAACAAAATTTGTTTCTCTGTTTGTGTGTTTGATTTAAAAATGTTATCTGGACTTGTGGAATCGGTAGATTCGGCCTGGAGCCATGGCCAGTTCGCTCACCAGACTTGACCTCATTAGATTTTTTTCTTTGGGGTTACGTCAAGGACAAGGTGTTTGTGTCCGATCCGATTGTTTACGACGCTGCGTGAAGAGTGTGCTCAGGACCCAAATTTGGCGGCAGCCACTTCAAACCCAATCTGGTTAAGGGTGAGCGAGCTTAAGGTGATTTAGTAGTAGGTTGGTACTTACATTATCGGATCTCAATGTACTTACAATTAACCAACGAATCCCTTTTACTAAGCCTCCTCTGTCCATCCGTCCGTAGGACTAGGTAATTTAAGGCTCGCATACAAGAAACGTGTTTTTTGGGAAATCCGCGATTCAATCACACAATCCGGCGGGCAGACCGAAGGAAGGTAAATTAATAAATTTAAATAAATAAATTTGATTGTGTCTCAAAAGGTTACATCAACAAATGTGAATGAAACAGCCCCAGAAAGTAATTACAAATACTTGTGTTAGGGTTGTCTCGCTACTTCCCTTAATTGAAGTTAACAATATTGAGACTTTGAAAAAGAAAAAATTAAACTAAACGAAGAACACATCTTTAAGTTAAAAAAGAAACAATCCTTACTAATTCCTAACTAATATTATAAATGCGAAAGTAACTCTGTCTGTCTGTCTCGCTTTCACGCCAAAACTATTTATCCCGGGAGTATGTTCCCTAGGGACCACGCGGGGGAAGCCGCTGGCAGCAGCTAGTAACTTATATAAAGTAATGAGCAGCTCTGTGTAGTGTGTAAGTGTGAGTGTGTGATTTTATGTGTGATTGTGTATGTGTAATGGTACTTAGTAGGGTGCGAGTTTGAGTGAATGTGTCGGTGTGTGTGATGATGTCTGTGTGCCTGTATAATGTTTATGCATGAGTCTATATGTATGTTTTAAGTGCCATTATGAAGCTTTAGCCTAGAGAAGGATGAACATTTTGAAGAATAATATTGGAACAATTTCGATAACAAGATAAATAAGAAGTTTTCATGTAATCCTAATTAGAATATGCTCAGTCTCTTCGTATATAAGATTTGATAACCACTCAGTTATCACTTTTTTACATTTATGTGGAAGTTTAGTTTTGCGTTAATTTTGTTGTATATGTAGGCTGATTGGCATACATATTGACGCCTAGCAAAAACTGTACGCACCCGAGGAGAATAAGCCACAATCTCCTTTCGCCTCCTAGATTGTCTTTCTGGGTTTGCTGGAATGTGTTTGTGTAAACATAGGATGGTGTATAAAATGTATAATTTTCTAACAGATAGTAGACCACTAATTTTATTTAGATCGACCGTGGGAAATCTATAAGGCTTAAAATAGATTACTTTTAAAAGTGATCTTTGGGCTCTTTCTAATTCTAGAAATTTGGTTTTTGTGGCACCTCCCCAAACTGGTAAGCAGTACGTGATTACTGATTGCACGAGAGCTATGTAAATGTTATTGAGTGTCTTTTGGGACATTACATGTCGTAGATTTTTGAAGATCCATATAAGTTTACGAACGCGCGACATAATCACCTCGATATGCAAGTGCCATGCTAGACACCCGTCGACTATAACTCCCAAGTATCTTGTAGACGGCACTTGTTTTATAGGTTTACAGTCACAATCTCGGTCCAAGCTGTTTGCACACATATGGATACGAGTATTGAAATTAGTGTTCGCCTTAGACCGTGCACTTGGAGAGAAACATATGCAATTTGCTTTAGCAATATTAAGGGTTAGCAGATTTGCTTTGAGCCACCTATCTATAACGACTAACCCTTGTTCGGCCTTGTTACGTACCTCTTCCCAAGTGTTGCCAAAGTAGATAATAGCCGTATCGTCCGCATATGAGAAGGTAGCTTACTAATAAGGCTATCGTGCCAGACCCTGTGCAAGGCCTTCGAGATGTCAAGGGAGACCGCTAGTGCCTCCCCGTGCTTCTCTATGGCCTTACTCCAGATGTGAATGGCATACGCAAGAAGATCCCCAGTAGACCGATTTCGGCGGAACCCGTATTGTCGGTCACTAAGGACCTCATTCGCTTCTAGTTATGCCAAGAGCTTATGATTCAGCACGCGTTCCATACTCTTACAGAGTATGGCCGTTACCGAGATAGGTCTATAATTCGACGGGTCAGCTCGACTACCTTTCTTGGGCACGGGCTGCACGTTAGCTTGCTTCCAAGCCTTCGGCACTTTTCCAGTCTCAAACGAAAGGCGAAATAGGCGTGTCAAGATCGGAGACAACTCAGGCGCACAAGTCTTCAGGACAATTGCCGGTATCCCGTCGGAGCCACTAGCCTTGTTCACGTCTAGGTTACGCAGTACCCTACGGACGTCCTTCTGATGAATGCGAATGTTCGACATACTCGACTCGCATCCAGCAGGAGAAGCAGGGGGCCTCGCGCCACCAGGATCCAGACGTGAAGATTCCGCACAACTTTGCTTTCTCCTCAGCGGAGTGGGCCAGCGTCCCGTCGGGTCTCAGCAGTGGTGGTAGTGAGGGGCGGCAGAAGTTCGATTCGACCGACTTAGCAAGGGACCAAAAAGCCTTACTACCCGCTGGGTATGAAAAAAGTTTGTTCCCTATTCGGCTAATTTGGTCAAACCGAGCCCTCCGCAACACCTTCTTGCAGGACTTGGCAGCCCTGTTAAAGGCTCTCTTCTTCCGACCCACGTCATTTGCTTTGCGCGAACGCGCATCGACCCATGCTAGGTACGCCGAGTGCTTAAGCGCATCAGCGCGATTGCACTCGGCACCAAACCCATGGACGAGCTTCGCCAGACATGGTTACATCAGAGAACGAAATGTAGTACTCCATTCCCCTCCGCAGAACATCCGTCACGGCGTCCGCACACGACGAAGCATCAGTCGAAGAAAAGCAAGTAGGCTGCCAAGGATAACATGCGAAGAAAGATCGCATGCCATCCCAATCTGCTGACCTGTATCGCCATACCCGCCGGGTGCCTCTTGGGCTGGGATCGGGCGGCGAGTAGACGGACACAGACTTCACCAGACAGTGGTCCGAACTACCCAGTGGTGAAGAAATCGTCACCGAGTAGCGGTCTGGATCTGTTGTCAGCAAAAGGTCCAAGCAATTGGCTGTGTGCGAATCAACATCCGGCACCCTCGTTGCCTCGTTGCCCCCGTTGCCCTCGTTGCCCAAGGTACATTCAAAGTGAGTTAGGTAGTTCATTAGTTATCTACGTTACCGGATCTCAATGTACTTCCAGCTTATTGTTTAAAATCAATCCTTATTGTAAGAAACTAAGCTTATGGCTCCTCTTAAGGCTATATATGTATATGGTGTATATATAAATATATGTATATGGTAGATTCATAAACAACAATGTGAACAATTGTTGTTTTCGTATGACGTATAGTTTTGCTGTAAAAAAATATTTAACAACATGCTATTTTTTGGATATTTCTTCCAAACGGCTTCGAAGTTTAAAAATATTTTTACATGGAAAAATTGCTGGTAAAGTGTACTACAAAGTGAACATTTCTCATGTAAATCAATCAATATTTTGCAAAGAAAATGTTCAATATTGATTCTCCCATAGTTTAAAGCTCTGTTTGGGCGAAGGCGGCAGTCGTGCGTTAGCACTGAGACGGGGAGGCTGTGTCGCTCGTTGCTCCGCTCGCGCTATCGACCGACTACGCGTATATGAATGTGTTAGTGCAAATATTTACGAACTTTTGTATTAGTGTGCGTTCATAGACTAGCTCTTTGCAGAGGAGCCAGGTTGATTGAACGCGTGGGCGCATTGTACAGTTTCATACAGCAACTTTTATCAAAATACTATCGGCGTCGCTCGGGTTTTATTTTTGCCTGCTCTTTTTTTTCAAATGTAGCCGACGTTAATTCTTCATTTCTTTTATTACCAACAAACTTACTAATATTAAAGAAAAATAAAAAACCAATATAAGTCTATTTATTCATTTAAACTTCATGAACAAACACAAGTTCATAAACACAAACATTTATTTTCATTATTCGGTCGGTCTATGCGGCGTGTCAGTCGCGTCTGTGGGGAACCGTTTGGCTAAATTGTATTGTTTTGATCAAATTATTATATCTTTTGAATGTTCGATTTGAGTAATTCAAAAAAATAAGTTAATTAAATTATGATTTATAATGATAAAAACTGATACCAAGGTGCGAATGACGTGGTCTGCTTTGTCGTATCCATTAATTTTTTAATAAAAAAAGTGACATACAATAATAGTTGGCATTTGGTAGCACTGCCTTTTCTTTTTGTAGATATTGATGGGTCCTCTAAAATTCGAGTTCATTATTTTATTATATCATCAATAATTTTCGCAGTGCACGCAAAGGGACGTAATTTGCAGGGTTCCGTAGTTAAATAAGGATTTACAGCGGTAATTCTTTTCAGAGACATTTCTCCAGTGTGTCTTCACTGTCACTGGATCGGTTTTTTTCAACAATCATCATCGTATTTCCAGTTTACAAAATAAACCGATATAATAACATTATCAATTAAACACCTAAAACTTTCACACGAATCACAGAATCTGAAGTTTTTGAGTTAATGAAATTGCTACAAAATTATTTAGCAGAGCTGAACTATGAAATAGGCTAAAAATTTATTTCGCTTAGTATATTATTATTATTCTAAGTTATTTCATTTACTTTACTTTACTTTAGAATGTCCTTTTTTAAATCTTTTTACGAGACTGTAAAGTAGTATAGGCAGAAACAAAAAGTGCGAAACGAAACGTTTCTAGAACCTTCTCGTATGGAAACATCTAGAAAGTTCGGGTACATACCGGTCCCGACCCGACTGACCATGTGTCTGAACATCGAGAATGTTCTAGCATAGAAAAGTCTAGAAAGATCGTGACTTCACTTAGTTCTACTACTCGATACTAGATGGCGTTACTAGTACGTACATGTCGTTATGTACCCAGCATTAATTCTGGCGCGTAACAATATCAAATCATAAAATATCAATGTAACAAGAAAAAATAATTCTGAAAACGGTCTTTTTACTAGTGTATCTACCAGTTCTATCAAGACCTTGGTAGCTTGGGAATATGAAATTTCAAGGGTTTCGTACGTCTCGTAGGTACTCGCTAGGCTCTAGCTAGGCGCTGAGCAAGCCGCCAGCCAGTGCGTTCGGCCTAATGAAAATACTATCATCAGACGCATATAAATAGGTACTATACGAACAGGTAGGTAGGTAGGTACCCAGATAAAAACACATTAGCACATTCACCAAAAAAGTACAACAAATAACAAACCCAGGAATGCTTTCGGAAATACTTTATTTGGGGATTCTCCTAAAGGTAAAGTTACGAGAATATTGTACCTACCTTTTACTTTTAATATCTTAAAACTAAGGTATGCTTAGAAGCAAATTTGAATTGGAACAGGAAGGTAGCATGACGATAGCATAAAATATTAATTTACTAACAATAGTGTAACTATACCAACAAGAAAAATAACTTCTGTACTTTTACAAGGGGTTTGTCTGATTCCTTCAAGCAGCCAATGTTTTTTCTATAAACGCTCTCATATCTTTGAGTTCCGCCTCTGAAGAACTGTGTGTCAATCCTTGGTATGTTGTAAATTCAACATTTTTCATAAATGTTTTGAGAAATGAGGCCGTCATTTGTCCCCATTTAAATGGGACTACTGGATCACAGTCACCATGGGCTTGGAATATCTGAAACAAACACACATTTTTTATGAAAAGTTCTTTAAAATTTGTACAAATTGTATGGAATTCATCCCTTCATCATTCTATTTTTCCGAGGTGAAACCATGCCGATAACCGACCAAATTGAGCTTCTTGGTGTTACATTAACATACACCCTCAATTTTGGTCCTATCATAGAGACAAAGGCTCTAGTGGCTGCCAAAAGTTGGGGATCCTAGCAAAGGTGAAACGGCACGTCACGTCGGAACAGCTGCTCAAACTCTATCAAGCGCAAGTTCGATCGTGTATGGAGTACTGCTCTCATCTTTGGGACGGATCCGCCAGATACCAGCTTGATGCCCTTGAGTCAATTGAGAAACGAGCTAAGAGGATCATCGGCAATGATAGGCTCGTCGAATCGAAGCTCCAAAGTCTCGTGGTGAGCATCGACGCCGAGTTGCTAACCGGACGAATGGCGATGCGCCACCGGTAGATGGTGGACATCCCACCCACCCAAAACGCTTTGTGCGTACAGCTAAGAAGTAGAATTCCCTGCCCGAGTAGTGTTTCCTGATAGCTACAACCTAGGAGTCTTCAAATCTAGAGTGAATAGGTTACTTCTAGGCAAGCGTGCTTCATCATCGCTTACCATCAGGTGAGATAGTGGTCAAACGCGTGCCTATCAACGGTAAAAACAAAAGAATTTGGGATAACCGAAAAAAACTATTTATTTTTGAAAAGGAAAATATAACGTGAACTTCCGCTTGCACAACATCTTTATGAGTTCCTTATTTTCCGTGCAGACTTCCACAAAGACCAGTGAGCTGAACACGATGCGATACGTGTATGCGCTTTCTCGTTTTTGTCTGTACTAAAACGAGAAGGCGGATACACGCAGAGTACACATTTTTATTATCATTTACCTACTCTAAATTAATGAAACTAGAGTCACATAATGCCAAATATGAAGGGCAGATCACTCGACTGTCGGGCGTTGGGGGTCAAGCGCATGCGTTTACGTTGATAACGTCACATATGTCAATGCAAGCCGTAAAAAATGATTATACGTTATAGAAGAGCAAGACACGTAAGTAGGCGTCAGTCAGTTTGCAAATAATCAAAATAACAAAAAACAACATCACATACATTTTTAGGGTTCCGAATATCCGTAAAAAACGGAACCCTTGTAGGATCACTCGGGTGTCTCGGTGTGTCTGTTTGTCTGTCTCTCGGTCTGTCTGTTTGTTTGTCTGTCTGTCTATCTGTCTGTCCGTCTGTCGGACAGCCAGTTTTCTCCGGATCTACTGGACCGATTCTGTTGTTACGTAAATTAATAAAATTTGAGTATGGGAGTCATTTTTCGGGGTCAAACTAGAAAATTAAAAAAACCGTTTTTCAAGCTGTATCATGTGACATTTCAAATTAAAGGGCTTACTGTGAGGGTTTTTATTTATATTTTTTTTCATAATTTAAAAACAAAAAGTTGTGAAGTTATTTAAAAGAATTAACACGAAAAATAACCATTCCCGCACTTATCTCCGAAACTACTGAGACTAGAATTTTGAAAATAATGCAGATATTAGTTCTATACCTAAAGATTACAGGAAAACTATAAGAAGTTTGTAGTGTTAAAACAACATGTACGAAAAAAAAGAAGAAAATTTCACTTCATTATATTTTCTTTATTTGTTATCTTTGTTAATCGCATTTTTTTGCTCGCTTTTCATCATTTGTTGAGTTGAGTTCTTGTTTACTGGGGCCGAACACACCGCCAAAGCGTTCTGAGTTCTGCGTTCCGAGTTTACAAACGCGCACAAAAGATTACGGTCTAAAAGTCTGGAGTTCAGTAATCTTTAATGCCCTACCTCTGCTTTAGAGCCGTCAAAAGGCTACCTTCTAAAGAATATTCCCCATTAACGGCTGGGTCAAAAGATAAGAAAAAAATATATGTATATGGTAGATTCATAAACAACAATATGAACAATTGTTGTTTTCGTATGACGTATAGTTTTGCTGTAAAAAAATATTTAACAACATGCTATTTTTTGGATATTTCTTCCAAACTGCTTCGAAGTTTAAAAATATTTTTACATTGAAAAATTGCTGGTAAAGTGTACTACAAAGTGAACATTACTCATGTAAATCAATCAATAGTTTGCAAAGAAAATGTTCAATATTGATTCTCCCATAGTTTAAAGCTCTGTTTGGGCGAAGGCGGCAGTCGTGCGTTAGCACTGAGACGGGGAGGCTGTGTCGCTCGTTGCTCCGCTCGCGCTATCGACGAACTACGCGTATATGAATGTGTTAGTGTAAATATTTACGAACTTTTGTATTAGTGTGCGTTCATAGACTAGCTCTTTGCAGAGGAGCCAGCTTGATTGAGCGCGTGGGCGCATTGTACAGTTTCATACAGCAACTTTTTTCAAAATACTATCGGCGTCGCTCGGGTTTTATTTTTGCCTGCTCTTTTTTTCAAACGTAGCCGACGTTAATTTTTAATTTATTTTATTACCAACAAACTTACTAATATTAATCGGTCGGTCTATGCGGCGTGTCAGTCGCGTCTGTGGGGGACCGTTTGGCTAAATTGTATTGTTTTGATCAAATTATGATATCTTTTGAATGTTCGATTTGAGTAATTCAAAAATATGATTTACTAGCTGACCCGCGCAACTCCGTTTGCGTCACATTTTTCGTCACTGCTCCGCTCCTTTTTGTCTTAGCGTGATGATATATAGCCTATAGCCTTCCTCGATAAATGGACTATCTATCACTGAAAGAATTTTTCAAATCGGACCAGTAGTTCCTGAGATTAGCGCGTTCAAGCAAACAAACAAACTCTTCAGCTTTATATATTAGTATAGATAATGATAAAAACTGATACCAAGGTGCGAATGACGTAGTCTGCTTTGTCGTATCCATTAATTTTTAATTAAAAAAAGTGACATACAATAATAGTTGGCATTTGGTAGCACTGCCTTTTCTTTTTGTAGATATTGATGGGTCCTCTAAAATTCGAGTTCATTATTTTATTATATCATCAATAATTTTCGCAGTGCACGCAAAGGGACGTAATTTGCAGGGTTCCGTAGTTAAATAAGGATTTACAGCGGTAATTCTTTTCAGAGACATTTCTCCAGTGTGTCTTGGTCTTCACTGTCACTTGATCGGTTTTTTTCAACAATCATCATCGTATTTCCAGTTTACAAAATAAACCGATATAATAACATTATCAACTAAACACCTAAAACTTTCACAGGAATTACAGAATCTGAAGTTTTTGATCTAATGAAATTGCTACAAAATTATTTAGCAGAGCTGAACTATGAAATAGGCTAAAAAATTATTTCGCTTAGAATATTATTCTAAGTTATTTCATTTACTTTACTTTACCTTGCATTACTTTACTTTAGCTTGACCTTGAGTTTCGAGTATCTTCATATAGATCGTAAGCAGAAAAGACGAAACTGCTTTACAAAATTGTTTTATTTGACCTTTATTGTTTCTGTTTAACCACATTCGTATAAAAAATGAGACCATTGAATAAAAATATGCGTAACGTATGTATCTATCTAAACTTCTTCTCTTAGGGAACTCTTTAAAAATATTAATATTATGACAGTCTCTTGTCAATTCATTTTTGAAAATATAATGCATGTAAGGAAAAATCGACATCTCTTTAGCAAAATTAGTGATAGACATAATTTTAATACTAGAAATAGAAATAAACTAGATCAACCATTTTTTAGATTATCCAAAGTACGAACATCTTTCATGGGGTACTGTATTAAATGTTACAACAAAATTCCTTCTAACATATATGAATTAAATGAAAGAAAATTTAAAACGTGTGTAAAAAAGACACTTTGTGAACAAGCATATTACAAATTAGATGATTATATTCAAGATAAGAATGCTTGGAAACATGCTAGTCCTGCTCCATAGGACAATCTAGGGTGTAGTAGACATAGTGAAACTGGTTGATATGTTTGTGTTTATTATATTAATATTTATTATGTTTACAGGTTTATTTACTGATTTTTATATTTAATTTAACTCACACACTGATCATATAAATCAATAGTTGCAAAATTTGTACGTATGTGAGTACTATGTCCCCTTACTAGCAAACTTATTAATTTTACCTCTGCTGGCATTTCTTTATTGTAACTATTAGTAGTATATAAGTGCTATTTTGGGAGCATCGTCCTTACATATAATCAATTGATTAATGTATGCAAATATTGTTAAGCTTATTTTTGAAAAGAGTAACTATGGAGTTTCTTGTCCGTTCTTCTCCATAAGAATCTACCTTTTGCGAACGGACGACTAGAGTCACTATACAACGTGTTGATTTGCATCCTAGTCAAATTCAAGGACGTAATTATGCTAATGATTCTCGACCCAAATCGACAGTAAAATGGGTAGGTATTTTTTTAATTTTATTTTTTTATTTACGGAAATCCGTAAGTGTAAACCAGCCGCGGCCCGTCTGTTACTAGCCTTATAATCGCGCTTTCACATACAAACAAACGCAAACAATACATACACAACGCATACGCAACGATCATTCGATAAATTCGTAGGTAATCAATCGCACCCCAATCACGGTACGGGGATTCTCCCGCGCAAGCTCCTAGCCACGCCCCCGGCCCCCGCGGCCCCGGAACTAACAGTGTGTTTGATGTCGCCGAAGCGTGCGCGCGTTCGCGAATTGTACAAGATGACGGACAATTATTCAAAGTCGAGATGGTGGAGATGGTCCGCCTGTATGCCATCAGTGGAGACAGCCTACGTGGAGCCAACCGGATATTCACGGAAATGTTTCCCGATCGGGAACCCCCATCACAGAGCGTCATGCTGGCTGCTACGCAGGGACTGTGGGATCATCGGCAGTTTGACGTTCCCCGGCATGCTCATGCTCGCGGCAGCGTAGGCCTGCCTGTCGCCTTGCAGGAAGACATCCTGGAATACTTCCAGCGAGACCCACGGGCAAGCACGCGGGAGGCTGGTCAACACTTAGGATTGCACCACACCACAGTGTGGCGCCTACTGAAACGTGAACTTCAACACCCGTTCCACTACCGCAAGGCACAACCTCTACTTCCAGCAGGATGGCGCTCCCTCTCACTATGGTCGGCAAGTACGCGAGTACTTGACCGAAAAGTTGGAGACCACTCGATCGGTCGCGGAAGACCTGTGGCCTGGCCTCCGCGTTCTCCAGACCTGACGCCTGTAGACTTTTATTTGTGAAGGTTAGTTTACACGGAGGAAGTGACAAGTGTAACAGAATTACATGCAAGGATCATTAGTGCTTTCGACACTTTAAAAACGAATGTGTTAGTGTTACGGAAGCTGAAGGAAAACCAGCTACGTTGTGCTCGATTGTGCAAAGAGTGTGATGGTGGCAACTTTGAACAATACCTCCGGGTAACTTAAGTAGGTAATTTATTTATTTGTACATTTTGTAAATACGTTGTAAGCTTAATCAATTTTATTAGTGTAAATAAGTTGATTTCAAATTTTATTTTTAACTACGCCAATAATACCTAAGAGTCGAAAATATCACCACGTACTTTCACTTAACTAGCACGTCTTTCCATTTCCATCAAACGTAGAAAACATTTTTAGACTTAGTAGATCGCTACACTAACTAAGGCATTCTTGCCGGTCCTAAGCCCGTTAAGTAGGAAGGAAATCCACAAATAAAAACAAAATCACTACGAAAAGCAAAACTAACATTTTATTAATCATCTGATAACAGGTCAGTGAACTTTTCTTTGGCGCACTAGTATTATTGTCATTAGTAAGATTTCCGTATTCCAATGATGCTCAAAGATGAGTTAATTATCAAGCGAAATTTATGACAATATTGTAAGTGATTTTCGAAATAAAATTAGGTAAAATTATTGCTACCGGTCATTGATCCGTCGCGCTCGCGCGCGCTTGCATTTCGTAGGTAAGACGTCGACACTCACGCACACA
This sequence comes from Lacanobia wlatinum, assembly GCA_947578705.1. Lineage (NCBI taxonomy): Eukaryota > Metazoa > Arthropoda > Insecta > Lepidoptera > Noctuidae > Lacanobia > Lacanobia wlatinum. The sequence goes on from OX388039.1 coordinate 13,991,575, forward strand.
GCTGCATTGTCGCTGTGTGCGTAGTCGGGTGATTCTGTTTGAATTAAGGGCTTAATTCTGAAATACTGTTAAATTTCAACAACAAAAAAAAGCAGCGCTTATTAGTTATTGCCCGCTACCGTACTTTCGATTGATTATTTGTCTTTTATGACAACCTCCTGAAATTTGACGAGGATGCAAAACAACACGTTGTATTTTATTTTCTTTTGACGTTCAAAAGTGCCTTTATTGGTCCAGTTGAAATAAATCATTTGACTTTGAAAACTAAAAATCAGCCGTGCAATCGCCATACTCTTGTAGTCGTAGGCAAAAAAGCCGACTCGGCGCGCATGTCTGCGTCCTCGCGTAATCTTTGATAATAGTTTTGAGGTAGCGCGTGTGCTACGGAAATGTTTGTGTGTGCGGCGCAGATATGAATGTGTGGCCCAGATGCTCAAGGTTATTTATTGAGCCTACTATACACCTTAACAGTGGTAACACGTCACACGTTTTTTTACTGAAAATCAAATGACCGACTAAGATCTTTAAAAATTACACCCCGTACTTTGTATTGTATCGATCACGATTTATTGCAATAAAAGCACATGGTGTAATTTTTGTTCGATTCCTGGATGTGGCAAGCGAATTTTCGAAAATCTTTCAATGCAGTTTTCTTGCTTTTTTTGAGTAAAATTTTCTATCTACAGTATTAAGAGTACTTTGCCTTCAGGTGGCATTACAAAATTCCACCCTGTATGCCACTCACAAATAACGTGGCTTTCTATTGATAAAAGAATTTTCAAAATCGGTTCAGCAGATCTAGAGATTACCCCCTACCCCCCCCCTTACCCCCTCTTTATACTATTAGTATATAAGTATAGATTATCATGACGCATGACGTAGTTTGTAACAGAAGCGAGCGCAATCCGAGCTTTGTATTCCAAAGACGGCGCGGAATAGTTTGGGACATTGTTTGGATACGTAAACAATATTAACAGGGTGTTTCTTAATCTTTATGCATTATTTAATGTTATTGTAGGCAACTCATTCTATTATATCTTTTATTTCAAATAAGTTTTATTTTGTATTTTGTACGCACGAAGCGCAATGACAACGTTGCGTTATGTGTTCGCGCGCTTTTGTACCGTCCGTTGAGCCCCCGCGCCGCGCGGACGTGCTGTCCAGGCAGTCGCCGCTAAAAAGGAGTCGCGAGCGGGCGTGCTCTGTCTGAAACGCTCCAGCGTTCCCGCCAATTCTGTTTAAGTCTAAGTACCTACTGTTAGTGTTTAGCTAAGGTGTGTGAGTTGTTTGTGAAAACGAAAAATATACGCCTTTTAATGAAGTGACTGCGTCTCATTGTGAAAAAATCCCGCCCTAAACAATATTGGTCCTTCGAGCCGGATCACAATGAATGACAACGTTACGGGCGTCGTGACACGGAGCAGAGCCCATGCTGGGGCTGAGCACCGACCCGGTGCGGATACCACGTGTGTCACTACGACTCCGCGTAGTGAAGTTGTTGCCACGTCGTCGACCGGGTCGCGATCAAGCCGCCTCAGCCGCGAAGCGCTTCGCCTCCGTGCCGAGTACAAGGCCGAAGAAGAAATCGCCAAGTTGAAAGAACAGCTCATAAAGAAAAAACTAGCGTTAGAAATCGCGGTGATCGAGGACGTAGAAGCAGAAAATCGCGCGATGAGTGTTTACAGTGGTCCTAATAATGGATGAGTGGTTAAGCACACGTCAAGCCCCAGGCGAACACGTGGAAAAGCCACCAGCGCCCCACGCGCCGGTCGGCACGTGTCCGAACCCGACCGAAGGCCTAGCTCGAGAACGAGAGCGTACGCGCGGCGTCGCGCATGCGCTGAACACCGTTCGCGAGCCGTTCGCGCCTGCGGCGGCGTCCTCCCCGGCCGGCGACGCGAAGCATGCGCCGGGCGCTCTGCCCCCGGCCGCCGGCAACGTCGCGGCCTCTGACATCATGCATTTAGCCGACGTTATTATAACGAACATGTCGAAGCGACCACGACAAAATTATGATCTACCCGTGTTTGATGGCAGCCCGGCGGACTGGCTGGCATACCGACGTACCTACGAAGCTACCGCGGCCACGTATAGCATGTTCGAGAACACCGTACGACTGCAAGCATCACTGCGTGGCGCGGCAAAGTGTGCCGTTGAAGATCTGCTACGTACCGGGTCCGACCCAGTAGATGTGATAAATGCCTTAGAGGAGGAGTTCGGTCACCCCAACTTGCTACTAGAAACGGCTCTGAACAAAATAAGATGTCTGCCCCGTGTGTCCGAAAGTGGTGTCGAATTACGAAATATGACTTGCGTCGTTCGAAATTGTGTGTACATTTTAAAAAACATAAGAGCGGAGGGCTACATAAATAACCCCCAATTAACACAGGAAATTCTTAGCAAATTAACCAATGTTCAACGATCGCAGTACGGCGAGTTTGTTATGAAAAAGAATACTGAAAGCAAGGAAGATCTTCGCTTATCGCCGAATGTTAACATAGTCCTCGAGTTTCTGAGTCATTTATCACGGGCATCAGCTTATTACCTACCGTTGAGCATGAACACCGAGCATAACAATCGTAACCGGACCAACGCAACTGCCATCCCCGCTGTCGTCGCGCCGCCGTCGTCGCGCGCCAAGCGCGCTGAGTTCACGCGTCAAAACCGGGAGCCTGCACACCGAGTACACCTCACCAGCGAGGAAGCTACGTCACCGTCGCTGAGTACGTCGTCATCAAGTGAGTGCGCGTTGTGTCGTAGTGCGATTCATCGATTACCCGAGTGCGATAAATTCATTACAAAAACAGAGCCAGAAAAGTGGAACTTTGTAAAAGACAACAAACTTTGTTTTAAATGTTTAGTGCAAAGCCATTCTCGTTATCGTTGCCGCGCAAAACGATGTGATAAATGTCGTGCTCCGCATCACACGCTTCTACACTACGAGAAGCCGAGAGCCCCGTGCGCCGTCGGTGGCGCGCCCGTGCCGGCCGCAATCCAGGCGGCCTATATAGAGCTGCCGGCGCCGCCGGCGGCGGCGTCGCCGTCGGTCGTCGAGTCTGTGACGAGCATGGGTGAGCGGTGTCGAACCACTAAAACTTTATTAAAAATAATGCCTATTACGATTATTGTAAATACTATTGAATATAGTCTATATGCTTTGCTAGATGATGGGGCCACAGTGTCGTTAGTAGATTCCAGTGTGTGTAATTTCAGTGGACCATCATCCCCGCTAAGAATTGTTAGCGCACGCGGTCTTGTTATGACAGATAACAACTCCTGTAAGGTGACTGCGCTAATTCGCGGTCCCAACGGCGTATGTCATGATATCGCATTACGAACGATATAGAATTTGGACTTGCCTACCCAATCTGTGCCTGCCAGAGTTTTGAATAAAAACAAACATTTGCGAGAGTTAGATTTGTGTCAGATGTCGTGCGCGAAACCGATGGTTTTAATCGGTCAAGATAATTGGAGGTTGATCGTAAATGAGGAAATACGACAGGGAAAATCCGGGCAACCCGTAGCGTCCCTCACAAAGTTAGGGTGGGTTATACACGGACCTGTAACTGTAGGTATCGATGATAAGTCTGATAGTGAGTCGGTAAATCTAACCTACGATAGTTTAGATGATTTAAATGACCTTGTGAAACAGCAATTTTTTCTCGAGTCCATCGGTATCACAGAAGTGTCACGCAAAAATGTCGAGACTGATCGCGCTAGTAAAATCCTAGATAGCACTAGTCGCCGTGTCGACGGAGGCTGGGAGGTAGGATTGCTTTGGTCACGTGACGCTGTACACTTACCTGACAACTACGATTACGCTTTCAAACGATTACGCGGCATAGAGAGTAAGATTGATAAGAACCCCGAATATGCGGAAGCGTATTCCCGGCAAATCGAACGCTTAATAACACAAAAATATGCTAGGTTATTGGATACTCCGCTGAGCGTTAACCCGGTGTGGCACCTACCGCACTTTGGGGTCATTAACCCCAATAAACCAAATAAACTTAGATTAGTTTACGATGCCGCGGCCAAGTATAAAGGTGCATGTTTAAATGATTATTTGCTAACAGGGCCGGACTTATTAAATTCTTTATTAGGCGTATTATTTAAGTTCCGATGTGGTCGAATAGCTTATACAGCGGACATAGCCGACATGTTTTTACGTATTAAAATTAGGAAAGAAGATCAGGGCGCGCAGCTCTTTTTATGGAGAGGTCAAGACAGAGAACGCGACCCTGATACATACGTAATGGATTCCATGATTTTCGGTGCTAAGTCGTCGCCTGCCTCAGCCATACATGTCTTGAATAAAAATGCTAATGCGTTCCGAAATTCATATCCTGAGGCCGTCAAAGCGATACATGAAAACCATTATATGGATGATTATTTAGACAGTGTAAACTCAATAGATAACGCGCGTCAGCTGATCAAAGATGTTTCCATGATACACTCCGCTGGTGGTTTCTCTATCAGGGGGTGGGTGACTAATTCACCTGAACTTCGAAAAGAGTTACCAGCTGTCGTGCCTACTACTGTAAATTTTGACAAGTCTCCATATAATGGTGAACGGACCTTAGGTATGATATGGTTGCCGGAAACAGACGAGTTAGCGTTCGACTTGTCGTTCAAAAAAGTGTCGCCTGACGTAGTTGAAGGCAGAGTTATTCCCACCAAACGACAGTTTTTGAGGTTTATTATGAGTATCTTTGACCCCTTAGGCTTACTTTATCCTTATACGATAAAGTCTAAAATCTTGCTACGGAAAGTATGGAAATCTGGTATAGGTTGGGACGATCAGCTGATGGAGGCAGAGTTCAATGAATGGGAAAAGTGGCTGATAGATATAAAACAGTTGAGTAGTATGCGTGTGCCACGTTGGTACAAGCTTGACCCCTCAACAGTCGAATTACACGTTTTTGGTGATGCAGGCGAGTCGGCTTATTGTGCAGTCGCTTATTTAGTTGGTAGGGATGAGTTTGGCGTACCTACCGTCTCACTTGTTATTGGTAAAGCTCGCGTCGCCCCGTTGAAGGTTATATCCGTGCCGCGCCTTGAACTGCAGGCGGCTGTGCTGGCGTGTAGGTTAGCTTGCACCGTTGTTAAAGAGCAGGGCTTAACAATAACGAGAAAGTACTTGTGGTCAGATTCGAAAACTGTCTTGAAATGGGTGCATTCGGATCCTCGCGATTACCAAAAGTTTGTCTCACATCGGTTGGCGGAAATCGACCGGAAGTCCAGCCCAAGTGAATGGCGTTGGGTTCCATCTGCAGAAAACCCCGCTGATGAAGCCACTAAGTTGCACTGGCCTACGAATTGTAAGTTGTGGTTTACAGGTCCCTCTTTTTTGTACCAGGACAAAGACCAGTGGCCGGTCAACGAGTTTGAAGACGTAGGTAATAATACTGATTTGGAGCGTCTTGAGAAGGTTCACCTTGTAAAACAGTATGTACCGCTATTTAATGTCGATAGGTTCTCTAGTTGGACAAGGGCTATTAGATCTATGGGTCGAGTTCTTGCCTTTGTAAATATGTGTCGCAAGAACCAGGTTGAGAAGTTAACAGCTAGTAATATTCGTGAAGCTGAGAATATTTTATTGAAACAATCACAGCTTGAAACTTTTCCTGCGGAAAGTAAAATTCGGGATTTAGATCCATTTTTATATGAAGGTGATGGATTGCTTCGCGTCAGAGGACGCCTGACGCCTGCTGCACCAGAACTAATGTTTGATGAAAAGTATCCAATTATTTTAGATGGTCAAAGTTACACTGCGCGGCTCATTGCCCTCGAATATCACAAGCGCGCTCACCATGCCAATACTGAAACTGTCATTAACAGTATAAGGGAAAAATATTGGATTACTCGATTGCGACGTACAGTCAAATCAGCCGTATCTAAATGTCAGTCATGTTTGGTACGTCATGCTCGCCCTTCCATGCCCAAGATGGGAGACCTACCTGCCGCTAGACTTGTAAATACACGAAGAGCTTTTGTACATTGTGGCGTTGATTACTTTGGTCCAATGGAAGTTTCGATAGGAAGACGTCGTGAAAAAAGATGGGGCGTTATTTTCACTTGTTTAGTCACTCGCGGTGTCCATATTGAGCTCGCATCTTCACTATCAGCTGACTCCGCCATAATGGCAATCCGGCGTTTGATAGCTCGCCGTGGGCAGCCGACTATTATGTTTAGTGATAGAGGCACCAACTTTGTGGGTGCTGACGCAGAGATGAAAGCCGCTATTGTGGTAATGGAGAACAAAATTCACGATTTCGTTGCTACCAAGGGCATTTCTTGGCAGTTTAACCCTCCAGCTGCACCGCACATGGGTGGATGTTGGGAGCGCCTCATTCGCTCAATAAAAACCGCACTTAAAGTGACTTTGTCGGCACGAGCGCCTAAAGAGGAATTATTAACTACTTTGATGGCTGAGGTAGAGATGACTCTTAACAGTAGGCCAATAACCTTCGTGAGCACAGACCCCGATGGGCCCATCGCGTTGACCCCAAATCATTTATTGATAGGCACCGCCACCGGTGCATCTACGTTGGGTTTTTTTGAAGCGTCGGATTTAACTAGTAGGAAAGCTTGGGTAAAAGCTCAAACTCTGGCAGACATGTTTTGGCGACGGTGGCTAAAAGAGTATGTCCCCACTCTTCAAAAGCGTCAAAAGTGGCAACATGAAGTGCCAGCCGTTAAAGTAGGAGACATGGTGCTGATTCTGGAAGAGAACCAGCCTCGTAACGCATGGCCTAAGGGCGTGATTAGCGCGGTCCACCCAGGCCGCGACGGTCATATTAGAGTAGTGACTGTAAAAATCTGTAGGGGTTTTATGAAGCGACCGGTTGTAAAGGTCGTTGTGTTGCCTACTGACGAGTTTGTTCAGGAACAAGGGGGTGGAATGTAGGCAACTCATTCTATTATATCTTTTATTTCAAATAAGTTTTATTTTGTATTTTGTACGCACGAAGCGCAATGACAACGTTGCGTTATGTGTTCGCGCGCTTTTGTACCGTCCGTTGAGCCCCCGCGCCGCGCGGACGTGCTGTCCAGGCAGTCGCCGCTAAAAAGGAGTCGCGAGCGGGCGTGCTCTGTCTGAAACGCTCCAGCGTTCCCGCCAATTCTGTTTAAGTCTAAGTACCTACTGTTAGTGTTTAGCTAAGGTGTGTGAGTTGTTTGTGAAAACGAAAAATATACGCCTTTTAATGAAGTGACTGCGTCTCATTGTGAAAAAATCCCGCCCTAAACAATAGTTATTGTACCTATTATCTCAATTATTTTTAAAAAATAATCGCGCCTAGAGGTAGTTTATATCGGGTCATTGATATATAAAAATGTCGGGTACATAAAGTGGGCCGCCTTTGTAAGACGACTAAAATGGCACCGTGTATAAAATTCATCCGTTAGGGTAGGTCCGCAATGCGATTTTTATTCGCGCGATTTTTTTCCGCAATTCTGTAACACTTTAAATCCTATGCGAGTATCCGCACTTGCGAAAAAAAAATTCGCGCGCGAGTTGCTACAAAATACAAATCGAACGCGATGCGGTGCGGATTTTTATTCGCGCGAATTTTTTGTGATGTACTAAAGCAGTATGGGTATGTCCGCACTGCGAAATAAAATTCGCGCGCGCGATTCACTGATCGCTCAGTCGTGCACCGGCGCTATTGACAGGATGTCGTGAGCTTCGTCTTCCACTCGATCGGCGGCCGCACAGGAGTTCCCAGAAAATGATGACATGAAATTAGTAGTGTTCAAAGTTGCTATATGGCAATCACTTGCGTAATGCTATATGCTTTACATTTTAAGCAAGCTGTTTTATATATACTAAATTTAAAATAGCTTATATATATTATTTTACACTAGCTGACCAGGCAAACGTTGTTTTGCCATATAAAAAAAGCCTACGACCTATTCTCAGACCTACCAAATATACACAAAAAAAAATCATAAAAATCGGTCTAGCCGTTTCGGAGGTGTTCGATAACAAACACCGTGACACGAGATTTCTAAATATTAGACTAGTTTCTGCCAGCGGCTTCGCCCGTGTGGTCCCTGGGGAACATACTCCCGGGATAAAAAGTCCTTATCCTTATTCTATCCTTTCTCAGGCTCTAGACTATCTCTGTACCAAATTTCATTTAATTCGGTTCAGTAGTTTTGGCGTGAAAGCGCGACAGACAGACAGACAGAGTTACTTTTGCATTTATAATATTAGTAAGGATGCATGTTTTTTTGTAAGCATAGCGTAGGTACTTGTTACGGCCCACGGCGGGCGCGAATAAAGCAAGCGCGGTGACTGTTACTGACAGCATGCTTTATAAGAATATTACATCGCGTTTATGAATTTATTACGATAAAACGGAACAGTTAAAACCAATCTTCAACTTTCCTTCATACTTTCCAGGCTCAAGATTGTCTATAATCTATTGAATGTTATCATGAAATAAAATATTAGTATTACATATTAGTTTATTATTATTTAAAGCATTATAGGCGTATTTACAAGTTAAAATATTAATTTAGGTAATTAATATTTAGTATTTTAGTCCTATCACTGTTTATTTACAATTTTATACTTACAAAAGCAAGAAGCAAAATAGCATTAAAGTATATTTCGTTATAAAGCATAAAGCAAATAGCAACAAGTGAGAGCCACGAAAGCATTTGCTGTATGATACGTATAATAAGCATGGTGCTTTATTTTGCTTTATGATATATTAACCACCAACACTACATGAAATAGAGCAGGGATGGCCAACCAGTCGATCGCGTCTAGTAGTTCAGTCGATCGCCGCAAACAAGGACAAAAATATAAAAACTTTTAACAGACTGCGCAACTATGTTAATAATTTAACTTTATGAAATTAGAATAATCTATAGAGATTACATATAAATAATACGATAAATAAATAGGTTAAGTTTATAAACATTTACCAAAATAGTACCGCTAACTTAAACTCAATACTGCTAGCTGGACCTTAATTCAAAAAGGGTGTTAAATAGGGCAATTCACTTTCTCCCAAATTATTTACGAGCACACTTGAGAAGATTAAGATTAATACACTGACAGCCTCATGGAAGACCGCCGAGGCCGGTCCAAAGAAAGGTGGCGAGACGACCTGGATGTTTACCGTGAGGGCTGGTACGAGCTGGCGCTAGAAAAGAATTCCTGAAAGAATTTGGGGGAGGCCTTTAACTAGCAGTGAGACAATGCGGGCTAATTAAGAAAAAAAAAGGCTAGTCTACACTAATATTATAAAGAGGAAAGATTTGTTTGTTTGTTTGAATTGAATAGGCTCCGAAACTACTGGACCGATTTGAAAAATTCTTTCACCATTAGAATCCTACACTATCCTTGATGAACATAGGCTATAGAATATTTTCAAAAAGTTATGGATCCGTATGAAAACTGCGATAATAATTATAACCCAAGGTGTGAAAAAAGTACCAAAAAAGATCCTTATATCGCGTACGCTGCGGAAATTATTGACAATAGAGCAAAGTTACAGTTTAGTTACAGCTACAGTTTTATAGAAGACATAAATATCTACAAATAAGTCCGCGAGGGTATGTATCTAACTATAATGGTTAGGTCACAATGGCCGCTTTTTGTTCAAATTATCAATCAAAACCCGGGTGAAATGGATAAGTGGTGATTTTAGTATCATGATATTAATCCTTATCTATTTAAATTGGTTAATAATTAAGGTTGGTTACGTGCATGTAAATAAAACTTTAAATTATTCAAATCGGACCTTTCGTTTAAAAGTTACGACGGTTTTAAAAATACTCTAAGTAAGAAAAATGTTGCGAGTGAACCGCCCTACGTTTAATCTATTAATAAGTAATTTATACATACCCTTTAAGAGGTTAGATGGGAAATAAAGTTCGTGGAGTACCAACTAAACCCGCGCGAACGAAGTCGCGGGCGAAGTGCTAGTACGATATATACTGAACTATTCTATTTCATTGAAAACTTTAAGAAGTGTGTAATTGGTAGATCGCACAAGGTTTCGTCAGTAAAGAGTAGATCTTGGGTCTAATCAAGTTGGCTACCCGTGAAATAGGTACTATTAGGTAGGTAGGTGGATAGGTAGGTGGTATGTAGGTGGGTGGTATGTAGGTAGGTAGGTGGTATGTAGATAGGTGTTGTGTGTGTGTGTGTGTGTGTGTGTGTGTGTGTCTGTATGTGTGTCTCTGTGTGTGTGGCATCGTAGCTCCCGAACGGATGAACCGATTTTGATTATTATTTTTTTGTTTGAAAGGTACATTAGTCGGGAGTGTTCTTAGCTATGTTTGATCAAAATCGGTACAAGATGGCCGCCACCACAAAATGGCAGATGACATATTTTTTCACAACTGCTTCATTATGGGTATCAAATGAAAGGGCTTGACTAGTGTCAATATAGTGTATATTGAAAGGGAATGAGGAATATTAAGTAACTAACGAAATGAAAATAAGATAAATTTAAAAAACATGAAATAAAAATTTAATTAAAAATTTTAAAAACTCCCGACAAAAAAACATTTCATCATCATCATCATATCAGCCGAAAGACGTCTACTGTTGGACATAGGCCTCCCCCAAGCGTCGCCACAACGATCGGTCATGTGCGTCTCGCATCCATCGTCGGGAGACCGCTAATTATTATTAGCGGTCTCCCTTAGTGCTTACAAAAGATTTGCGGCTTACAAGTTTTTTACATCTAAAGCTCGCATAGATATAATAAATAAGGAGATATGCGATAGACGAAAATGTACCGGAACCTGTGTCTCCACTATGCCCCTTCCATACGGCAACTACTACACATGCACATCAGTAAAAGCAATTGAAATTTGGTACACCATTGTGTGTGTACCAAATTTCAACAGAATCGGTTCAGTAGAACCGGAAAATGTTGGCTGTGATAAACGGACAGACGGACAGACGGACACCCGAGTAATCCTATAAGGGGTAAAAGGTACTTTCCCTCGATGTCTTGGGACAATCTGTATAATATACTAGCACTTCGCCTGCGACTTCGTTCGCACGGGTTTAGTACTCCACGAACTTCATCTCCCCTCTACCCGCCAAAAAGGGTAATGTGTAAATTACTTATTAATAGACTAAATGTAGGGCCATTCTCTCAAACCGCAACATTTTTCTTACTTAGAGCATTTTTATACTCGTTGTAACTTTTAAAGGAAAGGTCCGATTTCAATTATTTAAAGTTTATTTATATTATTTATCAAATAATTTAAATGCTTGCTTCTAGGCAAACGTGCTCCATCTTCGACCGCATCATCGCTTACCATCAGGTGAGATAGTGGTCAAACGTATGCCTATCTACAGTAAAAAAAAAATGGATAAGGATTAATATCATGATACCAAAATCACCACTATTTCATTCCACCCGGGTTGTGATTGAATAATTTGAACAAAATGCGGTCAGTGTGACTTAATCATAATATTTAGATCATTGACATATATATTACTAGCGGCAATACTTAAGGATTACTTTAATCAGGTAGTACATTATTTTTATGTATCATGAATAGTTTTCTCAGCGTACGCCAAATAATGAATTTATAGGCAAAATTCTGCTACTTTGGGTTACATTATTGTAATTTTCCTAAAGAATCTCTATTTTTTTTTTAAATTAATTATAGTCTATGTTACTTCCTGATTATTTAGCTTTCTAATGGTGAAAGAGATTTTAAAATCGGTCGAATAGTTTTTGAGTTAAATCGTAACAAACAAACAATAAATCAAATCTTTCCTCTTGATAATATTAGTATAGACAAGGCAGCTTCTGTCAGCTAGCTGTGTCTCATGAACTATAGGTAGACACTTGAAAATTTCAGTGTGTTTCTGTTGCAAATAATAATGAACTAAAAATTACTGGGGACACCAAACACTAAACGTGGTATTTTACGGTTTTATGTGCGACTTGCGAGTCCGACTCGTAACTGGCCGTTTTGAGGTTCCGTACCCGAAGGGTAACCAACGGAACCCTATTACTAAGCCTTCGCTGTCCGTCCGTCCGTCCGTTCTTGAGATACAGCGGGCTGTATCTCAAGAACCGTAATAGGTAGACAGTTGAAATTTTCACAGATTGTGTATTTCTATTGCCGCTATAACAACAAATAATAAAAATTAAGGTTTGCGGGAGACTGCTAATAATACTTATACTTGGTAAATACTAAAGATTTGCGGTCTCCCGAGGCGAAGACACTTAGCCTAAAGAATCGTACCTATGTTAAACTAAAAAGATCAATAGAAATTATTTTTTATTTTTTAAAGTTCTTTTTGTCGGGGGTTTTATAAATTTTTAATTTAATTTTTGTCTCTACCTCCATTTCGTATTCCTATCCGGTCCAGATAAGATTATTTGCTCTTTTGATTAGCCAGATCGGATTTTTTGTTGAGGATTAAAGATTTATGCCTATTTGTAAATAATACGAGAAGAATTTATATTGTAGGTAGTTCGGTTAGTTAAAATTACATTAGATATACAGTATGTGACCAAGTGATTAACCTGGTCTTCCTGTAAAGTAATAAATATTGATTAAATTAAATGGATAGAATACAATGAATACCCATAGGTATCGTGTTGGTTGAGTGATGGATGAATGATGAATGTGTGTATGAAAATGTGCGAATGTTTCTTTTTATGAGTGGCCTCTCGCCGGTGAACCTAGGAGGTCGTCGGCTGCTTAAGCGGACTTGCCTGTGGCGGCCTTAATATAAAACGGCTTTTAAAAACTTACAAACTAAGCGACTACACGCTAGGGTACGGACCTCGGCTAAGGGTGTCGCTGGCTGGGGGAAAGACAGCTAGGGACGGGCTGGATCGAACATGGATTATTATTAATAATTATTATTTAGGGGCACATTTAGGCTCAGCGGCGCGGGCTGGCTCAAACAAGGGTCGGAGTGGACATTGACGGGGACGTCGCGACCTTTCTCGGCGGCAAGTGCAGAAGTACGGCGGTCTTGGTGTGGCGAAGTGTGCTTGTCCCTCGACGGCTCTCTTAGAGGACGGTGGTGGAGTCACAAGGGTATGCCTCGGTCGGCGAATCTGGGATATGCGGGAGGGCTCGTATCAAGTGGCCTATGCGATAACGGGATTGCGATGTGTCGAAGTAACGCTTGGTATTGCGTCAGCTCCACAGCCACTTGGGCGCACAAACTAATCCATCATATTTTGAAACATTGTTGCTTTAGATTGTAAGAACATTATATTTTCATTGCATAGACTCAATTTGTTTAGCATAGTATAATTTCATGCACGGCACCACGGTCCTGTGTACCTATTTTTTTTCTTTTAGTACATCTTTGACTTGCATGTGCCCATGTGTTAGTTGGCTCCGTCGACTGGGACTGGTCATCTCTAACTGCCACGGATTATTTTAATTATTTGTTCTTTGAATTGATTCTTTTTAGGGTTCCGTACCCGAAGGGTAACCAACGGAACCCTATTACTAAGCCTTCGCTGTCCGTCCGTGCATCCGTATGTGTTAGCGGGCTGTATCTCAAGAACCGTAATAGGTCTACAGTTGAAATTTCCACAAAGTGTATATTTCTATTGCCACTATAACAACAAATAATAAATGTTAAATTAAAAATTATAGGGGGCTCTCGTACAAGAAAATTTTGTTTTTTTGGTTTATGGTACGGATCTCTTCGTGTGATAGACCGAATCGCACGTAGCCGCTTTTTTTATTCCGGACGCTTTTAGTTTTATCGTGCGCGTTTTTCTACGTCGGTCTCACATATCTATCTACATAAATAAAATACATCCGGGCCGCGACGGGTCACTCTACTAGTAATGTATAATTTCGACAAAAACAATGTATCCAAAATTGTAACAATGTATTGATTTTAAAGAGTGTCGTGGAGTTTTTGCACCGTTGCACGTTCTTCTCCATAGACATTCAGGCTTTAGAACGTGAAAATAGCTTCACCTCTTTGAATGACCGACCTTGACAATTAATTCAAAAGGGCCTGTAAATGGTTTATGTAAATAAATGCTTTAAGTTTGAGTTTCATCAACTGCTGTATGGTGGGCAATTTGAGATCTACGTGTAGATTCTCATTGCGGACATAGTAGAGGGCTCCCGTGATTTTACGGAGGAAACGGTTTTGGAGCGTTTGCATCCTATGGAGGTAACGACACTCCGTGTGCGAAGACGGCGCATGCTTAAGTCATGATGGAACGAATGACCGCAGTGAAGCCTGAGCTAAGCGGCAGGCCTGTCTTATGTGCTCAGCGAAGTTGAGGTGGCTGTCCAGGATGACTCCCAGGTATTTGGCTTGCTTCTCTCAAGGAATCGGCTTGCCATACATGGTGATCGGACCGGGGGAAGGGGTTTATGCCGCGGTTTCGAAGAGTGAACCGCCTGGCTTTCTATTCGTTGTATGAATGTCTGGAACAGAGTACTTATATCTTAAGTTACTCTGCTCTGGTGTTCATGGTATGAATCTTGTCATACACCACTACATTTAACCTCTATTATCTTCATTAAAAGAGCGAAATGAAGACTACAAGACTACGCGACTGATTTCGAAGAGAATTCGCAATGTTTTTTTTTTATTATTTTATCTTTGTAAGTACGTTTTCTTATCTACGTACTGAAGAGATTGCGGATCCGATGAAGTGCATAGAAGCGAGAGACTAAACTTGATAAATACAATTGGTCTGGGGGGCTACTCTCTATGCCCGAAATCCGCAGTTTCGGGCTTAGTTATGGGCGTATTCTACTCCGTATCACCTAACTTCTAAGAATTAATGACAACACGATTTGACAGTTATTGTAAAATCGTGTAGTCTTTCACTTTTAGTTTGGGTTCGGGGCTAATCGTAAGTCCGTAGGTCCGGAGTAGAATACGTCCGCAACTGAGCCCGAAACTACGAACTTCGGGCTTAGAGAGTAGGCCCCCTGTGCCGTGGATTGGTGTTTTCAATATTTTTAAGTGGCGCTGAAACGTGTTTCACCTTAATCGCTTTATATTAAAAGTGCCGTGAAAGGAGAGATTGATGACCATTGACCACCATGAGAAGGAATAAGTAAATAGTGGAGGAATTTAACATCGCCAAACGGTTATCTGCAATATGTCCAAGAGTATGCCCTCAGCTATTTCGAGTATATTATGCGCTCTCCCAAGTAGTCTGGAAAGACTCTTGATACTGGGAAGGGTAAAAGGAAAACGGCCTCAATTATTGCATTTGACGCAATAAAGAAGGCAGTTGGAGGCAGCATGTACCGAGCGATAATACACACTGTAGTAGAACGCAAAACTTGGAATCGCGTCGTATGTGGTCGTGAACCTCAGCAGTGAGTAAGGCGCCGACCCCAATGCGCGCGGCCTAGCTGTCAGACTTCCGAGTTTTGCGTTCTGCGTTCACACTTGCGCACACTGCGAGCAGTCTAAAAATCCGGCGTTCAGTAATCTTAAGCAGTGATAACCAGGGACCGGACAACCCCGCTTAAGAGTTAAGCCTTTTGATAGGGTAAGCCGTACATGAGGTAACTCATATCGCAGTGTTACCTTTTGATCGAGTTACATCTCCGAAACCCAGCGAAACGGTTACCACCTTTATTATGGTAAGCACGTGAAGGGGTTAACCCCTTCAATGGCTTAAGCCTTTGAAGAGGTTACCTTTACGAAAAGCTTTTATTCGGGTTACCCTTAATTACCTAATACACATGAGCTGCATGTAGGTGCGGGATACTTGCACCCGAGCGGCGCCTCATTGCCGTACTATTTTTATTGAGTTATTACGAATTTGACAACAAGTGATGAAAGTCGACAGATTTGCGAGCTAATAATTAGGATGAGTAACACAGGTTAGTGATTATTATTTAAAGTACTGAGTTAGGTACCTTAATGTTAATATTGTGATGTGTAATTATATTTGTTATTTAAAATTATTGTTATTATGTTAAGTTACAAGTTACCAACAACTGAATTACTTAGCCTTGTGAGTACCTACTTATTTATTTATTTATTTAGTAACATATATTTTTATTATTATTACCAATAGGATTGATTGTGTTTTAGGTGACGCTAGAGATACTGATGATGATAATGTACGATTTCAAGAATATAGTCAGCCGCTTTTTACAGAGAATCAAGTCGAATTCCGGAGTACGATTACTAGCTCAGGCGGCTATGATATGTATGAATAGTTTTAAACTTTAAACTGTGTACTCGTAGGTATAGCATATTTGGTTCGATGCAAACTCTGGCGGTTGTGAAAAAAAGTGGCGACCGACGCGACGCGCGCGCAATGTTTTTATTTTAATAAAAACTCGCCAAATGCGAGTCAGACTCGCGTGCAAAGGGTTCCGTACGAATTTAATTTTTGGAACATGTTATTTTAACACTATAGACTTTTTATAGGTTTTTCTGTAATCTGTAGACAAAAATCTATTATCTCCAATTCTCCATTTTTTTCAAAATTTTAGGCTCAGTAGTTTCGGAGATAAGTGGAGGAATGGTAATTTTTCGTCTAATTTCTTGAATAACTTCAAAACCATTTATTTTAAAATTATAAAAAAAATATAATTAAAACTTTCGCAGTAAGCCCTTTCATTTGATATGTCACACGATTGCACGCGAGTCCGACTCGCACTTGGTTAGTTTTCCTATGGGAGCTGGCATAGCACCCTCGCTGCCATTTAGTTTTTTTTTTTCAAAGTAGCGGCGCATGATTTAACGTGCATAAACACGGTGCCATTTTAGTCGTCTTACAAAGGCAGTCCACTTAATGTACCCGACAAAAACTACCTCTAGGCTCGATTTTTTTTTTTTTTAAATATGATTTGTTTAATAAGATTTCAAGAAGAGATCAAGAAGCTAATCAGACGCGACACTCGGAGTCCAAATACCCGAGTCATCGAGCAAGCCATAGCGCGGAATTAGGGCTCGAAGGTATTTGCCAAGCCCCATACCTCCCGTTGTCACCTGCCGAAATTCAAAACGTCACAGGGCACCACCGTCACCTCGAAGCCAGAGATACTCGCTGAAGTCGAAAAGTTCTACGGAGACTTGTATGCTCAAAAAACACCTCAGACCCACGGCGCGGATGATCCACGGGCCAGGCTTACACGCCATCTCAAAGACGAGCTACCCCACATTCACATGGGTGAGATTAGGATAGCTCTCGGACAACTTCATAACAACGAAGCTCCGGGGGATGACGGGATAACCACAAAGCTGCTCAAGGCAGGAGGAACACCTGTCTTGACAGAGCTTGTAAAGCTCTTCAATTCCGTCATCCACTCGCATAACACCGGAGGAACGGCACAGCAGCGTGGTGGTATTATTCTTCAAGAAGAGCGATAACACGCTCCACAAGAACTACCGCCCCATTTCACTCCTGACCCACGTCTACAAGCTGTTTTCGAGAGTTATCTCAAATCGTCTCGCCCAAAAGTTCGATGACTTCCAACCGTCGGAGCAGGCCGGGTTTCGAAAAGGCTGCAGCAACGTAGACCACATACTCATATCTCACTAGATCACACTACAATTCAGGCAAATAATTCAAAAGACCGAGGAATATAATCAGCCTCTGTGCCTAGCGTATGTGGACTACGAGAAAGTCTTCGACACCGTCGAGACCTGGGCTGTCCTGGAATCCATGCAGAGATGTCTTATCGACTACCACTACGTAGAGGTGATGAGATGTCTGTACAAGGCCGCAACAATTACCGTCCAAGTACAAGAACAGAGCACAAAAGCAATCCAACTGCGTCGAAGTGTAAGACAGAGAAACGTCATCTCTCCGAAACTGTTGACGAACGCGTTGGAGGACGTTTTCAAGATGCTTGATTGGAAAGGATGGGGCATAAATATCAACGGTCAGTATATCTCACACTTCCGATTTGCGTATGACATTGAAATCAAGGCGGAATATTTGCAGAAGAATACATAAATATCTAGGCCAAATTATACAACTGGGCGGCACAACTTTGAGAAGGAGGCGACCAGAAGAATTCGCTTGGGCTGGGCGGCATTCGGGAAGCTGCGTGATATCTTTGAATCGTCGATCCCACAATCCCTTAATACTGGGTCTATAACCTGTGCGTCCTACCCGTAATAGCTTACGGAGCCGAAACGTGGACAACACTCGCCATAGGCCTGGTCCACAAATACAAGGTTGCTCAGCGTGCAATAGAGAGAGCAATGCAATGTTTCTCTGGTGGATAGAATTCGCAACGATGTCATTCGCCAGAGAACTAAGGTTACTGACATTGCGCGTAGGATCAGCATGCTGAAGTGGAAGTGGGCCGGCCATGTCTGCAGACGGACAGACGGTCGATGGAGCAGACATGTGTTAGAGTGGAGACCGCATATGGGCAAACGTAGCGTGGGACGCCCTGCGGCACGATGGATCGATGATTTAAAGAAGGTGGTAGCGGATGGATGCAGACTGCTCAAGACCGGGATAGTTGGCGCTCTTTAGGGGAGACTTACATTCAGCAGTGGATGTATATTGGCTTCAATGATGATGACAACATACCCAAAAAATCTAAGAAGTTAATCATCGACTCGAAAAGAAGAAGAAGAGACTTAGGTAAACAAAAACACTGCTAAATTTATTTAAGTTACTTCCGTAGTTCCGTCCGTGTTTCGAATTAAATGACGAATGATGAGAATAAACAAGAATAGACACGAAAAAGAAACATTACCTACAATGTTTAGCCTGTGCGACAAGGAAAATTGAACTATAAGATCATACGGACAATGATTATTATTCCATGTTTACAAGTCCCTCGGTACATGCAACAATGGCGCGCGCCGGGCGACAAGATGTCACATGCGGTCGTGGTTATGCAATTTTCAAACTAATGTCGATTTCGAAAAGTGCATATTACGATGTGTTGGGTTCGAATGGCTTACCCTGTTACAGAGTTACAGGGTATTGAAAGGGTAAGCCGTTCGGAAGGGGTTACACAACACCCGTTCGAGAGTGTAACACGTATCATAGGGTTTATTTTTGAAGCGCTTAAAAAAACCCGTTCAAAAACCCTTTCAACGAGTACCCGGCCGGTCCCTGGTGATAACACGTCTCACGCTTTTTTTTACTGAAAACCAAGTATCACTCTGAGGTCTGAGCCAAATGTCTCGCAAATCATAAAGAAAACGTTTCTCTCACTAATTAAATAAACTTTTCGATCTCGTCGGACATCTTCCGACTTTTGCTAAAAATAGAACTCCGACAGAACGCGCGTTCACTTTGACCGTCACGGTCTAATTGCTTTTGTGTGTGTAGGATTTTAAGCCACCGCACAGATTACAGTGAACGCGGAACGCAGAACTCTGAACTCTGACCGCTTGACCGCACGCAGTGGGGTCGGCGTCTCAAAGACGAAGAAGAACACATGTAATCTCCAGAAATACTGATTCGATTACGAAAATTCTTTCACTGGTAGCAAGCGGCACTATTGCTTAGTGCCATTGGCCACTTTATTTTTAACGCGAAAACATGCATAGTTCCTGTATGATAGTTCATGAGAATGAAACCACAGGAAAATACTGACATAGGCCAAAGCTTGTGACTGCTAGTTATAACATCAATTAAATGCTTTCAAAGCAGGTTGAAAAATACTACAGTATAAACATTTTATCATCATTAACTATCGATACCCAATTCAAGGAGACCTATGTGCTGCCACTAGTGATGCCGTGGAGTTGTGGGAATGTTTTGGGCCACAAAAATCTAAAAAAAAAACTTGTTGTGCCAGCGGCACGAAAAAGAAGAAGACCCATTTTAGCCCTTAGCCACATTATTTATTTTGGTCAATTATATTTGTTTAAAAATATATTTTTTATTGTACTTACCAGCATATCTGTAGGAGCCTTTACTGCATTCGGAAAGTGTGCATGTCTAGGTAGCCAACATGATAGAGACATGATTCCAGCTAGAGGTTCTGGATATGTCAAACCGGCATGAAGTGCTAATGCTCCTCCCTGGGAAAACCCACCCAGCAATATCCTATTGGGGGAAATGCCAGCCTGCAATACAAAACCAGAAAAACCAGAAAATAATGACAAGAACTTTTAGAAGAATATCTTTTTTTTGCACTATAAGACCAAATTACAATTACAGCTCTTTATTATTTGTATCCAATTAAGTTGCAAAGGCAGAGGTAAGTCTGCCATTCAAACCTATGTGGATATTGCTCCAACTAAGGCGAGCACATAATATATCTGCATATTTATCAAGCCAAAAAGCACACAGCAAACCACTGGTTTTTTTTTAACTTCAAAGCAGCTGGGCTAGTTGTATTGAAATATGCTTGATGAACTAGATAATTTTGTACCATTAATATTTGTTTGGTTATAATAGCAGCCTACTGTAATGATCTCTATTTCATATCTATACTAATATATAAAACTGAAGAGTTTGTTTGTTTGCTTGAATGTGCTAATCTCAGGAACTACTGGTCCGATTTGAAAAATAATTTCAGTGTTAGTTAGCCCATTTATCAAGGAAGGCTATATATCATTATACTAAGACCAATAGGAGCAGAGCAGACGAAGTTGCGTGTGTCAACTAGTAATACATTATAAGGAGAGAATGTTTTAGCAAGACAACCTCAGTCTATCATAGCTTTAATTTCCAGGCGGTCAATGAGTTGCTTAAAAAGGTGGGTAAACCTTTCCAATATAGGGGTCATTTCAAAATTATAAGAGTTTTCCATTTATTCATTTAGATATCTAATTTATCCACTAAGTCTTATCTGTATGAGTTGATAACCTTGATTACAACATATATTTTATACTTACTTTAATTTCATTAGCAATGAGACGATGTACATGATCAGTCGCTCTTAATATTCCCTCTTCGTCTTCGGGAGCCGTAGCATCGAGCGTCCGTAAATCAAACCATGATGGCATACGAAACCCTGCGTTTAATGTCACTGGCATCGTCGCGGCAGTTGGACATATCACTTTAACGTGAGGACCACGTATAGCGGCGATGGTATTTGCCCAACCATGGCTGGAATTGTAAAGTCATAATTATTTCCGCACTTAAGATGACCGTCTGAACATTGTTTTTTATAAACCTTTATCATATAATATTTAAATAAATGGAAACAAGCAGTGTTTAGATAAAAAACAGTTATACTAACCCAGTGTCACCGAGACCATGTAGAAATATAAGCTGAAATAAACATAGATAAATTATTTATACAACAATAGAAAAATCAATAAAATATTTTCATTTAAAATTTTAGCTTACCGAAGCAGTTTGTTTGGCTGTGGCAGCAATAATGACGGGATTCGGTTCCATTATCTAAACAATATGTGGAAATCAATACTATTTCCTTCAATAGCACAAGAGCCAACCAACGTTCATACAACAAAATTTTCCCAATCTAGCTGACTGTCTGTCAGTCAGTCAGTGATTACCATGATTTTGACCAATGTTACTCTGTGATTTTAACCACAGACTACAAAATAATATTTGACTGGACTTTGTCAGTGTTGCCCGTAACATTTTAAAGGATATCGGCCGTTTCGTCCGTTCCAGTGCACTTGTTGTGGCTCAAACATTTCAGTAGGTACGTTTGCTCTTCTTTACTTCGTTTCTCGCCAGGTGGCCTCAACCTCAATACAATCTAGTTTTGCTATAGCTCTTCTCTAAAGAAATAAATGGTATTAGGCCGGCCGCATACGTACGGTTTCCTAAATAGGAAAACTAATTAGGAAACCGTACGTATGGAAACCTAATTAGGAATTCAGATTCGGAGACTTGAATGCTCGCCTTACATACAAAGTGTTCAACTAGGTGCACACGTTTGTTTATTTCCAAATGGGAATAACAGACGAAGCTCCTTTCAAAAACAAGCCATGTGATCGGGTCAGAAGACCGAAAATTGAACGTGTTGCAGAATTCCGAATCTGAATTCCTGATCGAATAACCTAATCAAGAAACCGTACGTATGAGGCTGGCCTTAGGCTGACCGTATACGGTTAGGGTTCCGTTTTTTAATCGGAACCCTAATAAAGACATGTTTTTAACAGAACTTTCGAGTTGCTTTTAGAACTAATATTATAATTTACTTGTTAAACGCATGGTGGCAATATCATGCTTGACATTATTTAGGATCTTATTATAATTATTACTGAATGGCAGATAAGACATGTGCCCCAGTCTGCCCTAAAGTAAATACGCCTATGCATCTAGTCGTACTGCAAATTCGCAAACGCTTGCGTCTGCGGCACTATGAACAAACCGAATAGGACTGTAGATCTGTACAAGTACTTCCAGTTTGTATTTTCAGTGTCGTCCCCACTTTAAAAGTAGGCTGGACAAAAAATGCATAGTGGTAATGATCGGCGATAGCTATAAACAACAGACACTGTGTATGGAACAGCACGTCCCCCGAAAAGTAGAACCAATGAAGTTATTTTTCTTTTCACTGGAGTTAACAATATGAAAAGTTGAAGCGCTCTGACAGTACCTCTGCGGCTCTGGCAGTACCTGCCTTAAAGATTGATGCTACAAATTTTTATTCAAAGGAACCAATCGATTTTTTTTCTCTTGTTCTTTATTCAGAAAAAAAACTCTCTTCTCTCTTTCTTTATTATAAAAGGTCACTTGCCTGACCCGAAAGGAGACGGTCAACGAATGTGCGGGCTTCGTACTAAAATAATTGAAAATTGAAACAGCCTTCTGAGCTATGTAGGCTAAAAGAGGTTAGTGAGGGCTACCGTTTTTGTACTCACCAGTTGGCGCCACTGTCAAGTATGGTCCTTAATTATGGCATTAAAGTTGTTATTACGCACATGTGAACAAAGTTAGAAGAAAAATAATGTATGATGTTGTAAACGTGCGATTTAATACAACATAAATAGTGTCGCTGTGTTAAGTGGACTCATCACAATGGAAAAAAGTGGGAGATAAATACTAATTTCCAACAAAAAAGAAAGTTCAATGCTGTGGTCGGTAGAAACGGAACTTAATAAAATATTCACAAAAATCGAAACAAATAAGTGAATAAACTCGAGTCAAAAGCCATTACGACAGTGAAATTTGACATTACGACGACCTCACGCTACACTAGCGCCTAGCGGTGAATTCAAACGCGATAGCCCTCAATATTTTGATATCTTTGGGTATTTTTAGGGTTCCGAAAAAAAACGAACCCTTACAGGATCACTCTGGTGTCTATCTGTCTGTCTGTCTATCCGTCTGTCACAGCCAGTTTTCTCCGTATCCACTGGACCGATTCTGTTAAAATTTGGTACATATATGGACTTCTATGAGCCAAACACGGACGCGTTACGTAAATGATTAGTTTTTAGTATGGGGGTCACTTTTGGGGGTCTAACTAGAAATTTTTAAACAAGTGTTAAAAATTAAAATGCTTGTATGACTAACTACAAACATCCTACTAATATTATAAATGTGAATGTTTGTATGTTTGTATGTTTGTGCCTCAATCAGGCAAAAATGGCTGAAGGGATTTGGATGAAATTTGGCACACATATAGTTCACATAGTGGAATCAAACATAGGCTACTTTTTATCCCGGTAAAAGGCATGGCCTAATGGAGATTGAGGAGGAAGTGGAAACCTAGCGCTTCTGCTGCCTTAGTACTTCAAATTCACAAGTACCAGGAGAACAGAAACATGTCGTAGTATTTTCGAGGCTGAAATTGAGAGCGTTAAAGATTCACAAGTACCAGGAGAACAGAACGATGTTAATGTATTTTTGGGCCCGAAAATTTTTTGTGTTTTTTTTTTTTAACCATCGTTCATGAATATGTATGTTAAATTTTTTTCCGGGTTGGAATTGTAAACTCTATAGATTCACATGTGACAGAAAACCAGAACCATGTCGAAGTATTTCTGTGGCTAAAATAATGAGCGCTAAAGATTCACAAGTACCAGGAGACCATATACATGTCGGAATATTTCCGGCGCTGGAATTGTGACCGGTTCGAATTCAAAAGTACCAGGAAACCAGAAACATGTCGAAGTATTTTCGGGGCTAGGATTGTGAATACTAAACATTTAAAAGTATCAGGTGGCCAGAAACATGTAGAAATATTTCCGGTGCTAAAATTATGAACGGTATGGATTAAAAAGTACCAAGAAATCCGAAATATGTGGACGTTTTTCCCGGGCTGAAATTGGGAGCGCTAAAGATTCACAGGTACCAGGAGAACAGAACGATGTTAAAGTATTTTTGGGCTCGAATATTTTTTATTTTTTTTTAACCTTCGAACAGAAATATGTGTTTTGAATTTTTTTCCGGGTAACAATTGTAAACGCTACAGATTCACATGTGACAGGAGACCATAACCATGTCGAAGTATTTCCGGCGCTTGAATTGTGACCGGTTAGAATTCAAAAGTACCAAGAGACCAGAAACATGTCGAAGTATTTTAGGGGCTAAGATTGTGAATGATAAATATTCATAAGTACCAGGAGGCCAGAAACATGTCAAAATATTTCTACGCTAGAAATATGTGCGGTAAGGATTTAAAAGTAACAAAACAACAGAAAAATGTGGAAGTTTTCCCGGGCAGGAATTATGAGCGCTAAAGATTCATCATGTACCAGGAGATCAGAAACATGTCGAAGTATTTCCAGGGTTGGAATTGTGAGCGGATAGGATTCAAAAGTACCAAGAGATCAGAAACATGTTGAAGTATTTTCGGGACTGGATTCGTGAGCGGTTAGGATTGAACAACAGAACAATGTGGAGGTTTTTCCGGGCAGCAATTATGAGCGTTAAAGATTCAGTATTTTAAGCTTTATTGGCGCTCATTTCCTTGGAAATGAGTGCCGAAGAACCCCCTGACGGGGGTGGAGGGTCTCCTCCAGATATAGAGATTTTGGAGTGCTCGCAATTCTCCGATGATGGTCGCGTAAGGTCTGATGTGAGAAAACGCCCCGGAGGACCTGAGATTTTCGTAGACGCGAAAAGGAACAAGCCGCCGTCTGACTCAAACCAGTCTGTTTACACTAGACCCGGATTTGAGAGTGCCTCCAAAGTACTCTATAGTGAGAGCGACAGAGCACCCTTCACCGTCTTTATTTCCAGGTTGGAAACAGACCCTAAGCAAGGCCTAACTTTAAACTCTCTCAGATTTGCACAATTTATCCACAAGAAAGGATTTAGAGGTGTTGTTCAGGGCAGTGTCAAGTCAATGGGTCGTAACAGGATGTCTGTAGATTTTGTCACATTTAACGATGCCAATCAATTTGTTAACAACCCTATTTTGATAGACAACAAGTATTTGGCGACCATCCCACGCTTCCATGTTACACGCATGGGAGTTGTTAAGGATGTACCCACAGACTGGACGCTTGAGGAGCTATTTATAATATTAGTAGGATTACGAAGATCTGACAGCTCCGATTTGCAGAAAAGTGATACAGGTCCTGCTTGCAAGAGCTCCACGGAGCATCTGAAGAACTGAACAAATGAGAGAGATGCAAATACTTTTGCAAGGCAATAGATGAGATGAGGATAATAAGAGTGTAGCTCGGAATAAAAAAACGTAAGTGCCAAAATAAATTTTCGGATTTGATAACATAAAAGTATTATTATATCGAAATCTGTTCAGTTGAAACCTCGATAAGGTTATTTTATATGCTTTAAAGTTATTTTCATAGGATCAATCTAAAGCGTTGCGTCTTGTAGCTAAAAAAAGTAAAAAGATATTTCGAACTTTGTGATTTTTTTCTATCGAGAAAATTTCTTCGTATCGTGTATTCCTTCAGTTGGATACTAGATCATAAAGTCAAAAAGCATATACCGTAATCTCACATCCCTGTTCGAGGTACCTAACAAGATACGTTAAAACGAAAAACGGCCTTATTCTAAAGGTATCCCCTTAAAACGAGCAATTCTTGTATTTAATGTGTAATCTAAATCTCGGAAACGGCTCTATCGATTTCCATAAAATTTAGTAAGCAGGGGTTTCGGGAGCGATAAATCGATCTAGCTAGGTATCATTTTAGAAAACGTCGTAAAAAAAATCATACAGGTATCCAGGTACTAGCAATAACTAATTCGGACTGATTTTAATTACTCGTTAGAAATATCCTCTTCTAAGAGTGTAACGTGAAAAATTATCGGTCATCCAGGTACTATGTGTAAGACAGCTTCTGTAGATTAAGTTTTAAGACCTGATCTGACCTGTGTTTGCGCACACACTTCACTACATAGTATCAAACAAATTCGCTTTCCGCTGTCTGTCCCTATGTATGCTTAGATCTTTAAAACTACGCAATGAATTTTGATGCGGGTTAATAGATAGAATGATTCAGAGGAAGGTTTATATGTTTTTGATAGGAGAAAAAAATCAATATTTCGTGATCAAGTCGTCAAAAATATCAATTTCCGGGAGCTTTCATGGCGTACGCTGACTAAACCTTAAGAGATATAAGATAATTATGTTCTAAAGAATTGTAGTCGTTATAAAAAGCTAGAGAAAAATCGCGATAGCATATGTCTATCTCCTGAGGTAAACTCACAGTAACTATTTTTGTCTTTTAAAATTTTATTAAATCTATGACGTAATTTGAAAAGCCATTTTCCCTTATTCGGTATTAATCCTTATCCAAATAAGTGTATTATATATACACTATCTTGACAATCCTTACTAATATTATAAATGCGAAAGTAACTCTGTCTGTCTGTCGGTCTGTCTGTCTGTCCTTCTGTCTGATTTAAATGAAATTTGGTACACAGATAGTCTAGAGCCTGAGAAAGGACATAGGCTACTTTTTATCCCGGGACTATGTTCCCTAGGGACCACGCGAGCGAAGCCGCTGGCAGAAGCTAGTAATTTATATTTTAGGGTTGGCAGCCCTGTGGCAAATGACGTGCGTGACAATGGCAATGACAGTCTCAGTCAACAAAACATAGACATATAAAATTTATGGACTGGAAAACGCTACAACAATGCTAGGGTTGTACCAATCAGGGAATATAGTGTTACTATAACCATAATATAAAAAGTATCGATACTAATCCTACTAATATTATAAATGTGAATGTTTGTATGTTTGTGCCTCAATCAGGCAAAAATGGCTGAAGGTATTTGGATGAAATTTGGCACACATATAGTTCACATCCTGGAATCAAACATAGGCTACTTTTTATCCCGGTAAAATACAACGCTTAACGAAGACTGAGGAGGAAGTGGAAACACAGCGCTTCTGCTGCCTTAGTACTTCAGATTCAAAAGTACCAGGAGAAAAGAAACATGTCGTAGTATTTCCGGGGCTGAAATTGGAAGCGCTAAAGATTCACAAGTACCAGGAGAACAGAACGATGTTAAAGTATTTTTCGCGACTTCGCAGACGAAGTCGCGGGCGAAGTGCTAGTACTACATAATAGTAAAACGAGTCTTACTAGATATCACGTTTGAATCATAAGTATAATTTATATTCTTACAGTCTTCTGTAACAGAAAAATTAGTAAAGGCTTACTCCTTTGTGTTAATGACAGTTAATATAGTTTTTTCTGCACAGATTTTAAAAACACTTTTACTTGCACCACTTTTGCGCTTTCGCTTATTTTATATCTAGTCTGTAGCATCTGGTAGGTATGTGGACTAGGTTTGCCAGATACAGTCAATTCATTTTCGGTACAATTCGAGGGATAGAAGATTCAAATAGATAGTAGTCTTTGTAAATTGCATTTCTTGTAATATTTTACAAACGTACCAATAGGTGTATTTCAAAAACGAACTTACCAGCTTCCATTGCTCATACAATGTAGATAATTTTTAAAATATTAAAACACAGCCACAAATTGTGCATCGCACCTCGCTTTTACTTATTCATTAAATAAAACTTCGGTAAAAATCAACATAAGTGTTTTATTTATTCAGTAAACATTTGGTATGACACTGTGTACTGCCTTGCACTTTAATTTTTAAAGTTTCAAATGCTTCTTACGTGAATCCCGGTTCCCAATTTACATGCTGGTACCATTTGCTCAAAGTTCTTGTGTGAGTAAGCGTGTATTGTAAGTTCGCCTTATATAATTATAGGCGGGGATAAAAATGCAACTTTAATGCGAACTTTCGGATTTCTTCAGAGTATCCTTTCGTTGAGGCGCTTAATTTTTTTCTGTTTTCTGTTGATTGACCAATTTTTTAAACTTAAGTTTTCCAGTTTGTGCAACCTGAAAAAGAGAAGAAAACTTCTTCAATCTTAAGTTATATCGAAAACGCTGCTTTGTACCCGTAGTTTAAACCTGTAGAACAGAGGTTAATCAATCATTTTAATGAATACACACTTACCGAAAATATTGTAGGCACAGAGTTATCTTGTTGGGCACGCCACAATTGTGGCGATAAGTCCCCTCTTTGAGGAGTGGCTAGAGCGGCGCCACGGCGTCCTCACCTTCCGCCTGACGCAGGTACTCACCGGACATGGATGTTTCGGCAGATACCTGTTTCGGATTCGGCGGGAGGACACGCCTGGGTGTCAACATTGCGAGGATCGGCCGGAGGACACGGTGGAAACATACGGTGGCGGTCTGCCCTGCTTGGGTGGAGCACCGTCGTGTCCTCGTCGAGGCGATCGGCGGCGGCGACCTCTCGAGTCCGGCCCTGGTTCAATCCATGGTCCGGAGCGAGGAGGCATGGGAAGCGGTCACCTCCTTCTGCGAAGCAGTGATGCTAGCGAAGGAGGAGGCTGAACGCGTGCGAGAGAGGGAACGCCCCAGCCGCCGCAACAGAAGAAGACGTCCCGGGCGTCGGGAATCGCAGAGTGATTCCCGGCCACCGTAGGCGCAGGTCTGCGGACGGCGAGCGTTGGGTGGCTCGTCATCCGATCAGGACCACGCCCAGGTCGACGGCGCGCTGTGTTCCACGCGCGCCTCAAAGAGATGTCAGCAAAGTAGACGGGGCCCGGTAGGACCAGTGCCTGCCGGGGTTGCGGAATCTGTTCGAAAGAGTCGCCGCGGCCCTGGAACACAAAGGGCATTAGGAGGAGCACGGATGGGTTTTATATGGTCAGTAAGAGTCTGACACTCCCTTCTGCTTCACCCAGAGCGGGAGGGGTCATTTGATGATTTCCCATCCATAAAAAAAAGAGTTATCTTGTAATCTCATTACATCAAGTGTTCTATTGAACACTTTCTTCAAAGTGAAGTGAGCAGATGTACTTTTCTTTGCTTTTTTTTCTATTCATTTTTTGACAAGGATTAATATTTTCATTCCAATAAACACTTTTTCCTTAATCTTTCATTTTTAGGAAACCTATAAAAAGGTTAATATTTTTATCAATAAATCATTTGGTTCGAGTTATCAAAATACGTAATTAAAAAATTAAAACACGGCAACGGTACTACACTATTCCATCATGACATATTATTGTAAACAAACGAATGAAATTAAAAAAAGGTCTGTTGGACGAGAATAAGCCCAAATATGAAAACTGCAACCATAAACATGTGGTAGTTTAGCATTTTTTTCATCGAAAATGTATTACTATGTGTAATATTGCATGAACACCGGCTACTAACTTGTGCAAAGTCAATTGAGGTTGATTTTCCTTCTTTCTTGCACCACACTCCATAATACAACGCACAGACATCTTGAAGGGCTGTTTTCCATCATATACGTGCAATTCGAAAGATAAAATTCTCGTAATTTTCACTCAAACCACAATAAATACAAAAGTAAACACTCATTTGACTGCAGAACTACCTCGAAACTTGTCGCATAACATGGCGAAAACGGAACTTACCTACAACTGCCACAACGTCACAAGAAAATGTTGCCATTATGAGCAACAACTGAAATACTGTTGTCTCTTTTATCAAATACGATTACCGCATTAGATAGAATGAAACAAAATGATATTTCACATTCTACAACTTTACATTCTATCAGTCACTATCAGATTTCACAAAACCTCCATGTGCACTTGTATCTTGTCAAGTAGAAGGGTACAATGGGAAAAGGTTTTTTTTTTTTTTGATATGGACCCCTCGTAGTTCACCTCTAGAAGGGTGGTTACTACTTAACCGGACTAGCCTGTGGTGGCCTCAGAATGATTCTAAAGCCCCCAGCCAAGGCAACTAAAAACTACTTAAACCTACAACTCTGCTCGCTGGGGGTACCCCCTGTGGGGTACGGGCCTCGGCTCAGCGGCATCGTTATCGGGAGGGCAGCAAGGGACAGGCTGGGTCATGACATTATTATTTGGGGAGTTTAAAGCTAATGGCTCAGCGGCGCGGGCTGGCTCGTTAGGCAAAAGACGGGGAGCAACAACAACATTGCTATTATTATTACTGGGACGTCGCGCGGGGCCTCGGCGGCGAGGCCGGAAGGCGGCGGGTCGCGGTTTGTGTGCTTGTTTAAGAGTACTGGTTTCCCTACAGCTCTCTTGTACAAGGGTGATTGGGTCATCGGGTTCGAGTAAGGTATGCCGTGGACGGCGGACCTTACTGAAGGGAGCGTATCGGGTAGCCGATGCGATAAGAGGGTTCTGGTGTTTTTCAGCAGATTTGATGAAACGCTTCGTGAGGCGTTTCATGAACTGCTTGATGGTCGGGATTTTGAGATCGACATGGAGTCGCTCATTCCTAACGAACCACGGGGCACCCGTGGCCTTTCGGAGAAAACGGTTTTGGAGGGACTGCAACCTATGGATCCGGTATGACTTTACGTGGGCGAATGTAGCACACGCATAGGTCATGATGGGGCGAATGCAAGTGGTGTAGATACGCAACTTGCATTTTAGGGATAATTTGCTGTTGTGGTTCAGCATCGAGTGGAGCCTACCGAGAGCGAAGGCGGCACGCGAGCGCACCGCCTTAATGTGCTCCATAAAACTGAGGTTTTTATCCAAGATCACTCCTAGATATTTGGCTCGCTCTTCCCAAGGGATCGGCTTGCCAAACATCTTGATCGGTGGAAGGATCGGGGGGAGTTTAGCTTTTCTCGGGGTTTACCTCAATCCTCCATTTCCGAAACCAACCGCCTAGGCAGTTGGCGGATCTTTGGAGGTGAAGAGATATGGATTTACCACTCTTGCCAGAGTAGTAAACGGCCGTGTCGTCGGCAAAGAGCGCTAATTGCGACTGGGGATCGGGGGGAATATCGCTGGTGAACAGCGTGAAAATAAGAGGCGACAGCACACCGCCTTGCGGTACGCCGGCGCGGATGGGGCGGGGGGTGGAAAGCGCACCTTCGATACGGAATCGAAAGGTGCGGTTCGACAAATAGTCTCGTAAGATGAGCACGAGACGATCTGGCACCCCGAGTTGATATAGCTTGTATATCAGACCGTTGTGCCAGACCTTGTCGAAGGCTTTCGCTATGTCGAAGAACAGGGCTCCCGTCATCAAGCCGCGTTGATAGCGGCCGTTGATATGCTCAACGATGCGGTAGACCTGTTGGACGCACGAGTGAGTGGCTCTAAAGCCAAACTGCTCGTTGGGGATGAGACTCTTTCACTCGACGTAATCCTTGAGACGCTTATAGATAAGCCTCTCGTAGATCTTGCCGAGCGAGCTGAGCAGACTGATGGGGCGGTAGGAGGACGGGGAGGATCTGGGCTTACCCGGCTTGGGAATGCCGATCACGATAGCCTCTTTCCACTGCTGCGGAAACATGTTGTTGGACAGAGCGCCATTGAAGATGGCGGTCATCAACACGATCAGAGTCTTGGGAAAGAGTCGAACTACCCTGTTGGTAATGCCGTCGCGCCCAGGGGCTTTCCTGGGTCTGAGTTGGCCGATGATCTTCTCCACCTCGTCGGGAGTGACGGGAGGGAGAGGGTCGTCGGGGTCCTCGACGGGAGGGAGGGAGGTCATACGTTCGACCTCGGCGTCCACCTCGGCGAGGTGGGCCGGGTCGACTGGGTTCGAGCTTGGGGAACACTGGGCCTCTAGGCTGTCAGCCAGGCATTCGGCCTTCTCGTCGTCGTTAAACGCGAGAGTGTTGTCGGGGCGGGTGAGGGGGGGGCATGGTGGTAACCTCGGAGGCGCGTAACTTCCTCTGAAGTTCCCAAAATGCGAGGTGGTTGGGATGGAGATCACTGAGCATCTGATCCCATTGCTTGTCACGAAACTCTTTGATGCGATTGCTTACTTTACGCTGTAAGTAACGCATAAAAGCCTTGTTACTAGCACAGGGAAAAGAGCTGTAGGCACGGACGGCCGCATTCTTCTCGGTCAACAGTTCACGCACATCGTCCGGGAGTTTCCAGCGACGGTCGTCCGTTGCCGGAGCCTCCCTTGAACATTCGTCCAGGACACTCTGTACATGTTCCGTGAGCGAGCCGATCGCGGCCGCCGTGTCGGCAGCTGACTCTATGTGATCTGGGATTTTATCCAGGTGATGTGACGTGGTGACTTTCAGTTTTTCACTTACTTTGCGCCAGTCAGTGATCACTCTGGTGGGAGGAGGTTGGGAGGAGTCCGGAGGACCGAATCTGGGAGTGAGCTCCAGAATAACCGGCCGGTGATCCGAGTCGAGCTCGTCCACCGCCTCCACAGAATGCAAACGTAAGTTTACATTCTTGAGGAGAGCGATGTCGAGCACGTCGGGTCGCCAGTTAGGTTGGTAAGGGTAATGGGTAGGATGCATAGGGAAAAGGTACGATGTCGTAAATCAATCGAGAGAAGGTCGTACGGTTTTATGGGACCGCACATTTACTCTAAACTCAATAACCGACTCAGTATTCTACAACTTACTCAAACGAAATGCAAAAGTATGGTGACAAAATGGCTACTTACTCTGGACTATGACATGACAGAAAATTTCATTACCTAAAAAAAAAAAACAAAAATATAAAGATGCTCTTTAATCCTACTGATACATACCTCTATTTATAATATTGATTATTCTATCATGCAAACTTCTACATAATTATATACATCCTCAGGTACAACATTCAGACACTCTCAACATCAACACGCGATGAATTCACGAACAATGTAATATGTGTTCTTGTGTATGCCAATAAATTATTATTATAATTATTATTATTACATCTATCTTAATTCAAGCTTAATTCATACACCCATGCAAACACTAATACACAAAATACATACTTAGTTATCTACTGTTTCTATGTGCATTTGTTTTAGTTTTTCTTTGTGTATTCGTTTTTTTATTGTATACTCCTTTAACTTTTCTTTTTTTACAATTAAGAAGTTTATTGTGACGTAGTATATGTATAGCAACACGTGTAAACGGAACGAAGGAGCCTGGATCTCACGACACAGGGAATCCTAGTGTGAGTTCCAGGAGTCAACACAAACGAATGTAATTCCTTAGGTAATAAACTATTCTTATTCTTATTATTCTTATTCTGTTTCGTATTTCACCCGTATGTGTATAAGCAAAGGTAGATATAGAATATCGCGGTGCCTCCATATTTTTTCTACCTCTATGGCTTCTGCCTTCTGTTGCATAGAGATAGAAAAAATATGGAGGCGCCGCCCGCGACATTCCATATCTACCTTTGTTTATACAAAAACGAATACGAATTTCAAAATAATTATTCCGAATGGTTCAAAATTCCTAATATAACAATTCCGATTTTCATTCATCCATTTTATATAATTTCGGAAGTCGATGTTTTTGATTGTTTCTTCGTATTTTAACACCGACTTCCGAAATTACCTAAAGTTAAATTTTGTAAAAAGTTTTATTATTTTTTGCTTTTCAGTTTTTCAGAGGTTTATTTTTTTTGTTAAACAGGTTTTACAGAGCGTTTTTTATTTCGGAATTCTGCTTAATAGGAATTGTCATAATCGGAATTCGTATTTTTGATGTTTCGAATTATCATTAAGTCGGACTTTTTGTTATTCGACCGATTGACCCTCTGTATTTTAAGAATAGTAATTATAAAAATTAGGAATATTGATTTGTCGGAATTATATAAAAAAATGGATGAATGATAAATCAGAATTGTTATATTAGGAATTTTGAACCATTCGAAATTATGAAAATCGGTATTTTGAAACTCGTATTTATGACAGTCGGAATAAAGTTTTTCGTATTAATGAAGTGTACCTTTTTTGCAACATAAACGACCGTATCTTTTTTTTTACGTTATTTTAGAAGTTTGATTTATTCACAGCTGCAAGAGGCCATAGACCTGAGTATATGGTTTTATTTATATTATAATTTCAACTCGATACCTCCACGAGTTCCCGCGATAAACGGTCTTGACAGATAGACGGACGGACAACAAAGTGATCCTATAAGGGTTCCGTTTTTTTCCTTTTGAGGTAGGGAACCCTAAAACAAGTTTATTATTACTAGCAAGTATATAAAAGTTTTTTTTCACGTTTTTACGTAACAAGTGTTTTGCTCGACGGAATAAACTTAACACTGCCATCCAGTTTCTAATTCCTTATCTTGTTGCCATTAAAAAGTACTACAGAATCTGTATTTAGTTGATTGCGGCTACCTCAAAATTTTTAAGGACACTAAAGTTTCGATCGTCCGATGGCAATATCAAAAATATGAACGAACACATTTTTTTACTTCAAGTTGGTTGTTTCGAAAAAAATGCGGAAATGAACGGAAAATAAAAAAATATAAATTAACAGGCATTGCTCAAGTATTTTTTTGGAATAACTTTGAATGAAAATTAAAAAATAAATGTAAAAGCAAACGATAAACAAAATTTTCATTATTTTACCGTTGGTGACAGAAAAAAGTTGCCGAAGTAAAGACGCAAATTAAATGTGGTATGATGAAGTTAATTTAAACAAAAGAGAGTTATTCGATATCCATGAGAAACCTAACTATCGAAATTCAAAATCCGCGCATTTTCCCCACAATTTTTTTAAATATTTAATGAATAAAAAAATACAGAGGTCACTTAATTCTAAACTCGCCAAAATTGTACGTTTGATGGCACATGCCCGTCCTCCGTAAATGCCCTAACAACTTGAGTTTCTTCGCAGTTTGGGGAATTCTCCACGCGTTGGCAACCCTGGCTGTGGCTGTTTAAAAAAAAAAACAAAAATAAACCTTCCAGTATTTTATGTCGTTATTCAAAAGTATAAACCTAAGGAGTTGCACCAACCTATTCGTGATTATTGGTAGGTATTAATAAATCGGAACTGTTTTCATAAATCTAATATGTAAATATTTCGTGTCACGGTGTTTGTTACCGAACTCCTCCGAAACGGCTCGACCGATTTTCATGAAATTTTGTGTGTATATTCGGTAGGTATGAGAATAGGTGGTAGGCTATTTTTTTGGCAAGACAACGTTTGCCGAGTCAGCTATTCAAGTCTTTGTATAAAATAACGATTAAAAAATGCGAATCAAATACAAGTAAATGCACAAACTTTTGACTCAAAACGTTTCGAATTTTTTCACTGTTAAGTAGAACATAATTATCGTGAGACTAGGTTAAGGTGTATAGTAGGCTCAATAACCTTGAGCATCTGGGCCACACATTCATATCTGCGCCGCACACACAAACATTTCCGTAGCGCACGCGCTACCTCAAAACTATTATCAAAGATTATGCGAGGACGCAGACATGCGCGCCAAGCCGGCTTTTTTGCCTACGACTACACAAGAGTATGGCGATTGCACGGCTAATTTTTAGTTTAGATAGATACATACGTTACGCATATTTTTATTCACTGGTCTCATTTTTTATACGAATGTGGTTAAATAGAAGTAAAACAATAAAGGTCAGATAAAAACAATTTTGTGAAGCAGTTTCGTCTTTTCTGCTTACGATCTATATAAAGATACTCGAAACTCGAGGTCAAACTGTTACCAGTGCACTGGTAACAGTTTGACCTTGAGTTTCGAGTATGCAGTGTACCTACTACTTTTTGTTTCTGCCTATACTACTTTATAGTCTCGTAAAAAGATTTCAAATAAAAAAGTACATTCTAAAGTAAGTTAAGTAAATGAAATAAATAAATTTTCAGCCTGAAATAGGCTTAAAATTTATTTATTTTAGCTCTGCTAAATAATTTTGTAGCAATTTCATTAACTCAAAAACTTCAGATTCTGTGATTCCTGTGAAAGTTTTAGGTGTTTAATTGATAACGTTTTTATATCGGTTTATTTTGTAAACTGGAAATACGACGATGATTGTTGAAAAAACCCGACCAACTGACAGTGAAGACACACTGGAGAAATGTCTCTGAAAAGAATTACCGATGTAAATCCTTATTTAACTACGGAACCCTGCAAATTACCTCCCTTTGCGTGCGCTGCGAAATTGATTGATGATATAATAAAAAAATAAACTCGAATTTTAGAGGACCCATCAATATCTACAAACAGAAAAGGCAGTGATACCAAATGCCCACCTATTATTGTATGTCACTTTTTTTATTTAAAAATTATTAGATACGACATGACAGACCAAAGCAGACCACGTTATTCGCACCTTGGTATCAGTTTTATCAAAATAAATCGTACTTTAATTCACTTATTTTTTTGAATTACTCAAATCGAACATTCAAAAGATATCATAATATTATCAAAACAATTTAATTTAGCCAAACGGTCCCCCACAGACGCGACTGACACGCCGCATATACCGACCGAATAATGAAAATAAATGTTTGTTTATGAACTTGTGTTTGTTTATGTTTGTGTTGAAGAGCTGTACACCTACCACAGTGTATTTCTTTTAACCGAAAGGTTGACTAAAAGAGAACTCCTCGTAGCATTAAGTGCGCCTATGTACCACTATTGTTCATGAAGTTTAAGTGAATAAATAAACTTATATTGATTTA
Organism: Lacanobia wlatinum; assembly: GCA_947578705.1. Taxonomy (NCBI): domain Eukaryota; kingdom Metazoa; phylum Arthropoda; class Insecta; order Lepidoptera; family Noctuidae; genus Lacanobia; species Lacanobia wlatinum. The sequence goes on from OX388039.1 coordinate 14,028,297, forward strand.
TTATTTTTCTTTAATATTAGTCAGTTTGTTGGTAATAAAAGAAATTAAGAATTAACGTCGGCTACGTTTGAAAAAAAAGAGCAGACAAAAATAAAACCCGAGCGACGCCGATAGTATTTTGATAAAAGTTGCTGTATGAAACTGTACAATGCGCCCACGCGCTCAATCAAAGAGCTAGTCTATGAACGCACACTAATACAAAAGTTCGTAAATATTTGCACTAACACATTCATATACGCGTAGTCGGTCGATAGCGCGAGCGGAGCAACGAGCGACACAGCCTCCCCGTCTCGGTGCTAACGCACGACTGCCGCCTTCGCCCAAACAGAGCTTTATAAATATGGGAGACTCAATATTGAACATTTTCTTTGCAAAATATTGATTGATTTACATGAGCAATGTTCACTTTGTAGTACACTTTACCAGCAATTTTTCAATGTAAAAACATTTTGAAACTTCGAAGCCGTTTGGAAGAAATATCCAAAAAATAGCGTGTTATTAAATATTTTTTTACAGCAAAACTATATGTCATACGAAAACAACAATTGTTCATATTGTTGTTTATGAATCTACCATATACATATATATTTTTCCAATCTTTTGACCCAGCCGTTAATGGGGAATATCCTTTAGAAAGTAGCCTTTTGACGGCTCTGAAGTAGAGGACAAGGCCCTAGCCTTAACGGTGCGCCAACTGTACCTACATTTTGTTAGTAATACTGTTATTCCATAAAACTGCAGCTCCCATATAGCTAAAAGCCAAGCGCACACCTGGAAGGCCTAAGTGGAACAGAGGTTTTTGCAAATAAAGCTTTCTCTCATGACAATTTTTAAGGTTCCGAACATCTGTGAAAAACGGAACGGAACCCTTATCCACCACTACCACTCGGTTATCTGTCTTTCCGTCTGCCACAGCCAATTTGCTTGCACCTTGTTTTACCTTGTGGAACGCAAATCCTTACTAATATTATAAATGCGAAAGTAACTCTGTCTGTCGCGCTTTCACGCAGAAAGGACATAGGCTACCTTTTTATCCCGTGAGTATGCTCCCTAGGGACCACGCGGGCGAAGCCGCTGGTAGAAGCTAGTTTATTATGTTTATTTTTTATCTATACTAATATATAAAGCTGAAGAGATAGTATGTTTGTTTGTTTGCTTGAACGGGCTAATCTCGGGAACTACTGGTCCAATTTGAAAAATTCTTTCAGTGTTAGATAGCCCATTTATCGAGGAAGGCTATAGGCTATATATCATCACGCTAAGACCAATAAGAGCGGAGCAGTAATGACAATTGTGACGCAGGCGAAGTTGCGCCGGTCAGCTAGTAACATATAAAGCTGAAGAGTTTGTTTGTTTGCTTGAACGTGCTAATCTCAGGAACTACTGGTCCGATTTAAAAAAATATTTCAGTGTAAGATAGCCCATTTATCGAGGAAGGCTATATATCATCAAGCTAAAACCAATAGGAGCTGAGCAGACGAAGTTGCGCGGGTCAACTAGTATATTATAAATGCGAAAGTAACTCTGTCTGTCTGTCGCGCTTTCACGCCAAAACTACTGAACCGATTTAAATGAAACTTGAGGCTCAGGCACTAGACTCATCAAATCTCAAGCTCTAGACTATCTGTGTACTAAATTTCATTAAATCGGTTCGGTAGTTCTAGCGTGAAAGCGCGACAGACAGATTTACTTTCGCATTTATAATTTTAGTAAGGATTAGGATAAATAATAATAAATATAGTAATTATCTACACTAATATTATAAACAGGAAAGATTTGTTTGTTTGAATTGAATAGGCTCCGAAACTACTGCACTGATTACTGTAGGATTCTAATGGTGAAAGATTTTTTTCAAATCAGTGCTATAGAGTATTTTCAAAAAAGTTAGGGATCCGTATGAAAACTTCGATAATGTAACCCACGGTGTGAAAAGGTACCAAAAAATCCTTATATAACTATAGACAATAGAGAGAAGTGATATACTATAGTTTTACAGAAGACATCAAAATCCACAAAATCTAACTATTATGGTTAAGTCACAATAACAGCTTTTTGTTCAAATTATTCGATTAAAACCCGGTTAAAATGGAATAGTGGTGATTTTGGTATGATGATATTAATTCTTATTCATTTAAATGGTTTGGTGATTTAGGTTGGTTATGTATACGTAAATTACACTTTAAATTCAGAAATCGGACCTTTCGTTTAAAAGTTACGACGGGTATAAAATTACTCTAAGTAAGAAAACTGTCGCGGTTGGAGCGAACTGCCCTACGTTTAGTCTATTAATAAGTAATTTACACGTTAGCCTTCATAGAGGGAGGACTTATAGTAGATGAAGTTCGTGGAGTACCTACTAAACCCGCGCGAACGAAGTCGCGGGCGAAGTGCTAGTATATAGTAAAATAGTAAAGTATGGATTGACACATGTCGATCGACCGCTGGGCCCTGGGCACGTGCCCTGAGGCGGCTTAGTCACAAAATGTCTCTTTTGCAATATATCTATTGGGCGCAAAATTTCTCTTTCTCTTGTCGCTTTAGCAGAATGTCACTTTCGCAAAATGACTCTTTCAAAAGGTTGCTATCTCACAATGCCTCTTTCGCAGAATGACTATTTCAAAAGGTCGCTATCTCACAATGCCTCTTTCGCAGAATGTCACTTTCGCAGAATGTCACTTTCGCAGAATGACTCTTTCAAAAGGTCGCTATCTCACAATGCCTCTTTCGCAGAATGTCACTTTCGCAGAATTAATCTTTCAAAAGGTCGCTATCTCACAATGCGTCTTTCGCAAACGACTCTTTCAAAAGGTCGCTATCTCACAATGCCTCTTTCGCAGAATGACACTTTCGCAGAATGACACTTTCGCAGAATGACACTTTCGCAGAATGACTCTTTCAAAAGGTTGCTATCTCACAATGCCTCTTTAGCAGAATGCCTCTTTCGCAGAATGTCACTTGCGCAGAATGAGTCTTTCAAAAAGTCGCTATCTCACAATGCCTCTTTCGCAGAATGACTCTTTCAGAAGGTCGCTATCTCACAAGGCCTCTTTCGCAGAATGACTCTTTCAAAAGGTCGCTATCTCACAATGTCTCTTTCGCAGAATGTCACTTTCGCAGAATGACTCTTTCAAAAGGTCGCTATCTCACAATGCCTCTTTCGCAAAATTACTCTTTAAAAAGGTCGCTATCTCACAATGCCTCTTTCGCAGAATGACTCTTTCAAAAGGTCGCTATCTCACAATGCCTCTTTCGCAGAATGACTCTTTCAAAAGGTCGCTATCTCACAATGCCTCTTTCGCAGAATGACTCTTTCAAAAGGTCGCTATCTCACAATGCCTCTTTCACAGCATGACTATTTCAAAAGGTCGCTATCTCACAATGCCTCTTTCGCAGAATGACTCTTTCAAAAGGTCGCTATCTCACAATACCTTTTTCGCAGAATGTCACTTTCGCAAAATGACTCTTTCAAAAGGTCGCTATCTCACAATACCTCTTTCGCAAAATGTCGCGTTAGTAATTTAGAATAAAATTTTAGGGTTTAAATAAAAAAAGTAACTTTGTTAATATTCTCCTTTGCAAAAACCGGGCGGTTTTGATTATTCAACATTATTGGTAATAATTTAGTTCTAAGGTTTTAATAGCCAAACTATGTTACTGGTACTGGTCGAGTTAAACACACAAATGTATGGAACAATCGATTTCGACCGATTTTCCTTATTGATAGATCATTGGCTGTTTGCTAGGTATATATAGCTCAGGGTACAAGGCCTGTGTACAAAAAATTAAAACCTAATGACGGCTTGCGCAGCAGCAAATTCAAATAGGTACCTACCTTTAAGTTTGATTGAGCCTATACTTCGTCCATTTAAATTTTCGATCTCAATGAGCAGACGACGTTGAAAATTGACTTGCTTTTCAAGCAGTCTGATGCAGTTCAATCACTGATCTGATGCCATCAGCTGCATTAGACTGCTTGAAAAGCGACTTGTTTCGTACTACTTTTTTTGTCATTTTTAGCGGTCGGGATTTTTGACAAGTAATTTTTTTTTATTTCCTTCATTTTAGTGTGTTAAATTTTTTGGAATCGTCTCCTCGAGCCCTTTATCTTGATACCCCACTCGATGAAGCGCGTATTACACTACCCAATCTATCGGGCCCGATTTCTAGGGCGCCCTGTCCCTGCGGCAGGGACCCGATTATTACACTACACTAGAAATCGCTCCCGATCTCAGTATGAATGCGTCACGTGGATAGCGTTGCACACAGTGGCGGCATAAAGTGGGGGTGGAGGGGGCTGACCGTGGCTAATTAAGGTGTTGAATAGCTTTGGAAGTTCGCAAACACAGATCGATAGATATTTTTTACTCATTAATACATCATCAAAAGTAAGAAATCGACCAAATCTCGGCTAACGGCATTTTAGTTATACCACGGCAGCAAGGTGACAACGGCAACTCACTCGTACATCCAAAGAAGGAGCACAAAATCTCCCTCTTCAAAGAGATCGACAAATAAGTACCTACTCTTGTGCTTACGCACGCATCGCAACTATTTTTTCATTTTTTTTTCGAATATATTTTCTAATTCCCTAAAATAATGAATTCATGTTGCGCTTGGTCTGATCTTATATCGCGCGTAACATTTCGATTTTATCAATTGAAAGAGACAGGGAAGTCAATTTTGATAATGTGATCGAATATTTTTGTCAAATAAATCAATCGGAAATCTCTCAATACAAAACCGCCCAGGGTGCCAATCTACCCTACGCCGCCACTGCGAGATCAGAACCACCCGATCGCCCGACGGCAGGGTCCTAACTCTCTGTTTCTTATTACACCACACTGTCCCTGCAGATCGGGCCCGATAGATTGGGTAGTGTAATACGCGCTTAAGGTGTTGAATAGCTTTGGAAGTTCGCAAACACAGATCGATAGATATTTTTTACTCATTAATATATCATCAAAAGTAAGAAATCGACCAGATGTCGGATAGCGGCATTTTAGTTATACCACGGCAGCAAGGTGGCAACGACAACTCACTCGGACCTACATCCAAAGAACGCGCACAAAATTTCCCTCATAAGACAACAATTAATAACTGCCTCCTATTGTACGTTACTACTTACATTACATAGATACTAATATCATCATTATATATTTTTTTTTTTAATAATTTCTAAGTGCCTAAAATAATGAATTCATGTTGAGCTTGGTCTGATCTTACATCGCGCCGTCGCGCGTAACATTTCGATTTTATTAATTTAAAGAGACAGGGAAGTCAATTTTGATAATGTGGTCGAATATTTTAGTCAAATAATCAATCGGATATCTCTCAATACAAAACTACCCAGGGTGCCAATCTACCCTACACCGCCACTGCGATATCGGAACCATCCGATCGCCCGGCGGCAGGGTCCTAACTCCCTGTTTCTTATTACACCACACTGTCCCTGCAGATCGGGCCCGATAGATCGGGTAGTGTAATACGAGCTTAAACTTTGAAAAATTTTTTTTTTGCTTTATAGTTACGATTCCTTTGAGAAAAAGTCAATATTGGTAGTAATATGACCAATATTTACTCTTCCAGTATAGTCTAAGCCTCCAGTGGCCTGTCACTCTTCTCATTATATTCTGTGGTTTGAAACCACTGACGTATAAATCATATGGACTTGGCATACCTACAAAAAAAACGTGCATACCTACACTTTACGGAGAAGATAAAATGGCGGCTAATAGGGCAGCCCTTAGCGATATTTCTCTACAATAACATCGATAAAAAATTGTGAGAATGTTTCCATATTGTCACGGTACAATATCAACGGGTATTTTTTACACACTTTTCTTAACTTAATTTTTATATGACTAACAAAATAACTGGTAACAAATGTAAACAAATCTTAAAAGTTATTTTTTTGACCCACACTTCCCGGTTTTTGATAAAGCTAAAATTTTGCGTAGGTACATGTTTAGTTTGGATGACATTGCTGCCGATTCTCTTGTTCAATAACTAATCTAATAAAATTAGAGTATCGCTATCTTTTACTAAAAGGCAGTGCGAAAATACGGCTATAGCTATGAACCAAGTTAGAAATGTCAAACTAATTTATGAGTTTATGCCTTGCGCTTCACCATGTTTTTAGTCGACAGGTTTACGTGCACCAACCTTAATTAATTTGTATGGAAAAATTTGTTCAATTTAATAAAATTTGACAGCTCTAAATTACGTCTGTCTCTTTCTCGTTTTATTAGAGAGAAAAAGATAGCAATAGCCTAAATTTAGTTTGTGCACAACAGAATCGACACCAATGCATGGTCAGCTAACTGCTAACTGATGTCATTCTAAGGCCGTGGACACGAACTCAGCGGCGCGGCGGCGGCGCGACCAGCGACGCGTTCAAATGCATAGATTAGGGGTGGCCAACTTGATTAGACCCAAGATCGACTTTTTACTGACGAAACCCTGTACGGTCTACGAATTACATAGGTACTTCTTAAAACTACAGATGAAACGGTGGGGTAAAGACATTTATGTAGTATTTTATGTAGTATATTTTATTAACATAACCTATTTAGTATTTACTTACATCGTGCGCAGTCTGTTATACGAACCTATTTACATTTTTTGTCTCGCCGCGATCGACCGGTTGGCCATCCCTGGCATAGATTTATATGGAACTCTTCACGAAGGCAGCAACGTGCGAGAAGCGTGGCGGCGGCGTACGAGCGGCAGTGTTATTCTAGAGCCTTTAGTTGTTAGGTAGACGTTCGAGACGGAGCGGAGGGAACAAATTCTAAGAAAACAAATGACGTCGCATCCGCAATGGGCTCCCGGTACGGACGTCTCCCAACCAACGCCTATCTTTTCTAACATGCCGATGATTTTGGGTTTAAATTAAAAGTCAACAATAATTATTTATAATTTATAATAAAGTAATATTAAACAAATTAATCTCATTCACTTCTGAACAATACAATTTTGTTCAGGTAATTTCTGATACTCTTTCAGTAGATTTCTTCACATAATTTTTGTAAAAAAAATCTTTGATAATATTACTATAATGAGCATTTTTTTTTCTCTGTCTTCTAACTTTCTCATTAAGTCTCTATCTTCATGTTCTGTTTTTGACATTTGTCCTTTAATTTTTTAATCATTTTAATTGTGTGTACCTGAAATCAAATAAAATAAAAGTAAGCTTTAATAGATATTGAACACAAGCGAGAGATATCTCCCACCCAATCTTAATTCAGTTGATGAGATGTTATCAGTGAGATCAAATTCGCAAATAATGATGACAGGAAAAACTGAAGCTAGTCATGCCGGTAAATCTGGCGCAGCGGAGGTGCTTGTGACTAAACCTGGCGCAGCAGAGGTGCTAGCGGCTAAACCTGGCACAGCGGAGGTGCTAGCGGCTAAACCTGGCGCAGCGGAGGTGCTAGCGGCCAAATCTGGCACAGTGGAGGTGCTGGTGACTAAATCTGGCGTAGCGGATGTGCTAGAGGCTAAATCTATGCCACTCCTCTTTGAAATCTTCCCTAGGTTGATATTGAATGGTAGGCACACAAACAGCTTTGATCTAAAAACCACTCTATTATTGACATAAATACTAACAAAAACAGAAAAGTAAATACTCAAAAGTTTTATGACACTTCAAAAACAGTAGGTGATCCCACTGCTTAAAATTCCAAAAAAATATTACCATATTAAGAGCACCACACCCAGATATTGATTGTTAGTTTGTCTGATTTTGGTCACTTTCAATTAAAATGCCAGTCATATTTGATTGAATCACAGGCTGTAAAAAAGCAATAAAATTGTTAGTATTTTTGATGTTTCTTGATTTTATTAATCGGTTTATTTATTATTATAAAGCACCCCATTTAATTTGCAATTGGTGGGTTGAGAAGTCTCTTTTCATTCTCACTCGTTTTCTAGTTTAGTAGCTCTCGAGTGGTAATGAGCTAAACAATCATACATAAGCTCACTTCACATTAACCTCATCCAAATATTCATAGGGAGATTTTTACAGAATAGGACTGTTATTATACTATTTAAAAGTAAACTGTAAAGTACTATTCAAAAAGCAGACTACTGGTGACGTTTGTAACTAAACATTAATAAATTCCTTATAAAAGGAATACCATAAATGTACTTAGTAGCACAACCAATTTAACATATATTCAGTCTTATTTTGGCAATTAATCGAAGGATCACACTCAAATACATTCTTAACATCACTCTTTGTGCCCATTAGGCAAGTGTTGCAATTGACGACATCACCATCATTTATCAGCCGCTACACAATCATGTCAGACAAATTTATAACAAGCAATGTTACTTACCAATAAGGTTCGTGAAGGTAGAAGTAGAAGGTAGTATCGTCAAGCAATGTTACTTTATTCAGTTTCCAGTTGAAACAAGATTCTTCTAAGTGAAGAGAACAATTATATATTGTTTTTGTTGACATCTTTAAATTTTCAACACCAATTGTTTCCAGCCAAATTTATTTTCCTTTATTTGCAGGCAGCCCTGCAAGTAAAACAACAAACCAATAAAAAGCCATAATATAGCATTATCGATAAATATAAAAATGTCATGCATGCACTGCACTAGTCTATCCCTACAATAACAATAACAAGAAACTAATTCGAAGTAGAAATACAATTATTACTGTTGATAATAAGGGCAAAAGGGAAATTATGAATACTTTACTGTTGAAACTCTTCAACGAATGCAGAATCTTTTGTTTATTATCTAAATCCAAAGATATTTCAGCTGAAATTAAGTACATACTGGTGCAAAGTTATGTTCGGGTGATTTCCGCTTCTTTTAATGCCACATCCGATTGTATTACAATTAGGCATCTTGCAATTGACGATTTCCACTATAAAACCAAGTTCAAACGTAATAACACAGCAAAATGACTTCAAAATTCACAAATTATATCCACAGCTCAAGAGTATTTGACAGTTGACGTACCTCAACTTGTTGTCAAACAGCGAGAGGATAAAATGGCGACCCGGCCGCAAATAGGTATTTTAATGACGCTAGGAATGAAGGGTTGCCATTATAGTAACTGTCAAAAACACTGTTATCCTTTTTCACTTAAGCAAAATTATGAAAGTTAAAAAGAGATGACAGTATTTTTATGATTTCGGTGTCGATATGCCACATATTTGTATAACTGTTTTTTCTATAGTCAAACATTTCAAGTCCATATGATTTATACGTCAGTGTTTGAAACTAGCCGAAGCCTATACTTATCTGTATCTATATAAATGGTAACCCGTGATTATCAAAGAAGATAGTGTTTCTAAACTTGACAAAAGCACAAACTGTGCGAAGCGAAAAGAAAAAAAAAAATGTGTTTGTGATTTCAGGCCAGATTATTCGTATTGGTGATTGTTACATAAACTTATCGGATCTCTCTTTTGCACTCGTAATTTAACTCAGGCCCACTAGCGCTCATTAATTGATTAGATACGCATTCTTGACTTTTATATTCATTGCTTGTTATTTCTTGGACATACAGTGGACTTCTTTTTATATTTTGTTGAATTTTGTTACAATGGATTCGACTTTACGTGAACAAGTCATGATAAATCAATTTGTGCTAGCAGCAGGATGTGCTCAAGAACAAGCAAAACAGTTATTGCAAGCTGCACACTGGCAATTCGAGGTAAATTTATAATATATGTAAACAAACAGTATGTAATCATGAAATGGCTGCTACATATTTTGATTTACAATAGCCTTTTTACAGATGTCACTCATTGTTATCAAATAATAAGTAATTCTTAAATAAATTGTATTGTATTTTAAAGGGTTGTTAATTATGGGATCACATAATTTAGTTCATAATATTATGTTTCTGTCTGAGTAACATAGTGTGTTGTTACTATATATAATATATGCTAGGTACACGATAATCTGTAAACATCTTATTAATGATATTGACGAAATAACACGCAATAAGCGAATGGAGTTAGTAGTATAACCTTGATGTCAATATAACAACATAAAATGTACATGTTCATTCACTGTAACTACTCTTGTCACCTTTCTGGGATGCTGTACATTGTAAATAGCCAATTCATTAATCTCAAATGCAAATCCTTTTGTAATCTTAGTGATGTCTCAAACACTTTTTGTTAGTTTTGAGTAGTAATCAAGGTTAACTATGTTTGTTTTGGTTAATTTTAAATAGTTTGTAAGTACATAATTTCATGTTATTCTATACTAATATTATAAAGATGTAAAGTTTGTGAAGTTGTAGGGGGTAATCTCTGGATCTACTGAAACGATTTTGAAAATTCTTTTACTAATAGAAAGCCACATTATTTGTGTGTCAAAGGCTATATATTAACCTGAAAAATACCGACCAACGAAGTGGGCACGGGTCAGCTAGTTAGTGTACTTACATAGTTAAGTATTTATTAAAGCAGCTGTAAATATCTATATTAAGTTTCTGAATAACTGCTTGCCAGTCAATAGTATTGTTACAGAATAATTGATTAAATTCATAAGTACCTCAGTACATTCCAACATATTTGGTACAGAGGCAGCTATTCTAACCCTATAAGGCATACCAGTGGAGTATGAAATATTTTAGTTTGCTTTTAACAGCCATTGTTTATTTATTTTGTGTGAAATCTTTACATGTGCCTCTTCTTCTTTACACCTACCCTTTACATAGGGTAGGTGTGTGCAGATACACTAACATACTATAGTGGGTGATATCACACAGCCTACTATGCAATGGATACGAATGTTCAAAAATCAAAATATTGGTGCTATTGTAGGAAAAATAGAACAAATGATGAGTTACCTATACAAAGTTGTAACTAAACAACAAAATTTCCACACATTTTTCATAGGTAAAGGGTGGATTATTTTAAATTGGATGGTAAAGAAAAGTTAAATTAATCTAAACCAATGTACCTAGCTGTTTTTTTTTTTTGAGTTAACCCCAACAAAAGTAGATTGAAAAATACATACATACTTTTGAAATTCACAACACTTTTCATGCGTTACCTTAATTTTCTTATCATAAGTTAAATGCAGCAAATATTGGGAATATTTGTTTATTTATTTATTATATACTTTATTGTACACCTCATAACAATCAAATGCTCAATTAAATGTTTGCAAGAAGTTTTTTGGGTTTTTAACCTCAGTGGGTTAAAAAGATTTTTTTTATCCTTATTAGAAACAGGAATATAGCAAGAAAAAAAGTTTTTTTTACCATGTTGCTTATTTCTGTACAGTCTGTTTTTTTTTTCGTGCAGCTACTTTATAGACTGTGCAGTAGTGGCAGGGTACCTTAGTCTTTCCATCAATATATATAAAACTCTATCCGTTACAGAGCACTAAGAGAGGATTTCCAGAAATTCCTACGGGAACTGAAATAAAAACGGGATATACGCGTACGAAGTCGCGAGCAAAAGCTAGTCCTGTATAAGAAACTAATTACACATAAGAGTAATAAATCCTTGCCCTTTTCCTTCCCTGGTGTTTGCAGGGAGCACTTGATGCTTTTGAGGTTGATCACTGTGTTTGTATGTCTGTGAGATTGTGAAAGGATTATATAGTATTATAAATTCTACATGCATCAATATAGTGTAGTGACTAGATCTAATATTCTAATTGAAATCTGTTTAATTTCAGACAGCATTATCAATATTTTTTCAAGAAGTGGCTATTCCTGCTGGGGCTAATGGAATCGCAGCACCACACTACCGCCAGGTACTGCAACTATTATTGTTAGCTTTTTTAAAATTAATGATCATCAATCAACTATCTTTTTAAACATTTAACAAGATGGTATTCATGTTTTTAATAACTTGTTTTAATTTTCAATAGTACACTGGTTTACACGATTTTGATACCCCAGCTGAAAGTTGTTAATTCTTATCTATTATGGAAAGAATTATCAAGAAATACTAATAAAAAAATCAGTTACAAAATTTAAGAAATATTTATGAACATGCAAAATGAAAAACATCTTAATTTATTTTGTAAAACAAAAATTGACAATTACATTCGTCTCTTCTCATAGTTTGTTGAATCAGTTTCTCTGGTAATGGACCAACAGTAATCCCCTAACTTGTTTCATTCCCAAATATCTTGATTTCAATCTTCAAGTCCTTAAATATTTGAAAAACGATCTTTTGTTTTATCTGAAAGGATATACTTCCCAATTGGTCCCATTGTCACCAAGTCGGAATCTGATGATGGGATCCCATGAAAATCAGGGGAACCCACAAATTATATAGGTATTGTTTACACCAGTTCTTAACATAACATCACGCCGGTACGCTGTTAATGGGTACGCAGCTAGGTACCACTAAAACGTGAAACATATAAAACGGTTTTTACAAAAAATACCACTGACTTCCAACAGTTTTTTTTTTTTCACTTTTTAGTGGTGATACCCCACATTTAAATTGTCATTTTTCCCAAAATGAGTGGTTACGCTATTTGCTGTTAGGATAAACTTTGTGTGCCTTGGCAGTCCAAGTCCAAACCAGCTCATACATAAAATCTATATTTTTTTTGGAATTGACATAAACCTAACAATATGTCACTTTACTAGATTTATTGATTTTAATTTCAGGATGTCACTGGTTTATCTTCGAAGTTCAACGTCCAATGCATATGCAATATAGACCCAGTGCATAAAGAATCATCAAGATCGGTGCATAAACAATAAAGTTATGCCTGAAGAGATAACCCCAAAAAATGTAAAATTTAGGTTAACTGGTATGCATCTACGTACCCCTTTACAGCGTACCAGCGTGATGTTATGTTATGAACTGGTGTAAACAATAAACAAACTTACGATTTCAGCAATGCCGAGACATTTGCTATAATCTATTGAAGAGTTCCGTTGCCTACCTCCGAAGTTCTTGATCAGATCTTCACCAAATTGAAATGGGACTAGTCCGGGAAAATACCCTTCCAAATAAAAAAGAATCATCCAAATCGGTTAACAATTGGCGAAAATATCGCTGAACTAACGTGCAAAAAAACAGTCGAATTGAGACCTCCTTTTTTTGAAGTCGGTTAAAAAGATTGTTATTTCGTGTAAGAATGGACGAAATTTAATGAACTTAAATAATGTACTTATTTGATAACTTTTTATTTTTTAATAAATTGTCTTAAAATAACACGATAAACACTGTTAAAATCTGACAGTTGTACTGTCTAGTTACTGCCTATAATTAAAAGTCGAACTATCGTACCTACTTGCCGTTGCCATAGAATCATGGAACTCACAAGAATATTTTGTGAAATAGTTCGGAATCTTTTGTATGGTCCCACTTGCACTCACACTTGATCAATTTTTTATCTTAGAATCATGTAATCTAAAATAATGAACATACGCACTTTTTAACAAATTTGCAATTGAACTGCTCTTTAGAAAAAATAACTTTCAACAAACGTAACAAAGACTAGCAGAATTTAGTGAAAACTTTCTACTCGACATTTTAATTACAATTGAAACAATGTATTGTTTGAGTCGAAAAAATGAACGTCAAAAAACAGCTATCACGTTGGGTAGGTAGTTGAAAAAATATTATGACATGATAGAATATTTTTGCAATCACTTATAGATTTATTGAAAGGTAGTTGAACTTACTTATTAATTTCTTACAAGGTATATAAAAAAAAAGTAAATGTTTGTAATCTAGTGTTATTAATATATTTGCTAAATTACTAAATCAATATTTATCTGGGGTTTTTATAATATTATTATAACCTATGCGTATAATTTTTATTACATGAAACTGATTAAGATGTTTTATAAAACATGAAGTTATTTTTGTAAATGTTTACTTACTTAGGTACCTTGGTAGTTAAACATTTGAATTTTAAATTTGTAAAACCTCCATAACAAGGTAGGATTTAATTGAATCTGATACATGTCAGGTAACAAAGTTATTTAGGATACTCGTAATTTATTTTTTCTTTCATGCAGGCCATCTACTTTCAAATAACAAATGGATTAATGACCATAAAATAATAATTTCAGCAACTGATGACACCATGTAATACTCCAGCGACTCCTCCTAACTTCCCCGACGCGCTTGCGGCGTTCTCGCGCCTGTCGACGACGGGCAGCCCCAGCGCTGCGGGCGGCGCTGTGTGCGCGGCCGCGCCGCCCGTGTCCCCGCTCGCCACGCATCCGCCGCCGCCACCGCCACCGCATGTGCAAATGAACATGTTTCCTGGCACTCCAAATCCTCAGACAAATTATTCGTCAATTTCCTGCTCAACTGCCGTAAGTTCTTAACATGCAAGCAATTACGAATTTTAATAAGTCTATTTGAGTTTAAATAAAAAGTAATAGTGCATTGTTATCTTAGGGCTGATATCATGTTGAAAGTAATCGATTTAGTCCCGAGACGGCGTTTGGCTCCCGAAAGTAGTGAGGGGGCCCATAGTTCGAGGGATTAAATAAGTCTTTCATCCGAAGTAAACACTGCTTTTCATTACGAATATATAAGGAATATAAGAAAAAAAAAGACGAATTCTTCAGCTAAGAAAAACAAATCCATATCTCAATCTGATGAACTCATCGTGTTATAGGTCATTAGTTCATTACATATGAAATTGGCGTTTTGTCGTACTGGCCACTTTGATCTCGAATATCTCCTCTTTGGTTTGGAATTCCAATTTCAAATTTATACAGCTATTATACTCATGCTTTTGTGTTTCGAAAACCGTAATTCATTTGTTTTTTCCTCTTTTGGTTTTTTCTTTGCGCCAGTCAGTTTACAGAATGGAAAACTTGAAATATCGCGTTATTTACGAGTACGAGTTCCATCGTGGTATCAGTGCTGCAGAAACGGCTGGAAGGATTAATGATGTGTATGGCAACGGTGTCGCAAAAGAAAACACAGTGCGTTTTTGGTTCCAACGTTTTCGTTCTGGAAATTTCGACCTGCAGAACAAGCCACGTGGACGGCCGGAGACCAAAGTTGATAATGAAGAATTGAAGGCTATTGTGGAAGCGGATCCATCGCAAACCACGCCCGAGTTAGCTGCAGGCTGCGGTGTTAGTGATAAAACTATTTTAATCCACTTGAAGCAAATTGGGAAGGTGAAAATATTGAAATGTGGGTACCTCATAAATTGAGTGCAGCAAACCGACAAACGCGCGTCGACTGCTGCGTTACATTACTCAACCGCCACAATAATGAAGGGATTTTAAATCCAATCATTTCCTGTGATGAAAAGTGGATCCTTTACGACAATCGGAAACGCTCATCGCAATAGCTGAACTCTGGCGAACCAGCCAAATCCTGCCACAAGCGAAAATTGACTCAAAAAAAAATTACTTGTGAGCGTTAGGTGGACTAGTGCCGGTGTCGTTCACTGCAGCTTTCTTAAATCTGGCCAGACGATTACGGCGGATGTCTATTGTCAGCAACTGCAAACCATGATGGAAAAGCTAGCTGCTAAACAGCCGAAGCTGGTCAATCGCTCTAGGCCACTGCTGCTTCAGGACAACGCTAGACCACACACTGCACAACAGACGGCTACCAAATTAGCGGAGCTTCAATTGGCTATAATCTAAGACATCCACCGTACTCCCCGGACCTTGCTCCAATAGATTACCATTTGTTTCGAAATTTGGATAACTTCTTGCAAGAGAAAAAATTCATCTTCGATGGGGCAGTCCAAAGCGCCTTCAAAGATTTTATTGATTCTCGTCCGAATGGTTTTTTTAGTAAAGGCATCAATCGAACGACCTACGAGATGGCAAAAGTTCATAGATAGCAATGGTACATACTTGGATTAAATAAATATATTATATTTAAAAAAAATCGACTTTGTGTTCCTCACTTACAAAACGCCAATTTCATATGCTTTCCCGCCTATTTTGTTTTCTTTTTACCCGACTACGGCAAAGCCAAAAGCAAGGGTTATGATTTTAGCAGACTATGTATGTATATAAGTATGTTCCCCTGTAGCGCCTAAACCCAGTAGTGTAGCGAGGGGGGGGGGCGGGGGGGCGGCGCGCACCGGGTGACACCCGACCGCTCCTTGACTGGTTCTTGTTAATATCGGGTGGCACCCCTAAACGCGTGCGTTCGCCGTGCGAAAATTTTTGAGCTCGCTTCGCTCGCTCTTGCATTTTGCACATTCTTGACTTCCTGAGTTTTTCTACAGGTTATGTAAATCAACAAAAAACTTAAATTTTAGTATGATTGTTCAAAATACAATAAATGCCCTTCCGAGATGAGGTGCAAAAATTTCTTTAGTCCTTCAGGTTTTATTTATTTATTATTTATTTATTTAAATTCAATTACTCTCTGCACTTACAGTAAATCTACCAACACGTACAGAGAGTCAACAACCTAAGTATTCGAATTGATGATTAGAAATTAGGTGTGACACTCATTCGTTGACTTTTTGTCACGGTCGGGTGTCACCCCTTAACGGGCGACGTAATGAAACCCGTACGCGGTGGGATGTAAAAAATTTCAAACTCGCTTCGCTCGCTCTTACTTTCTGCACTATCTTTTTTCTCGAGCGTTCCTGTATGTCTCAATAAAATCACTATGTTTGTGTATGAAATGATAAAAAAAAATCCTGTGAAAAAAATTGAATGAATTTTCAAGCTCGCTCCGCTCGCTCTTATGTTCTGCCCTCTCTCAGTTCTTGAATCACTCCATAAAGTTATTTCTATTTAAGTATGAATGATCAAAAGAATATAAAACCTATCCGAGGTGGGATGCAAAAATTTGCGAGCTCGCTTCGCTCGCTCTTGTGTTCTGCCCTCTTTTAGTTTTTGAGTTTACTTGCGTAACTCAACGTTGGGTTTAGATAATGATGACAACAAAATCAAAATAATCCAATTTTCGAGATTTTGTTTGTAAGTAAGTATGATGTAAGAACATTCCTGAAAATAAAAACCTACAGCGCAAATGGCACATCTTCCCTCCTCCCTTCTGAAAAATGGTTTGCCGTCACCAGAACGAAAGGCCAAAGGTGCAACTCATAATTATTTGGAGGGGGGGTTCATTTGTGGGGTGACACCACATTATCCGCCCCGGGTGTCCCCATGCTAGCTACGCTACTGCCTAAACCACTGAACCGATTTTTATGATTGAGGTCTCAATAGATTCTTAAAAACGTTCCGGGTGACATAGGCTATAATTATAAATTATTCCTAAATGTAATAAGGTGGACACGTAAATTTTTGTCCACGAAAAAAAAATAGATTTCAGTTAATTGTGACATGTTTGGTACCAAAAGAAAGGTCTTGATGAGAATATTACAAATATGTATGTATATCATATTGTCTAAGTAAATGTATATGTTTAAATTGCTAATTTGTACGGCGTGGCTGTACAATTTTATTAATAGTGAAAAATATGATCAAAGTGATACCAACGCGAAGTTAGTCAAATCTTTATGATTTGTTATGCCACTCATTAGAAGAAAAATACATAAAGCAAAACATTTTTGCATTTTTTCGAAGCTCGATAGATGGTGTTGGCGTCGAAATAAATCACGCCATGCTTTCGTCTCCGATGTCGTTGCGTCACCGTAATGGGACGTGGTGCTTGGTAACTCCTCGGCCCGTAAAACGGGCCTCTCAGTGTGTTCCATAGCTAAAATCGAATTAATTTTCATTATGTAAAGCAAATACATACACGTTACGCCATCTATTGAACAAAAATAGTACTACCAATTCATGGAAATAACACCAGAAAATTACATACTGTGGAGTTATTTGTGAAACTTTTGATACGTAGCAAAAGAAAAGTAAGCATTTTCTTATCTTATCGTTAGGGATTTATCGATATATGTAACCGAATTGATATTTTGCCAGATCAACTTAAGGTCGATGGATAGCATTCTTAATTTGATTTCAATTTCTGGATTGCGGTGTTCTTCGCTGAAGAAAGATCTTCGCCCATGTCGGCTAATACATGTTACCTAACTTATAATAAGCTAAAGCTGTTAAAAGATGTACCCGTATAAGTTTGCCAGGTCTTAAAACTGGAAAGTCGCAGGGACCAGCCGATAGATATGTATATAATTATAATATCTATGTAGCCTTTTCCCAGCGTTCCGCAGCTGAATACCAGTAATTAACGTGGTGGTCTTGCAGATCTCCACAACACAATAACTGGGTGACCCGGTACTTAATGGCCAGACTGGTGTCAGATTTTCTTGCTTCTGACAATCCGTAACGACTGTCAAGATTTAAGTACTTTCCGAGGCACGCAAGAGTCTTGGTATGATAGGATAAGACGGTCAATCATCCACAGACCGATTTCAGCAACAGTGGCGTAGCTAGCATGGGTGACACCTGGGGCACCCCCAAATATTTATGGGTTGCGCGGTGACGAAAGTCACAAGCCATTTTTCGAATTTTTTTACACCTCACCTGGGACAGGTTTCATTGCGTCCCCTGCCAAGGGGTGACACCCGACCGTAACAAAAAAGTCAACGATCGGATGAGTGTCACCCGCAAATGCAGAAAACCTCAAGAACTAAAGAATGTTTTTTTATCCATCATACTTAAATATATATTTACATAATATTTTGCCCAAATCTATGTCATTTTAAAGAAATAGTTGAAAGTAAATTATATTAAAGTCATTTAAAAATATAATCTTTAGTTAATACTCATCTTTATATTATTTCAATTTTACATCGCGCTGTAATTGACTGGCTGTATAGAATGTTGGAACAGGTTCAGTAGAAATGTTCAACATGTTTTTTTTGTAATTTGACGGCTGTCAGTTGAAAACGTTCTCCCTAGGGCTGAAAAGTACTGCGCGCCGACCTCCCTAGTAGCGTCAGCATTATCTGCTATGCTGACGACACGCTGGTCCTGGCGCAGGGGGGGTCGCAACAGGCGGCAGCCGACGCTATGACGCGGAGTTGCGATAGTCGTTGAGAGGATCCGGCAGTTGGGTCTCGAGGTGGCCCTACACAAGTCCGAAGCCATGTGCTTTCATGGATCTCGGAACAGGCCACCATCGGGATCCCAAATAACGGTAGGAGGGGTTCACATCGGCGTTGGGTCGACGATGACGTACTTGGATCTCGTCCTTGACAGCCGGTGGAACTTCGTCGAGCATTTCCGACGTTTGGCTCCCAGACTGGGGCGGGCCGGGGCTGCCTTCAAACGGCTTCTGCCCAATCTAGGGGGTCCAAACGCTTCCTGCCGGAGGCTTTACGCAGGGGTCGTGCGGTCCATGGCCCTTTATGGGGCACCGGTGTGGGCGCCTACTTTGAAGCGACTTGCCCGTTACCTCAACGCGTCCCAGAGGGTCATGGCTATCCGGCTGGCCCGGGGATACCGCACGGTCTCTGGCGAGGCGTCGAGACTCCTTGCTGGACTGCCACCATGGGATCTGGAGGCGAGAGCCCTCGCGTTCATTTACGAATGGCGCGTGGAGGCGCAACGCCGGGGCGAGACTCCTCTGCCGCGGCAAATCGCAGCGCAGCGGATGAAGCTCTGGCAGGATCTCATGGCGGTATGGAGATAGCGACTGTCGCAACCCAGCGCTGGGCACGCCACAATCTTGGCGATAAGTCCACTCTTTGAGGAGTGGCTGGATGGAGTGGCTTGACGCAGGTACTCACCGGACACAGTTGTTTCGGGAGGTACGAGTACCTGTTTCGGATCCGCGGGAGGATACGCCCGGTTGTCAACACTGCGAGGATTGCCCGGAGGACACAGTGGAGCATACGGTGGAGGTCTGCCCTGCTTGGGCGGAGCACCGCCGTGTCCTCGTTGAGGCGACCGGCGGCGGCGACCTCTCACGTCCGGCTCTGATTCAATCTATGGTCCGGAGCGAGGAGGCATGGGATGCGGTCACCTCTTTCTGCGAAGCAGTAATGCTAGCGAAGGAGGAGGCCGAACGCGTGAGAAAGGGAACCTCACGCCCCAGCCGCCGCAACAGGAGAAGACACCCCGGGCGTCGGGAATCGCAGGGCGATTCCCGGTCACCAGAGGCGCGGGCCTGCGGACGACGAGCATTAGGTGGCTCGCCGTCCGATCAGAACCAGGCCCGAGTCGACGGCGCGCTGTGTTCCACGCGCGCCTCAAAGGGCTGTCAGCATAGAAGACGGGGTCTGCCGGGGTTGCGGAATCTGTTTGAAACAATCACCGCGGCTCCGGAACGCAAAGGGTATTAGGAGGAACACGGATGGGTTTTAGTCAGTAAGAGTCTGACACTCCCTTCTGCTTCACCCAGAGCGGGAGGAGTCATTTGATGATTTCCAATCCTTAAAAAAAGGGCTGAAAAGTAATACTTTCAAACCGCTCTTCAGACAACTGCAGGCCTACTTTCCGAGTAGGTATGAGTAATGAAAATGTTATTTTCCACACATTTACTTGAAAACTGGCTTGCAATGGTGTATTGCACGTGTGCTCGTGCAAAACAGTACGGCGACTAGCCCCCACCAAAATAGGCTTTTCAGGCTGGTCGGTGGTAAAAAACTGGCCAAGTGCGAGTCGAACTCGCGTGTAAAGGGTTCCGAACGAATTTCTTTTTTTTTAACATGTTATTTTAAACACTATAGTATAGAATTCTTATAGATTTTTAACCGACTTCCAAAAAAGGAGGACGTTCTCAATTCAGCGGATTTTTTTTATGTGTGTACACCGATTACTCCCAGGTTTCTGATCCGATTTCTGTGATTCTTTTTTAGTTCGATGCGGTATACTTGCCATTTGGTCCCGTAAAAGTTTGATTCAGTTTGGTTCAGTAGTTTTTGTTTTATGAGAATTTTTACTTATTTCAATTTCTGCTTAGACGAAGACGTCATCCACTTAAAAGTGAAAAATTAAAAACTTACAAAAAATAAAATTCCGAAATAAAGGTTATTTTTACAAAAAATAACCGTAATTTTGGAAATCGGTATTTTTGGTTTTGTTGCTTTGTTTTTAACACCGACTTCCGAAATTAAGGTTATTTTATCCTTTATAGTGTTTTGTTTGGAAGTCAGTTATATTTTTTGTAAAAAGTTTTTTCCTGTCATGTTTTTTTGTATTATCTCCATTTTTTCAAAATTTTAGACTCAGAAGTTTCGGAGATAAGGGGGGAATGGTCATTTTTAGGGTTACGAAGAAAAAACGGAACCCTTATAAGATCACTCGTGTTTCTGTCTGTCTGTCTGTGCGTCCTTCTGTCACAGCCAGTTTTCTCTGGATCCACTGGACCGATTCTGTTGAAATTTGGTACATATATGGACTACTGTGACCAAAACACGGATGTGTTACGTAAATTATTAGTTTTTTTAGTATGGGTGTCACTTTTAGGGGTCAGACTAGAAAATTAAAAAAAGAAGTTTTTTGAACAATATTGTGTGACATATCAAATGAAAGGGCTTACTGTGAGAGTTTCAATTATATTTCTTTCATAATTTTAAAATAAAAGGGTCTGAAGTTATTCAAGAAATTATTAGTTAGTTTTTCTAATTTTTAGATTAGAAATAATGATTAGTTATTCAAGACTAAACTGCCTAGGCAGGATCGATTTTGAGCGATTTCTAAAAGTTAGCAACGCCATTATCACGTATAATCTGTATAGATACGCATACGATGTATTTTTTAAATTGGCATTAAATTAAATTGGTTTTTTGTTTCTCTTTTCAGATGTGCAGCGAAAACATGCCAAGATAAATTTGAAGATATTAGTTTAGGAGCATCTATAATTTATTTTTCTAATGGTGCGCAATGTGAGCTGTGGAATTGTGTATGAAATGTATATTACTTTAGTAAACACCCTATAGCAGCGTTGGTTTGCTGGACAATATTTGGGGTGCTGTACTGTAGTCAATCATGTTAAATTTATTACAAAATATTGTATCTACATTATAATTATGTATACAGTGGTTTCAAAATGTGCACAATAAATCCTATGAATTGTGTTAGTTTTTGGTAATTTAAAATTATATTGTGATTGTAAAAAATATTGTAACAGAATTGTAATGTAATCGTAAATAATTATTACTTTAATAACATACAGAGTGAGAATTTTGCTTTAGCTTCTAAAGTTATTCGTCGTATTTCGGTAATTAATTTTTAGTCATAATGTGTAATAAAATAATATTGACACCCGCCATACCACCAGGATATACCTAACTAGACTCTTAATTCTAGTTACTTGTAATAATAAGTGTTGAAAAATACAATTTACTTTGCTCTTGAATGCTATACCTAATCCCAATATATGTAACTGGGGTCTAAAAAATTCATTGGCTATCATACCCACATTTGAATATTTTACATCATAGCATGCAGCTAACTCGAGAGTTTCCGTATTTTAAGAACGGTCGTATTCTCATCTCAGTCGCAAACATTTTAATTTAGCTTCTATTTAGGGTTCCATACCCAAACGGTTCAAGCAGAGCACTATTGCTCTCGCTCATCCGTCCGTCCCCCGTTAATCCATTTGCATTTTTTATTTGTATCTTACTGACCCAGAGGCAAATACTTAAAACCTGTAACAGAATAAAAGCAATACCTCTTAAGTGGTCATAATTATGAACAATTTTGAAAATGGGAGCAACACTGAAATCGCGAAAAAATAATTGACTGTCCTATACATTTATGTGCGCACAATTCGACAAAATGTACTAAACAGCAGATTTTTTTTAGTGGTTGGTAGTGGCCCCCATAGTAAAAGTTGGCACTTGTCTCACCGCCGACGAGGAAGCGATTAGCGATCGACTGTTTTCTCGCTGAGGAAACGGACAAAAGATATAGGATCCCGCGTGAGTAAGAGACGCATATACATTTGTAGTCAATAGCTCGCTGTGCACACTGCCGGCGAGAACTCTCTTACAACTAGTCTGTCGCAGTGACAAAAGCTATCAAAGATAATACTCGCACAGCGATGCTTCCTTGGCGGTCAGAACACATGCCGAGAAACTAACCAGCGGTCATTTTTACTTATAGTATCGATCTGAGTGCTAGCTAACATATTATTACGAATTTACCGCTTCCTAGCGCAAGCAGGTTTGTGTGTGGTTTGTTTTTTAGTAGTGCGAGCAATCGCCCGTCACACAAGAGCACTCGCCTATAGCCGAGCAGCAAAACTATCGGAACTATACACTCGCTTCTCGCTGCTCGCCAACTCGTATCTAGTGTCTAGCTTAACTCTGTTCTCGCTGATCGTCGGCGGTGAGACAACTGCCTAATGATGAGTACAATGACGACTTAAGGACGCGTTTGCAAAATTGATAGGCATAGAATCGAGCTACTACAGTGACACAAGTCACACACGCATGTGTAGGGACGGTTAGATGCGGGAATAATAACCAAGTAAACTAATTTTGATACTTTGAAAGTTTGATTTTTTTTTTTCTTAATTTCTTTATAAAACGTAGGTACGTACAAAAAGTATTTCCTATTGATGTTTATATTTTTACTAAAATAATACCTACTTCAATGAAGAAGTGACTGCTAGGCACTGGAAGCCTTCGCAGTAGAGAGATGTAAGCTGTGGACCAAAGGCTGGTTTTGTTAGTTATGATGATCCTCCGGACTTGATGGAGTGACCTGATGGTTTACTTCGGTGACTGCTACTGGAACTGCTCTACGAATGAAACTATGTGTGCCGAGTTTGGGCTCGTTTTGTTAGTCTTCTTCTTATCGTGTGGGCAGTAAGGTCTAGCGACCACACACCCTAAGTGTCAGAGAGAGTTTCTAAACCGCCTCAAGGGCCTCTGACATGGTTTATTTGACGTCCGCCGTTTGGCAGCCGGGATCACCGGCTTATACGTGCCTTCTAAATTACGGAATCATCTTTTTAACCGACGAAAAAACGGAGGAGGTTCTCAAGTCGACGCGTATTTTTTTATGTATGAACACGCATAACTTTTTTTATCAATCAGGTGATTCAAGCTTGCAATGTCCTAACCAAACTGGAAAACAACTTTACAAAGTATGTTTTCCCGTGGGAATCGAACCCACGACCACTGGGTGACAAGGCAAACGCCTAAACCACTCGATCACGGAGGCAGTTAAATTTTGTAGTGCAGTGGAAATTCTCGAGAACATTCTCTTAGCGAGAACTTTGCGGATATGTTCTTAAGAATGTTCTCCGAACAGAGAATTTATGAAAACTGAAAAACGGAGTAACAAACCTAACTTTAATCCAATCCTGGGGGCTACTCTCTAACGAAATCCCTAGTTTCGGGCGGGCGTATTCTACACAGTAGAAAATTTCAAAAAAAAAATTCAAACTGTATCGTGCGACATAACAAATGAAAGGGCTTGGGCACTGTGAAAAGGGGTTCGAACTTTTTTGTATGGGAGCTGGCATAGTCCCCCGTCGCCATTTTGATATTTTTTCAAAATCGTGGCGCACGATGTACCTAACATGCTTGTACGGATAGAGGACATTTAAACCAACATAAATGTTAGCAACATGGTGCTCTAAAGTGTCATGTTGCCGTGATATTTGAAGGTAAAGATATGAGAACAATGAAAATCATTAAAAATTAACTTATCACGCGCTTATATGCAGTAGATTGTATTCTAATAATATTTCTAGGCTTGAACCATTTATATAAATTAAACACTATTATTTAGCGAAGTTCTTTATAACGTGGCTTTCACGTGTTTTTATCTTTACTTCCAAAATATGATTAAATCAAGCTGGGGAATGTTATTTGAATTTAATCTAATGTTTTAAGCACATAATTAAGTAATTTTAGGGTTTCGAACATCCGTAAGAAACGGGCCAGGTGTCTGTCTGTCTGTCACAGCTAGTTTTCTCCGGATCTATTGGACTGACTCTGTTGAAATTTGGTATGCTTATAAACTTCTGTGACCCAAACATAGACGATTAACGTAAGTAAATAATATTTTAGTATGGAGGTCAAACTAGAAAAATAAAAAATAAGTTTTTTTAACGGTATCGTGTGACAAATCAAATGAAAGGGCTTACTGTGAGGGTTTTAATTTATTTATTTTATAATTTTAAAATAGAGTTTTGAAGTTGTTCAGGAAATCAGAACCTAAAATTTTGAAAAAAAATGCAGATAATAGTTCTATTCCTAAAGATTACAGGGAAACCTATAGGAAGTTTGTTAAAATAACATGTTAAAAAAATGAAATTGGTTCGGAACCCTTTGCACGAGAGTCCGACTCGCACTTGGCCAGTTTTTTAACCTTTTGAACGCCAGAGCGAAAACGCATCGACGCACCTCCCACGCCAGGGGGGCTACTCTCTAAACCCGAAGTCCATAGTTTCGGGCTTAGTTGCGGGCGTATTTTACTCCGTATCACTCGCATGCGAAGAAGTTGACAAAAGTCGTGCCAGCCACGCCGGAGTGCTCATCCCGACACAGCATGACGTCACGAACGAGATTGGTGATGTACCTTATCCTTGATTTATTCGTTTGCAGTTCTGATGTTTGCGTTTAGGTTGTTTAGAACTTAGTAACCGCTTTTTAATAGTATGATAAAATACTATAAATAGGGTCAAATGAAATAAAAGAAAAATGTAATAAGTAATATTTTATTTCAAAATATGGGACGAAAAGCAATGATTAATTGGTTATCGATAACTTATAGATAGGATGTTAGAATCCTTATTTTTTTTGTAGGTATTTGCGCTGAATTTGTGGCCTGGCGTGGGAGGTGCGCCGATGCGTTTTCGCTCTGGCGTTCAAAAGGCTAAACTAGTAAAAGGTATACACTTCTACAGGCAGTCCCGAAACTCAACGTCAAGCGGGTACGGAGCGATAGGCTAGGTTATAACAGTTCAGGCAAAAAAAAAAACCATGTTACCTGGTTTAAGTGATAATAGTAATACTTTTGAAAATGTTGAAAATTAACATCCTAGATCACATATTTAGGTGTACGTTACCCCAGCAGTAAAGTCTCTCCTAGAGTGATATGAGTGGAACGTATATTTAGTGCGTAATCTGCTATATATGTGCACTACTTACACTACACTACACTACTTGTGCGCCTGGCCGTTTTGGAAAAAAAACGGAAAAAACCGATTCCTGCTAGGGTAACGTTTTTCTAGCAGGAAAATTCTAAACGAATGATCGGAGAGAGAAATGTTGCGCATGGGCAGAGAGCTTATATTTGCGCAAAAATGTGCCCCGAAAATGTAATTTGTGCGTCTTCAGGTTTTCGAGATATTGCGTTTCCTGCTAGAGTAACGTTTTGCAGAATCGTGTATCTCTAAAACCATCGTATGTGCGCCTTTAGAATAAACACGAGTAGCTCTTAATTTGTGCGTATTTGTGACAGAATTAGATTTACAAAAATATTTATAACTTTCAAGTAATCGCACTTCTTTTTTTTTTTTTTTACTATATATAGGCATACGTTTGACCACAATCTCACCTGATGGTAAGCGATGATGCGGTCGAAGATGGAGCACGTTTGTCTAGAAGCAACCTATTCACTCTTGTCTTAAAGACTCCCAGGTTCTAAGGTTAGGTTAGGTTCAGGTTCAGAACTTTTTCGATAACTCGAAAAAAAATCAGCTCCTAAATGAGAAAACGTATAAGCTCGCTGAAAACTGTTTTCGATCCTTCTTGAAGCTTTTAATAACCATTAAAAGTTTCAAAAATGTACATGTATGCGTTATTGAATAATATTGCTAAAAATCCAAACGACGGTGTCATAACTTTGACGGCAAAATACAAGAAACCGGCTCAACCCAAGATGTGTGGCTTTAAACCAAGATTTAGTGCGTTAAGTCAAAAATATATAGTGAAAATATTCAGCTTGGAATGTTTCGCATTAAGTAAATATATATTTTTTAGTAGATATTAACGTCTTCTATAAAACTGTAGTACATCTCTTTGCTCTATTGTCAATAGTTTCTACAGCGTATGCGATGTAAAGATCTCTTTTGGTATTCTTTTAACACCTTGGGTTACATTTTCGAAGTTTTCATATATGTCCCTAACTTTTTTTAAATATTCTATAGCCTATGTCTATCAGGGTTAATGTAGGATTCTAATGGTGAAAGAATTTTTCAAATCGGTCCAGGAGTTTCGGAGACTATTCATTTTAAATAAACAAACAAATCTTTCCTCTTTATAATATTAGTGTAGACTACACTAGGCAAGTTATTTAAAAAAATAGCGCATTTAATCAAGATTTCAAAATGGTACAACACTTGCTACTTATCTTTCCTTAAGTATATTATCAACCATTTAGAGCATTAAAAAGACGAACAAAATAACCAAAAGCAAAGAGACATCTTTTACATATATAGTACTTTTGAGTACAAAAAGTTCTACTTCACCATAGTGAAGGAGTGTGTGAGTAGTGAATGGAGTGAAACAGACTGATATTTTATTTTAGAGAAAGCGTAACGGATAGTGGCGCCTATGCATGATAGTCAATTGATTAATTATTTTATTTGATTTTCGTGATACAATCTGGCAAACACACAATCATCTTGGGCCCTGTGTGTTCATAACACACTAAATTAATCATTTGACTAACCATCATTTCATCATTTGCATTGGCGTCACTATCCATCTCGCTTTCTCTAAAAATAAAATATCAGTCTGTCTCACTCCATTCACTACTCACACACGCCACACCACCATAACCCAAAATATGCATAAAGATTGTTTACCTTTATTTAACTACCTAACCTTTTCAGGGGCATTTCCACTATGAGGCCTGATTTAACTTCCTGTCCAGAAAGGTACTGATTAACAACATTAGAAGGTTTTAAACACATTTAATAAGTATGACATGATTCAGATTCTGGGTCAACAACTTCTGGGATCTTTTTTGCCTCTAGATTACTTGATATCTCATCCAACAATGTTGCATTATAATTTGTTTCAAGTTCCTCATTGCTTTCTATTGGACTTATAATATTTGAATGCTTGCTCCTTTTAAATATTAGCTAGAAAAAAAGAAATCAGTTTAAATATACTTATTGAATTGTTGTTCTGTCTGTATGTTTAAAAATAAGAAGAAAAAGAATAGTGCTTGTTATTTTATTTTACAGACTGGCTGAGAGCAACTAGTGAATACTTGAAAGATCATTTTCCTTTCAATGAAAGCGCACCGTAGTTAGCAACTTACAGAAGACAATAACCTTTTGACCGCCAGAGCGTAAACGCATCGGCGTCTGTCCCATGCCAAGTACAAATTCAGTGCAAATATCTAAACAAAAAAATACGGATTCCAACATCTTATTGAACACCGATAAAATTAATCATTGCTTTTCGTTCCATATTTTTTAAATAAAATATTAGGTACTCGTAACGTAATCACCGAAAACTTGATTTAATACATTTATTTTGTATTTAAAAAAACGTAAAATGTTGTTTGCTTGTCGGCTATAGCCGACGGTACACACACACACAGTAGTACACGGACACATATTTTCTGCATATAATAGGGACATACCTTGTAAAACTGAGGTTTCTCATAAATCCATAATAATACAATAGAAGCAATGATCACTGTTATGGCAAAAAGTAAATAATTTGTGGAATAAGTGTAGGCATCCAAGAATATACTATACCAACAACCTGCGCTAACACGCACCATAATTTTGTGCGAGTTTATTATAAGTTAAATAGTATGTACGTAGATATGAACCTAATAGATTTTATACTGCCAATGACGAAAGTGCGTACTGCTTAGACTGCTTAGCCTGTATTTTTTGCTAAAATTCTAAAACACAAGTCTGTCAGTCAATGCTGTCAAAATCATAGACATATGGTTCAAAATCGTCAACCATATTGTTTTTTTTTTAATTGCACAGACATATAAATAGAACTACTATTTATTTAACAATCGATATTTTTTAAAATTTCGATCGACTCGATTAACATAAATGGGCGATTTCCATAAATCGATAAATAATATAAAAACAAATACCTTTTTATTCATAAAATTCAATAAGCACTTATGAAAAGTATTATTTGTACTTTCTTAAGTAATTTAAATAGTTTTTTGGACATCAAGGGATAAAACCAACTCAACAAATTCAACGAACCCGCGTGGATTTCGCGAATTGTCTGTACTATTCAAAATTTTAATTCAGAACAGAATAAGCTCGTGGTTCGAAGGTATTTATTAATTCGGCATCTTTCAATAGTTTTAATCTTTAAGTTGGTTTGGTTGGGTACTGGATCGGGTTGATTTTTTTGAATAATGGTACCTATTTAAATTCAATATGCTACAGATTAACTTGAAAAAGGTAGCTGGAAACGGATGAATGCGAACTGCTCAAGACCGGGATTGTGGCGCTCTTTGGACGGCAATTGGCTGATATGATGATGACAGATAACTTTAGAAGTTTCTTTATCCTGCCATTATTACAAATTTAGTATACGTGTATGTATGTTTGTTTGCAGTTACATCTATTTCTTTGGAACTATTGGTAGCCTAAACGGCTGGATAAGTTTTTCAAATGAGGAATCATTTGATTCATCTTAAGAGTCGAAGTAACTAAGGCTATATTATGAATTTTTAACCGTCTTCAAAAAGGAGGAGTTTCTCAATTCTTATTTTAGAGTGACACTAGCTGACCCGCGCAACTTCGTCTGCGTAACAATTTTCATTACTGCTCCGCTCCTATTGGTCTTTGGGATATTATAGCCTACAGCCTTCCTCGATAAATGGGCTATCTAACACTGAAAGAATTTTTCAAATCGGACCAGTAGTTCCTGAGATTAGCGCGTTCAAGCAAACAAACAAACTCTTCAGCTTTATATATTAAGTATAGATTGTCATGTCTGTATGCCTAGCCTTTTCCCAACAACGTTGGTGTCGGCATGTAGTCGAACCGGATGCAGCTGAATACCAATTTCTTACATGAACCTCACCCAACCCAGCAACTGCAACCCAGTAACTGGGTAATAGGTACATACCTCTTGGCAAGGCTGGTGTTGAAAGTTTCTGCCTTTGACTACCCGTAACGACTGTCAAAGATGTTCAAATGACAGGCGGGGACAACGCCGTGCTTTCAAAAAGTAGGAACTCAATGGGTAATGGATGGTCACCCATCCACGACCCGACCTCGGCAAGTTTAGCTTAAATTCAAAGTTCTATTTGTACGGGTGTTATTAAATAGTTGTATCAAAAAACCCTTATATACTCACGTATGTCACGCATCAATTCACCCATTTGAAACGATTCAGATGAAATTTAGTATATAGGTTCCTACATAATAATAATATACCTAATTATGAATTTACGTCACCCAAACAAGATTTCGACTAGCATTTAGCTGTTTTTAGGGTTCCGTACCTCAAAAGGAGAAAACGGAACCCGTATAGGATCGCTTCATTGTCCGTCCGTCCGTCTGACAAGACCCTTTATTTTGGGAACGCGTGGAGGTATCGAGTTAAAATTAAAACCAATCTACGGTCCATGAAGCTGTGAAAAAATCAAACTTCTAAGTTAACGTAAAAAAAATACGGCCGTTTATTCCGCAAAAAACGTATATTTCGACACTCTCAAGGGAATCAAAATTAATAGGGTATTTTCCGTTGACCTAGAACTATGAAAGGCAAGTAATACCGCCTTATACTTAACCTCTGGACGTTCCACTAGGTCCTGGTTATAAAGAAAAATTTGTTTTTTGAATCGCCGATAACATAGTACTTAATATTTCCATGCATCGATGCTATACTACTACAAATTGAACTTCTCCAACGACTGCCTTCAGCAGTTAAGACTACCGAGAGTTCTGGAGTATAATAAAGCTGAAGACTTTGTTAGTTTGAACAATTGTTTGTTTGCACGCGCTTATCTCTGGAACTACCAGTTGGATACGGAAAAATATTTTTGTTTATGACAGCCACATTCATGAGGAAGGCTATTACGGGAACTGGGAAAAAGGTGACTTGCGCGTACGAAGTCGCGGGCAAAAGTCAGTACTTAATTAGATATACCTACAAAAATACATACACTACACATATTCCTACTTATTTGAATACATGCCTCCTTTTGTGGCAAGATAAGAAAAAAACTTCTAATGTGTATATGGCAATATAACATTTTCAACAAATATTATCTACATCCTACATACATACAAATACTTAAACAAAATTGAGGAGTGTGGTTGTAATATCAAAATAACAGTTTTTACAAAATGCGAAATCAAAATAAAAAAATCAAAAGTCGTTTATTCAAATTAGGCTGAGAGCCAGCACTTTTTGAACGTCAAGTTTTACAAAAGACAGTCCCCCAAAACACCCGCCCGTCACCACTTCCTAGTGTTATAGCTGTGGAGAAGAAGTGGCCAACAAACTCCCCAGCAACACATCTGTCTGTTACGTTTTAAGAACTTGAATCTATATAAAAGTATGCTAAGTAATTAATACATGACACAAGATTTATAACGTGTTAGCTAGCACACTATGATACTGATAATGATAGAAATGTATATAAAAAAAACAACGAATTGACCTACATAGTCAGATATGTAAAAAAATAATAATAATAATAAATAAAAAAAACAATATTATATGAAAACATATAACCTGTCATAAGCTAATTACTTAAAGAGAAAGAACATGATAATTATGACATTGTCTTGCGTTTAACACAGCGACCAACTATTCTTATCGTCTAAATAATCATTCATAGAATAGTATGCCTTCGAACAAAGGTTAGATTTAACTTTAGCTTTAAATGAGTTAAAAGGCAGGTCAAGAAAAGAAAGTGGAAGTTTATTGTATAAACGGATACTGAGCCCCACAAATGAGTCGTGGACCCTACGAAGTCGGTGGGAAGGAGCATGTAGCTTGTGCTTGTTTCTGGTGTTAAAGCTGTGGATGTCGCTCGTTTTACTGTATAAATATATATTTTGCCTAATATATAAAATGTTTGCAAAAATGAATTGAAATGCTACCGTGAGAATTCCAATCTCTTTGAAAATTTCTCTTAAAGAAACTCTTGACCCTAGCTGATATATTGCACGCACGGCACGTTTTTGTAAGACAAATATATTTTGTATATCAGCAGCTTTTCCCCACAATAGAATACCGTAGGACATAACGCTATGGAAATAACTAAAATAGACTAACCGAGCTGTGTCAACATCAGTAAATTGTCTTACTTTCCTGACGGCGTATGCGGCAGAGCTGAGCCTTCCCGATAGGCTTGATATATGTGGGCCCCATTGTAGTTTGGAATCAACAGTTATGCCCAAAAATACTGCCGTGTCTCCCTACATCTAACAAAAATACTTTTTATTTAAATCTGTCTGTTTCATTATTGCTTGTTGTATTTCATGCCTTAAAGGTATTAAAAAAAATGAATCGAATTACTATAATCGCTCATTTAAATCAATCGAGTAGATCGACTTTAAAAAAATGTCGATTGATCATTTTGGTAAACCCTAAAAATTAAAACAATATGGTTGATGGTGGATGGCGATTATCACATTTATACACTTGGATTTTATTTATAAAAATTAGTAATATTACGGGTTAAATACGAAAGAATTGTTGGCGCTATCATATGACCTTTTTATTCGATTGTTTTAATTGACACTCATACATAAGATTTTTAAGTAGCTTTATCAATAACAGCGTTAATAATAAAGATGTCGTATGACGTACATAACTCTTAGGTCCAATTGGAGCTAATACCGAGCCGGCGGAGGTTCGCCTGTCAAGGTCGAGTTGGTACTACTACCGAACTATACGGTTAAATACGAATATCTTATGATAGAGTGAACCGATTACGATGAAACAAGAACTAAGTTATACCCTGAGTTAGGTACAATTTTAATGTATGAAAGTTATCTACATTATTTTTGTACTTTTTACGTGATGCGCGAACATCTAAACAGACAAAAATTACAAAAATGGGTTCTGTTAGTTATCCTTCTGTATATTTTTAAATATTTTGAATATACAAAAACGACTCTTCATAAAACAGATTTATTACATGTAGGTATAGATGTAATACTTCACACAAAACTTGTTTTCTTTCTATTATTTCATGCTACCATACCGTCTGAAATCTAAACAGCCCCAGATCCGGTCTATAGTTCTGTGCACGGACAATGTAGGCAAAATAAATAATAAAAAATGGGCTCTAGCGCTACATAGCCGGCCGGGGTCCGTGAGAAATAATAAAGGGGGCTTTAATTGTTTTGATTGCATATTTTCGTTTTCCCTTTACGAAGATTTTAGGTTTGTAGCAAATTTTACCAAGCCCCCCCCCCCCTTGGTAAAATTTGCTACAAGCCCCGCGCTGGCTTAATCCGTATCTAATTCAATCACTGGTTCTCGTAGCCATTTGTGCAGCTGTGTGAAGAGAAGTACTATCAGGGGTTCGGGTCCAACAATCACTGTACCAGATTCCCTCCTGGCCAGCTCATCGTCCGCATCATTTCTTGCATACTATTCCATTGGTGAATTTTTATCAGTGATCCGCTGTGTCCTTTTATCCACCGCAGTGCAGCGTCAGTGTTGCAGTGGGTCACCGTGACGCGTTCTAGCGCATTGTGGCGTGGCATTATAGCCCGTTGTACGAGTTTCGAGATAGTGTAGTTCTTCCCTAGGGATTGGAGAACTGAGGCACTGTTGGAGAGTAGGTATACGAATGTTGGTATCCATGACTGTCCTGGCTTCTATGGCATGGACCGCTGTTAGTGGCCACGCATTCCGCCTGATAGAGGGGCAGGACGCAACTCTTTTTTATTATTCTTCTTTGAGCTGGTTTAATTTCCAGGTACAATATATTACACAAGTAAAAAATGAAAACAGTGGATCTGAAAATGTCAGTGCGAAAATATTTCTCGTGAGTCGCTCCCAACCACGTTTTAAATATTATGTAGATCATAAGTACCCACGTGTGGCGCTCGCTTGTTACAAAATCTTCCCCCTTGTAAACCCCATCAATCATCCCCAAACTAGCGAGTTTAAAGATGATAACCGGAGTTTACTATTTTAAACAAAATCTTCCTTTTGCAATTGAATGCGAATGTAATATGTGCATTCTAATGATTTTCGGAGTAGTTTTTGATTCGATTGTGTCGTCGCGCCTACAGAAGACGCCTTTCGATCGTGCCGAATAAACTAACACGACGATCGCGTGTTTCTTTTTTGTTTTCTATGGTACCATAAAAAGAGCGAGTAAGCGGGTGTCCTAGACTTCGAGCGCACGATTCGCCGTTCCCGAATACAACGCAATCTTTCCGTTTTGTGCGGATTAGTCTGTTCTCGGCATAATATACGAGCTTACTCTCGCAGGCGGCTAGCACCACCCCTCGTTAATACGCCACTAGCATCTTGAATGCCTGGAGACAGTTATAGGCTCCTTTATTTGCGAAATATATTTGAACGCAAGCTAAGCCGCGGGCAAAAGCTAGTATTCTTATATTGTAACAGTTTAAAGATGTAATCTTTACGTACATAAAGTGCAGGTGTTTTCGTTCGCATAATGTCGGGAATTATCCCTAGGGAACATACTCCCGGGATAAAAAGTAGCCTATATGTTGATCCAGGCTATTATCTATGTCTGTGCTAAATTTCACTCAGACCCGTACCATCATTCCAGCCTGTAGTGCTATTCTGTAAGAACATTTTCGTATCTCGACAGTGGAATCCGAGGTGAGTTTCAAATTAAGACCTTTATGTTGTGTGCAATAAAGCTCATTTTGTGAGTTTTGTCACTCAGGTGAAGCTCGATATCGAAATAGTTGTTTACAGAATAGACAAGCTGATTGAGTAACAAATATCCATCCATTCATTTTCATTTCGCAATTATATTCTAATACTAGCTGACTCGGCAAACGTTGTTTTGCAAAAAAATAGTCTACCACCTATTCTCTAATATTCAAACAAAATTTAACTAATATACACACAAAATTTCCTAAAAATCTGTCGAGCCGTTTCGGAGGAGTTCGGTAACAAACACCGTGACACGAGATTTTTATTTATATATTAGACTAGCTTCTGCCAGCGGCTTCGCCCGCGTGGTCCCTAGGGAACATACTCCCGGGATAAAAAGTAGCCTATGTCCTTTCTCAAGGTCTAGACTATCTCTGTACCAAATTTCATTTAAATCGGTTCAGTAGTTTTGGCGTGAAAGCGAGACAGACAGACAGACAGAGTTACTTTCACTTATAATACCACAAGAGCTTCAAAATTATCGGGTATTTATCCCGATAGGTTCGTTGCAAACAAATGAAGTCGTCAAGTTTTTCAAGAAAAATCACGAGCGCGAAGCGCGAGTGATTTTTCCTGAAAAACTTGACGATTTTATTTGTTTGCAGGGAACCTTGAGGGAAATGCCAGATAATTTTGAAGCTCGTGTGGTATTCGGGGGATTATTTTTCCGTCCCAAATGTCGGCCAATAGAATTGCACCATGAGACGAAATCATGTTTTGTTTTCAAAACTGGATCATGTTTTGTTTTTTATATATAGCAACTACCAGAGAAAATTTGTCACGTCACGTGGTACAACCAGAAAATTTTCAAAAAATTATCAGTATAATACCATGTAGGTTGTACCACGTGACGTCGAATGGTGCAATTCTATTGGTCGATATTTGGGTCGGAAAAATAATCACATTTATAATATTAGTAAGGAAGTAAGGATATAAAAACTTTTTACAAAAAAATATAACCGACTTCCAAACAAAACACTACAAATAATAAAATAACCTTAATTTCGGAAGTCGGTGTTTTTGGTTTTTTTTTTTTGGTTTTTCAACACCGACTTGTGGTGGTTTGTTTGGAAGTCGGTTATACATATTTTTTAAAAAGTTTAAATGTTTTTTATTTTTCACTTTTAAGTGTTGACACTTGGACGACGTCTTCGTCAACTCAGAAATTGAAATAAGCAAAAATGCTCATAAAATAAAAACTACTGAACCAAACTGAATCAAATGTTTACGCCGTGTACGGGACCAAATGGCAAGTATACTGCATCGAACTAAAAAAAATCACAGAAATCGGATCAGAAACCTCGGAGTAAACGGTGTACATATATATATAAAAAAAACACCGGTAGCACTCCGGGAGTGCCGGCAGAAGTGAAAACATGTAAATAATACATCCTTACTGTCGCGGTCACATCATAGACAAACCACCGACAACAAAATAAACAAAAAGACACTGACGTGTGGCCGCGACAGCGACTGTCAGTGACAGATGTCAATCTTGACACAGTTCCTGACATAAACAAAACGAACCATAAAAACAACAAAAAATAACGTTGTGTTTAATTATAAGTACAAAAATACTATCATTTATGAGGTAGAATACAATGTTTTTTATTGCGCTATCGTACACAAATATGACAATTTACATGTTATTATTCATAATATTATATCGTTATTTATTTATATATTACATTAATTTTTATCTCTTAGAAAAATCAACTTTCATCCATAATTTCGTAATTCCGTAATTTCGTATCCTTGGATACGCGTGGCACGCTGTACATAAACACAGACGGACATTCGCGCAAGCGCCCTGTGCCGCCTAAGCGGAGCAGCACACTCAGGCACGGTAGAAAGAGTGGGAGATACTAGTTCCTCTCCCTTCCCCTCGATCTTACGCTTTTTCGATCAGCATCACGTGACCCTGACGCGAGTCCGTCTTACGCTTTTTCGATCAGCATCACGTGACCCTGACGCGAGTCCGTCTTGCGCTTTTTCGATCAGGTCACGTGTCCTGACGCGAGTTTAAGATTTTATACCCATTACAGAAAAAGTGCTCAACGCCGCTAAAGAAGTTTTCACTTCAAAAAAAAAAACAAAAAAAAATACCCACCGAATTGAGAAACCTCCTTTTTTGGAAGTCGGTTAAAAATATCATGTCACGGTGTTACCGAACTCCTCCGAAATGGTTCGACCGATTTTCATGAAATGTTGTGTGTATATTCGGTAGGTGAAAATCGGGACGTCCCGCGCAAATCGACGCCTGGCAACTCAATAATAGACTAAATTACAAAGGGTTATTTAAATGAATCTATTCTTATATATAAAATTCTTCCGTTACTGAGTGACTGACTGTGAGACAACACACAGCCAAACTACTGGTTGTAGAATGCAAAAATTTGACATGTAGTTCCCGTACACTCTGTATGGGAGCACTAACAGACGATTTCCCGAAGTTCTTATGGGAACGAGAAGACGAAATCGCAGGCAAAAGCTAATTAAATAATCAAATTACATTAACTATTTTTATAATCATTTACTATATTTTTAGGTACATTATTATTTTCAATCTAAATTATTATTTGTCGGTTTTATTACGTACGTTTGTAATAAGAATAGAATGACACCAAAAGAAATAAGTAACTAAAATCTAAAGTATAAGCTTACTTAAAAAAAAAGAGTAGATAGAAACAGCAAGTTTGAACACTGCAAAGCGAGAAAGTAAATAGATGTCTGCATTGGAGTAATTGCAAAATTTATTTAGAGCAATTAGGTTAGGTTGTAACACAAAAACGGAGGGGTCTAATTGACCAACAAATAGGTTTTCGTTTTCAGTCAATATGTTTTTGTTACCAGTAACTAGGAAAATATTAACATCAATATTGTATTGCTCTGGGAATGAGGTTCTTATATTTGGTAAGTAGGTAGTTCATTTAATATAGTTTTAAAATATGTTATATGTACATCATTTCAGCCATAGATGACATTTTTTTTGGTATGTGTACCAATGTTTCAAAATAACTTGCTAATTCATCAATTGTGACATCACAGGGTGGATTGAGAGCTTGTTGAGAACAGCTGCCAGCTCTACTACTCTGTTGTTTTCGTTCCCTATGCTCCTGTGAACTTGATACATCATGTCTCCACCATTTACTCACACTGTTTTCATTGGAGGCTACATTTTGCACACTAGCACTAGATGATATTGTCAGCTGGTTACAGTTATCAACAAGTGTGCATAAACTTAGTGGGTCACATCTCTCGACTTCTGTCAAATTTTTACTTGTTGATTCTTGGGAGTTCTCCGTTTCCAATTTGATGGCAGCACTACATTTTTTTAATATATTCAATACTGGTTCTTTGAGTATTTTACTATGTTTCTTTTTATAGATTCCAGGTTTTAGATTTTTTTGTGAGGAACAAGAGCATCTTGATTCTTTAGGAAGAACAGTATTCTTGGGAAATATTCTTTTCTCCAATGGGTTTATATATGTATGTTCATTACTTCTATTCTTAATTATTTTTTGTGGTTCTATTTCTAATCTTCCCATTTCCAATCCTAATAATATATCTTCTTTATTCATGGTTCCAAGTTCTGCAATAAAAATAAGTTTTTTTATCTGCATTGGTTCACTAGACTAAAAAATACAATAGTTATATTATTGTTACATTACTCAACACTATTTTATTTACCACCTTTACAACAATGCTACTTTACACAATAACATCACAGCTAAAAGTCCCTAAGGCTACCCACTGACCAAAAGTATTTATTTAAAAATGTGTCGTTATTAGTAATGTAAGTTTTAAAATGTTTGCTTTACTGGATTTTCTTCTTCTTCTGCTGATTAGATAATTTGCACGTAAACAATCTGTTTGAAGAATAGTGTGCGTTTGTTTGTTCTAGAATGTAACAACAATGTAACCTGCATTGTATAAATATAATAAATAATTATCGATGGATGTGGTTGTGAATATATTTTCTTGTTTCGTACAGCACAGCTTAGTTATCAATGAGCAATATTGGGTATTGGCGTGCTTGAGGAATGCTTTGTTTGTTTATGGACAACTCACCAGTGGTCTTCCTGTGCTAGTTAGTATCTTCACGACGCCGTTAGATAATAATAACATAAGAACAATATTCACTTACATAACATTATCAGATATGTAGGATTTATTTAAAAACAATCGTATGTTTTGCTGATAATAAATTGGACATTTTATTTTGTTTACGTCATGATCGTTCATGATCATTCATCTGTGGTTCTGGTATGGTCTGGGTGCGTTCATTTCAATTTAATACCGATACGTTCATTTGATCATAATTTTTATCTAAAGTGGGGGATAGACGTACGAACGTATAGTACGCGATTTTTAAGATCAGAAAGCTTGCTCATTACTTTGGTACCAGGGGGACCGCAATGTCGTCAATGAAGGAAACTTTTTGTTATTCAGGAATAATATTTTATAATAGCCAGACAGGATATTTGTATGAGAGAAGAAAAGAAAAGAATTCTGTTAATAATTAGTGTGAATAGCTTCGAAAATAAGTATTTTTTGCAACACAAAAGCACTCAACGTGTCACAAAACAAAGTAATGGCTCGCGGTGTTGACAGACGTGCGAGCCGAGGCGAGCTACGAGCAAAATTTCAAACCTGATGGATCGCCAACGATCTTACTCGGCGATTTTTAAATACGCGTACTTACGGTGACACTCGAGCGAAAAAGATCGTCGTGCCACAAGTACGCGTACTTGCTCGCAAGTCTATCACCCACTTAATACCGTCTTCATACTAGCTCCCCACAATGCTGGGCTTGGGACGATAAAAAAAATGGAAATATACATGGAATAGTTGGATTTCTAAGTCTACGGTTTTTCTGAGTTGAAAAAAAGCCAAAGCTTCGAGGCCCTTGGGATCGCGAGGCCGTGGGCGGTGGCCCACGTGACCCACGCCTTGCGCCGCCCCTAACTGAAGCAAGTTTTGTCTACTTTAAAAATATATGGAATTAATTTTTACCTACAATGCACCGTTTAGAAGTTAACAGCCAAAATATAAAAATACAGAAAATTTTGAAGTTTTCCGAGCACTAAACAGTGTATACCTGTAAACTATGGTATTATTTATTTATTTATACATACTTTATTGTACACCAAAATTAAAATACAGTACGGAAACTTTAAACTAAAAAATGTACAATTGGCGGCCTTATCGCATTCCGCGATCTCTTCCAGGCAACCTGGAATGGATAGGGATAGCCTGGACACGAAATGGGGTTGCACTTGGTGCAAATATAAAGTAAACAAAATTTTCATCTTCAAATTGGCATCTTTCCTAACAACATCTCAAAAAAATTAAGATTGTGCAATTTATTGCTACCTAAGACGTTTTAAATGTCTGGCTTATGTAATAATATGTTTTTAGGTTTCTCAGTGGTAGGTTTAATGATTGATGATGATTTTGTAAAGTTAAATAAGTGTCCAGCCTAGAATTTTGAACTGGTCCCCAAACATCCTGGGGTTGGCCTCAGACAATTCTGGGGTGGGCACGCCCCCCATGTACGCCTGGAATTTTGGCATACGCTATATTTTCTTTTTTTTTACTTTTCTAAAGAAATATATTAATTTGCTACCTGAGAATGAAAAAATATACTGAAGTCTGGATTGTGTACGAAAGTACTAGATTACGCGCAAGATAAGTCT
Organism: Lacanobia wlatinum; assembly: GCA_947578705.1. Classification (NCBI taxonomy): domain Eukaryota; kingdom Metazoa; phylum Arthropoda; class Insecta; order Lepidoptera; family Noctuidae; genus Lacanobia; species Lacanobia wlatinum. The sequence goes on from OX388039.1 coordinate 14,068,616, forward strand.
GCGCGCCGATGGTGGCTGCTTCAAATTGTAGGCCTAAATAAATATATTTCCGTCATTTAGTTAAAAATGATATTACGTAACTCAAATTGTAATTGATAGAATTTACTACCAAGGTATAATTAATGTACTAGATTATATTAATTAGAATGCTTATAAAATTGACGCTGAACCCGCTGGTTAAATCGATGACGCCGGCTGCACGCACGAAAAAGTGTCATATTCCGAGATCGAGAGCGCGGAACAAGCTATAGAGAGGCACGATCGGACTAAGCGTTCGGCTAGTTTGTCATAAGAAAACGATTGTTTTCTTAAGACGTTATCACGTAAAATTATCGTCCGTAAACCGACTTTACAGACGACCAATTTTTTTTAGATTACTCGACATAACACCCATTACTCAGAGATTTCTGATCCGATTTGTGTGGTTCTTTTTTAGTTCGATGCGGCATATTTGCCATTCAGTTATGTTGTATGTAATGTAATTCAGTTTGGCTCAGTAGTTTTTGTTTTATGAGCATTTTTGCTTATTTCAATTTCTACGTAGACGAAGACGTCGTCCAAGTATCACCAATTAAAATTGAAAAAAAAAACTTTTTATTAAAAAATATAACCGACTTCCAAACAAAACACTACAAAGTATACTGCATCATTGGATTATTTGAAAAATCGTTATTCCTAATAACGATTTATCAAAATTCCAATTCCAACACTCCATTCAGTGTTTTTCGATATTCCTCATTGTTTCGGATTTGGCCATCCAAGCACACTTTAAAAATTCACCTTGTACGAGTATATAATATCATGCTACGACCAATAGAAGGGGATCATTAATGAAAAATGTGATGCTGACGAAGTTGCGAGGGTCAGCTAGAGTGAGCATAATTTGACATAATGTACTGAACAGTTGTTTTTTTTGTTCGATTTCGGGGTTGATCACATAGTAAAAGTTGCTCATTATGATGAGTGCAATGACCCTTTAGGAGGTATTGCGTTTATTTTCTGACACGTTGTATAAAGAGTTGAATTGCTATTATTTAGGTAAATACAAGAAACTACCTAATACCAATTCATATATTCGTTTTAACAATATAAATAAATTATAAAAATATAATAATACTTATTATAATTTCGTAAACAATTGTGCTTAGCATAAACATCACTGAAATGTTAGGTGTTAAGCAAACTCGCCCGAGTAGTATATACTAGTTCCATGCTTGTACGTCAGTTTGTAAGTCGTGTTAGCTGTCAACTAAGTGTCAGCTGTTTTCCAGGTTTTGTCTGTGATCAGGTTTCTGAGAGCTAAATAGAATATTCTTGTGTCTTCGAAAGAGATTTTGTACATATCCTAATCTTGAAAACAAACACTAATTGATACTGACAGAGAGGCAGAGGAACACAACGAGATTAAATTAAGTTCGAAATCAATATTTAACGTTTAATAAGTTTTTTGCTTGGTAATTAATAGAATAATGCCTTGCATTCAAAAAGACATATTTTGGATCGGCATAATATGTTTGATTAGCTTTTGCTATGGAGAACACCTGAAGTCATCATCTTCATCGAGTGAACAGAGAAATGCAATATTTACTAAACCACATACTACATTGCATGGAAATGCATACGCCAATAACAACAATCACGATATAGGCCTGTCAAGGCCGAAGCGAGCCAGTTTACCAAATCAGAGTGAAACTAGTTCTAGTGAATCACTTGTGAATTCTACATTAAGCTCCTCAACTGAAAGTGTGAATATCGGTACCGAAAAAAATGATAAAGAATCTTCCATACTATCAGTAGTACTTGTAAATATATCTTCATCAGCGATTCCAAATGCCTCAGTTGTGAGTCCCTCTGATGCAGCACCGCTGCCTGAAAAGAGCTCTGCAGAAGATGAACACAACAGTTCAATGGCCATATTTTTTGTGCTTTGTGTGCTGGCACTAGGCATTTTACTGATTCATCTCATGCTCCAAACTGGATTCTCATATCTTCCTGAGAGTGTTGTAATAGTGTTTCTTGGAGCTTTAATTGGCATGATCATTAACTTGATGTCTATAAAAAATATTGCAAACTGGAGGAAAGAAGAGGCTTTTTCACCGACTGCTTTTTTCCTAGTTCTGTTGCCGCCTATTATTTTTGAATCAGGTTATAATCTCCACAAGGGTAATTTTTTCCAAAACATTGGATCAATCTTATTGTTTGCTATAGTTGGAACTGCTATATCAGCATTTGTCATTGGCGCTGGAATATATTTGCTAGGGTTAGCTCAAGTTGTTTATAAACTCAGTTTTGTTGAATCATTTGCATTTGGCTCTTTGATATCAGCAGTAGACCCTGTAGCCACAGTTGCAATCTTCCATGCTCTTGATGTGGATCCAGTACTCAACATGTTGGTGTTTGGAGAGAGCATACTAAATGATGCTATTGCTATTGTGTTGACAACTGCTGTTTTGGACTCCAATGATCCTCTCATGTCCACTGGGGAAGCAATTCTTTCTGCAATCAATAGGTTTTGGTTAATGTTCTTTGCATCAGCGGGGATAGGAGTCTTGTTTGCACTTGTTAGTGCACTTCTACTGAAACACGTTGACCTGCGGAAGAATCCGTCACTTGAATTTGGTATGATGTTGGTATTCACTTATGCTCCATATGTGCTGGCTGAAGGTATTCATTTGTCAGGTAATTGTTAAATTTTTTTTATTTTGTTATTATAGTAGTTGTATAAAATCAGTTTGAGGCCTAATTCTGAACTAGTGAATTAACTAATGTAGTTTTGATTAAGCATAATTATTGGTAGTTGTGAAAAATCAGTTTGAGTCTTAAATCTGGTTTAGCGAATTAACTAAAGTACTTTTGATGACTGGAAGCCGACCCTAATATAGTTTGGAAAAAGGCTTAGCAGATGATGACTAAGCATAATTATTTTGTTTCAGGAATAATGGCAATATTATTCTGTGGTGTAGTAATGTCTCATTACACACATTTCAACTTATCAACAGTGACACAGGTCACCATGCAGCAGACTATGAGAACACTGGCATTCATAGCTGAAACCTGTGTATTTGCTTACTTAGGATTGGCTATATTCAGGTATTGTTATCATTATAATTACTATTCAAATGTGAGCGAATTTATTTGAATTCAGTTTTTGAACATAATGAAATTTTGGAATAACAAACTAAAGTCTCACGGGGTGAACTGGGACGTGAGTATGAATAGGGACCAAACTTTGACCTGGATTTTCACATTAATATCATTATTTTTGGTTTCGAACAAAGCAACTATTTTTTTTTCATTTAATTTTTGTTTTAGAATTTGGAGTCCTTAAGACTGGTAAACTATTAATAAATAATGAGAAAATTGCCATCAAAGTTTTGTCCCTAGTCACCCTCGCATCCCTATTCACCCCGTTTGACCGTTATGTCATACTTCTATAGTAGGCTCCAGATAAATGTGCAATAATGGTCATTGACTCACATACATTTATTGACTTTCTTAATATCAAAAACAGAAATAAAGACGAGAGTTGTCCTGAATCAACTTCTATTGAGATCCTGTATGTTCTCTAGTAATGAAAAATGGCTCATAATATATTGTTTGGGTATCCACGAAGTGATATTAGGGAAAGGTTAATGTACTTTTTTGAAAGTTTATCTGGCACCTACCATAGACAAAGGTGAAAAGCTGTTGGAACCCATATATATTTTTAGGGCTTATACAAATTGCCACTTAAAAATCAACTTATTACACAATGTAATGTCAATACTAGTTAATAATGGTAGATTCAAATATGTTACAAAAAATATATATTTTTACAGCTTTAGACACCGCGTGGAGCCAGCCCTGGTAGTTTGGAGCATAGTAATGTGTTTAGTTGGCAGAGCTGCTAATATCTTCCCACTTGCTTTACTCTGCAATAAATTCCGTGAACATAAGATAACTAAGAAAATGATGTTTATCATGTGGTTTAGTGGTAAGTAGTTTCTACTTTATGGCATGGAACCCTTGTTGTGCGAGTCCGACTCGCATTTGGCTGAGTTTTGTTAAATATGAGGCGGCACTTAAATGAACCAGAGATTTGAATCTTTAAACTCGCTACTTTGTACGAATGGCACATGAATTCTTTTAGCGATTAAGATAACCGATGCAGTTACGATATTTGTTTACATAGATATTCTAGAGTGACATTGGCGATGAATCGCAAAAAACTGCCTGAATTAATAGGTATACTCATTTCGGAATTATATTTACGCTTTATCGTAACTTACACATTTTGGTCATTGCCTTTTTATCGGTGGTCGAATAATTTAGAGATAAAGGATAGAATAAAACATACGAGGCAACTCGTAGGTACATACAATCAACCGGTCGCATTAGGTTGGTGACTATTAATAAATGTCAGCCGCCAGTGGCGTAACTATAGGGTGGCACGGCTGGCAAAATGCCACGGGCCCCTGGCCCGACGGGGCCCCCGTCCGGGAAGCCCCGAGAGCTCAAAGTAACCTAACATTTACAACAAAATTTAGTAAAAATTATAAGTTGTGTATCAATTAAAGTTATACACAACCAAAGATCATAATACAAATTCAAATAAATGATTAAGATTTATGCATTCATAAGAAAAAGATCAATTTTAGAACGCATCCATTGGTTGCTTCCTTTTTTGTCGCGGTACTATGGTGGCGCTATCACTTAAGACGAAGACATACGCCAGCGACCTTGGAGGGAACAAAACGCGCACTCGTTTCATACTCGCGCCGCGCGACATCAAGACTTCTAGAATCACACTTAAGGCAGAGATATCTAAGTGTAGCTGATTTTAAAATGAGAATCACGTCTAAATGGCGAATCGTAATTTTTATAAAAAAATGTGTAATTTGAGAGGCTGAGACTATTTTCTTAATAATTTGAAATATGAAAATTTTGAGTTTCATTCATTCAACATAGTGTAATTAATTTGTAAATTTATGTCTAACACGGACATAAAAACGACAATCGGACCAAAACCGCCGGGCGTATTTTAATGGAACTTACATTATCTCAAAGACAATTTAATTATCTACATTTTGTAACACGGCAATTTTTTTTAAGTCTTAGAATAATAAGGTAAGTACAAAAACTACTGAATGTTGTGTCGCGCGGGTGTTAAACGAATGCGCGTTTTGTTCCCTCAAGGTCGCTGGCATATGTCATCGCCTTAAAAAATCTCATCTTAATCGGTGGTCGCGCGATTCGACTCGTCAGCTGTTTACAGTTGATTCATGTTTTTCTTTTCATTAATTTAGGTGCATAAGATCAAATCATTTAATCTCCTATCTTTTATTCGTCAACCCCAAGTAGGTAGGTCCCTGGTTCATAGTGATCATCAAATAGATATCCTTATTAAGACGTTTTTATTAAAAACATTTAAATACCTATGCTTTTGAAAATTAAATTAATTATACAATGTTTAGGTAATACAATAAACGCAATACCTGAAAAGGGATCATTATACTTATCATTATGAACAGCTTTTAATATGAGACCAACACTGAAATAACTCGACAAAATGTACTTACCAGCTTATTTTTTTTTTACGATTTCGTGGTTGGGCTCACCCGATTTTTACTGGGGCCACATCCAATGAATTTGCCACGGGCCTCAGATGGTATAGTTACGCCACTGTCAGCCGCTGTCAGATAAAATTTAAACGACCGTCTATGTTCGAACTTAAGAAGCAATTACGAATAAATAATAACGATCCTGTTTCATTTTACAGGATTGAGAGGAGCTATATCCTATGCTTTATCACTTCACCTGGGTTTCTCCGACGAAACTCGGCATGTGATTATAACAACAACGCTAATAATTGTCCTATTCACGACTCTATTCTTCGGTGGATCTACAATGCCTTTATTAAAGTTTTTGAGAGTAAGTATTAGAATATTTAATTAGTATGATATCAATTCTGAACCAAGTGCTGAGGCGCTTTCATGGTTCAGCTTTAGGTGCAGCGCAATGACACACGTTTTGTGCGATCGAGTCTGAGACGCACAAAATGTCTGCATGGCATGCAAAAAGTCCGTCGCGGATTTTACGCAGACTCTACGCAAACGACGCGGCGACGCACATCTTCGATCATTCTGTCGGCGGGTCGGTCCACCACTAACGAGTGCAGATTGCATACTAAAAGTGTGCGCCGTCTGCGTTAGCGGGCGGATCTCCTCAAAACTATATTCTTAAAAGACAAAAATAATTAAGATTTTCTGAACCTCGCGGCAGGGCTATGGACAAGCAAAATAAAATGCAATATTATAAAAATAATAATATACAAATAAATGTAAGTCCTCCTAATACACATATGTATATATATTGATTCTTTGGTCTCCTGATTGCATATTCTGACGATAACAGAGTTTAATGAAATAAAAAACGCTCGACTTACGCTATAAATAAACATTTAAAAAAATAACAGACTTAGAGAGACCATAAATTATACTTAAATACGTTTTTAAGCCACTAAACTCAACCCTGATTGTATCTTAAAAATGCTATTTACTCTCCTAACAGTTATAAAAGACTTCAACAGTCTCTAAACTGATCAGACTTTTATCCTCTGATAAACCCTTATTAGAATCTTAACAATAATATTTTTTGACAAAACATTTAAATTAACATTTGGCAAAAACAGCTTCTAAAGCAAAAGGTAACTAAACTTATTTTATACTAGCTGACCCGCGCGGCTTCGCTCCCGTCAACTGGCTACTCTACCGACCCTAACCTACCTACTCTACCTACTTACCTACCCCACCTACCTACCATACCTACCCTACCTACCTACTCATTTTTTTTATGCTATTCCGGACGAAAACTAATCCACAAACACAAAACCTATGAAAATCGGTCGAACCGTTCTCGAGTTAGTTAGAAAAGTGTTCGAACAAACCCGACTTTGTTTTTATATTAAGATTTTTGGTATATTGTGAAAGATTCGAACTTTGTCTAGAAGACATTTTTATATTAGCGAGACAGAAATAAAACGGATAAACTGAAGGAAGACGGACAGCGGTGGCTTTTAATAAATAGGGTTCCGTTAGCAACCTTGGTACGGAACCCTAAAAATTGAGTTGGTTCGCACGGATCAAAATCGTACGCGAAGGCTTAAATAATAGGGTCCCATTAGAAACTTTCGTACGGAACCCTCTAATTTTCTTTACTATTGGTAGGCACGCGTTTGACCACTATCTCATCTGTTGGTAAGCGATGATGTGGTCGAAGATGGAGCACGCTTGCCTAGAAGTTACCTATTCACTCTTGACGTTAAGACTACCAAACTCTTAATTTGCCTTGGCTCGCAAATCGAACCGTCTGATACTTCGCACGAATTAAAAACTTAGTTGCGGGCATATTCTACTCCGTATCACCTAACCACTGAGGACTAATGATGACACGATTTGACAGTAACTGTGAAATCGTTTTGTCATTCATTCTTAGTGCGGGTTCGTGATACGGAGTAGAATACGCCCGCAACTAAGCCCGAAACTACGGACTTCGGAATTAGAGAGTAGCCCTCCAGAATCGATCGCTCCCTTCACCGTGATCACCTTTGGTATGGTACCTTATTATTATTAGCCTTGTTTCGCAAATCGAACCGTTCGTTGCTTCGCTCTAAACGGAATCAATCGCGGAGGCTTAGCAGTAGGGTCCCGTCAGCACCTTTGGTACGGAACCCTACAGGCCTGATCCGCAAGTCGAATCGTCCAGTACTTCGCTAAAACTAAATCAGTTTAAGACTCCACAATAAATGCACTTTAAACGAAACTAGCAGAACTCAGACATTTATGCAATTTTGGTCCCTAACAGTTGAAGACCTTTCAGAGACCATACCAGAATCCCTACGAACTTCGACTGTGTTATAAAATCGTGTGAGGTCATTCGCCAGCGGAAAATCTTAACGCCGCAATTCAGAAAAATGCGTCATCAGTGCAACGCCATCTATCGACCATGTAAACTAACAAAATATTTAACAGTGGAAGACGCTATATAAGAAGCCCGTATGTAACGATAAATAACGATAAGTTATTAAAATGTTTACTTTTATTTTGCTACGTCTACGTATTAAAAGTTTCACAAATAACTCAATCAATGTGTTTTGATGTAACATTCAAGCTTTCATGCATTTTATGGTTTCTCAATAGATGGCGCTCTGACTGATCAGAATACATTAGGAAGTTTCTTACTAAACTAAAAATTCAACATATTTTGATTTTGTCGATCGATTGTAACGGTAAATAACGAAAAGGTATAAAAATGATCACTTTTTTTGCCACGTATTATAAGTTTCACAAATAACTCAACAATTTTGAATGCGTTCGTGCATTTTACTTTTTCTCAATAGATGGCGCTCTGACTCATTAGAATACAATAGGAAATTTCTTCCTAAACATAAAAATTCAATATCTTTTGATTTAGTGGGTCGATTTTGATGAAATAAACGCTAAATGTTACTCGGGTTATCACTTAATATTTTTAAGTACTTAGATATGGAATCCAATCTATGGTTTATGCGTGATGCTCCCACTAACGCACAGACAAACAGACAAAAATTTCTAAAATTGCATTTTTGTGTTTTGTATCTTTTTCCTGAGTTTTCTGTGTAATTTTCATGCAAAAATATTCAATGTACAGACACGGTTAGTCTACGATTTTATTATATGTATAGATAATAAGCTATGGAGCTTATTATATAAAATTAACAACGATAACCACAAAACAATTGAATCTTAAAAACGATATTCTAATAACAGTTTTATAAGAAGACGATGATTAACAAAAGCCTTTAATTTAAACCAATTAGGCTCAGAAATGTCCCTCTTCTACAATGCCCTGACAATTCAATCATCAAAACTTACACTATTATTGATTATGATAACAATTACATGAATACTTTTTCTTCATTGTTTTTTTTTTTGGGTTATTTTCTGATTTTGTTATTTTTTTTTTTGTGGACGTCTTATCTTTCGGTGGATATTTCTGCGTGTTAAGCACATTCAGTGAAATATCCGACAATATTACCACGTTTTTGGTCATAACCCTTGAGGTCGAAGGTTCTGATTGAAATTGGCAATGTGCCCAAGATGATGTCCGTGAACGTAGATTTGTGAAGCGGAGCATTCAAAGCAAATCATTGTTCTCATGGTTAACTTTTTTGCTGATTTCTCTCACAACACTTGGTGCACGGAAAATGTGCCCTTAAAGGGTTTGATGTTATTGGGAATCAAGTTACTTTTTTGTGTTATATCTTGTTCTAATATTTTTTAACAATAATATTGAGTAGTTCGTTTTCGACGCGTCCCTTAATCAGATTATAGAATTGATCGAATGTACCCACATCTTCACCGTAGAGAACCATTTGATCCGCTGTTCTTTTCAATGTAGCTCCAACACCATCTGGGGCACCTTTGCCGTGGCCGGCCTCAGAGTAGTTCCAAGTGATTTTATTTAACTCCGAGAAATCGTTATAAATTTGGGTGATTATGTAGAAAATGGTCTTGTTTCTATGATATTACGATGATGGTGAGTCCGAAAAAAAAATGGATTGTGTCAATTAGGGGGTTCAATCTGATTACTTCTATTAAAGGCACCAGATGAGCCCATATTGAGTATCAAAATTATGGGCATATGCAACAGCAGTGTGTAACGAAACCTGAGGGGCTACTCTCTAAGCCCGAAGTCCGTAGTTTCGGGCTTAGTAGCGGGTGTATTTCTACTCCGTATCACCTACTACTAAGCCCGAAACTACGGTCTTCGAGAGAGAGTAGGCCCCCTGTTGTCTGCTGCCACCGAAGTGAAAAGACTCCACTTCTTCGGCATATTTCAAAGCGTAATTTGCGGAGAAGTCTACATGAATCAGACATTCTTGAATGTTCAGGTTTTGTTTTAGATTTTTGATAGTTTTGTATTGGCCAACAATTTTGTAAATGTGCTGAAGAAATATTATTAAATCATGCTCCAGCTTCCGTAAAACGGCTTGTTACACTCTTTTTCTCCGAAATTACTAGCTTTTTCGTTGTGCCGTTTTTAAGAATTATATTTTTAGTTACCTTGACCCATTGAAAATAAGATACGTTTTTATTTTTAAAAGCATTATGGTAATCTAAATGATTACTTCTGCAGGCGTCACACTTTCTTTGCAAGCAATTGGTGTTCCTAGAATCACAGCATAATTTAGAAAGCACCTGGTTGCTGTTTTTCTTATTTATTATTAAAGCTTTATTCAAACTGGTTATAAGTAATGTATGTCAGTGTGCTGTCCATATTAACATGGAAAGCACACTGACATGTTTCTCTATTATTATTTTTTGGTAAAAGCACCCAAAAAGGTCGCAGTTTGCAAGAAAATTAGTAACTTACTCTCAATTTTGTCTCTAAACGGAATTTTTTATAAAGGGCTTTTAGAGGTAGGCATAAATATCTTTTTTGTTGGCGAACTTTATTGCGTGTGATAAATTCCTTTTTACCAGCGGTAATAAGACTGTTTGCATCATCTGTGTAAAACTTTGTTATGCATTTCATCATAGGAGTTTAATTTTCGTCTGATTTATTGCTATTGTCACTCTCTGATTGCGACTCTTCACTCAAATCTTGACGTCTGGTCTCTGCCTGGATCTCTTTCAATTTTAACTTAAGTCTCTGGATATATTTACGTTGTGATTTGGTTCTTTTTTTGGTATGCTGCTATGATTCGCAGTAATTTTTTTCGTTTTTTAGCTCTGCGTAACGAACCTTTCTGACTTCTGCTCGAATGTGTGGGCAACGGTGCAAAAGATCATCAACTTTGTTAATAGTGGCTATATAGTGGTATCTAGGATAATTGAGCCGATTTTTCTTTCTGTGTTTCTTTTTGTTTTTGGTATCGTTCTCTTCGCTTTCTTATTTTTATTTCTACTAATTCTGGGCCGTTTTTCATTTCAATATACCGCCGTCTTTTGCACATTTTTTGAGCCAGCCTTCTTCTAGACAGAGCTTCTTCTTTTTTTGATTAAGGGGTCATTTTCAGTTGTAGGGCTTAATTTATTTAAACCTAAGGATCTGTAAAGACAGTAAAACTCATTAAATTAGTTTTGAGCTATATGTTAAAACGTTACGCATTTGTTGAAATTTTTGGCAATTTCTATTGATCGGCAATGTAGATACAGTCAGACAGTCGAAGAGCTCAAATCGATCTACACACGATTCTATTGTCAAGATTATTAGAACGGGTGTAGATAATTTTGACCTCTTCGACTGCTCGTCTACTTCTGCTGCTGACTGTACCTACCTAATTATGTCATAATTATCATCATCTCAGCCGAAAGACGTCCACTGCCTGACCAAAGATCTCCACGAGGACCGGGGAACATTTTGGAAAAAGAACTTAATGAAACGATAACAGTTCTACTGACTATACTACTAAAACAAGGATTAATCTAACAACTATTCGGTACTTCTTTTCATATTTAAAACTTACTGAGTCAGCAGTACCTACTTATAAGTTTCTGTCATTCCATTTGTCAACTATTATCGTCCCATTATCCTTTACGTACTGGTACATATTTTGTTTCTGCTCCGGACTGTTACCCTCTAGTTCGATTTGAACACTTTCGTATCTAAACTCATTGTTTATATTGTAGCTACTATATAATTTAAAATTTTGCTGGTCTTCACAGAGTGCCTTACACAGACCACCTTGATATGTTGCAATTATAAATGCGAAATCTTCTAAAATATTGGTGAACTGATTAACGTTCACACTATATCTATTGGTGTCTGTTACTAAGACATAATATGTCAACTTCATTTTTCGGCTAAAATGACAATAAATTTCAAATAAACGTTAAGCAAACCAAAAAATAAAAAAACAAAAACCTCGAAACGAACAATAGCACCATGCAGACGGATAAAATAAATAAAATAATGCAACCATACATTCAATATAAATTTGTTAAAAAATAAAAAAGAAGTGTATTTTTCCGAATTTGCCAAAAAATATGTTATTGTACCAAGCCATATGCCGAAATGAACGGAAACCAACAAAAACACGATATATCTAAGTATTAGGTCGAATACTAAAATCATTATCGGTAACAACTCACTCAAGACAATATCATTGTTAGCAACACGTGTCATTGTCGTCTCATGCGACGTTGCTGAAAATGATGTTGCCAATAATGACGAATTCTAGAAAGTTCCCCATTTTACAAAATAATTAGGTATATTCGTCGGAAAGAGTGGCACATGCAGTATTAGTTTCACGCATACTTCAACTTTGTTACATAAAAACATTTCATTATGAAGAAATGGAATGGAAGAATGACGATTGTGATGACAAATTTTGGAGAATCAAAATGAAATATTTACTGCCCAAATCGCGCGACGTCCTTACACTCCAAAGCGTGTCGGCCGACTGAGGCGCGGGGTGAAGCGTCGCTTAAACGTCATTTGACTCTTCGGTCACGTATCGTTATACGTAAAAAAATTACATTCAACATTGTTGCCGATAATGACGCTTATTTTTTTAACATTGTTTAATTACATTTTAGAGTAACTTTTAATAAAGTTTTCCAACATTATTGTAATGAAAACGTTCTTTATTTATCTAAGTTTAATATTTATTCATTTATTTAAGTAATGGAATAAAAATGTTTGACTTTGAAATTCTTTAGTATTGATGAGTATTATAGCGAGACATAAATTTTGGCTCTCTGAAATATTCACTACTGTATATATTTTTACCGTAGTGTGAGTGCCTATCCTTTGTTACGTAAGGGCGAAGGGGTTGCACTACCCGCAGCGCCGGAGACCATGCATAAGCAACTTTGGTGTTTTGAGGTTAGGTTACAATATAATTTGTTTTTCTCAAGAACCTTAGAAAATTAGGTACCTAATATAAACATTAGGTCAAATGAACGTTATATAAAAAGAGCATTATACTAATTGAAGATGTGAATGTTATATGAAATATAACATTAGATCGAATGAAATTAGGTTAAATGTTTTTATAGCATATGAAAATTATATCATATGAACGTTATTTCAAGTGACATTATACCATCTATTATTATGCCAAACATTACACACCCAAATAATTTGACGTTTTCGTGTAGGTAGTGTGAAAAATAAATTAATAGTGTCGTTTATTGTTCCACTTGTTGATAATGACAAATCCAATAGTTAGGTAGATTAGGTAGTGGTTTTTAGATCGGCAGTTTCTATAATTTGTTAGCACTTCTTGCGATTTTAACAATTTTTCGTGAAAAATAAAAGTATCATCTTTATCAGTATTCATATTCAATTTTTAAATTAACGTAAACCGTTTTTTGATTGATTCGGAATTCAACTTCTCAAAAGAAAGAACGACATTTAATTGAAAACAATTACCAAAATCCCAAAAGAAATATAAAACAGACTTATGACCTAACATTCTTTTGACATTGACAAATTCGGAACGCAAGACAGATGCAGTTCCCGACACGCAAGTTTACCTCCCCGAAGTACGTCGCAATCGATTGCGCAGTATGTCAATTTGACAAAAAAACATAGGACAGCGCATGCGCGAGCAGGTCGCGCATGCGCGTTTTCGCGCAAGATGGCGGGTGTAATGGCATCTCACTCGCTCGTATACATTCGATGCATACGTTTAACCCGCTTGCTCAATGCAATACGACTGTTGATGCGAAAAGTGTTACACGTTGTTATTGTTTGTAATTAATAATTTTGGTTATTTCTTATTATTTGATTTGTTTTTTTGTGTGTTTTTTAGTGTATGTGTTTGTGGTGTTACTTTTTGATATTGTTATTGTTACTAGTAGTCTTTGTTGCTTGTTTATAATATAATACGTATAAACAAAAAATATTCTAGGAACGTAACACTTTTTTACGCGATTGGACCTGCGCGGTCGTCACTAAAACCTAACTTCGGAGGGGCAAACTACGCTGACGCGAACTGTACGTTCAGTTACACTAGTCGAACCGGAGGAAGAGTCGTTTTCTATCGAGAGGTGGTGGTGGTGGAGGACATAGGTAGAAAAAATAGTATTTTTGCGTACTATCTGGGGGCACGGCAGTGCCCCCGCCAAGTCAAGCAAAAAAGCGGCACGGCCGCACCATCCTTTTCTCAAAGCAGTTCAGGCCATTTTCGACCCCTTATAACATCGTCGCCATAAAATTAGAAGCCTGGCAATTGCATTAAATGTATTACTTGTGAGATATATTGTGTTTTCATGCGATGTTTAAGTCAATTTATTTAAGCTATACAAGATTTTAATATCGATATGGTCACTATAAGATGTTGTTAGGTTAGCTAATTACTTAATAACTTAAGACAGAAGGAACCTTAAGTAGGGACTTAATAAATTAACCGACTGGGTATTTCATGGATCTCACAACTTTTTACGGTAGATGAACTGAATTGCGAGACTTGTTTTTTTTTGTTACGAGTAATGTTTTTGATGGGATGTATATATTTCTTCAACAGTATGTAGTACGCAGACCCGAAATATAGTAGAATACTAAACATATATTATAGTACGGTTGGCAACCCTATGTAATCCTGTTGTCTAACGTTTTGCCCTCGAGCCCCTGCGCAATGCGATTTTTATCCTTATTATTTACTAATTGTCACAAACAGAATTTAAAAGAAGACTTTTTTTACAGGCCAACAAAAAAACAAAGCGCTCGAGATCATTACGTAAGCAGAAGGAAGTAAGTTTATCTAAAACAAGGGAGTGGGGCCAAGCTATAGACTCGGAACATTTGTCTGAGATTACGGAAGAGGAATTAGAGGTAAGTTGAATTGTTCGTATGAAACGCATTAACATTATTTGTTAAACACTCGACTCCACCACCGACACGGCTTTATCAATTTTGATTACAAAACTCCCATTAAATTGAAACTTTATCAAGGTTGAGAGTGTTGAAACCATAGTTGTAACGGTTGAAATTGAAAATGATCAAATGAAGGTCATTCTCCAATAAGTGTTAACATAATAAATGGTCTATGATTTTGCGATTGGCTGAAACCACACACAAAAAACATTAATAATATTAGGTCATTACATATGAAATTGGCGTTTTGTAAGGGAAGAACAAAGTCGTTTTTTTTTATATAATGTATCTAATCAAAGTATGTACCATTGCTATCTATGCACTTTTGCCATCTCATAGGTAGTTCATTGATCCCTTTACTAAAAAAACCATTTGGACGGAAATCAATAAAATCTTTGAAGGCGCTTTGGGCTGTCCCGTCGGAGTTGGAATTTTTTCCCTTAGAAGTTATCCAAATTTCGAAAAAAATGGTAATCTGTTGGAGTAAGGTCCGGGGAGTACGGTGGATGTCTTAGACATTCCAATTGAAGCTCCTCTAATTTGGTAGCCGTCTGTTGTGCAGTGTGTGGTCTAGCGTTGTCCTGAAGCAGCAGTGGCCTAGAGCGATTGACCAGCCTCGGCTGTTTAGCAGCTAGCTTTTCCATAATGGTTTGCAGTTGCTGACTATAGACATCCGCCGTAATCGTCTGGCCAGATTTAAGAAAGCTGTAGTGAACGACACCGGCACTAGTCCACCAAACGCTTACAAGTAATTTTTTTTAATCAATTTTCGCTTGTGGCAGGATTTGGCTGGTTCGCCAGAGTTCAGCTATTGCGATGAGCGTTTCCGATTGTCGTAAAGGATCCACTTTTCATCACAGGAAATGATTGGATTTAAAATCCCTTCATTATTGTGGCGGTTGAGTAATGTAACGCAGCAGTCGACGCGCGTTTGTCGGTTTGCTGCACTCAATTCATGAGGTGCCCACCTTTCAAGCTTTTTCACCTCCCAATTTGCTTCAAGTGGATTAAAACAGTTTTATCACTAACACCGCAGCGTGCAGCTAACTCGGACGTGGTTTGCGATGGATCCGCTTCCACAATAGCCTTCAATTCTTCATTATTAATTTTGGTCTCCGGCCGTCCACGGGGCTTGTTCTGCAAGTCGAAATTTCCAGAACGAAAACATTGGAACCAAAAACGCACTGTGTTTTCTTTTGCGACACCGTCGCCATACACATAATTAATCCTTCGAGCCGTTTCTGCAGCACTGGTGCCACGATGGAACTCGTACTCGTAAATAACGCGATATTTCAAGTTTTCCATATTGTAAACTGACTGGCGCCAAGAAAATACCAAAAGAGGAAAAAACAAATGAATTACGGTTTTCGAAACACAAAAGCATGAGTAAATAGCTGTATAAATTTTTAATTGGAATTCCTAACCAAAGAGGAGATATTTGAGATCAAATTGGCCAGTACGACAAAACGCCAATTTCATAAATGTAATGACCTAATAGTTAGTAGGAAACCTTATTTTTAGCAGGAAGCCAATTTCTCTCGCTACTGAATTTTAATACCATTTATTTTTTTAGTATGTGGTCTCAGTTACATGACTGTTTGTAATTAACTACTTAAATACATTTTTTTAAATCCGCGTAGAAAGAAAGAATATTATATTTCAACAAACTCGTAAACTGGTTGTTCTGCCCATATTACAAGACACACAATTTTATTTTTCATTTGTTTCTCAAGTGCTTTTTTTTCTCTCAAGTGATTTCAATTCCTATAGAACGGCTTTTTTAAATTTCAGCTATGAGATGCAATCCATTTGAAGTCCAATAGTTTTGTGAATATTTAAACTGGGCTAATAAATTAAAAATCATGTTTAAATACTTATTTATATTTCATAACATTATGTACTTTTAATAAAAATTATTATTTATTTGTGTAGGTTAATTATTCCCATGCAACGCGACTGAAAGGTTTCGTGAGGTTAGACATGAAGTATCTGACTCCATTCTTCACCAGGAGATTCACTCACCAGGTAAAAACAGCTTTTACTAGATTTATGCTAAGCTCTTTTTCTGTCCTTATTCAATTTGTGATGTGTTGCTGCTATTTCAAGGTCAAACAGAAATATTATTGCTTCTCAAGTGCTGTCCTCGATGGACATTTGTATCGGTATCTTCTTAAGAACCTTAGCACTGAGTATCCAAAACATATGATTTTTTATAAAGTTTTCAAAATCCTTCCTGCATAGCCACCTTCTTTATTCCTGCTAGTGGTTCGACGACAAATACTTAGTTTCCTTTAACTTTTTGTTTTTTTTTACTATAGAAAGGCATACGTTTGACCACTATCTCACCTGATGGTAAGCGATGATGCGGTCGAAGATGGAGCACGTTTGCCTAGAAGCAACCTATTCACTCTTGTCTTAAAGACTCCCAGGTTGTAGCTATCTGGAAACACAGACTCTGGCAGGGAATTCCACTCCTTAGTTGTACGCACTATGAATGTGTTCCCAAAACTTTTTGTGCGTGTGGGTGGGATGTCCACTATGTACCGGTGGCGCATCGCCGTTCGTCTTGTGGTCCGATGATGGAACGGGCTTGGCGGATTTAAATCATGCAATTCCGTCGCACACTCCCCAAAATGCAACCGATAGAAAACCTACAGGGCAGCAACTCGGCGTCAATGCTCAAGACTTTGGAGCTTCGACTCGACGAGCCTGTCATTACCGATGATCCTCTTGGCTCGTTTTTCAATTGACTCAAGGGCATCAAGCTGGTATTTGGCAGATCCGTCCCATAGATGAGAGCAGTACTCCATACACGATCGAACTTGCGCTTGATAGAGCTTGAGCAGCTGTTCCGGCGTGAAGTACCTTTCACCTTTGCTAGGACCCCCAACTTTCTGGCAGCCACTTGAGCCTTTGCCTCTATGAAAGGGCCAAAATTGAGGGTAGATGTTAACGTAACACCAAGAAGCTCAAGTCGGTCGGTTATCGGCACGGTTACACATCGAAAAGATGGAGCTGGGTGGAATTGGCTCCTTTTAGCGGAAAAAAGACACGCTTGGGTCTTAGCAGCATTGAACTTGACCAGATTGGCATCGCATCCATTCAGAGACAGCCTGTAAGGACCTGTTGAAGTCGTTCGGTGCTTAAATTGTCAACAGTTCGGTCACGTTAAGAAACACTGCGTTAATAAAGAACCGACTTGTGCTAATTGTTCGGAAGCACACGAAACAAAAGATTGCCCGCATAAGGACGACGTAAATTTCAAGCCGACTTGCGTGGCGTGTAAACGCTTTAAAAAACCGTGTGATCATCGCTGTGAATCTCAAGAAACACTAATTACTAATAATGGATAGTTTAACCATAGGACAATTAAATCTCCATAACGATAGGGTGGCGACATCTGAGCTGGATAAATTGATTGTGGATTATAACCTTGACATAGTACTTGTACAGGAACAATATCAAAACGCGCGCTTACGTCACAAGGTAGTTCAGCTGGATTGCAAGGCGCGAGCCGGAATTTATGTTGCGCGTTCTTCGAGCTTTACTGTAACATCTATATGTAATCTCATGACGCCCCATTGCGCCGTGACGGAAGTATCATCGCCTACCCTTAAGGTTTACGTTGTGAGCTGCTACTTTCAATATTCAGACCCAGTTACTCCACATATACATAATCTCCGTCACGTCTTGCGGTCGCTGGCGGGCTGCAAAGTTATAGTGGGCGCTGACGTGAATGCATCTTCTTCCCTGTGGTATGGCAAAGTTCGGGCCACTGATTCCGAACGACGTTGTGCCGTTGAAGATTTTATTGCTGAGATGAACTTATCAATTCATAATACCCCAGACGCACCGCCTACTTTTTAAAGCCAAATGGGCGAATCTTGTATTGACGTCACATTTTCTAGTGCAGACGTACGCTTGCATAGGTGGTGTCCTTCCTGACGCGTCTTGTAGTGTTCATCGCCTGATCGTGTACGAATTTGTTCCTATGTTTACTCAAGGTTCGTCAACTTAATTGGGAATTTTAGATATAAAAGTAAGGGCGCGAATTGGGAATTCTTTAGCTCACTTTTTACTTGTCATGCCAAACACTTCACTCGCGATGGACTGTCAGCTGAGGAAGGTGCTGAGACAATGTCAGACACCTTCACGTACTGTGCTGAATTTGCTATTGGTCGCGCATCTATGACCAATATTCGTAGATGTGATTGGTGGTGTGCGATAGCTTTTACGTTATTCAACAAAGTAGTCATTACTTTGTTGAATAACGTAAAAGCTATCGCACAGCGCGCAGACAACTTAATAAGCTTAAAAAACGTAAGGTTATCGGGGACCCCCTTAATCTTGCTTTAAGTACTTATAGAGTTGCCAAGTCACGCTACAGAGCATCGGTTGAAAAATCTAAGGGTAATCTACTCCGGAAAATTGTTGATAAACTTGATAAGGAGGGTCCGTGGTCTCCTTTGTACCACGAGTTCAAGGCTAATCGTTACCTTCAACAATAGAATCGGCGGTTCTCGCATCGCGTTATCGTCTCATTCTAACCAGAGCTAATAAAATTACATAATTATAATGCATGTGTTAAATTAGACGCTTCTTTCTTGTTTCAGGAGTTAAAAGATTGTAAGAGCCAAATGACAGTTCTAACCAACCAGTGGTATCAAGCTATTAAAATATCAAATGATCGAGAAACTGATGAAGAGGAAAGTCTGCAGCAAAGCTCACATTCTAATTCACAAACTAGTCTTCAGCGAGGTGTATAAATAAATGAAAGAATCATGATAAATCGTTGAGAAATGGAAGAGATGTGATGTGATAGGATTCGCACTTTTAGTTGAATTTGACAAACACTTAAACTCTAAATAAAAGTAAAATGATAATTATATCATCATCATTTTATTTATATATCGAGATGTTTATGTCACTATTAGTTTTTAATTTCTAAGATATGATTTTAAGGTGCAAACACGTCTGGCCCCGTATAATCTAAGACAATGGTCTACGCCCTACATGTGGGACGGCCGGTAGCTGGTGTTAAGTAATTTTCCCTTAATTTATTATTTACCTAAGGCGTTTTTATTGCGATTTATATAAATTACAGATTAGTGCTTTTATTTTCACAATATATATTTACTGACATCAAGTTTGGCTTCTTCATTGTTATATTTATTGTAGTCTCAGTTTTGGGGAAACATAGGTTTTATTAAATAGAGCAATTACAAATGTATTTAGAGAATATTGTAGACGGTCGTCTGGTTCAAATACAGGATCAATTTAAATTTCCTACATGCACAGGCGGCCATTGTCCCGAAGTCATCTGTATTTGATTGAAATTAAAAGTGTCTTTTATAGTCATTAGCTCATTAGATATTCGACATTTGGGAGAAACAAATTCTACCTATTATACTATGTACTTCTAAACCTATGTATTATAGATATGTTTTCCCTGTTATAATAGGGTAGATGACTAAAAAAAACCTTATTAGCCCGTCAGATAGATTTCAAAAAAATATTGGACACGCATGTTTTGCTTTATCAAATGATAAAAATTGATGAAGATAAAACGCATCACAGATCAGGAGTGGGGGTTTGTGACGTCACTATTCTGTGAAGTGTACCGTAATGTGACGTCACACGAGTTTTGAAAGCACTATATCGTCTTAATTTTTCTTTTTCACGTAAGTGAAAAAGAAAAATAAGTGCCTGATATTTTTTGGAAATATACCTGACGTGGTCCGTCAGATTACATTTTTTTAGTCATCTACCCGTCTATTAGCCAAGTATTTATCAATTGATTTATGCCTGGTTTCTGAGGTACTTTATCGGTAATTTATCTGTCCGTTAGCGCTATTTTTCATAACGCCGGTGGTTAGTTAGTGGACAGATAACGACCGATAAAGTACCTCAGACATCTGGCACCAATCGAGCAGATCTGTAGATGCTTATTGATCGTTAAAACACATCATATCGAGAGTGTAGAGTGTCGAGCAAGTATGCAGGCACCCTTCGACACTGTTTTACATCATGTAAGATAAAAAGTTTGGTTTAGTGTCAGTGGTACAATTTTAGTAACATTCACGTTTTAGAAACACTTTCAGTTGTTTAATGTTAGTTAATATTGTATAGTGTTATATATGTTAATAATGTTATCGTTAGAACTTTAACCTTTTGACCGCCAGAGCGTAAACGCATCGGCGTCCCTCCCACGCCAAGCACAAATTCAGCGCAAATATCTAAAAAATTAAATACGGATTCCAACAGCTTATCGAAAACCAATTAATCATTGCTTTTCGTTCTATGTTTTTTAAATTAAATAATACTCGTAACGAAATCACAGAAAACTTGATTTAGTATATTTATTTTGTACTTAACAATAGTGTTGATTGCTTGTCGGCTATAGCCGACGGTGGCGTGTTGGGCACTTTTTCGTTTGTCGGCTATAGCCGACCGTGGCGTACAAAAGGTTAAATTGTGGCTTTGGATTGGTTTAGTCTCAAAACATTCAAGTTGCAAAATAACTTATGGTTGCAAAACGTTCAAATCTCATAAGATCCAAATCTCAAAATCTCTAAGTTGCAAAATATCTACATCTCAAAACGTTCAAGATGCAAAATAATCAAGTCTCAAAACATCCATGTCTCATAATATGCAATTTTTTGTATGAGTGGATGTGTAATATATTAAAAGTCACAAATTTTATTTTTTTTAAAGTCTACGCAGACGAAGTCAGAAGGTAAATGTATTATTACCTTATTTTTCTCAAAAAAATTTGAAATGCTAACTTGCTTTTTATAAACTACTAGCTTCTGTCTTCTGACTTCGTCTGCGTAGACTTTACAGCTGGCGCGCAACTTTTGTCTCATGTCATATTCTCATCCTCGGCAATACAGTATCATGGTATCCTGATAGTTCGTGAGTCTTAAACCGTTCACAATTTCAGCCCAGGAAATACTAAGACATGTTTCTGCTCTCCTGTTACTTGTGAATCTTTAGCGTTCCCAATTCTATCCCATAAATACTTTGACATGTTTCTAGTCTTCTGGTAATTTCATACTTCGACATGTCTCTGGTCCGTTGGTATTTTTGAATTCTAACAGCTCACAATTCCAGCCCCCGAAATACTTCGATATCTTTATGGTCTTCTGGTACTTGTGAATCTGAAGATAGGATTTAAAACTTGTGACTTTTAATATAATATTCCACTTACACATCCACTCATACAAAAAATTGAATATTCTACATCTCAAAATGTTCAAGTTAGAAAACAGTCAAGTCTCAAAACATCCAATTTGAACATTTTGAGATGTAGATATTTTGCAACTTGCGAGGTTTTGATATTTGCATCTTATGAGATTTGAACGTCTTGCACCCAGGTGGTGATTTTGCAACTTGAATGTTTTGAGACTAAAACCTTTGGATTCACTGGCAATCTTTGGAGGAAAACAGTTTTTTTTGAGTTATGCAAACATGAGAGTATTCAATTAAATATATTTCTTTCAGAGTTGATATGGGAGTAAATATTGGTATACCCCCCCTGTTGTGCTTTTTGCGTGTCCAATGAATGTTAAGAACGGATAATTGGAAAGTAAGAAACAAATCGAAACAATATCTAGGTAATATGATTATTACAGGAAAAAACTGGCCAAGTGCGAGTCTGACAGGCGTGCGATTTTTTTTGACATATTATTTTAACACTATAGACTTCTTATAGCTTTTCTTGTAATAGGTAAAGATCTATTACATCAATTTTTTTTCAAAATTTTTGGTTCAGTAGTTTCGGAGATAAGGGTGTGTGATCTCCGAAACTTCTGAGCCTAAAATGGTCATTTTTTGTCTAATTTCTTGAACAACTTCAAAACCATTTATTTTAAAATTATGAAAAAAAGAATGTGATTAAAAACCTCACAGTAAGCCCCTTTCATTTGATATGTCACACGATATTGTTCAAAAAAACTTTTAATTTTTTTTTTAGTTTGACCCCCATATTATAAATTTACATAATGCTTGGCTGGCTTTGGTACACATATTGTGTACCAAATTTTAACAGAATTGTTCCAGTGAATCCGGAGAAAACTGGCTGTGACAAATGGTCAGACAGACAGACAGACACCCGAGTGATCCTATAAGGGTTCCGTGTTTTGTTCGGAACCCTATAAAACAGCTTATGTTATTTGTACATTTCCTTGCAAGTAGGATTTTGATTTGATTTGAATGTTATGTGACCTATTGCGAAAATCGTTTTTAGATCCCAATAATCGGGTCATTTTTAAACACCCTGCGACAGTACATTATAGTTTGTATCTATAGGTTTATGTTTTAAATTCTGATTCCTATTTAGTATTATATTTTAGTCAAGAAATGTGATACAAGTATATTATTGAGAAAGGATTAGTATTATTAGTTACGAAACATTGGACGCCAAAGAATTACGTGTTTTTAAAACTATTACTGCAGGAATTCTATTTCAGTGCCTATAGCCACCACTTGAGGCGGAGCCTATTATGAGACAACAAACAGGCGCGGGCGTCGGTCGCAGGCCATCCGAGTATCAATGATTATTTATGATTCCAGGCTATTATAGTATTTGGTTCTGTTATGTAAAAATACACATTAAATGTGATTTAGTTATAGTTACTTATATGTACTTAAGTGTTGTTAATTAGCTTTAATTCTTTATTATTTTTTGCAAAGTATTTCTTCATAATGCATTTGTAAGTTTCAAATACTGAAATTATTTTCTTGTTTATAATTTTTTATAAATATATTTGATACATGGTGTCATATTAATTTATTGTGAAATATATTTTTAAAGGAAATTTATTAAATTAAAATGGCTAATGTAAAGAAATAGGTATTGTAATATAGCATATGTATTTTTATTTTAAATGTATAATTTTTACATTATAAAGATAGAATTAGTACTTGCATAGCTTCAGTTCAAATAGTTAAATTATAAATCATATAATGAGCCAGGCTAAGGAGCTGTAACTATTTTTTTTGTTAAAATAATACTGAAACTAACCTATTAAATGTTTGTATTACGTGCAAATGCATTTTTGTTTATTTAAACCCATTAGGATTTATTACAAAATGGAAAGTAGTATAAGTAGAAGAGTGTAATACATTTTAACTTTAAATTAATCTTCTTCATTTTCCAAATTGATGTGACTTCCAAACTTTCCATAAAGGTGTGCTTTTAATTCACCCATTTGAGATTTGAGCTCCTCACATTTTCCTTCTAGGTCATTTATTTCATTTAGCTTCTTTAATTTGGCGTCATCTAGTGATTTCTGGAAATAGAATTGCTTGGTTAAATACACTAACATAAAATGAAAAAATTGCCTAATAGCTATACAATTACAAGGATAATATTGTATTTTTAGTCTGAGTAGAACTACTTAACACAAGACACTGATTTCTCATTGCGTAATGCTGCTAAATTCTGACAATATTGATACACAATGAACTTTAAATTGTAGTTAAGTGTGATTTAAAAATTTATGAGTTGCTTTGTCCATCGAGATAGAAATGTTTAACACTTCCAGTGTTTTCTACAGAAATGTCTTATAACATTACTATTGTAGACATAGCTTTGCTTGATTTTGCAGTAAAACAAACCGACATACTAATTTTTTTACAGCTACAAGTACCTACTAGTTGGGAAGAACAAGTACAGTTTGTGCCATAGATCGGTTTGTAATGTGATTGAAAATATAAGAAGGATAATTATGTTTAATTAATGCCGTATGAATGGTGTGTATTAGATCTACACCTACCTTGAGTAAATTGAAGACACATTGTATTGATTCAATTAACTATGAGATAAATGCAACATAAACCATAATTCAACAGTGCAGATTGACATACTAACCAAAGTGTCTTCAAGCCCTTGGCAAATGAAAATTTCTCCAATGAGGTATGGGATCTTTTCGCCATCATCGGCAAGACTGAGTTCTTCTACAGCTTCTTCTAAATTCTTCATATCATTCTGTTTAAGTTTCAGTTCTTCTTTGAGGTCGTCTACTTTGGCGTTTAGACGAGCGAATTTGTTTATTTTCTGCTGATCTTCGAAAGAAATGTGAACATCTGAGTCCTAGAAACACGATGACAATTTAACGAGTGACCATAATATCTTAACATAACCTCACACGATTGTAAACTTTAACATACTGGTTGAAAAGTGCCTTTTCCAGAATTCGCCATTGTATATATGACTGCAGTGATTTTATCTAGTTAAAGAATATACACCACTTTTTCTGTTTCACCTGAAACCAAACCTAATGAAAAGCGAGTGACACTGACAGAATGAGTAATGACAGATCGACACTGAGTACTAGAGATGCGTAACTCAGGAGAGATGGATAAAAAAGATATGAATCAAGGCATGGCATGCTTTGTTTTTCGATTAAGTCGTGGAGTATAATGTAGCAGCTGTTGTAGTTGTAGACGGATTGAAGTGTGCCGAGTTTGATGAACTTTTGTTTTAATCATCATCATCTTCCTAGCCTTTTCGCAGCTGTATTGGGGTGGGCTTCCAGTCAAACCGGATTCAGCTGAATACCAGTATAAAAAAATATTTGCGTTAAAAAATAATACACAAAAATAAATGATGTATCATTGTTTCTTACTTGCGCCATAACGAAATAATGACGAAGTGGAAGTTGTTTATTTTTCTATCCTACTGTAACAACTGTTGGAGCAATTTTTTAAATTTACCCTGATGCAACTGTAGCGCCATCGTAATTCGCATTTTGACGAATATTTTTTGACACTGGCGTCTTTACTTACTCCATGGAGAATAGAGACGAGGAGGACGATCTTACATGGGGGACAAGACAAAAAGTGTTCAAACAGTTCAAAAACCTTCCAGAATGGCGCTAGCGTAGCTGCTGGGTATGGTATGATTGTACTGTTCGCATCACCGTTGTTTACCCCTCCGAAGTTAGGTTTTAGTGACGACCGCGCAGGTGCAATCGCGTAAACAAGTGTTACGTTCCTAGATTTTTTTTTTGTCTATACACATTGTATTATAAATAAATAATAAAGACTACCAGTAACAATAAAAATATCAAAAAGTAACACCACAAGTACATACACCACAAAAACACACAAAAAACAAATCAAATAGTAAGAAATAACCAAAATAATTAATTATAAACAATAACACTTTTTTCATCAACAGTCGTATTGCATTGAGCAAGCGGGTCACTCGTATGCATCGAACGTATACGAGCGAGCGAGATGCCATTACACCCGCCATCTTGCGCAAACACGCGCATGCGCGACCTGCCCGCGCATGCGCTGTATTATGTTTTTTGTCAAATTGACATTCTGCGCATTCGATTGCGACGTACTTCGGGGAGCTAAAGTTGCGTGACGGAAACTGTAGTAGTTGTAAACGGATTGAAGTGTGCTGAGTTTGATAAACTTGTGTTTTTATTTTGAACATACCATTTTCTCATGTTATCAATGTATTTATTTTTTTAATGAAGCGTTGAAAAATAATACACAAAATTGAATTATGTCATTGTTTCTTACTTGCCCCATAACGAAATAATAACGAAACGGAAGTGGTTCTTTCCTTGTTTATTTTTCTATTCTACTCCAATTTACCTTTGCCAATTTACCTAAATATTGTACGGAAGAATCTTATTCCTTGGGCCAATTTACGTGAAACTTGGTACGAATATTTTCCCAAGTAAATACTTGAGGTTGTCATTATTAGTTTTTCATAAATATCCCCAAAAGACGATTTTGGTACCTATATTAAAATTTGTATGGAAGATTCGTACCTATTCCTTGGGTAAATAAACTTGAAAGTTGGCACCTTAGTTAATAGATAGTTAAAACTTTACACAGAAAACTCATTTATAATGTGTACAAGGAATATTAAAGCATATTTTGCAAATTCAACAGCATCGTGGAACGAGATGATAAAATTTGTAAGGAACATTTTTATTTGTGGTCTGATTTACATGACACTTGATCTACTAATGATACATGATCTTTGAAATACCTTAACAAACATCTATTTCAGTATTCTCTAAAATGCTTACTTCTGAGGATTCCAACTATACAGGGGAATCGGTCTAACAAAGTCTGTATGGCAAAACGTGTTTGCTTGGTCTGATGACTTCAAAGTTTCAAAATTGTATCGTTCAAATAAATGCAGAGTTCTAAATTAGAACATTCAGCAAGGAATAAAATAGTAATATAGTACAAAAGACGCCTGATATCATTAAAAAACCGGTGCGTACAACTCCGCTCGCTGGGGGCACCCCCTGTGGGGTACGGGCCTCGGCTCAGCGGCATCGTTATCGGGAGGACAGCAAGGGACAGGCTGGTTCATGACATTATTTTTACGGGTGTTTAAAGCTAATGGCTCAGCGGCGCGGGCTGGCAGGCAAAAGACGGGGAGCAATAACAACATTGCTATTATTACTGGGACGTCGCGCTGGGCCTCGGCGGCGAGGCCGGAAGGCGGCGGATCGCGGTTTGTGTGCTTGTTTCAGAGTACTGTTTTGCCTACAGCTCTCTTGGACAAGGGTCAAGGGTGGGTGGTCGGGTTCGAGTAGGGTGTGCCGCGGACGGCGGATCCTACTGATCTGGGAGGGAGCGTATCGGGTAGCCGATGCGATTAATGGGTTCTGGTGTTTTTCAGCAGATTCGATGAAACGCTTTGTGAGGCGCTTCATGAACTGCTTGATGGTCGGGACTTTGAGATCGACATGGAGTCGCTCATTCCTAACGAACCACGGGGCACCCGTGGCCTTTCGGAGAAAACGGTTTTGGAGGGCCTGCAACCTATGGATCCGGTATGACTTTACGTGGGCGAATGTAGCACACGCATACGTCATGATGGGGCGAATGCAAGTGGTGTAAATGCGCAGCTTGCATTTCAGGGACAGCCTACCGAGAGCGAAGGCGGCACGCGAGCGCACCGCCTTAATGTGCTCATAGAAGCTGAGGTTCTTGTCTAGGATCACACCTAGATATTTGGCTCGCTCTTCCCAAGGGATCGGCTTACCAAACATCTTGATCGGTGGAAGGATCGGTGGGAGACTAGCCCGCGGCCTGCGGAACAGGACCGCCTGGCTTTTCTCGGGGTTGACCTCAATCCTCCATTTCCGAAACCAACCGCCTAGGCGGTTGGCGGACCTTTGGAGGTGTTGAGATATGGATTTACCACTCTTGCCAGAGTAGTAAATGGCCGTGTCGTCGGCAAAGAGCGCTAACTGCGACTGGGGTCCGGAGGGAATATCGCTAGTGAACAGCGTGAAAATGAGAGGCGACAGCACACCGCCTTGTGGTACGCCGGCGCGGATGGGGCGGGGGGTGGAAAGCGCACCTTCGATTCGGAATCGAAAGGTGCGGTTCAACAAATAGTCTCGTAAGATGAGCACGAGACGATCTGGCACCCCGAGTTGATATTGCTTGTATATCAGACCGTTGTGCCAGACCTTGTCGAAAGCTTTCGCTATATCGCAAAACAGGGCTCCCGTCATCAAGCCGCGTTGATAGCGGCCGTTGATATGCTCAACGATGCGGTACACCTGTTGGACGCACGAGTGAGTGGCTCTAAAGCCAAACTGCTCGTTGGGGATGAGGCTCTTTCGCTCGACGTAATCCCTGAGACGCTTATAAATAAGCCTCTCATAGATCTTGCCGAGTGAGCTGAGCAGACTGATAGGGCGGTAGGAGGACGGGGAGGATTTGGGCTTACCCGGCTTGGGAATGCCGATCACGGTAGCCTCTTTTCACTGCTGCGGAAACATGTTGTTGGACAGAGCGCCATTGAAGATGGCGGTCATCAACACGATCAGAGTCTTGGGAAAGAGTCGGACTACCCTGTTGGTAATGCCGTCACGCCCAGGGGCTTTCCTGGGTCTGAGTTAGCCAATGATCTTCTCCACCTCGTCCGAAGTGACGGGAGGTAGAGGGTCATCGGGGTCCTCGACGGGAGGGAGGGAGGTCCTACGTTTGACGTCGGCGTCCACCTCAGCGAGGTGGGCCGGGTCGACCGGGTTCGAGCTTGGGGAACACTGGGCCTCTAGACTGTCAGCCAGGCATTCGGCCTTCTCGTCGTCGTTAAACGCGAGAGTGATGTCGGGGCGGATGAGGGGGGGCATAGTGGTAACCTCAGAGGCGCGTAACTTCCTCTGAAGTTCCCAAAATGCGAGGTGGTTGGGATGGAGATCACCGAGCATCTGATCCCATTGCTTGTCACGCAACTCTTTGATGCGATTACTTACTTTACGCTGTAGGTAACGCATAAAAGCTTTGTTACTAGCACAGGGAAAAGATCTGTAGGCACGGACGGCCGCGTTCTTCTCGGTCAACAGTTCACGCACATCGTCCGGGAGTTTCCGGAGCCTCCCTTGAACATTCGTCCAGGACGGATTGTACGTGTTCCGTGAGCGAGCCGATCGCGGCCGCCGTGTCGGCAGCTGTCTCGATGTGATCTGGGATTTTATCCAAGTGATGTGACGTGGTGACTTTCAGTTTTTCACTTACTTTGCGCCAGTCAGTGATCACTCGGGAAGGAGGAGGTTGGGAGGGGTCGAATATGGGAGTGAGCTCCAGAATAACCGGCCGGTGATCCGAGTTGAGCTCGTCCACCGCCTCCACAGATTGCAAACGTAAGTTTACATTCTTGAGGAGAGCGATGTCGAGCACGTCGGGTCGCAGGTTAGGTTGGTGAGGGTAGTGAGTTGGATGCATCGGTGCGAAGACATCAAAATTGAGGGGGCTGCAAAACT
Organism: Lacanobia wlatinum; assembly: GCA_947578705.1. Taxonomy (NCBI): domain Eukaryota; kingdom Metazoa; phylum Arthropoda; class Insecta; order Lepidoptera; family Noctuidae; genus Lacanobia; species Lacanobia wlatinum. Next base: position 14,098,222 of record OX388039.1, read on the forward strand.
CGAACAGAGCTCTGTCTCTGGGATTACCCATGTGGCTATTCCAAGAGGGATGTTTGGCGTAGAGGTCCCCCGCCAGAAGGACGGAGTCGCTCAAGCCAAGAAGAGTTGAGAGGTCATTTCTGAGGGAGGGGCCAAGAGTAGAAGTGTTGGCGGGGGGGACGTAGACAGAGATGACCGTGAGGGGTTGGTGACCTGTCATGCCAAGCCGACAGACAGAGACCTCAAGCTCGGTTAGGGTGGTGGGCGGATCCATAGGGATGCAGTAGAGGGACGATTTGTAGTATATGAGAGTGTCTCCCCCATGCCATCGGGTCCTGTCGTTGCGAACTAAACGATAGTTTGCAATTTTAGGGTCCCGGTGATGGGGCTTGAGGAACGTCTCCTGCACCAGAAGGAGATTTAAGCGATGGTCGCGGAGGAAGTTGGCGATCTCATCGCGTTGGCTTGTAAGGCCATTGGAATTGAAGTTATCCGGAGGGACTTCGGTCTAAACCTACGTGTACCTATTTGGGACCTAGACATGAAGGCGTTCATAGAGGCTGATGAATGAGACCACATCACTGAAGTCACGGTATACGGCACCGTGCTCCGTGATGTTGGAGGCCTTCAGAGCGCTTTGCATCTCCATGGCTCTGGGGGAGTAGAAGGCCTACAAGGCCTTCTACTAGGCCTTCGAAAGGCCATATTGATGTGAATGGCCATTTCTGGCGCATTCTCGAGAATGGGATGTGCGGGGGCTTTTGATGTAGCCTTTGGTGGTGGGGGGGGGGAGGAGTGGCTGCCTGAGGGGCGGCTGCTCCGACGGCGACCGATGGTCGGGGGAAGGGTTGGATGGCTACATCCATTAGGGCCGGAATGGCCGCGGAGGGTTTTTGGGCCGCAGGGGCCTGGGTCTGGGTAGGCGCGGGTCCGAGCGCCGGGAAATGGGCCCTATGGTTCAGTGCGTTCCATGGGCTGGGGCGCTGAGGGTATAGGGCCACGGGGGGTTGGGTCGTGGAGGCTTCCCTCTGCTGGCGAGCGTTTGCACGCTTTGCCAGTTTGGGAGCGGACGACTTGGGGGCCTTGGGACAACCACGGTAGTTAGCCGGGTGCCCAGCCTCCCCGCACAGCACACAGCTGGGCGGGTAGGCGCATTGAGAGTGGTCCTTGGGACGGGGACAGTCAGGGGTGCTATGGTCACCCAGGCACTTGACACAGTGCGGTTTGCCGAAGCAATTGCGCTGGGAGTGGCCGTCAAGCTGGCAGTTGTGGCACTGGCCAATAATACCGCTACGGTGGGGCTTTTCAATTTTTAAACCCTCCAAGAAACAAATCTTGGAGATTTTAAAAATCGGGTGATATTTCTCGTATGTTGGGTTACAGACGATGAGCACCATATTGTATGGTGCTCCACCACGGCGGTGCATGCGGTGGACCGCAGCGACCGGGATGCCCTGGGACTTGAGATCATTGCTGATCTCTTCGGGGGTGATGGCGTGAGGGACATTTCTCACGACCACACGAACTAGCTGTTGAATACTAATAAATGAAGGTACTTTCCTTGCTACAAGGAGTTTATGCAACTCCCTGTAGTCTTGGGCGGTCGATACCTGGACCTTGATCCCGTTTGCCACTACAAGGGCATGGGAGAATTGGATGTGGCGCTCCTTGCAAGCGCCCGAAACTTCCGTCCACTTCGCCGCTTCATGAATGAAGAGGGGTGGCGGAGACTTCGTCTTCTTGACGAGCGCCGGGTTGGTCTGGGTGGCCGGGGGGGCAATGGCCATCGGGCTGGGGGGACGGGTCGCCTGCTGGGAGGTGCTGGCTTTGGGGACTGAGGCTGCGGAGGTCGAGGCAGCGGGGGAGGCAGGGGAGACAGTCGGGATCACTGTCTTTCTTGCTTTTGGGGCGGACTCTGTAGCGGTGGAGCTCTTCTTCTTCCGCTTTCCTTTACCCACAAGGGTAAACTCTGCGGAAGAGTCGGAGGTCTGCGAGTCGGTGCCGGACTCGTAGTCCATGGGGGGGGGGGGGGGGAGAGGGAGAGTCTGGCTCGAGAGTGAGCGGGGTGCTCTCGTGGACGTCACTGAAGTCAGTGACGTCACAGGGAGTTTGAAAGGGGGGGGAGGGGCCCTGAGGGGGCTCGGGGGAGATTGTCACACGCGGCGGTGTGTATAACCCACTATTGTGGGATGTCGCTCACTATGCGGATCAGTTCTTGGTTTGGATGGTCCTCGAGGAGTTTTTGGTTGGATCCAAAAGGATCTCGTCCACGCCCATATTGGGAGACAATTTAAAAAGGTTGGGGGAAAGAAAACATATGCCTTAGGGGCAGGGGAGGGAACCTAATCCTACAACTCCTAACTAGTCCTAACTCCCCGGGTGGGAGTTCCCGGGGATGTGTACCCTCCTTGTCGGGTGAAGACAGGGAGGTGAGTACCTACGGTGTACCCTAAGCTTGTGATCTCGCTGCCAGTCTTATTGTGCAGCGAGTCCTTATGGGTCTTGCGACCGACCGACGAAGCTGAAAAAAAGCGGGGTTAAGTAATTGGTCGCGACAAGGAGGCCCCCCAAGGCCGCGGGTCCAATACGCTTCCGACTTGACCTAGGCCCTGATGGGGCTAGGTCGGTGTGTCGGGTCAACACCCACTCGGCTTCGTTGGCACCGTAAGGTATCCACCGAGTGACCACAAGAAACGTGGATTTACCCAGAAGGGGTCACACGTTTCATGACAATAACCCGTATGAGAATCAGATATCACTCGGCTGCCTTGAAAAAGGCAGCGTCGGATCAGAGGCGTAGTCGGCGACCACAGTGACGTCACGGCGAGCGAGACGAGCAGGAGCGAGTTACGGAGCGGCTGGGGGGAACGTCCGTCACGGTCGGGAGGCGCGCGCGGAATACACAAAATGCGTAAACAAGTTTCCGTATAACTCAGATGTACTGCAGTGACAGTAACTGGATGTGCCTCGACACTATTGTGGGGAAAGTGGGTTTTTTATTATAAAGTGTTTAAGTAGTTTTTTAAAAGTGGTTTTGGATTTAGATTCTATAAGATCACTCGGTAATTTATTAAATATTTTAGATCCTTCGTACATAATAGTTTTTCTTCCATAGTTTTTTCGGGTTGGGTGTAGTTTTAAAAAGTTTTGTTCACGTCTGAGTTTCATTTTGTGTTTTTTTTTAATATTTTTTGTAAAGGTTTTGTTTGTGTGTATATTTTTATTAAGTACTAGCTGACCCGCGCGGCTTCGCTCCCGTCAACTGGCTACTCTACCTGCCGACCCTAACCTACCTACCCTACCTACCCTACCTACCCTACCTACCTACTTACCTACCATACCAACCTACCATAGCTACCCTACCTCACCTACCTTACCTACCTACCCTACCTACCTGCCTACCTACCCTACCTACCTGCCTACCTTCCCTAGCTACCTGTCTACCTACCCTACCTACATACTCATTTTTTTTTGTATTTTAATTCTTATTATGCTATTCCGGACGAAGGAATTAGTCTTCGTCCCGAATAAAACACAAAAACTATGAAAATCGGTCGAGCCGTTCTCGAGTTAGTTAGAATAGTGTTCGAACAAACCCGACTTTGAGAATTTTGCTATGTTGTGAAAGATTCGACCTTTTTCTAGAAGACATTTTTATATCAGCGAGACAGAAATAAAACGTAAAAAACTTTTTTAGAAAAAAGTTTTTTATTTTACAGTTTTTAGTGGTACCTGCGTACCCATTCACAGAGTACTGGCGTGATGTTATGTTATGAAAATAAAACTTACTAAGTGCTTTCGGAGTAAAGGTCTCGTCAATACGAATGAAATAAGCCCAAACACTTGGTAGTTCCTACATGCCGATGTGGAGTTCCCTTGACTCTGTGTCGTCTCCATCATCAGGTCTGATCCAAACTTTCATTCTTTTGAATCAGTATCACCCGATATACACACGAATATCAAGTTTTTACCAAATACGTGCCTACAATTTTCGAGAGTTGCCCTCGATTTCTCAGGGTTTCCATCATCAGATCCTGACGTGGTGGCAATGGGACCACACGGGAAGCACCAGCTTTCAAATAAAAAAAGAATCATGAAAATCGGTTCATCCAGTCGGTTAATATGAGGTAACAAACATAAAAAAAAAATACAGTCGAATTGATACCCTCCTCCTTTTTTTGAAGTCGGTTAATAAACTGAAGGAAGACGGACAGTTTTATTAATAAATAGGGTTCCGTTAGCAACCTTGGTACGGAACTCTAAAAATCGACTTGGTTCGCACGAATCAAGATCGTAAGCGAAGGCTTAAATTATAGGGTCCCATTAGCAACTTTGGCACGGAACCCTATAATTTGCCTTGGCTCGCAAATCGAACCGTCTGATACTTACCACGAATTAAAAACTTAGTTGCGGGCAACCTGGGAGTCTTTAAGACAAAAGTGAATAGGTTGCTTCTAGGCAAACGTGCTCCATCTTCAACCTCATCATCGCTTACCATCAGGTGAGATAGTGGTCAAACGTATGCCTATCTATAGTAAAAAAAAAATCTACTCCGTATCACCTTACCACAGAGAACTAATGATAACTCGGTTTGACAGTTACTGTGAAATCGTGTTGTCATTCATTCTTAGTTCGGGTTCGGGATTAATCGTAAGTCTGTAGGTGATACGGAGTAGAATGCGTCCGCAACTAAGCCCGAAACTACGGAGGCTCGGACTTCGGACTTAGAGAGTAGCCCCACCAAAATCGATCGCTCCCGTCACCGTGACCACCTTTGGTACGGTACCTTATTATTATTAGCCTTGTTTCGCAAATCGAACCGTTCGTTGCTTCGCTCTAAACGGAATCAATCGCGGAGGCCTTAGAAGTAGGGTCCTGTCAGCACCTTTGGTACGGAACCCTACAGGCCTGATCCGCAAGTCGAACCGTCCAGTACTTCACAAAACTACTGAGTTCTAAATCAGTTTAAGACTCTACGATAAAAGCACTTTAAACGAAACCAGCACAACTCAGAGATTTAAGCAATTTTGGCTCCTATTCGTTTAAGACCTTCCAGAGACCAAACCGAAATTCCTACGAACTTCGACAGTGTTTAATAATCGTGTGAGGTCATTCTCCAGCGGAAAATCTTAACACCGCAATTCAGAAAAACGCGTCATCAGTGCAACGCCATCTATCGACCATGTAAACTGACAAAATATTTGGCAGCAGAAGACGTTAAATAAGAAGCCCGTATGTAACGATAAATAACGATAAGGTATTAAAATGTTTACTTTTATTTTGCTACGTCTACGTATTAAAAGTTTCACAAATAACTCAATGAATGTGTTTTGGTGTAACATTCATGCTTTCATGCATTTTTTGGTTCCTCAATAGATGGCACTCTGACTGATCAGAACACAGTAGGAAGTTTCTTACCATTTTTTTTTTTTTACTATTTATAGGCTCGCGTTTGACCACTATCTCACCTGATATATATATTGAATATTTACTAAACTAAATATTCAATATAATTTTAATTTTGTGGATTGATTGTAACGATAAATAACGATAAGGTATAAAAATGGTCACTTTTATTTTGCCACGTATTAAAAGTTTCACGAATACAACACAACAATTTTGAATGCTTTCGTGCATTTTATTTTTTTCTCAATAGATGGCGCTCTGACTCATCAGAATACATTAGGAAGTTTCTTCCTAAACTTAAAAATTCAATATCTTTTGATTTTGTGGGTCGATTTTGATGAAATAAACGCTAAATGTTACTCGGGTTATCACTTAATATTTTTAAGTACTTAGATTTGCAATCCAATCTGTGGTTTATGCGTGATGCTCCCACAAACGCACAGACAAACAGACAAACAGACAAAAATTTCAAAAATTGCATTTTTGTGTTTTTTACCTTTTTCCTGAGTTTCCTGTGTAATTTTCATGGAAAAATATTCAATGTACAGACACGGTTAGTCTACGATTTTATTATATGTATAGATTTTCCGAATTAGTATTGTTAAGAGCTTGGGGTTCGTGACAATAAAAACAGCCGATAAATTAACCAAAAATGACACTTTAATTTTAACACTAATTAGCACTTTAAACACACACTAATTATAACACACAATCGCACTACTGAACACTTCACTTCACTATAATTCGCAGTTGAAGATCGCTCTCGAAGTTATCGCTTGTATCACCAATTCAATACTGACTGCAGTCGCCGGATGTCCGCCCTTTATATACCGACAGTTGTTTCTAGAACTTGCGGACTGTCGGGACCAGTACCGGTCCCGACTGACCAGGTGTCGAAACATCGAGGATATTCTAGCATAGAAAAGTCTAGAAACATCTTGACTCCTTTGATCTGGTTAGTTTCCGCTACTTGATACTAGATGGCGTTAGCAGCACGTAAATGTCGTTATGTACCCAGCATTAATTCTGGCGCGTAACACTGCCCCCTCCTAAGATATGCTCGTCCCGAGCATTATCGGCCCCATAATAACGTGCCAGTCGATCCACATGGACGATCTTAGGAGCACTTCTTATACCTTTTTGTATACGGTAGGTCACGTCATTGAGTTTTGTCACAATCCGGTACGGCCCATCCCATTTAGCTTAAAGCTTAGGAGATTTCCCTTTACTGCGAACTGGATTGTGCAACCACACTAGTGAACCTTCATCGAAACCTTTATTGTTCATGTTGCGGTCATAACGGGTTTTTATCTTTTCAGACATTTGCTGGCCCGATTCTCTGACGTGCTCATAAATGTCATTCATTTTGTTCCGCAAGTCATTTGCATAATCGATTATACTGCGTCCGCATCAGGTGGTATTCCGGTGATCAGGTCTGCAGGCAGCCGTAATTCTCTACCAAAGTTTGCGAAAGCTGGTGTCACTGATGTGCTTTTGTGAACAGCACTTCGGTATGACAACAAAAACGGTTGCTTGTCCCAATCGCGATACCGTTTTTCCACAAATTTTGCCAAGTATCTCTCCAATGTCTGATTGAATTGTTCCACCATTCTATCCGATTGTGGGTGGTAAGAAGTTGTTCTCGTCTTATGAGTACCCATAACTCGGCAAGTTTCCTGGAATATTTGTGACTCAAAATTCCTTCCTTGACCTCCAAGGGTACTCAAAAACGACAGAAGACTTCATGAACCAGTTTATCTGCAACTGTTGAAGCTTCTTGATTTGGAATGGCGAAGACTTCCGGCCACTTAGTGAAGTAATCTATTACAACCATGAAATACTTGTTACCACTTTTACTTTCCGGAAACGGTTCCGCAACATCCAGAGCTATCCTTTCCCATGGTGCACCAACATTGTACAATTTCAATGCACCTCTGCTACGAGTCTGAGGTCCTTTTACAGGCGCACAACTTGTACATTTGCGAGACCAGTCCTCGACATCGTCACGACAATGAACCCAATAAAACCGTTCCCGTATCTTCAGTAGAGTTCGTTTAACTCCCATATGGCCTCCTGAACAACCCTCATGGTACAGCTGTAAAACATCCGGTACCTTAGCTTTAGGGACAATTTGCAAATGACAGCTGTTTCCCCGAGCATTTTCCCATTTACGGCACAGTACTCCATCCTGAATTACTAAGCTGTCCCATTGGGCCCAATAGCTTTTCGTGATCGAACTCATCGCTGAGACATCACTCTACGAGGGCTTAGGAGCCCTGGCCTTCATCCACGCCAGAATCGGCTTGATGTCCGAATCTTCCTGCTGAGCACGTTGTAGGGTTTCCTTCCACTAGTTGCTGAGGTCTGTCCTGAGCATCCTCACAGGTACAACTTCTTTACCCTCTTGCCTAGTACAATGCTTGCAGTCTTCAGGGCAAGGTCTTCTTGACAATGCATCTGCGTTGCCATGAGATTTCCCGCTGCGATGTTCGACCACAAAGTCGTATTCCTGCAGTAGTTCAATCCATCTCGCAACTTGTCTTTTTGGATTTTTAACTGCAATAGCCATTTCAGTGCAGCATGGTCAGTTCTTAGGTGAAATTTCCGCCCAAGCAGATATTTGCTAAAATGTTGCAATGACTTTACCACAGCAAGCAATTCCCATCTCGTGACGCAATAATTCCTCTCTGGTTTTGACAAAGACTTGCTGAAGTACGCAATCATAACCTCTTGATCGACATTCCGTTGAGATAACACACCGCCAAGTCCTATGTCACTTGCATCTGTGTCAACTATAAATTCCTTGTTGGTATCAAGATACCCCAAAATAGATGTTTTGCACAAACGGTCCTTTAGCTCCTGGAATGCGATGTCACAACTTTCATCCCAACAGAAAAGTCGCTTCTCCTCAGTTAGCTTATGCAGCGGTTTGGCTATATCTGCAAAGCTCTTGACAAATCGCCGATAATAGGAGCACAAACCCAAAAATGCTTTGACCTGCGTCTTGTCTTTTGGAATTGGCCAATCCTTAACAGCGGCGATTTTCTCTGGATCCGTGCGGATACCTTCTTCCAACACAACATACCCTAAAAAGCTAACTTGCCGTTTGAAAAATGAACACTTTTTCGGACTCAACTTGAGGTTGGCACTCTGGATCTTCATGAGCACGCGTTCCAGGTTTTGAGATGCTCTTCAAACGTACAGCCTACGATGATGATGTCATCCAAGTAGACAAGGCAGGCATCACCAATCAACTCGGTTAGTACAAGTTCCATCAACCTTTCAAACGTTGCCGGAGCGTTACACAATCCAAACGGCATAACTTTAAATTGCCACAGACCCTTGCCTTACGAGAATGCAGTTTTCTCCTTGTCCTTCGGGTCAATTTCTGGCATATATATAGATTCACAAGTAACAGGAACTAGAATCATGTCAAAGTATTTTTTGGCTGAGGTTGTGGGCGCTAAAGATTTATTATGTACCAGGAGACCAGAAACATGTCGAAGTATTTCCAGGGTTGGAATTGTGAGCGGTTAGGATGCAAAAGTACCAGGAGATCAGAAACATGTCGAAGTATTTTCGGGGCTGGAATTATGAGCGCTACAGATTCACAAGTAGATACCAGAAGACCAGAAGCATGTCAAATTATATTTTCGGCAGGAATTGTAAGCGCTAAAGATTTTTGAGTGGTTAGGAATCAAAAGTACCAGGAGAACAGAAACATATAGAAGTTTTTTACGGGCTGTAATTATAAGCGTTAAAGATTCACAAGTACCAGGAGACCAGAAACATGTCGAAGTAGTTCCGGGTCTGAAATTTGGACTATAAAGACTCACAAACTATCAGAATAAAGAATCATGAAGATGAATTTCCGAGAATGAGAATATGGGCCAAAGAAGTTACACGCCACCTCTGAAGTCCACGCAGAAGAACCCGTGGGCGAAGTGCTAGTCATAAATAAAATGTAGTGTCGCTGAGAACTATGTATTTCCCACCACGCGCCACTCTGCCCTTCTCACTCTTTCTCTATTGTAACGTTGCACGTTATTTCTATGGCAAACTTCATAAAAATAATCTAGCAACATTTAATTGGAATTAAAGTGGCAACGTTTTTAGCAATGACATCTGCGCGCTGATTGGCTATGTCACCGTAAGATGCCATATTGCACGAGACAAGGCTTTATAAGGGCCTGCACGTTATTTCTCGGGAACACATCAGCTGAAGCGAATAGTCATATAGTACTCCTTAAAAGTCTAGATCCTTGCTAGTTACTACTTGAAATCGTAACTCTAAAAGTTATGTGTGCAGAACCCCAGACCGGGTTCCTTCCTGCCTACATCTTCCTCCCTACTTCTCGAGGACCGTCAAGATCCTGTCTACGCCCACACCAGCGTACAGCACTACAAGCGCTGCGCCTAAGCCCAAGCTCCGGTGGACCTTAACCCTACCGCAGTTGCTGCAAGGGAATGGCTGGACAACCCTGGTGCCTACGACCCGGAACCAGAATTGCCAGCACCCCGCTACCTACGTCTTGAAGACCTGCAGGACAGTAGTGTTCCTTGGGTGGTCTAAGTAATAGGATAAGATTTAACTAGTTTATGTGCTGTTTCTAAAGCGTTATCTTTAAATATTACATTCCTATCATGACCAAAACTTATGGCACTCTTAAAAGCAGAGCAATATTCAAAAATGTCTGTTTTGAACGACATTTGGCACATGGACATTCCCCACCAACAGTTATTTTTTTGTATTAATTTTATCTTTTGAACTGTATTTTTACACCATAATGTGTCAAAAAAATAATAAAATGGGTTTTACGTAACATTAACATTTTTAAACCACATTTTTGCAAACAGTTTATTGAGGAATTGTTATAAGAAGCCACAACATATTACAATATTGCAGAAACTTATGCGTCTTACCTTAGCAATGTTTATCATCACGCTATATTTTCAAGGAACTGAGCAGCAAAAAACCATGACATAAATAAGATCGGCTATTTCAATCGATTGTCAACAAAAGTCATAGACCATCGGTTTAAAGACTGCCTTTCGAAAGAGGCGGTGTGGGTTCGAATCCAAACAGTCATGATTATAGAGGAATTATTAATTAATTTCTTTTCTCTTTTGATTCTTACTAATATAATATTTTCATACATTAATCACATGTTTTTGCATTCATCTGCATACGCAACGATGGCATTACGGGTATCTGCATTCGTAATGCAGATACCCGTAATGCCCATCTATTGTCCCAAATAGTACTGACGACAGCATGAGAATTGCGTCAAAACATATTTTTTAGTTATTAGTGGTACTTTTAAAACGCAAAAAAGTGATTCTTTTAATACCTTAAAAATTATCGTTCTGAATGAATTCCTATTAATAAAAATAGAACCAACTCCGAACTGATATTTTGACGCTTCAACTTCAGATTCCATAGATGGCGTTACGCATTTGATCTCATTTTTTGAATCGCGGTGTTAAGATTAGAATATTCGTCAACAGGCGTGCGCTTAAATTTGCTAAGCTCAATTTGAGTTGCTCAATAACGAATCTTTACGTCGTTGTCACGTCATACCACCTGCGAGCCGCTGGCGAAGTCCCATGATAGAGGAGTCGCGAAATGTGTTGAATTAGATTGTTTATCAGATGGCCCGACGCCATAAAGAAGGCTGTTAGAGGCAGCATGCACAGAGTGGTCCACGCAGCAGAAGACCGCATGGATACGCGTCGTGTGTGGTCGCGATCTTCCGCATTGAAGGAACGACGGAGAATAAGAAAAATGCGAACATAATATGAGAAGGCCACTCAAATGCGCATTATTTTACGAATGTTGTTAAAAATTGCTGATGGCATACATCACTATCAAGAAGATAGTTAGGTTATTTTAGAAGATAGCCTGTGTTGTCCCGTTGCTTTAGCATTAATTCATTACTTCTGTGAACGGGGAACCCACCGACCAAGCAGACTATCAATACGGATAATATTGACAAATGTTTCCATATTTCCATGAAAACGCCCATGGGAGAAAATAATAAATGACATCCGATTAAGTTTTATGATTGGTTTTTTGATATAATTTGATTTAAATGCAAAGGCACTCGGTTGAAAGTCACACATATCCAACAAACTGTCATAGTAGTCAGCTGAAATAAGATTTCGGCTGATTGCTCCGGCATGGCTAAAAACTGTTCAATGCCCAATGAGCCCATGATACGTTGTGACCAGCTCAGGGCAAAAAATTACCCGTTGTGGGACTCACCCTCCAGTGGATCATGGGGAACTGTAGATCCCCAGGCAATGACGCCAGAGACAAACGCGAAGAGAGTTTCCGAGACGGTACTGCTGGACCCGTACTCATTTCTCTTCCTACCTTTCTCACAGATTCGTACATGAATTTGCCAGATATCAACTGAACTTTAGAACAACAAGTGGTTACAGTTTACAAATTACAGGCAGTCAAAACTGGCAATGTCAAGGCTATACACGCGACTAACTAAACGACTTCTCAACCGACGTAGAAATACGCTCCGAATAATAATAGGTATAATTACGGGTCATTCAATCAATTCAATTCAATTTATTTATCCAAGTGACTCATTTGTTAGTAATAACGTATCTTATTTTAGTAATTAAGATTATTTTATTAACAACAAATTACACAGCACACACAATGACAACAAACATATATAGTACAACATATACAGCGGCAGTCTGCCCAACACTTCACCCGATCATTGCCCCCTAAAAAATATATTTTCAACATAGGCGCTGCAGCACGATGGATCGATGATTTAAAGAAGGTGGCTGGCAGCGAATGGATGCGGACTGCACAAGACCGGGATAGTTGGCGTTTGGAAGGTATGCGGTACAGAGAGTAAAGTCCCGCAAACCTCCGTTGAAAAGGGAGGATCCTCCTAACAGACAGTTGTTGTGTCTGGCAGGCAACTGCCCGATAGTTAATCTTCGGGCTGATGTATATGTTCAAATCGCACGGTAAACTCTACTTGCGCGATGCAGGATTTCAATGTAGTAGTTTGCTGCTAGTTGGATAGATGGCGTCGCGCTTCTTTTTGTTGCGATGTAGATTTTCTTCGTTGGTTTTTCTTGTGGCGGCATTGATGCTGCTACATCACTCCCCTTTGGAGACCGGAGGTAGATAGTGGATGAGTCGTCCATGCATCTTGAGATGCTTGCCAGGCCAGTGGAAGGTTGGTTCCAGTGAGTCGAAACCGGAAGTCGTAGAGTTCTCGGTGAGTCGGAACTGTCTGCGGTGCCCCAGTGATTCGGGGTGATGAGATCCCAGTGAGTCGGGATGATGCTGCAGGCTCCATTGAGTCGGAGTAGTGCTGCTGCTGGCTCCAGTGAGTCGGAGCGGTGCTGTGCTACGTAGTGACGTGACTGCTGGGGTCGACTAGGAGAGACTCTTCATGTGACTGGCCGAAGGTACAGTGTGCTTGCCAAGGTCGCTAATGAGGATGATAAAGGCTGAGGATGCTGACCAGGAATGCGCGGGCACTGCATGCTGGTGGTCAGGATACCCGTAGAAGCCGTGGGTACTGGCTGGCTGTATGACTCGCTGCTCGAGAGCTTGAGGTCACGATGAGGAAGTGATGATGACGTCACGCTGAAGTAGTTGCACGAAGGCTGCGCTGACGTTCAATGTCGAGGGTTACCAGTTTAGAGGTAGCGGAACAGAGAGTAAAGTCCCGCAAACATCCATTGAAAGGAGAGGATCCTCCGACCAGACGGTTGTTGTGCCTGGCGGGCAACTGCCCGATAGTTAATATTCGGGCTGATGTATATGTTCAAATCGCACTGTAAACTCTGCTTGCGCGATGCAGGATTTCAACCTAGTAGTTCGCTGCTAGTTGGATAGATGGCGTCGCGGTTCTTTTTGTTGCGATGTAGATTTTCTTCGTTGGTTTTTCTTGTGGCGGCATTGATGCCGCTACAGGCGCTCTTTGGGGGGCTTACTTTTAGCAGTGGACAGCAATTGGCTGAAATGAGGATGCTGATGATAGGCGCCATAGACAGCCCTATGTGCAAATGGGAATCTAAGTGCGTATAACGGAATCTCAACTCTACTCTCTCCGTTGCGGGGGTAGTCTTTTCTTCTGGATAGAGTTTCCCATTTCAATTTTTATGTAGCTCCATCGCCCTAGAAACTTTCTTCATATGAATAGAAAAGCGTTATCATTAAACGTTTCTCATTACGAAAAATTACTAGGGCTAGTCGGCGCTTTTAATAGAAGAGGTGATACAGCCAATGCCTTGCATTCTAAGAGAGTCAAGCAATGCTAGAAGTTGACTGTTCGTATGTCTTATCTCAGCGATCTTACCTAGCGACGTCATTTTAATATACGACATACACGCAAACGAAGTCGCGGGCAAGAGCTATCTATCTTTTTCTAATTTTCTAATGTGTAAAAATCTCGGATCATAGTGTTTGTTATCGAACTCCTCCGAAATGGCTTGACCGATTATTATGAATTTTTTTGCGGGGTCAGCTAGTATAACTATATAAGACTCTTGTCCTAACCAATTATTCCAGCTGACATCGAACTCACCTAAGCTACGTAGCTTATCATTCAACTAACCATTTAAATACCTAATTACCTATTATTAACGCTAAGGCATTACTGGTAAATGTGTAGGTACAAATGTAATTAACTGACTGCAAATGATTGAAAACAAATAAAAAATTATCATTGTCAATCAAATCTGGTCAATTCATGGGTACCTAATGTTTGAAAAACTGCCTCATTTTTTCGGTTGACGACCTATTTGTGTTAATATAAAGAAACTTAAACCTATGTTAGTGTTATGTTGTGCAATATCTTATTTGGATTATTCACTCAAAGTTCAAGTTATTTCACTATTTTTTTTACTTGGATACTGATTTGGATTGATTCGAAGATTTAAATGTATTATAAGTCCAATTGCCACTTTTTGCAATGGTAATTAAATAATAAAATATTTTCAGAACTCTCGTAAGTACGCGTTTACACTTTCGCTGCCGGAACCGAAAGAAGAGGATTTTGTAAATAAATTAAACTCTCTTAATTAAGTTAACTCTCTTTCTTTCTTTTAATAAATTTGACCTGGTTTTATTCGTCACATTATATTAAAAAAAAGCAAAAAAAAAAATTTAAACCGTCAGATTAACGATACCTCTCAAAATAATCGTCAGATTTTTGGCAAACATGACTGGAACATTAAACTGAACCTCCTGTACAAAAATCTGACACGCTCGAGTATTGCAATATGGCGATTTTTTTTGCATTTTCAGAAAATCTCTACGAGCTTGCGTCACTTCCGAAACGTCATTCTTTAGAATGGGAGCATTTTTAGGGTTCACTTAACATCCCCTCTGAATATCTGAAGCGCTCGAAAGATTTTTTTTTTCTCTATATTCTACCTTTCTTCTATTCTTCTGGATAGCCAATCCCACCACGCAAGTCGGCAGATGAACATACCTTTAGTATCAGAGACACGTTGGAGCATCTAAACTATAAATATCTGTTTTTTTTTTTACATTTTTGAAAATCTTTGGACGCTTTCCCCACCACTGAATGGAGAAACATTACAGAACCTTTTATTCTTCTTATCATCTAAACTACAAAATGTACTAGGTCCCCACACGCTCGAGTAAATTCACATTTAGCATCATTGCCTCCCCCTACTATTACATTCATTAGACATAATCACAACAGATCCGTGGAATAGGCCTACCAGGGAACAACGTTAAAAAAAAGGCGCTAAGTACTCAAAGGTGGCGTGGAAACGAATTCATATTATGACGATTACAACTCTTCCAGATTTTTGAATCGTTATATCTCAGAATCGGTGGCTCTTAGGAAAAAAGTATTCAGACATTTTTTATACATAATCTGATCTACAATTTTTGTCTGAACTAATTATATGATAAAACTTACCGTTTCGCTGAAAATCGCTAAAAGCCCATTTGTGTGACCTCTGACCCCATGTTTCTTTTTTCCAGGTATCGGATCGGTGAGGACTTTTTAGATTTCATTTATGATAGTGATGATAGTGGTTTGAACAATCCTACTCATTTTGAGCTGGGTGCGAATTATTGTACCCACGGATGTCTAAATTGATCGAGAGTGAGAGTGAGAATCGGACTAGTGTTTGTTCGTGAATATTAGCGATTGCTCTGTACTTTTTAGGGTTCCGAAAAAAAAGTCTGTCTGTCACAGCCAGTTTTCTCCGGATCCACTAGACCGATGCTGTTGAAATTTGGTACACATATGGACTTCTGTGACCCAAACACGGACGCGTTACGTAAATTATTAAATTTTTAGTATGGGGGTCACTTTTGGGGGTCAAACTAGAAAATTAAAATCAATCAACAATATCGTGTGACATATCAAATGAAAGGGCTTACTGTGAGGGTTTTAATTATATTTTTTTCATAATTTTTAAATAAATGGTTTTGAAGTTATTCAAGAAATTAGACGAAAAATGACCATTCCCCCCCTTATCTCCGAAACTACTGAGCCTAAAATTTTGAAAAAAATGGAGATAATAGATCTTTACCTAAAGATTACAGGAAAACCTATTAGAAGTCTGTAGTGTTAA
Organism: Lacanobia wlatinum; assembly: GCA_947578705.1. Taxonomy (NCBI): domain Eukaryota; kingdom Metazoa; phylum Arthropoda; class Insecta; order Lepidoptera; family Noctuidae; genus Lacanobia; species Lacanobia wlatinum. The sequence continues at coordinate 14,114,212 of OX388039.1, forward strand.
AAAACATGTTAAAAAAATTTATTCGTTCGGAACCCTTTGCATGCGATTCCGATTCGCACTTGGCCATTTTTTTTTCTGTTTGATTAGTTTGAATAAGATTTCTCAGTTAATAGTATTGTATATTGTTTTTCGTTATTTCCTTACATTTATAGGTATTGTTGTTTCTGTTAATTTCTCATAATAGCAGCAGAGCTTATTAACATTAATGGGAAATTAATTAGTCTTACTATTGCTCCAATAGTAGGTGACGGCGCATGCCTTTTTCGTTCGCTTTTTATTGGTTATATGGCATACAATATAGATCACTGGAAATTCGTAAAGAAATTGTTGGTCATTTGATGCAAAATTGGAATGAATATGCTAGTAGTAATGGAGACACTTATATGACTCGACTCAAGCTGAAGAAGTTAAGGCTTGTATTAAAACCTCAACTCTATGGCCCTTAATAAAAAAAACTCTATCTTAAAAAAAAACATGCGAGTGCATTTGAAAGACGATATTTGTGCTGGACAATTTTCTAGTCTCCTTCTTAAAATAGGGAATGAAGAATACCCTGTAACTGCGTGCAAGATTACAATTTCAACAGATCTTGCTTTAGTTGATTGACAATCTCATAGCCCAAAATATACCCAGACGTCCAGAACCTACTTAGCAAACCTATTTTTTGTGTTTTTTTAAGGGTTGGAAATCATCAAATGACTCCTACCACTCTGGGCGGAACAGAACTTAATGACTAAAATGCACCGTGTTCCTCTTAATGCCCTTTGCGTTCCAGGGCCGCGATGACGCATTCGAACAAATTCCGCAACGTGTTTATGTGAACGTGCGATTTTGACACTAAAGAACGATCAGGCCGCTATCATTATTGACACTTTGTTGATGTCGTTCGAAGGATCAGGATACCAGTACAAATCTGTGGACATATATTGTGTGTATTCACTATCCTATGGAGTTCTTTAATACACTCAACCCACCTGATCTTCCGTCTCACACACTTATAAGACGGTTTAGTTATTTTAGTAGAGACCCTGTGTTGTACCGTTGCTCCATAACATAAATTCATTTTTTCTCTGTACGGTGGTCCCATCGACCTTTGGTACCATTAATGTTTCTTGGCTATGTCAATGAACTATTTTGGCCCCTCGCACCGACCAAGCAACAACCATCAATACGCGTAATATTGACAAATGCTTCTGGGGAAAATAGGGAATATAATTGTCCATGAACACGATCATTGAAGGAAATGAAACACATCACCCGGTTAAGTTTAATGATTCCTACTCAGATATTTAATCCCTGTAAAACTTTGTAATGAGGTTTTGACCATACTGAGAAATTCCTAATAGAAAACCCCAAATACACTTATTGCCCGACCTGGGAATCGAACCTAGTACTCCACGCGGACCAACGGGGCAGTTCCAGAATGCAGTTCAGAGTGTGCCTTGAATTGCACTCTTCCAACTACCTAATTCTATCAGGGGTTAGGCATTGCTGGATATTGACTGTTCTTAATATATTATCTTAGCGATCTTATTTAACGACTTCATTTTTATTCCTACTCTTATAAAAAAATAACAATACGGTTATCGGAGTGGCGCGTAGAGGGGTAGTTAGCTTCGTTTATATGCACAAGGTCAATGGCATGAATACAAGCCTTAAGAATTAAATTCACGAAGTGAAGGTTGTAAAGCGAGGTACTACAAGATTCCTAAATCCAGCGAGGGATTCAAGCTAGCCCAAGGCAAAGAAATTTTATCCCTGAGGAGGATGCTCTACTTTTCACACCTACTGTGAGATAATTGTGCGCAAGCTAAATGCTGACTGGCACCGCGAGCAGCGCTGGCCACCGCTGTTGGGTGCGTCGAACTGTTTTTAACCGACTTTCAAAAAAGGAGGAGGTTCTCAATTAGGTGGGTATTTTTTTTTCATGTATGTACCTACACCGGTTACTCCGAGGTTTCTGATCCGATTTGTGTGATCTTCCAATTTCGATTCGTGTGTAGTTCGATGCGGTGTACTTGCATATTTGCTTATTTCAATTTCTGCGTAGACGAAGACGTCTTCCAAGTATCACCACTAAAAAGTTAATAAACAAAGAAACAAAACCAAAAACACTGACTTCCGAAATTAAGGTTATTTTATACTTTGTAGTGTTTTGTTTGGAAGTCGGTTATATTTTTTTGTTAAAAAATTTGGGGCTATTACATACATTTTTGTAATTTAATAATTTAAGGATTGTATAGTAATGGTATTTACGATATTGACAGTAAATGATTGCTGTGTAGTTGATACTAGAAGTATTCATGTTTAGTTTTCTTTACAGACATGCGGAAAATATTGCTAAACTTAAATTAACGACATATTAATTTAAGTCTTTCTGTGAGCTAATAAGAAACGCGCCGACTTCTGAAGAAAGGCATGAAGTCTTTCTCCATAGGTAACAGAAACTTACAAATTATGCTTTGGAATGGGTAAGGCAACTATTACAGCTTCGCCTTTCTGACTCACGGGACTACTAGACAGTTCAAAAGTTACGGATAAAAAAAAATCGAGTTTGAATTTGTGGATCCTTGGCCATCACCATCTGTCAACGTGTTAACTTTGATGTGTCCGTTGCCAAGTGCTCGATACCGCCAGAATACCTTTCTTTTAAGGGTACATGAAATTGAAGTTCTGATTTAACCGGTTCTCAGTCCTATGAACCACAGGCACATATAATTAGTACCTAGGTACGAATGGTCTTTGCTGATTAAACGATTGTGTCTTCTATGTAGTCAATTCGTTTAGTTTGATGCTTTTACGGCAGTAGTTGTGGAGAAGTCTCTTCACTGTTACCTCGGCAATCACCGCTATGTGTCTGATGTCTATTGTCATAATAAGTGAATGCATTACGGCAGTGTCGCGCGGCCCCACCACGCTCGGGCGACGTCGCCGGCGCCTACGACGAGCCGCGCCGCTCACTCGCGCGCACTTCTACATCGAACGTCCAACATTACGCGCGCGACTCTACCAGAGCTCTACTTTTTTGTGAAGATTTAATTGCGTGATGGAGAAGGAGCATCAACCAGATTCCATGGCGACCATCACCATGAAACCGGAATACCCACCATCTGAAGTGTACAGCACGTCGGAGCCCCCACCGGTATGATAATTTCCGTAATTCTCTTTGAACAAATGTTAAACACGTAACGTGTAGCTCTGCTGGCGGCCCGTCACCGTCGTGACTGGGCCGCAGCTTAGTTGTTTTACATATTAAGCTGGAGTAGGTAGAAACTTGTAAAGCTGTTGTTAACTTTATAAATATGACGTTATTTAGGTTGTGTGCCGATGAACTCGTACCCTAATAGCTCGGTGCTATATAAAGCTGTTCTCTTCCTAACTAATTGAAACTCTCGTGTTTGATTATGATCATGTTTCTCTAGTGATAAAATATATAATAATTGAGTGGTCCACTAAGTGCGGGATATAACTGCGGGAAAGCGCCTTTCTCTCGTACTGTTGGCAGCGAGGCCGCTGGCGCGTAGCGGCATCTTGCTTGTTTGTAAACATGCTTCAACATTGATGCCAGCTATTGGTACCTACTGAAACAAGCCCTTACATTATCGTTTTTAATTATACGTAGGATTAACAATCGCTTGATTGATTTCCATTATTTATCTGGTTTAATTTGCGAATCAAATTGTCAGTTTAGGAATCGTCAAATTGTCAGGACCTATTTAATTGGAGCCTAGAGTCACCGGTTTAGATTAGTTTAAAAGACGTCAAAAGTACACGATAGTAGTATTTTAATTATAAGTCTAAGTGTCAGTGTTCCTTATGTGGAAATATTTCCTTAATTTTTCAACTGCTTTCTTATAAGGGATAAAGTAGAAACATTACCTGATGACGCGTAGGTATTCCCCGATGAAGTAGACAGAGGATCGGTTTGTGTTCAAATAGAGGCTTGAAACTTAGCACCTTCCTAGGTACCAAAATGCTAGGTAGAAATTGATTGATACCTAAGTATAATATTTTACCTAATAGGACATATAGCAGAGCCAGTTTATAGAAAAACGCGTAGATTCCTATATGGTGGGCGTTAACTTGATCAACACCTGACCCGACATTTTTGGTAGATTTGTAAGAGATTATTCACCAAGGGGATAAAGCAGTGTCTTTTGTCATGGGTGTTATTGCATCTCGAGCGTCACGTGGTATTCTAGGGGAACTCCCTAGCGCAGTAATGGTTCAGAGGGGTCAATCCCTTTTTACTACTAGACTAGTGATTCCTGCCCAAGACGAACACTCATTTACCACCGAGGTGTCTAATTTAAAGAAAAGATACCCTTCGGCAAGATCGTAAAATGCAATTCGATTTCCAGTATTTTCGTATTTTTTTTTTCTGTTGAGGTTACTAAATCAAATCACATTAATAATTAGCCGGTAGAGGTTATCATTATTGCTCGGCTTGCCAATAATGATAAAATAAGATAAGATAATTTATTTCTGAGTGTATGGTACATTAAGATCTTAAGTCATAAGAAAGTCATTAAGTAAAAAAAGTAAGCTTTAAGTCAGTATAATGGCTAGGTTTGCATGTCAAATTATTTGTAATCTTCAAGCTGGTGGTATTGTTTATTTACATGCCAAAGGTGTTGTTAAATTAATTGAGTCATAAACTGAGAGTTGTTGTATTTTTACGTCTTTTTCAGCAATCAATTCAACGACGGATATCGGTGTATGTTTAGTTTATACGAACCTATGTATTTAAACAGATATCCCTTTCCGAGAATTGTAATATGTCTAGGTATGTTTATGTGGGAAAAAAACATTGTTCTATTGTGACCAACTATTAACATAGCCTTCGCCACTTATAATAGTTATCACGCAACGTCATCATAGTCTACTAAATACCTATTTAAATACACGCCTAACTAGGTATTTTGTGACGTCAGAAATTGCAGCTCCCTTACAAAGTAGGATCTACGCAACTAAGTTGGTGCACCAGCAACATGCTTGATGAAACCAACGTATTCTGAGTTTGAGTTTATAGAAAAACTGCGGGCGCGTGAGCATTTGTCACTCTTGGCTCCATTACGCATCCATTATATTCAGGTTATAACAAACTTTGCACACTCGCATCAGAATGTTGGTATTTCCTACCAACAATCAGAATTCTTGTCTAACTCGCTCTTTACCGCTTCTTTTTGCTGGTTTAGTAACCGATTACGATATTCTTATTCAGTAATGTCAATAAAAACTGCCACTTGCTCAGTTTAGGCGTTGCTACTGACATTAGTCCAGGAATTACACTGCTAACAGTGCTGTCACTATCCATATATTTTTTGTTAAGTTACTTCTTTTACGAATAATTGTTTATCTTGCGGGGATCTTTTTATTTTACGTGGAGATATTATGTTTATCTATGGAATAAAATAATGGGAGAGAGCTCTGCAAGGAAAAAAATGGGAAGCCAGTAAGTTTCTGCCACACATCTGCTCTTTTAGCAATGGTAGACTAGAGACTTATTTTCATCTACTCGTCTCCACAAATTTCAAAAAATGAATTTGTTTTTTTTTACACTAAACAACAATAAAAAAAATAATGACAGTGACAGACTTTAACAACAGAGGTGCCATAGCTTTCTATTTTTAAACCCTTTGGAGAAAACTCACTAGATTCATCTTTTTCTTTCATAAAATGCCCAATAAGAAATATCGTAGCCGTGTCACGCAGCATCACATCACAATAATTGTGGTGTTTCACGAGAGGAGTCTTATTAGGTACTAACCAACACAAGTAATCTCTTCTTTGTCCAATTTTTTTGAAAAGCTGGGCATCCTAAATAGGGTGAAGCGATACTTCAGGCCTGGACAGCTTTTAACCCTGTATAAAGCGCAAGTCCGATCCTGCATGGAGTATTGTAGCCACCTTTGGGATGGCTCAGCTAAGTATCAGCTTGCCGCGCTTGACTCGGTGGAACGCAGAGCTAAGAGGCTCATCGGTGACGTAAAACTGGTGGATGCCAAGCTGCATAGCTTGGCTCATCGCCGTAAGGTTGCCTGCTTGTCGGTCTTCTACAGATTGTACTTCGGTGAGTGTGCCCAAGAACTCCACGACCTCATCCCACCGGCCCCCTTCTACCATCGGACATCCAGACGCACTGCATCTTACCATCCCTACCTTGTTGCTATTCCACCAACTCGCACTAAGCGTTTCCAAACGTCTTTTATAATGCGCACAGCAAAGGAGTGGAACTCTCTGCCTGCGTCGGTGTTTCCAAACGCTTACAACCCTAATCTCTTCAAAGTTAGAGTGAACAGGCTCCTTCTGGGTAAGCTCGCTCCATCGTAGACTTTGTCTCGGTCATCTTTGACCTAGACTGGAGTCAAGAGCAAACCCATCACAAATAAAAATAAAATAAATAAAATATTTTACTCTTTTGTTTGATTTGGTTGATTGATGCTTTTTGTAAATGACGCGGCAATTTCCATGTTGCATGGTCACTAGTTATTATCACGTTACCTAGGGAGGTGACACTCGTAGCGTTGTATCGCAGGCATATTGGGTATTTCCACTAAGAATCAACATACACTTTGAGACTATACCTAATATTGTAGGTATTGGTACATAATAAATTATCGAGCATTTTTCAAACATTTGCGGTTCCCTCATTGCATCAACATTTTAAAATAGTTAAACGACAACTAGTGCAAGGAAAATTATTATTTACGTTTATTAAAACTAAGATCAATATAGCACACTTTTTATCTGATTGCATGAGATGCAATCATTGCCACTGGTTATTTTGCCAAATTGCCATGTTTGCTGCTTAGATTCTTTTGCGATTTGAGTGTTTAAGTTCAGAGTGGTAATTTTAGTTAATTTCAGTTTATGTGTTTTAAAGGAACCTTCACTTAAAAGTCGGAGGCGTAAGGCGTATACAACCTTGAATTGTAGCAACTGCAATTGAAGGTAACCAGATTAATAAGACACTTGATTGTTACAGTCGAAAAAAAGCTTTGTTTAAAATATAGTGCCGTGAAAACTAGAGCGCCTATGTTAATCACATACTTTAGGGACTTATACTATTGTGAATAGAATTACTTAAAAACCACAGTCCTTCCTACTTACCTATCAAATATTTACTTATGGTGTGAGAAAGTGTAATAAATAAATGCTCGCACGTATCTAACGACATTTTTCAACACAAGTATACTGGAGAAAAAACCAACATGCATAATTATTTCTTAAACATAATGTACCTACCTAATATTTCTGATAATTGGTTTTGGTATGGTTGATTGCGAGTCACCAAGAATAGAATAGAATAGAATACTCTTTATTATGTACACCATATAAGTTACAGAAAAGACAGATAAAGAAAACATTACATAGGGTGACACAATGGGCGGCCTTATCGCTAAAAGCGATCTTTTATAGACAACCTTTGGATGGATTTTAAAGAGAGAAGGAGTGACAGTATTGTAGGTAGTCTTAGGTGTACTATTTATATATACAATAATTACATAATAGATAAATACATATAAACAATAATAATTATGAAACAATGGCAGAGAAACCATGTAAAGACGATTAAGGAGAGAGATAGTGATTTTTAACCATAGTTTTAAAAGTAGACAAAGATTGAGCACGTCTTACCGACACCGGCAAGGCGTTCTATAACTGCACCGCTTGACTCGTAAAAGATTTGTCATAGAAGCTCGTGGAATGCATCGCCAAGCAGCTTAATATGTATAATAAATCTCTTTTTTGACATCCCTGATTAGTATTGTCCTGGCTAGGTAGAGTGTAGTTGTATAGCTGTGGCGTACTTACCCTTACGTGTAAGGGTAGGTATGCAAAATTGCATAGTAAAATGCACGTGGCCGCAATACACTGCAATGTGAATCTAAAATCGGTGCTGAAAGAGAATGTGTTTTGAAAAAAACATAAACAGCCACAATCTGAGTGAAATCGTCATTGGTCAAACGGTTAGTCGAGCAAGTGGACACAATAGCGCTTGCGTCACACCGGAGCCGGACAGCTCGCAAACTAGATATTTGCACTAAATATACCTACACAGGCTTATAAAAACATAATTGTTAACACGGAACTCGCGACTAAGAATGACTGCAACGTCAGCGTTTTAAAGTGGAGATTCACGTAGCTATTGCGCAGTGAGCCTTCTAGGTTATGACTACGAGATGAGATTAGTACCTATATGATGATAAGGAGAGCTATTAAGCAAATTATTACACAATTATCGTTTGACCGTGCCGACTCGTAACTGGGACCGACTGCAATCGTTCACATGCATGTAATGTGGCTTCTGAATGTACTTTTTTGACATTTATTGTGCCTGCACAGTTTTCCGATAAAGTAATTTCTTGTTTGTGTGTGACTGACTGGATACCTGGCTGCTATTTCTGAGGTCACGGATATTGGTATTATGGTTATGGTTATTGTTATCAGATTTCCGGTGTCATCGCGGGTATGTATTGCGTTGGACTAGGTAGACACTTTTATAATTATGCCAAAAACATGACCGTTTCATGTTGAGCATTGGTAGGGTGCCCAAGTTAATATATCGGTGAAGATTATGCAAGTCAAGTGATGCTGTTGATAGTGCATTGAACAAAAAGAGCAGTTAACGGGCGCCTAACAATTCATCCCATACACCCCAGTCACTCAGAGTACCTAAGTCTTAGTAAATTTCTGCCACTTGAGGCAGATTCACAGTTGACAGTTTTCAACATAGTCTAAAGGACAGCACTACAATTGCAACAGCTTAATAGTCCCATGGAAAAGTTGTTATATATTTAAAAAGGTGCAATACAATGACCCCTTGTACAAGTCGTTTCCAGTTACCAATTTAAAGTACATCTTGTAGAACCTGCGTAACATTCGCACAAAGTGCGATTAGGTACGAAAGTCTGGAAAGTCATTGACCAGCCAGCTGTTGCAAACAACGCACTTCGATACGGTTTAATGAAGATGTGCTAAACAAATCGTAAGATTGAAATCGACATCGTTTTGTTGCGAGCCAAAGATGATGAATTTCTCGAATGCAACAGTCGGGGCACTTTCACCAGGCTCCCCCACTCCCCCCTTCGGGGACCCGCGTGCGCCTGCGCCGACGATGGCGGCGTCCGTCCCTACCCGTCTACAGTTATGTAATTTTGTGTCTCCTACTCGAGTTTGTTACTAAATCACCGCTTCACTAACTACAGCTCGCTAAGGACAAAGCACTCTCAGGCTATTGCAGTTGCGCTTTGATATATGTATAATGAATTCTCATGTGCATATAGGTATTGTGTGGGAGATCTATGTTATTGTATTTATAGCACAAAAATGTTCTTTGTTCAAATATATGAAAGTGCCGCTGTGTATGCTTTCTTAAAAAATATTCTATGTAATGTCTCTTTGCGGGAATATTTTGGTGGGTTGTGTTGATGTATTATCCCTTGCTTAAATTCTTATACATAAAAAGATCCGAGACAGCCAATGTCTTTCAACATCCAAACAATGTGATTGGCATTTTACGCGTGTTTAATGCGTATTTAACAATTTGCTATTTTATGTTCCGGGACAGTTCCTCAAACGAAAAAGTTAATCCGTTTACTGCGAAGGTTAGGTTATCGATATCTAGTATTTCGTTATTTAGTCTCTGGTGCCTAGCTTCCACAAAATTTATAGTTCCATCGTACAATTTTACTGTTGACTCTACCAAAACTGTTTTGGGGTTTAAGTGGAATTGAAGTATATAAATATTTTGGTGTTTAAGGTAGAATGAATGTATGGACCGTAGAGTATTGAGAACAATGGCTTTGGGGTTGGATGTCCCAATAAAGATGTAGAATTATCTCTATCTAAACCCTAAACCATTTTTTTCTTATGGACATGGATATACAAGTATATATAGATCTAAACGCACGAAACAGTATTGCACAACACTTTATGACACCGGTCAACCTGTCACAGACAGCGCACAAACAAATTTATCGCCACAAGAACCAGAAATTCTGTAGTCAGAGGTCGAACATGCCATTGAATGTCTCAAGGTTAGAAAATCTCCAGGTAAAGATGGAATTCCTGCCGAGTTACTCAAAAACCTGAACTCCAATGGTTTGAAGCAGATTCTAAGTATCTGCAACTCCATCTGAAAGACCAAGAGATGGCCTGAGGAGTGGACAGAGTCGGTGTTTGTTCCGCTTTATAAAAGAGGCTCGACCAAAGACTGCAGCAACTACAGGACCCTGGCACTTATCCTACATGTCAGCAAGATACTCCTGTACATTATTAACAACAGGTTAAAACATTTTCTCGGTCCACAAATTCCAGAAGAACAAGCAGGGTTTGTTAAAGGCAAAGGCACACGGGAATAGATCCTGAACGTTCGCCAAATTATTGAAAAAAGCCGGGAATTCAACAGCCCTGTGCTGCATGTGCTGTGTTTCATTTACTACAGTAAGGCCTTTGATTGTGTGCAGTGGGATAGGCTGTGGCAGGTTCTGGGAGACATGAGCACGCCTCAACACCTTTTTGATCTAGTCCGATGCCTTTACATCAACACCCGCTCTTTCGTCAAAATAGACACCGACTGTTCAAATTTGTTCTCCATCAAGAAAGGCGTTAGACAGCGATGCATCCTCTCACCTCTGCTCTTTATATGTATATGGAGAGTCTATACTCTAGCCTCTATACCTATGTATAGAGGGCTAGGAAAAGGTGTTTGCTGTCGGTGGAAAGCGCATTTCCAATTTGCGATATGGAGACAACACCGTTCTCCTTGCTACAACTTTTGACGACATGAGGGAGATACTGCATAAATTAGAGGTGGAGATTGGCAACTTAGCGCTTGCAATAAATAGGCAGAAACCCAAGCTTATGGTGATAGATCGTACGGGAAAGCTAGCGGGCGCCAATGGCATCCAGGGCATCGATACCGTGGACAGTTTTATTTATCCGGGCTCTAATATTAATAGTGAAGGCAGCTGCGTCCCGGAAATACGACGGATAGCAATGGCTAAGGATGCTATGTCGCGCCTCCAGAACATCTGGAAAAATAGTGTTATGGGTTTCAAGACCAAGGCCCGTTTGGTTAGAGCACTGGTTTTCCCGATTTTCCTCTATGGAGTTGAGACGTGGACAATCCGAGCAAGAGAAAGACAGAAAATTGACGCATTCGAAACGTGGTGCTGGAGGCGGATGCTCCGAATCCCATGAACAGCCAAACGCACAAATGTGTCTATCCTTTCTCAACTAAATATCAAGACCTGATTGTCTACAGTTTGCTTACAGCGTATTTTGACCTATTTTGGCCACATAATGTGAAGGGGAGATAGCAGTTTTGAAAAATTGGTCATTGTTGGCAATACCGAAGGAAAGAGGCAGGTCACCAACACGATGGTCTGACCAAGTGAAAGAAGCTACGTACTCAAGCAAATTCCAGCAGGTGGTGATAGCAACTTTGGACCGGAATCGATGGAGACAGATTGTCCGCTTGAAGGGGTCCAGTGACCACGATCCTCAGTAATGAGGGACCGACTGAAGAAGAAGAGATAGATCTAAAACACCTTAATTGCTAATATGTCACCTACCCAGAAAATAATGATGAAACCATAATAGATAGAACAATTTTCGCTTCTGGCGTACTGCCGCATGAGAAACTCTACCCGTCATTCAGGTCGCTTGTGTTTTAAAAAATACCTGATTAAGTATGTACCTGTATTGAATTTAATCGATCCCGTCATCTTAAGAAAATATTGAAAACTATTGTCATTGGGGTCTAATAGAAAATAAACAGTCATGATTGATGTGGCCTTTATTTCAAAAAGTATTGTTCTATTCACTTGATTCTCCGTAAGCAAACAAATATTATTGTTTATGTTTGTGGATTTATGAAAAACAATTATTTTAGTTTATTTCTGCTGTAAATTACTTTTATATCACTCACTACATCTTAGATTAATAGTGCGCTACGTGAAGAATAAACTTACTGGCGATAAATGTGGCCTAAGTCCTAAACGCTTGTTTGTGAACAGATAAAACCTACCTATTCTATGGAATGAAAAGCAAGAATTTGTTTGAAGTATCTTCTTTAACATTTGGATGTGTTTGTAAGTTAGAGATTTTTTCGACTACCTATTATTATAAAGTAGAGTAGATTGAGTAGTAGTTGTGTCTTAATATAAATGTCGGAAAATAAAGCTATTAATTTAAATTTTATTTTCTGAGTATGGACATGGATATAAAACATTTTATTGCCAAAATGTCGCCTACCCGGAAAATAATGATGAAACTGTATGATGTAATGTGCACTTATTGTACTGGATACTGAGTTTCTTACAAATTTATTAAGCCATTGTATAGCCAAATTTATATATAGCCATGGCACTCGTATGTTCAGCTATCGACATCTTTTTTTATTTAGGGAATTCAAAATATTAATGAGGTTAAGTTTTTTGGCAGCAAAGACTTTTCAATTACATATTTCCACAGATATTGAAACAACAATGCAACAGAAATTGTGTGAAAACATTAGCATGAATTTAATTGGAACTGATTCAGAGGCTACTAAAAAGGCAAAATTTTTGGGCAGAAATTCTGTTGTCTTATATTTTAACAGTATGTTTATGTACACGCGTTGAACTCTTTAATTAAACCAAGATGGCATCTCTCTTGACACACTCCGGAGAGTTTTTCATAAGTACTTTGAAAGTGAAAAGTTCACACGTTATTTTTTGCACAAAATGCCTACACAGTTTTCATAAACGACGACTAAACTGTTGCCTGGAAATACATAGCAAATGACAACTGTTATTTAATTAAATTGAAGAACGACTTAAGAACATAAATTACTACTAAATTGCGCGTAGTAAATTGAGGTAGTGAGAGTTCCAATTTTTTCTTTGTTTAAGTTAAACCGTTTTTCGACTATTTGTTATTACGAACTGTCATCACTAGTCTTATTCATAATAAAAAAGGATCGACTAATCATGTGGTTCCACATGATTAGTTTAAACACAATTAGACTTTAGAATCTACTTATCATTTTAGTACCAATTTAAACTAAACATGTGGTAATTTCGTTTTATGAATATGCCGAAATCTTTTTCAGTAACACAGATTTATCTGTAAGATCGTATACTTATACTAAAGAAGGTAATTTATGAAAAGCGTCAAGTAAGTCCTGCAGACGACATTGATTAGGTTCTACTTATTTGTTGGGGTAAACCAAATCCATTGTGTTTATAGTATCCTGGTACTTCTCAAGTTGTACTGGGATATTTATACTGTATAGGTCTTGTTAGATGACCTCAGTCAAGTAGATATGTATAGCAGTTCTAGAACATTTACCATGCAGAAGTTATCTCGAGCGGTATTAGAATAAAATGTTGATTAACTCCGCGTGGCGGTTTGATGGAGCGATTTCTTTGTATCTGATAATCTGAGCATAAGCAATGTAATGCAGCTACAATGCTAGAAATGAAAATCGAATAGGATTCATAGCTTTGCATATTTAGTTACCTACGTGATTTTTATAATTCAGTCACGATAAAAGTAAATATTGTAAACTTCGTGTTACCTCTAGTCCAAGTAGGTCACTTCAGCGTTTGCATACGGTATACACAGCTATAGGTAGGTAGATTTTGGTAACAGTTTTACTTTCTGTTATTGTATTACATAACAAACGCTTTGTTGGCGTAAAAAAGTTGGCTGACATGAGTCGGTTCTTAACTTTTATAAAGTTAAATACAACAGCTTTCCAAGATACATATTGCATTGTAGGTAGACCAATCCATCGCTTAACTTTTTCCAAAGGATGATTGTGTTATGAGTAACTATATGCACTTCAAATAAAAACACCTAACTAAGTGAATCTTAAATATGGCCTATCCTACTTATTGCTGTCGACTGAAAGTATGCCCAAAATACTGGCGGAATTGCCACGTTGAACGGCAATGTTTATCTTCTGTCCAAGGTAAAGCCAGCCCTCGGGTCTCATGAAGTGTCATCTAGGCCTTTGAATAGATCTTTAAGTAGATACAATGTCAATTAATAATTTGTGTTTGCATTTCATAGGCGTACCGGCAGAGGGTGTCATCTTCAGTACAGATTGCGAGGATCGCAGCTCTGACGGTGGTGGCGGCGTCGTTCATCTTGGGCGCGTTCATCCTGGCTTCCAGCTGGGTGGCGGCGCGCGCCTCGTGCCATCAGCTGGAGCAGCTGGACGCCATGCTGGACAAGGAGCTGGCGCTCGAGGGGCGGGCGTACGGCAACGACGCCTTGCTAGCGGTAAGAACTATAGATATTACATTACATTTCCTCACATCTTCGCCTTTTTTCTACGGAAAGCTAAGCAGACGTGCGTAAATTGGTGTATATCCTCAATTTTCATTCAGTATTTTTGGTGCCATAACCTATGAGTTGATTTATTTATCTAAGCTATTTATACTTAATATTATAAAGGATTATGAGGTAAAGTTTCTGAGTTTATGAGGGTGTGTTAGGGTAATGTCTGGATCTAATGAACCGATTTTTAAAGTTCTTTTACCAATGGAAAGCCACGTTATTTGTGAGTGTCACAGGCTATATATTAAACCGAAAAATACCGCCCAACGAAGTGGGCACGGGTCAGCTAGTTTATTATATCTGGGAAAACAAACATTAGTATATTAAGCACTAGCTGGCCCGCGCAACTTCGTCTGCGTCACATTTTTCATCACTGCTCCGCTCCTATTGGCCTTAGCGTGATGATATATAGCCTATAGCCTTCCTCGATAAATGGGCTATCTAACACTGAAAGAATTTTTCAAATCGGACCGGTAGTTCCTGAGATTAGCGCGTTCAAGCAAACAAACAAACAAACAAACAAACTCTTCAGCTTTATATATTAGTATAGATTAACAGTATTGTCTTAACATCAAATTTAAGAAATATACTGCCCACAACATTTTTCACAGATTTCTCTATTATATAATAAACACAAACTGCAGCAGGGCTAAATTAATGGAAACAAGTTAAAAGGAAAAAAGATAAAAAAAAAACACAAACAAAAATTAAAAATTAATGCGTGATGTATCATGCAGGTTCAGCTATAATTGAGTCTACTTGATTTGTATTTTAAGGGCACTATCATTGGTCAATGAACCCTAGAAATAGTTCAAACCTGAAGGCCAGTTCTCATGATTAAAAAACGTTCAAATTCAAGACGCAATATTATCTCAGCACAATCAATATCAAAAACGTGACAAAATGCAGGGAAATAAGAGATATTTGAATGAGAGGTGTTGGAATTGAAATACAGCAATTGCCCCTTTGATTATGTAGTTTAGCCCAATCATTAGTAATCGAGCCGAGGTCGGTATGATAGTCAACCACAGTAGCAACCACTAGCTAGTTAAGTGCTAGTTCCTGCCCACCCAGTTTACGAAGAAGCTACAATCACTGCATAAATATGGCGAGGTTAAGGCAGAACAGCATTATATCGTGGCAGAGTGCCAGCCCTATCTACTTACACATCGGCTGCTTTTCCCTCACGACCTTTGTACCAGCAGGCATTATCGACACGGACATGGTTCGCCCTACGTCGGAGTTTATACATTTTAAATGTTTACCGTCAACAACTTACAATATTTTTTCTGAACAATATTTAGGACGAATTCACATAGTTATGTACGTTTGTAAGTTAGAAAAGCAAGGCTGAGGCGGCCCTCAACCTTGCTTTCCTAACTTACAAATACTTAATTCAGAAACCGGCGTTTCTGAATTGAAGATTTGGAACTATTAATGCCAGTCAGGTTCCTAGGATAAATTTTGACTAATATTTCATTCAGAAAGTGGGGTTTTAACTGTGGAATGTATCCGGAAAACCTTTAAAAGACACTTTTGGTCTATTTTTTTTTAAAGTACGAATGTCATCTGCAGATACAGGGTGCACTGATCAAACACGTGTGTCTGTGTACATTTTGTAAAGTTAGGTAATTCAGGAATTTACGCGTAATGTAGAGACGCAGATGAAAAACTAAATATTTATAATGAAGGCAATCAGGCAAAGCTTATCGATACGCACTTTAATAGGTTAACAATTGAGTCTTCTGAAAATAATGGTTTTCATATTTTTCTGTTACTTAAATATAAGTGAAACGAAACAAAATTATATCAACGAACAGGAATCAGGATGAATTTGGCTTTATTGATGATGGTTACCTATATTTTAAATGTTTGTAATAGTCCGAGTTAAGTTCTTAAAAAAAACTATCCCGGAACATTTAAAAAAATCAGTGAGGCTGAAAGTGCTTTTTTTCATTGAACTTCTGTATGAACTTACCTTAGTAGCATTTTGTTCTCTATGATAGTTCACATCTAGTTAACTAGTGAACTCTAAACATTAATCTATACTTCTATACTAATATATAATGCTGAAGAGTTTGTTTGTTTGTTTGTTTGCTTGAACGCGCTAATCTCAGGAACTACTGGTCCGATTTGAAAAATTCTTTCAGTGGTAGATAGCCCATTTATCGAGGAAGGCTATAGGCTATATATCATCACGCTAAGACCAATAGGAGCGGAGCAGTAATGAAAATTGTGACGCAGGCAAAAATGCGCGGGTCAGATAGTATATTATATAAATGAACATATTCACTTATGCATGTATAAGAGTGTAAAATTGGCCTATTAAGTAACTATTGGTGTTATAATAAGACAACATTACATAATCTCATAGTCAGCTTTAATTTGAAAAGCTGAATAAGAGCATGTTAAGGGGCGAAAAATACGGCACGGGCTGTTTAAAGGTCCACATGTACGATGTTATTTTGCTGGCATTTTAATACAACACATGTGAAGATTAATTCTGCCAAAAGATATATATAGAACCTTTTGTGAAGTGTTATTCAGCTTGTTGCTGTAAGCGGGAGTTTGTGATATGTTAATCAGCCTTTATATTATTCTGTAAAAGAGCGTTTAATGAGTTCATATGTACGTCTAAGGTATATTACATGCACCACTATTGATACCTCGTAACACTGACAGCTGTTTATTTGAACGTGAACGTGGTTTTCTTTAACATTTAAACGACGCTAAATAGAATAAAACAACTTAATGAATGTTTGATAGTTTTTATTTTTAACCGACGATAAAACGGAGGAGGTACGCATAATTTTTTACAGAGTAGTCCGATTTTGATAATTCTTTTTTAAATTATGCATGATGAACCTATAATATTTCTTAATTATGCATGATTCTATCACATACTACGGAGTTTTAATGATAATTTTGTGGTTATAATGATAATATGTTCAAATACAAAACCATGCACTGATTTTGACGCCATAAAACACAAATATGAAAAATTGCTTTGTTCGTCTCTGCTTATTTAGATTTTTTTTTATACAAGGCATTACTCCTGAAGTGCGTGAAAATTTTAACTCTAAATATGTATATACTTTATAATAAATTCACTTTATCCATAATATTAACACAATGAAAACATCCGTGTTTTCATTGTGTCCGTGTGAGCCATTTTTTATGTGATAAATCAATATTATTGGTAAGTTTTCCGATACTTACCAATAATATTGATTTATCACATAAAAATGGCTGTCATAGACACTCCAATCACGTGCGGATCCTCCCTTTACAACGGAGGTTTGCGGGACTTTACTCTCAGTTCCGCATACCTCCAAACTGGTGATCCCGACGTGATATGAACACGCAACCTTTGGATCACGAGGATCCTCCGACCGGACGGTTGTTGTGACCGGTGTGGGCAACTGCCCGATAGTTAATATTCGGGCTGATATATATGTTCAAATCGCACGGTAAACTCTGCTTGCGCGATGCAGGAATTCGAAATAGTAGTTCGCTGCCAGTTGAATAGATGGCGTTGTGGTTCTTTTTGTTGCGATGTAGATTTGCTCCATTGGTTTTTCTTGTGGCGGCATTGATGGCTACACACGTACTCTTAAAAATAAAATATTTAATATAAAATGTGGTACTCAAGTCATAATTTGGAGAAAAAGAGGCTACTTATAGTTTTTAGGGTACTCTTGTGAGCGATAATTTACTACTGAGGCTGTATAATTGTTCAATCGTTACTTCTACTCTCTTGTCTGTATGAGAAACCACATGGAATCTTATATAGTGCCGTTGATCAGCTATGAGATCACTTGTTCTCTCTTAAACTGCCATTAAAGTGCTACAATTCTACTACTTACCTTCCGTGAACTTAAGGCTTAATAATTTGTTGCAAAACCGGTGGTGTATAGCGTGCTATAGCTCTCTTATACCACTTTCTTAGACAGCTTAGAGAATAAATGTGTACCATTAGTCAACTGCTATGGAACCTCCAGTGCTACTTGGGTAAGCACAGGACAACGTTTATTGGGTTAGACTAGTAATAAAATAAATGTGTTCTGGAAGTGTTTACGTATTTGTCGATGCGTTTTTGTCAGTTGGTTTTGTTAGGTAGGTAGTGTTGAAAACGATAGGGATACTTTTTATCAGGGTTCCGTACCCGAACGATAACCAACGGAACTTATTACTAAGCCTCCGCTGTCCGTCCGTCTGTCCGTCCCTCCGTCCGTCCGTCCGTCTGTCTGTCAGCAGGCTGTATCTCAAGAACAGTAATAGGTAGACAGTGGAAACGCCACAGATTGTGTATTTCTATTGCTGCTATAATAACAAATAATAAAATTTGTATTTTTTTTCGATTTATAGTATGGATCCCTTCGTGTGAAAGTAAGACTCGCACTAGGCCGGTTTTTTAATATCAAATCAATTCGTTTGTGCTAATTTAAACAAATAACAAAAAGCGCTGTGTGTAACGTGTTTAATTATCATTAGCATTGAAGTGGCCGCAAACGAAGATATCGATCGAGGCTGCAGTTCACGAAATCAAGAGAAGGCACGTTTCTCGAGACGAGCCATGCCTACTTGCGTGACTTTCTGTGCATTTTGCCTTTTACACCCGTTTTGTTATCTGATTTCGAACTAACGTAATATCATCAATTAGATACTTAAAGAATAGAACATCACTATGTTCGAGTGTCCAAGACTCAAATATGACAACGATTATGATAGTAAGCACTGACACTATCATAAAAATTTAAAAAATCATTGTATTCATACTTAAATTACGTTTTGACATTTCTTAGAACAAGAATTGTGCCTTAAGATATGAAAATATTAGTCCCGACTGAGTGTTTGATATCGAAGACCCCATACAAAAAGTCATTCATAATATTATACTACACCGTTTTTAGGGTTCCGAACAAAAAACGGAATCCTTATAGGATCACTCGGGTGTTTGTCTATCTGTCAGTCTGTCCGTCTGTCACAGCCAGTTTTCTCCAGATCCACTGGAGCGATTCAGTTGAAATTTGGTACAGATATGGAATTCTGTGACCCAAACACGTACGTGTTACGTAAATTATAAAAATTTTAGAATGGGGGTCACTTTTAGGGGTCAAACTAGAAAATTAAAAAAAATAGTTTTTTGAACAATATCGTGTGACATATCAAATCGTGGACTTACTGTGAGAGTTTTAATTATATTTTATTCATAATTTTAAAACAAAACAGTTTTGAAGTTATTCAAGAAATTAGACAAAAAATTATAGGATTAGTAGTTTCGGAGATAAGGCGGGGTTAGCTCCGAAACTACTAATCCTAAAATTTAGAAAAAAATGGAGATAATAGATCTTTACGTATAGATTACAGGAAAACCTATAAGAAGTCTATGGTGTTAAAATAATATGTTATAACAGATTAAATTAGCTCGGAACCCTTTGCACGCGAGTCCAACTCTCTCTTGACCGTTTTTTTTTTATATTTGATCGACTGCCGCCAAAAAAGGCACCAGTCTTCATACTATTTCCTTTAGTGAACATGTACAAAGCCTGTGTTACCCGCAGTACCTATTTTTAGAATCTCTTGATACACCATTTGTCAAAATCAGTTCAGTATTTCAGGCGCTACGGTGGAACATACATAGGTATATAAATAGACAGCTAAAATTATAACCCTTCCTTTTGGCTTTGCCGTAGTCGGGTGAAAATAAAAGGCAAAAGGTAAAAAGGCATGTGATCAAGTCATTAAATGCAAATAGTTAGTGAAAGCAAGAAAGCTGTCGATTACATTATGTCATATTACTGGTAGTTAATGTGACAAGAGTATTACACTGTGGTGTACTCGCGAATATTGATTTAGTCGCCACAGCACGGTTCCACACTGTTGCAATTTATTTCAACATTTAATGTACACGACGGATTGGTATTTAACAGTAATTACACTTCTTGTCAGGCTTCAGTATTAATGAATATCTTGTGTTTTTATGTACTTAATTTTAAGAAACCTTGGATTCAACATCATTAGTAACTGAGTTTGCCACTTGGCTTTTTTTTATCATTATCATGTGTGGAAAACGCTGTAAAAAATGGCAGTGGATAGAATAATGTGAACATAAGATGAGATGTCCGTCATCCGTGACTTGTACTTAGTTATATTTGATGTTTAGCCGAGTTATGTAATCTTTGTACAGATGTGTCGGTTCCTAGTACAAGCCGGTACTTAGTTGCTGTAATTGCTGTGCGTGGAGTCATTTAACAATGTAAAGATGGCGATATCAATGCTATGGCTCGGTAACGAGTATTCACACCTATTATTATCACTTAATGATGATGGGAAATCGATCAGTGGTCTGTCAAGTCTTAACTTTCAGAGAAAACAGGGAAAAATTATATCCGTTAAAGAATTGTTTCGTTATTCAACAGTGTATGGAAAGACATAAGGTTTGCTGCCATAAATAAACAAATTGATCTCAATAGTGTATCTATCTATCATAGTAGCACCTTCGATTTTGATGTGTATCAAATAAACTAGGAATGGCAATTGTTTTATGGAGTTAACAACCGACTTCTTGGTGAACTCCATTGCAAAATTTACGAGTTAAGATTCAAAGAAAAGGTTCACGATTTATTTGAGATCAGTTGACCTGCGCAACTTCCTCTGCGTCACATTTTTCATTAATGCTTCGCTACTATTGGTCGTAGCGTGATGTTGTATAGCCTATACCCTTCCTCGATAAATGGGCTAACTACCACTAAAAAATGTTATTCAATTCGAACCAGGAGTTCCTGAGATTAGCGCGTTCAACCAACCAAACAAACTCTTCAGCTTTATAATATTAGTATAGAGTATGACTGAACTGAGCTTGATTTATCAGCTCTGAGCCAATATATTATCATGGTAGTGGTCGCTTAGATCATCAATTGTGCTGCTGTACAGGCGAGGCTCGTGTGTAATGGTGGACACCGACGTGACACTATGCTGGCTGTGATGTAACATGATACTGACTGAAGCTTCGCGCGACCTAACATGCCGCACGTTGTTATAGGTTCCCAGCTCCAAGTGATGAGGAAATATTGTAGCGCAATATTTACTTAAATGTATGTATACTTGTATATAACGTAGGTATACATACGTTTGTAAGTTTCCTTCGAGCCGGCGAGCAGTGAAGAGGTACTGAGTTGCGTTGCGACCGGATCACCTTGAATTTCCACACAGAACATGGATGGAGTTGACTTGTAGCTTTAATCTAACGATTTCTGTAACGTACTATTGCGAAAGTCGATGTAGGATCTACCTAGTACCTATCTGCTATTTGTAGACAGTCCGTCACAACTGGTAAGTTAAAACATTTTGTTGTTCAGCCCGAGGCTAGTTCTCTTAGTTTCTCGTGCCTTTCTGAGAACTTTGTTAAGTAAACACAGTAAACATTACATAAGTAGACTGTTATTTTCTCCGTTTCTTATTGTTCTCTCAGTACGATTATTTTGACATCACAAAGATGCAATCAATTTGAATGATTGAATGTTGAGGTGAATGATGACTCTACGAGAAAACGAATAAAGCAGAGAGCCGTGGATTTTATCTATTAAAGTTTAAACCTTTGAGATAGCCATAAACTCAAAATATAGGTAACAGTCGGGTACAAAGTAATGTCTACCTGCAGGCGGAATACAAGCGATCAAAGGATTGCAGTGGGGTTAAGACAAAGGTCAGCGGCGCTTCATCTAGAGAGAATTTAATGTGTACTGCACAAATACCTGGCTCGGGTCGGTGATTATGGATCTGTAGCGAAAGCGGACGGCGACGGGTCGATGACCTCCGGGCGCGCATCACTTCGTGACACATGGTACTGTCATGTCATCATGTGGACTGATGTGCGTTCAGTATGGCACGCACTCGTCACCTGACAATCAGCGACGTATCGCTTTGGTTTCACATTGCATCCATAATATAAGATGAATGCAATATGAAACTTTAATCTGATATATCTGTCTGTGTCAACTTCATCGAAAGTTACAGCCATATAAAAGAAAACCTTTAGTCATTCCGAAATAAATATTGGTGTTGAAACACATCACTGTAGGTGTGTGAGTAAAGTGAATGTCGCCATACATGGCAAACAAACAGCATTCAAAACTGAAATGAGCAGGATTTCACGTTCTGCTTTGTTGTACGAGCATGACGTGTTGCCAATATTGTGGATTGCGATGAAAGAGACAAAGAAGTTGACTGACTGTGGATTTTGGAAAAAAAAAACAAGTTTCGAGTAATTTTTAAGTAACAATATTACAAATAATATTTTGGAAAATCTGTCACTCCAAAATATTTGCAAACTAGAACCGATATTTTTGTAGTGTTTCTAGTTTTTACGTATCGATAAACGTTACGTTTGTAAAGTTCCGCTAGATAGTTTAACTTGACCCCGCGGTTTCATAGTTTTGAAAGTATCACAGGTTATAAAAATATTTCTACGATTTCCGTTAGCATGTTTCAGTTTTTTTTTAATTACCATTGCCTAACAGCGTGGTAACATAAGCTGCTAAAATATAATATTGTTCCGCGTAACAGAAACTGTTGTCTGTGTAAGTTAGGCACAGATCAGACTTTCAATAGTTTCAATGGTAGGACTTTCTTTTTCTTTGTTTTCATTCTGGCCTGTAACACATTCAAAATGTTGTTTGCCACGGCGATACGATGACATGTATCGCGTTATTCACGGCCAGATTTCTCTATAATGGTTTGTTATTTTTGTACTGTATTTGTATCTCATTGTTATGCCAAAGGTGTAATACGTTAGGTATCGGCCCTGTAAGTTAAAGCTCAGAAATTTGTACTATTTGTACATAAGTGTAACTGCACACTAATTGAAATTGTTGTCAAATGACATCACAGCGAAGGAGTCACTTGGACAATATGTTCTTCCTATCCGTCGTGATTCTAAAATTAGAATTGATTTATTTACTTCAGCAATGTCATGTATTCACACTGATAAAGCTTGTTAGCGATATAATTATGCGGTTAGTTCGGCCTTAAAGTCTATCATCCTGTCATCTGGAATTTACGCCAACGTTGGTAATTCCTATAAAAATAGATGGAATCTTAACAAACTCGCTATTATATGTGAACTTGACTGGCTCTGATACACCGCTAGAAGGAGTTTCAACATTTTGTTTATCGGCACAGTCACACAGGTCGTTGATCTTATTATATAAAATCTTCCAATTGGTTACGATTTCGTCGTCGATCACACCTTACTTTGTTGATTCAACTTTGAAAGTAGTAGTTCGCGTAATACCTATAAAACTTCATTCGATTTTCTCTGTGTTCAATCGATTAGGCTTATCTCGTCAAAATAAAAGATTAGCTAACTTTAAGAGCTCTTACATTCTTGGGTTTAACAAAATACTGCATAGTTAGACTATTCTATAATCCTACTCGAATCTCTTAAATTCTGTTTTATCTAGGTACTTGTTTTCATCTTTATGTTAAAAACACAATGACAGCTGAACTAGTTTTCACAGGGCATTCTTTCGCAAGAGTATCTACTTAATATTTGCTTAGCCGTCTTCAATGGCTTCAAGAATTACAATAGCCTTCGTAATAACATGTCAGCCACCAAAAGCATGATAACGGTCAGTGCCAAACATAGGCCTGAGGTACCCGTACCCCGTAGAGGCGTAGTGGTCATGTTCAGGATGTGAATGGATAATCCGGGCGTCCTATTGTAGCCATGGCCGTTGTTGTGGTACCCTACAATGATCCTTTAGTCCAGTCAGTTCGCCCGCACCCTGAGTTACATGTACGGGAGACGACACTTGTAATTGGAAAGCAACAGCTTATGTAGGCCTATAGGCTTCCTATAAGTGAACAAGCAGAATACATCACCATTTCTCTGTGGCAAGGAGGTTTTCAGAAGGTTTATTAGAAGTTTTCATTAATCTACCGTTCATTTTGAATTTTAAATTGTTATTCTGAATTCATCACAATTGGTACCTATTCAGTTTTTTCGTACTTCGTGTCGTAATTATAAAGTTATGGCCACAAATTGCGTTTCAACTGAAAAGGCAATTTATGGTAATTTTGAAATGTGTGGTTTTTCGTAACTTGAAAGCATGAACGTTAAGATCATATTATTACAAAAAGAATGTTAAATGATATGTGTCCAGTTCTCATATTTGCGTCGTCAATATAATTGTACGTTTAATAAACTTTGACTCACAGTGTTTTTGGCAACGCCGGAGTACAAATGTAAACACTCAAAAGGCGTGAAGTCCTTGAGACAGTCGCCGTGACCGATTGTATTGAAAATTAACACGTACTTGGCTTGCTCTTTACAATGAGAACTTTACAATGAACACTATTGGCAGGACAAAGTCATGATTGTTCTGTTTTATGCTCCTAATTGTTTCGGTAAAAGGTTCTGTTAATTTCCATTACAAGTAGTTTGCTAACCGTTACTCAACCATAATTTCGTGAAGTCCAGTGGCTCCGGAGAACAGAATCCTCGTTGAACGTGTAGGGAAGCCCTTCGATGGACGTTTCTTAGCACACATAGTAAGAAGGGCGCATAACCCTGAGTGAGTTCCGGTTCAACAATCGGATCATACAAGACTTCATTTTTGCTTATTTAGGTACGACATTATTTGATGTTTCTTTTGGTTATATTTATTAACATTGGCAAATCAGGAATTAAACAGGGAAAATGGTTTTGGGTCCAATGATCCAATACCTAAATAGTATAAAAGAAAGTCGCTGTCTGTCTGTCTGTCTATTTCGTCGCTTCATTTTTCTGAGCCACTCAGCGGATTTTCTGTAAATTAGCTTATCTGCGTCAATTTTCAAACCAAAACAAAAATAACCGTACTGATGTCTAATTCATGTGCATGTACTCGTGTGTGTGTGTTGAGCGGAAGCCGGCGATTTTCCGCGCACGCGCATCACAATGATTCTCCCCGCACCCGTCCACCCGCGGCCGCACGCCCGCGTCCTGCCCACTGCGCTGTCATCGTCTAATTATTGACTTGCCATCGTACTTTAATTAACATTCTTTCTGCTCGGGTGACTCCAACAAGTGCTCTTGAGACTTGATCATCATAACACATGTTATTACATGTAACAAGCTCTGTCTTGGGTGTAAGATGACTCGTGTCGATTCATCCATTAAGTTTTCAAGAGATAGGTTGGTAGACACAATTAACTTTATTGTATACCAAAATCGTACCCTTTGACAACATTGCTAATTCTATGGGTAAAGTGGAGGTCTTATCGCTATCTGCTATTAAATTTAATACTAAGTATTTTCTTATCGATTAACAGCGTAGCGTGGACATAAAATATTTTACATTTTCTTTTATGTTTAAAAAGTCCTTGATGAAACCATTCGCTAATGGTTTCATAAGGTCATCGAGAGAAACAAAACCTCCTCTTAGTTCATAGATAGACAACAAACAACTAGCTTATTGTTTTCGAAAGACTCGATGCTATTGATTTCGCCACTCGAGGCTGCTCTGAGAACCATTGATCGCTCTGGGGTACCTAAGTCTCTAGTAACATTATTGCAACCTGCCGGGAACACGGATGCTGAGTCGTATTTCTTTTATTAGCTCTTTCATTTCCTGCCGCTAAAAAGGGCTTTTTCAGCAGATAAATATGGTTTATTGTTATAATAAATAATAATTATACTTAAGGAATCCTTTTCCTGCCGTAGGTATTATGATATCAAATTGTATTTGCTAATTAAACATGCACGGCGATTTTCGTGATAATCAAAAACTTATCTTTTCAAAGCAAATAATTACTTGTTTTACATAAAGGTATTTGTTCATCCAGCAGACTGTGTTCATGTTATACAGTTTCATTACAACACTGTAAGGATTATGCCGACATTGTTTTCCCAGATTGTTCCCAACTATGTAAAACAACTAAGTTAACAGTTCTGAATACCCGAAATACAGCTAAACAAAAACACACAACTGAGTCGAGAAACTTTCTTAAGAAATTAACTGGTAATCCATAGTAGGCACCCACCCACAGGTATATTGGTTTATTACGTAGTTGTTTCCATGACTACTCTAGTAATAGTAGCTAGGTGCCTGGTCTAACTACGTAATCTGTGACATGAAAAACTAATATTACCTAAGAAAAACTAAAACAACGTCCAATATTGGCCACCGGTAAAGCACGATGTACAGTTATGGTTGTATTAGTCGAGCTATTTTAAAATACATTCTATTGCTCTATTGCGGAAACAGGCCTTATAGACTGGTAAACGAAAATTCTGAATACCTGTACTCTGTAGGTATTCGAAACTACCTAAATGTCTTCCGAATCTAAAGCCTGGTTTTCACAGGCCCAGTAGCTGGCGGACAGTGAAGGACAGTTACTGTCTGGCAGCTACAGGGGCCGTAAAACTAGACAGTGGTCGGTCAGTGCCGAAGGATAGTGAACGCCTGGGACAGTCAGATTTTTTCTTCTGGCTTTTGAGAATTTTCAATAGTCGTATATTTTTTCTAATTATATCGCACTGATCAGCCACTTTGCTGGCCTCGTGAAAACGCAATGGGTCAGAAACACCAGGCTAGAACTAGTAAGACAGTAGCTGTGTACTGCTGTATCCTATGCAGACCCAGTAGTGAAAACGTCGGGAAAGTGACAGTAGGTACTGTATAGACAGCAGAATGTACAGTAACTGACTACTGGGTGGTCAGAGACTGGGCCAGTGAAAACCAGGCTTAAGATAAGAGGGCCAATTCTACTAATTTTAAAACAACGTTCACGTTCGCATTCGCATCTCAGTCGCAGTCTCGTCAATCAAAAAAGCGACTGCGTTCGCATTCGCGTGTCAGTCGATTGCGACTGACACAAGAATGCGAACGTTGTTTAAAAATTAGTAGAATTGCACTCTGATTGCGTCATTTTGACTTCAGATGAGTTCGACAGTCTGAATCTTCTCTTGATACTTACCTACTTGATTTGAAGTCAGCTGGCAATCCTAAAGATAATTCATATTCAGAGTAGTAGCCGTTGCAGGGACTTGTTGATGATTCTTTGAAGTAGATTTTTGTCCTAACTACTGTGCCGGAATTTTATTTGGCAATTATAATAATGATGGCCATTGATTGGCGATCATGTACCTATCATTATGTGTGTTCGCAACTGACCTTTGTGGCCGGGCCATACAAATTATACATGTAACGTTACGTTGGTGTTGATATACTTCACCGCGTCTGAGGTATCCAGTGTCAAATTTCATTGAAAATTATTTCGATATTGACGACAGATTTATCATAAGTATCCTTGTGTCTTTTATATTGAGTAGTAGAAAAGGCAAAAATTTATTTTGTTTTATGTTACCAGCCTTTAATGTTCCCACAGCTAGTCCACAGGCCTCCTCCCAGTGAGAGGGGGAGGGCCTTACTTAATCCACCACTCGGGCCTCGCGCGGTTTGGCACATCTTACAAGTCTTAAAAAAATGTAGTTCTACGACATGCTGGCTTTCTCACGATGTTTTCCGTTGTCGTTAAGAGAGCATTGGTGATGAAATAAATTACGCATAGCGAAGTGCCTGTTTTGATTCAATCTCACGACCTGCAACTGGTGAGTCGGAGCTGCTACCACTGGACCACCACTGCTCTTCAAGTCATTCACATACGAGCACAATTTGTATTCACGGTGCAAGCATTGCTACTGCTAGCTGCTACTTGTGGATTTATAAATAAAGTTGCGTACGGAATTCCAATAGCTCTGGGCAATTTTATGCCATTTACGCACGCACAACTTATTACAATTCACAATATTAATAGTAATTGTGTCCTAAGCTCAGCGGTTTTTCTGACTGCGTTAAGGATTCTTTGCTCATAGACGATTGCTTTCTGTCTGTCTTCGCGAGAGGCGCAATTTCCTAGTTATCACGCAACGTTTGGTGCGGCAAGCAACAATAACTATTAAATGTTTAAAACGTTTCGCAAATCCAGTAAAAGTGTTGTGGGCGTAGTGCACAATGCGACAATAGTTGTCGACGTAATCGCCGTTTTCTATCAGTTGCGGTCGCAAACACTTCGCGCTCCGCTGCGCCCTGCTACTTGACAGCGCACAGAACAACATTTACACACCACGATACGAACATATCTCCGTGAAATCCGACATGTTTTCCACGACATGTTTGGCATCCATCACCTTTCAGAAGCGCAGTACTAACATTACGACGCACTTATCTTCGAAGATGACTAAACTCATGAACCACCTGTATTTAATATGCAATAGACTGTTAATTAGCGTATTTTCCTCGGATTTCAAAAAGCTTGCGTAGGCGTAGCTCTCGTGGCATGCATAATTTTCGAGTTGAATAGACTTCTCAACAAAGACGCAATCCATCTAGATTTGCGTACAATCAAACTGTAAAGAGAGTTTTGATTTTTTAAGCTCGACATCGATCGTTCCACGTTAATATAAGCGACTGTCTGGACTAACAAGTTTTTCTCTTTATCAGCGTTAGTTGGATTATCAGATTAAATAAATTACAAGGTCATTTTACTTTAAACCAACTCGGATTTTGGCAATAGGCCAAGAATGGTTGTACATTCTTAAGTATGTAACCTGCACCTACATTATTTTATTAGGTAATTGAAGCCACAATACAGAAACTTCTTCGGTAGGTTTAAGTGACCTTTGTAAGAAAATAAATGATCAGTGACCATCCAATGAGTAACACTTTGTGATTGTTTTGAAAGCGTATCAAAACATTCAAAGAGTCCTTCAGGGTCCTCCATTCGTATTGTAAAACAATCGTCGGCTGTCCGCTAGGCCTGCAGCCTTGCACTTTGTTACATGAACGTTTTTTAAGCACATTGCATGACTGTGGCCGGCCAACTGTAGTCATTATCCAATGAGAATACAGCAATTGACATGAACAATGATGAGACGCGATGCCGTGTGGGTAAATACATAGTACGTGAACATAGGCTACGTACTCGGGTTACGCAAGAGGTCGGCTGTTGGCTGCATGCTAAAGGCATCCGCCATTTTGCGATGAGCACTTTGATGGTTTTTGCGTGAAAAGTGAACGGCGAGGTTGGCAATGCTTCAACTTTAATTTGTTGTAGAAATTACGATTTTGCAAAGGTTTCCTAAATAACTTTAAACGACTTGTACAAAAAGTGGTTACGTGGAAAATAACATTGACACAGTCGCGGCAGGTTAACGTTTCTAGAACCTGCAGCGAGTTGTAAGTGCCAGTTGCCACAGTAGGAGTTAAGCGTGACTTTCTTATTTCATTCGATTAACTGATTCAGGCCTTTCAGCTTGGGTAACATTATGGGGACCATGAAATACTATCATGTGATTTTAAGGCAACTTTCTATCTCATCTGTCATCATTACGAAAACATAGACTTTTTAAACTCTACGTAGAACCAGAATAGTACGTAGAACCAGTAAACCTATTAGAATGAGTGGGTATAGCAGTAATTTTGTGATTTAGATGTTTATAATATGTACTTCCCTAGATGCGTTTGAATGTCGCTGAGGGTTTATAGCAGATTTTTTATTTGTGGTTTATGGAATCTAAAAACAAAAACCTGCAAAATCAGCGAATGGTCGAATAAAAATTGCTCAATCATAATAATTTTCCACGTTATTATCCACTTGGGGAATTGTTAGATCGTTCAACTCTGCTTAGCTTTACGGAAACTGAAAGTTTTGCTGCCCTATTTTATTAACCTAACATCAGATTGCTTCATTTCTGTATTATGTGTTTAAGTTGCTTGTCAAATGGTCGGACACATAAAAAATATATGATTTTTTGTATATTTTAGGACGAACCTCTTCCCATAAACGGTGCACACGCATTGCATGGCGTGCCGCCGTCATCAGCGTCGCCCGAGCCTCCCAGCCGAACGCCCGAGCCGGCCAACCAGCTCAAAGACGACGCACTCAACCATGCCGAGTCCAAGATCGACGAAGACAAATTACAGGTAAATAATTATGTTTTCCTACACGCTCGCCGCTTGAATACTAAGGACTTTGCATGTCTATATTGTTGTTTGCAAGATTTGTGGATAAGGATAAAGTGAACTAGAAAAAGTTCCATGAAACCAGCTTCGAATATAGTATTCAAATTAATGTAGCATAGACAGAGACTGTATAAGGTGTTTAAATCATCAGTGGCCTTTTAAGTTTTGTACTCTCTATTCTTAGAAATTGTGGCTATTGCTCTTTGTCAGAAATAACGTTCCTCTTTTGTTTTAAGATTTCTAGAACATACGCCACTCAGTTTTATATTATTTGAAGTAATAGTAAAAGTGCTGTCGACTCATAACTGATTGGTTAAGGCCAGCCAGTGGTTTCTCTCGGTAATTTCACGCGTGAAAGGCCTAAGAAAATTTAATTCGAGTTAGACGCAGGTCATGTACCTCCTCTAAGTTAGAATTAAGTAGAAATTGTGAATGGAAATAATTGTCTTATTTACATAAGTAATTGATGCGATTAGTGCTTTGTTATGGTTTAAGAATGACGTAAAAGTTACGAGGACGTTACTGCTCTGCCTGAAGATGTAGGTTTTGTAGAAATGTGCATGTGTCAGTGGGTGCAAGTGCTGACGTCAGTCAGCTTTCACTCGTGACTGAGGGGAGGGGGCACCGGTGTGCGGCGGGAGGGGGGCAGTCGGCGACTGTTGCACCACAACCACGTGAAAGCGACCAATTTGTATTATTTGTATTGCCCAGATATTGTAGAGGAACGCAAAATGACATGCAGATTATTATAGATATATGAAGGTTTCGAAAATGGATGACGAATTAATACGACAAGCTTAGCTCTGTGTTCATTTATTACTGTGTAACTGCTTTCCAATGTCTTGATTTACTCTTCTAGCTATTTGTGTAGGCAATAGTGGTACGAATATGCATAATCTACAATATCTATCCATTCAATTTGCTCAAGTGGCACACGCTGTCACGTCTTTGACCTGAGTAGTCTTTTCACAAAGCAGCGCTCAGCTGTCTCTTCATAGTGACCCGTAACTCGGGCTTTCGTCTAGACATTCGCGTTCATCGGCTCACTGTTATACAAGGAGTGCGCGAAACTGGTTAGCAATATAGCGCATTCAGATGAAATCAGCAATCGTATGAGGCAGAAGCCGAAAACAATACGCTGGGCCTGTTATTCTTTTGATACAATAATAAGATTTGCATAGACAGGCTGATTCAACGATGAGCTATCTATCCGAATGTTAGTAATATTTACAAACGGAGGGCGGTGAAACAATGGCGCGCGGGCGCATTGTCTCGCGCAGGATGTCCGAACCATTGTACCGCGTAAACAGCACAGAACGAGATATATTATGTTCTTGTTTCACACGACGCTTTTCCATTAAGTGTTAAATGTAATTTAAGGCATCATTTTTATGACAAAAAATATATCAGTACATCATTCACATCGCAAGAATTATCTTTAATCAATGCGATAAATGTTGCTACTTTCGCTTCCTTTCCAGTGCAGGTGTTACGACAGCGAAAGGTACCTTTCTAGGGCTGCAGGCTGGTCAGGTCAAATGTGTGAGAGGTCAAGTTAGATACTGAGCTTCTCAAGTAATAACGTCTTCACTGATAGGTAGTCTAGACTAAACAACTAGGAAATGTTTGCATTTGCAGGTATTCATTTCCTGAGTTTGTTGTCCTAATATGGCATAATGTTACATATTAAATTGTGTATATTTTTACTGACAGTTTTTTGGCAACAATTGCGCAATAAAACTACTTAGTCTAGAAAGATGAAATTTAGAAATATTGGTTTGCTTTATAACGAAAGCATACGCTGAGTAAATTACTTCTTTTGAAATTACTACTTTAAGGGGGAGAAATTGGGGAGGGAACTTTGTATGAAAGGATATGTTCTTTGAATCGTAGGCATCAGCTTGTTTGAAAAAATAATTTTCACGATGATATTTCTCGACGTTTTCAGAAAATTGACGACGAAAGGAATGATTCCCCGAACTCAGCGAGTGATGACAGCTCGGAGTCTGACAGTTCGGCGGAGGAGGAGGACGAGCTGGACGCTGTGCGGCCCATGCTCAAACTGCCCGTGCAGTTCGACCTGGACGAGCTCGCTGGCGCCTTCCTCGCCAACAACAACCAGAAGTGAGTCCACTAATCACCTTCCCTTTTTAAAGCAAAAGGAATATTTTTAACACCATGCTTTACTGTTCAAATTAAAAAAAATACTTCGCCAGTAGGTATCCTACTATTGGTTCACAATGACTATTTTATTCAAGAACCAAATACCCCTTCAAATGTCGCCTCCACGTAGAAGTAGAAGATAGCAGGGACTAAGTGGAAGATAAAAAAAACCGGCTAAGTGCGAGTCGGACTCGCCCACCGAGGGTTCCGTACAAAGTAGCTACAAATTACTTTAAAGACTATATTTTGTATGATTAAATTACAAATGTATAAGTTTTCAGACTTTTCCCTATACATACTTATAGTATAAGACGGTATTATTGCCAATATAATATATAGGTTTTCGACCCAAAACCTATAGGGTACTTCTGGTTGACCTAGAATTGTCAATTTTGGTTAAAAGCAAGGTCTTACAGCACAAGTAAAGGGAAAATTCCGAAAAATAAAAAAAAGTTGAAAATTAAGGTAAATTTTGGTACTTTCATGTTTTCGCGAAAATCTAAATTTGCTCATATCTTTTATCGTGTTTGATACACCTACTAGGGACTGTAGACCTCAGTATCTGGTATAAATTTTGAGCGTTCTAGGTCCACCCGTTCGTGAGAAAATCGGTGGTGAAACACGGACAGACAGACGGACAAGAGAGAGATCTTATAAGGATTCCTCTTTTTACCTTTTGAGGTACGGAACCCTAAAAAGGCAATAATACTAGTAGCACAGATTAGTAGTCTAATATAGTCTGTCTAACTAGGAATATTTTTCAGATTGCCAAATGGTAATACCCGTTAAACGGTTATTGTCCTATTGGTTCAAGTCAGACTAGGCTTGTTTAGCTATTTAGGTCTGACTGTAAACAATACCTAGGTAATGAAACAAATAAAACAACGCCTTAAGTTCCTTCCATGGAAGGAACTAAAGGCTATTTCAATGTGCGATAAGCGTAAAGAATGACAGGTATATAGACAAAGCATTGCACTTGATGAACTAGATCGTGCAGGAGTCAGGACTAATATTTTTATTTCGCGGATAATATTTTTACGGACTCGTAGTGTAGGTAAACTAACGTGCATTAGAAAGCATATTACGAGTAAGTGCTAATGATTTGTTGAGTTTCTAGTGCTACAAGCGCCTGTCTTGTTAGAACTGCAATGGCACAAATATCAGAAAACCAGTACTTCAGTCTCTACCTATGTTTTTAAAAGCTGGTCACATTAATAAGCGTCTAAAACTTCCAAGTTACGTTTAACAACTCACTACGTAGGTAAGATGGGTTGACATATTCTACCCTATAGAGCCTACACCTAAAACGGGCACTTACATAGTTAATCTGGGGACTACACGGCGACACGGGGATTAAACAAGACGCTGTTTGATGCGTTTGTTGTTTGTTCTACATTATGTTCTGCTCTGACGATCGTTATGTAAGGAGCAAGGTCAAGTTCCTCTTCAGCGATACGCAGCAAACGTTGGTTTGGATCAGTTTGTTGTACAGCCTTGCCGAAGTTGTGCAATAACCTCTAAACGAGTAATCCATTAATCACGGGTCAATTGTGTCGTAATCAATAACGAACACCGTTAACGTTTCCAAATGTTTGTTTGTGCTGGATTTGGTTGACTTTGTTAATGCCTTAAAGGCTCGTCAAACATTTTTTCCGGCAATGTTCGTCATAAATTGTCGTTTTCAGCCTAGAATCTGCCTGTAGGTATCTACTGGATTTAGGGAAAAGCCTTTAAGTAGGAAAAATACTGTTTAGCTTACAAAATGCTCGTTATCAAGAAATGGTACCAAACAACAGTTGTTCACCTAATTAACAAAATTTGAATGCGAATGAGACAACTGGAGCTCATTTCAATGAGAAGCACCGTAATAACGGACACACCCCAAACGTTAACATCACTAGAGAGCGGACATAAAAAACGGTATTAGAAACAAAAAGAGGACACAGTGATGTTTGTATGAATTAATATTTTGTGTTAGCAACTATTATTGTATTAATAGCTAGAGTTTTCCCCGGAGCGAGTTGCTCAGTTTTTCCTGTGTTCTCAATGTTCTCATATTATAATGTTTGGAGTAGTTGTATAACAGCGCCGGCGCTAGGCGGAAGGGGCCGGAGAAACTTGTGTAATCACATTAATACGAGCTCATTGGTAATCTGTAGGAATATGTGTGATGTGACCTAACGCGTCTAGATCGACGATGCACTCCGATGAATATTGCAGCGATCGAAGCGTTTCATTTATAGAGAGATAGGCAATCATGCTGATGTTACATGCATCGTGATACATTCACTTGTTTTTTTTTTCGTTAGTTTGTCTTGTTGTAGACACACACGACTACATTATAGTCAGGCTTAGATTGTGAATTATGACAAACTGAGATGATGTAATACAATTAGATCACGTTATACAAAGCTACTGCCAACGCCTAATATAACAAAACTATTTGTTAAGAAATGAATGGCGGCACGTAATAACACCATTAAAGCTTGAAGTGAAGCTAATTGTAGATTTTCATCACATTTCATCGTGAAATGAACATTCTTTATATAAGTCGGCACATAAATTCAATAATTGCTACTCTATATTAACAAATCGGTCGCAATAAAAAATCGCAGTGAAATGAGAACCCAGAAAAAGGTTTATTTTTACAGTCTGATCAAAACCTACATAAAAAGCAGCAGCCAATCAGCCGTTTTGATTATTGTTGTTTGTTCTAGAATGGCTGGTCCAAGGTTACACAAAAAAAAACTCGTTCGGGCATAACATTTTTGAGGAAAAATGTTGTTTTAAAATTAAAACAGTTATAAAATGAACGTATTTGTTTTTTTCCAGGGGTCGCATGAACTGTGTGGTGGAGAGGCGCCGCGACGACCCCATGGAGAGACGATTCCCCTTCAACATCCTGGGAGCGTTCGCCCCGCGCAGCGCACAGGCTGAGCGCATTGCTATCATCTGCCACGGAGGCGATGAGCCAAGGTAAACCGATTCATCATTTTGAATCAGGAAACACCTACTGCTGAACCTCTGATCGTTCTTTTAACCGAAGAGGATTTCGCAAATGTTCAATGTAGACTGATTCGTGATCAATGCATGTCGTTACATTGGAAAGTACTGCCCATCTAAGTACATCAGTTAACATTTTTAACTCCTACGGGAGGAGAAAGTGTAGCCTCTTTATCCCAAAACACACGCCACTGAAATTTCTCCTTAATCTGATCATCAACAGATAGCTGTAGTGTAGAACTTTCTCAACAAAGGTAATGTCCAGTCTTTGCACTCGGTTAGGTAACCGTTCACCTTGTGTTTCCTTCGCATTGTTTTTGTTTTCGATTACGTTAAAGACAGGTTTGTCATTTGTAGCTGACCTTTAAAAAGGTAGATCAAAGTTATACCATAAGTTATGTAATGTCGCCTCGCAGTCTTGAGCATACTATGTGTAAATAAAAAGCTTTTGCCGAGGGCTACTTACGACTTATTACATATTACAGAAGGTTGATATGTTTTACTTCAACAAATCATAATAAACTGCGGTAAAAGTAACATTATTGTATGAAGTTGAACGTGTCTCTGTTACGTATAAAACATACACGTATAACTGACAATACGGATTAAATTCTTTTGTTGAGTGTTCTGCGTGGCTCGCATTGAAATGCGGCGGACTGGACCGATTATTCCTGTTTCTTAGAACCTCTGAAGGCTTGGCGTTCCATTCTTCGTGCTTTATTGTAGGCACCGTGTTTATATTTATTGTATGGCCTTCTATAAGTTTGAGATTTATACGACAAATACTTGTATGGGATGCCAAGGTCAGGCGTAGGTTTAAGTCAGGCGCCTTTGTGTACAATAATACGTCCAGCATGATAATTGAGTCACAAAAAAACTATTGTGTGTATCATTTGCTTTGACATTAAAAAAACTTACATGTCTGTTAAGTAATTCCTTGACACAAGTCTACATTTAAATGAAGTCATTAGAGTCTTAACCTCACCGACGCATGTCTTCAATGATGATGACAAAGTGAAAGGCAGGTAGTTCGCAATGGAAGGAGTCCCTACGAGCATAGTTGTACAACTTTATCAAGCAGTAATACACTTGGGAGCCAACGACTTACTTACGCAATGTACTTTCATTATATTGCTGATCGAGACTTCTTTAGGTCAAACTGACTAAATTAACCTGAAACCATAGATTATAGTTTTATTATCAACTAATTTTGTCCCATAGTTGGGCAAAGGCCTCGCCCATAGCTTGCCGATGTGTTGCCTTCCCCGACCAATCTCTCGTACATGTCTCGTAACAAATTTAGATACCTCATAATTTGATCCATAGTCCATCCATACTTAGCAGTTGTTTTTATTTTGGTAATCGGAACTGTACCTATTTACTGGCTGTATTGATGTAAATGGAAGTGGTTAGTTTTGCTCCAGCTTTGGGCACACCTCTATGTTGCCACCTGTAAATGGAAGTACATGTTCCACAAGCGAACCTCAAATAAACTTACTGAGAGGAATATCTGAGTGAGTACCCTGAACCTTCCCAGATCCTGGCCTCTTCCCTCTCAAGTGTAGCGTACATCTTTGCATCCATGTCTTTACCATCCTTGTTTGGCTTGGCTGCTACAGAATGTCTAAGTCCGCTATTTTGTCCGGGGCCACATTGTGCATTGTGCATGAAGTACAAAATAAATAAATAATATTTAATCAAAGTAACATACTAGCCTAGGGAGGAGATGCCCAAGATTTGCTTTTTATTGACGAGCAAATTTTATCAAAATATTCCATGTTGGTACTTAGTTAATTGTGTAATAAAGCGCTCTATCTTTTACAGCCTAGACCACGGCAGAATAGTAGCGTTACTTTAACCTTTACGGATTTTGGTTTGACCTAAATATCGTGTCTATGGTTCTTACACTAAATACATCACAAATTGGTAGTGTAAATTTTTACATACTTAAGGCACATCAGCGTACTTTACATACTTTTAATCGATGGAGTATGACGTCGCCGTCTGTGGCATTAGTGCGAGTTTTAACGCCGTTCTCGATCATTTTGTATTAAAACTGAATAAGTGCTGTCTGGTGACAATAAATTTGACATAAGCGAACGTTTACGTTAACGTGATCGAGTACGTTACGTTAGCCCTCTGGCAGAAAAAACAAAAAGAGCTTTAGTTTTAGACCATAACTAAAGGCTTTGTGTTCCTGAAAATCCTACACGTGACAGTGGTAAAACTTTATCAAGCTTTAATACACCCACATGAGAGTCAAAGTCTTACATAACGCACATAGAAATATATACCCAAGGATTCCTGTTTGAAAGTGATAATATTTTGAACCGAAGACACGTTTTGAATTATAATTTAGGGAAGTTCAAAGTAGGATCGGATATCTTATTAGTTAAAGACAAAAGGAGTCATTAGCAAACGTAAGTGATGTCTTAGGTGTATCTGGGCTGTGCCTACGGCAAGCAATTAGCTAAGTGATAGTAAGCAGTAGTGGTACGTAATGTAGATATCGGTAGATTGTGATTTTTGGGTAATTGGATTTAAGGTTATTTGTTGGCCTTTACTTATAACGTATTGATTTTATTGTTTCGAATTGGCGATTGGGTAGGCAATTACGTAGATAGATAGGAGATGAATAAAAGAATACGCGGTTGGTGGAAATCAACTTTAAATACCTACTAAGTAAATCCAAGACAAAATCTAATTGTGTCCCAGCCATAACAATATCAACAGATATATGGCATTTTTCACATTAATCATTATTTTAGGTAGTAAAATAATTATAGCTAAACGAAAACTGTGTACTTGCTTGTCCAGGCGCCTCCTGTTGCGCCTGCGTCACGCCTGCCTACCCCATCGTTTTTGCCGCTGGATTTTATTTGTGCATAACATTTTTAAAGCTTCTTCCACTTAAGTGGAGTATAAAAGAACGAGCTTGGGGTTTACTATGCGGTTTTACTGCCAGGCCGTTTAAGTGCTTCTAAATTAATTTCCTGCTAATTCAAACAAAGGCGGTCTTTTAATAGGTTTCAGCGGAAAAAATCCTGTTAATTTCACGTCTTATTATTTCCAATCGTAACCATTTACTTTTTGACAGTTCATAGAAGAAACGACGTTTTTTGTTTTGAATACCGAATTGGTAGATGAGTACTTCTCAAACTTTACCGTTACAGTAGGGTTTGTCGCCTTCAAAATTCTCGATCAGAGACCGGGTGTTGATATGTGAATGATAGGTTTACTGGATTTTTTCTTTGTCAGTCGACATTTCTTGAGGGTCGTTCGAAAATATTGATAAGAGATGTTTGTTTCAGACCAATGAACTTCCCGGAGCCCCAGTCGCAGGTGTTCGCTTTCCCGCTGACCGGCCCCGTGCGCCTGCCACTGCGCCCCCAGCCTGAACGTGCTCCCGCGCCACCCGCCGCCGGCCCTGGACCCCAGGGACCCCGTATGCCCCCAGGCTTCATGCCCCTTGCCCACCGTCAGGCACCTTTCCCCCTACCTGTAAGTACCTAGCTATTAAAATATGCATCAGTGCGTTCTACTTCATCGAGATAACCATTCTTTGTCTCCATAACGAACGATATAGGTACTTCATATTCACCGTGGAAATGTACCGGTTCATACAGAATAATATCGCAGAGAAAATCTTGTAACAGACTTAATATAGTCCCGGAAGCTGCGGTCACCTTGTGATGAACGAGTGAGGCATCTTAATGCGAACATCACAACTTTGTAATTGACCATAATAGCTTGGCTCGTCTTCCGGAGTTATAAAGAATAAATCATTATATAACTAATGAAATAATGGACGAGGAACGAGTCTGCACGTAATAAATGTAATGGCGGCATGAAACGATTATACTTAAGTACAAGTCTAACCAAGTCGTAGGGTTTTGTCAAAGAGAGAAAGGGATGACTTGTGACCCTTGCTTGTAATCGTACGTTTGATGTGGTAGAGAGGCACGTAATATGAATTGGTATTTGGGTCAAGTGAGACCGTGATTGCTGGGATTATCCTACGATCGTGTCGTTTATCGACCAAGGGCTCTAACAGTTTCAGACGGCTCGATGGCAGTCTCAACGCTTTTTTCGATTCGAAAATCAAAAGATGGAATAATAAAAACAAACGGACGGACAGGCTTTGAACTTGAGTTTGTGATTCCAAAGAATTTACCGTAAAAATTGAAATCATTTCAAAATTTTCTCATTTGAAATATTGAAATGGTCGCTTGGCTAGAAGATTTTAGAGGGCGAAATGGACTACAAAGG
Source organism: Lacanobia wlatinum (assembly GCA_947578705.1). Classification (NCBI taxonomy): domain Eukaryota; kingdom Metazoa; phylum Arthropoda; class Insecta; order Lepidoptera; family Noctuidae; genus Lacanobia; species Lacanobia wlatinum. The sequence goes on from OX388039.1 coordinate 14,153,994, forward strand.
ACCGTTAGTAAAATTGAATTCACTGTTAGATTGCACGTGCATCCATTTATTCTTTATAAAAAGCCATCAGGTACTGGTCTGACGTATCTCGAAATGGATTCTGTGAATATTGGAAAAAGGATTGTGAGTCCATTAGACAGATGACACGTACATATCCTTTGTGTTAGTTTGAAGCCGAAAGTTTTTCAGTAAAACTCTACATAGGAGAGTTTTCATCAAATTAATGATTCTCTTCAAACAGCGTGTAATGTCGACCACTGTAACACACCGGCGAAATTAAGCCCATTGTGTTCCTAAAGAGTCGGTACGTGAAGTTCTTTGAGAGACGTCCGACAAATGATTTCTATTGTTATTGGCGATGCGTGTACTCGTGTGTATTTCACATTTCAGCGGTTTAGTTGTTGCTACCCAACCTATGCTTACGTTCTTGTTCAGATTACCTCATGCTTGTGGTTTATTGTATGTTTAGGTTGTTAGTATTTATATTATTTATTTTTGAAGGATGTTTTTAGTTTATACTTACCGGGTCTATTGTTTGTCTTTATGTACCTACGTTACAACTCTTTAGAGTAGATTTGTATTTTCATGAAATCAGTCAAATATTTGCGTAGAAAATCCTTACTTCCTTACTAATATCCTTACTTAATATTATAAATGCGAAAGTAACTCTGTCTGTCTGTCTGTCGCGCTTTCACGCCAAAACTCCTGAACCGATTTAAATGAAATTTGGTACACAGATAGTCTAGAGCCTGAGAAAAGATATAGGCTACTTTTTATCCCGGGAATGTGTTCCCTAGGGACCACGCGGGCGTAGCCGCTGGCAGAAGCTAGTATCTTATAATTATTTGCGTCTAGGCAGCCAACTAATATGTGGAAAAGTACTAATATGGAGATGTTCGGCAGCACTATTAAAGTAATGTATTCGGGTCACAAAGCCCCTGAAGTGCTGAACAATAAAAGCGATGTGTTTCCGCACAATAAGTGCTTCACGGCGAGTACCATTTATTACGTCTGTCACTGTCATGTGTTATGGCGCTATAATAATTTTATTACGTCAAGACTTAACACGATTGACGCATCTTAGTAATGATAAAATTTAATTGGTGCCAAATACTACTGAATAAAATTAATAAATGATTTACCTATGTATGTACCTACTAATTGAATCAATGTTTGTTCTAATTGTTTCCTGTAATTCTCTAGTCATCGTACATACATATAACTTATGATATTATCTACATATTTCTTGGTACCGTTTGGTACCGTAATTATAATATGTATAAAAGTTATCGCGTAGTATATACCATACAAATATTTCATGATCTTTGCAGAGATCGAAAGTGCGATCTTTGGTTCTACAAAAGTGACATTCTGTTAGCGGTCGCTTGGCGAATATTTTGGCATTTAGACATTATCGTTCGCTAATAGAATGGCAGTTAGTCTAGCGCCTCTGTACTTGTCCCTAGGCATACTAAACTCTTACCTATGTATGTATTGACACAAAAATGAGTTATGTACACATCTTGTGAACACTGCTGAAGCTCGCAGCAGCGCATAACTTCAAGCGATTAGCGTAGAGCAGTGGCGGACATATCTCTCGCTGACTGTTACAACCGCGCGCGATAACTACTCCATGTTTCTCTTTAATTACTCGACCGGCATGAGAACATACTGATTAAAAATGCTCGTTTATTTCATATAAATTGTTATAGTTTGACGGGTTTGACAAATATAATATAATATTATTTTTAACCCCCGACGCAAAAACGACGGGGTGTTATAAGTTTGACGTGTCTGTGTGTATGTGTGTGTCTGTCTGTGGCATCGTAACTCCCGAACGGATGAACCGATTTTGATTTTGTTTTTTTTTTTTTTGTTTGAAAGGTGGATTAGTCGGGAGTGTTCTTAGCTATGTTTGATGAAAATCGGTCCAAAATGGCCGCCGCCACAAAATGGCGGATTACATATTTTTTCACAACTCCCTCAATATGGGTATCAAATGAAAGGGCTTGACTAGTAGAATAATATACACTATACTGAAAGGGAATAAGGAATGTTAACTCACGAAATGAATACCTTTTAAGTTTAAAATAATAATATCTATACTTAGTAAATAGAAAAGATTTGCGGTCTCCCGAGGCAAAGACGCTTGGCCCAAAGAATCGTACCAAGAATATTAAACTAAAGGGATCAATAGCAATCATTTTTTACTTTTTTTTTTGTCGGGCATTTTTAAAATTTTTAATTTAATTTTTATTTGCATGTGGTGTTGTACTAGTTCAGTAGTTTTACAATTTACTTAAGTATTTTTTAAAGAAAACCTTTAAATGAATATTCAAAGCTTTTCTTTCTTTCTTGGTAGACTGTACTCTAAATTATCAAAAACTCTAGTTGTTGCACTACTGTAACTGTTGGCATGTGGTTCTGGGCTCGATTCCCGGGTTGGGCAAATGTTGGTTTAGAATAGAATAGAATAACGTTTATTGTCTCCAGTATTACAGCTAGCAGTATTGGTACATACACAAAATTATCATACCGGAAGGAAGTTTTCCATATGAATTCAGTAGCAGCCCACAGAGGCTGGATTAGTGCCTGGTTCTTGGCAGTAGAAACTGGCGTAATGTGGATGTCTTTTATAGCGCGATTTGTTATCTATGTTGAAAACAATGTAAACCATCAACTACGAGCAAGAACGAGTTTCAATTTAAAATATGGGTGAGTCTCGGTTTGGTTGGATAGACAGAATTGAATTAACGAATAAGTTGATAAAGTCGTGATGAGGCCGATGCAACGCCTGGCTGCGGTGAGTCGACCTCGTATAATTCAATGAAGTCGCGCAATTTTTATTTTCGCATGCAGGTAAACCTTTACCTATGTACAGGTTAAGTTTGAATATAGATAGGTATAATTATGTCCCCGTAACGTAATATTTTGGCATCTAGTGTATGAACAATTCGCACACAAACTTCAATTGTTTTGATTTCCGATTTCTGTCTGCCAGACATGGAACTGTTATTTACATGAGAAAATCTATTAATAAGTATTGTCTAAGGACTGTCCAGTATCCCTGTGAATACTTATGCCCCGAAAAAAAAAAAACAACCAAGTGCGAGTCGGAATTGTACAGTATGAAGGGTTTCGCACCATAAACCAAAAAATCACTTCACATTGTATCTTGTAAATTAAAAAAAATCCGGCCAAGTGCGAGTCGGACTCTCACACGAAGGATTCCGTACCATAAACCGAAAAATACACGTTTCTTGTATCGGGTCCCCTTTAATTTTATTTAATTTTTATTATTTGTAGTTATAGCGGCAATAGAAATACACGTTCTGTGATTTTTTTTCTACTGTCTACCTATTACAGTTCTTGAGATACAGCCCGTTGGCAGAGAGACAGACAGACGGACGGACAGCGGAGGAGCGAAAAAAATAGATTGTAGCGGCCATAGAAATGCACTCTATGTGAAATTTTCAACTGTTACCTATTACCGCTCATTAGATACAGCACTTAACAGGGTTCCGTTGCTTACCCTTCGGGTGTGGAACCCTAAAGACTTACCTATTGATCTTGAATTGTTAAAGAGCTGTGGATTTTGTGAATAAATAAATAAATACATGCTATACATATCGAATGCCTAGCCCCAATGCAAATATTATCACGGTAAAAAATGTCTTAATGATACAAATCTCAAGACTCTCAAAACAGTATTGTTTTATACTCAGGTATCTGAGTATGAATTTTTTACAAGACGAGAGTGGAGAAATGCCGTATTATTGCATTCGCTGCAGTGTGTATTTCTATTTTATTTTCATGTCTGACTTTTTATGTACTTTCACATGGTTTGGAAGTGTACTAAAGTGTACTGTAGTAACTATATTTTTTATTGATGACTATTTTCTTCCTTTTGTTCTTTGCTTTTGTGCGTATTTATTAAAAATATGTTTTAGTTGTTGTAACTAAAAACTATTAGTTTCTTTTCAAAGATATCATATCTGTTATGTTATGGTTACGAATAAATGGTAATTCCTGGATTGTCAATTTCGCTTGATTTCATTGCAAACTTTCAGTGAAAACTTATAGGTACGTATATAAAATTGTTTATTAAATTAGAAATCAACGCCATGTTCTAAATCTGGAACTCTATCGATCTATTGTAGGAACTACACAGCATCCCACACTTTCTATTTCCAGCCAACATGGTTATTGTGTGAAAGCGGCGGCGGTGTTTTGATTAGGCACGTATTTACGAGAAAGAGATTATTCTGGAAAGATCCATCACTTTAGACTTTCTTGCATAATATCTACCTTAAGATGTTAAACGTGTACGTCTCCTACATACGTACACGTTTGTACACGTCTTGGGAAGTACTTCAGAACGTCAGTTCGTAGCATTTACCTGGTATGCAGCGGGTCTAAAAAGTTCACTTTAGAAGAATCAAAAAGCAAATAACGCTGTCGAATTTTCCCAATCAACCTTGAACCTAATGCGTTAGTGATAAAGATGAAAATTAAATTAGAGATTGTTGTGTGATTATTAATGTGTGATTATTATGATTCTCCTAAAGTGGCCTTTTTAGCCCCCTCGCATTGTCAATCATATTAAACAGTTTAATGTGTTTGACAATGCGACATATTTGCTTAGCCTTTTCCATGTGACATATATACATATACATACAGGGTGTTCCGAAACTCAACGTCAAGCCCAGATCACCGTGTAATCATAACACACTAAATTAATCATTTGACTATCATGCATTGGCGTCACTATCCGTCTCGCTTTCTCTATAAATAAAATATCAGTCTATCTTACTCCATCACTACTCACACACTCCACACACTCCTTCGCTATGGTAAAGTAGAACTTTTTGCACACAAAAGTACTATCTAGGTAAAAGTTTCTCTATGCTTTTGGTAATTTTGTTTAATGCTCTAAATGGTTGATAACTTTGATAATATTTTTTACGGAAAGATAAGTAGCAAGTGTTTCACCATTTTGAAATCTTGATTAAATGGGCCATTTTTTTTTAAATAACCTGCATAGGGTATTGAAAGATGGAGTGTCAAAGTTATCTGACAAAAGGTTTTTTAAACAAGACACAATAAAACTTTTTTTTTACTAAAGTGACCATATTAATTATTGGATTTGTGACTGCAATCAACAACATGAAAATTTAGGATTACACAAAAAAAAAATCCTACAAAATTCGGAAATTTGTGATCACAGGACCTAAATATGTGTTACTTAACCAAGTAACATGGACTTTTTTTTATTTTTACCTGAACTGGTATAACCTAGCCTATCGCCCCGTACCCGCTTGACGTTGAGTATCGGGACACCCTGTATATGTCATTAGCATGAAACAGAAACTAGAAAGATTGACGAACAGACTTTACGCAAGAACATAAATAGCTGATACACCAGTTCTCGCCTTGTTAGATTAGAGTCGAAGTTTAGTACACGGTTACCTACTTATGAATTCTTTAGTAGGTACATTAGGTACCCAGTTTTCCGTCAGTTTGGTAGTTAATCAGGTGCGTCTCAAGGCTTTGCCCACTGAGATCCATTTTAAATCAGCTTTATTCGTTGCCAATTATGTCAGCGGATTTGGCTCTGTTTTTGATGAAATTGGAAGGAATTTGGACGGTCTTATTATTATTAGACGGCTTTTGTACGCCGTTTTATTTTCATTTACCACGACCGCAAGATAATCTCCAGTTTTTCATGACAATTTTTCATAATTTGATAGCCAGAGTTTATAATAACTTAAATAAATGTAAACCTATTTAAGGTTCTGAATAATTCTAAATAATTTTATAATTGTTCGTGAGCTTAAAATATCCCGTCTGGAAATAAAATGATGATGAGGAAATTGAGTTCGTACGTCAAAGGTTTATTTCTAGACATTGGGTATAATATTTACCCCTAGGATTTTCCGATCTGAGACGGCAACTGTTATCGCTGTCAGTACAGAACGTTTTAATTTCTAATAATGGGACAGCAGAGAGGTCTGGGTGTATTCGTAGTACTCATAATGGGTTTCTCTATGATATGACGCCACACAAGCCCATAATAATATATTAATTAAGTGATAACTAACGGTATTTTTGTGCGCGCGTGCCTCCACGAGATTAAATGTTATAAATAGCCAATTGCTACCTAGTTGCTGAAAACAAGCAGCCATTTATTAGGTAGGATGGAATTATTTTACCTGTTCCAAGTTATGTCTCCAGGACTTAGTTAAGTGCAAAATATGAGGCAATATATGCACTTCTGAATGATATCTTAACTTATTATACAGAGATCAAATTGTTTGTTAGTGTGGTTTGAGGAATATGCATTACGTCTACCATGAGTTTTATTAATCTATACTCGCTAGCGACTGTAGTTAAAAAATGAAAAAAATAAGTAAACTAGAAACTTGTTTTTTAAAGTTTTTTTTTTTTTTTACTACAGTCGCTAGCGAGTACTGGACCATGAAGATATGTTTGTAAAAGATTATCTCTGAAAATAATAAACCAATTCCAAAAAATCTTATTAGGATGCATTTTATTCTAGAAAATTGTACGGCCACAGCAGTCAAGTCGCGAGAAAAAGGATAGTGTCGTATACCTAATGCTAATATAATACATAGGTACCTATCTCTAGTTAATGTGCAACTAGGCGTGCACTAAACTGTAATCGTAACAAAAATCTGTGAATGTGGTCGAGGACATATGAATTACGATCACTTATTAAATACTTGCCACTTACTGTACCTACTGCCAACATGCGAGTATCTACGCCTACATGTGCTCTAACTAGCTAGCAACCAACGTTAGCTGCGATAATAATTCCCACTTAATATTTTCCTTTCGTTATTTTGTCGGCAGAGTACATACTTTAACTTCCTTTGGTGTTAAAAATACCTACGTTTTCCGTGAAACACCGCACCGTCCCGGTTTCCCAAATGTATAGAAAAGCTGCGCAAAGAGAAAGTGTCCTTCAGATCCGACCACGCGTCTTGTTGCCCCGCCAAGAGAAAGAGAAACGCTTTTTGTGATAGCACCTATCGCGAGTTCGTTTCTATGACTACATTTCGTTAGACAACCGGACACATTTTTCCTTAAAACCTTTTAAAGATCGTCTATTTTTATCAGAATTCAGTAAAGATAAATAAACGGTATTTATGAGTCTAAAATTTTATCTACGAATTATGTTATTCATGTCAGCCATATTCGGCAGAAAATTTCCTTGTTTTCCACAAAGACATCGTGATTTTCGTTAAAGAGATTTCACATTTGTAAAAGAAAAATGTTAGGTAGCAAAGTGTAAAACCGTGTAGTATAAAGCGGACTATTTTAGTAAAAAAGGGTATTGTAGCGTACGTCGCGTCGTCCGCGCCTGACCCGCAACCCACAGCGCCAACAAACTAACACATCAACAATATCAGCTTATCTGATAACGTTCCACATAAACATACAGGACTTTATGGCTCTGACAATGTTGTCTATGTTTGTGAATCCAGAAGGATTGTATTCTTTTCACAGCCATCTGGTTCCTTCATTTTATTCACAATCATGATGAAACTTCACACGAAAAAGATGCTTTTAGTTTACCCAAAGGAGCAATAATATGGCGAAAGTGCAAAAATAGATATATTTTTTCAAAGTTTCCCCATAAATGACACGTTTGCGGTTGGCTTCTGTGGTTTATCTGACACGGATAAGGTTCTATGGAAATAATATTATGCCTAACCTTCTACAGTGTAGGTAACTAGGTATTCATGTACTTATTATTTATTTTTCATGTGGCTGGGGCTTAAATTGAAACTGTTTTAAAGAAACTTTACTAAATGGCAGCGCCTGGGGGAAGTCTACGTCCAGTACTGGAAGTCTTTCAGCTGAAATGATCATGATTGTGTTACTAGAGCGTATCGTCATGTACTTGAGTTGTGTGTGAAGCGTGATAGAGCAAAGCAACAGAGAAAAATAACTAAGTTCCAATGCTTACAGCTACTTACAAGTAAATTATAACGTGGCAACATTCTACTGTCCAAAGGTGTGTGACAAAAAGAACAAGTAGGTATTTTAAAAGGGTTGCTACTTGTCGCCGCAGGGAACAAAAACTAGCTTGACCGGTGTCGCTATTCTGAGATAAGAGTACAGCCGGTATACCTATCCATTGTACCTTCATCTTTACGTAGATTATTCTCAATTGACACCCCTATATCGAAGTTTATAAGTACCGTAGATCTTTAATTACCTGATGATCATTATGTTTGTCGTCTAACTCTCGCAACATCTGCTAGCACTTTGTTCGTAGAAAGTTTTATATTATAACAACTTTCTTTTATGATGAAAATGAATTGCTTAATTAGTTTATTAATGTTAACGCGTAGTCAAAGGCAGTTTGTAGCAAAATTATATTTATTAATAAGGTAGATACCTGCACTAATGCTAGGTTGTTGCTATATCGCTACGTTTTCGTCTGTTATACATTAGTAAGTGCAGTGATATCAAGCTCATGTGACAAAGTGGCTACATATTTCTTGTACCCTTGAAGATGGCGCTGCGATACTATTCGTGGGCGACCAAGCTTTCTTCGCTTAAGCTCCTTTGTGCTAACCTAACCTAACATTATTATTTCGGTACGTGGCCACAGGCAGCACCCACGCATTTCGTGCTTAAACTGCTTTCAATCCCGCTCAATTCTCTCCACTAATAGAAAATAATATTTCATGTAACAATCAATCATTTTCACACCATTAAGCCGATGTATAAACTTTGTAAGTATAGTATGTATGCGTCGATGTGCGAGTATTTAAAAAGCTCCTGGGTGGCGTTGCTTGAACCGAAAATTTTGCCAAAATCAGGGTCGATCGGTCATCGCCCCGAGTCCCCGACACTGGTTGCAGAGTGCACATGTGCTTATGCAATCACGAACGTTCCGGTTTTGGGCTCACTTTACTTGTTTTACCCTTTCATTTATCATTACCGAGCACGCCATCTAAAAAACAAGCCATACCATAAAACACGGTCATGTTGCCTCACGTCGCGTGTGACCATTTACGAAAGTGCGGAAATTGACTTATTATCTAGGGAACATTAGTTACATTAAAATGATACCGGTGAGAAAGTCAGGTAGGTACCTCGGTAGTTTTTCCGAGCGCTTAAGTATTCGAGAGAGTTATTTTTCATATGAAACACAATGTGAGGAGTTCAAGAAAAAATTGTTACAATAACATTTATTACAACAAAGGTAACCCCGGAATAAAATTCCTCCTCTGAGTATAGTAGGAAAATGGGCACGTTGGCACTCAAACGATTTTCTTTATTCCCATTGCTGTTTTCGCATTGGTAATCGTTTTTCCTGTTTACTCTCCAGCGATGTTTTCTTAGAAAACAAAACCGGACAAGTGCGAGTCTGACTCGCGCACCGAGGGTTCCAATTTAATTTGATTATCAATTTGCAGACTTTTTTCCATATTTGTGCTGCAAGACCTTGTCAATTTTCATGATTCCAGGTCGACGGCAAGTACCTACCCAATAGGTTTTACTCGCGAGTATCAAAATATGTCGCAAAAATGATGCATAAATAGTCGTATCTTTTTATTGCGTGAAGTTAGAAGCTTAATGTTTTTGGAGCTCCAAGGTACCATCTACTAAAGTATTTGATTTTAATAACATGTTATCTTCAAGATTTCCTGAGAAAAAGGGTCTTGTCGGTCTGACAGATAGCTTAGAGAACGAAGTGGTCCTGTAAAATTTCCGTTCTGTTTTTTTCTTTTGTGGTACGGGACCCTAAAAAGAAATGAATCGGAAACTCGCAATGTTGTTCTTAAAATCTTTTAAATGAAAAAGTTCGGCTTGTTATAACAAAATATAATGCTCTACAAGTCAAGATATTTCAACAGAAAGTAGGTAGTAAGTAATATATTACTGTACCTCTTGGCATCTTTCAGAACGACTTTAATTTGAATTGATAACTAGTCTTATTATCAAAAGACTAGAATCAATAGCTCGTCGCAAAACCATAAAATTACCTACTTTGTTCACGTGCGGGCTGCTCTAGGAGGTAAAACACTCAAATAGCACCGAAGCAAAGATCCGAAGTAAATCATAATCGGGAGCTAGTCGGATTACCTACGTAACGTAATGGATGTTTACAGGCTTTAAAACTTTCACTAATTAAAAATGATGAACTGAAATTCATGTTTCACTCTTTGATATTGATTTACATAAACTGAGCAAACTGAGCCTAGCACGAATATTTTGACATATAGTAACGTTAACGTAAGTGAATTTTGAATGTGAAAAACTACAACCCCATAATATTTTGGTTTAATTTTATAGGACATATACTATTTACATCATTCAAAAATATGAATATGGTATCTAATTCAAATGGTTGTACGTTGTTTTATAGAAAATAGTTTAATAGAATTTTGTTTCACATAAAATTTTACTCGTATTATCATTTCATAGAATGCTCAATACGCAGAATACTCACTTTGAATAAATTTAAATCATCGATTTTTGTAACAAATTAAATACAAAGTTTCGATATTCATATCATAGAATAACAAATCAAATATTCTTTATCCTCATATTGTTTGGTTCAAATAAAACTTATTATCAAGAAAAACATTTTATCGAGTGACAGTTTCTAAACGTTTCAATTCCTCCCTTTGTAAATATGCATAGGGTTCCTACACCGCGTTCACAAATACAATGCGGGTAAATTCTAGTCAGGCAAAACTTTTCATTCGGGCCCGTCCGAAGCGGCGGTGGCAGGAAATGGCGATGGGACAAAAGACAAAACTACAACCATGCAGCATGCAGCAAACAAGCATGCAGCAAGCAAGCATGCAGCAAGCATGCAGCAAGCATGCAGCAAGCATACAGCATGCAAGCAAGCATGTAACATGCAGCATACGAGCAAGCATGCAACATGCAGCAGGCATGGCTTCTGTCATGGCTCCGGCGCTGCGGGGCTTCGGCGACCCCACGCGAACTTATCGTCGCAGATGGTTTTAACACTCACCACCCCAGCTTCGGCCACGGCGGTGGGCATTGTAACACCTGCTCCTCCGCTCGCGGGCCGCCTCGCCCCTCCGCGCCTTCGCGGGCTTAAATTACACTCTAGGGGTAGGGCAGACAAGACTACGTGGAGTCGGTTTAACAGCGATTCGTTTCTGTCACTAAGTTTTATACTACAACATATTGACTTTTTAAGACATATTTAATTTTAATGTAGGGTTAAAAATGCTATTTTATAATAATGGCACCTTGCCTAATAAAATTATTCCAAATGAAATTCTGCCATCTTCAAAGTATACCATTGTAAATTCGGACCTATAAAGCAATAATATTAAATATTAATTACATTTTCATTGAAATACAAGAAAAAATATACCGAACAAACAATATTCGCTAAAAAATAATTCTACTGTTTGATAAGTTTGTTAAATAAAAAAATGTGAATCGAAATTCATTGAATTCTGTTTTTGTGAAATATGTTTCATTCAAGTAAATAGTTGTTGAAACAACAATATTTGACATAAAATTATAAGGATCAAATATTATGTGAAACATTTTCTGCGAAACGAAATTCTATCTTTCTGTCTGCGAAACAAGGGAACACCAATTCAAATAAATATTATGTGCGAAACGAGTATTGTAGCTATGGTAAAATTTTACGTTACGTTACAATACGTCAAAAATATTCGTGCTAGGCTCTCTGAAGCTCTAACAATTACGACCGAAACTTTCCCTAATGAGGTAATACAATACGCGCAGATCTGTAGAATTGAACTTGATATAAAGTTTGAGTGATGTGACACTTTATCTTACTTTGCTAGGACAAGGGTGAAGATATGAATGGAATGATTCAAGTCACGCGAGTTCAAATGTGTGTTATGCGGGTTGTGTGGCCCGTGCCCCCATCCCGCCCGAGCGGACGTCTCGCGGTGACAGGCGCTTCGACGCCTCACCCGGGGGGAGGTGCTGCCAGGTGTGGGGTGGGAGCCAGGCATTTGGAGTTTGGCCACGAAGGGAAGGCGCGCGAACGTAAACAAATGTAAACGTTCCCGATCACAACAAACAAACGGGTGTGGAGACGCTCAGCCTCGCCTCGCGCCGCGCCTCGCGTCTTATGCCTCTACTCGCTCGCAGGACATCTGTTAAAATTAAGTTTTGATCACCGATTGTAGATGAATACCTCGTTAATCCTCTAAGATTTTGTTTTATACCTCGCATAGTTTTTGCTTGGTTATTAATTAATCAAATCGTCTGTAGTAAATGTGTTCCGTCGTCGGGTAGATTAATTAGATGAGAAAGATGAATCACTACTACTATATATATACCGATGTATTAGAGTTGGAATGATAAACAACATAAACCTGCTTACACGACGTAGTGTTATTATGCTGACGACGGGTGTTACATAAAACGATTTGGATGCTAAGCTATTGATTAGTTCCAGTTAGTAGAGCCTTAAGTAATAACTGAGAAAAATATGTTGTTTCATGTTGTCCATATTTAAGGTCAGCCTTGTAAGAGTTTGTAACAGAATCTGTAAGTACGGTCTGTTAAGGTACAGTTTGCATATTTAACTTAAAGCTTTGGCTTACTGATAACGATCCAGAGCCTCAAGAGTCGGATGCCAGATATTTACCTCTACATAATTGCGCATTATGTGACCTACAGGTCTATAAAGTTATACTGGAGATACCTATGAAGAGTAAACTTATAGTCACGTTATCTCACGACGACACATTTACTGACATGACATTTACAAGAATACACCGAAGGGGCTGTCTCGAGCTGAGCCCGGACAAGACAGCTAATGAAATAAAAGAAAAATAAATTCTTCGCGATGTTGAAACGTATCAAGTGTAGTTCGGACAGTTTGTCATGCTACTAGACAATTGAGTTTCACCTAGTGGCGGGCTTATTGCGAGTAGCTGTAACTTGTGTTGTACACATGTCAGGTCAAGTTCTCTTCGACTAGTTAAATGTATTCTACACTTCCTGATCGAAGTAATGTGGCAATTACTATATATCTGCAATATCCCACGTTGATATCACTCATAGATGATTACGTCTAGTTTGATTTATGCGCTGAATAATAATATTATTTTATATCTACATTAAGTATTTCAAATTAATAGGTTAGGCCTTGGATAGGTCAGCTCGGTATACATATAAATGCTATTTGTTTCTACCTCTACATTAATTTATGTAAGTATTCATTTATTCTTATATTGTAGCTTTTGTTCTTTATTTGTGGCGTTCGATTTCACAATTCGTATAAAAATCATGTGTAATTCGTATTCTTTAGAGTTTTAAGTGGTTGGTTTATGTTGTGTTATGGTCTCCCGTGCAAGCTGGAGGATGTCAAAGAATAAATAACAAATCGGCACGCTGAAGCAGCGCTTTAACAAGATCACGTAGGAAGCGCGCTCGCCACGGCGATATTTCGACCAGATATGTATGTTTATGTTGCCTTTTGTGTCGCTAGCACAACAAACAACAAAGTTTCAAAATATAATAACTATGATGTACCACTGAAATCTGTAAAGAAATTCTAATTATTATTTGCATATTATCGAGTCCTCAGCGCCTGTCTTTCAGGCATTGTGAAAGCCTTTTATTATGAAAAATATCTTGCTTATGTGTAGGATTTATGAGGTAGGAGGGAAGTATAGGAATACAAAATTAATCTAAAATTACACTATTTCTCTGCATTATTCTTACACATAGTTTTATTTTAGATACTTTCTTTGAATCATACTGGGCATGGTGTATACGTAAAAGTTTCTAACGTGTTGTACAATACTATGGGTAATATCAAGGAAACCGATCAGTCACCACTGAAGCTTTTCCTTATCCTAAAAACTTTACAAAACGTTTTCAGTACAAATTTTTACGAAGACGTCTATCCCTTATCTTTAAAGCGAAGAAAACAAATTCTTTTTGAGATAGCGCAGGGGAGCTGTTGGCTACTCTCACTCTAAATGAGCTCAGATGGACGAGAGCTGATCGCAATTGAGGTCAACTCGCAACGAAAATAATGAGCTATTTACTAACCCATTTAGCTTGATAGACAAGGAAGTATAAAATTGATAATTTTATTTAAACAAATGGATGTGTAGGCATAGCGGCCGGCTCTCGGGCTCGTGTCCTGAATAGTCTTTGTACAAATAATGTGTGTATGTATAGGAGTGCCAGTACCGCTGTTGCTTGTATAGCTGCGAATAGCGGGACTAGATCGTGAGAGTACCTCCAAAGACAATAATTAGGTGTCAGTCGGCCAAATCGTTCATCTTACACAGAAAGTTAACTGTACATGACGTTTTTACACGTCTGTCTGACAGCTCAACTATTGTTGAGGGGAAAATAAGCGTTCACCTTTGTACCTTTGAAAGGCATGAAAGGTTGAGTGACACCTTTCTACTCGTATTTTACTAAAGGTATACTTAGTAGTCTTTGAATATTAATATTATTTAAATAATTACATTCGAGAATCTACAAACAAAATTACAAGGTTCTGTTGGTTATGTGTTTGTCACATGAATATTCTTTAATGTCACTGGTACACTGGTTTTAATTATATCGGTCAACAGTTTAAAAAAATGCAATACGAGTACATAGAAGAAAAGTATAGGTATTGAGTACCTACTAACCGACCTTTAATTAAGATTTTGGACAGATGCAAATCGGAAAATGTTTGGTTTTAGCAATTATAATAAATAACTCGTATAACATAAATTCTACTGATGGAACTTTGACAATTATGGGTCGATTTTCAGGCTGACCGAAACTGATTTGAATATTCTGCTATCCATAAATAATAGCTCAGTCAGTTTCAGGACTCATTCTGATGCTCGGACGTAATACTATGTACTAGATGAAATGCGACCGCAGTCCGCAACTCCTTTGCTAGTCAAATGGTATACATCTCTAACTTGTACATCTATTTAACCCATAAAAGATCAAGGGATGTAAATGTCGGTTTACTAGAAACATTTAAATGTTTACTGTAGATATCTAGGTCGATTTTAGGGTAAACCTTCTTGCAACTGCCAAATGCGTATATTTGTGTGGTTTCTTCTTTCTGACGACTTTCTTTTCACCGGTATTTTAAAAGTAAAATGTATCTTTTCTAGAACTCGTCCACATTTTTATTTTCAACAGCTTACATGTAGCATATTACTTTCTTATGAGATCGCATAATGCTCGCATGAGGGTTGTTGTTTATTCAATGTATAAAAGGCTCACAGAAACATGTTAAGGTAACTTGTAAAAAAACTGTATTTTAGGCATTAGCGAATCTTAGGAAAAAAACTCCGTGTAGTTTATAGCCAGTATTGTATACTGATGAGTCAACCCGCTTCTTGTAAGTTAGGTGGAGCATGAATCTGTAGCAATATATGATTGTCTTTACTTATAAACCAGCAATTTGCCACACACTATAAATAAATAAAAATCGTAACACTAGTAAGTATTCTGATTCTTTTTCATACTTATATACTTACGTTGAAATCTGTCGTCGTAAAATATTAAGATGTTTTTATTATTGGAGCGTTTGAGTGACAGCACCTGACAGTAATTGTGTAGGAGTAGAGGGCGGAGGGTAGCTGCGCGGTTGTAGGCTGAGGGAGCCGGCTTAGGTAGTACCTACATCTTACAGTGAGTGCCGCAGACTGCACGTCGACAGTTCGGCACAACCCTGACACCTTGACAACTAGTTGCCACAACACACAATAACGACATTGTCAACATTCTGACTGTCACTTCCTAATCTCTTTGTTTTGGTACGTTCTACTGATTCCATTCGTGAAACTCTAGTGAATACCACGCAAAGTTTTCATGAATACTGCGTATATTCCGAGCCCGGCTACGTATGAGGTTACCGTCAAGGTTCCCTGCACATATATTCGGAAGTACCCAGTCAGCTCTGATTTGAATTTTACTTAAAAATATAAACATTACCTTGAAGTTCTCAGTTATTTAATGAGGAACTTTATGTAAGACCGTATATTTTTATTATAGAAAATAACTACCCAACATTAAGTTAAGACGTGTATTCAATGTTAATAGACTGTATTAAAATTGATGCCTTCAAATTATACCAGCTGGGAAATTCGGCTACACCGCATCGGTTCCAATAGAATACTAGTGATTAGGCAAGTTTAGAGACGAGCTAGTGGCTACCACAGTTATTATTTATAGGTATTTATTTTGATGACTGTTCATGTTATACTATTGATATTACAATATTAAATATTGCGTTATATTTTTTGGCTACATCGAGAGTGGTTTTCCGCTTTTTTGTTCGGTATCTAATGATGTTAGCATGCTCTCACTAGCAAGCACTATCTGCTGAAGTTATCTCAGGTGATAATTTATTTGAGCCGCGCGACGATCTGTTATTTGACACGACAATAATTTTTGCAGCATTTGTCTTTAAACATGTCACTTTATATCCAAAAGCTTAGTAAAGCACTTACCGAAAACTTTTTAATCTGATATCGTTTTTACATCGAAGAAGACAGCGTATTTAACTGCTGAATAGTCTTTAATGATTTAATATAACTAAACTACATCGTAACTCTAAAAACTTCAATAAGCTTTAAGCCGTTAGGCACCACGAAAGTTACCATTATTTGCAGAAATCGGAGTCTATTACCTCGCAGACTGCCTTTCGTAATGAAGACAAATTAACTTTTCACTTTATGTTCGCGACTTTCGTTAGTTCGCCTTTCAAGAAAGGGACAAGTTTCAATTAGAAAGTGTGTCGATTTGATTTTCGCCGCTGTGACGATATGTGAAGTTAACCGCATTCAGCTAATTATTTCCAATCGCTCGGCTTGAGCAACTATTGTTTGAATAAGTAATTACTGTAGCAGTTCAAGCTTGGCTCCAGTAACTAGTCAGTGTTCAACTTTAATGTCTAAGAACAGGCCTGGCTGACACCGATTGTAGCAACTGCATTTTAACTTCGCATACATTATATTTCATTGTTCCCATTACTAAATGATAGGGTCTAATTACTGTAATACATGGAGGTACTCGGTGTGCGAGACTCTTCGTGCTTAAACGCGATGTCTTGATTGTGTTATTGGTACTTTGGTCCCTACCTATTATTATCTCGCAGATGTCTGCAAGTACTTGTACTAATAATAATATATAAGTAAAAGATATCAAATGAATACAAAAAATTTCTTCGACTACGTGACCTTCGTAGATTAATTCTCTGACGTGAATCTGTTCATTATTAAGAATTCTATCAATCGAAGGTTTTTAATTGAAATTTTAAATTGACGATGTCAAAATACTTACTTTAAATAAAAATATCATTTATTAAAAGTTCTGATCTGATTATTCAGGGGTTGCGCAAAAATTATCATAACAGATTCCGACTGGGATTTAATATCGAATTGGACTAAGTAAATGTTTTCACGTGAATCTCACAGTTAAAATCAAAAATATGTTTAAATATTATAGTGTATTATCTAATAGTGTCTATTACATCATTTCTAATAACACTTTCGTCGTGCAATTAATACTAAATCTATTTTCTGTCAATCGTTGCCACTAAACCGTTCAGTTAACGGCATAACTTGAGCGTTCGATCACAGCCACTTCATATAAATAACATAAACTTAAACAGTCTGAGCGCGGCCGGGGGATGCGCGGCGCTCGAGCTAGTCTCTCTGCCATCAGCGCAGCCTTGACATTTGTGGAGGCTTGCGCGGCGGCCGGCGGCCACTAGCCCCATCGTCGGAAACGGTTATAATTCGGCACTGGCAGGTACGGGTACCGCGCCGGCACCCTCACGTTTTCCAGGTTGTATCCCCGCCGCTGCCGCACCAGCGCGTCATTCACTTGGTTGTCCACGTTTCTTTTCGCCGGTGTCACTATACTTAACACATTCGATTCAACTAACGAATTGTCTTCGGCTACGTTGTCTACCGGCAACGGCCTGGTGATGAGCTTTGCTCTGTTCTTGTGCGAGGCGACGAAGTTCTCGTCGAGCACGTAGGGCTGCGGGCGTCTGTGCAGCAGGTTGATCCTGGCGGCGTCGATCTCCCTCTCATAGCCGAGGCGGGCAGGCGCGGGTGCCGCCAGCGCGGGCGCCGCGAGCGCGAGCAGGAGCGCGAGGCACGCGTGCATGATGCGGTGTGTGTCGAGAGTATGAGCCGCGCCGCAACTACACATTTTTATATATACCAGCGATCGATACCATTCGTGCCCAATTTGTGTAGGTTCTTATTTATTTTTTTGTGATCGCTATGCTCGAGACGTTCTTGAACTTGGCAGCGCGTTGCGGCGGGTCGCCTGGGCCCCGCGGGTCCCTGCAGCGGGTGCTGCGAGCGGCTGTCCGGCGCGCTGCAATTATTCGTATAATTTGATGCACCGATGACTACGAACGCTCATGAACCTTGGTCCACTTACATTAACCAACATTAAGTGATGTTGTTCTCACCGGCACAAGGCAACCGTTACATAGTTAAGGTGGACCTATGTAGATTATTATCATTCACTACGATATCAATCGTGATTATATTTTTATTTATTTGGTGGATATTGGTTCTTGATTATTTGCTATACGCGCCCAATTTATTAGAATGGGACCTAGGTAGGTATGCTAGGTATTCTTTGTTTAAACATAATTGGAAGTGTGTTTATATTATTTATGCAGTGTTTACATGTTTAAGAGTTTAATTTGTGTTCAGACCACCTCAAATTGCACATTTACAGACATAGAGCACGACTTGTTCAAGGATAATGTGCCGACAACTGGTAAACAGTTAACGCAGCTACATAGTTCGTCTTACGCATTTATCTTATACCTTACTTGTACTTGTTATTGATTAGTTGAGTCTTGAAAAGATGAACCTTCTTGTGCTGTGGTTTACGCTTAATGCGACTTAAAGAAATCAGTTGTGAAGGGACGTCCATGACAGATTGGTCGGAGAAGGCGATACACCAGGAAGAGTGCTGCAAGGCTATGGGAGCCCCCTTAGCCTTGCACTCTTCCTCCACTACTGGGCGGAGGAGTCCCTCCGCCCTGCATTGGGAAAATATGGACTAATTAAAAACAACAGTATTTTTTCGAGGCACAAAGACATGTCTAGTGAATTTAGTGTTACTGTTCGTTACGTTTTTGTACCTGTAAGTAGTTAATTTGAGCATTTCCCTAAAGAACTTGAAAGTGTACGGATAGATAATTTATATAAAAGTACTTGTTATTGGCGATGTTGCAGTGCTCAGGTACCCACATATGTCTTAAACTACTTCTCAACAAGCACAAAGAGTAAACAATAAAAAGATAGCCTTTGTTAGTTGCCAATATATTGTCATAAGGAAGTAGTTTGATAAAGATTGAAGATCCCATTGTATCTACTTGAACATTGACAACGTGGTTAAATTAAGTGTACAATAACAGTATGTCGCACACAAGTGACGCACATTGGCGCGTTTGCAGAGAACTTGTTTGCTGCTCTGATCTAGCGTTCTAAACTTTAATGCAATTAACATTGATTGCATTGTTGTTGAATACTTCAGAAAAAAGGGTCGCAGTGCAATAACATCCACACAGTTCATAGGTACACAGCTATTGTTTGTAAGCAAGCGATGAAACAGTATAGCTAAAAATACGCTCACAACAATATGTTACACTTTAGTCTCACTTCGCGACTTCTAAAAATATTCACTCTTTTATATGCATGTAATCGATTTTGAAATTTTACTCGAATGTCCTTCCTACTAACGAATATTTATAAACTTCTGGTTTCTTCATCCTTATTTGGCAGTGGAAACTAATAAACGATTAATTGCAGCATTAATTTAAAATAGAAAGCATTCGGAACCGAATACTCGAGGCCATCTCCAAAACATAACGTGTCGAATCCTAGTGGTACAATACGATATGTGCGTATATATACAGGAAATACAAAGCCAGCTGTCGACCTTCCGAGATTTGTCTTGGTCCGGTGATTACATAACACTCATTTGAGTAAATGAATAAAGATAAAATAGACGATAATGTTAACATACTTACGGTAAACTGAATACATTTTCCCCGGTCTGTAGGAAAACTTCAATATGCGTAGCTTGCTTTGACGAAAGTGGTCGAGCAGCTTCGTGTCACTATCACTGCTTTATTCAAATGTTTGACTAAATGATTATGCTAATATAATGACAAATTGGAAATGTATAAAAGCTCACAGACATTTTAATTATACTTTCGATATTCATCGCTTTTCGCTTTTTATTTATTTTTAAACAGGTGTTTAAACTGCGAGTCACCTCTTGAATAAAATATAGCTTTAAACGCTATTAAAAATAAAATAACGTCGAATAAAATTAATTACTAATAATGCGGAAGATAAAATCAAATACTCAAAGTTTAAAAATACACATCCGATTTATATAGTAGCCACACAGATCGAAACCTGAAATAAGTATCTAAAGCATTTACCGGGCAAGAAGCAAACAAACTTAATTTGCATATGTAACGCGTTAAAATATAATGTTCTATTTATATTAAATGGTAATGAGGGAACAGGTTTCGGTTCGTTGGGACGGAAATCGTTTTGTTGTAAACGGAAGTACAGTTCGCGTGCATGCGGATGGTGGATGTGAATGTGGCTCGAAAGGAGTGGAAGCAGCCAAGGCGAGGAGCTGCGGACGAAGCACCTCGAATCGTTATCAGCCGATTGCAATATCAATTCTATATAAAATTCAAAAACTTTGCAGTTGCCTAACTCGCGTGTTCTCAGATGCATTTAATTAGATGACATTTACGTTGTTTTTTATGATTATATTGAATATTTGTATTCACGATCACGATCACGATCTTTCTATTTTAGGTATTATTGCTTGAATGTTTTGATGAGTAAATTAATCGCTTACCACTATTCTTCCTTAAAACCGGTATCTTGAAAGAGATTCTGAGTTGAGATACCACTATTTGGTTTACGAGGTTTGGTTTTCTTCTTCCATACATCTCTAAGCAGTCATCTCCCTTTCTGGCAGGCTGTTACATATTTTACAAAATCCTACAGATAACCTGCACAATCTCCATTGCTGGTTTTGAAATATTTATTGTGGATCGATGTGTGGCAAACAAAGCAATCATCTTTAGATTAAAAACACTCCTTGTGTTTTGATAAAATGAATTAGCCGATACTTTTAATGACTGGTGAAATAGATGTGGCTGCAGGTGAGCCATCTAATATTGCGGTAAAAAATGAACAAACAACATTAACATGTAAGAAACTGGTAACAAGTGTAGATGTGTCGACGATAGGAACGAGAGCCTGTTTAAAATAAATCCGTCGGCGAAACTAATGACGCTAATTAATTCAATCATGCTTGTCTGCTTGATAACGAAGTGGTCGGTGCCGGTTCTCTGCGATCAATTACATCTGACAATGCTCACATCGCAGTTCGTCTCCACATCAGCACAAACACTGAGGAGCCAACGCACAAGGATGCATGGACAATACTGTGCTCGTCGTTGCTTCCGTGTTTTTGTCTCGTTCCGCATCAAGCGGCATCATCATTAGAATATTAATATTCGTTATCCTAATTCAATGTTCGTTGAGCTTCTTTGTCCACAGAACGGTTAGGTTTTTGCTCGGAGATCTTTTGTTGCTCTAACATTTAGCTTGTTGCGTCTAAGTTTGGCTAAATCGGTACCGGATCAGAGTTCATGTTTCATTTTTGCATATTTAATATCAGATGCCTTTGTTGAACCTCCATAGGCCAAGGTCTAATATTTTATCTTGACAATGTCTTGTGGAGTGATTTCTGCTCGGTGGGTGTTTATTAGTTTTGACACATCGGTGTCTGTGAGGCGTGACGCGAAGAGTTCGTCGGCTTTGTGTGGCGCGGCCGGGCAGGCGCGAGCACGTCCTCGGGTGTCAGCGGTCATTGCTTCCTGATCGCCCGTGTTTATCTCTCGAAGTTGTGACGCTCCCGCTGCGTTTGCGCAACGTACGCCATGTATTATTCACACAGACATGCATGATCGTGCCTCCATTATCCTTTGTCCCGCGATAATTTGATATTACAATGCTAATGCACTTATCACAGATAACTTGGTGTCGTTTTATTAGGTGATTCTTTTATAAAATAATGGAAAAATATTTGTCGAGGTTATATTTAAAGGCCTCATAAAATATGCAGTGACCACCACTGTGATAAAGTTTATTGAGTTAATAAGTTTAAAGTAAGGATAAATATTTATAAGAACAATGCTCTACATGATTGTTTCTCTTCCTGTCTAGATGCCTTGGGACTCGTCGGAGGAGCAGATGGGTGGACCCCGTGAGATGCGCATCCACGTCCAGCGCGTGATCGCCATCCCCGCGCCGCACAACATGCCCCCGCCTCCCGAGACCATGGGACCCTTCGCCCCTCCTCCACCACCGCAACCTCAGGGCCATGACCAGAACGAAGTGAGTATCACAAGGGAGAGAGTACTTTTAAGCGGACGTCCTCCAATCTGTCGTCGAACTAGCCTCCTCTTTGACAGACAGCAGTGTGCAGTGTGTTAGGTACTGCCGGTCGATTCTGTGACATCTCACCGTGTACGCTTAGGTGGAGTGAACGACAAGTGAGCTGTCAAGCCATACCAACAAGATGGCGTGGCTTGACAGCTCACTTGTCGTTCACTTCGCCTAAGTTTTCACTTCGACATGTTCACAGAATCGCACTGCTGAATATAGTGCACTTCCATAGTTGACGGTTTTAAAAAAGCAATTAACTGAATGTTTAGTTAACGCAGTGAGTCGTGTACAGCCTGCTAAATAAACAGCGGCAGGCATGTGTGTGTTCGACGAACTATATTGTTTAAAAGCTTTTGTTCACTGTGGGAAATGTCCCACAAAGTATGGGGTTGAAAATTAACATTGTTAAAACGTATAAATACTAAGGGCATCTGAATTAACATTTACTGTTTGAAACAAAAGTTCTAGTACAATCTAGGGCCAACACATTGACTAATAAACATAAAATATATGTACCAACTGCTTATTTACACTCTCAAATGATAACAGAGCTTATTTTAATAGCCACAAGTTAGCGCAATTAAGGTCTTTAGGTATCTGTTTGCACGTACAACTTACTTTAAAGAAAAGTTTAAAGCGATAGAAGTTACGTGGTCTGGATTACTTGTAATTATTAAATACAAGATTATATCGGGCAAAAGAAAAATACAACAACGCGTGGTACAGTAATCAATGTTTTGTAATAGCTTGATCTCGGTATAATTTAATTATTATTTTTGAAATAAATGAAGGAATTCGCCACACTAATTTAAAATACAAGTAGTCCAGTGTCGAAAAACTTTTAAGAACATGGTACAAAAAGTGCTCCGTTAGCAAGCAATTTACAAGTTCTCAAACGAGTATTGAGACTGTGATTGAGACTATGTTACACGGAAGCCATAGTGTATCATTATACATTATGGACGCGCTTCGATAATAGCACTTGCCAACAATATTGAATTATTTAAATAAACACACGTAATTATGTAATAATAAAAATGTCAGGGCGGACTCGTTACATCGTAACTTCATAACAATAAGAAAACGATTAAAATAGACTTCATTAACATGGTATTTACTATTTATCATAGATATGCTTATTTGAAATGCATGTAGAATACGTAGATCTCGTAACATCGAAATGAACTGAGTATTTATTTAAATAGTTTTCTCTGGCAATGTTATAGACAACCATCTAAATTACTTTATCGGGACAACCTTTTGGAATCTGCTGTTGGCTGTCAACAAGGTGATCCCCTCGGGCCAGTGATCTTTAGTTTAGCTATTCACCCTATTATTCGACAGCTAAATTCTAAATTTAATGTTTGGTATCTCGATGATGGTACCCTTGGAGGCGATGTAAATTTGGTATTAAATGATCTACAATTTTTAAAAAATCGACTTCATTCCATTGGACTTGATCTGAACTTTTCCAAATGCGAATTATTTTTGTCTGACAGTACTGACCGACAATTCACACTTTCAAAATTCAACGCAATAGCCCCTGGAATCAAAATTATGGACAAAAGCTCTCTTCACCTCCTTGGGTCACCAATCTTTGAGAACTCCTTTCCCAATTTTGTCGAAGAAAAAATTCAAAATTTCAAAGACGTTTCGGAAAGACTGTTAAAAATTAACATGCATTCGGCTATCACCATAATTCGTTACTGCTGTTTCGGTCCTAAATTGACATATTTTCTTCGTGCTTCCCATATGTGGAAGCACCCTCACCTTTTAGAAAAAATGGACCAAATTATCAAGCATACACTATCTTCAATTTTAAATGTGGCCATGGACGACCGAGCTTGGGCTCAAGCTACTCTTCCCATTCGTATGGGAGGCCTCGGTGTCCGCAAAATTACCAGTATTAGTTTACCGGCTTTTATATCTTCGGTTCATGGCACTGATAAATTAATCAGGAATATCCTAGCTTCCACACTGATTGATTTTGATGTGCCGTGCTTCACCGAGGCTGTGAATGCTTGGAAACTCGCTTGCCCGAATGTAAAACTACCCGACAACCCATCATACCAGAGACAGTGGGATGAGCCGGTCTGCAGAGAAGTTCAGAGGAACCTTATAGCCACTTCTACTTCTACTGCGGAGCGTGCGCGCCTGCTGGCTGTGGGTGAGTGGGAGTCGGGCCTCTGGCTTCACGCACTACCGTCGTCGAACTTAGGCACCTTGTTCGACGATACAACTTTCCGCCTCGCTGCTTCCCTTCGCTTAGGCGCATCGTGTTGTTCTCCTCATCGTTGTCACTGTGGTGAAGCTGTCAACAGCCTCGGGCACCACGGTCTCTCATGCAGTCGAAGTGCGGGTCGCTTTGCACGGCACGCAAACATCAACGACATTATCCGACGCGCTCTTGTCGCCGTCGGCGTTCCAGCCGTACTAGAACCCAATGGCCTGGCACGCGACGACGGCAAGCGACCGGACGGTATGTCTTTGTTTCCATGGAAGATGGGTAGGCCTTTAGTGTGGGACGCTACTTGTGTCGATACTCTTGCGCCATCCCATCTTCCTAGCTCGTCGTGCTGTGCTGGTACTGCCGCTGCGGCTGCTGAGAACCTCAAGCGGCGGAAATATAATAATCTTGTTGGCAATTATATTTTTGAGCCGTTTGGGGTTGAAACTCTTGGACCGTGGGGTCCGAGTGCTCATGCCTTATTTAAAGATCTATCTAAACGCTTAGTTGACACTTCGCGTGACCCAAGGGCTGGCTTTTACCTCGGACAGAGGATAAGCATTGCCATACAACGTGGCAATGCCGCCAGTCTTTTGGGCTCACTTCCGGTGGACAGCGATGCGGACGAATTTTTTGACGCCTTATCTTAGTTAGGATATTTTATTTTAAGTGTATATATTTAGTATTCTATCTTATTCAATCATAGTATTCTGTAATAGTCAACTGCTGTTGATTTTATTTCTTTGCAACTCAATTTACATATATTCAAGATTGAAATTGCACGGCTGAGTACTAAGCTCTAAGCTGCGTATAATGAAGAATCCTTTATAAAATATCGACAACAAAGGATTTACATGTAAATAAACGAATGAATAAAAAATTAGCGAATTGAATGTACAAAAACATTACATTGAGACCACTGAAGCGTTTTCTCAGTAGAGGTTAAAGAACTCGGCTTGTTAGCATCGCCGCGCGGTCTGTGCGCCTTAACGACTGTTTTACAAAGGTCCCTGGATCGCTGTCAAGGATTGTGTATACATTTATAAGAATTTGTATGATTGACACCTTATTTTCCTTGTTTCCAGCAACCCACCGTGCTCCACCAATTCGTTCCTCAGTCTGCCCCCACACAAGAACTCGACCAGCCTGAGGTAGACCTTCAATTTCTTTGTTTTCGTTTTTTCTGTCCATGTTAATAGTGCTCTAATCGCTCCATTCATCATCTCACGGTAGGTAATGATTATGACATTGCTGCTTGTCAATAAACTCATCAACCACGCGGTTGTATGTAGAATCGTGATTAACGACATGTTAACGATGCTATTGCTCCAACAGTTAATTGATCATCACTACAATGCATACCGGTCTATATATAATGTGTAGGACCACAGATAATAATATAATACCGTACTCGTTAAACATCAATGCCAATTAGCTCCTTTAAACTGAATGATCATTTCCGTTCGCTGATCGTATATCTCCTTATATACGAAATTCGCACCAACTTGATCTTCTAAATGTACATAAGTACCATGTGAGTTTAACGGTTTCGATCGTAAAACCCCAGTGCGAATACGTTGACAGTATCAAAAATACTTTTGAAAGGCTATTTAAAATAAAAACTGAACACGTGCGTGTCGGGCAACGCGTAGTGTAGGGTTCTGTTATGTCACAATTACCGAGATAGAATGGTGCTTTTTGTTTGATTCTTTGAATTTATATTTACTACCTTTTTACGTAACTAACACCTTCATGTAACTAATTTTCAATGGAATTTATACGAAATTTTCCTTCTCTGTGTACATTTTATAGGTTGGTCGACTATTACTCGTTAACTTGTAAAACCTATTTAGCTATGATAGTTTTCCTTTTAAATTCGTTGTATATGCTACTACCACGAATTTTTTCACGTCTACAAAAACAAACGTTTAGCTGGCAGAGAGGCCTCTCACTGCTCTGCCAGCTAAACGGTTTCTGACACTTGACTCTAACAAAAATTAGCACATTAAAGTTTAATAGTTCGCAAACGGATCCTTGGCTGGAAAAATGGTTTTCGCACACCCTCAATAAATTGAAACGATAAATTCATCGCTACTTTACGTACAGGGGGGGGGGGGGTAAACAAAAATGTTTTATTTTTATTTTATTTTACTACCACTTTGTCGGCGTGATTAATATATGTACCCATACCAAATTCTCTAGTGCGTCTCAGAGCTAAACCACAGACAGACAGCGAAACTATAAGGGTTCCTTGTTCACTACGGAGCCCTAAAAAAGGGTTGTTGTTTATATTCTACCTTTTAGGCACACAATTTCACTTTGGCATGTCGTTAGGTATATCACCGTATTAAGTAGGTAGGTATTTCAAGATTTTTGCATCCGTACACATAAAGCTTATGAGACATTATCTTATGATTATAATAATGTTCCTTTTTCAGTACACATTGGAATCCTGTGCTCTTAAGACGAAATTTCATTTTGTATTTGAACTTTATGAGTCCTTTGTGATGTGCAGGTACAGAAGATGCCACTGGACGGCAATGTACAGATGAACCTACCGTGGAACCTGAGTCCCGAGGAGCTGCACATGATCCACCGTACCGCTGAGGACGCCGCCGCCAACCAGCGCCGCGAACAACAGATCGACAACGACATGCAGGAGGTAAGGACTGCAACTTAAAACAAGTAGGTTATGATACTAAGCAAAGGCTTGCTGTCAGTTTACTGTTAATTAAGCCAGGATTTCACCTACAATACTTGCATACGAGCTAGTCGCATGCAAGCTGCATTACATTGCGGGCTACGGAGGTATAATGTTATCAATCGCTCGATCGTGGCTTGCAATGTAATTAAACTTGCATGTGAATGGTTTGCAAGTTGAAGGCCCAATGTTACAAGCTAATGTCACAAATAGGTCTAGATAAAGTGACATTTCATTGGCGGTAGCAATTGCCCAAATATCTATAACAATATTGAACAGAAAGTTTTATCGAATCCACTCGTGTTATCAGATCGTTCGATGTTAACAAATATCCCCAAATAAAAGATAAATAACTTTTTGATTACCGAGCGTAACAGAGGTATTTGAAATGTCGTTGGTATGTCACTAATAAAATTGTGAAAGCACAGGTTTCAGGTATTTATTTGGTAGCACGGCAATACCCACAAATATGAAATCATTGATATTTAAGTTAATGAATGTGCGCAGTTTGATAGGTTTTAATTAAGAGGAAAATGATGATGAAGTGGTAGGCAGATAGGTACCGGGTTATTAATTATTATCCTTGAATTGAATGTATTGAATGACACGACACGCATTGTGTATTGTACTCGGTCGCTTGTCAGAAGGTAACGCAGACGCCTATTGTTTATTTAATTACTGTATACTAGTACCTACTAGCTTTTATCCGTAGTTTCACTCCCATTCAAAATCGCACAGGAAGCAAGATTTTTAACCGACTTTTTCAAAAAGGAGGAGGTTCTATGGTCGGCTGTAGGGTCTATGTTTTTTTTTGTTGTATGTATTTTCACCGATTTCTCTGCCAATATTGTAGACCGATTTTCAAAATTATTTTTTTATTCGAATGCCTATTACCCCTGTGGTGGTCCTATTGTCACTAAGTCAGAATCTGATGATGGGATCCCACGAAAATCGAGGACAACCCTCAAATTTTCTAGGCATATACAATGGTTTTCATATAATTTCTAACGCAATTCAGATATTTTTGCCTGGTAATTTCATGTTGCTGAGCTGATAATGGAAGGTATAAGTCAGGAAAAATGTTTGTCCAGCGATATTTTCGCCAATTGTCAACCGATTGGGATGATTATTTTTTTGTTTGGAAGAATATATTCCCGGGCTGATCCCATGTCATTTTGGTGAAGATCTGATGAAATACTTCGGAGGTAGGTAACGGAACTCTTCAATAAATGATAGCAAACCTCCCGGTATTGCTGAAATTGCATGTCTGTTCATTGTTTACTAGTTGATCCTCGCAACTTCGTCTGCTCCGCTTCTATTGGTCTTAGCGTGATGATATATATACCTATAGCCTTCGTTGATTAATGGGCTATCTAACACTGAAATAATTTTTCAATTCGGACCGTAGTTCTTGAGATTAGTGCGTTCAAGCAAACAAAGAAACAAACTCTTCAGCTTTATATATTAAGTATAGATACCAGTTCATAACATAACATCACGCCAGTACGCTGTGAAGGGGTATGCGATTTATACAAGTCGCACCACTTTGAAAAATCAAAAACTTTTTTACACAAAAATACAACAGACTTCCAAACAAAAACACTACAAAGTATAAAAACTTTAATTTCGGAAGTCGGTGTCAAAAAAAAACAAAAAACAACTAAAACACCGACTGAAGTTATTACTTAGTAGTGTTTCTTGGTTTTTGTTTTATTTGGAAGTCGGTTGTATTTTTTTGTATAAAAGTGTTTTTTTCTTGATAAAAAGTAGCATAGCGTCGATGTAGCTATCCATCAGAAAGAGAAATTCTGTATTTGACCCAAAATCAAAATATTTTAGTTTTTAGTGTAGGTGCAATTGTATGTTATTTACTTCGTAATAATATATTATGTCAAATAATACTAAACAAAATAATATTATGAATTCCGGAACACCATTTCCAGAGATTACCTTTTGCAACACACATTTAGAAACAAACAAACATTTTTATCCTTTTATAATGTTAGTTCAAATTAAAGCCGTAAACGTTGTTATTAAATCAACAAGGAAAATGTTCTTTATTTAGTTTCTAGAGGCAAATACACCATTTTTGTCATTAGGTGTAGATTAGGTGCCAAACAAGGTGGCAATGGTGGTCAATGTGGTTATGATCAAGGATAGTTTAGGAAAGGAGCAATGGCAAATTAATTATAAGTATACCTATCGTTAAGCCTAACTTATAATATGTATTTACAAAGTATTTTCTTAGTACAATAAATAATCTGCAAATTAAATAAATAAAGGTGGGCCAATGGCAATTTCTCCATCTTATTTGCTACCTCTGATGACAATTTGCACAAGTGACTCGATGAATAACTTGTGTCATACATACCTATAAAGCGTAATGCTTTCAGTCACGTTAACCCCATGAACTAGATACCTGGATATTAGTGAGATATATGTGTTTTAGTGCTGTATGCGAAGTGCCAGCGAGGTGCACTATCCTTTGTTTAAATGACAATTAGACGGTTCAACAGATCGATAGCATAGCGACTGGGGCCACCGGTTCAACTCGCAGTTCTGACCGCTATTGTGTCGTTTGTGCCAGAAACAGACTTCAAACAAAATTTATTCTTTTGCCTATTCACCGTTCTATTTATTTTGTGGCTGCGTTTTCGCGCTTTGGTCTTATTTGGTTCTATTTTCTCTTTTTCTATCCATTTCTGTTATAGGTATTCAATATGTCTCATACTTTATTCTGCTTATTTAGCTTTCCTTTTAAGTACATAAATATGCGTCGACATAAATTCCAAAAGAGTCATGGGTTGTAGGTACAGTAAAACTTCTTGTACCTAGGTTATTGATTAAATACAAGTGTACGCTTGCCTTCTTAATTAGTTTTCCTACTACTTAGATTAGATTTTAACGACGTAAGTATCGAAGAGTTTTAATAGGCACATATTCACACAACTACGTCAACCTACTTAGGTAGGTGTAGATATTTTGGTACGGTATTAACCGTTACACTCAAGCACGTACGTAGTTATTACAAAATTGTTTGATCAAGTCCTGTATCGAAGTACTTGTCCATGTACAGATAATGTTACTTTAAGACGACGACATACGCCAGCGGTTTGAGGGAACAGAACGCGCACTAATTTCACACTCGCGCGACCCAAAATTCAGTAGTTTTTTGAACTTTCCTTATTATTCTATGGCTTAAAAAAAATGCCGTATTTCAAAATGTAGATAATTAAGTTGTGTTTGAGATAGTGAAAATTTCATTAAAATACGCTCGGCGGTTTTAGTCCGATTGTCGTTTTTATGTCCGTGTTAGATTAACTAGACATAACTTTAATTACATAACAAATTAATTATACTTTTTTGAACGAATAAAACTCAAAATTTTCATAAATCAAATTATTAAGAAAATAGTCTAATGTAACATGTACTTTTTCCAAAAAAATATTACTGGCCGTTTATACGTGATTTTCATTTTAAAATCAGCTACGGAGGGGGCGCCATCCCGTTATAGTAGTAGTTAAAGTAGTAGTAGTTTAGTAGTATTCAATGTGACTACTTTGTAGCACACAGATCGGGGCTTGGTTTTCAAGGTAGGTATTGCAATGGACATCAGAGGTTTTTTAATTTGATTTTATTACGTATTTTGGAAGCATTAAAAAAGTAGACCTACTAATAACTTGAAATGAACATAAGTTACGCTTTTGTTGCGCACCTCAACCCTTGCCTTCGTGAAATTTTAAGTGATCTCCGCCACTCGCTGATTGTCTTGTCAGCAGACCTACGTAGCTACATTATAAGACGATGAAATATAAGACATGTTTATTAAATATGAGGTTCAGTCTTACTTAAATATTCCCCGGTTTTACATTAAGCAGATCCTTCACGACTTCTCTCGTGGGATAAACACCTGTATGTACCTTTACATCCTAATGTACTTACTTGGTCATTTAATATTTTAAACGAAACACTATCACAATATTTATAAATAGAAGCACTTTTGGCTTTGTTTTGTCTGTTGTCTGCTATAGGTACATACTTACCTAAAATCTGACTCTGAAATGGAGACAGATTTTCGGTGACATGTTCACTTAAGTTGTAACTGGTGTAGGTGGCTATATTGTTATATGTGTTGTATATATTGTTATATATATTCTTATATTGTAATCTGTACTTTGTAAAAGGTTCGATACCCAAGCGAGCGTATAGGCTTAGATTTTCAATACAGAAGTATTTTAGTTCATAAAAACTTGGAAGTTTGCGAGGTCCCGCCGGCAGGGTTAAGCGAAAGTAAAGATTTTGTGCCATCTGGGACACGCTAGGCTTAGGACGTTGCCTACTTTCTAACTACCTTTATTTCCAAGAACGACGAAAAAAATGAAAAGGATATATTTGAGGACACTTATAACTTCAAGGTAGAATAGATATATTAAATGTAAATTAATTAAGTGTTTCGTGGTTACACTTTGCTACCATCGGATACCAACATACATCTGTTCTTTCTTTTACCTTTCTACAAACTCACCTCGTGCTAATTACCTCAACTTATTCCCTAAATGAACATATTAACTGTTGCAGGTGAAGACTATCGTGAAGACGCTGGCGGCGGCGGCGGAGGCGGAGGCGGAGGCGGAGGCACGCGCGCAGGCGGAGGAGCAGCAGGGCGACGCGCGCGCAGAGCTCGCACACGCGCCGCGCGCCCCCCGCACGCTGCTGCTGCCGCAGGACATTCCCATGCCCGCAGACGAGAGGCCACACTGTAAGTACCGTGCTTCAGATTATTATTATTATAGATGAAAGATTTGAATGCGTCGCCTCATTGGTCAGTTCATGACAAAATACAGGGCGACTTTAAATTCACTGGCAATATTTCGAGGGGTCAATGAACTCATCAATATGAATTAATTTTACCAGAAGATCAACTCTGAAATATGAAAATATAACAGCTGCTCAGTTCATGTTGGCATAACTCTATTAAATAAAGGCATCATCTTCATATAAAGAACTGCATTGCAACTTACAGCTGTAACTAAACTACTACAAGTCGCAAATTAGAAAAATCAAAAACCCGACTGCAAAAAGTCAACCGGGACACTTTTATTCATGAACGAAAACTGTTTGCTAAATGAATTTAAACATATAGCTTATATATGTTTTATAACCTCCATTTAATTTCCTTTATTTTGATACCCTATTCGATAGGTTTAGTTAAAAAAAAAATATTAACGGCTTACAATTTAACGCCCAAAATCCCAATTTTTATTTTTAAATACCTATCTAAGGACACTTGGATTTTTGAATGAATCAAATGACACCTTAATAGTCGAAATCCATTCAGCCGTTTGGAGGAGCGAGGTAATAAAGAAATTTTCAAACAAACATGCATACAAGATACGCGCGAAAAACGAAACCCTTCCTTAGCAGTCGGGTAAAAACAGATTTGCTTATTAGAAACCTATTGATTAGTCGACAAGCAATCGGGGTCACTGAAACATAAATCTACCAAGCTTGCAGTTGAATATTGAGAATATTTAATGTCTTTTGACTGAAACTTTTTCTGGACCTGTTAACGAACTTTGTAGGTAGCATTTACAAACCTAATGGGTTACATGGAACTGCCCAAATTACTTCGGACAGATACCGGGAATTGTATATTTCACTACAGCTGGCTGTTCACTCGATATGCTGGCTACGGTGAAAATCATGGCTTTATTATTACGTGGAAAACAACCTTTCATGATATTGAAGCGAAATTCTATTTAATCTGCATTCAGAGAACTCTGCTGCACGTTTGTATAAATTTTCAGATAAATACAAATTCAAATTACAATATTATGATACGAGCACATTCCCCGTGCTGCATTATATTATTGAAGTAGTACCTATTAAACACCGTTGTTAAAAGTTATCTTCGTTAGTAAAACATCAATAGAACAAATATCAGAGACAGTAGGTAGGTATTTAAAGTTCAATTAAATTGTTTACTTATTCCAACTATAACAAAGAAAAATAAGTTGAGGTAAGAGAGCTTCAACTTGAACTGCCATTAATTAAACACGTCTGACCTGTCAAGTGTGCTCTTGTAAATATGTCTATAATAATTACATCTATCTCACTGTCTGCTAATTTAGTAAGACCTTACGTATTTCTAAGCTTGTTAAAAAATTCAACTTCGTTCATTATTGACAAAACTTGCTAACAACAAGATTTTTTAAATTCTTTTTGACATCGACATCGACGTCAAAGGACAAACGAACATACATATTTAGTGTGTGTGTATTATTATCACTGATTAAAGTTGTGATAATATTAACAATAACAAATCTAAAACATTGTACTTCAGATAACATTATTTATCTATTTTCATGGCCAATAGATACTATCACTTATTCAGCTAGCAGAATCATAGTGCTCATTCATCCAATGTTTCCTTAAACAAAATGAATGAATAGACATAAAGTCTACCACAAAAACACATGAGTCACATCAGTTCCAATAAATCAGTGTCGCGTGTAGCAAGCTACGGACGGTACTCAGTTGCGTCGCTTTTTAGTTGAACCGACTTGTAAAAAGTTCAGGTGAAGCTCAAATGTACATGCTCAACAATGAACTAGGTACATCCATTCGTGTATTATTAAAAACTAGTGCGAAACGACGATCTGAGATTTCAAGATCGCTATGCAAAATGACCAAAGTTAAAAAAACAACTATTAAAATAACGATTCTCTCTCACGAAAATCATGAATATCCTCCAATGGTATATATTAGCCTTGTTATAAGCGAACTCATTAAAATATATTTTCGGATAATACCTACCTACGCTCAAATGGCACGTGTAAAGAGATTTTGTTTACAATTTTATGCCACGTGTATGTCAATTTCAATCACGAGCTGCTGTACTTACGTCTGAATACTGAAACAAGCAAGCAAGTTGCTAGTAAAACTTTAGTTAACAACTAGAAAAATAATTAGAAACTTGTTTTAAAAAAAAATTATACATTTTTTTAACTACAGTCGCTAGCGAGTATATCTTGATAAAACTCATAGTAGACGTACAGGAACAGTGGAAATATACCTTCTGTATTACTTAAACTGTACAGTATATTTAAAGTAGGTATATATTTCGCAATCTACGTGTGGAGAGATTGCGGTCGTAAACTTCGTTAACAAGCATTGTTTGACTAATTATAGACCAGCATTTTAAGATCAAATGAATT
The DNA here is from genome assembly GCA_947578705.1 of Lacanobia wlatinum. Classification (NCBI taxonomy): domain Eukaryota; kingdom Metazoa; phylum Arthropoda; class Insecta; order Lepidoptera; family Noctuidae; genus Lacanobia; species Lacanobia wlatinum. The sequence continues at coordinate 14,188,647 of OX388039.1, forward strand.
TCTGAACGACACTATGTATACCTACTGTTGTATGTACCTACAGCGATTAGTAATTAATGACTTGGTTTTCATACAGGATGGAACTACTAATGTTTATTGTATTTTCCATTAAGAATTAGTCAACAAAATCATAGCTAAGTGACGTCGCGGGCGCGGGTCATCGTAGGAAATGCGTAGTACTATACAGTAACTCAGTTAAGTTGACGTCGCTGCATGTAAATTCAAGTAATTGTGTCGTTCTTGCACTCACTGATTCCTCATAATTGCTAATTAATGCAGGTCAATAGTGTTTATTGACCTGGATTGTCTCATCATGTCTTGCTCTTGATCTTGCCCTAATTTGTTTACAAGAGCATTAAGAGAATGGGTTGTGGGGTATGCGAGCGTAAACTGTTCATTACTTACGGTCCCTGTCTATTTATATTGTACAGGATGACTATCGTAATACTTTATTCGATGTTGTGCTGATGAAATGATACCATGTTTTATGTTTGTTGTAGATCTCCAGCCCCGCTCAGTCCGCAGCGTGGACGCGTTGGTGAACAGTGAAAAGCGCGTGAAGCGCTGCGCATGCAGCTGCGGCCCGTAGAGGCGCGCCCTGCGCACGCGCACCGCGCTGCTCTAGCGCACACGCGCTTCTCTCCGTCCATTTCCCAATTTCCCTTGTAACAGTTAAACAAACCTGTTAGTTAACATAATAACGGCTTGTCTATAACATTTCTGTAAATAAAGTTGTTAATCCATGAGCTTCCAATGATGGTCTTTAATTACCTAACGCTGCATAGAGGTTGTATTTATGGGAAATCTAATAATTGTTAAATAATTATAAATTTTATAGTTCGTTTGTTCGCTGTTTCGATGTACCTTTGAATTTCTATTAACGACTGTCTACTTGAGAATGCAATGTAAGGGTAGTTTCTAGTTTTAACATTAGGTACGTATGTTTAGGTGCATATATGTACATGTTGTAATTGTGGTAGGCGGGTAAGAGGAGGTCGGCGAGGCAATTTCCATCTGCAAGATTTTTTTTCACAAGCTCGAACAAATTCTGTTCTGTTTGTTGGAAATTAGTTTTCGAGAAAATAGCTCTGATTTGTAAAGATAAAAATATTTGCATTTGTTTGGGGTAAAAATAGAAATGCATTTATTTCTGAAGGGACACTTAAACCTTGTTTGCAAACCTTGCTCCTTAATTAACTAGTGGTGATATTGTTAAATTAAAATCAAACTTGTATTCTATTATTGTGATCCTAAATTAAATTTGTACTAGTTTTATTTGGCTGAAAGTTTTATTTGACCGCTTGTCCCGACAGATCGTGAACCTTCTTTTTTCTTCTTACTATTGATAGGCACGCGTTTGACCACTATCTCACCTGTTGGTAAGCGATGATATGGTCTAAGATAGAGCACGCTTGCCTAGAAACAACCTATTTACTCTTGACTTCGTACCTGAACAATCATCCAAGTATTTCTTGTTCAGGCAGAACATAAAAACGACAGACACAAAACACAATGTAAACCTACATCTGATACTCAAAGTGTGGACGTGGTACCTACTCTTAATCCCCTTCTCAAGAGTAACTATCAGCTTCCAATGAAATTCGATGCGACTGAATTTCTGTAGGTATTGTCTACTTAAGTTGTATCAGTTGTCGGACGATTGGCTCCGGGATGCTTGTAACCTAAGGATAAAGCAGTTTGTGCTCACTGCGTAGAGAAGTCTCGATGTACCTACCTCGATAATCGATCACAGTTTAGGGCCAAAGCACACTGATGCAGAGTCGAAGCGTGTATTTAATAGCATAATCATTAACCCTTATCTTCACAACGCTATACAAAAGAACTAACAAGGCTATAAAACAAGACTACGCAGACTACAGAAAACAAGTAATAGAAAAAAACGTAAAACAATACAGAAGTAGGTACTAAAAGAGCATACAAACAACTAAATACACATATGAACTGGATGCAAAATTTAAAAACAAGAAACAAAGGAACTAAGACGAGAAAAGATATCATAGATTGTGCAACAGAGTTTTACAAAGAGCTATATAAAAACAATCTCGGAACTGGTTCAAGCGATAAAAAAAATATTATAAATAACAGCGATACTAAAGACGAGCCCAAAAAAGTGGATGCGATGGAGATAGTATATTAAAAACTTAAATCGGAAAAAAGTCCAGTACCAGATGGTATACCTAATGAGGTTTTAAAAGAAGGAATTGCTCCGTTAACGCGTGCTCTATCACACTTGTTCAGCAAAATTATAAACACGGGACAAATACCTAAACAATGGAAGAAATCCGATATCATTCTGCTGTACAAAAAAGGTGATCCTCAAGATATAGGTAACTATCGTCCAATTAGCCTAATCTCTAGCACTTATAAACTTTTTACCTCCTTACTACTAGGCAGAATTGGTGAAAAAATCGAAACCAGTGGAGCAAGCGGGGTTTCGGTCAGGTTGCTCAACTATAAATCATCTACATGTCATGTAGCATATAATAGAAAAATGCAAGGTGTTCATCAGACCATTATATGTAGCATTCATAGATTACGGTAAAGCATTCGATACGATATCATACGACGCGATCTGGGAAGCACTGAACAAATGTAACGTCCACGAATAGTACATAAACACCTTGAAAAACATATACGACACCAGCACCAACTGTGTAAAACTAGAGAAACGAGGACCGGAAATACCAATTCTGCGAGGAGTGAGTCAAGGAGACCGCCTGTCCCCCAAAATTTTATAGCTGTGTGTTGCAAAATATCTTCGAGAATCTGGAATGGGATAGCGAATTAATAAAAATTGGTAATCGGTACTTAAGTCACCTCAGATTCGCAGATGACATTGTCCTCTCTGCCGAAAGTAGCAGAAAAATGAAATCAATGATAAACCTGTTAAGCGAGCAAAGTGAAAAAGAAGGTCTATTTATGAATAAAGAGAAAACAAAACTCATGACAAATAGCTACACACACAATACAACTCAAAGGAAAGACACTTGAATACGTAAATAAATAGACGTATCTAGGAAAAGAAATTTCATTTGAAGACAGAAATGAAGAAGAAGAGGTAGAATGCCGAATTTATATGGGCTGGAAGAAACACTGGTCACTCAAAGAAATTGTGAAAGGGGACTATCCGCGCTCGGGAATACAGTGATGGATTCTGCCGACGCATGCATTCTACCGACTCTTACGTATGGTTGTCAAACGAGAACCTACAACACTAAAATTAAAACTAAATTGGTCAGCTGCCAGAAAGCAAAGGAAAGGAGTCTTTTGAAAATAAGATAAATGCATAAAATAAGAACTGAATTTATAAGGAAGAAGACAAAACTAATTGACGACCTGCTCTACAGTCTAAGTTTAAAGTGGCGATGGGCGGGCCATGTGTCAAGATATAGCGACGAGCGATGGACAGTAGAAGCGACGAGATGGAAAGGACCTAATGGAAAAAGACAAAAGGGACGACCTATAAAACGATGGAACGACGACATCATAGCTACAGCGGGAAAAGAGTGGATTGAACTGGCTAAAGATAGGGAAAACTGGAATAACCTGCAGGAGGCCAAAAAGGGGTTCCTATCAAGGAAGTATCATAAACGAATGACACAGACAACGGCGAAGAAAAAACACGAACACTTGTGTAATTGTAAATATTAATGTGAAGGAAAATAAAAGCTTTATTATTATTATTATACTCTTTGTTCATTATTCTTACATACTAATTTCCTTTTTTAAATATTTCTTAAAAACAGCACATTATACAAAACATTTAAAAATATAAAAAAGTAGTCCGCCGGTGTCGGGAGCAGTGTCCCAGCTACCGGTAATCAGGGCTCCAGAGAGAGGAACCTCCTAACAATACGAGCCGTGTCCAGAAGTACCGCTTTCTGAATCAAGCCCTTGACCCAGCTGCCTAACGAGAGCCTCCTGAGGTGTTGGTCGAGGCTCGTGGCTATTAAGTCGTTGGCTGTCACAACTATCGGTACAATGATTGAGGTGTCCACTTCCCACATGTCGTTAACCTCGCGAGCCAAGTCAATATACTTGATTTGTTTATCTTTCTCGGCTTTCACGGGGTTTTCGTCATGCGGGACGGTTATGTCTACAATCATTGCATGCCTCACTATTCGGTCCACCACCACTATATCAGGATTATTGGCAACAATAGTTCTGTCAGTGATGATGGACCGATCCTAGTACAATGTGATATTACCATTATTGAGAACTTGGTCGGGCGCATACCTATAGTACGGCACCTCCGACTCCACAAGAGAGTATTTCAGAGCAAGTTGCTGTTGGATAATCCTGGCTACAAGATTGTGCCTATGCAAGTATTCTCCGTTAGCTAGACAAGAACAACCAGAAATAATGTGGCGAATTGATTCTCCCGGACGGTGACATGCCCGACATAATTATGTCGAACGTGCCGTCCTTCACAATAAATCTCCGGTGGTTATTCGTCATGATAACTTCGTCCATAATTGCACAGACAAAACCTTCGGTTTCTCCAAAAAGATCACCAAAACGCAGCCAGCCTACGGACGCTAGTTGATCTACATCGGGCTCATTTAAGGCCCGGAAAAAGCGTCCGTGATGCTCCTTACTCTGCTATACCACCCTGCAATCGTTGGTGTCAAGCACCGCAGGTTTGCGCCAGTTCTCATTTGCCAAGGACTCCCGGGTGACTCCCTTGTCCACCGCCACTACATCTCGATGCATACCCACGTCGACAGCTAGGAAATATTCCCTGAGACTGCATATATCGCGATTGTGGAGAGTCTTAGCATTTAAAAAGCCTCGACCTCCACATTTTCGCGGGATATACAGTCTCATCACCGACGACCGTAGGTGATGCATTCGATATGCAGTAAGCAATGTGCGCCTACCCAGGGCGTCAAGTTCCGTTTGAGTCCATTTGAGTACGCCGAAAGAGTACATCAATACCGGCATGACCCAACCGTTTAAGGCGCGCACCTTGTTTCCGCCTGATAGAAGGCTAATGAATACCTTCTTCAGGCGGCCAAAGAAGCGCTCCTTCAACAATTGCTTCATGTCAGTAACATTGATACCTTACGCTTCCGACATACCCAAATACTTATAAGTTTCAGTTGAAGAGAGGGATCTCAGGTTTATGGAATCCGAGAGTTGAGTTCCCACGGATTCCATAATCTCTCCACGCTTTACATGCATGACCGTACATTTGTCCACACCAAACTCAATCCTAATGGCGTTACTGAAAGTTTCAGTTACCTTCAGTAGCTCCATCAGCTGCAGATTAGTGGGGGCAAAGAGTTTCAGATCATCCATGTAAAGGAAGTGAGATATAACCTGACCACCTCTTTTCACCCGATAGCCTAGCCCTGAATTCTCTAGCAGTGTGCTAAGAGGATTCAAGGCTAGGCAAAACCAAAGCGGACTCAAACTATCGCCCCGCTCGATCCTTACCGGTTCGCTATTCCTCTGGATATTTCGACATCCTGGATAGCGAAGGACTGTCCTCCATTGCCCCATACAAGACATCAGGAAGGTGCGAAGCGTTGCATCAACTTTATTTAATTCTAGTACGCTCATGAGCTATGTATGAGGCACCGAATCGTAGGCCTTCTTATAGTCTATCCAGCATATCGACAGATCCTTTCGAGAACGACGAACCTGTTGGCTAATGGCCATATCAATGAGGAGTAGCTCCTTAGTACCGCGGGAACAATTCCTGCACCCTTTTTGAGAGGCAGATGTTGTTGTTGTTAATACGACTATTAATCTTTGCCCTCAAAATGGATGTAAGAACTTTATAGACCGTCGGTAAACATGTGATCGGTCTATAATTTTTAGGCTCCGCGGTACTACCTGATTTATGGATCAGGTGGGTTATTCCTGTGGTTTGGAACTGGGGTAGCGACCCAGACTCTAAGGCAGACTGAAATTGAGACACCAAGCAATCGTGCGATCTTGTGAACCATTTAATCCAGAAATTAAGCAGCCCGCCCGGCCCTGGAGATTTCCAGTTAGGCAACGGACGGACTGCACAAGCTACATCTTGGGGGCTGATGGTAATTGCCCCCATTTCTGGTATCAGATCGCATACGCGCTCCACCTCCCGAGTCCAGTCACCCTCGGCATGACTGACAGGCACCGACCAAATGCTGCGACAGAATTAACACATGGCGTCATCATCCGGCAGGCTTATATCAGTCACACCTCGGTCCGGCTGCTCCCAATCCCTATATACCACCCTTTCATTATTTCGGAATGTGCGATTCTGGGTGTATCGCTCCACTCGCCACCTATACCTACGAATACAGTTTGCCCATGCATACACCTTCTGCTTCAGGAAGTCGATGCGCTCTGTGACACGAGATATATAATCTCGGGGGTTGACACCAGTCCCCGAAAACGCCCGTCTCACAAAGCGCATTACTCTAGGGCGACTGTTGCCCTCCCTGAAGTAGATGAGTTTGCCGATTAGCGCTCTGGCCTCACCGATACGACGCTCGATCCTGCACTGCCAAGCTGGTACGACTGGTTTTGGTCGTGTAACTCTGTCATTGGTTAATTTAACATCAGCTACACGACATGCCGCTACAGTCGCGCAGCACATTGTCGAGTGTGCATCAGTGAGGTTTTCGCAGTCATCAAAATAATTTGACAAGTGCGAATCCAGAGCAGCCAACAGCGCTCTGTTCTTGTTATGCATGGGCAAACGAGGTAAGCGTGGTCTAAGTTCAGGCTGCATGTAGCGATATTCCTGAATAGCACACTCCAAAGCACTCCTCAATTCGTCATTGCACTGGGTACTTACGTTTGTAACCCTGTCATTACTTTCTTCGTCAGCATGGCCAGCCAGTGGGTTGACTGTGGTGGTGCCACAGTCTGCGACGGAGGAGCAATGCCATGGCTACACATTTCAGGTCGGAGGCGATCAAGCACACTATCATCCAACATACGGTTACGCTGATACGTTAACAGCTGGTTCAAGTACCTGAAACAGAGAGAGCATCCGACCACGATACGCAGTCAGGTTAGTTCCCCGCTCTGTAGCCCCATAGTATGAGCACATGACGTTTTCATTGATGGATTGTTTCCATCGCATGCGCTGCTCACTTCCACCGATAGCGGGGACCCTGTCAGAGACCGGTGGGCCTCGAGGTCCCAAGCTGGCCGGTGGTCGGCCTCGTCCGCGCCGACGCGCAGGTGGTGGTGTCGTCGGCGGCGAGAAGTATTCGTCGCTCGAGCTCGACGCAACTTTAGCTACCGGAATCTCAGGAGTCACAGCTGGCGCTGGTCAGCTCGCTCGCTGAGCGACGAACCCGAAGATGGTGTTGGTGCGTCTTGTAGTCGTGCCCGGCTGCTTGTCAGCATTGTATTTCCTTATCGTCCATTTTAATGTTTCCATTTCGTAAATAAATTCTAATTGTTATATGATTCTGTTCTTTTTTCTTGTTGTATTCCAAATAAAATGCATTTAGTGTGGGTTTTTTAAATAAAACTTGATAAAAAATACGGTTGACTTGACAGCCGAGCCACTTATTATTATTATATTCACAACGTAATACACATTTGTCTATTAAGATAAGACGCTCGTATTCAGGTGAATGCGTGGCGTCTGCGAGCAAACAGAAACACAAACAGTGAACTAGCAACTGCAAGTCACTCACTATGGCAAGTGAATGTGTGTGAATTTAAGCACATCAAAGGAAATTTGATGCTCTGCTTCAGCTCGACACTGTCAGTGAACTTTGACCCTAACTCAACTTGAAGCCAGTTGAAGCTTTGTACCGTGATGTCACATTATTCATCCAAATACTCGAACGACTTAGTGCATGATGCAGTAAGTGGCGTTATTGAAACTGGGATTTAGATAATATTTCAGTCACGATAAACGAATCACACGGTTGCCTTTTACCAGGATTTACGTCAGATATCTTTCCATTTATTATCATATAATGCAACGAAGCTTCCATCGTTACGTTGCAAATTCAAAACAGCCTACATTTTTACGTATTAGGTACCTACGCTAGTTTGGGTGTTTGTCGATAGGCGTCTCATTCCTGCATGCATTCCGAACTCACTGGCTCGACATAATATATTCCGACTGACAGGGACGTTCACACGCCCGTCATAATCTCGAAGCAACAGGGTTTAGGATAAAAACAAGGGCCTCAAAGCGCTACTCATTTGACTCGCAATTTTTTGAAATGGGGCAGTGTGAACGCCACTTATTTTAATTGAATAAATATAAAGTTAGAAATGTAAAGTAGGATATGGTTAAGTTTATGTAATTCCCAAAGCAAAAGTAGATATTTAACTATGAGCTGGTCTGGACTTGAACTGCGAAAGCACATTGAAAAGTAATAATTTGATATCGCATTTCACTAATTACCATCGGAATCGGAATCTGTATAAGATCAGTTTTGTGTGCCTGCCATAGAGATTTTTCTCGAGACTTCCGCAACGAAGGATTTTTTAAAAAAATTACGAATCGTTTAATTGACTCAATAGGAAAAATAAATGAACCTCTATGTGGGGTACTAGTACGAAGATCAAGTTAATGAAATCCACAAATGTTAATTATCACTACAAAGTACACAAAAACTGGCAATTTGATTTTAATTGAATCGTGGTGCGGTTGCGGCCAGAAACCACTAATGATTAAGTGGTTCGAACAGTCCAGAGCAGTTGGCGGGCTCAAAGAGATCTCGAAACATGGCCAGAATCCCGGGAAAAAGGGTTCACCCCGCCATAATTGCTTGGATTTAATTGAACGAACACGTGTAAACGATCGCTGGTTTAGTCATTAAACTACCACTATATGTGGGTCATATGCTTTTGCCTTTAGAAAGTATGAACGTATAAAATTCCGGACATAATAAGGCAAAGGGTACTATGATAAAATAAGAATACTAACAAGCGAACCTACCTAATGGCTGAAAGTAATGCCCTAGATATACTACTGCATTGCAGATAATATTATCTTAATAACATTGGCATTTCTGCGTCGTTACATCCTACATAAAAATGTCCTAGTACTGAAGTAAACAGAGAGGGGTAGCGCACAGTTCTCAGACTTGTTTCCTATTTCCTTACAAACACGATTGCCCTCTGCTCAAGGGAAGCTGTTACAGGAGCCGTTTGTTAAAGTGTAAGTTCCTCGCTCAATATCGTTATGTAAGAGAATTACGAGAGGAAGGTGCTCGGTCCAATTTCCATTTCCTACTGCCAACATTATCCTATAGAATGTAAAAATACAAGCATTGTATGAGACTTAAAATAGGTACTATTTTGTTGCACTGTAGACTTTATCAGAATTTATTGAAATAAATAAAGTTCTTATATACTAGGTCAAGTGTAGGTACATTTCCATTAAATGAATTTTCCATTTACTTTTTAGAAATAATAAGGAGACTATCATGTATATAACAAGGAGGTAATATGTAGATGTAGATATAGAGGGGATATAACTTAGGTATAGATGCCCTGTGTTTTATTGTCTGATGAAATAAAGTCAAGTAAAACGATATCTGGTGTTAAATAAATTATATTTAATTAAGGTACGAGTATTATTCGCGAGCCATGACGGCAGTTACACAGTAACATTTGTTATTAGTCAAAAACACTCACACGCAATCCAATCACAAAACTGGGAAGGGGAATGTCTTAACATTTTAAATTCACATTCACATCAGCTAAACTATAGTCAGGCAATGTTCTCGATGACTGAGTCTTATTGTTATAACTGAATATTATTAAAATTATATACAAGACAAGAATCAATAAGTTCATGAGAAAACCTGAAATGTAACTTATGAGCAAAGTCATTAAGGATGTCAAACACCACAATTCCATAACATCTTTGGAAAATAAATAAACGTTTATGGTCAAACAAAGTAAAAATGTGACGACTGCCAAGCTCCTGGCGAACTGTCTTATTTTATCGGACAACACTCTGTACACGATAGCGATGTACAGCCCCGTGCCGATGAAGATAAGCGGCCATCGGAAGAGACTGCAGATCACCAACGTGACGTACCACTTGTCCATCAAGTCTAAGACGATGACTGTCGTGCACATCACGCTCATTGGGATAGGTATCAACCACGAACAGGACAGTACTCTATAAAAACTCATATGGCTTATTTTCACTAACACTATTATTAAACTATTATACATGTGTTTTATGAAAAAGAATACTAGTATAACTATTACAAAATCCATGTAAATTTGAAAGCAATATAAAATATTCTTGACTATCTCGTCTAGTGTTATATTACCTTGACAATCTAAGAACTTTAATGTAAATATAATCCTTTTTATGAATCTTGCAAATGTTAATTGCATTAACATTTGATTTCTATAATTTCTTCTCCATTTTTTCATCTTAATAGCTGCAGCAATTGATATTATTAACTCTATAGTGGTCATAACCAGTTCGATCACAACAAAAGTCTCAAATATTGAATGATCACTGTACAGCTCTTTTTCAACGATAAAACTGGTTCGGGCACTTGCATTGGTGGCATTCTGTTGTTCTCCGGCACTTGCTTGTAACACTTCACTTCCATTGGACGGCGTGTCCGCAGCGTCCGGCGCTAGCGTCGACAGCAAATCGGTGACATTGTCGATGTCAACACTCGATGGCACAACTTCCGTCGACATTTTGACCACATGAACGTATTTTACTATTTCACCATGAAGCACGTCAGAAGTCTTGTGTATGTTCTGAAGCAGTGGCCTGGTTGGCGGTTCAAATGAGACTGTAATATAAAACGGGAAACAACAACTTACATAGGTATATATTATTCATAGGTAAATGATACAACAACTTATTGGAATTTGCGGTTAGCAGACGTCATAGCGGTGGGCGCGAAATACCCGAGTACGAGTTGCTTCCACTGATTATTGAATTTACTTTATTCGTTTTCAGATCATATACATATGTATTACTGAAGCATTTAAATCCAACAGTATACGAGATATTTATTTGGAAGCAAGTAGACGAATAAGTTATTTTCGCGTGTTCGGAATTTAATATCCTGCGAGTTACCTTTGATATCACGATATTAAACGCTATTTCATATTTATCCCAACCAGGTTGCTGACTATGCAATAGTGAAATATGAGTAGCTAGCTATTAGGTAAGTAAGTGGGATAACTGTTCTTTAAATAATGTAAGTGCATTTTATTATGAGAAATTACATGAAAATCATCAAGGGCATCAAGTTGGGCTGTTTGTTGTATTATTCATTAAGGATACTCATGAATGTGTTCTGCTGACGTGACTGACCGAAAATTTATATGCTTTTATTTATACATTTTATGACCAATGGATTTCCAGAATGCCACCACATTCTTGATAAGTTTCTTAATAGGAAATTGTAAAAAAAAACATTTTTATCTAAAATCAGATTATTTTCTACAACACACACATAAAGTAAAAGAGGATGTTTAGCAACCGAAATAACTTCAACAGAAACTTGGCACTTTCCTTAAGAAGTCCTTTAACTGCGCCAGATAAACATGGCAATTGCTTCGCGTGAAGGGTCCTTGCGAAAGCGGTGCGATCAATAGGTTTAAAATATGGGTCAAGCTCAGTGCGAGTCCTACACTACGGGGCACGGAGTACGGCACGTACAGTGCGCAGTGCTTACCTGCGAGCTGTGCCGGCACTCTATGCACACACTTTTGGTAATACTTACTACTTACTGCACTCTCGATAGTACCTACACATTTTAAATGTGTAGGTACTATACTTCTTACTTTTAAGCTCAAATAGGTAGGTGGGGTGCTCAGTAACATATGGCGACAAACGGCAAACAATAGAACTCGATACTTGCCCGACATTGAGATTTAGACAGCTTAAACGTTTGGAGATAAAGAATATGGATTTCCTTTTACTTGTAGATGTGTAAAGCACGTATACTGTTGGCTGAATATTCAGCATTTTCGGTCTTAAATTCTTTATAGACCATTTGAATTTAGAATCTGCCGAATAGAGTTTTCTGAATGAGACTAATTTAGGCTGGCCGCATCCGTACGGTTTCCTGATTAGGTTTTCCGATCAGGAATTCAGATTCGGAGTTCCGCGAGACGTTCAATTTTCTGTTCTTCTGACCCGATCACATGGCTCATTTTTGAAAGGAATGTCATCTGTTTTTCCCATTCGGAAAATAAACAAACGTATGCGCCTAGTTAAACATTTTTAACCGACTTCAAAAAAGGAGGAGGTTCTCAATTCGACCGCGTATATATGTATATTTTTTTATGTGTGTTCGCGGATAACGTCGTCGTTTATGAACCGATTTCGATGAATCTTTTTTTATATGAAAGGGTATGCTGTCGAGGTGGTCCCATTGCCACCATATTAGGATCCTGATAAAAACTTGATATTCGTGTGTATATCGGGAGATACTACAAAACAATGAAGGTTTGGATTAAACCTAATGATGGAGACGACAGAGAGTCAAGGGTCAACTACCAAGTGTTTGGGCTTATTTCATTCGTATTGACGAGACCTTTACACCAAAAGCACTAAGTAAGTTTTATGAAATAGGCCCCAGTTCATAACATAACATCACGCCGGTACGTTGTGAATGGGTACGCAGGTATCATTTAAAACTTTTTACAAAAAATATAACCGACTTCCAAAAACAACACACTACTAAGTATAAAATAACTTTAAATTCGGAAGTCGGTGTCAAAAAACGAAATAACCAAAACACCGACTGTTGACAGTGTTTTGTTTTTGGAAGTTGGTTATATTTTTTGTAAAAAAGTTTTTATATGTAAAGCGAGCTTTGGGGTCTCCGAATCTAAATTCCTTATTAGGACCTCATCAGGAAACCGCACGTATGCGGCCAGCCTTACAAAGGATGCGCTCACTTTAGTACCAAGTTCTGTCCCGCTTTTAACAACGCAGTACCGCAGTAGTTTTTTATAACTCCCTATACCCGTACTACCGTATGTACATATTTAGAATCTGCCGAACAGAGTTTTCTGAATGAGACTAATTTACAAAGGATGCGCTAACTTTAGTATCAAGTTCTGTCCCGCTTTTAACAACGTAGTACCGCAGTAGTTTATATAACTCCCTATACCCGTACTACCGTATGTACATATCTAGAATCCTGCCGAACAGAGTTTTCTGAATGAGACTAATTTACAAAGGATGCGCTAACTTTATTATCAAGTTCTGTCCCGCTTTTAACAACGCAGTACCGCAGTAGTTTTTTTATAACTCCCTATACTCGTACTACCGTATATACGTAGAGGTACCGTACAGCTATTTATGTTGACTGTTATTCCAATTAGTGCTTCGATGCCGTTATTGTAGTCCGGATTATCCCGGCTAATCTATTAGGGCTTAAAGCCTGATTTTATTACTACAAATTGATGCAATATTGTAACTATTTCAGTAGCGGGAAATATTCGCAAAAATTATATTAATCTTTATTGAATACAATTTACGAACTCTGTTAACAATAGTTAGCATAAGTATCGATGGAATCCACGCTTTGAAAATGAAACTATTTCCCAAACTTTTCTGCACAAGCGGATTACAGATAGTTTCGGTGGAAGTGTTAAACCCAATTTTCAAAACTAATACGGTTAGTCTCCATTATTCCACTTCAAAAGGGATCATCTCGCATGTCTGCTTGGCTAAGGATTGTTTTGTGTGACCTGTACCTAAACTACTTTCTGTTATTTAAGACTAATCCCGATTGCAGTAAATCTATACTTAATAATATTATATGAGGTAAAGTTTGAGTTTATGAGTTTTTCAGGTTGTAGGGGGTAATTTGGATCTACTAAACCGATTTTGAAAATTCTTTTACCAATAGAAAGCCACGTTATTTGTGAGTGTCATAGGCTATATATTAACCAGAAAAATACCGCCCAACGAAGTGGGCACGAGTCAGCTAGTGAAAACATAAAGGCATAAACATGTTCTTAATTACAAAGTAATTGCTGTAACAACATAGTAGTAGTGCCTAGTTATAGGGTAAACATAATGGTTGGCAGGAAGTGGGTTCTCGGCACTAAGTCTAACGATGCCACACTCAGACTCATAAACAGAAGGTCTATTACCTATTACTAACAGAGAAGTAACTGTAATAAGAGTAAACTGCCTCCGTGGTCGAGTGGTTTAGGTGTTTGCCTTGTGACCCGGTGGTCGTCGGTTCGATTCCCACGGGAAAGCATACTTTGTAAAGTTGTTTCCAGTTTGGCTAGGACATTGCAGGCTTGAAACACCTGATTGTCTGGTAAAAAGATGATTCTGTGCTTCGGTTCCGGCCACCAAATGGTGGTCGTAAACCATGTCAGAAGCCCTTGAGGCGTTTAAAAACTTTGACACTAGGGTGTGTGGCATCGTTAGATCTTACTGCCCACGCGAGAAGAAGAAGAACAGAGAAGTAAAATTACGAGAAAAGACAAACAGTTTGCGAAGAGACAAGTACGATACGATAAGAGCCTGTAGAAAAAGTTACGAGTAATTCTAGGTCAACGGGAACTACCATATAGGTTTTCGACCCAAACCTATAGGGGACCTAGAATTGTCAATTTTGGTTAAAAGCAAGGTCTGAAATTACAAGTAAAGTGTAAATTCCGAAAACTAAAAAAAAGTTGAAAATTAAGGTAAATTTTGGTTCTTACAAGTTTTCGCGAAAATCTAAATTTGACCATATCTTTTTATCGTATTGACTTAGGACCTTGATTTTTATACACCTAATAGGGACTATAGACATTTGGTATAAATTTCAACTTACTAGGTCCACCCGTTCCTGAGAAACACTGGTGATGACACACGTACAGATAGACGGACGAGAGAGAGATCTTATAAGGATTCCTTTTTTACCTTTTGAGGTACGGAACCCTAATTAGTATATTTGGCACTCTAATATAATAAATAAAAAAATAAAATAATTTTATTTCAGCCCTTGATCCATATGTAAATAATGTCACTTTTCTAGAGACTTTTGTCTACAGGCCAATTAAACTTGCTTCCGTACATTCATCGAATGACACATAGAAGTACGCACGAACGCTACGTTTGCCTCTGCGACTAATTCATCGGGAAAGTCAAGGGAGTCACTCATTTGTGACGAATCCACGAATAAACTCCAAGAAAAAAAAACAAGTGTGACGCATACCTGTGTGACGAGCAATGCAGGAAGCCGCTAAGAATATTTGGGTACCAAAAATTGAACTCCGACATACTGTATATTATATCAGACATACCTAATGCAACTAAACTGAAATGTTAACACTATACGATACGATATCTAATCATATTATCCATATGAATAAATACCAAATTTTAAGTAACCAGGAAAACAACATTTAATATTATTTCACTAAATTCCGTGACATACTAGTGGTTTTCATTGAATAATGACTAGCATTCATCGTGTTTTCCGTACTCTTCCTTGAAACTAGTATATACTTATGCTTTAGCTTACGTGTGATAGTTTACGTTTTCTTCAGATTAGGTATTCTGCGGTTTTTATGCGACGGGTAGTGGAGTGGCTGTCACTCGCCACGCTCATTTCCGGCCGCCAATCGATAATCAGATCCATTGATGTGCACTCCGCTTAGATTGGATTTGCGACCTGTGGATATACGCCTTGCCTTAGCACGCACGACTGCCTCGACCAAGTTGTTATCCTACTTATCCTTATAATTTCCATGTCGATGATATCGTAGAGCATTTAACTAGATAAAGTTATAGTGATTTGTACCTGAATATATGATTGAAATGTTGAGTAAACTTGAAGAAAAGATCAGGTATGTATACTTCTGAAAGTTGGGTTAGTAAATATATCTATGTATTCATCTTAATTATGTATGTAGGTATTCATTCGACCATTCAAAAGGTTAGCAAATTCCCCAATACCTTTGGCAGTCATCAAATATCTATGTAGGCGTTGGGCATAGTTCCACTCCAGAACAATTTTTTTTTCAGAAAAATAGTTCGCCAGATCAAAGAGACGAAATTTCTCTATTTCTTTGTTTTTTCGTTTTGATCGACATGTACAATTTTTGATTCCCCGCCGAATAAGTCCAAACCGATTTCAAACCACTCCCGAGGGACAAAGGTTGCAGTCGCGTCGTGTTTTCCTTTTTTATGTTTCATATCTAGAACTCAATGTTCTGAACTTGTTCGTACTATCAGCTCATTTTATCACATGTCATGTTTGATGAGTGATAACATTCAATATGTATTTTTATCGACGAATTGTAATAAAGCCTTATGATGAAGGTTGGTCCTGTTTATACTTTTTCTACGAACGTTTATCGCGTGTAATAATCTTCTCTATTGTTGCTTCTGACGTACAGTTTTACGCGAATACTCAGAATTCGTATAACTTGATGCGAATTTTATGGCGTGTGTTAATTTACGGGCTCGTAACAGCTACAGTTGGTGTGTAATGACTGGGGAAGACAATCAGAAAGCTATCTAGTAGGTTGTTTACTTAAATGTTTACCCACATCCGACACAGACCCTTGTTGACAAGGAATTAGAAACTTTGTAGGTAGATATTATTATGACGGGTTGATTAAATTAAAAGCTTTTACGAAAATTATACCAAATGCTATGTTTCCGTAATTAAATAAAGGTGACATATCATTATTTTAATGAACAAACAAACGAAATTAGCAAAATAACGTACCTATAGATACTGCTAGAATAACAACGTTCAAATTAGTTGATTAATTTGATCTTGGACTCGTCGCTGTCGGGGCTCGACAAGGCGCAGCCGAACTGGGCACAGCGGCAAACAAAAGACGGTGACTTAAGTCACTTAGCGGACACCGGGCGGTAACATTACAATAGGTTTATACATAGGTACCTAAAATGTATCATATTAGAAAATTCTATGGCCCCAGTCACGACCTTTTGCGACGCGACTTGCGCGCGATTTCATGATATACCAAGACTTATGGAATCATCGCCATGCGGTCTAAACCACTTCTTTCATTTGTTTACCCGCAGTCGTTAACGCAAGATGCTTGAGCGTGTCGGTCGTGACCAAGAGGAATAACAGGAAAACAATAAAAATTGGCCGTGCAAATATTCAAAGTACATATTTTACGTATATGACTACGTAATATTGACGTCCCAATACCTCCATTTACCGGGTAAGGTGTCATCTATTTTGTTTACACGGACCCTAGTCGGGACCCATCGATTTGACAAATTGCCGGCACCAGACGCTTGTCACGTGCTACGTTTAAATAAACTTCAGGAAAAGCGACACAATATTATTATAAGTAGTACCTATCACTTAGCAAATGTTCTGGTATGCGAACTAAGTAGGCACTAGTGTGGTTAAAAGTCTGCTGAATGACGTCAAAGACTTAAAACTATCCTATTTCTGTTGATTATTCTATTGTTGAAATTTAAGTAAGTAGATAACCATTTACACTTTAAGCTTAGGTACCCCCAGTACTATTTCGTTATAGAAATAAACATACCTACCTAAACAAATAAAGATATATTTGTACAGCAAAGTCTAGTGCTGGTCACCCACGCCGAGTCACCCGCATCCGTAGGAGAATACCCAATGATTGACCCTACACGTGGTCCCTGGGTGGTGCTAATTAGGTGACACTAACAGGTGGTAGGCTTCGGCGGATGGCTTGTGACCCCATTGGGCAAAGACGTACCGCCAAGCGGCCTAGCCGCGTTCCGGTACGATGTTCAGTGTAGCCAATTCAGAGGAGTTATGTCGAAATAGTTGTTGTAGGCAGACCAACCAGGCTTGCGCTGATATGGGCGTATCGAGTGACTAGTCGTGGAGGGTAGCGGGATCCGAGGTACGGTGCGCCGCTGACCAACCGCAGGTAGTTGGCGACCGATGGACATTCCCGGGGGGGCTCGGACGTCCCCGCAGTCTCCAGACTAGTCCCCCAATGATGTCGTATTGTCAGATTGAACCTCAATTCACCTCCTTCAAAACATGAACAGGAATAAAAAGAGAAAAGCTGTACAGCGGCAGCACTCCCTCTCACACAAAGTGCACCTCTCTAACATACGAGGTCTGCACTCAAATCTTGCCGCAGTCCATCACCACCTAGAGACTAAGAAACGCTCAGTCTCCGTCTCCGTCAGACGTGTCATACCTGTCTTACCCAGGGTTTACCCTGGAGCACCACTTCAGACCACGCGCGGGCGTATACTGTCCTGGGCGTAGTATGTACGCCCAGGACGACATCTACTATCAGCGTCTCCGCAACCTTGAAGACTCCAGGTTCTCAACGCTGTGGGTTATAGTGGATACAGGCTCGGACAAAATTGTCTACGCCTGTGTCTACCGTTCGCACAGCGGTGATTTGGAGACAACTGGGCTCACACAGCACCTGAGTGAGGCGACAGATGCGGCTCAGCAGCCGTACCCTTCTGCCCAATTGGTGTTACTGGAGGATTTCAACGCGGTGGGCGTTGGGAGTGGCTCTTCCCATACCAGTGCACAGACCATGCTGGACGAGACACGCGAAAGCTAACTCTCGCGTTAAATCTTACCCAGCTGGTCCAGGGGGCAACGAGGGTGCCAGTTGTTGATTCGCACACTGCCAATTGCTTGGACCTTTTGCTGACATCAGATGCAGACCGCTACTCAGTGTCGATTTCTTCACCACTGAGTAGTTTCAAACACTGTCTGGTCAAGTCTGTGTCTGTCTACTCCTCGCCCGATCCTAGCCCAAGAGGCACCCGGCGGGTATGGCGATACATGTCAGCAGATTGGGATGGCATGCGATCTTTCTTCACACGTTATCCTTGGTAGTCTACTTGCTTTTCTTCGACAGATGCTTCGTCGTACGCGGACATCGTGACGGATGTATTGCAGAGGGGAATGGAGTACTACATTCCGTTCCCTGATATAACAATGTATAGCCAAGCTCGTCCGTGGTTTGGTGCCGAATGCAATCGCACTGATGCGCTTAAGCACGCGGCGTACCTAGCATGGGTCGACACTCGTGCGCGCAAAGCAAATGACGTGAGTCAGAAGAAGAGAGCCTTCAACAGGGCTGCTAAGTCCTGCAAGAAGGTGTCGGAGGGCTCGGTTTTCCACATTAGCCGAATAGGGAACAAACTTGCATCATACCCAGCAAGTAGTAAGGCTTTTTGGTCCCTGGCAAAGTCAGTCGAATCGAACTTCTGCCGCCCCTCACTACCACTACTGCTGAGAGCCGACGGGACGTTGGCCCACTCCACTGAGGACAAAGCGAACTTGTTTGCTTCTTTGTTTGCGGAGTCTTCACGTCTGGATGCTGGTGGCGCGAGGCCCCCTGCTTCTCCTGATGGATGCGAGGCTAGTATGTCGAACATTCGCATTCATCGGAAGGACTTCCGTAGGGGGTACTGCGTAACCTAGACGTGTACAAGGCTAGTTGCCCCGAGGGGATACCGGCAATTGTTCTGAAGACTTGTGTGCCTGAGTTGTTTCCGATCTTGACACAACTATTTCGCCTTTCGTTTGAGACTGGAAAAGTGCCGAAGGCTTGGAAGCAAGCTAACGTGCAGCTCGTGCCCAAGAAGGGTCGTCGAGCTGACCCGTCGAATCATAGACCCATCTCGGTACTTCCATACTCTGTAAGAGTATGCTGAATGCGTGCTGAGTCATAAGCTCCTGGCTTACCTAGAAGCGAATGATATCTTTAGTGACCGACAATGCGGGTTCCGCCGAAATCGATCATACTGGGGATCGCGGATTTCCTGAGGGATCGGTCTATCCGAGTGGTCATAGATGGCTGCTCGTCTGGACTGCTGGATTGGATATTGGTTCCTCAGGGGTCGGTGCTTTCGGCAACACTGTTCTTGCTGCATATTAATGATCTGCTTAAACCCGGTACCTTTGGGTATGCAGACGTATGGCTGGTACCCGCAGATCCGGTCTCTCCGGGAGGCTATGGTCCAGCGCTTGAACGTGTCCTTACAGGCTGTTTCTGAATGGGGCGATGCCAATCTGGTTAAGTTCAATGCTGCTAAGACCCAAGCGTGTCTATTTTCCGCCAAAAGGAGCCAATTCCACCCAGCTCCATCTTTCCGAGGTACAACCGTGCCCATAACCTACCAACTTGATCTTATTTGGGTTACATCTACCCCCAATTTTGGCCTTTTCATAGAGGCAAAAGCTCAAGTGGCTGCATAGAAGTTGGGGATCCTAGCAAAGGTGAGACGGTGCTTCACGCCGAAACAGCTGCTCAAACTCTATCAAGCGCAAGTTCGATCGTGTATGGAGTATTGCTCTCATCTTTGGGACGGATCTGCCAGATACCAGCTTGATGCCCTTGAGTCAATTGCGAAACGAGCCAAGAGGATCATCGGCAATGATAGGCTCGTCGCGACGAAGCTCTAAAGTCTTGAGCATCGACGACGAGTTGCTAGTCTCTCGGTTTTCTACCGGTTGCATTTTGGAGAACGTGCGACAGAATTGCATAATTTAGTTCCGCCAAGCTTGTTCCATCATCGGACCACAAGACGAATGGCGATGCACCACAATGTTTTGGGAACACATACATAGTACGTACAGCTAAGGAGTGGAATTCCCTGCCGGAGTCTGTGTTTCTTGATAGCTACAACCTGGGAGTGTTTAAGCCAAGAGTGAATAGGTTACTTCTAGGCAAGCGTGCTCCATCTTCGACCACATCATCGCGTACCAACAGGTGAGATAGTGGTCAAACGCGTGCCTATCAATAGTAAAAGAAAAGTAAAATAAGAATATGTTAAACGCGTAAATTAGTTTTCTGCAGTTTCTAGCTTTCAAAACAATGGGTAACCCAGGGCAACTGCAGAGAGCAGTGTACTAAAAGATGTCGGCGTAGGTGGTTGCAAGTCGACCCACGCTATCTGTCATTAGTTCGCATCTATGAATAATAACCACAGACTATCTTTAGCCCGTAACATTGGCCTAGGTACTATGTTACAGGTCTGTCTACCTACAGTATTTACGAAACTAATTTTAAATATTATTTATTTTTGTACTCCCACCATAGTGTAACCTTTTTAACACAATGGTTGACTGGTAGACGATGCCTTGTAGCATTAAGTCAACCTATGTGCCACCACTGTACATAAAGTTTGAATAAATAAATTGTTGCTTGTTTCCGGTTGGAGAGCTCCTCCTATGCAAACTTCCATACCCTCATGTAACCCTACTTAAAAGTTATTTTACGACTTCTTACTCCTTCTGCCGCGTATTTCAACTAAGTTTTAAGTTCCAACTGGCAAGTTTACCCTGTTTACATATTTTACAATTTAAAAAAATAAGAAAAAATCCTCAAGTGATCTCTATTAAATAGCTTGTAATGACCTTTCAAACTTGTTTGTAACTTCATTAGTAAAATGACTTGCCTGTTGACTGACCTTTAAGAGACTATTTTTTTATTTGTGATGGATTTATTTGATAACTGAGCACTGTTCGTTTATGTAGATACTATACAAAATGTTAATAATAATTATATACAAACGCGAAAAAGAAATCTTTTGCCATAAATGGTAATGCTGATTCCTTGGCTGAAGAAAAGCCCAACCCTCTGGTCACGTGAACAGTCGACTAGTTGCTTGCTGTCCTATCTCGAAAGAGCACTCGAACTCTAAGGGCCTTAAATATATAACTCCCAGTAAGATTGTTACAATTGCGCCGTTTGCGATTTTCTGCACCAGCAAAAGCCGCCCCAGCCTCTGCTGGCAAATAACATACAAACTAAGGTGAACACAAATAAACAACCCTGCCATTCTAATAATATACGAACGTTTTGATATATTAAGAAAAATATGAAAGTAATTTTCCTTGTTTTATCGGGGAACGACATGGCAGTCAAAACTTTGCTAATCACCGTTCGAACGACCACTCGTTTGGGAATAAATTACCACAAGAAAGTTTTACGCCAAGTAATTAAGTTAGCATAGTGAAGTTGGTACTTAGTAAATATATTCGTGCTGAAGTCGGGCTAACTCTACGAGCCAACAACTACATGAGCGGTTCAAGTGTCGGGCGAAGTTCCTTGGGTGCATGCAGTCGACCAGATGTACTGGGAGTTATTAACTATATGTGCACATATGGCAGCAATTAACTCTGAGAATAAAACATATATTAAGACAATTTTCCTTTTTAAAGTGAGACTGATAACCTATATAAGTCTTACCAAAAAGACTGGCCCGTATTAGCAAGGTACAGAGTTGTGTGGAGGTTTGCCCAGCAGTGGAACAAAATAGGCTAGATTGAGAGATAGAGTCTGATTGCTTCTAGAATACGTACGCCCTTATTCGATTACGTACAATTTTAAGAACAAGCTTATTCTAAAATGCTGCAGTTCCTCATTACAGAAGCGTCTAAATATTATTAAATCTCAACGTCTATATGAAAGAAGACGATATCTGTAACCCTTAAAGAGTTCCCTTGTACGGAAACAATCTCGGGTTCAGCATCAGGTCTTTTAAAACACGTTAATGTGTTTTCACTTTGACACAATTTAACACTCACTAATTATTAAACACAATCGCACTACTGAACACTTTACTGTAATTCGCTGTTGAAGATCGCTTTCGAAGTTACCGCTTGTATCGCCAATTCAATACTGACTCCAGTCTCGGATGTCCGCCCTTTTTATACCGACAATTATTACTAGAACCTTCTAGTATGAAAACATCTGGAAAGTTCGGGTACATACCGGTTCCGACTGACAAGGTGTCGAAACATCGGGAATGTTCTAGCATAGAAAAGTCTAGAAAGAGCTTGACTCCACTAGTTCTGCTACTCAATACTAGATGTCGCGAATAGTATGTCGTTATGTACCCAGAATTAATTCTGGCGCGTAACGTTATAATGAAGCAAAGTAATAGCTTTGACTGATTGTATAATATTAATTCAGGAGATGTTTCAGGTTTGTTTCTGTGAATTACGACAATTCACACCAGTTGACCTAGTATTGCCGAAACCACAGACGACGGTAAACATTTAACTTAAGGGACGCCTGGATGTCGGATATGACCAGAATATAGGTATAGATCTTTTGGAATGGTTTCAAAATCATTTCAACCAGTATAAGTAACGGTGTTCTCTTGATTTGCAGACAGAAACTTCATAGAATTTCGTTTTCTAGAAAATGTTTCACAGAAAATGTTTCGCACTCGACTGTGGACACTCACCAGTACTGTACGCGCCGGTCAAATCAATAGATCGTCAACCTTTTTTACAAAAGTATTTATTTCTATCATTCAGTATTTTAACAATGAAAACGTGCGCAGTGTGTAACGAGCAGTTCAACGATGGCGTTCAGTGTGGGAGCTGCAAGAAGTATTTAAATTAAAATTAAATTAAATTAAATTTGTTTATTTCGAGTAACAAGACTCATAAAAGTAGATACAACACACAAAAGATACATAAAACACACAAAAAATACAACACAGAAAACATAACACACATATACATAAAACACAGTTACAGACAGGATTGATTACCAAACAAAAATGAACACAAACATTCACACGGTAACAATATGCCTGCTACAGCATTGCCGGATGTAGGGGCTATCCAGTTTGTTAGCGATCATTGCCAGGACGGTGTTGGCGCTGCCCCGCACTCTACGCACCAAAGACGCGCACCGCTTGCGCATCGTCGCATGAAAGCAGTCGGTACGCGCTTCCGCGAACATGCCCGAGGCGCTGCAGTGTCGGGGCAGCGTCAACAGCGCCCTGAACGCGTTATTGAACTGGACGCGGAGGGCGCTGTATGCCGCATGAGTTTACTTTGCTTTAGATTTTGTATGTGTAAACATATCTGAAGGTGGACGGAGAAAGCTGGGTGCTACTAGAATGGCACAGTGGAAGTGCTCAGCTTGCAGAATCTCATCTCCAGTTGTCCCCACTTCTGATCAAGCGTCCCTCGAAACTATCCTGAGTGAAATTCGGGACATGAAGCGTCAGTTACTTAACTTACCGACACTAAGTGATGACATTAAGGTGATTAAGGATGTGAGCTATCTGAGCTGAAGTTGACATGTCAAGGTACTAGTGGCAAACTCGAGGAATTTGATGCAAGGATTGCTGAAGTTGAAACTAAAGTATCTGAACTTGAAAAGAACTTATCCACCTCTGACATCGGGTTCCAAGGTCCTTCTCAGCATGTGTTTTTTAATGATCACCTAAGTGTAGAATATAAGAAGCGGCTGAGTAAAGTTAATACCATCGCCAAGGATAAGAATTACGAGTTTATTTGGGTGAAACACGGAAAAATTCACGTACTTTAAAACACCAACTCCAAAGTTCTCATAGTGAGAAAGGAATCGGATTAAAACAAAATCGTCTAATATGCCACCTATACCGTATTCAATCTTCTCTGCTTTATCGATTTATTATACATATTTCATGTTGTTTTACTAAGATGTTACAAATTATTTAGCACTTCTGCCTCACTAATCACTAATGAGATCGTCACCTTTATTTTGTGTTGTTAAAGAAATCCTTTATGTTTCTTATCGCGCTGTTAATTTTAAAGTGTTAGTGCTAAATAATATAGCTTGCTCGCTAGCGCTTGCACGCACTACACATTACTGCTTGTCGCACAGTTTTTTACCGCTTGGTGTCGAATAATTGTTTTACTCAAATAGTAATAGTCGCCGTTTGCTTATTTCAGGTATATTTTATTTCCAACCACCCTAATTTGGTTAATATTTTTATGATATGTGTTTTGTAGTCTGTTTTACTGATCCATATTCTGTTGTTGTTTTTTTGTGTGATAGCTTCTAACGCTAAAACTAATTTAAGTGGTTTAATTTTTTTTTTATCAGAACGTTCGTGGTCTACGAACTAAAACCGATACTTTCTATCGTCAATTGGTAGCCAGCTCATTTGATGTTATTGTTCTCACTGAGACTTGGTTATTGGATGGTATTTTGAACTCGGAATTTTTGATGAGAGGTATATTGTATGGCGTCGGAATCGGGATTACGCTCTGACTAGACAATCACGTGGTGGAGGAGTTCTGATAGCTGCTCGTCGAGAATTATCGGTAACATGTCAACAAAATTTTCATTTTACGGCTGAAGATCTTTGGATAAGCATACACTTGAAAAATTGGAACACGCGTAACTATTTTAACTTACATATATGTGGGATTTATTTATGTAAACAAAATCGTGGTCTTTCTTTTTCCGCACAGTTGACGAATTTTCTTTCGAAATTAAATCGGTCTGTGATTGGTAATGGTTCTGATTAATTTCTTACTATAGGGGATTTCAATATGAGTGGAATAAGTTGGGTCCCATCTGACAATATATCGTTCGTCCCAACGAATCTTAAGAGTAGTGATGAAGTGCTGCTTGGAGATGAGTTATGTACTCTTGATTTTTGTCCATATAATGGCGTGACTAACAGACAAGGTAAAATACTTGACTTAGTCCTCTCAAACCAGTCAGTCAACGTGACTGAAAGTTTAAGCCCACTGGTACCAATCGATGATTATCACCAGCTTTGTTAGTTACAATGGATCTTGTTGAAACACCTCCTCTTGAATGAGCATCACGTATACAATTTTTCTATGATAAGGGTGACTATAAATCCATTAATCGTGATATTTGTAATTTGATACTGACTGGGAAAGTGAGTTTACAGTAAGGTCAGCTGACGATTCAGTAAGTTTTTTCAATAACGTTATCTATAATCTTCAATCGAAATATATCCCTCAGAAACTTTGTCGTAATAAATCGGGTAATAAGCGGGTTTTACGTAGGGCACGTTTTGACCATGTCGGACGTATCGGGGCCAAACTAGCATTGCACCCTCCAGGTAGTAAACAGTTTTGGTCCCTGTCGAAAGCGGTTGAAACGAATTTCTGTCGACCCACTTTGCCTCCAATGTTGAAACCTGATGGCTCGCTGGCTCACTCTGCAAGTGAGAAAGCAAATTTATTTGCAACTCTCTTTGCAAGCAATTCGCGTCTGGACGCTGGCTCCAAGCAACCACCGACTTTACCTCGTTGTGACTCTTCGATGCCGGAGATCACAGTTCACATTAAAGAGGTCCGAAGAGTATTGTGCAGTCTAGACGTGAATAAGGCCAGCGGGCCTGACGGCATTCCAGCGAGAGTGCTGAGGCAATGTGCACCTGAACTGTCTCCTGTGTTGGCACGCCTGTACCGCCTCTCTCTTGAAAAAAGAACGGTGCCGAAATCATGGAAGCTTGCGAATGTGCAACCGGTGCCCAAAAAGGGAGACCGTGCTGACCCTGCCCATTACCGTCCGATCGCCATTACCTCCATCCTTTGCAAGGTTATGGAAAGGGTTCTGAACAGTAAGCTGCTGACCTACCTTGAAGACAATGATCTCCTCAGTGACCGTCAATATGGCTTTCGCCGGGGACGGTCAACTGGCGATCTTCTTGTGTATGTCACGCACTGCTGGGGCGAGGCCATCGAGAGACACGGCGAAGCTCTTGCCGTGTCGCTCGACATCTCGAAGGCCTTTGACAGGGTTTGGCACGCAGGTCTACTGAGCAAGCTTCCTGCTTATGGCATCCCAGCTGGTTTTTGTAGCTGGATATCAGACTTCCTGAGTGAACGGTCGATCCGAGTAGTCGTTGACGGCTGCTCCTCTGATCTCATGGCTATTGATGCTGGAGTTCCTCAGGGATCTGTTCTCTCTGCAACTCTTTTCCTGCTGCACATCAATGACTTACTTCAGCTTGGTCTTGTTGGGTACGCAGATGACAGTACGGTTTCAGAGAGATACTTGTCCAGCGCAACAACCAGCGGGGATGAAGTTCGTTCCTTGAGAGAGGCCATGGTGGAGCGGACAAATTTGACCTTAAGCCTTGTCTCCCAGTGGGGTGATGACAATGTGGTCACTTTTAACGCCACCAAAACACAGGCGTGTCTTTTTACCGCAAAAAGGAGTCGTTTTGACCAAACTCCTACTTTTCGGGGTGCATCTGTTCCTGTGACTGATCGGCTCGAGCTCCTAGGCATGGAGTTGACATCCAGTCTCAACTTCGGCGCCACCATCGAGTACAAAGCCCAAACGGCGGCCAAAAAGCTAGGCATCCTAAATAGGGTGAAGCGATACTTCAGGCCTGGACAGCTTTTAACCCTGTATAAAGCGCAAGTCCGATCCTGCATGGAGTATTGTAGCCACCTTTGGGATGGCTCAGCTAAGTATCAGCTTGCCGCGCTTGACTCGGTGGAACGCAGAGCTAAGAGGCTCATCGGTGACGTAAAACTGGTGGATGCCAAGCTGCATAGCTTGGCTCATCGCCGTAAGGTTGCCTGCTTGTCGGTCTTCTACAGATTGTACTTCGGTGAGTGTGCCCAAGAACTCCACGACCTCATCCCACCGGCCCCCTTCTACCATCGGACATCCAGACGCACTGCATCTTACCATCCCTACCTTGTTGCTATTCCACCAACTCGCACTAAGCGTTTCCAAACGTCTTTTATAATGCGCACAGCAAAGGAGTGGAACTCTCTGCCTGCGTCCGTGTTTCCAAACGCTTACAACCCTAATCTATTCAAAGTTAGAGTGAACAGGCTCCTTCTGGGTAAGCTCGCTCCATCGTAGACTTTGTCTCGGTCATCTTTGACCTAGACTGGAGTCAAGAGCAAACCCATCACAAATAAAAAAAATAAAAAAAAAATCATATCCGACCTGGTACAGTTCCTCATTAATAAGAACAATAAAAGAGAAATATAAATATTTAAAAAAACTTAAAACCTATGGCAATAAAGCTGACGAGCTGACATTTAAACTTCTTCGTGATAGAGTAAAAATATTAGAAAATCAGTGTTACACAAATTACTTGAAACTTACCGAAACTTCTATCAAAAATAACCCGAAACAAATTAAATCAAATCAAATCTTTTATTTGCATAATACAGGTTGATAAAGGTGTTACAGATAATGGTCGATTGAAATACTGTATTATTACCTTGGTGTGGTGTGCAAATTATTAGGAATTGAAACTCACAATAAAAAATTTCAATGTTTCAATAAGTTCAAGTTACACCATCTAAATGAAAAACGATAATGTCAGATTTATTATAAATACATTTCATATTGAATTATCATGGAATATCGTTATGTCAGATTTATTAGATACAAGTCCTAGTAAATTATTATAAAATTTTATACTAAATGTCAAATTGATTAAATTAATACAGGTATAAATTGTTATAGGATGTCACACATAATTATAATTGAATAAATTACTGTTATACATTAAGCAAGATCAAATAAAATACAACAAGTTTGGACTTTTGTTAATAAACGTCATAATATTAATGCAATCCCGAGCATGTTCAATTTTAACAGCGAAATACTGCGTACCGGGGAATCCATATGTGAGGCATTTTCAAGTTATTTGCACTCCACATTTTTAGATCCCAACCTAAGTCATGGTGGTAGTTCTAATTCCTCTTCCTCTAATATTACTGAATCCTCTAACCTGACATCCGATATCAGTCGTATCACGGTGAACATTGAAGACATCGCCAACTTGCTTCGTAAATTAGATACATCAAAAGCGCCAGGCCCGGATAATATCTCATCCAAGCTTCTCGTACGTTGTGCTGCATCTATTGCACTTCCAATTTCAATTTAATTAAAAAATCTTTGGATGTTTGTGTTGTCCCAAAACTTTGGAAATCGGCATTCATAACGCCTGTACATAAGAAAGGAGTCAAGACAGACATTACTAATTATATACCGATATCCAAATTGCGTATCATTGCCAAGGTTTTCGAAAGGATTATTTATAACCAAGTGTATGTTGCTATGGAACAATCATTTAGTCCCTTCCAGCACGGCTTTCTTAAGGGTAGATTCACTGTCACCAATCTTATTTTGCTTAATAACTACATCACTGACGCAATGGACCACGGTAGGCAAGTCGATGTTGTCTACACAGACTATAGCAAGTGTTTCGACAGAATCGACCACGTCGTCCTATTGCGAAAGTTAGAGGGTATCGGTATACGACTTACTCAGATGGTTTTCCTCTTACATAGAAAACAGGTCGCAAGCTGTGTTAGCTGGGTTTTAGTCCACAGCGGAGTCCCCCAAGGTTCGTTGCTCGGTCCGTTATTATTTATCATCTTGTCTGACCTCATCCAAATTACTGTGCTTTGCAGACGATATGAAAATTTATGCTGCCATATCATCGATCGCGGACTTGATCGCATTTTAAACTGACTTACAGTGTCTTGAAGTATACTACCAAAAAAGCAAGCTTGATCTCAATCCCAAAAAAATTTCAATTGTAACATATTCTCGTGGGCGGTCAGTCCTAGCCACAACTTACAGTCTTGGTGGTCATATATTACCTAGATCACGATTACAAACTTATTTTTGATAAGCATGTTGAGTCCATAATGCGATTATCCAAGTGGTTCACACAAGCTAAAACGTTTAAAATTCTATATTGAAATTTTGTTACAAGTCACTTGGAGTACGCATCTGAAATATGGAATTCATGCTATCACGTATATGACCGTATTGAGCGCGTACAAAAAAGGTTTATAAATTTTTTATGTGTTCATCAAAGAGTTCCGTATCAGTCCAATAACTGTCTCAGTCTCTGTAAAAAGCATAATTTCCTACCATTGATTAACCGTCGTGAGATCTCTGACTGTATATTTTTGTTGAAGACGGTTCGAAGTAACATAAATTGTTCTGATATTTTGTCAACTTTCTACTTCAACGTTCCAAGCAAGTCCAAACGGTTCAATCCACCATTACGGGTGCCATTTGCAAATACTAAATACAGACAAAATTCGTATGTTGTGCGTGTAAGTAGATATTTTAACAGGGTTTGCTAACAGTTCGACTTTGATCTTTTTGAAACAAGTGTGACCTCGGCAAGAAGGAATCTTTCAATGAATTTCTTTAGAACTTAAATTCTTTAGACTTTGTTTTTTTAAATTGAATTTTAACATTTTGGTTCTCATTAGGTTTGGAAAATAACCTGTTGCAATTAATTTTTACATAGAGGACGATCTGATTATATTTTTTTAGATATTTTTTATTTTTTGGCATTTGTTGGCAGTGTGTATAATTTGTTCCACTGTACATTTGTACTAGACAAGCTCTAGATGTGAAGACCTGTAATTGGCTGTCAGATTAACATACTGTTATTTATCACCATTGTATGTAACTGTAAGTCTTCCAGTCTTTAAATATATAATATTTGGTCCTTAAAATGTTATGTCGAATATTATTGTTTCAACGACTATTTACTTGAATGAAACATATTTCATAGAAAAACAATTCAATGAATTTATAATCACATTTTTTATTTAACAACCTTATCAAACAGTAGAATTATTTTTAACGAATATAAGTATAAGTTTTATGTAACTGAACAATATGATGATAAAGAATATTTGATTTGTTATTCTATGATATGAATATCGAAACATTAAATTTTATTTGTTACAGAAATCAATATTTTAAATTTATTCAAAGTGAGTATTCTGCATTTCTGCGAGTTTATATTATTCAATGAAATGATAATACAAGTAAAATTTTATGTGAAACGAAATTCTATTAAACTGTTTTCTATAACACAACGGTCAACCATAAATCACACAAGAAACCGTGGTCCAATAGTTATGTAAGCTGAAGGTTGTATTAGTTTAATATTTAAATGTGCAACAGTAACAAATATATAAATCGTGTATATTTTCAGTGAAATACTTCGTCATGACCAGCAGTGCACCCTGAACGTGCTCTGTATTGTGAATTTTCTTCGAAATGTGCTGAAATTTTTCCGTTCTATTTGTAAATTTTCTAGGAAAGAAAGTAATGCTGCTACGAGGACTGCTACGATTGCTACGAGGCGCCACGATGCTACGGTTGCTACGCTCCCGCTACGAACGCTACGCCAACTTTCAATCAGCCCACTTTCAATTAATTATATTGAAATTGGATAAAACAAATGCATTCTACATGCACATACTTACATAAAAATAAATCCAGTTAACGATTGACCGATACTATTGTTTGCAGTCTACGGGGCCGTAATACGACTTACTATTTCGCATTTATCGATACATATTCCGTAAGTGATTGTGTGTGTTCTTATTACTTGTACTTTATTTACTTAACTAAAAAGCTCGATAACTCTTTGTTAACTTTTCTATCCAACTAAGAGGAAGCAAGCCCTTTCCATTATCCTTATAAGTTACAACATAATCCCGAAAATATTTATTTTACGTACATTTTTATCAGGAAAATACTTCTCGAGGTCAAACAGACCACAAAAAAATGACTTCAGGTAAGTTTCAAGTTTATAAAACATTTTTCTCATGTTTTTTCTGCCCCAGAACTTGTAAATGGAAAGTCTGCATCTCGTAAAGTGCATACACATGTTTTTTCCTCTGTAGTTTGATCTTCACATAGTGTAGTTTGATCTTATATGCCACGTAAGTATCAGCATATGTAAATAAACATACTTTATGTCAAGAATTGGAACTGTTATCTCTCTGTGTCTATGTAGCTTATGATGAAGATAAAATAAAATTAAAGTTGTAAAATGCTATGGCAATAAAGCTTCCAAGTGAATGGCCATAAATCAATAATGTGATAGAGTTGTAAACAGAAGTTAGTGATTAAAAAAGGTTTGAGATCACCTGTCGCGTACACGATCAACAGGAAGGCACCCGGGCGAGGCTCGCAGGAGCGGAGAGGACGCCAGTCGCCGCCCAGCCGCCCCAAGCGACGCACGTGTCCTCGCGAGCGCCGCCCTGCACCACGGCACGGTACTCGACTCACTTACGCCTCATCACGTACCAAATTCATTTACCCCGGTTTTGAACATCACAAAAAACAACAAACATCTTTCCCGAAATAGAACCTTTTAAACATTCTCGCAAATTAAGTTCGAATATCGGAAAAAGAACTGAGATCGTTCGAAGTTTACAGAGTGCCAACGGATAGCGAAGGATTCTCCGCGCCCTCATCATGTATTTCGCTTGAGGCAGGTAAGTTTTAAGAAACATTAAGTGCCAACTTATATTTCGCAAGTAGTTTTGTTTAGAAAACAATATTGTTAAGGTTTGTTACAATTTAAATTGATTTGTTTTTATTTATATAACGTCTTATGTGTAAGCAATGTATGTATGTTATCTGATAAACAACATTTTATTTCCATGTTAAACGTGTCAATGAAAGTATTATTTATTACTTTTTATCATTATTTTTTTATATATTTATAAATAAAATTAATTACTAATGATATATTTTATATGGAAACACAAAACTGCATTCTACACACACGTAAATGCGATGCAAAGCGCACTATACATAACAACATACTTTAAAAAAATCTAAGTACACAAAGAAACAAGACCTACATTCGGTTCATTTACAAATAAAACATTCTCTTGGTGAAGACATTTCCTTGTTTGTACTTCACAAGTTTTCCGATGAAATTGTACAAAATAATTGTTTATATTTAATTACTTTCATGACAAACAGAGAAGCTGGACGTGCTTTGGGTCTCCGCTTTTCTTTTGCACCGACCCGACGAAGAGTCAGGTAGGTGTATGTAGGTTTGGTTCGAATGCCAAAATGTGGAGGCCGCGGCTGCTTGCCACTTAATTGCAGCTTGCATTCGTTCCGCTCAGGGATGTGATTGGACACTTTAATTGGAGTAGCCGTCACCGCATAATACCGCTCTGTGCAAACAATCAAGCCTTAATTCACACAAAGATGAATGGTAAATTTGTTCTAAAAGTAAATTACATGCCAGACAGAACGTTTGTGTTTGCCTTTTTGAATCAGAACGTTTTCCCCATTGTTGCAAACATACACCGAACTATGAATTGAAGGTTTCTGTAAAGCTGGTTCTAAAGTTTTTACAAAAATCCTCGATGAAAGCAACGTACATAGCAACGCTCTTTTTAATTATTCGTCCGCCATCGTTGACTATTCCCATTTATAAAACACGTCGGGGCGGGCGACTGTCGGAATATTCGTAATTTCAGTGCCGGACTCTCAATCTGAATACGCGCAAAAAATTGCAATTTGATACTATTCAAATTACAATGGACGGAAAAGCTTTCATTCAGAATATAATTTACATATTTCCACGAGCTAATTAGCTGTGATAATTTTGGTGGAATCTCTCTAATCTTCTGATCTGGAAATTAGATTACATCTCGCGGATATTATCACTGTATGACTGAGTTTAGTTTGGACTCGGTTAGTACTTCATAATTAGTTAGGTACGAAGTTTGTGGGATGGATAGGATGATAATGATAATGAATAATATATACAGTCCAAATCAGTCTCATCTTCCCGCCCTTACCCCATAAATCTTCCATCTGCATCTCTATCAGCCGTCCTAAGTATTATTTACCCCTTCTATAGCTCCTATTACACTATCGTTTTTCACACAATCCATCGATTGATTCAATTCTTTTACTATTGGCCAGCTAGAAACTTCCCTACCTGGATTTTGCTTAATGTTATTCCTCACTAAGGTACATACATCAATCAGTGTGCCGTGACATGGGTGTAACCGATCTTACAAACTTGGACACCGAATAGGGCTGCCCGGGACCCAGAGAATTGTTTGATGTTTCTTGGACCCAATAACATTTCGTAATTTCCGCTTTGCCATCAATAGTATTACAGGTATTAATTGGGATTTCCTGGAACTAAGATTACATAGGAAACCGGTGTGGCTATAGCTGGGTTGAAAGGACAGTTCCGAGTATTAATAGTTACTCGGAATACATCAAAGTGATTCCTGAATTCTGTGTATTGGATGAATAGCTCCCCATGTCGCTGCTAGTCCGATGTCTCTTTGTGCTATTTCCTCAGAGGGCTTACAGGATTCAACTGTATTTTATTTTCGGTTCAGGCTACTCTGTAAAATTGCAAAAACTACAAAAACCTCCAAAAATAACCTACAAAAATCTACAAAAAGGAAACGATTTAGTTTCCATGAAAAACTGCTATATGTTAGTGTAAAATTAATTTATTATTTTCTAAAACGCTGTATCTTACATGTTATTTTTACCTAATCAGAAAAGTTTCTTTCGCATTCATCGTAATACTCGTTTTAAGATCCACATGTGTGTTTTATTTATTGGCATATAAGTAAATTAGGTGATAGAATATTCTATTACTTCTCTTCCCAGGTGGTGGGTTAATTATGAACCGTCTCATGTCTCGAAAACTGTCTCTTATTCCACTATTATTAGGCATATTTCACACAAGTGGTTTTATTTTTATAGATTAAATGTTTTATTTTGGCCACAGGGACTATAAAGTACTTAAGTTTAATGTGGTCAAACGTGAGCGTTTAATTTTAATCTCAGCAAAGAGGTGTTTGCCTTTTAGTTTTGTG
Source organism: Lacanobia wlatinum (assembly GCA_947578705.1). Classification (NCBI taxonomy): domain Eukaryota; kingdom Metazoa; phylum Arthropoda; class Insecta; order Lepidoptera; family Noctuidae; genus Lacanobia; species Lacanobia wlatinum. Next base: position 14,223,008 of record OX388039.1, read on the forward strand.
AAGGCTCAAAGTAGGTTCATAAATTAAATTGAAAATTTACTTTTATTTACATTTTTTTTTGTGTTCAAATACAAAATCTTTCAATTTTTGTTTTTAAAAAGTAGGAACCCTTTTCTTGAAAACGTCTGCGAGTTTTCTGGGCATTCTGGACAAAAATTGGTACAAAATGTTTTGTTTATTTTATTTATTTTTAAAAGTATGTTGAAAAATGTCGTTTGTTACCGTGGCATTTGTCTCGTCAGTTTCGCGGCTACATAACGGTATCGACATCAGTTTGGGTGTCTATTCCGTCTCGACCACACTGAAATGTACTACATATTTGCTTCTAAGAGTGAGGCCACACGATGCGCTAACGTTAATGTTAGCCGCAACGTCATCCTACATACAAATCACTATGCCATGTTACACGATGCGTTGGGCCGCCGTGCGGCGTCGCATCGTAGGCGCGCCGCGCTAGTGACCTGTGAGACGAGGCGGGGAGGGGTGATGCGCTGTTTTTTAACAGCGTTCTACTGCGGTGCCGCACCGCCCGGGTGGCACCCTATAGCTCGAACTAATTGCGGTGCGTTGACGCACTGCACCGTTAACGTATCGTGTGGCCTCGCTCGAAAGCCGCAAATAAATTATAGCATTTTTAATAACAAATATAAGTTTGTACATATCACATAAGACATAGAAAATAGAACAGAACCTAATATGACATTCCAGACATTCCTGGCGTGGTTACTCCAATATATTGTAGCGAAGGAGGCTTCTTTAAAAAGGGTTCACAACATGCCACAGACTTTTAATGTACTTCGCCTGAAGTTTTTAGTTCTTTTTAGAGATAATGAAGTCTCGTAACTCCATTATTGTATCCGAGCCTAACTATAAGAAATGTGCGGTGTCTTTTTTGAAGCCTTGACAAGAATTGCTCGCGATTTTTATTAAACAGTGTATGATTTTTTTAACCCTCTTCAAAAAAAGGAGGTTCTCAGTTCGACTCGTATGTTTGTATGTTTGTCCGCGACTATCTCGAGTTTGGAACCTATTTTGATGCGGTTTTCAGGACAAGGTTTTTTATATTGTATCAAGACAATTTATTATGGTATCGAAATTAAATTGTAATTTAGATATATATTGACTTCACTTCTATTCAGTTAGATCCACAATATGCAAATAATCAATATTTGCATATTGTGGATCTAACTCTTTTTTTAAAATTAAATTTTAATTATTATTAAAATTCTTCCGTTACTGAGTGATTGAGTGACTGAGTGACTGACAGACAATGCACAGCCAAAACTATTGGTCTTCCTACTGGTATACAGTTCCTACGGGAACGGGGAAAAACGGAATATGCGCGTACGAAGTCGCGGGCAAAAGCTGTTTTTTTATCTTTTCTTTCCATTCCCGTGGGAATTTCGGAAAATCCAAGGAACCTTAATGTAAAATTTGAGCTATCTGCGACCAGCAGTTTCGGCTGTGCGTTGTCTGTCAGTCACTCACTCATTTGTTAGGATTGATCATGGTTGATTATCATAAAAGTCATTAGTTTCTTATATCGATTGAAACGTGCTGTATAGCTACGTACGTGCGCTAAGCTTCAACACTCATTGGATAACCTTTGGCTCCGAGTCCTACCGGATATTTTCATCTCTTGTAATCAAATTTTCTGCTTCCTTATGGGATTTTGACGAATTCAAGCTTCGACGGTTTCTGTTTTGGGTACTTAGCGCGTGGGTGAGCTCTCTGTGAGTGAGTTACTGCTTCCCAAAATATTACTGCTTCAAGAGAAATACGTGATTTAAATATATTTTGGACTCGCGTAGATAAAACGAGCTTGTGTTATGTTTTCTCCGTATATTTAATGTGGATTTTATCCGCGGTTCATTCGCGTGGTAATGTTTTCTTGCAAAATATTACTGAAAGCTCTGTGAATACATGCATGAGATCTGCGTTGCAAACAAAGTAATGAAAGTGAACTCTAAAATAATGTTGTGAAAACAAAATTGTCGTAAACCTTGATCATGATCACTGTCAATAATAGCTATCAAAAAGTAGTAATTTTTATGAGTTAATAAAGTACAGAATGCAAGAAACATTCTCTCTTCTCAGATGACGTAGATCAATCAATGAAGAAACCTTTTCCATAGGCAAGCGTTTTTAATCGTCAGCAGATTGTCACTTAGCGTCAGGTGGAATATTTGGAGCAAATGAGAGCCCAATATATAGCGCTTTAAGTCTTAAAAATACAGGTACAAATTTATAAGGAAATCTAGTTTAAATGACACTTAAAGCCGGAAACTGATTGAAAAAGAGGCAGTGGAGATGGACGTCGCAATTTACATGAAAGTTTATTTGCCAAGTCTCCGTCGGACGCAAAGTGGAGGCTTTAATTAAACGAGCCGCAGGAAGACCCAGCTGACTCAAAAGATTATTTTGTAATTTATTTTATTAATATATTTGTATTCAGTTGAACCGAAACTGTTTCCTCAATTTTGGGAAGTCAGTTTTTGGTTTCGGTGTGAAACTCGATGTTGTGAACGTCAGCGGCAGCATCATATCATTATTCATCAATCTGCTGCCTAACGCAGAATCGATGAGATCTAGTTGATGATGATAGCTTTACCTGCATCGTTTGCGGTTAAAACCGTATTATGCTAGCTTATCGAAGTATCTACATTGTCATAAAAGTACGTCCTCTAACGTTTCTAGCCCACATTAGCATTGAAATTGTGTTTGTTACGCTAACGTCACATCATCCTGGCTTCTCGTTTGGGACGTTGAATCTTTACAACAAAAACTGTTTTCACATTACCAACCTACATACTGGTGAAAGTTCGTACTCAATTTCCTTGGTATATGTAGGATCGATCACTTGTCCGATCTCTACACATGAAACGGTTCCGAAGTTTTCATATGTCTTTCCGATTGCTACCCGTCGAGCTTCCATACACAAAGGTTGTTCGAGGTATTGATGAAGCGACCTTTGTTTTCTGGACCTTAATTTTATAATGAATGGACTATTGTGTCCCAATTTTTCACGAATGAGAGTATTGTTTTACGTTGTGCAAATAATGTAGGTACGTTCGTTAATTCGTACGCACGTACGTAACGTTTCAAAAATTCCCGATTAAACTACGAGAATTCAATTAATCTGAAATTATTTGAAATCAATTAATTTCTAATGGTTTTGTCTTGAAAGTCCCATCTAAAAATCGTCATGTTCGTAGGTAAGTTTAACATTTTGAAGCAAGTGGACAAAACTTCGTCTGTGCCACAGCCAAGGAAAAATGGATGCTCGAGCCGAAGGCGATGTTGTTGTAGAGCCTATAAATTGCAATAACAAATGCTCACGACTATCAAATGAAGTTTTCTAAAACACTGTTTGTAAATACAACGCTGAATGAATGCGCAGGTTCGTCAATGAATTACAATCAAGCAATTTAGAGCTTGTAATGTTAGAAGATTTCATTGTAAAACAATGTTCTCGACGATCGGTTTGCTAGTCGCTATCTTCGAGGCGCTCTAAACCTGAACGGGTCTTTCAGTGCTATGTTTTCAGAGTACACCTCTGTTTTGTTCCACGGAATAATTAATTCTATTGTTCAAGCTACGTCGCTGAGAATGACACAATTTTGTTACCTGTGAAGTCCTCTCACATAGAATTATATAACAAATGGGGAATAAAACATTAAGCTTGTGCCGTAACAGGAAAGCAGACGAGCTATGAAGATTTTGCCCCTGACTTCGTATGCGCATATCCCGTTTTTCCCCGTTCCTGTGGTAATTTCGGGTACCTAATCCTCTCTTGGTGCTCGCCGAAACTCCCCAAAGAACCTACATGCCAAATTTCACTTTCTACGGCCAGTAGTTTCGGCTGTGCGTCGTCTTTCAGTCACACAGTTTTGGGGACCGAGTCACCCGCGTCCGTAGGAGAATACCCATTGGTAGTCCCTACCCGTGGTCCCCGGGTGGTGCTAATCAGGTGACACTAACTGGTGGTAGGTTTCGGCCGATGGCTTGCGACCACCCACTGGGCAAAGACGTACCGCCAAGTGGCCTAGCCGCGTTCCGGTACGATGCTCAGTGTAGCCAATTTAGAGGAGTTGGGTCGAAATAGTTGTTCCAATGCAGGCAGACCGACCAGGCTCGCGTTGATATGGGCGTATCGGGAGACTAGTCGCGGAGGGTAGCGGGATCCGAGGCACAGTGCGCCGCTGACCGACCGCAGGTAGTTGGGGGCCCAAGTAGTGTACTAGCCATACATGAAAGGCTGCCCTGCCAACTGTCGAAAAATCCCGGAATGCACCATCGTGATAGTTGGCGATCAGACGAGAGGGCCCGATGGACATTTCCGGGGGGGCTCGGGCGTCCCCGCAGTCTCCAGACTAGTCCCACAATGATGTCGTCCTGTCAGAGTGTGCCTGAGGGTCAGCAGCATGGAACCTCATGTCACTTCCTTCTCCTCTACCTTACTCACTCAAAACATTATGACCAGGAACAATAAGAGAAAAGCTGTACAGCGGCAGCACTCCCTCTCACACAAAGTGGACCTCTATAACATACGAGGTCTACACTCAAATCTCGCCGCATTCCATCACCACCTTGAGACTGAGAAACCAGCGCTCTTGTTACTGTCGGAGATGCAGATTGGATGTCCGTCAGACGTGTCGTATCTTACATACCCAGGGTTTACCCTGGACTATCACTTCAGACCACGCGCGGGCGTATGTATGTACACCCGGGACGACATCTGCTATCGGCGTCTCCGCAATCTTGAGAACTCCAGGTTCTCAACGCTGTGGGCTTTAGTGGACACCGGCTTGGATAAAATTATCTACGCCTGTGTCTACCGTTTGCACAGCGGTGATCTGGAGACAACTGGGCTAATACAGCACCTCAGTGAGGCGGCGGATGCGGCTCAGCAGCGGTACCCTTCTGCCCAATTGGTGTTGCTGGGGGACTTCAACGCCCACCATCAGAAGTGGCTTTTCCCATACCAGCACACTGACCATGCTGGACGAGAGACGCGAAAGCTAGCGCTTGCGTTAAATCTCACCCAGCTGGTCCAGGGGGCAATGAGGGTGCCGGATGTTGATTAGCACACAGCCAATTGCTTGGATCTTCTGCTGACAACAGATCCAGACCGTTACTCGGTGTCGATTGCTTCTCCACTGGGTAGTTCCGACCACTGTCTGGTGAAGTCTGTGTCCGTCTACTCCCCGCCCGGTCCTAGCCCCAGAGGCACCCGGCGGGTATGAAGATACAGGTCAGCAGATTGGGATGGCAACCGATCATTTTTCGCATGTTACCCTTGGCAGCCTACTTGCTTTCCTTCAACTGATGCTTCGTCGTGCGCTGACACCATGACGGAAGTGTTGCGGAAAGGAATGGAGTACTACATTCCGTTCTCAGACGTTGCAATGTCTGGCGAAGCTCGCCCATGGTTTGGTGCCGAGTGCAATCGCGCTAATGCGATAAAACATGCGGCGTACCTAGCATAGGTCGACGCCCGTGCGCGCAAAACAAATGACGTGAGTCAGAAGAAGAGAGCCTCAGGGCTGCCAAGTCCTTCAAGAAGGTGTTGCGGAGAGCTCGGTTTGACCACATTTGCCGAATAGGGAACAAACTTGCTTCATACCCAACAGGTAGTAAGGCTTTTTGGTCCCTGGTTAAGTCGGTCGAATCGAACTTCTGCCGCCCCTCACTACTACCACTGCTGAGACCCGATGGGTCGCTGGCCCATTCCCCTGAGGAGAAAGCAAACTTGCTTGCTTCTATGTTTGCGGAGTCGTCGCGTCTGGATCCCGGTGGGGCGAGGCCCCCTGCTTCTCCTGATGGATGCGAGTCGAGTATGTCGAAAATTCGCATTCATCAGAAGGAAGGTCTTCGGGTACTGCGTAACCTAGACGTGAATAAGGCTAGTGGCCCCGACGGGATACCGGCAATTGTTTTGAGGACTTGTGCGCCTGAGTTGTCTCCAATCTTGACACGCCTATTTCGCCTTTCGTTTGAGACTGGAAAAGTACCGAATGCTTGGAAGCAAGCTAACGTGCAGCCCGTGCCCAAGAAGGGTAGTCGAGCTGACCCGTCGAATTATAGACCCATCTCGGTAACGTCCATACTACGTGCTGAATCGTAAGCTCCTAGCATACCTAGAAGCGAATGATATCCTAAGCGACCGACAATACTGGTTCCGCCGAAATCGGTCTACTGGGGATCTTCTAGCGTATGCCATTCACATCTGGAGTGAGGCCATAGAGAAGCACGGGGAGGCACTTGCTGTCTCCCTTGACATCTCGAAGGCCTTCGACAGGGTTTGGCACGATAGCCTTATTAGTAAGCTTCCTTCCTTCGGTCTGCCCGCTGGATTGTGTGATTGGATTGCAGATTTCCTGAGGGATCGGTCTATCCGAGTGGTCATAGATGGCTGCTCGTCCGGACTGCTGCATATTAATGCCGGGGTTCCTCAGGGGTCGGTGCTCTCGGAAACATTGTTCCTGCTGCATATTAATGATCTGCTAAAACCCGGTAACTTTGGGTTTGCAGACGACAGCACTGTTGCTGAGAGATACGTGTCCGACGCACGAGCTGGTGGGTCGCAGATCCGGTCTCTCCGGGAGGCTACGGTTGAGCGCTTGAACTTGTCCTTACAGGCTGTCTCTGAATGGGGCGATGCCAATCCGGTCAAGTTCAATGCTGCTAAGACTCAAGCGTGTCTTTTTTCCGCTAAAAGGAGCCAATTCCACCCAGCTCCATCTTTTCGAGGTGTAACCGTGCCGATAACCGACCGACTTGAGCTTCTTGGTGTTACGTTAACATCTACCCTCAATTTTGGCCGTTCATAGAGGCAAAGGCTCAAGTGGCTGCCAGAAAGTTGGGGGTACTAGCAAAGGTGAGACGGTACTTCACGCCGGAACAGCTGCTCAGATTCTATCAAGCGCAAGTTCGATCGTGTATGGAGTACTGCTCTCATCTATGGGACGGATCTGCCAAATACCAGATTGATGCATTTGAGTCAATTGCGAAACGAGCCAAGAGGATCGTCGTTACCGACGATCCTCTTGGCTCGTTTCGCAATTGAGAGACTCGTCGAGTCGAAGCTCCAAAGTTTTGAGCATCGACGCCGAGTTCCTGGCCTGTCGGTTTTCGATCGGTTGCATTTTGGGGAGTATGCGACGGAATTGCATGAATTAATTTCGCCAAGCCCGTTCATGTGCCACCGGTACATGGTTGACATCCCACCCACACGCACAAAACCTTTTGGGAACACATTCATAGTGCGTACAGCTAAGGAGTGGAATTCCCTGCCAGAGTCTGTGTTTCCAGATAGCTACAACCTGGGAGTCTTTAAGACAAGAATGTATAGGTTGCTTCTAGGCAAACGTGTTCCATCTTCGACCGCATCGTCGCTTACCATGAGGTGAGATAGTGGTCAAACGTATGCCTATATATACTTTAAAAAAATGGTCACTGGTGATGGATGAGTTTATATATACTTAGGGCAAATTTTTAAAGTGTGCCTTCATGGCCAAATCCGAAAGTATGAGGAATATCAAAAAACACTGAAAGGAGTCTCGAGCCGGATTTTGATAAAAACTAAAACTGCATCATCAGATTTTGAAAAATAATTCAGTTGTTTTTTTTTTTTTCGAAATTTTTAAAACTAATTTGTTAAAAATGAGAGCTTTCCTTTAATTTGCCATGTGTTATCACTTCCCAGAATTTGATCCTTATTAGCTACACTTTCAGATGGTGTAATAATACAGGATGTGTTGTTTTTTTCAAAATCAACGGTTCGATTTTTAAAAAATCCAATGATGCAGTTTTAGTTTTTATCAAAATCGGGCTCAAGACTCCTTTCAGTGTTTTTTGATATTCCTTATAGTTTCGGATTTGGCCATGAAGACACACTTTAGAAATTCATCCTGTATACTAGCTGACTCAGCAAACGTTGTTTTGCCATACAAAAAAAAAATACCCTACGACCTATTCTCAAATCTACAAAAAGTATATATTTTTTTTAAATCGGTCAAGCCCTTTCGGAGGAAATAGATAACAAACACCGTGACATGAGATTTTTATTAATTAGAAGATTAATTTGCGAGCTATTCGGGCAAATACATGTGTTGAGGATTAGGATAGCTTCCCGAATTTAGCCCGGATTTCATGTAGATAGATACCAATGGTAGATACAGTTATAGTCGTGGACTTTTATCTAATTCGTAGTTGATGTTTATTAAACCGTCTATCTTGATTGATTCTGTTTGTAGTATTCTGTGTTCATCGACGTGCCTTTCGGCAATTCCAAATACTCGCTATAAAATTACAAGGAACATTCTTAATTGGATAGTAAGTTCCATGGCAACGAAAACGAAATGTTTTCTCCAATAATAAAATTTATATTAAAATACCCATTACAAAAAACGGACAAACAATTAATTGAAACAAAAAGTCGGTTCATTCTCGTTCAGCCTAAAGGCTGAACGAGACAGGAAGGTTTGATAATATTGGATATTTTCATCGTGTAAACTCAAACCCGTCGGTTTAATTAAAACCTTAATTTAGAACCTATTGGCTTACATAGGCAACAATTAGTCGAGAGACTATCCATATAATAAAATTCTTAATTGACAAACAAAAATATATTTTTTTTAACTTCGTTTAGTGATAGTGTAAAATATTCTGGATTACGTACGATTCCCTGCTAGATTTTTTTTTATGATCGAAATGTTTTTCTGAAGTTTTGAACAATCGGGACCTACCCGGCCCTCAACATAGATACCTAAAACCCTTCAATAATAATCCTCCCGGCTGAATATTGGTCTCAGTGGCCATTTGCAATTAATTTTAACCAAGTACGGAGGAGATATTATTGTGTACAGGTTTATATGCACAATCACAGGTACACTCTTACGATACGATCGTGGAGAGATCAGAAGCTTTACGTGCTTTCCGAGACATGGGGGTGTGACACCACCAACTTTCAAATTCTGGGCTGCTACGGCGAAATTCTTAACAGAAAATCACAGTACCTCTTTTTGCTCAGAAAATCTCACTCTTGGCAGTCGCGCTTGCGACCGAGACACAAGTGGTAGATAAATACACTTGTATTATGAGCTGGTATAATACAGTTTATCACCTAAATACAGCGCTACCACACGGATTTCAGACAAGTCCTCAGTATTATCGATAATGCAGTAAAATGAAAAGCGCTCTAATTACTTGACACTCATTCGCCACTACAAAGCGCGCGCGATCATAATGGACTTATAGTATTAATGAAAATCACGTATAGATAATACTGCTTTAGAACTTAATTCCAGTCTTTGTATTACACGTATAATTATGGATTAAACTGATGTTTTAAATGAATTATTTGAATTTAATGTTGAAAACCACGATGCCGCTTTTGATTTTCATTCTTTAATTTTAGTCATGCTATCTAGGGTAATTCCAGGATAGGTGCCGCGGCTTTGAATACTCTATGTTAGAAATGTCGTAGGCTAAAATAGTAGTACGTAATAGGAAGCGATCCCCCCGCAGACCCCCATGCCACGCCAACTGCACGCGAAAGTGCACGCGTTTTTATTTATTTATTTAAACTTTATGTACAGTAGTGCTACATAAAGTTCCGTGGGTGTAAAAATCTTCCGCGGCTAGACCATTACAAGCGTTGCAATTATCTTTCGTTCGTTCTTTAAACGTAATCAATATAACGTTAATGAGATTAAGATAGTATAAGATGATTTTTATTTCTCCAGTAAAAAATGCTTCTTTTGTTCACTAAATCTAGATGGACATACCTATACCTACCTAATTAAAAGATTTCACAAATTAATGTTAAATATCTACACTAATATTATAAAGAGGAAAGATTTGTTTGTTTGTTTGTGTGTTTGAATTGAATAGGCTCCGAAACTACTGGACCGATTTGAAAAATTCTTTTAGCATTGGATAGCTACATTATCAGGGAGTAACATAGGCTATATATTATCCCCGTATTCCCACGGGAACGGGAACTACGCGGGTGAAACCGCGTGACGTCCACTAGTTTCATATAAACTGATTATTGAAACGTTTTATTTCAATTAGCATCTAATATGGAAGCATTCATACAGCGAGTCTCCTATTTTCTCACGTTAGGCTTCTATTCTTTGAAGCATTTTTACTACGAGTCTTCTATCTCTCACGATAGGCATCTATCCTACTTTGGAGAGGGTAAAAAAGATACAATTTCCTCAAAATCTATGAAACTTATGTAAAAGCAAAAGGGGTACCATCATAGATTACATATCAAAGTTACCATATGCAAAAGACGTATTATCAATAGATTTTTAATTAATAAGTTGTGGCTCCCTATCAAAAAGTGGGGCACCTATCCCGGAATTACCCTACTCATTAATGCTGACTGTCGTTGTTTACTGTTGAAATGGACAGCAAGTTTGATCTTTCCGTCCCAAGCGTAAAAGCTTTTCAGTACGTATCCACGTTTAAATCATTGTAATCGTTGTTCAATTGACAAAGTGAAGTCATAAGAACTGTGTTATACCAATGCAATAGGGCTGCTGGTCATCGTGCTTATTTTGCGAGGTTGGAAGCGAAACATATGTCAGCTTACCCACCGGTCATTACTATAAACACTCACCGAGAATTCTTGTTCATATTTACGAGTAGTCTAAGGGGATGACCCTTTAGGTGTCGGAACCCGCCAGAGCCAGTGCCTACCCGAGTTGTGGGATTATTTGAAAGAGTAATCGCGGTCCTGAAACGCAAAGTGCAATTGAAGGAACACTGATGGGTTTTAGTCAGTCTGATACTCCCATCCACTCCGGAAGGGTCCCCAGAGCGGGAGGAGTCTTACAATGGTTGTCTTCCTACAAAAAAAGTATGGAGTGACCCTTAGAGATTGCTAATGAATTCAACGTGTTATGTTTTCCTTAGCCAGTTTGATATAACGAAAGCTCTGAACAAGAGTCCCCCGTTTCCTATCGTCAGAAAGAAATAAAAAACATTTATTTGACGAAAGCCCATCAGGAACAGTACACATAAAAAAAGTAACAATAATTAAAAAACAAACATAGTGCGTGCCTCACGGCTGTTTAAATAATTAAACTCGGGGTTACATTATAGTAACAAAATTAAACCTCAATTAAAATATTTTTGACGGACACGTCGCACTATGAAATGAGAGGTGTGAATTTTTATGAAAAACTCATTTTAACAAAATGAAAAGCGGGCGAGCTGAGAGTGGCCCTGGGGGACAGCGCAGCCATCTGGGAACCCGCCTTAATTTGTTCATTAACCCTTGAACAGAGGGCGACCCGTTTGCTAAATTCACACTTTTAGCTATAGTTACTACGACTTTCTCAGCGCAGAATGACTTTCGATGTCAAAGCCTTTTTGTGATCTTTAGTATTTTGCCGTCACTAACTAGCCAAGTGATACAGACCCCTATAGTTAGGTAAGGTACAAGACACATGTAGGGATGTCGTGTACTTATCAAGTGTAAAGTATGGGTGCGTTACAAGATCGAATAAGTCGGGAATGGTGTCCCTAAAAAACTACTGAACTATTTAAAAAGATTAAAACTAAATCTAAGTACCAATATAAATTTACTACGCTTCACTACTTCTTATTGCAAATTACAGTAAGACACCAGAGAACAAAAGCAGTTTCTGAAAAAGTGGAACCGTTAAGTGTCACTAGATTGATACCCTTCGAATTTTTACCAAAAAATACTTGTGGATTGCTTTCAAACTTATCTATTTCGAGCAGTAATCGATTTGCCTTTACAGACGCAATAAATTTTTGCTTAAGTTGATTCATTTATAATTCAAATACTTGAGCCGAACTTTTTAATGAAAGTATCCGAGTAGCAAACGATGAGAATGTCATATAAATTACAAGGTTATTGATTTTATTTAACTCCTTTACTTACACTGCCTCCGATCCCTACATTTAAACGTTGACAAACTTACATAATCACAGAGTATTTGTATTATCTAATATATAATAATCTCGTGTCACGGTGTTTGTTACCGAACTCCTCCGAAGCGGCTCGGTCGAATTTCATGAAATTTTGTATGTATATTCGGTAGGTATGAGGATAGGTGGTATGGTATTTATTATCACGATATGTGTTTTGGAGGACGAGCAATAATCAAAAATGTCTTTTTTGAACGACATTTGGCACATGATTCGTTCCCCACCAACAGTTATTTTTTTTGTATTAATTTTTATCTTTTGATCTGTATTTTCACACCATAATATGTCAAAAAATAATAAAATGGGTTGTTACGTACTTAAAATTTTTAAACCACATTTTTTCTAACAGTTTATTGAGGAATTGTTATAAGAAGCCACAACATATTACAATATTGCAGAAACTTATGCTCTAACCTTAGCAATGCTTATCATGACGCTATACTTTCAAAGAACTGAGAAGCAAAAAACCATGACATAAATAAGATCGGCTATTACAATCGATTGTCAACAATAGCCATAGACCATCGGTTTAAAGGCTGCCTTTTGAAAGAGGCGGTGTGAATCGAATCCAAACAGTCATGATTATTTTGGAATTATTAATTAATTTCCTTTCTTTTTTTATTCTTACTAATATAATATTTTCATACATTAATCATATGTTTTTGCATTCATTTGCATACGCAACGATGGCATTAACTAAATAGTACTAACGACAGTATGAGAATTACATCAAAACATATTTTTTTAGTTATTAGTGGTACTTTTAAAACGTCTTAAAAAAAGTGATTCTTTTAATATCTTAAAAATTTCGTTCTGTATGAATTCCTATTAATAAAAACAGAACCAACTCCGAACTAATATTTTGACTGTCTGAACTTCAGATTCCATAGATGGCGTTACGCATTTGATCTCATTTTTTGAAACGCGGTGTTAAGATATTATAAGTCAACAGGCGTGCGCTTAAATTTGCTAAGCTCAATTTGAGTTGCTCAATAACGAATCTTTACGGGCCTAGGGCCAGGGGTCACGTCATACCACCTGCGAGCAGCTGGCGAAGTCCCATGATAGAGGAGTCGCGAAATGTGTTGAATTAGATTGGTTAATCAGATAGCCCGACGCCATAAAGAAGGCTGTTAGAGGCAGCATGCACAGAGCGGTCCACGTAGCAGAAGACCGCATGGATACGCGTCGTGTGTGGTCGCGCAGCATTAAAGTAACGACGGAGAAGAAGAAAAATGCGAACATAATATGAGAAGGCCACTCAAATGCGCATTATTTTACGAATATTGTTAAAAATTGCTGATGGCATACACCACTATCAAGAAGATGGTTAGGTTATTTTAGAAGATAGCCTGTGTTATCCCGTTGCTTCAGCATTAATTCTTTACTTCTGTGAAAGGGGAACCTACCAACCAAGCAGACTATCAGTACGGATAATATTGACAAATGTTTCCATATTTCCATGAAAACGCCCATGGGAGAAAATGATAAATGCCATCCGATTACGTTTTATGATTAGTTTTTGATTGGTTTTTTAATATGATTTTATGTAAATGTAAAGGCACTCGGTTGAAAGTCACATATATCCAACAAACTGTCATAGTAGCTGAAATAAAATGTCGGCTGATTGCTCCGGCATGGCTAAAAACTGTTCAATACCCAATGAGCCCATGATACGTTGTGAGCAGCTCAGGGCCAGAAATCATCCGTTGCGGGACTCTCCCGTGGATCATGGGGAACTGTAGATCACCAGGCAATGACGCCAGAGACGAACTCGCGAAGAGAGTTTCCGAGACGGTACTGCTGGACCCGTACTACTTCTCTTCCTACCTTTCTCACAGATTCGTACATGAATTTGCCAGAGATCAACTGAACTTTAGGACAACAAGTGGTCACAGTTTACAAATTACAGGCAGTCAAAACTGGCAATGTCAAGGCTATACACGCGACTAACTAAAAGACTTCTCAGCCGAAGTAGAAATACCCTCCGAATAATAATAGGTATAATTATGGGTCATTCAATCAATTCAATTCAATTTATTTATCAAGTGACTCATTTGTTAGTAACAATGTATCCTATTTTAGTAATTTTAGTTTTTTTTTTTACTATTTATAGGCGCGCGTTTGACCACTATCTCACCTGATGGTTAGCGATGATGTGGTCGAAGATGGAGCACGCTTGCCTAGAAGTAATCTATTCACTCTTGACTTAAAGAATCCCAGGTTGTAGCTATCAGGAAACATAGACTCCGGCAGGGAATTCCACTCCTTAGCTGTACGCACTATAAATATGTTCCCAAAACGTTTAGTGCGTGTGGGTGGGATGTCCACCATGTGGACGGTGGTGCATCGCCGTTCGTCTTGTGGTCCGATGATGGAAAGGGCTTGGCGGAATTAAATTATGCAATTCCGTCGCACATTCCCCAAAATGCAACTGGTAGAAAACCGACAGGCTAGCGACTTGTCGTCGATGCTCAAGACTTTGGAGCATCGTCACGACGAGCCTATCATTGCCGATGATCCTCTTGGCTCGTTTCTCAATTGACTCAAGGGCATTAAGCTGGTATCTGGCAGATCCGTCCCAACGATGAGAGCAGTACTCCATACACGATCGAACTTGCGCTTGATAGAGTCTGAGCAGCTGTTCCGGCGTGAAGTACCGTCTCACTTTTGCTAGGATCCCCAACTTCTTTGCAGCCACTTGAGCTTTTGCCTCTATGAAAGGGCCAAAATTGAGGGTAGATGTTAATGTAACCCCAAGAAGCTCAAGTTGGTCGGTTATCGGCACAGTTGCACCTTGGAAAGATGGAGCTGGGTGGAATTGGCTCCTTTTGGCGGAAAATAGACACGCTTGGGTCTTAGCAGCATTGAACTTGACCAGATTGGCATCGTCCCATTCAGAGACAGCCTGTAAGGACACGTTCAAACGCTCAACCATAGCCTCCCAGAGAGACCGGATCCGCGACCCACCAGCTCGTGCGTCGGACATGTATCTTTCAGCAACAGTGCTGTCGTCTGCATACACAAAGATACCGGGTTTTAGCAGATCATTAATATGCAGCAAGAACAGTGTTGCCGAAAGCACCGACCCCTGAGGAATCCCGGCATTAATATCCAGCAGTCCAGACGAGCAGCCATCTATAACCAGTCGGATAGACCGATCCCTCAGGAAATCCGCGATCCGATCACACAATCCGGCGGGCAGACCGAAGGAAGGAAGCTTACTAATATGCTATCGTGCCAGACCCTGTCAAAGGCCTTCGAGATGTCAAGGGAGACAGCTAGTGCCTCCCCGTGCTTCTCTATGGCCTCACTCCAGATGTGAATGGCATACCCAAGAAGATCCCCAGTAGACCGATTTCGGCGGAACCCGTATTGGCGGTCACTAAGGACATCATTCGCTTCTAGGTATGCCAGGAGCTTATGATTCAGCACGCGTTCCATACTCTTACAAAGTATGGACGTTACCGAGATAGGTCTATAATTTGACAGGTCAGCTCGGCTACCTTTCTTGGGCACGGGCTGCACGTTAGCTTGCTTCCAAGCCTTCGGCACTTTTCCAGTCTCAAACGAAAGGCGAAATAGGCGTGTCAAGATCGGAAACAACTCAGGCGCACAAGTCTTCAGAACAATTGCCGGTATCCCGTCGGGGCCACTAGCCTTGTTCACGTCGAGGTTACGCAGTACCCTACGGACGTCCTTCTGATGAATGCGAATGTTCGACATACTCGACTCGCATCCAGCAGGAGTAGCAGGGGGCATCGCGCCACCAGGATCCAGACGTGAAGATTCCGCAAACGAAGAAGCAAACAAGTTTGCTTTCTCCTCAGCGGAGTGGGCCAGCGTCCCGTCGGGTCTCAGCAGTGGTGGTAGTGAGGGGCGGCAGAAGTTCGATTCGACCGACTTAGCCAGGGACCAAAAGCCTTACTACCCGCTGGGTATGAAAAAAGTTTGTTAACTTTAGTAGTTAGGTAGTAAGGCCGAATAGGGAACACCCTATTCGGCTAATGTGGTCAAACCGAGCCCTCCGCAACACTTTCTTGCAGGACTTGGCAGCCCTGTTAAAGGCTCTCTTCTTCCGACTCACGTC
The DNA here is from genome assembly GCA_947578705.1 of Lacanobia wlatinum. Lineage (NCBI taxonomy): Eukaryota > Metazoa > Arthropoda > Insecta > Lepidoptera > Noctuidae > Lacanobia > Lacanobia wlatinum. The sequence goes on from OX388039.1 coordinate 14,239,071, forward strand.
ATTTGCTTTGCGCGAACGAGCATCGACCCATGCTAGGTACGCCGAGTGCTTAAGCGCATCAGCGCGATTGCACTCGGCACCAAACCATGGACGAGCTTCGCCAGACATGGCTACATCAGAGAACGGAATGTAGTACTCCATTCCCCTCCACAGCACATCCGTCACGGCGTCCGCACACGACGAAGCATCAGTTGAAGAAAAGTAAGTAGGCTGCCAAGGATAACATGCGAAGAAAGTTCGCATGCCATCCCAATCTGCTGACCTGTATCGCCATACCCGCCGGGTGCCTCTTAGGCTGGGATCGGGCGGCGAGTAGACGGACACAGACTTCACCAGACAGTGGTCCGAACTACCCAGTGGTGAAGAAATCGTCACCGAGTAGCGGTCTGGATCTGTTGTCAGCAAAAGGTCCAAACAATTGGCTGTGTGCGAATCAACATCCGGCACCCTCGTTGCCCCCTGGACCAGCTGGGCAAGATTTAACGCTAGCGCTAGCTTTCGCGTCTCTCGTCCAGCATGGTCTGTGCACTGGTATGGGAAGAGCCACTCCTGATGGTGGGCGTTGAAGTCCCCCAGTAACACCAATTGGGCAGAAGGGTACCGCTGCTGAGCCGCATCCGCTTGCCTCACTCAGGTGCTGTGTGAGCCCAGTTTTCTCCAAATCACCGCTGTGCGAATGATAGACACAGGCGTAAACAATTTTGTCAAGGCCTGTGTCCACTAAAACCCACAGCGTTGAGAACCTGGAGTCTTCAAGGTTGCGGAGACGCCGATAGCAGATGTCGTCCCGGGCGTACATACATACGCCCGCGCGTGGTTTGAAATGGTGCTCCAGGGTAAACCCTGGGTATAAAAGGTAAGACACGTCCGACGGACATCCGATCTGCGTCTCCGACAGAAACAAGAGCGCTGGTTTCTCAATCTCGAGGTGGTAGTGGACTGCGGCGAGATTTGAGTGCAGACCTCGAATGTTGGAGAGGTGCACTTTGTGCGAGAGGGCGTGCTGCCGCTGTACAGCTTTTCTCTTTATGTTCCTGGTCATGATTTGAGTGAATAAGGTAGAGGAGAAGGAAGTGAAATGAGGTTCCATGCTGCTAACCTTCAGGCACGCTCTGACAGGACGGCATCATTGGGGGACTAGCCTGGAGACTGCGGGGACGCCCGAGCCCCCCCGGGAATGTCCATCGGGCCCTCTCGTCTGGTCGCCAACCAGCACGATGGTGCATTCCGGGATTTTTCGACAGTTGGCGGGGCAGCCTTTCATGTGTGGCTAACACACTACTTGGGCCCCCATCTACCTGCGGTCGGCCAGCGGCGCACCGTGCCTCGGATCCCGCTACCCTCCGCAACTAGTCTCCCGATACGCCCATGTCAGCGCAAGCCTGGTTGGTCTGCCTGCATAGGAACAACTATTTCGACCCAACTCCTCTGTATTGGCTACACTGAGCATCGTACCGGAACGCAGCTAGGCCGCTTGGCGGTACTAGAAACATTCCCGCCATTAGAAAGAGAGAGAGACAAAGACCAGCCCTTTCGAAGTTCCGATTTTGAATTCGACCTCAAAGACAAACACGTTCGGAATTTCGTACCTACTAACTAAAGAAATTTTGCAAAAGATAATTATGTATTTTAATGTAATTTATTGACTTTTTAACTTATTGTTGTATTTAAACGAAAATAAGTATTTACTGCAAATAAAACTGATATTTAACCTGTAAATATTTATTTCTAGTTTCAACAATGTTACGTAATATATTTTGAACTAGCGGACGTCACGCGGTTTCACCCGCGTAGTTCCCGTTCCCGTGGGAATACGGGGATAATATATAGCCTATGTTACTCCCTGGTAATGTAGCTATCCAATGCTAAAAGAATTTTTCAAATCGGTCCAGTAGTTTCGGAGCCTATTCAATTCAAACAAACAAACAAACAAACAAATCTTTCCTCTTTATAATATTATATTATATATAGTGTAGATAATAAAATATCATGGGTGCTATTTCCGTACATTAAGGGAATTTAAATAAAAGAGCGGGAATAAAATTTCGTGGCTGGCGTAAAGAGTTGAATAAGTTAAAAAATATTAAAATAACCGTAAAATATGAGTGAAACAAGCGACGAACAATATTTTAACACCGGAAGAGTTAAAACAACAAGTTATTAATGCAGAATTAAGTTTCCTACCTGAGAAGTCTCGCGAGAAATATCTGAAAGCATACCATGTCTTCAATGAATGGAGACTTACAAAGGGCGCAAGCAGTTTTTCGGAGACGGTGTTGCTATCTTATTTTTAAGATTTATCACAAACGAGGCGATCATCTACAATGTGGAGTATTTACTCAATGTTGAAAGCTACTTTAAAAACAAAACATAACGTGCATATTGAAACATACGCAAAACTCGTATCTTTTCTAAAAAGAATGTCAGTTGGGCATAAGGCTAAAAAGTCCAAAATTTTCACGGCCCTTACATAGAAAAAATTCTTAATGAAGCTCCGGACTGCAATTTTCTTGCCGTTAAAGTAAGTGGTACCTATGAATCTATGTTGTTAGTTATTAAAATTTGTGTGTAGACTGTTATGCATAAAGGTACTTACTGCCTACTACTAATTTTTGGAGGCGCAATGAATCCTAGTGTGGTTTAGCAATACTGTTAAAATATTTATTACGATATGTAAAACATGCTGTAAATGTTAAATTATGTATATTAATGATGTAATATTTTCATTACAAGTTGTATCTACTGATCATAGGAATTAGTGGAGCGTGTCGCAATAACGAGCTATTACAGCTAACAGTTAATAATATCGAAAAGCATTCAGATAAATTACTGTTAGTAAAATACGAAGATGAACTTTGACAGGTCTTTTGTCGTACGCGAAGAATATGTAACTATTGTAGAAAAATACCAAAATTTACGTCCAGCCAATATAAAACCGACCGAGTTTTCATACAATACTATTATAATAAATGCTCAAGACAGCCTTTGGGAGTAAATAAAATAGGTGCTATATCGCAAGAAATTGCCACTTTCTTAAAACTGGAAGAGCCTCAGCTATACACGGGTCACTGCTTTCGGAGAACTTCGGCAACGCTCTTGGCTGATTCCGGAGCCGATCTCACCACTTTAAAACGGCGGGTGGAAGTCCAATACGGTTGCAGAAGGCTATATTGAAGACTCAATAGAAAATAATTCGAAAATCTGTAAGGGCATAGTGGAAGCAATAAGTCTGAATTCGACCTCGGATCCTTGGTCTCACCCACGCCCATCCACTGCCAACGACGCACAGTGTACTTATACAGAAAGCCGATCAGAGTCACGAACGTTCACCGTTGTTCCTTCTCAATCCGCCACCGAAACAGAAACCTTAAAACCCCAGATAATCAAACTCAACTCAATGCAACTATAACGTTGCCAAATAAATCTGTTACTTTTTATTTGCAGAATTGTAGTAATTTTACTTTTAACTTTTAAAATGTTCCATTTTATTGAATTGGTAGGTATCTACAATGTTAATTATTTCACAATAAATAGTTATTTCAATCTATTCCTGTTTATTATTTTATCTCCTAAAGTGTTCTCGCTGCTGAGGTGAAAAGTTATGTGTGTTACACGAGAGCAAAGTTTTTTGCATCTCGTGCCTTTGAATCCCTCGCCTAACTCAGGATTCAAAATCATCACTCGCAGCAAAAAACGACTTTGCTCTCTTGTTGCACAAATAACTATTTCAACATAGGCACTGCGGCACGATGGATCGATGATACAAAGAAAGTGGCTGGCAGCGAATGGATGCGGACTGCACAAGACCGGGAAAGTTGGCGCTCTTTCAGCAGGGGGGGCTTACTTTCAGCAGTGGACAGCAATTGGCTGAAATGAGGATGTTGATGATAGGCGCCATAGACAGCCCAATGTGCAGAGATCGCTTCTACACCGAGAAATCAGTCGGCGACTTCATTCTGGTAATGAGGCCTTTGCTATCCGACGTGAAAAAATCCTCGAAACGATAAAGTCGTTCCGCGAAACCTATGTGCGGAGATATGCTGGCTAACCTAGCCAGAAGTCCTACGCACAACAGAGCGATTGGGAGTCTAAGTGCGGATAACGGACAACCCTAGCAACTTTCTTCAACATCGTGTATAGAAAAGAGTTATCATTTAAACGTTTCTCATTATGAAAAATTACTAGGGCTGGTCGGCGTTGCAAATAGAAGAGGTGATACAGCCAATGTCTTGCATTCTAAGGGGGTCAAGCAATGCTGGAAGTTGACTGTTCGTATGTCTTATCTTAGCGATCTTACCTAGCCAAATCATTTTACTATACGACATGCGAACGAAGTCGCGGGCAACAGCTATCTATCTTTTTGTAATCTTCTAATGTATAAAATCTCGGATCACAGTGTTTGTTTTCGAACTCCTCCGAAATGGCTTGCCGATTATTATGTTTTTTTTTGTCGGAGCAAAACAACGTTTGCCGTGTCAGCTAGTATATATATATTTATTCAGAATTAAGACAACTTTGGTCCACAGTATATGTTAGAAGCAATTAATACTAAGTTAATTCAATCAATAGACAAACAATTTAAAAAAAACTACTAGTGAAATTAATAAAATTGAATTGCAAAAATTTGAATTGGAATGGTATTGAATTGGTTGGTTTGGTTTGAATTGTTATTGTAGTGTTGTGACAGTGTTAATGAATAGATTATGAGACAAATTGGCAAATAATAGAGCGGCTATCCTATTCAGTGCAGGCCTCACAGCGTTGATCTTAATAGCGTGGTACGTTTAAACAAAGCCCTGCCTAATCAAAGCCCAGTAGGCTGTATTGTAGCGCGCTGGCCGGGGTCACCTCCCAATATTGTTAGTACTGAGCAGACGGGATTATGGCGGAACATCAGGCCTTGTGCAGAGTGAACACGCGGTGGTCATGGCCGGTGAGGACGCGGAGGCGGACGCGATCTTGTGGCCACAATGTATCGCGAATTCGCGAGTTGTTGTATAGTGTGAGCTCTATACCTTGGACGTGTTTCCTCAGGGTGACACAAAAAAACATTTTTACAAAAAATATAACCGACTCCTTAATAAATAATAGTGTCAAAAAACGAAATTATCAAAAATCAATTATTAAAGTTATTTTATACTTTGTAGTGTCTTATTTTTGGAAGTTGGTTATATTTTTGAAAAAAGTTTTTTATTTTTCACTTTTTACTACCTCCGTACCTATTCACAGCGTTCCGGCGTGATTTTATGTTATGAACTGGGGCCTATTTAATAAAACTTACTTAGTGCTTTCGGTGTAAAGGTCTCGTCAATACGAATGAAATAAGCCCAAACACTTGGTAGTTCCTACATACCGATGTGGAGTTCCCTTGACTTTCTGTCGTCTGCATCATCAGGTCTAATCCAAACCTTCATTGTTTTGTAGTGTCTCCCGATATACACACGAATATCAAGTTTTTACCAGATGCGTGCCTACAATTTTCGAGAGTTTGTCTGACGTGGTGGCAATGGAACCACTTCGGTAGCATACCCTTTCATATAAAAAAAAAATCATCGATATCGGTTCATAAACGACGACGTTATCCGCGAACACACATAAAAAAACCTTTTTTTTTTTAAGTCGGTTAAAAAGACGATCGCTCGCTAGCGGGACACATTGTGCAAGACATTGACCACGATAGTCAAGATTGTGGTTTCCCATTATGTTTTAAACTTTGCGTCTTCCCTAGCACCTAAACAAGCTTCTCACCATACCCGGGGCCTTAGAAGCAAAGCTTAATGGATTTACTGCAAGTTCCTCTCCGCAAATATACCCCGGACCTCCTTGTTTACTTACACAAGGGCCAGTTTTTATAATTATTTGCATAACAATTTTCAGCTCACTAATTAATTTGGCTAAAGCTTTATCAACAGACATTAATGAACAGCGGCAGATATTTGAAAAATAATTACATTGTATGAAATTCCTAAGCTTGTTATGAAGGGAAAAGCTAGGTTGTTTTCCAAGAATTATTCTTTTCTCGCTGAAATGGCAAATTGTTGTACCTAGTAAACAAGTAATTCTCGTGTAAAAATATGTTGCTTTTACTTTTCTGAACCCAGTTCGTTGTCTATGCAATTTGCATTTTCAATGGAATTCGCGACGACACCTAGAGATGAACTTAGTAAGACTAAGTTCATCTCTAGGTGTCGTCGCGAATATGCAAGTATTTTTTTACTAAATTAATATAATACTTATGAACTAAAATAAACAAAAGAAACTTATCTTCATCAGCGAAACTTCAAAGATGATAATTAGAAAGAGAAGTCCGACATGACTTCTGGCGTCAAAGGCAGTGATGCCCATAAACCTACCACAGACAATAGCGTTTTCGAGTGAGGGACATATAAAATATGTCCAGTCCAGAGCTAGGCAAGGCATCTCCAATCTCACGCAATTAACCCTCAGCTACTCTCATCCAGCAGCTGCCGGACACCCTGTCAATGAGTATTGACAGGGTGACTCGTGTATGACTCCATCTAGTCTAAGGGCTACAGTATCTTAGCTTAGGTACGTTTCCTATTCGCAGTCTCCACTCAAGCACACCTCTGCCCAGCGGTCATCTGTTGGTGTAAAGCACAATAAATAAATAATACTCCAGAATGAGGGACGGAGGCAAAATAATGAATTTTCTCAATAAAAAATCTTATAGTGTCTATAAAATGTAACAAAAGGCATCCTTTTGAGAAAATCTCTGAGAGCATAAAATGTTTATGGCTTGGATTTATAACATGAAAATATTGCAGCTTTTATAAACCCCGTCTTTAATTTTTAATAGCTATCAGATTAGATTCTTTGTGTTATATCAATCGCCACGTAGTTCTTACAAGGTGAAAGAATCGTATGTTAGGCGCCCATGTAGTTTGTACCGCTTTAAAAATCGGATTTCTTTATGATTGCCTCGGGAATTTATTTTAAAGTTATAAAAGAAATAATTCAAAATAGTAGGTAGAGACATACACAAGAGCATTGAAAAGATAAGAACCCTGCAAATATGCGCCAATTTTGGCTCTTGAAAAAAATCTTATTTTTAAACGGGCTTTTAGGTAACCCTGAAAGCTGTAAATAATTAATCATTCCGGTAAAACCTACGGCGACATTAAAGCTTGGCAACGGACACGTTTTAGTACTAAAACAATTTTGCTTTAACAGCCAGTGGCCGGTATTGTTACGAGCCTCAGTTACGTGATTGTTTTCCGTGTGCTGTGTGTTTTCCAATACACACATAATGCTTTTATCTACAGAATCTCGATGTCCGCTCTTTTGTTTACTTTAATATAACTAGAAACTTAAACAACGTCTATTTATCTTCTTATCTTTTATCTAAATTATATTCTTAACAACAAAAATACAATAACCGTCAAAATTTTGTTTGAATTCATGATCGGCCTAATGAATAAAGTACTCGTATATCACTGAGTAAGCATCTAAATCACAAATAACCGACCATAGTTCTACACATAGACATGTGAAGAACTATGCCTGACACCGTCCGACCTCGAACAATTGTTGTTCACACAAAGCCTCCCCTGTCCAGAGGAACCGCGCAGATTTCATTATAATGAACACAAACAGCAATATCCCTTCACGTCCATGTTCTGATACAAGTTTCAATAAAACTGTTCACTGTTAGACGGAGGGCTGGCAACCTGTCACTGTTCCCCACTAACAGGGTGCAATGTTTCATTGTTCCCACCACAACACGAACGCCATTTATTCAAACACCGCATTTGTGCCAAACGTGGGTTCAAGAAGTGTTTCGCCTTAATTGAAACTCAGTTTAAGCCGTCAAGTATAATAAGCCTGATTCTATGTGTGTAATGTGCCGACGACGAAACTTGGTGAAAGGAATTAGATAGAGTCTTGTCACTTATTTTATGTGACGTAGATTTTTATTTGAATTGTTTTGTTTCACGTTTGAATTTTTTGTTTCAGGTGAAGTGTACAACATCTGCACTAGTGAGTGGAGCGCGGCAATGGGTGTACTGTGAACGTTTAGAACGGAACAGTGAAATGAGTGTTATTGGTTGACTGGACAGTGATTCAAATGAGTGTTTCATAAACTTGAGTGGTGTTCCGTAGCCATGAGTTTCTTGACGTCACTAGGGCAGTACGTGGCGGGCGTGGCGGACAGCGTGGCCGGGCTGGCGCTATCGCCGCGCCGCGTGCCCCCCTCGCGTCACCGCTCCGCCGAGGAGTCGCAGGCGCATCCGCCGCCACCATCCACTGCTACCATGAGAGGTAACTATATTTGTAATACGATTTGTTAATTGTAAGGTAACTTAAACCTGCGTTAATTATACCCATTTGTTGCAAATATGACGCTGTCGTGAAAAAATATAATATTTCGAACCCAAGTTTTATAATACAGGCCGCAAAATTAATTTGTAGCGGCATCAATGCCGCCACAAGAAAAACCAACGGAGCTAATCTACATCGCAACAAAAAGAACCGCGACACCATCTATCCAACTAGCAGCGAACTACTAGGTTGAAATCCTGCATCGCGCAAGCAGAGTTTACCGTGCGATTTGAACATATACATCAGCCCGAATATCAACTATTGGGCAGTTGCCTGCCAGACCAACAACTGTCTGGTAGGCGGATCCTCCCTTTTCAATTGAGGTGTGTGGGACTTTACTCTCTGTTCCGCATTCCTCCAAAAATTTCCATTATAAATTTCGAGGACTACACTATGTACGTTACAAGAATCAACTAAAAGACCTTTTCAGACCCACCTTTGACTTTGTTATCTAAAGTTTTAAGTCGAATTTTACAATGGCGCCCACTTCAAATTCCATGAATTGTTAGCAAACTCAAAGGGTTACCTATTTAAAATCTGGCACGCCTAAAGGCAAGTGTTTATGGCAAGGCATTTAATCATTTTAATAATGAACGTACTGTAGGAACCTCCATGATGTGAAAGGAGCTCGCTCTCGATGTCTTTGACGTGGACAGCTTCAAGCGAAAAATGTAGGGGTCCTTCTTGTAATGGGTAGACAACGTACGTGGTACTTCTGGTATTGTCGATGTAAGTACAAAGGTGGCGTAGTATCCACTTCCTACCAGATGGACCGCTTCACCGCTTGATTGATAAAACAATCTTCTTGTATGTGAACAAATAAATACATAATAGTTTAGAATTAAAAAGAGAGCCCCAATTTTTACTTTTATACTAATCAATATATATCGCTGGATTTTCTTTCGAAAGGAACTTTAAGGGTGCTATACCTGAGGCGGCGAGCCTCCTTGCCGGACTGCCACCATGGGATCTGGAGGCGAGAGCCCTCGCGCTCATTTACGAATGGCGCGTGGAGGCGCAACGCCGGGGCGAGACTCCTTTGCCGCGGCAAATCGCGGCGCAGCGGACGGAGCTCCGGCAGGATCTCATGGCGGTATGGAGACAGCGACTGTCGCAACCCAGCGCTGGGCACGCCACAATCCTGGCGATAAGTCCCCTCTTTGAGGAGTGGCTAGAGCGGCGCCACGGCGTCCTCACCTTCCGCTTGACGCAGGTACTCACCGGACACGGTTGTTTCGGGAGGTACCTGTTTCGGATTCGGCGGGAGGATACGCCCGGTTGTCAACACTGTGAGGATCGCCCGGAGGACACAGTGGAGCATACGGTAGAGGTCTGCCCTGCTTGGGCGGAGCACCGCCGTGTCCTCGTCGAGGCGATCGGCGGCGGCGACCTCTCGCGTCCGGCTCTGATTCAATCTATGGTCCGGAGCGAGGAGGCATGGGGTGCGGTCACCTCTTTCTGCGAAGCAGTATTGCTAGCAAAGGAGGAGGCCGAACGCGTGAGAGAGAGGGAAACCTCACGCCCCAGCCGCCGCAACAGGAGAAGACGCCCCGGGCGTCGGGAGTCGCAGGGCGATTCTCGGCCACCGTAGGCGCGGGCCTGCGGACGACGAGCATTGGGTGGCTCGCCGTCCGATCAGAACCAGGCCCGAGTCGACGGCGCGCTGTGTTCCACGCGCGCCTCAAAGAGCTGTCAGCATAGAAGACGGGGCCCGCTAGGGCCAGTGCCTGCCGGGGTTGCGGAATCTGTTTGAAAGAGGCACCGCGGCTCTGGAACGCAAAGGGCATTAGGAGGAACACGGATGGGTTTTAGTCAGTAAGAGTCTGACACTCCCTTCTGCTTCACCCAGAGCGGGAGGAGTCATTTGATGATTTCCCATCCTTAAAAAAAAAAAAAAAAAAAAAGGTGCTATACCTACATTATTTATAGGTAAACAAAAACAAATAATTGTAAAATAATTACAAACATAATAATGAAAATGTCGCATCAAATGCCCACTGAAAATATCGGCAAACAATGCAAATATTTGCAATACCAGCAGAACCTTTTAGTTCAATTAAATTAATTTCAAATATACTATACATACTTTTTCACATACCTGCGCATTGTTCGCATTTATTTCATTGATCGGTTGTTGAAGGTTTTATAATTATCCCTCTTTTGTTTCGAAATCAGACAATTTAATGTACTGGATCCATGGATGATGTAAAAAATGAGTAACAAGGGGCACGTTGATTTATTCCAAACTTGCTTAACAGCCGGCAGGTTTGGAAGCTAACAAATTTTTAAAGACTTCAAAGTTGTTATGTTTGTGCCAGATTTGGAAGTGTGTCGTCTCAAACATTCCTCTCGGCAGGCCTGGAACTTTGAAAGAAAATTTTCAACTTGGTAAATTAAAAATTGTCCTCACTTACGCGTTGATTTTGAATAGACTAATTAAAAAACTTAGTCGATTATAATGTTTTTCGAAACATTGTAGGTATCGTTCGAATAGGTGTGATCAATTTTGGAAGAAGGCGTATCAATATATGATCTGTACGTACAGCAACAGCTGGTCAATTCTCTAACTTAGGGCCGATTTTTCAATCGTCAGATAAGCTTTGACTGAGGAATAGAAATGGCGGTTTGACTTATTTTCTTTATAAAATCTGTCAAACGGCCATTTTTATTCCACAGTTAAAAGTTATCCGACTATTGAAAAATCAGCCCTTATTCAAGAAAAGCCACGATCTCAAAAAATCGGTACAACTTTTTAGGAGCTACGGTACCACAGAATGTCGCACATATGTGTACCCAAGTATTTTTTGGTCGGGGGTAAAAATACTCGGACATTAGGCCAGTCACTGTAGATAGATTTAACGATTTAGGTCGCGGTAAATTGCACTGTCTTGATTTTTTGAGATGTTGTTAAGATATAAAAATTGGGTGTATACCAGTAGTGTACACTCAATTTTTTAACTTCGAATGACCTATGTGCTAACTACGTGGTGCTCAGAAATTTTTTATGCAGAAAACAGTAATGTAGCGATAATTTCGAACATTTTGGGAAAAAATTACCTACGTTTGAAGTGCTGCACCTCAATACCTTTTAAACCCACAAAACTACAGCTGCCCTTAAATTGTAGCAAATTTTGTCTACTTTTAAAATGTACAGATTGACTTTTTACGTCGAATTCACCGGGTGACACCCGTTTAGGGGTGACACCCGACCGCTCGTTGACTGGTTTTTGTCACTATCGGGTGGCACCCTTCAACATTTGATGCAATGAAACCTGTCGGAAGTAGAGTGCAGAAATTTTTGAGCTCGCTTCGCTCGCTCTTGCATTTTACACTGTCTAAGTTACTGAGCTTTTCTTTATAAATCAACAAAACACTTCAATTTCGGTAAATATGATCAAAATACAATAAAACCTTTCTGTTACTTAATGAGCTTGCTTTTTGCATCAGTCCATAAAGTTACTTCTATTTAAGTATGATATGAATGATCAAAACAAAATGAAGCCTTTCCTGGGTTCATGAATTTTCAAGTTCGCTTCGCTCGCTTTTGTGTTCTGCCCTCTCTTAATTAATGAGCTTTCTTGTATCAGTCCATAAATTAAGTTCTTTTTAAGTATGAATTATCGAGAGAAAACAAAGTCTATGCGAGGTGGAATGTAAAAATTTTGAGCTCGCTTCGCTCGGTCTTGTGTTCTGCTCTCTCTCAATTAATGAGCATCAGTCCATAAAGTTACTATACGAGGTGTCGTGTCAAAAATTTTGAGCTCGCTTCGCTCGCTCTTGTTTCTGCCTTCTCTCAGTTAATGAGCTTTCTTGCTTACTCCATAAACTTACTTCTATTTAAGTATAAAGAAATATCAAAAGAAAATAAAACCTATCCGAGGTGTGATGCAAAACTTTTCGAGCTCGCTTCGCTCGCTCTTGTGTTCTGCCCTCTTCTAGTTTTTAAGCTTACTTGCGTTACTCAATAATACTGATTTTAATAATGATGCAATTAAAATAATCCCATTCCTGAAAGTAAAAACCTGCGCATATGGCTCACCTTCCCCCCCTCCCGAAAAATTACTTGTGATTACCGTCACAAGAACGAAAGGCCAAAGGCGCAACTCATAATTATTTGGGGGGGGGGGGGGTTCATTTGTAGGGTGACACCATATTATCCGCCCCGGGTGCCACCCATGCTAGCTACGCTACTGGGTGTAGATAAGAGATCGTACTTCCAGTTATGTCCTAAGTAATAGAGGGCGCATCTATTATCATCGAACGGGTACATACCCTGACTCCGGGTCACTAATCAGAAATTCCAGATAGAAGAATTCAATAACACTACAAAGGTATTACAGAACAAAGTCTCTCCGTTGTCGAATATTCTTACGGTTTTCACCGTTGGACATTGTGCCTGGGCTGACAAGGTTTAGGTGTGTAATTCATTACGGTTTTGGGTAACTTCTGAGATATGACGATAATTGTTGAAGATGTCGCAAAATATCATGCTGACTGGGAGCTTATTATCTGGTAACTATACAATTATTCTCCGTTACCCGTGCGAAGCCAGGGCTGTTTGCTAGTTTGTTGATAATAACTAATATTGTGTCCGTATGCAGGGTTCCCTCGTGTGGTGCCAACGGAGGGCGCATCAGCGCTGAGCGCGCGGCGCCGCACGCTGGACTGTCTGGCGCCAGCCCCGCCGCCCCGCCGCGGCGGTTCTCTGCGCGTACCACGCAACCAGCAGCCGCCAGAGAAGCCCACCATGGCCTTCTGCAAGAGGCGCCTCTCCTGGCCTGAAGTTGATAACTCCGTCAACTCTGGGTAAGCCTCTGTAACATTTTTCAACATTTCGAAGTTCAAGAGCTAGCTTAATACAGTTTATTATAATAGTATGTTGTAAGTTTGGGTCTTTGTTAGTTAATCAGGGCTCAACAGCTAAACTGATTTTGATACAATTTGGAACAAGGGTAGACCATGACCTGGATTTAGAGGATAAACTTTCAACTCAGAAAGTATTCGTGCGGGAAATTTTTTGACCTTCAAGCAGGTGAAATCGCTAGCAAACGATAGTTAATCTGCTCAGACTTTTCCAGCTGCCTTGGGGTTGTCTTCTACTCTAAACGGTTACAGCTGAGTTCTGGTATTCTAAATGAAACGATTGTTTATCTGAACTTTACAAGCCTGTAATTTGGTACCATGATACCTATTCTCCGCCAAGACTGGTGTCCGATTAAGGTTTCTGACTACTGTAACGACTGTCAAAGTCAAATTAGACAGTAAGGACCAACGGCCTACCGTACTTTCCGACTCACGGAGAAGTCCAGGTATGTAATGGAGGGTCATCCATTGGCAGACCAGCCTTGGCCAGCATTGCTCTACTTTGAAGATTGACGCGTGCAGATGGAAAAGCTTTCGGAAGTCGGTGTTTTTATGTTTTTTGACACCGACTTCCGAAATTAAAGTTATTTTATATTTCTTCTTCTTCTTATGGTATGGGCAACAAGGCTTTTTTGGTTTTAGGGTTCCGAAAAACTGTCTGTCTGTCTGTCTATCTGTCTGTGTCTGTCTGTCTGTCCGTCTGTCACAGCCAGTTTTCTCCGGTTCCACTGAACCGATTTTGTTGAAATTTGGTACGCATATGGACTTCTATGACCGAAATACGGACGCGTTACGTAAATTATTAAATTTTTAGTATGGGCGTCACTTTTGGGGGTAAACTAGAAAATTTTAAAAAAAGTTTTTTGAACAATATCGTGTGACATATCAAATGAAAGGGCTTACAGTGAAGGTTTTAATTATATTTTTTTCATAATTTTAAAATAAATGATTTAGAAGTTATTCAAGAAATTAGACGAAAAATGACCATTCCCCCCCTTATTTCCGAAACTACAGAGCCTAAAATTTTGAAAAAAAAAATGGAGATAATAGATCTTTACCTAAAGATTACAAGGAAACCTATTAGAAGTCTGTAGTGTTAAAATAACATGTTTAAAATTTAATTCATTCGGAACCCTTTGCACGCGAGTCCGACTCGCACTTGGCCAGTTTTTTTTATGGATGGGAAATCATCAAATGACTCCTCCCGCTCTGGGTGAAACAAAAGGGAGTGTCAGACTGTTACTGACTAAAACCCATCCGTGTTCTTCCTAGTGCCGTTTGCGTTCCAGGGCCTCGGTGACTCTTTCGAATAAATTCCGCAACCCCGGCAGGCCCCATATTTTGCTGACAGCTCTTTGAGGCGCGCGTGGAACACAGCGCGCCGTCGACCTGGGCCTGGTTCTGATCAGACGGCGAGCCACCCAATGCTCGCCGTCCGCAGGCCCGCGCCTACCGTGGCCGGGAATCGCCCTGCAACTTCCGACGCCCGGGGCGTAACTTGTAAACATCTGCATACCCTTTCACAGCGTATGGGCGTGATGTTATGTTATGAACTGGCATAAACAATAATATACATACAATTTCGGCTATCCCGGGAGGTTTGCTATCATTTATTGAAGAGTTCCGTTGCCTACCTCCGAAGTTCCTTATCAGATTTTAACCAAATTGAAATGGGACCAGTCCGGGAAAATATTCTTCCAAACAGAAAAGAATCATCCAAATCGGTTGATAATTGGCGAAAATATCGCTGAACATTTTTCCTGGGATCCCATCATCAGATCCTGACTTATACCTTCCATCATCAGCTCAGCAACATGGAATGATGATTACCAGGCACAAATATCTGAACTGCGTTAGAAAGTATATGAAAAACATTGTAGGTATGTGCCTATAAAATTTTGAGGATTGCCCTCGATTTTCCTGGGATTTCATCATCAGATTCTGACTTGGTGGCAATCAAGAAGCCTCAGGAGTATAGGCTTTCGAATAAAAAAAGAGTTGTGAAAATCGGTCTAAAACTGGCGAAGAAATCGGTGAACAAACATAAAAAAAAACCGGTCAAGAGCGAGCCGGACTCGCGCACCGAGGGTTCCGTACAAATTTGTAGGTACGTATTATAAATAGTTCAGAAATCAAGTCTCGCAGTTTTTTCCGAGCTTTTCCGATCTAAGATTCTATCGCAGAGGCTTAATATAGTAGGGCCCCGTCAGCACTTTTGGTACGGAACCCTACAGGCCTGATCCGCAAGTCGAACCGTCCCGTACTTCGCAAGTACCAAATTAGTTCAAGACAGTTCTACGATAAATCCTTAATGCACGATTAACGAACCAGAACAAATCAGAGATTTAACGTATTTGGACCCTAGCAGATACTTTTCATGACCTTTCAGAAACCGAACTTATACGCCTAACGAACTACAACGCTGCGCTGTTTAAAATCGTGTCGCGATTCAGAAAAACGTGTCATCAGTTTAACGCCATCTATCGTCCATTTCGTAGACTGACAAAGTATTTGGCAGCGGAAGACGTTAAAAGAACGTATGTTACGATACGGTACGGGATTATTTTGGTACGTATTAAATGTTTAACAAATAACTCAACAATTTGTTAGGGTGTTATTTTCATGCATTTATTTTATTTTCTCAATAGATGGCGCTCTGACTGATCAGAATACATTAGAAAGTTTCTTCCTTAACTTAAAAATTCAATATTTTTTTATTTTGAGGGTCGATTTTGATGAAATAAACGCCAAATGTTACTCGGAATAATACTTAATTTTTTTTAGGTACCTAGATTTTGAATCCAATCAGTGGTTTATTACGCTCGATGATTGATTATGAGCTTTAAATAAAGACTATATTTTTCATGATTTAATTACAAATGTTTAGTTTTTAGACTTTTCCCTATACCTGTAGTATAAGACGGTATTACTTGACAAATTTCATAGTTTTAGGTCAACGGGAAATACCCTATGAATTTTGATGATGGGTGGATGACGGGAAATACCCTATGAGAGTGTCGAAATATTCGTTTTTTTCCAAATTGTTCAAAAAAGATACGGCATAAACGGCTGTATCTTTTTTTATGTTAACTTGTTTAAATTCCAACTCGATACCTCCACGCGTTCCCGAGATAAAGGGTCTTGACAGACAGACGGACGGACAACAAAGTGATCCTATAAGGGTTCCGTTTTTTTCCTTTTGAGGTACGGAACCTTAAAAACATATATACAGCCGAACATAGAACCTTCTCCTTTTTGAAGAAGTTGGTTAAAAACCGTCTTAAATTAACTTTAATTCTCCAAATGTACAAGTATTTGTTGGCTCCAAATGTACAAGTATTTGTTGGCTCTAAAGCCGCCGCTCAACAAAGGCTATCAAGACAAATAATGATATTGGGGAAATCACAGGCTCTCGAAGGATATTAACGTGTTACCACGGAAAGGGGAATTGCAAATTAGCGGTAACTCCTCACGGCCCTGAGACGAAACATGTCACGAATAGAGATTAGTTGTCCCCTGAATCAAACACTTATGAACGTACAGTAGCTTAGAACAAATTTTTCTAACGTTTGTCGCTCGTGAACGAATTTGTAAAGAGCTTCGAATTATTTTACACAATAAATTCAAATGATGTGCAACGAACTCCTCAGATACAATTTTCTTTTTACCTACGCAATTCAAAGGCTTAAGCATATTCAAGGGTATGACGCTCGCAATAAGTATTAATCTAAAGAAATTCATTGTGTTAAATAAGATGTGAGCGATGTGATGTCGTTAAATGAATCGATTTACCAGCGGGAGCTCCATTTGGGAGAATAGAAAACTTGATTAAACCAGCGGGTGTCTTATTTATGCTGCCACTTCAAATGAAATGTAATAATTTTTTACCTTTATAGAAAGAGTTTACGAGATCAGATGCGCATTACTTATCTGTATGAATGAATGCGAAAATGAAAAAGCTTGACTTAACGTTTATTTTTATGCTTTATCAAACTTTCAATATTTTACCGCGTTTATCTAATGAAATCCATTAAGCGATGTGACGAGTCCATATGCTACACAACGGAAACTTAATTCATTACGCCCTTGATAAGGCTTATCAGTGTAAAGCGGTAACACTCAAGAAAACTACTACAAGAAAAACTGCAAAGCTGAAGTTAAAGATCTGGTCCTTTCTGATCATACATGTCAAATACTTAAAGTACCAATTAACAAAACTTGTAAACTACAGTATTGGAAAACAAAAAAGCAGGACATAAGCTTGAATAATTTAAAAACTTTTAAAACGCATCTTAGCTCCCTATCTTTTATGCATGTTTTTGATTCCATAGATGCAAACAAAGCTTTTGACAATTTCATGGACGATTTCTCTCTTTTATATAGATTATGCTTTCCAGAAAGAATAATAACCATTAAAACAAATAAGGAAACGAAATGGATATCTCGAGGAATAAAAATATGCAGTAAGAAACAAAGACAGTTACTTTGGGAATATAGATTAAATTCTGACTCGAGGAATAAAAAAGTTCTTAAAAACTATACAAAACTCTATAGAAAAATTATCAAGCTAACGCAAAAAGCACAAAATAATCGTTATATAAACACTGCCGAAAATAAATCAAAAGCTACCTGGCAAATAATAAATAAAACCAAATTGTGTTTGCCACAGGAGCCAATAATGTGCATAAATAGAGACGATTTGTTGTTTACACACCCCGCAGACATTGCAAACGAATTTAACAATTATTTTATTGATGACATTGAAAACAATTTAAAAACTGACATCACAATGAATAATATAAATTTTAACAATCAGACATTAAATTCCTTGTTTATGAAACCTGTTACAATTCACGACATATTAAAAATAATTTCCACCCTAAAAAACACAAGTACGGTTGGATACGATGGCATTTCTACTAAAGTCATCAAATTCACTAAAGAGGTAATAGCACCTCCATTGGTGCATATAATCAACTTGTGTATTACTGATGGCATATTTCCAGACAGGCTAAAAAAAGTTATCATAAAACCCTTGCATAAAAAAGATGACAAAAATAAATTAAAAAACTATAGACCTATTGCAAAAATACCAATTTTTTCAAAAATTATTGAGAAAGTCATCTATAATTCTCTTTACGCATATTTCGAAAAATATGAATTATTTTGCAAAGAACAAAAGGGGTTCCGTAGGAATACTACAGTTAATATGGCACTTTTTGACCTATTACATAACATCATGTCTTCTGTAGATAGGAAAAATCCAGTATGTGCAGTTTATACTGATATGACCAAGGCTTTTGATTATGTGGACCATAAAATTCTGTTGCACAAGTTGCATTGTTATGGTGTAAGAGGAAACATCCTTCAGTTGATAGAATCGTACTTGACAGATAGACTGCAATGCGTAGAAGTTTCTAGAATATGTTCAAAGAGTAAGTTAGAGACAATATATGTATCTAAACCAAGGAAATTAAAACATGGTGTTCCACAAGGTAGCGTACTTGGACCGCCACTTTTTTTAATATATATCAACGATCTCCCAAAAGTAACAAATAACAAAATGGTTCTTTTTGCGGATGACAGTACAGCTGTAATTAAGTGTTTAAATGAAAGTGATTACGAGCAAGACATAAATTCTACTTTAAAAAATATAATACATTGGTTACATAATAATCATTTAGTAATAAACCTAAAAAAGACAAAAATAATGCACTTTCATCAACGTAGTGAATACCCAAATGTTAGTGTTGATTACCAAGGCTGTAATATTGAGGAAGCAAATGAAGCTAAGTTCTTAGGTATAGTCATCGACAGCAAACTCACTTGGAAACCGCATATTGAAGGCCTTTGCAAAAAACTTAGTAAATCAGCATATGCACTTCTTCAACTTTCAAAAAAAGTCAATTGTCAGGCCCTTTTAACAGCCTACCATGGACTAGTTGCCTCTGTTCTGCGGTACGGTATTATTTTCTGGGGGCAGTCTACCGATAAGGAACTCGTATTTAGAATGCAAAAGAGATGTATAAGGTCAATGCTGGGTCTAAAAACAACAGATAGCTGTCTTCCCTATTTTAAATCTTTAAAAATTTTAACTTTTCCGTCCTTATATATTTTGGAAACAGCTTTGTTTGTAAAAAACAATCCACAATTATTTAAAAAACTGTCAGAAGTCAGAATAAATCCAATACGAACTCAATATTTAAACCAGGTATGTCATGTGAAATGTAAAACCGCGCTAATGAAGAAAAGCTTTTTTGGTATTGCCCCGCGCATTTATAATAAAGTACCAAATGTAATAAAAAACATGACTGTTATACAATTCAAAAGGGCACTAAACGATATATTAATCGAGAAAAGTTATTACACAATTGACGACTTCCTTAATGATGAATCGCTGACTGATTAACTTATTTTATTATTTTATAGCTACTAAGTATCCTGATTGACATAATTTTATTCTGATTGACATACTTATTATTTTTTTGACATCATTGTGATATTTTTTTATTGTTTTTTGACACTTTTCTGATTTTTTATTGTTACTTGAACATGACATTTATTTAATTCAATTTGACATTTTTTGATTCGACATGTATAATTTTGATAATTTTGACTAGTGTAACCAGTCTGACATTTTTCCGTTTTTTTTTTTTTTATTGTAATTTAAACATGATATTTATTTAACTAAAATTGACATTTATATTATTTTTCTGATTTAACATTTGTAATATTAATATTTTTTATTAGTGTGTAACCTAAAAATTACATTACTTAACTTTGATTTTAATTTTGAAATTGATATTATTTGCATGCCATGCCACGGTAGAATATGGAGGACTTTACTATGTGTGTATAAAATAACATCTATGTAACTATTACCCATGTTTGCAAATAAATAAATGATTGATTGATTGATTGATCAAGAGACCGCTTTTGTGAAAGGTACCTACTGAAGTCAGCGTTAGTTTTTGTTAGAAAGTTTTTCAGCGGCGGCGGGGTCGCTCCCCCCATTAGCGCGGTGTCTCGACATAAGTTGACGCGAGAGCTTTTCAATTAGATAAAAGCTGGCAACAGTGGCGCGATGATTGCAAAGTAAAAGGCACGGGATGCGGGGTAGTGCGTAGCTCCGTAGGTGGCGGAGGGGGGTGGCGAGGGGGGCGCGCGGGGACACGTGCAAGGACGTGCAACAGGTCGCTAGCTGACCTACTTACAATAATATTATTAATCACTGGATATGTTTATTGATTTGCGATGTGATATATGCCATACTTCGTCAGCGATACTGATATAAATATAAAAATTTCGGGAGGACGAACAGAGGTGACGGAGGCTTACATTACTAAGCCTCTGCTGTCCGTCCGTTCTAGGGTACCGTTACAATTGGTTCAGGACCCAAGAAATGTAGGAAAAATCACGTTCTCTACATGGGGGCCTCTTAACATATTTTCAATTAAAATATATTTTTCATTACTCATACTCGGGAAGTAGGCCTGAAGTTGCCTGAGGAGCGGGTTGAAAGTATTACTTTTCAGCCTTAGGGAGAATAGTATTCCACTGACAGCCGTCAAATAAAAAAAAAACTTGTTTTATTTTTAACTGACTTCCAAAAAAGGAGGAGGTTCTCAATTCGGTGGGTATTTTTTTCACATTTCTGTTGAACCATGTCCTAACTTTCTATACATCCACTCAATTACAGCGTTACGTAAAATTGAAATAACATAAAGATGAGTATTAATTCAAATCAAATTTAAATCATATCAAATTTATTCATTATTATGTGAGTAAAACGGTAAATTTATTTTTGCTTAAATCTATGTCAAGGTCACTAGTGTTAATTAAAGATTTTATATTTTTTTAAATCTATATGTATATACTAATATACAAAGCTGAAGAGTTTGTTGGCTTGTTTGCTTGAACGCGCTAATCTCAGGAACTATTGGTCCGATTTAAAAAATTATTTCAGTGTTAGATAGCCCATTTATCGAGGAAGGCTATAGACTATATATCATCACACTAATACCAATAGGAGCGGAGCAGTAATGAAAATTGTGACGCAGACGAAGTTGCGCGGGCAACTAGTATACTAATATATAAAGCTGAAGAGTTTGTTTGTTTGCTTGAACGCGCTAATCTCAGGAACTACTGGTCCGATTTGAAAAATTCTTTCAGTGTTAGATAGCCCATTTATCGAAGACTATAGGCTACATATAATCACGCTAAGATCAATAGGAGCAGAGCAGTAATGAAAATTGTGACGCAGACGAAGTTGCGCGGGTCAGCTAGTAACATATATTTGGGCAAAATATTTACCATTTAATCAATGATGAAAATGAAATACTGGCCGGTCACAGAAAAAAAACTAAAATAGGCGGGAAAGCGGGAATCTGATCTTCGTTTGTTTTTCGAGTTGTAGAGTTTTTATAGTTTCGTAAAACAGAGATTTTTATGAACACGATGAGTTCATCAGATTCAGATATAGATTTTTTCTTTAGCTAATTCGTGATTTTATTTTTATTGTCCTTGTATTCATAATGAAAAGCACAGTATTTGCCTCAAGTGAAAGACTTATTTAGTCCCTCGAACTATTCGCTACGCTCGGGCGCCAACGCTGTCTCGGGGCTAAATGAGTTACTTTCAGCCCTAGGATAACAATGTACTATTTCATTCTATTTTATTACTCACACTATTTGTTGTTATAGCGGCAATAAAAATACACAATCTGTGTTTCAACTGTTTGCATATTACTTCGGAGGCAATAGAACCTTAAAATTCTACCTATTTCGACTTTTCTTCATGTCAAATTATACAACCCAAAACCAATAATAACATAACCGCAACCGTTGATTTGTATCGTAATCTACGTTAATGTAGGTAGATATTTAGAACACGAATTTGACGGATATTAGCGTTACAGTTACAGTTAACGAAAGTTGAATATAAAAAATCTGGCCAAGTGCGAGTCGGACTCGCGTGCAAAGAGTTTTTATTTTTTTAATATATTATTTAAACACTATAGACTTCTTATAAGTTTTCCTGTAATCTATAGATCAAGATCTATTATCTCCATTTTTTTTTCGGATGGTCATTTTTCGTCTAATTCCTTGAATAACTTCAGAACCATTTATTTTAAAATTATGAATTAAAAAAATAAGAGAAATAAGAAAAATATAATTAAAACCTTCACAGTAAGGCCTTTCATAAATTGCAATGAGGACCTCACATATCATCTCTTGCAGCCTTCTGTGCTGTTACAAAGATAAGACAGTTAACAGATGTAAAACCGCGCGTTTGGTCTATACTTTTAGTTACTTTCACAGCATTATGTCGTATGGTACTTTGCTGTGAGGTCGGGCTGCTGACATTGAATCCGTATTTATTTTACAAAAGCGCGCTGTCAGAGCCATTTATAATCTTCGTCGCTGTGATTCCCTTAGGGAACTCTTTAAAAAGATTAATATAATGACAGTACTTTGTCAATTCATTTATAAAAATATTATGTACTAGCTGTTACCCACTACTTCGTTTACGTGTGAGTAGGAAAAAAAATGAAGTCGTTAAATAAGACCGCTCAGATAAGATATACGAACACTCAATATCCAGCAATGTCTAACCTCTGATAGAATTAGGAACTTGGAAGAGTGCAATTCAAGGCACACTCTGAACTGCATTCTGGAACTGCCCCGTTGGTCTACTGCAACTAAAGCAAGATCTGTTGGAATTGTAATCTTGCACCCAGTTTCAGGGTATTCTCCATTCCCTATTTTAAGAAGGAGACTGGAAAATTTTCCAGCACAAAATAATATCGTCTTTCAAGTGCACTCGCATGTTTTTTTTTAAGGTATAGTTTCTTTTTATTAAGGGCCAAGAAGTTGAGGTTTTAATGCAAGCCTTAACTTCTGCAGCTTGAGTCGAGTCATGTTATTGTCTCCATTACTTATCAAATGACCAACAATTTCTTTACGAATTTCCATTGATCTATCTTCTATGCTATACAAAAAATAAGAAAGCGAACGAAAAAGGCATGTGCCGTCACCTACTATTGGAGCAATAGTAAGACTAATTAATTTCCCATTAATGTTAATAAACTGCTTCTACTTTGAGAAATGAACAGAAACAACAATATTTATAAATGTAAGGAAATAACGAAAAACAATATGACATCAATACTATTAAATGAGAAATATTATTCAAACATATGAAACTAAAAAAATACAGAGAAATCGCTAATAATTTACAAAAAAAACATCTAAGTTTTAGATCTAAGAATGTAAGTAGGTATCTAAGGGAATATGAATTTTCGAAGGAAAATCGAGGTTATAAGTACTTAGTGAAAGTTTTTAAATTATATACAAAATTCAAAGAAAAGAAATATTTTAATTTAGAATTCTAAATCAGATTCAATTTGTTTATTTGTATTTGGAATACTCCACATACACTTTTTAGCAAAAAAAAACAAAACAGCTCTGAAGCTTGGTTTTGTGTGAGTTTTTGTGTGTTTTTTTTTACATTAGGATAACAAAAAAAAAGCCAGTTAATTGCGAATATTATAAGGTAGGTATTGAAAATTAATGTCTTAAATAAAAACCGGCTAAGTGCGAGTCGGACTCTAACACGAAGGGGTCCGTACCACAAACGGAAAAAAAAACACGTTACAAAACACAGACGGACGGAAGGACCGACGGACGTACGGACAGCGGAGGCGTAACAGGGTTTCGTAATTTCCGTTTTGGGTACGGAACCCTGAAAATTTCTTTAACTATCGTGTTATGTTCGTGTTTTTACCCTTTAAGATGATTTTTTTAAACTAATGTAAGAAAAAAAACACGATTAACAAAAAACACGGAACATGAAAACGAAAACATGATTTAAAAAGTTTATTCAGTATCTCGTATTTCCTCCCCGGGCCTTAATGACTGCCAAGCGGTTCCTCTTGAAACGGATGAGTATAACAATATTGTGTTGTGGGAAGCTTTCCCACCTTTCTGGTTCAAGCTGGCCAAGCCTCTCCGGAACAGGATCCCTCGCTGTGAGTCATCTTATCAACTCATCCCATAGTGTTCTATGGGATTCATGACCGGGGTTCTTGCTGGCTAGCCTATAACCGTAATACCGACTTTGCTTAGGTATTAATTTACAATGCCTACGGTATGAGCCCTGGCATTGTTCGGCATCAAGTGCGTAGACTACCCATGAGGCTCCAGTCCAATGACGGTAATTGGGGTCCAGATACAAAAGCAAGTTCGGTTTTTCCATCGACGCTTCTCCCAACCCGTCCAAGAACCGCCACCGTAACTGACTCTTGCTTCAATACAGTACTGTGCAAAACGCTCTCCCTCTCTTCGATACACTCTTTTTTTGACATCATTACCATACTGCATTACCTATCTAACTCTCGTCAGAAAAGAGAATTTTGTCGCATTGGAGGTATGATTTAAGTACTCACGTACAAAGTTAAGTCGCTCTATTCGGTGGTCTATCAATAATTTTGGGCCATTATCTGGTTTATGAGGTTTCAGGCCTCGCTCTGTCAATCTTCTTCTAATGGTAGAATCGCTCACAGAACCTCACGGAGTCGCTGCTGCAGTCGAATAGTTAAAGTGACGATTTCTTAGAGAAACAAACTGAAGCAATATACCGGTCAACTTGCTCGGACATTACTTGCTATCTACCAGATCCTGGACGGCGAGTAAACATACCAGTTTCGATTTTTTTGATGAGAAGTGTATTTTGTTCCTTGCTAAAAGTTCTAATTTCGAACTCTGCATTTCTTTGAAACTTGGAATCATCAGACCAAACAAACACGTTTTGCTATACAAACTTTGTTAAACCGTTTCCCCCGTATAGTTGGAATCCTCAGAAATAAGCATTTCAGAAAATGCTGAAATAGATGTTAATTAAAGATTTTATATTTTTTTTAATCTATATGTATATACTAATATACAAAGCTGAAGAGTTTGTTGGCTTGTTTGCTTGAACGCGCTAATCTCAGGAACTATTGGTCCGATTTAAAAAATTATTTCAGTGTTAGATAGCCCATTTATCGAGGAAGGCTATAGACTATATATCATCACACTAATACCAATAGGAGCGGAGCAGTAATGAAAATTGTGACGCAGACGAAGTTGCGCGGGCAACTAGTATACTAATATATAAAGCTGAAGAGTTTGTTTGTTTGTTTGCTTGAACGCGCTAATCTCAGGAACTGCTGGTCCGATTTGAAAAATTCTTTCAGTGTTAGATAGCCCATTTATCGAAGACTATAGGCTACATATAATCACGCTAAGATCAATAGGAGCAGAGCAGTAATGAAAATTGTGACGCAGACGAAGTTGCGCGGGTCAGCTAGTAACATATATTTGGGCAAAATATTTACCATTTAATCAATGATGAAAATGAAATACTGGCCGGTCACAGAAAAAAAACTAAAATAGGCGGGAAAGCGGGAATCTGATCTTCGTTTGTTTTTCGAGTTGTAGAGTTTTTATAGTTTCGTAAAACAGAGATTTTTATGAACACGATGAGTTCATCAGATTCAGATATAGATTTTTTCTTTAGCTAATTCGTGATTTTATTTTTATTGTCCTTGTATTCATAATGAAAAGCACAGTATTTGCCTCAAGTGAAAGACTTATTTAGTCCCTCGAACTATTCGCTACGCTCGGGCGCCAACGCTGTCTCGGGGCTAAATGAGTTACTTTCAGCCCTAGGATAACAATGTACTATTTCATTCTATTTTATTACTCACACTATTTGTTGTTATAGCGGCAATAAAAATACACAATCTGTGTTTCAACTGTTTGCATATTACTTCGGAGGCAATAGAACCTTAAAATTCTACCTATTTCGACTTTTCTTCATGTCAAATTATACAACCCAAAACCAATAATAACATAACCGCAACCGTTGATTTGTATCGTAATCTACGTTAATGTAGGTAGATATTTAGAACACGAATTTGACGGATATTAGCGTTACAGTTACAGTTAACGAAAGTTGAATATAAAAAATCTGGCCAAGTGCGAGTCGGACTCGCGTGCAAAGAGTTTTTATTTTTTTAATATATTATTTAAACACTATAGACTTCTTATAAGTTTTCCTGTAATCTATAGATCAAGATCTATTATCTCCATTTTTTTTTCGGATGGTCATTTTTCGTCTAATTCCTTGAATAACTTCAGAACCATTTATTTTAAAATTATGAATTAAAAAAATAAGAGAAATAAGAAAAATATAATTAAAACCTTCACAGTAAGGCCTTTCATAAATTGCAATGAGGACCTCACATATCATCTCTTGCAGCCTTCTGTGCTGTTACAAAGATAAGACAGTTAACAGATGTAAAACCGCGCGTTTGGTCTATACTTTTAGTTACTTTCACAGCATTATGTCGTATGGTACTTTGCTGTGAGGTCGGGCTGCTGACATTGAATCCGTATTTATTTTACAAAAGCGCGCTGTCAGAGCCATTTATAATCTTCGTCGCTGTGATTCCCTTAGGGAACTCTTTAAAAAGATTAATATAATGACAGTACTTTGTCAATTCATTTATAAAAATATTATGTACTAGCTGTTACCCACTACTTCGTTTACGTGTGAGTAGGAAAAAAAATGAAGTCGTTAAATAAGACCGCTCAGATAAGATATACGAACACTCAATATCCAGCAATGTCTAACCTCTGATAGAATTAGGAACTTGGAAGAGTGCAATTCAAGGCACACTCTGAACTGCATTCTGGAACTGCCCCGTTGGTCTACTGCAACTAAAGCAAGATCTGTTGGAATTGTAATCTTGCACCCAGTTTCAGGGTATTCTCCATTCCCTATTTTAAGAAGGAGACTGGAAAATTTTCCAGCACAAAATAATATCGTCTTTCAAGTGCACTCGCATGTTTTTTTTTAAGGTATAGTTTCTTTTTATTAAGGGCCAAGAAGTTGAGGTTTTAATGCAAGCCTTAACTTCTGCAGCTTGAGTCGAGTCATGTTATTGTCTCCATTACTTATCAAATGACCAACAATTTCTTTACGAATTTCCATTGATCTATCTTCTATGCTATACAAAAAATAAGAAAGCGAACGAAAAAGGCATGTGCCGTCACCTACTATTGGAGCAATAGTAAGACTAATTAATTTCCCATTAATGTTAATAAACTGCTTCTACTTTGAGAAATGAACAGAAACAACAATATTTATAAATGTAAGGAAATAACGAAAAACAATATGACATCAATACTATTAAATGAGAAATATTATTCAAACATATGAAACTAAAAAAATACAGAGAAATCGCTAATAATTTACAAAAAAAACATCTAAGTTTTAGATCTAAGAATGTAAGTAGGTATCTAAGGGAATATGAATTTTCGAAGGAAAATCGAGGTTATAAGTACTTAGTGAAAGTTTTTAAATTATATACAAAATTCAAAGAAAAGAAATATTTTAATTTAGAATTCTAAATCAGATTCAATTTGTTTATTTGTATTTGGAATACTCCACATACACTTTTTAGCAAAAAAAAACAAAACAGCTCTGAAGCTTGGTTTTGTGTGTTTTTTTTTACATTAGGATAACAAAAAAAAAGCCAGTTAATTGCGAATATTATAAGGTAGGTATTGAAAATTAATGTCTTAAATAAAAACCGGCTAAGTGCGAGTCGGACTCTAACACGAAGGGGTCCGTACCACAAACGGAAAAAAAAACACGTTACAAAACACAGACGGACGGAAGGACCGACGGACGTACGGACAGCGGAGGCGTAACAGGGTTTCGTAATTTCCGTTTTGGGTACGGAACCCTGAAAATTTCTTTAACTATCGTGTTATGTTCGTGTTTTTACCCTTTAAGATGATTTTTTTAAACTAATGTAAGAAAAAAAACACGATTAACAAAAAACACGGAACATGAAAACGAAAACATGATTTAAAAAGTTTATTCAGTATCTCGTATTTCCTCCCCGGGCCTTAATGACTGCCAAGCGGTTCCTCTTGAAACGGATGAGTATAACAATATTGTGTTGTGGGAAGCTTTCCCACCTTTCTGGTTCAAGCTGGCCAAGCCTCTCCGGAACAGGATCCCTCGCTGTGAGTCATCTTATCAACTCATCCCATAGTGTTCTATGGGATTCATGACCGGGGTTCTTGCTAGCTAGCCTATAACCGTAATACCGACTTTGCTTAGGTATTAATTTACAATGCCTACGGTATGAGCCCTGGCATTGTCCGGCATCAAGTGCGTAGACTACCCATGAGGCTCCAGTCCAATGACGGTAATTGGGGTCCAGATACAAAAGCAAGTTCGGTTTTTCCATCGACGCTTCTCCCAACCCGTCCAAGAACCGCCACCGTAACTGACTCTTGCTTCAATACAGTACTGTGCAAAACGCTCTCCCTCTCTTCGATACACTCTTTTTTTGACATCATTACCATACTGCATTACCTATCTAACTCTCGTCAGAAAAGAGAATTTTGTCGCATTGGAGGTATGATTTAAGTACTCACGTACAAAGTTAAGTCGCTCTATTCGGTGGTCTATCAATAATTTTGGGCCATTATCTGGTTTATGAGGTTTCAGGCCTCGCTCTGTCAATCTTCTTCTAATGGTAGAATCGCTCACAGAACCTCACGGAGTCGCTGCTGCAGTCGAATAGTTAAAGTGACGATTTCTTAGAGAAACAAACTGAAGCAATATACCGGTCAACTTGCTCGGACATTACTTGCTATCTACCAGATCCTGGACGGCGAGTAAACATACCAGTTTCGATTTTTTTGATGAGAAGTGTATTTTGTTCCTTGCTAAAAGTTCTAATTTCGAACTCTGCATTTCTTTGAAACTTGGAATCATCAGACCAAACAAACACGTTTTGCTATACAAACTTTGTTAAACCGTTTCCCCCGTATAGTTGGAATCCTCAGAAATAAGCATTTCAGAAAATGCTGAAATAGATGTTTGTTTAGGTATATCAAACTTTGCCATCCGTTATACGATGCAGTTTAATTTAAGTACAAAATATGCTTTAACATTCCTTTCACACGTTATAAAGAAGCCCTCTGTGTAAAATTGTAGCAATCTATTTACTATGGTGCCAACTTTCAATTTTATCAACCCAAGGAATACGAATCTTCATACTTACAAATTTTAATTTACCGAAATCGTCTTTTGGGGATATTTATGAAAAACTAATAGTGACAACCTCTAGTATTTACTTCGGACAATATTTGTAAAAAGATTCACGTACATTGGCACAAGGGATAAGATTCTTCCATACAAAGTTTAATACCCCTTTATTCGCTTATTGGGGGTAGTTGTGCAATAGTAATAATGACTATCTTTATTATTTACTTTGGTCAATATTTGTACTAAAGGACGTTGCTCTGCGCCCATACATTGTTCGCCCTGGAACCAGGAGCATCGGAAAATTAAGTATTGTATTGTCGATCATTAGTAAATTCTTTAAAGATTTTATTTTTATAGCGGACTAGCTGCAGAATAGATATATTTACAAAAAAGTATCAGATTTTGAGGTTATAATCGAACCATAACAACGAATATTAGGTATAGTTTTTTTAAAAGAAATCAGAGTCCGTTATAATAGCTAAGTCGTAATATTCAATATAGTCCCGAAAGTCACCAAAACACACCGATATACTTAATTACAAAGAGTAAGCGACGATACGGTTTATCGATAATTCCTAAGATTTACTATGGCCATACGTTACAAACCGTATTACATCAACTTTTGTCACACGATAATAACTATCATTACTTACAAGTAGGTATGACAATTTCCTTCTTTACTTATAATGACACTCTTCTATACTTCTAATAATATTTATACATAATAACATCTGTATCTAGTCTGCAATATTGTTTTTTAAAGAAAACTTATAATGTACTAGCTGACCCGCACAACTTCGTCTGCGTCACCATTGTCATTACTGCTCCGCTCCTTTTGGTCTTAGCGTGATGATGATATATAGCCTGTCATCGATAAATGGGCCATCTAACACTGAAACAATTTTTCAAATCGGACCAGTAGTTCCTGAGATTAGCGCGTTTAAGCAAACAAACAAACTTTTCAGCTTTTCATATTAGTATAGATTCAGTAACGATTAGCATTTCGACTGCGGCTAAACTCAAAATGAGGGAACTATAAGAAGTCTATAGTGTTAAAATAAAACGTTAAAAAAATGAAATTCGTTCGGAACCCTTTGCACGTGAGTCCGACTCGCACTTGGCCAGTTTTTTTTAAAGAAAACTTATAATGTATTCAGTAACGATTAGCATTTCGACTGCGGCGAAGCCCAAAATGAGGGTTATTTTATATTTATTGTCGTAAATAATCGTTAAGTTAAAATTTTTAACTAGAAAAGTGTGTGGGGTAGGTATTTTTTTAAACGACCACACACTTTTCTAGACGATCATTAGAAAAAACCTGAATAATGATCATAATGAAATAATTGTGTAGGTTTTATTCACTTAAGACTTATTTAAACTATTTAAAATCGAGTATCACCTCATTCATAATGTTATACTTTTAGGAAGTAATGATATATAGAATAGTGGTTGTATATTTTATTGTAGCTTCTATTTGCACTTTATTCGAAATAAATTCATTCACAACAGTCCATTAAAAAATCATTCTATCGATTGCAACCAAGTATTGGGAATCCTAATCTTTTTCGACACGACAATGACGTTTAGCGAAGATGGCAGCGGTTAATATTATTAGTCGCGTAAAATACTTTCTAATGTCCATTTTGGCATGCAGCTAGTCCGTGTTAGAAAAGTATTTGCAACTAATATAATAAAATAGAAAATTAATTATCGTGTATGTCCGATACATTTGTTTCACAGGGCGATTCTGGTCATTGTCTTTTAAAGAAAATTGCTCATACAAAGAATACACCCTCCAAGTTTCAGGTCTCTACAACCAGCGGTTTAGGCTATGCGTTGATCCGTCAGTCATTCAGGACAAAGCATTTTATATGTATTAAAGTATTTTGTACAAAATTAATGATAGACATAATTTTAAAACTAGAAATAAATTAGATCAACCTTTTTATAGATTAGCCAAAGTACGAACATCTTTCATGGGGTACTATATTAAATGTTACAACAAAATTCCTTGTGACATATTACAATTAAATGAAAGATTTAAAACTTATGTTAAAAGCACACTTTGTAAACAAGCTGGTCCTGCTCCATAGGACAATCTAGGGTGTAGTAGACTTAGTCAAACTGGTTGATATGTATGTTTAAGTTTAAGATGACGTTTGCTCAACTATTTTGCAAATAAGAAAGAAATAAAATCAAAAAGGAAAACATAGAGACACAGTATTTTTTGTATTCAGTTTGTGAAATATCTCTTATGTCGGTCCAATATTGGAGGAGAAAACAGTCGAGAGCCAAACCTCGGATTATGAATTTTACATACAAAGTCTCGCCGCCAGCATTTTCTCTTAATAGAAATATTTTTTCTTGACAATTTGTAGTAATGTCTTCGATCTAGCTCTTGAACTATATCTTAAAATTTAAACTCATTGTATCTTCTAAACTAAGAGCCGACTAAATCAGTGACTTGGTGAAAAATTGCGACTAATTAACGACTAAATATGGGAAAAAACAGATCTTCGCTAGGTGCCCTAGCTTTTGAGGTTCAAATGAACCAAGCTGGGGTAGGCGCACCCCAGATCGGCCACTTATAAACCCTTAAAACTTTTGAACCAGTGACCGACTAATTCTGATATTAGGCGACTGATTTCGACTAATTAGCGACAATTTTTATGTTATCAAAATTAAAATCCTTGATGGTGGCCATGCCACATGCCAGTGTCAGTCACATGAGGAGTCGAGAACCAACTGTGTACAGCCTTGTTCCGCCGCGTTCGACGCTGAATGCGGCGGAACCATAGATATAATAAACAAGGAGATATGCCCCGGTAAACGAAAACATATCGGAACCCTGTGTCTCCAGTATAGCCCTACCAAACGTCAACTACTACACATGCACGTCAGTAGATACGCAGTCGCGCACACACCCGCATTTCTCAAAACAGAACGTACTACACAAACAATTATAAACCTTATCCTATCAATAACAACGTGTATTTATCATGCACAGTACAACTTATCCACACAAAAACAGCGCATTATATCGTTGTGCTGTGCAAAAACAATTTATTTTTCATACACGCTAGTGATTGACTAAATCGGAAAGATATCGAATCTTCAATTTATTATCGTACAAAAAAGGTTTTTGCGGTCCTAAAAATAAAATTATTACATTATTATTTTTAAATTAATACATAATTCAATTAGGTATTAATTTAAAAATAGATACAACGAAACAATGTTACCTTTATAAAATGGTATTTTAATCCATTATGATTATATATATTTTTATCTTTACAAAATCAGTTCCAACAAAATTGCTTTATTCATTGTATGAATATTCACTCGAGTTGCTACAATTATTTTATCGTGTTCGCAAACATGAAATTATATCCTTTTTATAGACTTCGAAAAATATGAACAATGTAATGCGAATAACACTATACGCCGTTTTTCTCAGTAAACAGACATAAATGAGAACAGAGGAAAATTCCGCGGATGGTTTACACTTCACTTGTGCGTGGTGAATGGAGCTGACAGAAACAAAAAGGTAGAAAAAGGGAAGAGGGGTGAGTGAATCAATACAAATATTTATAAATAACTACATGGGATGTTACAAGATAATGCGTACATAAGAATACAATGTTTGTGCGACAGACGGTAACGAAGGTCTTTCGGATGACCGGGACCGCGGATAGTTGCTTGTCTACCATAGAGGTGGAACTATATATAAAGATAACGCTTTGTTGAACGAGAGATACGTGCTCATTTAAATGTCTTCGCAATAGATCTGTTGACAGATCAATGGTCACAAAACCTTACTAAAAGTCGTATAGTCGTAAACTGTACGTGAAGTCTCGAAGACTTCACGTACAGTTTACAGTCACTAAACATTATATTTGTTCTAATGAACTTTCTTCTGAAGGTTGATTCGGCTAGACGGTATTGCGTTACGTACACACTTATTATGGTGATGGGCTTTGTGCCCGCGCCGTTGAGGGTTAACCGAGAGATTAGGCCAAACACTAATCTCAATGAACCTTCGGTATTCAGTTACAAATGCTCGTTAAACCGGTAAATAACGAAACACTTACGTAACTCATATTCTAGGACCGTAATTTAAATTTACATTAGACCCATTAAGTTCTAGGAATTTTAATACCATGCATAGTGAGCAGGTATACAAGCTGTTAGGTATTTACTTTTCCTAGGAATACCTAGCGACTGGACTGAGTTCTTTCGTTGTAAATTTCCCGAGAGAGCATAGTCATGTATCACTGCGAAGGTTTCGAGAATCGTTTTATTTTAAAATATTTGCATGTTTAGTTCTTATTTAAATTCTTTGGATTTTTACAGGTGTCCTTTATTTTTGTGAAGTTATTTTAAAGGCACGCCCGGCCCATACGTGTGGGCAGATGAATAAATATGGAACACATTTATAATACGGTTCTGTATGGGTATAACAAAATTCCTTAAAAAGCATTAATGTAGTTTGTCCTTCTTTTTTAGTATGTTTACAGACACAAATCTCATCTGTGAATACAGAAGTAAAAGAATTAGAATTCGGCATGAGCCACATCTTTGCTGTAAAATTATGGTAGTAGATTGTAAGTTCCTGTCTATAAATTTCATTATTAGCTCATTTACGTACAGTGCCGAGCGCGAGCCTCCCTTGCCACGACTATGAATGGAGGACCATTTGTTGTAAATGTGGTCACGCAACCTCCTGGAAGCCTTCAGACCTCCGTAGTCCGACGTAACAGTTAGTAATGTTGCCAAATTAAATCTTTCTTAAAGAATATTATTAAATACTATCTTTTGCCCGCGACTTCGTACGCGCATATCCCGTTTTTTCCCGTTCCCGTAGAAATTTCAAGGAATCGTTTCTTTATACTCCCCTACACATCCCAAGGAACATACACGCCAAATTTCAGCTTTCAACGACCAGTAGTTTCGGCTGTGCGTTGTCTGTCAGTCGCTCAGTTACGTTAACGGAACAATTTTATATATTAGGGTTTTCGCTACCAATAAAATAATTTTTGTGTCACAAAATTACAATTCTTAAGCGGGCAAAGAAGCACCAGTGTCTACCTGTGATGGTTTCTAGACAATACGTACTTCGAAGGACTTAATTTATTGATAACTTATATGAACTTCAATAAAACTACGATTATTGGTTTGCGGTATGCTAACTGTAGATTTAACACTTTAACACTCTGCACGACAAGATTTTGACATCTGACACACCAGCTGTGTCGACGGGATAATGCGTAATATGTCATGAAATTCAGGAATTACATCAAATTTCGGCAATCGAATTTATTATAAAAAACATGTTTCCATAACCAATAAGTTTGTGAAAAATATCTTAAGTTACAAGTAATGGCTGTTCAAATCGCAACAGTCTACTCAAAAATGTGTCTTACACACGAATTACAACACCTTTCCAAAAGGTATTCAACTTAGATTTACTAAAAATATATACCTACGTAAACAACCTTCTCGCTGGCTGAAAAGATGCAAAAGAGCCAATTCAAGACATAATCATTCTATTTGCGTTCTTCATTTTATTATTTTTCATACATCACTTATTTAAAATACGATTATATCTTGACAAAAAATAATTACGCTGCATTTTTATTGGTAGGGGTGTTCGAGGCTAAAAATCATGAAAATTGTGGGTTTTGGACACCCAAACTCGACCAAGGGGTAGTACTTTGTTCATCATTTCATTATTTGACGAAATCAACCATGTTTTAAATTAATAAGTAGTGGTAATAAAGTTTTTTGATATTGATGTCGAAGTTTCGCGCCAATTGTGTTTGTTTACATGTCTATTTGACACAAATAACACACATTCACATGTAGATACGATTACTAATATGAAAATTATGATTCTTAATATTATCAAGAACAAGAAAAAGCCAAGATCTAAATGCATTTTTCAAACACCAATCCAATAACGCGTAATATTTATTGCCACTACTTTATTCTGTTCAAAATCGTCAACCATATTGTTTTTTTTATTGTTGGGGTGTGGTAAAACGATTTTAACAATCGATATTTTTTTTAATTTCGATCGAATCGATTAACATAAATTAGCGAACACCATAAATCGATTAATAAATAAAAAGAAATACTCGATTAATAAATAATAATAAATAAATTCAATAAGCATTTATGAAAAGTATTATTTGTGCTTTCTGAAGTAATTTAAATAGCTTTTTGTACATCAAGGGATGAAACCAACTCAATAAATTCAACGAACCCGCGTGGATGTCGCGAATTGTCTGTATTATTCAAAATTTAAATACAGAACAGAATACGCTCGTGGTTCGAAAGTATTTATTAATTCCCCATCTGAAAAAATATTTTTAAAGTTTAATTTGGTATGGTTGGGTACTGGATCGGGTTGATTTTTTTAATAATGGTACCTATTAAAATCCAATATGCTACAGATTAATTTGAAAAAGGTAGCTGGAAGCGGATGAATGCGAACTGCTCAAGACCGGGATGATGATGCTCTTTGGGGAAGGCTTACGTTCAGCAGTGGACGGCAATTGGCTGATATGATGATGACAGATAACTTTAGAAGATTTTTTATCCTGCCAATAATACAAATTGAGTATATGTGTATGTATGTTTGTTTGTAGTTACTTACGTCTATTTCTTTGGAACTATTGGTAGCCTAAACGGCTGGATAAGTTTTTCAAATGATGAATCATTTGATTCATCTTAAGAGTCGAAGTAACTTAGGCTATATTTAACTGACTTCAAAAAAGGAGGAGGTTCTCAATTCTTTTCAATTCTTATTTTTTCGTGACATTGACATATCTGTCTGTCTAGCCTTTTCCCAACGACGTTGGCGTCGTAACCGGATGCAGCTGAATACCAATTTCTTACATGAAGCGACTGCCTATTAGTCCTCCGCAACCCAGTAACTGGGGAGGAGCTCGTGGCTAGATAATAACAGCCGCACGGGTCGATTTTCAAGGTTAAGCAACGCTTGCCAAGGTTGGTCTGTGGATGGGTGACCATCTTAACATACCGAGTTTCCTCCGTGTCTCGGAAAGCACGTTAAGCCGTTGGTCCCGGCTGTCATTTGTAGATCTTTGGCAGTCGTTACGGATAGTCAAAGCCAGTAAAATCTGTCCTGATCCAGTCTTGCCATGAAGTACCGTGTTACCCAGTTAATGGGTTGTGGAGGTCTGGTAGGCAGCCGCTCCATGTAAAATACTGGTATTCAGCTAAATCCGGTTTGACTGGAAGCCGTCCCCAATGTAGTTGGGAAAAGGCTAGGCAGATGATGAACCCAGTAACTGGATAATATGTAGGTACATACCTCTTGCCAAGGCTGGTGTTGAAAGTTTCTGCCCTTTGACTACCCGTAACGACTGTCAAAGATGTTCAAATGACAGGCGGGGACAACGCCATGCTTTCAAAAAGTAGGAACTCAATGTGTAATGGATGGTCACCTATCACGACCCGACCTCGGCAAGTTTAGCTTAAATTCAAAGTTCTATTTGTACGGGTGTTATTAAATAGTTGTATCGAAAAACTCTTATATACTCACGTATGTCACGCATCAACTCACACATTTGAAACGATTCAGATGAAATTTGGTAAATAGGTACCTACATAATATACCTTATTATGAATTTCCTTCACCATACGAGATTTCGACTCGCATTTAGCCGTTTTTAGGGTTCCGTACCTCAAAAGGAGAAAACGGAACCCTTATAGGATCACTTTATTGTCCGTCCGTCCGTCTGACAAGACCATCTTGGGAACGCGTGGAGGTATCGAGTTGAAATTAAAACCATAAATAACTACGGTCTTTGAAGCTGTGAAAAAATCAAACTTCTAAATTTAGGTAAAAAAAATACGGCCGTTTATGCCGCAAAAACGTATATTTCGCCACTCTCAAGAGAATCAAAACTGCGGTGTATATTGCAGTTTTAGATCAACGCCATCTTTTGACCGCTAGTGGACTTAATGTAAATTTTGTTGATGATTTCTAAAAAAGTGTGCTATTTAGAGACATCGTTTTATTTTTCCTGTAATCTTTACATAAACTACGCTAAGGAGTGGAATTCGCTGCCAGAGTCTGTGTTTCCAATTAGCTACAACCTGGGAGTCTTTAAGACTAGAGTGAATAGGTTACTTCTAGGCAAACGTCTTCAGTCACATCATCGCTTACCATCAGGTGAGATTTTATTCAAACGTATGCCTATTAATAGTAAAACAAAATAATTCTATCACATACAATAATTTCAAATTTTTCTCTGTGCAAACTTCGGAGACAAAAAATGCAAAAAAAATTTGGAAATTAGGAATGATCAAATTTTTTTCATTTTTCGTCAAAAGTCGAAAACCATGCGGCCTATAAAATAAAGAAAAAAGTTTTGAGAATGTGCAAATAGCACTCTTCCCTTTCAGTCGCTGTTGCAAAAAATATATACATTTTTATTTTTTTCTCATTTGGAAAATAGTTAATCAAACGTCATCTAAAACTATTCCAAAGGACATTGCTCTGCGCCCATACATTGTTCGCCCTGAAACCAGGGGCATCGGAAAATTACGATAATGTAAACAATAGTGAGGGCACAGATTAGACTCTGACAGTTGTCAGTAACAAGTGACCATTTAGTGACGTTAAAAATTTATTATTATTATTATTCTCTTTATTTGTTATCCTTACATACTAATTTACATTTTTAAATATTTCTTAAAAACAACACATTATAAAAAACATTTAAAAATATAAAAAATAGTAGTCCGCCGGTGTCGGGAACAGGGTCCAAGCTACCGGTGGTTAGGGCTCCAGAGAAAGGAACCTCCTCACAATACGAGCCGTATCGAGGAGTACTGCCTTCTGTATCAGGCCCTTAATCCAACCGCGTAACACCAGCTTCGACAGATGGTCGTCGAAGCTTTTGGCCATCAGGCCATTGGCCGTAATGACTATCGGCACAATGACAGCTGAGTCTACATTCCACATGTCGACAACCTCGTGAGCTAAGTCGAGATACTTGATTTGCTTCTCTTTCTCAGCCTTCACGAGGTTCTCGTCATGCGGGATGGTAACATCAATTATCATTGTGCGGCGCGCTAATCGGTCTATCACCACTATATCAGGCTTATTGGCTACAATAGTCCTATCAGTGATGATAGACCGATCCCAGTACAACGTGACATGGTCATTTTCGAGAACTGGGTCGGGCACATACTTGTACTATGGTACCTCAGAATCTACAAGTTTGTATTTCAAAGCAAGTTGCTGATGGATAATCCTGGCCACTTGGTTGTGCCTGTGCAAGTACTCGCCGTTAGCCAGACGAGAACAACCGGAGATAATATGTCTGATGGACTCACCCGGACAGTGGCATGCCCGACACACGTCCACTGTCCCGTCCTTCATAATATGCCTCCGGTAGTTATTCGTCAAGATAACTTCGTCCATAATCGCACAGACAAAACCTTCAGTTTCCCCGAAGAGATCACTGAAACGTAGCCAGGCCACGGACGCTAAAAAATCTACATCGGACCCATGAAGAGCCCGATAGAAGCGCCCGTGAAGCTCCTTGCCTTTCCATACCTCCATGCGGTCATCTGTGGTAAGTATCACAGGTTTGCGCCAGTTCTCTTTAGCCATGGACAACGGGGTGAGCCCCTTGTCCACTGTGACCACATCTCGGTGCATACCCACATCAGCTTTGAGAAAATATTCTCTGAGACTGCACATCTCGCGGTTGTGGAGAGTCTTGGCGTTTAAAAAGCCTCGACCTCCACACTTCCGCGGGATGTACAGTCTCATCACCGACGATCGTGGGTGATGCATCCGATTTGCGGTCAACAGTGTGCGGACTCTCCTATCCAGGGCGTCGAGTTCGGTTTGAGTCCATTTGAGTATGCCGAAAGAGTACATTAATACTGGCATGACCCAACCGTTGAAGGCGCGCACCTTATTTCCGCCCGACAAAAGGCTATTCAAAACCTTTTTCAGGCGACCAAAGAAGCGCTCCTTCAACGATTGCTTCATGTCAGCAACATTAATGCCCAATGCTTCTGACATACCCAAATACTTGTAGGTTTCGGTCGAGCTGAGGGATCTAACCTGTATGGAATCCGAGAGTTGAATTCCCTCAGATTCCATAATCTCCCCTTTCTTTACATGCATGACTGCACATTTGTCCACACCAAATTCCATCCTGATGGCACTACTAAAGGTTTCAGTTACCTTCAGTAGGTCCATCAGTCGCGAATTGTTGGGGGCAAAGAGTTTCAGATCATCCATGTAAAGAAGGTGAGATATGGCCTGACCACCTCTTCTCAACCGATAGCCCAGACCTGAATCCTCCAGCAATGTGCTTAGAGGATTCAGAGCCAGGCAAAACCAAAGCGGACTCAAACTGTCGCCCTGAAATATTCCCCGTTTAATCCATACAGGCTCATCATTCCCCTGAATCGGTCGACATCCTGGATAGCGAAGGACTGTTTTCCATTGCCTCATACATGACTCAAGGAAGGTGCGTAGAGTTGCATCTATTTTGTACAACTCCAACACCTTCATGAGCCAAGTATGTGGCACAGAGTCATAGGCCTTCTTGTAGTCTATCCAACATGTCGACAGATCCTTGCGGGATCGACGAACCTGTTGGCTTATGGCCATGTCTATGAGGAGAAGCTCCTTAGTGCCGCGGGACCCCTTCCTACATCCATTCTGAGAGGCAGACATAATTGAGTTAGTATCAATGTGCTCATTCATCTTCACTCTCAGGATGGATGTAAGAAGTTTATAGACCGTCGACAAACAAGTAATTGGTCTATAGTTCTTGGGTTCCACGGGACTACCGGTCTTATGGAGCAGGTGGGTAACGCCAGTTGTTAGAAACTGTGGTAGCAACCCAGACTCTAAGGAAGACTGAAATTGAGATGCCAGAAGTGCGTGTGAGCTGCTATACCACTTAAGCCAGAAGTTATGCAGCCCGTCCGGTCCCGGAGACTTCCAGTTCGGTAATGGACGGACTGCTCTGGCTACATCTAGTGGAGTGATGGTAATTTCATCCATTTGTGGTATAGCTTCACACACGCGCTCGACATCGCGCATCCAGCCACCCTCGGCATGACAGACGGGCACCGACCAGATGTTTCGCCAAAATGTACTCGTGGCAACATCATCTGGGCGGCACACGTCTGTCACACTATGTTCAGGTCGCTCCCAAGCTCTGTATACCCACCTCTCATCGCTCTGGAACATGCGGTTTTGCGAGTATCGGTCAACCCGCCGCTTATACCGCCGAATACGGCTTGCCCATGCACAAACTTTCTGCTTCAGGAAGTCGATGCGCTCTGTGACACGGGACGTGTAATCTCGAGGGCTGATATCAGTCCCCGAAAACGCCCGTCTCACAAAGCGCATCACGCGTGGTCGTGTGTTGCCCCCCCTGAAGCAGTATAGTTTGCCGATGAGTGCCCTAGCCTCATCGATACGCCGCTCGATCCTGCACTGCCAGGCTGGCGCAGCAGGTCGTATAGCTTCGTCACAACTAGGGAACTTGACGTTCGCTATACGACATGCCGCAACAGCCCCGCAAAACAGGATTGAGTGCGTATCAACGAGGCTCTCGCTGCTTTCGAAGATGTTCTGCAGCAGCGAATCCAAGGCACACACTAGCGCCCTATTCTTTTTGTGCATAGGCAACCTTGGTAATCGGGGCCAAAGTTCGATCGGGGTTAACCTATACTCGCGAAGCGCATCCTCCAGTGCGCTCCTCAATTTATCATTGCACTGGCTACTTACCGTGACAACCCTAACATCTACCTCATCACTAACATTAACGGGCCGCGGTGTGTTGGCGCCACAAGTTGGCGCCTGTATCGCGGTCTGAGTCGGGGTCGAGATGATAAGGTTGCCGAGTACCTCTGAGCGCAGCCTATCAAGTGCGGCATCGTCCAACCTGTGATTACGTTGGATGACCCGCACCTGATCCGACAATCGTTGAGCCGAGACGTTCACGGTTGGTTCCAGGTCCAGAAACAGAGACAGCATCCTGACACGGTACGCAGTGAGGTTAGTTCCCCCCTCTGTAGACCCGTAGTATGCGCGCATGACGTTTTCATTCATGGACTGCGTCCATCTCATGCGCTGCACACAACCACCGGTAGCGGGGACCCGGCTCGGGGCCGGTTGGCCTCTAGGTCCCAAGCCCCGGTGGCCGGCCTCTCCCCTGCCGACGCACAGGTGTTGGCGACGTCGGCGGAGAGAAATACTCGTCGCTGGAGCTCGACACGACTGCAGCCGCCGGTGACATTGGTGATCCGCTGTCCGGCGGCGGCGAGGTGGAGCTCAGCGACGGGTCCGGGGATGGTAGGCGTGCGCGTTGTGATGCTGCTCTAGTCAGCATTATTCAAGCTTTTATCATTCCGTTATTTCATAGGTATTTCAGTGGCATTTTTGTGACATATGTCAAAACGTGTCCGGTCATAGAATATCTTTTCTTCTTCCTGCATTTTTTACTTTTTGGATTATTTATAGGTTTTAGTGGTTATGTTCCAAATCTTGAGAGTTTCTTTTACTTAATTATGGATTTGTACGGACTAAAAGTATTAATAAAACGAATAAATTGGAGAACAAAAACAAAGCTTGAACTGACAGCCAGAGTTGCCAGCTTTACCTACTTGTAAGTAATAATATATTATTATTATTATTACTTACAAGTAGGTATGACAATATCCTTCTTTACCCTCTTCTATACTTCTAATAATATTATTACTTAATAACATCTGTATCTAGTCTGCAATATTGTTTTTAGGGTTCCGAACAGAAAACGGAACCCTTATAGGATCACTCGTATGTCTGTCTGTCTGTCTGTCCGTCTGTCACAGCCAGTTTTCTCCGGATCCACGAGACCGATTCTGTTGAAATTTAGTACACATATGGATTTCTGTGACCCAAAGACTCAGTTACGTCCATAACACTGTCGATAGCATCTTTCACAATATATTGAGCATTTATAATAACGTTATCACTGTCACTATAACTGTCTGTGGTTTGAGGATTGTTGTTACACAGATCTATCACAGATGTTTTTATTAATTTAATGCCTCGTCGCTGTAGTCGACTCATAACGAAGGATTTGGTTTGTTTTTGCTTCTTCGACTTTTCCCTGCATCTTTGTTTTGATTTCTTATCTTTCGTGACTCCCTCGTAATAAGGATCCTGAGCATACTGGCTGAACATAATCTCGGATTCAGAATTCTGGAACAAAATATAAATACATTGTAAAACACTATCCCGTTAGAACAGCGGTCGAAAGCGCAATAATTAGGTTTTACATCGAGGAATTTCTCATAAGCAGCCTGGAGTCTGGATTTGGTTTAGATTAGTGACAATAGGCTCTGGCGAAATTTAAGTGCACTACTACACCTCTGTCGATGTAGTGTTATGTTTACTAACACTGCTGCGAACACAATCGTTATTAACAATATAAAAATGTGTGTCTTATTAATAATAGGACGCGTTACGTAATTCATTACATTTTTAGTATGGGGTCACTTTTGGGGGTGAAACTAGACAATTTGAAATAAAAGTTTTTTGAACAATATTGTGTGACATATCAAATGAAAGGGCTTACTGTAATGGTTTTAACTATTTTTTATAATTTTAAAATAAACGGTTTTGAAGGTATTCAAGAAATTAGACGAAAAATGACCAGTTACCCCCCCTTATCTCCAAAACTACTGAGCCTAAAATTTGAAAAAAAAATGGAGATAATAGATCTTTACCTATATTTTACAGGAAAACCTATAAGAAGTCTATAGTGTTAAAATAACACGTTAAAAAAAAATGGAATTCGTTCGGAACCCTTTGCACGTGAGTCCGACTCGCACTTGGCCAGTTTTTTTTAAAGAAAATTTATAATATATCCAGTAACGATTAGCATTTCGACTGCGACGAAGCCCAAAATGAGGG
The DNA here is from genome assembly GCA_947578705.1 of Lacanobia wlatinum. Taxonomy (NCBI): domain Eukaryota; kingdom Metazoa; phylum Arthropoda; class Insecta; order Lepidoptera; family Noctuidae; genus Lacanobia; species Lacanobia wlatinum. The sequence continues at coordinate 14,282,359 of OX388039.1, forward strand.
TTATTTTATATTAATTGTCGTAAATAATCGTTAAGTTAAAACTTTTAACTAGAAAAGTGTGTGGTGTAGGTACTTTTAACTTAAAAGTACACTTTTCTAAACGACCATTAGAAAAACCCTGAATAATGATCATGATGAAATAATCATGCAAGTTTAATTCACTTCAGGATTATTTAAACTATTTAAAATCGAGTATGACCTCATTCATAATGTTGTACTTTTAGGGAGTAATGATATATGGAATAGTGGTTGTATATTTTATTGTAGATTCTATTTACACTTTATTCGAACTAAATTTATTCACAACAGTCCATTAAAAATTCATTCTGTCCATTGCAATCAAGTATTGGGCATCCCTAATCTTTTTCGACACGACAATGACGTTTGGCGAAGATGGCGGCGGTTAATGTTATTAGTCGCATAAAATACTTTTTAATGTCCATTTTGGCATGTAGCTAGTCCGTGTTACAAAGGTATTTGCAACTAATATAATTAAATAGAAAATTAATTATCGTGTATGTCCGATACATCTGTTTCACAGGGCGATTCTAGTCATTGTCTTTTCAAGTTGATAGCATTAGTAGTTCTTGAGATATCCAGCTGTGTTAAACGGACAAAGTTAGTCACACCATAAGGTTTCCTTTTTACCATTTTGGTACGGAACCCCAAAAAAGTAACTAAAAAAATCTATAATGCCATCTTATTCATATTTTTAGTACAAAGTGCCAGTTACTTTATGGTTCGCTCAACGATTTTTCCAACAATACCACTAAAAGGTTGTAAGTACTTAACTATTTTCAATATTAACTTTTAAAATATTTTTAATTCATAGTAAACTAAAACAAACATAAATGTAATCATTTTTTTTCAAAAGAAATCTACATCTATCTTGAAAAAAGGTGATGATAAGGCAGAATGCCTTGCATCTTTTGCTTCGCGTTGACATTCCAAATATAATATATTCTGAGAGCAATGTGGAAAAGCGCGGGAAATGGAAAAAAATATGGAGCACCATTGAAGCACACAATTTTTTAAATTCTATTTGACGGAATTGATTAAAATTATATTAGTCAATTTGAAAAAAAAAAACTGGAGCATTATATATGGTGAGCTTTTGTCTGTACAATGTGTGTACCTACAAATTATTATAAAAGGAAACATATTCTTGTACGGGTCTGGGTGAAGAGGTTTACGGGCTTATATTATGATGAAATTATGAAAGATACACATAAAAGGAAAGCTACATCCAAAATTTTCGTCGAGACTACTCCATAAAGTTGGAACACGTTCACTCGTCCAGCCAGCATGTTGTATTGTGGGGAGAGTGTGAGAGTAGTCGCAAACTGACCGACACGCACATGTCACGCTTTTCCGATACGCGTGGGCCGGCCTTTATGTCACCTTTATGTCCATTGTACCCTGCCCTAAACCCGGCAAGCCTCTAACTATTAAATAAAAATCTCTGTGTTACAAGTTATGAAAGGGTCCCGAATCAATTCTGATTTAATAGTACCTATTGATCGTGCTCTTGATTTCTGTGTTTTTGTGCTTTATTTAACGCACTCTGATATTGGGTTATTGCTAAAAATAAAAATACCTAAAACGTGGTTTGGGTTGTCTTTAAATGGCAACTAAGTTATTGCAGTGATATTTTATTTCAACATTAGGAGCAACAAAACGTCATCGTTTTGATAGATTTAAAAGTGGACAGTACATTTAAAACTTAAAACCCTTTCACGAGAATGACATTATTTTTTATATACACTGGCCCATAAGTATCGGGTTTTCAGTGTAACTCTGACACCCTAATAGGGTTCAGTAAGGGTGTCAGCAAAGTTCCGCGCCCCGTATTGATTGCTGACATCAATCAGAAGCAACTTGTTGTTTTCCATTTCGGCAGTAAATCACAACACCTTTGCCTGAAGGTCAATGACCTGCCTTGTTCGTATGAGTTACGAGTAAATGTTTTAAGTTTATAACGTTTAATATGGATTAATGCTTATAATACAGAAACCAGTTCTTATTCAAATCCGCCTAGCCTTTTCCCAACTATGATGGAGCCGGTTTCCAGTCTAACCGAATGCAGCTGATTTTACTAGTATTTTAAATAGAGAGAATGTCTATCCGACCCTGGTCAGTTAGCCGGTCGATTCTGTAAACATGTCGAAGTTGAAGGCTTGGGTGAAGTGATGACTTGGTGAGCTGTCATTCCATCTTGATTACTTCGATTTCTTTTTTTCGAGAGCTCACTTCGTGATCACTTCACCCTAGCCTTAACTTCGACATGTTTACAGAATCGACCGGCTGGGTATCCCGATACACCCTGGTTTCTGAGTACCGTAACGACTGTCAAAGATCTTCAAGTGCCGGGAACAAGAGCTTGATGAGCTTTCCGAGAACCGGTAAGCCATCCAAGTCAATCCGTAGTCAAACAAGCTACGCGGTGTGCGGTTGTAATTAGTTAATAACGAGTTCCTCAAGTTCTAATTAAATGTGAAGACCAAGACCGAGATAGCAACTTTTTACAGACTCTAAAAATTGCTGTCAAACAAAGTTACGAGTATCTCCAGATAACTGGACCTAAACATTTCACTAGCCCTTCAGATCCCTTATTTTTATAGATAGTATCGAATTTAAACAATTTAATTATTAGCTTGTAAAATGACCACTATGTAATTTATATAGAAGTACATGATTTTTTCTTGACTTGCATAAACATATTTTGTTTGTTAATTACCTTCAATAAAAGATGTGTAAAATAGAATTACAATTTTGAAGTAATAGTCAGTTTTAGATTTATGCTCTCCTTCGATTACAAGAGGCCATTTTGCAACTAAGTTAACGTGAAACCAAAATACAAATTCAAGCATTGGTGTCAGACTTATACCGACGAGTACTCAGACGTTTACTATCAATATTACCCCAGCCTAATATTTCGCCTTATCCATAGCACCACACTCATTTTTGTGAAAGTAAATAAATAATGCGAAATGGTATACGTGATAAATACTCCACTGGGCCGATTTAGGGATTATGGACGAATCACAAAATATAGATATTTAGAGGTACCAGTAAATACAGAATAAGCAACGATCTAAGTACTTGTTATTATGATCAGCGCTACTTTAGCAAAAATAATGAGTAAAAAGGTTTGATGTCGTAATAAGAAAATCTTAACATGATCATCTACTTCAAAGTAATTTCTAGTTTCTTTTGAGAGTAATTTTTCAAGCCTATTAGTATGTTAAATCACTTGATACAAGTTCTTTGAGCAATTTAAATTCGTAATAATTAGACTTGTGAAACAATCGTTCAAAACAAATAAAGACCTCGGAGTTCGATTAAATGTTTAAGAATAATCATTTAATTAAATTTTCCATTCACGATTAAGTGACTTTTGTCTAAATGTAGACGTAATTACAGAGCTAATCTGTCTTTGTAAAATAAAAAAGAATTTATATGAAATGTTCTTTAGAAAATAAGAAAAAGGAAATGTTGGTGGGTTTGCAAGATATCTAATGCACCACGTGTACGCTAAAATATAATGCAATTAGCATCTCAGCACATGAATTTACACAATTTCACGCCAGCAAATTCTAACGAGGGTTGGGTTAGCTACCTCGACAAGGATAATAATTGCGTTTGGCTGCAGTGAAACTTACTCATCCTACTGCCCTTTCCTGATGTTCTAACCACCCGTTGTATCTTTTGGAAGTGACCGTAAACCACACTGTTACAGCATAACAACCATGCACACATTAGAATGCACTCCTCAGTTGAATCTACTTCAATTCCTGATATACTTCATGTGACGGTTAAGTATGCTTTAGTTACTTTCGATTACGAGGACTTGATAAAAATGAGTTAAAAGGTGTTTCAACGAAGCAAAAGCTTCTTTGTAACAATACATGAATCACAGCCTCTAGGACTTCGAGCCTAAGACTCAAACCTCAACTGTTGCACACAACTATCACGAAATTTGCTAGAGGAACTTGTTACTAAATAACAACACCGCACGGGTCGATCCGAGGATGGGTGACCATCTTAACTTACATACCAAAAATTTCTCCTTGCCTCGGAAAAGTCATTAAACAGTTGGTCTCGGCTGTCATTTGTAGATCTTTGACAGTAGTTACGGGTAGTCAGAAGCAAAGAAATCTGATACCAGTCTTGCCAAGGGATATAATGATGGTGTAACCCAGTGGCGTGCCTAGGGTTTCAAAATAAGGCAAGCCCAATAAAATTTTAACCGATTTCAAAAAAAGAAAGTTCAGTTTTCGACTGAGTATGTAGGTACCTTCGTATGCATCATCGCAATTTTCTCATAAACTGATATAGATGTCTCAATTCGTTGTTTACCAAAATTACCGAAAGAAACCATTGCACACAGGTGTTTATGGGAATTTGCGTGCCTTTTAATCGCGCCAGATATGTTATTATAACCAGATGTATTCCAAACGGAATCTTCATTCGAAAAAAATATGCAAAACCGCAATACAACTTATTAGTGTGCGAACAGCCAACAATCCAACTACTTTTATACACTGATCTATTAAATTTTCGTTAATGCGATTTACTAGTCTGAGAAATACACAGATTAGGCGTCGGTTTTAATGAAGAAATTAACTGTTTTTTCTGAGTAAAGTTTAAAGATTTTACCTTATCTTCGCCAATCAAAACTTGAACGCATTTTGAATCTTCACAATTGTATCACTGAGAAAATCTAAGAAAACACACAATAAACTTTAACAACATAACTTTTCAACTCTCAAGCAAATGAAACTGAAGTGAGTTGCACTCCGGTGTCAAGAACTACTTACGCAGAGTTGCAGTGTTGTCATTTAGGCAAAAAAAGTCGCCAGGTATATGAAAAATCTAGCTAGATGTCGCAATTTTTTATTTTTAAGATATTGCTTGAATATTTAATTTCGTTATTTTAAAAAGTCGCTAGTTTTTATTGTTGCTAAATCTTAAAAAAAGTCCCCAAACTAGTTAAAAATCTCCAAGATCTCACAACGTCGCTAAAACGGCAACACTGCAGAGTTGGCAAAGTGACAAGGTCACGCATACGCGTGCAACTTCATACGCATGCACGGCTTAATCGTACATACTGATCGATTTGTAGACGCACAAGGTTTAGAACTCGTTATATAATACAGCACATCGCTATAAGTGCGAAAGTGACGGAGATAGTATTTGAAAGCCCGGTAAAAGCCGGTACGTGTAAGCGAGATAGCTATATGTAGATGCTGCAAATGCGAAACTCTGCGCGCGAACAATCGCGATGTGTAGTTATGTAGTAATGTGGCAGTAATACTTTGTGTTATAATGATAAGAATTAAGCGCGCGAACTTTTAAATAGTTCGGGTTTGATATTGATTCTCTATCGAACATTTTAGTAAGGTATGGTATGGCTTTTGGGCTTATATGAAGGTACCGCCACTGGTGTAACCTAGTTACTGGGTTGTAAAGGTCAGATAGGCAGTCACTCCACTTAAAATACTGTTATCCAACTTCGTCCGGTTAGACCGGAGGCCGACTCCAACATAGTTGGGAGAAGGTTAGGCAGATTGATGACGAAAAGTGCTAAACTTTTTGTGCAGGGTTCAAGACACAGACGGCTCGTACTTCGAGAACTTCACGGCGCTGTCGTGGCGGCACGAGAACCGTCGTCTGGCCGCGCTGCGTCTGGTGGAGGCCCGGTCGGAGAGGGCGCCGCCTGCGCCGCACGACCTGGGCCTACCCAGCGTGTCCGCACAGCTGTCGCACAAGGAGCACGAACATCTATACACAGAGGTATGTTTCTATAGGTAACCCGTTAGTGACTTTAGTTGATGTTCTCCGATTTTGCCAAGATTCCGGTTCTTCACGTAGAACGACATTGGGCACCGTCCCTATTTTAATAGTTTTGAATTTGAAACAGTACCAAATTAGTACTAACTTTTCGCGTTAAACATAAAATATTTTAACGAAGTTACTTTGGTAAACCATACCGAAACTTACTACGAATCGTAGCTTAAAATAGACTCAGTGTTAAACTTTATATTCTTCAATATATTCATCAAACTCATTCATTGTAATCGTACCTAAGTTTTTTAATAAATCCCAGTTGAAAGTAAAGGTGACCTGAGAAAGTACGAGAACCTAGGGGTCGTTAAATCTGTTGTATATATATACGTACATACTACAAAGATTTACAATGCCTTTGTAGGTAGGTATTGGTCAAATTACGAGCTTAGCTTTGTCTCAGACATTAGACGCTGCTTTGCCTTTGGCGTATATAGGTATCTATTTGTTGTGAGGTTTTACATTAACATTTTTTTTTACTATTTGACAAAGTTTAAATCAAGCTTTTTATAAATTCAGAATTCTTTAGGATTCTTTTTAAAACGAGTTGGCTACAAGAAGTTTGACTTTGAGGGAGAGGAACTCTGCACATAAATTACTCCAAATAGGTTATAAAATGGAGAACGAAATTGAGTAGCTGTTGTTGCAGAAAAAAAAACACCAATTTTATCTTAGGTAACAAACATGATTTATGTTGGTTTAAAATATTTTGATCTACCTACTGATCAACATTCATAGTAGCACAGGCTAGACATAATGTAATAAAACCTAACGTAGCGTAATTAATAACGTGGTAGTCTACAATCCATATGTCATGGTTAATATGCGTGAATGGGATAATTGTCGCATTAGTCGACTAATTTGCATGTATACGATCGGTGTTCGAAGCGTTTAGTTTATGAGTTGGTTGGGTTACGATGGAATGAAGAATTTAAAACCTTATCATCTTGTTACAATTAAGATGCGTTTGGCGTTTGCTCAGAACGGTTGTATTTGGCCTTTAAGATCGTTACAAAAAAGAGAACGGAGTATTAAACATCTCAATCACGCTGAAATCGTCTGATGTAGGATTTAGTCTAAATTATCTACTTAAACTATTGTCTATGATCCCTACATTGAAAGTATTCTTTAAATCGTCTGACCCTTTCTTTCCGAAGTTCTGATTCTAGCTTTAGATGAAAAGATCTAAAAAACTTATTCGTCGAAGAGGACATTGTTAATGACAATTCGTAATTTATTTTGTATAGCTATATGCTCACCTAAATACCTAGTATAAAATGTATGCGGCGTTCTTTTTCACTTACTCAGTAATATAACAGTAATGCAAGAACAAAAGAAGGTAGAATATCCACCCTAATTGAATACTTTGTCTCTTGCGTAACTATCTTGGGGCATGCAAAGTCGTCTTTCAGCGGAACACACATTCCGTCACGTCAGCTTTTTCGTTTCGGAGTCAGTTCAAAAGGTGATACTTAATATGGTGGAGGTAGCACGTGCGCACGTTTTACCCGAATATCCGCTTTCTCCTCGGATATTTTGTACCTTACATGATACAATATGGAATTAAATTGCCAGCCGATATGGATATAATCTTATACAGTGTGCAAGTAGACATTTAGGGTGCCTGTCACTTACGGCGGAGCGAGGCAGCGGAGCGGAGAAACGGAGAAATATTAACCAATCATGTCAGTCAAAATGTCAGTGACTCACGTGGTGCGGACATTTTATGCAATTCCATTGGTTAAAAATTTCTCCGTTTCTCCGCTACGCTGCCTCGCTCCGCTGTAATGGTCAGGCACTCTCATTAAGCACTGAGGCTGTATAAAGACCAGCTATGGTTTCGAGGATAAGGGTGCCTGCCTATTACAGCGGAACAAGGCAGCGAAGCGGAGAAACGAAGAAATTTTAACCAACCACGTGAGTCACTGACATTTTGACTGACGTGATTGGTTAATATTTCTCCGTTTCTCTGCTCCGCTGCCTCGCTCCGCGAAAATGGACAGGCACCCTAAGCGTCGGCGTTGTACAGTGATTACGTTTGGCCAGTTTTGTGTCCACAACTGAGTACAAGTACTTGCTAGTAATATCTACCTACCAATATAGATTCACTATCATCAATTTGAATGTGGCTGTTTGCACTACTGTTGCCATAGCAAACTTGCAAGATGCGTTTGCCTGATTCATCACTTTAAAAATATTTGCCTCACCAGGTGCTGTACTGCATCGAGAACGCAGTTGGAGCGCCGGCTCCGGATGGACAGTTCGCAGCTTACAAGGAAGAGGTGGTCGAACACGCCCGACGCGCCTTCAGAGTGTCTCCAGAAGTGCACGCACGCGCCATGCGCTCCGCCGGCAGCGAGCGACCGCCCACAGTCGTGCTCGGCTGCTCCGTTATCGAGGCCGATGGTCTTGAGGCTAAAGATGCCAATGGTAAGTCATTATAAAAAGAACTAGGGTCTTTTTCTTCAATATTAGATATGTTGCTTATCACTCTTGAAATTAGAATTTGCATCACTCAAATGAAAACTATCTTGGTAAAAACGTAGAACTTAGTTATTAAACATAACTCATCAAGAATTGATAAATGGACTAATACCAATAAGTTTTCCGTCGTTAATACCTGGCAAGGTGAGGAAAGTAAACCTACGTTTAATAGAAGCTCGCTTGTTGCTCACACGCCGCCCTTTATGTGGCTTTAAATCATATTCATAAGTGATGAATGTCGCCTTGAATACATTTCATGACGTTCCCTCAGTCGACTCACCAGAAGCGACATTTGGAACATTTATACTAATAAAACATCTGTAATGTTTGTGATATTGTTGTGTTTTTGCTTGACATTCACATAAAACTCATATACCTACTATGACTTTACTTTTTATGACACAAAAGAAATCACAATTCTTTACGTTTACGTTGTCGCTAAGCAACTCAAGAAGGCTTTGCCTACCTCTCACTTGCGAAATAAATGTTTCCAACCCACACACCTTTTGAAGAAAGGCAATGGAAAAACACGTAGGTATTATTTCAATATTCCACTATCGATGGTAGGAAATTATATTATTGAGGCGAGTAAATGCGGAAATTACTTAAAATGTTTGCGCGAACATCAACGTTGGAAAAATAAAAATTAAATTGCGTAGCAAATAATGTCTGTGGCGCGTAGTGGGGCTGGCGAGCTGACAGCTACGCTTGTTATATTAAATTACGCGCAAACGCTGGCGCGCCCGAGCCCCGCACGCTCACTCGCATCCAGCGCGCCGACGACGCCACTCACAATCACGACAAATGACATCACATTATGCAGTAAATGTTCTAAACGGGGGTTGTTTCTTCTTAATGCTAAAATAATGTTTCCATAAAACAACCACATTTTCTGTAAAATAAATGCTGCTACCAGTGAAAGTTAAAATCAAATTTCTATTCATGCAAAAGTTTGTTTCGACAGCTTTGCAAACAGCTAGTAAAGTTGTAAGGTATTCAATTACGCTTCTCTGAGTTTCGCAAACCGCATGTACATATCGAATGTTGCGGTGAAAACGCAGCGAAAAGGCCATGTTAATTAGTTTTGTCCAAGAATTTTTGCTTTGAGATGATGTTTTTTAGATTAATATTTGTTTAGTCTCGGCTGAAAATAGGGACTCGATTTTTTATTTGGTGTTGACTAAACGAAGGTCTATCCATACGGTATTTGATGGACGGGTGTCGGCAAACTAGACGAAGATAACACAAAGGAAAAATCTAGGTTGAGACGGGACCTAGGTATTTTTTTCTTTACAATGCCTAAGTAATCACAATTTTGAAACACTTTTTATGCATTTAAGCCCTTACTTTATAAAATGTTTAAAATTGCGCGCGAATTCCGTTGCTACGTCTCCTCGCTACGTCTTCGCTACGCACATGTATGTAGCTACGGCGTAGCACACACCGCTACGATAGAGTTTCCTCTAGCCTCAGGTTTTTGAAACGGTTTAGAAGAGTATAGTTGTTCTACTCAAGCTTTAATTTTTTTTAGCATGTTGTTAGAATAAATATTCCATCCATCACAAATGGCTCTAAATATGTCCTAGAAATCTTAAACATTTTTAGTGAGAAAACATATACCTTTATATTGAACTGGTATGAAACCCCTTAAAAGGCGGCACCTTGTACCACCTAGGGTTCAGTGACCCGTACTGCATGCTGGGGATCCAGCCAGCCTCGCTGCCGGCATCTCCACGCGCTTCAGAAGATGAGGGACGCAAGCACGGATTTCGGCTGAGCTTCAAGCGACGTGATGGCCGTCAGCAGCGGGACAGCCTCGGCAGGTTGCCAGCTCGCTACATACGAGCCACTAGTGTCAGGCAACACACACTGTCGCCCAAGTGGAATGAGACATTCAAATTGTAAGCGTCTTACGTTCAATTAATAATCAAATCAAATCACACTCATTTATGTGCACACGTATGAAATCCTTTTGGTCTATCTATCCTAACTTAATAATCTAAATTCGAAAGTGAGTTTGTTCGTTTGTTACGCTTTCACATCTAAATCACCAAATTGCTTTTAATGAATTTTGGTACGAGACCCTGGAAAAGGTTACAGGCTACTTCACCGCGAGCGAAGCCGTGGACAAAATGAAGTAGTAGATAGTACCCAATAAATTCGCAAAAGCTATCTATCAATATTGATAAATAGTGTTTTTCATAGCGATATCGACGACATATCTTCGGACGTGCTGCACCTGGACATCTGGGACCACGACGACGAGAGCTCGGTGCTGGACGCCGTGTCACGTCTCAACGAGGTGCGCGGCGTGCGCGGCCTCGGACGCTTCTTCAAGCAAGTCTGCCAGAGCGCACGCCAAGGCAGCCAAGATGACTTTCTAGGTAACTTGTAACTTCCATATTTTAATCAATCTTTTGAAATGTCCTCTCTGTTTTACACCTACCGGACGTCTGGAGCAAATATTTCTGTAACACTGTCTTTGTTTTAAGAAACTTTTAAGCTTTGAACCAACCATTATTAAAACGTCAAAGTTATAAGTACTGTTCCAGGAACATTAAACTTCTAGTTTCACGACGCTCGGCCTCTTTAATTTGCTAAATCACTCTAAACGTGATACACAGGGCTTTTTCCTTTTCAGTATAATATAATTGTGAAAGACGAAGCCTCATAATGGAGCTTTTTATCAAAATACATTATGATTATGTTCTATTTAAACAATCTGTTCGCCGCCCTTACATTCATGAATCTTGAGTCCTGTATGATCTTAATTGAGATAGATTTTAAGTAAATTCCTAAATAAAATCGCTATATATAATACCTACCTTTATATTTACTTCAGAATTTTATTTATAACGGCAAAGTTTCTGTCATGAGTATTTCGGTACGAATTATCTAGATATTTATGATGTAACTTTCGACAGCTCAGAACTCCGTTGAATGCTCACCTAACCTTTGGAATTTAGTCTATTAGTGAAGTACTGATTAATTATTCATTTTCAGTTTTGATTACTAACGAGATAGGCACCCGAAACTAACTTAACATAAATTCGACGAACACTTTTCATTTTCTTTCTAGTTTGTTGACAGTAAAACCTACACAACACACAAAGCAAACAACATAAATTATGAAAATATTATGTCGTAGACGACAATTTGGGGCAAACGCCAACACATTTAGTCCTTACGCGTGATTGATTTGATTTCTTGTTGTAAATGAAGAAGTGTTAGTGAGTTATATCAACAGCGATAATACACCTTTGTTGTGTAGCGATTGATGAATTCTAGGGATCAGTTTACTCTGACTAGATTGCATTCATTAATTAGAGGAGCCACAAATCACTTATACCTCATTAATAAATAATTAATTGATAAATAAGCAGGTATTATTTCTTTAGATTAAATACGAATACTAATATTAGTGCTATGAAAAGTGCAAAAACATTAGTTTACCTAAACTATTGAAAAAAGCGGTCAAAAGTGAGTCGGACTCGCGCACCGAGGCTTCCGTACCATCATATAAAACGAGAAATATTTTTAAACTGCGGCGAGGCCTATATTCGTCAGAGAATTTTTACACTGCAGTGTATACTGCAGTTCTAGATCAGCGCCATCTCTTGACCGCTAGTGGAACTAATCGCTAAGACATCGCTTTATTTTTACTGTAATATTTACATAAACTTCTCTCGCATAGAATAATTTCATATTATTCTCTATGCAAACTTCGGAGTGATGAGAACTAATGGTCATTTTTTTACATTTTTCGTCAAAAGTCGAAAACTAATGGCCAAATAGCGCTCTTTCATATGATAACCCACATGTCCTTGTAAACCCACTTCGAATTTTCACGAACCCCTTTCAGACGGTGTTGCAAAAAAAAAAGTACATTTTTATTTCTTTCCTATTTGCAAAATAGTTAAGCAAACGTCATCTAAAACTATTACAAATTTCAAGTTGATGGCACTAGTTCTTGAGATATCCAGTTATGACAGACGGACAGACTTAGTCACAACATAAGGTTTCCTTTTTACCATTTTAGTACGGAACAACTGCCTCCGTGGTCGAGTGGTATAGGCGTTTGCCTTGTGCCCCAGTGGTCGTGGGTTCGATTCCCACGGGAAGCATACTTTGTAGAGTTGTTTCCAGTTTGGCTAGGACATTTTAGGCTTGAATCACCTGATTGTCTGATAAAAATAAGATTCCGTGCTTCGGAAGGCACGTATAATCCGGTGGTACCGGCCGCCAAATGGCAGTTGTCAAATAAACCATGTCAGAGGCCCTTGAGGCGGTTTAGAAACTCTGACACTAGGATGTGTGGGGTCTTTAGACCTTACTGCCCACACGATAAGAAGAAGTACGGAACCCTAAAAATTGAATCGATTTGCGGCAAATCTGAAAACTTTGTAGTAGTTTTTCATATTTGCCGCAAATCGATTCAAAAAACCTCTCACCGTGAAACCTTAGGCGAACACGAAGTGAGTTGTCAGTCCATTTAACAAGATGGAATGATAGTTCACTTCGTGCTCACTCTACCTAATACTACACGATGAGATGTTTACAGAATAGACAGGCAGGAACAGCAATATACTTAATTATGATTCAAAGTTGGAAACTAACCGCTAGTAGAGTTAGCCAAGTTCAAGTGACATTCTATCAGCATGGCGTGGCGAAGGCGATTGTCAAAACGACAAATTAATTGGATCGAGAAGTCTGTCAAAATCATGTCATCGTGATCAATCCTTAGGCGCTATATAGCTTCTTGTATTTTGACAAGTCGACAATCGCAATGGCTAAAAGAATGACACTTTGTGGACGTATCGGTAATACAGACTGTACCTAGCTAGTCGTGACAAAACCCCAGTTTCATTAGTGGGGTTTACCACGAGATTAGTGTTTACGAAAGGAAAAACTTTAAAACGGTAGGTACAAGCGATCGTGATGCCACAGAGTACAAATTCTATAGAATAAAATAAAAATATAAAAATGAGCGACGTTTACCGACTAAATTATATTTAAACAGCCTAATAATGTTCATATGAAATAATTGACTTGAAACTAAGCTACGTGCAGTCTGTATTGCAGTTTCAAAGAACAAACTATCCGAAACACTACGACACACACACGACTTCGTGTGTGTTACCCATTCTAATGAGTTTGTGTAGGATCAAATAGTAATAATAATGTGGTATCTGAGTTCAGGTACTTTGTTTTCACTAAGTTTATTATTTTCACCCAAATAAGATAAATCTAACTGTACAGTGTGAGTCTTTACAATGTTCATATACGAAAATGCTTAATTTTATCGACGGAATACGTATTAAAAATCATTTTTTTTATGGATTTCAAAAAAAATTGTTTGCTGCTGTGACTCCAGTGTAAACAAAACGTTGTAACTTTTAAACTAAACGATCTATCCCGATGAAACCTACTTCATATTGATAAAAAGTAATTTGGGCGTCATAAATGAAAATAGTGGGAAAAAACTACCCTCGCTTGAAAATAAACATGTTATTAAACAAAAATCTGTGTTCTTTTTCATAATTTTTTACATTAATCGTAAAATTTATCGATAATTCACCCCGGTCACCGACCCTTTTTATTACTTTAAATTATTCTCCATCGTATTAAAAATTGCATGTTCATAACTCAAAAATAACATGTTCTATTCAATGTTAAAACGTAGCACTCTGAACGTACAATTTATTGTTCTTTTAAAGAAAGTAATTAAAAAATTAGCTGCATCGCAAATCGCAACAAAGCCTCGGGAGGCCCTTCACAAAAATAATCAACTCTAGCGTGGAACTAAGTGCATCCTTCAGGCATGTGGAGCATTGTGAGAATTTCACTCACTACGGTCACCATAGACCACGACCCCCGCCAGAGTCAAACGCACATCGCCTACCCAAGGACAACGAGAGTTACTTCAAGAGACACCGATTTCTACTGGGCTACAACTACGTGGCTACTGATGCGGTCAGACGGTAAATAAAGAACCCTGCTCGTGTTTTCCCTGCCTCGGCTTGCTTGTTATCACTGAGAGCATCTTTAACTTTTACCATCTACTTCGAGTGGTACATGACCCTATGGCCAGTTTTTTTTTTAACCCTCTCGTGAGCCTAATCATACTTACGAGGTCAGAGCTTTTAACGTATATCAATCATCATTCAAAACTTCTGTTTAACTTAATCTAATTTCGCTCTTCATTTTCTAATAGCACGAAATCGCCAACAAAAACTTTGTTTTAGCTGCCATTCTACTATCAAGTAGAGCTTTACCACATTCCGCACGTCGATCTCTAATGCCATCTTTCGGCTCTAATAAATGTAGACTTTTGTATCTACATTACTACATATTAACAACAACGACGTCACAACTTAGCTAATTAAAAGCTCTACTGATAAAAATCCTTTTTAAAGCGGTTTATTGAATACTTTATTTTTTTTATCGCAAAAGTAAAGATTGTCTACAAACGTTTTATTACACAGGAATTCCTTCTATCTTCATGTTTCTGACTAATCGGCCTAACCAGTCAGCCATGACAATTTGAAAGTTTGAGTTTGATTCGTGATTATCAAGATCAAGTACCACTGACAGTCATCAAACCAACATTAAATTGAACAAACAAAACAACAGGTGTCTTATTCACAGTCAAAAGCTATTTCATAGCTTAGCAAAACACAATTGCTACACTCGCATTTCCCCACGAGAACGCCGAGTAAACTGTCTTGACTATACTACCTAGAGCTACCGCAACGATACCCTGGTCCAGACTCTCCCGTTTATGCCATCCAGGGTACCGCTCGATACTCTGGTACAGTCACCGACCCACAAAACACAGAACCTGTTCACACAAACTTATTTGATGCTAACTCATCATCTACTTCATAATTTCACAACGTCAATTGGTACTTGGCCTTGGGCATCTTACCTACAAAGAGACAAAGTTAAAACATCCCGACTGCTCAGCTATGCAAATCGGAGCTTTTTTTGCATCCAACGTTCATGTGAAGGAGCTACGTTCACGAATTACTCTACGTTATTCTAAGAACATTAAGGTCATCGCTACACTGTACAGTTTGAATCAATTAATCTTATTTTTTTTTTTAAATCTCACCCGTATTAACTCACATACCTAGTAGACAACCCGGTAGATAAAATTAGACGATCTATTTAGAAATTGTAAAGCTCAGAACTCTCTGTACCTTCGATCGATTGGTGTAGTAACACCCTTATTAGGTAACGCCACAATTCCACTTGAAAACTGTAATCAATGTCATTTAAATCAAGTTGCTATTCATGATCGTTTACTATCGAATTGACTTACTGTTGTTATGTCGCAGCAAAATGTCGCCGACACGTAGATACTAACGTTAGCTAGTTAAGCCCAGGTCCAATTTTTTGACTAAAAACGTCAAAATCGGAACATGATCACTTTTTTTAGAATTTCGTCCCCAAAAGGTAACTGCCAGAACCCCATTACTAAGCCTCCGCAGTCCGTCCGTCCGCCAGTGGGCAGCATCTCAATAACCATATTAGGTAGACAGTTGCGTGAAAATTAAATTAAATAAAATAATAAAGGGACATACAACAAACTTGTCTTTTTTCGGTCTATGGTACGGAACCCTCGCGTTAGGGTCCGACTCGCACTTGGCTTTTTTTTGGAGATTGGTTAGCTTTTGACTCTAGTTTAGGTCAGATGACCTTGACCTTGTAACCTTGTATGCAATATCTCATTCTAAAGTTCGCACTGAATAAAATGTTGAAATTATTACAGCTAATGGAAAAATATTTAAGTACACGCTTTGTACTGAGTATTTCAAAATTACCTAGCACTATCAATCCAATCACTGAATTGATATGAACAACTTTGAAGCTTGACTTACAATCTAAACAAATTGTAAGCGACTCACCCAGTTCCAGTCAGTCTTGAACTGCCTCTTTTCCCACATATGTTGATATGATACTCGGCTACTGCAGCCTGCAAACTGCTTGCTGACCTTCGATCCGCTCCGATCACGCTCAGAACTGCTCAAAAGTTGTAGCTTCTCAGCAGTTATAGCAGCATGCGAACCGCTAGCCTCCTGCTAGCTTCATCTACCGTGATACGATATCTGAAAACTGAGAAAAACTATGAGACTACAAGTCCAATCAAAGCTGTATTGGAAAATAGAGCTTTCAGGTTGGCGTAGTAGCCACCTTATTAAACACACAATTATTAAATAAAAAAACTTAACAAAACTTTGGCACAAGAAAAGGGGCCCACGCCCAGCAGTGGGCATAGCCGGGCATTGGATGGTGATGAAATCAAAACATGGCTTTTGCAATTATCACAGTTTTCAGAATAAAGCGATAGGTAGGTACGGTATTGTGACTATATCGCTATAATGACCCAACAACAAAAGCACTAAACATTTTATTCTATTACTCCAATTGCGAAAGCAGAATACTAACGCTTCATCAGCATTATTTAAAGCATCGCTTTAAAAGCAACACCAAATCTATAGCGCCTAAACTACTTCTACACTAAAGCGATAGGCAACATAAGAATAACAGCCTCACTTCAACATAGAACAATAAAATGACGATCCAATCATCAAAAATCGATAATCGCCAATTATGAGATCGTAGCCCTTTGGTCATTCTCCAAAGCATAAAAATGTTCACTCATAAAAAAAACAGTAAAATGTTAACTAATGAGCACCTCAGCTCCACAGCAATAACAAAACGAAAATGGCTCATCAGATTAACGTGAAGATCCTCACACACATTCACATACTTCTTCTTGACCTGGCCAGCCGTTCTGAAGTTCTTGACTAGTTTTTGGATTCTTTTTTTCATTTTGATTGATGAGGGTAGCCGGAGAAAACTCGACAAATAGGAATTTGACCTTGGGATTTTCCTTAAATTGGTCCCAACTTGAACCCATACAATAGGCTATATACGATAGGAGCGAAACTTTTCAGCACATTACTTATAGTCAAAAATAAACTGCACTGCACAGCACTGCATCCTCGACAAAACATACCAACGCCTTGTAGCACTATTAACGCGCGTCGAACTTGAGGTTTGTCGGCGTTAAATTACATGACACTTGCTGAGGTTTATACCGTCCGCATTTTAATATAAAGTGCAACCGATTTTCACTGTCACGTCACTGACACGAATCTTCATGTGGGCAAACGTGAGTTACATCCCACGCGTGATGACAGAATATCAGGGAAGGCAGCGGTCACGACAACCACCATCCATCATGGGCGCGTCACACCAGGATCGTTGAAATAATACCACGTTTGTAATAAATAACAGTCACTCATTTTATTCGATTACACTTGTACACAAAATATACGGTGGAATACACGATGAAACTGGATTACGAGCCAATAGGTTAGCACGCGTGCACCTCGTGCGCTGTCTGTCAAACGAATGCCAGATTGCCAGCTGTCACGGCGTAGGCGCACTACCCGCTTGCTACCCTATTCGGGGTTACCCGCTCATATTTTAATATTTGACCTCTGTCAGTAAAACACCACTTTAATTTAGAATTTAACAGTTACTACTAATACTATTCGACAAATTTACACAATCAGTTTTAGTTCAGAAATTTGTTAATTGTTTACGTAACTTAAATGTTGGATTCTTCTTTAATTTAGCTGCGCGCCGTCATATATATAATTAATATACCGAAGGCTTGGAAGCAAGCTAACGTGCAGCCAGTGCCCAAGAAGGGTAGTCCAGCTGACCCGTCGAATTATAGATCCATGTCGGTAATGTCCATACTCTGTAATAGTTTGGAACGCGTGTTGAATCATAAGTTCCTGGCATACCTAGAAGCGAATGATATCCTTAGTGAGCGACAATACGGGTTCCGCCGAAATTGGTCAACTGGGGATCTTCTAGCGTATCTTTGAGGAAGCGATCTGCCTGTTACCTCAACGGGTCCCAGAGGGTCATGGCCATCCGGCTGGCCCGGGGATACCGCACGGTCTCTGGCGAGGCGGCGAGCCTCGTTGCTGGTCTGCCGCCATGGGATGTAGAGGCGAGAGCCCTCGCGCTCATTTACGAATGGCGCGTGGAGGCGCCACGCCGGGGCGAGACTCCTTTGCCGCGGCAAATCGCAGCACGGCGGACGGAGCTCCGGCAGGATCTCATGGCGGTATGGAGACAGCGACTGTCGCAACTCAACGCTGGGCACGCCACAATCCAGGCGATAAGTCCCCTCTTTGAGGAGTGGCTAGAGCGGCGCCACGGCGCCCTGACCTTCCGCTTGACGCAGGTTCTCACCGAACACGGCTGTTTCGGGAGATACCTGTTTCGAATTCGGCGGGAGGATATGCCCGGGTGTCAACACTACGAGGATCGCCCGGAGGACACGGTAGAGCATACGGTGGAGGTCTGCACTGCTTGGGCGAAGCACCGCCGTGTCCTCGTTGAGACGATCGGCGGCGGAGACCTCTCGCATCCGGCCCTGGTTCAATCCATGGTACGGAGTGAGGAGTTATGGGAAGCGTTCACCTCTTTCTGCGAAGCAGTAATGCTAGCGAAGGAGGAGGCCGAACGCGTGAGAGAGAGGGAGACCTCACGCCCTAGCTGCGGCAACAGAAGAAGACGCCCCGGCCGTCGGAAGTCGCAGGGCGATTCCCGGCCACCGTAGGCGTGGGCCTGCGGACGGCGAGCATTGGGTGGCTCGCCATCCGATCAGAACCAGGCTTGGGTCAACGGCGCGTTGTGTTCTACGCGCGCCTCAAAGAGCTGTCAGCATAGAAGGCGGGGCCCGCTAGGGCCAGTGCCTGCCGGGGTTGTGGAATTTGTTCGAAAGAGTCACCGCAGCCCTAGAACGCAAAGGGTAGTAGGAAGAACACGGATGAGTTTTAGTCAGTAACCGTCTTATTACAAAACACGATCTAAATTTAGTACTGGGATTAACACTAGGTTTAAACCATGACTAAATAAAACGTTATTATAAAATTAAGTTTATTACTAGTTCCTGAACTAACTATGGTACCAAAGTTAGTCCGCCGAGACCCCTAGTTTAACTTCGGTACTAATTTATTTGAGGTTAGCGTTGATTAATATTTTGTGTTTTTCTATGTAAACATCGTTAAAAAACGATGTTAATATGAATTGAATAGATGGATTTGGATATGTTGGATAGTCTCGGCGATCTTAAAGACATCATCATCGTGTGAATCTTTTTGAATTGAGTAACGTCGATTTTAGAAATAAGTATAGATTCACAAAACGTTTAGGAGATCTTCTACGTGAGGATTTATCCGAAACAAAGCACGTAACAGAAATATTAAAAACAATAAATAAAAATAAGAAGATCATTTATTTATTAAAAAGGACGCAACATGATTATGTAAACAGCCAGCGTCGCTTCACTTCACGCTAGAGGTGTTAAGAATATGACAACTCGATTACAAAAAGCGCGTCAAAAGTACAATGTTATACTTGTTCAATAAATTGAATCATAAACAAAGAACAATTTATGATATTTTGTTGTATTGATAATTAATTATGTAAGCATTCCAACTGTTATTATGATATAAATATTTTGAGAAACGGAACGTTGCTTCAAATAAAGATTGTATGAACGAATGAAAGAATGTCATTTTTGTTTCTTATCTATGGATATTACTTAAACCATGGACTTTCTTTGGTACTAGCTGATCCTCGAATAGTCTTAGTTTTGTAATTGGAACACATTTTAAACCTGGTACTAGTGTTAATACCGTAACAATCCTAGACTTGTTAGTCTTGGTTTAAACCAGTACTTAAGCATTGTTTTGTAATAAGACGGTAAGAGTCTGACACTCCCTTCTGCTGCACCCAGAGCGGGAGGAGTCATTTGATGATATCCCATCCTTAAAGAAAAAAAAACCTAAGCCATCCACACCTGGAATGAGGCCATAGAGAAGCACGGGGAGGCACTAGCGGTCTCCCTTGACATCTTGAAGGCCTTCGACAGGGTCTGGCACGATAGCTTTATTAGTAAGCTTCCTTCCTTCGGTCTGCCCGCCGCATTGTGTGGATGCAGACGACAGCACTGTTGCTGAGAGATACGTGTACGACGCACAAGCTAGTGGGTCGCAGATCCGGTCTCTCCGGGAGACTATGGTTGAGCGCTTGAATTTGTCCTTACAGGCTGTCTCAGAATGGGGCGATGCCAATCTGGTCAAGTTCAATGCTGCTAAGACCCAAGCATGTCTATTTTCCGCTAAAAGGAGCCAATTCTACCCAGCTCCATCTTTCCGGGGTACAACCGTGCCGATAACCCACCAACTTGATCTTCTTGGGGTTACATTAATATCTACCCTCAATTTTTGCCCTTTTATAGAGGCAAAAGCTCAAGTGGCTGCAAAGAAGTTGGGGATCCTAGCAAAGGTGAGACGGTACTTCACGCCGGAACAGCTACTCAAACTCTATCAAGCGCAAGTTCGATCGTGCATGCAGTACTGTAGTGCTATTCTGTGACAATATTTTCGTATCTCGAAAGCGGAATCCGGGGTGAGTATCAAATTTAGACCTTTATGTTGTGTGCAATAAAGCTCACTTTGTGAGTTTTGTCTCCCAGGTGAAGCACGATATCGAAATAGTTATTTACAGAATAGACTAGCAGCTCTCATCTTTGGGGCGGATCTGCCAGATACCAGCTTGACGCCCTTGATTCAATTGAGAACCGAACCAAGAGGATCATCGGTAATGATAGACTCGTCGCGACGAAGCTAAAAAGTCTTGAGCATCGACACCGAGTTGCTAGCCTGTCGGTTTTCTACCGGTTGCATTTTGGGGAATGTGCGACAGAATTGCATAATTTAATTCCGCCAAGCCCGTTCCAACATCGGACCACAACACGAACGGCGATGCGCCACCGGTACGTGGTGGACATACCACCCACACGCACAAAACGTTTTGGGAACACATTCATAGTGCGTACAGCTAAGGAGTGAGATTTTCTATTAAAAAGAACTATTCTTTAAAATATTTTTATGGATTTTTTATATTGTTTTTTCTCAACTGTGACCTTAGTGTAAACAAAACTGTCACTTTTAAACTAAATAATCTATCGTGATAAAACAAACTCCATAATGATCGGCAACAATTAGGCGTCCTTAAAAAATTAAAATAGTGGAATCAAAACTACTTAATTGAAAATAAACATGTTTTTTTAGCACCAATCTGGATTTTTTTCATCAATTTTTACAATAATCGTTTAATTTCTCAAAAAGACGCCCCCTTTTTCTACCTTTTTTATACGTTAAATTATTCTTCATCATATTAGCTACCCAACAGTCAAAATTGCATGTTTAGTACTAAAGCATTTTCATATGTGCACATTATAAAGACTCGCACTGTATTTTTACTACTTTCTACTATAATATGGCTAACCACAGATCCAACATGTCTTGCTTTGGTTCTGCAATCCGCAACAGTTATAACTGAGACGCTACTATATAATATACTAGCTTTTACCCGCGACTTCGTACGCGCATATATCTTTTTTCCCGTTCCTGGAGGAATTTCGAGAAATCCTCTCTTAGACTTCCTTACGGAGTGTAAGGAAGCTGCCTGCCAAATTTCAGCTTTCTACGACCAGAAGTTTTGGCTGTACGTTATATGTCAGTCAGTAACGGGAGAATTTTATATGCAAGGTCCCATAAAAAACAGATATAAAAAATTAACACAGCGTACGGGTGGTACGTCTAAACAAAGATATCCAAGCAAAAAAACAGTGATTAAAGTGATTGACCTAAAATTATAAATGGAAAAACCCTGTTTGAAATTAAAAAATAAAACATTTTTTTTTAAATTTTATTAACAATAATTGAGTTATTAATCAGAATGTTATTGTAACAGGAATTTGATAAAAAGAAAAAGACTGTTTAACCAAACTTAAACAACAATTTATTCATATAAGGTTTATATTCAATATAATATAACTCCTGCCCTGCCTCGAACACATGCGGAGATCCTCCTGGTTATGCTGAGGATCAAGTTATCCAGCATTTCTTGGGGTACGGCTTCCCTGAGCTCTGGCACTGTCTGAGGACGTGGTCGAGGATTCCAAATAACTCGCTTAAGAGCATCCCACGCGTGCTCTATTGGGTTTAAGTCAGGCAAGCTGGCTGGCCAGTCGAACCTTGTGATGTCGTATTCTTGGAGAGCAGCATTGACTCGTTGAGCTCGATGTGCGGGCGCATTATCATCGACCAGTACAAATTGGTGCCCATGGTTTACTCGGAATGGTCTGACAATTCCATCAATAGCAACTGCTTTACACATGTCTGCCGTCATGAAGCTTCGATACGGGATCAAAGGCGTTCTAGCTCCAATCATAACACCACCCAAAAAAAGACACCGATTTCCTGCCTTGCTGAACTGTTCCAGTGGCAGTTCTTTGCCTTCCACGGTCTCCTGGTCTTCTCCAAACACGGACGAATTGCGAATCAGTTCTCATCTAGATAACCGACGTGGTTATCTGGATGAGTACTGATTCGCGATTCGTCAACGAAGAGACAGTTTTGCCAAATGTTTTCTTCTTCATCTTCTTCATTTTGCCGAAGCCTAGCCCAATGCAATCTCAGTCGTTGACGTTGCCGGGAATTCAGAGGCGCTCGCCAAGCAATTCCGAATGGTCTGAGTGCTAACTTCAAGTCCAGAGGCGGTCCGAACTTCTGCTTTTATTGTAGTAGCGTTGATTATTGGGTCACGGGCTGCCAGCAATCTAATATAGCGCTTTTGGGCAGCAGTCCAAACAGTTGGGCGACCACTGCGGGGTCGGTCAGCTAAATTACCCATCCCGTGGTACGTCTGCAACGTTGTCACGACACAAGATTGGGATATAGCAACTCTGCGTGCTATTTCTCTCGTGGTTATCCTTCTTCCCTCAAAGTAACTATTCTTGCTCGTAAAACTTCTGATAATCCTCTTGGAATTTTTTCAACCACAACTTTCCGTGAAAAAGTATTGTAAATCCGTTAAAATTGACTAAATCAGAATTCTGTATGAGCATAAACTAGGATTGAAAGAAAGCCTTTTTATATGGAAAAACAATTTAACTGTTTTATTGCTTTATATTCTAATTCTATATTTTTAAATAAATAATCTAAAAAGAAGAAGAAATCTTAATATAATCTACCCTAACAAAAAAGTTTTAGATTTTTCAAAGATTCTTCAAAGAAAAATTCTAATACAAAAAAGTTTGCGATCGCACATCAAAAAAAAGTTATAATATATATAGGGTACTAGAATTTTTCTTTTTTTCTCAATGATATCTAAAACTTTTTCCATCTATTTTAATAGAACCATATACGTATATTGATTGACTAGCTTTTACCCTAGGTTTCGCTCCCGTGGCCTAGATCACAGGAACCGCGTATTTTTATTTGTTGGTATGAAAAGTAACTTTTGGAACACTCTTTTATTGGTAAAATATTTTCATAATCGGATCAGTATCTGCTTGCAAAGTTTATAAGAAACAAACAGTTTATCCTCTTAATAATATTAGTTTAAATACCTGTCTACCCACTATCTGGAAGTATTACAAACCAATATCTACCGAAGCGAAGAAGCCTAGAAAAGCAAGAGCTATTCAAATAGGTCTTATTTGTCTTATTGTCTACAAAGAGCGAGTTGTAAAGTGTTCCCTGGGGCTCCGCGAAGGCTGACACGCGATCTAAACTCATTTGCAACATCTTCATTAATGACATTACGTCATGTTTTAGGCACTCAAATTTTTACATGTTTGCAGATGACGTTAAAGTTATGAAACCAATAGTAAATGACCAACTTAGATTCTGGACTTTTACAGGCTGATCTCGATAGAATGGCGGATTGGAGTAGAGTAAATAAAATGTCAATCAATGTCTAAATGTCAGTATATGCAATTCTCCCGTAATAAGACAGTGCAAACCAACAAAAACACATTGTATTAGCACCACCACTACATGAAGTAAAATAAGTTCTTGACTAAGGAATTATATTTGACAAGAAACTGAAATTTGATAGGCATATATTAAATATTACCTCAAAAGCGTTCAAGGTCCTTGGATTTGTCTTGTGTTTCGAAAGATTTTTCTAAAGCTTCAACTAGAATTCAATTAGATAACACATTGGTTCACCCACTGCTTGAATAGGTACAATAGCACCGTATGGAATCCTCACTATGATACTTACATTAAACGCTTGGAAAATGTACAAAGACGTTTTCTATACCATCTTTGTTATAAAGATCGTCTGGCAAAAAAATAGGAGCTACGACAAAAGACAACAACATTATAAAATGTCCTCGTTGGTACATAGAAGAAGAGTTCCAGATCTCACATTTTTTCACAAACTGTTCAATGGGGTTGTTGACTGTAGCGAGCTTCTTGGAAAGCTGCATATAAGTGCACCACCTTGCTTGCCGCGGAAAGTACCTACAACCTTTTACATGTGCCGGGATTCAAAACAAACCTCAGTCACTTCGCCGTTTTGCCAAGGCTCTGTTGGCAGTATAACGAAGTATCGAAGCATAACGATTACATGCAAATTGTCAAAGTTTAAAAAAGACATAAAAGCCCTAATATCCAAAACATAGTATTTTTTTTAATTATATTATGAGCCGTTTGGGGTTGACATTCTTGAACCATGGGGTCCGAGCGCTCACGTGTTATTTAAAGAAATATCTAAACGTTTAGTTGACACTTCGCGTGACCCAAGGGCTGGCTTTAACCTCGGACAAAGGATTAGCATTGCCATACAACGTGGCAATGCCGCCAGTCTTTTGGGCTCACTTCCTGTCGACAGCGATGCGGACGTATTTTTTGACGCCATATTATAGTTAGGAGTTTTAATTTCTATTTTAAGTGTATATAGTTTGTTATTTAAATAAATATTCTTATTGTCATAATTGACATTTGATCTAACCGCTGAAAACAGAGCAACCGCGCCAGCTCGGGAACTTAGGGCACCCCGACACGTATAGGTTAGGTTCGAATGGGATTGCGGGAGTTAGAGTGAGCGAGCGAAGCGAGCGAACTTAGCGCTGTCCATTATGTTAGGTTCCTTTAAGCTCTGCAGGCAGAAATAGGAACCCCGTCAACTTACCTTTGTCACAACCGTAGTTTAGACATGTGCTTTGCATGGTCGCCATTTTATGTCTAAAGAGCCTTAGTAATATTAATAACCTGTAGTCGAGTCGTCCATTAGGTATTTCATACACAGTTAAAATATCCAATATTTTAAAAATCGATTGATCGCTCGTTAGTACAATTAATTTTAGTTTAATCAAAATTCAGGAAGTAAAACAATATGTAGTATGAACTTATGAATGTGTGAATCAACCGTAGCTAACTTTAGATATCGGTTATAATACGAAACCTTTTGATTTGTTTTAATGTTTCCGTCCTTGTCAAATTTGATGTACCTAGATAATAAGTGAATGATGTGGTCGCCTATAACTGGAAGCGCACACTTGTATTTGTCCCTATCTGTATTATCACGCATGTGATTGTGTAGCCTCCGTTGGCGATCCATAAATAAATAAAGAAATTAATTAATCAAATAATCACACTTAGTTTACTTACTTTACTTACTCTTACTTAGTACCGAGAAGCTTATGCTTTAATCGTGTTGCTTTGGGATAAGATGGTAAATGTACACTCGGTAAAGCTAAGTAAGTTGCATAGTATACAAGGAAAACTGAATTGCTAATAATATTAGAACTGCCATGAGAACCACTTTTTACCCGACTGCGATAAAATAAAGAGTTGATTCCAGAAATGTAAGTGTCACTTATTAAAATGTATGAATAAAAAAGATTCCAAATGCGTGTGATTGGAACAAAATAGCGGTACTAAAATACTGGTCTTTTGTAACTAGTATTTTTTTTCTCACTTTGTTACGTTGCATTGATTACACTCATAAGGGATAACAAAATAAAAGCACCAACACCACTCGTCTTACAAACTTTTCAGAGGCCTACCTAAACAAAAAGAGGATCTACATAAACCTAATAGCTGTAACGCAGATTGATGAATGTAGCCGAAAGATTAAGTGTAATTGATAGGAAACCTAATGAACATGTGCTATGAGACAGCCAGACGAACATATTAGATTTACTTTACACTTAATTATTTCAGTATCAGTCAATCGCTCCATTCAGACAGTTACAAGGTTTCACGAAACTAATTGAAGAATACCAAGGGGCAGCTATGAATTTCTTTCAGCGATATTAACTTAGGTACCACCCACACTAACTTTGATGGTTTCCTTCAATTTACTAGGTTAAAAGAATGATTAGAGTGCTTAGTTAATAAATAGAGAGGGATAGGTAATTGGTGTAAAATTCATTCAATGTTGTAGGTAATCATTATAAAGCGCAAAATCAAAAGAAGATCGGTTGGGGTTTATATAGTTATAAGAAAACTATAGTATTACGAGCAAGTGCGTATAACACAGAGCTGGCGAGGGACTAGCCATTAATCATACTAAGTACAGTATTTATTCAATCCTCATAATGCCTCACATAGACAGCGAAGCAGTTAGTTGACAAATTACGTTTTTTATGAACACGGAACACGCAGCGTACTGTACAGCACTAATAAAGCTTTGTTTACGTACAACTCATGAAAGTTTATGATGAACGTGTAGTGTGATACAATGTTTGAATTCAAATGAGAGGTGCAAATTGCTCTCTTGAATTCGAGGCAGTGGAGGCCAAATCGAACTGCGCGGTGGTATGGGCGCCGAATGGAACCTTGTCTCTCGGGTCACGTCCACCGCCATACGTCAATATTTGAACAGCGTAATACCCACTCACGCACTCATTCCACATAAATCTGTTTATGGTAGTATGAGGGTAATCTGATAACATTGCACTGCTCTTGTGGCATCGTCACCCTTTGACGTCAAATGTCTGGCTTGTGACTCGCTGATGAGAGTCGATCGATACTAAGCCGATGTACTCTGTAGGTCATGTAACTTTTGTTTATCTTACAAAATAGAACAAACTTCGTCGATTACATAAGTACTTAAGTTGCGAGTTTTTTATTTTACGTCTCACTGTATGATGTCATCTATTTATAGAAAACTAGCTTCTGCCAGCGGCTTCGCCCGCGTGGTCCCTAGGGAACATACTCCCGGGATAAAAAGTAGCCTATGTCCTTTCTCAGGCTCTAGACTATCTCTGTACCAAATTTCATTTAAATCGGTTCAGTAGTTTTGGCGTGAAAGCGAGACAGACAGACAGACAGAGTTACTTTCGCATTTATAATATTAAGTAAGGATAGTAAGGACTAGCAGACCCGTGCCCACTTTGTTGGGCGGTATTTTTCGGGTTAATATAAAGACTATGACACTCACAAATAACGTGGCTATCTATTGGTAAAAAAAGTTTCAAAATCCATCCAGAGATTACCCCCTACAACCTCACCAACACACAAACTTTACCCCTTTATAATATTACTAGCTTCTGCCAGCGGCTTCGCCCGCGTGGTCCCTAGGGAACATACTCCCGGGATAAAAAGTAGCCTATGTCCTTTCTCAGGCTCTAGACTATCTCTGTACCAAATTTCATTTGAATCGGTTCAGTAGTTTTGGCGTGAAAGCGCGACAGACAGACAGACAGAGTTACTTTCGCATTTATAATATTAGTAAGGATTCATACAGAAGTATAGATATACAACTTACTATTACAACACAATTGAACCTCACATACTCGTAGCGATGCCAATCAATATGGCAGCAGTCCGGAGCTACAAAATCCCGCTTTTCAATGTTGTTACGGACGTCGTAGCTAAGTTAGGATTTAAGTAATGATATATATGTATGTAAATAAATGATCCCGATAGATTTAAGTAAATAGATAAGCTAGACATAAGTATGTTATCATGTTGTTTAGGTTAATATTAATATTACCGAGTGTTTTATATTTAAGTATGACCACGTATTATTTTAGGACTATAATTACCACGTGCCATTTATTATTGTAAGAGGGCACAGAGCGCGGGCAAGTCCAAACATGTGCAGGGTGCAAGCGAATGACGCGCTCACGCTGCGCTACGATTGGCCGACAGCAAACCAAGCCACGCTCTGCGCCTCCCTCTACCTGGGTTAGCCCACGCTAACCCGGACTTGTATAAAAGAAGGGTGGCTTGCTGCGCGTGTCTTTTTCGCCTATCAACATTCGTCACGCTAACACTCAGCAGCAAGCCAGTCCTGTGGCAACTAGAAATAAATTAAGAACAGCCAAGCTCGGTGTTTTACTCAAAAACATACAGTCCACCTCGTCAGCTGGTCCATCGAGCGCCGGATTCAAGAACGAAGACCCAGCGTCAGCTGGTCCATCGAGCGCCGGATTCAAGAACGAAGACCCAGCATCAGCTGGTCCATCGAGCGCCGAATTCAAGAACGAAGACCCAGCGTCAGCTGGTCCATCGAGCGCCGGATTCAAGAACGAAGAATCATCGCTAGAAGATCATCGTTGAAGATTTAATCAAGACCAACTCCGACATCGAGCATGAAGACTAGAAGCGTCGCAGCCAAGGAAAGCGCATCGGAATCGGGCTACGATAGTCGACGCCCGCGCACATTCGAAGAGATGCCTAGGTCGACGTCGACCATCGCGTCCGCGCTCCCGCGCACCCCGAGCGGTGCGCCCGCGGCTTGGGCCGACCACGCCGCCCCCGCGCTCGCGAACGCGCCCCTCGCCACCGCGGCGGGGAGAGTTGCACCGACGACGTCCGATGGCGCATCCGCCGCGCCGGCTCTTCGCCACATATCGGCAAGAGCAGCCACCGCGCCCGCGCTCGACTACAGTGAATCGCTCGCCACGCCATCCGCGTCGCGTTACCCGTCGACGCTCTCCACGCTACAAACACAGGACTCGGCGAGAACTATGACAGCTGCACACGATACTTCTGTGAGGAATACAGCAAGTACGATACGTTCCAGAAGATCGTACCGTAGTGACGTGGCAAAAGTGAAGAAGGCAGAATACGAGGCACAGCAGAGAATCGCTGCGATTGAAAAGGCGCTGATTACCAAGCGACTTGAATATGAAGTGTCGATGATTGAGGCAGAGGCAGAGGCCTGTGAAGAGGGCTCCGTGCGCACGAATGAAGACAGGGTGGATGAGTGGCTTCAAAATATGGACCGAAGTCAACCTCCAGTCGCGGATCGGTTGCAGAGAGAGCAGCCGCCGCATCCTACCGCCACGCACGCCGCCCCAGTGACTGCCGCCTACGTCGAACCCGCCACGTATATTGATGCCGTCGAACCTGCCAGGAATGATCGAAGAAGACAACGATCGGCCTCACGGTCAACCAGAGGAGAACGCCGTGGGATTGAACAGTTGGCCGACACGTTGGAAAAAATGACACGCGTACGCCCGTCGCCACGACAAGTGACTGAGCTGCCTACATTTACGGGAGCGGCCATTGAATGGTTGCCATTTAAGGCAGCGTACGACGATTCATCGAGTATGTTTAAATTCACCGCGACCGAGAATCTAGCGAGATTGCGCAACTGTGTCAAGGGTGAAGCGAGGGAAGCAGTGTCAGCGCTCCTGTACTCCGCGTCCGACCCGCAACAGATCATTAAGACACTGGAACAGTACTACGGGCGACCGGAGGTGCTCATGGATCGAGTGATGGATGACTTAAAGAAGCTACCTCGACTCACAGGCGAAGCAGCTAGTGAATTGAACTCGTTCGCAGTGAAGTTCCAAAACATAGTGTGTGTGCTATCCAAGTTAGACAATGGCGGGTATCTATGGAACCCAATGTTAGTCCGTAAAGTCGTTGAGAAGCTGAGCCCACACATAAAATCGAGATGGTGTGACTACGCTTCTGAACCAAGGGAATCGTCGTGTGAACCTAAAGTGATGCTGATGTCCAGGTTCCTGATGCGGGAGGCTGACCGAGCAATGAATCACGCTTTCACAAATGTGACGCCCGCGCCCGCCCCCAAGAAAGAATCAAGAAGCGCGCAACAATTCCACGCAAAGAAGAAGCCGGGCCGAGAGTTAATCTATGCGACATCGGGAACGGAACAAGAAGAAAAGAAACATGAATGTTTGTGTTGTGGCAGCGAGCACGAAGTTCCAAAATGTGCAAACTTCCTAAAAATGAGCGTTGATGAAAGATGGGAGTGGGCACGTACTGCCAAGGTGTGCTTCAAGTGTGTGTCAAGACGCCATCGACGCGAGCATTGCCGAGCCAAGCGATGTGGCAAAGGGATCTGCAGCCGTCCACATCACGCGTTGCTGCACAAAGACCGAGACGTTAAAGAGGCGCCGCCAATCGGAAACTTAGTCGAGGCAACCGACGCCGAGAACCCGCAGGAAGCAGTGATGACTGTCTCGGCGCCAAGCAATACATCGCAGCGTGTGCTTCTGAAAATATGTCCCGTGATATTGAAAGGGCCAGGCGGGCAAATATCAACGTTCGCCCTATTGGATGAAGGCTCAACAGTATCACTCGTCGACGAAGCACTAACACGTCGCCTACACGCAAGCGGGCCGATCTCTACTCTACGCATCCAAAGCGTAACGTCGCCGCAACGCGAAGAATGTAGCCA
Source organism: Lacanobia wlatinum (assembly GCA_947578705.1). Lineage (NCBI taxonomy): Eukaryota > Metazoa > Arthropoda > Insecta > Lepidoptera > Noctuidae > Lacanobia > Lacanobia wlatinum. Next base: position 14,313,250 of record OX388039.1, read on the forward strand.
GGAAGTCAAGCTACAGATACGCGGCCAGTGCGGTGAATTCCAAGAACTGCGCGCACGCACCATGAAAGATCTGCGACTTCATGGCCAGACGGTGGACAGGTCGACGCTAGCCAGCTATCCACACCTCCGAGACATACGACAGAACGCACTTTATGGAGAAGCCACACCGATGATCCTGATAGGTGCCGACAACTGGCACCTGATAGTCACACGGGAACTGCGCATGGGCAAAAAGAACGAACCTGCGGCTTCCTACACACAGTTGGGATGGGTGATCCACGGGACTGCACCGCGCGCCACGCTGAAGAAACAAGAGGGACAAGTAGTGCTACATCTATACGACGTGTCTGCAGCGAGACAGACAGATGATGTACGTCGTGTAGAGGAGTTGATGAAGTCACACTTCAAAATTGATGCCCTAGGTGTTTCTTTGACCAAGAAGGTGACACCTGAAGACCACGGAAGAATGGACGTTAGGCTTGTCGCAGCGAAGGCACGAGTAGCCCCACTGAAATCGATTACCATCCCGCGACTAGAGCTACAAGCAGCGGTGATCGGCGCACGGCTGGCGGAGACTGTTATAAAGGAGCACCGAGACAAGCCCAGCAGCGTGACGTATTGGACTGACTCACAAACCGTCCTACGATGGATCGAGAAAGACGCCGTGAGGTACACACCATTTGTAGCGCATCGCCTGGGTGAGATAGCGGAGTTAACCGACGCCAGCCAATGGAGATGGGTACCTACTGACCATAACGTGGCAGACGACGCTACACGCCCCAACTACGCAGTGCAGATGAAACCCGAAAACAGATGGTTCTCCGGTCCCACATTCCTGTACGATAACGAAGAGTCTTGGCCAAAGGAAAAGACAAGGGACAATACAACCGAGGACGAAGCAATATACATGGTGACTCAAACGAAAGGAGAACAAGAACGCCCTTCCCACCTGCCCGACATAAGCAGATTCTCCACATATGAAAAGTTGTTACGAGCGACAGCTGTGCCCTTCCTTTTCAAGGAAAAGTGCAAGGACAGGACTAGCCAGATGACCGTCGACTTAATAGAAAAGGCCGAGAAACTATGGCTGAAACAAGCTCAGCTTGAAAACTACGCAGAGGAGATCAAACTGCTGCAGAAGGGGAAGCCGGTGCCCAAGTCCAGCAGCCTATATAAACTGGATCCTTATCTAGAAGACAACGTCCTCAAAGTCAGAGGAAGGATCGGACACGCAGCAGTCATGGAGACCAAGAAGGTGCCGGTGATTTTACACGGCAAGCACCCGTTCACGCGGCTACTGGTGGAGGACGCACATCGCAGAGCTGGTCACGCAAATAACGAACGCGTGATCAACGACCTACGACAACGATATTGGGTGGTCAACCTACGACCTACGGTGCGAGCTATTGCCCAGCGGTGTCAGCTCTGCCGCATTAGAAAAACTACGCCAGTGAGACCAACGACCGGGGACTTACCTGTGGAGCGACTCATAAAGACGCAGCGACCGTTCACCCACTGCGGAACCGACTACTTTGGGCCAATGGTGGTCGTCATAGGGAGACGACACGAGAAACGATGGGGAGCCCTGTTCACCTGCTTGGCTACGAGGGCAGTACATCTGGAGTTGGTGTCGAGTTTGTCTACCGACTCGGCACTGATGGCAGTAAGAAGAATGGCAGCGCGAAGAGGATGGCCCCGAGTCATGTACTCCGACAACGGTACCAACTTCAGAGGGGCGGACGCCGAACTACGACTGGCGTACAAAGAATGGACGAAGGACTTCGTTCAGTTTGGGTTGGAGCACCGAATGAAGTGGAAATTCATCCCGCCAGGGGCGCCGCATATGGGGGGAGCCTGGGAACGATTGGTGCGCTCCGTGAAAGCGGCGCTGGGCGCCACTCTACACCAAAAGGCGCTGAAAGAAGAGGTGCTGCTGACGCTGCTGACGGAGGCCGAGCACTCTATAAACTCTCGGCCTCTGACCCACGTCTCTGTTGATCCTAAGGATCCGGAGGCCCTTACACCCAACCACTTCCTCATCGGAGCCTCCTCAGGCCTTCCCCGTACCGGGCCTTGTGAGGAGGCCAGCCGCAAGCAGTGGAGAGCTGCCCAGGCGCTCGCCGACCATTTCTGGCGGCGCTGGGTGGACGAGTACCTGCCTACGCTGGTGCCCCGAGGGGCGTCAGATGACCAACGACGGCCTCTACAAGTCGGCAACCTGGTCGTCATCGTCGACTCATCACTCCCGAGAGCAACGTGGCCCCGAGGCGTCGTGGAAGCTGTCTACCATGGTCCAGATGGCAAGGTGCGATCAGCGGACGTCAGGACGACAGCGGGCGTCCTACGGCGTCCAGTCACGAAGCTCGCCGTCCTCTGCGTGGAAGATTAGGCTACGGTAGCCCTGCGCCGGGGGGAGGATGTTACGGACGTCGTAGCTAAGTTAGGATTTAAGTAATGATATATATGTATGTAAATAAATGATCCCGATAGATTTAAGTAAATAGATAAGCTAGACATAAGTATGTTATCATGTTGTTTAGGTTAATATTAATATTACCGAGTGTTTTATATTTAAGTATGACCACGTATTATTTTAGGACTATAATTACCACGTGCCATTTATTATTGTAAGAGGGCACAGAGCGCGGGCAAGTCCAAACATGTGCAGGGTGCAAGCGAATGACGCGCTCACGCTGCGCTACGATTGGCCGACAGCAAACCAAGCCACGCTCTGCGCCTCCCTCTACCTGGGTTAGCCCACGCTAACCCGGACTTGTATAAAAGAAGGGTGGCTTGCTGCGCGTGTCTTTTTCGCCTATCAACATTCGTCACGCTAACACTCAGCAGCAAGCCAGTCCTGTGGCAACTAGAAATAAATTAAGAACAGCCAAGCTCGGTGTTTTACTCAAAAACATACAGTCCACCACAAATGTTGACATTTTCAAATCTCTTTTTTAGGCTTAGAGATGAAATGTGACTCCGTCGAACAACTGGATATGATGAATTGATGGAACAGAGGCACCTGTCCACTGAATACTCTATATTAATTTTCCAACGAATTCCAGTTGCATCGGTTTATTTTATTTCAAAATTTGCTTGTTTATTGTTGTCGAATTCAATAAGTTCAAAATACACTGACCTCGCTCGCGCACTCTAAACGTAAACGAGGATCGAACAGTTTGCATTTTCCATGAAGACTTCACCAAGCACGAACGTTTTTGTAATGACTTTCATATAATTGAAAGAGCTATTGATTTTACTAAATTAATATCACTTTTCGATTGTACATTAAAGGCTTTTACATTAAGGGATGACAGGTAAAACATAATTATATCAGGCAGCGAAACAAAGCTTCACAATATTAATGCATCAATTTAATTTTAATGGAAATTAAATTGATCGTTCATTTTGTGAACGTAATCGGCTTATATGAAGCCTTCGCTGCAGAAATATGTTGTTTTTCACAACAAATATACCTCACCAACACTGAGCCGCTACTCTACAAATAAAAACAAATATTTTGGTACTAGAAAATGTTTGAAATTCTCAACTTTGAAATGGAAACATAACTTCGTTAACTTCGCAAATAAAACAAGAAAGATTTAAAAATGTGGGCTGTTTTATGTTTGATATTTTCTGTAACATAATTTGACTTTTTAGATTAGATCGATCAACTTTTTAAAGTAAATATTTGCAGATGCTTATCCCAACAACCCGACATTTTAACATATTGGTTATTCTGATTTAAATTAAAAGTAAGGTCCACTTGCAAAAATCAGAGTAATCTTTTAACTCCGAGCTAGTTCTAACCCGGGGCCATTTAGTATGCAATATTTGTTATTTAACTTCGTGTTAGCAAGCTAACTCTAAGTAAAGAGATAATTTCGTTTGCGCAAGTGGGCCTTAGGCATGTTTTGATGCTTGTTCAGGTTGCGTGAACATCCCTCTCCGTGAGATCCCGTCGACCGGCCAAGAGGCCTGGTACAAGCTGGAGGCTCGCTCGCAGCGCTCGTCCGTGCAGGGCCGCATCCGCCTGCGCCTGTGGTTGTCGGCCCGGGAGGCGGGCCGCCACGACGATGACAACTGGCAACAGGTAACCACGTCATGCAACGTCACGTTTCCAGCTCGACAATTTTCCAATGTAGTGAGAGGCGGTTCTTTGGGTCCATTTTTTTGTGTTCAGCACTTTTCGGGGTTCCGAACGTCCTCTTGGTAAAAAGGATTCCTTAGTTACAGCCACAGACTGTGGTCATATCCGACTCGCAATTGGCTGTTTTTAGCGCTCCGTACCTCAAAAGGAAAAAAGTGGAACCCTTATAAGATCACTCTGTTATTCGTCCGTCCGTCCGTCTGTCAAGACCCTTTATCTCGGGAACGCGTGGAGGTATCATGAAATAAAAACCATATGCTCGGGTCTACAGTCCCTTGAAGCTGTGAAAAACTCCTAAATTAACGTTAAAAAAGTTAAGCCGGCACAGAGCCGCAAAAAAACGTATATTTCGACACTCTCAAGGGTGCGAAAATTTATAGGGTATTTCCCGTTATGAAATTTGGCAAGTAATACCGTCTTATACCACAAGTATAGGGAAATGTCTGAAAACTATACATTTGTTATTAAATCATAAAAAATATAGTCTTTATTTAAAGAAATATGTACCTACGTACGGAACCCTCGGTGGGCTAGTACGACTCGCACTTGTCCGGTTTTTTAAAAAAGGAACACTTGACTGTCGTTTTGTGTGTCATATTGGCTTTCAGAAACTAATTCTAGCGCAAGAAATGTGTTTGCCAAATATAGAAATAAATTTTGAAGGATTCAATTTGATGTTGTGTTAAATGTCTGGGGTCACTGAATTAATTTTAAAAAAGGTCATCGTCTGGGATTTCAAATAAATGGTACCTTTACGTAATCCTTTCCTATAATTACGTAATTGCCTACAGAGATAGCCTTTGTAGAAGTATATTGATATTAAAAAATAGAATTTTCCTTTTGTACGTATATTTTTCTTCCTTGACAACAATATGGTCATCGCATCTGCACTACAATCGAAACTGCTGTGCTCCTCATTTGCACATTGATGTATTCACAGAGCTGTCCGCTGACGTTGAAGCAAATAAACATCTGCAACACAAAAGTTATCTACAACTCAAATAGAGTATCTCTCATTTGTATTCATCGTTATTTTGTTGCCTGGGAGATCAACGGAGCATTTTCAATAAAAAAAATAGTATCATAACTCAACGCAAAGTTTGATTACTCGAGACAAACAAAGAGTATTTAGCGACTCTATGCGTAGAGGCAAACAGACGTGAAATCGAACACCAAAGCACTTTTCTTTTCCGTCCGAGTACAATAGTACAATTCAAAGATGTGATTCTCTTCTTGCTTCGTTTAGCCTAATTTTATACTTCAGTAACTCTGATATTAATAACGGTGCCTTCTTAATATCGCAGAAAATTCTTGGCTTAACAAGCTTTAATAAATGAACAATAAAGATAATCGCTCTGACGCGGATTATATCAATATTGCTGATCCTCGGAGCCACTGCACCTTACATAAAACATTTTATTGGCTTTTTCAGTGAACCATTACTTGATGTGTGATGTATAGTTGTATAGGTCGGTTTTGTAGCTGCAAATATAGCGCTATCGTCAGCGCCGAGCCGCATGTCGACCACGCTTCACCGCCCATGTTGTTATTTTGGATCATACTGCCTCTTTTATTTGCTTAACAACCCATACCGATATAGATTTATCAGCTACAATGTCAAGTTATAATTAGCGTTGAATTTAATAGAAATATAATATACCTTTTTCTGGAACGCAATTATTTACAGTCTGCATTATGATAACATCGTGCTAAAGAAGCATATAACTGCATATTCACACAAAAAAAAATACTAGTCCGTTTAAGAAAATCAAGAACATTGCCACAATATCAGGAATCAATAGATCAACTAACTATGTTTAACCTCACATTACGAATACTTCATAAACACGCGTATTGGTATTTCAACAACAGGCACCTCCTCGTATTTATAATAACTTAGATAAGAATCAATTTCCATTTAAAAATCTCATACCGTCTCGATAAAGATTCTCCAGTGCCTCGATAACGTATTCAAAGTATTCAGTGACTGAATCTCTCTGTTAACCCCGCGTAATCAACTGAGCGAGCGACTGAAGCGAAATTGCGATTACAAGATAAATCCAATTTATTCCTCATAGGTGCTTTTTTCAGTATGACTCAGTCAGTGGCAGTGGCTTTTGTACGCTTCAAAAGTTCTCACATACTCATTTTATTATTTAGGTTTTGAGCTTTATTTATTTCTGATAAATCTCTTGTAAACGAAAAGGGTCGTTTAAGCCGGTCCCAAGAAGCAGAGGAAAGTCAATCAGACTCGGTTTTCCGCATTTTACTCTTGGAACTCGCTACTTTGTGTCTAATGTGCTTACTCAAAGCAGCTGACTAAAAGAGTTTTTTAGATTTCTTTTTATTACGGGTACACTGATGAAGTTGTAAAATTACAGGTTGTACTTTTGTCGTTTGGCGTTTGCAAAAATGCAATCATTAGTTGGCTGTACCATCGACTCGAAGAAGACTAGGAAACTAGTATGTCTACTAAAGCAGTTCATTATTATTGATAAGGTGCGTCAACACGAGCGCCTGTTCGGCGTGCTGCTGGCTCACGAGGTGGAGCTGCAACGTGCTGCAGCTGCAACTGCAGCCGCTGCTGCTGCAGCAGCCGCCGCTGCCGGGCAGCCCGAGCCCAGCGCCGCCACACCCACGCCGCCGTGGGACGGAGACCTGTGCGGAGCTGCGCAGACGCTGCTGCACCAACACGCCATACAAGGCGATCTTAGCGCGCTTCAGGCATCTATTGCGCGCTTTGCTGCAGCTTGCAGACTCAACGCTGACGCTCCGCTTGATCCTAAGTAAGTCTTTATCTGACTACACCCATAGGTCTTTCTCAAAAGCAATTCATACAATCAAATTCAAATAGTTTGTTATTTAAATCAGTAATTCACAACCTTACATAACTATTTTAAACTAAATATGTAGTGCACAGATATGAGACATCCGCTGTTAGTTAGCATTGCTTTTCAGTCCTTTCCACAGTTCACAATCGTGAGCTTTCCTTCTCCGTGTAACGCCTACTATCGATCTCATGTCATCATGCCATTTACGCACCGGTCTTTCTCTACGGTATATGGGGTATACCAAAGAATTTCCTTGGCTCAAGGTACATGCACAAGCTGCTGATCGAGCTGGAGCGCGCGTGGTGCGCGTGCGAGGCGATCTCGGGCGGCGGCAGCGGGGACTCGGGCTCGGGCGCGTCGCGCGACGAGGAGCGCTGGCTGGCCGACTGCTTCGGCGAGTACGTGGAGCGCGCGCTGCACCAGCTGCGCCTGCACCGCGACCTGTACCCCGTGCTGCACCAGTACAGCATTAACAAGTTAGTTACTTTTGTAATGCGTATCTATTTGAAAACGTGGTATCTAGGTACTCGTTTTGTCAATTTTTAGGTTATTTACAAATATGTTGATAGCTTTTGTAAAATGTTTACGATAAATTCCTCGTTTTAATCGATAAATTAGGAGACGCATTGTAATAAGTCCCGTATTTTGAATAAATATGAAACATTAAAAATGTATTAAAGAGAAGCTTATTTCTTAAAACGTAAAAGATTTGTTTGGTTTCTAAGCTACTGACGTATTAGTCTATAATGAGCTGTGAAAACGGTAAACGATAGCATTTTGTAAAGCAGCTCTGACCCTATTTAATAATGATGACCACTCTCATGCATTCACAGAGTTATTTTATAGGTAGCATATTTCAACATATTAGGTTATATTGTTAAATTCCATGATCCAGCCTGGAATAATAATTAGTACATATCTAATTAATGAAACCGACAAACCACTGCTGCATTGTGTTGGTAATACCTAGAATTAATTTCAAAGCATCGCTGGGGAACTACAATTTATCAGGCTATATCAGAATTGAATGGGTACTTTCCATTCCTATTTAGTCTCTCAAAGCGGGCTCTTACACGCACGAGATTCGATTTACTTGTGCTCGTGGCATCTGTCTAGATAAAACCTTTTATTCCGACTGTACTTTGATATTCAACACTACCAGCGAAATTAAGATCACGTAAATTCATTGGTAATTTTATCTACTAATACAATTATAATTTCTTTAGGTCTAGTTAATTCAGCTCGTGCAGTTTGTTTTAAATAAGGTTTTGTCCTATTTACAAACCTTTGATCTTTGTTCAATTATTCATCAAGGGTAAAAATAGCAAAGGAGTGGAACTCTGCCTGCGTCTGTGTTTCCAAACGCTTACAACCCTAATCTCTTCAAAGTTAGAGTGAACAGGCTCCTTCTGGGTAAGCTCGCTCCATCGTAGACTTTGTCTCTGTCATCTCTGACCTAGACTAGAGTCAAGTGCAAAGCCATCACAAATAAAAAAAATCAGACCTGTTTTGGCAATTAATCTGAGGGGTGATTTTCGCATTTCAAGGGGCGTGGGCACTCGCATCACAATCGCAAACTGTCAAGAATACCTAAAGTTCCCCACATTTAACAAGATTTTGACAGAGATTGTCGCTAAAATGGCTTGAATTTGAACGCTTTATAAGTACGAGGATTGGCCTTATGTAATTATGAAATTAGCTATTTGAATTAAACAAGAACTATTTCTAGTTCTATTCTTTTATTAGTCATCATTTTCCCCCGACATTATTTATATCTGAGCCTGAAAGATGCTTCCCATAACAGAGTTCTCGACTCTTTAATAAACCGCCCGTGAAGCACCGGAAGTGCTTTCCTTTCTGCTCTTCTCACGAAATCAATATTTTCCACTACCTTTAGTTCAGATTTGATGGGCTGTTATATGTTGCGTGCAACGTCAACGTCGGGAATAAACAAAATAAATACCATGTTTCTTGACAAGTTTACAATAAAATCTACCCCTGTAATCTTTAGGGTGTCGGAATAATTGATAGGAGCAGGTAAACATAAGGAATACGAGTTGGGTCGGACTCCGTCGGCATTAATTTAACCTAACTACGATAAAATGTCGCTTATGATTTATTCGGATTATTAATTACACGACACCGCTACCTGTGTTTCCACTAAACATATTCAAAGCATGTATTACTAGAATATTTTGGATACTAAACAGTTTACCTCATAATTATACGCCACGGAATGATATGATTAAACATGAATTAATTCATTGCTACTGTTGTATCTATCACAATTTTGTTATGCGGTAGATACGTAATGTAACTAATACGGAGTTGAAAGATAATATCTTAAATACCGTTGCTTATAATCACAATAATATTGATTACGGTATTTATATGAATACCTATCTACAATTAAAGGACCTACAAATAATGTCCTAAACGTAACTTATCAAGGTACGGAGCTGTTTATTGCTGATATTATACAGTACAAGTTCTTCTAGTTGAAGTTTAAAACTCCAGAACAATGCATGTATGAACTACCGACCATGGAACTAGGGAATTTAATTGGGTATAGAAATCGATAACGTTTCCTGTGCTTGACTGCAGAGCAAGCCGCTCTGTCGCTAGTGGGTGTCAAAGGCGTCAGTTAGCATGCACGGCATTGTTCCCCTCTCAGCTAGTCACAGCAAACTGCAATTACCAATCCGTCTATAAGAGTGGTCATTGTACACATTTCTCCCTTGACAGTTCATTTGTAGCGGCTATTTTGAGGCTTAGCATATTTAACATTCGACGTACCTACCATACCATACCATATGAATAGATCAGTGTAAAATTCAGAAAACACTTTTCAGACGATAGCTTGTCGACGGAAAATGGAATCTAACTACTGATTAATTTATTCACTTTTGTTTTTTTTAACACTTCATTCAGCATTCCCTGGTCTATGACCGAGGACGAGTTTTCCAAAGTGAAAAAATTATCCAATTAGGTTGAGTGGGCACTTCCAAGATTACCTACCTACTTCAAGAACAAACAATATTTCTTTTCTTTATTATATTCGTTCAGACGCGGTGAAGTATTAGAAAGCCAATGTTTTACATGAAGAGTAGCCATTTAATAGCCTTTTATTGGCAATAAACAGAGGCTTGCTTTTAAGTTCTTTAACTTTAGCCGTATTGATCTACGCTTACTATTTGCAGTTATATAAACTTGGCAGATTTTTAGTCTAATATAATTTTTGCGCTATTTCTAGCCAGATGGCTCTTTAGGTGCTCGCTATTATTGTATACCTAGCTACATGCATTGAGTCAGTCGCCTAAATCAATGTCTTATCGTCAACCGTTCGATATTGTGAACGCTAAAACTGCACTCAGTTGTCCCTACCAATTTAGTTCAGAGATTCATGTAAAAATATAGATAGGTACACTAAAACTGCTATTGGATGGCATTATCATTTAAATGGATCCGGTAACTTTAAATTGAGTTATTGTCTTTAGGTTGGAGTATCTGCTGCGATGCTTGAGCCAGCTTTCACAAATGAAGGCTTTCTGGCGATGCTGCCCCTTTAACAAGGAAATCAGGCAAGTGGAACCATCCCATCTTCGAACAGACATTTTATTGTTGTGTTTGAATGTTATTTCAGGAATCATGTAAATTGAATTCTACGAATGTTATAAAAGCGGATTTATTTGGTACAGTGGAATACCGTTCTATGCTTTCAAATAAAAACAGAAGGTTTTTTTTTGTTATGAATTAATGCGAACAAAAATAAACTCTTTTTCAAAAATATTTGATGAATATTTTAAAATGTTTGCGCGATTACACAATGACGTAGTTTGTACCTACCTAATTATATGCTACAGAAAAGCTTCAGACAGGAGCATAAGACAAACGTAAATTATTCGGAAGAGACAGCGCGGCTTCATAGTTCTCGGAGTATTTTTCGCGAGATTAAAGTCAGCTTTTCACCCTCGCCAAATGAGTTGGGGGAAAGGATCTAGCACAGCATTTTCTAAATAATTGCCTTTGCAAACGGAGACGTTAAATAGCTGTGAAAATGAATCTGTATGGTGTAGCCAGATTAGACTTTTTAAGACTGTTTTGTTTTAAGCTTTTGAGATTGAGATTTTCGAGGAACCAGTGCGGAAGAATTCCGAAAGAAGTTTGGTATTTTATTTTTCCTACGCTGGTAAATTGCTAATAATCGTAAGGATTTATAAAGGGCAGACTTGTGTATTAAAATGATCCAGAAGCCATATGCCACCTTTTGCAATCAATAGAAGTATTCTTCTTTATTGACTCTTGAATCCAGATGCAATAATAGTGGCACATATGCCCAACATGTGCCACTATTATTGAATCCAGGACACAAAAGCTGCGAAGGTTGAGCAATAAAGCGACAGTAACTGTTGGCAATAGGAGCGAGATCGTGAGCGCGCTCCGCAAGGGCACGTCGGAGTGGTACGAGGCGCTCTGCGGACAGGACACGCACTCGGAGCGCGGGGAGGACCTCGTCAACCTCATCACGCTCATACAGATCGACTTGCAGCAGGGGCTCACCTACTACCACCCACTGTTTGAAACGTGAGTTTAGATAAAGGCAACGTTCTTTGTGAATGCTTTATAGTCTGAGATCCGTCTAAGGACCGACCACCTCTAAAGTCGGTCTCTATACGGATCCTGTAGATACTAGTGGGATATTACAAAACCAAAATATTTAAGAATTCGAGTTTTAGTTGAAAAGAAAGGATGACACAAAGTCCCAATAATTGATATTTTTACCTTAGCATCGACGATAAAGCCTTTTTGGACGTAAAATTAATCTATGAAACATTTCACATTAGCTTGAACCTACGCTTTTAATCTTCTGACTCGTACACTCTTATCTACGAGTCTAATTGCGGCTCAAAAGCTAACAGCCGGAACCAAAGCCCTTTGCCTAAGTTCCAAATAAGCGGTCTCCGCCGAGGACACTTGAGACGAATTCGTCAAAATTTTCCTCCTTCAATTGATTTAATCAAGATTTAATCACAGTTTATTATTGTGGAATAAAGGGAAGGGCCTTTGGTATATGTTAATATTTATTCATCGATGTTCAACCGCGGATGTCCATTGTGTCCGCGCCCAATCTTCACGATCTTGATGATCTGTGGGTGAATGGAACTGTGGGCGGGAAGTGGTCGAGTCCCCAGCGATTTATGCTCATATTTTCTCTTGTACGAAATTTCACATGGCTTTTTGTTGCAGGACCAATAACGTGCCGTACTTCAGCATAGTTTTCAACCAGATAGACAAAATGGTAAGTGGACAATTTGGTTACGTCTCGTTGGCTGTAACCGTCCTGGCGCACTCGTATTCAATTATTGTCAAGAGCTGGATTTACTGTTACTAAAATTGACTAAACCTGTTACGGGTAGACTCCCGCTATACCTATGTTTATAGGTATACAATGTTCATTTGTTTAGTGAGCTTTTTTACATTATGTAATAATTTGACTTGGGCATACCACGTTATATTATTAAATGTATTTTAAACGTAAGCGTACTACCTACTACTAAAACATGTAAGTGAAATTAAGCGCGATTAGTCTAGCTAGTACCTTAGTCGAAGGATACACAACTGGTCGTTCTCATGGTGCATAAATAACGCGACAAGTGCATTCCGCGCTTCTTTCCCACCAACCATATGCTTACTATCATTATACCTTGCATATTGAAATGCCTATGGGAACCGGGTCATTGGAAATAGCGAGGCTTTCAGCTTTTGCAGTACCTAATTACAATCGATACTTCCATTCATATTTAAAGGAAAAGCATGCATTACTTTATCGTAGTCCATTTGAATGAAAAAAACTGGCCAAGTGGGAGTCGGACTCGCGTGCAAACGGTTCTGAACGAATTTCATTTTTTAACATGTTATTTTAACACTACAGAAATCTTATAGGTTTTCCTGTAATTTTTAGGTTTTTATCTCTATTTTTTTTATCATTTTAGGCTCAGTAATTTCAAAACCATTTATTTTAAAATTAAGAAAAAAATATATAAAACCCTCACACTAAACCCTTTCATTTGATATGTCACACAATATTGTTCAAAAAACTTTTGTTTTAATTTTCTAGTTTGACCCCTAAAAGTGACTCCCATACTAAAAATTTAATGATTTACGTAACGCGTCTGTGTTTGGGTCACAGAAGTCCATATGTGTACCAAATTTCAACAGAATCGGTCCAGCGGATCCGGAGAAAACTGGCTGTGACAGACGGACAGACATACAGACAGACACCTGAGTGATCCTATAAGGGTTCCGTTTTTTGTTCGGAACCCTAAAAATATAATCAATCCTTATGGCAACGTTTAGTTTTTGTACTTAAATGTTGTCAGCCATCATCAATTTGAGAACACCACTTTACCCCTTAAATATAACCCATGCGTAAATGAACAGAGTTAACATCCCTATCCTTCTTGATTGGTTATAAGTTGAAAAAATGTATCAACTCAAGTCTCAATATTTAAGCACAAAACTGTTTTTGTTCGTAATTTTTGAGTGTTCATGAAAACGTGACTTGTTTACCTACACACGTTACATAGGTAACAACAAAGATTAATATCGGCAACCCTGTTGGTTAAAGAGATTACTTTCAAAATCCCTCTGGTGTATTAGGATCCGTTTCCGAAATACCTCTTGGTAAACGGGATTAGATAACGAGTAAAGTATACATACAAGCTAAAATAAAGGTTCTTTTTTAGCTGTCAGAAGATGTGAGACAATGCGTGGAACACTGGGTGGTCGAAGGCTGGTGTGGCGTCGTTGAAGAACCCATGTACGACGAACATGGAAACGGTGGTAAGCTATCGAATCACTACCTTACTACTAAACGAAGTTCCTCCGACGCGTCAAAACTACCGTTCGGATTTTTATGCATGCAGTTTATACTGGATGGAGTTATTCATGAGGTGAGGTGTATCAATGTATTTACTAAGGTTTTGTGTAAATTGGCCAAAATATTGATGACTAGTGGACGTCACGCGGTTTTACCCGCGTAGTTCCCGTTCCCGTGGGAGTACGGGGATAAAATATAGCCTATGTTACTCCCTGATAATGTAGCTATCCATTGCTGAAAGAATTTTTCAAATCGGTCCAGTAGTTTCGGAGCCTATTCAATTCAAACAAACAAACAAATCTTTCCTCTTTATAATATTAGTATAGATAGTATAGATGATTGTTGAACATGTCGCAAAAATCATGCCGACTGGGTGCTTATTTTTATATACTCTGCTAAGCGTAGTCTGCTACGGGGAGCAGAGTATATAAAAATAAGCTATAAATAAGATATGATATACTCAACCAGCCCAGCTCAGAAGCTGGGCGGATTGCTAGTAGCTTTTGCTCGCGACTTCGTGCGAGCAAACCCCGTTTTTTACCATTCCCGTATAGTTCCTCACGAATGTGGCTATCATATACAAAATAAAAATGTACAAATTCGACTGGTAGTTTCAGAGATAAGCGCATTCAAACAAACGAACAGACAGACTCGTCAGCTTTACTTAATTAATTATAGATATAGTATAGATTTAGTATGTTACAAATATAACTACAAATTCTGTAGAAAACAATGTAGCTTGTAGGTATGTACGCAACAATTTCGGCCAACGATCATATATCCCTCTCAAGGGTTTTCTATTTCTTACATGAGTGGTCCCAGACTATATCCAAGTTATGACACAGCGGTGCTATCGATAAAATATCTGGCGAAAAATCTACATAGCATCTACCTCGGTAACCTTTTGCTAAAATATTCGAGCAAAATATTATACGCTTTTGCATAGCATTTTTGAACGTAGTGCACTCAGAAATGTTATCAATTGAATTTACTTTTTACAAAAAGTAAAAATCCCCGGACCAAGTCATTGAAAAACAAATAGAAGCATCCCTTCACTGACCTATTCAAATAGCAACGGTGCTCCCCATACACACCGACTTCCGTAATCTTTACCGAAAAAGCCGAAATGCTCATATATTTTTCATGTAAAACGTATTGAAATTAAACTGACTGCTATAAATACTTGTGGCCAAAGGTCACTGAAAGATGCAGGCTTTGAAAGGTCAACGTTGCCGGTATATTAATTTAACTTATGTCTATGTTTAGGTTGTAAATTAATAAACTAGAGTCAAGCGAGATATTACAGGAACATCTGGCGCTCGCTTTGAAAGATGTATTATTAAATATTTTGCAAAACCTGGAAAATGATTAGCTTTAATGTAACGGTAAAATGTAAATTAAGAAATCGCCCGTTTTAATGCTGTGGTAATAAAACAAGTGTTTTGGGAAGCTAACATTTGTGATCTCAGCTTCATCTCAATTTTGCAAATGCAAATCATATCAACATAGCAATAGTCAGCATTGTTGCTTGATTTAAATTATAATAGCAATCATTCTAACCTACAGATCGATTGCTCTGAGAGAGGCTATAACTTCGGTTGGTCAACCAAGTCATGATATTGTGTTAGACGACTGACCGGTGACCGCTCTTTATAATATGGTATTCTTCGTCTTCTGTCAGGTCCTTGGTCTACGAAGATTCAGACACCTTGAAACAGTCAAATTGTTTTAACAGAAACTGGGTAGTTTAATAAGAAGTAAGAATTGTGTAGCTTCTTCGAAGGATCGAACTTAAGACGTTTATTTTCATTTTCATGGTCATTTCCCTACCAACCACGAGACAGACTTTAGATTAACAGCTGAATTCTTGATTTTCGTAATATTTTTGGGATTTTCCCTGACTTAATCATTCATTGAAATATTAAGTATTGTTGTGCACTACGTAAAATTAGGTTTGCTGTAAGAAAACCCAATTATGGGTAAAGCTCACCTATGTATTTTTATCTGTATGTTCTTTTGTCCAATAAAGAATAAGAATTCTTGCCCTCTCCAACAGTATGCCTGGTGACGATAGCGAAGACGCTCCCATTTGAAGTGCTATCGGCTGTGCGCGAGCTTTGCGCCGCGGCGTCGCTCGCACCGCAGCCACAGACGCACCCCCACGCACCGCACGACCCGCCACCTCAACTGCTGGACGCTTACCTGTAAGTACCTCTCATTGACCTGTTACTTACTGATACATTGTGATTTAGGTACTAGGTTCTGCCGAAAGAAGAATAAGTAACTTCGTAAGAAAGAAACACTAAACTAGTGAAGCGGTGAAGAAAAAATGTAATCGGAAACGGATCTGTGCATTCGTGGCAGCAACCACGCATCGTAGTAGGGGGCTGTACCTACTTCCAGAGATTCCTTCCTTTTATAAACACACAATTTCACATTGCGCTATAATATTAAACTAGTGTCATCACGATCTAAAATTCTAAACTAAAGCGCAGAGCGAGAATAAATAAAATTAATGCAACAATGATCTTTGTCACCGTGTTTTACTCGTAAAACACGGTGACAAAGGTCTGTCGATATACTCGTATTTCGAGATTTTCGGGGCAGTTATTTCCTTTAAGTGCAATTCCAGGTTACATTCTAACCGCCCTAAATTCTATTTAAATCTGTCCAGACGTCACGGACTCACGGCGTAATTGAGTTACGAACTTTCCCGTTTATCATATTAGTGGGATCACAAATCTGTTCGGAGATTATATTACGGTGAATCGATTATTTGTTTCAGGAAGTTGTTCGAGACTCGTATTTACAGTTGATCAAAGTGTCAGAAATCGACTGGTTGCGGAAATAGCCAGATACCAACCTAGTATCTCGTAACTAGACAGGCAGCCAAGCGTCTCGTCACGCAACCGTGCTTACATGTATGTCCTATCGCGTGTACCTATGTTTGAAGAATGCAACGCTATTTTCCAGATAAGGACATGAATTAGCTACGTTACTATCCATCCTACTGTCAAACAGTGTTAAACTCTCGAATATTCTGCAAAAGCTAATAGATTCACGGTAATACGATCTCCTGATCTGTCACAGCACATGAAAGGACCGTTAACGTTAATCCATTTTCCGGCTAGTTTGCCGGCACACAGACTGCTAGTGACAAATGATTGATTAAAATCCGAACACAATGATAAAGGAGCCCGTATCCAAACGAAATCGGATTTGATAAACAGATTTTGATGTTTGAAGCTGTTTTCTAAAATTTTCTACGTTTTATCTTCTGTCGCTACGAGTTATACGGGAATAATTTTATTTTATTACTGGCTTTGTATAAAGATTGGCCAATCAGCAGAAATGGTTGCGTGTGGATGGTACATACCCTGGCATGTCTGTTGTAACGAATCTTTTCATGTATAGCCTACTGTAGGGTACTGAATTCATGAGAAAGTTTAGCTTTGACTGTGAACCAAAACTAAGTATATAAACAGTTTACCTAAGCATTTTTAAACATACAATAACTTAATGTTCTTCAAATTTTTCCCAGCTACATAAATGGAAATCAAAGAAAACATCAAAGTTATTTATTAATATTACATCAGAACATCGTGTGCACGTACAGTAGAAACCGCAAAAAATACAACACATAAAATATTCATTGCAACGAAAAACAGCGGGCTTTATTTATTTCGTCGAATGCGAGCGCAGAATGAAAGAACCAAAAGCTTTGTCAATATTCTTTTCAATGTTGTGTAGTTCTTTTTAGCTTTTGTATCTTGGGTCGGTCCGAAGCAATTACACTGTCAATTCCAAACTAACTAGCTACACTTTGCTTTTATACGCAGTACAGGTACTTACCTAGGTGCTCCTTAAAATTAGTTATGAAACCTCACCAGGCTTGGAGGTAGTTTTGGCACAATAATGTACATATCACTCGAACTATAAGTTTTTGTTCAAGCACTGAGTTTTATAAGTCTTGTTAATTAACAAGTCTTATCAAGAGCTGAACGGATTAAGTAACGGAGTTGGTAGCTCCTCGCAGTGTTCATGTTGCGCAACTCGGTAATTAGTGGTAATTAGCAAAAAGCGTGAACACGGTTGATGATAGCGGGAGGACCAACTTCGTTTCTGTATGGTAATGTTACTGTGGCCGCAGGTGGTTCGAGCCGCTGATCGATCGCTGGCTCGCCGTCACCAAAACTATGGCGCTGCAAAGAGTCCGGGCAGCCGTCGAACTTGGTAAGTCTCGCGTCATTTCTTATTTGTTACTTGGAGCATTAGTTGTGTCACATTCATTTTCAGATGTGTCTAACAGTATATGGGTTAATCCCGGGAGACGCGTGAAGGAAAAACTCCAAAATAATAAAAAAAAAAACTTAACTTACGTAGTTGGCATCATAATACTTTTGTACATAGTCATGTCCCAATACGTTTAGTAAGTAGCTGTCTTTTTATTTTGGGAAAGAAATTTACAGTACCTACTTTAGTGATGGTGGCAGGTGTAACTTTATAAAATTGTTGACCCATCTGTTACCTTACCTGATTTAGAGTACTACTTATATTACAAGTTTAGTTTACATCGCAAAACAGATTTACGAGAGTGTCACGAATGCATGAGACTAGATATCACTTGAAACAAATTTGTAAAATAGCACAATATTCGTAACCTACATCCTTATTATCCACACGAAATCCTACAAGTGGCCAATAAATGTATCACACACCTATTAAATTATTATAATTATACGGAAACACTTTTATGTAAATGCGTATAAACACGAATAACGACAATCGAGTTAATTGCTCGTAAACACACAAATTGTGAGCTGTGAGTTACGAGTCGTAATTAAAATGATACAATTAAACCATGTATTTAGGTAAGAGTTCGTTGAGTAGGTTCACCTATGTAAATTTGGGAAAGTTAAACCGCTATCCAGTAATATCTATTAGAAAACCTCAAAGTTGCAACTGTCTGTCCTTATCAAATGAAAATATAACCTAGCAGGGTATAAAAAGAAGTGATTTTCGAAAGAGGCAGTATAATTGTTGTGAAGGCAAAAGGCGAAGGTTCACACCCGCGCAGGGCGGCCGCCATTTAGATAAACATCGAACTCTAACTGTGGCGTAACACGAAACGTTTTATTGGGCCGAGACAAATAAAGGACTGCTTGTAAATTGTTATTATACGTATAGATGACATATTTAAACCCTGCCCCGTCTTCAAAAATTAACGTCGAGTTTCTTATTAAGGTAACCTACCTTAAATCTGAATTGCTAAACGTAAACTCTTCATTGTGTGACCCAGTGCCTAATAGCTATGAACACGGCCAGTAGAAAAGGTTAAACATCTAAAGCAGTCCTTTATTGGTCCAATAAGAAATCCGATATCAAAGTAAATGACCAATTATTAGGGCCGTATCAAATTACAATTGTTAAAGGTCTAACCAATCTCTAATTGATCCTTAACCGACATCGTCATATCGAGTTCATAGGATTCGTTATTACCCAATTGTAATACCTTGAGCTTTATTGCTTCATTTTTGCGGTTCAAATCAATAATCTTGTTTGTTTGTTTTTTTTTTTGTATTAAAATTCACTCACGTAGTTTTCATTATCTTAGAAGATAACATCGCATAAAATTTTATTGTATCGCACCAAAGCATAAAGGGAAAGAAAATATGACTTGATGTGTTTCTAGATATTATGTGTATTCATTTTGATGTTGCCGAGTCAGTTTAGTAGAGTACCTAGAGTATTGTGTTTGCTTATGAAATAATGTTGTTTGTCACAATATAAGTAGGTATATTGCGCACTTTGTAAAAGAGTTATTGTTTTCAGACCGACCCGTGGAAGGCGAGCACCTCGTGAAACACAGCACATCATCAGTGGACACTGCAGCTTGGTGAGTTTACTCTAAAGAAATACCAATATTTAACGGATAAACTTTATACAATCCTATATCAGCATGTATATCATTTTTATATGAATATCATGCGAGCAAATCCCGCCTGCTTTGTTTTTCAGGTCACGCACCTGCTTAAGGGTTAGGTATTCAATACGCATTACCTGTCTTATTGGCTTTTAACACCAACATTTTTATCAATAACCGGTTTTCCGTGTCATTCTAAATACCAGCATGACAAGGATAGAACTAAGAGCACTTCTCACCAAGGTTTTCTTGCATAATTAACTGAAACAATTTAGCAAGCTCTTCCGACGTAATTTCCTGTTAACACAAAATACGAGGAAATAATCAGACAAGCAATAAAAATTAGAGCATATAATAGACAGAATACGTGGAAATGTTTAAAAGCCTTTCTCGCTGCGAAGCTTATTGCTTTACACTTTAGTGCTCTCAACAGGTAATTCTAGGAAAACGTACCGTAAAAGATAAATATCAAGCAAACAAAGTTGAATTTATCATATAGGTAACTCAAATTCTCGCGTAGAAAGTATAGGGTAGTACACAGTAAAGTCCAGCGGTAGCGGCACATATTTAACTTTGTCACTGTTATCTGGCTAAAAATGAACAGGGCGGCCTGTGCCCTTGTTTAAATAAGCTTTTTGTGCATGAGGTTAGCGTGTGTCGGACTTTCGTAACTTTTGCTTTCATGTTATATTTTTGTTATTAAGTCTGTAAATAGTATCTACCATTACATCATTGTCCCGTATGAAGTGTACCTAATACGATTTGTATGAATAATGTTACGCGCCAGAATTAATTATGGGTACATAACGACATTTACGTGCTGCTACGCCATCTAGTATCGAGTAGCAGAAACAAATCAGATCAAAGGAGTCGACATCTTTCTAGACTTTTCTATGCTAGAACATTCTCGATGTTTCGACACCTGGTCAGTCGAATCGGGACCGGTATGTACCCGAACTTTCCAGAAGTTTCCATACTAGAAGGTTCTAGAAATAACTGTCGGTATGTAAAGGGCGAACCTCCGGCGACTGAGTCAGTATTGAATTGGCGATATAAGCGATTAAAGAGTCATTTTTGGTTAATTAATCGGCTTTTTTTACTGTCACGAACCCTAAGGCCAATGGGCTTCAGGTTAATCCAACAAAAACCCAGGTCATTGTTATAGGCAGCTCCAGGATGATTCCAAAAGTAAATTGGTCGCAACTTCCCCAGGTTCAATTTAACGGAACTAAAATTCCTATAACTGAGAAGGTGAAGAACCTTGGGGTTTGGATCGACAAACGACAGACGATTGCGGAACTTCCTTCCCACTGCCACTAAAATTGCGCTTGCACAGTCCCTTTTGCTTCCTATCCTTGACTATGCTGATGTCAGTTATCTCGATCTCACTCAGGCACAACTAGATAAACTTGAGCGTCTTTTTTGCATAAGATTTATATTTGGCCTGCGCAAATATGATCACATTTCTGAATTTCGTACAAAGCTCAAGTAGCTTCCCATAGGTCTTCGCCGGGATTCTCATATTTTATTTCTGCTTATAGTATTCTGTTCAATCCTGCAACCCCCTCTTACCTTAAAGAACGTTTCAAGTTCCTTCATGACACACATAATATATATGGAGATCATCGGACAACTTGAGACTAGAGATGCATTCCACCAGTTTTTCCGACAAATCCTTTACTGTTTAGGCGGTGCGGTTATGGAATGCGTTATGGAATGCCTAATCTGTATCAGTGCCTTTTAAAACTTTGGTCAAAAACCACTACCTCACTCTTATTCGTTGTTACTTGAGTTCTCTGCTTTTTCTTCAAAATTATTATTGTCTTTTATGTATTTATTTGTATAAATGTTAAAATAGTACACCTAAAACTACCTACAATACTGTCTTTCCTTTTTCTCTTTAAAATCCATCCAAAGGTTGTCTTGAAAAGATCGCTTTTAGCGATAAGACCGCCCATTGTGTCACCCTATGTTATATTTTCCTTATGTATATTTTCTGTAACTTATGTGGTGTACATAATAAAGTGTATTCTATTCTATTCTAAGCTACAATAATGTAGTGGGCAGGGAAGTGTAACAGGAGAATGCAGTAGTATGAAGCCGTGTATCGATCTTGGCTTTGATAAAGAGTCTCTGTAAAGGAGTTAAAACGATATAGGAAAACACTACTTACTGAACGGTATAGTCAAAAACTACTTGGACCAAGTATGCACTACGACCGTCGTCCCGCACATAAAAATTTCAACTGCTAGCACATTGGAAAAATAAAATATATCTCCGGTTGTAGTTTTTGTTTTTAATGTGTAATTTATCGTGGAGTTCGATAACTATGTCTCTGTTTACCAAATTAACATTCTTTCGCTTACCTTTTCTTATTCCAATTTATTTGATATCAGCGCAACATGTTTTCTCCATCGAATCCATACTTCTCATTCAGTCTCCAGCAGTCACCCGCTTTCTCGCCAGCTCATCTTTCACACAGCTTATCCATCGTTTCTGATCTTCCCCTACTCTTATTGAGACTCTTTTTTCATACCTTCGCATCATAAATGTGACTGCCTATGACAATCGATTTTCATACAAATTTTTAGTTACCGACGCAACTTTCAGGCATCCTCGAAAATATATACTCACTCATCCGCATTCTGTAAAAAAATTTCGTTTATTTAGTCTATACCACATGCGCCTGGTATGGCGCTCGGTGGGTGGTGCCGAGGAGTGCACTGCTGGTGGTAGCGTACGACTGCTGGAGGCGGCCTGCGCCACCGCACTGCACTATGCAGACCTCGTGCACGGCGCGCTCGCAGATCAAGGCTACTATGAGAATCATGGTATGTGCCAAAAACTTACGAATATAGAATGTTTTGATTTTTTTATTTTTATTTTATATCCGCTGAGGGCTTTAGCAGACGTGCTACTTTTAGCTTCGACAACATCATCTAGGTTCTGCCAGATTCAGACTGCTAAAATGACCGCTCCAGACAAAAATGTCTCGCACACTACATGCCGACCACGACCGCTCTGGCAAGAGTGTTCTGACTGAGAAGAGAAGAGAGCTTCTGCGTGCGGGCCCTGCGCATGAATGTCGAAAATTAACCCGGGATAAAAAGAAGCCTAGGTGCTATTCCACATATAATCTATTTCTGTATCAATGTCATCTGAATTCGCTCAACGTTCTGGCGTGATTGAGTTACAAACATCCATCCAAACTTTCGCATTTATAATAGTAGTAAGATAAGTCCCCACGTTCGAAAGCAATAGTAAAATCGAAATCTCGTTGAGATACTGGATCGCTTTTTCCGACTCACTGCGTTTGAGTTTAGTGGATTAGTGATTCTACAACTAGCATGTCTGCGAAGGCCGAAAATCATCAAGAACTTACCTACAAAGTTCTTTCGGGATGAGGCTTACAAGTACGCTGGAGTTTGCAAGTACCAGCCGGCCAGCCATTTCTAACAAATGACTTATTTGTTTCCAATAATTGCTAAGAAAATCTGTTTAAGAGAGTCTGAACAAATATAACACTAAGTTGTCCCTAACACTCAATAAAAATAGGTATTGCATTATTTGTTGACTTACCTAATACAAATTCATGATACAATTTCGTAATAGTAATGATCGTCTGTAACGAACATATAATAAGTTCTATAGGTCTCTACAATCTTTGTTCCATTTGCAGTCGGTCTTACATACACTCCCGTTGTTAAGGCTACTAGGCACACTATCATCCCCACTCTAGTACACATATTTAACCTGTGCCTTTCCTCAGGTGTTTTTCCGAATGTTTTTAAAACCGCGATAGTTCATCCCATTTTCAAAGCTGGGGACAGGAACGGTGTCTCTAACTATAGACCTATATCGGTCCTTACTACGTTGTCCAAAATTTTTGAAAAAATTATAAACATTAGGCTTGTAAGTTTTCTTACAAAAAATAATATTTTAGCTTCTAACCAGTTCGGCTTCAGAGCTGGAAAATCTACGGATGATGCTGTCTTGGAGCTCTCAGATACAATAATTGGTCATATAAATAACAAACAAAAAACTGTTGGCATCTTCCTGGATTTATCTAAAGCTTTTGACACTGTTTCTGTCTCCTTATTACTTTCCAAGCTGGATGGCATTGGAATTCGCGGAATTGCCAACGACATCTTCCGTAGCTATCTAACTGGCCGTCACCAGGTAGTAAAAATTGAAAACTATATTAGCAAGGAGGAGTTAGTTACTTTCGGTGTGCCTCAAGGTAGTGTCCTTGGACCTACCCTCTTTCTCATTTATGTAAATGAACTCTGCCAACTATCTCCTCCAAACTGTAAAATCATCACATATGCCGATGACACAGCGCTTATTATTCACGGTAAGGACTGGTCTAATACCTTTAATAACGCAGAGATGGCACTCAGTGTAGTTATGTACTGGTTAAACGCAAACCTCCTCACGCTAAATGTCAGCAAAACCAAATTCATACCTTTTACCCCAGGCATTTTAAGCCAGCCCCCCCATTCACTCAAAATTAGAGCTCACGCTTGCACACTTACTGATTTTTCTAACTGCAACTGTATACCTATCGAACGAACTGACAACATTAAATATCTCGGAGTAATCATCGACAATCTCCTGAAATGGAAAATGCAAATCGACTCTACAGTCAAACGTGTGCGCAGATTAATTTTCATATTCAAAAAACTTAGGGGGGTTGCTGACTTCAAATGTCTGATAACTGTCTATCTTGCTCTTGCTCAATCAGTCCTTGGGTATTGCGTGACCACGTGGGGTGGAGCGCACAAAACTACCATGCTACGACTAGAAAGGGCGCAGAGGGCCGTACTAAAGGTTCTATCTAAGAAACCAATCCGCTTTCCGTCTTCTGACCTCTTTTCACTATGCAAGGTCCTTACAGTAAGGCAGCTCTTCGTACTACAGACTGTACTCAGGAAACACAAACAGATACACTACGATCCAACTTATAGTACTGCAAAACGCCTCTCCGACCGAGTTTGCAAAAATGTACCCTGTGGAACAGCAGTAGCTAGAAGACATTTCAGGTTTATCAGCTCCAGGATCTATAACAGCATAAATAAGACCTTGAATATTTATCGTTTACCACGTAGTCTCTTGAAGAGAAAGTTGACGGAGTGGTTAAAATCATTGTCATATGATGCAACTGAAGGAATTGTGGAATCCTAACTAGCAGAAACACTGACACACACCCAAACTCTCACTCACATACACCCCCACACTCCATACATGAACACACAACCTCTCGCTAACAAACACCCCTCACACACACTCTCCCACACACCTCCTCTTTTCTACTTTAGTTTCATGTTATATAATGTGTATACAGTACAAATAGTTTGTCTGGAACAATTGTATTTTTGTTTAGATGGGCGTTGATAGCTGCGACACAGTTATAAACTTTTGTAGCTATCACCGTTTTACTTGTATTGAGTCAACTGTTTATGTTCCAAATAAATAACTTTATTATTATTATTATCTCAGGTCAAAACAAAACGACAGAAGAAATCTGCACGATCGTGAACAACTTGGAATATGTGCGGCGCTCTCTAGCCGAGTACGACGACGAACACATGTAAGTGCGAGCTAATCTCTGGACCGTGAATATTGCGCTCTACACCCACGACACGACACGCTGTGAAGCACAAACTTCATAAATTCCACACAAACAAATATAAGTCTTACGAACACCGATCCAAAGCTTATATCAGCGTACACTTTGCTTTACTAGTCTAACTTACAGAAATTGTCATGCAGCGATTGATAGAACATGAAACGCTCAGCTGCACAGCATCTTCATCCAAGCTGAAAATAATAACATCGTAGATGTCTGTCGTATCGGAGATATTATTTATTTAGTTGCCCTTAAGGTGCTGAAACGTTAAACGTATTTTGCTACGGAAGAACAAACAAGCTTCATAGTAAAGGAAAGCCTTTAGCCGGGGGTTACAACCCTAAAATACAAATTGTTTAATAATGTTGTTATTGTAACCGAATAGCTTTGCGTAAGCTCCTAAGCATTTGTTTGTACGCAAAACATTCAGTTTCACGCGCCACACAGCCATTTCGAAGTTTTAGTGGTTCTTAAGAACAAATCGCACCGGGATATAGCCATCTCGTGTTAATGGCCGAACTTGTCCCGAATAAAATGCTGTAGAAAATCTTTTCACATTTAACGACGTAGTACATCAGCAAGTACTTACAAGTTGTAACGTAAATACTTACCACGCAGTTGCCTATAAATCTTAATTAAAACTACAACAACTTGAGAACTATCTCAGTTTGAGTTAAACTCAATCAAAAGTTGGGACATTTCGAATTTACGATGCTTATAAATCAATTGATAGCAATGATGAATTTATAACGTGAATTGTAAAATGTTTTGTGTTAAACGCATGTTGATACGTGAGCATTTGAATTTGTGTACTGACATACCAATTACCGATTTCAGATGCATGTCATAACTTCTGATACATGCTAATTAACATTTCACTGTAAATTGAATATATTGAACGGCTCTATAGTCTGTATCAGTCATTTTTGTTAACGTTGCCGAGTAAAAAAATCTTCCCCGTCTCAGGGCCTTACTCATATTACACATCTAAGCTCAAACTCTAACTCGTTAATACTATCACAGGGACGTATAACGTGCAAAATACGCGTTAATTAATGAAACTTCTTAGAAAGCGCACTACATATTCTGGGTAACGTGATCACAAAAGGATAACATTGTAGCTTGAACGACGAGAACGCGCGGCAGCTGGTGCGCGGTGCGCTCGGCACACTGGACGCGCGAGCGGCCCGCGCCGCGGCGCCGCTTGCCGCGCGGGCACGACCTCCGCTCAGGAAGGCTGTATTCCATCTCGCATGGTCACCAGACACGCTGCCCACAACACAGGTCAGTTATTTTCTAGATTTTAAAAACTTGAATTCACGCCTCGTTAAGTGTTACACAGTTTAAAGAAGGATGGAATCAAGTTGTCTAGGCATAAAGCTGAAATACAAGGTGAGGAATGAAGAAATTCGCAAGAGAATCAATGTAACTGACGCTCTAGCCTTCTCGCTCCAATGAAAATGGAAGTGGACAGGTCATGTGGCCAGGCTTAAAGATGATAGATGGACGGCGAGAGCAGTAAAACGGACTGGCCCACGAGGAACTAGGGCAGAGGCAGGTCTAACGCTAGACGGGCAGACGAGATAGTAGAGATGGCGGGTCAAAGCTGGCTACACGTTGCCAGCAACAAAGCTCACTGGCACTTCTTGGAGGAGGCTTTAACTCGAAGGGGGTCCGTACAAATTACTTAAGTTACGTGTTAAGATAAGATAAGATTTCTTTATTTGTTTAAACATTGTATACATACAAGAGCATGCAAGATATTACACAGTTCTCAATAAACTCAGTATGTATTATTCTAACAGATTCTAATTCGCATGGAATAAATAAAGCTTTTTATTCTATTCTAAGTGTTACAGTAACACTTAACAACGCGTGATTTCGAGTTTGTAATAAAAAACTAAGGAATTTTAACATGAAATACTCTGACTTATTCGAAAAGGGATGAACATTGCAAATGCTGACGATGGTTTAGCTCTAATCTGCATCGTCTATCACGAGCAAACAAACTTTCCAAATGGCAAATGCGAAGTGATTCGGCTACATGAGCGACCCAAAATACGGAGCAATTCTTCATTCAGTCTGCAATGTTCTCTTACCAATGTACTTCAATGACAGCATATCTAATTCGGAACCAGGCTATAACTCCTCTGCTGGAGTTCCTGGACCAGCACCTGTCGTCGCTGAACACGTGGCTGCTGCCGCGCGCCTTCATCCGCGCGCTGGCGGGCTGCTGGAGCGGCGTGCTCAAGGAGGTGTCGTCGCAGGCGGACGCGGGCGGCGCCGAGCGTCCGCGCGTCTACCATCACAGGCTCAGGGAGGCACTCGATCTTTTAGCTGAATTTTTCCATGCAGAAGGAAAAGGTTTGTTTTTTTAATTTTTATATGAAATAATTGATTTTGTTAATTTATTATATAGTTTATTGTAGAGCTCATAATACGCACAGGGAAAAAATGTAAACCAGTCTACAATAAGCGGTCTTACGGCACAGTAATCTCCCACAGACTACCTTTGAATGGACTGAACGAAAGGAGATAGATTTAGGGCTGTCAGTGTTCTAACATCATATCGTAATTGTCAAGAAAAACTAACCCGATCAAACTATGAACGCAAAAAACAGAGTTAAGTTACATAATGAAGTTACTTAGCAGACAACCGTTCAATAACAGTCACTTTGACAAGAGTGATATCAACCAAGGAACTCTTAAAAATAAAATATTTCGTATATTACTTGTTAAAATGTTGACGAAGTTGGAACGAGGAGTTAGGAACTCTCGGGCGGAGGTCGTAAGAGGCTTAGTTAGTAAACAATGGTTAATCGATATCTATTTAGGTCTCCCGATGTCGGAGGTGCACAATGCGGAGTGGTTCCGTGTGGAACAAAGGATGGAATATCACCAGGCGCCCACCGAGAAACTATTGGAGCTGTGGCTCGCTGATAGACTGGCTGAACAAGCGCGCACACCGCTGCCCTCGCGTTATGGCTCTATACTTGTTCGGTCAGTATGATTCTGTTGAAATATTATTTAAGCCAAGTTCTAAATTATGTTTACAGGATTTAAAACCATAATTTATATACGTCAAAGAAAATTCAAGGAAGCTTCCCAAATGTTTTTTTAACAGCTTTGTTCGCCTAATTTGTATCCTTTATTTTCCTGTCAGTATATTTTTCTTACTTAGTTTACTACCATTTACTCTTATCTCTAAAACTTGGTCTCTTCGTTTTATGTCTAAAAGGTTACGCTCCATCGCTCTTTGTCATGTTAGTAATTTGGATCGAGTACATTTCGCCGAATACACAAGTTTGACGAGCCACTGAGCCATAGCAACCCTCACTTTTTCAAGCTTTTCTTTATTACTTTTGTGTTTGTTTCATAACAAGTTTTTTTTACTGTTTGTAAAAAGGCTTTATCTGAGTATGTTTTGTAAGACCAACATTGTTAAAATGTTTCACGGATAATGTTTGAGTAATGTTTTCAGATAATGTTATCACCACATTTTGGTGTTCAATTTTTGGGTATATTTTACTTTTGGGGTTCTGCGAGCCATACAAAAAGGGGCATTTAAAATATCATTAATTTGTCCGACAGCCTCATTTCTCTCAGTTCCCAGTCAAGATTGTTTTAATTCAAAATGGACAAAAGCATTGAGCGGAAGCGTTTCCATTTGTGTTTAAAAGAACAAAGAATAAATTCATAGAATTTCGTAAAAAATATCAAAAAGCCATATTGTCGTAGGTATGACTTTTTATTGGAAAAATATTGTTTGTTTGAGCTATAATTTTCATTCCATACTTCCATTTTAGATGGCTATGCAATATCAGTTTCTGTACTAGGAACGAGATCCTAGCATCCTGCATATAATGAGTTTTGTTGTATAGGTATTGTTGCTTTGTATGTGTTAGGGGAACATATATAAACTATATCTGTCTCGCGCTGCTAAGTCAAAGTTCTTACACACTTGTAGAACCTGTATTATCTACTTCTTCTAAACCACTGCTATACACAAATAATTACCGAGAAATATCATCCAGCTGTCAATAATAACGTTAATGAGCATAATTAAATTAAATCCGAGTTCAAAATATATTGAAGTATAGCCCCATTCTGTGCTGTTACTATGTTCGTCTATGTATACGTTCTACGAGTCCCTACCTCGATCTAGAACTCTTTTCCAACTCTTTTGAAATGGATACCGAAAGATTTATAAGAACTTCGAGACCTGAACCATTTCGCACTTGACCGGCTTTTTATTCGTATTTAGTTTCAACTTTCTTGAAGCACCTTATCGTGTTCGAGTTACTAGCAGTATTAAATTTAAATTGTCGGAAAAAGGATTACATGTTTTATTCCCTAACGATCTTTGCGTCTATGAAGCTTCTGAGAATTTTATTGAAAGAGGAGCTTGTTTTTAATGCCTCCAAATCCTGTTTATTGTACCTACCCAACGCTAAACAGATGTAGATGTATTTATAAGATGTATAAACGGTGAACAGGTGAGCAGAATTAGTCCCTTTTAGTAACCAAACGTTGCAGTTACTCGTGTAATTGTTCCTGGTCCTCAATACACTCTTTGTAGGACCAGTCGAGCTTAATATTTTCTTTATATTTAGTGTGTACTTCAACCACGACTCGCTGTGCGTGGAAGTGTTGTCTGCGCGCGACGTGATTCCGCTGGACCCGAACGGCTTAAGCGACCCCTTCGTCGTGCTCGAGCTCGTGCCCAAACGACTGTTCCCGAAGGCTCACGAACAAACCACCAATGTGCAAAAGGTTAGCCATGGAGAGAAGTTAATATTTTTTCAATTGCTGCTTCTTCTTCTTTTCGTGTGGGCTATATGGTCTAACGACCCCCACTCACCACAGTGTCAGAGTATCTAAACTGATTTTATTAAAATTTTCATTTGCTACTAAAACTTAGAACCATAAGGGCTAGGCCGCACTACGACTAAACATCCACGGTTTTTAATCGTGTGATTTTGTGATTCAAGGAAACTAATAGAAGCCGCCACACTTGCGGTTTTCCCCCGCGACTTATTCCCGTGCTTCTCGAGCGGTTACGCGGTTTTGTTTTTAACCGTGGCGGCAAGAAACCGTAGCGTGGCCTTAGCCTAAGGGTGCTTAGAGACAGGAAGTTCTTACCACATTTTTAAGGTTCCGAACCTCTACCTATATGGAAAAATGGAACCGTTGTCCGTCTGTCAGAGCCAATTTTCTCAGAATCTACTGAACCGATTCAGCTGTACACAAATAATCTCCTGTGTCCCAAATAGGGACGTGTAAAAAAAAAAACTAATTTACCGTCACTTTTTAGGGGACAAATTAGAAAACTTTACAAAATGTTTCTTCCAATTGTACCGTGAGATAGATCAAATGAGATATCATGAGTTTTGAATACATTTTTTCACAACTTTAAAATTAATGGTTTTGAAGTTATTTAAGGAGAAGTAAGGAATTATATATGAAAAATAACCAACACCCCTTATCTACGGAACTACGCAGTCCAAAATTTTGAAAAAAAAAAACAGATAATAGTTCTTTGCCTATAGATAACAGGAAAGCATGTAAGAAATGTACAGTTTGAAAGTAACTTGTTACAAAAATTAGGAATCCTTTATATGCAAATTCAACTAGCACTCGGCCGGCTTTTTTTTTCAAATACTAATGGTGTTCGACGTGGAGAATGTATTTGAGAACTTAATCATGTGGCTGTGTCTGCAAGAGTACATTTCCTTGTTTAACTAAAATCTTTGCCTGGTCTCTTCTGAGCTGAAGCGACAAGAGCACCCGTGCATACTCACAAACATATCCTCGGGAACTATTCGAACTCAAGATATCTTGAGAGCATAGCCTCACGCTCACATCGTCGGTGCTGACAAAACAAAACATGTCCAGAAAACGCTGAACCCCGTGTGGGACGAGTGCTTCGAGTTCGGCGTGTCGCTGGAGGCGTGCCGCTGGCCGGGCGCGGCGCTGGCGCTGTCGGTGTGGGACCGCGACGTGCTGACGGCCGACGACTTCGCGGGCGAGGCCTTCGTGTCGCTGGCGCGCGTGCCCGGCGTCAACTGCCACGCGCCGCCCGACCCGCTGCGCCCCATCGAGCTGCCGCTCATGCAGCTGCACGACCGCAGTCAGTACCGACATGCTTTACTGCTTTTGTTGATAGGCCCGCATTAGATCACAATCTTACCTGATGGAAAGTGATGATGTGGTCGACGATGGTTCATATCTGCCTAGAAGTAACCTCTGCACTCTTGACTTTATTGCCCAAGGATGTAGCTACCATGAAACACAGACTTCATAATTTTTCATGAGTTATAATATAATATAATAATAAAAAAAATATTTCGGAAATCATCCATATGGTGTTAGTATTAGGACTTACAAACTATGTTAGTATCACAACAAATTCTTTTTATAAATCTAATTCAAATATTTTTCCTGAGCACCGGGCCCGCAGCTATGTCTACGGGACCAGTGCATCAGAAATGGGCAGTCTGGCTTCTCCACAATAACTTTCAGGATGCTATTGGAGCTTCCACGTATCCTATGCATTAGGGATGCCGTTCTTTTGCGCATGACAGCTTCAAAACTATCGATGCCTGCCTCGGCAAACATGCCCGACGCACTACAGAACCGCGGAAGCCCCAACAACACCCGAAAAGCATTGTTGTACTGAACCCGGAGGGCGTTTTAGGCCCTCTGCCTACCCTCTGTGTACCTGACCCACAGGCTGCAGTTATGATTTCATTACTCTCTTAACAGATGCCTCATCATCATCTCTGCAACTCGGATTGCTCGAAATCACTCACTGATGGGTACAGTCTCCCCTTTTTTCTGCCGACCTTCTTCTTCACTCTCATCATTTTTAAAAGCTGATCCACTGGTTGCCCATTGACAATTTCTAAGAAGAGCTCATCATTGTTTCTTATAGGAAGCTCTACCAACATTTAATTAACTAGTCATTAACAAATCGTTTCCCAAGAATGCCAGCGTATTGATGATTCTGAATAAATTTCCTGTTACTTAATGTCATAATTAATAACTCCAATAATGATTTCCTAAGTATTTTCATAGTCCTTTATGAAGTTGGCCTTTGATGTTTTCTGTAAAATTAATCAAGATCGTCTTCTCATTATATTCAGTTCAATAACTTTTACTTAATCTATATTAAATTGGGTAATATTAATTCTGGAGACGATTGTGTTGACACTTTCCAGTGCCTTATGCTAACTTTGTTTGCAGATCACCCCATCATACAGATCCTGGAGTCACGCACCACGGATAAACTGGCCATTGACTTCGTCAAGAAACAAAAGTTAAGATTCGCCGAGCAGTAAGTTGTCTGACAAGTTTCAAGTATCTGTTTCTTACTATATTATTTTGTTATTTCTATTTACGCACAACGTCCATTAAAATGTTGACAATATTTACAAAATTTTACAAAAGGGATTCGATATTTTCTAAATAACACTTTAGTTTTTGAGTACATACCTATTTATTATGATTAAGATGTATAAAAGTCATCAGTATTAACATATTACAAAGACTGTGTAATTAATTCTTCTACTCATGAGAGAATATGTATGTATAAAGTATTGTGTATGTGTAATTTCAATGCATTTTATATGTGTATAGAATTAGTACGCACCCTCGGAGCTTATGTCCCTAGTCGTTAGTCTCTATTAGAAGTTCCCGACCAAGTACTTTAAGGCCCGTTGTTACAATGTCATACGAGCTACTGTCTCCACCCGCCTTCTTCTTTACGTGGACTTTACTGTTGCGCACTTTTTAAACCAAAATCATTATTACGGTGTTAGTTGTTATAAAATACAGTAGCATTGTCAACAATATATGTTATATATCAATATATAGTCGTAATAAAATTCACATAACATAATGACGAATGTCACTCGAATAGTATTTGATCCTCAGATTTAAATGTTTAGTATGTAATTAACAGTATCAAATCCGTGTTTTCTGAGTATTTCCGATGAGTACATATTATATTAATTATTCCTAGATGTTGATGTCTCAATGTGTTGCTGCCTTATCTCTGCTGATTGTGAACTTACTAGAATGCATGAAACTGACGCTTTCAACATTTAATTCGTAGGTATTTAAAAGAACCACTTGATGATATAATTATTGATTTACATATTAATCCCGTATGATTTCAAAGTATTTTACGATTCGTTACGAACCACAATCAGGTGCGTATTTCACAGCTTGAGGATTAGTAAGAAATAAATCTTTGAAAAATATATTGTGTACAAAATTTTTATAAAACTTTATGCATATTAAACGAGCTTTTTATTAACAACCGTCGCATCTATTACTTAATGAATATATAATTTTAAATGTATTATAATATATATGGAATGCATTGTCTTCGACGACTGATTTTTCATCGTTAGATTTAATTGTATGAGATATATTTTATAACTATACGTGACGTATGTACACTGTGTATACAAGTATATTATTGTAATAGATGATGTATTGATGTTTTAAATTAGCAAATGAATATTATATATACCTACTTTATACATGTAACAATTAGTGTAAAGGAATGTTAAAGTTATTTGAGATGGATTTGTATTTAAAAGAAGAGAATGATTCGTGTTTATGTGATGAAAGGACGTGGCAGATTAATTATATGTATTTTATGAGGAGGGATCCAAGATATAAAGTCGTAGGCAACCTCTCAGCGGTGCGGCACACAAACTTACTAGAACGAAGGAACCGAACCGGAATACTAACAACATCAAGGGCCCGGTTGGCCACAGTAGATATAATTGAAAATCTTAATTTTAAAATTAATGTGTGACCGTAAATTATTCAATAAGGAAACCATTCTTATAATAATATATGATGATGTTGTAAACTTTCTGCGCTCTTGTGTACTTACCTACACACTGTAGTTGAAATTGTGATTGATGGATAGTGGATACTTACTCCGCACCCAATAGAAACCTCGAAACGTCATATCCAGTGCTACCCTAACCATATCGCTGAGCTTTTAACGTCTACCTTAGATATATTATGTATTTTAAACTTTATACCTGCGCAACGCGGCCACCGCGTCGAGATGCCAATCTTTGTAATCGATGCAGTACCGCTATGCCACGCTGTTTTTGATACGTTGGTAAAACCTACTTATATAGTTACATATAATAGGCATATGAAAACAAAATTTATGATCCTTTGGCTACAAGACCACACAAAAGTCAATTATTTAAAATAGGCTATTCAAAAACAACATAATTTTACATTCAAAATCTATATATATATTTTATAAAGTATTAAATTAAAAAAACTGAAAGAAGTCTTGTGCCACCGACAGTCGACTTTTTTTATATAAAATCATAATATACAAAACCTTTTTACAAACTTTTCACTAGGTACCACTTTTCAAAGTAGAAAGTGGGCGAGAAATATTTTGCGATTCTAATATATGATGTAAATGCATGTCACAGTCATGTTACATTACTAGCTACGAAACTATTATCTGCTTGTCTAATTTATCCTATCTTTATCATTTAATGTGTGTTATTGACGTTACGCAAAACCTGCTTAGAAATATAAGAAAATATTAGTGTTGATATTGATGTACCCATTTCACATATCTAATTGTGTAACCTAGGAACCCGCTAAACCTAACCCCACTACATTCTGGAACTGATTCATTCAAAAGCATACATTGAACTCGTACTATTGACACTTGTGTTCCTGGCTTTAATAAACTCTAAAACTAAATTGATGTTTTAGTTTTATTTGGTCAATTTAAAACTCTTCCTTATCAACCCACGATGTGGTTAAATCCTCTTCTAATATATCTACCAAATACTGCAGAAAACTTGATATCTTTTTACATTTTGTAATCATTAGGTATACACTTTTTTTTCAGTATAGGTATTCTGGCCCAGGCCGAATGCCAAGATTTTGACATGGTTTCAAAATTGCCAATTATTTATTGTTATTTATCCGTCAAAATTTTCAAACTTCCCTTTTTACGAATTCTATCAGTACTTTATGTTAGACTTAGAAATATGGGCTTTGAAGGCCTAACACATAATATTAATGAACACAATGTGCTGATAATTGACTACTGACGCAACTTCGACCTGCTAATGGGATTACAGTTTGGTTAGCTAGTTACGACGTTTTAATGGTCCCATAGTTATATGAGGCTACAATCAATAAGCCCACTTTATAAAGTGGTGGAGACTAGTTTCCTCGTTAACAAACTTTATGAACCCTATCACGAAATAGCACGCCTGCCACCCGATCTATCTGCTTTCACAGACTCGCGATAAATTGAAGAATCCCTTTCAAGTCGCCGTTTAATGACTAGTTTAAATGAGGAAAATGAGGAGCGAGACGTAAAAGTCTGCGCCATTTTTGCTGGTTTTAAATGGTTTCGAGACTTAAGATGCATATTTTTTTTTAAAGAAGTAATGTTGAAAGAACGCGTCGATTCTGAACAAATTGTTTTCAGGTTTAGAGTGTAAATTCAATATCATTTCAAAAGAGACTTCTATGTTGCGGCAGAGGTGAACTTGAAAATCACCTCTCTTACATCTTTCCATGCTTCAAGCTACGCAGTTACAAGGCAAGTCATTTGATCTTATTTTCACTTAGTTTAGGGTTTTTTCTTGATTTATTAGACAAATAGTTCCTGTATAAGCATGATATACGATCTTCATATGTTGTAAGCATCAGCATGCCATTGTTCGAGTAGTCAAGTGAACTGCAATCTCCTCTATATAAACTTTACGAAGCGACCGACGATGGCATTGAAGATGGAATTTTGAGTGCTATCTGGAATCACCATATAATCAGAATGCTCACTTGTAAGTATTCTTACTGTAGTTAAGAATAGGAAAGCTATTAGTAAGTATGTAGAATTAAGATTGTAGGCTTGAAACAATAACTAAGAATCGTTTAAATTCGCCAATGTTGTGCGTGGTAAGTATATATTATTAATATTATAATCCACCTTTGTTTTTCTCTAAATTATTTTGCTGTGGATTCCAAGACAATTCAACATGGTTTCATAGCCTCGGTGCTTTTCAGGTTGATTCTGAATAGTGGTTGGTGGTGCAGCGGGCTTTAGTGACGGCTTATTCATAACGCATATCAGTCATCTTATCATCAATTGGCGTTTGCCTTAACCACTATAAGAGTGTCCTATTAAAATTCCTGTAAAAAATATTGAACATGGGTTTATGTAAATGGTTTAAAAAATCTACATAAATAAAGTTCATCCAAACTGTAAATCCAACTTAAGGTATTATATTTTAAGTAACCACCAATTTTGTAAAGGGTCAGGATAACCAAGGCCTTATCCTTTTTCGTGGAATTCTCGGTACGCTGGGCATTGGAATAGTAGGGCGTCCGCTGTATTTTAGGCACGCAACCAGGTATACGACTTGACTTACCTAAAAATTCTGTATTTTTTATAATATGAGAGTATCATGCCCGTAAAGTTTCTAAATGTACCATACAGTGTAAGCTGTCATCCGGCAGGTCAAAGGTGAGGAGGAAACAAGATAATAAATTAGATTATTAGTTAGGTCGTGGCTCCATGATCGTTACAAAGTGGGCTTGTTTGCGGTCATGGGCGAACTGCAGCGGTTTATTGTGTTAACTCGTGTCTCCAACTAACTAACTAATTAGATCTTGACAGGATATGCCGTATACTACACTTCATTATGCATTCCGAATGTAATTAAGGTCCATGTTCGAGGTTTATGATTCAGTTATACGGGAAGCGGGGAGTCGTTAAGGACACAGAAATAACAAGAATAGGAAATGTTGGAAAGAGAGAACACATTACGCGCTATTTATAGATAATACTCGGAGAGCAATCATTTGTACCTACGGACAATGCTACACCTTAGATCGTGAAAAATATAACCGACCAAGTTATTACGCGTCATTGTGAAATGTGACTTTTATATTTAATTGATAAAATACTCAATTAATAGATTGTTTATTCATTAAGCCCACACTATCTAGTAGGTAGATACCTACACCTACTATGATATTCATCTTTATCCCTCGATAAGAATATAAGTATTTCGACCATTAAAGTGCCTAAACAAAGAGTAAGGTAAAATTATGGTATTATAAAACATGCTGTTTTGAGGATTAATATATAAGCAGACAGGTGAATGACTTATGTCCACTGATTAAATGAATTAAAAAGGACTAAAGCCTTACATTACAAACACAGCCAAAATAAATGTTTACTTAAGATTTAATATGTTACCTAAATGTTTATCTTGAAGCTAATAGGGCGCGAAGTCTTCTGAAAACACTCCATCAAAATAAAGTCGCAGGTATTGTCGATGTAGCTACAATGCTACATGTCTAGCAGGTGCGGGTGGAGGGAGTAATGGCTTTCGATCAATCAATAAACCCAGCTGTCGGTGGAAATGAAAAACCTGCCAACTGCATGTTCCGCTACATAGAATAAGATTTCGTTGTCAACAAACATGTTTTTTGAACAAATTTGTACATGCATATCACTTTAAATAAAGACTATTTTTTATGATTTAATTACAAATGTATAGTTTTCAGACTTTTTCATATACTTGTAGTATAAGACCGTATTACTTGCCAAATTTCATAGTTCTAGGTCAACGGGAAATACTCTATATACTTTGAATCCCTTGAGAGTGTCGAAATATACGTTTTTTGCGGCAAAAACGGCCTTATCTTTTTTTTACGTTAACTTAGAACTTTGATTTTTTTTCACAGCTTCAAGGGACCGTAGACTGAGTTTATGGTTTTAATTTCAACTTGATACCTCCACGCATTCCCTAGATAAAGGGTCTTAACAGACAGACAGACGGACAACAAAGTGATCTTATAAGGGTTCCGTTTTTTCCTTTTGAGGTACGGAACCCTAAAAACGACAAACATTATTAATGAAGGGTGTGACTATCTCTATCAAATCAGTGTAATCGCAATCAGCGATAACAAACTTATTTTCTACGTTTTGAACATTTTATAGTACACCACAATTTGTTATTTACATTTGATTTTTCTCTTACTTTTGCTAACTCTATGTATAATTTATCAAGACTTCCTAGAGCTGAGTTTTTCTCAGTTTTTCTTAATCAACCCTTTCTAAGTCCATTCCGCTAACACGTCGTTCGCGGCGCTTGTCGTACGCGCTGGTAAGACAGGGTATTTATATGCAGATCACTTTAATATGCTAATATCCTACGAACCTGCTCTCTATGTATGCTTCTAAGAAACCCTTGTAAATTTTTAGTTTCTTTGCGAAGCGCGTCCACTAAAAATTCAATAAGCTTAGGTAGGTAGGTACTGTAAGTTTTTATAAGTAAGTACCTAATTAGCAACATTTTCTGTCAATCTAAAATAGGAAATATTTTTATCTACAGCAAGGACTCTAAACCGACAAAGCTAAGGACTTTTTCAGGAAATTGAAAGGAAAATAACCTTACGTATACCAGCTCTAAGAACAACATCAATAACAAGACTAGTAAACATGAGACAAACATGATCGTTGATAAAATAGACAGACGAGGGGTACGATAAGTAAACCTAATATCAGGTCATGAAAGCGGAATATTTCACAGTATGCACATGATCACGTCATCCGGCACGTGCCGACTATTTTGCCGGAGGACCCGCGGCCTCGCCTCGCTCGCTCCCGCTGACCGCGCCGCCCTCTGAATTATAATAAGCCCCGTATCGACTAACTTTTCACAGAAATTGCCAGTAAAAGATTGCTACATTCGAAATGAATTTGCAATCAACCTAACCTTTTAAGGTTTCGAAAAACAAGATTGTGAATGTGATGAGAGATGGAAAATTTATTTCTGTTTTAACCAAGCCCTGTTTCAGGTAGGTTCCGGCTAGCAAGTAATGTTTCTGCTCCTACAGTACTCACTGATATTACATCGGTACTGTATTTCTTATCCAAAAAAGACAACAATGTCGTAGTTGGATTGATCTTCGAAGTCGATCATTTAATTATAAGCCGAAATAATGAAGTTGGCAGGTACACTTACCTAATACGTACATTGAAATAAATCCTTTGTGGTAGGATTTTCACCCACTACGTTAATCGCATGGAAGTTAAACTATAAAGAAGAAACTTACTAAAACAGTTTCTAAGTACTTACTAAATCCAATGAGCAAAAGAAACCGCTGAAGAAAACGTTAGAAAAGAAAACCTTTCTTTAATTATATTTATCGTGAGCTTAAGTAAACGTAGTGAAAATTACTGGGTATTAGGAGACTACGGAGTGGTATTAATTTAATTTGCGGCTGTAAATACGCACTTGTTCCTGAAGCTCAGTGGCCCAGTCCATTCAGTCTCGCTGTAGAGCCGGCGCCGGCGCGGTCTTCTTTCCGCGAACGCCGTACAATTCCATTGAATAAAAGCTTTATGAAATGCTGTAGCTTTTGTCGCGCTACTTTTCTGAGGGGATTTATGTTTCTAGCTATAATACTTACTACCAATGAAGGCTAGGTATGAACGCAACTCTTACATATGTAGTTGCTGCAGAAAATCTTTTCATTGATGCCTAACAAGAGATATAAAAAGACTAGAATTTCACAACTTATTTCATATTCACAAACAGCGCTGTAAAATTTCCATATAGTATTTATTTCACTCAGTAATCATTTTAAAGACATGCTCATTTTACACCATTTATTTTCGAGCTAGATCGAAAAATATGGATGACTTATCTTAATCTCACCAGAATTCCAGATAAACGCCGATTTGGCGATTCTATCAATAATAATACCTATATTTATCATTATCTATATTTCACACTTGGTCCGATAGCAATAGTAGTTTATATTCATGCGTACTACTTTTCTTGAAATATTTTACTGATCCTATCTATGTACTTATGTGTTAGACGTAGCCAAGTGCCGAGAAACTTTGTTGCCTAGACACACAATCATTTTCAGCTCAAAATAATATTTCTCTCGCCTCAGAGATATCCTAGTTCAGAAACAACGGATATATTTTCCAGTACCTTATGATAATCCCAACCCACACGTGTGTATTGTTCATACATCAAGCAACCTCGACCCAGAACTAAAGCCCGCAAGCAATCTTAGTAGATATAATTATATGTATGGACGGCCATGTCAAAAACATACAGTGGGTTACTGTATAATTTTGCAAAGTATTATATTTATGTTTATCTTTCGTAAAAGAAACTATCCATTCACTGCCATTGTCATCGACGCGGAACAACAACGTCGACAAACTCCCCGATGGCATCCCGGAGCCTATTGCCTTCGCCTCGGGCTGCCGACCCTTACCTAACCCGTCTTGGGACACATATGGCACTCCAAAATATGTACTGTGTATGTACTTACATTATATTGGGATTACACATTACTTACCTTTATCGTTATTTTGAGTAGTCTTTGAGGACCCCTTTTTTACGAAACGACCCTAATAAACTACTTGAGTATTACCTAGTAGCGTAAGATATGAGTGTAGGTAAAGCCTGAAAAATGTTGCTGAAACCGATGTGCCTCACCTGCGTTAAGAAAAGCAATTGTAATCTTTATCATGCATTGAATCACGATGAGCCTCTTTTCCTATTAAACTCTTAAAAGTTAAAAGTAATTTGATCATTATTTTATAATAATTCCTTGTCTATTTGGATTATGGTTGCTCGAATTCGATTAGTATAGGTAACGAAAGCAAAAATGTTTGTTTTCTTTTTAGAAAGCATTTTAATTTAAATAAAGTGAACTATCCATCAATCACGGAGTCGGATCTATCTATCAAGCGGCGGGCGTTAACGAGTGACTCGCGTGATGAGTCGACACTACCTCTCTCAACATAACATCACATACGCATTCAATATCGTTTTGAACATTTATCTATCGCAAATTAATTACATTGCAGGTAATTTAGCATGCAGATAATGTCTAATCCGTTTTGATTAATTAATAGGTATCTACATAATAAGATATTGTATCGAATGGTGAATCACGTTTTTTTCGTAGTTGTTTGACCATCCTTGATGATCATGATTACCATCATCATTCGGTCGTTGTTTATATCATCAAATTGATTGATAAGTGATGCAATAACAGTATTTTGTGGATTTAATTAATGCATCTATGATAAAATGTTTGTAAAAAAAGTAATCCACTGATCAAAATCTCTGTGATCATAAATGTATCATTTGTACCAGCTGGTTTGACCTATTAGAAAAAGGAAAAATTAAGGCGCCTTGGCACTTTGCGGCATGTGCTTTATTAATAAAATAAAAAACGAATATAAATAAAAAACGTGCGACTACAGCGCTACCCCCGCGCTGCGGCCACGTGTCAGTTCCTCGATCGACAAGTGACGATGCGCACGTAGTTATTTTGACTTTCTTCGGCACAAATAGTATTTTTGAAGGATGTATTTTGTTTTCCAATATAAGGTTCCCAACGGGGAAGAAATTCGTAAAATTATTTTCTTGATAATCGTAAGTAATTCTGAAATTTTTGGTCACAGTAGCATTTTACTTTATGAAATTCAATTCGTTAACTTGTACAAAATAACGGCAACGTTTTTCTTAGGCTTCTTTTTCCAAAATCTTTTTTCGTTTTAATATTTACACTAATAGCAGTGTTTCGGCGTCAGAGTCCATCGTGAAACTAAATGTACAACATTATGATGCTCGAACCTAGCAGGTGCAGCGCGGCGGCAGCGCTGTAGCCGCGCTGCCACCGCACGGCCCTTTGCGGCTAATTTGAAGGCTTAGGGTTGGTTGTGATGTGCGATGGTCACCAGTTTTTATTTACACGTCTTTTAAACTACACTTAGCTTATGTACTTCATTACTATAGCCGTTAGGTTGATACTCTCTAAAGACAAAACATAGTAGGTGCTCTTCACGCGGTATACAACATTCCCTACGTATGTTATGAAATAGTTTCACTATGCATTCATAACGTTCCTTAATGCACAAAGTTATTTCATTTAAGAGCTCTTATCATTAAGCCCGAATACCTAAGTAGGGTAGAAAGGACTGTTAATATCGAAATTACCGAAACCAAGATTCATTTATTTCCATTTGTGTCATTCCACATTTTCCACCGAGAGCGTAGCGGCGTCCCCCGGGCCCCGGGCTCGCAGCTGGACTCTCCAAGAATATAAATTACGTTTCATTTTACCACTTACAGTATGCTCGTAAGTAATGCCCTTTGAAATCATTTCAATCATAACAATCAATTCCAATTCAATTTTTCCTTACGTTTGTTAGAGAACATTTTATTAAAAATATAATTATAAAAACTTACTATTGGTTGGGCATTAAAATGTATGAATTAACTGAGTTAATAAAGGTACCGGCTATAAGTCTATTTGCAATTCTAAGCGTGTCTGACTAAAGCCCAATATTCCGCACTACTGAGTCAAAAATCAAAATGTTCACAATTACTTTATAAAGTTGCCACTTCATGAAAGCAGTTGAGCTTTTAAGTTACGGTTTAGTTAAGATCCAGCTTCCAGTACGTATCACTAACGCTCATTTTATTCCGCAATAATAAATTCAAAGTTCTGTATGGGTTAATTTAATAAGGAACCAACATAGTCACAGTGCGTTCGTCACTATAAAGCATGTTATTATTTTTATCGAAAGCTAACCCGTAGCCGTTAGTCACCGATAGCCTCAACACCAGCTGTTTGTTTTCTTTGTCAATAGAATAGATTCCATTGTGCGCCACAAAATATGGTGTCCCAAACTTATCCGTAGTAGCTCCGCGTATACTTAGGTCATTGCCGTGAACTAGCGTAGGTGATTTACATCCCTTCTGCAATACAAATAGTCCGGATGAGTTAACGAAATATAAATCACTGTTAACGTCGAATACAAAGTGCTGAATTACATTCTCCTGCGTCTCTGGCACCAAGCACTTCCTTTTATCTTTGTAAACGTATAGTTTCTGCTTGGCTGTGTCTACGAAGTACAAATACTCTTTGAAGTACATATCGAAGATATCTGTTTTGTTGACGAGAGCCGGCTTCTCAATGTCCTTAGAAGAGTAACTGTATTTGTATATTCCGTCGCTCCCTCCGAGGTACATGTTACCCGTCGCCTGGTCCACCGCACTCGCGAAGCCATTACGAAGTCGAGGTACAATAGAGGTCAAACCAGTATCTATGTTTAACACCACCGTCTGAAAGCTTTGATCTGAAAATTCATCCGCGTTTATACAGAAAAACAAAGTATTCCGATTTCTGTCTACTGAAAATTTATAAGGTATATTCACGTCCGCTAGTATCACATTCTTTTTGTACGGTTTACCACTAATTGAGACGAAATCTTTGTTATTTGTAATCATTATTGAAAATCATTATAAAACCTGCACATACAAATAATTTAAAAATTTACTAGAAAACGTCCAATATTTGAGATACTTTTCAAAAGTCCTTTGATGAAATTGTTGTGATTCAGTAAAGAGTATTAATGTGAGCATAGACTAAAAACTTGT
Organism: Lacanobia wlatinum; assembly: GCA_947578705.1. Taxonomy (NCBI): domain Eukaryota; kingdom Metazoa; phylum Arthropoda; class Insecta; order Lepidoptera; family Noctuidae; genus Lacanobia; species Lacanobia wlatinum. Next base: position 14,357,169 of record OX388039.1, read on the forward strand.
ATTACGTAGGTCAGTGCGTGGGTCTTACAAACTCCATGCAACAAACTGAGTATGCACCGCAATAGTTAGAATACTAGACTCTGACTACTAGTATTATATTTTAACTCTTTCACTTTTATTATGTAGGTATAATAAAGATGATGTGTGGTCTTCCATATTAAATAAACTTTCTTGTAGTACCATTATACTGAAAATAAGCAGGCGTGTTTCCAGTAAGCAGTGCTCCACCCGCTACCATATTGGGCGCCTTCAAATTTACCGCAAAGTGCCGCGCGGCGGTAGCGCGGCTGCCGCGCTGCTTTGATAATCCATACAAATAATAAACGCGCGGCCGCAGCGCGGCTGCAGCGCTGCGGCCGCGTGTTTATTATTTATAGTTATTGTATGGATTAACAAAGCAGCGCGGCAGCAGCGCTGTGGCCGCGCTGCTAATACCTTGTCAACCTATCGATCACAAATACAGAAGTCTAGAGGTCACACTAACAATGAAATATTATTTTTTTATGAAGCAGAAACCATGGCTACATTGCAGTCGTAGTAGTTCTGATCTATGCAGCACTACACTTAATTCAGTAGCCCTTTTTCTCGACTACGAATACAATGATACGTGATATCTGGCAACGCGCATGTCCTTATGACTAGAAAAAAAATAAACACAGTTCTTGTTTGTATCGGTTTTGTATTTGACGGTTCAATTAAAACATATTTGAGTGAAATCATTTGTTAATTGTTGATTAGACGTTATTATCTAAAACGGTGGCTTCATAATCTTTAATGATATTGATCACTGAGTCATAGACTAATTCCTTTGCGTTGATACCATAAATAAAATCGATGTGGCTGAAGGTGGTCATTGGCACCTTGTACTTTATTGGCCTACTTAGTTCTCTGTAAAGCCTATTAACATCATTCACATGAGCCAATGGGTCGCTGTCAGAGTAATGAAGATACACTGGAGCGGTAATCTTAGATAAGTCATAACGCGGAGGACTGAAGGATCCATACTCCCTATAGTTGCCTAGTCGAGATCCCTGATCGTAGCGACGGAAGTGTCCGGCGGCTATTCCTTGACCATAGTGTGCAAGTTGCCTCACTGCAATACCAGCTGGTGCATGGCCCATAATAAGGGGCAACAAGGTCTGAAATAAATAAGGAATGTATTGTTAAAATATATTCCCATCTTAGTTTCTCTTGACTCGAGCTTGATTAATATAATTCCTGTCTTATCAACTTTTGTCAATAAAACTGAACTTACCGCGTTGTGCTGTTCTTTATTCCATCCTCCCATCATAAAAATAAATGTACTGCATATGGGTTGGAATAATGCTCCATCGCGGCAGTACTTCGACCCAATCGATGCAGTGAAGTCATTGCTGGGTAAAAACTCGCCGATGCCGATTAAAGAAGCAATGCTCTGTAATTAAAAAGATCTGTTAGACAAAGCCAATTAAGAAATAATGAATATAAATAACTCAAAGGTGTGTTGGCAGAAAACTACTAACTCTCAGTAAAGCTCTCCTTTCTTCTTGAACTTTATTATCACTGTATATTTGTTTCTGTATAAGGTAATTCCGGGATAGGTGCCCCAATGGGATAGGTGCCCCAATGGGATAGGTGCCCCAATGGGATAGGTGCCGCGGCTTTGAATACTCTATGTTAAAAATGTCGTAGGCTAAAATCGTACTACGTAATAGGAAGCGCTCCCCCCGCAGACCCCCATGCCACGCCAACTGCACGCGGAAGTCCACGCGTTTTGCCCGTGAGTGTAAAAATCTTCCGCGGCTAGACTATTACAAGCGTTGAAATCATAATCGTAAGTACTTACTATCGAATATCTTTTCACTCTGTTATAAATTCTATATTTTTTAAATTTATTTGCTAATATTACAGACTAGTGGACGTCACGCGGTTTCACCCGCGTAGTTCCCGTTCCCGTGGGAGTAGAGGGATAAAATATAGCCTATGTTACTCCCTGATAATGTAGCTATCTATTGCTGAAAGAATTTTTGAAATCGGTCCAGTAGTTTCGGAGCCTATTCATTTCAAACAAACAAACAAATCTTTCCTCTTTATAATATTAGTGTAGATTAAAGTACACGAAATAATGCTTTAAATAATAATTCTCTTTTTAACTTTTTTTAATTAAAAAGGCATCTATCCTGTGCTAAAAGTATAGTTGCCCCATCTGCTGTTGTCTGCATTTCTATACTTAGATGTTTTCATATTGCAGGTGGAAGAAATGCCTTTAAAATATAAAAGAAAACCGGGGGTTGTCCCCCGTCACAGTAGTTAGACTGAAGAAAGCTTGGAAAAGGCTTTTCAAGAAACTATAAAAATGAGAAGACGACTGATAAAATTATCTTAAGTTAGTTCTGAAAACTATATTGATTACGTTAATTAGATGTAGGAAGGTATAAGATGATTATTATTACACCAACAAAAAAATGCTTCTCTTATATTCACTAAATATAGACGTACATATACCTAATTATAAAAGACTCACTTCGCCAGCAACTTCGTTCGCGCGGATTTAGTAAGTACCTACTCCACGAACTTCATCTCCTATACCTCCCTCTGTATAGGGTAATGTGTAAATTACTTATTGATAGACTCAATATAGAGCAGTTCGCTCTAATCGCAACATTTTTCTTACTTAGAGCCAAAACCATTTAAATGGATAAGGATTAATATCATGATACCAAAATCACCACTATTCCATTCCGCCCGGGTTTTGATTCAATTATTTGAACAAAAAGTGGTCATTGCGGCTAAGGGCGTGGACACATGTGTACGGTACGGCACCGACCACCGTGTAACGGCCCGACGCCGCTCCCGGAGACGGCATGGCGTCGTTCCGCGGCACGAAGGCTAAAGATCAAAGTTACCTTAGGCAAAAGACGTATTACCGATAGATTTTTAATTAATAAGTTATAAAAAAGTGGGGCACCTATCCTGAAATGACCCACCCTACCATAGATAAATTATTAAAAATATTCATATTCTAAAACTATTCCACTTACTTCAATCCTATTAGCATGAGGTGAAATGAACCTCAGAAGGGGACTTTGATTGTGCGCCATATAAGCAACTGGTGCCAGTGCATGCATTGAGATAATCTTGTTGTTGTATTCCGGTCGCATCGACCCCAGCACGAAGAAGGACGTAGTGCCCTGCGAGTGACCCACATAGTGCAGCCTCTCCTCTCCAGACACGTTCAATACATAATCGATAACAGCGGGTAAGTCCATGTTTCCTATCTGTTCCCAAGAGAACCTCCAGAAGGCCGTGCTTAATAAAGCATCAGGGTTCAATCTAACGTGCTTGCGGGAGTAGTAGTTACCACGGGCGTTACCCATCCAGACATCGAATCCTTCCTCAGCGAGGATGTATGCTGGAAAATAAGCGGTACTCATTAATGCCCTATGTACCTATATATGCATCGTATGACGACTGGCTGTGAGAGCTGTGGTTTGTACTTGTGTGGCCGTTTAATAGGGATTTTAAACGAAATTAAGCTTTCAATAGGACGTGTCGAAATCGATGGGCCAGCGATCCACTGGAATCTGAAGCAAATTATGTGGTTCTTACCTAGCGCACGGCCTGGACCCATAAGAACATAGTCAGCAGAAGATGTTAACATGCCATGCATGATGAACACCACGGGTTTCTTCTGATTTGGAACATTGTTGGCGTCTCTTCCATGAGGAATGCGGTGCAATTCTAAGATGTAGCCATCAGAGGTCGTAACAGAGTGGACTTCAACTGGGTAACGATATTTTCGGATCAGGTCAGGCTGAAAGAGTTATTACACGTAATTAAACTTAGGCTTTGAGTTTAATACTAACGCTCTTGGTAAAATAACTATACAACTTACCACATCCAAGAGAGCATCTTCAAACACATCGTCTGAATACCGCGTGTCAATGCTCTTCAGCCATTTCTCTGTGCTATCAGCTTGAGGAGATCTCCTGGCGGCCGCCAAAGAGACACACGTGGCTAGCACCACTATCAATCCTCCTCGTAACATAGTTCACATGCAGCTGGGAGCTACTCACCGTAAACAACGGTATATTCCGTCTTTTATAACTTCTGCAGATCTGAGATAAAGGTTAAGCTTTGATAACGATAACAATCAATGCTAAAATCTGGATAACGCTACAATAATGTGTATATTAATCATCATCATTATTATAAGCAGATCAATGATTCACTGGCGTACATAACAACTCACTAGTACATAATAGCTACTGTGTTCGAACGTCATTAAGATGCTATCTTATTACCGCAGGGGTCAAGTGTAGGTAACCGCAATACATACATATGTAAGTCGCTTTATTTGGCAGACCTCTTCAAAAAACGTGTATATCAAGCTAAGTAGTTATATTTACGAGTATGTACCTATGTACCATCTTCCAGTAATTTCGCGCCTTTGAGAAGTCTCGGCGAAATTCTTTCCCATTTATGTCATCCAATAGCTGTGTAATTAACAAACAATGTTTTGGTAAGGAATTCATAACAAAAAGATTGAACAACCAAAAACCCACAAACTTCATTTTGCATGCAAAATGTAGTAAGTGAGAAATATGTCTTGAAACCTTCGGTTACACCTAGCAATAGTGAAGGTAATAAATATTTCATAAGCCCAATGATGCATGAGACGCTACGCATTGCTACGCGCTTCGCCGTAGCTCAACGCATGAAAAGTTCCACATTTATATACCTACCTAATAATGTCAGCTTGTTATTTTAATCTGAATGTCAATTCTCTTACCCCAAAACTTTCGAATTCAAGTCTCTATTATCATAGTATCATCCCGGCCCGGAACGCGACGATGTCAAGAGATCGGACGGCGTGTCGTTATTTTCATGCACGATGGGTAGACTATTAGTGTGGGACGATGCTTGTCCCATCCAATCTTCCCAGCCCATCGTGCTGTGCTGGCGCTGCCACTGTGGCTCCAAATGGCGGAAATATAATAAGCTCGTTAATAGTTATATTTTCGACCCGTTTGGGGTTGCAACTCTTGGATCGTGGGGTGCCCATATCTTGTTTAAAGATCCACGCCTAGCTGATACTTCGCGTGACCCAAAGGCTGACTATTACCTTGGACAATGCCATACAACAACGTGGCAATGCCGCAGTCTTTTGGGCACATTACCAGTGGAAAGCAATGCGGAGGAATTTTTGCGACACCTCTGTTTTAATTCGATAAGAGTCTTTTTATTTATTTAAGTTGATATATAGTGTCTAATCTTCTAATCTAATATATAAAAATCTCGTGTCACGGTGTTTGTTACCAAACTCCTCCAAAACGACTCGACCGATTTTCATGAAATTTTGTGTGTATTATATTCGGTAGGTATGAGAATAAGTGTAAGGGTATTTTAGTTATTCGTTTAGTGCGTGTCGGTGGGATGTCCACCATGTACCGGTGGCGCATCGCCGTTCGTCTTGTGGTCCGATGATGGAACGGGCTTGGCGGAATTAAATCATGCAATTCCGTCGCACACTCCCCAAAATGCAAGCGATAGAAAACCGACAGGCCAGCAACTCGGCGACGATGCTCAAGACTTTGGAGCTTTGACTCGACGAGCCTGTCATTACTGTGAAGTACCGCCTCACCTTTGCTAGGACCTCCAACTTTCTGGCAGCCACTTGAGCCTTTGCCTCTATGAAAGGGCCAAAATTGAGGGTAGATGTTAACGTAACACCAAGAAGCTCAAGGCGGTCGCTCATCTGCACGGTTACACCCCGAAAAGATGGAGCTGGGTGGAATTGGCTCCTTTTAACGGAAAAAAAGACACGCTTGGGTCTTAGCAGCATTGAACTTGACCAGATTGGCATCGCCCCATTCATAGACAGCCTGTAAGGACAAGTTCAAGCGCTCAACCATAGCCTCCCGGAGAGATCGGATCTGCGACCTACCAGCTCGTGCGTCGGACACGTATCTCTCAGCGACAGTGCTGTCGTCTGCATACCCAAAGGTACCGGGTTTTAGCAGATCATTAATATGCAGCAGGAACAATGTTGCCGAGAGCACCGACCCCTGAGGAACCCCGGCATTAATATCCAGTAGTCCGGACGAGCAGCCATCTATGACCACTCGGATAGACCGATCCCCCAGGAAATCTGCAATCCAATCACACAATCCGGCGGACAGACCGAAGGAAGGAAGCTTACTAATAAGGCTATCGTGCCAGACCCTGTCGAAGGCCTTCGAGATATCAAGGGAGACCCACAGTGCCTCCCCGTGCTTCTCTATGGCCTCACTCCAGATGTGAATGGCATATGCTAGAAGATCCCCAGTAGACCGATTTCCAGAACCCGTATTGTCGGTCGCTAAGGATATCATTCGCTTCTAGGTATGCTAGGAGCTTACGATTCAGCACGCATTCCATACTCTTATAGAGTATGGACGTTACCGAGATGGGTCTGTAATTCGACGGGTCAGCTCGACTACCCTTCTTGGGCACGGGCTGCACGTTAGCTTGCTTCCAAGCATTCGGTACTTTTCTAGTCTCAAACGAAAGGCGAAATAGGCGTGTCAAGATTGGAGACAACTCAAGCGCACAAGTCCTCAAAACAATTGTCGGTATCCCGTCGGGGCCACTAGCCTTATTCACGTCTAGGTTACGCAATACCCGAAGAACGTCCTTCTGATGAATGCGATTGTTCGACATACTCAACTCGCATCCATCAGGAGAAACAGGGGGCTTCGCGCCATCAGGATCCAGACGCGACGATTTCGCAAACATAGAAGCAAACAAGTCTCCTCAGCGGAGTGGGCCAGCGACCCATCGGGTCTCAGCAGTGGTGGTAGTGAGGGGCGGCAGAAGTTCGATTCGACCGACTTAGCTAGGGACCAAAAAGCTTTACTACCCGCTGGGTATGAGGCAAGTTTGTTCCCTATTCGGCTAATGTAGTCAAACCGAGCCCACCGCAACACCTTCTTGCAGGACTTGGCAGCCCTGTTAAGGGCTCTCTTCTACTGAATCACGTATTCTGCTTTGCACGCACGGGGGTCGACCCATGCCAGGTACGCCGCATGTTTTATCGCATTAGCGCGACTGCACTCGGCACCAAACCATGGGCGAGCTTCGCCAGACATTGCTACGTCTGAGAACGGAATGTAGTACTCCATTCCCTTCCGCAACACATCACGCGCGAACGCAACGAAGCATCAGTTGAAGGAAAGCAAGTAGGCTGCCAAGGGTAACATGCGACAAATGATCGCATGCGATCCCAATCTGCTGACCTGTATCGCCATACCCGCCGGGTGCCTCTTGGGCTAGGATCGGGTGGGGAGTAGACGGACACAAACTTCACCAGACTGTGATCGGAACTACCCAGTGGAGAAGAAATCGACACCGAGTACCGGACCCCGTTGCCCCCTGGACCAGCTGGGTGAGATTTAACGCAAGCGCTAGCTTTCGTGCCTCTCGTCCATCATGGTGTGTATGCTGGTATGGGAAAAGCCACTCCTGATGGTGGGCGTTGAAGTCCCCCAGCAATACCAATTGGGCAGAAGGGTGCCGCTGCTGAGCCGCATCCGCCGCCTCACTGAGGTGCTGTATTAGCCCAGTTGTTTCCAGATTACCGCCGTGTGAACGGTAGCCACAGGCGTAAATTATTTTATCTAGGCCGGTGTCCACTAAAGCCCACAGCGTTGAGAACCTAGAGTTCTCAAGATTACGGAGAAGCCGATAGCAAATGTCGTCCCGGGCGTACATACATACGCCCGCGCGTGGTCTGAAGTGGTGCTCCAGGGTAAACCCTGGGTATGTAAGATACTACACGTCAGACGTACATCCGATCTGCTTCTCCGTCAGAAACAAGAGCGCTGGTTTCTCGAACTCTAGGTGGTGATGGACTGCGGCGAGATTTGAGTGCAGACCTCGTATGTTGGAGAGGTGCACTTTATGGGAGAGGGAGTGCTGCCGCTGTACAGCTTTTCTCTTATTGTTCCTGGCCATATTGTATTGAGTTAGTAGGTTGAGAAGGAAGTAAAATGAGGTTCCATGCTGCTAACCCTCAGGCACGCTCTGACAGGACGACATCATTGGGGGACTAGTCTGGAGACTACAGGGACGCCCGAGCCCCCCCGGAAATGTCCATCGGGGCCTCTCGTCTGGTCGCCAACGAGCACGATGGTGCATTCCGGGATTTTTTGACAGTTGGCGGGGCAGCCTTTCATGTGTAGCTAGTACACTACTTGGGCCATCAACTACCTGCGGTCGGCCAGCGGCGCACCGTGCCTCGGATCCCGCTACCCTCCACGACTAGTCTCCCGATACGCCCATATCGACGCGAGCCTGGTCGGTCTGCCTGCATTGGAACAACTATTTCGACCCAACTCCTCTGAATTGGCTACACTGAGCATCGTACCGGAACGCGGCTAGGCCACTTGGCGGTACGTCTTTGCCCAGTGGGTGGTCACAAGACATTTGCTGAAGCCTACCAACAGTTACACCTGATTAGCACCACCCGGGGACCACGTGTAGGGACTAGCAATGGGTATTCCGCTACGGACGCGAAAAGTGTTTATAACAGATTGGGACTGCGTGCGATCTCAAAAATACCGGAATGGCCCCTTTGGTTTTATTTTAATTCATGGCCCCTTTGGTTTTATTTTAATTCATGCCCCCTTTGTTTTAAATTTAAGACCTGTATCCGTATTGCCGGTTTTCAGCAAAATGTTTGAAAAAGTAATGCTCAATCATTTTAACACCAATAAAATCTTACATGAACAACAGTATGGTTTTACCAAAGGTCGTTGTACGACAGTCACGTTGTTAAAACAAATATATACAGCGTGGGAAGAGGCGTAAGATGCCATAGAAATCTTTCGTGACCTCTCCAAGGCATTTGATTGTATAAATCACGAAACCTTGCTCCTAAAACTAAAACATTACGGACTAGATAAACTTGCACTCAGTTTAGTGAGGTCTTATTTAAATGACAGACAGCAGCAAGTTCAAATAAATGGTGTCAAATCACGGGGTCTGAAAGTTAAAATGGGGGTACAACAAGGCTCAATATTGGGTCCGTTCCTCTTTCTAGTATAAATTAATGATCTTCCCCATCTTTTAAAAAATGAACCTCAAATGGTGTTATTTACTGACAATACGTCCTTAATTTTTAAGATAGATAGGCGTGCCACAAGTCATGACGATGTAATTAACGCCCTTCAGCAGGTCCAAAATTGGTTTACTGCTAATAATTTAGTTTTAAATGGGAAAAAAACTAAGTGTATTAGATTTGCTTTACCGAATATTAAAAGTAATAATTGCGACATAGTATTGAACCAAGAGAAACTTGAATTCGTCGAAGACAAAGTTTTGTTAGGGATCACGCTTGACTAAAGGCTACAATGGGGTCCTCATTTAACATCTCTTGCGGGACGGCTGAGTTCAGCAGCATATGCTGTCAGAAAAATCCGTCAAATTACTACTATAGATACCGAGAGGCTGGTCTATTTTAGTTACTTTCATAGTATCATGTCTTACGGTATCTTATTATGGGGACATGCTGCAGAAATCGAGTCTATATTTATTCTGCAGAAAAGAGCTATCAGAGCCATTTACAATGTCCGCCAGCGCGATTCTCTAAGGGAACTGTTTAAGGATATTAACATCATGACGGTACCTTGTCAATACATATATGAAAACATTATATTACATGTCCGGCAAATCTTCATCTTTTGAGCAAAATTAGTGATAAGCATAATTTTAATACTAGAAATCTAAACAAATTAGATCAACCCCGATTCAGATTAGCTAAAGTACAGTACACTTTTTTTATGGGGTACTGTGCTAAATTTTATAATAAAATACCACTTGATATTCTCGAACTGAATGAGAGAAAATTTAAAACATATATAAAACGCACACTATGCAGACAAGCATATTATCAACTGGAAGATTATATCCTTGATAAAAATGCTTGGCTAAATGCCGGTCCTGTTCCACAGCCACAGCCGCATGGGTTCACTTGTTAGGTTTTTGATAATTGGAAGAAATGCTTACCCTTTTTTTGTTCTCCTATATTATAATTCATTTATTATTTATTTGCAATATTGTATTAGCAAAGTAAGTATACACAATAAAGCAGCCTTCTTTTTTTCTTCTCTTAGTTACTTGAAACCCACAATTTTGTATAATGTAGAAGAATATTTTCAAAATTTTTGTAAATGTGTGACACTATGGAGCCATTTTCATATGCGATTAGTAATAGATTTCGTTATTAAATTAATTTGACATGAACGAGCGTGGCAGTTGAGAGCTTGTCATGCTCACACAAATGTTTTGCTGATGGTGGCGCGTGTGTTGCATCATTTGATTCCCTTCAAAATGGTTGAGCTAGATGGTGCTGATACACGCGTCATGTTCATGAACGGGCGCCGTCAGTTGAGACTGGTCATTTCTTACCTGCCACTGGCTTATTTTAATCTGTAACTACATTTTGAATTGTTTATATATTTTCTTGTTCTTTGCAATGTCCTCACATATAGAAGCAATCAAAGATAATGTTGACAAGATTTTTGTAATATATCACATGGTTTAAAAGAATGTCTGTGGAGTTTCTTGCACGTTCTTCTCCATAGAGATCTACGCTTTGGAACGTGCAAATAGCTTCATGGTTTTGACTAACCGACTTTGACAATTTATTTATTTAACACTTTTAGCACACAAATGTACATAGGCGGACTTAATGCCATAGGCATTCCCTACCAGTCAACCTTTGGGTGATGCAGAGAATAGTGGTAGGTGCAATATGTAGTCAGTAGTGGCACTACTGACTACATATTGCACCTACCACTGGAAACAAACTGTCAAAGGATTGATTAGAGTACTGTACTACTGTAGTACAGTACTCTAATCAATCCTTTGACATAGCGTGTATGAAATCCTTCAGCTTCAGCTTTTTAAAACAAAATATATACACTTAAAATAAAAAAATCCTAACTAAAATAAGGCGTCAAAAAATTCGCCCGCATCACTGTCCACTGGAAGTGAGCCCAAAAGACTGCCGAAGGCTTAATCATTAAGTTAAGTTCATAAGTCATTTATTTCTTAACAATATAAATTGTGTAGATCTAGTTAGGTCAGATGAACTCTTTATCTTCTGTTTTCTTAGCGGCTACAGCTAGGTGGATAGACAAGTGGAACGGATGAGTGAAATGAAATAGAACAGGCATAAAAATAAATAATTTACCATTCGTCTATGAATCACAGTCTTGTTTGACGTCCAAAAAGTCGTTGAGCATAGAGAGTGTATGCAACAGGAGACTGGGCTCCAGCGAAGGTCCTAGTCCAAGGCATGGCTTCATTACTGCTATAGTTTAACGGAGCAAAATTAGAGAAAATATCGTCGTGTAGTTCAAGAACTTCTGTTTTCTCACGGAATCGTACTAAAGGTATAAGAAAATACTATGGCCTATTTCAGGGTATGTTAGTCCTTAATAATTAAAAAAAAAACTTACTGTGACTAGGAACCAAATCAAATTTCACATGGTTTGTTATCGAACTACCTCCGAAACTTGACCACTATTTATGTTTTTTTTTTGAACATTTGATAGGTCTGAGAATAGGTCGTAGGCTATTATTTTATTTATATACCAAAACAACGTTTGCCAGGTCAGCTATTAATTAATAAAACGTACTATATACGTTTATGTATTTTATTTTATAGGCCCTAGATGCCAGAAATAAAGGATTCAATTAAATAACTAGGAACCTTAAAGTATTCGATTTCGAGTTAGTTAATTGCACAAACTACATAATTTCAGGGCTATTGTGTTTTCGTCTTTAATCAAATAGGTAGGTATAGCAACTTTTACAGGCCTGATTTTGAGTAAGGTTTCCTGAGTACCTGATTTATTAAAAATAAAACACACATGTATAGTTTGAGGGGGAAGTGTATTTAATAAAGTTACAATAGGTACGTATTTGGACAAATAGGTATTCGGTGATTAAACATTATCTTCTTATCCTTCCATTCCTTCGAAATCTTCAATTCCTTCGAATGCGTTGGCATCCATAGCCTTAATGAGATTGATAACTCGGTCGTAGATTAATTCCTTTGCGTTAATACCATAAATAAAATCAATGTGGCTGAAGGTACGCATTGGCACCCTGAACTTTCCTATGGGTCTACCTAGTTCTCTGAACAACCTATCAACATCATTGACATGTGCCAACGGGTCGCTGTCTGAGTAATGCAGGAATACTGGAGTGGTGACTTTAGATAAGTCATAACGCGGAGGACTGAAGGACCCATACGCTCTGTAGTTAGATAGTCGAGAGCCCTGGTCGTAGCGACGGAACCCTCTGTCATTGATTCCTTGCCCGTAGTGTGCAAACTGCCTGACTGACGCACCGGCCGGGGCGTGACCAAAGATTGCGGGCATCATTGTCTGCAATTGAAACATATATTCTCATAACTCACAAACAAGATTCCTATCTTTACATGTAAGTGTGTGCTGTTATTATTAGCTCACCGTGTTATGCTGGTCTTCATTCCATCCTCCAATCAGGAACATGATGTTACTGCACAGTGGTTGGAACACTACTTCATCGCGGCACGCAGCCTGCCCAGCCCATGTGAAGACTACGCTGTTGGGCATGAACTCACCAATGCCGATCAATGAAGCAATGCTCTAAAATATTATTAAGAATGAGTTTCAAAATAAAGGCAGATCGTTAACCAAGTCGTTTTTATACAATAATGTTCATGTACAATCAACAAAACTATTGGGTATACAGGCAGCTTGCAACTACTTTTAAACAATGTTGTGAGTGTGCCGAGTAGACAATTATTGTACAACACACTCGTAAGTATGTCAAAAGCTTAAAAAATATAATGCACACATTAGAAATAAACATTGGCAGTGCCGCGGAAAAATTAATATTTTTGCCTGTATACCGAATAGCTTTGTTGACTGTACGTGCGCGATACTTACTTCAATGTCTTCAGTATAAGAAGCCAAAATCCTTAGGAAAAGACTTCTGTTGTTGGCCATATAAGCAACTGGAGCCAGTGCGTGCATAGAAATAATCTTGGCATTATATTCCGGTCGCAAGGATGCCATCACGAAGAAAGACGTAGTACCCTGCGAGTGACCCACGTAGTGCAGTCTCTCTTGTCCAGATACTTCCAAGGCATAATCGATCATGGTGGGCAAGTCTATGTTCCCTATTTCATCCCAAGAGAACCTCCAAAACGCCGTGCTCAGTATAGCATCAGGGTTCAATCTGACGTGTCTGCGAGAGTAGTAGTTACCGCGGGCGTTACCCATCCAGACGTCGAACCCTTGCTCAGCGAGAATATATCCTAGAAAACATTATTATTATCGGTTTAAACTTAAAGTTCTCAGGATAGTACCCTACCTGGAGTTTTCTAGAATCTCACGGGCGTGAGCCAAGTATTATTATATAATTGTTTGATTGACTGTATTTAAGTAATCAGTCGAACCAAATAACATGACAGCATTAATTCCTTAAAACAACTTCGTGAACAAATAAGGACCGCCGCAATTGATTGGTGGTGGTAGACACTTACCCAAACCTTTGCCTGGGCCCATGATGACTAAGTCGGCGGACGAAGACAGTAGTCCGTGCATCAAGAACACCACTGGTTTCTTTTGGTTTGGCACATTGTTAGCGTCTCGGCCATGAGGGATACGGTGCATTTGCAAAATATAGCCGTCCGAAGTCGTCACATTGTGAACTTCAACTGGATAACGATATTTTCTGATCAGATCAGGCTGAAATTATAATAATTTGTACAGTATGTTATATTTTTGGCTATCATAGTTTTAAATATAAATAAAATGAGTGACACAGATAAATGAAAGTAAGCTCTATAGGTCGGCCAGATGCGTAAGATTTTTTTGTCCAAATTATGATCCACCACACTCGTGTACACTGGAACAGCTGAATCTGTTCTGTACCCGTGTCAATAGGTACCACAATCCTCTTCACTTTCACTTATCTGCGTAACTTACCGAAGAAATATAACTCACCACATCTAAGTTCGCATCTTCGAATACATTATCCGAATAACGTGCGTCAACATTCTTCAGCAATTCCTCAATGTTGTCAGCTTGGGGAGAGCTCCTGGCTGCTGCCAGAGCCACACATGTGGCTAACACCACTAACAACCCTGCACGAAACATTGTTCACATGCAGCGGGTAACTACACATTGTGAACAATATTAAGTTCCTTCTTTTATAAACTTTGCGGAATTAAGATAAAAAATTTAAGCTTTGATAAAAATTAACAATCACTGCTGAAATCTGCCAAGTAGCTATAATAATAAACAAATTATCATGCAGATAGACACCTACGTACGTAACCTTTAGTATGTAAATAATATCTATTGTGCTGTTTTTGCGTCAATTAGTATCTTATCACATTCTCACAGCAGCAGAGCCCGTGTTTCCGTACCCGTAGTTTCTATAGGCTGATTTATGCATTCATTTGTTCTTTTTCCATCGTATCGATACGAGCTATTGCAATTGTGCCTGTTTATGAATAGCTCTTGCCGGACTCATATTATAAGTCCATCAACATAAAGGTAGAAGGACTGACTTGCCCATTCATCTATTATTTGAAAATGAATGGAGCTTGCGGTTACTCAGTCAAACGCAGGCATGAAACCGGAACGGTTCAGCACCTCCGAGGAGTAGGCGTGACTAGGCACGCTGGGTGAGTTTATGTCTTCGTAAGATGTTCCGCACATCGCTCCCTAATACCCAGGACAATTAGTGGACCATCAATGGGTCACGAGCTCGCGCCGAGGTGATTCTGTAAACATCACGCAATCTTAAAACATCGGTCAATGTATCCAATCAAGGTGGAATGACATTTCACTTCCTCGTAACCTTTCACGGTGAAGACACAGTGTAAACTTAGGTGGAGTGAGTATGTAGTGAATTGCCATTCCATTTCGTTTGTATGAATTGATATATAAACATAATATTCAATTTAATTTACCTAAACTTACACGGTAGGTTGTTTATAGAGTCGCACATAGAACCGACCGGCTGATTAGTGTGCATATCTCGAGAAAAGACGATGCCAATCCCGCGATAAACCTATACTGTAATTATTTTACCCTCCAAATCGAATTCCGGAAACGAAAATCTTCAAGAAAACTGGTCATGAGTAGGCAGGAGATCATTATAATATGCACAATTTGTTTGCGCAAAAACAGGAGTTCTCATTCCGTTTTCTCTGAGGGATGGGTGGACATCCATCTTTATCTAACCTAGGACCCCACGCTCAATAGCTGCGCTTGTAACCACGGGGCCAGCGATACTGAGCTGATAACAATTTACGCCACGATGGATAGGTAAGAACGTCATTATAAGCTATCTTCACGATATTTTCTAACGATAACAGTCATAGGAAAACTTCTTGAAATAATTTTCCGCCTTCTGAAATCATCCACAATGCCGTTCAAAAGTAATGCATGCCATTCCTTTTGTATTATTTCATTACCCCACAGTATTACGTACGTGGGCGTAGCCACAGGCTGTAGCATCTCATCATAAATCTTGACTACGCTACGCGTGCTACGAGCTAGCTACGGGCTACAGCGTAGGCATACAAGCTAAATTATTTCTGAAGAATAATTTTATTTAACCGGCAAAACATTAATGTTTTCTTCTACTTAATTTTGTTATCGTTTAATCATCCACGAAAATGTCGCAACACGACAGCCTTTTGCCGGTATTTCAAATTTAAAAGCTATTATATATTTTGGAATCAGTATGATCTTTAACAATATAGATAACTTTTTGTAATAAAGTAGTTGTGATTTGTGAAATGTAGTATTAGTTCGTGAACAAAGTTGTTTGTAAAAGCTAGTTGTAGCTTAAATAAAAGTATATATTGCCCTAACGATAGTATTATAAACGTGAAAGTGAGTTTGTTTGCTTTTTAGGGTTCTGTACCTGAACGGTAACCAACGGAACCCTGTTACTAAGCCTCCGCTGTCCGTCCGTCCAACTATCTGTCTGTCAGCGGGCTGTATCCCAAAAACTGTAATAGGTAGACAGTTAAAATTTTCACAGAATGTGTACACATTCTGTTAAAAAAACTTATTCTACAATAGATATACATCAATTGCCGCTATAACAATAAATAATAAAAATTAAATTAAATTCAAAATCAAATACCTACAAAAAACTTCTTTTCTCGGTTTATGGTACGGGACCCTTCGTGTGAGAGTCCGACTCGCACCTGGCCGGATTTTTGTTACGTACACTTTCACGCCTTATAATAATAGCCGAACCGATTTTAATGCATTTTTTTACAGAGATAGATGGGTCTCAGACGGTTACAGGTAACTTTAACCGGAATGAAACCGTGTGCAAAAGGTTGTCTATTTTTCGGCCCTACAGCCGTTATATCAGCGTAGGTACTAATGCGGTAGACTATTAACATCCAATATTTTTCTACGTAGGTACGCCACGTACCCAAGAAGTGTTCTCAACAAGCTATGAAGTTCTATTAAATTAGCTTCAGAAGTAGAACAACTCTGCTGTGACTTAGGAAGGACAAGTTCAGCTTCGTACATAAACAATCTGAAGTTGGATTAAATCAGCTGCAGTAAAAACTTTGTGCGCTGTCATACAAATTGCTACCGTTTGTTAGATCTTCCACTTAAGAGTATACACATCTTGGGTTGCGGAATTTGTTCAAAAGAATCACCGCGGCCCTAGAGCATAAGGAGGAACACGGAAGGGTTATAGTCAGTAAGAGTCTGACACTCTCTTCTGCTCCGCCCAGAGCAGGAGGAGCCATTTAATGAGATCACATCGTTAAAAAAAGAGTATGTATCTTAGACGCAGTGGTAGTAGGGCGAAGCGCCTATTTATTTCACATTCCTTTGGGCTTCCATTTATTATCATGGCTCATTTTAGAAATAGCTCGTGTAATAACATTTTCCCATTTCTGTGTCCTTGCTATAAATAATAACGGTAAACGTGTGTTTCTTCTTATACGTACCAACCAATAAATTATATACAAAATAACACAAATAATTCAAATTATTTAGTAGGTACTTACGCACTATAGATACCCTAGATAAGATAAGTTCAATGTTTATAATCCTTTCATAGTAACTGTACACATAGGTATTTTTCCAGCTTTGAGTTATCTCTTCTCTTCTAATCTTTATTTCGGACTAGCTGACCCGTGCCCAATGCGGTAATTTTTTGGGTACCTAATATGACACTCACAAGTAACGTGGCTTTCTATTGATAAAAGATTTTTCAAAATTGATTTAGTAGATCCAGAGATTACTCAATACAAGCTCACAAACTCATAAACTTTACCTCTTTATAATATTACATAGTATAGATTGAGCGCCTGACGTCGGTCCACTGCAAGCTAGTTAATTGTTGACTAACGATTCAGAAATCATATCATCCTGAGCCTGACACGTAATTTTTTTTAATTACTGGTTTTAGGCTAGGTTTAATTACCCGAGAGACGGTCTCAATAGTATCTGGGGCCAGAAACGGCCGCAGTGGGTCAGGGGTCGGGTCTGCATAATATCATGCGGGCCAATATTTGGCCGAAGGAGCGTGATGAACTGCGCAAGCCGTCCAGTACCCCAGCCAAAGTTAAACGAAGAACCTCATGTTGTTTTAGTAAGTAAGAGTTTAATAGACCCCACCGACCGCCTCAGAGCGAAAACCAGCTGGTCGTATGATAAATACGCAAAAGATGGGCTTGACTTGAAATTGAGATAGTCACATCGGAGTTGTGACAAAAAAAAGACATGTATTTTTTCATGTTTGTATTTTGATGAACTGGTAGAATTGGTCGATCAAACATGATCGTCAAATGCATTGGCATCCATAGCTTTAATAAGATTGATTACTCTGTCGTAAACTAATTGCTTTGCATCGATGCCATACATAAAGTCAATATGACTGAAGCTGCGCATTGGAACCCGGAACTTACCTATCGGTCTACCTAGTTCTCTGAACAATCTATCAACATCATTGACATGTGCCAACGGGTCGCTGTCCGAGTAATGTAGGAACACTGGAGTTGTTACTCTCGATAGATCATATCGCGGAGGACTGAAGGATCCATACGTTCTATAATTAGCAAGCCGGGATCCCTGGTCGTAGCGACGGAAGCCTCCGCCTGAGATTCCTTGACCATAGTGAGCGAGCTGTCTTACTGACGACCCAGCCGGTGTGTGACCGAAGATAGCAGGCATCATTGTCTGCAAACACAAAGATATGTATGTTTTTAACTTTTGCAAATATGCATCGTAATAAAATACGTATGCAGGTATACTATTCGGGCATCTATGCTCGATTCAATATCCCTGCCTGATCGATCGAGAAATGGAAGAATAGGTAAGCTGGCATCCGACATATGTAGAATCGTATAAGCAATGTAAAAATTGCTTGTAGAATGGATAGCCGATGGAGCCTGGACCCAGATTTTAGAATGACCAGAGCGTGCCGGAAGATGCACCATGGGTAGACCCTAAATAAGATGGAAAAAGAGGAGTGTCTGTCTGTCTGTGTGTGTGTGTGTGTGTGTCTGTCTGTGGCATCGTAGCTCTCAAACGGATGGACCGATTTCGATGTGGGCTTTTTCATTTAAAAGCCAGTTTCCTTGCAGTGGTTCTTAGATAAGTTTTATCAAAATCGGTTGTGCCGTTTGAAGATCATCAGCTCTTTTCTAGTTGATGTAGGCATTTAACCAGCTTTTACGAGTCTGATCGATGCGAAATTTAGTATACTTCAATGACATTGCAAGAAAATGGTTCTGAGGTCTGCAGAATACCCAACTTCTCACGAAGTTACAGCAGAGGTATCGTGTTTGGACTCACCGGAATGGTTTCAATGAACAGATTATATTTAGATCCGTAACCTTAACCTGATGCTGAAACATGTCCTGAAATCTGCAGGATACCCAACTCCTCACTTACTTACAGTACAGCAGACCTTCTGTTTTTGTTTTCATTTGAATGGTCGCAATGAATAGGTTATAAATAGGTTGTGATCAAGGCCTGATGATGAAGCAGAAAAGAGAAATGAGTGAATACATTGGTGAGAGATGCTAAGCTACTTTCTCTCGTTCTACCGATATGATATTTTGGTTCACGATGTAGGATGTAGTGTCGTTTAGATGATATAGATCATAATATGTGGATGGATGGAGAGGGAGAAGAAGCTCAAAAAAAAGATGAATGGATTGTGTGAGGAGCAATATGAAAGAAAAGGGAGTTAGTGATAGCGTGACGGCTGATAGGACAGAATGAAAGTAAAATAACCCTTTATTAAAACAAAACATAGATATACACTTAAAATCCTAACTAAAATAAGGCGTCTAAAATTCGTCCGCATCGCTGTCCACTAGAAGTGAGCCCAAAAGACTGGCGGCATTGCCACGTTGTACGGCAATGCTTATCCTCTGTCCGAGGTAAAAGCCAGCTCTTGGGTCACGCGAAGTGTTTAGAAAGATCTTTAAATAAGGCATGAGCACTCGGACCCCGCGGTCCAAGAGTTTCAACCCCAAACGACTCAAAAATATAATTGCCAACAAGGTTATTATATTTCCGCCGCTTGAGGTTCTCAGCAGCCGCAGCGGCAGTACCAAATTAAATAATAATTAATTAATTAAGTTATTAAATTAATATTGAGTAGTACTGTATTTTTTTAAGGTCGTCAAGAAAGACTTTCTTTTCTATTCCACTAAAAAAATAAATTAAAAATTTAAAAACCCCCGACAAAAAAAAAGTAAAAAAATAAAAGGTGTTGATCCTTTTAATATAGGTACGATTCTTTGGGCCAAGCGTCATCGCGTCTGGGGACCGCTAATAATATAGGTACACATAGCAAATATAAAAATTTGCGGTCTCCCGAGGCGAAGACGCGTGGCCCAAAGAATCGTACCTATATTAAAAGGATCAACACGTTTTATTTTTTTACTTCTTTTTTGTCGGGGGTTTTTAAATTTTTAATTTATTTTTTTAGTGGAATAGAAAAGAAAGTCTTCATTGACGACCTTAAAAAAACACAGCAGGAGCTTAGAAAATAGTAGGGTGAATAATAGGTTTGACTACATCTTAGTATTTTTTGAGGTCGGGTTACTAAACAAGTCTTCAAGTTTAGTCAAGTCTTTAAGTATCAGATACATAAAATCACCCTTAAATATGACCCTTGCCTCTTTTGGCCCTATGACACTTCTGAAGCACCTGTATAACAAGGCTGAAGTATGGAGTCATTGCCTGCTTACCGAGTTATGCTGGTCTTCGTTCCATCCGCCAATCAAAAACATGATGTTACTACATAATGGCTGGAATACTACTTCATCGCGGCATAAGGCTTGACCTGCCCACGTGAAGACAATACTTTGAGGCATAAACTCACCGACGCCGATAATGGCGGCAAGGCTCTAAAAAACAAGAAAAATTTAGTTTTTCAAATCAAATACCTCGAATCGGAGTAAGTAAACTACTTATATATACGAAATAAATATATAAAGATATCTATTTATATTTTGTTCGCAGTTTGATAAACTTACTTCAATATTATTAGAAAAAGGGGCCAAAATATTCAAAAGAAGATTGCGGTTGTTGGCCATATAGGCTACTGGAGCTAGTGCGTGCATTGAAATAATCTTAGAGTTGTAAGCAGGTCGCATGGAACCCATCACGAAGAAAGCCGTAGTGCCCTGCGAGTGTCCCACATAGTGCAACCTTTGCTCTTCAGACACTTCCAAGGCATAATCGATCATGGTGGGCAAGTCTATGTTTCCCATTTCATCCCAAGAGAACCTCCAGAACGCTGTGCTTAGTAAAGCGTCAGGGTTCAATCTGACGTGTCTACGAGAGTAGTGGTTACCACGCGCATTGCCCATCCATACGTCGAATCCTTCCTCTGCAAGAATGTATGCTGGAAGACAAATGGAAAATAGTTGAGAGTTAAATCACCTGTACCTAACTGACCGTTTATCATGAAAAACTTGGGTGCATTAATGGATCAAGTATCTCATGCAGGAACATCCCACAACCTCCCCCTGTATGAGGACTGAAACCATGATTGATGGCGAAACACTCCCTAGCCAAAGTTCCAAAAAGGTGATACTTAGGAAGACTTAATAATAATAATAATTCTTTATTTTCGGACAACAATGATCCAGCGTGTTAGTAAACAATATTATAACTTATTACTAGTGTTAGTAGCTAAAATACAACAGAGAAGAAGACAGAACAGAATAAATATTATTGTGAAAAGGACAACCCCAATCTAATGGTTAGTGATTGTCCTTCTCACAAAACTTTTAATTATCGGAGAGTCGATACTCTCCGCCACAGTTTTTAGTATGCTGTTGCCACTCGCCCGCAACCTTGACAACAGCGACGCGGTTTTTTTGCGAATGACGGCGTGGAAGCCGTCGGTTCGGTTTTGCGCAAACATACCAGAAGCGCTGCACCATCGTGGCAGTCCCAACAGCATCCTAAAAATGTTATTATACTGGACGCGTAGGTCATCCAGCGATCTTTTGGTATAGTTGACCCAAAGATTCCCCGTGTAGAAACCCTGGCAATATGCTTTAAAAAGTGTTACTTTTACTTGATTGCCACATCGAGCGAATCTTCGGGCCAACCAATGCCCTACGCTCCCTGTCAATATCAACATTGTCTTTAAGGTCGTCAGTGAGCCAATGCCCTAGATATTTGCATTTCGTCACTCTTTTGACGTTCAAGCCGTTTAGGGTAATGTCTAGCATAGTATCTGGGCATTCACCGCTGGCCTTAAAGACAACGTATTCGCACTTATTTACATTATAAATAAGTCCGTGCGAGACAGCATACACCTGACAGACCCTCAGCATTTCATTTACGGCACCTGCCATCGGCGCCAGTAACGCCATGTCATCAGCGTAGCTGATACTATTTATTTTTACACCATGGACGCTACATCCGACCCGCATATTACCGAGCTCCAAGATTAGGCCATCTACATATGTGCTGAATAGCCTAGGAGATGTCAGACCACCCTGTCTCACACCGCACTCTAACCTATATTTCTCAGAGAGTGCATTGGACCACCTTACAATATTTTCTTGGTTCCCATACCAATATTGTAGGATCCTGAGGACTCCTGTCGGTACACCCCTATCCTCAAGCTCCCTCCAGAGTACTTCATAATTAACCAGATCGAAGGCCCTGGAGAGATCCAGAAAACAGGCGTACACCGGCGTTTTACGATCAGTGTAATACTGGACCGTATGTTTGAGACTTACTATGGCGCTTTCCGTTGACAGTCCAGGTTGAAACCCGAACTGTGAGTCATGCACGGATAGACATTCCTTCAAACCAGAATCAATCATACCGTCCAGCACTTTTGCCATAGTGGTTGCGAGAAATATAGGTCGATAGTTTGACTTATTCGATTTATTTTATTTATTTCGTAACAATTGCTTACTATACTAACAGTCTTCACCAAAGCGTATAGTAAGCCAAAAACATAAAATTTATCTTAACAACTAAAAAAATGAATACATGCTTGAATCATCGAACCTTGAGTCCAAGTAAATACGTCAACCTCCGGTTCATGAGCAATCAGGGCGTTCATCAAACTAATCGCTTGGGCCGTTGGTGCATATCGAGCTGTAAGGGTACGTGACGGTGGAGCCGCGAACAGGCACCGCGAGGCACCCGCGCGCGACACCCGCTGTCGGTCCGGAGCGAACAGTGCAAAGCGAGCTAGCGTGGTGGCGGCATCGATCTTATTGTTAAGTAATAAGTAGTAGTGCATCACCAGCGCACATTTACGTCGCAGTTCTAGCGTGTTGATGCCCACCATTCCCGCGACAAACAGAGACGGATATAGGGATAGTACCCATACAATTTTTTATACAGATAGCGAGCAAATTTGCGTTGAACCCGTTCTATCATCAGCTGATATTTTTGCTCGTGCGGATCCCACACCAGCGAATTGTACTCCAGTTTGCTGCGCACAAAGGAATAATACAAGACCATGATAGCATTCCTGTCCGTAAACCTACTTGCCTGCCTCATGACAAAACCAAGTGATTGGAAGGCCTTGGCACAAATATTATTAATATGTTGATTAAAAGTGAGGTTCACGTCCAATGCAGTCCCAGATCCCTAATTTCACTGATATCGATTATATTATATCGATTCGATATGTCGCCCGTCCTATTCTTAACTATTGGAACCACCAGTGTTTTCATTAATTCTGCCGGCAAGTAAGAGTGACTTAGGCACATAGTATAAAACAATGACAAAACCCTTGGCAGATGAACCCCAGCATTTTTGAAATGCTCAATACTGAGCCCGTCATGTCCGGGAGATTTGCCTCTTCTCATATTCTTAATTACTGTTGCAACTTGTCTGGCCGAGAAGAACATTAATGACGTCACTCCCTGAACTTCAGGCTTAGCATTGATCACATCAACCGAGGGACTTAGAAGAGATTGCACTGCAAAGTGTTCCTTGAACATATTTGCAATCTCCCCCGGGTCACTCCTCCCGTCGATATTCACAGAGACGCCCGGCTTAATATCAAGACTACTCGTGGACTTCCAAAACTTAGCGAAATTATTTGTTGCTCTTGCTTCTGCTATCATATCCATATTTATTTGCTCCTGGTTTTTTTGGCACCATTTTAGCCGAGCTTTGAAGATGTTACGGGGCACTCGCATTTGTTCAAAAATAACTCCAGAGGTTGGCCGATTGTGTAAAACCCACATTTCGAATTTAAGCCTGGCCTCTCGGTGAGCATCTCTTACATGGTAATTCCACCCGTACAATGTCTTGTGGTTTCCACTTCTAACTGCAGTCCCTACCTTTTCATATGTTTGCTCGGCAGCATCACATAAAGCATATGATATTTTATTATATAACTCATCTAAAATAGCCTTATGCTCGCTTAGATTACAATAGCTATGACCACACTCTTGAAACTCTGGAGGGAAATCAATTTCACGCAGCTTACTGTAACATAACTCACGATACCTATCAATTTGCAAATCATTACGTTCCCGCCAAATAACTTTATTGCAAGGATTAGGTATTGTTACCTGCTTAGGTCTTACCATACTTACGTCGCACTCAATGCAAAGTGGTAGATGATCTGACGTATATACGTCCTCTTTTATAGTACTATAAAAGAGGACGTATATACGTCAGATCTACCTCAGATTAACCTTGTTCACTGCAACCCAGGCTGACAGAGAGACTATGCAGTGATCAAGCCACCTCCTACATCCATGTGCCTCACTCATAAAAGTATAACTACTAGAATTTATTATATATATAGTTTCTCAATATCAGCACAAATAAACGATTGATCCGCGCAGAAACTAGTAACTTAGGTAGGTTTTATCTATTTATAATTTTAACTCTACGAACCTACGGACTAAGGTAAAATTGTGGTTCTTACCTAAACCAGAGCCTGGGCCCATAATAACAAAATCAGCAGAGGAACAGAGTAGACCATGCATCACGAAGACAACCGGTCTTCTCTGATTCGGATCATTGTTGGCGTCTCGTCCATGAGGGATACGGTGCATTTGCAAGATATAGCCATTCTCGGTCGTCACATTGTGAACTTCAACTGGATAACGATATTTTCTGATCAGATCAGGCTGCAATGAAAATTACAAAATATGAAGACTTAGAGGTAGAAGATCCAGACAGGAGCAGAACTAACATTATTTGGTTGAACACAACTTTCACTCACCACATTTAAGTTTGCATCTTCAAATACATTATCCGAATAACGTGCGTCTATGTTCTTCAGCAATTTCTGAATGCTGTCAGCTTGGGGCGAACTCCTGGCGTTCGCCAAAGCCACACATGACGTGGCTAGGACCACTAACAACCCTACACGTAACATTGTTTTCATGCAGCTGATAATTACTCATTGTGAACAATATTAGATTCCGTCTTTTATAAACTTTGTAGTATTAAGATAAAAAAGTCAATAAGCCTCGATAACACAACCAATTAATCCTAAAATCTGGTAAATGGTATAATTAAAAATTGTTTAAAATAATTAATAGGTATTCGTAAGTAGGTATGTTTTTCACCACAGGTTGCCAAGAAACTTCCTTCTTACCAGAACTAAATGGTATCCCATATACCAAAAACGAACGGCCAAAAATTGAGGGCGCCTGGTTTAGGCTAGTTTTCATGTATTTTTTTTCTATTCAAATTTATTCTAAAGCTCAATCCACACATAGCCGGGACGTGGCCGTGACGTGCACGGGCCGTGCGCTCTCAGGAGCACACAAAAATATCCTTGCATACATTTTATATGAACTCGTTCACACTCGTCCGTGTCCGGGCAGGCGACGGAGCTTCCGTGGCCAGGTCATCAGGGCTCTCCGGGCTTTTGTTATGCATGGCCACGCTGAAGTTTGTAGCATGAACGAGACAACAGCTGTCATAGACAATTTGGCCAAAAAATGGCATAGACAATTATTCAATAAACGCTTTTGAATGCAAGTCCGCCATTTATTTCAACTTCGACGGCATATTTTTTTTTAAATAGTTAAGTGCAGTGATTTTCTTGGTTTTAAAACGCCTCTGCCATTCCCAAACGATTATTTCGTACGTAACGTATTTTGAGTTCGCAACATGGCTATAAATATAATTAGACAGGATCCATGCATCAGTTTCAGGTCTGTCTGGTTGTTTTCTGTCATGTTATGGCATAGAGATAGAAAATATATAGAGGCGCCGCGACATTCTATATCTACCTTTGCTTATACAAATATGGGTGAAATACGAAACAGATTGTGAAATATCGTTTTGTTTCATTCTTTCTAATGTGGTAATCGTATTTGATAAAAGAGACAACAGTATTTCAGTTGTTGCTCATAATGGCAACATTTTCTTGTGACGTTGTGACAATTGTAGGTAAGTGCCGTTTTCGCCATTTTATGCGACAAGTCTCGTGGTAGTTCTGCTGTCAAATGAGTGTTTACTTTTGTATTTATTGCGATTTGTGAGAAAATTACGAGAACTTTATCATTCAAATTGCACGTATATGATGGAAAACAGCCATTCAAGATGCCTGTGCGTTGTATTATGGAGTGTGGTGCAAGAAAGAAGGAAAATCAACCTCAATTGTCTTTTGCACAGGTTAGTAACCGGTTTTCATGCAATATTACACATAGTAATTCATTTTCGATGAAAAAAATGCTAAGCTACCACATATTTATGGTTGTAGTTTTCATATTTGGGCTTATTCTCGTCCAACAGACCTTTTTTTAATTTCATAATTTCATTCGTTTGTTTACAATAATATGTCATGATGGAATAGTGTAGTACCGTTGCCGTAATATTTTCCGATACTAGTTCCTTCGCTGCGCTGATACAATATCGGTATAATACGTGTTCTAATCGGTTCGAGTGACCTTGCTAGGTACGGCTCGCTGTTCACAGCACTGAGGGATCGTTCCGCAGACTTTTATGATGATTGAATATACAAGATCCGGAAATAAGACATCATTTTGCTATTTGTTTTAATTTTTTAATTAAGTATTTTAACAACTCAAACCAAATGATTTATTGATAAAAATATTAACCTTTTTATAGGTTTCCTAAAAATTAAGGATTAAGGAAAAAGTGGTTAGAGGCTATTGGAGAAGAAAATATTAATCTTTGACAAAAAATGAAAAAAAAAAGCAAAGAAAGGTACATCTGTTCACTTCAGTTTGAAGAAAGTGTTCAATAGAACACTTGATGTAATGAGATTACAAGATAACTCTGTTCCTACAATATTTTCGGTAAGTGTGTATTAAAATGATTGGTTAACCTCTCTGTTCTGTAGAGGTTCTTCTATAGGTTTAAAATACGGGTACAAAGCAGCGTACTTAAGGGTTGAAGTAATTTTTTTCTCTTTTTCAGGTTGCAAAAACTGGAATAATTAAGACTGAAAAATATGTCAATCAACAGAAAAAAATTAAGCGCTTCAACGAAAGGATACTCTGAAGAAATCCGAAAGTTTGCATTAACGTTGCATTTTTATCCCCGCCTATAATTATATAAGGCGAACTTACAATACATGTCTACTCACACAAGAACTTTGAGCAAATGGTACCAGCATGTAAATTGGGAACGGGGATTAGCGAAAGAAGCATTTGTTTAAAAATTAAAGTGCAAGGAAGTGCACAGTGTCATTCCAAATGTTAATTGAATAAATAAAACACTTATGTTGATCTTTACCGAAGTTTTATTTAATGAATAAGTAAAAGCGAGGTGCGATGCACAATTTATGTTGTGTTTTAATATTATAAAAATAATCTGCATTGTATGAGCAATGGAAGCTGGTTTTGAAATAGGTGTATTGGTAAGTTTGTAAAATATTACAAGAAATGCAATTTACAAAGACCACTATCTATTTTCGTACTCACTAAATTAGTATCCCTCGAATTGTCCCATACATGCAATGACTGTATCTGGCAAACCTAGTCCACATACCTACCAGAAGCTGCAGACCAGATATAAAATAAGCAAAAGCGCAAAAGTGATGCAAGTAAAAGTGTTTTTAAAATCTGTGCAGAAAAAACTACATTAACTGTAATTAACAGAAAGGAGTCAGCCTTTACTCATATTTTTGTTACAACAGATTGTAAGAATATAAATTATACTTATGATTCAAACGTGATATCTAGTAAGACTCGTAATACTAGTATATAGTATTAGTATCGATACTTTTTTTAGTATGGTTATAGTAACACTGTATTCCCTGATTGGTACAACCCTAGCATTGGCAGCCATTTTATGCGACACTTCGAATTGTAGGTATGCACCTTTTTTTGTAGGTATTTCCAGTCCATACTTTTTATATGTCTATGTATTATGGTCATGTTGACGGTTCGAAGATTTTTTGGTTGATATTATTGCTTGTAAAACTGATATAATACTGACGATAAAACCTAGAAGTATTCGGATATTCAGCAAGTTTTACTGTCATCAATTGTGATTCTTACCAACACGGAATAGAAAAAACATTTTCTCCCACAAGGCGACGAGGAAAAGTGAAAAATGTTAAGATGTCAAGTGTAATCAAAACATTCATAACGTTCATCAGTAAAATAAGCGATTTCTTTTTTGCAATCCGGTTGTTGTTTGTTGTATGGTAAACGCCTTCAAATATATGTTGTGGCGAACAAAATCAGCGCTGATGGCCAGTTACCCAGTCATATTGTGTTACTGGGAGAAGATACTTATGAGCTTATGGTATCTACGAGTAGCTCGGCAACCCCATCGAAACCATCGTCGTTAAACTATGAATCAGTAGTAACTTTTCTGCAAGAGCAATCGGCAACTCAAACTAGATGAAGTGGCTTAATGGGTCAGATATCATCAGACCCGGCAACGGTAAGTCACTCAATCACTAGTAACGGAACAATTTTATAGAAAAAATAGCTTTTGCCCGCGACTTCGTACGCGCCTAAACCGTTTTTTCCCGTTCCCGTAGTAATTTCAAGAAGTTCTCTCGTCAGTGCTCCCCTACACTCCCTAAGGGATCTACATGCCACATTTCAGCTTTCAACGACCAGTAGTTTTGGCTATGCGTTGTCTGTCAGTCACTCAATCACTCAGTAACGGAAGAATTTTAAATAGATTGATTGATATATATTGATGATTGATTTTGTTTTTTCAGATGAGCAAGATTACTTTGTAACAAAGTACAATCTGGATTGGATGGGCAAGCAAAGAATTTTGATAAGAAAATAACAATAACTACCTGAGATTTGCTAATCGTTAATAAATATTGCTACCTACCTGTATGTTTTGTGTGTGACTTTATGTTCAAAATGATTGTGTGTGTGTTTTAAACTTATACCTATGTTAAAATGACTAACTTCTAAGAATATAATAAAACTATTTTTCAACGTGAATCAATAATAAGTATTTATTTTGTGAGTTGTCTTTTTCTCTAGTGTTTAAAATCTATGAGGTCGGTTTTTCCTAGCCGGCTATTTTGAGAAGAAAAATCGACTTATCGAAGACCAAACAATTATATTGAGATGGTCACATCATATGAAAGCCATGAAGTTTGAGATAGCATGAGAAATCACAGATTTAAGTAGACCTGTGTAAAAATACCAATGTATGTGGTCATGGCACATGAAGTGGTCAAATTACCAACCAGATAATTCTGAAATCTATACTTCGTGTATTATAAAATAGGTACACAGCCTTCAGAATTACAACAATATGTGGCTTATTTATAAAATTGAAACCTACTGAAGCATTTATACTTAATTTGCAAATAAATGGTTAGTTGGCCAAATGAAAACTAGTGCGTTTTTCAACTGCCCAACTTTAAACAAACGAATAATCTCTCCATTGGTGAAATCGCTTTTCTCCATCGCGTGTCTTTTTGTGCGCGTGGCAACGACAACAAACTGATGAATGAGCGGCACGTGCACAGCCCGGCCACGGCCCGGTAGCTTCCCTGACGGGACACGGATGCACGGTCACTGCCCTGACACGGCCCTGACACTGCACGGCCACGTCACGTCTATGTATGGATCAACCTTAAAGCACCCGGCAGTGTCTAAAAACGGCAGACATATTAAAATAAATGATTAACGCCAAAACTGCGTTGAGTGCACAACTTCTGTCACGAACCGCTTTCATAACCTAGTCATATTGATGTGCGAGTTACGGCCCGATCTAAGGGGGGACTAGCCGGGCAAATGCCCAGAAAAGCAAAATAGAGGGGCGGCAAAATCAAAAAATATATATCTGCGATCCACCATGACACGGGATAGATTACCTGGATTAGCTATTATTTCAATAAAACATTAAGTTTGCGACGGTATTTTATCAGTTTTTAAGATTTTGCAGAGCAAAAAGCGCGACGAAAATTAGACATTTATGATAACTAGCACTTCGCTCGCGACTTCGTCCGCGCGGACTTAGCAAGTACCTACTTTCGTCTACGAACATAAACAACCCCTTCGATCCCTTTGTAGAGTTCGTGGTTTAAGAAAGTGAATGATTGCGATCTTTAGGCATTATTTTAATTGATTTGATTTCACCATCAATAGCGACCATAATAACCCTACGTCATGGGTTTGGGTCGCACCATGAATATATGAACGTTAAAAACAAAACCAACTTTCTCCAACCTCTATGAATTAATGTAGTTATAATAACGTCTTTATTATTTTCTTAGATAAATATTACTTCTAAGTTCCATAATTTAAAATTGATGGAATGAAATCCATAGAAACCGTTTTACGCCTTTTGACCCCGTTGGGGGTAGATTGTAAAGAATCGTTATATCCTTTTTAAATTATCCCACTTTTAGATTGTTTTATACCAATTCCCAAGTTAATTAAAGCAAACAGTAACTAATATCCTCCCCTATAAACACCATCACCCATTTAAACCCTTTCAGGGGTTGATTAAAAAAAAACATGTAAGTTTTTCGTATTTTATTAACTTGGGAATAAGATTTTGCTTGCAAACTTCCACCCCCTATTTCAGCCCTTTACGGGGGAAGATTCCAAAATCTTTTTTCATTGATGTTTTCTGCTTATAATCTACTTCCGTGACAAATTTCATCTTCACAGGGCAAGCAGTTTTTAAGTTTTTTTTTTTAAATTTTTACTAATGTTTCCAACCCCATTCCCATTAGGGATTAAATTTCCAACAACGACGAAACACGTATTTATTTATTTAGAACCCTTGTTTCGCAGACAGAAATTTCATAGAATTTCTTTACGCAGAAAATGTTTCACATAATATTTGGTTCTTGTAATTTTATGTCGAATATTATTGTTTCAAAGACTACTTACTTGAATGAAAGCTATTTCACAGAAACAAAATTCAATGAATTTCATGATCACATTTTTTTATTTAACAAACTAATCAAACAGCAGAATTATTTTTTAACGAAAATTGTTTGTCCGGTGTATTTTTCCATGGAATTTTATATTTCAGTGAAAATGCCCATGGCATACTTTTAAGATGGCAGAAATTAATATTCTATAAAAAAAAGCGTTTTAACATAAAATTAAAATTTGATCTTAAAAATCAACAAGTGTGCTAAAAACATTAGTGACAGAAACGAATCACTGTAAAACCGGCCCCACGTAGTCTTGTCTGCCCTACCCCTAGAGTGTAATTTAAGCCCGCGTAGGCGCGTAGGAGCGAGGCGGCCCGCGAGCTTAGGAGCAGGTATTATCCACCGTAGCTTCGGCTTGCTGGCCGGCCCTGCCAGCCAGCCTCAGCCGCGGTGGCGGGCGTTAAAACCATCTGCGACGATAAGTTCGCGTGGGATTGCCGAAGAAGATTGGTGACAGAAACCATGCCAGCTGCGTGTTGCATGCTCGCCTGCATACTGTATGCTTGCTTGCATTCTACTTGTTGCATGCTTGCTTGCATGCTGCATGTTGCATGCCGCATGCTTGCTGCACTCATGTTGCATGCTCGCCTGCATACTGCATGCTTGCTGCATTCATGTTGCATGCTCGCCTGCATACTGCATGCTTGCTTGCATTCTGCATACTGCATGCTCACCTGCATACTGCATGCTTGCTTGCATTATGCATGTTGCATGCTTGTTTACGTACTGCATGCATGCATGCTGCATTTTGCATGCTTGCTGCATGTATGCTGCATTTTGCATGCTTGCTGCATGCTTACTGCATGCTTGCTGTATGCTTGCTGCATGCTTGCTGTATGCTTGCTGCATTCATGGTGTATGCCCTTTTATTCCCATCGCCATTTGCCACCATTGCCGCTTCGCGGGGTTCTGTCGAGCGGGCCCGAATCCGTATGAAAAGTTTTGCTTGAGTAGAATTTACCCGCATTGTGACCGCGATGTTGTAATTTAATAGAAGGGAATTTTATTTTTTCAAACGTTTAGAAACTGTCACTCGATAAAATGTTTTTCTTGGTAACAAGTTTTATATTAACTACACAATATGAGGATAAAAAATATTTGATTTGTTATTCTATATCATGAATATCGAAACAAAGTTTTTTTGTAACAAAAATCATTCAAAGTAAGTATTCTGCGTATTGATTAATCTATGAAATGATAATACGAATAAAAAATTATGTGAAACGAAATTCCATGAAACTGTCGTCTATAAAACAACGTACAACCATTTATTTATGCTCAGAAAATTTAACATTAAATTTCAATCTTCTCACTTCAAAATTGACGGACTTCCCATATAAACTTTCAACCATTATTTCACCCTCTTAGATTTTCAAAAAATCTGATATACTTTCTTATTTATTTGTAACCAGAAGCTCGTAGGTATATGAAATTTCATACTTGTAACTTTCATAATGATGGTTTTCCATACAAACTCTGCAACCCCTTTTAAAAAAAAAAGTAGCCTACTACCTTTAGAGGGTATGCGGAACAGAGTGTAAAGTTCCGCACACCTCCATTGAAATGGAGGATCCTCCGACCAGACGGTTGTTGTGTCTGGCGGGCAACTGCCCAATAGTTGATATTCGGGCTGATGTATATGTTCAAATTGCACGGTAAACTTTGCTTGCGCGACGCAGGTTTTCGACGTAGCAGTTCGCTGCTAGTTGGATAGATGGCGTCGCGGTATTTTTTTTGCGATGTTGATTTGCTCCGTTGGTTTTTCTTGTGGTGGCATTGATGCCACTACACACGTATTCTCATACCTACCGAATACACACACAAAATTTCATGAAAATCCGTCAAGCCGTTTCGGAGGAGTTCGGTAACAAACACAAGTGACCTTAAAAAGAAATAAGATTTTTTATTTTCAGTACCTACTGTCAAATCAATAATTTTTAATCTTTAACTTATTCACTGATATCAATAGATTAACATAGTAGTTACAAAACAATTACAAAAATACCACAACTCAACTATGTAGTACCCGGTATTAATTTTGATTAAGTAGGTACTTATTGTAATGAACGAACACGAAGCAGACAAATCCAGTGAGAAATAATGAGATAAGATAGGGATTATAATAGTTAAAGGTCGACTTAATACAAATGAAGTGCTCTAATTTCCGCCATTTCCAAAGTGATTACCTAAAATTGATATGTCTTAATCCCTATGTTAAAATTAAATATAATTCACCATTGTAGCAATATTTCCGTTAACAATATTGCCATCCACCCTGACATCCACCCTCATCATCATCATCATCATATCAGCCGAAAGACGTCCACTGCTGGACATAGGCCTCCCCCAAGCGTCGCCACAACGACCGGTCCTGTGCGTCTTGCGTCCATCGACATCCACCCTGCTCTTGTCATGATGATGATCATACATCGGCAAGTTGCATGAATGCGAGTTCTATGCAGTCAGGAGCATCGCCGTACTTACACTTCCTTGTTAAATTGTTATTCGACCAATCTCCTCATCACTCTAAGTTATATCCAATTGTCTGCATGTCTGCATGAGCTTGTGCTGGGGTTTTAAAAACTGAGGGGCAAATTGCGTATTTTTAAGAAGCGTTCGTATTCGCATTGCCGCGCCTTCGCGAACTGTCAAGTTTTTGACATTTATTGTCGCCGAGACGATATGTGAATTTGAACGCTTTTTAAGTACGATTATAATTGGCCTTTTTTTTCATCTCAGAGTCAGTGATAAAAACAGTTCCGCTGTACCTGTTCTGTGTCTCCGAGTCAGGGCGACGTCTCGGTCCTCGACGGATCAAGCTAGAGGCGTCTTTATCAACACTTTCCATAAAAACCAAACCAAGTAAGGAAGTAATCATTTATTAAGCTAAAAGATTAGCTTGGGTTTCTTTTAGCCGTTGGTTCCGGTTGTCATTTATAGATCTTTAGCAGTCGTAACGGATTGTCATAAGCCTGAAAATCTAAGTCGTCTTGCCAAGAAGTACCGTGTTACCCAGTTAATGGGTTGTGGAGGTCTGGTAGGCAGCCCTCCTCGTAAAATACTGGTAGGTATTCAGCTGAATCCAGTTTGACTAGAAGCCGACCCCAATATACTTGGGAAAACGCAACGCAGATGATGTCGACTAGCTTAGGTTACTTCAGTGTTGTTACTAGCTGATTACTAAAAGTAATGGCTAGGTATAACTTTTCCTATGTAATGAGTAAGACTTGTCTTTCAAACTAGGAAAACCCAGTATCTTGAATAACAGTTTTCTTTAGAGGGATTGGCACAATTTTTACTAGTAGTTACGAGTCACCGTTAACTCGCACCAGGGCCCGATCTAGCTAGTTAACCGCTCCGGGCAAATATAATATTCGCCGCCCTTTACACTTAAACCTTAGTTATAAGTCATGAGCTTGCTATCAGTGTGTCCGAACATGAATTAGCGATATTCTAAATACTCAAATATAAACTATTTAGTGCAAATACACTATAAACTTGGGCCCAATACACTTCCCCGACACGGCAGCCATTTTGTTTTTAGGGTTTCGTGGTGGGGCTTGTGCGTCTCAATGATCTTGGAGCTTTGCCAGTAGAGTTACTCATGCCGGAAAGGTTCAAGTGAGAGACCAGACAAAGAGGGATACGAGAGGGGCACACCGTTCGGAGATTTGAGCAGTGCTCGGGTTTTCGGACGGTGTGCGTTTCATAGGAAGGAATCTTGCTCACTGTTCTCTGGTACGCGTCTGCTCATCAGACGTGACTGTAAGGGCAGTGAGCAAGCAAGAAGAGAGAGGAGAAGGGAGAAGATAGAGATCACACCCTTAAAAGGAACAAAATAAAATGAAAAAGACAAACGGTAAAAGATTATCCCAGGGTGGTATCAGCTGCTCAGCAGCTGGAGAATCCGCCACATCTCCTCTGGAGGCCCCATGCCCCTCGTATTCTGGGGGGGCAACCCTTGTCTTCCACTTGCCAGTGGCAACAAGAGCCAAGGACGCTCCCAATCTGAAGCGTCCTTTGAGGACCTAATAAATTTTAATTTTAATACGCCTGACAAGGTGTCGGGCGAGCGCAGCACGGAGGCTCCCTCCAAATTGTGGAGGAAGGGCTCACTTGAGCGTCACGGAGATGCGAGGTCAGACTCCGACTCTGCGTGTGGCGTCAGCTCAGCGAGCCCTGGACGCAAGGGAGTGATGGCAACTGCGGAGAACACAAAGTTCTTCCCCAAGCGGCCCAGAACGGAGGACGACCGCGGGTTGTCCTCCAACGGAGAGACGGCCTCGACCCGAAAAATTTCCACCAGTAGGCGGGGCAAGGGCCGAGAAGGAGGCAGGGGGAGGGGATTCGCCTCCCAGGGGGTTGAAAACTCGTCGAGAAGGGGCGCCACCTTGGAGCGACCGGTCGGAGGCGAAACCTCTCGGCATCTACGGGCGGTGAGCCGGACACCGGTGGCAGCTTCGATCTGGAGCGCAAGGCCAGGTTTGTGCAAGTCGTGGAGGCTGCCGTCCGAGTTGTGGCCTTGAAGAGGTCGCAAGCCTCTAAAAACAAGGCCATAAGCGCGGCGGCGGCCTCTATTTTGCGGCCGCATACCGGCCCATCGTGCTGCTCGATGAGGTGGGCAAGCTCTTTGAAAGAGTAATTGCAAACTGCTTCGTCAGGCACCTAACGAGGGTGGACCGGATTTGGCGGAAAACCAGTTCGGTTTCCGCACGGGCCGCTCGACGGTGGACGCAGTGGCGGTACCTTCATATAAGCCCAAAAGCCCGGCATGCCTTACTAAAATGCTCGATAGAGAATCAATATCAAACCCGAACTATTTAAAAGTTCGCGCGCTTAATTCTTATCAAAATAACACAAAGTATGCTACCTATGCCACATTACTACATAACTACACATCGCGATTGTTCGCGCGCAGAGTTTCGCATTTGCAGCGTCTACATATAGCTATCTCGCTTACACGTACCGGCTTTTACCGGGCTTTCAAATACTATCTCCGTCACTTTCGCACTTATAGCGATGTGCCGTATAACGAGTTCTAAACCTTGTGCGCCTACAAATCGATCAGTATTGAAGATTAAGCCGTACATGCGTATGAAGTAGCGCGCGTATGCGTGACCTTGTCACTTTGCCAACTCTGCAGTGTTGCCGTTTTAGCGACGTTGTGAGATCTTGGAGATTTTTAACGAGTTTGGGGACTTTTTTTAAGATTTAGCAACAATAAAAACTAGCGACTTTTTAAAATAACGAAATTAAATACTCAAGCAATATCTTAAAAATAAAAAATTTGCGACATCTAGCTAGATTTTTCATATACCTGGTGACTTTTTTTGCCTAAATGACAACACTGCAACTCTGCGTAAGTAGTTCTTGACACCGGAGTGCAACTCACTTCAGTTTTATTTGCTTGAGAGTTGAAAAGTTATGTTGTTAAAGTTTTTTGTGTGTTTTCTTAGATTTTCTCAGTGATACAATTGTTTTGGTGACTTACCTACAACAATGGAGGTAATTTTACCTTGTGAGGATTTAAAATGAGTTCAAGTTTTGATTGGCGAAGATAAGGTAAAACCTTTAACTTTTTTTCTTTTTGCTCAGAACCAGAACTTTTTGCTCAGAAAAAACAGTTAAATTCTTCATTAAAACCGACGCCTAATCTGTGTTTTTCTCAGACTAGTAAATCGCATAAACGAAAATTTAATAGATCAGTGTATAAAACTACTTGGATTGTTGGCTGTTCGCACACTAATAAGTTGTGTTCGTTTTGCTGCCTATTTTTTTTGAATGAAGATTCCGTTTGGAATACATCTGGTTATAATGATTTAAATAACATATCTGGCGCCATTAAAAGGCACGCAAATTCCTATAAACACCTGTGTGCAATGGTTTCTTTCGGTAATTTTGGTAAACAACGAATTGAGACATCTATATCAGTTTATGAGAAAATTGCGATGATACATACGAAGGTACCTACAGATTCAGTCGAAAACTGAACTTTCTTTTTTTGAAATCGGTTAAAATTTTATTGGGCTTGCCTTATTTTGAAACCCTAGGCACGCCACTGGGTGGACGCCATTATGCGCGTGAGTGCCCTCTCGACGGGGGATGCAGTGTCCCGCGGCGGGGTCGTGTTGACGGTGTCCCTTGACATCCACCAATGCCTTCAACACTCTATCCTGGAGTTGCATAAGGGAGGCACTCCGTTATCACCAGATGCCGAACTACCTCTGTCGTGTAGTCGAGGCTTACTTGACGGCCAGAGCCGTCATCTACCCCGGTCACCTGGGAGAATGGAGCCGGAAAGAAATGTCGTGCGGTGTTCCACAGGGTTCGGTTCTGGGGCGCTCCTGTGGAACATCGGTTATGAGTGGGTGCTGCGCGCCGACCTCCCTAGTGGCGTCAGCGTGGTCTACTACGCTGACGACACGCTGGTTCTAGCGCAAGGGGGGTCGCAACAGGCGGCAGCCGATGCTATGACACGTGGGGTTGCGATAGTCGTTGATAGGATAAATGATATTTATTTTGTAAATAGGTTAGAAGTAACTCTTTTACACGTCATCGGATCCGGCAGTTGGGTCTCGAGGTGGCCCTACACAAGTCCGAAGCCATGTGCTTTCATGGATCTCGGAACAGGCCACCATCGGGATCACAAATAACAGAAGGAGGGTTCACATCGGCGTCGGGTCGATGATGACTCTTACTGACTAAAACCCATCCGTGTTCCTCCTAATGCCCTTTGTGTTCTAGAGCCGCGGTGACTCTTTCAAACAGATTCCGCAACCCCGGCAGGCACTGGCCCTAGCGGGTCCCGTCTTCTATGCTGACAGCTCTTTGAGGCGCGCGTGGAACACAGCGCGCCGTCGACTTCTGGCGTCCGGCCCTGGTTCAATCCATGTTCCGGAGTGATGAGGTGTGGTCACCTCTTTCTGCGAAGCAGTAATGCTAGCGAAGGAGGAGGCCGAACGCGTGAGAGAGAGGGAAACCTCTCGCCCCAGCCGCCGCAACAGAAGAAGACGCCCCGGGCGTCAGGAATCGCAGGGCGATTCCCGGCCACCGTAGGCGCGGGCCTGCGGTCGTCGAGCATTGGGTGTCACAAACCGGGATCCTGGATACCGAAAATACCGAGATATCCGAAAAGAAGCCTTTACAATACCGGTATTGAATTTTTAAATACCGGGATTTACGATATTTTCAGTACTCTGAACGATGCAAATCGCAAATCCTCCCATGCGAGTGATGATTGGGACCAAGATATAGCCCATCAAAGGCAAGAAGAACGTTGATTATATTATTACTGCAAACTACAGAATATGATTGTTATTATTTGTAAATTGTGTGATCTAAGTAATTTCTTTCCCTTTAGGATTATACAGATTATTAAACCAAGAATGTTGATTACTTAATTCATTTTTTGTTTAATATGGCTTTTTTGATATTTTTATGTAGGTTGTAAACTAACCGTTGCAATGTTGCAATTTCGATAGGAGGGAGATACTCGTTTTCTTTAATTAACCAAAAATATTGTTATTTCGTGTTGCTCCGTGCAATGGTAATGGGGACGTAAGAATAAGCTGAGATGAAAAAAGATATAATAATTATAAGTCAGATATTTCTTGCATATTGGTTGAGTTGGTAGGTGTTGAAGTTTGTAAGAATTGGAGTTTGAAAATTATTTTTTTTACAATCACAAAAGTAGAAAGAATCTCGAGTAGGTAAGTAGATAAAATTAAAATATCAGGCAGCCCTATCGTGTGTTTACGTACCGCGCGGCTATAGGTAAATATTTCAAGGAGAGCCGAGTCACAATACTGGTAGCTATTTATACTGTGACCTCGGGCACATAGACTAGACTATGCGACGCTCTTGCAACGAGGGGTCGTGCCCTAGTCCCGAAGCGACGCAATGCCCTTACGATGCTAATTAGTGTGCGTTGCAGTAAAAACAATCATAGGTACAAAGAATACTGACTGGACCGAGTTGAGGCGGTGAGGATATGATTCCGTTGGCAAATTAACTCGTCGAGTGAATAGCTTGACAGTAGTCGCTCATTTTTTTGGCGTCATCAGCCCGATCATGTGGTAAGCAAAAACAAAATACGACAAAAGGCGCATTCAACCATCTACGTTTAATTTACCTAGGTACCAGTGATTTTTTATTACGTAGGTAAATCCATCCGCAAAAGCGAGTTTAGTGATAAAAACAATGTAATGATAACAGCAATAATCCCCGACATCGTCATTGGCATTATTCAGCGGGTAGTTACGCATACGCACTTCTGTTGAAATAGACTAATGGAAGTGAGATTCAATCATTCAACAAACTTAAACCACTGACCAAAGAGGAATTTTGGTTTTCTTTTTTCGTCTTTTTTGGCTGTCATTAATAACGTTGTAAATTTTATTTATGTGTATGTATGTATCTATGTATTTATGGTTGTATTTTTTTTTTCTGTCTCTGTTTTTTCTTTTCTATAATTTGCACCTGCCATATTTTCTCTGCACCACCCTAAGGTTGACTGGTAGAAAATGCCTAAGGCATTAAGTCCGCCTTTGTACAGTGTTTTTTTTACTTGTGCATAAAGTTTTAATAAATAAATAAATAAATAATATCTGTGCTCTATGTAAGTGAAGCCTCTATCCTACCCGCGAAAAATAAAGTAAATAAAAAGATTTTTGGATTGGGTTGAATTGAGTTTGTATTCCCATTTATTAAATAAAATTAATTTGACACAATCATAAAATACTTAGGCGTCCATGGATTTAATAAGGTTTATAACTGTATCGTGGACTAATTCCTTAGCGTTGATACCATACATGAAATCAATATGACTAAAGCTGCTCCAAGAAACCAGAAACCTGCTCACCGTCGTACCCACTAGTTCGTTGTACAGTCTATCAACATCTTCAACTTCCGCCAATGGGTCACTCGATGAATAATGAAGAAATACAGGAGCAGTAACTTTAGATAAATCATAAGACGGAGGAATGGTGGACCCATACTTAATATAATTAGCTAGTGAAGAACCCTGGTTGTAGCGACGGAAGCCTTTTTCCGCGATTCCTTGTCCATAGTGTGCGAGCTGTTTTACTGACACACCAGCCGGAGTGTGACCGAAGATCACGGGCATCATGGTCTGCAAACATGAATACTTACACATCGGAATTGTTAAACAGGATCCCAAATAACAACACCAAGTATTTAATAAACCAACTTAAATCGTCTATACTTGCCTTATTAAGTTGGGATTCATCCCATCCACCAATCAAAAACAAAATGTTACTGCAAATTGGCTGGAACACTACTTTATCATTGCATAACGCTTCGCCAGCCCATGTCATAATAATAGTGTTAGGCAAAAACTCACCGATACCGAACAAAGAGGCGAGGATCTAAAAAGTCAAGTAAAACAAATCAAACAAAGATTAGCAACACATAAGGGAATTATCTACCTACGCATGTAGGTATAGGTACTATTACTAAACTTACTTCAATATCATTAGAAAAAGGCGCCAAAGCATTCAATAGAAGGTTTTTGTTGTGTGCCATATAAGCTACTGGAGCCAGGGCATGCATTGAAATAATCTTGTCGTTATACGCTGGTTGCATGGATCCCATCACGAAGAAGGTCGTAGTACCCTGCGAGTGACCCACGTAGTGCAGTCTCTCTTGTCCTGACACCGTCAATGCGTAATCGATCATAGTGGGCAAGTCTATGTTTCCTATTTCATCATAAGAGAACTGCCAGAAAGTCGTGTCCAGTATAGCATTAGGGTTCAAAGTAACGTGCTTACGAGAGTAGTAGTTACCACGAGCGTTACCCATCCAGACATCGAATCCTTCCTCAGCAAGGATGTATGCTGGAAAAATAAGTGGTATTAATTAAGTAATTTCTTGTAGGTACCTACCTAAATTCAAACTTGTGAAGGTCTGAGTGTGAGAGCTTTGATTAGTAAATGTAGGTACGCTCTATTTTTAGGGTTCCAAACATCCGTAATAAACGGAACCCTTATAGGATCACTCAGGTGTCTGTCTGTCTGTCCGTCTGTCACAGCCAGTTTCGGACGGACCGATTCTGTTGAAATTTCGTATATATAAGGAATTCTGTGACCCAAATACAGACGTTTTACGTTAATCTATACTAATATTGTAAAGAAGAAAGATTTGTTTGTTTGTTTGTTTGAATTGAATAGGGTCTAAACTACTGGACTGATTTGAAAAATTCTTTTAGCATTGGATAGCTACATTATCAGGG
This sequence comes from Lacanobia wlatinum, assembly GCA_947578705.1. Taxonomy (NCBI): domain Eukaryota; kingdom Metazoa; phylum Arthropoda; class Insecta; order Lepidoptera; family Noctuidae; genus Lacanobia; species Lacanobia wlatinum. The sequence goes on from OX388039.1 coordinate 14,398,309, forward strand.
AGTAACATAGGCTATATATTATCCCCGTACTCCCACGGGAACGAGAACTACGCGGGTGAAACCGCGTGTCGTCCACTAGTAAAATAATAAATTTACAGCACACTAGCTCAAAAAATGCATTTACTGTAGCCTGTATACTATACAGGCTACGTAAATGCATTTTTTGCAATGTATACAGTGTATACATTGTCCAAAAGTTAAAAATTACGCACCATACAATGGAACGTGCGGTAAAGTAGATACTTACGTGCCGTGCGTATCCCTTACGGTTTTTTTTTTATTTCCTAAAAAAATATAAAAGGATTCCACCAAGGAGTTTCACAATACGAGATTAAGAAAAGTTCAAAAGCTAGGAGGTGAAATAAAGCACAGTATACTTTCCAATGCTTCCTTATATTTATCAATAATACTCAATTATTTCGTTTATTTTACAAATTACATTTTTAAATATATCTGCAAACAAAAAAGCAAAAAAAAAACATTTAAACATATAAAAAATAGTAGTCCGCCGGTGTCGCCAGTGGGAGGGTCCAAGCTACCGGTGGTTAGGGCTCCAGAGAAAGGAACCTCCTCACAATACGAGCCGTATCGAGGAGTACTACCTTCTGTATCAGGCCCTTTATCCAACCGCGTAACGCCAGCTTCGACAGATGGTCGTCGAATCTTTTGGCCATCAGGCCATTGGTCGTCACGACCATCGGCACAATAACAGCTGAGTCCACATTCCACATGTCGACAACCTCGTGTGCTAAGTCGAGATACTTGATTTGCTTCTCTTTCTCAGCCTTCACGAGGTTCTCGTCATGCGGGATGGTAACATCAATTATCATTGTGCGGCGCGCTAATCGGTCTATCACCACTATATCAGGCTTATTGGCAACAATAGTCTTATCAGTGATGATAGACCGATCCCAGTACAACGTAACATGGTCATTTTCGAGATGATAACTCATAAGATGGATAACTAGGTCGGGCACATACTTGTAATACGGTACCTCAGAATCCACAAGTTTGTATATCAAAGCAAGTTGCTGATGGATAATCCTGGCCACTTGGTTGTGCCTGTGCAAGTACTCGCTGTTAGCCAGAAGAGAACAACCAGAGATAATATGTCTGATGGACTCACCTGGACGGTGGTATGCCCGACACACGTCCACCGTCCCGTCCTTCGTAATATACCTCCAGTAGTTATTCATCAAGATAACTTCGTCCATAATCGCACAGACAAAACCTTCAGTTTCCCCGAAGAGATCACTGAAACGTAGCCAGGCCACGGACGCCGAAAAATCTACATCGCACCTATGAAGAGCCCGATAGAAGCGCCCGTGAAGTTCCTTGCCTTTCCATACCTCCTTGCGGTCATCTGTGGTAAGTATCACAGGTTTAAGCCAGTTCTCTTAATCCGTGGACAACGGAGTGAGTCCCTTGTCCATCAGCTTTTAGAAAATATTCTTTGAAGCTGCACATCTCGCGATTGTGGAGAGTCTTGGCGTTTAAAGTTTAAAAAGTCTCGACCTCCACACTTCCGCGAGATGTACAGTCTCATCACCGACGATCGTGGGTGATGCATCCGGTTTGCGGTCAACACTGTACGGACCCTCCTATCCAGGGCATCGAGTTCGGTTTGAGTCCATTTGAGTATGCCGAAAGAGTAAATTAGTACCGATATGACCCAACCGTCGAAAGCGCGCACCTTATTTCCGCCCCACAAAAGGCTATTCAAAAGCTTTTTCAGGCGGCCAAAGAAGCGCTCCTTCAACGATTGCTTCATGTCAGTATCATTAATGCCCAACGCTTCCGACATAACCAAATACTTATAGGTTTCGGTTGAGCTGAGGGATCTAACCTGTAGCAATACGAGAGTTGAATTCCCTCAGATTCCATAATCTCCCCTTTCTTTACATGCATGACTGCACATTTGTCCACACCAAATTCCATCCTGATTGCACTACTGAAGGTTTCAGTTACCTTCAGTAGCTCCATCAGTCGCGAATTGTTGGGGGCAAAGAGTTTCAGATCATCCATGTAAAGAAGGTGAGATTTGGCCTGAGCACCTCATCTCAACCGATAGCTTAGACCTGAATCCTCCAGCAATGTGCTTAGAGGATTCAGAGCCAGGCAAAACCAAAGCGGACTCAAATATTCCCCGTGTCGCCCTCAAATATTCCCCGTTTTCCATTGCCTCATACATGACTCAACGTAGGTGCGTAGAGTTGCATCTATTTTGTACAACTCCAACACTTTCATGAGCCATGTATGTGGCACAGAGTCGTAGGCCTTCTTGTAGTCTATCCAACATGTCGACAGATCCTTGCGGGATCGATGAACCTATTGGCTTATGGCCATGTCTATGAGGAGAAGCTTCTTAGTGCCACGGGAACCCTTCCTACATCCATTCTAATTGAGGTAGTTTCAATGTGCTCATTGATCTTCACTCTCAGGATGGATGTAAAAAGTTTATAGACCGTCGACAAACAATAGTACTCAATTACTTATTAAAAAATATATATTCAACTTTCCTTGGCGGGAGCATCGCGAATACCACAGATTAAAAATGACCGCCACATAAAACTAAAGCTCATTCATTTTATGTAGATAAGTACTTTAATTTCAACTAAATTAAATATGGTACATTCGAAAACTAATGCTTATTAATTTCAAGTATTTTGAAGATCAGACAAGTAAAATATCATCAAAGTAATAAAAGATAACAGTTAATAAGCTGAATAATCGAACCTCCTTGGAAGCGCTCTTGCACAATACGTTAATACTATCTAAAGAGAAAATGAGACAAAGATGAGACGACGATGTAGTTCTAATTTTAAATTTGCAAATTCGTGCCATTTTTATACTACAAAGCTGTTGCGACTTACCGACTAATATCAAAAAACAAGAAGTTTGTCTCATTGTACTGTTATCTCGCAAATATGTTGTAAAACGTTGTACTTATGATACAAGTGCAGATATTGGTTTTTACAAACTCATGACTATGGTAACACTAATATCATAAATAACTATTTTAGTATGGGGTTTTGGGGCCAAACTAGAGAAATAAAATTTAAGTTTTTCAAACTGTTTCGTGTGACATATCAAATGAAAGGTTTTAATTAATTTTTTTTCATAATTTTAAAAAAATCAGTTTAAAGTTATTCAAGAAAATCAAATTAAAAATTTAAAAAACCCCCGACAAAAAAAAACTTTAAATAGTAAAAAATAATTTCTATTGAACCTTTTAGTTTAATATAGGTACGATTCTTGGGGCCAAGCGTCTTCACCTCTGGAGATCGCAAATCTTTTGTAATTCTAAGTATAAGTATTATTAGTGGTCTCTCGACGCGATGACGCTTGGCCCAAATAATCATACCTATATTGAGCCGTTTGGGGTCGAAACATCATCATGGGTCATGGGGTCCGAGTGCGCGTCTCCTTTTTAAGGATATTTCTCGTCGACTGATCGACACTTTGCGTGACCAGAGGGCTGGCTCGTTCTTTGCTTAAAGAATTAGTATTGCCATTCAACGTGGCAATGCTGCCAGTCTTCTGGGCACGTTTCCGGATGACAGCGATGCGGAGGAATTCTTCGATGCCTGAGTGTATTTGTTTTTGTATATTCATATGTATATAGTTACGATTTATTGTTTAATGAAGGTTAAATTTATATTAAACTAAAACTTTTAATATTAATTATCTAATTTTTACTTTTTAAAGTCTTTTTTTATGGAGGTCTTTTTAAATTTTTTAATTTAACTATTATTTCATGCTTTTTAAACTTAATTTAAATTTCGTTACTTAATATTCCTCATTTACTTTAAATATAATGTCCATAATTCTACTAGTCAAGCCCTTTAATTTGGTACCCATATTGAGGGAGTTCTATTTTCATCAAACATAGGTATACACCACCAGAGAATGGGCAGCAGCGTTCTCTGTAAAACGCAACACCGTACACTGCGATCGCAAACCCGCCTGCCAAGCGTGGCGATTATGGCAAACCCCCCCTTTTGGTGGAGGCCTATGTCCAGCAGTGGACGTCTTTCGACTGATATGATGATGATGATGATGATAGGTATACACTCCCAAATAATTCACCTTTCAAACAAAAAAAAAACAAAATCAAAATCGGTTCATCCGTTCGGGAGCTACGATACCACAGACAGACACACATTTACAGACACGTCAAACTTATAACACCCCGTCGTTTTTATGTCGGGGGTTAATTAGACCAAAAATGACCATTCCCCCCTTGTCTCCGAAACTACTGAGCCTAAAATTTTGAAACAAAGCAAGCAATAGTTTTATACCCAAAAGATTACAGGAAATCCTATAAGAAGTCTGTAGTGTTGCAATAACATGTTAAAAAAATTAAATTAGTTCGGAACTCTTTGCATGCGAGTCCAATTCGCACTTGGCCAGCGTTTTTAGGGTTACGGACAAAAAACGGAACCCTTATAAGATCACTCGGGTGCCTGTCTGTCTGTCCATTTGTCACAGCCAGTTTTCTCCGGATCCACTGGACCGATTCTGTTGAAATTTGGTACACATATTATGGACTTCTATGACAAACACGAACATGTTACGTAAATTATTCAATTTTTAGTATGGGTGTCACTTTTGGGGTCAAATTAGAAAATTAAAAAAAAAAATTGAACAATTTCGTGTGACACATCAAATGATAGCTCACTTGTGGGTTTTAATTGTATTTTTATCATAATTTTGAAATAAATGTTTTTGAAGTTATTCAAGAAATTACACGAAAAATGACCATTATCCTATCCTTATCTTCGAAACTACTGAGCCTAAAATTTTGAAAATAAATGGAGATAACAGATCTTTACCTATAGATTACAGGAAAACGAAGAAGTCTTTAATGTTAAAATAACATGTTAAATAATAAGAAAAACCAACGGAGCAAATCTACATCGCAACAAAAAGAACCGCGACGCCATCTATCCAACTAGCAGCAAACTACTAGGTTGAAATATTGCATCGCGCAAGCAGAGTTTACCGTGGGATTTGAACATATAGGTACATCAGCAGTGGACGTCTTTTGGCTGATATGATGATGATCATAGATAGATACCTCATAAAAAATACGTAGTTAAGTTCTTCAAGTTCAAAATAATTACCTAAACCAGAGCCAGGACCCATCAAAACAAAGTCAGCAGAAGAACAAAGTAGACCATGCATCACGAAAATGACAGATCTATTCTGATTCGGAACATTGTTGGCGTCTCGTCCGTAAGGGATACGGTGCATTTGCAAAATATAGCCATCCGAGGTCGTCACATTGTGAACTTCAACCGGATAACGATACTTTCTGATCAGGTCAGGCTTAAATAATTAAAACATAAATAATTAATTACATGAATAAAGTTCAAATAGAAAATGAGTGTAATTTAAAGTACGGCTTGGATAGGTAATAGAAAAGAGGCTGGAAAGACCAATGTAAGGTTGAAAGGTCATGGATTATGTGAAGGATGATGGTAAGAAAAAGACGTGTCGTGCCGTCCCTAAATAAGTAGAGATCTTCCTGAACAAGAAGAAGACCTAAAGGATGAATGCATTGGCATATCTAGGGATTTTGTCTAGGGGGGGCCTGGCCCCCAACCTGTAGTGTGACAACATTTTCGTATCTCGATAGCGGAATCCGAAGTGAGTTTTAATTTAAGACCTTTATGTTGTTTGCAATACAGCTCACTTTGTGAGTTTTATCAATCAGGTAAAGCTCGATATCGAAATATTTATTTACAGAATAGACTAACTGAGATGCGACGCCCAATGATAATAGTTATTTATGAACAAGTGCGGTAAGTTGGTTTTTACAAACGAGTAGACGAATGTAAGCCCGAGACGAAGTCGAGGGTTTACCATAGTCACGAGTTTGTAAATACCAATATCCACACGTATCTCATATAACATTTTTCAACACATCTGCGAGAAAAACAGTAACATGAGACAAACTTTTTGTTTTTAGAAATCAGTCGGAAAGTCAATCTTTGCAATTTAAAAATGGCTCGAAAAACGACTCACAAACGTATTGAGCAAGGGCACTTCCAAGGAGGTTCGATCATTCAGCTTATTAACTGTTATTTTATCTTTTATTATTAAAATATTGGTATTCAGCTAAATCCGGTTTGATTGGAAGCCGACCCCAATATAGTTGGGTAAAGGCTAGGCAGACGATGATGATGATATCTTTTATTATTTTGCTGTTATTCTATTTTTAAAACTGAACTTCAAAATACTTTTAAATAAATAAGCATTAATAATATCAGATGTTCCATTTTAATTTAGTTGAGTATAAAGTACTTACCTACATAAAATGAATGAGCTTAAGTTTCATGTGGCGGTCATTTTTTAATCTGTGGTATTCGCGATTCTCCTGCCATGGAAAATTTAATATAATTTTGTTAATATTAATTGAGTATTATTGAAAAATATACGGAAGCATTAGAAAGCATACTGCGCTTTATTTCACCTCCTAGCTTCTGAACTTTTCTTATTCTCGTATTGTGAAACTCACGCTGACGCAGACGGAAGCGTTTTTACTCAGTACGTTTGTCTCACTAAAGAAAAATAAATGACTATTGTCTCATTTATTCTGTAGTTCTAAATACCATATGGCGCAGTAGGGTGTTTAGAACTACAGAATAGGAGGGGAGGGGGTTATGTTTTATCGAGTGTATGTATGTATATTTCTTTGGCACGCTCTGTAGCCTAAACAACACGAATCTAACGACATCTCTCAAGATAAAATCCAACAAGCCTTAACGGTGGCTACAGAGCGTTTCAAAGAAATATACATACATACAATAGACACATAACATTATCCTCCTCTTGGCGCAGTTGGGTAATTAGAACTACATCTATCTATCGTCTTATTTTTTCTTTGGTCTTAAAGTGAGACAAACGTATAGAGCAAAAGCGCTTCCGTCTGTGTCTGCGGAATTGTGGAATGAAGTGGATTTTTTAAATACAACGTGAAACAGAATAAACGCTCTTAAGGGTTCATTAACATATATATATATATATATATATATTTCAGACAAAAAAGTCCATATATAGGCAAGGTGGTTAGTAACAGAATTTTACTTATAACTAATGTTAGTAATTAAAAAGAAGAAACTAGACACCGTCTACCCCTGCACAGTAGGCTCACCGGCCCCGCAATACATGGAGTTCAGTGAACCTACTGAGCAGAACAGTATCGGTTCAGTAGGTTAACTGAACTCCATGTATTCATCATTGTACTCATCATTATAAACAACTTTGACTACAACACCAATTCGGAAATCGCGAAAAAAAAAACAGCTGTTCAGCAAGGCTCGGATACCGGTAAAATTTTGAAACCGTTATTATGTACTTGACGCAAAACCTTTACATTCGGTTTCGTTCTCGTATACCGGTTTTTTTAAACCGGTATTTGGAAGAGTATTTACATAAAGGTTTTTTTTTATTATACGGTTTAGACCAATAAAAACTGGTTAATACGGATGCACGATAAACAAACGTCGTGCGCTGTTCAGTTTTTATTCAGTAGTAAGAATTACGTTGATTTATGTCATTGCATCAATACCTAAGCTCCGCTGCAAAAACATAAAAAATGGGTAAGTATCTAACATTTTTTTGGTGAAATTAAGTTGATAATGACGATAAATAATAGGTAAACATAATATTACTTGTCACAGATCCTATGGACCAGTTAGATAGTCAGCCATTTTTGCCGCAGCCACTGAAGAAGAAAACTTTCAATATCTAGGTAAGTAATCACTTTCGTTCTGTATCCGACATTAAAACTCTCAAAATTAAAGTATAAATAGGTCACAAAACGTGTATATCAATCGTAATTATAGATAACTAGATACTGCCCACGACTTCGTCCGCGTGAAATTTCTTGTCCCCCCGACCCACCCCGTCGCATCGCATCACAACGCCTGCCCGTCATGGAATACAACCATTTCATGAAATGGTCGAACACTTCATGAAATGATCAATTGTAAGATCGGGCCACAACACATAGATACACACATCAAAAAAAAGTTTGCGATCACTAGCATAAGCTGTTATTTTTTTTTAAATTTAACTTTATCAAGAAAAATTCTTTGTTGTGTGTTTTCTTTAAATAGAAAAACCCTAAATGAAATGGAAAAAATAAAACTATTTATCATTAACTAAAATGTATTAATTAATAGAATGTAATTGTAACAGGAATTTGATAGAAAGAAAAAGACTGTTTAACCAAACTTAAACAACAATTTATTAATAAAAGGTTTATATTCAATATAATATAACTCCTTCCCTGGCTCGAATACATGCGGAGATCCTCCCGGGCATGCTGAGGATCAGATCAATTATCCAGCATTTCTTGAGGTAACCTGTCTCATTCTTGAATAGCGGCTTCCCTGAGCTCTGGCACTGTCTGGGCCTCCGGGGACGTGGCTGACGGTTTCAAATAGCTCGCTTAAGAGCATCCCACGCGTACTCTATTGGGTTTAAGTCAAGCGAGTTGGTAGGCCAGTCTAATCTTGTGATGTCGTATTCTTGGAGAGCAGCATTGACTCGTTGAGCTAGAGATGTGCGGGCGCATTATCATCGACCAGTACAAATTGGTGCCCATAGTTTACTCGGAATGGTCTGACAATTCCATCAATAGCAACTGCTTTATATGGACAGAGCCGTCATCTATCCCGGTCACCTGTGAGAGTGGAACTGGCGAGAGATGTCGTGCGGTGTTCCACAGGGTTCGGATCTGGGGCCGCTCCTGTGGGACATCGGCTACGACTGGGTGCTGCGCGCCGACCTCCCTAATGGCGTCAGCGTTGTCTGCTATGCTGACGACACGCTGGTCCTTGCGCAGGGGGGGTCGCAACAGGCGGCGGCTGACGCTATGACAGGGGTTGCGATAGTCGTTGAGAGGATCCGGCAGTTGGGTCTCAAAGTGGCCCTACACAAGTCCGACACCATGTGCTTTCATGGATCTCGGAACAGGCCACCATCGGGATCCCAAATAACGGTGGGAGGGGTTCACATCGGCGTCGGGTCGACGACGACGTACCTGGGTCTCGTCCTCGACAGCCGGTGGAACTTCGTCGAGCATTTCCGACGTTTGGCTCCCAGACTGGAGCAGGCTGGGGCTGCCTTCAAGCGGCTTCTGCCCAATCTAGGGGGCCCAAGCGCCTCCTGCCGGAGGCTGTAAGGGGGGGTCGTGCGGTCCATGGCCCTTTGTGGGGCGCCGGTGTGGGCGTCCACTTTGAGGAAGCGACCTGCCCGTTACCTCAACGCGTCCCAGAGGGTCATGACTATCCGGCTGGCCCGGGGATACCGCACGGTCTCTGGCGAGGCGGCGAGCCTCCTTGCCAGACTGCCGCAATGGGAACTGGAGGCGCGAGCCCTCGCGCTCATTTACGAATGGCGAGTGGAGGCGCAACGCCGGGGCGAGACTCCTCTGCCGCGGCAAATCGTAGCAAGGCGGACAGAGCTCCGGCAGGATCTCATGGCAGTATGGAGACAGCGACTCTCGCAACCCAGCGCTGGGCACGCCACAATCCAGGCGATAAGTCCCCTCTTTGAGGAGTGGCTAGAGCAGCGCCACGGCGTCCTCACCTTCTGCTTGACGCAGGTACTCACCGGACACGGTTGTTTCGGGAGATATCTGTTTCGGATTCGGCGGGAGGAAACGCCGATTCCGAAACAGTGTCAACACACAACAACAGTGAGGACACGATGGAGCATACGGTGGAGGTCTGCCCTGCTTGGGCGGAATGCCCAACCGTCCGCCGTGTCCTCGTCGAGGCGATCGGCGGCGGCGACCTCTCGCGTGCGGCCCTGGTTCAATCCATGGTCCGGAGCGAGGAGGCATGGGAAGCAGTCACCTCCTTCTGCGAAGCAGTAATGCTAGCAAAGGAGGAGGCCGAACGTGTGAGAGAGAGGAAAACGTCACGCCCCAATCACCGCAACAGATAAAGACATCCCGGGCGTCGGGAGTCGCAGGGCGATTCCCGGCCACCGTAGGCGCGGGCCTGCGGACGGCGAGCATTGGGTGGCTCGCCGTCCGATCAGAACCAGGCCCGGGTCGACGGTGCGCTGTGTTCCATGCGCGCCTCAAAGAGCTGTCAGCATAAAAGACGGGGCCCGCCAGGGCCAATGCCTGCTGGAGTTGCGGAATTTATTCGGAAGAGTCACCGCAGCCCTGGAACGCAAAGGACATTAGGAGGAACACGGATGGGTTTAAGTCGGTAAGAGTATGACACTCCCTTCTGCTTCACCCAGAGCGGGAGGAGTCATCTGACGATTTCCCATCCTTAAAAAAAAGAAAGGAGAGGAGTTATTATTATATTGAATATAAACCTAAGTCTTTTTCTTTCTATCAAATTTCTGTTACAATTATATTCTGATTAGTTACTCAAGTTTTGTTAATAAAAAAAGTTTTATTTTTTAATTTCAAACAGGATTTTTCTATTTAAAGAATACACACATAACAAAGGTTTTTTTCTTTAAAAAGTTAAATTTTAAAAAATATTACAGCTTATGTTAGTGATCGCAATCTTTTTTTGATGTGTGTATGTAGATGATTTAAGGCCCAGTTTTGACTGGCATTGGTGGTACCTATTTTTCTATGTGGTAACGAAAAACAATTTCAGTGTTTATTGAAATGAATGTGTTATTACTTTGTAACAGGTGAATCATGAAAAAGAAGAAAGGAATATTCTGATGATGAAGATCAATCCCGATCATTGCTAGCACCTAAAAAACGTATCATCAACACATCCAACACATATAAAATAAACACCCAAATTGTGAAAGAGGATGCAGAAAATAGTTCTGATAGTAAGGAAAACAAATCAGGCGAAGATATCAGAGCTAAACCAGGAGAAGAAACTACTTCGGATGTCAAACAATGTGTTTTATGTAATAATATTATTACGTAAAATGTATACCAAAATAATCCATAGTTCATAAGAAATGGAAATTTAATAAATATTCATTAAACAAATTAATAATAAACCCTAAAATAAACGTAATTGCAACTGCCTAATTTTTCACAATGCGATGAGTCAGCCGTTTTGTGAGTGAAAACGCAATATTTTGAGATAGGGCTCTTAAAACTACATTTCTAACTTTTTGGGAAAAAAATCCGATGTTTGAAATGCTGTATGTCGACACCTATTTAACCTATAGAAATATAATTTATGGTGAAACTGAAGCAAGTTTTGTCTATTTTAAAAATAAGTGGAGTTAATTTTTAGCTACAATGCACCGTTTAGAAGTTAAAATCAATACGGGTCACGCTCAACCCCCCCCCCCCTTTATACCCCTATGAATGAATAATAAACAATACCTACAAAAGAAATTGGAGCAAAGAGAACTATAGCAAACGACGCGACGAAGGAAAGATAATCCTACCGATTCTTGGGATCTTCCTTAGGGCACACGTCTAATGATGATGAATAATATAAAACATGACTCTCCATCGGGGTAGTCGGAAATTAAGACGACGGAGAAGTAAATGCGTGGTAAAGGTAGAGATTTAGCAGCAAGCCAGCTGAGCAAAACTACGCATATAAGATACGAGTATAGGATACCTATAGTATTCCTACTGTAGTAACTATGCTATAGGTACTCGTAGGTACTGCTTCTATAGTGCTCAGCACTTAGAAGCTGAGCACTATAGAAGCAATACTTACCTAGACGTAGGTTAACTCGGAGGAGGAAGGAGGACCAACATTTCGTTTTTGAACAAAGTTCTCACCACATCTAAGTTCGCATCTTCAAACACGTTATCTGAAAACCGCTTGTTGCTATTTTTCAACAGTTCCTGAACGTGTTCAGCTTGGGGAGAGCTCCTGGCTGCTGCCAGAGCCACACATGTGGCGATCACGACTAACGACGCTGCACGAAACATTGTTCACATGCAGCTGGGAACTACTCTTTGTGAAAAATAATGTTCCGCCTTTTATAACTTCTGTAGCATTAAGATTAAGAATTCGTTAAGCTTCGATAGCGATACAAAACAATCCCAAAATCTAGTAAATGCCATTATAAACTCGTTTAGGTGCATGTATATAGGTTCCTACCTAGAAATAAAAGTAAGTAGGTACAGTGTGCAACGAAAGGCAACCAACACTACATATTTTTTCTAAATTAAATAAACAGAACAATGTACTTACCTAAGTATTTATTTAGAATGACTACCTCGTAGATCTAGTGGTCGCATAATGAGGTCCTGGGTTCGATTTCCTATGTGACGCATTATTTTTGGATCAAGAATTTCCCAATTGTAGCTCGGAGACGGAGTGCACACTCCGATATTTTATGATTCTGTATAAATAGCTGGTTAGGTAAAAAAGACCCAAACTATGCTAGGTATAAAACGATAGGTAGGCTAGGTAAAAAGGCTAAAACTCAACATAGTTCAAAAACTAGCAGTAAGTAGATGTATCTCTCCCGAGCCCTACGCGGTAGACACACAGGCGTGATGATATGTAACATGAAATTCTAGAAAGCTTAGTTTTTAATCATTTTGTTTCTGCTGTTTAGATTGTGAATCAACAGCTGGTTTCTGAATAGATTGAAAATCATCAACGTCGTGTCTAAATTAAACGCTTGCCAAGTATTTAAATTTGCTGTTGATGCCTACCCCATGTCGGTAACAGTAGTAGACCGACATTTGACGATTGGTACCTAATGCAGTTCTAGAAATTGGTGCTATAACAAACTAAAAATATATTTTCATCATTTCGGAACTTCGGCTCGACTTTCTTTTTCTTTTTTTTAATAGGTATTTAAATAATTGCGGTTCTCTTGGGTTCTCTGCTTTAAAAAATTTAAAAACACTACATTTTCGCTCGACCGATGGGTTCAAAAACGTCAGTATCAACAATTTTTTCTTTCAAGTAGGTTGTTTGCATCCAAAGCCACAAACCGGAAAAAAATGCGAAAATGAAACAAATAATTAGATTTCTTGAAAAAGTGCCCGGCCTTTGCCCGGACTACCGATATTCAAAATCTCCGCATTTTCCCCACATCTTGCCAAACCCCAATAAATCCCCAATCAACTTGAGATTCCCTGCAGTTTGAGGAATTTCCCACACGTTGGCAACGCTGTCTTGAGTGTCAAGCGTTCGCCGCAGGGGTGCACGCCGTGTCCGCCGCCGCGTGCAACGGCGCGGGCGCCTCGGGGGCACCGCTACTTTGCACGCCCCACGTCTCCATAAACAACACCATACATTACCATATGTTTATGTTTGCGCGTATGATGATGCGGCCCGCTGCACGCGCCGCATCTCCGTAAACGGAAAAAAACGTCCGACGCCTCGTTCGACGCCACGCCGCACGCGAACTCGACGCCCCCCGTCTCCGTAAACGGGCACTAGAGTGAATAGCCTGACAGTAGTCGCTCACTTATATAAGCAAAACCAAAATACGACAAAGGGCGCATTCAACCATCAACGTTTATTGTCCCAGGGATTGTTTTATTAGGTATATCTATTTGGTGATAAAAACAATATGATGATTACAGCAATAATCCTTCACATTCGGTCGTTGGCTTTTTTCAGCGGATGGTTCCGCACTTCTGTTGAAATGGACTATTGGAAGTGAGATATTTAAGTAAGTATATGTATATCAAGGATGAATCTTTAAAAAAACAATGGTCACGACAAATATATACACAGAAGAATATCAGTAGACAATGAAACTCTGAAATATACATAAAAGTACATCTACCTTGGAAAACAAATTGGCTTCAGCAGGAAACAAAATGAACTGGAAGTAGAGCGAAGAGTACAAAATACTTGGAACAAGTACTGGTCCTTAAGAGAGATATTCAAAAGTAACATGCCAATAAATATCAAAACAAAAGTTTTATGTCATGCCTCCTACCTTGCCTAACCTACGCATTTCAAACTTGGAAATATACATCCACAATAAAAAGCAAAATCACTACGTGCCAACGCGGAATAGAACGAAGTATGCTCAATATTAAAAAATACAAAAAATTCGTCACACAAAAATCAGAGAAACCACCAAAGCGACGGATGCTCTAACTTACGCTAAAAAACTAAAATGGAAGTGGGCTGGACACGTAGCGAGGCTAAAAGACGAGAGATGGAATGAAAATAGCTGGTATCTGTTGGCCGCCAATAGCTCAAGATAGAGACAAATGGAGTTCTTTAGAGGAGGAGGCCTTCACCTTCACTTGAGGAGGGGTTCATGCAAACGAACAAATTTTCATATTTTAAATATTTAATTATTTTTTAACATAAGTGAACAATGTCTGAATAACGTAATTTATTTTCTTTTTCTTTAAACTATGTATGTAACTACTCAACTTTGCATGAAATTAAAGGTTTTTTATTTATTTATGTATATCAACAAACACTGACCAAACGGGATTTTTGGGTTCTTTCTTCGTCTTTTTTGGTAGTCATCTATACATACAATAAACAGTTTTTGTACATCAAAATGGAATTATTGTCTGTTTGGATGTGCAGGCATCATGTAAAAAGTACAAAAATAACTTAGATAAGTTTCATACGTTAAAATTGAATGTAACTAGAGGTATAACTTAGTTTTTGTTTCATCGCAAAGGGTTCACTCTTTCAAAAGATATTTTTATTTAAAGGTTTCGTTTAAAGCCTGGATTCCTAACCTGGGGGTAATGACCCCCGTAGGGGTAAATCGACTATTCTGTGGGGGTAACAAAGAAACTAATAATAAAGACATAATCTAATAAAATACGTAGCTATGTTGATTGTAAAAACATGAAATTATAGATCACCGCACAGTAAGTATGGCATCATGTGGCATCTCTTTCTAAAGTCGCATTGCAGCCATGATTTCAAAATCTAAATTATGATCTCAGCACCTTTGGCGAAGGGCTGGAGCCGAATATCCTGTTCTAGCGAACAGAGCTTTAAAAATGCTAATACCCTATGGAACCACCTATAGATGTAAGAGTGGGTTTTCAACTTTTGTTACACTGAAAACAAAGGCAAGAGGGCTAATTCAACTAATTTTCAAGCAACTTTCGCATTTTTCATACATTTTTTATAGACAGCGAAAGTAACGTTTGCATTCGCATGTCAGTATATGCGAATGCAAACGTTACTTTAAAATTAGTAGAATTGGCACTCGAAAACCTTCTCAATGTGGAACTTAAAATGGACTTAAGATGCGCTTTAAGTGAAACTAAACCTAACATAAAAAATTGCGAATGCAAAACGA
Source organism: Lacanobia wlatinum (assembly GCA_947578705.1). Classification (NCBI taxonomy): domain Eukaryota; kingdom Metazoa; phylum Arthropoda; class Insecta; order Lepidoptera; family Noctuidae; genus Lacanobia; species Lacanobia wlatinum. Next base: position 14,413,534 of record OX388039.1, read on the forward strand.
TACCAACGGTCACAAACAATTTTTATTATTCTTTGATTCTTCAATTTTTATTATTATTTTATTATTTGGATACCTATATACGTTAAAATTGTAAGACTGATGTGCAATTTCTGACTGATAAAGATATTTTTATTTGCTTACATTATTTGTACTGATACTTAACATTTTAAGGACGGGTTAAAATCAGTATTCCATATAGGTAACAGGGGTAACAATATTGAAAAGGTTAGGAACCAGTGGTTTAAAGTTTCCTTACGTGAAGCACGTACACGCAACGCCATCTATTGAGATTAAATAGTAATAGTTTAGAACTGTTTCGTGAATGAATGCGTAATATTATTTGTGAAACTCATAATACCAAAGGAAAAAAATTAACATTTAGTTATCTTATCATTTTATTTATCGCAACATGTGAGCTTCTAAGTTTGAACTTATATTTTGACAGTTCAACTACATTGTCGATAGATGGCGATGTACTGATGACGCGTTATTCGAATCACGGTATTAAGATTCTACGCTGATACATGACGTTGGTCCATGTCTGACAATTTGGATACCTATGCTATGTAGCTAATTAGAAGGGGATAACGATATGTTTGATCGAAAAAGAAAAAACTGGCCAAGTGCGAGTCGGACTCGCGTGCAAAGGGTTCCGAACGAATTTTTTTTGTGTTATGTTATTTTAAAACTACAGACTTCTAATAGGTTTTCCGGTAATCTTTAGGTAAAGATCTATTATCTCCATTTTTTTCAAAATTTTAGGCTCAGTGGTTTCGGAGATAGGAGGGGGGAATGGTCATTTTTCGTCTAATTTCTTGAATAACTTCTAAACTATTTATTTTAAAATTATGAAAAAAATATAATTAAAACCCTCACAGTAAGCCCTTTCATTTGATATGTCACACAATATTGTTCAAAAAACTTTTTTTTCAATGTTCTAGTTTGACCCCCAAAAGTGACCCTCATACTAAAAATGTAATGATTTACGTAACACGTCCGTGTTTGGGTCACAGAAGTCCATATGTGTACCCAATTTCAACAGAATCGGTCCAGTGGATCCGGAGAAAACTGGCTGAGACAGACAGACAGACAGACACCCGAGTGATCCTATAAGGGTTCCGTTTTTTTTTTCGGAACCCTAAAAAAGAGAAGTGATCGATGAATTTTACTGTGATTCGAATCGACATAATTAATCTATATCAGCCGCACGAGTTGATCTTCAAGGTTAAGCAACGCTTGCCGAGGTCGGTCTGTGGATGAATGGCCATTGTAACATTTTATTGTGATTCGAATCGACATAATTAATCTATATCAGCCGCACGAGTTGATCTTCAAGGTTAAGCAACGCTTGCCGAGGTCGGTCTGTGGATGAATGGCCATTGTAACATTTTACTGTGATTCGAATCGACATAATTAATCTATATCAGCCGCACGAGTTGATCTTCAAGGTTAAGCAACGCTTGCCGAGGTCGGTCTGTGGATGAATGGCCATTGTAACATTTTACTGTGATTCGAATCGACATAATTAATCTATATCAGCCGCACGAGTTGATCTTCAAGGTTAAGCAACGCTTGCCGAGGTCGGTCTGTGGATGGATGGCCATTGTAACATACCGAGATTCCTCCGTGCCTCGGAATATAAACAGCCCCACGGCTAAAATACAGATAAGAGTTGCACGGGTCGATCTCCAGGGTTAAGCAGCGCTTGCCAAGGTTGGTATGTGGATGGGTGACCATCTTAACATACCAGGTTTCCTCCGTGCCTCGGAAAGTACGTTAAGCTGTTGGTCCCGGCTGTCATTTAAAGATCTTTAGCAGTCGTTACGGATTGTCAGAAGCCAGTAAATCTGGCTCCAGTCTTGCCAAGAAGTACCGTGTTACCCAATTAATGGGTTGTGGAACTTGTGGAAGTCTGGTAGGCAGCCGCTCCACGTAAAATACTGGTATTCAGCTAAATCCGGTTTGACTGGAAGCCAACCCCAATTCAGATGGGAAAAGGTTTGGAGATGATGAGTTGCACGAGTCCATCTTCAAGGCTAAGCTACGCTTGTCGAGTTCGGTTTGTGGATGGGTGACCATTTTAACATACCAAGGTTCCTACGTGCCTCAGAATATAATAGCCGCTCGGTTCGATCTTCAAGTTTTGCCAAAAAGGTTTGTCAACGCTTGCCAAGGTCGGTCTGTGGATGGGTAACCAATTTAACATACCTACCGAGAAGAGATCTCTGGCAGTATTTACGGATTGTCAGAAGCCGAAAACCTGACACCTACAGTCTTGCCAAGAAGTATCGTGTTACCCAGTATTGTAGGGTTGTAGAAGTCTGGTAGGCAGCCGCTCCACGTAAAATACTGGAATTCATCTGAATCCGGTTTGACTGGAAGCTGACTCCAATATAGCTGAGAAAAGGCTAGGTAAATGATGCTTTATGGTAAAAATCTGAAATGATTTGCGAAAAATATTGAATCTACAGTTGGCAAAACTGGGCACAGATTACAAACGTAATTTTGTTTCAATTTCCTTTATCCACTAGGGAGACGGCCTAAGTGACAACCCGGACATTTAATTGAATTTAGGATTCCCAAAAAATAAATCAATTCATAATTATATTTTCGTCACACATTTACCTACCCTATTCATAGACGTCCTAAGAATCTGCATCATTGGTTATAAATAAATAAAATTAACCGCCATTCAATGAAAAGGCCAATAAAACGGCAGAGTTACTCTCTCAAGGACCGTCAGCCCCAATTGGGGTCAAATGTCTTTCAATTGTCTTGCGTGCTCGGTGCCTGACGGGCAGTTGGCTGCGACAATAATAATAACGTTTTACTTTTTTAATATATGCCTAACCTTTTCCCAAATATATTCGGATCAGCTTCCGATCAGCATGGCGAAGTCGCGGTATGTTAAATAATATGGTCACCTATCCACAGAGCGACCTAGGCAAGAGTTGGATAACCATGAAAATCGACCCGTGCCTCTGTTATTATTTAGCTACGAGCTCCTCATTCAATAAGTAATCATTTGTTAATTTAATACCAGAACTGTAGGGGAATTAGAACTGAGCTACACTCGTTGCTCGTAAACATCTTGGTATCCTCATACGACATCATAATATTTACAGAGACTTGGCTGATACCAGAAATAGCTAATTAATAGCGAGTTTGTTGACCCTTGTTACGCTGTGTGTCGTTGTGATCAGGATCGTGACGCTACGGGGAAGGGAGATAGGGGTGGGGTGCTCATTGCAATGCTGCGTGAGCTTCAATCAGCCTCACTTGATATTCTCAATAACCCACCTTATAATCCCTCGGCGTGTATAAAGCACCTCATGGTTGCACTGCCTTGCAAAAACGATAAACATAAGATACATGTCATCAGATACCGCCGGGGACCAGCTCCGATGTCTATACATCTCATTTTGACTTTCTACAGGACAACTAAAATGCACCTAATGTCATGAATGTGTACATCGTTGGTGATTATAATCCCGCTAATGTCACGTGGAACACGATAGCGGCGGGGCATGAGGTCTGTGTGGCATGTGTTTGTACACACCCTATCTATATGCTCGGAACTGACGCATCTCATGTCTTCACTGGATGCTCACCAATATAACAGCTCGCTTAATAGTGGAGGGAAGACCTTGGATCTGTTTATCTCGAACACTTGCTGTTCGACTGGCCACCTTAAAGATCTTTTATTACCAGTCGACCCTCATCACCCCCCTTTTGTTATAACCGCACCTGTTAGCATATCTACATAAATCATGAAAAGAAAACCAATTTAATAAATATAATTTCCGTAAAGCTAATTACGACCTCATCAACAAACACATGAAAGAGGTCAATTGGTCCGCGCTGTTCGACAATCTATCATCTAAAGTGGCTGTTGAGGCTTCCTATAGTATGTTGAGTCCACCCTGTAAGTGCTAGATCGCTTGACTTCCCAATCTAGTTTACGTCACAATTAGTTAAAAATTTTAAAAAGAAGCAACGACTTTGGACAAAGTAGAAAATATACAACAACGTCAAAGACTACAATAACTTCTCCGAATGTAAGTCTATCTTCAAACATATGTGTAAAACCTGTTATTCCAGTTATATTAACTTGGTTGAAAATAGTCTCTCTAGTGATATAAAGCATTTTTGGTCCTATATTTCTAACCGTAAAAGTAAATCAGGCATTTCGTCTATGATGCAGTACCAGAATGTCAAGTCTAGTGATCCTGATGATAGATAGATAAAACATTTATTCAGTACAACACAATAAGACACAACACAAAAGCATGATTATATAAATTATAGAACAGAAAAAGAAACAAGTCGATTAGAACATAAAGAACATAGGTAATACATTAAAAAAGAAAACGAGAACATAATGAAAGAATTGTGTTGTCACATGTTTTCGGATTTTTTCTTGTCCGTATTTGAGCCCGTGTCACCAACGCTCAACACGTGGGGTCCACCGCAGCAGTGCGCAGAGAATAGTAGCTTAATAAGTAATTTACATATCGATAAGTCAAAAATACTCAACGAGTTAAAACGGTTGGAGCCCTCTAAGGGGGCAGGACCCGACAGTCTTCTGGCTGCCCTTTTTAAGGCTACGGCTGATAATATTTGTGAGCCAATCTATATCCTTTTCAATAGATGTCTGCATGAAAGTGTGTTTCCGGTGGTGTGGAAGCAAGCTAACATTACTCCAGTGCATAAGGGTGGCTCGAGGCACGACGTCGAGCAATATAGACCCATCTTGATTCTGCCGGCCTTGTCAAAGCTTTTTGAAAGACTGGTTCACAACGAGATTTGCCCTCTTCTACATAATATTTTAATTCCTGATCAACATGGGTTTGTTAAGCGCCGATCTACCACATGTAAGCCGTTAATATTTGCTAATTACCTTTTTGAAAATATTGATAGGCGATTGCAAATAGATGCAGTCTACACTGACTTCAAAAAAGCTTTTGACAAGGTCAACCATGAGATTCTCTTGAGTCAAATTGCTTACAATGGAATACGCGGAAATTTGCGGTCGCAAAGGGTTGTTGTCAATGGTCATCGGTCTGTCTCTGTTAATGTTACTTCCGGAGTTCCACAGGGCTCTATTCTGGGACCACTATTATTAATTATTTATATTAACGATATTAAGAAATGTTTTAAAATTTCAAATTTTTTATGTACGCTGATGACTTGAAGGCGTTTCAAGTGATACGTACTATGGACGACTGCCAGTCATTTCAGGTGAACCTAAATAGACTAACAGCTTACTTTATTGACAATAAATTGCATCTTAGCATCCCCAAGTGTAACTATATGCACTTTACTAAAAATAATTTTGTCATCAATCTCAATTACAACCTTAACTGTATCCCCTTAAATAATATTTCTATAGTGAAGGATCTGGGTATTCTCTTTGATAGCAAACTGTCCTTGAACCATCATATCGAAGCCATAGTCAATAGTGCTTTTAAAATGTATGGATTTGTGATGAGATCGTCAACAGAATTTAATCGTACCTCAACATATCTGTATAAGTCACTCATTCGCTCTCAATTAGAATATGCGGTCCCCATTTGGAACCCCTTTTATCAAAAGTACGTAGCTGGAACAGAAAGGGTCCAACGCAAGTGCCTCCGTGCTATAAGTATACTACAGATGTTATGGGATTAGCTTATCACAAACCAACGTACTTCATGACATTGTTCACAATCATTTTGATGCCATTGATCTAACGAGTAAGCTGTGTTATTCTGTCCCCCAAACAGTTCATGTGCGTCAGGTTCGTGCACGTACTTTATTTGCGCTTAATTCTTATCGTACGAACTCTGGTTTAGGTACACTGCCCTATTCAAAGAATGTTGGGATCTTATAATTTAAATTTTATTGACATTAATATTTTTGCATGCTCGAAAAATAAATTTAAATCTAATGTTATATTTTTTTATCTCAATTGTAATCTGATTATTATTTATTTATTGCATAATTTCAGGGAATGAAATTGTTTTTGATTCGATTTGACTTTGTGACTTGACTTAAGATCCTATGTCCCCTAGCTGAGGCAGAGGGCGCCCACAGTAGACTTCCATCGCGAACGGTCTTGAGCTTTACGCTTCACCTCGCTCCATGTCATTCCGATGCTCGTCGCTTCTGCCAACACGGTGCGTCGCTAGGTTTGACGGGGACGACCACGTTTCCTTTTCCCTTGAGAATTCCAGTCCATAGCCTGTTTGGGAATGTGATCCCCTCCGGAGCGTGTGATCAATCCACCTCCACTTACGGCGCTTGATCTGGCGGTCGATCGGGCTCTCGTGGCATTTTTCTAACTGCTCTACGTTAGAGATGGTCTCAGGCCAGTAAATTCCGAGTATGCGACGAAGACATCGGTTGACAAAGACCTGGATTTGGCGTGAGATTTACTTTGTCACCTTCCACGTTTCACATCCGTAGAGCAGCACGGATTTGACATTAGACCCGAACATTTTGAGTTTAATTCTTCGGGTCAGTTTCCGTGACTGCCAAACAGGTCTTAGTTGCGCGAAGGTAGCTCGGGCTTTGGCAATCCGTGAAGTAATATCCTCTTCAGTCCCTCCAGTCTCCGACACGACGCTTCCGAGGTAGGTAAATTTGTGGACGGGTTCCACTGCCTCTGTGCCAATTAGCAGCGGTGTTGAATTCTTCACTCCTGTATGCATCTCCTTGACTTTGTAGTTCCAGCTTTTTAGTAACTTATTTATTTATTTCAAAATGTTTGTTAATTTTGGTAATGGTCGTCTAGAGGCAACCACTGTTCATAAATTTGTTTTATCTGTGGATTATGCAGTGGACTGCAACATTACCACTTAAAGTTTTGTTAATCTTGTGTATTATATATATGGTGTAGTTGTTTATTAACCCTTAATAAATAAAATAAAATAAAAGTAGAACTGTTAAACATAAAATGTAAAAAATAATCGGTGTTCTGTAATCTGTAATTGTCAGTGAAAATCAAAGAAACTGTGTTTCTTTTTGGGCTGGACGAAATTAAGAATCAACTTGATTCATCAGTTTCTTTGTTTCGTAGTTTGGAGACTACCTACCACCGTTCGTTCTATAGTCGGTTTTGTTGGTTTTGGTCTACCTCGAGGTAGGTATGTAAGTATGTACCAGGAGATTACTTGGGCTAATCGGCATTTCAACCGGAAGAGATGATAGAGTGCCCTGCATTAGGTACCCTCTTCCTATTTTCTTAATTTTGAGAGACATCAGGATACTCAAGATATTAACTTAAAGTAGATTTTATCTATGCAACAGATATTTTTCGACATCCTCGCGAAGGAATCGCGGGCACAGCTAGTTATAAATATGATGCTCTATGTACGAGAAAGTGAAGTGCTCTATCTTACCCGCGGAAAATAAGGTAGATAAATAACAAAAATTTTTGATTGGGTTGAGTTGAGTTTGTATTTCTATATTATATAAAATTAATTTAACATGATCATCAAATAATTAGGCATCCATGGATTTAATAAGGTTGATAACTAGATCGTAAACTAATTCCTTAGCGTTGATACCATACATGAAATCAATATGACTAAAGCTGCTCCAAGAAACCAGAAACCTGCTCACCGTCGTACCCACTAGTTCGTTGTACAGTCTATCAACATCTTCAACTTCCGCCAATGGGTCACTCGATGAATAATGAAGAAATACAGGAGCAGTAACTTTAGATAAATCATAAGACGGAGGAATGGTGGACCCATACTTAATATAATTAGCTAGTGAAGAACCCTGGTCGTAGCGACGGAAGCCTTTTTCCGCGATTCCTTGTCCATAGTGTGCGAGCTGTTTTACTGACACACCAGCCGGAGTGTGACCGAAGATCACGGGCATCATGGTCTGCAAACATGAATATTACACACTGAAATTATTAAACAGGATCCCAAATAACAACACTAAGTTAAACCAACTTGAATCGTCTACATATACTTGCCTCATTAAGTTGGGCTTCGTCCCATCCACCAACCAAAAACAAAATGTTACTGCAAATTGGCTGGAACACTACTTCATCACGGCATAAGGCTTCGCCAGCCCATGTCATAATAATAGTGTTAGGCAAAAACTCACCGATACCGACCAAAGAGGCGAGGATCTAAAAAGTCAAGTAAAACAAATCAAACAAAACCGGTCAAGAGCGAGTCGGACTCGCGTGCAAAAGGTTCCGAACGGTTTTTTTTTAACATGTTATTTTAACACTATAGACTTCTTATAGGTTTAATTTTAGTCTTAGTAGTTTCGGAGACAAGGGGTCATTTTTCATCTAATTTCTTGAATAACTTCAAATCCATTTATTTTAATACTATGAAAAAATATATAATTAAAACCCTCACACTAAGCCCTTTTATTTGATACTAGTGGACGTCACGCGGTTTCACCCGCGTAGTTCCCGTTCACGTGGGAGTATGGGGATAAAATATAGCCTATGTTACTCCCTGATAATGTAGCTATCCAATGCTAAAAGAATTTTTCAAATCGGTCCAGTAGTTTCGGAGCCTATTTATTTCAAACAAACAAACAAATCTTTCCTCTTTATAATATTAGTATAGATGTCACATGATATTGTTCAAAAACTTTTTATTTTAATTTTCTAGTTTGACCCCCAAAAGTGACCCTCATCCTAAAATTTCAATAATTTACGTAACACATCCGTGTTTGGGTCACAGAAGTCCATACGTATACCAAATTTCAACAGAATCGGTCAAAACTGGCTGTGACAGACGGACAGACAGACAGACAGACACCCGAGTGATCCTATAAGGGTTCCGATTTTTGTTCGGAACCCTAAAAATTAGCAACACATAAGAGAACTACCTACGCATGTAGGTACTGTAAATAAACTTACTTCAATATCATTAGAAAAAGGCGCCAAAGCATTCAATAGAAGGTTTTTGTTGTGTGCCATATAAGCTACTGGAGCCAGGGCATGCATTGAAATAATCTTGTCGTTATACGCTGGTTGCATGGATCCCATCACGAAGAAGGTCGTAGTACCCTGCGAGTGACCCACGTAGTGCAGTCTCTCTTGTCCAGACACCGCCAATGCGTAATCGATCATAGTGGGCAAGTCTATGTTTCCTATTTCATCATAAGAAAACTGCCAGAAAGTTGTGTCCAGTATAGCATCAGGGTTCAAAGTAACGTGCTTACGAGAGTAGTAGTTACCCCGGGCGTTACCCATCCAGACGTCGAATCCTTCCTCAGCAAGGATGTATGCTGGAAAAATAACTGGTATTAATTTCGAGTAAATTCATAGGTACTTGTGAGGTCTGACTGTGAGAGCTGTAATTAGTAAACATAAAAAGAACTTTTTCAGCACATTTGCTCAAAAAATGCATTTACGAAGCCTGTATACATTGTTCGAAACTTAATAATTACGCACCATACAAAAGAGCGTGCGGTAAAATAGGTACTCTCACCTAAGTACCTACTTAACCGTACACTCCATACAACGGAGCGTGCGGTAAAGTAAAGTAAGGTAGGTAAGGTACTAACGTGCCGTGCGTATCCTTTACGGACGCAGACGGAAGCGCTTTTGCTCAATACGTTTGTTTCACTAGAAAAAATGAGACGATGAATGAGTTGTAATTACCTGACTGCGCCAGGAGGAGGATTATGTTTTTTTCGAGTGTATGTACGTATGTATATTTACAACACACTTTCTCAAAAAAATGCATTTACGAAGCCTGTATGCATTGTTCGAAAGTTAAAAATTACGCGCCATACAATGGAACGTGCGGAAAAAAGGTACCCTCACCTAAGTACCTACTTTACCGCACGCTCCATACAACGGAGCGTGTGGTAAAGTAAGGTAAGATACTTACGTGCCGTGCGTATCATCCTTTACGGTTTTTTTTATTTCCTAAAAAAATATACAAGGAGTTTCACAATACGAGAATAAGAAAAGTTCGGAAGCTAGGAGGTGAAATAAAGCGCAGTATACATTCCAAAGCTTCCTTTTTTTTTCAATAATACTCAATTAATTTACTAACAAAATTATATTCAACTTTCCATGGTAGGAGAATAGCGAATACCACAAATTAAAAATGACCGCCACATAAAAGTAAAGCTCATTCATTTGAAGTAGGTAAGTACTTTAAATCCAACTAAATTAAAAATGGAAGATCTGAAAATCAATGCTTATTCATTTCAAGTATTTTGAAGTTCAGTTTTAAAAATATAATATCATCAAAATAATAAAAGACAACAGTTAATACGCTGAATGATCGAACCTCCATGGAAGCGCTCTTGCTCAATACGTTTGCCTCAATTTAATACTAAAGAGAAAATGAGACAAAGATGATACGACGATGCAGTACTAATTTTAAAATTGCACATTCGTGCCATTTTTATACTACACAGCTTGTTGCTACTTTCCGACTGATATCTAAAAACAACAAGTTTGTCTCATTACCTATCATACTGTTTTCTCGCAAATGTGTTGTAAAACGTTGTAAAATACACGTGCGGATATTGGTATTTACAAACTGGTAACTATGGTAAGCCCTCGACTTCGTCTAAGGCATACATTCGTCTACTCGTTTGTAAAAACCAACTTACAGCACTAATATCATAAACAACTGTTCTTTGGAACGCTCTGTAGCTTAAACGGCTTTATAGATTTTAGTTTGAGAGATATTGTTAGATTCGTCATGTTTAGACTACAGTAGTGCTATTCTGTAACAACATTTTCGTGTCTCGACAGCGGAATCCGAGGTGAGTATCAAATTCGTATAAACATAAGACCTTTATGTTGTGTGTAATAAAGCTCACTTTGTGAGCTTTGTCACTCAGGTGAATCTCGATATTGAAATAGTTATTTACAGAATAGACTAGCTGAGCGTGCCAAGGAAATATACATACATTCGATAAAGCATCCTGGCGCACTCGGGTATTTAGAACTGCAGAATAAATGAGACGATAGCAATCTTTTTTTTTCTTTAGTTTTTTTGTGCAAAAGCGCTTCCGTCTGTGTCTGCGTGAGTTTCACAATACGAGAATAAGAAAAGTTCAGAAGCTAGGAGGTGAATTAAAGCGCAGTATACTTTCCAATGCTTCTTTATATTTTTCAATAATACTCAATTTTTAACAAAATTATATTCAACTTTCTATTTCGGGAGAATCGCGAATACCACAGATTAAAAAACCAGTCAAGCGCGAGTCGAACTCGTGGGCCGAGGGTTCCATACCTACCCATTTTACCAATTAAGCTAGTCCTCTAAATTGTATGAGCACCCATACAACTCAGAGATCTTAATTGGTCAACTATGTATGAATGGAGACACCCTTTAATTTTCAACTTTTTAATTTTTTGGAATATTTCCTTTATTTGTGCTGTAAAACCTTGCTTTTTGCCAAATTTCGTGATTCTAGGTCAACGGGAACTACCATATAGGTTTTCAACCCAAAACCTACATATCGGGTACTTCCGGTTGACCTAGAATTGTCAATTTTGGTTAATAGCAAAGTATTCGCAAAGGTTTCGCGAAAATCTAAATTTGCCCATATCTTTTTATCGTGTTGACTTAGGACCTTGATTTTTATATAGGTACCTAAAACGAACTATAGACCTCAGTATCTGGTATAGTAATTTCAACTTGCTAGGTCCTGAGAAAATCGGTGGTGACACGCGGACAGACAGACGGAAAAGGGAGTGATCTTATAAGGGTTCCTTTTTGTCTTTTGAGGTGTTCCGTGCCTAAAAATGACCGCAACATAAAACTAAAGCTCATTCATCTTATGTAGGTAAGTACTTAGAATCATCATCTGCCTAGCCTTTTCCCAACTACATTGGGGTCGGCTTCCAGTCAAGCCGGATTTAGCTGAATACCAATATTTTACATGGAGCGGCTGCCTACCAGACCTCCACAACCCATTACCTGGGTAACGCGGTACTTCATGGCAAGACTGGAGTCAGGGGGGCTACTCCCTAACGAAATCCGTAGTTTCGGGCTTAGTTGCGGGCGGGCGTATTCTACTCCGTATCACCTACAGACTTACGATTAGACCCGAACCCGAACTGAGAATGAATGACAACACGATTTCACAGTAACTGCCAAATCATGTTATCATTAGTTCTCAGTGGTTAGGTGATACGGAGTAGAAAATGCCCGCCCGCAACTAAAGCCCGAAACTACGGATTTCGTTAGAGAGTAGCCCCCCCTATTCAGATTTAGGTAAGTACTTAGAATCAACTAAATTAAAAATAAAACATCCGAAATGACTAAAGCTTATTAATTTTAAGTATTTTAAAAAAAGAATATCAGCAAAATAATAAAAAATAACAGTTAATAAGCTGAATGATCGCACCTCCTTGGAAGGCTCTTGCTCAATACGTTTGTCTCAATTTAATACTAAAGAGAAAATGAGACGAAAGATGTCTTTCTAATTTTAAATTTGCAAATTCGAGCCATTTTAATATTGCAAAGATTGTTGCGACTTTCCGAATGATATCTAAAAACAAAAAGTTTGCCTCATTGTACTATTTTCTCGCAAATGTGTTGAACAATTTTATATGAAATACGTGCGGATATTACTATTACAACTAATATACAAACTCGTAACTATGGTAAACCAACTTACTGCACTTGTATCACAAATAACTTTTTTTTTCATTTAGATATCCCTATTGTGTATAATAATAACACGAAAAAGTCGTTTAGAAATCAAATTAATATGTACCTACTTACTCACAGACAGATTCCAAATTTCCCAAAAAAAATCGTAGTTACGTTTCTTCAAGTTATATTGAAATTATTACCTAAACCAGAGCCAGGACCCATCAAAACAAAGTCCGCAGAAGAACAAAGTACCCCATGCATCACGAAAATGACAGATTTATTCTGATTCGGAACATTGTTGGCGTCTCGTCCGTAAGGGATACGGTGCATTTGCAAAATATAGCCATCCGACGTCGTCACATTGTGAACTTCAACTGGATAACGATACTTTCTGATCAGGTCAGGCTGAAATAATTAAAACATAAATTATGAATAACATGAATGAAGTTCAAATAGAAAATGAATGCAATTTAAAGCTAGGTTTCGATAGGTAGGAGAGGCTGGAAAGACCAAAGTAGGGTTGAATGGTCATGGATTTTGTGAAGGATAATGGTAATAAAAAGACGTGTTGTGCTGTCCCTAAATAAGTAGAGATCGTCCTAAAGAAGAACATCTGAATGTGAATGATAATAAAGAATGCCTCTACGAGACATATTGGAGCAAAGAGAACGATAGCAAGACGACGCGATGAAAGAAAGATAATCCTGCCTTATACAACGTAGTCTTGAATGAATTATGAGTAAGATCGTACTATGACGCAAAGTTCTGAAAAAATCTAATAGGTAGGTAGTTTATGGAACATAAAGAGGTGTCGCGCTGACCCCAAATAAAGAAGGATCTTCCTTAGGGCTGACGTCTAATGATGATGAATAATAGAAAACATAACTCTCCATCGGGGTAGTCAGAAATTAAGACGACGGAGAAGAAAATGCATGGTAAAGGTAGACATTTAGCAGCAAGCCAGCTGAGCGAAAATACGCATACCTATCTACCCAAGTAGATGGAATGGATCTACGAGTATAGGATACCTACAGTATTCCTACTGTAGGTAGACACCTATGCTATAGGTACTCGTAGGTACTGCTTCTATAGTGCTCAGCTTCTAAGTGCTGACCACTATAGAAGCAATACTTACCTAGACGTAGGTAAACTCGGAGGAGGGAGGAGGAGGACCAACATTTCGTTTTTGAACACAGTTCTCACCACATCTAAGTTCGCATCTTCAAACACGTTATCTGAAAACCGCGTGTTAATATTTTTCAACAGTTCCTGAACGTGTTCAGCTTGAGGAGAGCTCCTGGCTGTTGCCAGAGCCACACATGTGGCTATCACGACTAACAACGCTGCACGAAACATTGTTCACATGCAGCTGGGAACTACTCTTTGTGAAAAATAATGTTCCGCCTTTTATAACTTCTGTAGAATTAAGATTAAGTATTCGTTAAGCTTTGATACCGATAAAATAATCCAAAAATCTAGTAAATGCCATTATAAAATTGTTAAGGTGCATGTTTATAGGTACCTACCTAGAAATAAAAGTAGGTAGGTACAGTCTGCAACGAAAGGTAACCAACACTAGATCATTTTTAGGGTTCCGTACCAATGGTAAAAAGGGAGCCCCCCTATGGTGTGACAAGTCTGTCTGTCTGTCACAGCTGGATATCTGAAGGACTAGTTATGTTGCGGAAAGGGAGAGAGAGATCTCGACCTCTCTCTCTGCCCGCAGCAGGCGCACCGGGCATCGGAGGGCTTACGCTGCCCTCTTCCGGCCCCCCTTATTGGGTCCAGGGGCGGCGGACTTGGGTCCGTGGCCCCCCATTCATCCAGACCCGAGGTGGCGGCGCGTGGTGTTCTCGTGCGCCCCTTTTTGACGTCGCGGGGGGAACCAAACACCTCACTCCCCCCACTGACCCGAGGTGGCCCGCAGAGGCGGGCCGGCACCAGCCGGGGATTATGGAAGTCTCATAAGTTTCCCGCGATCCCCGGCGTAGGTGAGAGATGGAACACCGGGGTGGTTTTAGTCAGTAAGAGTCTGACAGACCCCTCCGCCATGAGGATTTCCACCCGTTAAAAAAAAAAGGATCGGGCGGGGAGTAAACGGACACAGCAGACTTCACCAGATAGTGATCGGAACTACCCAGTGGTGAAGAAATCGACACCGAGTACCGGTCTAGATCTGTTGTCAGCAGAAGGTCCAAGCAATTAGCAGTGTGCGAATCAACATCCGGCAACCTCGTTGTCCCCTGGACCAGCTGGGTAAGATTCAACGCAAGAGCTAGCTTTCGCGTCTCACGTCCAGCATGGTCTGTGCACTGGTATGGGAAGAGCCACTCCTAATGGTGGGCGTTGAAGTCCCCCAGTAACACCAATTGGGCAGAAGGGTGCCGTTGCCGAGCTGCATCCGTCGCCTCACTTAGGTGTTGTGTGAGCCCAGTTGTCTCCAAATCACCGCTGTGCGAGCAGTAGACACAGGCGTAGGCAATTTTATTCAGGCCAGTGTCCACTAGAACCCATAGCGATGAGAACCTGGAGTCTTCAAAGTTGCGGAGACGCCGATAGCAGATATCGTCCCGGGCGGCCCGCGCGTAGTCTGAAGTGGTGCTCCAGGGTAAACCCTAGGTAAGATAAGTATGACACGTCTGACGGACATCCGATCTGCGTCCGACAGGAATAAGAGCGCTGGTTTCTCAGTCTCTAGGTGGTGATGGACTGCGGCGAGATTTGAGTGCAGACCTCTTAGAGAGCTGCACTTTGTGTGAGTAGGAGTGCTGCCGCTGTACAGCTTTTCTCTTTTTGTTCATGTTTTGAGTTAAGGTGGTTGAGGAGAAGGAAGTGAAATGAGGTGGAGAAGAACGTGCAAGAAACTCCACGGACACTCTTTTAAACCATGTGATGTGTTACAAAAATCTTCATACATTCACAGACTACATCCTTACTAATATTATAAATGCGAAAGTAACTCTGTCTGTCTGTCTGCCTATCGCGCTTTCACGCCAAAACTACTGAACCGATTTAAATGAAATTTGGTACAGAGATAGTCTAGAGACTGAGAAAGGACATAGGCTACTTTTTATCCAGGGAGTATGTTCCCTAGGGACCACGCGGGCGAATAGCCGCTGGCAGAAGCTAGTATAAAATACATTGCATTGCTCCAGCGACCGGCGCGGCGGCCAAAGCAGCGTAAATTGATCGTAATTCGCATTCAGTACTACGCCAGGTACCTACGCAGTTCACGCTTCCCTACAGATGCAATTAGAAAAACATTGTCTGAAGCGCATGTTTGACTTCACGTCAAAAATCTTCAGCAATTGAACCCGAAAGATCATGTGGAAGATTTACAAGAGGAATGTGTTCTCTTAAAACTTTTTTGAAATCGAATGGACTAAATATGAGCTTGAGACAGCTAAATCTCTATATAAAAAAGACACCTGAAAGAAGCATTTCCATACCCGAAAATTACATTACGCATATTTTTGTGTACTGCAGTGACAAACTGCAGTATAGAAAAATCATTTTCGGTTCTGAAAAGAGTTTAGAATTATCTTTGCTCACGGATTTGTGAAGAACGTTTAATTATTTTAAGTTAATAGTTTTAGTCCAGTCAAAATAGCATAAAATTTGGGTAAATCTTGGAATGGGAGATAATAAGCTGGAAAGTCGTATACACCTTCATTTTGGCGTTCTAATCGTTGTGTCAAAATTTTCATAAAATCTCGTGTCTTCGTCGTAAGTTGCCAAAGGTCACAAAAATCGGTTCTTCGCGATTATCTCGGTTTCTATAGCTGTAATGATGTTAACAGAAATGATCAAAATTGTAGAGTGTAAAATTTGTAACAATTTTAGGAACGAAAGCTTTTTTTCATGCGCTCTTTCGTATTTCAGATAGAGGGTGAAGAGCGCGCAGTGCTCAGTCATACTTCTTCTTCTTATCGTGTGGGCAGTAAGGTCTATCCCCACACACCCTAGTGTCAAAGTTTCTAAGCCGCCTCAAGGGCCTCTGACATGGTTTATTTGACGACCGTCATTTGGCGGCCGGGACCACCGGCATATACGTGCCTTCCGAAGCACGGAATCATCTTTTTATCAGACAATCAGGTGATCCAAAGCCTGCAATGTCCTAGCCAAACTGGAAAACAACTTTACATCTAAACTACTTTTCAGTCAAATTAGCGTTTCACCTCGGGATCCGCCCTCTATCTCAAAAACGGTTGAGCACATGAAATGTTCATAACAAAAATCCATTTCTTGTTTCTTTTTCATCCCGAGGTGAAACGCTAATTTGACTAAACTATTTAGCGATTCTCAATATTGAAGCCGATTTAACAAAATAACTAAGTAACGAAATCATCATTAATGACTTTATAATTTTTTACCAAACAAAAAAAATTTTGACGTTATTCAAAAATAATTAATCGTTTCTTTTCCTTGACTTCTGGGGCGGCGAAACTTATTGGCCCGGGCGCCAAATTTCAAAATACGCCCCAAAATTCTCCCCCGTACAGACAAATATCTGCGCCTCTTGAGCAAAATCCTGGATCCGCGTCTGAGTTATTGATGGAACAAAAACTTATAATTATAAATGGTTTTAAACTTGATGCCAAAAGAACAGTGTTCCTAGTTGTTGTAGTAACCAGATTATACGTGATAGTGTGAAGTTTTGGTTACGATCGGGAAAAAAACTCAATTTCACCCAAATGTCCGGGGTTTTTAAAGATTTTTTCCTGGGTCGGCAAATTATGTGATGGCAGCCCTACCTATAACCCTCTATGCGTGTCGCGGATTCGATTCCCGCTAGGAATAAATGGGCCTACAGATAGTTGTTCCGGGTCTGGCACTCTGGCTGTATGGGTATGTGACCTGAGCTCTTTGTAAAAAAATGATGTTTTTTTTTAGGGTTTTCACCATGATCCGTTATGTAATTGAGTTAGTATGCCTAAAGCAGACTAAATCTAAATCATATAATAGCTTCTGCCAGCGGTCTCGCCCGCGTTATTGCAGGGAACTATCCCAAGGATAAAGAGCTCCCAGAGTGAAAAGTAGCCTATTTGCTATTCCAAACTATAATCACACATTTCATTCAGATTGGTTCAGCCGCTCTGCGTGATTGATTACTCAATCACGCAGAGCAAATATCCATCCATTAAAAGAATTGATAGCTCAGTGAGTTCATTAATAATTTCATTAATAACTTGGTAGTTAACTGTAATTTAGTAAGAATAGGTTGAACATCAAAAGTTAGATTAGTCTATGGTAGGTTGAGCCAGTGTTTTATGTAGATGGGAAACTTCAACAGCCTTCCAGAAATTTGGTTGTGATACAAGTGTGTATGTAGCAGTCCACCCTAAACTGCTACATATCAGCTAGAATCTGTTGTATCAAATAATGGAGAATTATATACTTGGGTGGATCAATGGCAAAGTGAATTTCAACCAAATTAACGGTTTTAAGGCAAAAATACATTTACACTAACTTTATAATTTCCTACTTACTAAAACTTAATTCTTAATTTCTTTGTTTTACTACCTAAGCATTTATTATAATCCCTTTCTTATCTAATAATTCACACTAGATTTTCTTGCATATTGACAAAACCATTATCATGATTAGGATTAGGTTGGGATCTTTATAAGGCATTACATTGACATTATAATGATATGGAGTACCTAATAGATATAAAATGTAACAAAACTGATATTCAAATGTGTATTACAATTATTGTTAAGTACAAAAAATTATATTTCTCCATCACTTTATAAAAACATTTCAGTGTATACTAGACAAGAAAATAAAATGATTGTAAAGATAAATAAGCATTTAATATTTTGTTAAGGCATTCCAGTAACAGCATAATTACATGAGTTATCTTAAGCAGTGCTACAAATCATCATCATCAGAGTCAAGAGCGGCCCTCCTTCTGTCAAACTTCACAGTGCTGTTAGATTTGGGCATCTGTTGATTGAGAGACTCGAGGAGTTGAATGAGTTCTGGTTCTGTTATTTTATTACGAACCTGACCCATCTGGGCCATTCTACAGATCATATTTTCAACCATGGCACCCTTTTCTGGTCTACTGAGTTTGATTGTGTTCACTGCAAAGAAAAGCATAAAGATTATTATGATGACCCATCATGATAGGCAATATTAACTTCTGAATATGACATCATCTTCATATGACTAAATTGATAAATATTATGTTATTACGTCTTGCTCTGGCATCTTGACTAAGTGCTTGTGCAAGAATTGTGTGTTTAGCTTCCTCCATTTGCTGCATTCTTTCTTCCTGTTGTTTAGCATGATTGGGGTCGCCGGTTCCCTGAAATACATTAATTGAGTTTGAATAACATAAAAATGCCATTTAATTCTGATATTAAGGAATATAAAAATAATATTACATTCCAGAAATCGAAGCAGGTTGAGAGGTATCAAACTAAACATAACCTCTATCTATGATTCATACTCACCCCATGTTGAGCCTGTAGTTGAGCAAGCCGCTGTTGTCTAATTTTGTCTAATTCTGGGTCATCCATCTTAAACTTTAAATATGTTCACAAAAATACAAAATCTTTTATCAAGTCGATATATTTGTTGCTTTCGTTTTTGAGTTTGACATATTATACGCGATTTTGCGTTCCATTTCTTATAGCTTGAAAGATTTCGTGACTTCCAGCATGAAGTGTCAGCTTACTTCAACTCATGAACAAGGAACGAAACCCCTAAGAAAACCGAATAAAATAAAATGTGATAGGTACTAAGTACTTGTACCATTACCCATTAATTTAATTTGTAACTGTTTACCTACTTATCTTTTCTTTGTTTATTTTGTACTATAGCTAACCCATGCCCACTTCGTTCGGCAGTATTTTTCGGGTTAATATAGCCACTCACATATATCGTAGCTTTCTATCGGTAAAAGAATTTTTTAATCGGTTCAGTAGATCCAGAGATCCCCACAAAGACTACAATAGTATAGGTACTGGCTAGATCCCTACAACCTCACAAACTTTACCTCTTTATAATACCTATAAGTATAGGAAGTAGGTATAGATGACACTCACAGTTGTCAACAAATAAATGGCCCGTTTTGACAGCAGGATACAACATTCAACATTGCTTACAAGTATGAAAGAGACAGGAAAATAAATCTCTGTCGCACTTAGTGGTAAAGCGATCTTCTATCCCTCTCTACTCAGCTGTCAAATCGGACTTCTTAGATAACGTAACCTAAAAAAAACAAATACAGTAACAGTACCTACATTTTATCATTTTCACTTGTATCTCAGTTCATACGGCATTTTGAAATTATGAATAAATCATCAATAATGTCATCAATTAATCATTACTTAAATAAAACATTATTGTCTCCCTTGTCAACTTGAAAAATACATATCAGATTAGGCAAGCGCACCGACAATATTATGATACTTCCTTTATCTTTCACAATAATTATGGCCCTGGGAATAGAACCCATGTTTCGCAGCCGCGCTTCCGACCACTTGACCATGCAATTAATTATTTCTTTTTCAATAAGGGAGGTTTGAGATAGCCATTGGCGCAGCTATACTCAACCTGCGGCCCGCGAGCCGCATGTGGTCCGTCAAGCTTCCCCGCGTGGCGCTGTTGCCTAACACATTATGCTATATTTACTATTTTTTTATTGCTTTTAGTTAGAGTATCAATTTGTATGTATCTGTACTGTATGTACTGTACTGATTTACTCCTTGAAGATGTGCTGTGAGTTTATTCCTCACAAACTATGAACGTGAAAAAGTTGGCCTATGTCATAATGTGGAAACGGTCTGTCACAAATTCAAAAGTTCATGTAGATACTATTAAAATGTGTAGAATTTTATTTTTAACCCCCGGGGGAGGGAGTTTGACCGCTGTGTCTGTGTGTCTGTCTGTGGCACCGTAGCTCTTAAACGGGTGAACCAATTTGGATTCGGTTTTTTTTTTGAAAGCAGGTTTTTTAGCGGTGGTTCTTAGATAAGTTTTATCAAAATCGGTTGAGCCGTGTGAAGATCATCAGCTCTTTTCTAGTTGATGAAGGCCTTTAACCAAGGAATATAACCAGCTTTAAAGGGTCTGATCGATGCGAAATTTGGTATTCTGTTACTTCAATGACATTGCGAAAACATGGTTATATTGACCTGATGCTGTAGCATAACCTGAGGTCTGCAGAATACCCAACTCATCACTAAGTTACAGCAGACGTATCGTGTTTGAACTCACTGGAATGGTTTCAATGAACAGATTATATTTAGATCAGTAACCTTAACCTGGTGCTGAAGCATGTCCTGAAATCTGCAGGATACCCAACTCCTCACTTACTTACAACAGACCTTCCGTTTTCGTATTCATTTAAATGGCTGCAATGAATAGGTTATAAACAGATTGTGATCAGGATCTCATGATGAAGCAGAAAATTGAAATGAGTGAATACATGGGTGAGAGATGCAAAGCTACTTTCCAAGCTTGTAGGATTTTCAAGCTTAGGTATAGGATGTAGTGCCGTTTGGGTGAGTGAAGATCATATGTGGATGGATGGAGAGGGAGAGGAAGGCCAAAAAAAAGATGTAAGTATAGATTTTGTGAGGAGTAATATGAAAGAAAAGGGAGTTAGTGATAGCGTGACGGCTGACAGAACAGAATGGAAGTAAAAATCGTGTTGCACCGACTGCAAGTAACATGGGATAAGGGCAGGAAGATGATGAAATCATAGGTTTTTAGTAGTACCTATTAGGTAAATTAAGTTTAAAAAAGCATGAAATAATATTAAATTAAAAAAAACCCCCGACTAAAAATTAAACTTTAAAAAGTGAAAAAAATAATACGTATTAATCCTTTTCATTTACGTCGCACAAGCGTCATCGCGTCGGGGGACCGCTAATAATATGGAGGTACTTAGTGCGGTCTCCCGAGGCGAAGACTAGGCCTGGCCTAAAGAATCGTACCTTCACTTTTTAAAGTAATTTTTTAAGCGGGGTTTTTTTTTATTTTTAATTACTTTTTTTAGTGTAGGTTATTGCGGCCCCTCATGGCAATAGTAGAAGCGCAATGGGGCCCGGAGAGAAAAAAGGTTGAGTACGTCTGCATTGTTATAGGATTTTTTTCTAGGTTTGGGGGCCTGGCACCTAATCTGACATGCAATGCCCTCACACACACAACACATTCGTTGATCACGACCAAAAATGGAATTTTAGACCCGTCGTTACTCGTTATGCCGTTGCAGTCGCGGCCTAAAACTTTGGGGGCAAGGGGGGAGGGCATGTTAATAGTAGGTTTCGAATTATAATAATGATTCGAGAAAATCGGACTTCGGATTAGCTCAAGATCGATGGGTACTAATGGATAACATTCCACTCCTACAAAGGAGACCTTTACAAAAATGATGATGCCTCGTGTCAACAATACCTTTGAGCTTTTGCGGGAAAAACCTTGCAGGTTACGCTGGTGACTATTGCTGAATCAGAATAGCTTTAGCCTGAAGAAACTGGAAATGTATAAGCTAGCGAAGCGAGCATTAGCATCCCACCTCGGAATCTGGTTTAAATTATTTCTTTTTTACAGGAAGGGTAAGAGCCGCTCTTTACTATCCTTTTCTCCCTGTCCACGTCCTTGAATATTTGGATTGATTTGAAAAAGACACTAAAAGTGTATTTCTATCAAATACAAAAAGAAATAAGAATGTACGTCGAGAGTTCAATGATGCGACAGGGCTGTGATTTTGTGGCACTGAATGGAAGAGACAAATTCAAAATAATGGTTTTTTTGGAAGGTTTGTCAATTTTACGAGTGCGATTTGACGACCACCACGACCCCACTATGGGCACCTATCCTAATATCACCCCAAAAATCAGGAAAGTGTAATTTATTGCGATCTAAGATGTTTTAAATAACTGTGTATTATGTAGGTAGGTGATTCTTCATTTGATTGATTTGTGTGAAGTTAAAATCGGTCCCCAAACATCCGTGGTGGTGGTGGCCTCAGACGATTCTGGGGTGGGCACGGCCTACCCGCCTTCCCCCACTATACGCCTATGTAGCCGAGTTTCTGTTGGGGCGCGTACCGTAAAGATACTGCGTTGGAAAGCCTTCCACACGGTCAACCAAAGACTTGGTGAGGGCTGAAAGTCTCCCGCGAGAAGCACAGAACCGGTCGATGAGGCCCTCGAGAAAGGCGTCTACCAGTGGACGTCTTTCAGGTGGTTAGCCAGGTCAGCCAGCGTCAAAATAACTCAATCATAATTTTATAAATTACACAAATACAGGAAAGGAAAAATAAAGGTGACTAAGTAAAATTGTTTTATTTACTATTTACGTTACATTATCATGCCACTGGAGTGTTTGATATTCGATTTTCCCATGAGCATTGCAAAAGGCGAAAACAGCTAGTTTGTTTACCGCTACAGAAAGTCTTCCAAATGCTACAAACTCTGCAGGGCTGATGGTGGTAGTTTGGTCATAAATACATCGCACCATGTATGTTGCATGAAATCTCACAGGATCTCCTAAAATTTTAAGCAATAGATTATGAATATAAAGTTAAAATAATTTCCCGGTCAATTTAGACATCCGAGGGTACAATAATTCGCACCCAGCTCAAAATTGGTATGATTGTTCAAAACACTATCATAAATGAAATCTAAAAAGTCCTCATTGATCAGATACCTGGAAAAAAAAATACTCGGGGTCAAAGGTCACAAAAAGGAGTTTTCTCGATTTTCAGCAAAAAGGTAAGTTTTATCATAAAATTAGTTGAGACATATTGTAGATAAGATAATTATCTTTAAAAAACGTCCAAATACTTTTTTCCTAAGAGCCACCTTTACTGAGATAATTATAACGATTCAAAAAGTTGGACGAGTTGTAATCGTCATAATATGCACACGTTTCTTGAGGTAGTGTACTTAGCGCGTTTTAACATGGTTTCCCCGGTAGGCCTATTCCACGGATCTGTTGTGATTCTGTTTCTGATGATTATATCTCAGAAGCTCTTAGGAAAAAAATATCTAGACATTTTTATAGATACATTTTTATAGATAACTAGCTGACTCGGCAAACGTTGTTTTGCTATTCAAAAAAAGGTATGAGAATAGGTGGTAGGGTATTTTATCCCTACCACCTATTCTCATACCTAGCGAATATACACTCAACATTTCATGAAAATCTGTTGAGCCGTTTCGGAGGAGTTCGGTAACAAACACCGTGACACGAGATTTTTATATATTAGATTATATGATCTGAAATTTTGTCTGAACTTATTTTATGATAAAACTTACGCTTTTACTGAAAATCGCGAAAAACCCTTTTTGTGACCTTTGACCCCGAGTATGTTTTTTCCAGGTATCGAATCAATGAGGACATTTTAGATTTCATTTATGATAGTGTTTTGAACAATCCTTCCTATTTTGGACTGGGTGCGAATTATTGTACCTAGGAGTGAAGGTACAATAATTCGCACACATTTCTAGGTCTAATTTAAACGGACTATAAAGACCAAAAGAGGCTTCTGTTTAAAACTTTGACTGCCATGCCAGCTAGTGACTGTGATGTCTTGAAGGTTCATTCACATTGCTTGCAATATATTATTATGATCAGTGCCGGATTACCCATATAGCAAGAGTAGCAAATGCTACGGGCCCCGCGCATTGGCTTCCAAAAACACTTCTCTAAAAACCAACACCATGGCTCTGACTCACACGCGAGTCCTAAGTCCTACCATACTCTGCGACAGCCGTTTTACCGCATATGTGACACATATTTTCTCAATCTGCATGAGTCACTAATGTTTATTTTTGATGGCTTGCTGGTCGAGATGTTGATACTTTCGACGTCTACATGGATGTTCAAAATCGTGCACAAAAGTTTAAATTTGGTATTTTCGTTGTAAGGGTTCCGAACATCCGTAAAAAACCCTCATAGGATCTCTGGTGTCTGTCTGTCTGTCCGTCTGTCACAGCCAGTTTTCTCTGGATCTACTGGACCGATCCTGTTGAAATTTGTTATACATATGGATTTCTGTGACCCAAACACGGACGCGTTACGTAAATAAATATTTTTTTTAGTATGGGGGCCAAACTAGAAAATTAAAAAAAGTTTTTCAGACTTTATTGTGTGACATATCAAATGAAAGGGCTTATAGCCCAGTGGAAATTAACATTAAATTCGCAAAGCTGGATATAGTTCCGAATTTTATATGTTGTATGGAGTAGTTAGAAATGTTAGAATAGTGTGAATCCAAATTTGCAACTTCGAAAAACTTGTGCTCACTGCGTAACACGCGATAAACTGCGGAATTTTTGGACTTATTTCACTTTTTGCTCTAAAGTCAAAAACTATGCATTTTCGACCTTTAACATTCTGTAATCATATAAAGACACCTAAATTTGCACCAATCTAAGCCCAACCGCAGCAATGACCATTCCCCCTCTCTTATCTCCGAAACTAGTTAGCCTAAAATTTTGAAAAAAAAAATGCATATATTACACCTAAAGCAACAATCTAAGCCCAACCGCAGCAATGTCAAAGTCAAAGTCAAAGTCAAATGATTTATTTCAACTAGACCAATAAAGGCACTTTTGAACGTCAAATTAAAATAAAATAAAATATTATAGTGACTCTAGTCGTCCGTTCGCAAAAGGTAGATTCTTATGGAGAAGAACGGACAAGAAACTCCATAGTTACTCTTTTCAAAAAATAAGCTTTACAATATTTGCATACATTAATCAGTTGATTATATGTGAGGACGATGCTCCCAAAAAAACACTTATATACTACTAATAGGTACAATAAAGAAATGCCAGCAGAGGTAAAATTAATAAGTTTGCTAGTAAGGGAACATAATACTCACATACGTACAAATTTTTGCCACTATTGATTTATATGATCAGTGTGTGAGTTAAATTAAATACAAAAATCAGTAAATACACCTGTTTACATAGTAAATATTAATACAATAAACACAAACATATCAACCAGTTTCACTATGTCTACTACACCCTAGATTGTCCTATGGAGCAGGACTAGCATGTTTCCAAGCATTCTTATCTTGAATATAATCATCTAATTTGTAATATGCTTGTTCACAAAGTGTGTATTTTACACACGTTTTAAATTTTCTTTCATTTAATTCTAATATTTCAGAAGGAATTTTGTTGTAACATTTAATACAGTACCCCATGAAAGATGTTCGTACTTTGGATAATCTAAAAAATGGTTGATCTAGTTTATTTCTATTCCTAGTATTAAAATTATGTCTATCACTAATTTTGCTAAAGAGATGTCGATTTTTTCTTACATGCATAATATTTTCATAGATGAATTGACAAGGGACTGTCATAATATTAATCTTTTTAAAGAGTTCCCTAAGAGAATCGCGGCGACGAAGATTATAAATGGCTCTGACAGCACGCTTTTGTAGAATAAATATGGATTCAATGTCAGCAGCTCGACCCCACAGCAAAATACCATACGACATAATGCTGTGAAAGTAACTAAAATAGACCAAACGCGCGGTTTCTATATCTGTTAGCTGTCTTATCTTTCTAACAGCATAAGCGGCTGAGCTTAGCCGCGCCGCAAGAGATGTTATGTGAGGTCCCCATTGCAATTTCTCGTCTAAAGTGAATCCCAGGAAAACCGTCTGATCAATAAATTCCAGTTTTTGTCCATTCAATATGATGTCACATTCGTTACTTTTAACATTAGGTAAAAAAAATTTAATACATTTAGTTTTTTTTTCATTTAGTACTAAGTTGTTTGCCGTAAACCAATCTTGAACCTGGTGAATAGAGTAATTGACATCATCAAGGTTTTGTGACCGTCGGTCTATTTTAAATATCAATGATGTGTCATCAGCAAATAACACCATCTTTGGTTCATTTTGAATGACCATTCCCCCTCTCTTCTCCGAAAATAGTTAGCCTAAAATTTTGAAAACAAAAATGCAGATAATAGTTCTATACCTCAAGATTACAGGAAAACCTATAAGAAGTCTGTAGTGTTAAAATAACATGTTAAAAAATGAAATTGGTTCAGAACCCATTGCACGCGAGTCCAACTCGCACTAAGCCAGTTTTTATTTTACGAAGGTTTTAGGTTAAGGACCCCCTTAGCAAAATTTGCTACAGGCTCCGCTCTTGCCTAATCCGGCACTGATTATGATGACTATCAGATCTGATAGAGTCAGTATTATATTTACCAGGGTATAAAAGGTAGTCACAACCAAACTTTGATCCATTTGTTATATGATGTCTTTTTTCCCATAAATTCTTGAAACATCTGTATTTAATAGCATGTTTTCCTTCTACAACACTGGGATTTAAAACATCTATATTAACATTTTTCTTTTCTGTAACAATAAAGGTGATTCATTAATAATTATGAGGAATTATTGTCTGTTCTGTTATTTGCTAATTGATGAACCAAGAATACCTGTAGCTATGTAATGTTCAGTTGGCAAGTGCATTAGAACATGTGCTGGAGCTAGCTTTGGCAATTTATTTATTTCTTCTTGTAATAATGTTTGTTTGTCTAACTGAACATCTGAAAAAAAAACCAATTTCATCTTAGTTTAACAGCAGTTTCTTCTTATCTACCACCTGATAATCTAGCAAGTACTCTGTCAAGTATCTGTAATCTGCCGTTTTTGTGAATTTAAGCTTTATTGTACTAAATAGCAACATATATGGTCACAAGTTAATATTAAAATACTTTGATCTCAAATTTTCCCACACTTACAAAAAATAGTATCATGAAAATATACAAGGTGAATTTTAAAAGTGTGCCTTCATGGCCAAATCCGAAACAATGAGGAATATCGAAAAACACTGAAAGGAGTCTCAAGCCCAATTTTGATGAAAAGTAAAACTGTATTATTACACCACCTAAAGTTTAGCTAATAAGGATCAAATTTTGGTAAGTAATAACACATGTCAAACTAAAGGAAAGAGCTAATTTTAAACAGAACACTTTACTCACTCAAACTGATTTTTTTTATGACCATCAGTGATGCAGTTTTAGTTTTCATCAAAACTGGGCCAGAGAATCTACAACTGCATCATTTGTTTTTTTTTAAGTATCAGTTACGGTACAGGTAAGGTAGCTTTAGTCAGAAATTTTAAAACAAATTTGTTAAAATGAGAGCTTTCCTTTAGTTTGCCATGTGTTATACTTAACAGAATTTGATCTGTAGCTACGCTTCCGGATGGTGTCATAATACAGGGTGCGTTTTTTTTTTTCAAAATCAACCAGTTCAATTCCTAGATAGGAATAACGATTTTTTTAAAATCCAGTGAGGCAGTTTTAGTTTTCATCCTCGAGACTCCTTTCAGTGTTTTTAGATATTCCTCATAGTTTTGAATTTGGCCATGAGGCACACTTTAAAAATTCACCTGTATACATTCTGTCAAAAAAAATTAGCTAACAATTTTAACCAAACCTGTGTTATGTAAGCAACAGATTTGTTAATTTATGTTATGTTTTATACATCAATTTTATGATAAACTATACCCAACAGATTACAGTATTGTAATTTTATGGTGCTAGATTTGGGAGAGGGTTGCAAAAATTAGTTTGGCAGTACATGCTAATATTGTAAGACCGTAGTACCAGTAACTCCTTTGGACAGCAGCTTTTGCCTCTTCCCAGCAAGTATAATGTCTATTTTCTGTGACAACTGATCTATTTTCCGCTTCTTTAAAGCTTCAGTTTGTTCTGCTAAAACACTAACATTAAAACAATCATGTTAGCATTATATAAGCAACCAATGAATACTTTGGTAATATGAAAGTCTATAGCAAAATAGTATAAGTGAAATGCTGTTAATATGTCACATCCAAGTTTCAGACTTGGCAGTGTAGGTATTGTCTCTACCACTCACACATGTTTAACTAGCCATCATGTATAAAAGACTCATTCATTATAAAACTTGATGTGCCACATTAATGCCTTGGTACAGGAATTTACGGTCAGTGGGTAGCCTTAGGGGCGGATTTTTAGGAGTTGGAGTATATCCTTAGGGGCGCTATGAGAAGCAAAGAAAACGAAAAAAAATTTTTTTTGGTTAAAAAAATTTTTGGGACTTGAAAAATTTTTCAAAAATTTTTCAAAAAATTTTTTTTTTCGAATCGGTACCATGGCACTATGAAAAAAATACTTAGAAAAATTTCGCAACCAATTTCGAGGTAGCGCTCGCCGGCCGCTGCCGCGGCACCGCTCGCTTCGCTCGCTCGGCTCGCGCGTATTTGGTCACGGTTCTAACCTAACCTAACCTATGGATCCCTTACACATTGAGACAAAATTAGAAAAATTTCGCAACCAATTTCGAGGTAGCGCTCGCCGGCCGCTGCCGCTTTTTTAACCTAAATTTTTTTTTTTGTTTTCTTCACGGCTCATGGTGCCTATAAGCGTATGGCATCAACTACCAAAAAAACTTTTTTTGAAAAATTCTCTAAGTGTTTGCCTCTAACCGTACTCAAGGTGAAAAGTAAGGAGAAATTTTTTAAGTCCCAAAAATTTTTTTAACCAATTTTTTTTTTTTGTTTTCTGCACGGCTCATGGTGCCTATAAGCGTATGGTACCAATTTGAAAAAAAAAAAAAAATTTTTGAAAAATTTTCTAAGTCCCGCGCCATAGCGCCCCTAAGGCTACACTCCAACCGAATTTACTTTTGTTCCAGGTCTTTTATTATCAGCTTTTCTTCATCAGTAGGTTTTCTTGTAAAGTTTGGTAATTCAAACAACTCACAAATACCCTTTTCTACTAATAATGCCGCTTCTTCGGATGTCAAAGCCATTGGTAATCCTACAAATATCAAACATTACTGTAAAAACATCAAACCAAGTCAGTAAACTATTTTAAACAATAAAATAGGGTCGTTAGCACATACCTAAAAACTCATTTTGCCTAGGAAACGACGGTATGGAACCAATTAGTGCACCACATATTCGATGACTCGCTCGTAGAGTATACCAATCTAAGTTAAAAATTAACATTAGTATCGTAAAAGAATAAAATATAATGAAATGTATAAAACTTTTTATCCACCTTCAGAATTCCATACATAAGCAATGCCATTTTCAACGTAAAGTGATATCATTATTTGATTTTACTGTCGTCGAATTTTACAATATTAACCATGACACACCATAAAACGAAAAAATATTTCAAAACACATCGACATGTAACACTAAAAAATTATCGAACCAAGTATATTATTGTAGTCTTTTTATCGAACCGACATAATGTCGCAAGTTTCAAGTTTCAAGTTTGACGTTTTTTTTTTTTTTCTTTTGCTTCGTACAGTTTGTGCGGTGCATTTAGCCAATCAATCGTTTCAGGTTGACTATTTGTTTTTTTTGGAATTGAACGACCTATCTCAAGCAAAAAAACTATACATTTAAATATGGATGAAATTGTAACACATTCTGATGTTTTAAATTATTACATGAAAAATAGGAAGTTCTAGTTAAAATTTTAAACCAACTTACTAGGTTGGCAAAGAAGAGTGTAAAATAATAGGGGCGCCACTTTGCTGTTCCTATGCCAATCCAAATAGCATACCAACCTAGTCTTGATACTAGCTGTATTTTTGCTGGACATTTTATGTATTATTTATTTAAATCCGTAAGTATTGTTTAATTGAACAAGGACGCGTTCTCGTCATGCAACTGATTAAGTATTAGTTAGTATTAAGTACCTACCTAAAAATGAATATTTAGGATGTGTTTATGACATTTTTTAAGAAATTATAAAAATAAAACAACGTTTATAATGCAAATACATTATTATCTTGTCACACTCAAAGTAAAAAGTATCGAATTTTTAAATACTAAAAAATCAAGTCACTCAAATATCAAAATTAATCTAGATGCGCTTTATCAGAGTAATTCAGACAAAATGTAAACATAACCTATGTGCTCGATGTTTATTGTTCCAAACTTTCACTTATTCCGTATGCAAGCAATTCAAAATTGCTTTTATCCATTGATATTCCTTTTCCTACCTCAATACTTTCTTTACTTTGTACAAATAGTTTTCCTGTATATAAATGTATGGCCTCATTCATCACCTTAAATAATATTAAGCTGTAATTATTCGTCATTGTAATTTGCTCATCAATCATAAAAAAACCGATTCTATATATCCGTCCCATCGCAAATTCCGATAAAATAATTCACTTTTATTTTATTACCTATGTCGTTTCCCTACCTTTATTTTCTTCGAACCTAGTAAACCAAACGTGACTTTGGCTAAATGCGCAAACCGTGCGAAGCCAAAAAATGGGGAGACAACTGCCTTTTTATCCCGCTTGGTGGCGTCTAAGCGACTGTACTTTGCTTTGACATAAGAACTGTCAAATTCTAAATATACATTTTTGTAAACAAGACCAACCTTTTCTTTTTTTTTCAAGAATGCCTCAATGCAGTGCCTTAAATTGTAAAAACCGGGGAAGTTTATCTGGTCTCCAAAGACTTCCAACGCAGAAAGCAATGGGAAAGTGCTTTGCCGATTAAAAACTTCAGGGCAAGTGATACACAAGGTTATGTAGTTTGTACCTCAGAGAAAGTGATTATTTCGGAAGAAGTAATTATTCAGGTAAATGAAATGTGACTTATTTATTCTCCAAATGCATGTATCTTATTGCTCTAGTATAAATACGCTTTGGGGATAAATATTTCTTTGAATTAATGTTTTTTCGATAGCAGAAGTATTATGGCTTACTGGATAAAACATACTGGCAGTAATCCCGCATGATCTTAGTTCATGCCATTCTGGTGATGCACCTTGTGGCCGAGTACTTTGTTCCTTCATTCGCATCTTGAATTTTCTTTTCATCAACATCTTTGAGTAACAATTCTTTTAAGAGCTTGTTTTGTTGATGCTCATTACTATAATAATGATTCCATTCAACACCATATGGGTAAACAGGTTCATATAAACAATAAAGGCAAAGAGGTCTCACCATATCCAATAGGGATAATGCATGAAAGAAATATTTATTATCTATACAGTTTATCTAAAAATAAACAAAAATATAATACTAACAGTGAAAATAGAATCAAAATTGCTCTGAAAATAGAAAAAAACAACAAACGAGATATAATTATTTTAAACGAATATATCATGTCCCTCTCGCGAAAACGCTGTTTCATATGGCAGCTGTGTAGGCGTCATGGAATTGACGTCAAAGTTCACATCGGACTTCTCTTTCTCATTGTAATCTTTGAAGCTTTATAATTTCATCGCTGATGAAGGTATTTAAAAAAAATATTTCATGATTTTTTACTAGAGCTAATAAGTATTTTATTTTGCAAATAAAAAAATCGCATGCATATTCCCTATTGCCAAGTTCCGAACATAATCTTCATAATCATCCACTATGTCAGTTTCCTTGAGTGGGTCATAATTACAAGATTTAAATCTCTTGAAAGAAAATTTTCTTTGGCTGGTTAAACATCATCACTTGTTGAGTGCAAGCTTGATGTAGTCTTATTGACTTTTTGTTAACAATATCATGATCACCCAATAATAACACAGCTATATGCTTACAGCTTGTTACTGTGCCATAACCAGCAGCACATTCGCAGTGACATTCTTAAATGGACCTGTCTCGGCTAATTTTTGCATCTACCTCATTAGCAACTTTCTTCATGCTAGATTTGCAGAGTCCACGCAAATATGTGTAGGTGCCGTCGTCTGCGAAACGAGCAGTGACAAGGTGTCGGGATTCATAAAGAAGTTTGCCTTTTGGTTAAGTTTGGAATCTGTAAAGGAAATAAACGAATATTAATCTATCTGAACAAATACAATAACAGAACAATCTATGAGCATAAAGTACAGTCCTACAACATACATTTGAAAATACTCTTGGATTTCGTACTGACATAGGTTTGGAATAGGTGAATCAGCGTCACAGACATAATCAGTGTTGATGTCTTTGAAAGTTTCAGAAGGCGGACATACACAATATGAACTGTCTTCTTCAAAATCAAAGTGGACTCCAAAATTTTGATTTCGATCGTTTGCCTCCGATCTAGAGAAAGAAAAACATATAAGTTTGTTTTAACATAATAAGATAAAAAAGGAAGAAATATGAAAGATAACCTTAATGCTACAAATGCCTATCTCGCAAACAAATCGGCCTTTTTCCCAGCAGTCGACCCATTTTTTCGTCGAAGCTCAGTTCGAAGTTCACGTAAAGGTAACAGCGAGTAAATTTTAAAAGGTTAATTACAAAATAAACACAGAAAATCTCAACCACACACTTGGTAACAGACGTAAACAAAGTACAGTCGCTCGCAGCGCCATCTGCTCCTACCTTTTAGTACGGCTCCCTATTGAACGTGCGGAACGTGACCGTGACAGTTTTTCGTGCGTGCAGCCGGTGTTCATTGATTTATAAGACGTTATCATGTCAAAAACTGCCTTTTAATTCATAGAATATTATATCCATCACTTTTTTTGTAAATGTCTCATAAGGGGTAGCACCGTGTAATAAGTCCTATACTTCATCCACTTATCTATGTGGCACAGTACACTACTCCATTTTGTGCACCTATCACCTGTGAATTGTCAATTTGTCATTGTCAACCACTGACGTATAAATCATATGGACTTGGCATACCTACAAGAAAAACGTGCATACCTACACTTTATGGAGAGGATAAAATGGCGGCTAATAGGGCAGCCCTTAGCGATATTTCTCTACAATAACATCGATAAAAAATTGTGAGAATGTTTTCATATTGTCACGGGACAATATCAACGGGTATTTTTTACACACTTTTCTTAGCTTAACTTTTATATGACTAACAAAATAACTGGTAACAAATGTAAACAAATCTTAAGTTATTTTTTTGACCCACACTTCCCGGTTTTTGATAAAGCTAAAATTTTGCGTAGGTACATGTTTAGTTTGGATGACATTGCTGCCGATTCTCTTGTTCAATAACTAATCTAAAATTAGAGTATCTCTATCTTTTACTAAAAGGCAGTGCGAAAATACGGCTATAGCTATGAACCAAGTTAGAAATGTCAAACTAATTTATGAGTTTATGCCTTGCCCTTCACCATGTTTTTAGTCGACAGGTTTTTACGTGCACCAACATTAATTAATTTGTATTGAAATATTAGTTGAATTTAATTAAATTTGACAGCTCTAAATTACGTCTGTCTCTTTTTCGTTTTATAAGAGAGAAAAGATAGCAATAGCCTAAATTTAGTTTGTGCACAACAGAATCGACATCAATGCATGGTGAGCTAACTGCTAACTGAAGTCATTCTAAGGCCGTGGACACGAACTCAGCGGCGCGGCGGCGGCGCGACCAGCGACGCGTTCAAATGCATAGATTAGGGGTGGCCAACTTGATTAGACCCAAGATCGACTTTTTATTGACGAAACCCTGTACGGTCTACGAATTACATAGGTACTTCTTAAAACTACAGATGAAACGGTGGTGTAAAGACATTTATGTAGTATTTTTTATTTTATTAACATAACCTATTTAGTATTTACTTACATCGTGCGCAGTCTGTTATACGAACCTATTTACATTTTTTGTCTCGCCGCGATCGACCGGTTGGCCATCCCTGGCATAGATTTA
Source organism: Lacanobia wlatinum (assembly GCA_947578705.1). Classification (NCBI taxonomy): domain Eukaryota; kingdom Metazoa; phylum Arthropoda; class Insecta; order Lepidoptera; family Noctuidae; genus Lacanobia; species Lacanobia wlatinum. The sequence goes on from OX388039.1 coordinate 14,447,732, forward strand.
TATGGAACTCTTCACGAAGGCAGCAACGCGCGAGAAGCGTGGCGGCGGCGTACGAGCGGCAGTGTTATTCTAGAGCCTTTAGTTGTTAGGTAGACGTTCGAGACGGAGCGGAGGGAACAAATTCTAAGAAAACAAATGACGTCGCATCCGCAATGGGCTCCCGGTACGGACGTCTCCCAACCAACGCCTATCTTTTCTAACATGCCGATGATTTTGGGTTTAAATTAAAAGTCAACAATAATTATTTATAATTTATAATAAAGTAATATTAAACAAATTAATCTCATTCACTTCTGAACAATACAATTTTGTTCAGTTAATTTCTGATACTCTTTCAGTAGATTTCTTCCCATAATATTTGTAAAAAAAATCTTTGATAATATTACTATAATGAGCAATTTTTTTTCTCTGTCTTCTAACTTTCTCATTAAGTCTCTATCTTCATGTTCTGTTTTTGACATTTGTCCTTTAATTTTTTAATATTTTAATTGTGTGTACCTGAAACCAAATAAAATAAAAGTAAGCTTTAATAGATATTGAACACAAGCGAGAGATATCTCCCACCCAATCTTAATTCAGTTGATGAGATGTTATCATTGAGATCAAATTCGCAAATAATGATGACAGGAAAAACTGAAGCTAGTCATACCGGTAAATCTGGCGCAGCGGAGGTGCTTGTGACTAAACCTGGCGCAGCAGAGATGCTAGCGGCTAAACCTGGCGCAGCGGAGGTGCTAGCGGCCAAATCTGGCGCAGTGGAGGTGCTGGTGACTAAATCTGGCGTAGCGGATGTGCTAGAGGCTAAATCTATGCCACTCCTCTTTGAAATCTCTCCAGGTTGATATTGAATGGTAGGCACACAAACAGCTTTGATCTAAAAACCACTCTATTATTAACATAAATATTAACAAAAACAGAAAAGTAAATACTCAAAAGTTTTATGACACTTCAAAAACAGTAGGTGATCCCACAGCTTAAAATTCCAAAAAAATATTACCATATTAAGAGCACCACACCCAGATATTGATTGTGAGTTTGTCTGATTTTGGTCACTATCAATTAAAATGCCAGTCATATTTGATTGAATCACAGGCTGTAAAAAAGCAATAAAATTGTTAGTATTTTTGATGTTTCTTGATTTTATTAATCGGTTTATTTATTATTATAAAGCACCCCATTTAATTTGCAATTGGTGGGTTGAGAAGAGTCTCTTTTCATTCTCACTCGTTCTCTAGTTTAGTAGCTCTCGAGTGGTAATGAGCTAAATAATCATACATAAGCTCACTTCACATTAACCTCATCCAAATATTCATAGGGAGATTTTTACAGAATAGCACTGTTATTATACTATTTAAAAGTAAACTGTAAAGTACTTTTCAAAAAGCAGACTACTGGTGACATTTGTAACTAAACATTAATAAATTCCTTATAAAAGGAATACCATAAATGTACTTAGTAGTACAACAAATTAACACATATTCAGTCTTATTTTGGTAATTAATCTAAGGATCACACTCAAATACATTCTTAACATCACTCTTCGTGCCCATTAGGCAAGTGTTGCAATTGACGACATCACCATCATTTATCAGCCGCTACACAATCATGTCAGACAAATTTATAACAAGCAATGTTATTTACCAATAAGGTTCGTGAAGGTAGAAGTAGAAGGTAGTATCGTCAAGCAATGTTACTTTATTCAGTTTCCAGTTGAAACAAGATTCTTCAAAGTGAAGAGAACAATTATATATTGTTTTTGTTGACATCTTTAAATTTTCAACACCAATTGTTTCCAGCCAAATTTTTTTTCCTTTATTAGCAGGCAGCCCTGCAAATAAAACAAAAAACCAATAAAAAGCCATAATATAGCATTATCGATAAATATAAAAATGTCATGCATGCACTGCACTAGTGTATCCCTACAATAACAATAACAATAAAATGATTCGAAGTAGAAATACAATTATTACTGTTGATAATAAGGGCAAAAGGGAAATTATGAATACTATACTGTTGAAACTCTTCAACGAATGCAGAATCTTTTGTTTATTATCTAAATCCAAAGATATTTCAGCTGAAATTAAGTACATACTGGTGCAAAGTTATGTTCGGGTGATTTCCGCTTCATTTAATGCCACATCACATAATATTACAATTAGGCATCTTGCAATTGACGATTTCCACTATAAAACCAAGTTCAAACGTAATAACACAGCAAAATTACTTCAAAATTCACAAATTATATCCACAGCTCAAGAGTATTTGACAGTTGACGTACCTCAACTTGTTGTCAAACAGCGAGAGGATAAAATGGCGACCCGGCCGCAAATAGGTATTTAAATGACGCTAGGAATGAAGGGTTGCCATTATAGTAACTGTCAAAAACACTGTTATCCTTTTTCACTTAAGCAAAATTATTAAAGTTAAAAAGAGATGACAGTATTTTTATGATTTCGGTGTCGATATGCCACATATTTGTATAACTGTTTTTTCTATAGTCAAACATTTCAAGTCCATATGATTTATACGTCAGTGTTGTCAACCTTGTCAACAAATTGTCAAAGCTTTTGTTTGCTTGTCAAATGTCAAGTCAAGTCAATCAGCAATTCAGCACAGCAGTTGTGACTGTGAGTGGCTGAGAGCTTGAAAATCATAAAACGAATACTACGAAAGAAAATAACAATTGTTACGACTATCACATTAAATAAAACTTGAATTGATAGGAATTAACTAACTTCTTTTATTTAAGTTTCTTTACTTTCTTCATATTTTATTGTAATAAAACTTCTGTTAGTGACAAATGTCTCACAGTCTTCGTTGGTTATATAATTCTAAATAATGGCAAGCAGAAAAGTCATAGTTGGTATGTAAGGTTTTCATAATTTATTTGAGGTGTTTATGTGCACAGAAAAGGTATATCCACCACCTTTTCTGTCGAACCGTAAAGCCTGAAAGTAGATAGATAAATAACAGCCCACTGATCAAATCATTGCGCCGGTAGGAGGCTGAGCATTCAGTGTCCGCCATAGGCAACGATATAAATCGATACCCACTCGTCCTCTTCCACCTAACTTTAGCTCATGATCATAAGAGTATAGTAAGCTATTCTAACTATTACATTATAATTTGACCAAACTAGCTATACACCACAGCAGTGAAGTAGATTCAAACTTAATGACAGATTTTTAGACTTGAAGAATAATTTTTGTTGAGAAAATCTTTTCTTAACAAAAATATTCCTTTTTATTCTTTCATATGAGCTATGTTAGGTGCTAGATAATTGTGCAATAACGGTCATCAACCCACATACATTTATTGACTTTGATAGCAATGTTTTCATAATAAAGACAAAGCTATCCTGAATCTATCCTTTACATTCTTTACTTATAATGAAAAACGGTTTATAATTTACTAAAGTCACCAAAATCTAATAAGTCTGATTTGACAGCTGAGTAGAGAGGGATAGAAGATTGCTTTACCACTAAGTGCGAAAAAGATTTATTTTTGTCTCTTTCATACTTACTTGCAATGTAACTATGGTTGACCCGCGCAACTTCGTCTGCTCCGCTCTCCTATTGGTCTTAGCTTGATGATATATCCTATAGCCTTCCTCGATAAATGGGCTATCTAACACTGAAAGAATTTTTCAATTCGGACCAGTAGTTCCTGAGATTAGTGGGTTCAAACAAACAAACAAACGAAAAAACAAACTCTTCAGCTTTATATACTAGTATATAGATTGTTTGGGTATCTACGAAGGGAAATTAGGGAAAGGTCAATGTACTTTATCGCAAGTTTATCTGGTGCCTACCATAAAACATGGGTACCACAATCTAAGAGTATAGCTGTATGGCCTGTATGTACGGCTTGACAGGCTAGGAAAACTACACTGAATGAAATTTTGGTGTCTTATTTTCCAATAAAATCTACATACTTCATGAATTAAATACACTTAAAAAATATTTTTTGTGTGATAAAAACGAATGCAGTTATTTATTTAGGTACTAACTGAAAGTTACTTCATACCAAACAATATCCCTATGACTACATATAACATATTTTGCATATTAATGACTTTTATTTCAGGTGGCGGCACAGGCTTCATTGGAAGTCATTTAGGGGAACTTCTTACTTTAAAGGGCTACAATATTCTCAATGTCGCCCGCATGCCAGCCACCAATAACATATCCTGGACAATGCTGGAGCAGTCAGGCTTGCCAAAAAGGTCATTAGCTGTTGTCAATTGTGCAGGCCAACAATTTATGGACTTTACAAAATCCTGGACACCTGGGTAAGACATCACAATATAGTAACCAATTTAATTTTGGCATCAATCAAAAACCCTGCAGAACATTCAATTACATTAAAAAAACAAGATAAATCATTGGGCATCAAAAAAATAATCCACATTGCTGTCAATGACAAAAGTGTCCAGAAAACTGACAGCATATTTTACCCAGATATATAAGTGACTATTTAGTGGTCATAGTAAGAACCCTGCATCCAGAATGCCTGCAACAAGCTGTAAAAAAGACATGACATTCATTTTTTCCAGGTTTAAACAAAATGTCCAGAATTCCCGAGTATATACTACCAAAGCCTTGGCTAAAGCAATAAACCAAACCAATGACAAGCCAAAAGTTTACGTCGTGCTCACTGGCGTGGGAGCTTATGAACCTTCGGAGATCAACAAGTATGATGAAGGCAGTCCCACCACAGGCCATGACTTTTTCTCTAGACTCACTGTTGAGTGGGAAAAAGCTGCTCATGTAGATCCACCTGTAAGGCTTGTAAGTATATACCATAATAATATAAGATATAATTTTATTATAATATTGTTATAATAATAGCTCAAGTTGGGTTGGCAATGTCAGACTTTACATTAATCCTAACTATTTAATATTATAAATGCCAAGTGAATTTTAGTACAGACATGATGAGACCCTGAAGATGGTTATAGGCTACTTTAATTAGAGCGAAGCAAGTAGCAAATAAACCCAAGCAATGGAAAATGACATGTAAATTGCAAGTTCTTCTCTTACCCCGAATTCTGAATCAAGCATTTGATGTTAAGTATTTCTCAAACTTATTTAAAAAAAACGGTTGCAATATTTACATAAAAAGCCTTAATTGAACATTTATAAACCATAGATGAGAAAATATGACAATTACTGTACACTGAATTAGTATCGAATATCTCCCAACAGGTAATAATTCGTTCTGGAGCTGTGCTGGGTCGCTGGGGAGGTATGATCAAGAATATGTTCCTCCCGTTCTTCCTCGGGCTGGGCGGCCGCATTGGCAGCGGCAAGCAGTATCTGCCGTGGATCCACATAGACGACCTCACGCGACTCATACAATTTGCGATCGAAAATGAATCTGTCATCGGTGTGCTGAACGGGGTGGCGCCGCAAGTTATCACCAATGATGATTTTACTAATGTAAGTACGAGTATAAGTATTTATACACATTTATGTCCAAATGGATGAAATGAATTAGTTAGTTTTCTATTCAGTAACTTGTTCCAAGATTTGGCGTTCCGAGCCAGACATTAGATAGAAGCAAGCAAGCATGCAGCATGTAAGTGAGCATGCAACATACAACATGTAAGCAAGCATCCAGTATGCAAACGAGCATGCAACATGTAGCAAGCATGGTTTCTGTCAAGGCTCCGGGTGCTGCGAGGTAGGTACCGGCGGTCCCACGCGAACTTATCGTTGCAGATGGTTTTAACGCTCACCACCACCGGCGGCGGCGGCGGCGAGTGTTATAACACCTGGGCCCTGTTTAATAAAGCTGACAATTCGGCATATTTGTCGAATTATCAGCTTTATTAATTGCAACTTTTAACAGCTTTAGCAATTTTGTCATTTTTTTACATATTTGTCAAAAAATGTCAAAATTGTAGAATTGTCGCGTTTAGGCTGTTTCATAAAGATATGTCAAAACTCGACAGGTGAAATCTTGACTTTGTCATTTTAAAGCGCGCTTCATAAAACTCGACATATGTCAAAAAACGACGGTCAAATTAGTTCTGACAATTGTCGGATTGTCGTGACAATTTTGTCGATATATGATATATAATATCGTACATACTAATCTTGACTAATATTATAAACAAGAAAGATTTGATTTTTTGGTTTGTTTGTTGTTATTTAACTCAAAAACTTCTCGACCGATTTTAAAAATTATTTCACCATTAGTAAGCTAAATTATCAGGAAGTAACATCTAAACTAATATAATAAAGAGGAAAGATTAGATTTTTTGTTTGTTTGTTACGATTTAACTCAAAAACTTCTCGACCGATTTTAAAAGTTCCGGGAGAATACAGGAAGTAACATAGGCTATAAATTATTTAAAAAAAATAGAGATCCTTAAGAAAACTACAATAATATAACCCAAAGTAGCAAAATGTTGCCTATATTAATTATTATTTGGCGTGCGCTGAGAAAACTATTCATTACACATAAAAATAATGTACTAAATGATTAAAATACTCTTTATTTTTTATAAAAAAAGTCCCCGAGGTTATAATATCTAACTATTATGGTTAGGTCACAATGACCGCTTTTTGTTCAAATGAATTACTATTTTTTTTTACATATTTGTCATCTTTATGAAACAGCCTAAACGCGACAATTCTACAATTTTGTCATTTTTAGGGTTCCGAACAAAAAACGGAACCCTTATAGGATCACTCGGATGTCTGTCTGTCTGTCCGTCTGTCACAGCCAGTTTTCTCCGGATCCACTGGACCGATTCTGTTGAAATTTGGTACACATATGGACTTCTGTGACCCAAACACGAACGCGTTACGTAAATTATTAAATTTTTGGTAGGTATGTGGGTGGGTCACTTTTGGGGGTCAACTAGAAAAAAACAAAAAAAAGTTTTTTGAACAATATTGTGTGATATATATCCAATGAAAGGGCTTACTGTGAGCAAAGGCTGTGGGCTTTAATTATATTTTTTTCATAATTTTAAAATTAATGTTTTTGAAGTTATTCAAGAAATTAGACGAATAATAACCATACAAAATTTTAGGCTCAGTAGTTTCGGAGATAAGGGGGGGGGGGCCTTATCTCCGAAACTACTGAGCCTAAAATTTTGAAAAAAAAATGGAAATAATAGACCTTACCTATAGATTACAGGAAAACCTATAAGAAGTCTATATATAGTGTTAAAATAAAATTTAATGAAAAATTAATTTCGTTCGGAACCCTTTGCACGCGAGTCCGACTCGCACTTGGCCAGTTTTTTGACATATATGTCGAATTGTCAGCTTTATCAAACATGGCCCTGGGCTTAAATTTCACTTTAGTCAAGACTACCTAGTCTGTTTTACAGCGGTTCGTTTCTGTCACTTAATCTTATAGCACAGCATAATTATTGACTTTTTAAGACCATGATTTAATTTTAATTTAACATAAAAAATCCTATTTAATAGAAATGGCAATATGCCTATTAAAATTATTCCAAACAAATTCGGACATTTAAAACAATAATATTAAATAATAATATTAAGTAATTTTTATGCCTTATAAATATTCGTTCAAAGAAGATTATGCCAAGTGTGTTTATACCAAATAAATTTCGGAGCATCAAGATTTTGCCAGATAGAGAGAATCCAGCAGTAGGTGAAACCGTAGAAGAATTCTCCTTTATGGATTTCGTTTATTAGAGGATGATTTATATTAGACCAGGCCGTGCCCGGGGCGTGCCGTGTACCTATATACATTATGAAGCATAAACTGTTTATATTACAACGTGCATGATCCGTGTCCCTTACGGGCCCGGACGACGTTCGTCTACACTACGCTTACAACTGCTTCATACAAAATGTACCTATGTAACGTTTCAAATCCGTGCCCCGTCCGGGCCACGAACACAGCACGCCCCGGGCATGGCCCGGTCTAATATAAATCATCCCTAAGTTATTACAACAATCTTTAGGTATTTTAAACAGTAGGTTTTTTTGCAGTACTTATCTCGAAAATACTTAGAATATTTTTTTTTTCAGGATTGAAAATATTTATTTAGATATGAACTAGGTACAGCATTAAAGTACTAAATAAATTTAGATATTAAGTACTAACATCTGCCAGCGGCTTTGCCCGCGTGGTCCCTAGGGAACATACTCCCGGGATAAAAAGTAGCCTATGTCCTTTCTCAGACTATCTGTGTACCAAATTTCATTTAAATCGGTTCAGTAGATTTGGCGTGAAAGCGCGACAGACAGACAGACAGAGTTACTTTCGCATTTATAATATTAGTACGGAATATATTAGTAAGGAATAAGGATAATATGTAACGATTTTTACATTTTTATTGAAATAAAATTCAATGGAAAAACACACCAAACAAACAATATTCGCTAAAAAATAATTCTTCTGTTTGAAAAGTTTGTTCAATAATAAAATGTGATTTAAAGTTCATTGAATTGTGTTTCTGTGAAATACACACATCAAAAAAAGTTTGTGATCACTAGCATAAGCTGATATACTATTTTTTTAAATTTAACTTTATCAAGAAAAAATCTTTGTTGTGTGTTTTCTTTAAATAGAAAAACCCTGTTTGAAATTAAAAAACAAAACTATTTTTTACTAACAAAAATTGAGTAATTGATCAGAATGTAATTGTAATAGGAATTTGATAGAAAGCTAAAGACTGTTTAACCAAACTTAAACAACAATTTATTATATAAAGGTTTATATTCAATATAATATAACTCCTCCCCTGGCTCGAGCACATGCGGAGATCCTCCCGGGCATGCTGAGGATCAAGTTATCCAGCATTTCTTGGGGTAATCTGTCCCATTCTTGAATAGCGGCTTCCCTGAGCTCTGGCACTGTCTGGGGACGTGGCTGACGGTTCCAAATGGCTCGCTTAAGAGCATCCCACGCGTTATAGCAACTCTGTGTGCTATTTCTAAAGTTACTATTCTTGCTCGTAAAACTTCTGATAATACTCTTGGCATTTTTTCAATTACAACTTTCAGCGAAAAGGTATTTTAAATCCGTTAAAATTGACTAAATCAGAATTCTGAATGAGCGTAAGCTAGGACTGAAAGCCTTTTTATATCGAAAAACAATTGAAATGTTTTATTGTTTTATAATCTAATTTTATATTTTTAAATAAAGTATCTAAAAAGAAGAAGAAATCATAATATAATCTAACCGTAACAAAAAAGCTTTCGATTTTTCAAAGTGATCGCATACTTTTTTTTTACGTGTTATGTTTCATTTGTTGAAACAATAATATTCGACATAAAATTACAATTATCAAGTATTATATGAAACATTTGCTACGAAACAAAATTCTATGAAATTTCTGTGAACACCACAATTTTCATTAGGACAGCTTACACGCGGGGAAGCGGAACCCGGCACTGGATTCTCTAACAGTAAACCTTAATCCGAAAGAGATTTTGCACACGAGGCCAACCAATAAGTGCCCTCAAAACTTAAAATGACATTAAATTATAGCTATTTAACCGTATAAATAAAACAAATGTATGTACGGCACACAATAAATTAAAATTATTAAGACAATAAAATATGAATAAAAACCCATATTAATTATGTGTCATGTTGACTGGAAACTTTCCACTAAGTTTTTACTGAAGAAACCACCAACGAAGGGCTATCCTGTTAAGTGTGTATGAATAGCAAGTTCGAGAATGTTAGGACCCGCCTTGGATAGATTAAATATTCTTTTGACAGACAAAAAGTTAAGGACAGCAGGTTAGAAGAGCATATTAGTGCACATCTTAAGAAAATACGGCAGACTGCTAACGTCGGCGTGCGCCTGCGCAGCTCCAAGCATTCTGCGGCCCCAGCCCTTAGCTCTCTTGGCCTAAGGATACTTACGCCACTGATTCTATCAGTCTGATCTGTTCTGTGTAGAATAACTGCTGTATGCAATCCTGTATGTAATTTGATGATTAGGAGAAAGCAGTGTTTCTATGAAATGTTTAAAATAAACATGATGTTTATTATTTTTCAGTCATTCGCCAAAGCTTTGAGGAGACCTGCCTTTCTGCCAGTACCCGAGACCATTTTGAATTTGTTGCTCCACCATGAGAGAGCGATGATAATGACTAAAGGGCAATACGTCGTACCAAGAAGAGTTCTAGAATATGGATTCAAATACAAATACGCAGATATTGACGAGGCTTGCAAAGAAGTGGCTCACCTATGGCCGAAGAAACATCCTCTTAAATAAATTGTTAAAATAAGTGAGCTGTCGATGGTTAATGAATAATGTAATGTTTTAAACATCCGGATCAGACTATATGATGATTTTAAAAGTGCATTTTGTTTTAGTATTCTCTGCTCTCATTGCTTAATTATTATTTTAAAGTTATTTTGAATAATATATGTACATAATTAAATTATTGTTAACTAATAAAGGCGTTTTTTATTATTTATCCACATTTTTAGCTAACCGCAGTACCTAACGCACGTACGGTCAGCAACGAAAGTCACTAAAATCGGAGATGATACTTCATTACGGTTGGCGCAGTGGTTGAGCGATTGGTTGCTGCGTTGCGTGTCGCGGGTTCGATTCCCACACGGAACAAATATTTGTGTACATTTGGCCTACAGATTCCGAATCTGGCTGTGTGAGTTTGTATGTTTATGAACGCACCCACGATACAGGAGAAGTTCCTTGCTGGGACAACTTTTTTTAATGAAAAATATAGGCCCGGGTCGATCCGTTGTATCTGAATATTACTAGCTAAGCCTAGTTCTAGCCGGTTATATCTAGTTTACACCGGGATGTCTTGTTCTGACCTGGTCACTTTGTTCTAAATGGCCACACTTCAATCTCATCGCTACCAGCTAAGCCTAGTCCTAGCCGGTTCTAGCTAGTTAGTACTGCGGGTCTAAAAAGGCCACTTTAGTAGAATCGGCTAGCACATCAAGCTACCCGAAAATGTCTTTTCCCAATCAACCTTGAACCTAATGCTTTACCGATAAAGATGAAAATGAAATTTGGCAGATTGTTGTATGATTAATATTATGATCCTAATATGATTCTACTATAGTGACCTTTTTAGACCCGCTGGGCCTTTTTCGTTCGACTTCCACCTAGTTTCGGGCCTTCCTAATTTTCAACTACCTTTTAGTGTCCTTTCTGGCTACATAAACATTGTATTGGCATTGTAGCCAACTAGGTACTCGCACATTTGTATCCTACCATTGTAATTCTATTCAGCTATACTCAGTTCTTTCAGCAAAATGTCCTTATACTGTGTCTAGTTAAGTCCAGGTATACCCACATCCCACTAGACCTCGTTTAAAGTAGAAGTTTTTTATCTGTCAGTCTGAATTTCTGGTTCTGAACGCTAGAGGTAAAAGACAAGCAACAGATTTTTTCTGAATAATTTTATTACAAAAAATGGTTTTTTCTTGTTCTTATCCTTAACTTTGAACACAACATGGAACAGATTTCAGCTTGTTCAAGATCTTTTTGATAACCTAACTTAATGTAATAGGAATTACCATTACTTCCTTATACCTAGGTACCTACACAACATTCGTATAAAACTTAAAAACAATTGTAACAGCTTATATTACGTAAACATTTATAAATTGACCTATCTAAACGTATATTAACGTCTACATATAAATATGCTTATTATAATAAAAACTTATCTGGACGACACTCGGAAATTGGGAATAGAAGATCTCTCTAAAACAAAATGGCCGCCGTTTACGGCAAAACGTTTGAATTTACTCTACAATTTGTTGATATTTTGTGAACATTGTGACAAGACAACCCTTGACGAATGAGTTCATCATTGTGGGCCTGAGTTTCTATGAGTGTAGAGTATGTTTGAAGTTCAGTTTGGCTATTGCTTGTGTTCAGGGGTTGATGGCCTCGATCTGTGCGAACCTCTCGACCAGCTTGCTGACGAACTTACGCAGGATGTCTTGGCGCATGCGCCCTACGTCCAGGACCTCTTCGTGGTTGGCTTCGTCGTTGTTCTCATAGCTTGTCACACATTCGTTGGTGATGAGGGATAAAGCGAACACGTTTAAGTCGCAGTGTCTTGCTGTAATAACCTGGAATAGAAATATTCGTGGTCGTAAGCTCTTTTTGAAGGCTGACGGCTTATATCATTGTGATCGATTTTGTTGTAGCTGTATAGGTAGGTAGGTATTTAAACTTTAATAACCCTCATTTCGCAAATTTTCAATCAAACCAGAACCCTCAATGGTTAAAAGTTCTCTAGCGATAGAGCACTGGATTATAACGATGCAGTATAAACGTCTGACTGTAGCTATGCTTAATCTTTTTACCTCGTGAACGGTGGACATGCCGACGGCATCGACTCCGACCATCTTCAGCATGTTGAGTTCTGCGACAGTCTCGAAGTTCGGTCCCCCGAGACACGTGTACACGCCCTCTCGCACTATGTTGTCGATGTTAAGCTCTTTCGCTATCTGTAAACAAGAAAGGATCCATTACCCAATGATGCATACGCGTACCTACTATTAGCCGCGGACTTCCTCACGAAACCGTGCGTTAATCCAGTATCAAAAGAAACCTATAGCTAGGTCACTCTCCACTAAGGCCAGGCGGGCCATAGGTCCCATAGGTTATCTCTACCAAAAATCAAGTCGTTATCTGTTGCTCCGCTTTTAGGTGAAAAAATAACCCAACACGCACAATTTAATGAAAATGTTGTGACTTTAAAAAGAAATGGGGGATTTTAGTCATATCGTTTCATCAAGCTCTGCCTACTCAATTACTCAAACTCACGTAGTAGGTATCCCGTCAAAAACATAAATGAGAAAAAGGGAGCCAAAGTTCAATTTTAATAATATCCGTGATTGTCGACTTCAGCGAAAAAACTTGCCAAGTGCGAGTCGGACTCGCGTGCAAAGGGTTCCGAACGAATTTAATTATTTTTAACATGTTACTTTAACACTAAAGACTTCTTATGGGTTTTTCTGTAATCTATAGGTAAAGATTTATTATCTCCGTTTTTTTTTTCAAAATTTTAGGCTCAGTAGTTTCGGCGATAAGGAGGAAATGGTAATTTTTCGTCTAATAGTTCTTCTTGAATAACTTCAAAACCATTTATTTTAAAATTATAAAAAAAAATATGATTAAAACCCTCACAGTAAGCCCTTTCATTTGATATGTCACACGAAATTGTTTAAATAACTTTTTTTTAATTTTCTTGTTTGACCCAAAAGTTACTCCCATACTCAACAGAATCGGTCCAGTGGATCCGGAGAAAACTGGCTGTGACAGACGGACGGAGAGACAGACAGACGTTTTTTTGTTCAGAACCCGAAAAAGAATTCAGATCTAAATTGGCGCCAAGTTCTGTAGATAATCCGGAAATAAGGTTAATGAACTGAACTGAAATGTTTTTACATAGGTATATGTTACCTTTTATTTGGCTTTACTTATCATCTTTATGTTATACTTACGCAAGGGACAGTTTTTATATCTTACTCTTCTAAAAATTTGTTTTGCTGGTGAAAACTAGCCAAGTCAAATCTTGAAACTTCATTTACTTTATTTCAGGATTATCTACAGAACTTGGAACCCATTTAGATTTCAATTCTTTGTTCGCTGAAGTCGACAATCACGGATATTATTAAAATTGAACTTTAGCTCCCTTTCACATTTATGTTTTTGATGGGATATCATTATCTACTTTTTGTAAAGAAACTATTATTATACATCTTTTAACACGTACCTCCGCGTCATTATAAGTAACAAGATTGAATATGGATATATTTCTCTCGTATAACACATATGTTACAATTGTTCGCAATGATGTCAAAAAGCTGAGCCGGCGCTTCCAGGAGCAGTTAGTGTTATTATCGGTTGTCTTAGTTTTATAAATTATTCGTAATTACCTAAAAAACGACCTTTCATCATGGAACTTATTCTCTTGCGAAGAAGAAAGCAGTTGCTCTTATAATTCTGAAAGGCACTAAGTGTTACCTAACAAAATCGATAGATTGGAAAAATTAAAAATCTTAGAATATCCCGGTTTTCAGATTTTTTTCCTTTGTATACACACAATTACCTAGCTGCATGCCAAATTACAACTTTCTAGGACATCTGGAAGTGGGATAGGTTTTTATCTATATGTCAGCGAGTCAGTCACAAAAATGCCGGTTTTTAAACGTTATTATATCAATAACTGTTCAAGCTACATTTATGAAATTTTGGATTCTAGACAAGCTAAGGAGCTTTAATAAGTTTCGAGTTGTGTAGGGGTCAAAAGTAGCTCGAAATGGTTCGTGTAATATTACACATGGCTGCTGCGTCGCCAGTTCCTTTTTTCTTTTTTCTTTCTGCCGCGTGTCTAGATATATATACTAGTTTTTAATCTGTTTGCACGTTGTTCTATGGCAGCCTCCGTGGTCGAGTGGTTTAGGCGTTTGCCTTGTGACCCGGTTGTCGTGGGTTCGATTCCCACGGGAAGCATAATTTATAAAATTGTTTTCCAGATTGGCTAGGACATCGCAGGCTTGAATCACCTGATGGTCTGTTAAAAAGATGATTCCGTGCTTCGGAAGGCACGTATAAGCCCGTGGTTCCGGCCGCCAAATGCCGGTCGTCAAATAAACCTTGTCAGAGGCCCTTAAGGCGGTTTAGAAATTCTGACACTAGGGTGTGTGGGGTCGATAAGAAGAGACGTTGTTCCATGAAATTTGGGAAAACCCGCCACCTGTGCCGACCTTGGCACCATAGGTCGACCCAACGAGGACTTTTTTAATTTCGCGATAAATCAATACTTATCGTTTATGTATCTAACTAGTAAACGGATATAGGTACCTAATACAAAATAATAAAAAAAACCCTATGTTTAGATTACCATGCCTGTTATCTGAGTAGTCAAGATTTGTCGCTATCGTTAAAACGAATTTAGTCATTCTTATATTATTATTTAATCTCCAATCGTTTAATCCACACGATAAATAGGTATATAATATAAAAAGGTCTTATCCATAAACGTGTCGTTCAATTAAAACTCACATGCAATTTTATTTGTTGTAATAAAATGTCTGAAATGTCAATGTTCTTCTCGATGCTGTAAATAATTACCAAACCAGTATTCTACTTTTAAGCACTAATGTATCAAGTGCCTTAACTAGGCAAACAGGAAGGTGTCGCATACGACATTATTACGCAGCTGATTTTGTTGTGCGTCGAGTTGTAAATCGTACCCGTGACCCCTGATAACCTAGGCCCTAGTTATGTTAATGAAACCCGGGTATTCACAAAACATTTTTAAAGGATGACAAAGGAACTGATTGGGTATGAGTTATCTCAAATCTTTAGCTGCATCTGCCTTTAGAAAGACGCACATTACAGGTCAAACAGCCAAAGATTAAAACTCACGTGCGAGAAAATGTGGAACGGTGTTACGTATATTTATATCTGACATTACCCCCCGTGACAATGTCATTAATGATAGATAACGCTCAGAAAACAACTATTATTTTTAAAAGAGTGTCCGTGGAGTTTCTTTCACGTTCTTCTCCATAGAGATCTACGCTTTGGAACGTGCAAATAGCTTCATCTTTTTGGACTGACCGACCTTGACAATTCAAAAGTGCCTGTAAATGGTTTATTTGAAATATACGATTTGATTTGATTTGAAATATCACAACTTGATGCCTAGTGTTGAACTTACCTCTCGGGCAACTTTTCTGTATTCGTAGTTGTAGGCTTTGCTCATGGGAGGGAAGCGAGGTCCAAACCTCTCGTCGTTGGGCCCGTGCAGGGGGTTGTTGCCGGCGAATCCCATCATGTTGATGTGGTCTCTCACGATCATGATGTCACCAATCTTGTACGAAGGGTTCAAGCCTCCAGCCGCGTTAGTAGCGATCAAAGCTTTGATACCGATGAGCTTCATCACACGAACTGGTAGGCAACACTGAAATTTTGGAAAATAGTCATCATTAAAGCGTTTTCTTTAATTTTCCAGTAAACCCACTTAATCTTATCATTAATCTTCAGAATCAAATTGTCTAGCTACGTATGATAGCAGCAATACACTGTAACTTTCGTTTTGGTACCCACGTTTTTATAGAGTCTCTGAGTAATTTGACATGTAGTCGGTTACATTATTATTGTTATTCATTCATAATAATATTTCGTAGAGAATTCTGATATGACAAAACATGTTGATAACGCGTGAACAGCTGCTGTGTTAAACAATGTAACTGGTTAGATAATTGCCCACTGTTGGCAGAATTTCATTGATAAATTTGCATAAAACGCATTGCTGCGTGATCAAATAGACTTTAATCTTCAATCAGCGTGTGTCACACGTGAGCAATACGTTGAGCAATAATTTTTTCCGTTTAATTGGTAGGTATCTAACCGCATATCAGGACATAAGGTGTGCAAAATGGGACTATCCCTGTCGTTAATTTCCCCGAAGGCTTATGTACAGGTAAAGGTAATTGTTTAAAAAGCTGGTGTCATAAGTCCTACAGGAGGCCCCTGGGCCTGATATCACCGAGGTGAATAAGGTACAGTGATCCTTTTGCATATCTTTGTTTGCATAGGTTTTCCTTATAGGTCGGAATGCTCGTACCTACTCTAAAATTACTTTGGTTGACAAGAAACTAAAGTGCGTAGATGTCGGTCGTTTTTCTGCAGAGATTTATTTTATTTATCAGCTTCTGCGTTTTATATTCATGACATATTAAACGGTCATAAAAAGAACAAGAGCGTCGATCGCGGGTTGTATTTTATCTTAACGTGTCCGTTACTCTCCATTGTAATGCTCACAACAAGAGATAACCCCACTGCTGGGGGTCGAGAACGCTTTGCATCAGCCACATCCAGATACGGGTAAGTCGACGACGAGAATTTTCCGTAGATTACAATAATATTTATTTATAGACGTAGTTTAGTAGATAGGGAAGATCGTAAGACTTTAGGAAGTGTTACATCATTGTTATCGACTTTTGGTCTAGTAGAGAAGCAATATTTTATTGATGTTATTTACATTTTGATTTGTGTGACGTTGACCAGTATTATTTGCTATTTTGAAGCTCTAGGTATAGCTCCCTAGACCCAAATAATGAACCGAGGAGGCACAAATACGGAGTATCATAAAAGTTCTTGTGCACTCGCAGACTTGCAGCAAAACATCCATCCGTCAGACTTGAACCAAAACTGCGTTCATAATAATTAATCTGTATTTACCTTCCATAATGGGTATCCCTCATAGTAGTGGAACCGTCCCTGCATGGCCACCACCGGAATCCCATTGATCTTGCCGAACACCAGCTGACCATGGTGACCCTCGACTGTGCTCACGGGGAAGTTCGGGATGTCTTCGTATGAGATAGATTCTGAATCTGTGATGGTCTCAGCCAGAGATCCTGTGGAAGATAACAGTAATAAATTGCAGTTGTGTCGCTTTTTACTGATTTTTATGGAAGTGCTCTATGCAGTAAAGAGTCAGTCTACCTATAGTTTTGCTTGCATAACCATAATTTACTTTGAATTATTTTCCAATGCCGACGAATCAGCTGATGAAAAGTGGTTAACCGCCGCTTATAGACCCCTGCATCACAACATTGCCAGAGAAAAGTTGAAAAGGCTCATTTGTGTCCGACTAAATTAATCAAACAAGTAGGCAGTTTGACTCATTACTTTGGCTGAACGTAGTTATGCATAGTGAAGATTAACAATAAATAACTAGCCGCTTTATTGAAATAATCAAATTTCCACCACCGAGTAATACCTATGCATGAAATCTTTTCAACTCATTTGGTATTTTTTTATATTTTTTTGGAAGGAAATCTTGTGTAGTTTAAGGCATCGTGAAAAGCGAGCCTCTGTCATCTAGTTGGTTCTCTTTGCATAACTTCGTAAGTTATTAGTAGCGTGAATAATATATACCCTCTTTCCAATACGAACCCATCCCAGAGCCGCAAATAATGCCGATGTGTGGTTTCACCGATATGCGAGACAGCAAGAAGTTTGCGATCTCCAGCAGCGTTTCGTAAGAGTATCTGAAACAAGATGAAAGTGGACGTCATCATCATGAAACACCAGGATGGCAGCAGGCGCTACTGCATCATGCTAGTAGCGTTATCAAAGATAGGAAGACAGATATGGCCTTTCGATAAGGGATAGTGCGCAACCATAGATATTTATAGCATTTAAACAGCTACATCATCTGATTCCTACATGGTCAGATCCATATGAAGATGAATTATTGTTTATGACACTGTTCCATTGCAAGCGTTGCTGAGTTGCATCGTGACTCGGCCTAATTTAAATGAACTCGACAGCAATCGCCGGCTACTGATACCCCAATTAATTGATGCACTTGGCATAAATGCGAAAACATGTGAGGTTCGTGTACAGTTGGATTTAGTATGTGATACGCAACATTTGCTTTGTCTAATGATTTCTTAAGTATGTTGGCATTGCCAAGAATATATTCAAACTAATCAACTGATTTAACGATGATGACTCTAGTGTGTCTTCCTAAGTTTACGCCTTTGTCATTGTAGGTAAGTTACTCGTCTCTTATCATTTTAATCACTTAATTTGCTTAGTACCTGTGTAAGGTTTACTGGGCATTTTCTTGGAAAGGATATTGATTTGATAACACTGTAACTTCTATAACCTAGATATTATTGTTAATCGGTTCTCTAGGTACTTTACCACGTTGATATAATTTCTTGTGTCAGTGTTCTATACCTAAACAATGTTTTGTTTCAAGCTCTTCGTCTCATTAAAAAACCTTATGTAAACCCAGTCAATTTAGCGCAGTCTTTTAATTTTTATCAGAACTGTAGACATTGTTTACTCGTAGCTTTATCTTAACCATTATCAGTCAAGATAATTCCAAGATAACTTAACACGCCCCCACAGTAAAAATACTTCTGATATCCGTTTTTAAATCACGTTTATAAAAACACACTTATATAGAGTAGTGATTACATCAGCAGGTTACACCTAATCTATGGATTTTTCCTAGAATGAAAAAAAGTCCTGTTAGCCCAGTAGAAATCGACACTAAAAAGGCTAAAATCACAAAGCTGGATGTAGTTCCGGTTTTTTAGTATGTTGTATAGATATATAGTGTGAATCCAAAATTGCAACTTCGAAAAGATTGTGCTCCCTGCGCAGCACGCAATAAACTGGGAGTTTTTCACTTTTTACTCTAAGACTCAAAAACTATGCATTTTTGACAAATAACATTCATATAATGATTTATATAAAGTCACCTAAATTTGCAACAATTTAAGCCCAAACGCAGCTCTATGAACCTTATAGGGACCAAGACATGACAGATATGATATTTATTTACAAAGATGGTAAATAAATTGACAATTTTACGAAGCTTTCACCCCAGCCTCTGAAAACGTCTCCCTCAACACATGTAGTGGTGGATGGGGGATACTTCCTGCATGCTGAATTTGCATCTGGCATCGAAACTCATCTATACAGGCGATTGTGGCAACCTACGTCACGTACACGATTTGCCAATATTTTGTAACAATTTACCAACTTTGAAGGGCCATATCTTGGTCCCTATAAGGTTCATAGAGCTGCGGTAGGGCTTAAATTATTGAAAATTTAGGTGTCTTTATACAAATGCTGAATGTTGCGTGCTGAAAATGTACTTGTAGGTTTAGAGTAAAAAGTTAAAAAAGTCCCAGTTTATCGCGTGCTGCGCAGTGAGCACAAGCTTTTCGAAGTTGCAAATTTGGTTTCACATCACCCTAACTGATCTATACAACGTATCATAAATGCAGAACTACATCGCGCTTTACGATTTTAATGTTAATTTCCACTGGACTATGTCGCATCTCATGTACAGACCTACGTCAGAGTTCTTGTGGCTAGCTTCTCATC
Source organism: Lacanobia wlatinum (assembly GCA_947578705.1). Taxonomy (NCBI): domain Eukaryota; kingdom Metazoa; phylum Arthropoda; class Insecta; order Lepidoptera; family Noctuidae; genus Lacanobia; species Lacanobia wlatinum. The sequence continues at coordinate 14,467,608 of OX388039.1, forward strand.
GTCGGTCGCAGCCTACAGACTCCCCGCACGCTTGTCAATTGCACGTAATTTGCAATCTACATCTCTCGGGGCGTTCATGTCGGCGTCGAGATGATTGTAGTAATTACAGAGTCATTCCGTCGAGGAAAAAAACTCGTTCATTATAATTCTTCCTCGAATACTATTCCCTACTGGTTTTAGAATTTTTGTTCATTGCTGTATGAGCAACTTCCTACAGCTGTTGAGTAGTATTGTTTTCGCAATAATTACGATGAATCATGCGCTTTGCTGGTTTCCCTCTGCGGAAATGAGAAGAGCTAAGTAGTAGCCTAACAATAATTTGATAAGGATTTCACTCAATAGTCCAACTATTCTAGAAGTTGTAGTGCTAAGAACACGACTGTCTAAAATTATCTGTCTATTGATGTAAGTAGGTAATTGATAGATCGAATAATTTTCAAGGATGGAGAAGTTTGTGAACACTGCGATTGATTGTTATTATTGTTTCATTTATCGTTTAACCCTTGTTAACGTTTATTGAATCGTTAGAGTCACAATAGATCTCTCTAGAAATTATCGATAAGTTCCAAAGAATGGAAAACGGTTAGGTACAAGTTTGGCGGGAAGACTTGGTGAAAGGCACGTCATTAATTGATCAAAATTGATTGGTGAATTTGGTGGGTACCAAGTTGCTTTGCATATAGTTTAACAAGTAGTTACGCAAGTTTAATATTAAATAGACATAGGTATACTCGCATACATAGAGACGGTAAAAGACACTAAGGATGTGAAAAAAATCAATTAAAAAGTTTAACTAGAAATTAAATTACAATTAACCAATTTGTTAGGTACTAAACACTAGAAATATTAGGTATTCTTTGAAATACAGGACCTACAACTTGAACTACAACAACACTAGACCTGAGTATTTGAAAACAACACTAACAGCTCAACACTAAGTACAACACTAAGTAGCTCTGGTACTTACCCTTTAGTCGAATTCCCATTTCCATTTGCATTGGCACCGTCCGTTTCGACTTCAGGTAAAACTTTCTTTGCCGGCACGAAAGCCTTGGCGTCATTTATGTCATTCGCGTTAATAGGAGCCATCACTGCACTTATTTAATTGACTGTTGTTTAAAAAAAATGTTAGCGTAGGTGTTTATTGGTTGATGTCCGAGCATGTAATGCGCCGGACGATTGCCTTCGTGAGTTTTATACATTGAGTCAGTGGTCGCTTTGATACAGTTACCGTGGTACAAGTTCACTGGGTGTGTTAGTTTCAGCCAGTGATCAGTGGGAGGGTACGTTCTCGCTTATCGATAAAAATAAGCTTTTAATCTATGTTTTTAATTATTTAAATTAAGATTTTTGTTTTCACGACTAGTTAATTAGGTATTTGTGATTGTACTCGGTTAAATATTACATCATTTTTGTTTTACCCTTTGAAAGTGTAACTTTGAATTGATTTATGTATTTTTATATGAATTTATTTGGCAGTAAATGGGGCAGAGGGTCAGTGTCTGCGTCAGTCGGATGCGAGTTTCATTTGAGTGCAAAACAATTTTATTAATTTATGAGGGCCTATGTATGTAGGTACATTTTTTTGTTGCGGGTGTAGAGTTTGTAAAGATCACAAGTTTTAGTGCGATATAGGGAACATTCTTGTCAGCGAATAAATTATAGATCAAACAAACAAACTTTTAAGTAATATCGTAGCTCTAAAAATTCAAAGTAAAACAACCAAGTGCCTGTCAACATCTGATAAGGCTGTGGAAATAGTTTTTAGAAATTATTAGTTCAAGGGTACCATCACATCAGCCGAAAGACGTCTACTGCTGGACATAGGCCTCCCCCGAGGGGGAGGGTTTGCCATAATCGCTACGCTTGGCAGGCGGGTTGGCGATCGAAGTGTTTGCCCAGAAGTGAGACAGTTCAGGCTGACAGAAAAAGATATACAACGTGTAATAGAATAGACGCAATATCTTAAAAGGAATCATTGTAGTCACCAAGGGAACCAACTTATTAAAATTCCGGCCATATACCTACGTAGATACCTAAGTATTAGGGACACGCAAAATATTCTGTCCTTAATATTGTCGTCAAATTCTTGCCACTTAGTACTTAACTTCGGTCACCCGATGAATTAATTGGGAGTTTGGACATCGTACAGAGATAAGTACAAATATTTATGTAGCACCAAGTTAGCGCAGCTAAATGCATAGGTAGTAGGTATCTACCATATTTAAGAACGTCAACAAAGATTGATGCTAGGATTAAAAATCGATTAAATGCTTCCAGGATTTTAGAAGGTTGCCAAATTAAAGGAGTGTCTCCTCTTTACAAGCGATAGGTAAGTTCTTGATTTAAAAATAATTAGTTGATAAGTGTAGCACATAGTTACATCTGGCTAGGTAGACCACAAGCTGACTAGGATAGACTAAATGCGGAAGGCGGAAAACTGGGCGTTGTAGCGTAAATAGAAAGAGACTTATTTCCCTAAGGTGGAGATAAGCGGAGTAGTAGATACTACACGCTACGCCCTCTTAATCGTCTTTATTTCCGGGGTGAGGAATCTACATCTATCAGAATCGAATCAACAACAATATTTACAAATAATTTCTATTATTGTGGATAATTTATTTTACACACTTAAGACAGAAATCGGTGCGAATAACAAAGAGAGAAATGGGAGGAATCAATCAATGGAGAATTTGCCCAGAAGTGAGACAGTGCAGGCTGACAGAAAAAGATATACCTACAACGTGTAATAGAATAAACGCAATATCTTTGTTTGTAGTCATTGTAGTCATCATTATATGAACAACTTTTACAATGGGATCAAAAAGAAATCAGGTGTTTAGTACATTATGTTGAATATTATGCGCGCAGAAATGTATGGGGCAGTCGATTTTTTTTCGCGATTTCAGTGTTGATCTCATAGAAAAATTTGTTCACAATGATAAGTATACCTAATGACTCATTTAAAGGTATTGCGTTTTTTCTGTTACGCGTTGTATATAATAATGTTTAAGGAAGCAGTCTTAGCAGTGTACAATAAGAAATAGAGCTTTGCCCCTTCTCTCTCTCCTTATATACACCTACTTAACACTTGGCACATGCTTGGTACTAAAGCATGGAGTATTTTGGATACCTACTACAAGAATATAATCTCTGTAATTTTATAATACCGGTGTAATTGACCTTTACCCAAAATGTCGTGTCATTTGAGAGATGCTATTATACAAATATTCTAATCAACTTTATTGATGCAAATCGGTTTTATAAATCGAAGATATTATCCAAATATTCACTAACTTGTTTTTTTTTGGTAGGTATTGTTAGTTACACAATAACATACCAACGGAGACACTGATTAAAATCAAAGTGTTTATCAAAGAGATGCGCGTTTTGTTAGAAAATTATGTGTTCCTTATCCGTCCCAATCTACATCATCATCATATCAGCCGAAAGACGTCCACTGCTGGACATAGGCCTCCCCCAAGCATCGCCACAACGACCGGTCCTGCGCGTCTCGCATCCATCGGCTACCCGCGACCTTCACCAGGTCATCGGTCCACCTTGTCATCCCAATCTACATGTATAGTGATAATTTTAAAGATAATTATAATAAAGAGGTAAAGTTTGTGAGGTTGTAGCGGATAATCTCTGGATCTACTGAACTAATTTTGAAAATTATTTTACCAATAGAAAGCCACGTTATTTGTGAGTGTCATAGGCTATATATTAACCCGAAAAATACCGCAACGAAGTGGACACGGGTCGTCTAGTATAATACAAAAGGGAAACTGACTGACTAACGTATTAATGCACGGACAAATACTGGGACTAGGAAAATGAAATTTTGCACAAGGCTGCCTTTAGGTATGATGTAGGTGAGGTGAGATAAGTACCAAGTTACCCCGGCCCTGGAACGCACAGGGTATTTAGAAGAACACGGGTGGGTTTTAGTCAGTGAATCTGACAAGGCCTTTACCCTTCCGCTCCGCCCACAGCGAGAAGAGTCATTTGATGACTTCCCATAAAAAAAATGTGAGATAGTATACTAAGAAGGTCTTTAGGAAATTCAATCTTTCAGGGGGAGAAAAGGAGGAAAATCTTCTGTACTAAATACCTATGTGTAGACGAAGTCGCGGGCGAAGTGCTAGTTTTTATTGTAGAGTTAATTAGGTTCCATTTCATTACTAAAAGTACTTACTTTAAACAATATTGTTGTCATTATGACAAGCCCACCCCCGAAGATTAATCGGATAATAATAAATGATAAACAAAGATTGCTGTATAATAGATAGATACTCGCACAAACGTACAAATGATGACAAATAAATAATAAGTTATGATGGATGACACATTATTTATTTCTAAGGCCTACTTAGAAAATTATAATATTAATGCGTAAAAGCGTTAGTTTGTTTTATCAAAGTTCTTTCTACGCATTTCATTATTGTTTGTCGTTTGTTTTTGCGAAAGACAATAATAAAAGAAAATGGGTTAACCTGAACTTTGACTTATTTTGGTGACCCTTTGATCTACGTACCTAATAAGGATTCAGTACCTAGGTACAGATTTGTAGTTTGAAAAATAGACATGTAGTTGTTAAAAGACATCATAAACCATCACCCATACCCCCACATAACGCTTATATTTGAAAATGACGTTCTCGTTCATTGTTAATCACCGAACCCAAAAGTTGACAAGTAGGTACCTTAGCCCCTAAACAATCTCTGCCAATATCGTTTGGATTTCTGCTACTTAAATTCGAATTAAGAATCTGCTAATATCATAGAGAATGGTTGGCTACGGTTAGATTTTTGAGGTCCAGCGCCACAGTGCCGCCATTCAGCTTATCGCTCGTAAAATCCACTGTGGTTTTACGTTACATTAACGTCAGTCAGTTGAAACTTCTAGACACATAAATAAATATTGTTCTCGATAATTGTGGCTCTCTTTAGGTAGTACACTGTACGCACGCCTGTTACGCAAAACTTGTTTATCAAAATAATTTTGTCTAGATATCAATGTGTGTCATTTTTAGAGTTCTCAGCATTTTTTTTTTCACTTATTTTTACTATTATAGAAAATATCCGGTGTAGAATTTGACTGACGCTATCAAAACTTTGTTGACTTCTCTGCGGTCAGTACCTATACCGGCGCAAGTAATTAATATAGATAGATCCGATACAGTCAACAAAGCTATTCGGTATACAGGCAAAAATATAAATTTTTCCACAACACTGCCAATGTTAATTTCTAATGTGTGCATTATAAGGTGGTGGTGGAGGAGTGCCAGTGCCTTTAGGGGAGAAGGAGATTGTCAGTTGCTCTGCTCAAAAGCGGTCTTGGTCGCTGGGCGGGGCTTTCCGGGTAACTCAATTTGAAGGCTAGCGGGATCCGAAACACGGTGCCAGCCGTTGGCCGACCGCAGTTAGTAGGGGGCCCAAGTAGCACACCAGCCACGTGTCAAAGGCTGCCCCGCCAACTAGCGAAAAATCCCGGTATGCTCCACCGTGCCAGCCGGCGACTGGATGGGAGGACCCGGTTGCTATATCCGGGGGGGTTCGGGCGACCCCGCAGTCTCCAAATGAGTTTCCCACAGGTCAGTTTAGCTCTAGTGTTCCACTTGGTTCACTGAGCAGCGCCTCGACAATTCGACTTTTTTCCCCAACTACTCTCCATGATGACTAAAACAAGTTAAAACAACGGCTGTACTTCCTCCCGCTAAAAGTACACCTCACTAATATCAGGGGGTTGCACTCCAATCTCGATCCGGTCCATCACCATCTTGAGACCGAGAAGCCGCACCTGTTTTTCCTAACGGAGACGAAGATAACAACCCCGTCGGACGTGGCATACCTCAACTACCCGGGCTACTCTCTGGAACACAAGTTCAGAAGCAGGCTGGGGTCTGTCTGTGTGTACATCTGCGATGACATTTGTTGTCGTCGTCTCCGTTGCTTTGAGAAATCGGGTTTTTCTGCCATATGGCTACTTGTGGACACTGGCGTGGAGAAATTTATCTACATCGGCGTATATCGATCGCAGAGCGGTGACCAGGAACAACAGTGCTGTTTAATTCCCGCGAAGTTCATTTTTCTGGGGGACTTCAACGCCCCCCATAAAGAGTGGTTGTTCCCGTACCAGAAAACTGACCTTGCCGGGTTAGAGGCGCGCAAGTTTGCTTTAACGCTAGATCTAACCCAGCTGGTGAATGTGGCAACTCGGGTACCGGATGTTGACGCCCATACATCCAATTGCTTGGACCTTCTGCTGACAACTGATCCGGGCAGTCATTCAGTATCGGTCTCAGCCCCGCTGGGAACGTCTGACCACTGCCTGGTGAAATCCGTGTTGACCTGCTCTCCTCCAGATAAGAGTCCTAGAGGCACGATGTGAGTATGGCGATACGAGTCAGCAGATTGGGATGAGATTCGGCACTTTTTTGCGTCTTATCCATGGCGGCAAGTGTGCTTCTCCTCGGGTGAACCCTCGTGCTGTGCTGACGTGATTACGGACGTGATTCGGCAGCGGATGGAGTATTTTATTCCATTCTCCGACATCCCGCTCGGTCACAAATCCCGGCCTTGGTATAATGCAAAATGCGCCCACGCTGAGGCCCGTAAGTGTCTGCTTACCAAGCATGGATCAAGGCCCGCGACCGAAAGGTGCATATGGTTCGCGCGAGGAAAAGAGCCTTTAATTCTGCCGCTAAGTTCTGCAAGCGGGTTTTACGTAGGGCACGTTTTGACCATGTCGGACGTATTGGGGCCAAACTAGCATTGCACCCTCCGGGTAGTAAGCAGTTTTGGTCCCTGTCGAAAGCGGTTGAATAGGATTTCTGTCGACCCACTTTGCCTCCAATGTTGAAACCTGATGGCATGCTGGCTCACTCTGCAAGTGAGAAAGCAAATATATTTGCAACTAACTCTCTTTGCAAGCAATTCGCGTCTGGACGCTGGCTCCAAGCAACCACCAACTTTACCTCGTTGTGACTCTTCGAAGCTGGAGATCGCAGTTCACATTAAAGAGGTCCAAAGAGTATTGTGCAGTATAGACGTGAATAAGGCCAGCGGACCTCACGGTATTCCAGCGAGAGTTTTGAGGCAATGTGCACCTGAACTGTCTCCTGTGTTGGTGCCCCTACCTTGAAGACAATGATCTACTCAGTGACCGTCAATATGGCTTTCGCCGGGGACGGTCAACTGGCGATCTTCTTGTGTATGTCACGCACTGCTGGGGCGAACCCATTGAGAGACACGGCGAAGCACTTGCCGTGTCGCTCGATATCTCGATGGCCTTTAACAGGCTTTGGCACGCAGGTCTACTCAGCAAGCTTCCTGCTTATGGCATATCAGCTGATTTTTGTAGCTGAATATCAGACATCCTAAGTGAACGGTCGATCAGAGTAGTCGTTGACGGCTGCTCCTGTGACCTCATGGCAATTGATGCCGGAGTTCCTAAAGGGTCTGTTCTCTCTGCAACTCTTTTCCTGCTGCACATCAATGACCTACTTCAGCCTGGTCTTGTTGGGTACGCAGATGACAGTACGGTTTCAGAGAGATACTTGTCCAGCGCAACAACCAGCGGGGATGGAGTTCGTTCCTTGAGACAGGCCATGGTAGAGCGGACAAATTTAACCTTAAGCCTTGTCTCCCAGTGGGGTGATGACAATCTGGTCACTTTTTACCGCAAAAAAGAGTCGTTTTAACCAAACTCCTACTTTTTGGGGTGCATCTGTTCCTGTGACTGATCGAATCGAACTCCTGGCATGGAGTTGACATCCAGTCTCAACTTCGGCGCTACCATCGAGTACAAAGCCCAAACCGCGGCCAAAAAGCATCCTAAATAGGGTGAAGCGATACTTACTTACTGTGCACAAGTCCGATCCTGCATGGAGTATTGTAGCCACCTTTGGGATGGATCAGCTTGCCGCGCTTGACTCAATGGAACGCCGTAAGGTTGCCTGCTTGTCGGTCTTCTACAGATTGTATTTCGGTGAGTGTGCCCAAGAAGTCCACGACCTCATCCCACCGGCCCCCTTCTACCATCGGACATCCAGACGCACTGCATCTTACCATCCTTACCTTGTTGCTATTCCACCAATTCGCACTAAGCGTTTCCAAACGTCTTTTATAATGCGCACAGCAAAGGAGTGGAACTCTCTGCCTGCGTCTGTCTTTCCAAACGCTTACAACCCTAACCTCTTCAAAGTTAGAGTGAACAGGCTCCTTCTGGGTAAGCTCGTTCCATTGTGGACTTGTCTCTGTCGTCGCTGACCTAGACTAGAGTCATCACAAATTTAAAAAAAAATGTGCGTGGCGGAATAAACTATTTTTTTTTCTTTATTTCTTTCTTTCACTAGAACATACTACTGGGATAAAAAACGGTATCTTAATCCAGGCCATGTTCTACCCGAATTCCTGTTTTAATAATCCTATCAGCTGTTGACGCATGATTGATTAGCAATCCTCCAAAACATCTTAACTGCCAAACAATTTTTAACCCCCGACCAAAAAGGAGGGGTGTTATAACTTTAAGTTTGACGTTTCTGTCTGTGTGTCTGTCTGTGACATCGTAGCTTCACTAGTTCCTAAACGGCTGAACCAATTTTGATGTAGTTTTTTTGTTTGTGAATTAATTTAATCGAGACCTTTTTTCTAATTGCTGATGGAATGTGAGCAACTATATAGCTTTAATCGATTCGTAATTTTCGTATTCTGTTACTTTAATCATATTACAATAACATGGTAACCTTGACCCTGCTGCAGCAGTATGACCTGAGATCTGCAGAATACGAAACTACTCACGTAGTTACAGCAGAAGTGTAATGGTTTCAATGAACAGATTATGAGTGGATCAGTAACTTTGACCTGATGCTGCTCATAACCCGGTATCTGCAGGATAACCAACTCTCCACTTACTTGCAGCACTCGTTTCATGCTTAGGCTCATTGAAATGGTGTCAGTGAAATGGTTAAAAAAATTGTGATCACGTTCTGATGATGAATCAGAAAAGAGAAATGATTGTATGCATTGGTAAGAGATGCTATATTGGTATATGATGTTATATCGTAGGGTGTCTTGTAGTGTAAAAACTATAAAAATCTATATGTACACTAATATCATAAATGATAGCGCTGGCAAATAACAACCGTACCACAGACTAAAACAAACGTCAAAATGGCTGATGACGTAACGGAAACACGAATCAGTGCAATAAATAAATAAGTGATTTTGCATAACATTATAAAATCTATTTAAATTAAGTATTGTTTATTCTAAGCTTAGTTTTTATTTAAGTATTAATTTGAAAGTCTAAAAAGGAAATTGGAACACTGTTACTATTAGTTCATTTAAATAAAATAATTGTTATCTAACTAAATTTACAAATCAAAGAATTTAAAGTGTTTTTAATTACAAATCAAATATTGTGCGAAATTACATTACTTTTACTAAATTGTATCTAAACTTTATTGAAAATTAAATGTCACCGGAAGTCGTTGCCGTGTGAAGTTGTTAGTCGTTTAAGCGTATAAATAGGCTCGCTCTAGCCGCAGAGCGCAGTGTATTAAAATCTTATTTTGAAGTGTGTGCATCTCTTTGTAAAACTAAGTTGTGTGAATCATTTTGATTGTGAGTGATAGTAAAAAGAGTTTACAAGATGTCTGATCGTTATCATTTGAGATCCCCGAGCCCACCCGCTCTTACATCAGAAGAAAGGGATGAGCCCGAGCCTGAACTGGACCCATCAACGTACTCGCCTACCCTGCCGTCCTCTCGACCACGAAATCCTGATGAGCTGAATTTACTTCGCTGCCAAATCAAATTGCTGGAAAGGATGGTTTTTCGGAACCAAAACACAAGTACCCACAAGCTAAGTGAAATCTATTTACCTAATTACGATCCCGACGAGCATAAAATAACAATTGAGGAATGGTGTAAACAAGTTACCTCTTTAATCATCATGCGAGGTTGTTCACAGTTTGTTGCTATGATGAAGGGATTGGCATGCTTGCAAGGACGCGCCAAGCAATGGGCAGACACTAATGCTCATTCTCTTGCTAATTGGGATTCTCTCCAAAAAGAACTCATAACACAATTTAGTGGCGAAACTAGGTATATTGTATACGTCAATGCATTTCGGGAATATACTTCAAATCAGGCTAAATCTTTTTCTGAATATGTTGCCGAGTCATGGCGTTTGTTTTCAAGAATTTCTCGTAATGCTCCTACTGAGCTCATGGTGGAAGCTGTAATATCTGGCATAAGACCAAAGTTTTATCAAGCTGAACTCCTTAGGTCAGCGCCAAGATCACAAGCTGAACTGATTGCGACATTAGCGAACTATCGTAAACGACCCGCCGATGCAATATCAGATGAACCACGTGCTAAACAACCAAGGCTTGACCTTCCGACAGCTACAACGTGTTACAATTGTAACAAACCAGGGCACATTTCTTGTGATTGCAGGAGCAAACTTTGTGAAATCTGCAAGAAACCAGGCCACCCATCTGACCGATGCTGGCATAAAAAGAAAAATGAAGCACATTATGAGAAAACATCCATTCCTGCTACTGCTTCAACAGCTGCGCCACCACCTTCACGCCGGGAAGTCAATACGATCCAGAAGGAAAAGGCGCCTAACGAAGTTCAACTACAAATAGGTGATATCATTCTTTCTTGTTTAATTGATAGTGGTGCCGAATGTTCGCTTATTAAGAAAAAAGTTTCTGGGTCAATTAAAGGTAAACGCCCAATAGAACCATTGCAATTACGAGGGTTTGGGGGCAGTAGCATACCTTCAAGTGAATCGATAAACACTATAGCGACATTTAATGGTTTGAGCTTTGAAGTTAAACTTCATGTCGTTAATGATTTAAATTATGATGTCATTTTAGGACTAGACTCTATCAAAATACCGGGAATTAAAATTTCAATTACAAACGAAGGAACTTCTATAGAAAGAGTTAGTTTCATTTTTAATTACGAAATATCATCATCTTTGGCTAATATTGACACTGATTTAAAAGATACGTCTCAATTAATAAGTATCCTTGAAAAACACACTGAATTATTTAACTTCAATCAAAATAAAAAAGTGACTACGGGCAAATTAACTATCCGATTAAAAGATCGTAATCGTATAGTACAAAGAAGGCCCTATAGACTAGCACCTGTAGAGAGAGAAAAAGTTAAGACAATTATTGAAGATCTTAAAAATAAGGGTATTATTAGAGATAGTTGCTCACCTTTTGCAAGTCCTATTTTGCTAGTAAAAAAGAAAAATGGCGATGACCGGCTTTGTGTTGATTTTCGCGAACTAAATTCAAATACAGTTCGTGACCACTATCCTTTGCCACTAATTCAAGATCATATTGACAGACTTGGTAAAGCTAGATTCTTTTCAAGCCTTGATATGGAATCGGGTTTCCACCAAATTTTAATTTCAGAAGAATCAATCGGAAAAACTGCTTTCGTTACGCCGGACGGCCAGTATGAGTATTTATCAATGCCATTTGGTCTAAGTAACGCACCTTCAGTTTACCAGCGTGCTATTAATGCAGCTCTAGGCGACTATCGAGACAATATTGCACTAGTATATATTGACGATGTTTTAATTCCCTCATCCACTGAGCAAGAAGGTTTAGAAAGGCTGGTCCTTGTATTAAAAAGACTATCAGACGCAGGATTTACGATAAATCACTCAAAATGTAAATTCCTCAAGACGTCTATAGAATATCTCGGTAATATTATAGAGAATGGTGAAGTGAAGCCTAATCCTGCTAAATTAACAGCACTTAAATTTTCGGAACCACCCAGAACACTTAAGCAACTTAGGCAATTCAATGGTTTAGCAAGCTATTTTCGGCGTTTTATCCCTCAATTTTCCCAACTAATGACTCCACTATATGGGCTAACAAAAAAAGACGTACCATTTGTATGGTCTACCGATCACGAAACAAGTAGGCAATATGTCATCAAACTTTTGACCTCTGAACCTATACTCTGCATTTTTGATCCAACGCTTCCAATAGAAGTTCATACAGATGCTAGCGCCAAAGGTCTCGGGGCTATTCTCATTCAGAATGACAATAACCGTCGCAAAGTCGTTGAATATTTCAGTATGCGCACTAGTGACGCTGAAACAAGATACCATTCATACGAATTGGAGACTTTAGCTGTTGTCAGAGCAATAAAACACTTTCGACATTTTCTATATGGGCGCAAATTTACAGTTGTAACTGACTGCAATTCCCTTAAGGCTTCAAAACATAAAAAGGAACTTACACCTCGAGTTCATAGGCTATGGGCATACTTACAAAATTTTGACTTTGATGTTATTTACCGTAAGGGGGAACAAATGGCCCACGTAGATTTTTTAAGCAGAAATCCAGTAATAAATATTTTAACAAAAGATCCAGCGTGGATTATAGTTGAGCAAGAGAGAGACAATGAACTCAAAATTATTCGCGATGCCATAAAGAATAAAGATAATTATGATAGAAAATTTAGTATTCGATCGAATCTTTTGATGATAACTATACAAAACCAAAAAGGGGAATCATTAACTCGTACAGTAGTCCCTGAATCACTTGTTTGTTCATTAATAAAATTCGGGAACAATTTTGGTTTAAACACATGACAAAACGCACACGTCGATTTTGCGACAACTGTTTACAATGCAAAATTGGCAAAGAACCTTCAGGCAAAAAGCAAATGGAACTGCACCCCATAGATAAAATAAGCATACCTTTCCATACGATACATGTGGACCTTATGGGCAATCTTACCGGCACAAACAAAAAAGCATATGTTCTGGTAGCTATTGATGCATTTACTAAATTTATACTTCTGTATCCATTGAAAGATAAAAGTAGTAACATAATATTAAAAAGTTTTTGCGAAATGATTAATATTTTTGGCACCCCATGTAGAATTATTTCTGACAGGGAATCGGCTATTATGGGAACAGAAATACAAAATTTTTTTGAATCTTTCTGTATCGAACATCATGCTATTGCTCGCGGTACACCTAGAGCTAACGGTCAAGCTGAAAGACAAATGCGTACTCTTAAAGATCACCTTACAGCCATATCTCTAACGCAATCGAGAGTTTGGGTCAATAAAATAGGTGAATTGCAATTAGCATTAAATTGTACGAAATCTAAAGCTACTGGATATTCCCCTTTAGAACTCCTGCTAGGTAAAAGATGCTCTCCCCCTGGAATTGAACAAATATCCCTATGGAACGAAGATATTAACAAACATGATATACGTTTAGACGCAGAGCACAGAATGGCCGAAACAGCAGATAAAAATAAAACACGTTTCGATTCTAAGTGCGCCAAAATTAAACCCTTTCTAGAAGGAGACTTTGTTCTTTGTAAAGATACTCAGTGGTCGGGTAACAAACTAGGACGAAAATATCTGGGACCCTATCAAATAATAAAAGTTCTCGACAATCATAGATACCAAGTAAAAGACCTTCGGTCTCGGCGAAATAAAAATACTGTAATCACACATGAACACATGAGATTGGTACCTAATCCTAATGTAACTGAATGAATAGACCGTGATAGCAAGAGCAAATAAAAATAAAAAAGGTGAGAACCTGTTTATTAAATTGTTTACAATTGAAAAATTAAGTTTGTGGATAAAATGAAATGAAACGTATAATTTGGAGACAATTGAAAAAAAAAAACTCAATCAAGCCAAGTCAAAGACGGGTCTCTGAATCTTTATGATCAAGCCATGATCTGCGACCTCTGAGTTTGATTTTGAGTTGAAAAAATGGATGTGTTAAAAGGCCTTGGTCATGGCTATGGTTTCAGTTGGTTGGTTAATAAAATTCAGTCAAGACAAGTCAAAGACGAGCCTCTGAATCTTTATGATCAAGCAACGATCGGCGACCTCTGAGTTTGACAGTTTCACCAGACCAAGCAACGCTGCCTCTGAGTCTGGTTTAAGAGATTTACATTTTTAAACTTTTCTGTGTTTTTCAGAGAGATTCGCTGGCCCTAGCAAGGCCCGCTCGTCAGTATGGCCGTGATAGCGCTGGCAAATAACAACCGTACCACAGACTAAAACAAACGTCAAAATGGCTGATGACGTAACGGAAACACGAATCAGTGCAATAAATAAATAAGTGATTTTGCATAACATTATAAAATCTATTTAAATTAAGTATTGTTTATTCTAAGCTTAGTTTTTATTTAAGTATTAATTTGAAAGTCTAAAAAGGAAATTGGAACACTGTTACTATTAGTTCATTTAAATAAAATAATTGTTATCTAACTAAATTTACAAATCAAAGAATTTAAAGTGTTTTTAATTACAAATCAAATATTGTGCGAAATTACATTACTTTTACTAAATTGTATCTAAACTTTATTGAAAATTAAATGTCACCGGAAGTCGTTGCCGTGTGAAGTTGTTAGTCGTTTAAGCGTATAAATAGGCTCGCTCTAGCCGCAGAGCGCAGTGTATTAAAATCTTATTTTGAAGTGTGTGCATCTCTTTGTAAAACTAAGTTGTGTGAATCATTTTGATTGTGAGTGATAGTAAAAAGAGTTTACAAGATGTCTGATCGTTATCATTTGAGATCCCCGAGCCCACCCGCTCTTACATAAATGCGAAAATTTAGATGGATGGATGTTTTATACTGAATCACGTCAGATCGGATTTTGATGAAATTTAGCACAGAGGGAAATTATACCCGGAATAACACATAGGATACTTTTTATCTCGAAAGTATGTTCCTTTGGGATAATTTTCGACAATCGCGCGGGCGGCAGCTAGTCATATACTAACTTAGTAAAAAAATAAAAAAACGACAAAACAGAAGTATAAAAAGTAAGAAAACCGGTCAAGAGCGAGTCGATTTCGCGCAGCGAGGGTTCCGTACCATGATATAAAACGTGAATCGTTTTTAAACTCTCATAGCCGAGGCCTATATTCGTCAGAGAATTTCAACACTGCGGTGTATATTGCAGTTTTAGAGCACTTGACCGCTAGTGGAACTAATGTAATTTTTGTTTATGATTTCTGAAAAATGTGTGCTATTTAGAGACATCATTTTATTTTTCCTGTATCTTTACATAAAATTCTATTATATAGAAAAATGAAAAAAAAAAATTTAAACCCATAAGGGGGGAGGGGGGCAGTACGGTGATTTTTTTTACATTTTTCGTCGAAAGTCAAAACCCGTGCGACCGCAAAAAAAAAGAAAAAAGGTTTGAGAATTTCCAAAAAGCGGTATTTCATATAATACCCCACATGACCTAGTAGCCCCACTTCGAATTTTTAAGAAACCATTTCAGTCGCTGTTTTTAAAAAAATATACATTTTTATTTTAGTGTTGTATAGCGCATTTATCGAGGAAGGCTATAGGCTATATAACATCTCGCTACGACCAATAAGAGCGGACTATTAATGAAAAATAATACTTAGTAAATACAACAAAAAATTGCGGTGTGCTAAATTAGATTAAAGATAATTTTGAAAGTATTATATTTTTGTTTCACTTCGACTCGTGAAACCCCAAAAGTGCTTGAAGGTTGGTAATTTTTTGTCAATTTCGTCTGACATTACGTAAATGATTATCTAGCTTTTTACTCAAAACATTGAACATTGCAAAATCAGCTAGTCTATTCTGTAAACAACTATTTCGATATCGAGCTTCACCTGAGTGACAAAACTCACAAAATAAGCTTTATTGCACACAACATAAAGTTCTTAATTTGAAACTCACCTCGGATTCGACTGTCGAGATACGAAAATGTTGTTACAGAATACCACTACTGGACGGGTTTCAATTAGGATAAGGAAAACCTGAATAAGCATGAGGAAATTCAAATTAGAATCTATAACATATTCAAACATTAGAGATTTGATCTTTTGAAACGCCCATTGTGCATACAATAAGTAGGGACGTATTCAGGACACGACTTCAGTTGGTTCCCTGTAAGCAGGCACGATGTGGGCCCTCGTAGCGTTCTCAGTGTTCTTCCTATTCTATTTGTTAAAGAAGAAGTTCAGAAGACCACGTCTCTATCCTCCAGGTTGAGTTTTAGCTATATCTTTGATATTAATATTTTAGAACATATTAAATCAATTGTACATTTTTAGGACCAACACCGTTGCCGCTTTTGGGGAACTTATTATCCGTGGCATTTAGCTTGAGGACTCGTAAACCCCACCATACGTTATGGCGATCCTGGGCTCGCGTGTACGGGGACGTGCTTGGCTTAAGATTAGGGCTCATCAACGTTGTGATCGTTTCCGGAAAGGACTTAATAAAGGAGGTGTCCACCCGCGAAGTTTTCGACGGTAGACCTGATGGATTTTTCTTTATGATGAGATCCTTCGGTAAAAAGCTCGGTAAGCATTTTAATTATTTCTTATTTGTAATTTCGTTCCAACATATTTCAGTGTTTTAGAATATCGAATGACGCACTATTACTGTTTTAATTAGATTGATCTCTGATTGAGAATGTCATAAAGATTTCATCCACGTGGTTGAAACCCACGTATTGATTACCAACTAACGTATAGCAATTAAGTTTTCCTATTACTGAGTTAATTAATTAATTACGTAATCTTATGTCGGGAGCAGTACAGGTGATTCCTTATACAAAAGGGCACTTAATGCATTTTATAGGGATCGTCTTCAATGACGGAGCTTCTTGGAGTAAGACAAGGCGCATCGTACTAAAGTACCTGAAAAGCTTCGGGTACAACACCCGGTTCATGGAGAAATACATCAGCGAGGAGTGCAGAGCACTCGTCAAGCTGCGGATGGGCGACGCCGGGCAACCGATACTAGTCAATAGCATGTTTAATATCACGATCGTCAATATACTGTGGAGGCTGGTCGCTGGGAAAAGGTCACGACTCTTAAGCTTTATTATTATAAAATGGGTTTGTGTGATTGAATTTTTCACAAAGGTTTCGGAAATGAATACTGGATATTTGGAGAGTAATGCCCATGTCTAAGTTACCTTTGCAAGTATATTTATTATTTAGCAAGCAATACCAGCCACAATTGCGGGCTACCATCTTCATCTCACAGGGTTTTTCTTGCAAACGATAAGAAACAATGAGGAGGGACACATTTCACTTATTCTTAGAGCCATCAGAAATAGATTCGTGAGCCATCAGAAATACCGCCATATACATATTTATATACGGCCAATATAACTTGAAACTATTTTAATAAGTTGCTAAATTATTAATTTATGAATTCCAGATACGATTTAGAAGACAGAAAGCTCAAATTATTATGTGATTTAATAACGAGGCTATTTCGAGCAGTGGACATGAGTGGAGGCATCCTGAATTTTATGCCCTTCATGAGGCACGTGCTACCTGGCCTGTCAGGGTACACCGAACTGAGCTCCATCCACAAGGCTTTACACGAGTTCTTGAGGGTGAGTCGATATAAAAATATGAAAAATTTACAAGATGGCGAGGTCAAGTTCAAAATAACAACGTATCTCAGCAAATAAGATAAGCTGTTATTTATTTCAGGGACGGGTGTTTTGCGTAAGAAACTCTGGATAGTGTTGACAGGTTTATTTTTTTGTTATTGTGTTACAATCATGTCATTGTAGGTATATGTATTATGTAGTTGGCCTATTTCTTACCAATGCACCGCCGATGGGATACTACACATGTCGGAACTTAGCTCTCCCTTCACTACTTTGTCTTGCAGTCTTTGATTAATTTGTACTTACATTATAACAACATATGATTGACGTGCAAAGCTATAAAAAGAATGGTAAAATTGAAAGAATAAATTCATTATTATTTTAATAACATAATAATAGTCTATCCGAGGCCGAGTACAGTTCCTACAATCAGAACGAGTGTATAATTTAATTCAGTTTGTTACGAATGTGTTATCAACAGGAAACCATAGAGCAACATCAACAAAGCCTCGACGTCAGCAACCCGCGGGACGTCATCGATGCCTTTCTCATTGAACGGATGGAGTGCAAAGATCAATTCTGTACGTATCTAGTAAATAGTGAATAGCCTATAATGTGTCTGTATGATTGGATGTTTGTTGATCAATCGTGCTCCAAAAGCTGACCATGATTTTTCTTTATAGGAAGGTACAGATAAATTAGTTAAATTACTTGATATATATTTGTCCAACATAGACTATAAAGTATAAACAAAACACTATAAAGTATAAAATAACCTAATTTCGGAAGTCGGTGTTAAAAACAAGGAAACAAAACCAAAAACACCGACTTCCGAAATTTAGGTTATTTTATACTTTGTAGTGTTTTCTTTGGAAGTCGGTTATATTTTTTTGTAAAAAGATTCTATTTTTCACTTTTAAGTGATAATACTCGGACAACGTCTTCGTCTAAGCAGAAATTGAAATAAACAAAAATGCTCATAAAAAAAAACTACTGAACCAAACTGGATCAAATTTACGGGACCAAAGGGCAAGTATACCGCATCGAACTAAAAAAGAATCATAGAAATCGGATTAGAAACCTCGGAGTAATTGATGCACATATGTACAAAAAAAAAAAATACCTCCTCCTTTTTTGGAAGTCGTTTAAAAATAAAGTATACACGGTGCCATTTTAGTCGTCTTACAACGGCAGCCCACTTCATCTATCCCATGACTATTACACATTAATTTAAAAAAATATATATGTTTATGAGCAAAAAAAAATGAAAGCATTATTTACTATCATGACGGATGACGTAGTTTGAAACATCCAGGAGCGAGTGCAGTCTGAGCCTTGTGTTCCAAGGATGGCGCGGAATGTTACGGTGACATTGTTTTGATACGTAACAATTATTAACAGGGTGTTTCATAATTAGAATACATTATTTATTTGTATTCTTCCTATTACCTTAAAAAAAATTAAACGCGCTTAGAGGTCGTTTATGTCGGGTACATTAAGTGTGTATATGTTTGTCCCGCTTCGCTCGTACGTTTCTGTCGGATTCTTTTAGAATTTCATGCAAACGATGCCGCCGAAAACCTAATAAAAATAAAGGCCAATTATCTTCCAGTAGATAACGTTGACGTAAAAAACTTGTCGAATAACAAACATCATGTTTTATCTCCGTCATGTGCTACTCAAATGTCAACTTGATATCAATTATTTGAAATGAACACCCTAATTTGTTTCGTGTTTTTTTTTCATAAGTAATCGTGTTTTAATTTTATCGGTTCATCGTTAATTAAGTCATGTCCACATAATTATACACCATTACTAACTAATTAAATAATATTTATTGGTTTGAACGGAATCTGCACTTTATTAAGTCTATAAATCTTGCGATATTTTGCATCGAGAGTGCCACAGGGGCCTCATTTGAACCCTGTTTTGTTTGAGTAATCAAACTCCTAATTATTATATTTGCAACACAGAGCTACGAGTGCCGTAAAAATTTACTTATATCTGTATATTTTTTTTTTTGTATAAGTACCATGTGCTTATTAATGAGGGTTCCGTACCCAAAGGCCTAAGAAAAACTAAGCCTCCGCTGTCCATCCGTCCGCCCGTCCATCCGTCTATCTGTCAGCGGTCTTTATCTCAAGAAAATTTACAGGTATACAGTTGAAATTAAAAAAAAAACGAGTATGCTTATGACCACACGACTGAAGTGAAACTTCTTTCGCTCCATCTGATTATGAGAGGAAGAGAGAAAGAAAATATGCGCGCGCACTGCTCTCTCTTGCTTATATCCCCCACTCAACTCCCGTTCGCCTTGGCCGATCACACTTTTTCATGGCTCCAGAGAGAGGAACCTCCTAACAATACGAGCCGTGTCCAGAAGTACCGCTTTCTGAATCAAGCCCTTGATCCAGCTGCTTAACGACAGCCTCCTGAGGTGTTGGTCGAGGCTCGTAGCTATTAAGGCATTGGCTGATATGACTATCAGTACAATGATTGCGGAATCCACATCCCACATGTCGACAACCTCGCGAGCCAAGTCAATATACTTGATTTGTTTATCTTTCTCGGCTTTCACAAGGTTCTCGTCATGCGGGACGGTTATGTCTACAATCATTGCACGCCTCACTATTCGGTCCACCACCACTATATCAGGCTTATTGGCAACAATAGTCCTGTCAGTGATGATGGACCGATCCCAGTACAATGTGATATTGCCATTATCGAGAACTGGGTCGGGCACATACCTGTAGTACGGCACCTCCGACTCCACAAGAGAGTATTTCAGAGCAAGTTGCTGATGGATAATCCTGGCTACAAGGTTGTGCCTATGCAAGTATTCTCCGTTAGCTAGACGAGAACAACCAGAGATAATGTGGCGAATTGATTCTCCCGGACGGTGACATGCCCGACATATGTCGACCGTGCCGTCCTTCACAATAAATCTCCGGTAGTTCTTTGTCATGATAACTTCGTCCATAATTGCACAGACAAAACCTTCGGTTTCTCAAAACAGATCACCAAAACGCAGCCAGGCTACGGACGCTAGTTGGTCTACGTCCGACCCATGTAGGGCCCGGAAAAAGCGTCCGTGAAGCTCCTTACTCTGCCATACCGCCCTACGATCGTTAGTGTCAAGCACCGCAGGTTTGCGCCAGTTCTCATTTGCCAAGGAGAGCGGGGTGAGTCCCTTGTCCACCGCCACTACATCTCGATGCATACCCACGTCGACAGCTAGGAAATATTCCCTGAGACTGCATATCTCGCGATTGTGGAGAGTCTTAGCATTTAAAAAGCCTCGACCTCCACACTTTCGCGGGATATACAGTCTCATTACCGACGACCGTGGATGATGCATTCGCTATGCAGTAAGCAGTGTGCGGACCCGCCTATCCAGAGCGTCAAGTTCCGTTTGAGTCCATTTGAGTACGCCGAAAGAGTACATCAATACCGGCATGACCCAACCGTTGAAGGCGCGCACCTTGTTTCCGCCTGATAGAAGACTATTGAATACCTTCTTCAGGCGACCAAAGAAGCGCTCCTTCAACGATTGCTTCATGTCAGTAACATTGATACCTAACGCTTCCGACATACCCAAATAATTGTAAGTTTCAGTTGAAGAGAGAGATCTCAGATTTATGGAATCCGAGAGTTGAGTTCCCACGGATCCCATAATCTATCCTCGCTTTACATGCATGACCGCACATTTGTCCACACCAAACTCCATCCTGATGGCGTCACTGAAAGTTTCAGTTACCTTCAGTAGCTCCATCAGTTGCAGATTATTGGGGGCAAAGAGTTTCAGATCATCCATGTAAAGGAGGTGAGATATAACCTGACCACCTCTCTTCAACCGATAGCCTAGCCCTGAATTCTCTAGCAGTGTACTAAGAGGATTCAAGGCTAGGCAAAACCAAAGCGGACTCAAACTATCGCCCTGAAATATACCTCGCTCGATCCTTACCGGTTCGCTATTCCTCTGGATATTTCGATATCCTGGATAGCGAAGGACTGTCCTCCATTGCCCCATACACGACATCAGGAAAGTGCGTAGCGTTGTATCAATTTTATACAATTCTAGCACCTTCATGAGCCATGTATGAGGCACCGAGTCGTAGGCCTTCTTATAGTCTATCCAGCATCTCGACAGATCCTTTCGGGAACGACGAACCTGTTGGCTAATGGCCATATCAATTAGGAGTAGCTCCTTAGTACCACGGGACCCATTCCTACATCCATTTTGAGAGGCAGACATGATGTTATTATTATTATAGCGTAGATCTCTAAATCTTTTCTACGTCATTCAGTATTACTTATTATTTATTCTCGGCTCCAACCATAGGCTCTACCTCTAGACAGGCTTGTTCAAAGGCGATACGATAATGCATTGAGCAATTTTTTTTTAACACCTAAGCAAAATATAACATGACCTTCATCTTCAGTTACAGAAGAGGAACTGCAAGTGGTGTGCCTAGACCTGCTGGAAGCCGGCATGGAGACGGTGTCCAACACGGCCGTGTTCATGCTCCTCCATATCGTGTGCAACGATGACGTACAGCGAAGACTGCACGACGAGGTCGATACCGTCATCGGTCCTCTGAGACCCCCCGCACTTAGCGATAGAGCCAGGTTCATTTGTTTTATTTGCTTTGGACTTTTCCACCGCAGCGTGCAATGTATGGATTTATTTGGGCGACGTCTACGAGACGTGCACCGTCACCTGTCAATGCTTTTGCTGAACTTAAAGATCAAGTTGTTGTCTTGTTGACCCTCTTCTTTATCTGAAAACATTAGTATCGCAGGGTTTAATTATGAACTTTAGAATGGTTTTATTTATTAGTCGTACCTTACCCCTAAAAATGATTTTTAAACGGAATTTATCTATTCGTTTCATTATTATCACTAAAGACTTAGGAATCTGGGTATGATTTGCTGATTTAAAGGGGTTTCTGTAAAGGATGATGTATACTGAAGCGGTGCTCTTGGAGTCACTCCGCATTTCAAGCGTCGCGGCTATGGGCATCCCGCATATGGCCCTCGACGATGCACGGCTCGGCAATTATATCATACCCAAGGTAATGTACTCTGCCGTCTTAAGAGAAAAGGACGTATCGGCACAAAACGAAATAACCGATTTCCGTCCTTAAGTTATTTTCTTAATGTCGGAAATCGGTTACTTTGTTTTGTGAAGATACGTCCTTTTTACCTACGTACAAATCGATAATTTTCCGTATAAGAAATGTTGACGCGAAATGAGATCAGTAATTGCCCTTTCTTATGATCTTCATTATCAGTACAATGAGAACCTGTACCTTGACTTTTAATCATTTATTAGCATTATTTGCTTTGTTCTAAGGCATTATTTAGTAGAAAAAACAATTAAAATTTTAATTTAATAAATTATTAAATCATTGATAGACGTGAAGGTTCAACTATTTTATTGAATTACACGTTAATTACTCTCTAGTCTCTAACAAGGTTCTATATTTCCCAGGGCACGTTCATTCTATTGTCTATGTTCGATCTTCACAACGGTGGCCACTGGAAGGATCCCGAAGCATTCCGACCAGAGAGATTCATCACCAAAGAAGGAAATCTGATTCAAGACGAATGGCTCATGCCTTTCGGAACAGGTTGGTTCTTTATGAACAAGAATTAAAGAATCCTTTTCAATGTCTTATTTTTAGTTTGACACTTGAAGGATTAAACAAAACGAGTTTTGAGTTGCCGTATCTGAGCCCTAAAGGTGTCAAATATTCCACAAGAAATAGGTCTTATAAACTTAGTTCACAAACAGTTGAAGTACCTCCCTACGTTTATTAAGGTTTCGTACATATAGAGTGACAATTGTCTGGCTCACGGATGTAGTTTATTCACTCTTACTTTGTTTTTTAGGAAGAAGACGTTGCATAGGCGAAGGGTTAGCCCGTTCTGAACTGTTCATGTTCCTAACTCATATTCTTCAAAGGTTCCGATTGAAGATACCAGATGGCGACACTGTACCCTCTGTTGAACCGAATGACGGTCTCTCACTCTCAGCTAAACCTTTTCGAGTAGTTTTTGAACCAAGAATGTAACATTTAATAGTTTAACGTCATCATTATTTATTAAATCGTCATTATAATGACTTACAATGAACGGAACAAAACCGATTTATTTTGAATGTACGGCGTTGTTAATTAAAGGTCACCCTAAAACACCCGCAAAACTTGTTTTATTGACGACACCTAAAGAGTTATTGTGAAACTTCGGCATTTTGAATGGCTTATAACTACCTACCTATCTTAATTAAACAGCCAAATCTCACTTTTCCCGATGAGATTTCTATTACTTTCTACTTTAACTCAAACAAAGTTAACCATCTGCTAAACGTACCAGCAAAGGGTAGAAATTTCGAGTATGTATGAATTACGTACAAATTAGTAAAGGATCACTAAAGTCAAAATTAACAAACATTATACAGGATTGCACCCAGAACTAAAAAATTGTATAAGTTTAAACTAGAACTATACAGGGTGTCCCAGAACTCAACGTAAAGCCGAAACGGGGTGACAGGATTGATCATAACCATCACGAAAAAAATCTGAAAAAAAAATCTATCCCATGCAGTTTGAAAATTATGGGCATTTTAAGAAAAACCTAGAAATTTGATCAAACTGTAGCATTTTTCGGTTATTGTGGTTATTCTTTTTATTTTTGTTCATTTGTACTTTGGAAACGTAATCCTAAATAACATTTCTAGAATCCCAATAAAAAATAATGACACAATGGCCTCAAGTTTCCGAGAATTGAGACTATTTGTTAAACTACGAATTTAAAATTTTCAAGAGTCGTCGACTTTGTCAGGCCCTCCTTTAAAAAAATGTACTAGAGTGCCTTGGCAAGTAGCATTAAAAGTTGGCGCATTTAATCAGAATTCTAAAATGGTACAATACTTGTTAGTTCCATACAATAAAAAAGAGTAAAAAAATTAAAACCTCAGGTAACCCGATTTTTGCTATCTCAGTTAAAATGTTTTTGATTCGCACTAGCTAGGTAGGTTCTTAATTTTAAGGCAAAATGATGAGAGAGATGGATAGTGGGTATGTTTGCCATGAGTGAGCGAGACGGATAGTAACGCCACTTTTACCAAAGTGAAAAAATGTTAGTACTATTAGTAAAATAATGAAAAATCTTGACCTAGTTTAATTTAGGTTTGTTGGCATAAAATCTGATAGAGAAATAACATTTTTTATTACAATAAATGTTCAAATTGTTTACCATCAGCCTCAATACAAGTCCTACATCTTCTTTTTGCAATTACTCTTTCAAAGAGCTTGCCCACCTCATCGAGCAGCACGATGGGCCGGTAAGCGGAAGGGGAGTCCGCAGGGCGCCCCGGCTTTTTAATGAGGACCAGTTTCCCCGTCTTCCAACGAAGTGGGAACTGGCCTCTCTCCAAGCATGCGCTTAGGAGCCCTTTTAGTCGAGGCCCTAGAGCCTCCGAGGCCAGGACCCAGGCTTTTCCAGGTAAGCCGTCGGGTCCTGGGGCGGTATTTTTGGCCTTCAGCCTGTTAACCGCCACTCTCAGGTCAGCCTCAGTCAGACAGTTGTGTCTGGCGGGCAACTGCCCGATAGTCAATATTCGGGCTGATGTATGTGTTCAAATCGAACGGTAAACTCTGCTTGCGCGATGCAGGATTTTAGTTCGCTGCTAGTTGGATAGATGGCGTCGCGGTTCTTATTGTTCCGATGTAGATTTGCTTCGTTGGTTTTTCTTGTGGCGGCATTGATGCCGCTACACGAGTATGGAATATTTCCTCCAAATTTCACGTTCCTACGACCAGCGGCTTAGGCTGTGCGTTGATAGACCAGTCAGGACAAAGCCTTTTATATACACGATGCCATTTTAGTCTTACAACGGCAGCGCACTTCATCTGCCCAATGAGTACTACACATTCATTAAAAAAATGATATTTATGAACATTTGAATTATTTAAAAACCCGGCCAAGTGCGAGTCGGACTCGCCCACCGAGGGTCCCGTACAAATGTGTAGATACAAATTACTTTAAATAAAGTAATTTTTTATGATTTTTTTACAAACTATCTTTTGGCCGCGACTACGTACGCGCATATCCCGTTTTTCCCATTCCCGTAGGAATTTTGGGAAATTACTTACTACTTAAATATTATACAGGGTACAGAACTCAACGTCAAAGCAAAACGGGGTGACAGGATTAATCATAACCATCACGAGAAAAATCTGAAAAAAAATCTATCCCATGCAGTTTGAAAATTATGGGCATTTTAAGAAAAACCTAGAAATTTGATCAAAGTGTAACATTTTTCGGTTATTGTTGTTATTCTTTTTATTTTTGTTCATTTGAACTTTGGAAACGTAATCCTAAATAACATTTCTAGAATCCCAATAAAAAATAATGACACAATGGCCTCAAGTTTCAGAGAATTGAGACTATTTGTTAAACTACGAATTTAAAATTTTCAAGATTCGTCGACTTTGTCAGGCCCTCCTTTAAAAAAAATGTACTAGAGTGCCTTGGCAAGTAGCATTAAAAGTTGGCGCATTTAATCAGAATTCTAAAATGGTACAATACTTGTTAGTTCCATACAATAAAAAAGAGTAAAAAAATTAAAACCTCAGGTAACCCGATTTTTGCTATCTCAGTTAAAATGTTTTTGATTCGCACTAGCTAGGTAGGTTCTTAATTTTAAGGCAAAATGATGAGAGAGATGGATAGTGGGTATGTTTGCCATGAGTGAGCGAGACGGATAGTAACGCCACTTTTACCAAAGTGAAAAAATGTTAGTACTATTAGTAAAATAATGAAAAATCTTGACCTAGTTTAATTTAGGTTTGTTGGCATAAAATCTGATAGAGAAATAACATTTTTTATTACAATAAATGTTCAAATTGTTTACCATCAGCCTCAATACAAGTCCTACATCTTCTTAAAAAAGATCGAAAGCAGCTGAGGAGATCAACTCTCGAAGATATGCCCGACTAATAAGTAGATCTTTTTTAAGAAGATGTAGGGTTTGTATTGAGGCTGATGGTAAACAATTTGAACATTTATTGTAATAAAAAATGTTATTTCTCTATCTGACTTTTATTCCAACCAACCTAAATTAAACTAGGTCAAGATTTTTCATTATTTTACTAATTTTACAAACTTTTTTTCACTTTGGTAAAAGTGGCGTCACTATCGGTCTCGCTCACTCATGGCAAACATACCCACTATCCATCTCTCTCATCATTTTGCCTTAAAATTAAGAACCTACCTAGCTAGTGCGAATCAAAAACATTTTAACTGAGATAGCAAAAATCGGGTTACTTGAGGTTTTAATTTTTTTACTCTTTTTTATTGTATGGAACTAACAAGTATTGTACCATTTTAGAATTCTGATTAAATGCGCCAACTTTTAATGCTACTTGCCAAGGCACTCTAGTACATTTTTTTTAAAGGAGGGCCTGACAAAGTCGACGAATCTTGAAAATTTTAAATTCGTAGTTTAACAAATAGTCTCAATTCTCTGAAACTTGAGGCCATTGTGTCATTATTTTTTATTGGGATTCTAGAAATGTTATTTAGGATTACGTTTCCAAAGTTCAAATGAACAAAAATAAAAAGAATAACAACAATAACCGAAAAATGTTACACTTTGATCAAATTTCTAGGTTTTTCTTAAAATGCCCATAATTTTCAAACTGCATGGGATAGATTTTTTTTCAGATTTTTCTCGTGATGGTTATGATTAATCCTGTCACCCCGTTTTGCTTTGACGTTGAGTTCTGTACCCTGTATAATATTTAAGTAGTAAGTAATTTCCCAAAATTCCTACGGGAATGGGAAAAACGGGATATGCGCGTACGTAGTCGCGGCCAAAAGATAGTTTGTAAAAAAATCATAAAAAATTACTTTATTTAAAGTAATTTGTATCTACACATTTGTACGGGACCCTCGGTGGGCGAGTCCGACTCGCACTTGGCCGGTTTTTTAAATAATTCAAATGTTCATAAATATCATTTTTTTAATGAATGTGTAGTACTCATTGGGCAGATGAAGTGCGCTGCCGTTGTAAGACTAAAATGGCATCGTGTATATAAAAGGCTTTGTCCTGACTGGTCTATCAACGCACAGCCTAAGCCGCTGGTCGTAGGAACGTGAAATTTGGAGGAAATATTCCATACTCGTGTAGCGGCATCAATGCCGCCACAAGAAAAACCAACGAAGCAAATCTACATCGGAACAATAAGAACCGCGACGCCATCTATCCAACTAGCAGCGAACTAAAATCCTGCATCGCGCAAGCAGAGTTTACCGTTCGATTTGAACACATACATCAGCCCGAATATTGACTATCGGGCAGTTGCCCGCCAGACACAACTGTCTGACTGAGGCTGACCTGAGAGTGGCGGTTAACAGGCTGAAGGCCAAAAATACCGCCCCAGGACCCGACGGCTTACCTGGAAAAGCCTGGGTCCTGGCCTCGGAGGCTCTAGGGCCTCGACTAAAAGGGCTCCTAAGCGCATGCTTGGAGAGAGGCCAGTTCCCACTTCGTTGGAAGACGGGGAAACTGGTCCTCATTAAAAAGCCGGGGCGCCCTGCGGACTCCCCTTCCGCTTACCGGCCCATCGTGCTGCTCGATGAGGTGGGCAAGCTCTTTGAAAGAGTAATTGCAAAACCGCCTCGTCGAGCACCTAGTGAGGGTGGGGCCGGATCTGGCGGAGAACCAATTCGGTTTCCGCACAGGCCGCTCGACGGACGCCATCATGCGCATGAGAGCCCTCTCGACGGGAGACGCGGTTTCCCGGGGCGGGGTCGTCTTGGCGGTGTCTCTAGACATCGCCAATGCCTTCAACACCCTGCCCTGGAGTTGCATCAGGGAGGCACTTCGGTATCACCGGATGCCGACCTACCTCTGTCGCGTAGTCGAGGCTTACTTGACGGACAGAGCCGTCATCTACCCCGGTCACCTGGGAGAGTGGAACCGGCGAGAGATGTCGTGCGGTGTTCCACAGGGTTCGGTTCTGGGGCCGCTCCTGTGGGACATCGGCTACGACTGGGTGCTGCGCGCCGACCTCCCTGGTGTGTGGCGTCAGCGTGGTTTGCTACGCTGACAACATGCTGGTCCTAGCGCAAGGGGGGTAGCCTATGACACGCGGGGTTGCGATAGTCGTTGAGAGGATCCGGCAGCTGCGTCTCGAGGTGGCCCTGCACAAGTCCGAAGCCATATGCTTTCATGGTTCTCGGAACAGGCCACCATCGGGATCCCAAATAACGGTAGGAGGGGTTCACATCGGCGTCGGATCGACGATGACGTACCTGGGTCTCGTCCTTGACAGCCAGTGGAACTTCGTCGAGCATTTCCGACGTTTGGCTCCCAGACTGGGGCGAGCCGGGGCTGCCTTCAAGCGGCTTCTGTCCAATCTAGGGGGTCCAACGCCTCCTGCCGGAGGTTTTACGCGGGGGTCGTGCGGTCCATGGCCCTTTATGGGGCGTGTGGGCGCCCCATAAAGGGCCTAGAGGCGGGAGCCCTCGCGCTTATTTACGAATGGCGCGTGGAGGCGCTACGCCGGGGCGAGACTCCTCTGCCGCGGCAAATCGCAGGAAGGCGGACGGAGCTCCGGCAGGATCTCATGGCAGTATGGAGACAACGACTGTCGCAACCCAGCACTGGGCACGCCACAATTAAAGCGATAAGTCCCCTCTTTGAGAAGTGGCTAGAGCGGCAACACGGCGTCCTTACCTTCCGTTTGACGCAGGTGCTCACCGGACACGGTTGTTTCGGGAGGTACCTGTTTCTGCTAAATCTTTAAAAAAGTCCCCAAACTCGTTAAAAATCTCCAAGATCTCACAACGTCGCTAAAACGGCAACACTGCAGAGTTGGCAAGGTGACAAGGTCACGCATACGCGTGCAACTTCATACGCATGCACGGCTTAATCGCCCATACTGATCGATTTGTAGACGCACAAGGTTTAGAACTCGTTATACGGCACATCGCTATAAGTGCGAAAGTGACGGAGATAGTATTTGAAAGCCCGGTAAAAGCCGGTACGTGTAAGCGAGATAGCTATATGTAGATGCTGCAAATGCGAAACTCTGCGCGCGAACAATCGCGATGTGTAGTTATGTAGTAATGTGGCATAGGTAGATACTTTGTGTTATTTTGATAAGAATTAAGCGCGCGAACTTTTACATAGTTCGGGTTTGATATTGATTCTCTATCGAGCATTTTAGTAAGGCATGCCGCCGGGCTTTTGGGCTTATATGAAGGTACCGCCACTGTTCCATATGTGGTGTAGGCATCATATTAGAAAGGATTTTTGAAAATTCATCCCCTAAGAGGGTAAAATAGGCGTTGGAAGTTTGTATGAAAAACCCTATTCTTTGAGCCAATTGATGAAACATTCGACCCTTTTAATATCCGCAATTAACTGGCGTTCTTTTTATTTGTTAGCTTAATGTAAAAAAATACATAAAACTCATACAAAACCAAACTTCGATTGAAAGAGGTGTTTCGATTTTTTTGCTGTGAAGTTTATGACTATGTAGTATTCCAAATACAAATGAATAAAACAATATTTTTAGGTGTGTTCCGAAATATAACCCAGTATACTGGCCAGTGCTCATGATGTCATGAATCCGTCGCCGTATTGTACTGGTGTGTCACCATATTATACTGGTGAGAAAAGTGTGACGTATATAGTAGTATATCAAACGGGCGTGTGTGCATCAGACTTTGAGGATTATTTTATTGATTTTTTTGTAATATTTTCAATAATGATTGTTGTAAACGAGCACAAACACTATTCTCAATATGGCGTCAATTTATGACGTCAACGCACTGGCCAGTATATTTCGGAACGAATCAACAGTATGGCGTCGGATTCATGACGTCATGAGCACTGGCCAGTATACTGGGTTATTTAAATCGGATTTAGAATTCTAAATTCAAATTGGTCTTCTCTTTGAATTTTTGGTTAGTCAAAAACTTTCATTATAACCTTCACGATTTTCCTTCGAAAATTACTATTTAGGTACGTATTATTAGTAGAGTCCGACCGAAATCGAAACCGACGAACATTCGGTTTGATCTTTAGTGGAGTGCCTGGGGGTTTTCACCTCGGACTTGAGTTACAGTGAAAGAAATTGAAAAATAAAAAACACCGGTAGCACTCCGGGAGTGCCGGCAGAAGTGAAAACTTTAGTATTAACGTTGTGTTTAATTATAAGTACAAAAATACTATCATTTATGAGGTAGAATACAATGTTTATTTATTGCGCTATCGTACACAAATATGACAATTTACATGTTATTATTCATAATATAATATCGTTATTTATTTATATATTACATTAATTTTCATCTCTTAGAAAAATCAACTTTCATCCATAATTTCGTAATTCCGTAATTTCGTATCCTTGGATACGCGTGGCACGCTGTACATAAACACAGACGGACATTCGCGCAAGCGCCCTGTGCCGCCTAAGCGGAGCAGCACACTCAGGCACGGTAGAAAGAGTGGGAGATACTAGTTCCTCTCCCTTCCCCTCGATCTTACGCTTTTTCGATCAGCATCACGTGACCCTGACGCGAGTCCGTCTTACGCTTTTTCGATCAGCATCACGTGACCCTGACGCGAGTCCGTCTTACGCTTTTTCGATCAGTTCACGTGTCCTGACGCGAGTTTAAGATTTTATACCCATTACAGAAAAAGTGCTCAACGCCGCTAAAGAAGTTTTCACTTCAAAAATTGAATGGTTAGCTAATAATATCTATAAAAAAGTTTACCTTTTAGAAAAATGTGCTTTTGATTTGAAAAAAGAAAACTGGCCAAGTGCGAGTCGGACTCGCGTGCAAAGGGTTATTTTAGCACTAAAGACTTCTTATAGGTTCGGCGAGTCCGACTGCACTTGGCCAGTTTTTTTTTTCAAATCAGATGCACAATTTTCTAATAGGTAAAGCTAGGTAAAGTTTTTTAAAGATATTATTAGCTATTTCATTTTTCGATTCCGGTGATTCCGTGCTTCGGAAGGCACGTATAAGCCGGTGGTCCCGGCCGCCAAATGGCGGTCGTCAAATAAACCATGTCAGAGGCCCTTGAGGCGTTTTAGAAACTCTGACATTAGGGTGTGTGGGTTCGTTAGACCTTAATGCCCACACGATAAGAAGATTTTTCAATTTCGTTCACTGTCACCCAAGTCCGAGTTGTCACGTTTTTAACGCCCCAGGCACTCCACTAATCAATTTCGGCCGAAACCGAAACCAAAATTTGTCCTAATTTATAAAATTCTTCCATAACTGGTACCTGACTGAGTGACCGAGTGACTGACAGACAACGCACAGTCGAAAGTAATGGTCGTAGAAACCTGGCATGTAGGTTCCTTGGAGAGCGTAGGGGAGCACTGAGAAAGGATTTCCTGAAATTCCTACGGGAACGGGAAAAAACGGGATATGCGCATACGAAGTCGCGGGCTAAACTATTTAAGTATAAATGCTCCAATAGGCAAAAGATTACAAAGAACTATTTTAACTTTTTATTTAAATTCTATAAAGTCATGGTCTTACTTGTTCATAATTTGAAGTTTAGTAAGTTCTAACTACTACGTATGACGCCTACGACAGATAAAACAAAGATATTGTACTCGCTCTACGGGGGCGAGGGTCGCAAAGTCTCCTCACTGAAAATCAATGTGTATCGCGCATGCGTCGCAGATTTTCTTCCGCCGCTGTCAAGAGCGCCGGCGAAGTATATTGTTTATAACACAGTGAATATTAAATATCTTGAAAACAAATCCATTCAAGACGAACTAATAACTTTAACGAAACTAAATGTAAAATAACTAAATAGCCAGTGCTTCTAAGTTAGGTAGCATCTTACCACTGTATTCTAGCGAAGTGTGTAGGTGTGATTAATTAATTCTTGTATATTTTAAAACAAAAGGTTGTGACGCAAAAATAAACGAACATGCTAATCCTTTATTTCAAACACAATAGTAACTGAACCTGTTGGCTAGAACATTAGTTGTAGCAATCAACTTGAGATTTATAAATAAATAAATAAACGATGTAGATGTGAGTGGTGTCGTAAGTTTGGCAAAATGAACGAGACGCTAGGTCGCGGGTACGCCCGCATCGAGGCGATCCGTGCTGCGAGGGGCGAGCCACTGTCGAGCATGCCGGACCCAGGGGCGCCGCCGCCGGACCGGTACAACTCCGTTTACCTGACGCTCTTTGTCGCAGGCGCTGCCTTCTTACTGCCCTTTAACAGGTAACTAACATTTCTGTTATGTCTCCTGCTTGTTACGGAGGGAAAAGGATATTATGTTTTTTTCCTCCGCCGCTGTTCTTTTCTGATTAGATTATTTCGGTGCATGATCAAAGACAATTGAATATTTCTCCAGGACTCGTTGAGCTTCATTGACTCGGCGTCTTTCTGGTGGTTTACTGTTGATTCTGATCCTCAGAAGTTGGAAGAAGTGTGGCGGGTTTTTCCCAAATAACATAGTTTTCACAGATCCTGAGAGAAGAGATGAAAGCTAACATTCGCTTCATCTCTTCCCTCTGAATCCATGACAATAATATGAAAAATAAAACATACGTATTCCCCACTAAGCTTATTCAATTTCTCTTTCGTCTCTTTTCACTACAGTGTGGAATGAAAGGCAGGTAAGAACGACTTACCTGTCAGGTGAGGACGGCTGTATCTACCTAATGCTTATTTATCGATGAACCAAAGCTATAAGTTATAAAGTTGGCTGGTAAACTCCTGAATGAAGTGAATTTCCACAATATTTCTAATGCAAACATTTCTAAAACTCTGACCGCTTGTGGAGACAACAGGATTATTAGTTTGTTGGGCGCCACTAAGCGGAGCCAAAAGGGTTTGTTGGGCGCCAATAACCCGCAGGTCATTGGCACCCAACAAAGCCTCTTTTCCCTTTGGCTGTGATGCTTTTATTATATCACCTCTCACATTTTAACATTCCAGTTTCATCATGGCAGTAGACTACTTCCAGATGCACTACCCCAACACCACGATAATGTTCGACATGTCCACTGTATACATAGCCTCCGCGTGCGTCGCCGTCTGTCTCAACAACCTCCTGCTCGATCTGTTTACTTACAACACTAGGATCACTTTCGGTAAGTTTGGGATGGCATGATGCCAATAAGAAAAAGTGGAAACACACAAAACAGCCTTCTTCTTAATATTACATTTTATCCCAAAGGATGATGATTCTCTTCTTTGTTTCGTGATTTCCACTTTTCTAATTCAAAACGTATATTTGCTGTACAATATATTCATAGTCACGATACTCATGATCATACAGAGCTTAATACCCTAAATAGTTTTCCCAGTGCAGTCATCAGCTTAAAAGCGTTGATGTGTTCGCCGGAATACAATAAATTACTAGCTTGTCATTCATTATGTTTTCTATATGCAAACTAAGTTGTACAACATCTCTGCAATCCATATTATGTAAACTTCCAGGTATCCTAGTATCCCTAGCCACGATGTTGTTCGTGGCGGTGTGCAACATCGGCTGGGATGGGTTCTCGACGAGTGTCTCCTACACTATCAACTTGGTTGCCATCGGGGTAGTCGCGTTCGGCTGTACTGTGCAGCAGGCTTCGTACTACGGCTTCACAGGCTGCTTGCCGCCGAGGTATACCCAGGCGGTGATGGCAGGCGAAAGTAAGTTATGTTATCAAGTAATTAAAGCTTTTTTAAACTTGCGTACTGATTACCAACTTGCATACTTGGTCTCTTGTGACTCTGCGAGGACGATATCTGAAATTTAAGGTATTCTTTGTACCATCATCTGCCTAGCCTTTTCCCAACTACATTGGGGTCGGCTTCCAGTCAAGCCGGATTTAGCTGAATACCAGTATTTTACATGGAACGGCTGCCTACCAGACCTCCACAACCCATTAACTGGGTAACACGGTAGTTCATGGCAAGACTGGAGTCAGATTTACTGGCTTCTGACAATCCGTAACGACTGCCAAAGATCTACAAATGACAGCCGGGACCAACGGCTTAACGTGCTTTCCGAAGCACGGAGGAAACTCGGTATGTTAAGATGGTCACCCATCCACAGACCAACCTTGGCAAGCTTTGCTTAACCTTGAAGATCGACCCGTGCGGCTGTTATTATCTAGCCACGAGCTCCTCCTCAAGGTATTCTTTGTACCATTCAGCGTTTATTTTACAGTTCTGCCAGGGCTAGAAAAATAAATATACAAGCGGGTCGCACCGTGCTGTTTGTATTGACATACTGTTATCATTGTAGCTTTATTCTTCAAATAAATTCCTAGGTGCCGCCGGCTTTTGGGTGTCAGTAGATCGCATCGTTACCAAGTACGGTTTCCGCCAGCCGCAACGAAGTACCTTCATGTTCTTCGTGTTCTCGATTCTGATCCTGCTGGGGCACTCGATGCTGCATCACGTCATGATGCGCCATCCCCTCGTGCAGCACTATCTGCGGCTGACCAACGAGTCGCGACACAGGAGGCGCATTCAGCTGCACTTGAACCCGAACGAAGATGCTACTTTGGTAAGATTTGCATCTATTTTAAGTAACTTTTAGTTCGGCTAAGATGCAAATAGGAACAAAATGTGCCCATCAAGTAATTTTCTCTTACCATATGAAATTAAAAGTTTACATCCCAGCAAGATATTTAACTCAAAATTATGTAAAGCTGTTAATATAACTATTGATGACGATACATCGTATTATTAACGAAGTATCGTCATTAATCGTCATCGTACAATAGAATAGGACATCCTACTGTCTTAAAACTGTAATTATGTACTTAGTATAATTTCAGATGGAGAGCGAGGCTGGGGAAGCAAGCTACGGCGTATTAAAACTACAGAGTCCTGTTCTCTCAACTACTGGACAAGGTAACACAGATTTGTAATATTTCTACACCTCTTCTATTTGTAAAGCACTGAAGTTTGTCGCTAGGTTACCGTTTGAAAATAGCTTCTCATGGTTAAAACCGTATTTCAGGAGAAATCGAGACCAACGCCTTCAGCTTCGCCAACCCCGTGTACTCGCCAACAGCCGTCGTCCCTGCTCTGGCAGAGGGCGCTGTGGAGCCTTTCCCGGACAGTGTGGCGTCAGAGCCCTCATCAGCTCTTCGAACCCCTCGACCTTCCTACAAAGTAGAAGACGTCGTTTTTGAGTCGCCCGAAAGACCGACTTCCTGGAGAGCGTTCAAACGTAACAACTTACTTACTTTTTTATCCAAGAGTGTATGTAATAGTTTTTTTTTTTACTATATATAGGCATACGTTTGACCACAATCTCACCTGATGGTAAGCGATGATGCGGTCGAAGATGGAGCACGTTTGCCTAGAAGCAACCTATTCACTCTTGTCTTAAAGACTCCCAGGTTGTAGCTATCTGGAAACACAGACTCTGGCAGGGAATTCCACTCCTTAGCTGTACGCACTATGAATGTGTTCCCATAACGTTTAGTGCGTGTGGGTGGGATGTCCACCATGTACCGGTGGCGCATCGCCGTTCGTCTTGTGGTCCGATGATGGAACGGGCTTGGCGGAATTAAATCATGCAATTCCGTCGCACACTCCCCAAAATGCAAGCGATAGAAAACCGACAGGCCAGCAACTCGGCGTCGATGCTCAAGGCTTTGGAGCTTCGACTCGACGAGCCTGTCATTACCGATGATCCTCTTGGCTCGTTTCTCAATTGACTCAAGGGCATCAAGCTGGTATTTGGCAGATCCGTCCCAAAGATGAGAGCAGTACTCCATAAACGATCGAACTTGCGCTTGATAGAGCTTGAGCAGCTGTTCCGGCGTGAAGTACCGTCTCACCTTTGCTAGGACCCCCAACTTTCTGGCAGCCACTTGAGCCTTTGCCTCTATGAATGGGCCAAAATTGAGGGTAGATGTTAACGTAACACCAAGAAGCTCCAGTCGGTCGGTTATCGGCACGGTTACACCACGAAAAGATGGAGCTATAGTTCTAAAGACCTAATCGAAACGTACGTACTTTAATCGTGGTCGTACAAGTAGAAACAAAGACATCAAATTAGACCCATCATTCGGTCGTATGATCGTCGGAAGTACTTACTGCGTATTATATAATATAATATATTCTGTATGAAATTAAGTACCTAGGTAATATGATGAAGTAGTTTCCTCATAGACTTCGACACCAAAACAGTCTGGTCAGACCGGATGCACTTGAACTGAGTACATATTAAGGTTTATTGAACAAGAGCTGAAAATTGAGCAAACTTACTTGTCTATTTTCTACAATCACTTGCCTTGTGTGAGATATTTCATCTGTTTTTACAGGTGGAGTTTTGGCCCGCTGGGCGGTGGCTCGTGCGATCTACCCTTACATGGTGTCGATTGGGCTGGTGTACTTCACAACACTTAGCCTGTACCCTGGCATCGCATCCGAGGTGCCCTCTTGCCGCCTTGGAACCTGGATGCCAATCATACTTATGTCCGCCTTCAACCTCTTCGACTTCATTGGAAAAGTAAGCGCCTAGCTAATTTATTATAGCTCATCATGCTTTTGTGATGCGTGCTTAACACACTCTTTTTTTCACAAATAGTTAAAAACTCTATGAAAATTGAGCGATAGGCTGCTGTGCTGCGTGTCGTAGGTTCGATTCCCGCACAGAACAATTTTTTGTATGACCTACAGGTAATTGTTCCGGGTCTGGCTGTTTGTGTATGTGAGTTTATGTTCGTAAAAAACCCACGATACAGAAGAGATTCTTAGTGTGGGGCAACGTATTTAAAAAGAAAATAAAAAAGTAAGAAAAAGAGGTTACTTTTTTACTTTCGTTTCAAACTAACAATTTGGGATGCCATATTTTTTTATTTCTTATTATTTCCAACAAATGGCTCTTACAATTTTTTCGCCGAAACTAGCCAGTACTAAGGCATTGGGGTATTTTTATTTGCAACCTTAACTTTTATACACAGTAAATGACGAATATATTTCTCGTTCTTAGATCGCGGCTGCCTGGCCCTATGAGTGGAGTCGCAGTCAGCTTCTGATGGCGAGCGGTCTTCGATTGCTTCTTGTTCCTCTGATGCTGTTGTGTGCTGCTCCAAGGCATTCACCACATATCGTTGGAGATGTACGGATCTGCTATAATCACCAATTTAAATAAATCGTTTTGTTACCTACTCTTGTTAATCAATTCTAATGTTTTTTTTTCAGGTCTACCCAATATTATTCTCCGTAGTGCTAGGCTTCACAAATGGCCTGTTTGGCTCCGTACCTATGATAATGGCGCCATCTCGTGTCGGCCGTGAGCATCGAGAGATCGCCGGTAAGAATAGAATTGATTTTTTCCTTAGTTTTATTTCGAATTATTTTCAGCCTGTAGAGAGAGATACGAGCTCCTCTCACGGGTCATGGGCTGCAAGTACCTAGTGCCACACTGCCATTAGACGTTTTCTGCGATCCGTACTTTTTTGTAGTTTTCGCTAAAAATATTCCGACATGTGATGTGGGCGTTGTTGCTTGCCTTACTAGTTTTTAAATCAAATTTTACAATATTTACAAAAAAAAATCTCATCAATGAAAATTTCCCCTCGCACTGCCAGGTAACATGATGACATTGTCGTACAACGGCGGGCTGCTGTCGGGCTCGCTGGTGTCGTACCTGCTGCTGGGCATGCTGGGCCCGCCGGCGGGCGCGCCGTGCCGCGTGTACCCCACGCCGCCGCTGCCCACGCTCCCCCCCGCCACGCCGCCCAACATCACCTTCGCTGTCACCGTGTCGCATTAACCGCTTACGTAATACGCGAAGCAAAACAGAGTTAGCAGCACATGTATCTGTAAACTGTTTTGAAGGGTAATTACAAAAATGGATAACTAAAAAAATTGCGAATAAATATGAAACCAGCGAGTCTAAAAAGACCACTTTAGCGGAATCAGAAAACACATCACGTTACCCGTCACTGTCAAATCTTCCCAATCAATCTTGAACCACATACTTTAGCGATAAAGATGAAAATGAAATTTGACATAAATTGTTGTTTGATTTATATTATGATTCTACTAAAGTGGCCTTTTTAGACCCGCAGGTGTAATATTTTTCCTTAGTACCTAACATTTAATTTGTAATTTTCAGAGGAACATCATTTTTGTAATTTACCCCAAAGCACAATAACGAAACCGGAACCTAGTTTACTTAGCTACAGATTAAAGGTACCTACTTTAAGTATATAAGATATCGCCCGAGTACATCTTTGTATAAAGAATGACTATTGCCACTTTTACGGTCCTTACTTTACTGCAAAAAAATACTAAGGTAGTTGTGACCGCTATTTAGACAACCAAATACACTAAATGACACTCGCAAGGAAATAATTTCTACGAGTAGGCATTGTTCATAAAAAGGCGCGCTTTATGTTAAGAGAGGACTCTAGTCGTTAAAACAGGTATTTGAAGAAACTATTGCCGATGCCGTCGCGCTGCGCCATACCAAGTAAAGTGCGAAAGCGACAGCTGCAGCTTAGGTTGATTTTACCTATAAACACCTAGAGCAAAAGATGTTTTGTATTCCGCTGTTTTCTTCTTCAAAAATGGACTGATCTGAAAAAATATATATAAAAATTTAGAGGAAGACTATATCTATGCTTCTATTATTTTCTATTTTGTTAAACCCTTATCAAATTTGTCTGACAGTCGTCTGAACATGGCGGTAAAAACGGGCTGTTTTTTCGAGTTTTTGGATTGTCATAATTCTTTAAGTAATTATGTTTTGGAAAAAAGAAAATGATACAGGCACGTATTAATTCGATCTAGATTTTTTGGAAATAAAATAATTGCTCTAGCAGCATTATCCACGAAGAAAACAGCGGAATGCGTTTGTATGGAGAAAGGCCCAAGAGAACCCACCCGAGTCCCTTCTTAATCCTGCTTTGTTCCAACAGCCAACTCGCCTTACTATTTTTTTTTGTTTGAACTTATTTGCTTATTATTGCTGACATTTTAAATTATTAGTTTGGCAACAGGCAATAACCATTT
Source organism: Lacanobia wlatinum (assembly GCA_947578705.1). NCBI lineage: Eukaryota > Metazoa > Arthropoda > Insecta > Lepidoptera > Noctuidae > Lacanobia > Lacanobia wlatinum. The sequence continues at coordinate 14,507,075 of OX388039.1, forward strand.
CAGCCTTAAAATATCTAAGTATATACATATTAAACCAAGAAAAATGTTTTAGCTACCTACTATAAAATCCCTACACAGTAAAAATTAATGTATACTATCGGTATAAGTTTCTTATAACTTATTTACAAAATAAGTACTTTACCTACTATAAGTATACGGTCTTTCCATTGGACGTTTACTAATAAATTAAAATGACAAATAACGCTGTATGATAAACATTTTACATCGTTTTCGCTTTATCCGTAAAACTAACTTACGGAAAATTCAAATTTGCCGACCGATCGAACTAGAATTGTAAAGTATTTATCCTTTCGTAGGCACGTATTCCTCAGCAAAACAAAGTATGTATGTTCTTAACATTGATATATAAAAAACCCAAGATACACAGTCTCGAACAAATGCAACACTCGAAACTGTCGTCAAAAACTGACATGTATCAAGTGTCATGTGTGAGTTGTGTGTAGTTATACTATAAACATTCTTTTTGCAAATTCAACCTTACACAGATCGCTTAAAATTGTTTTTACAAAGCAGTGCAGTATGACGAGCGATGCGAGACTGTTTGAAACTAGCCCACAATTTTAAATTGTGCGCTTGTTTTATGCGGACGTTTTTGAGATGCTGAGTGTGTATCTTGGGTTTTTATGGTTCTTAATCAATACTTTTTTCAAGAACTCATTTTTTGCAGGGTATATGAACAATACCAACATTCTTACGTATCTATACTTAATACCCTTTACGTTGTGGATTGTGGAGCTGTAAATTATTAAATGAAACCGTTAAGTTTTCCGCCGTCATAGTTTAGTATGTTAAATATATCTGTCAGCGAACTTTTGCTAATGAAGTTCAATAGGCACTTCGCATTGTTACGTGTTAACGTGTTACCTAGAATAGGTAATGAAATAATAAAATAATGGTTACAATTTTAAACTTACAGACGTTTTTAAAGTTATACAATTCAAATGATGATGCTGTCACTAATTTACGTATATTTTGCTTAAAATGGAATGGTAAATGGTTGTAATGTAAAATGATAAAACTTAGTGAGACTGAAAAAAAATGTTAAGTGAGTGGAGTGACTTATGACTGTTGTATTGTAATGTATTTATGTAAAATATTAACCTATGAAATGGCTACCTCTTGCTTTTCTATGAAACATTTTTGTTCTACAGTGTAGATATTTGAATGTACTGTACATAGCACTTGTGTAAATAATTAAATTATCAATTAAATAGATACATATCTGGATATTTCTTTATTTGATCTGATGACCAAGAACGTATAGTCTCTCATGCTTTAATAACACTGGCAGATCCAGGGGGGGGGGGGTCAATGGCCACAAGCCCCCCTCCCAATACCGAGATATCTTTGGTAGTCTTCGATCTAACGAAGTCATTGAGAAATTTACGAAAAGTAATCCAAGGAAAGCAAAACTTAAGTGTTGTGCTTTTTAGGGTTCCGTACCTCAAAAGGAATAAAAGGAACCCTTATAAGATCACTATTTCTTGTCCGTCCATTTGTCTGTCAAGACCCTTTATCTCGGGAACGCTTGGAGGTATCGAATTGAAATTAAAACCATATACTCAGGTCTTAACTTGCTTAAATCAAACTTCTATCTAAGTTAACGTAAAAAAAAAATTGGCCGTTTTTGCCGCAAAAAGCCTATATTTCGACACTCTCAAGGGAATCAAAATGTATAGGGTATCTCCCGTTGACCTAAAACTATGAAATTTGGAAATTAATACCGTCTTATACAACAAGTATAGGAAAAAGTCTTAAAACTATACATTTGTAATTAAATCATAAAAAATATCGTCTTATTTAAAGTAATATGTACCTACAAATTTGTACGGAAACCTCGGTGGGCGAGTCCGACTCGCACTTGGCCGGACAACAATCCTGTATCCAGCACTTTTTGGAGAGACTTTGTATGTAAAAAGTCGTAATTCGAGGTTTGGCTCTCGTCTGTTTCCTCCTCCAATATTGGACCGATTTAAAAGATATTTCATTAATAATAGAATAAGAAAGATACATACTGTGCCCCTATGTTTTTGTTATCCATTAATAGTTGTCAAATTTGTGTACTCTGTTGACAGTGGTCTATATAGACAATTTTGAGCATTTTTTGAGGGGTCTTGTACTTATACGTATAATATATCATCAAAAAGGAAAACATAGGGGCACAGTATAAAGAGGAAAGATTTGTTTGTTTGTTTGAAATGAATAGGCTCCGAAACTACTGGACCGATTTGAAAAATTCTTTCAGCAATGGATAGCTACATTATCAGGGAGTAACATATTTTATCCCCGTACTCCCACGGGAACGGGAACTACGCGGGTGAAACCGCGTGACGTCCACTAGTAAAATATATTTTAAATCGGTCCAATATTGGAGGAGAAAACAGTCGAGAGCCAAACCTCGAATTATGACTTTTTACATACAAAGTCTTGCCGCCAGCATTTCCTCTTAATAAAGTCGCACGGTATGCACCTATGTGGCACCGCTCAGTTAACAGTGCGACCAACACTTTATTTGGCAATTCTGTTATGATATGACACTGATATCTACGAATTACCTACTTACATAATGCTGTAAAAAAAATCAACATTATTGTTTATTTCCCTTTTATATTTTTCTTATTCAAAGTAGAACAAATTACATTACGTCAAGAAAAACTTCTTGACTCTTATTTATTTTTATCTTGGTTCGAACACTCATCACACTTAGATCACGCACTCCACGCATTCATCTCCTTATCCTTTCATTACAAATCAAACGAGGGCATTTACATTTTAATCGTTGCTAAGGCAACATTTTTCGGGTTCCGTACCCAAAGGGTAACCAACGGAACCCTATTACTAAGCCTCCGCTATCCGTCCGTCTGTCTGCCAGCGGGCTGTATCTCAAGAACCGTAATAGGTATACATAGCTGAAATTTTCACAGATTGTGTTTTTCTATTGCCGCTATAAGAACAAATAATAAAAAATAAAGGTTTATGGTACGGAACCCTTCGTGTGCGAGTCAGACTCGCACTTGGCAGTCAAAGAGGTGAAGCGATTGGCACGTTACAAAGTGTAGATCTGTATGGAGAAGAAAGATCAAGAAACTCCACGAACACTCTTTTGAATCAATAAATTGTTACAAAGTTGTGGGTTACATTGTTCTTGTTGAAAAAAAATCACGTCCACGATAAAAGCGTCCAGAGTAAAAAAGAAACAAATCAAAGAACAAATAATTAAAATAAATCAATATGACTGGGTATATGATTGCGCTATGATATAATTATGAAGGATCATGCCTTTAAAAATCCAATTCCATCAAGCTTATTGAATATATTCGAAGCACTAATGTCTAAGCCTTTAAGGTATAGTAAAGTTATTTTAAACCATATTTTGTTGTTTACATAAAGACCTACCTTATTATGTTCTAGAATAAAATCAAACTTCGATATCCTAGACCTTTTGACTTGTTTTTCACAAAAGATGTTCGAGTTATTCTGATGAAGGTAATTTCGTAAACAAATCGATAACATATCTTCTTTGTACCGAAGAAACTATTTTTATTTATTTGTTTTAGGCACAAACACTCTATACTAATATTATAAAGCTGAAGAGTTTGTTTGTTTGGGAGGAACTATTGGTTCGAATGGAAAAGTTATTGTAGTGTTGGACAGCCCATTTATCGAGGAAGGCTATAGGGCAGGGACGGCGAACCTATGGCACGCGTGCCCGTGGTGGCACGCAGCAAAATAATTTGGGCACGCCTATACAAGATTACACCATCACTGTTGTTGCTATTACAACAGAAATTTAAGTTTATTTGAAGCAACACAAAACTGATTACCTTATACTTGTTTAATTAATTTATAGTTACAAAAAAGAATTCAGTTTACAGCATCTAGTGTTATTTTTGTCCATTAATTCACCAAGTCAAGATGTTTTTTGACGGCACGTCATGGTTACGTTATTTTTTTTTATTAATATGGCACGAGCACCAAAATAGGTTCGCCATCCCTGCTATAGGGTATATAACATCACGCTCCGAATAATGCTCATAATGCTCCGCTCCTATTGGTCGTAACGAATAGGAGCGGTAGCCTTAGTGCGAGTTTTTAACGTTCTTGATCGCGTTAGCGTAAACGTCAATTTGCATTGAAACTGAATAAGCGCCGTCTGGTGACAGTAACGGAAAACCTTTTTTTTTCTATACATTTTGACATAAGCGAACGTTTACATTAACGCGATCGAGTGCGTTAAAAAACTTACACTAAGCTCTCGGAAAATTAATGAAAAATGTGACGTAGACGAAGTTGCGCGAGTCAGCTAAAATATAGGTAATATACTAGCTGACCCGCGCAACTTCGCCTGCGTCACAATTTTCATAACTGCTCCGCTCCTATTGTTCGTAGTGTGATGATATAGCCTATAGCCTTCCTCGATAAATGGGCTATCTAATACTGAAAGAATTTTTTAAATCGGACCAGTAGTTCCTGAGATTAGCGCGTTTAAGCAAACAAACTCTTCAGCTTCATATATTAGTATAGATATAGATGAGTGCTGGCTATGTCTGCTTATAACAGTAGATAGTAGTAGTTAATATGACTGAAAGTCAAAAAAAAAAATAAGGCTCTGTTAGAAAAATATTATTATGGTGTCAATTGTACTGAAAGTTGAACCCATTTTTATAAAAAAACACAAGCGCGATAGCCTAAACTTAGCTCGTCAATTAACATTTCTTTTTAACTAGGTAAACAAAAGTTAATGTGGCATTAAAATTGATAAAGTCAAAAGTTTAATTAACATCAAGTAAATTGATAAATTCATGGCAAAGGTCGTCCTATTTTTAAAGAGGTCTGTCTAACAAAAGATCTCGTTACTGGTGGTTTCTCGTACTTACTATCTCAGTAATCCGATAATTTAATGAACACACAAATAAGATATGATTTAGGAAAGTAGTATAGTTAACTAGCGATCTGCCCCGGTATCGCCCGGGTGCAAATGTAACTATATCTTATATATATAATAGGAAAACTGATTGACTGACATATCAACGCACAGCTGAAAATAGTGGAACTCTTCATCATGATCATCATCGTCTCAGCCGAAAGACGTCAACTGCTGGACATAGGCCTCCCCCAAGTGTCGCCACAACAACCGCTCCTGTGCGTCTCGATCCACCTTGTGGGAGGCTTTCGGACGCAGCGTTCCTTCGGTACGCGGTCGCCATTCCAGAACTCTCGGCCCCATCGACCATCTGTTCTGCGAGCAGTGTGGTCCGTTCACTGACACTTCAGTTTGGCAATCCTTCGGGCTATATCGGTAACCTCGATCTTGGGATTAATAACATTTAATTTTGCCCAGGCTTCCTTTTATGATGTAGGTGAGGACTAAAGACTTAGGAATTCAATTTCGCATTTATAAATATTAGTTAGGGTTTCTTCGCGTGGCCCTCTGGAAATGAGATTACGTTACTTTAAACCTGGCTATTACGGAAACTGGGTAAATGAAAAGCTATACCTAATTACAAAAAAAACTACGTCCCTTCACACCATTTAGTCATTTGTGTACCTAAAACATAACGTTACTGACTTGTTTCAAAACATTTATCAGCAGCGTTCGTCTGATCCGAGGGCAATGTCCCTACGTCTGATATAATTATGCCATTTTAATATAATCTCCATTTGCCGTTCATTCATAGTGCCTATTTGCATTACTTGGGTAGATGTTTGAAAACAGTATTTATTCAATGTTACACTTATAAATCAATTTACTCTGCCAACCGTGTTATTACGCTTTAATCAGTGCCTTAATGAGCAATAATAAACTTCTTCAACGTACAATCAATTTAGTCGTGTCTACCGTAGACTTGTCATAATGTTATAATTTATGAACCACTTTCTTACATAATAATATTATGACTTACTAGCTGGCTCGTGCCCATGTTGGGCGGTATTTTTCGGATTAATATATGGCGTACTAGCTTCTCCCAGCAGCTTCACACACGTGGACCCTAGAGAACATACTAACGGGATAAAATTAGCCTATGTCCTTACTCAGGCTCTAGACTATCTGTGTATCAAATTTAATTTAAATCGATTCGGAGTCTTGGCGTTAAAGCGCAACAGACAGACAGAGTTACTTTCGCATTTATAATATTAGTAAGGATGACGTGACTTCACAAATAACGTGGCTTTCTATTAGTAAAAGAAGTTTCAAAATCGGTTCAGTAGATCCAGAGATTACCCCTACAACGTCACAAACTCAAACTCACAAATTTACTTCTTCATAATATTAGTATAACAAAACAGATTTTTTCTTCATTATAGATAAAATTCAATTATAGTACCAAGTAAGTGGTACATCCTTTCCATCGCAGGATATGTAAGTAGTTTGTTTTTCTTAGTGATTCGTGATTTGTACCTAGGAACCTAAGTAACTTTTAAACACGGTTGCCACATTATATTTTGCAACAGTCTTCGAAAGTCCATTAAGATAGATACACCAAAATATTGTGTTCGCAGTATAGACTTCACGGTATACCTCCACGTAATAACTCAGCACAAGCTTGTCACACGCAGCGTGGGCTCTGCGTAGTGAAATGAAAATGATATGAAATTATTTATTTTCCAGATTAACATTCAAATAAATATGTATAGATAACAAGAAATAAATAAATTTAGAAGCCGCGCACGACTAGCGTAGGCCTACTCTGCAGGCCTACGTAGCAGCAGCGTAGGCCCGCTTCGTAGCAGCGCGCTGCTACGAAGGCGTAGGCCCGTCGTAGTAGCGTAGGCCCGCATAGCAGCCGCGTAGGACCACGTGCGTAATTGGTTTTCCAAATATTCCCCGTCTCCTACGCGGAGTCAAGTACAATAAGCTTTCCAAGCGCTTAAACAACTAAAAAAACATATTCTGTACGTCTTTGCACGGGGACGAAATGCATGCGTAGCGCCAGAGTTGGCACGCGTAGTAGCATCGTAGTCCCACGTCGTAGAGACTGTGTCGTAGCAGGTACGTAGGCCCGTGTTAGAGCAGCAACGTAGGTCTGTGTCGTAGTAGCAGGGTAGGACTACATTTCGTTCATGTTATGCACATTGTACATGCGCAATCACTCTTCCAGTGTGTGAAGGCTTCACAGCAATGTTTTATCCAGTTATCTGTTCGTGATTTAAACTTCTACCATGCCTTGTCAGGTTACACAATACTTACTCGTATTATTATTATGTCTTGAACAATCTCGGGACCCTGAGGTCTCGGTCCTTTGGTAGGCATACAAGGGGCCGAAGCCAACTCGCAGAGGCCCCGTTAGACATTTCTAATGGAATAGGGCACCAACCGACGATTATCCCTATATGCACTTTCAAAGTATACCCAAGGACAAACCCCGTTAGGTGCAGAACTATTGCATAGTTTGGAAACAAAAGGTGGATGGCTATGGATTTGAGTGGTTTAGTGGATTCATTACCGTATACTATGAAAGAACTATTGGCCCCTGTCTGACCACTGAAAATATACACGGCTTTAAAATGGCAGGGGGTGACTTGCACTCTCAATAAATGGGCCCCGAAAACGGTCGCTAGCACAAAGTGACGTAGCACCAAGGAGGCAACATATCTTGAGGTGCTAGAGGAGTGGAGAGGTATACCACGGCTATCAGGACAATTCCGGAAGTACGGTCAAGATCCCTACCAGCATCTTACTGGATTATACATCCTTCTCCCGAGCACGTTTGCTCTTGCGAATCTCCACTCAGACCGGCCGATTAAAAAGAAAGAGGTAGGAGCTCTGTTCCTCGTCAGTGATCACTCCAGCCAGCCAATAAAGGCAAGCCGGAGATGAAGAACAAGACTTCTCCCGGGAGATCAGTTCCGTGGGGTCGCTACTGCCCAACAGTTTGCCACAAAACTGCCTTGCGGATTCTATTATTATTATAAGCCCGTGGTGTCCCACTGCAGGGCAAAGTACAGAACACCTCTGCCTACACCTTCAGGAAATATATGCGCCATGTTTTGTAAGTTAGGTAAAATCCAGAGTAGCGGAATTTGTTCGAAATAGTTATCACGGCTCTGGAACGCAAAGGGCATTTGGAGGAACGCGGGTGGGTTTTAGACGTAAGTTCGCTCTTACGTCTAAAACCCACCCGCGTTCCTCCAAATGCCCTTAGACGTAAGAGCGAAAGGAGTCATAAGATGATTTCATCCAAAAAAAAGTTAGGTAGAATACCTAATTGGGTACAATTAATGACAGCCTGTTACGGGATTTATTTGTATAAGCTGACCTGTGACCTGTCTGTATCGGACACGTTTTAGTATACTTTAGGCGCTTTATCACTAGTCACTATCTAGTATTGCAATGATTTTCATGTGAAGATTACGTACTCAAAATTATAAGGGTATAACCTACCTACCCCTAGTAAATTGGAGATTTCCCTCTGAGCGATTTATGCTCCGTCAGTCGCAGCTGCGCGAGGTCCTGGTGGCGAAATGGTGGGACAGGCTCTCACGCCCTTCCGCTGGCCTCGTCACTACCGAGGCCATCCGGCCAGTGCTCGAACTTTGGCTCGGGAAAAGGCACGGCTCCCTGTCATTTCGTGCGACACGGGTCCTCTCGGGGCATGACTGCTTCGGGAGGTTTCTGTGTCATGGAAGACTTCTACGCCTCTACCAAAAAAAAATGGACTTGGTAAGGTTGCCATTCCAGCTAATCAGAGGAGGGGTTGATAAATTGAATTGTTCTGTAATACCTATACAGCATGTTTCTGTATTTTAAATTTTCCAAATATATATACCTAATAAAGAAGTTAGCAGGTAAACGTATAAAGTAATCAATTGAGCTTTATTAGAACACTAGCTGTGCCCGCGACTTCGTTCGCGTTGTTGTCGAGAAATATCTGTTGCATAGATAAAATCAAGTTTAAGTTAATACCTTGCGTATCTCTCTCAAAATTAAGAAAATAGGAAGAAGGTACCTAATGCAGGGCACTGGTTCATCTCTTCCGGTTGAAATGCCGATTAGCCCAGATAATCTCCTGGTACATACCTACCTCGAAGTAGGTATCAAAATTAACAAAACCGACTATCGAACGAACGGTGGTAGATAGTCTTCAAACTACGAAACAAAGAAACTTATGAATGAAGTTGATTCTTAATTTCGTCAAGCCCAAATTGAAACACAGTTTCTTTGATTTACACTGACATGCGTTGCATTGCAGATTACAGAACACCGATTAAGTTTTACATTTTATATTAAACAGTTTTACGGGGTTCATAGAATCGATTTACCGTGTAAGAATAATCGAATTTATTAAAATCGAAATTTAGTAGGTATCGGTATTTGGTAGGTCCATTCTATTCTATTCTTATTGAATGGGAAGCTCGTAGCTAAATAATAACAGTCGCACGGGTCGATCTTCATGGTTAACCAACTCTTGCCTAGGTCGCTCTGTGGAAAGGTGACCATATTATTTAACACACCGAGACTCGGCCGTGCTGATCGGTAGCTGACCCAAATATAGTTGGAAAAAAATATATAAAGTATAAAATAAGCCAAATTTCGGAATTCAGTTTTTGGTTTTGTTTCTTTGTTTTTAACACCAACTTCCGAAAGTTGGGTTATTTTATACTTCGTAGTGTTTTGTTTAGAAGTCGGTTATATTTTTTGTAAAAAGTTTTTTATTTTTCACTTTTAAGGATGATACTCGAACGACGTCTTCGTCTACGCAGAAATTGAAATAAGCAAAAATACTAATAAAAAAAAACTACCAAACCAAACTGAATCAAATTTTTACGGAACCAAATGGCAAGTATACCGCATCGAACTCAAAAAAAATCAGATCAGGAACCTCTGAGTAATCGATGTACGAAAAAAATACTGTGTAAATAGATTGTACTTCGGTGACTGTTCTCAAGAACTCCACGACCTCATCCCACCGGCCCCCTTCTACCATCGGACATCCAGACACACTGCATCTTACCATCCCTACCTTGTTGCTATTCCACCAATTCGCACTAAGCGTTTCCAAACGTCTTTTCTAATGCGCACAGCAAAGGAGTGGAACTCTCTGCTTGCGTCTGTGTTTCCAAAAGCCCTAATCTCTTCAAAGTCTGAGTGCACAGGCTCCTTCTGGGTAAGCTCGCTCCATCGTAGACTGTCTCTGTCATCTCTGACCTAGACTAGAGTCAAGAGCAAACCCATCACAAATAAAAAAAAAAAATACAATGGCCATTCATCCACAGACCGACCTCGGCAAGCGTTGCTTAACCTTGAAGATCGACCCGTGCGGCTGATATAGATTAATTATGTCGATTCGAATCACAATAAAAGTCACCAATCACTTCTTCTGAAGGGTAATGATTTTACCTGTCTTCTGTTTTGGTGTCAGACATATCGTTAACCCTTCTAAATAGCCTCATAGTACAGGTATCTAAACTTAATTATCAGACATGGACCAACGTCATGTATCAGCGGAGAATCTTAACACCGCGATTCAGAAAAACGCGTCATCAGTACATCGCCATCTATCGACAATGTAGTTGACCTGTTAAAATATAAGTTCAAACTTAGAAGCTCACATGTTACGATAAATAAAATGATAAGATAACCAAATGTTCATTTTTCCTTTGATATTAAGAATTTCACAAATAGTATACGCATAAATTCATGAAACAGTACTAAACTATTACTATTTTATTGTAATAATAGATGGCGTTGCGTGTATGTGCGCGTGTCACGTAATGATAATTAATTTCTTCTTGAGAACTTTAAATACAAATATCTTTTGATAGAAAGAACCGATTACGATGAAACAAAAACTTAGTTATACCCTGAGTTACGTACAATTTTAATGTATGAAAGTTATCCACATTATTTTTATACTTTTTACGTGATGCTGGATATCACATTTCCTTAGTGAACGGTCGATCCGAGTAGTCGTTGACGGCTACTCCTCTGCCCTCATGTCTATTGATGCCGGATTTCCTTAGGGGTTTGTTCTCTGTGCAACTCGACTTTTCCTGCTGCACATCAATGACCTACTTCAGCCTGGTCTTTTTGGGTACGCTGATGACGGTACGGTTTCAGAACCAGCGAGAATGAAGTTCGTTCCTTGGTAGATCGGACAAATTTGACCTTAAGCCTTGTCTTCCAGTGGGGTGATGACAATCTGGTCACTCTTAACGCCACCAAAACACAGGTGTGTCTTTTTATCGCAAAAAGAAGTCGTATCGACCAAACGCCTACTTTTCAGGGTACATCTGTTCCTGTGACTGATCGGCTCGAACTCCTAGGCATGGAGTTGACATCCAGTCTCAACTTCGGCGCCACCATTGAGTACAAAACCCAAATTGCGGTCAAAAAGTTGGACATCCTAAATAGGGTGAAGCGGTACTTCGGGCCTGGACAGCTCTTATCCCTATACAAAGTGCAAATTCGATCCTGCATGCAGTATTTCAGCCACCTTTGGGATGGCTCAGCTAAATACCAGCTTGCTGCGCTTGACTCGGTGGAACGCAGAGCTAAGAGGCTCATCGAAGATCTAAAACTGGTGGATGCCAAGCTACACAGCTTGGCTCATCGCCGTTAGGTTGCCTGCTAGTCGGTCTTCTACAGATTGTACTTCGGTAGGTGTGCAAAACCATTTCCGATTTTCTTTAGGCTAAAGTTTTTCACATAAAGTCACCACCGTAACCCGGTCGGATTTTTGTAAAGGTCTCTTTTGAAGGAATGCAATGATATCCATTACTACTCATCGATCATGAACTAGACCGTATCCCGATTTTCTTGGCTTATATTATAATTTGAAACCTACTATTAACATGACATCCCCCCTCCCCCCTCCACGCAAAGTTTTAGGCTGCGACTGCGATGGGCGACGGGCCTAAAATTCAATTTTTGATCGTGATCTGTGATTGATGAACTGTCGTGCGGGTGTGTGGTCGTCTCATCTAAGTTTAGGGGCCAGGCCGGGGCCTGGAAAAAATCCATACGCCAATGGTTTCCAAACATCTTTTACAATGCGCACAGCAAAGGAGCCGAACCCTTTGGCTGCGTGTGTGTTTTCTCTTCAAAGTTAGAGTGAACAGGCTCCTTCTGGGTAAGCTCGCTCCATCGTAGACTTTATCTCACTCATCTCTGAACTAAACTAAAGTCAAGAGCAAACCCATCTCAAATAAATAAAACATTTAGTACCAGTGTAGATACTTATATTAAATAACCTAGCAGTTTCATTGTGAGCATGTGTATGACACATGATAATGTCAAAATCAACACGGAAAATAACTTCATTTGGTTAGCTGCAACAGCCAAGTGACAATTGATTTTGATAATATTTATAGCTATAGTCATTTATAACAGTTACTTTTCTTGTTACCAGGGTTTCACAACAAAAGTGGTACATAGGTGCCTAAATACATAAAAGGCAGACCTATCCGGGTGTGACCATGGACTTAGCCATGTATGTAGGGACCTATAGTAATGTAAGTAGTGTACCTACTTAAATTGAAACCTTTTGATGCAGCTCGTTTCACACAATCATTCTGACCTTGATCTGGCTTGACCTTATAGGACCAAAGTAGGATGGGACCACATGCTACGCCAAACAACCACATTGACCTTTGTACCTGAACTTCAATGTTAGCATCCGTTCTGGATGTTTGTGATTTACGAGCGTCAATCCTATCAGTTATTATTTACAATTTATGACTCTCGGCTTCCTGTCAGGATGTGACAATACATTGCCGGCAATCGCATATTGTCTGCGTTTTATTGTAGCAAAGAGGATGCAACATTACTATAGGTACTTATGTCTGTAAGACGGTCACTTTTTTAAATATAGATATATAAAACTAGCTCCTGCCAGCGGCTCCACCCGCGTGATATACATGTACATACCAAGGGAGTATACTAACGGGATGAAAATAGACATGAATCCTATATCCCATTCCGGGAAATGGTTTACTCGTGTGTCAAGTTTCATCCAAATCTCTTCAGCCGTTAAGATGTGAAAAGGTAACAGACAGGGTTACTTTCACATAGAGATCTATAGAGCAATTCAAGCCGACTGGAAGCGTTTAAGGGCGTTACCATAGAACTTTTCAAAAATAATATCTACAAGAGGTAATAATTAAAACAGATTTGATTGTAAATAATAATTTAATGAACACTAGTATACATTATAATATCACAATTGGAGTGGCGGTGGCTTGGAGGGTCACCGTGACGTCATCAAGCGTTACGTCGGCTACCGACGCTGTAGAGGGTTGCATCCCTAGATGAAAACTCGAGTGGTGTGTTCAACACTGTCTCGCTATCCTATCTCTTCCGGCGGCGCGTGCGGGATGCTTGCGACGAGCGCGAGCTCCACTCCAGGCTGAGGTCGCTGGACGAGGGCGGCGTCTCCGGGAACTGCGCGTGTGATGTCCACCGGCACGAGTCACACGCTGACTTCGGCGTCTCCGGCACCTTCCCCGGCTTCCCACTTGAACTGTATGACTCCAGAATATGCTTGTAGGCGCACTCCGAAGGTTCAGGGCACCTGCCCCGCGCGGCACTCAGACGGGCCCGCACGCAGGCGCTGCAGTAACCACAACTGTCTTCGCTCAGAGCACTGCGAACCATTTTGAGTAATGTGTGAATACGTGACGCACTGAGAAGACTGAAGCCGATTGTCAGCGAGCGATGATATTTATGCGCCGCCGGGCGTCGCGCACGCGCCTGCCGATAACCCCGGCACCGCACGGCGCCAGCTGCCGCCCGCGCTAACTAGCAACTGCGGCACTGCCACAAAAATATCCCTTTACTTTATAATTACCTACCTACTGTCATGTAATCAAATACTGTAATGATTGGTCAGTGGTTACGTATCTCTGCTATTGTTATGTAAAACCAGTTGTATAAAAAAAAACTACATGTAAGCATGTAATATTCTCATAACCTTTGTAGAGTTTAATTATACCTATAATATTGAGTTACTTGCTCTGCTTCAAATTCCTAATGGATGACAAATTAAACTGTTAATTTCCTAGGTACCTACTTATTAGTTAACAGGAGTTTAACAGGCTCGTTTTCCAAGGAACTCACTTAGGCCAAATTAAGCTTTGAAAAAATAATAAAGTTGGTTTTAAGAATGTCGTGGTAGCCTGGTGTGTGTGTGGTGTGTTGTTCTAGTCTAGAGGGAACTAGAAAAGATTTCCCATGTCTTTTACAAAAGGATACTACTCCTCCTCCTTTCCAACGAATAAATTGTAACTAGGTAGGTAGGTACGAACATTTTAATGACCGTCTAGTTATTCATCATCACACAAGGAGATGAAGTAGGTATTTCAAGTTACCGTATATCTAAAAGGTACGTATCTGCTCTGACGAATGTGGCGTGTGCGTGTCACACTCGTAGTAAATTATCTTGTATAAGTACCTAATAGGTATACAATAATCAGGAGATATTGTACGAGTTATTGTTGCACTTAACTACAAACGGGGAGATGCGGATCTAGTACCTACATATCACAAGGCGTCGACGTAGAAGGCTATGTAAGTATGCATCATCGAGGTAATTATGTACGTAGTAGGTACATATTACCTCAATGGTATGCATATATTTTATGACAAAAATAAGGATACTGTCGAATCACGCTAAGAACACATTTTATCCTCATTTGTTGCTGAGAGAAAATTAATAATATTATACAGGGAAATTGCAAAAAATACCCAAAACCTCTTAATCCTGACTTCGTATCATGACCCTGAACCACATTTGTTCTACGACTTTGACCTCAACTAAACAATGTAGCCAAAAACAATTTGTTTTCATTTATTTGAAGCCTGTAAAAGTCGCGTATCCTACACGCGCGCGTGCACCCAGCAGGCCCGCGACGCGCCGGCGCGGCCGGGCGGCGGCCTTTCTTCGGCCGCCTCATAAAGAACACGCGAAATTTAGACTATGTTTATATTTTTTGTATGGAAAAAAAAAATGTTTCGAATTTTGAAAAGTCGTAGTACAAATGTTGTTCAGGGTCATGATACGAAGTCAGGATTAAGAGGTTTCGAAAATTTTTTTTTTCAATTTCCCTGTATAAAACGTATGCCTAAATTAATAATTGCACAGGTGTTCGTGTTCATATTTTGCAACTAAACCAATAACTTTACTTATAGGTACTTCAATTACGTATTAAAATTAACATAATATCGATCAGTAGACGTAGGTAGAACATAGGTAGGGTTGTTATAGCATATTCTAGATAAGGACAGCTGCTCTACATCTCCGCCGGTTATTACTAGTCCGTCATAGGCGTTAGGGATCGTACTGCATTGATGCGTTATGTAAACAACTTATCTATATTTACAAATAAATTGGGCGATTTGTGATCTATAAATTCTAATTCAAGCATAAAGAGGACACTGTGAACTAACTGCACTATAGATGCCATATTCATAAATACGAAGAAATCCATTCAGAAGTCCAAGAAATCTCGGCTGGCTTCGCAAAAATCAATCAATTTGCCTAGCCTTTTCATACCTATGTTGGGATCGGCTTCCTGTCTAACCGGAAGCAACTAAGTACGCACCAGTATTTTACATGGAGCGACTGCCTCTGGCCTCCACAGCCCAGTAGGTAACCCGGAGTACATTTTTGTGGATTTTGAATAGGTACCTGTAACGACGGAGAAAGATTTACATATGACATCCGAGGCACGGAGGAATCTCGGTATTTTTAGATGGTCACCCATCCAAGGGTCGACCTCGGGATTTGTTGCTTAACCTTGTTGATCTACCCGTACGGCTGTTACTATTTAGCCACGAGGTCTTGACTTCGCATTAATCGTACTATAAAATATGGAAACGAAGTTCTATATCTCGCCCGTCTACGAACAAAACAAGAAGTGCATTCTGGAATCATCTGGACGACGCTCGGCGACTCTGTTTCTTATCTATCCGGTAACATGGTGTAAACAACTCGACTATTTATAAAGTTCTGTTAATAACTTGACCATTTTGTGACCCATCGGGACTATCAAAGCCTTACTCTAGGTCGGTGATGCCACACACAATGCGCCACCATCGGCATTGATAAATACGATATATGTAGCTACTAGCTGACCTGCGCAACTTTGTTTGTCTGCGTCACAATTTTCATTACTGCTCCGCTCCTGTTGGTCTTAGCGTGATGATATTTAGCCTATAGCCTTCCTCGATGAATTTTTCCAATCGGACCAGTAGTTCTTGAGATAAGCGCGTTCAAGCGAACAAACAAACTTTTACAGGGTTATTTTTAAAACACCAACAACCTCTTAGGCAGTGAAAGTACACATGATTATAAACAAATTTTACTTTGAAAACAACCCCAAAAACTCGAAATAAATATCAGCTGTTTCATACAAAATGCTATATTTAGCCAATGAAAATGTATGGAACAGCCGATTTTTTTTTTCGAGTTTTCAGGTTGGTCTCAAAGTAAAAGTTGTTTATAATCATGCGTACTTTCACTGCCTAAGAGGTAATTGGTGTTTACAAATAACCCTGTATAAAGTAGTACTAGTTGAGCCATGCAATTTCGTCTGCTTTTTTTGTGATGGGTATGCTCTTGACTCTAGTCTAGGTCAGAGATGACAGAGACAAAGTCTACGTCGATGGAGCGAGCTTACCCAGAAGGAGCCTGTGCACTCTAACTTTGAAAAGATTAGGGTTGTAAGCGTTTGGAAACACAGAAGCTGGCAGAGAGTTCCACTCCTTTGCTGTGCGCATTATAAAAGACGTTTGGAAGCGCTTAGTGCGAATTGGTGGAATAGCAACAAGGTAGGGATGGTAAGATGCAGTGCGTCTGGATGTCCGATGGTAGAAGGGGGTCGGTGGGATGAGGTCGTGGAATTCTTGGGCACACTCACCGAAGTACAATCTGTAGAAGACCGACAAGCAGGTAACCTTACGGCGATCAGCCAAGCTATGTAGCTTGGCATCCACCAGATTTAAGTCACCGATGAGCCTCTTAGCTCTGCGTTCCACCGAGTCAAGCGCGGCAAGCTGATACTTAGCTGAGCCATCCCAAAGGTGGCTACAATACTCCATGCAGGATCGGACTTGTGCTTTGTATAGGGTTAAAAGCTGTCCAGGCCTGAAGTATCGCTTCACCCTATTTAGGATGCCCAGCTTTTTGGCCGCGGTTTGGGCTTTGTACTCGACGGTGGCGCGGAAGTTGAGACTGGATGTCAACTCCATGCCTAGGAGCTCTAGCCGATCAGTCACAGGAACAGATGCACCCCGAAAAGTAGGAGTTTGGTCAAAACGACTCCTTTTTGCCGTAAAAAGACACGCCTGCGTTTTGGTGGCATTAAAAAAGACCAGATTGTCACTACCCCACTGGGAGACAAGGCTTAAGGTCAAATTTGTCCGCTCTACCATGGCCTCTCTCAAGGAACGAACTTCATCCCCGCCGGTTGTTGCACTGGATAAGAATCTCTCTGAAACCGTACTGTCATCTGCGTACCCAACAAGACCAGGCTGAAGTAAGTCATTGATGTGCAGCAGGAAAAGAGTTGCAGAGAGAACAGACCTCTGAGGAACTCCGGCATCAATAGCCATGAGGTCAGAAGAGCAGCCATCAACGACTACTCGGATCGATCGTTCACTCAGGAAGTCTGATATCCAGCTACAAAAACCAGCTGGGATGCCATAAGCAGGAAGCTTGCTGAGTAGACCTGCGTGCCAGACCCTGTCAAAGGCCTTCGAGATATCGAGCGACACGGCAAGTGCTTCGCCGTGTCTCTCGATGGCCTCGCCCCAGCAGTGCATGACATACACAAGAAGATCGCCAGTTGACCGTCCCCGGCGAAAGCCATATTGACGGTCACTAAGGTAGGTCAGCAGCTTACTGTTCAGAACCCTTTCCATAACCTTACATAGGATGGAGGTAATGGCGATTGAACGGTAATGTGCAGAGTCAGCACGGTCTCCCTTTTTGGGCACCGGTTGCACATTCGCAAGCTTCCATGATTTGGGCACCGTTCTTTTTTCAAGAGAGAGGCGGTACAGGCGAGTCAACACAGAAGACAGTTCAGGTGCACTGGCCTTATTCACGTCTAGACTGCACAATACTCTTCGAACCTCTTTAATATGAACTGCGATCTCAGGCATCGAAGAGTCACAACGAGGTAAAGTTGGTGGTTGCTTGGAGCCAGCGTCCAGACGCGAATTGCTTGCAAAGAGAGTTGCAAATAAATTTGCTTTCTCACTTGCAGAGTGAGCCAGCGATCCATCAGGTTTCAACATTGGAGGCAAAGTGGGTCGACAGAAATTCGTTTCAACCACTTTCGACAGGGACCAAAACTGCTTACTACCCGGAGGGTGCAATGCTAGTTTGGCCCCAATACGTCCGACATGGTCAAAACGTGCCCTACGTAAAACCCGCTTGCAGAACTTAGCGGCAGAATTAAAGACTCTTTTCCTCGCGCGAACCCTACATGCTTTGACTTTTCGGTCACGGGCCTTGATCCATGCTTGGTAAGCAACAATTGGGTGTATGGGCGTCAACATCCGGTACCCGCGTTGCCACATTCACCAGCTGGGTTAGATCAAGCGTTAAAGCAAACTTACGCGCCTGTTACCCGGCATGGTCAGTTTTCTGGTACGGGAACAAATACTCTTTATGGTGGGCGTTACCTAAAGTCCCCCAGAAAAATTAGCTTCGCTGTTGGGTACCGTTGCTGGGCTACGTCGTCGGTCGACTCCACGAGGGAATTAAACAGCGCTGTTGTCTCCTGGTCACCGCTGTGCGATCGGCATACGCCGATGTAGATAAATTTCTCCACGCCTGTGTCCACAAATAGCTGTATGGCAGAAAAACCCGATTTCTCAAAGCAACGGAGACGACGACAACAAATGTCATCGCGGACGTACACATAGACCCCAGCCTGCTTCTTGAACTTGTGTTCCAGAGAGTAGCCCGGGTAGTTGAGGTACGCCACGTCCGACGGTGTTGTTATCTTCGTCTCCATTAGGAAAAACAGTTGCGGCTTCTCGGTCTCAAGATGGTGATGGACCGGATCGAGATTGGAGTGCAACCCCCTAATATTAGTGAGGTGCACTTTTACTGGGAGGAAGTGCAGCCGTTGTTTTACATTATTTTTCTTCTTAGCTTTGGTCATCATGGAGAGTAGATGGGGAGAAAAGTCGAATTGTAGAGGCGCTGCCCAGTGAACCAAGTGGAACACTAGAGCTAAACTGACCTGTGGGAAACTCATTTGGAGACTGCGGGGACGCCCGAACCCCCCCCCCCCCCCGATAAGGCCACCGGGTCCTCCCATCCAGTCGCCAGCTGGCACGGTATAGCATATCGGGATTTTTCGCTAGTTGCCCGCTCCTTTTGGTTTTACCGTGATGATATATAGCCTATAGCCTTCCACGATAAATGGGCTATCTAACACTGAAAGAATTTTTCGAGTCGGACCAGCAGTTCCTGAGATTAGCGCGTTCAAGTAAACAAACTCTTCAGCTTTATATATTAGTATAGATAAGATACATAGAAGTATAGATACCACTATCAATACCATACTAGACGAGATTAGAGCTAAATTTAGATCCCAAATGATTACTGGTCGGTCATTCATTAATTGGACGCCCTTCGAGATGATGAAACTGTCGTATCTTGTTGCGAGCGGATTATACGTCGGATATTTATTAGTGCATGAGTAACACGACAACGTTCTTGCAGACACCCAAATGATGCAATAAGGACAGATTCGCAGTGATCAAAATATAATTAAAAGCACAAAATTTTCGTCACGCATATTTTTATTTAACATCATAGGAAATCGAACGCTGTTTATCCTACCTACCCATTGTACCTACCTAATGAAAATTACAACATTGATTAAATATATTCTAAAGTTTTTTTTTAACATTGATTTTATTTTACCTACGTACCTGAGTCATTAATTAAGAATTGTACGGAATTGCTCGCATATCCAAGTATTTCTTATCACTTTACACAGAAAAAAAATAACAAGTTCCTTCAAATTATTCACGTCATAAGAAAATAATTTTACAAAACGCTTTCTTTCTGAATAAGATTATTCGCACTCATCATACTGGGAGATATTCGCACGTCTGAGCCCTCATTATAATTTAGAGAAAAAAGTAAATAATATCAAGATAACAGGTCATTTACTTCAGATTTTGTACCAAGTATAATGTCCATTTGTGTTTTAAGGTCACTTTAGTATGAGAAGAACATGTTTGAGGCATGACTAGTAAAGTAGAAGATAGGAAAAAGAAGACAAATTATTATCTTTGTATTGCAGACCGGTGCAAATAATATTTACCTCTATTACTATAATTTAAAGGTTAACGAGTTACAACCAATCTTAACTAAATAAATAAATTATATCATAAGAAACTGATACCGGTAAAGAGACGAGTAAACGATCGTCAATTAATTGGAAATAGTAAGAAAATTTGGGTCGGGTCGAGACGAAAAATTATAACTTTTACAAAGGGACTCACCTAGAAGTACCTACTCATTTTTTGTCCAGGTCGAGAAACCATACATTAGAGGTACGTAAATTATATACTATTACTAGAACACGGTAACCGTACCAAATAAAATAGGTAACTGTTGCTGTGAAACCAACACAGAACACTACACAACACCGCCAGCATAGGAATGCAAGGAAATAAGAATAAGTAGGTAAAAGAAAAAGTATAAACAAAAGGATAGTCGAAACACATGAATAGACAGACGACGTTAAGGTTAATCCACACATGTCCGTGCGGTAAAAATAAAATATCAGTGCGTATACATTTTAAATGAACTCGTTCACACACGTCCCTGTTCGGGCACGATCAGCATATGTGGTGTGTGTATGTACCTTTAGGCTTAGACAAAACATCGTACCGCTCAAACATTTAAAAGCAGTCAGTCTACCTACTTCCAGCTAGGCTCCACGTAGACCAAAATAGAATGCAGTGTTTTCAGGACATTAAATAATAAACCTTATAATAAGCAAGTTAAACAAACAAGCCTGCAGGAGAGCACTCCCAACACGACCTGTTTGATCTGCGTCGACGTTCGTACAAATTTGCACTTTCTCACATTGTGCTAAAGTTAATTTTGATCTAAAAACTTCTACTTCATTCTTTGCTCTGCGTGGAGCCTGTGGCTTTATAAAAATGGTTTCACCGATTAGCCTTGGTGCACACTAAAGGCAAGAGGCGAATTTACTGGTAGATTGTAGAACGATGCAAAATGAACTTATTTTGCATAGTCACATATCGTCATCGAAAACTTTATGAATCTTTAAAGGTTCATAAAAGCTTTCAGGTGCTTTGGAGCAATATCTAGAAAACACCTGAACAAATCTGGTCAAATCGTAGCTTGGGAGTAGCGATGCATCGCGCTAAGTGTGCGCCAAGGTTTAATCTACAAAACGAAGAATTAAAATGGGGCTTTATAAGTTCGTATGTTTGTATAAATTGCCTGTTACCAAGTAATTAATTACTTATATAAAAAACATGAAATTTAAGACAAATTTGTTATTTTACAGATATTGTTATCTACATACGTGATAAAGCAATAACTTTGTTCTCAGACAGACAAAACAGGAATAGGTACCGGTTGCCAACAGATAAATGGGTTTAAATTCTTCGAAAAACAATTTTAATTTTAGCAACAATATGATCAAAAATAACTGAATTATCAAATGTTGCGTAATTATGTGTATTGTTCAGTGCTAACAAGCCATGGTCGGAGTTCGTGCACTTAATGCGCCTAAGTTATCAGCTAAATGTTTCACTTTCTAGTAAAATTGTGATTATATGACATAACTTGATTTTATTTTTACACTAACAAACCATCCACAGTGACGTCACACAAATCATTTGTAAACAACAGTTATACAAATCCGAACATTTAACTTCGCCTCTACTAAAACCATGACCCTAATTATAAAACTAAAATTCAAATAATAGAACGACTGCCATTTATTATAATCATGAATCAACTAGCATTAATATTAAATATTTTACAAGTACAGGAAATATAGTAGAGACATAATATATTATCTATAATTCATTACAATAATTATTGATGTTTAATTCAGTTCCTTCATTAGAACACAAACTGTCACAGAGGTTATCGAAAGTATCACTTTTACAAAGAACACTCAGGGATTTGAGATAGTGGCAGAAGCGATTGTTCCTCTTCATGTTTGTGTCTTTCTGCGACTTCTCAAGCCTACATATAGTTCGGCAGGAGGGCCAGTAGTCTAATGCAAGAGCTCTCCTATCTAAAACTGCTGACGCGTTCAGATACCCAGTCAAGCTGTTATGTCGTGATACAACCCTGTCTCTTTGTCTGAAACAAAAAATACATGAAATTAGCCATTTCATAATCACCTCACATTTTATAAGATAAACATAATTTAAAACGTAAAATCTCAAGATGTCATTGACGAAATCTTGACCCTTGGATATCATAGGTATTCGCGCGAGGTGCACCCCACCGCCCTCTTCTACACAACACGCACCGACGGCGATCCCAGTACATAGTACAATAAGATAAAATTTTCTACCAAATTGGTTGAGAAAAATACAATCGTTGAAAAGGAAAAAAAAAATATTATTTTTAATACTCCAGAATCTGCACGAGCGACGCCTTGCGTTAGCACTTGTTTACAGTGCCGGATTAAGCAAGCGCGAGGCCTGTAGCAAAATTTACAAAGGGGCCCCCTCCTTAACCTAAACCTTCCGTTAAAACGAAAATACAAAATTTACTTCTGTGACATAAGGGGGAATATGCACGGTTTTTTTAACAACCATGTAGAGGTCGAAAGGTATCAACATCTCGATCAGTGAGCCATAAAATATAAACATTAGTGACTAATGCAGATTGCGAAAATATACGTCACATACGCGGTAAAACGGCTATCGCAGATTATGGTAGGACTTAGGACTCGCGTGTTTGTCAGAGCCATGGTATTGGTTTTTAGCGAAATTTTTTTGTAAGCGCGGGCGCCCCAGTGCGCAGGGCCCGTAGCATTTGCTACTCTTTCTATATGGGTAATCCGGCACTGCTTGTTTACCAAGAAGCAGATTGTTAAGGTCACCAGATAACACCTCTTTCTACGTGCTGGGTAACAAACAAATTTGAACACAATTTGAACTAATTTGCCACCACACAAAACATACCATTTGTGTGGTACTAAACAAGAATTTCAGTTTGACCGCGAAAACCAAACACATCATGCTAAATTACGCCTGGATCACATGGATGTGTTCTGCTGCTCAACGCCTCGCCTGGTTTCGATATAAACTGAAAAAAAGGAAAACTAAAAAAAACATTCTAATTACCTGTGTAAAGTCATTCCCGGAAAACTAATATCCGTTTTTCTTTCACAGCTTAAAACATTCTGTGCTGTCTCAATAGAACTAGTCACCATTGTTTGACAAATCTCATTAGCGACATCATACTCTTTACAATAATACTCCAAGTTTTCTTTTTCTGATACACTATGCCCTTCAGGATAACACCAAGGTTGTGATGTAATGTAGGTGCTAGTGTCAGGGTTGATGTTACTGAAATAGTCTGACAATGAGAAAGCATCTGCTGCATTAGCCATTGCTTCTAGTTCAAGGCTAACCTTATCCTTTTTCTCTTGAGCATTAGTATTAACTTTTTCTAAAGGTTTATCAATGTTATGTACTGCAGTCAAAAGGCCTGGCATACTCCACCAAATGTTAAATAACTGTAAAGGACATGTTAAGTTTAACAAATTTGAATGTTTTGAAGCAAAATCTGTCCATATTGTGTTTGTTTCTAGATCAACATTATAATTAACTGGTGTAATAGTTCTTCCCTCTGAATCATCATTTTCTGCCCAGGATGGGCATGAGCTTTCTTCATCAATGTTGCTTTTATAAAAATCAATGTTTTGTGAAGCTGTTTCATCCTCTGTAGATACACCATGCACATAACTAGGTATACAGAACTGTAAGTAATTTATGGTTTTTCTAATATCTCCTTTAAAATAATTTAAGAATTTGGCTCCAATGCCTGGCCAGCATATTCCACTATCAGCTAGACACATTATATCTAGCCATGTCCCAAGCATCCTTGGTAGAAGAGGACTCATTTTCAACAGTTTCCCGTTTTGCAGGAATCTTTGCAAATGAGGGCACACTAAGGATGATGTGATCAATATGACAGGTCGTTTAGAGCACTGTACTAGCTGCACAACAGCTGAAGAAAATCCGTCATCCTGATCAAAAACAATATCAGCATCATCAATTAGGATGAGAGATGAATCTGTCCTTGTACTTTCTTGACTGCAAGTAGCACCACTTAGAACTTCAGTTTTCCCTGATGGCTTTTTAGTTTTCTCAACCTCATTTGACTTTTTTGGTCTTCCACGCTTTTTACTCTTTTTTGTTAAATCAGGTTGAAGTTTTTCTTGTGATTTCTGACTATTGTCTGAATTCCCAGTACCTCTATTCACCTTATGAGACTGGGTGGCTTCCTGCAAGTCCTGTATCATTATTTTCCCTGTCCTTCTACTGCTAGCATTAACTTCTATCACTTTCATGGCTAAATCTGAAGCAACAGCATAAACACTTGCAGTTTTTCCACATCCTGTGGGACCAGTCAATAGTAGGAGGTTGTTCATGGTCTTCATACTCTCTCGACTGTCTGATTCAGACTGATAGTAGTCTGATGAATCAGACCCAGGCTTTGATTTTGCTTTTGATTTCAATTCATTCTCAGTCCAAGATACCAACCATTTCCTTAATTCTTTTATAGTTTCAAAATTACCTATAATTTGATTTGTTGAAGTAGCCTTGTATTTGTCAGTCCAATTTAATCTATCAGGGCTATCATTGATAACATCCACCATATCACTCATAATTTCAATACTGTTATCTACATCTACATATGTACAGTCTTTAAATTCTCCCTTTCCTTTACCTTTTAAGTGCCGATATGTCCTATAGACTGGAAACTTGGGATGTAATTGTTTCAAATTCTGTAACATTGCCTGTGTGCTTTTCTTGTTGTTATTATCTATGTTAGATACATTATTTGCTTGATGAAGAAGTAGTAACTTTTGAAATGCATTCTTTTCATAAGTCAATGGACAAGTTTCCTCATTCATAGTCATCATTGGTATATTGAGAACAAGATTGTTTTCAACATAAATTCTATTCCTTTGTTGCACATGTACAACAACAGGAAAGCTATTGTCTGGAGTGATACTGTTTTTTTGCTGTTGAATTATTTTCTTCAGTTTCTCTGGAACTCCGCTTTGTAGAAATTTCTGTTTAGCTTCTAAAGCAGCTAGATCAGAATGTTTAGATGCAAATATGGGAGCTAGTTTAGCTGGTTTCTTGGTTGTTACTGTGTCCTTGAGAGCCTTTTCATCTTTCTTGTTTGATTTTGCTTTCACAGGTTCATCAAGAGATGTCTTGGATTTTGAGAGAACACGATTTTTATCGTTCACTACAACTTCTTTGTGCTTTTTCTTTTTTGGAGTAAAAATATGTAATTCTTCATCAGAACTTGACAGGCCTGCATCTTCAATGTATTTAACAGGTCTTTTCACTGACCTCTTTGGTCTGTTCTCAATATTGACCATTGAATTTGTATTTTCTGCCTCAGTATCAACTTTAGTTTTCCGTTTTCGCTTCTGTCTCTGACTCTTGACTTCTGTATCTTCAGCCTTAACATCAACATTTAACAGGACACTTTCAACTGATGTGGTTTCACATATTGAAATATCAACAGTATCAAGAACTTCATCAACAAATTCCTCTTCTTTTATTGTTTTGATATTTTCCATTGTAATATCTTCCTTTTCCTCAATAATACTGCTAGTTACCCCATTGATCATTTCTTCATTATTTTCTATCAAATCACTGGAGTCTATGGAGTCCTTTTTTAAACTTAACTTTTTCTTCTTGCCTCTTTTTTTGTTTCTGGGTTGTAGCTTTACCTTTATAACATTATCATTTTCAGAATTAGGAGAACATTCAGTATCTTTTTCTACTTTTTTAAAATAACAAAGCATGCTTTCCTTTTTCTTTAGAGATGGGGATAACTTGTTAAGAAATTCTTGGTCTTCTTTAGGTATAAATCTTTTTACTGGACTAACTTTGCTAGTAATATTGACAGGATCTTCAATTGTATTAAACATATCAACTACAGTTAATGTCTGTGCTTGCTTCTTTGATTTGTTATTGTTAACAATTTCTACCTTGTCTTTTGGTGACGATTTAGATTTTTCATCTTTTTTGGAAATGGCCTTGCTTGTGATATCATTTTCTTTTACTGATTTAGCATCTTTTGAAATCATACTTTTTAATCTTTCAGCTCGTTTTTCCATTTGCTTTTTAATTATATTATCCTGGTATTCTTCTTTTTCTTTGTTTCTTAAAGACCCTTTTGCTTCTGCCATTTTTTGTAGAAGTAAGTGCCTTTTAGCTTTAATGTTTTTCCTTTCAGCTACCTCTTCAATATCAGAGTTTTCATTGCTTTTATCCTTTCCAGGGGAGTTGCTTCCAAGACTCTTATTTCTCGAGTCCATTAACAGTTTGAAGGCATTTGTATGTTTCTTTTCTTCACTACTGGCAGCAAAAGGAATGGCAATAGTTACATCTTGTATGTCCACATCTGTGTTGGAGTTCTTTAAGCTTTCACTTATTTTAACAGATTCCTTTCTTCTTACCATTTTGGAGAGGTAGTTTCGGGGTCTTAGGTCTTCAAACTCACATATGTCACCTTCACATAAAATGCTCTGATTTCGATTGTTTGGAGATTTTATAATTAGTGACGTAACCAGGATTTTCGATACATCTAAAATATCTGGATCCTCCTGGCCATCTTGTCTAAGTTTGTACTTCTTTAATTTTCTTCTAAGCACTTTACTACATTTGTGTTTGAAAGTATTTTCTTTTGACTTTAGGATGTGTCTTCGTTGACGATTTTTACAACAACTTATTTCAGATTCAATCACTGAATTGATATCGTCGACCACTGTGACGGACTCAGTTGCTGCCAAACTTGTCATTCCTTCCCTGAAAATTCCACAAAATCACTTTAACATTTACTGTAAACGTGTTGTTGATCAGACGTGTGCCCATTTGAAGTACTAGTGTTGATAGGTTGGATTTAGTGGTTTGTATTGAATTGTGCGCACGGCATTAACATAAATATCATGTTTTAGGTATTTAAATAGTAGAGGAATAGATTTTTATGAATTAATAATAAGAATTGTTATGAATACGTACCGAAAATCAATTTGGCGGCATTATTGCACTTTGTTGTCTATTGACAGCAGTTTGACTTTGACAGTTAGACATCGAAAATTTATTAATTAATTATTGCAGCGACACACCGCATTTTAGCTATAATCTACTAAACAGCATTGAAGTAATCCTTCTGCTGATGGCTGGATCTCATAAATAATGCAATATAGACTACTTTATTAATTATACCGCTAAAAGGATCGATAAGATACGTGGCTGGAACTAACACCAGACCCAGTACAACTTTATAACACGAACTAGTCCGGTCAATCTAGACATTCGAAGGTTCATAAAATCACAACAAGCTGAAAATTGTTCAAAACATAATTATAAATATTTTTTTAAGTTCCCCATCATTCCCGCGTATGGAAAAAAATTTACTCGAAGACAAAGGCAAAAAAAATGAGATTTTCGCGATTTTCAGCAAAACGGTAAGTTGTATCATAAAAAAACCCCAAACAAATTGTAGATCATAAAATTATCTATAAAAAATTAACCACTAAAAATACTTTTTTCCTAAGAGCCACCGTTTCTGAGATATAACGACTCAAAAAGTTGTTATCGACATAATTAGCACACGTTTCCACGCTACCTATGAGGTAGCGCGTTTTTTTTAAACGTAGTTTCCTTAATTTGAAACTATTGCAAAATAACGAAAATATTCAAAGATTGGAAAAAACAAAAGCGATGTAATTTAAAAGAAAGTAGTGAAGTTCATTCGTCTGATTCGTACCCTTCAAATTCTTCTTCTTCTGCTTCTTCTTCATCTTCATTCTGGGTGTAAGTAAATTGCGTCAATAGCGACGTATCGCATGACACTTCGTTGGAATCAAACGAATCCTCCACTGTTGGTGATTCAACATTAGAGCACGACCGGCCTTGACAATTTGTACATACCACAGAACAAAACAGTCCAACTTTTTTGCAACCACATTTAGCACTACATCTCTTTTTTCAGTTGCAAAAAATTGTGGTCAGCAGTTTTTCCGGCGGAGATGGGAGTAAAGTTTGAACTTGCTCTAATGTATTGTTGACCAACTTCCAACCCCAGTCTGTAGGGTCTAGTTGATAACTAAGCCACACTTGAACTTGGTAATATACCTGAAAAAGATGTTGATGTGCAGCAACTGAGGTTGGAGAAAGACAAACTAATTGTACTTGATTTTTATTTTTAGTATTTTTAACGATACATGCAATCAATCAATCAATCAAATCGTATATTTCAAATAAACCATTTACAGGCACTTTTGAATTGTCAAGGTCGGTCAGTCCAAGAAGATGAAGCTATTTGCACGTTCCAAAGCGTAGATCTCTATGGAGAAGAACGTGCAAGAAACTCCACGGACACTCTTTTAAAAATAATAAATTGTTACAAAGTTTTGTTTACATCAAGTTGAAATTATACAAACATGTGAGAACGATGTAAAAGACGAGCAGGATAAAAGCGTGCGGGATAAAAGGAACAATTCAAAGAAATATTTAAAATAAACCATGGCAACTGAGAAATGACCAGTCCCAACTGACAGCGCCCGTTCACGAACATGACGCATGCGCTAGCACCATTCAGCTCAACCATTTTGAAGGGAGCCAAATGATCCAACGCATACGCCACCATCAGCCAGACCTTTGTGTGAGCATGACACTCCCAACCGCCAGGGTACATTCAAGTCAAAAACAAACCTGAAACTGATAGCTATAGCTTAAGTTTAAGGTACACAGTACTCACACATGTGCCGTTAAAATGGACGAAATTATACATTGCTAAATAAATTGAGTCTATACAATGCAAATATTGTTTTTTTACAATCTTCAGCCGGCCCAACAATGTTTCCAAATGCTAACAGATTATTTTGTGCGCTCTAGTGGCTGTGGAGCAGGACCAGTATTCAGCCAAGCATTTTTATGTTCAATATAATCCCCCAACTTATAATATGCTTGCCTGCATAGTGTGCGTTTAGCACAAGATTTAAATTTTGTCTCATTAAGTTCTAATATGCATATCGATACTTACGATAAACAGGTAGTTTTTTTATGAGCTCCGTACATAGAAAGAAAAAAGCGGATGCCCTTGGTGATAACTTCTTGTTGAGTTGAATTACTCTTTTTTAAAAACTTCAGCACATTGAACTAAATAATTTTTTTTTTTAAATTTTAAAACTACTGTTTTACCCCTCCTGTAAAATGCAGATGCCGTATCACAGCCAGTTATTGCGTGTAAAAATAATACATGATTTTGACACTTTACAAAAGTAGATGAACTTTTTGATAAATGTATATCCGATTGATGTTAAGCTTTTCCTGGATTTTGGCTCTCTGAAATATTCACCCTTTACTAACACTAGTTATAAGTTATTTTACTACTAACAAACTGGATCATAGTTATCTTAAATAAACGTTTATTATTATTATATACTGGTATTCAGTTAAATCTGGCTTGATTGGAAGCCGACCCCAATGTAGTTGGGAAAAGGCTAAGCAGATGATGATGATTATTATTATTATATAACAACTCTAGAGATGTATACATATACGTGGCGTACTCATGCATATTATGACGATAACAACTAATTCAACTTTTTGAATCGTTATATCTCAGAAACGGTGGCTCGTAGGAAAAAAAGTATTGATACATTTTTTATAGATAATTTTATGATCTACAATTTTTGTCTGGGGTACTTTTATGATAAAACTTACTTTTTTGCTGAAAATCATGAAGAACTCATTTTTTGGACTTTTGACCTCGAGTAAAATTATTTGCATACACGGGAATGATGGGGAACCACAAACATATAAGGAACTTGAAAATTTTATATATAATTATGTTTTGAACAATTTTACTGATTTTCAGCTTGTGATTTTATGCCCATTCACTTTTTGGTCACTTCTCATTTTTTGGTCTAGATTGACCGGACTGCCCTTTGCCGATGTCATTCAAGCTCCAAAAGATCCTACCTACAGCAACACTGTAATCTCTTTGATAAATTATGTAAAATAATCTTTTGTCTGTTTTTTCAAAGCAGCAAATCAGATTGTTACTCAGAACCATTTAACTTAACGAGTCTATATCGATGGTCCGCTGATTTGTCATCTGCCTAGCCTTTTCCTAAACTATATTGGGGTCGGCTTCCAGCCAAACCGGATTCAGCTGAATACCAATTTTTAATGTTAGTTGATTAATCGACTAAAATAACTGTCAGTCTCGCTGTCACTACTGTCAGTTGTCTGTCCGTGTCTGTCGACTGTCATATTGATTTTGAAGTTTTTGCTACCTCACCCCTAGTTCGACGTGCCACTGATTGCAGCGCAGTCTAAAATTGAAAAATTGAAATGGCATCGAAAACGAAAACTTTCGTTACTCCCCTTGTTCGTCATGTTACGGTAAATATCTTACAATTTACTGATGCCAGCCAGCATAATTAAGATCGATTTTAATAAACTAATCTGAACTGTCAAACCCCTGTTATGTAAACCTTTTTGACATTTTCCGTGATTAAATCATTTTCAAACATGTGTTACTCGGATTACAGACCAGGGGCTATGCCCAGGCTGCGCCTGCTCTTAGCAGTGAAGCCAAGCTCTCAAAATCGATCCTGCCCAACAAAACTTTTGTTGCTGCCTTTGACAACGGGTCCCCGGTCACTCGAGTGACTGTAGCCTTCAAGTAAGTTCCTATGTTTAATTTGGGAGTGCACAGCTCTTCAATACATAATAACTATTGCTGAAAGCGATGCTAAACATATGAAAGTATTTTCATTAAACCTGCAAGGAACTATCAACATTCTTGGCACAATATTCATAATATCTAAAACTCTTTATAAAATCCTAGTGATTTAATTTTTGTTTACCTAAAAGATAAGAGTGGTCTATTTTATATAGACTAATCAGCTATGAATATTATGGAATTGTATCATAATTATCACTAAATGTAACATTATATTTTCAGGGCTGGTTCACGTTATGAGCCTCAGCCTGAGCTGGGTATCGCCCATGTGCTGCGATCAGCAGCTGGGCTCAGCACCAAGAATGCCAACAGTTTCATTATGGCACGTAAACTGGCACAGATTGGTGCCTCTGTGACCGCCTCTGGTGATCGGGAGTTTGTCTACTATACTCTTGAGGTAACTTTTTATGATTTGTAATAATTTCATAATAGTTGGTCTCAAAAACAACTAACTGTATATCATATAACCTGACTTAGGCCTAGATGCATACCACCATCAATAATTAACCACTAACAAGAAATATAATTTATTTATCTATATAATAACTAAAATTAACAAATACACTAAACTAACAACAAACTAAAATATAGCATCAAAAAATTCGTCCTCAACACTGTCAGATGGTAATGTGGCCAAGAGACTGGTGGTATTGCTACGTTGGATGGCAATTGTTAATCTCTGCCCAAAGTAAAGGCCAGCTCTTGAGTCACGGGAAGTGTCAACCAGCCATTTCGAAATTGCATTGAAAAGGCTGTGAGCACAAGGGCCCCACGGCCCGACGGTTTCAACCCCAAACTGTTTGAAAATATAGTTACCAATAAGGTTACAATATTTACACCGCTTGAGGTTATCGCGCCAGCGCAATACGATGAACTAGGAAGATGGAATGGCGCAGGAGTATTGACACAGGTTGCGTCCCACACTAAAGTACTACCCATCTTCCAAGGCAACAAAGACATTCTGTCCGGTTTTTTGCCATCGTCACATGCCAAGCCATTGACACATAAAGTTGAAGAGTTTGTTTACTTGAACCCCTCTAATCTCAGGAACAACTGGGCCGATTTCTTTCAGTGTTAGATAGCCCATTTATCGAGGAAGGCTATAGGCTAAATATTTATTTATATATACTTCATTGTACACCAAAATCAAAATACATTAGGAAATCTTAGACCAATAGGAGCGGAGCAGATGAAGTTGGGCGGGTCAACTAGTTGATATTATTAAAGAATTAAGTATCCTTGGACCTTGACCTTTTTTCTTCTGTGCTAATCTGCAATTAGTGCTCTACTATATTTCATGCATATTCCCTATCAAGGAAACACAAGAGCGAGCGAAGCGAGCTCGGAAATTCATGGACCCCGGAAAGGTTTTATTTTATTTTGATCATTCATATCATACTTAAATAGAAGTAACTTTATGGGCTGATGCAGAAAAGCTCATTAACTGAGAGAAAGTAGAATACAAGAGCGAGAGAAGCAAGCTCAAAAATTTATGCACTAGGAACCGCCCACCCCCCCCCCCCCCCCCCCCCCGACCCCCTCGCTACGCTACTGCTACCAATTAGCGCTCTAGTCTACAATTTATGTTTTGGTGTGATAGTTAAATTGGAAACATAGCCCCTCATTGGTCTTTGTTGGTGCGAGCTCACATGTGAAACGACCAATGAGAGCTTTGCTTCCATGTTTACTAACTCACGAAAACGGATAAATTATAGACTTGTGCTCTGATTGGTAGCCATTTTATGTCAGACAATTTTTCGGAGTGACTGCGAAGGATTATAGACTATAAAATTTTGATGCATAAAAAAGTATTCCAAATGTTCAGTTGATAATTTTTCGAGAGTTTACAATCTCTCAAGTTAATTTATGATCTTACGGAGTTTGCCATTTTCCGGTGACAGATACATTTGATCTCTTTCAGACTACTCAAGACAATGTGGATGAAGCTGTGGCTATCCTGAACAACATTGTCAGTGGCCAGGAGTTCAGAGCTTGGGAACTGGCAGACAATGTGCCTCGTCTTCAGTTTGACATTGCTGCACTTCCCCCTCAGGTAATTGATTCCCTACCTTTTAGTTTTTAAACATGATAAACATGAATAATTTAATATCATTTAAAAAAGGGTAGAGAAGAACAGCAATGCCTTTCTCTACCCTTTTAATATAATTTGAAGGGTAGAGAAAAGTGTTGCTGGCCTTCCTTGAGGAGCTGGGGTGGATATTGATTGTTGTGAATTATCCTATTTGTTGCCTAACCTCAAACATGTTGTTGTTTTTTTATAGGTCCGCGCAGTAGACCTGCTCCACAAGGCCGCTTACCGCCGCGGCTTGGGCAACTCTCTTTTCATCTCGCCCAAGAGGATTGGCAAGATCTCTTCCGAGTCACTGCAGCACTATGTCGGCAACTTGTTGACTGCGGCGAACTGCGCTGTGACCGTTGTTGGAGACTCTCAGGTAAATTAAGAAAATAATGGTTACTATTGGAATAAAATCACCCATCACCATGTATTTGATGGTCACAAACAGTCTTTGATTAAGTTTGTTGGTCTAGATTCTTTAAAATGGGTTTAGTCTTTTAATCTATTTTAAGATTTTTAACACCCTTAAGATTAGGAATTAGACAAAAATAACATAAAGGTCAAAATTATTGCGATACGATCTGTATTATTATTACAGGAGAGGGCCAACATGATTGCTCAGAATCTCCAACTTGGCTCTGGCGATTACAAATTCGAAAACACCACCAAATACTATGGTGGAGAGTTAAGGTAATATATTTACATAATTATTTTAACTTACTTATAATGTTTTCTGCATTGCAGAGGGAATAAATCTGGACTACAAAGTTAAAAAAACACCTAAACGCACGATCCTATAGGTGTGTGCTATTTACACTTAAATTTTATACACTCCTTATATTTTTGCAAGAGAACATCCACAACTATGCCCAAAAATAAAATTACATTATAAACAAAAAATATCTAATTCCCATTTGCCTTCACCTAACTATTACAATTCAAACCTAATGCTAGCTGTGAAGTGTGATTTTCGCTGCGCGTACCCTACCACACAACCCTGCGCTGTGGCTGTCATTATGAATTTGTTACTGCGCAGCGGCACGCCTCGTGTTCCGATTCCGAGTCGCCGGAGTCTATAACATAATTATGTATGTACCTTTATATTAAATGTTCAATGTTTGATAACCAGGAAAGAAATGGGTGGTGATCTGGCGCACGTTGCCATTGCCGTCCAGGGCGCTCGGGCTGGCACTCCACAGGCGCTCGCCTTAGCTGTAGCTGCCAAAGGTAATTAATTAGTGTAGTAACAATGCTCCAAACATTGTCTGTAAGAAATTGCCCGGTCTTATTGCATAAGTTACATATAGCCATAATACACTTGTTTTTATAAATGTTTGTCTTGTGCTTATTATGAGGTGTAAATGTATGATAAGGAAACTCATACTCCATTGAGTATGAGTTACACATTATCCAAGGACACACTGTAGTACATTTACTACAGTGTGTCCTTGGATAATGTGCACAAACGAAAATGGGTGAAACTAGACCAAAATTTATCGACAAAA
Organism: Lacanobia wlatinum; assembly: GCA_947578705.1. Lineage (NCBI taxonomy): Eukaryota > Metazoa > Arthropoda > Insecta > Lepidoptera > Noctuidae > Lacanobia > Lacanobia wlatinum. Next base: position 14,541,661 of record OX388039.1, read on the forward strand.
GAAGGAAAAAAAAATTGCTTCATTAATATTTATTAATATATAATATTCAAAATTTATTATGGTTCCGAACATCTGTAAAACAACGGAACTCTTATAGAATCACTTGGGTGTCCGTCTGACTATGTGTCTGTCTGTTTATCACAGCCAGTTTCCTGGATCTACTGGACTGATTCTATTGAAATTTGGTATATGTTAGACTTTGTAACCCAAGCACGTGCTTTATCTAAATAAATAAAAATGGGGGTCACTTTTGGGGGTCAAATTAGAAAATTAAAAAAAAAAGGTTTTTCTAACTGTATTGTGTGACATATCAAATGAAAGGGCAAGTCGGACTTGCGTGCAAAGGGTTCCGAACTACTTTTATTTTAACACTACAGACTTCTTATAGGTTTTCCTGTAATCTCTAGGTATAGAACTATTATCTGATTTTTTGTTTTCAAATTTTAGGCTCAGTAGTTGCGGAGATAAGGGGGGGGTGGAATGGTCATTATTGGTCTAATTTCTTGAATAACTCCTAAACTATTTATTTTAAAATTATGAAACGATATAGTCGTCATGGCTGAGACTACGGATGACCTCAGTACAATGCTCGATGACCTCAGTATAGCTTCCGAAAGAGTGTTTCTCAAAATGAACATGGACAAAACCAAGATTATGGTAAATACCCATGTAGCATCCACTCCTATCAAGATCGGAAACTCTACACTCGAAGTTGTGGTCGAGTACGTCTACCTAGGACAAATGGTCCAGTTAAGTAGGGCCAACTTCGAGAAAGAGGTCAACCGTCGAATCCGACTCGGCTGGGTGGCTTTCGGGAAGCTGCGTGGTATCTTCTCGTCCCACATACCACAGGTTCTCAAGACGAAAGTCTATGACCAGTGCGTGTTGCCAGTGATGAGATCTAGAACTGAAACGTGGTCGCTCACATTGGGCCTCATCAGAAGGCTCAAAGTCAGTCAAAGGGCAATGGAGAGGGCATTGCTTGGAGTTTCTTTGCGTGATCGAATCAGGAATGATGATATCCGCAAGAGAACCAAGGTTACTAACATAGCCCGAAGGATCACCAAACTAAAGTGGCAGTGGGCGGGGCACATTGCTCGCAGAACAGATGTTCTATGGGGCCTAAAACTTCTGAAGTGGCGACCGCGTACCGGAAGACGCAACGTTGGAAGGCCTCCCACAAGGTGGACCGATGACGAAGGTCGCGGGTAGCCGATGGATGCCAGACGCGCAGGACCGGTCGTTGTGGCGACGCTTGGGGGAGGCCTATGTCCAGCAGTAGACGTCTTTCGGCTGATATGATGATGATGATGAGTAAGCCCTTTCATTTAATACGTCATACGATATAGTTCGATAATTTCTTTTTGTGATGGGTTTGCTCTTGACTCTAGTCTAGGTCAGAGATGACAGAGACAAAGTCTACGATGGAGCGAGCTTACCCAGAAGGAGTAAGGAAGGAGGACGAGGAGTAAGGAGGAAGGAGTGACGGGCTGGGCGATTTGGGGGACTGTCTTCATGTACAACGATCATGTACATCGAACGAATGGAACATATAAAAACAAAACTCTCCAGATTCTCTTACGCTCTTTTTCAAATAAAACAAAGTACCAACACACAAACAGCTCTGGCTGCTTACTACGCATACGCATACTCATGGCTGCGATATGGCGTCATGCTGTGGGGAAATAGTGTTAACGTAAATGAACTATTCGTAATGCAAAAGAAGTGTATTAGAATTCTAGCCCAAATAGACAACACGGAGAGCTGCAAACCATTATTTATAAAATATCAGATTTTAACTCTGCCGTCAATATACATACTTGACATTTGCGTTTTTGTTTTTAAAAATATCAACAACTTCACTAAAGTAGAAGATACGCACAACGTAAACACTCGCTATAAAAAGAGGTTATGCGCTCCACCCTCAAGAATTAAAATGCTAAGGGACAGCCCATATTATATGGCAATAAAAATATATAATAAGTTGCCCAACATATTTAAAACTGAAAAGTCAGTAACAATATTCCAAAAAAGGCTTAAACTATATCTAATCCAAAAATGTTTCTACTCTGTAAAAGAATATTTAGAGTCTAACTTAAAATAACAATTTCCTCTCATGTACAAAAGTGGCGATCTGTCCTATACAAACGGTAGGACTGGGTCTATCCTTAAATTATAATATAATTATGACATATAGCTGGAAATTGTATTGAGTTTTTATTAACATTTTTTTTTTTTTGACATTTTAATTTTTATACTATTTATTGACATTTTAATTTTTACTCTATTTATTGACATTTTAATTTTTACACTATTTATTGACATTTTAATTTTTACACTATTTATTGACATTTTAATTTTTACACTTAAATTATAATTGTGACATTGAGTATTGCTGATGATTTTGTTTAGTTATTTGTATTGATGTTTTAATTTTTGTTTTTTGATTATGGTTGTGACATTTGATATTGCTGGAATTTGTATTGATCTGGTTATTGTTGACATTTTGATTTTGATATGACTGTAATTTCTCAATTTGTTTGTATAATAATAATGTCTAATGCATGCTAATTTTTCACCAATTGCAATGCTTGTAAAAGGCTACTAAGTCATAAGCACCTACTAACAAAACATAACATAACATCTTTGTACACTTGGTTCGCAATAAACGTTTTGACTTTGACTTTAAATTTTGATGTTCAAAAAGTGCTGATTTTCAGCCTAGTTTGAATAAATGCCTTTTGATTTTGATTTATTTTGATTTTGGAGCCTGTTCACTCTAACTTTGAAGAGATTAGGGTTGTAAGCGCTTGGAAACACAGACTCAGGCAGAGAGTTCCACTCCTTTGCTGTGCGCATTATAAAAGACGTTTGGAAACGCTTAGTGCGAATTGGTGGAATAGCAACAAGGTAGGGATGGTAAGATGCAGTGCGTCTGGATGGTCGATGGTAGAAGGGGGCTGGTGGGATGAGGTCGTGGAGTTCTTAGGCACACTCACCGAAGTACAATCTGTAGACGACCGACAAGCACGCAACCTTATGGCGATGAGCCAAGCTATGTAGCTTGGCATCCAGTGGCGTGCCTAGGGTTTCAAAATAAGGCAAGCCCAATAAAATTTTAACCGATTTCAAAAAAAGAAATTTCAGTTTTCGACTGAGTATGTAGGTACCTTCGTATGTATCATTGCAATTTTCTCATAAACTATAGATGTCTCAATTCGTTGTTTACCAAAATTACCGAAAGAAACCATTGCACACAGGTGTTTATGGGAATTTGCGTGCCTTTTAATGGCGCCAGATATGTTATTTAAATCATTATAACCAGATGTATTCCAAACGGAATCTTCATTCGAAAAAAATATGCAGCAATACAACTTATTAGTGTGCGAACAGCCAACAATCCAACTAGTTTTATACACTGATCTATTAAATTTTCGTTTATGCGATTTACTAGTCTGAGAAAAACACAGATTAGGCGTCGGTTTTAATGAAGAAATTAACTGTTTTTTCTGAGCAAAGTTTAAAGATTTTACCTTATCTTCGCCAATCAAAACTTGAACGCATTTTAAATCCTCACAAGGTACAATTACCTCCATTGTTGTAGGTAAGTCACCAAAACAATTGTATCACTGAGAAAATCTAAGAAAACACACAAAAAACTTTAACAACATAACTTTTCAACTCTCAAGCAAATAAAACTGAAGTGAGTTGCACTCGGGTGTCAAGAACTACTTACGCAGAGTTGCAGTGTTGTCATTTAAGCAAAAAAAGTCGTCAGGTATATGAAAAATCTAGCTAGATGTCGCAATTTTTTTATTTTCAAGATATTGCTTGAATATTTAATTTCGTTATTTTAAAAAGTCGCTAGTTTTTACTGTTGCTAAATCTTAATAAAAGTCCCCAAACTCGTTAAAAATCTCCAAGATCTCACAACGTCGCTAAAACGGCAACACTGCAGAGTTGGCAAGGTGACAGGGTCACGCATTCGCGTGCAACTTCATACGCATGCACGGCTTAATCGTACATACTGATCGATTTGTAGACGCACAAGGTTTAGAACTCGTTATACGGCACATCGCTATAAGTGCGAAAGTGACGGAGATAGTATTTGAAAGCTCGGTAAAAGCCGGTACGTGTAAGCGAGATAGCTATATGTAGATGCTGCAAAAGCGAAACTCTGCGCGCGAACAATCGCGATGTGTAGTTATGTAGTAATGTGGCATAGGTAATACTTTGTGTTATTTTGATAAGAATTAAGCGCGCGAACTTTTAAATAGTTCGGGTTTGATATTGATTTTCTATCGAGCATTTTAGTAAAGCATGCCGGGCTTTTGGGCTTATATGAAGGTACCGCCACTGTTGGCATCCACCAGTTTTACGTTACCGATGAGCCTCTTAGCTATGCGTTTTCCGTCTGCTAACGGAGACAATTTGCACAGGCACAACCCTGTAGCCAGGATTATCCACCAGCAACTTGCTCTCAAACAAATCGGAACTATCGTACTATAGGTATGTGCCCGACCCAGTTCTTGAAAATGGCAATTGTATTGGGATCGGTCTATCATCACTGACAGGACTATTGTTGCCAATAAGCCTGACATTGTACACAAAAAAACTAAGTATCTTGACTTGGCTCGTGCGGTTGTCGAAATGTGGAATGTGAACACAGCAGTCATTGTGCCGATAGCCGTGACGGCCAATGACATAATTGCTAAGAGCCTCGACCAACATCTGCGGAGGCTCTCGTTGGGCAGCTGGATCAAGGGCTTGATCCAGAAAGCAGTACTCCTGGACACGGCGCGCATCGTTAGGGGGTTCCTCTCTCAGGGGCCCTGGCCACCGGTAGCTTGGACCCTGTTCCCGATACCGGTTTGACCCCCAAAAGTGACTCCCATACTAATAATTTATTTAATTACGTAACCCCTCCGTAATTGGCTCACAGAAGTCCATATGTATACCGAATTACAACAGAATCGGTCCAGTAGATCCGGAGAAAACTAGATATGACAGACGGACAGACAGACAGACAGCCGAGTGATCCTATAAGGGTTCCGTTTTTCACGGATGTTCGGAACCCTAAAAACAGCTATGGTGGCTAACATCAGATCATGCTTAGCAAATAAAAAACAAGGCAGTCAAAGTTAAAATAAGTCAAACATCTTTTTATAAATTTTTGAATATTTTCTACGATTTTTTTCGATAAATTCGACGTTTATCAAATAAATTTCCCCGTCAATGTATTTTTTTAGTGATTATTATTAATACTTGTCTTATTGCCTCTCTAAAAAACAAATTGGTTGCCTGTAAAGTCGGTATACGGGCGAAAGTTTTACGTGACAACGACTTTGAGTGGTATAGGTATACGGTGTATGCCTATCTCTCTCACTCTCTCTCTCTCGCTCTGTCTCTCTCGCTCTTAGGCGGGCTAACTGTGCTCGAGTGGAAGGGACGCGTGCCTTTCACTTTTTATGTCTGTCTCTCTCGCTCTTAGGCGGGCTAGTGGAAGGGACGCGTGCCTCTCACTCGCTCTCATTGTGAGCGCATAACGTGAGCGGAGCGTAACGCAGTTTCTTGAAGTGTCACCCGGCAAACCAATTTATAAGACGTTGTCACGTCAAAATTACAACATTCTATCTTCAACACGAAATTTTTTACAAAACTTTAAATTGAAGGTCTTCGGAGATAAGCAACAGAACTCCTTAATAAATGATAGCAAATGGACGGGAGATGCTGAAATCTCTTGTCGGTCTATTTTTTACACCAGTTCATAACATAACATGACCTCGGTACGCTGTGAAGGAGTATGCACTTGTGAACCACTAAAAAGTGAAAAGTAAATACTTTTTTTACAAAAAAAAAACAACTAACTTCCAAAAAACAAAACACTATAAATTATAAAATAATCGGTGTCAAAAATAAAAATAAAACATCCAACACACCGACTTCCGAAATTAAAGGCATACTTTATAGTGTTTTGTATTTAGGGTTCCGAAAAAAAAAAAGGAACCCTTATAGGATCACTCGGGTGTCTGTCTCTCTGTCTGTGTCTGTCTGCCTGTCCGTCTGTCCGTCCGTCCGTCCGTCTATCTGTCACAGCCAGTTTTCTCCGGATCCACTGGACCGTTTCTGTTGAAATTAATTTGGTACACATATGGACTTCTATGACCCAAACACGGACGCGTTATGTAAATGATTAAATTTTTAGTATAGGGGTCACTTTTGGGGGTAAAACAAGAAGATAAAAAAAAAGGTTTTTGAACGTGTGACATATCAAATGAAAGGGCTTACTGTGAGAGTTTTAATTATATTTTTTCATAATTTTAAAATTAAATGGTTTTGAAGTTATTCAAGAAATTAGACGAAAAATGGCCATTCCCCCCCCCCCCCCCTTATCTCCGAAACAACTGAGCCTAAAATTTTGAAAAAAATGGACACGTTAAAAAAATTAAATTCGTTAGGAACCCTTTGCACGCGAGTCTGACTCGCACTTGGCTAGTTTTTTTTTTTTTTTGAAGTTGGTTATATTTTGTTTTAACAAATTAGATTTAAAATTCCTGACTAAAGACTACCTACCAAAACCGTAACTGATTTTTCTTTTTCAAAAATCCATTGATTGAGCTGTAAATTCTCGGGCCCGATGTTGATGAAAACTAAAACTGCATCATTAGTTTTTTTTTAATTCAGACTTTTTTTTAAGTTTTAAAAGTATGTTATTAAATATGAGCTCCTTTAGTTTTCCATATGTTATTACTTCCCAGAATTTGATCCTTACTAGCTACACTTTCGGATGGTGTAAATATAGGGTGCTTTTTTTTTCTAAACTAACCAGTTCGATTCCTAGGTAGGAACAACGATTTTTCAAAATCCAATTATGCAGTTTTAATTTTCATCAAAATCGGGCTCGATACTCCTATCAGTGTTTTTCGATATTCCTCATAGTTTCGGATTAAGCCATGAAGGCACACTTAAAAATTCATCTGTATACTAACCACTTATTCCAGCTCTCGGAAGCGGGCCCGTCACCAAGTGGGGCGCATCCAACTCACCCCTCGCGAAGGCCATCGGCAACGTGGGGCCCTTCGCAGCCGCCGGCTTCAACGTGGCGTACTCCGACAGCGGCCTCTTCGGAGTCGTGTTATCCGTCCCCAAGGATGAAGCCAACAATGTTAGTACTTATTTAATTCGTTCTGTCTTTCAAATAATCCGCCTTGAGCAAGTGAGTAGACCGCTCTACAGTCGGACAATATAAAGCTGGTATTAGGGTTCCGAACATGCGTAAAAAACGAAACCTTTATAGGATCACTTGGGTGTGTGTCTGTCTGTCACAGCAAGTTTTTTCCGGATCTACTGGACCGATTCTGTTAAAATTTGGTATACATATGGGCTTCTGAGACTCAAAAACGGACGCTTTACGTAATTAAATAATTTTTAGTATGGGGGTCACTTTTGGGGGTCAAACCAGAAAAGTAAAAAAAAAATCAAAGTGTATCGTGTGACATATCAAATAAAAGGGCTTAACTGTGGTGAGGGTTTTAACTATAATTTTAAATAAACAGTTTTCAACTTATTTGTCTCCTTGTCTCCGATCCTAAAATATTAACTACTGAGCCTAAAATATTGAAAAAAAAAGCAGATAATAATTCAATACCTAAAGATTACAGGAAAAACTTATAAGAAGTCTGTAGTGTTAAAAAACATTAAAAAAATAAATTGGTTAGGAACCCTTTGCTCGCGAGTCCGACTCGCACTTGGCTAGTTTTAATAATAAATGGCATAAAAAAGAAACGTATCCATGACACTTTTCATTGTTACTGTAACTTTTCACAACAGCTGTTTTTAAAAGTTAAACAAAGACACCAAGATTTGGTAACTGCAAACTGGATTCGTTTTTCAGAAACTAAAGATCTATCAAATACTTAGATGGTTTGAAACAGTACTACAAATATTGTGTAATCACTTTTTCCAGGCTGTGAAGGTGTGTGGCAATTTCTTGAAGAAGGCGTCACTGAGCCCCGAAGCCATCAAGGCTGGCAAGAGCCAACTGAAGCTGCAGATCCTGAGCGAAGCCGACGCGGGCACATCCCTGGCTGAGTCGCTGGCTGCCCAGGGCTTCTACACTGGCAGTGTCAAGTCACCTGCTGACATCGCTAAGGATATTGATGCCCTCTCTGCCAATGACATTCAACAGGTAAGCTTATTGAAACGGTTTTGTTCTAGCCAATTTTTATATTATAATTGATGCGACACGCTTGTCTGGAAAAACAAAGGTAGCTTAAAAAATGTCTACGTTTTCGAGCTGCAGTTCAGGAGCAAAGTAATGAGGATTTTTTTCTTGTCATCTCAAAACTGATAATGTAGATGTTATAATATAACTACTAGGTCGTAGGCGTAGTCACACGCATAGGAAATGCTTTCAAAGCTAAAAACCCAACACTGGGCGCCTTCATTGACATAGACGGTGCCTTTTACAAAACAAACTTCGCCAGCATCAGTCAGGCACTAGCCGTGAACCGTGTGGCACCAACGCTTATACAATGGATTCACTACATGCTAAAATACCGCGCTATTCAATTTACTGTGAACACCACCACGCGAGGCATCGTAAGTAGAGGCTGCCCATAGGGTGGGGTGCCTACTACTGTGGAACTTAAAAAAAAAATGAGCTCATCACTAAATTTACTTTGAAATTTTACCTAAAAATAATGAAATGCAAATTCACTCGCATGCCTAATTAGTTAATATATAATCTGAATATGTAACATGTGGATAACATTGTGAGTTACACATACACTATTAACTTAAGATACTTAGGATTATTAATTAAGAAACCTTTGTGTAACTATTTGTTGTCCTGAAGAAATAAATAAAAAAACACAGAACTCAACGCTAGGGGTCTGAATTCGGTGGGTTATGCAGATGACATAGCAATTCTAATCATGGGGAAATTCGAAGGCGTCTTGTGTGACCTCCTGAAGAAAGCTTTCAAAATAATCGAGAGTTGGTGTGCAAAAAATGAACCATCGGTCAACCCCTCCAAAACAGAACTAATAATGTTTACTAACAAGAGAGTCCTTGGACCTCATAAACTACCGAGACTTTTCAACACCGAATTAACACTTAATGAAGAAGTCAAGTACTTAGGATTGATCCTCAATAGCAAATTGCTTTGGAAGAAGCATCTCGACTACAAACTTAACAAAAGTACAAACGCACTTTACCAATGCAAAAAAAATGTTAGGAAAAACTTGGGGGCTCTCCAAAGATCACGCTGTGGCTTTACACAGCTGTGATCAGACCAATGCTGACCTATGGCGCCCTGGTTTGGTGAACGAGGACTGAACTCTCGAGCACCATCTCTATGCTCCAGGGGTTCCAAAGGCTAGCCTGTCCCGCTATCACTGGCTGCATGAGGACAACCCCAACTACAGCAATGGAGATAGCCCTACAATTAACTCCCCTTGACATGTACATACAGCAGGAAGCAGCATTAGCAGCTATCAGGCCTATGCACTTAGGCATATGGGGCAAAAACCATACTAGACTACACGCTGGTAACCGGGTGATAGCGTATCAATCGCTGCTCCGTGTGATAGGACACCGAATAAACGTATGTTCAACAAAAGTTATAGCATACAAACAGCAGAGCAAGATAGGGTTTGGTCTGGAGTCAATTAAGAACACATCTACACGGATGGCTCAATCACTCCATAGGGTTCAGGGGTTGACGTACACTCCCTAGACCTCAAAATTAGCTTTCACCTACCACTGGGCGAACACAGCTCGATTTTCCAATGCGAGTGTGTTGCCCTAACGCAAGCCGCAGCAGCCGTAAAGTGTCTAGGAATACACAACTATGCAATCAGATTCATATCTGACAGCCTGGCTGTGCTCAAAGCCCTAGAGAACAAACTAACAGCAAACTAATCTTTGAATGTCACCTTACCCTGGAGAGTATATCGCTGTCTAACAGAATTACCCTCCAGTGGATCAAAGGGCACAGTGGATCCCTAGGCAATGATGCTGCAGACCAACTTGCTAGGAGTGGTTCAAAGATGGTAGTGCTCGGCCCGTACCCACTCCTTCCCTTACCTTTCTCTCAGTTTCGTACATGGATTCGCCAGAGATCGATTGAACTTCACAACAAGTGGTCACAGGTTGCAGACTGCAAGCAGTAAAAATGGCAATGCCAAATCTACATCCACGACTAAGAAAACGACTACTCTGCCTAAGCAGAAATAACATCACGGGGCCTAAAAAGGCTTTAGCAGAAACAGAAACCTCATCGCGCTACCCGTCACTGTCAAATTTTCCCAACAACCTTGAACCTAATGCGTTAGCGATAAAGGTGAAAATGAAATTCGACAGATTGTTTTGTTGGTTTATATTATGATTCTGCTAAAGTGGCCTGTTTAGATCCGCAGAACAATAATAGGGACAATTACGGGTCATTGCCCCTAAACAAACTCTTTAACATCGGCGCCACGGACAGCCCACTTCTTCAGGGGCTGCTTTGACGCCGAAGAATCAGCCGCCCACGTCATCCTGGAATGCGTGGCCGCGGCTACCCAACGTCAACGAATCCTCGGAACGGCGAGGTCGCTCCGCGAAGCCTGTGAAGCTTCCAGGACACTTCTGTGCTTCTGTGCGGAGCTAGGCTGGCTAACTTAGCCAGGACATCTACGCACAACGGACCGAATGAGAATCTAAGTGTGGGAAATGGAGTCAGTTTAGTATGTATCAATAGTCGCACCATTCGTAAAGCTGATAAAGTAACGGGCTTGCTTACAATCGTCACACTTAAAATTATTTTAATGTTATGAGACATGATAAAATTAAGCAAAATGTTCCAAGGTACGGAAGAAAGCCATGCGAAATAACAAGTTTTAATAGATCAAATAAGTTGACATAACTGTATAATATGTTATATCCAGACGCGCGGGCCAAGTGCGCATACAATACCCTCTCTCATAGAGCGAGGCCTCAGTCCCAGCAGTGAGATTGTAATAAGCTGATTATGCTATGCTGTGCTATATCTGTATTATCTTTGTTTACAGGCTCTATCTGCTGCTGGCGCGAACAAAGTTTCCATGGGTGCCGCAGGAAATCTTGCATTTGTTCCATACGTAGATGAATTATAAATTACACGCTTTTTATAGTTGTTAATCATTTTATTTAATAGTACGGAACATGATGTGAGAAACTACCAATATAGTATAATGTGACCATTATTGATTATAATTTATTGTTCAACCGAAATAAATAAATCATTACTTATTCATACGATTTAATTTTATGTTAAGGGATGATTTTGGAATAATAGAAACCATCTATGATGGGAAAAATTATACAATGCTTGAAATGGTTGACCTTTTTTTTTTAACGGGGGGAATCCTCATGGATGTCCTCCGACCTGGGGCGGGCGGAGGGGTCTGCCAGACTCTTACTAAAACCACCCCGGTGTTCCATCTCTCACCTACGCCGGGGATCGCTGGAACTCTGGTCAGTGGGGGGAGTGAGGTGTTTGACTCCCCCCGCGACGTCAAAGAGGGGCGCACGAGAACACCACGCGCCGTCACCTCGGGTCCGGATGAATGGGGGGCGACGAACATCCCCAAGTCCGCCGCCCCCGGACCCCGTTAGGGGGGCCGGAAGAGAGCAGCTCCTCTGACGCCCGGTGCGCCTGCTGCGGGCCGGGAGAGAGGTCGAGATCTCCCTCTCCCTTTCCGCAGCCTCCTTCTGCGCGATAACTGTTTCGCGATTTGTTGCTGCATCAGTCGCTCGCCGCGCGCCCTCGCGTCCTCACGCTACCGATGCAGTGGCGCGAGGACTTTTGGCTCCAGGTCCCAGGGCAGAGATCCGGCCGGTACGCAAGCCGCCTCGTAGAAGATCGTGCGAACCCCTTATGACTCTGACAGCCATCAACCTCTGCGGCTTCTGCAGTGTAATGGTGCTGGCCATCAGGTCAGCCGCCCAGATCGGGGCCCTATATAGGGCCATCGATCGCACGATCCCTACGGACAACCGCCTGCAAGCGGTGCTCGGATCCCCTAGATTGGGAAGCAGCGTTGACAGCGTCCCAGCCGCGAGCAACAACTTGGCCGCCAACCGCCGGAAGTGGGAGCCGAAATCCCACTGGCTGTCGAGCACCAATCCCAGGTACTTCATGGTGGACTCGACAGCGTTACGGGCCCCCTCAACAACTATGTGCGATCCCAGCGGTGGCGCCCGCCGGGGGCCATGAAAGGCTATGGCCTCCGACTTTGGCCTCCGACTTGTTGAGGGCCACCTCCAGGCCAAGGCGCCGTATGCGGCTCACCCACCTGTGAGACCGCGGCTGTAGCCAGCAACGCTGCCTCCCTGTACGACCAACTGCGCGCGCCTGCGCCTCGACTGTCAAAGCAATCTCTTTGATTTTGGGCAAAAAGAAATCCGAAGTTTAAACGTATATTCAATGAAAACGATGAATTAAGTGTAGTTTCCTTCAAATTGTTTTTGTTTATTGTTCCAAGTTAATCAGGGGAGGATCGTGTGAGGTGTCCAGTGATAGTGATCGCCCATGTGAACTCAGCTTATCGCACATTTGAGTGCGCAGAAATCAATACCCGCCTTTGTTTTGTATTTATTTTGACAATATCCGGCGGCGAAATCAAACATTTATTTCTGGAAAGACACTTTATTTTTGATGCGGCGGATACTTGTTTTATTACAATAAAAGTCCAGACAAGCAAGATAAACATTCAAGATTACCTATAATGATTCGCATAGAGCTAAAAATTGGTATGGATTTTCTGGACATCATTATAAATTAAATGTGAAAAATCCCCGCCAAACTAGGTCAGGCAAAAACTATAGGTCATGCAATCAATCAATCAATTTTTTATTTGCATAAAACATGGTGTACTAAGGTCTATAAAAATTGTACTTACACTTTTTTTTTAAAAAATCACTATTTCTGAGTACAATGATTCAAAAACTTGTGTTCATCATAATAAGCACGAATACGCCACAAACAGTAGCGTAGTGAGGGGGGGGCGGCGCGCACCGGGTGACACCCGACCGCTCGTTGACTGGTTATTGTCACTATCGGGTGGCACCCCTAAACGTTTGACGTACTGAAACCTGTCGGGAGTAGGGTACAAAAATTTTCTTGCATTTTGCGCTCTCTAGCTTCCTGAGATTTCTATATAAATCAACAAAAATTTAAATATCAGTATGAATGTTCAAATAAAACCCTTCCGAGATGAGGTGCGCTTTGCTCGCTCTTACTTTCTACACTCTCTTTTTTCTCGAGCGTTTCTATATGTCTCAATAAAATTACTGTTTGTGAATGAATTTTCGAGCTCACTTCGCCCGTTCTTGTGTTCTGCCCTCTCTCAGTTAACACTTTCAGTGCCAAGTACAAAAGTGTTTTTACATTTTTATAGCCAAGCACTCAACACATGGACCGAACAATTATTCGTTCGTGTGCCCACAACCCGCGCATGAACACAAGTCACATATAGCTACTTAAAACAACGACTCAGATACGGGTTGTGGGCACATAACGAATCACTGCTCGACCCATACGCTGAGTTCTTGGCACTAAATGTGTTGAGCTTTCTTGCATCACTCCATAAAGTTATTGCTATTTAAGTATGAATGATCAAAAGAATTTATAAAACCTATCCGAGGTGGGATGCGAAAATTTTTGAGCTCGCTTCGCTCGCTCTTGTGTTCCCAACTCTTCTAGTTCTTGAGTTTACTTGCGTTACTCAACAAAATTGGGTTGGATTCTGATGAAAACAAAATCAAAATGATCTAATTTTCGAGATTTTGTTTGTAAGTAAGTATGATATGCTACAACCTGGGAGTCTTTAAGACAAGAGTGAATAGGTTGCTTCTGGGCAAGCGTGCTCCATCTTCGACCACATCATCGCTTACCATCAGGTGAGATTGTGGTCAAACGTATGCCTATACATAGTAAAAAAAAAAAAAAAAAAAAAATATATAAGAACATTCCTGAAAATAAAAACCTTCCCCCTCCCTTCCGAAATATGGCTTGCGATTGCCGTCACCAGAACGAAAGGCCAAAGGTGCAACTCATAATTATTTAGGGGTGGGGGGGATCATTTGTGGGGTGACACCACATTATCCGCCCCGGGTGTCAAACATGCTAGCTACGCTACTGGCCACAAATACAGGCTGACTTAATTGAGTGCGGGCCTTGAAATGGGTTATACCTATTTACGAGTTAGCGAAATTTTTAAGATATTGTTACGCGCCAGAATTAATGCTGGGTACATGGCGGCATTTGCGTGCTGCTAACGCCATCTAGTAACAAGTAGCAGACATTTGCGTGCGCCTGGCGCCATCTAGTATCAAGTAGCAGACATTTACGTGCTAGAACATTCTTGATGTTTTGACACCTGGTCGGTCGGGACCGGTGTGTGCCCGAACTTTCCAGAGGTTTCCATACAGGAGGGTTCTGGAATATTGACATCTGGCGACGGCAGTCAGTATTGAATTGGCGATACAAACGATAACTTCGAGAGCGATCTTCAACTGCGAATTATAGGAAAGTGAAGTGTTCAGTAGTGCGATTGTGTGTTGTAATTAGTGAGTTTAAAGTGCTAATTAGTGTTGTAAATTAAAGTGTTAGTTTTGGTTGTTTAATCGGCTGTTTTTATTGTAACGAACCCCAAGCTCGTAACAATTGGTGTCAGAAAAGTGGGATAATCATGCCGATTCTGCCAAAGGACGACACGGAGGGTATCCGTACCCGTAGTCAACGCCAGCAGGAGACGGACCAGAGGCGTTTTGGTGGAGTAACGTCGCAGACGTTGGAAGGGCAGCTACTGGCTATCGAGGCAGACTTAGCTTAGCTCTGATGATGATGCTGCAGGAGTAGGCCCGCCGACAGGAGGAGCAGGCTCGACGCCTGGAAGAACAGCTGCGGCGCGACAAAGAGGAGCAGGCCCGCCGACAGGAGGAGCAGGCCCGCCGACAGGAGGAGCAGGCCCGACGCCTGGAAGAACAGCTTCAGCGCGACAAGGAGGAGCAGGCGCGCCGCCAGGAAGAACAGATGCTCCTCATGAAGGAACTTCATACCTGGCAAAAGTTGTGGAAAATCGGCAACGCGATTGGGACAAGCATATACAACCGTTTTTGTTGTCATACCGAAGTGCTGTTCACGAAAGCACATCAGTCACACCAGATTTCGCAAACTTTGGTAGAGATTAACGACTGCCTGCAGACCTGATCACTGGAATGCCACCTGATGCCCCACGTAGTATAACCGATTATGCGAATGACTTGCGGAACAAAATGAATGACATTTATGAGCTCGTCAGAGAATCGGGTCAGCAAATGTCTGAAAAGATGAAAACCCATTATGACCGCAAAATGAACAATAAAGATTTCGATGAAGGTTCACTAGTGTGGTTGCAAAATCCAGTTCACAGTAAAGGGAAATCTCCTAAGCTTCAAGCTAAATGGGACGGGCCGTACCGGATTGTGGCAAAAATCAATGACGTGACCTACCGCATACAAAAAGGTACAAGAAGCGCTCCTAAGATCGTCCACGTGGATCGACTGGCGCGTTATTATGGGGCCGATAATGCTCGGGACGAGCATGTCTTAGGAGGGGGCAGTGTTACGCGCCAGAATTAATGCTGGGTACATGGCGGCATTTGCGTGCTGCTAACGCCATCTAGTATCAAGTAGCGGAAACCAACCAAACATTCACGTGCTGCCATCTAGTATCAAGTAGCAGACAATTGCGTGCCGCTGGCGCCATCTAGTATCAAGTAGCAGACATTTACGTGCTAGAACATTCTCGATGTTTTGACACCTGGTCGGTCCGGACCGGTGTGTGCCCGAACTTTCCAGAGGTTTCCATACAGGAGGGTTTTGGAATACTGACATCCGGCGACGGCAGTCAGTATTGAATTGGCGATACAAACGATAACTTCGAGAGCGATCTTCAAATGCAAATTATAGGGAAGTGAAGTGTTCAGTAGTGCGATTGTGTGTTGTAATTAGTGAGTTTTTATTGTAACGCCAAACTTGTAACAATATTTATATCTTTAGAAACGAACTCAATTATCAGTTAGCCTGTATGTGCGGCGTTCTCGTGCATGTTATGAGGGACGTAAGTTTTTCAACTTTATTGAATTATTAAATCTCAGAAACGGTGACCGGTGGCGGGAAGAAGTGCATAGACAATTTTTATATGTTTTTATAAGTAACTTTTGTCTAAATCAAGGTGTCTTCCCAGATGTTCTTAAGAAAGCTGTAATTGTTCCCCTACCTATTTTCAAAACAGGCGATAAGCACGGTGTCTGTAACTATAGGCCAATTGCGTTGCCACCAGCGATCTCTAAAATTCTGGAAAGAATAATTAACAGTAGACTAGTCAAGTACCTTGAAAGCAATAGTTTAATTTCCTCTTGTCAATTTGGTTTCCGTTCTGGGAAGTCAACCGTGGATGCGGTGCATAAAATTACTGACCATATTATAAGGAATTTTGATGATGGTGGCAAAGCTCTTGCCATCTTCCTTGACCTTGCCAAGGTATTTGATACAGTGTCTGTTCCGCTGCTTCTGGCTAAATTGGAACGAGTGTGTATAAGAGGCGTGTAGCTGAAATTGTTTTATGACTATATGAACGATCGTTGGTCTTTCCATAAAATCACATTCTTTTCATGTCCACCCCGCAAATGCTTCTACTTGTAACTGCCCGTGTCTGGTTAGGAGATCTGAAGTAAAATATTTGGGCGTCATACTAGACTCATCACTGAACTTTAATGCACATATTATTTCTTTAGAAAGTTGTTCAGATTTAGAAAATTGTTCTTTTTTTTTAAGAACCTACGACATGTAGTAGCAGATATTTTGATTCTTAAAAAGTTTATAGGACACTCTGTCAATCGCTTCTAACTTATTGTATTTCTTGTTGGGGTGGAGCTTCCAAAACCACGTTACTTCCTCTCGAAATAGCACAGCGGGCAATTCTAACGGTCAGCTCCTTCCGACCCATTGACTACCCTACACATCTCCTGCATCGATCCTGGAACTTACTAACCGTTCGCCAGCTGTACATCTTAACTACGGTACTTAAACAGCACTCCCTCACCCCCTTGGAAAGGAATACTCTGCTTAAACGTCGTCGCGATGCTGTAGTCTCCCGTTCCCATCTCCACCGGTCTGCTTCACCGGTCCCTTTCTCTATAATAAACTAAATACTACACTTCGCAACTACAAATTGACGCGAGCACAAAATTTGTTCACGGCATATTGCCATCTTACTTTGACCAAAGATAAGCTTGTAGAGAAAACCTAGCAGATGAGTCATACATAGGTGGTCTTGGGGGGAAAACGGCCCGGCCGCACGTCACGTATCGGGTATCTAAATATAAATAATTGGGATATTATAATTCTCATTTAGTCTTCATTTATTTTTAGCCTGTTTATGTTTACATAATTCCTTTAGGATGGTCTCAACTTTGAAAAGCTAAGACTTCTTCTGTCTTATTTATAAACTCCTTTGACTAAACTTCAAATACCTACTTACTGTTGTTACTAAACTAGCTTTTGCCCGCAACTTCGTACGGCCATTTCCCGGTTTAGCCTGTTCCTGTGAGAATTTCAGAAAATCCTCTCTTAGTGCTTCCCTACACTCCCCATGAAACATACATGCCAAATTTCAGCTTTCTACGACCAGCAGTTTCGGCTGTGCGTTGTCTGTCAGTCACTCAGTAACGGAAGAATTTTATATATCGATTGATTATTGATGATCAAAACAAGACAAATAGTAAAAGTGTTATGCAAAGTATTATTAGCAGGTAAAAGAAAAATATTCCAATAGGTAATTTACATTTACGCGATGTCTGTTAATCGTTCTGAACTAAGAATAATAAAAATGAAAACATAGCTTTTCAATAAACAATTAGCAATTATTAACATTTATGTTGTGCGTAGTCCCAGAGGAAAAGTGGCGTTTTTTAACCGACTTCTAAAAAAGAAGGTGGTTATCAATTCGACAGCGTATATAGGTATATATATATATTTTTTTAGGTGTGTTCGCGGATAACTTCGTCGTTTATGATCCGATTTCGACGAATCTTTTTTTTATATGAAAGGGTATGCTTCCGAGATGGTCCCATTGCAACCAAGTCAGGATCTGATGATGGAAAGCCTGAGAAATCGAGGGCAACTCTCGAAAATTGTAGGCACGCATCTGGTAAAAACTTGATATTCGTGTGTATATCGGGTGATACTACAAAATAATGAAGGTTTGGATCAGACCTGATGATGGAGACGACAGAGAGTCAAGGGAACTCCACATCGGTATGTAGGAACTACCAAGTGTTTGGGCTTATTTCATTCGTACTGAAGAGACTTTTACACCGAAAGCACTTAGTAAGTTTTATTTTCATAACATAACATCACGCCGGTACGCTGTGAATGGGCAGGCAGGTACCACTAAAAAGTGAATAATAAAAAACTTTAAAAAAAAAATATAACCGACTTCGGTGTTTATGGTTATTTTGTTTTTGACACCGACTTCCGAAATTAAAGTTATTTTATACTTTGTAGTGTTTTGTTTTGGAAGTCGGTATTTTTTTTCTTAATTTCAGTTTAGCAGATATTTAGTGTATGGCGTCCTGTAATTCTGTATGGTAAGGACGAATTTGTGCATCCAACCGGATTAGGGAGTTATTCAACAATAGTTATTTGTGCAACAAGAGAGCAAAGTCGTTTTTTGCTGCGAGTGCTGATTTTGAATCCTGAGCAAGCGAAGGATTCAACGATTGAATCACGAGCGTGGCGAGTGAGTTTAAAGTTGAATCCTGAGTGTGGCGAGGGAACAAGCATAACTTTTCACTTCAGTGGCGAGAACACTTTAGCAGATAAAATAATAAACAGGATAGATTGAAATAACTAAGTATTTATTGTGAATCAAAATAATTAACATTGTAGATAGAGGTAAGTACCTACCAATTCAATAAAATGGAACATTTTAAAAGTAAAATTACTACAATTCTGCAAATTAAAAGTAACAAATTTATTTGGCAACGTTATAGTTGCGTTGAGTTGAGTTTGATTATCTGGAGTTAAGGTTTCTGTGGCGGATTGAGAAGGAACAACGGTGAACGTTGGTGACTCTAATCGGCTTTCTGTATAATAATATTGGGCGTCGTTGGAAGTGGATGGGCGTGGGTGAGACCAAGGATCCGAGGTCGAATTCAGACTTATTGTTTCCACTATACGCTTACAGATTTTCGACTTATTTTCTATTGAGTCTTCAATATAGCCTTCTGCAACCGTATTGGACTTCCACCCGCCGTGACGTTATAAAGTGGTGAAATCGGGTCCGGAATCAGCCAACAGCGTTGCCGAAGTTCTCCGAAAGCACTGCTTTATAGCTGCACCCGTGTATAGCTGAGGCTCTTCCAGTTTTAAGAAAGTGGCAATTTCTCGCGGTATAGCACCTATTTTATTTACTCCCATAGGCTGTCTTGAACATTTATTATTATGGTATTGTATGAAAAATCGGTCGGTTTTTATATTGGCTGGACGTAAATTTTGGTATTTTTCTACAATAGTTACATATTCTTCGCGTACGACAAAAGACCTGTCAAGGTTCGTCTTCGTATTTTTCAATTTTACTAACCGTAATTTATCTGAGTGCTTTTCGGTATTATTAACAGTTACCTGTAATAGCTCGTTATTGCGACACGCTCCACTAATAAATGATCATTACAACCTGTAATGAAAATATTACATAATTAATATGCATAATTTAATAATTACAGCATCTTTTACGTATCGTAATAAATATTTTAACAGTATTGCTAAGACTAGGATTCATAGCACCTCCAAAAATTAGTAGAAGGCAGTAAGTATCTTTATACATAACAGTCAACACACAAATTTTAATAACTAACAACATAGATTCATAGGTACCACTTACTTTAGCGGCAAGAAAATTGCAGTCCGGAGCTTCATTATTCAAGAAATTTTTCTATATTAAGGGCCGTGAAAATTTTTGACTTTTTAGCCTTATGCCCAACAGACATTCTTTTTAGAAAAGATACGAGTTTTGCGTATGTTTCAATATACACGTTATGTTTTGTTTTTAAAGTAGCTTCAACATTGAGTAAATACTCCACATTGTAGATGATCGCCTCGTCTGTGATAAATCTAAAAAATAAGATAGCAACACCGTCTCCGAAAAACTGCTTGCGCCCTTTGTAAGTCTCCATTCATTGAAGACATGGTATGCTTTCAGATATTTCTCGCGAGACTTCTCAGGTAGGGAACTTAATTCTGCATTAATAACTTGTTGTTTTAACGCTTACGGTGTTAAAATACTGTTCTCGTCCCTAGTTTCACTCATGTTTTACGATTATTTTAATATTTTTTAACTTATTCAACTCTTTACGCCAGCCACGAAATTTTATTCCCGCTCTTTTATTTAAATTAAGGCGTGTTCGGAAATAGCACCCATGTTTTTTTATTATTCAAAATACATTACGTACTTAACATTATTGAAACTAGAAATAAATATTTACAGGTTAAATATCAGTTTTATTTGCAGTAAATACATATTTTAATTTTGCAAAATTTCTTTAGTTAGTACGAAATTCCGAACGTGTTTGTCTTTGAGGTCGAATTCAAAATCGGAACTTCGAAAGGGCTGGTCTTTGTCTCTCTCTCTTTCTAATGGCGGGAAAGAGATACGAGTGTGAATGTTTCGAATTGTATAATTATCCCAAGGCTGAATAAGATATTCGCGAGAATCTGAAAAAAAAAAGTTACTTGGTCTCACAGTGAGCAAAATCGCATTTTGCTCTCTGATTTCAGGCAACAAAACCTACATGTTTGAGCTACTGAAGTGAAAAAACTTTTTTTTTCCTATGGACGTACAAGAAAAAAAAATACATACACTAATTAGTGTGTAAATGTGTAGGTTAAAATGAAATTTGTGTGTCATGAAACAACACAAACTGCGGAGATATTCAAGTTTCCGCTGCGCTGACGCAGCGGAAACTTGAATATCTCCGCAGTTTGTCTATTTGATGAAAATCATATAAAATGGTTTAGTGCAGAGTTGCATTTTTTTATGCACGTTGCTTTGAATTTGTGTGTAATGTTTGCGAAAACAGAATTTGAAAAAAAGCATACCTACCGTTCAGAAGATATATCCGTAAAAGTAAAATAAGGTTATTAGGTCCTAGTACTTAAAAAAGGAACTCTAGAGCCTAACTTATGACATTTATTTGTATCTTATAAGGGTTTACAATGTCCTGCCAAGTTTCAATTACCTATGTGCTCTTTGTAATTAATGAGCAATGGCATAATCTTAGAATAAAAACGCATAATTTACTACGACCGGACCACTATGTTTTATGACATCCGATTGTAGGACTATTTAAAAGAAATGCAAAATAAATCATATTCCAATATTTATTGTATTAATGGAACTATTGACATATAAAATTTCAGCTCATTACACTAAATAATTAAAGAGATATAAATAAAAATACCAGACACACCACAAAACATGGATAATCCGACTTTGAATGACTATCGGAGATATGCGTCGCTGATGAACCCTGTCGGCGAAGAGTCCTATCGAAGTAAAGTCTTATCGGTGTTCAGTCTGTCGGCGTTTAGTCGTACACTCGATTTTTTAATATGACATTTTTTCGGAAGGTAAAATTCAATTTAATAAAAATAAAAGGAAAAAAAATCATAAAGAATGGGATATTGTTCAATGCGTTAAGAATGCTTGATGTGTTATAATCAAATATTATAGGCATGTATTAATTTCTGACATGGAAAAAAATCGGGTTTGATACATAGACATATAAAAAGTATGGACTGGAAATACCTACAAAAAAAAGGTGCATACCTACAATTTAAAGTGGCGCATAAAATGGCTGCCAATGCTAGGGTTGTACCAATCAGGGAATACAGTGTTACTATAACGATACTATAAAAAGTATCGATACTAATACTACATACTAGTATTACGAGTCTTACTAGACATCACGTTTGAATCAAAAGTATAATTTATATTCTTACAATCTGTTGTAACAAAACAATGAGTAAAGGATTACTCCTTTCTGTTAATGACAGTTAATGTAGTTTTTTCTGCACAGATTTTAAAAACACTTTTACTTGCATCACTTTTGCGCTTTCGCTTATTTTATATCTGGTCTGTAGCTTCTGGTAGGTATGTGGACTAGGTTTGCCAGATACAGTCATTTCATTTCCGGGACAATTCGAGGGATACTAATTTGGTGTGTACGAAAATAGATAGTGGTCTTTGTATATTGCATTTCTAATAATATTTTACAAACGTACCAATACACCTATTTCAAAAACGAACTTACCAGCTTCCATTGCTCATACAATGCAGATTATTTTTAAAATATTAAAACATAACCATAACTTGTGCATCGCACCTCGCTTTTACTTATTCATTAAATAAAACTTCGGTAATAATCAACATAAGTGTTTTATTTATTCAATAAACATTTGGTATGACACTTTGCACTTCATTGCACTTTAATTTTTAAACAAATGCTTGTTTTGTTAATCCCGGTTCCCAATTTACATGCTGGTACCATTTGCTCAAAGTTCTTGTGTGAGTAAGCATGTATTGTAAGTTCGCCTTATATAATTATAGGCGGGGATAAAAATGCAACGTTAATGCGAACTTTCGGATTTCAGAGTATCCTTTCGTTGAAGCGCTTATTTTTTTTCTGTTTATTGACATATTTTTCAGTCTTAATTTTTCCAGTTTGTGCAACCTGAAAAAGAGAAAAAAACTACTTCAATCCTTAAGTTATATCGAAAACGCTGCTTTGTAGCCATAGTTTAAACCTGTCTGTAGAACCTCTACAGAACAGAGAGGTTAATCCTTCATTTTTAGGAAACCTATAAAAAGGTTAATATTTTTATCAATAAATCATTTGGTTCGAGTTGTTACAATACGTAATTAAAAAATTAAAACAAATAACAAAATGATGTCTTATTTCCGGATCTTGTATAACCAATCATCATAAAAGTCTGGGGAACGATCTCTCAGTGCTGTGAACAGCGAGCCGGACCTAACAAGGTCACTCGAACCGATTAGAACACGTATTATATCGATGTTGTATCAGCGCAGCGAAGGAACTAGTATCGGAAAATATTACGGGCATTACGGCAACGGTACTACACTATTCCATCATGACATATTATTGTAAACAAACGAATGAAACTATGAAATTAAAAAAGGTCTTTTGGACGAGAATAAGCCCAAATATGAAAACTAAAACCATAAATATGTGGTAGCTTAGAATTTTTTTCATCGAAAATGTATTACTATGTGTAATATTGCATGAAAACCGGTTAGTAACCTGTGCAAAGACAATTCAGGTTGATTTTCCTTCTTTCTTGCACCACACTCCATAATACAACGCCCAGGCATCTTGAATGGCTGTTTTCCGTCATAAACGTGCAATTTGAAAGATAAATTTCTCGTAATTTTCTCACAAATCACAATAAATACAAAAGTAAACACTTATCTGACAGCAGAACTACCACGAGACTTGGCGCATAAAATGGCGAAAACGACAATTACCTACAACTGTCACAACGTCACAAGAAAATGTTGCCATTATGAGCAACAACCGAAATACTGTTGTCTCTTTTATCAAATACAATTACCACATTAGAAAGAATGAAACAAAACGATATTTCACAATCTGTTTCGTATTTCACCCAAATTTGTATAAGCAAAGGTAGATATAGATTGTCGCGGCGCCTCCATATATTTTCTATATCTATGGTTTGATATGAATTAACAGTAAGCTTTGTATATTACAATTACAAAAATGAAAAACATGTTAATCAGTAATATTGTAATCTTTATTTTACCATCATTTAAAAACCTTGATGTTGCAACTGCTTCCTAAAGAGTTTCCGCTTTGACTCAACGTCTCTTATCGTCAGTGAAGTTCTAACAGGGCGTAAGTCAAAAATATCTACTTTACAGGAGAGTAACAAAACTATAAAATATCCGGTAGCTACCCTTGGTGTATACATATTTGGAAAAAGGATTTAAAATCAGTCGGGTCAGCTATCTCCATTCTGATTGGTAGAATGAAAGCACGTGAACAAATCATCGAATGGCATTCAAATTTTAAAACCCGACAAAAATGATTTACGCTCGGTTAGAACTTCACTGACGTTATGTTTTCTCTTTTTGATGTATAAAAACCTAGTTTTTACAATCAAAGTAGGTACACCAGGTAATTAATACAACACTTAATTTATGTACCTAATCAAACAACTTCAGGCAAATAAACACAAACAAACTTAGTTATCTGGTCCGGTTTTGTTAAATTACAGTAGATTACTAATTAACTTTTAGTTTAAAAACAATGTAGGTACCTAGCAGTGTCGATAACGACTATAATTCAGAGGCTGTAAATAAATATAGTTTAGTTTAACGCATACAGATTACAGAATCGCAACCAGTATCCTATTTATAAAGATACATCAAAAACTATTTTCTTTATGCTAAACAAAAATAAGTGCAAAATTGAAAGCAATGTGGGTATTTTTTTCCTCACAAATAGCAACACTGTGTTATGACAAGTTAGGTTAGACTTTTTGGCGGGAAGTCAAACGAGGCGGTAATTTTGATTTTGCCAAAAGTTTAAAATTAAATAAACGTACGGAAATATTACATAAATAAAAACGAATAAGGTCTCAAACAACCATGAGTGTCACCAGTGGCGGTGAGGAGCCGCCAGAGCCGGGGGAAAAGAAGAAACGCAAGTACAACAATACTCGAACAATCGGCCCTGATTCAAATAAGTATAAAATTTTTACGAAACCAAATTATAAAAGACTCTTTATAGAAAACACCAATTCTGAATACGTAGTATACGTCGAGTCAACAGAGCAGGAGAAGATAGGGAATAAAAATCCTATCACACTCACCAGCTTAATATCTGACAATGTTAAAGGAGTCTTAGGAGTTCATAGAATAAATGCACACAAAATAGGAATAACATTCAGAAAAGCGGCTGCAGCCAACAATTTTCTGAAGATGGAAGACTTCCTCTGGAAAAATAAGTTTAAAGCCTTTATACCATCGTATTTGACTGAAAGGATTGGTGTATTGAGGTTCGTGCCTAAAGAACTCTCCAATGAGGAAATATATAAAAATATAGTGTGCGACTCTGAAGTTATTTCTATTAAAAGATTCATGCGTAAAGAAGAGGGAAAATTAGTGCCCCTCAATACAGTTGCCGTCACCTTTGCATCAACATCTTTACCGCAATACGCCTATATAAAACTATTTAGATACGAAGTCAAAGCATACATACCACCATTATTGCAATGTTATAAGTGTCTTAAATTTAACCATTCTGCTAAGGCTTGCAGAGGCGAGCAACATTGCTCTTCTTGTGCTGGTCGTCACTCCTACAAAGAATGCGATGTCGAAGAGATCACATGCATCAACTGCGCAGGTAATCATCTTGCCATTTCACGAGACTGTCCCATTAAAAAACAAAAAATTGAAGAGAAAAAGGCCAAATTTCTTAAGCAGAAATCATATGCCACTGTTGTGAACTCACCCCCTACATTTAATGAGAAATCTTTCCCTGTTCTACCCAAAGTTACTGATAAACCTAAAAAAATCAATGATACTTTAGATCCTAAGCAAATAGCAAATAATGATATTATAATTAATGCAATTGTTAAATCGTTGGTCGCATTAGGAAACAAGAGTGACTCTGATGGGCCACTCACACATAAGAAAATAAAAGAAATATTTTTATCAAATTTAATTTAAACATGGATAGTTATCTAAATATTTTACAGTATAATATACAAAGTTTGCAGAGTAAAAAGACCCTATTACAAAATTTATTGTTTGAAAAAAACATAGATGTCTGTCTTCTTAATGAGACGTGGTTCAAATCTAATTCTATAATTCCACACTTTCCCACATATAATTTAATCCACAAAAATTCCATAAATTCTCATAATGGAGTAGCCATTTTGGTGAATCATCGTTTAAAGTACAAAGTAGTTAATACACACTTCTCAGAATCTATTCAAAATGTATGTATCACTATAGAAACACAATTTGGAGCAATGGCAATACTCTGTGTGTACAGCCCTCCCAGTATCAGGTTTGATTCAGCAAAGTTAAAGGACTTAATCAATAACATACCCAAACCTTGTATAGTTATGGGTGATTTTAACGCTCATAACATAGCCTTTGGATGCCACAGTGATAATAATAGAGGTAGATGTTTATATAATATAATTGATGAATTTGACTTATGTATTTTGAATGATGGATCACCAACAACTGTTCCTTATCCTAATAGACATGCTTCAGCGATAGATCTTGCCCTTGTTAGCTCCTCAATAGCTCATTTATGTAACTGGTATGTTCATGACGATCCCATGGGTAGCTATCATCTTCCAACTTTACTTGAGATCAACATTCAGCCATCTATGTATGGCATGTCACCTCCTGTGGATCAAGAGAAATATATTTATAGTAAGGCAGATTGGGATGAATATTATAGCCTATCTGAAACTTGTTTTTCCCACCTGGACTCAATAAATGATTCCCCTATCAATTCATATAACCATTTTATAGAAACATTAAACGATTTGAGGAATAAAACAATTCCAAAACGAAAATTATGTGCAAACACAGCTATTAAAAAACCAGTACCATGGTGGAATGCAAAATGTAGTGATGCTGTCGCAAAATCAAAAGATGCATTAAAGTATTATTTTTCTCAACCGAACATTCAAAACTGGATAGAGTATAAAAAATTAGATGCGAAAAAGAAAAGAATTCTGAAGGAAGAAAGTTCTTCTTCTTGGCGTAATTTATGTAGTAGCTTCAACAGGCTAACTCCAGTTTCTAGGATATGGGGATACATTAAAAAATTTAAAAAAATTGGATCAAATCGAAACAAAAACATAAATGATGAGTGGGTTCCACGTTTTTTAGATAACTTGGCAGATTCTACTGAAATAGATGGCAATAGGCTTGAGTATTTGTTCGAAAATGCTACAGAAAATGATGTAAATGTATTTCTCAAAAACAATTTCACTATAGAAGAGTTGAAAACATCTTTAAAGAGTAGGAAAGATACTACACCGGGATTGGATGACATACCTTATATGTTAATCAAAAAATTACATTTAAATGCACAAACAACATTACTTAATATTTATAATAAACTATGGAATGAATTAGTAATACCCGAGTCTTGGAAAACACAGTGTGTCATTCCAATTTTAAAACCCAATAAACCTATAAATAGTGCTTCTTCATACAGACCTATTTCTTTATCATCTTGTTTGGGTAAACTCTTTGAAAATATGTTGAAGTTAAGATTAGATTATTTTGTTGAATCACAAAGCTTAATTCCTTCTATGCAGTTTGGCTTCAGAAAAGGTAAAAGTTGCTCTGAAAGCTTTGTATCTTTATTATCAGATGTAAGACAGGTTAAATTAAGCCACTCTAATGCAATCTGCGTGTTTTTAGATGTAAAAGGTGCTTTTGACAATGTAAACATAGAAGAACTCATTCAAGTATGTCATGATATTAGTATACCTGGTCATACTCTAAAATGGCTCTATAATTTTTTAAACAATAGGACTGTATTT
This sequence comes from Lacanobia wlatinum, assembly GCA_947578705.1. Taxonomy (NCBI): domain Eukaryota; kingdom Metazoa; phylum Arthropoda; class Insecta; order Lepidoptera; family Noctuidae; genus Lacanobia; species Lacanobia wlatinum. The sequence continues at coordinate 14,569,351 of OX388039.1, forward strand.
GTTAAATATAATAATAAATTACATGGACCCAGGACTGTTAACAAAGGCACAATGCAAGGGGCAACTTTGTCTCCTTTACTTTATAACTTGTATACTTCTGAAATATTAAAATATGTAGATACACCAGGCGTAAATATCCTGCAATTTGCAGATGACTTGCTTTTGTACAGCATAAATCAAAACATAGATATAGCAATGTCTAATATCAATAAGGCTTTGTCTCAATTATACAGCTATTACCATAATAAACTTAAATTAGAAATAAGTCCAGAAAAGAGTTCAGTTTTAATTGTCAGTAAAAATGTAAACACTCATAGCAATGTTAAAATTTTATACAATAATGTAGAAATTCCTGTTGTTAAGCAACATAAATTCCTAGGAGTCATTATTGATGATAGATTAAAATTTGAAGAACATATTAAAGATATAAGTAACAAAGCATTAAAAGGTATTAATCTATTGAGGCATTTAGCAGGCAGTTTTTGGGGCTCTGACCCCAAAGTTATGGATTTGCTGTACAAAAGTATAGTGAGAAGCCATTTTGATTACAGCAGTTTAGCTTACATGAATGCCAATAGCACCTTGTTACGAAAATTAGATGTAATTCAAAATATGGGACTGAGACTTATTTGTGGTGCTATGCGCTCCACACCTATTAATTCGTTAGAGGTTGAGACATGTATACCTCCCTTGACTTTACGAAGGTTGTTGTTGGCTGAGAGGTTTTTATTAAAAGTCATGACGTCAAATGATAATCCTTTACTTAAGAAACTAACAATACATCCTGAAATCTCACAGTCAATTGCTTCCAATGCCATCTCTGCCTCTTCTTTGGTTGGTGGAACTCTACCTGAAATGCCAACAATATTTGAACAAGTAAAAAATAATTCAAAAGATATTTTTCAAAATGATATTTGGCCTATATACAAAATACCTTATAATGGTATTATTAACAGCTTTTCAATCCATTTAGATGTGGTAAAAAATAAATTTGATTTTTTACTGTTTAAAGATAATAGACCAGAATATTATATTATATACACAGATGGATCTAAAACAGATCATAATGTAAATGCAGCTTTCTATGATCCACAATTAGATTTCAGTAAATGTATTAAATTAAACAGGGTGTGTAGCATTTTCACTGCAGAATGCTATGCAATTTATTGTGCACTGCAGCATGTAAATAGTTTTGTACATAATGTACATAATATTTTGATAGTTACAGACTCCAGAAGTGTTTTGTCTGCTCTACATAATGTAAATATTTCTTTTAAGTTAAATTATATTATTTGTAATATTAGACTTATAATCCTAAATCTGCTTGATAAGTATACAAAAGTAGAATTAGTATGGGTACCTTCACACAGTGGCATTCGTGGAAATGAAGTAGCTGACACTGCTGCCCGGTCAGACCATGACGAAGATCGATCCCAGTTAATCAAGGTTCCATTCACCGATTACTATAGCCTTTTTCAAGAACGTAATAGACAGTTATGGAAGGAGTATTGGGACATAACCGTGGAAACGAAAGGCAGATGGTATGCTGGAATACAAAAAGAATTACCGATTAAACCTTGGTACTATAACTTCAAATACATTACAAGAAGATTCATAACTATTTTATCACGCATGAGATTAGGACATTGCTTAACTCCAGCTCACCTGAACAGATTTCGCATAATTAACAATAGCCGATGTCATCATTGTGGAGCAGAGGATGCTGATTTGGATCATATTATCTTAAACTGTTCAAGTTTTAACATTCAACGTTTGATTTTGGTCAGTGAATTGAGCAAAGAGTATGAATTGAATGAATTAAATGACAATGACATTAGTGAACATACTGAACATCAAAGTGTTCCCCGCAGTGTTCAGGATTTATTAGTAAATAAGAAATATTTTAGTGTGTTGTTTAAATATATTTGTAATACAGTAGAGAAAATTTAATTCATGTTATAAATTTATATAAATTAATTCGTTGTAATATTACATTGTAAAAACCCATCAATGTATCCGACTGAAAGACTTGTATCTATGGTCATGAATAAAAAATATTAAAAAAAAAAAAAAAACAAGTTAGGTTAGACTTTTTGGCGGGAAGTCAAACGAGGCGGTAATTTTGATTTTGCCAAAAGTTTAAAATTAAATAAACGTACGGAAATATTACATAAATAAAAACGAATAAGGTCTCAAACAACCATGAGTGTCACCAGTGGCGGTGAGGAGCCGCCAGAGCCGGGGGAAAAGAAGAAACGCAAGTACAACAATACTCGAACAATCGGCCCTGATTCAAATAAGTATAAAATTTTTACGAAACCAAATTATAAAAGACTCTTTATAGAAAACACCAATTCTGAATACGTAGTATACGTCGAGTCAACAGAGCAGGAGAAGATAGGGAATAAAAATCCTATCACACTCACCAGCTTAATATCTGACAATGTTAAAGGAGTCTTAGGAGTTCATAGAATAAATGCACACAAAATAGGAATAACATTCAGAAAAGCGGCTGCAGCCAACAATTTTCTGAAGATGGAAGACTTCCTCTGGAAAAATAAGTTTAAAGCCTTTATACCATCGTATTTGACTGAAAGGATTGGTGTATTGAGGTTCGTGCCTAAAGAACTCTCCAATGAGGAAATATATAAAAATATAGTGTGCGACTCTGAAGTTATTTCTATTAAAAGATTCATGCGTAAAGAAGAGGGAAAATTAGTGCCCCTCAATACAGTTGCCGTCACCTTTGCATCAACATCTTTACCGCAATACGCCTATATAAAACTATTTAGATACGAAGTCAAAGCATACATACCACCATTATTGCAATGTTATAAGTGTCTTAAATTTAACCATTCTGCTAAGGCTTGCAGAGGCGAGCAACATTGCTCTTCTTGTGCTGGTCGTCACTCCTACAAAGAATGCGATGTCGAAGAGATCACATGCATCAACTGCGCAGGTAATCATCTTGCCATTTCACGAGACTGTCCCATTAAAAAACAAAAAATTGAAGAGAAAAAGGCCAAATTTCTTAAGCAGAAATCATATGCCACTGTTGTGAACTCACCCCCTACATTTAATGAGAAATCTTTCCCTGTTCTACCCAAAGTTACTGATAAACCTAAAAAAATCAATGATACTTTAGATCCTAAGCAAATAGCAAATAATGATATTATAATTAATGCAATTGTTAAATCGTTGGTCGCATTAGGAAACAAGAGTGACTCTGATGGGCCACTCACACATAAGAAAATAAAAGAAATATTTTTATCAAATTTAATTTAAACATGGATAGTTATCTAAATATTTTACAGTATAATATACAAAGTTTGCAGAGTAAAAAGACCCTATTACAAAATTTATTGTTTGAAAAAAATATAGATGTCTGTCTTCTTAATGAGACGTGGTTCAAATCTAATTCTATAATTCCACACTTTCCCACATATAATTTAATCCACAAAAATTCCATAAATTCTCATAATGGAGTAGCCATTTTGGTGAATCATCGTTTAAAGTACAAAGTAGTTAATACACACTTCTCAGAATCTATTCAAAATGTATGTATCACTATAGAAACACAATTTGGAGCAATGGCAATACTCTGTGTGTACAGCCCTCCCAGTATCAGGTTTGATTCAGCAAAGTTAAAGGACTTAATCAATAACATACCCAAACCTTGTATAGTTATGGGTGATTTTAACGCTCATAACATAGCCTTTGGATGCCACAGTGATAATAATAGAGGTAGATGTTTATATAATATAATTGATGAATTTGACTTATGTATTTTGAATGATGGATCACCAACAACTGTTCCTTATCCTAATAGACATGCTTCAGCGATAGATCTTGCCCTTGTTAGCTCCTCAATAGCTCATTTATGTAACTGGTATGTTCATGACGATCCCATGGGTAGCTATCATCTTCCAACTTTACTTGAGATCAACATTCAGCCATCTATGTATGGCATGTCACCTCCTGTGGATCAAGAGAAATATATTTATAGTAAGGCAGATTGGGATGAATATTATAGCCTATCTGAAACTTGTTTTTCCCACTTGGACTCAATAAATGATTCCCCTATCAATTCATATAACCATTTTATAGAAACATTAAACGATTTGAGGAATAAAACAATTCCAAAACGAAAATTATGTGCAAACACAGCTATTAAAAAACCAGTACCATGGTGGAATGCAAAATGTAGTGATGCTGTCGCAAAATCAAAAGATGCATTAAAGTATTATTTTTCTCAACCGAACATTCAAAACTGGATAGAGTATAAAAAATTAGATGCGAAAAAGAAAAGAATTCTGAAGGAAGAAAGTTCTTCTTCTTGGCGTAATTTATGTAGTAGCTTCAACAGGCTAACTCCAGTTTCTAGGATATGGGGATACATTAAAAAATTTAAAAAAATTGGATCAAATCGAAACAAAAACATAAATGATGAGTGGGTTCCACGTTTTTTAGATAACTTGGCAGATTCTACTGAAATAGATGGCAATAGGCTTGAGTATTTGTTCGAAAATGCTACAGAAAATGATGTAAATGTATTTCTCAAAAACAATTTCACTATAGAAGAGTTGAAAACATCTTTAAAGAGTAGGAAAGATACTACACCGGGATTGGATGACATACCTTATATGTTAATCAAAAAATTACATTTAAATGCACAAACAACATTACTTAATATTTATAATAAACTATGGAATGAATTAGTAATACCCGAGTCTTGGAAAACACAGTGTGTCATTCCAATTTTAAAACCCAATAAACCTATAAATAGTGCTTCTTCATACAGACCTATTTCTTTATCATCTTGTTTGGGTAAACTCTTTGAAAATATGTTGAAGTTAAGATTAGATTATTTTGTTGAATCACAAAGCTTAATTCCTTCTATGCAGTTTGGCTTCAGAAAAGGTAAAAGTTGCTCTGAAAGCTTTGTATCTTTATTATCAGATGTAAGACAGGTTAAATTAAGCCACTCTAATGCAATCTGCGTGTTTTTAGATGTAAAAGGTGCTTTTGACAATGTAAACATAGAAGAACTCATTCAAGTATGTCATGATATTAGTATACCTGGTCATACTCTAAAATGGCTCTATAATTTTTTAAACAATAGGACTGTATTTGTTAAATATAATAATAAATTACATGGACCCAGGACTGTTAACAAAGGCACAATGCAAGGGGCAACTTTGTCTCCTTTACTTTATAACTTGTATACTTCTGAAATATTAAAATATGTAGATACACCAGGCGTAAATATCCTGCAATTTGCAGATGACTTGCTTTTGTACAGCATAAATCAAAACATAGATATAGCAATGTCTAATATCAATAAGGCTTTGTCTCAATTATACAGCTATTACCATAATAAACTTAAATTAGAAATAAGTCCAGAAAAGAGTTCAGTTTTAATTGTCAGTAAAAATGTAAACACTCATAGCAATGTTAAAATTTTATACAATAATGTAGAAATTCCTGTTGTTAAGCAACATAAATTCCTAGGAGTCATTATTGATGATAGATTAAAATTTGAAGAACATATTAAAGATATAAGTAACAAAGCATTAAAAGGTATTAATCTATTGAGGCATTTAGCAGGCAGTTTTTGGGGCTCTGACCCCAAAGTTATGGATTTGCTGTACAAAAGTATAGTGAGAAGCCATTTTGATTACAGCAGTTTAGCTTACATGAATGCCAATAGCACCTTGTTACGAAAATTAGATGTAATTCAAAATATGGGACTGAGACTTATTTGTGGTGCTATGCGCTCCACACCTATTAATTCGTTAGAGGTTGAGACATGTATACCTCCCTTGACTTTACGAAGGTTGTTGTTGGCTGAGAGGTTTTTATTAAAAGTCATGACGTCAAATGATAATCCTTTACTTAAGAAACTAACAATACATCCTGAAATCTCACAGTCAATTGCTTCCAATGCCATCTCTGCCTCTTCTTTGGTTGGTGGAACTCTACCTGAAATGCCAACAATATTTGAACAAGTAAAAAATAATTCAAAAGATATTTTTCAAAATGATATTTGGCCTATATACAAAATACCTTATAATGGTATTATTAACAGCTTTTCAATCCATTTAGATGTGGTAAAAAATAAATTTGATTTTTTACTGTTTAAAGATAATAGACCAGAATATTATATTATATACACAGATGGATCTAAAACAGATCATAATGTAAATGCAGCTTTCTATGATCCACAATTAGATTTCAGTAAATGTATTAAATTAAACAGGGTGTGTAGCATTTTCACTGCAGAATGCTATGCAATTTATTGTGCACTGCAGCATGTAAATAGTCTTGTACATAATGTACATAATATTTTGATAGTTACAGACTCCAGAAGTGTTTTGTCTGCTCTACATAATGTAAATATTTCTTTTAAGTTAAATTATATTATTTGTAATATTAGACTTATAATCCTAAATCTGCTTGATAAGTATACAAAAGTAGAATTAGTATGGGTACCTTCACACAGTGGCATTCGTGGAAATGAAGTAGCTGACACTGCTGCCCGGTCAGACCATGACGAAGATCGATCCCAGTTAATCAAGGTTCCATTCACCGATTACTATAGCCTTTTTCAAGAACGTAATAGACAGTTATGGAAGGAGTATTGGGACATAACCGTGGAAACGAAAGGCAGATGGTATGCTGGAATACAAAAAGAATTACCGATTAAACCTTGGTACTATAACTTCAAATACATTACAAGAAGATTCATAACTATTTTATCACGCATGAGATTAGGACATTGCTTAACTCCAGCTCACCTGAACAGATTTCGCATAATTAACAATAGCCGATGTCATCATTGTGGAGCAGAGGATGCTGATTTGGATCATATTATCTTAAACTGTTCAAGTTTTAACATTCAACGTTTGATTTTGGTCAGTGAATTGAGCACAGAACACATATTACCTAGCGGAAGAATGTCAACTCCATACAAAAAAATGTGAGACAGAATTCGATTGTACTGCCATCTAGTTGTATCCCACCAAACTATTCAAAGCGGGAAGATTTGAATGCTATTTTTGATTAGGCTTAAAAAAATTTTTTTAATTGGAAACTAGAAACGAATCTGCAATAGTACTATTGCGGAAAAGTAGCATGCGCTACTTTTCCTTAGTATTATTGCAGATTCGTTTCTAGTTTCCAAAAATAAACCTTCATGTTAGAGTAAATGGGTTATAAAAATAACAAAAACAGTGGAATTTTCGATATTTATTAACATTAACAAATCTGTACATTATCTAAATCTAGCTGATCCAGCGAACGTTGTTTTGCCATATAAATAAAAAAGGAATAGCCTTACTACCTATTCTCAGACCTACCAAATACACACAAAAATTTTCATAAGAATCGGTCAAGCCGTTACAGAGGAGAGATAACAAACACTGTGACACGAGATTTTTATATATTAGATTTCCTGATTATTTACACAAATATTGAATAACAATTTTACACAAACACTGTAAAACATTTTAATGCATTCATGGACAAAATTGCGTTTACTTAGATAAACAAAAAAGGTCTAAAAAGACAAGTAATCTATCCACAGATAAGTAAGCAGTGTGTGGAGTTGACGAAGGTAGGTAAGTAGACTGTTAATTAATTTAATAAAATAAGGAAATAACGTAAATAAATTAATAATAAACTAGACATTTTAGAACATAAGTGAAACTCATGTCTTTTAAAATGTCTTGTTTCTAAAAATATTTAGTTATGTTCGTAATTTCCTTAATTTTATTAACTTTATTAACAGTCACCCTACAAATTCTAATTTTTCAAAGAACGATTTCATTTCCTCAAAATGTTTTATGTGAGGTGATGTTGTCGTCATATTTGTGGAGTGCGGTTTACCTCTTCGGAGATCAGCCGTATCGCTATTTATGGCGTCAAATAATTTGTCCATGTTTGATATCACTTCGGCGTTGTCGTTGCATCTGCAGACAATTCTCCTGAAAATTAAAAAAAAAGAAAATTATATACTATACTTGAACATCTGTATTTTATGGTACGAATTAAATGAAATGTACTGCATCTTGACCATTGCTCAATGTGTTTTCGCATCCTACGTGGGTTTTAGTAGGGACAAGGACTTCAGTCAAACCTATATATAAAAAAAAACTGGCCCTATACGAGTCGGACAGACTTATAGGTTTTCCTGCAATTTAGACTCAGTAGTTTCGGAGCTAAGGCCCTTAGCTTCACGGTCATTTTTGGTCCAATTTCTTGAATAACTTCAAAGCTGTTTATTTTAAAATTATGAAAACAACATATAATAAAAACCCCTCACAACTAGTTCTAGTGTTCTAGTTTAACCCCCAAAAGTGACCCGCATACTAAAAATGTATTATATACGTAAAGCGTATGTGTTTCGAACACAGAAGTCCATATGCATAACGAATTTCAACATAATCGGTTCAGTTGATCCGGAGAAAACTGGCTGTGACAGACGGACGGACAGACAGACACCCGAGTGATCCAGGTTTTCGTTTTTTACGGATGTTCGGAAGAACCTTAATAGAAATATACATACCTTGTGATATTTTGGCAAACATGTCTGCTGCTACAGAGTGACTCAACACTTGAGCTGCTAGATTTACTTTCATTTTTTGTTTAGTGTTAGGGTTTGGTGCAAACACGGGGTTCATGTTGTCGAGGTCGTAAAAGGCTTGAATGAGACTCCACTTAGCAACACCTGTAAATAAATAAAGTTTGTTACAAGATTTACGCAAATAAATTTACGCATAATATACTTGAAGATGACTCCACAGTATAATTTAAGTTCAATTGTTCAAAACAGAACGACTTATTATAGCTAAATAGAAGGCCAAACAGCTTTAGGTCATATCATCACTGGTTAGAATACTGTAAATTTAACATTAGTTGTACAGGCATACATAATCTATATTTACACATCTTATTAATAAAGAACAATAATTACCTTTGTCTTTCGTGTTATCAGATGTAATATTTGTGATACAATTCATATTATATTTAAGAAATAAGTTTCTCAAACATTTTAATAAATGAGGAGGATCGAAAATAGCCACCACTTCATTGGTTTCTTCATTGGTTGGACTTTTGGAAGTACCCAAAATTGATAGGGCTCTTCTGTACACTCCATCCATATCACACACAGTTGCGGTCTTGCGGTTATGCTCATTCCTGTTTCGAAGCATTTATTCAAAACCTAAAAAAAAATTGTGATTAGTAAACAGTTGAATATTAAGTACATCTGAAGCTTGCATGGTATGACAAAACTGTATAGTGCAGCAAACTTATCTGATCCAGTGCTTTTTTTTCTTTACCTTATAAAGGTACGTCAGCCTCATCATATCCTGATCTAAGTAATTATTACACGTAACTATATATTATTGCGTAAGCGAGGGAGCTAGTGATGCAGCAACCATTTCATAGATCAATTTCACGTCTCCCGAATTAGGTGTAGCTAATATTCTAATGAAAGCCCCAACATCATACATATTAATTTTTAACTCCCGCATCACTATCTCCCTCTCTCTCTTGTTCTTTTCACATTCCACCAGCAGATGTTGGACACCTTCAACTTTGTTACACACTTGGCAATTAGGGGAATCGACTTTTTTCATAAGGTATCCAAATTTCCTGGATGGAAAATGACCAGAACGCAATCTATGTGCCATAACAACATACGACCTCTTTGTATGACTTTCAGCGAAATCAGTGACAATTGACAGGATCTATCATTTTTGTTCACCGATAGCACCGCCATAACCGGGCCAGATAAGTTTGTTGCACTAACTATATGCACCTTGATGTTTACAAAAAGGTAAAGCATTTTTAAGAATAACTAAATCTCCTCCTGTCTCTTCGTTGCTGCCGTCACGACATGACACTGGCAGTATAGTCGGAACCGGCTCAGTTGCCACTAACGAAGAAAAAAATAATTAAATATACAAACCTCTTTTATTAGGACTGCCAATTTATCTGAAGTCACATTGAACCATGACAGATAAAATGCTACAGGTTGCTTCATTTTTTTTCTTATTTCAGCTACCATAAACACAAGAGCATATGTGGCCTCTTGTTGGGTTGGTTCTTGTAATCCATGGTCCTGGTACCCCATAATTTTATCGTGTTTGCTGTTATACCACAGGTGTTTCCTAATGGCCATCTCGTCAAACATAAGAACATAAGCATTATCTGATGGATTTTGTCTTTTAATGTGTTTCTTTAAGCCATCGAAAATTTTGTTGTTAATACTTGTATTTAGGTTGAATTGGCTTAACAGCGATTTTAAACTGTTTGGTACAGAAAGACACCAGAGTCTTTGAAGGAGCCGGTAGCAAGTGGCACATCTTTTACATAGCCTAATGCTATATTTTTTTTCTTCCAAAATCCACCTTCTGCCAGTGTGTTTCCTTTTACATTTCTTAATTGCGATTGCAACATCAAGGACTTAATTTTGTCATTAAAGATTGCACCGATTCTTTTTCAGTCAAGGCCTTCAACAAATCTTTTCGTTTTAATTGTTTTACTCTATTACGCAAGTAGCAGACTCTTTTTCATGTGTTTTTTACAGTTTTTATATAAGGCTGTATAATTCAGTTTCTGGACTTTTAGGTTCCGCCGGAGAAAGTAACTGAAATAAAGATAAGTAATAATATTAAAACTAAATTAGTTAGCAATATAAAAATTACATCCTACTAATATTATAAATGCGAAAGTTTGTGAGGATGGATGGATGGATGAATGTTTGTTACTCTTTCACATCAGAACGCCTGAAAGGATCTTCATGATTTTTGGCACAGAGGTAGAAATAACAAATAGCCTAAATGTATCCCGGGAGTACATTCCCTAGGGATCACGCGGACGAAGCCGCTGGCAGAAGATAGTAAGTTATAAGTATTTATAATTATTTAATATTTCATGAAGGATTTAATTAACAATTTTACAACAAACGTTTACCTTTTGATGCTCCCTTTTACTGCCAATAAATAATTGTGATAAGCCTGGTTTAGGTGTCACAATAGAACCCCACTTTAGCAACAGGAACAAACTAGAATTAAAAAAATAAAATATAAATAGTGTGTTTTGTGCCGGAGAAGGTAACAGATTGCTAGCTGGAAAATTTAGGAGGAGGCCTTTGCCTAGCAGGGGGACAACACAGGCTATTTTTATAAAAAAGCGTATTTTATTTTTCTCAAAAATTTAGGTAAGTACGTATTGAATGAAATAAAATAACTAAAAGTGAAGGCATGTTTATCTTATAGATACACATGCATTCACTTGGCATTGAACTTAAGTATGAATTGAATAGGTAGGTACATCTCGGTGATCAGATCAAAATAGGGGGGGGGGGTAGGTATTCAGGTAACTAGCTTCTGCCCGCGACTTCGTCTGCATAGTATTTATGCCTGGCGCGCAACTACATTGTCTCATATTCTCATCCATGGAAATACATCTCCATGATTCTGGTAACCTGATAGTTTGTGAGTATTTGCTGTTTGTACTTACAGCCTTCGAATAACTTCGACATTTTCCTGGTCTCCTGGTACTTGTGAATCTTTAGCGTTCACAATTCCAGCCCGGAAAAATTTTCACTAGCTAGTCTCTCTAAAAGGTATGTTTCTTTAGTCTCGAATCATTTTCAAAGAATCAATCAATAGCTAATTGATAATTATACTTTTGTTATAATTATCCTTCTCATTAGTACCAATTTTTAAACCATATAAATAGGTGCATTACTTGAAGTGCATCAATTGTAATTTCATCCTCATTCGAGTGTTGTCATTATGTCTTTCCCTAGTTTCGTTACTTACCTCGACCTTTACGTTTCTCTACGTGATGGTGGTGATCGCTGGGACTATAATCTATTATATACATCTTTAAGAACAAACTGTAATGTTCAGTTAAGGGTCACTGTTGATAAAGAAGTAAAAGACTGGTGCCGTAAATTCTTTTATCGGATCTTTGCTAAGTGGACAAAATCTTCAAGAAGCCAGGAAAAATGTATGAAGAAGAATTCTCCCTGGTTGCAGACAGACATTCAATGGCCGGAAAATTGGAAAGAGAATTGTGCTCTAAAAGAAGAAGGTATGAATGAGTTGTCTGAAGAACCAGCTGCGACAACATCCGATTCTTTTACAAATACATATTATAATGGACCCGGTATGTCGGTTTTCCGACGCATCTACGTCAACTTCGATAGACAGCCGCAAATCTTTCGAAGACCTATCAAATAAACAAAAAAGAAGACGCACAGAAGCAACTTGCATCAACAGTACGAAATAAATCGTCTTCTCAGCTCAAACCAGCCTTAAATCGTCTGGAAAAAAGATGCTGCTGAAATACTGCAATACCTTATGGAAAACCCAGACCAAGTTTCTAAAGTGAAACAATTTATTCAAATTGGAGAAATGAAAGAAATATCAACCCTAAAATCATTAGCATTATTTATCACTTTGAGATTATCTAAGTTTCGCTATATAACACTAAGAGATTTCACTGAAAAAGAAGGAATTTGTAAATATCCTAGTTATTATAAAATTCAAGAAGAGAAGAAAAAGTGTTACCCTGATGACAGAAGTGCTATAACTATAACAGAAACCTCGGTTAAAATAACATTACAAGCATTGTTGGATTTAACTGTAAAGAGAATTATTCAGTCTTTGGAACAAACTGTTGGCAAAAGTAAACTTCTGCTTATAAGCAAATGAGGTTTTGATGGAGCCTCAAACCAAAGCGTGTATCAACAAAAATCTGATGTTTCAAATTCAGATTTACAAAGTGTTTTCATGGCAAGTCTTGTACCATTGAAGCTCACAGCAGAAGATGGATGTGTTATTTGGCAAAACCAACGCCCTTCCTCAACGTCTTACTGCCGACCAATTATGTGGAAGTTCATGAAAGAGACTGAGTTTAATGTCAAAACCGAAATGGCTGCTATAGAAAATGAAATTGAAAATTTATGACCCTGAAATTACGAAAACGCAAATATTGAGCATAAATTGCTCTTGACGATGATAGATGGTAAGGTGGCATCTTACATCTCGGGTACTTCTGCAGCAGTTTGTGATTTGTGCAAGGCGCGTCCGAAGGAAATGAATAACATAGAATTAGTACAGAAAAAAACAGTGAATGAAGATATGTACAAATATGGATTAAGCGGCCTTCATGCTGGGATTCGTGTGATGGAATGTTTGCTTCATATTACATATAGATTAGACATTAAATCCTGGCAATCAAGAGGAGACGATGCAAAACATTCAGTAGACGAAAGAAAAAAGAAAATTCAAGACAAATTCAGAAAAGAAACTGGTTTGTTATTAGACGTTGTAAAACAAGGCAGTGGGACAACAAACAACGGGAACTCGGCTAGAAGATTCTTTCAAGATCCAGAAAAGACTGCTGATATAACTGGACTTGACGTTGATTTAGTGCGAAGAATTGGTGTGGTCCTGCAATGTATTTCTTCTGGTGAAAAAATTGTAGTTAATAAATTTAACAAGTACTGTATAGACATTGCAAAAATGTTTAGTAACCTTTATCCGTGGTATTATATGCCTGTAAGTATTCATAAGTTGCTCATTCATGGGGCTCATATAATTGAGCATTTATCTGTAGTTCCTATCGGTTTTTTGTCAGAAGAGGCATCTGAAGCAAGAAACAAGGATTTACGTAAATTTAGAGAGTCTCACTCGATAAAAAACAGCAGTGTTTCTTGTAACGAAGATGTACTGCATAACCTTTTACTTACTTCAGATCCTGTTCTGACAACCATACGACCAAAACTGAATCAAAAAGAAAAGAAAAAAATGTTCAAAGAAGTTTATGAAATGTTAGATATAGAAGAAAACCAAATAGAATTTTGTGATGTTACAAATTTAGTTTCTGAAAGTGATTCCGAAGATTCTGAAATAGAATCTGAAGATGATACTTTCTGTGACTAATACTTGAATTTGTTATTGATCTGATCAATTAATTTAATTTCGAAATTTACTATATCCTAAGCTACTTTTTGTTATTTTGTTGTATGATGTTGTTAATACTGTGTTTTAAAATTGTTTTATTGGTTTATATTTATTGTCTTTTGTTTATAGTTAGTTAATATCAAGTTGAGTTTAGATAATAGATATCTATGATATCTTTTGAGGATTTTAATTTACTTTATTAAACTGTCATCTTTTAGCATAAGACCAGTAGGAAGGTTTCAGTTAATTTGTAATTATTTTTGTGCGACATTTCTTGTTGGTTAAGAATTAGAATAAAATATATTTATGTACTCGATCAAAAGAGCCTTTTTTGTTTCAATTAAAGCTAAGCCATTAAAGGAATAAAGCCTCATACGTTTATAATGAAAGCATAGCTAATTAGCTAAATCTCTGGAAACGATTGTGTTAATTAACGAAGCGTAATAGATATTGGTCTCTATTGCGCATCGTTAATTGACACAATCGTTTCCAGAGATTTATGACCTGACTTGTCTGATTTATGACCTGAACTTATCAGTACCTGTCAATTTGTAGATAATAAGGAAAAAATCGGTCAACGCTTGTACATCATAAGGGGTGCGAGTGGCGCACCATATTTGTTTGGAGAAAATGTAGCAAATATATGTCTTATTACCATATAAAAAAATCAAGTCGAAACACGAAGGGATTCAGAAGGTATACTATTTTTTATGCCGTTTCCCATACAAAAAAATCACGTTTGGTGCCATAGCTCTCAATATAAGATTCCGATAAGAAAATGCTTCATGGGTTTTTTACAGCTTATAAGTAGGCCTATACGATGGAATGATTTGTTTTTCAAAAACTGACACATGTATTTTTGAGTTGCCTATGTCCCTTTGCTTGTATGGCGTCGATCCACTGTGTGGCGCCAAAAATGGAGTTTGAAAATATTGAAGTGAAATGAATTATTACGATAAAGTAGATTACTATGACGATATTTTGTGGCCTTTGTGATTTCGTTTACCAAAAGTTTATATAAGAGATGCTTCAAATCCTTTTGAGTTACCTAGTGAAAATAAAAAAAAACAGCCAAGTTCGAGTCGGATTCCATACTATAAACGAAAAAAACACGTTTCTTGTATTGGAGCCCCTTTAATTTTTAAGTTTAATTTTATTATTTCTTGTTATAGCGGCAATATAAATACATACTCGGTGAAAATTTCAACTTTCTACCTATTACGGGTCTTGAGATACAGCCCGCTGATAGACAGATGGACGGACGGACGGACAACGGAGGCTTAGTAATAGGGTTCCGTTGGTTACCGTTGGTTTACGGAACCCTAACAAGTAAGTGGTTAGGTAGGTACTAACTACTACTAATATGTGTACCTATTAAAACAATAGTTTTTATCTAATATTAATAGAAACAAATCCATTAATTCATATGATAATGTACCTAAAATCTTGAGATGTTCGTGCTGAATATTACACTTTAAATTATTCAAACCTGACCTTTCGTTTAAAAGTTACCACGGGTATAAAATGTTCTAAGTAAGAAAAACTGGCCAAGTGCGAGTCGGACTCCCATGCAAAGGGTTCTGAAACAATTTCATTTTTTAGAGTTTCGAAAAAAAAACGGAACCCTTATAGGATCAGTCGGGTGTCTGTCTGTCCGTCTGTCACAGCCAGTTTTCTCCGGATCCACTTGACCGATTCTGTTGTTATTTGGTACACATATGGACTTCTATGACCCAAACACGGACGCGTTACGTAAATCCTTATTTTTTTAGTATGGGGGTCACTTTTGGGGATCAAACTAGAAAATTAAAAAAAAAGTTTTTCGAACAATATCGTATGACATCAAATGAGAGGGCTTACTGTGAGTGTTTTAATTATATTTTTTTCATAATTTTAAAATAAATGGTTTTGAAGTTATTCAAGAAATTATATGAAAAATTACCATTCCCCCCCCTTATCTCCGAAACTACTGAGGCTAAAATTTAGAAAAAAAAATGGAGATAGTAGATCTTTACCTAAAGATTACAGGAAAACCTATTAGAAGTCTGTAGTGTTAAAATAACATGTTAAAAAAATTAAATTCGTTCGGAACCCTTTGCACGCGAGTCAGACTCGCACTTGGCCAGTTTTTTAATGTGTTATTTTGACAATACAGACTCCCTTATAGGTTTTCTTGTAATCTTTAGGTATAGAATTCTCTATTTCCTTTTTTTTTTCATATTTAGGCTCAGTCGTTTTCCGAAACGACCGAGCCTAAAATGGTAAATTTGGTTCAAATTCTTGAATAACTTCAAAATTGTTTATTTTAAAATTATGAAAAAAATATAATTAAAACCCTCACAGTAATTACCTTTCATTTGATATGTCACACAGACGGACGGACAGACAGACAGACAGACGAGTGATCCTATAAAGGATCCGTTTTTTAGGGATGTTCGGAACCCTATAAATGTTGTGGTTAGAGCGAACTGCCCTGTTTTGTCTATTTGTAGGTAACTAGTTGACCCGCGCAACTTCGTCTGCTCCGCTCTTATTGGTCTTAGCGTGATGATATATAGCCTTCCTCTGTAAATGAGCTATCTAACACTGAAATAATTATTCTAATCGGATCAGTAGTTCCTGGGATTAGCGCGTTCAAGCAAACAAACAAACAAACAAACTCTTCAGCTTTATATATTAGTATAGAAGTATAGATTTACACATTATCTTATAAAGAGGGAGGTATAGGAGATGAAGTTCGAGGAGTACCTACTAAACCCGCGCGAACGAAGTCACGGGCGAAGGGCTAGTATTTAATAATTATTTTGTTTTTTATTTACCTGGAGGCGAAGATATGTCTGTGTTTATTTCAACTGGTCTCTGCCAGATTATTTACCAGAGATGGCAGTTTCCATTTCATTTCAATATTCATTACTGTAATCACATAAGAAATGTCATTTCAATATTCATTACTGTAATCACATAAGAAAAACAAAATTAAACTTTGTAGTGTGTTTAGATTACTAACTGCACCAAATCTATCAGCAAAATGAGCACTATCTCTGGCCGACTGTATTATATTTACCTGACTGTAAAGATATATCTATGTCAATTTGAACTTGTCTGGTAGAGAATGCTGCCTTTATTTGAACTGAAGTAGATGGCAGTTCAATATTCATGACTTTAAGAACATAATAAACACAAATCAAACATTGGGTTATAAAAAACCGGCCAAGTGCGTGTTGGACCAAGCACAATGAAGGGTTCTGTAGTTGGGATGAATTTATACCAAGAACAAACCTAACTTAAACACATACACACACTCATACACAACACACACACATGCGCAGCACATACGCAACACACACACATTCCTCACATTCACTACACACATACACAAAACACACACAACACAAGCATACACAACACACACAAACACAACACACACAACAAAACCACATACGCAACACACACACATACACAACACTACTTAAACGTCAGACACACATACATACACAACACATATACAACACACACGCATTCACAACAAACACATACAAACAACTCACACATGCACAACACATACATAGTACACATAAACATAACACACAACACAACCACATACTCAACACACACACTACACACAAACAAAATACATAAACAACACACACATACACGTCAAACAATTATACATACACAACACGCACACATACGCAACGCATATACTACACACACGCTTACACAACACACACACGTACTCAACCCACAAACGTACTCAAGCCACGAACATACTCAAACCAAACACATACTCAACACATACACAAGACACACATACACAGTAAACACTCAAACTCAACACATACATACACAACACACACATATACAACACACACGCTTACACAACACACACATACTCAACCCACAAACATACTCAAACCACGAACAAACTCAAACCGCGAACAAACTCAAAACACACATACTCAACTCACACACAACACACACGTACGTGACACACACATACCCAACACTCACACATACACAACACAACCACATACACAACACACATACACCACATCCATAACACACACGTTCACCACATACACAACGCACACATACACCACATACACAACACACACATACACCACATACACAACACACACGTACAAAACGTACACGACATACACGTACACTACACACACATACACAGTACATAAACAACAAACACATACACAGTACATAAACAACACACATACACAGTACATACACAAAACACACACCACACGTAATACATACACAAAACACACAGTACATACACAACACATACATACACACCACACGTAATACATACACAACACACACATACACAATACATACATGATACATAGATAACAACTAATAAAGTTACAAATTAGTACCAAATTTCATTTAAATCGGTTCAGTAGTTTTGGCGTGAAAGCGCGACAGACAGACAGACAGATAGACTGACAGGCAGAGTTACTTTCGCATTTATAATATTAAGTAAGGATTATTATTTTATGTAATGTATTATTTACCTGAACTCGAAGATAAATCTGTGTCCATGGTTTAGTAAAGGAAGCTGTCGTCATTTGAATTGGTGTAGATGGTAATTCAATTTGCCTGCACTCACCAACTTGCACACCTGAAAGTAGGATGTTTTTTTTTAATGGAATGAAGAACTTTACCATATGGGATAAAATAATGTATTCTTAGGAAGCCGTTATCATCATGAATCAATTTCAAAGAACTTTTGACTACTCACCATACCTAACCTGGTTAGATTATTCACCTTTACTTTTTTCCATCAATAAACAGCCAGTATTGCCACTGCAGTGTTTCATATTTGGATATTTGTAAACATCTTCAAAATGTTTGACATACTTTTCTGTCCTCATGTATGAATTCATTATCTTCTCCTTTAATTTTCATAACCCAAGTTTGAAAACATTCTAACTGAGCAGGATTGTTTGGATTTGAAAACTGGTGCAACGGCAATGCTAAAACATGAAAATTAAAAACTTGTTACAAGATGTTCACCAAACATAAAAAAATCTTGGTTTGGTAATAAATAATGAGTGGTCTGTAGTTATATGCAATGTAGTGCTCAAATTTACTGACTTTTCAATATAACTTAATTATATAATGTTTAGATATCTGGTACTCAATCACACTGCAATAGCCGAATGGATTTGGGCGGGTTGGACTTTTTAGAAAAATTTCGAGCAAATATAGATATAGATTCAAATAGTTTAACACTCTTAAACAAAAATAAACAACATTATCTTTATTTCGTAGATGAACATGATAGGATGAAAAATGCAATAATAATTCCAACATTCGGAATCAATTCATTTTATTTTTGCGAATGAGAATGTAAATGGAGAAGTTGCAGTGTGTAGTAGAGAGTTAGCGAATGATGTGTTTATATCAAAAGCAATAGCAAAGGTAAGTAATAATAGAATTTTGGTCAAGATCCTTAATGTTAGGGTCAAGGAAGTATGCTTGCCATCTTTTTACCCGATTTGATAAATTTGGGAGACTATAATATTTTTCAATTTAATAAGACCAATATCGACATTACTAGGATTAAAACTTAGCTGTCTGAATTAAATGTAAATTATTTAGACGGAGAATAAAAATAATCCAATTGAAGCAATTTGTGCAAAGTATTCTGATATTTTTCATTTAGAAGATAATTTACATTACACTGTATAGGTTACCACAGGGACTAAAACCAGAAATAGCCAAGCAAGTTAGAAAATTAAATAATAGAAGAGTAAAATAGTGAATGGTCCAGTCCAATTCAATAAGTAAGAAAGTTGTAGATTATAGGAAATTAAACGAGGTTATTTATGACGATAAATTTCCTTTACCAAATATTAATAAAATTTAGATATGCTTACTGGAGCCATTTATTTTACTCACCTAGACTATTATCAAGTAAGTTGAGACCCTAGTAGTCATTAAATACATAGCAGATGTAGTTGTTTTCTTGAAATCATCTTGTAGGAACCCCAACATTACATGGCCAAAGTTAGGTTAACTCAGTAACAGGTTTCCATGAAATAATCTCTAATCTACTGCATATTGCTCAATAACATATTTTATCACTAAGAATTACAATTACCTATGTGTTTCAGCATTCTATATATTTAAAATAAAACAACTTTGAAGTAAGTAGGTACCAGGTACTTACGGAAGGTATAATATTATTCCAAGCCGGAAAGCAATTCTTGAACATTTTATATGTCGAAATGCTACACATTGCCGGTGATACATATTACGTACATTTTTAAATATACTCATGCATAAATTTAAACCAATTTAACAGAATTACACAAAAATAAGAATAAGCACAAAAAATTACGCCATATTTTGTTGGGTTGCCCATGAATTTAATAAAGTTACTACTATAAAATCTAAACTTAAAATTATATTTCATTATCAACCATTGTAAGTAACTAATACGGAGTCATTTGGATGTGTTTTGCTAGATTAAGTGATAATACTTTAAAGAAAGTCTATAATTCTCTGTAAATAATTTTATTGTCGATAATTATTTTCTACCAATAGTTAAATACGTTCATTGCTATTTTTGAGGTAACATTTTTTCTATCCCCTGTAGGTATGTCTCAAATTCGTAGAACAAAGTTGACCAGGCCTGGAATTGAGCAAAGAGTATGAATTGAATGAATTAAATGACAATGACATTAGTGAACATACTGAACATCAAAGTGTTCCCCGCAGTGTTCAGGATTTATTAGTAAATAAGAAATATTTTAGTGTGTTGTTTAAATATATTTGTAATACAGTAGAGAAAATTTAATTCATGTTATAAATTTATATAAATTAATTCGTTGTAATATTACATTGTAAAAACCCATCAATGTATCCGACTGAAAGACTTGTATCTATGGTCATGAATAAAAAATATTAAAAAAAAAAAACAAGTTAGGTTATTAGAATTTTGTTTTAATTAATGATCGATTTACGTAAAATGAAAGTACTTAGTTACTAGTGAAATGTAATTTGATCACATTTTTTTTTGTTTTATTGAAGTGCTATAACATCTTTTATTTGTCAATTTGATGAAGTTCCCGGCGCAGACGGACGTCTAAAATGAATAACAGAAAGTTTTTAATTTAACATTTGGCATACGTAGGTACTAATAAATGGAGAATTTTAGATCGAGCTTTAGATGTAAAACTAACAACTTGTGACCAAATAACTAAAGCATGTTGCATAATATGATTTGTTTGTTCAGTTGTTTGGCCATTCCCTTTATTTGATTAATCGAATTATATTTTTATTAGCTGTCCCCCGCGGCTTCGTTTCCGTCTACTGGCTACCTATCTAGGGAGATAGCTACCTACCTACCTAGTTGCTCTATTTCGGGGGTGGCCAACTTCATTAGACTCAAGATCTACTCTTTACTAACGAAAACCCGTGCGATCTACCAATTACACACTTCTTAAAGTTTTAAATGAAACAGAATAGTTCAGTATATATCGTATTAGTCTTTTTTTTTTTCTCAATTAGCCTGCATTGTCTCACTGCTAGTTAAAGGCCTCCCCCAAATTCTTCCAGGAATTCTTTTCTAGCGCCAGCTCGTACTAGCCCTCACGGTAAACATCCAGGTCACACAGTGGATCGACGCCATACAAGCAAAGGGACATAGCCAACTCAAAAATAGGTACCTACATGTGTCAGTTTTTGAAAAACAAATCATTCAAGTTGTAAATGTTTGTTAACTAGCATGATTTATCGTACTATTTATATATTATCTCTATAGATTATTCTAATTTCATGAAGCTAAATTATTAACATAGTTGCGCAGTCTGTTACAAGTAGGTACTTATATTTTTATCCTTGCTTGCGGCGATCGACTGGACTACTACCCGCGATCGACCGGTCGGTCGCGATCGACTGGTTGGCTATCCCTGCTTTATTTCATGTCATCATTTTCTGGGAACTCCTGTGCGGCCGCCGATCGGGCGGGAGACGAAGCGGGCGACATCCTGTCAATAGCGCCGGTGCACGACTGCAGCCAGTATACTATAGTAGTCTTTGACTGCACGACTGAGCGATTTGCGAATCGCGCGCGCGTACTTTATTTCGCAGTGCGGACATACCCATACTGTTTTAGTACTTCACTAAAAATTCGCGCGAATAAAAATCCGCACTGCATCGCTTTCGATTTGTATTTTGTAGCAATCCGCGCGCGGATTATTTTCCGCGCGATTTTTTTTTCGCAAGTGCGGATACTCGCGTACAATTCAATGTGTTACAGAATTGCGGAAAAAATTCGCGCGAATAAAAATCCGCACTGCATCGCGTTCGATTTGTATTTTGTAGCAATTCGCGCGGATTTTTTTCCGCGCGATTTTTTTTTCGCAAGTGCGGATACTGGCGTAGAATTCAATGTGTTACAGAATTGCGGACAAAAATTCGGGCGAATAAAAATTGCAGTGCGGACATACCCTTACTTGCGAGCTGTGTTCGACGGAACGTGACCTCGAGCAAAACAGCAAGTCTATTCTGTAAGTAACCATTTCGATATCGAGCTTCACCTGAGTGACAAAGCTCACAAAGTGAACTTTATTACACAACATAAAGGTCTTATGTTTATACTCACCTCGGATTCCGCTGTCGCGACTCGAAAATGTTGTTACAGAATAGCACTACAGGCTAAGTTTGACGGGTTGACGTATAAGGCTAAGTTTTAGTTGCCTCACTTTTTGCACTCGTACTAGTTTTCTATGCGTTATTATTCTAGGTTGCATTAGTTTTTTGTTGCATTTTAATTTTAAACTGGGCTTTTAAATAAAGAAGACGTCAAGATTGTTTACCTTTATTTAACTAGTAGGTACCTACACCTATCTAAACCTTTCTAGTATATAGGGACTCTTTGATGGCAGTCTAGAAACCTAAGTACACTTTGCTATTGTATGTGGCAACAACACTATCTCGTTCTTCGCTTCGTGTTCGTGCCCGTAGCACGGCAGCCTCGGCCCGGCCCCGCTAGGTTATCAGTGTTCTGTGCCGTAGCCCGTACTAGCCCACGCTAAGATTGTCTATAGCTTTAACTTTGTCCCAAAAAAGATACCATTCAGCTACCTAGCCATCCTAGCTCCTCTTTAGCATATTCACTGCCTCCGTGGTCGTGTCTTGTGACCCGGTGGTCGTGGTTTCGATTCCCACGGGAAGCATAATTTGTTTCCAATTTGGCTAGGACATTGCAGGCTTGAATCACCTGATTATCTGATAAAAATATGATTCCGTGCTTCGGAAGGCATGTATAAGCTGGTGGCCCCGGCCGCCAAATAGCGGGTCGTCAAATAAACCATGTCAGAGGCCCTTGAGGAGGTTTAGAAACTCTTGACACTAGGGTGTGTGGGGTCGTTAGACCTTGCTACCCACATGATCAGAAGAAGAAGAAGCATATTCAGCAACGACCTGAGCCATGGTACGGACCATTGCGAGAGACATCTTTCGGGCTATGTCTTATTCTTCCAGTCTTCATGAGTCTTCCTTGACTGGCCAAAAAGATTGGCATTTGGTTTATATTGTAAACTTAGTTCAACATGACAACAGCTGTTAGGGTCTTAAACACTTCAGAAGAACCTTAGACACTCTCTGCAAGAAGCCACGACGACGACGCAAAGCTTTAACTGCCTTTATACGATACACACTAACTTATGCAACAATGGCGCCGACGCTGAGTGCTTTGATCCGCGTCATTGGGTGCCACTCGATGTCGCAACTTACTCCGCAGCGCTAGCGCCTGGTTTGAATGTAGTATAATGTGTAACTCAGCAGAGACTAGACCTCTATATTATTTTACTCTTTGGACTAGACTTCGACCCGGGAGATTTTTAACCTCCGACCAAAAGAGGGGTGTTATAAGTTTGACGTTGATGTATGTCTGTGTGTCTGTCTATAGCATCGCAGCTCTCAAACGGATGGACCGATTTCGATGCGGCTTTTTTTCATTTGAAAGCCAGTTTCCTTGCCGTGGTTCTTAGATAAGTTTTATCAAAATCGGTTGAGCCGTTTGAAGATCATCAGCTCTTTTCTCATTGATGTAGGCTTTTAACCAGCTTTTACGAGTCTGATCGATGCGAAATTTGGTATTCTGTTCCTTCAATGACATTGCAAGAACATGGTTATATTGACCTGATGTTGTAGCATAACCTGAGGTCTGCAGAAAACCCAACTCCTCTCGAAGTTACAGCAGAAATATCGTGTTTGGACTCACTGGAATGGTTTCAATGAACAGATTATATTTAGAACCTTAACCTGATGCTGAAGCATGTCCTGAAATCTGCAGGATACCCAATTCCTCACTTACTTACAGTAGACCTTCCGTTTTCGTATTCATTTAAATGGTAGTAATTAAAAGGTTATAAATAGATTGTGATCAGGGCCTGATGATGAAGCAGAAAAGAGAAATGAGTGAATACGTTGGTGAGAGATGCTAAGCTACTTTCACTCGTTCTACCGATATGACATTTTGGTTTACGATGTAGGATGTAGTGCCGTATAGATGAGTGTAGATCATATGTGGATGGATGGAAAGGGAGAGGAAGGCCAAAAAAAAGATGGATGGATTGTATGAGGAGCAATATGAAGGAAAAGGGAGTTAGTAATAGCGTGACGGCTGATAGGAGAAAATGAAAGTAAAAAATGTGTTGTGCCGACCTCAAATAACATGGAATAAGGGCAGAAAGTTTTCTAGAAGTACCTATTAGGTAAATTAAGTTTTCAAGTTGCCTAAGGCTCCTTAGGCAACTTGAAAACTTAATTTACCTATTGAAAGTATTATATTTATTTGAAAGTATTACTTTTTAACCCTAGGGAGAATCGTTTTCAACTTACAGCCGTCAAATTACAAAAAAAAACTTCTATACGACTTTCTATACAGCCTTTCAATTACAGCGCGATGTAAAATTGAAATAACATAAAGATGAGTTTAATTAAT
Source organism: Lacanobia wlatinum (assembly GCA_947578705.1). Classification (NCBI taxonomy): domain Eukaryota; kingdom Metazoa; phylum Arthropoda; class Insecta; order Lepidoptera; family Noctuidae; genus Lacanobia; species Lacanobia wlatinum. Next base: position 14,594,314 of record OX388039.1, read on the forward strand.
GATTATATTTTTTTAACCAACTTCTTAAAAAGAAGGAGGATCTCTGTGTACCTGTCACTTAAGCTAAGTCTTCACTATTCTTTATTTGACATTCCCTTTATCCTTATTACTCCATTGTCAAGACAACTCCAATTTTTTTTTTATAATAGTAAAAAAAAGTTGAGATAGTATAGGCTAAAAAAAAATATATAGGCGCGCGTTTGACCACTATCTCACCTGATTGTAAGCGATGATGTGGTCGAAGATGGAGCACGCTTGCCTAGAAGTAACCTATTCATTCTTAACTTAAATACTCCCAGGTTATAGCTATCAGGAAACACAGACTCCGGCAGGGAATTCCACTCCTTAGCTGCACGCACTATGAATGTGTTCCCAAAACGTTTTGTGCGCGTGGGTGGGATGTCCACCACGTACCGGTGGCGCATCGCCGTTCGTCTTGTGGTCCGATGATGGAACGGGCTTGGCGGAATCAAATTATGCAATTCCGTCTCACATTCCCCAAAATGCAACCGGTAGAAAACCGACAGGCTAGCAACTCGCCGTCGATGCTCAAGATGATCCTCTTGGCTCGTTTCTCAATTGACTCAAGGGCATCAAGCTGGTATCTGGCAGATCCGTCCCAAAGATGAGAGCAGTACTACATACATGATCGAACTTGCGCTTGATAGAGTTTGAGCAGCTGTTCCGGCGTAAAGTACTGTCTCACCTTTGCTAAGATCCCCAACTTCTTTGCAGCCACTTGAGCTTTTGCCTCTATGAAGGGGCCAAAATTGAGGGTAGATGTTAATGTAACCCCAAGAAGCTCAAGTTGGTCGGTTATCGGCACGGTTGCACCTCGGGAAGATGGAGCTGGGTGGAATTGGCTCCGTTTAGCGGAAAATAGACACGCTTGGGTCTTAGCAGCATTGAACTTGACCAGATTGGCTTCGCCCTATTCTGAGACAGCCTGTACACATGTTCAAGCGCTCAACCATAGCCTCCCGGAGAGACCGGATCTGCGACCCATCAGCTCGTGCGTCGGACACGTATCTCTCAGCAACAGTGCTGTCGTCTGCATACCCAAAGGTACCGGGTTTAAGCAGATCATTAATATGCATCAAGAACAGTGTTGCCGAAAGCACCGACCCCTGAGGAACCCCGGCATTAATATCCAGCAGTCCAGACGAGCAGCCATCAATTACCACTTGTATAGACCGATCCCTCAGGAAATCCGCGATCCAATCACACAATCCGGCGGGCAGACCGAAGGAAGGAAGCTTACTAAAAAGGCTATCGTGCCAGACCCTGTCGAAGGCCTTCGAGATGTCAAGGGAGACCGCTAGTGCCTCCCCGTGCTTCTCTATGGCCTCACTCCAGATGTCAATGGCATACGCAAGAAGATCCCCAGCAGACCGATTTCGGCGGAATCCGTATTGTCGGTCACTAAGGACATCATTTGCTTCTAGGTATGCCAGGAGCTTATGATTCAGCACGCGTTCGTTCGTTCGTTTCGTTCGTTGACGTTACTGAAATAGGTCTATAATTCGACGGGTCAGCTCGACTACCTTTCTTGGTCACGGGCTGCACGTTAGCTTGCTTCCAAGCCTTTGCCACTTTTCCAGTCTCAAACGAAAGGAGAAATAGGCGTGTCAAGATCGGAGACAACTCAGGCGCACAAGTCTTCAGCACAATTGCCGGTATGCCGTCGGGGCCACTAGCCTTGTTCACGTCTAGGTTACGCAGTACCCTACGGACGTCCCTCTGATGAATGCGAATGTTCGACATACTCGACTCGCATCCAGCAGGAGAAGCAGGGGGCTCCGCGCCACCAGGATCCAGACGTGAAGATTCCGCAAACAAAGAAGCAAACAAGTTTGCTTTCTCCTCAGCGGAGTGGGCCAGCGTCCCGTCGGGTCTCAGCAGTGGCGGTAGTGAGGGGCGGCAGAAGTTCGATTCGACCGACTGAGCCAGGGACCAAAAAGCCTTACTACCTGCTGGGTATGAACAAAGTTTGTTCCCTATTTGGCTAATGTGGTCAAAGCGAGCCCTCCGCAACACCTTCTTGCAGGACTTGGCAGCCCTGTTGAAGGCTCTCTTATTCTGACTCCACCACTATAAAGTGAAAAATAAAAAACTTTTTTACAAAAATATTTTTGTAAAAGTCAAACATTCAGGGGTGCCACACGATAGTGACAAAAACCAGTCAACGAGCGGTCGGGTGTCACCCCTAAGCGGGTATCACCCGGTGCGCGCCCCCCCCCCCACGCCCCCCTTAGCTACGCTACTGGGTGCTAATAGTTCGAGGGACTAAATAAGTCTTTCACCCGAGGTAAACATTTTGCTTTTCATGACGAATACAAGGAAAGTAAAAATAAAAACACGTTTCAGCTAAAGAAAAAATCCATATCTGTAGTGCTATTCTCTAACAACATTTTCGTATCTCGACAGTAGAATTCGAGGTGAGTTTCAAATGAAGGTCTTTATGTTGTGTGCAATAAAGTTCACTTTGTGAGTTTTATCACTCAGGTGAAGCTCGATATCGAAATAGTTTCTTACAGAATAGACTAGCAGAATCTGATGAACTCATCGTGTTAATACAAATCTCTGCTATGTCTCTGCTTTACGAAAGCATGAGAACATCGTGAGAACAAAACACTACAACTCGAAAACACAAATGAAGATCGGATTGCCGCTTTCTCGCGTAGAATAGAATAGAATAGAATACTCTTTATTATGTATATTTTTTTTGTGACCAACCAGCTATTCAGCCGTTATGTTACATTTTCATAATTGAAAAAATGGTCAATGTTGTGCTCAAATCTGTGTTATTTTAAAGAAATAGTTGAAAGTAAATTATAATAATGTCATTTAAAAAAAACTTTTTTACAAAAAATATAGCCGACTTCCATTAGGGTATTTTAATAATTTTTTTTACGATATAAACTATTATACACCTGTTTGCGCCCACACTTGTGCTAGTGCACAAGTGTGGGCGCAAACAGGTGTATAATAGTGCAAACGCAGGTGCTCTCTATCTTATCAATAATATAATACTAGCTTCTACCAGCGGCTTCGCCCGCGTGGTCCCTAGGGACCATACTCTAAGGATACAAAGTAGCCAATGTCCTTTCTCAGGCTCTAGACTATCTCTGTACCAAATTTCAATTAAATCGGTTCAGTAGTTTTGGCGTGAAATCGCGACAGACAGACAGAGCTACTTTCGCATTTATAATACACTAGTGGACGTCACGCGGTTTCACCCGTGTAGTTCCCGTTCCTGTGGGAGTACGGGGATAAAATATAGCCTATGTTACTCCCTGATAATGTAGTTATCCATTGCTGAAAGAATTTTTCAAATCGGTCCAGTAGTTTCGGAGCCTATTCATTTCAAACAAACAAACAAATCTTTCCTCTTTATAATATTAGTGTAGATATAATAGATAATACATATTAGTAAGGATGTTGTGCAGTTCAAACAATGCTGCAGTGTTATTGTGCACCTACCCGTGTCAGTTATTAGCACCCAGTTGAATATCATTTTTGTGTGCATCTGCACATGTGAGGTGCCACAACTTATTGTATAGCCCTTATATAGATAGCTTAGTTTTTTTTTTTACAGAAGCAGTTGTTTCTGCCTTTAAACAACTACTGTTTGTAAACCTGTGACAGTTGCACAGTACTTTACTTGATCAGCTACTGTAAAGAAAATCTCTTAGCACCTCCCGAGTATACCAGAAACCCCAGCAACTATCTTTATTGCAAATATTGTAGTGATTCAGTTCCAGATGCATAAAAGTACAAAGAAAATTTACAAAATGTATTTAGAACAAAAATATTTTTATTTTTGCTATTTCATGAAACACAATTTTGTATTACACTCAGTCTGTACACATATTGCCTAAATTAAAAATAATATGCTTAGAAATAAAGTTAACACTTAACAAAGAAAGAATGATACATTTGTTTATTGTACTTCCGCTTCCGTTAACAACATATTTGGAATTCCTTTTGAAATAGGGAATTGTCTTCCTGATTCTGGGCATGTTAGATTTCCTTCTTCAACCTCCACTTCTAATAAAACTTTGTGAACTTTCTTCAACAAGTCTTCATCTTCTTCAAACTTGGGTTCTAAAGTTTTTGGAAGTCCTTCACCATGACCAATGCTATTTGCAGCAGCCCACAAAACTTCCCAGTCCAATTTTGGAATTACACGAGTAATAAATTCTGGATTGAAATCTACTTCTGTAACTTTTATATCTGTAGCATTAATAGCAAGGGGATATCCAGTCATTACACCTTTTAAACACTTTGATGTTAACATGTTATGCGTTATGAGTTTCATTTTCGGGCGTGAACTTCTTCGCAGTACTTGTTATTTATTCAGCAGATAGCAGTAATAATCGACCAAACTGTCTATATTTCTTAAGATTCAGCAATTTTAGTTACCTGCTGTTAGTGTTATTTATAGGTTATATTCCTTCTCCGCAATAAGCATGGGCAAAAAATTTCGATACATCAAAATATTGATATTTTCCCATACAATTTAGAGATTAGGCGTATATACTGGAACAGATCCAGGGACTAGGTATTTAAATAGACTAGGTCGCACCTATTCCAATTATAAAAATACTCTATAAAGTCTCACTTTGCGTACGCGGCGTACGGCACACGCGCAACGCGCCCGTTTCAAACAAAGTAGGTACCGGCGCGGCGTAACGCTGCAAGTATATATTCTGTCCTTTTTTAACCTTTTGAACGCCACGGTCGGCTATAGCCGACAAATGAAATCGTGCCCAACACGCCACCGTCGGCTATAGCCGACAAGATAACGAATTTTTTTAAATACAAAATAAATATACTAAATTAAGTTTTCTGTGTTTCTTTTTCCTCTTATTTAAAACTAAATTAATTATATAGTGTAAAATGGCACAAAGATATATCCATTAGTTACATTTCACTACAAAAAACAATCATCAAAAATTGCTAATCAATATCCGTAAAAAAGTGTTCCTCCACACGCCACAGTCGGCAAGACACGACAGCTAGTGATGGCTAATTAAGGTAATTTATATTTAAAATTTGTGAAATATTTTATTAAAAGTAGCTTACTATTACTTCGACAATTATTTTTTAAATGACAACTATTCGTATTTCAATATTCTGGATCGAGATCGAGTTCCAGAAGAGAAGCGTTCAGTAACTTATAAATGAATTAACTGAACGTTTTATGAAAAGTGCGACAGCAGAAGAACTTAGATGACATAATTTTGCCAAGCTATGAGGAGTCAGACTAATTATTAGTAAATTGAGTAAATTTTTGTTAAATACTACCTATGTGATTATTATTTATTCTGTCCCACAATGTCACATCCCTACTTGCATGCGAAGAAGTTGTCAAATGTCGTGCTAGCCACGCCAGAGTCGGCTCTTCCCGACGGCGTGTGACGTCACGAACGAAATTAGTGATGTAGCTTATCCTTATTTAATTTATTCGTTTGTAGTTCTAATGTCTACTTTTAGGTTGTTTAGAACTTTGTAACCGCTTTTTAACTATAGAATGATACGAAATAGGGTCAAATTAAATAAAAGAATAATGTAATAAGTAATATTTTATTTCAAAATATGAGACGAAAAGCAATGATTAATTGGTTATCGATAACTTATAGATAGGATGTTGGAATCCCTATTTTTTTTGTAGGTATTTGCTCTGAATTTGTGGCCTGGCGTGGGAGGTGCGACGATGCGTTTTCGCTCTGGCGTTCAAAAGGTTAACTACACTATGCCGCAGTCTTTCCATCTTTGTCTGCCATTTCTGCCAATACTCGACACTAGGTAGGTACTTGCAAATACTCGATGCGAATGAATGAAGACTTTGGTCTAGGACATGCAATGTGCAGTCAAGTCTCAAGTGCGGACTCGTGCGAATATGATCTCAGAGGACGCCCTAGCGCCGCCCGTCTTGTAGTTTTGTGATATTCTACCTACTCGACGCCGCAATCGGATACGCGATAGTTTTGGACTTATTTTGCAATTGGTTTTCGTAACGAATTTTATTATGTAATTAAAAATCTTTTGGTTTTATTTTGTCTTCTTCATCATCATCATATCTGCCGAAAGACATCCACTGCTGGACACAGGCCTCCCCAAGCGTCACCACAATGACCGGTCTCGCATCCATCAGCTACCCGCGACCTTCACCAGGCCTTCCAACGTTGCGTCTTCCGGTACGCGGAAGACGCAACGTATTTACTTTAATTTTAATTTAATTTTGTATTATTTTAATTTTATTTTGTACTAGCACTTCGCCCGCGACTTCGTCTGCGTAGACTTCAGAGCTGGCGCGAAACTTCTTTGTCCTATGTTCTCATCCTCGGAAATTCATCTTCATGATTCTTTATTCTGATAGCTTGTGAGTCTTTACTGTCCGTACTTTCAGCCCCGGAACTACTTCGACATGTTTCTGGTACTTGTGAATTTTTAGCGCTCATAATTCCAGCCCAAAAAACTTCGAAATGTTTCTGTTCTCTTGGTATTTTTGAATCCTAACCACTCACAATTCCAGCGCCGGAAATGCTTCGACATGTTTCTGCTATCCTGGTACCTGTGAATCTTTAACGCTCATAATTGCAGCCCGGAAATAAACATCCATATGTTTCTGTTCTCCTGGTACTTTTGAATCCTATCCACTCAAAATTCTAGCGTGAAATATTAAAACATGTTTCTGGTCTCCTGGTACTTTTGAATCTATGTCGCATACAATTTGTTCCGATAGTATAATTTGACATGTTTCTGGTCTCCCGGTATCTAAAAGTGAATCTGTAGCGCTAATAATTCCAGCCCCGAAAATACTTCGACAAGTTTCTGTTCTCCTGGTACTTTTGAATCCTAACTGCTCACAATTCAAACCCTGGAAATACTTTGAAATGTTTCTGGTCTCCTGGTACATAATGAATCTTAAGCGCTCATAATTGCTGCCTAGAAAAAACTTCCAGATTTTGCTGTTGTTCTGGTACTTTTGAATCCTTACCGCTCATAATTCATGCGCCGGAAATATTTCGGCATGTTTCTGTTCTGCTGGTACTTATGAATCTTAAGCATTCACAACCCTAGCCCCGAAAATACTTCGAAATGTTTTTGGTCTCCTGGTACTTTTGAATTCCAACCGCTCACGAATCACGATTCCAGCGCCAGAAATACTTCGACATGTTTCTGGTCTCCTGGTACTTGTAAATCTTTAGCGCTCACTATTTCAGCCAAAAAAATGCTTTGGCATATTTCTAGCACTTCACCCGCGACTTCGTCGTCTGCGTAGACTTTAGAGTTGGCGCGCAATTTCTTTGTACCATATTCTCATTCTCGGAAATTAATCTTCATGAATTCTGATAGTTTGTGAGTCTTTACTGTCTGTACTTTCAGCCCTTCACTTTCACTTGTGAATCTTTGTCGCTGATAATCCCAGCCCAAAACAAACTACGATATGTTTCTGTTCTCCTGGTATTTTTGAATCCTAACCACTCACAATTCCAGCGCCGGAAATACTTCGACATGTTTCTGGTATCTTGGTACTTGTGAATCTTTAACGCTCATCATTACAACTCGAAAAAAAAATCGATATAAAAAGAAAGAAAAGAAAGAAAAATTGTTTATTCCGCCCAAACAGACGCACATTAATATGACATTATTTTTAAAATATACAAATAAACAACTATAAAACAAAATAAGATATGTTATACATAACAAAATAAGATGTGTGATATGTTTCTGTTCTCTTGGTATTTTTGAATCCTAGCCACTCAAAATTCCAGCGCCGGAAATATTAAGACATGTTTCTGGTCTCCTGGTACTTTTGAATTCTAACCGGTCACAATTACAGCTCCGGAAATATTTCGACATGGTTATGGTCTCTTGGTACTTGTGAATCTTTCAACCAAAATCATAATTTCAACCAAAGAAATACTTCAACGTGTTTCTGGTCTCCTATCACATGTGAATCTATACCGTTTACAATTAACTTCTACATAAATATTTCTGATAGACGGTTAAAAAAAAAAACAAAAAAAATATTCTAGCCCAGAAATACTTAATATCGTTCTGTACTCCTGGTACTTGGGAATCTTTAGCGCTTTCAATTTCAGCCCTGGAAATACTTCGACATGTTTCTGGTCTCCTGTTACTTGTGAATCTATGGCGTTCGACTTCTAGCCCGGAAAAAACTTCAACATACATATTTCTGTTCGACTATTAAAAAAGAAATATTCTAGCCCAAAAATACTTTTACATCGTTTCTCTTGGTACGGTCAGACTAGGTGGAACAGGTATTTGGATCGAGTATTTGTATGGATTAAGATTGTTTTAGAGATGATTCGTACTAGGTGCACCTAACCTAGTACGAATCATCTCTAAAACAATTATCGATATGATATCGTCGATATTTTAATCGCGATATATTGATATTTGATACTTATTTTAGAGTATCGAATTCGTATCAATTTTGTTTTTTTTTTAACGCAACTTTGGTTTCGTGTTTAATTTTATTAGATACTAATGTCCATATCTGATGACTACTGGTTGGATTAAATTGTTTATAGTTGTTTAGGCTCGAGCATTAATAAAAAATACAATTTTCTTCTATTTGCGCCTATTCTTTTTTACGAAGTTCTAATGCTTTGGGAATATGTATGAATAACCATGCGAAAACTGACGATATATCAATCTCTTTCACTCGATACTTTTCGATAATGTTTAAAAATATCGATACGAAAAATATCGATATATTTTGTTCACTTGCGCATCCCTATTCCGCAAATTGTTATTGTCATTGCCTAGCGGTTGTCATGACTGTTCTCATAAGTCATAGACGTTCGCGAGAGGACGCTTGCTACATATTGGTAATCTGTGGGACGTTCTGTCAATAGTGATGTACCACTTTTGGAGTACCCAAACCACAGACATGTACCCAACAGGGACTGTAATACCGATATGATTCCTGTATCGATATCGAAATATCGATATAGGAACTGATATTTTGGTACCTCTTTATCGATACTGGTACCGATATTTTATTTCAGTTCATCAATATATGTACTTATGAGTGTCTTTATCGGTACCGGTACTGATACTAAAATAACTATATATTACCAATAAAATGATGTGGCACCTTCCGCCCGTACCCCGGTCACCGACACAGACGACACGACAGTCGGTGAAGTTAACACAACAGATAACTCTACCTAATTTCGACCTTTATAGCAAACGCAGAGTATTATCCACGAAATAATCGCCCCAAGATGTCTGGTTTGTATTTTCTAAAGATTTAGTATTCTTTTTAACTTAAGAGGCCCCTTACAGTCCACTAGCGCTGCCAATCGAAAAAATATCATAACTCGTAAATAGAATCAAAAATACAAAATATGGTCTATTATTACTGTGGAAAAGGCAATAACGTAATTTTATAACACATTGTCAACACTTGAAATATAGCTGTATAGCTAAATCGTGCATTCAAATAAAAAACGGCCGTATTTCAAGTGTTGACAATGTGTTATAAAATTACGTTATTGCCTTTTCCACAGTAATAATAGACCATATTTTGTATTTTTGATTCTATTTACGAGTTATGATATTTTTTCGATTGGCGGCGCTAGTGGACTGTAAGAGGCCTCTTAATTTTTATGTTCTACCGATGTGTATGGGAATAGGAATTGTAAATAATCGTGCAAAGCGATCGGAGACCGATTAATCACAATTCAACGAATTTAAAATAAACAATACGTCAAAAATAAGATCGAGGGTAAGTAAATATTGATAGAAATCATTAAAAAAAAATTTGTATAATATGAATTTTACCTTCAGGCATAAAAAATGTGGTAGTAGATGAGTCATCTGGGGACGATGTTTCGAGTATGGAAGAAGATTGTATTAAAAGTTCACCAATTCGAGCCCGTCATTATGACATAGATCCTAATAGTACCACTCCTGAACTTAATTCACCGGAGTCTCCAGACTTATTCGATTCTAATTAGGTAAGCTTTTATCATCATAAAAATCTAAAGCAATATTTTTATTCATTAAGTAGTGTTTGTAACTCACATAATTATCCAAACTATGCGTATCATTATACTAAGTATACGAATTACCTACAAGTATACACATCGTCATTTTTTATAGTTTTATTCCAGCAAGGAAGTGACACTACCAAGCAAGGGGAGGCGACCTGTATGACATGGTGCTGGTCGTATGCGACCCACCGAGGGCCACAACCCGATTTTTAAAATAAAATCGGTTTGCAACCTCTCCGGCATCCAAATTGAGAAGCCTTTCCGCCCGACAGTAGTTGGCCAGTGTCACCGCTGCCAACTATATGGGCACTCGCAGCGTAACTGCTACGCGAAACCCAGATGCGTCAAGTGTCTGGATGAGCACAGCACCAGCGAGTGCCCTCGCCCCAAAGACCGCTCACAGTGCGCAGAGCCTCCCAGCTGCGTACTATGCGGCCAGTCCGGTCACCCGGCAAATTATCGTGGGTGTCCCAAAGCCCCAAAGATCTCCCCCAAACTGGCAAAGCGTTCCAACGCCCGCCAGTTACGCGAATCAGGCCCAGAGAGAAAACCCTCCTCTCAGTTGCCCGACCGGCTAGCTCCACAGAGGCCCTCTCCGTAGAACCAGCTCAACCACCAAAAGGCATTCCCAGCTTTGGTGGCCTCCTCCTCCCAGCCCATCCCAGCGCTAATGGCTATGCCCATTCCAGCGCCGACCCCCGCGCCTGCGACCTCCGTTGTCCCCGCTGCTCCCCAGTCTGCGCCACAGCGCACTGCTGTTTCCGTTCCGTTTGCACTGTTGCTCCCGCAACAGTGCAAGCGCGTCCCACTCCCCCGACCAACACGGTCACCCTGGTGTGGGCCCCACGATCCTGGAGGCCTACAGCTTGTTCATGACCCGTGCTGCAAGGGCCATGTCCGACGAGTTAAATGCGACCAGAGGAAACGATGGTCAATTGAAACTCTCTACCAGAAAGGCGCATGAGATCTTCACCGCCTATAAGTCTATTACGGACGCTCTGGACGCCATGGATGCAATTGATGACTAATCAATGGATAAGTCACGCATCAACACCACCAGGCCCAGATCACTCAAACTAGGGTTTTTCAATGCCAATGGCATTAGCAACCAGCGCTCTTGTTTCTGACGGAGACGCAGATCGGATGTCCGTCTGACGTGTCGTATCTTACATACCCAGGGTTTACCCTGGAGCACCACTTCAGACCACGCGCGGGCGTATGTATGTACGCCCGGGACGACATCTGCTATCGGCGTCTCCGTAATCTTGAGAACTCCAGGTTCTCAACGATGTGGGCTTTAGTGGACACCGGCCTAGATAAAATTATCTTCGCCTGTGTCTACCGTTCGCACGGCGGTGATCTGGAGACAACTGGGCTAATGCAGCACCTCAGTGAGGCGGCGGATGCGGCTCAGCAGCGGTACCCTTCTGCCCAATTGGTGTTGCTGGGGGACTTCAACGCCAACCATCAGGAGTGGCTTTTCCCATACCAGCACACAGACCATGCTGGACGAGAGGCGCGAAAGCTAGCGCTTGCGTTAAATCTCACCCAGCTGGTCCAGGGGGCAACGAGGGTGCCGGATGTTGATTCGCACACAGCCAATTGCTTGGACCTTCTGCTGACAACAGATCCAGACCGGTACTCGGTGTCGATTTCTTCTCCACTGGGTAGTTCCGACCACTGTCTGGTGAAGTCTGTGTCCGTCTACTCCCCGCCCGATCCTAGCCCAAGAGGCACCCGGCGGGTATGGCGATACAGGTCAGCAGATTGGGATGGCATGCGATCATTTTTCGCATGTTACCCTTGGCAGCCTACTTGCTTTCCTTCAACTGATGCTTCGTCGTGCGCTGACGCCGTGACGGATGTGTTGCGGAAGGGAATGGAGTACTATATTCCGTTCTCAGACGTAGCAATGTCTGGCGAAGCTCGCCCATGGTTTGGTGCCGAGTGCAATCGCGCTAATGCGATAAAACATGCGGCGTACCTAGCATGGGTCGACGCCCGTGCGCACAAAGCTGTGAATGACGTGATTCAGAAGAAGAGAGCCTTTAACAGGGCTGCCAAGTCCTGCAAGAAGGTGTTGCGGAGGGCTCGGTTTGACCACATTAGCCGAATAGGGAACAAACTTGCCTCATACCCAGCAGGTAGTAAAGCTTTTTGGTCCCTGGCTAAGTCGGTCGAATCGAACTTCTGCCGCCCCTCACTACCACCACTGCTGAGACCCGATGGGTCACTGGCCCACTCCGCTGAGGAGAAAGCAAACTTGTTTGCTTCTATGTTTGCGGATTCGTCGCGTCTAGATCCTGGTGGCGCGAGGCCCCCTACTCCTCCTGATGGATGCGAGTCGAGTATGTCGAACATTCGCATTCATCAGAAGGACGTTCTTCGGGTATTGCGTAACCTAGACGTGAATAAGGCTAGTGGCCCCGACGGGATACCGGCAATTGTTTTGAGGACTTGTGCGCCTGAGTTGTCTCCAATCTTGACACGCCTATTTCGCCTTTGGTTTGAGACTGGAAAAGTACCGAATGCTTGGAAGCAAGCTAACGTGCAGCCCGTGCCCAAGAAGGGTAGTCGTTCTGACCCGTCGAATTATAGACCCATCTCGGTAACGTCCATACTCTGTAAGAGTATGGAACGCGTACTGAATCGTAAGCTCCTAGCATACCTAGAAGCGAATGATATCCTTAGCGACCGACAATACGGGTTCCGCCGAAATCGGTCTACTGGGGATCTTCTAGCGTATGCCATTCACATCTGGAGTGAGGCCATAGAGAAGCACGGGGAGGCACTAGCGATCTCCCTTGACATCTCGAAGGCCTTCGACAGGGTCTGGCACGATAGCCTTATAAGTAAGCTTCCTTCCTTCGGTCTGCCCGCCGGTTTGTGTGATTGGATCGCGGATTTCCTGAGGGATCGGTCTATACGAGTGGTCATTGATGGCTGCTCGTCTGGACTGCTGGATATTAATGCCGGGGTTCCTCAGGGGTCGGTGCTTTCGGCAACACTGTTCTTGCTGCATATTAATGATCTGCTTAAACGCGGTACTTTTGGGTATGCAGACGACAGCACTGTTGCTGAGAGACACGTGTCCGACGCACGAGCTGGTGGGTCGCAGATCCGGTCTCTCCGAGAGGCTATGGTTGAGCGCTTGAACTTGTCCTTACAGGCTGTCTCAGAATGGGGCGATGCCAATCTGGTCAAGTTCAATGCTGCTAAGACCCAAGCGTGTCTATTTTCCGCTAAAAGGAGCCAATTCCACCCAGCTCCATCTTTTCGTGGTGTAACCGTGCCGATAACCGACCGACTTGAGCTTCTTGGTGTTACGTTAACATCTACCCTCAATTTTGGCCCTTTCATAGAGGCAAAGGCTCAAGTGGCTGCCAGAAAGTTGGGGGTCCTAGCAAAGGTGAGACGGTACTTCACGCCGGAACAGCTGCTCAAGCTCTATCAAGCGCAAGTTCGATCGTGTATGGAGTACTGCTCTCATCTTTGGGACGGATCTGCCAAATACCAGCTTGATGCCCTTGAGTCAATTGAGAAACGAGCCAAGAGGATCATCGGTAATGACAGGCTCGTCGAGTCGAAGCTCCAAAGCCTTGAGCATCGACGTCGAGTTGCTGGCCTGTCGGTTTTCTATCGCTTGCATTTTGGGGAGTGTGCGACGGAATTGCATGATTTAATTCCGCCAAGCCCGTTCCATCATCGGACCACAAGACGAACGGCGATGCGCCACCGGTACATGGTGGACATCCCACCCACACGCACTAAACGTTTTGGGAACACATTCATAGTGCGTACAGCTAAGGAGTGGAATTCCCTGCCAGAGTCTGTGTTTCCAGATAGCTACAACCTGGGAGTCTTTAAGACAAGAGTGAATAGGTTGCTTCTAGGCAAACGTGCTCCATCTTCGACCGCATCATCGCTTACTATCAGGTGAGATTGTGGTCAAACGTATGCCAATATATAGTAAAAAAAAAAAACTATTTCTACTAAATCTAAAAAATCACACTTACTACCAAATAGGTAAATAACTAAGAAGTAGAAAGGTAGGAAGGTAAGAAGTAGGCAGCTAAACCACCACTACCATCACCACTGTGGTTAATGCGTAATAATAAGTCGAAAATGATATCAGTATCGTCCTAGTAAAACCAAGAAAATAGGTAGGTACGTATATAAATAAATTACTTACATTTAAATCCTTATTGCACACCAGACATTTCGATTTTAATGTGGTCTTATTAACATTAAAATATTTGTATACATGATTTTGCATTTTACGCCCCATTATTTATCACGATTACGTAAATCACATTTGTCAAAACAACAGCAATAACAACAGGTAGACACGCGCGCATTCGACAACAAGACGCAACTCGTCGCACTAAGTTACTTTCCACTGTTACACAGCGTCTGGTGATCTGGTCTATTCGTTACAATGTTGCCGCTCGGCGTTGCGGCTGTGCGAGTGCGAGCAACTAAGGTCGCCTCATCGTCTCCCTCTCGCGACTGGTATCGATATAGAATAACGATATAGTTATCGATAATTTAATAGCGGTATTTAATAAATTCGATATGGATATCGATATTAACATAAAATATCAATTGCAATAATGATATCTTCTTGAAAATATCGGTATTTTTCATTTATCGATATCGGTCCCTGGTACCCAAAAAACAGAGTCGATCGTTCACTCGTTTACATTATTTCGCATGGTTCCGGATTGCCTCTATAATCTTTGATGGCAAGATTCGCAAGATTTAATTTTAGGCTGGTAACTTTGGCCTAGTTTGTCAACCTAAAATTTTGGTAAAGAAGTGGGTCCAGTGGGTCTGATCTAAAAAATACCATAAAATTTTAATTGTTTGTACTTTTCATATTTTTTATGGAAATTTCTTGTGATCGTACTAAATTAACGCTTTTCGATATTTAAATAACAATGTCTCACTTGAGTGATAGTGTATCTGAAAGAAATTTTGACGTGAATAGGCCATCGGGTACACAACTTTCCACGTCGCAACCTTTTCGTTCTAAAAGTTCTCTCAATAATAGGATTCAAGAACATCAAAATCACTGCCCAGCAAAAAAGACTCAAAAGCATTCTTCATTGTCACGGCATAAACAATCACAAGGTGAGGCTGGAGTTAATTCCCAAACATTTACAAATTCGTCAATAAGTGATATATCGACACAATGCCAAAATATAAATATAAACAGTGAAACTGATGAAGTGGACCAAGGAGACACACCTGCATTCCCAAAAAGAAAACATGCAAGGAAGAAGGAAAGAATAAAAAATTTACAAATACCTTCAAGTGAAGCCATGAATAACACTCCACAACCATCCGGGGCTCATGTAGGGCGACCAGCCCAAAATGAAGTCGCATATTTGCATGAGTTTTTTTCCCAGCAAATAAGCCCCTTATATGCAACTACAAATTCAAGGTACCTTGAAAACCTTCGTCATCACCCACAATTTCAGGTGTCCCAAAGTAACCAGTTTTTAATGAATACTCAGCATGCTGCAAGTTTGCCAAATACGCCTATTTTTCAAGCGCCACATATACCAACATCAGTGAGTATACCTAATTCTCCTAGTGTTCAAGCTGACTCTATGACTCCCAAATGTCTTCAAAACTTTTTACAACATCCATTACTCAGCCAGTCCTTTAGTATGAGGAGTGGAGAACCATTTAAGTACACACCTATAAAAGGAGAAGAAAACATTGATACAAATGCGACTCCCAAACAAAAGAAGAAACACAGGAAAAGAGGACAGGAGAGTGACGTGAAATTTGATCCTTACATGTCAGCAGAGAATGTGGAGGCTGGTCTTAGAGATAATGTTTTGATTGAAGGTGTATTAAGGATAAACCCAAAACAATTCCAGCATGCTTATGTATCTAGTAGCAATAGAAGTGAACAAGATATTCTCATTGATGGATTAAAAAATCGAAATCGTGCTTTAGAAGGTGATATTGTAGTTGTACAGTTTACAGACAGTGATAGTGAAGACAGTGGTGAGGAAACTAAACAAAAGAAGGGAAAGGTTGTGTATATCAAAGAAATAGTTCACAATAGAACTTGCATTGGTAATTTGAAGTTAATGGCAGATAAAAATAGACAGAAAGCTTTGTTTGTTCCTCGTGATCTCAGAATACCTAGGCTTAATGTACCATTCACAAGCTGGCCTGATAACTTTTACGTTGATGCTAAGAATTATGAAAACACATTATTTTTAGCCAAAATATCAGACTGGACAGATACTAGATTTGCTATTGGGAATATAATTTCTAACATAGGACAATCTGGAGACATGGTAACAGAAACTAAAGCAATATTGGCCCAAACAGATTTAGATATTACTCCATTTGGCCCTGAAGTAAGACATTTATATCCACGTTTAGATTACACAATACCTGATGAGGAAATTGCAATCAGAGAAGATTGCCGCAAGCTGTGTGTGTTTAGCATTGATCCATTCAATTGTCGGGATATTGATGATGCTATGTCTTGCAGAGAACTTGAGAATGGAAATTATGAAATTGGAGTTCATATAGCTGATGTAGCCCACTTCTTGACAGAAGATACTCCACTAGATGACAAAGTGGCAGAAAAAGCCACAACAATCTATTTGGTGGAAAAAGCATATCACATGTTACCTGATGATCTCTGCATGCTTTGTTCTTTATTTCCGGGTGTTGACAAATTGGCATTTTCGGTATTTTGGGAAATAACTAAAGATGCAAAAGTTCTTAGTCACAGATTTTCTAAAACGGTAATTAACTCGTGTGCCCAACTTGCATATGAACATGCTCAATCAGTACTTGAAGATAAAGAAAATGCCAAGGCAAGCTTTCCTGAAACATACAATGGTTTTGAGTTTACAGATATATCTAAAGCAATCAAAATTATTGGAAGTATTTCTGCCAAATTTCGAAAAATGCGATTTGATACTGGAGCTTTAAGGATTGACCAACCTAAAGTGGCTTTTCATTTGAATGCCTCTAATGGTTTACCTGATTCATTTTGGATATATGAAAGTAAAGAAAGCCACCAACTTATTGAAGAGTTTATGTTACTTGCAAATATGACAGTTGCTGCACGAATTCGGGAAGATCATCCATCATTAGCATTTTTGAGATGTCACCCAAAACCTAGTGAATACATGTTGAAACAACTTGCTAAGTCCTTGAAACCAATGGGTATTGACTTAGATATTGACTCTGCTGGAGATTTACATCGCTCCATGTTGCAACATGTTGGCCCGGACTGTACAGACCAAGGCAAGGTGATGGTTTTAAACATGTTGTGTGCTAAGCCAATGACAAGAGCTAAATATTTCTGTGCTGATGGGTGCCACGATGATGACTTCCATCATTATGCTTTGAATGTTCCACTTTATACGCATTTTACTAGCCCTATAAGAAGGTATGCGGATATTATGGTTCACAGGTAAGAAACTTACTTATAACTTGTTTTTTGGGAATGTTAAATCAGCAACCTAAAAAAAATACTAAAAGGATATTTTTTTTTTTTCAGGCTGTTGGCAGCAAGTTTAAAATACCGGGAAAACCCTACCTGGGAGGTTGACAAAGTCCGTATGATTGCAGCCCAATGCAATAAACAAAAATACAATGCTAAAAAAGCAAGTGAACTGTCTACAGAATTGTACACACTCAAGTATATTGAAATGAAGTCTCCAGTCGTGACTGATGCAGCTGTTGTCGAAGTGAGGGAGAAGTACATTGATGTCATAGTCATAGCCATGGGACTGAATAGACGAATCTTTTTCAACAATGTAAGTCTTCAATTATCATCCTTACTTCCTTATGCTTACTATCCTTACTAATATTATAAATGCGAAAGTAACTCTGTCTGTCTATCTGTCGCGGTTTCACGCCAAAACTACTGAACCGATTTAAATGAAATTTGGTACACAGATAGTCTAGAGCCAGAGAAAGGACATAGGCTACTTTTTATCCCGGGAGTATGTTCCCTAGGGACCACGCGGGCGAAGCCGCTGGCAGAAGCTAGTTACAAATATGTGGAATTATTACACTCACTATAAAAAGAAGTTGGTTCTGATTGGGTATTAGAACAGAAATCGCTGTGTTAACAATGAATAAATAAATCATCCAAGCTATTCCGGTTTAGATCAAAGGGCATTGAAAGTAAGCCTGATGAGACCCATCACCGATAATCTTTTTTTTTCAAAGTTGCGCAAATTGATGATGTCATGTTGTGTGCGACACTAAATAAAAAAATGTCTTGAAATATGGTGCAATTTTAATAAATTATTATTGTACTGTATTTGTAAAATATATTATTTAGTCAGTTGTTTACGTACCATCGCGACTCGACGGTACGCAAAAAATGTCGAAAATTCCGCTACGATACTCCAGGTTCATTGTACGCTGCAACTTTTAGAAAAATCAAAATCACTAGGTCAGTTTCCATACAAAAAGTTCAAACCCCTTTGGAACACAGGTACACCATGGACCTGGATTAGGGCTTATTATATGTATGTTTTTACCTCGGTAATATGTGTCCGTGAGATAATTTTCTGCGAACGAAGCCGCGGACAAAAGCTTAGATGAGTTAATACTATAAACAAATAAAATTTAAGTATGTTGAGTTTGTGTGTTAAAAATTAAATTTTCGCATGGACATCGCCACGGGCAGAAGCTTGTGAGCCATATAAATCCACATAAATAGGGGCGAATTTTCTAAGCACTCATAATGTCTAAGTTTGCTAGTAACGCCAAAACAACGAAATGTTTCAGTAAATAATAAAACTAAACCTTGACTTTTGACTTGCAGGATTTTCCAGGAAAATACCAATGTATTAAGAACGGAGAATATTCTCGACTCTCCAAAATGGAATTGACATGGACTGCTGCAAATGGATTACCAGAGGTCAAACAGGTTATTCAGGTATTTTCCATTTTGCAAGTTGAACTTTATAGAGGGGATGACATGGTAAAGGTTGAAACCAAACTTGTTAGGCCTCAGGAGGCAACATCCTCCTAATTTAAATGTATAGGTACATTAGCCAAAATGTGCATAGTACGTAACGTAATTTTTAAAATATATTTTGCGGAATAAAAAGATGTACCTATCTTATCAATTGTGTTGTTCTTGAAGGCAACTTATCAAAATAAATGAATTTCCGTAGATAGTAGACAGACTTATTTGTAGATTGTTTTTTTAATATGAAATTAAGGTTTGTTTGTATGTGTGTTTATATTACTCTGTTTTTTTTTTATAATGAAATAACGTGTGACTTTTTTACATTTTACTATAATTTAATTTGACGATAGGTATTTATATCCTAATGTGTAACTTCAATTTATTTTAGACTTTTTACTTAGTACAAGTAAAATAAAGTATTTTCTTAGTTTTACGGCAAAAAGCTCAATCAACTTTTGAACACCGCCAACCGCGGCATTAATAAAATAATGAATTTGTACATAAGGTATTGTTTGTTATATTTTGCCTAATTAAATAATCTATACTAGTATGAACTCGTTTGTTTTAATTAGAAATTGGCAAAAGACATGGACAAAAAAGTACATTTCATTTACACAAACATAGTCAATAATATTATATATTAAAAAAAGAAAAATGAATTAATACGTAGTTTTTGACCTCTCTGAACTCGTCAGTTTTTATTTCAAAATAATAGTAATGCAAGATGAATTCAAAGTACCATTTGTCAACGTCCGCCATATTGGACCATAGAGAAAGATAAATATAATAATGGGCGTTCCATACCAAGCATACTACTTGTAGACATGTGATATGGACGCCAAAATGCTTTTATTAAGAACATTTTATTCATATGAAACTGTCTTCATTAGTATTTTTTGCATTTAATAAAATTATCTATTCATAATGTTGATGTGTAAGATAGTTTTTTTATATATTTCACACAATAAAATATCTTAAAACGGAACGCGTTTAATTGTTTGACCATGTGTCATTGTCTATGTCAAATGTCAATGTAATGTCAATGTCATTATTGCGTAGGTAGTTTGTGTTTTTGCGATTATTTTCTAATATTTTTGACCCCTGCTTATTTCTACGGACTGATACCTTCTATCGCTCGATTATCTATTAGCTATTAACACTGGACTCTGATTAGCATTACGTTTCGGATTTGTTTTGTGGATCAAAGTGGATGCAAAGGTTGCAGAGACATCTCATATCCTCGCTTTCTGCACACCATCAAACAAAACTTTCGCATTGGATAACCAATTCTCAAACCCAGGTAAGAAGTTGGACTAGAAAAAACTTAACCCGATTTGTTTTTATGTAATTCTGGTATGCGAAATTAACTTACAGTGCATCTTATTTTCAGTTTCCTCTGGATACATTTATTTGTCATCCATGCTTATTATTATTAAATGCCGAAGCTGGGGAACACGAGAGACTACGGGGCATAACATGGTTTGCCTCGGTTGTGGCAAATCTGAGAGGACAATGAGACACCATAATGTCAGAATGGAGTGTCCATTGCTGGCTGTCCTAATATCACAAAATACT
Source organism: Lacanobia wlatinum (assembly GCA_947578705.1). Taxonomy (NCBI): domain Eukaryota; kingdom Metazoa; phylum Arthropoda; class Insecta; order Lepidoptera; family Noctuidae; genus Lacanobia; species Lacanobia wlatinum. The sequence goes on from OX388039.1 coordinate 14,614,900, forward strand.
AATTATGTGGTAAGCATTTTGGTTTTCATTACTATAAATACCTATTTGTATTCATTTATTAAAATACGAGTTTTCATACTATGTATGTATGATTGTAATATCTGTATTTTCCATCTTAAACATATGCTTGCCTAAAGTAGGCATGTGTAACATAGTACTGCCTTTTAGAATAACATAATACTTGAAAACATAAAGAGATGTATATAAAAGATACCCCTGTTACTAAAAATTATATAAACATAAGCATTTATCAGTGTTTATTCTGTGGTTTATTTTCAGCCCTCAAGAAACAACTATGTTTGCCATGTGTGTTGGATGCGAGAAAATAGACAGGCAGTGCATGACTCATCATGAGACATGCAGGAATTGGCTTCGGACAACGATGCAGCAGTCCCTAATGTTCAAGTTGTCAGCCCACCAGAGCCACCACTACAAAGGGAAAATAATACCATATCATTACCTAATTATAAGCGAGCTTCGATCACATCTGTTCATTGTATATTTCAACAATGCAGAAACAGAATGTTGCATTTGGTCCCGCAATTCATTAAAAGACTGCTTTTGCAAGAACATAGTTTCTATGTTCCTCGGAGCTGTAGAGTGTATGAAACACACTTGTACAGCGATCAGTGGCATTTATTGCCTCAAATGAATGAGACACATTGTACATTTAGTGCCATCCATATAGAAGACATAATTAATATTATGAAGACAAAAGCTAATATTTTGAACTTTGAAAATGTCTCAGAAATGCCAAACCATTTTTGCCATTATTGGACGGGTCTTACAGTACCCCAGTTTTTAATTCTGTATAATCTTTTACCTCCTGTAAATGTTAAGTAAACTAATAGGGTACTATTGTAATTGCTTTGTAGGGAACCGGACTGTTGGTTGTTGTTGTCATGTTATTATGACAATAATTTGGTACCTTGGTTGGGCAAGACACCAAAACAATATCCAGCAGGATTTTTAGACAACATACTATTAACAATTCAAGAATATTAAAATATTCTAACAAAGGCTAATATTTCTTGAAAACCATAATCACAATTTAAAATAATAATATATAAATCAACTAGCTTTTGCCCGCGACTTCGTACGCGCATATCCCGTTTTTTCCTATTACAAAAAACTATCCTATCTTTTAAGTTGGATCAAATAACAGACAGTTACAAAGTTTCATCAAAATCGGTCCAGTAGTTTAGGAAGTCCATCGCGGACAAACAATGTGACACGTGATTTATATATATTAAGATGGTTGTATTTTTTTACATGTCTGGTTATGTTTAAAGCAGTTATTTATGTAATTACTGAAGCCCTATACTTACACTTTATCCAGATTTTTATTTGTGAAATAAAAAAAAAGCTGGTTGATTGTCCTCTCTCGGTCTCTTTATTAATACTATCGCTCCATTGCTGTAATGTATGTTATCTAGGTAGGCACTTAAGATATAATCATTATAATACAGCAAAATATTTTTATTTATTTTCTCTAATAAATAACTAATTATTTTTACTTTTTGTTTTATTTTGTGCTTCCCTTGTTTATTGAACTATTTTAAAAAAAATATAAGGGTAACCTGTAAAAATGTACTTTAAAGAAAAACATTGGTTTTGAATATATACTTTGTTAATATTGTTATTATGACTGCCTCGTTGGTCTAGTGGTCGCAAGCGCTACTGCTGAGCATGAGGTCCTGAGTTCGATTCCCAGGTCGAGCAAAGTGATATTGGGTTTATTCATCAGGAATTTCTCAGTAGCAGCCCGGATTCTGGATTTGTGCCCGGTTGATGGCAATAGACTCGCCCCCTATTACATGGTATTCAAAATAACTGGTGAAATGTGGGTGTATTGTAGGTACACCTCTGCCCAACCCTTCGTGGAATACAGACATGATGTTATGTTTGTTATTATTGTCACATTTTTTGAGACTATTTCCCAGTTTAATAAATGTTAATCAATATGCAGTTTAAAATCCTTCATTTAGGTGGCCAGTACTTTGTTTAAATGCTTAATAATACTAAAACCATATACCTAAGTAATACCTAAACGTAATAATTCACAACTGTTCGCTATTTTAAAGCGCCTATAAGTTTTTTAATAGCGAAATTATAATCTAACACCTTATTGCTAGCAATCTGATTAAAAGGTTTTATGAAACTGTTTTTGTCTAGTCTGTTGTAATGACAAGTTCTCTGAGTTTTTTATTTATAGCAATTTAATGAGCCAATATTCACGAATATAAAACACCAAAAATCATTGGTGTAAACCAAATTCAATAACTATGCCGACGTCCATACAAAAGTTGGCCATGTCCTTTATTTTTTGCTGCTACCTACATATTTCACTATCTTTAACTAGCTACCAAATAAATCAAATTGTAAGTACCTGTTTGTACCTAATATAAAAATGACAGCTAAATACTAAATGTATACATATGAATGTTTACACGGTAGCACACTGCGTAATTTTGGCTTACTTGTGGCAAGGTTCAGTTTATGTGTTTATTTGATAGTTTTTACTATTTTGGAAGCTTATCAAAGACAATGACACGAACGGTCGTGGGCGCGCGGCGCGCGGTGGGCTCGATTGGTGGACGGGTGGTGCGGGCCGACGACACAGTTGGCGGCACTGCTGCACACACTGGCGCCGATGGCTTCGCTGGTGCGGTTATAGCGGCGGCGGGCTTCGGCTTCGCTGCTGGTGGTGGTGGCTCTCCTTCGGGCGCGCCATCGCGACCTGGAGGGCCGCGGGCGCCGTTCTTCGGCATCTTCTCACGAAAAAGTGTAGTCCGCGACCGAAGTGAGGGTATATGCTCACTGGAGAACAAAGGAATTGCTCGGCCCCGCGGCTGTGCGAACGAACAAAGTCTGAGCTCACAGTCGTGGGGGTAGATGGAAAGCGCGGTCCGTGCAGGTGCGTGGGTAGACAGAAACGTAGGGTCTTTCTGGTCTACTCTGCGGTTACACTAGCCGATCCAAGGATCGCGCTCTGCGCGCGACTCGTATTTATAAGATGGCGTGCGTCGTGTACTAGCCGCGCAGGCGCGTGAGCGGCCCGTGCAGTGCGTTTAATCTGCAGCGCTTCAAGCGCCCTCTGTCTGAAGAATAACGACCCACGCTTGTAAATATTTTAGACTAAGCACTACCTCCACTAGTACCAATGTAAATATAAATATGGTGTAATTACAGAAAATATACAGATCTTGTTCAGACATCAACGACTAATTACGTGTTTCATTTACGAGTCACTCTCATCCCTTATAAGTACTTAGGACGAGCTCACTGCAGTTTGTTTTTGCTGTGCCTGAAAAACGTACATCAGGTAAGTTAGTTTATGGGTCTGGCAAACTATTTTAGGAAGTATGTGCCTAATTTTGCTAGCTTTGCTAGCCGCATCACTATCCTCACCAAAAAAATACTTACCATGGGTTTGGGGTGACGAACAATCTCTTGCATTCCACCACATTAAATCAATTTTAGTAAAACAACCCGTGCTAGCGTTGTTTAATCCGGAATATGAAACCGACATTCATACAAACGCGTTCAAAATAGACTTAGGTGGAATATTTCTTCAAAAGCAGCCGGAGGTTGCCTGGAAACAAGTCGCATATGCGAGCAGACAGACTACATCTGTCGAACAAAACTATCACCACGGTAATGATATCTACAGTACTCTATTCTATCTTCATACAAACGGTCGGAAGGCGAGTCATACCTACGCGCCTCGAGTTCAAACTGCAAGCAGTCGCGAATGCGCCGCAGTGATGAATGAACGGTGTGATTGTTTTGTAAGCAGTAAGCTGGGTGTTTTGGGAATATTTGTTTTGAAATAAGTACAAGTACTTAGGTACTTCAAATGGAAAAAAAAAATAGAATAAACTGTGATGTTTTTGGTTGTTTGGATTCATCAATAACGCACTCAAAGATATCATTTTGTAGTTTACCTGGTACTTACATAATTTGTTTCTTTTATTAATAGTAATAGGTAGGTATTTCGCTTTTTCCACCGATTAAAATACCTACCTGGATTCATAAATAAATAAGTGGACGGGGTGAACAAAGTGACACACGAGTCAAATATTACGTTAGCATTAAAAAAAAATTACGTAGTTTCATAGGCTAGGCTATCGACTCACTTATGTACTTAGCTACTAACATTTTATATTATTGCAGTAGACGAAATATCACTATGAAATGATTATATGACTAACTAGCTTTTGCCAGCGGCTTCGTCCGCGTGATCCCCAGGGAACATATTCCCGGGATTAAAAGTAGCCTATGGCCTTTCTCAGGCTCTAGATTATCTGTGTACCAAAATCCATTTAAATCGGTTCATTAAAATATAGACATAGACAGAGTTACTTTCGCATTTATAATATTACTAGCTGACCCGCGCAACTTCGTCTGCGTCACAATTTTCATTTATAATATAACTCCTACCCTACTCCAACCCTACTCCTACCCTACTCCTACCCTACTCCTACCCTACTCCTACCCTACTCCTACCCTACTCCTACCCTACTCCTACCCTACTCCTACCCTACTCCTACCCTACTCCTACCCTACTCCTACCCTACTCCTACCCTACTCCTACCCTACTCCTACCCTACTCCTACCCTACTCCTACCCTACTCCTACCCTACTCCTACCCTACTCCTACCCTACTCCTACCCTACTCCTACCCTACTCCTACCCTACTCCTACCCTACTCCTACTCTACTCCTACCCTACTCCTACCCTACATACCAACATTGTTTAAACAACAGTGACTGCTTGTAATTCAATATGAACTTTATACAATAGCAATAAAGCTCGTTTTAGTTAGAAAACGTTTGTATGGGAAAAAGAAAAGGGCTGTTTTTAGGGATTTTCCGGCAATTATTCGAATTTTTGACGTAAAAACCATCTTTGAACTTCAACGAACATTTTAAAAAAAGAATTGGCCAAATTGGTCCAGGCGTTGTTGAGTTATGCGCTTACCAACACATTTTGCGATTCATTTTTATATTATAGGTAGATTAGTAGGTAATTAGAATTAGTATTAGTATATATTAGTCTATTAGTATATCAGTAATTAGTAAATTAGTAATATTAGTAATTAGTATTAGTAATAATATTAAAATGAGTAAATATTAGTAAACAATATGATCATTCCGATGAGTCTGATCATTCAAATTCTGAGTAAAAAAACAAAAATACAAAGGTGATTTTGTTCAGGACGATTTCTTTCATTTGATTTGATTTTATAGTGCACAATAAAAAGAAAATGTTAAATAAATCCATTTTTAGTAATTGTTCATATTAAAACAATTTATGAGCGGTCTTTGTTTCAATAGCGCTAGCATTCAGAGGAGTTAATTAATATTAACATTACCTTACAAACCTAATTCATTAATGCATTTAGCCTTAAGAGGCTGTATTCTTGATAATTAGTCGTGTGTCGTTCCTTAGGAGGAAGACAATACCTTAAGAGGCTATTATGACACGACATTTATGATGTGGACCCTGAAGGGTAAGCCATCACTATAACCGCAATCGGTTTTAGTTTAGTACATTGGGTTATGTAACATTAAGAAGTTAGTCATACTGAAGTTGGCATTCAGTTCAGAAGCCAATAAATACTGAGACGTCAGTTCAATATGGCATTAAGAAGTCAATCACATTGGCATTCAGAAGTCGGTTCAAGTTGGCATTAAGAAGTCAATCATACTGGCATTCAGAAGTCAGTGCAAGTTGGCATTAAGAAGTCAATCATACTGGCATTCAGAAGTCAGTTCAAGTTGGCATTAAGAAGTCAATCACACTGGCATTCAGAAGTCATTTGAAGTTGGCATTAAGAAGTCAATCACACTGTCAATCACACTGGCATTCAGAAGTCAGTTCAAGTTGGCATTAAGAAGTCAATTACACTGGCATTCAAAAGTCAGTTCAAGTTGACATCAAGAAGTCAACTAATCTCCAACCCGTCTCGTACTCTTCTCTGTCTCGTTTTTCCGGTCTAATTGAATCTTGATTTGTTGCCACTTCCATATTAAATTGCTCCCTCTTCTTCTCATCTTGATCCGTTATAGAATTGTTGCTGCTAGTCAAAACAACACTCCTCGATTCAAAATTATCACTAAATAGTTCCTTATTATCCTGCATTGTAAACAAATATTTATTGCTCATTTCGCTAACGATGTATCTGCTAGTCCGCTTCAAGGTCAAAACAGACAATCGAGAACAAATAACTCGTTAACTAATGAGAGTTGTATATCACGAACAAGAGCGAGTGCATGGTCTTTCAGGCCCCCTGGCCTGTGTCCGGAATACTTACCGGCAATTAAGCTCGACGGATGCCCACTCAATAGAGTTGATACGTTTAAGTATCCTGGGGATTTATTAACCGCTGATCTGAAAGACGATGCAGACATTAAAAGAGAACGTAGTGCGCTGTCTGTTCGTGCGAATATGATAGCCCGCAGATTTGCTCTGTGTTCGAAGGCCGTCAAAATGGCCCTGTTCAGGGCATTTTGTACGTCCTTTTATACTGGCAGTCTGTGGGTGGGTAACACGCAGAAACTGTGTACTGTTTCTATTGTTAAGAGTGCTGTAGCGCTCTACGTGTCCAATACAACAACGCGTTCAGGGTGCTCATGGGGCTACCTCGCTACTGTAGCGCGTCGGGGATGTTTGCCAAGGCGCGTGTAGATTGTTTCCATACAATCATGCGCAACGCAAGCGGTGCACATCCCTGGTACGTAGGGTGCGGGACAGCCGCAACAGTATCCTCAGCGCTTTAACTGAACATTTCGACTGTCAGTACGTGAACCACTGTTGCATGGTTCACGTACGGCCTGATGTTGACATATTGTTTTAATCTTGCTAACTATTGAAATTAATAAAGTGAATGAAATTTCGTAATATAACTAATGTACCTATCTAATATTTAAATGTTAATTTTTAATTAATGTCAGCTATTGTTATTTGATTTAAATTATTGTACCTATTGATTTTCTATGGGTTTGATGGCCTGAAATAAATGATTTATCTTTTTTAAACTAAGGAATAAAATTAGCTCTATAGGAATTTCGACGCCGGAAGACGCCTGTTGGGGGCTCTGGGCGGCAAACCAATGTTATTCATATAAAATGAATGACCTGAGGCATTTTAGTTTTTAGGTTTTCTTTCGAACTTTCATATGCATGACTAAAGCTGAAAAAGCTATTGCAAGAAAAAGGAGCGATCGAAACGATGATGTCAAAAAAAAATCCCGTCTCTGATAGTGATAACAGTTTTCTTTAGTCGACGTAGATAATATATTGAGCAAATACATGCTTTGTCGACTCACGCAGACTATTTCGAAAAACATGAGAATGTAATATGCAACAGCAAGCAAAGTAAGCCGAAGAAAATTTTGGTATTAGGGTAAGAGTTGGTCGACAGTGAACCACCTAAATTTTCAAGAGCTGTAACTCTACTCCTAGGTTCCCTAAGTATATACTTTTTACTTATAATTGGACGTAGTTCACACAGTCACTTTTGAGTTATGGGCGTTTGAAGTTTCAGCTGTCATTTCTCTGATACAAAGTTACATTTTGTATTTTTTTTTGTTTTAATTAAAAGGATAGTTTATTTTTTATTAGTCCATCGAGTGATATATTTTGCAATAGATTTCAAGATATTAAGTGAAATGTGAGTTGAGTCCTTACAATTAAACTTAAGTTTGTAAACACAGGTATTTTGTTTTACTTTCTCAAAATGGCCTCATAACTACCCGTAGACTATAAGTTATAGAAAAAATAAACAAGTAAAATTATTAAAAAGTTATTTATTTATTGACCTTGAACCTAATTCTAGCAAAATCCAAAGTCCAGGGGGCAACGAGGGTGCGATGCTGATTCGCACACTGCCAATTGCTTGGACCTCCTGCTGACAACAGATCCAGATCGCTACCCGGTGTCGATTTCGTCACACATTAGGTCCGACCACTGTCTGGTGAAGTCTGTATCCGTATACTCCCCGCCCGATCCTAATCCGAGAGGCACCCGGCGGGTATGGCGATACAGGTCAGCAGATTGAGTTTCACGTCTGGATCCTGGTGGCGCCAGGCCCCCTGGTTCTCCTGATGGATGCGAGTCGAGTATATCGAACATTCGCATTCATCAGAAGGTCTTCCGCAGGGTACTGCGTAACCTAGACGTGAATAAGGCTAGTGGCCCCGACGGACTACCGGCAATTGTTCAAAAGACTTGTGCGTCTGAGTTGTCTCCGATCTTGACGCGCTTATTTCGCCTTTCGTTTGAGACCGGAAAAGTGCCGATAGCTCGGAAGCAAGTTAACGTGCTGCCCATGCCCAAGAAGGTAGTCTGGGTAGTGACCCAGAAAATTACAGACCCATCTCAGTAACTTCTATACTGTGTGAGTCTGTGTGTGTGTGCTGAATGCTAAGATCTTGGCATAACTAGAAGTTAACGACATATGAAAAAAATACTTAGAAAAATTTCGCGACCAATTTCGAAGTAGCGCTCGCCGGCCGCTGCCGCGGCACTGCTCGCTTCGCTCGCTCGTCTCGCGCGTAGTTGGTCACAGTTCTAACCTAACCTAATCTATGGATCCCTTCCACATCGTCTTTACGATAAACGGTTAGTCGGAGACAAAAAACACCAAGACACTTTTAGCCTTAGAATAAAAAGAAATCTAAACAAAAAAGATATGACTTTGAATAATAGTGTAAAAGTATAATAGATGTTTATTGCTACTGACATTATGAAGTTGAACGCTTCGGAATTATGAACATTAGAGACGGAGTAGTTAGGAATTGTGATTGTTAGGATGAAAAATGTTAGGAAGAACATTTTCGGATTTCCAATTATCGGAGTTGAAAATTTGGGTGAACTTTGGCGCACCCCAAAAACAAATTATCCAACTGGAACCGTGCATTCTTCTGGGATAAAGAGTAGGTCGTCTTTCCCTCCTCAAAATTACCACTATGCAAAGAATCAATTCAAACCCTTGCTCTGTAAAAAGTAAAACAGATTTATTAAAAACTAGTGGACGTCACGCGGTTTCACCCGCGTAGTTCCCGTTCCCGTGGGAGTACGGGCCTATGTTACTCCCTGATAATGTAGCTATCCAATGCTGAAAGAATTTTTCAAATCGGTCCAGTAGTTTCGGAGCCTATTCAATTCAAACAAACAAACAAACAAATCTTTCCTCTTTATAATATTAGTGTACATAAGCCTATGCCATTTTTTGACCCCTAAATAACTACTATACAAAAAATAATGTTAATTCTTTGCTCTCTGAAAAACAATAATAAATCTATCCCACGGGAACCGTAAACATTTTCGGGATAAAAAGTAGCATATGTCCTTTCCTTTCTCAGGCTCTAGACTATCTGTGTACCAAATTTCATTTAAATCGGTTTAGTAGTTTTGGCGTGAAAGCGCGACAGACAGAGTTACTTTCGCATTTATAATATTAATAGTAAGCATAAATTATTTTCAAATTCTTCACAATACTTGGCCTGATTTAAAGAAAGGAGATACGTAGTTTGAGTCCTTCCAACTAAAATAAAAAAAATATTAAAAATTACTAATACCTATAAAATATAAAGAACACAAAGTCATTTCTATTTCTTACAAGCGACTCAGCCTGCCTGAGAGTTATTTGATAAAAATGTGGTGTTTATGTAAAGCCGTTTTTTTCTGAAATATTTCAAATGTTTTGAGTCATTTCTGATAAAAAAAAAGAAATATTTTGTATCAGTAAACGCATACCACAGAAACGACCCAAACTGTTTGAGTCGTTTCAGTTATTTGATAAAATTATATTTCCCATCAAAACTAATTTCTTAGAGAAGATCTAAACTGTTTAAGTTTATTCTGGTTTATCGACCATAAGAACCTACTCATAGAAATACATTACACAGAAACAATTCAAGCGGACTGAGTTTGTTTAACCAATACATTTTGTGTGCTCTTCATACTGTGGGTTGAGTCGGGGTAGCGAGAAAAACTAGTTTCCGTGTACATTTTAAAAGTAACCTTTTTTTTAAATGTACACGGAAACTAGTTTTTTTTTTACTACGTTATAGATTCGACCCTCAGGAGTACGATGCCATACTTGACTCATTTTTGGTCATTGTGTGGATTGAGTCCTTTCTGTTTAACTACGTCCAATTTTAAATAATACATATAACTGGCTACATAATAGTGCTTCGTCTTTGTTCAAACACGTAAATTAAAAAAAAAGAAACAAAAAGCGTAAGAGTTAATATCGTAAACAATAAAGAAATTAATGTTAGTTTCCTAAAAATCAACAATTATATTTAAATAAGATGTAAATTGACAGCAATCTTCATTGCTTCAGGTAAGTGGGATTCTTTTTTCCTCGCAGATCTATCTAATTTTGTTCAGCTAATGTTTAATTTTTTTTTTTATTTAGTAAATTAAATACCTAGGTGTAGTGTATGTATATACTTATGATTGCTTTCGAGCGCGTACGTCACAACGTACGGTCAGTCAACGGGCAGTCAGTGTTCAACCGTCAGTCAGGCAGCACGTGGTGGTGCGTAGGCGAGCCAAATACCTACTATTAGTGATACGATGCGTGGACACTACATATGGCGACGAGGACAAAAAAATAATTAAAACTGTAAGTAAAGTGACTTTATAAAAAAAAAAGAGAAAATGTGACTGGCGAAGTGGCAAGATAATTTACTTATGCTACTTAGGTACATGAATGTTACTTATTCAAACTAAGAAAACATGCGACATTTTCATTTACCAGCTATTATAATTACCTTTACCCAAAATATGGTTTAAACCATTAGTTTACTTTAATTAACAAATAGATACCCATTATGATTCAAAATTATAAAACTTTACACCTACTTAACAGTGGTGACTATTGCTTAACTTACGAAAAAGTCATTACATTGGAATGTTCAGCTACACTGATAACATTTTAAGGAATGTTCTTCGTTGTTTAGTAACTCGCACTAAAGTAATAATGGACTATAGAATAATCATAATGGTATTGAAGAACAAATGTTAAACTGTGTTTGTTTATTTACACCTACGTAAGTTATAAATTACGACAAACATTAATATAATGTCGGTTTTACCCTACCCAGTGATCTTGTAATTATTATAATATTCATCGGTATTGCTAAATTGTTGAAGTACCTACATGTGCCATAATGAACAAAGTGATTAGTGGATATTTCAATAATTCTGAAAAATAAACACCACCACATCTTAAAAACGTGGTCAGAGACGTGGAGTATTTTTAATGATTTTCTTATTTTGAACCCTAATATAATGCTTGGCCTTATCGGAAGGATAGGTTGCAGTATTATTTAAGTACTGTGGTATTTATTGGTGGTTATTTAGGACAAGTTCAAAAACAATTATTGACCGTCTGGACGTTACCTAATTAAATGGATATACCCCAGTAACTTACTTATATTCCATGTAAACTGGCGTAGTACCTGGTCATTTAATCGACAAATAAATAATAAAGTTATTTTTAAGTTTTATAACAGTATAATGATATAATAATACTGATTTATTATGACGTTGGAGCAGCATTGCTGGTCATTAAATTGACACCGTTTGACTATGTTCAGAGGATCCTCAACAGCATTATTGGTCATCAAATTGACGCATTATAAAAAGGAAGCAGAATTTTGTGATAAAAAAAAAAATTGATATTGAAAAAACAACAAACTAGTTGGTTCACGATATAACACTAACATGTCCCAACTCACATTGGAGAAGTTCGACTGCGAAGGAGAACGTTCTTCGGTTGGAGTCAGATGGGAGCGTGGGAAACGAACACTATCTATTTCGATGCTTCTGGTATTGACAAGATCGAAAAGAAAAAGGCAACGACCTGGGAGTCTAACCAGGGACCTCATGCTTAGATATTTGATTTGTACTACATGATTAGTTCTAAAATAATAAATCAAAGAGCGCATAAATTTAATTACAGTAGAACATACCTACTGGTCATTAAATTGACAAGTCATCATCGAATGACAGTAATTGCAGTAGAACATACCTACTGGTCATTAAATTGACAAGTCATAATTGAATGACAGTAATTGCAGTAGAATATACCTACTGGTCATTAAATCGACAAGTCATCATTGAATGACAGTAATAACAGTAGAATACACCTACTGGTCATTAAATTGACAAGTCATCATTGAATGACAGTAATTGCAGTAGAACATACCTACTGGTCATTAAATTGACAAGTCATCATTGAATGACAGTAATAACAGTAGAATACACCTACTGGTCATTAAATTGACAAGTCATCATTGAATGACAGTAATTACAGTAGAACATACCTACTGGTCATTAAATTGACAAGTCATCATTGAATGACAGTAATAGCAGTAGAACATACCTACTGGTCATTAAATTGACAAGACATCATTGAATGACAGTAATAACAGTAGAATACACCTACTGGTCATTAAATTGACAAGTCATCATTGAATGACAGTAATAACAGTAGAATACACCTACTGGTCATTAAATTGACAAGTCATCATTGAATGACAGTAATTACAGCAGAATATACCTTCTGGTCATTAAATTGACAGTTAGTTATCAAAGACAAAATAGGTCAGCAGTGCCTAGTGGTACTTTTTACGTACATACTGGTCATTAAATTGACAAATTTGATTGTGAGGGGGAACCTTCATCAGTAGAAACGAGATAAAAACGCTGGATGTAGGAACTCTTGATCTACCTGGAAGCTGTTGGCATCAAGGGTAGTGACAAGTAACGGGCTTTGCTGCTACATTTTGTGGACTAGAATTGCTAAAAATGTCTATACTAATATTGTAGAGCTGAGGAGTTTGTTTGTTTGGTTGAACGCGTTAATCTCGGGAACTGCTGGTTCGAGTTGAAGGACTATTTTAGTGTTGGACGGCCTATTTATCGGGGAAGACTATAGGATCTAACATCATGCTACGACCAATAGTAGCGAAGCATTAATGGATAATGTGACGAAGACGAGGTTGCTCGGATCAGCTAGTTTAATAATATACCAGATACAAATATCACCTGCTGATGGAGTGGATGTCTTTGAAGTGGCTATCACCAAACTCCACGCATACTTTACACCTAAACAAATTGAGAATTAAGAACGTCACTCTTTTTGATTGATCAAACAAGGGGCAAATGAAAAGTTTCAAAAATTTCTTAGTACGACTTAGACAATAAGCAGACAGATTTCAGTTCAAACAGAGTCGAAAGACATACAATATGTGTTCAAAATCGACGATGACAGTTTACTAGATTGTCGTATAGGTGGAATGAAGGTTAAAAAAAAAATATGTTAGTAGACTCTGCGTGTAGGTAAATCCAACTTTAATCACACACAAAACTTGGGAAAATATGAAACAAAACAAGTTTTTGTTTGTTCTTAAAGTAAGAAAACCCAAGGGGTTCTTCCTAATGGTCTTGTTAGGTCAAGACCTAACAGGACCATTTGACGCAAATATAAAAGTAGCAGATAGATCCGAAAATGCAACTTTTTACTTTTTTTTGCATCTCTGATGGAACTAGAGATCTACTTGGGAAAGAAATTGCCATGGCTATAGTTATAATAATAATAATTCTTTATTTTCGGACAACAATGATCCAGCGTGTTAGTAAACAATATTATAACTTATTACTAGTGTTAGTAGCTAAAATACAACAGAGAAGAAGACAGAACAGAATAAATATTATTGTGAAAAGGACAACCCCAATCTAATGGTTAGTGATAGTCCTTCTCACAAAACTTTTAATTATCGAAGAGTCGATACTCTCCGCCACAGTTTTTAGTATACTGTTGCCACTCGCCCGCAACCTTGACAACAGCGACGCGGGTTTTTTGCGAATGACGGCGTGGAAGCCATCGGTTCGGTTTTGCGCAAACATACAAGAAGCGCTGCATCATCGTGGCAGTCCCAACAGCATCCTAAAAATGTTATTATACTGGACGCGTAGGTCATCCAGCGATCTTTTGGTATAGTTGACCCAAAGATTCCCCGTGTGAGAAACCCTGGCAATATGCTTTAAAAAAGTGTTACTTTTACTTGATAAAAGTAACACTTTGATAATGGGTGTACTTAAAATCGGATTACAAATTGACCAAATGGAAACTAAAACAGTTTCCGAAATCCAATGATGTTTTAGTGGAAGTGCCAATCGATGAGAAAGTACAACCAGCTTCTCAATCATTAAGAAGGATAATAGGAAGAAAAGTTGAAAAAAAATTATAAAAGAACGGTTACCAGTAACTAATCTTAAATAATGTACCTACCATATTCTAACAAATACATGATTATGGTTGGAGAAATATTCAAGGAGCGTAATTCCCTGCCAGAGTCTGTGTTTCCTGATGGTTGCAGACTGGGAGTCTTTAGGTCGGGAGTGATTGGGTTGCTTCTGGGCAAGCGTGCTCCATCTTCAACCACGTCATCGCTTGCCACCAGGTGAGATATTGGTTAACATTTTATTCAGTACGAACTTAAAGAATGAGATATTGCATGGCAAGGTTGCCATAAGGTCATGTTCCAACTTAGACGTGTTTAGTGAAAAATTGGATTTAAGCTTTTATATTAACGTGTCAGTGACAGAATTCTTACATAACAAGTTATTAAATTCAGTTCGTAAATTCGATAGTAAACGATTATAAACAGTAACTTGATATTAATGACATTGATTAAAGCTATAATATAATAATAATAATAATAATAAAATTTATTGAAATAATAATAAGTTCACAAAAAGTATACATATGGTTCAGTAGTAGGTATATATTAAGCTAGGCCTATAATAGGATTGTAATAATCTGGATGTAAACTATGGTATAAGAAATTAATATGAGATTTACCGTCAAAAATAGAAGTCTTAAAGGTAATGTAGTGCGTTGCCTGATCTAGGTTAATTTGAACCTGTGTTTCAGGCCATCTCTCTACGTAAGTACTTGTTAAATAGGACAATCATTGAATTAAGTTATCATATGTGTTCAATATCTAAGCTATACAATATTTTGCGTAAAATTATTATAAACTAGGCTTATGGGATACATTTATATATTATCTATAGCTAAAATTACTATAAAATAAAAGGTTTTAGTTCTTATGTAATTACAATTAAGTCAGCTGCTTTAGTTCAGCACCTCTAGTAGTTTTTCCGTGTCCGAGTAATTCAAAAAAAGCTGTAGGGATACAGAGAATTCTGAGCTATTACAATTTCTGAATAGATTTTTCACTACCGGGTTGCTTACTGTAGATGTAAGTTAATATAAGTAAGATTTAAAATAATACTGATTGATTCAAACTGTTCGGTGCAGTTATGACCATGATGCCCGTAGATTGACGTAGAGTAATTCATGAACGTAGCCCCTTCACATGAACGTAGGCACAAACATTGACAGGCCTAGGTTCTCTTCTCTTCGTAAACTCTGATGTGCATAACTTACCGGTTGGTATGTTTTAAAATCTCATTGTCGGGAAGATGCCCAAGGCCAAGTATATGAATAATTGACGTTGTGAAGTTATGAAATAGATGACGAGTAAGCATAAAATTAGTTTGTGTGAACAGGTTCTTAGTTCTGTGGGTCGGCGGGCGTACCAGGATATCGTAGCAGTATCACAGAGTGATATAGACGAGGAAGTCTGTATCAGGGTGTCGTTGCTATTGGTGGTACAAATTAGAGTTTACTCGGTATTCTTCCCATGGGGAAGTGCGAGTATAGGAATTGTGTTTTGCTGAGCTATGAGACTGTGAATAATAGTCTTTGACATTCTTTGTTAAAATCAATGTGAGTTTTATGACTTCATTGGTGCTTGGACTTGGTAATCACGAATACTAGTGAATCACGAATCAAACCTTAAGGATTGATTACAGCCAGTTTAGAACTGTCGAATGGCTAAAACACTGAACGAAAAGTCAGTTAACTGAAGATTTGGAATAGCTCTGTGTGTAAAAAAAAAATTTAGACGATTGCCGTAGAGATTAACGACAGCAAATTTCTTGGGGGATATTGAAGTATATAATGATGAAACAGGACAAATGATTAAAAAGAAATGTCGTACATTTATAGAAATTGAAGGTCAGTGGAAAGATTTTAATGATAAAAAAAAAATCCAAGGAATTGAATCAAAAAGATACATCTGCTTCATAAATAAGATTGATTAATTAAGACTAAATTAAAAAGAGAAAAGGGAAGAAAGATAGGGATAATAATAATATCAAGGCATAGAACATTGAATACAATAAAGAAAATCAAAACAATTATCTCACATGTGATCATTGAAAAAAATATAATTGGTATATAATTACAATATAGTATAATCGGGTCGTTAACCGAAAAAAAATAATAATAAAGGAGTAAAATACCTCTAGTGTCACGTACAGTGTTTGGAAGGAAATAAATACTTAGTAATAAATACATACATATATTTTTTATAAGTACCTAGATCCATAAAAAAATTACTACAGGAAGTATTTATACACAAATAAAAAAAAAGGAAGGGATGTAGTGTATGTATATACTTATGATTGCTTTCGAGCGCGTACGTCACAACGTACGGTCAGTCAACGGGCAGTCAGTGTTCAACCGTCAGTCAGGCAGCACGTGGTGGTGCGTAGGCGAGCCAAATACCTACTATTAGTGATACGATGCGTGGACACTACACTAGGTATAAAAGTAAATTATCTGGGTTAAAACTCAATCTACTTATGGTGATACTCGATAAGTCACTGGTTCATTGTGTACTCTCTCAAAGTGGTTCATTCTGTACCATCCCACACTTACTTTTAAGGATAAGTAGCCAAATGCACAAACACGAGTTGCTTAACGAAACTGTCTTAAGTAAAAGCGCAAAAAAACAACTAATTTATCAAGCCAATTGATATTCAGCTACTATTTACACAAGTAAAATGAGACAAAAACTTACGTTATTTTTATACAATTTTCGGGTAGAAAAACATAAAACACAAGCGTGCGCGGCCGCCTACGCCGCGCGCCGCTAGCTTGCTGTCGATTGGGGAGGGAGAAGGGCTCCATTACCTAATGTAGTTTGCACCAAATTGAAACGTCGCATTTCTGAATTATTTGCATGGTTCACTCTATAGGTACTGCTGGTTCATTGTCAACTAACCACTCGACCCTACACTTCGTTTACATTGGCATGCAACTTGAAACCATGTTATACGAGTACTAACTGCACAGATTTTGAAAAGAACGTTGCTTTTAACTTCTATTCAATGAGGGGCAAGTGTCCTATCCTACCACACTGGGGGTACCGCTGTCTTAGGTGGTAGTATTTCGATACTTGACATTGTTGCCTGTTGGCAGTAGGTACAGCAGGCAAGCCAGTACCTACACATTTTGCTGTACCCGGAACAAACAACAGGACAGTTTGGCTGGTATCTAGGTTTTTTTTTACACTAGTCACACAGGAGTCAAATCAAACTGTCAAGTAGAGATGAGATATACCTGCCATTCTCCATACCCGGCCTTTAAGGTATGGGTATCACTAAATACCTGGTACAAATACCAGGTATCAAAATACTTCTAAGTATTTGGGTGTGGTAGGATTTCGATAAGTAAACGTATGCGATAAGTATGGTATGCCTCCAATATAATGTAGGTACGACGTTTCAAGTACCTATACGTAATTATGCATTATGAGATATGAAATCTTTCCTTCCTACTTTACCAGGCTTAGGACTGTCGGCTAAGAGTATGACGATGGTTATTAATGAATTCTAGTTATTTCTATATAAATTACACAACGTAATCAGACAACGTAAACATTCAAACACGTAATAATATTCCCTAACATAAACAAACTAAGGAACTCTTTCACGTCGTGACAAAAAATGTAATTATGCTATTATGTTCCTTATGCACGTAAAAATAAGTACCCATTTTGTCTAACTAAATTAAATCAACCGAATGTTCATAAAGCACGAATGACGTTTTGGGTCCCTTCGTAAGCTGTCGGGTAGCTTCGGGTTGCTTCGGCGTACCGAACTACCGATAAAACTGGGCGCTACCTTGTGGTAGCGGTTCGTATCGTACTATGCGTCTGACGTCATACCTTCAAGGTATTTACCCAGTATTTCGGTCCGTACCCGGTCTATGTACTGGGAAGCACATACTTGGTATATATACCTCTACCAGTATGTACGTCTCATCTCTACTGTCAAGTTTGTGAAATTGTCAATGTCAAGTCAAACACTACTGTTGATTTCATTTGAGGGTTCTTGACTATAAATAGTTGTTTACGACTTAAACTTTGTTTACTGCAGTATTTCGTTGATTAATCTTTATAGGTAAACATGATGAAGACTGAAGAGCCCAAGGATTTAATTCTATTTTCAGAAAGCTTAAAAGATTTGCTGCGGTCTAATACAGAACTAATACAGTCTGTTAAATCTGAGCTTATTGATGTTGAAATTTTAGATGAAATAAAATATATTGTTAATTATGAAAATGCAGGTGTATACTTCGGCAAAACTTTGCGAGACATAAAAATTGTGATAGAAGATGATGAACTGAGGAAACATGAAATATATTTACAGTATAAAGCTCCCAAAAAGTTATTAATAACAACTGTGATATTACCTCACTCTTCGATGCACAATCAGGAATACAGATGTATCAAAGATATTTTAGAAACATTCAGACAAAATGTGAATGAGTTAACTAGGTATTTTTACGAATTAGAAAACATGGATCAGTCCTGTACTATCATGGAGCCAGTTAATGGATCATTCAAAGATGATTACAGAAGAATATTTCTTGGTTAGTTCAATGCCACTATATCTATACAAATACCTAAATAAAATTGCAGTGTCTGTTTGTATTATCAAAATAACAGCGTTTTTACTAAATGCATGTGAAAGTGAATACAATACTTTACACACAATTTTTTAATTTTCTATCTGTCAGTTTGGTCTGATCTCCCAAATAGCTGGACCAATTTCCGTCGAAATTTCAATGGCAGATAGCTGATGTTATAGGGAATAACTTAGGCTACTTTTTATTTTATTTAAAAAAATAATAATGGCTTTCTGTGCAAAAAAAAAATTGTATCCATGAAAATACTTTATAGGGTTCCATACCCAAAAGGTAACCAATGGGACCCTATTATTAAGCAACTACTGTCCGTCCGCCTGCTAGGGGACTGTATTTGATGAACCAAAATAGGTACAGTTGTATTTCTGTTGATGCTAAAACAAATAAATAAATAAAAGGGGCTCCCCTACTAGAACCGTGTTTTGTTTGGCGTTTATTGCTCTATGACAATGGTACAACAGGTAGACACTTTAAATGCTCAGAGTTTTTATTGCAATATTCACTATAAAAATATGTATATATATATTTTGAAGGTTTGGTTGTTACAGTCCAATCTCTTAGCTATTGCTAATGATCTAGCAAAGAACAAATATATTTTTGTCTCTTCCAGATGATAGGACTTGGCTGCATGTAGAGGTGACTCCTGAAGGCTTGGCTACAAATATTCACCTTGTTGGACAGTCAGAGGAATGGCACAACAAGTTACAAGCAGGTCTTCTGAATTGGGATCATGATAAAAATATTGTTGATAATATTATGACAATATTTGGTAATTTGATTTCTGTATCTAATGAAGCACTTAATTTCGGTTCAACTAATCATGTCAATCATTTAATGTTGCTTGCAGATTTAAGTCAATTCCCACAACCTACAGCAAAACAATTGGAGCAACATAAAATGGATGCTAAAGATAACAGCACAGAAAATTATGTTGTGTGTGGAATATGTTTATGTGCTGACCTGCCCGATGCGCCTGGTTTACCACTACCTCTTTGTCAAAATACTTCCTGTGGGGTTTATTACCATAGGTCCTGTCTGTATCAGGTAATTGTGCATTTTGTGATTTTACTGCAGATTCATTCTGTCTTGAGAAAGTAATAGAGTTTACTAATTATACAAGATTTACTCTAAAAATAGGACAATATGCCTTAAGTCACAAGCCAGTGTTATTACACTGGCTTGTGAGCGGCTACTAGTTATTACTAGTAGCCTAACAGACGGGCAACTTATGCTCCATATCCCAGGCAGTCTGTGATATGGAGAATATGCCTATCCTATATGGTCATCTAGATCAACTATTCTCAACCTGCAGCCAAGCTTTTCTGTGTGGCCCTGTAGCCTAGCACATTATTGATGCTATATTTAGACAGTGTATTAATGTCTATTTATCTATACTGTACTGATTCACTCCTTTACGATGTGCTGAGACTATTTCTCGCTTACTATCAAATTAAAAAAGTTGGCCTATGCTATGTCATGAAAATGGACCTTTTGTCATAAAAGAAGTCCCAAAATAAGCCCTCCTACGCACTAGTGGTTGAACCGCCTAAGCGGTTCACTTGAGCGGGCAGCGGTTAGAATAGTTTCGTGGCAGTTAACTGCGTACAATCACTAGCGGTTGCATATTAAACTGGAAAAGCAGCCAACCGCGCGGTCAGCCGCCAATAAACAATGTTGAGAGTGTGCTGAGTAGACAGTTATTGTACAACACACTCATAAGTTTGTTAAAAGCTTAAAAAATTATAATGCACACACACATTTGAAATATACATTGGCAGTGCTGTGGAAAAATTAATATTTTTGCCTGTACACCGAATAGTTTTGTTGACTGCACATTAATTATATCTACAAATAAAAAAACTGTCCAAATGCGAGGCGGACTCGCGTGCAAAGGGTTCTGCACCAATTTAATTTTTTTTAACATGTTATTTTAACACTAAAGATTTCTTATAGGTTTTCCTGTATTTAGGTATAGAACTAATATCTGCATTTTTTCAAAATTTTAGGCTCACTAGTTGCGGTGATAAGGGGGATGGGGGAGAATGGTCACTTTTGGTTTAATTTCTTGAATAACTTCAAAGCTTAACTAACTTAATAACTTTATAAGTAAAACCCTCACAGTAAGCTCTTTCATTTGATGTGTCACACAATACAGTTTGAAAAACTTTTTTTTATTTTACTAGTTGGACCCCCAAAAGTGACACCCTTACTTAAAAAAAATATTTATTTACGTAACGCGTCCGTGTTAGGGTCATAGAAGTCCATATGTATACCAAATTTCAACAGAATCGGTCCTGTAGATCCGGAGGAAACTGGTTGTGACATATGGACAGGCAGACAGATGGACAAAGACACACCCGAGTGATCCTATAAGAGTACCGTTTTTTCGAAATGTACGGAACCCTAAAATTATACATCTAATTGTATCTACATTTTTAAATCTAAGGTAACTGGACTACTTTTAATAAAATGGGAGCTTCCTGTTTTGAAAGCCTTTCCGCATGCGAAATCTGTTGAAGATCTGATCTGAAGTCAAGTTTGCAGTAAATTGATATTGGTTGAACACTTATCGACCTCACACAATTTTATAAATATTATAGTCTTATTCAGAAAAGCAAATTCGACTGTCTCATTGATTGTACCTACGTTCCTACTTACTAGATTTCTCAAATGGAGCTACCACAAGGATCTTATTAAACAAAACGTTGCAAAAGAAAAACCGATCTAGAGCGAGACGGACTCACGCATCGAGGGTTCGGTACCATCATATAAAACGTGCAATGTTTTTAAATTTTCATCTGCGATGCTTTTATTCGTTGAGAATATAACACTGCGGTGTATAATGCAACCTTAGATCAGCGACATTTCTTGTCCGCCAGTGCAACTAATGTAATGTTTGTTAATGATTTCTGAAAAAGTGCGCTTTTTACAGACATTGTTTTATTTTTCCTGTAATTTTTACATAAACTTCTATCACATAGAATAATTCAGATTTTTCTCTATGTACAATTCGGAGATCATCGGGAATCTTCGGAAATGGTCAATATTTCTACATTTTTCGTCAAAAGTCGAAAACCATGCGGTCTAAAAAAAAAAAACAAAGCTGTCTGAGAATATACAAATACCGCTCTTTCACATGTGAGTAGCCAACTTCGAATATTTAGGAACCCCTTTTCGGTCAGTGTTTTTTTTATATGTATTTGGAGGTATGCGGTACAGAGAGTAAAGTCCCGCACACCATTGTAAAGGGAGGATCCTCGACCAGACAGTTGTTGTGTCTGGTTACTGCGGCTACTGCCCGATAGTTAATATTCGGGCTGATGTATGTGTTCAAATCGCACGGTAAACTCTGCTTGCGCGTACAGGATTTTAGTTCGCTGCTAGTTGGGTAGATGGCGTCGCGGTTCTTTTTGCTCCGATGTAGATTTGCTTCGTTGGTTTTTCTTGTGGCGGTATTGATGCCGCTACATCACTCCCCTCCGGAGACCGGAGGTCGATAGTGGATGAGTCATTCATACATCCTGAGATGCTTGCCAGGCCAGTGGAAGGTTGGTTCCAGTGAGTCGGAACCGGAAGTCGCAGAGTTCTCGGTGAGTCGGAACTGTCTGCGGTGCCCCAGTGAGTCGGGGTGATGAGATCCCAGTGAGTCGGGATGATGCTGCTAATCTCCAGTCGCTGGATCTGGCACAGCACTGTGTTATCCTCCAGTGAGTCGGACGTGGTACAGTGCTGCGTTTTTGCACCAGGGCGTCGGATGTGGGGCAGCGTTGCTGTGCGACGATGTAGATTTGCTTCGTTGGTTTTTCTTGTGGCGGTATTGATGCCGCTACATGTATACCTACAATTTTATTTCTTTCTTATTTGCAAAATAGTTGTGCAAACGTCATCTTACACTATTCCAAATTTCAAGTTGATAGCATTAGTTCTTGAGATATCCAGTTGTTACAGAAGGACAGACTTAGTCACACCGTAAGGGTTCTTTTTTACCATTTTGGTACGGTACCCTAAAAATGAAAAGAGGATCGTCGTTCAATTTAAAGTTGATACCTACTTGAGATCCGGTCCGGTCCGGTCCGATCCGATCCGGTCGTTGTGGCGACGCTTGGGGGAGGCCTATGTCCAGCAGTGGACGTCTTTCGGCTGATATGATGATGATGATGACTTACTTGATATTCGTTGTTAATTTGAGATTGCATTAATTTTATATCTGTGGTAGGTATTAGACAAACTTGTAATTCGGTCATGAAAATTGCTTTAAAACCAAATACCTAGGTAATTAGGTAAATGCAAGATACTACCTGACACAGATTCGTGTATTCGATTTAATAATATACATGTAGGTACGTACGCATATGAAATGCTAACGAATGTTTTAACAAACTGTACTTTGCACTAACATCATTCAAGCCATGTATCAAGTTAACTCGCCGAAGTAGTAGTAAGTACTTATTTAAACAAATATTAATGAATGAGTTTAACAGAAAAGTTCTAAACTTTGAAACAGCACCATCTACTGGCACATTGGTACTGTACGAATTTGAATTTGGAGCCCATTATTCCATGGGAGGTTATTAAATACTGGCTGACGCGTGCCCACTTCGTTGGGCGGTATTTTCCGGGTAAATATAATTATAGCCTATGGCACTCACAAATAACGGAGCTTTCTACTGGTAAAAGAATTTTCAAAATCGGTTTAGCAGATCCAGAGATTACCTCAGAAACTCACAAACATACCTCTTTATAAATTTGGTATAGAAGAACATACCATTCTTAATATAATTAAAAAGAAAACACTTCATTTTATAAAATCTTCAATGAGAATCGATACATATCGCGCCATCTATTAAAATGTATTAAAACTAAATTTTGTTTCTTCGCCTATGACACTCACTCACTCAATAACGGGGCTTTCTATTGGTAAAAGAATTTTCAAAATCGGTTTTGTAGATCCAGAGATAACCTTACAAACTCGCAAACTTTACCTCTTTATAAAATTAGTAGTATTATATGCAGTTTTAGGTCAGCGCTCTTTACAGATAGTGGAACTAATTTATTTTTTGTTGATCTGTAGATTTCTGAAAAACTGTGCTATTTAGAGACATCGTTTTATTTTTTCTTCTAATCTTTATATAAACTTGTATCACATAATATATTTTCAGATTTTTCTCCATGCAAACTTCGAGAATGGTCAAAATTTCAACAGTTTTCGACATAAGTCGAAAACCATGCGGCCTAAAAAGAATATTTTTTTTAGAATGTGTGAACTAGGGATGTAACGGATGTGATGATATCGGAACCGGAATCGGAATCGGAGCTTGTGGATTTGATATATCGGAATCGGAACAGGAATCGGAATCGGAGGCGGATGCTTTAGAAGAGAATGTGTGAGAAAGTAGGGTTAATATAATTAATTAAATAAAATAATACATAGGTACATTGCTAATCAGTCCTTTTAAACTCTAGATTCTGTTAACGTGTTCACTCATAAACACAAACAAAAACAAATGACCTGATCCCCAATGCGAAACAATAACAAATGAAAGAGTAAGCGACAGAAAGCACGTTACGAGGGGCTATCCCCGTGCGACAAGTATAAAGAGGTTTTTAGACGCGTTGACCGCGGCCGTTTGCTGCCGCCCGCCGCAAGGCATCGACCTCCGATTACCTCCGATTGAAAAGTTTCGGAACAGGTATCGGAATCGGAGGTTCAAAAACAATCGGAAGTTCCGACTAATCGGAATCGGAATCGGAGCTCCGTAACATCCCTAGTGTGAACAGCGCGCATATGATACCCCACATACCCTAGTAGCACCACTTTGAATTTTTAATAATCCCTTTCAGTCGCTGTTGCAAGAAAAACATATATATTTTTATTTCTTTCTTATTTGCAAAATAGTTGAACAAACGTCATCTAAAACTATTCCTAATTTCAAGTACATAGCATTAGGTAAATACTAACCGAAACTACTGAGCATAAAATTTTTAAAAATAGAGATAATAGATCTTTACTTACAGATTACAGGAAAACCTATAAGACGTCTATAATGTTAAAATAATACGTTAAAAAAAAAATCGTTCGGAACCCTTCGCGCGCGAGTCCGACTAGCACTTGGCCATTTTTTTATTTCGTTTTTTTTTCAGTGGTTAGTGGCGTGTGCTGGTAACCGGCCTCCTGCGTTTGGCGTCGCCAATGGCGGGTGTCCCACATGTCTTCAGCCCATCACGTGTAGTGAAAAAGATAACTAAAATGATTGTATCAAAAATGTAGTTAAGTACCACTGAGTTTCTGGAAAGAATGACAATTATCGCAAAACTAATGTGACAAACTGTCAACCACGCGTCAATTGCTGTGAGTGGCTGAATGAATTTTCAACGGCCAATCGCATCACTTGACTAGAGTTTAATTTGTGAGACATCTCTAAGTTTTTTCCTGAAATCGGGCCAGGGTAAGTCAGATCTGTGATATGATAAAGGATTGAAATATTAATATGTGGCTTTTATTTAGTTCTGATAAACTCCTGATTTTTAACCGACTTCTATAAAAGAAAGAGGTTCTCAATTCGACCGCGTATTTATATAATTATTTTTTGTGTGTTCGAGGATAATTTCGTCGTTTATGAACCGACTTCGATGAAACTTTTTTTATGAAAGGGTATGCTGCCGAGGTGGTCCCATTGCCACCACGTCATGAACTGATGATGGAAACCCTGAGAAATCGAGGGCAACTCTCGAAAATTGTAGGCATGCATCTAGTAAAAACTTGATATTCGTGTGTATATCGGGTGATACTACAAAAGAATGAAGGTTTGGATCAGACCCGATGATGGAGACGACAGAGAGTCAAGGGAACTCCACATCGGTATGTAGGAACTACCAATTGTTTGGGCTTATTTCATTCGTATTGACGAGACCTTTACACGTTATATTTTCATAGCATAACATCACGCCGGTACGCTGTCAATGGGTACGCAAGTACCACTAAAAAGTAAAAATAAACTTTTTTACAAAAAATAGAACCGACTTCCAAAACAAAACACTACAAAGTATAAATAACTTTAATTTCGGAAGTCGGTGTCATAAAACGAAATAACCAAAAACACCGATTTGTTTTGTTTTGGACGTCAGTTATATTTTTTGTAAAAAAGTTTTATCCTTCACTTTAACTACCACCTCTATTTTTTCATAAAGACCTAGCCGGGTGCCGCTTACCTACAACTCGTGAAAAACGCCAAGGTGACAGCGGCATCCAACGCCACAAGGCCAGCGGCACTGCACAAATACAAAATTTTTGTTTTTTCTTTTTCAATATTTTGTGTTTTAACGGGATTCTGCTGGTCTGTAACTTATGCAAGGCAATAAAATGGCGAAAAATGTGATGCAGGTAGGTAGTGCATTTCTATATAAAATAATAGCGTTAATAATGTGGTGTTACCCCACAAATAAGCCCCAGAAAATAATTATGGATTGAGACTTTCGTTCCGGCGGCGATAGCAGTCCCAACCCATTTCGAAGCTGCTCCATTTTTGCCGCACTGATTTTTGCACCCCGCCTCGGATAGTTTTGATTATTAGCCATACCTACCTCAAATATAATTATATTGTTGACTGATACAGGTAAGCTCAAGAACTAAGAGAGGTAGAATGCAAGATAACGTTTTTGCACCCCACTTCTGACATGTTTCATTGCGTCATCCGTTTAAGGGTGACACCCGACAGTGACAAAAATTTCAACGAACGGCCGGGTGTCACCCGGGAGGGGCAGACCGCCCCCCATAGTTACACTACTGGATAGAAGGTAAAATCTCTTTATAAAGTCACCGTGAATACTTACCGTAGTCCAGAATGCTTCGGCGCGGCATACGCTGGCAGAGTGTGCCGCTTGGGAGGAGCCGCGTCGTGCCCTCATTTCTGTTGTAGGCAGTGACCTCTCGCTGCCAGCCGTAGTCCGTGCTATGGTTGACGGCGAGGAGTCCTGGGACGCGGTGGTCTCCTTCTGCGAAACAGTTATCGCGCAGAAGGAGGCTGCGGAAAGGGAGAGGGAGATCTCGACCTCCCTCCCGGCCCGCAGCAGACGCACCGGGCGTCGGAGGAGGGCATACACTGCCCTCTTCCGGCCCCCCTAACTGGGTCCAGGGGCGGCGGACTTGGGGATGTCCGTCGCCCCCCATTCATCTGGACCCGAGGTGGCGGCGCGTGGTGTTCCCGTGCGCCCCTCTCTGACGTCGCGGGGGGAGTCAAACACCTCACTCCCCCCGCTGACCCGAGGTGGCCCGCAGAGGCGGACCGGCACCAGCCGGGGATTACGGAAGTCGTAAGCTCCCGCGATCTCCGGCGTAGGTGAGAGATGGAACACCGGGGTGGTTTTAGTCAGTAAGAGTCTGACAGACCCCTCCGCCCGCCCCAGGGCGGAGGACATCCATGAGGATTTCCACCCGTTAAAAAAAAAAAAAAAAGGTCCAGACTGCTTCAGTCAACTGACTAATCTTTAATGAAGACACCCTATCTCAGGATACTTTTGTTTTCGGGTTCGCTCTTCCGTGGTTATTTCCTATCTGAATCAGATTGCAGTAGTGCTATTCTGTAACATTTTCGTGTCTCGACTGCGGAATCCGAGGTGAGTATCAAATTCGTGTAAACATAAGACCTTTATGTTGTGTAATAAAGTTCACTTTGTGAGTTTTGTCACTCGGGTGAAGCTCGATATCGAAATAGTTATTTACAGAATAGACTAGCTGTAGAGGCTTTCGTCTTTAGCAAGCGCTCGCGACTTCCTATCAGTACCTGCCTAGCCATCTTCTTCGTGGCTTGCTGTGCTGGACCCCCAAATATTATGGATACAGGGCCCTTTTGGGACTAGTCCCAAAAGGGCCCTGTATAATTGATCAATTAATACAGGAGTCTGGATTAGGTATCTGGTAGTTCTATTACCTACTTACAATCTTTAGGTTTCGTTCATGCGATAAAATTTTAGGTCGGCCGGCTGGCGAAGTTAGTGCCACAGAACTATGAGTTTGTATTTAGTAGGTTTTTTACGCCTGGCAGTATGGTGTTCTCACTGTATTAGTGATTATTTGCTTTAGTCATTGGAGTATCTAAGATTAAAATTTGATTTCGGAAGTCGGTGTTTTTGGTAGTTCGTATTTTAACACAGACTTCCGAAATATATTTTTTTCTTTGTAGCTTTTTTATTTGGAAGTCGGTTGTATATTTTTATTTTTCACTTTTTAGTGGTACCCCACATCTAACACCACTGGAAAATCGCAGGAAAGCAAAATATGCAATTTCGTTTAATACTTTGATGACAAAAAACCGAATAAAGTAAAGTAAACGAATTCCAGCTATTTTGATTTAAAAGCCAAACTTCTTAACCGATTTTGATAAAACTATGGGACCAATCGGGAAGTATATCCTTTCAGATTAAACAAGAATTTATCAAATCGGTTCTTATATGACGGAGTTATGAGGTAACAAATATAAAAAAAACAACCGCTGGCTGATACTGCTAAAGTGGCCTTTCTAGACCCGCAGGTTTTTTTTATAACTGATACAGATGAGATAAAATAGGGATGGAGGTGACCGGTACTGATTGCTACTTACAAAGACAATATA
Source organism: Lacanobia wlatinum (assembly GCA_947578705.1). Lineage (NCBI taxonomy): Eukaryota > Metazoa > Arthropoda > Insecta > Lepidoptera > Noctuidae > Lacanobia > Lacanobia wlatinum. Next base: position 14,643,378 of record OX388039.1, read on the forward strand.
ATTAGTGAAACAATATAATTTATGCCTTTACTTTTTAATTAAAAATTACGTAGACATAATATTTTGTGGTTACATAGAATAATTCAGTATAAACAATGTTGAGAAATAATGCTTGCACCAGCAGTTCAAAATTCTGTGCTGATAAAACATTTTCCTTAAAACAATAATTATCAGTAGTTTGCAGTGACAAAACTGTTGAAACTTTGCGGGCCTACTCCTGCAGTCTCATTAAACAAAAAACAAAAGCAGATACTCAGTACACGAAAAGAGTTCTTTTAAAATAAGATCTGATTTCACGTGACAATATAAATACAGTCCACTTGATGGGATCCATAAAAAATAATTCATAACAATTGTTCATCTGCCATGAAAATATGTTTTGGTTGCTTGTTCTAAATTGGTTGATTATGGTACTTAAATTGTCACGACAAAGCAATCAGTAGACTATTTAATGAGTTATTTCATCACAACGGCACAGTGTCAAAAGTACGAGGAGTGAGGCTGGTGCTAGATCCAGGTGCTTCACCACTTTGAGGGCCAGTGTCTCGGCCCACATTCTGAAAACAAAAATAACATTATGTGCAATGTTAACTCTCGACGTGTCTGGTAGCTTCTGCCAAACCCGTCCTGTTAATTAAACCATTGTATTTAATGAAAATACAATGTTTCTACCCCACTACTCTCAGTAGCTGAGCATTATCATCCAATCAAAACCTTGGCCACTCTTCAGTCCGGGGTCAGCTAGGATGATGAAAAAACTAAAAAAGAAACCCTGAATGCTGGTTTTAAATTTAGATATCAAACAGGCAGACGCCTACACCCATAGATGGGAGTGACATGGACCGATTCTTTTATTAATATTTATGGTCTTTGTCTTGTGCCTTTTTCCTGAAGTTTAGTAGAGATATCTTTTGTTTTCACCTAAGTGTAAAAAGGTCTGCTTTATTGCTAGCTTCTGCCAGCGGCTTCACCCGCGTGGTCCCTAGGTCCTTTCTCAGGCTCTAGACTATCTGTGTACCAAATTTAATTTGTCAGTTCAGTAGTTTTGGCGTGAAAGCGCGACAGACAGACAGACAGACAGTTACTTTCGAATTTATAATATTAGTAAGGATGGTGGATTTTTAATTTTTTTCATTTGCATCCCTAGTACCTATAGCTATAAGTATGTTTAGATCAATAACCAAAACTAGTACGAGAAATAGTCATTTTAAATTCAGGTCTTATGAATGCCTGGTAAGGCATACTGCGTAACATTTTGCCACCAGACATGCCAATGGTTAACTATAATGACCATAAAATCTTGTATGTGGTTAGATTCTCACCTTGACATGAATTTGATTTTTGAGCATTGCAGCACGCAGAATAAGCATAGAAGTTCTTCGCTGGTATTCTTTTCCCATGGCCAGACTTCGTTCAAAAGTAGTGCTCCTCTGATCCACATCTTTAGCATACAGTATTTTGTTGTGAGAATCAATTCGTGCCTGGATTTGACCATCTAGTATTAACAGCATTAATTCATCTTCCAGGGCAGTTACAGTGCGATTAAAAGCAGCAGCCATCAGGCGCATGTCAGCTGACAGATAAGGACTAAAGTACTGAATCAAAGCTCTGTTCCTTATTTGCATGTAAAGTGAGTTTAGATGTGGAGCTAAATACATGTCTAACAGTAGATTATCTCTTATTTCATCCAATAGCCTCAAGCAGGAAGCATATTTAGATTCATAGAATTTAAAAATTATGTCACGTAACTGCGGTTCTAATTCTAAAAATAATTTAAAAGAACTGCTAACTATGACTTGCTTTTGTAATTCAGAACGATCAAATGTGGCAAGTGCACAAAGCCCACCATATATGGCAACATTATTGCTGCTAAGAAGCTCTGGGTAGTCACAATGATCAATGCTGGCTGCTAAGAAGTGTTTGGCAGCAGACTTATACTTCTTTGTGGCCAACTCAGCTAGACCAGCAGCACATTTTAATCGCGTCAGTATTGACTGGTTGGAGTCTTTGCCAGGGACTTCATTGAAGTCTGGGGTGCCTTCTGCTTTAGACACATAATTAAGAACATGTGCCCAGTTCTGCAAATACACTGACACTTTCACAACATTCAGACACATCATTATAATATGCTTGCCACTTGTACAGTAATCTCTGGCTCTTGAGTAACACTTCAATGCACTTGTTAGGTCACCACAATCAAGATAATGATCTCCGAGGTCATCATGACCTCTTCGGATACTCTCCTTTATTGAGTTTGTTTTGTAATTTTTAAGGTCTGTATCTAACTTTTCCAACTTTATAGCAGCCTTCTTGGTTTTTGATTCGATCCATATAGTGTCCAGGACTGGGATATCTTGTGAGCCCATTTGCACTGCAACATCTGGCAAGCCAGCCGACGCTACTGCTTCAGCAAGCTTTTTGTGAAGTGTTTGGTAAAGACTTACATTATACGTTGTCATGACGTAAGAAATAGCCATTTTAAGAGCTTCCAATCGAAGGGAAGGACAATGGTCGGCTACAAACATCAGTCTGTACAGTTTAGCGAAACCAGTATAAGAAGTGGCGTACGTTTCCAGATCTAGAGTAGGATTTTCTACCACATAACATTCTGTTTCATTATTCTCATTATCTTCAGGTGGAACGTCCACCTGCATAGGTTCAGCTGTGTTCTGAAAATAAAGACAATGTCATGATATTTGTAAGCCGCTTTTGTCGAACGATACAAACAGAATAGGTAATTGGTTTGTTAAGGTTCTTAATTGAGAGAATACATACCATTTCGAACATTTTCTATTGTGTACTTGACTTGTAAAAGAAAATACGCGAATTCCACTGTCAACGCAGAAAACCAACCTAAAACAAAGTGTTTCTTTACCTATTTGTTGTTTCAAATTATTTGGATACTATAAAAGACATTATCCGAATTTAACACTCACTCAGTATATGTACACAAGATGATGATTGTATCAGTAATAATTATTATCAAAATACCTTTATCATTACGTTTCTTCTTGGCAGCGGCATTTTTCTTTTGACGAGGTATATTTTAGTGTTGCCATTATTTACTTCCATAAAATATAAATAAAGTGGCTTTCCATGAATTAAACTCTATATTGTTTATGTTAATAACAAACGTATAAAATCGACTAAACTGACATAAAGTCATCAAGACTGCTGCAAATCAGCCTTTAATGTTCAGTGAGATATAATTCAGAACGCGAGCCTAGTCCACATTTGTCACATCTATTATTGATCTTTTATGCTAGAAATAAATGGCATAAAGGCCAGTGCCTGCCAGGGTTGTGGAATTATTTGAAAGTGTTACCGCAGCAGTGTTGGAGGAACAGGGGTGGGTTTTAGTCAGTAAGAATCCGACACTCCCTTTCGCTCTGCCCAGAGCGGGAGGATTAAATTGATGATTTCCCATAGAAAAAAAAAAACCGGACAAATGACTCGCGCTCTGACCTTCCGTACAAACTTAGTTCGTTTATTAAGGGAATCTAGTTTCAATTTAGTATACTTTACTTACTGAAGTAGGTATATTAACTATGAAAGCACTCTCAATACTCTGACAATAAGATAAGTAGGTACGATTGAAAGAGAAACTTAACTTTTCAGTTGAAAACAGTGTTTTCCCATTCATAAATGTACGTCCCGGTCAATTTTTATGTGATAAAACCACAAATTTAAAATTTTCAGACTTTTCCTTTACTGGTGCTGTAAGCAGGGTCCGATCTAAGAGGGGACAAGCCGGGTAATTGCCCAGAGCGGCAGAAATGAGGGGCGGCACTTTGCCGCCCCTCATCTCTTTTCATTTTTTTTTCAACTCATCTAAACTTTCTCCAAGGAACATGAATCGAAATATCAAAAAAAAATCGGACCTCCCATGCAAATTTAATAGTCAGCTGATCGATTTTGTATGGGAGGTCCGAATTTTCTTTTCGACCCATGTTCCTTGGAGAATGTTGTTCAATTTCACGGGTATTATCACTCTGAGAAAGTACGATGACTAAAAAATCACCTGTATACAAACATATTCTCATGATTTTTTGTAAACTTGTTCAGAAGTCGTAGTAGACTAACGTAAGTATGTGAATATTATACAATTAAAACTATATCACATATATATCATCTCATCTTTGGATTAGCAAGCTCATGACTTATTATAGTGTAAAGGGCGGCGAATATTATTTATGCCCGGAGTAAATAGCTAAATCGGGCCCTAGCTGTAAGACCTTGCTAATGCCGGTCAAACGGTCCCTATAAACGGTTTTGATTTACCTACTTGCGAATATCAAATAATGTCGCAATAATTGTATTTTTTATTGCGTTGACTTAGCAGCTTCCTTTTTTCAGAACTCCAAGGGACCATACCATAACCCTACGTCATTATCATTATCATCATCGGCCTATCCACAACATAGTCTGTCTGTCTACTGCTGGACATAGGCCTCCTAGTGCACGCCATTTGGCTCGATCTCCGGCAACTCTTATTCAGCTGCTCCAGCCACCCTGCTAAGATCGCCGCTCCCCCTAGCCTGAGGGCGTCCTACCTTAAGTTTGGCGATTCGCGGTCTCCACTCAAGAACTTGTCTACCCCAACGGTCATCGGTTCTCCGGCTAATATGGCCGGCTCATTGCCACTTCAGCTTGCTTATTCTGTGAGCTATGTCGACAACTTTGTTTCTCTGTCGGATCACTTCGTTGCGAATTCGATCTCTATATTTCTAGCATAGCACGTTGCATAGCTCGCTGAGCGACTTTCAGTAATAACCCTACGTAATTGATATAAATTTCAACATGATACCTCTACGCGTTGTCGAGAAAAAGGGCCGTACTCGTGACAGACCGAGAGACAGACAACGGAGTGATCTTATAAAGGTTCAGTTTTTTCCTTTTGAAGTACGGAACCCTAAAAAGGCTCGAACGGGTGTGTGTGACATTTAACTTGTGTTCTACATACAGATGTTTACCGGTGGTATTGTAGCTCCCTAGCACCCCCAAACTAGGACTAAATAAACACAAATCCTATTGTTGGCTGGGTAAGGAAACTGTACTCTGTGGGCAGGATTCAGACTCAGAAAGTAATGAATTATCACATATAGATTAATCCTGTGCATGCGGTGCATTGGGAGGCTTATTTAACATACATGTCTTTCCCAAACTATCACATAACCTGCTACAAGCATAGGTCTGTCTGTCTATGTCGCAGATATTTAAGGCTTGTATTCATGCCAATGACCTTGTGTATATAAATGGAGCTAACTACCCCTCTACGCGCCACTCCACTCATTTTTATTTTTTTTGTAATAAAAATAATACATGTTTTTCCTCCTCCTTGCGTCGTATTCCTCAGTGCTGGGGGTCGTGACCTCCCTTCTGTATCACTTTCACACGTATGATGTTTCTCCACCTATTTCTGCCCCTGGCGGTGTGGAGGGCGTTGTGAACGGTAGTGTCAAGGGCGGTGCGAATGTGGTCAGACTAACGTATTGGACTGCGTCCACGAGGTCTTTTTCCATCTACTTTGGCGGTTACGATGAGCTTCACGAGGTTATCACCTTCTTTCCTTGCAATATGACCGAAGTATTCTTGGACTCTGCGTAGACACTCAGATGATAGCCGCGAGGAGATTTTCAGTTCTCGCAATATGGATACGTTAGTCTGAACCGCCCTCCAAGGAATACGGAGCATCTTTCTCCAGCACCACATCTCAAACGCGTTAATGCGTTTGCGGTCTGCAGCTCTCAGTGTTCAAGTCTCAGCGCCATACGAAAAGATCGAACTAGAGTCCGTACCAGTTTAGTTTTTACGGAAATGTTATTTCATTTCATTTCATTTATTTATTGCTTCAAATATGGTAGGTCAATGTTACGATCTTTCCAAATTTTTAAATTTTTCCAAGCTGAGACATGGCGCTCTTAGCCATGCCAATTCTCCTGCGCACTTCCTTCTCGCCCATCGTTACTGATGTTGGAACTCAGGCATATAAAGTTGTCCACTGATTCTATTCCTAATGCGCCAGTGAGTTCCAACTTCCCAGATCGATCTACCACCATGATCTTGGTCTTGGATCTGTTCACGGAGAGTCCCATCTCCTCGCTAATCCGCTCCATTCTGTCTAGAGGTGCAGCCATTTCCGACTCATTTGCTGCAAGAAGAGTAGATCATCAGCGTCGCGCAGGTTGGTGATTTTCACGCCACCAAGTGTATTGCCTCCCCCCCAATTCTCACAAGTACGTCTCATTATGTAGTCTCCATAGGCGTTGAACAGAATGGATGATAAAATGCATCCCTGGCGTACTACTTGGTTGAATTTGAAGGGTTTTGATGCTGTTTTATCGACTCTTACGACTCCCGTGTTTGAGCCATACAGGGTGCGAAGTAAGGCGATGAGATGATTCGCTACTCCAAGTTCTTGCAGGACTCTCCATAAGCAACTCCACTTGACACAGTCGAAAGCTTTGCTGTAGTCAATAAAACACAATATCACTGGCGAATCGAACTCGTATAGTTCTCAACGAGCTGCCTGACTTTAAGGATCTGCTCTCGCGTACCCCTGCCCTTCACGAAACCTGCTTGCTCCTGCGGAATTTGCCAATCCAGGTAGTGGCGGATGTGATTGTTGAGAATATGGAGCAAGATTTTGCTGGCATGTGAGATGAGGTTCGATAATTGTCGCAGCTTTTTGTTGATCCTTTTTTGTGCAGTGAAAGAATTACGGACTCCGACCAATTCAGCGGCCAATCACCGTTTTGTCAGTCGTGTGGGCAGATCTTGAAAATTGTCTCTACACCCACGTCCCCCATGACTTTAAGCACCTCTGCTTTAATTTGGTCGCTTCCTGGCGCCTTCTTCGTCTTGAGAGACTGTTGAGCAACAGATACTTCGGAGCGAAGAATCATGGGTTCCAGTTCTAGACCGCTCCAGTTCGGGATATCTCCGGGTGTTGAAAGGGGTCTGGGTACAACTGCTCACAGTAGGCACGCCATATCTCAGCAATGTGGTCGACTTCCTCTATGACCTATGATTTAGCTTCGAATTGCTTGGAATGGACTCTAACTTTCTTAAAAAGGTCTGCAGTTTGTAGCTTGATCGAGTGACTGCAAATGCCCTTAATGAAGTTGTTCCTGTCGCGACGACAACTGGCTTGGATAGCTCGGCTAAGCTCGGAGAACCCATTTAAAATTGCTCGATCTTGCAGACCCTTAGTCTTTAGATCCTTCCTGCGCTGAATAAGCTCCCACGAATAATCGGAACTCCAACATTTTTTCTTCTGCTCTGACACTACAGAACTCAATCAGTTTTTCACCCCGTTCATTCCTAATGCCAAGTAATACATGTTTTTTTTAAATTTACCAAAACCAAATCATTTTCTTTTGTATTGCAAAATAGTAAATATTTTTCCCAAAGAAATTCCCAAGAAGCTGAAAATTTACATGAAGAAGAAGACAGAAGTTTTGGCATTTATTGTGGAATACACACACGTGTAATCACCTCCACCATAATAATGAAATTGTGAAAAGTTCCCATCGATCCCATGTGTGCAAAAAAAATAGATAATCAAGGTCAAAGTTCGCAAAAATGGGATTTTTGGATTTTTTTTTGCGATACGGTTAGTTTTATGATAAAAATAGCTAGAAAAATGTAGATCATGCAATTATCTACAAAAATTGTTCTAACACTTTTTTCCCTAAGATTCTAAGTTGTATTCCGAAGGAACTAAATTTTAGCATCCTTTCCTGTCCAGTTGTCGCTTAAATTGACATAAAATATGCATATAGACGAAAGATAAAAGAAAACAAGCGTTTTGAGTCAAGAAATTAAAATTTTTTAATCCAAAAACCCAGTTTTTGCGAACTGTAACCTTGAAAATTTTTTTTTGCACACGTGGGATCGATGGGGACTTTTCACAATTTCATTATAATGGTATCCCTAACGTTCATATAAATTTTCAGCTTCTTGGGAATTTATGCAAGGGTACCTCTATTTTGGGCTAATTTGACTGGACTATATGCGTTACTCGTTACCCAGAACGGTAGTGACAAATGTCACTCGGTTTCGGGCGGTATCCCGCCGGGTATTTTGTTTGGAGTTCCACGGCTTAGGTTTGAACAGTAGGATTACCGCATACCCACTCGGCTTTCGCTACCGCTCTAGGTAACGAAGATCGCGTAGATCTGAACAGGCCTTAAAGATATGTCCTCCATCCTTTATGACCGATTGTGATAGCCTGAGCGTATCTAGTGAACATTATGATTACTTATTTAGGAACTACGCAATAGTATCACAATACAATTAAAATCCAGCCAAGTGCGAGTCGGACTCTCAGACGAAGGGTTCCGTACCATAAACAGAAAAAAACATCTCTTGTATGGCCCCTTATTTTATTTTATTTTTATTATTTGTTGTTGTAGCGGCAATAGAAATTATAATACATACTTTGTGAAAATTTCAACTGACTACTTTACGGTTTTTGAGATACAGCCTGCTGACAGACAGACGGACGGACGGACAGCGGAGGCTTAGTAATTAGTAGATTAGGGTTCCGTTGCTTATGCTTCGGGTTTGAACCCGAAAAAAGTAACTTGTAGGTATGTAACATGATTTTATTATCCTTTGTTTTATGCGTTTCTATTGTAACTTCGTCTATATTTGGGTCCCGACTCCAAAGACTGGTAACAAGCTTTTGTTTTAATTCGCCAATGGATTCAGTCAGTTCTATCGCATACGTTGACGCAAAGGCACATACACGAAACGCGTTATACCAGTCAAGCAGCTTCGGCCTTTACCATTACGACTAGTTACGAGGCCCCGGGTGGTAGTAGGCCTGAGCGAGGCCCCGTGCGGCAAACCTTATAGCTAGGCCCTAGTTCTTTTTGCAATTTAAGTAAACGAATCGAAAATAATTATTTATGATTAGGTTGCGTGATTTCTCAAGAATAACATTTTTACTAAAATTACAATGTGCTACGAAATATTCAAGTGAACAAAATTGCAAAGCTGAAAAGAGATCTTATGTTACCTATCGAATTTCTCAAATTCGATGACACTTTTTTCTTAGTCATATCAAGTCTAATCCTATTATTTAAAATTCTTTCGTTACTGACTGATTGAGTGACTGACAGAGAACGTACAGCCAAAACTACTGGTCGTAGAAAGCTGAAATTTGGCTTGTACGTTCCTTGAGGAGAGTAGGGGAGCACTAAGAGAGGAATTCCCAAAATTCCCACAGGAACGGGAAAACACGGGAAATGCGCGTCAGAAGTCGCGGCCAAAAGCTAGTTTACTATAAGGTTCATTTTCTTGCTAAAAATATGAAACAGTTAAAATGTAATTTTTAACTCGGGTTGCGCGAGGCCCCTGCAAGAGCGAGGCCCCAGGCGGTTGCCCTGCTCGCCGCCCCCTAAGTCCGCCACTGTATATTATGAAATGATTGGGTTTTGGAATCGAGCCTATAGAAGTAACAGGCCCCGGGCCTGGTTCTGATCTGACGGCGAGCCACCCAATGCTCGCCGTCCGATCAGAACCAGGCCCGGGTCGACGGCGCGCTGTGTTCCACGCGCGCCTCAAAGAGCTGTCAGCATAGAAGACGGGGCCCGCTAGGGCCAGTGCCTGCCGGTGTTGCGGAATCTGTTTGAAAGAGTCACCGCGGCCCTGGAACACAAAGGGCATTAGGAAGAACACGGATGGGTTTTAGTCAGTAAGAGTCTGACACTTCCTTCTGCTTCACCCAGAGCGGGAGGAGTCATTTGATGATTTCCCATCCTTAAAAAAAAAGCCTATTGAAGTAATTTTCAAAGGTTATTTTTTAGTTCCCTTCCATAACTATTAATAGCTAGCTAACCTTCTTTTGTTCAGTAGGCAGAATGGAACTGCGCATGCGTTAAACTGTAAAATGTCGATTTTGACTTGGACTTGTAGAACAGTCAACAAACCACCAGCACAGTCACTTCGGTTCCAAAATAAACAAATTATGTACGAGTATATTAATGGCATATTTGCAAAAATTACAAATATGTTTACTAAAATGTTCTTTAAATTCATGTTTCGTTATTTGTACACAAAAAGGACACTACGAAAACTGATAAAAGGTAAGTGCTTCAAGCTTCATCTAGGTAGGTGCTGATGCTGTTAAGGGATGTCCTACAAATATCCTGCAGTGTGAAGGAATTTGTAGATTTTGCATCGGTGCATACTTACTTATCTATTGAAACAATATATCTTCAGTGTAAGCCAGATAATTTGCATTATAAAGGGCCTTATGTAATAAGTATCTAGCCATTTACGTGGGTAGGTACTAAATGCAGTCTGGTCAATGCTCACCTAAGTCGCAAGAATATTACAGTCGTAGATTTGAGTGTTAGCAGCTAAATGTGGTCTTGCTCGTTGGTACTCTTTGGGGTCTGAAACAGGTAGTTTCAGCTAGTACTTCAAACTATCAGTACCTATATTACATAACTTACATCTCACCCTTTTTTTCCAATGATCTTTCGAAAAAATCACCTACATTTTAAAAGAAGCGGGCGAGGGTGTTATGGAGCCAAGAGTGCAATGACAAAATGCTCACGGGTATCAAACGATGTTTTTCAATGTGCAAATAAAATATTAATTCAATTTTAAAAAGTCATTTCAAAGGACTTGCGATTTTTTTATAGATATTCTATGAATTAAATTATATAACCTTTTATATTGTCTATAGTAAGGTATCTGCAGCCATATCGCACTAGTGCAGAAATAAAAAGTTATAAAATGAGGCAGAAATACACTGCATTGTGAACAAGTTTTCAAGAAAGTGTGAATATGATGAAGAAACAGGGGCGAATCCAGGATTGTCGCTTGGGGGAGCTTGAGCCCGCTAAGGGTGGGTTTTAGAAAAGTAAACACTAAAAAAGTACCTACATAACCCCTTAGCTTCCCCTTCCTGGATTCGCCAATGTGTGGAAGTAGAAAAAGCGGAAGTACCTACCTAGGAACCTAAGTAAGTAGAGCTGAAGTTTGAACTTAAGGCGGAGATACATGAGAGTAGCTGATTTTAAAATGAGAATCACGTCTAAACGGCTAGTCGCAATTTTTTGGAAAAAATATGTTACACTAGCTGACTCGCGCAACTTCGTCTACGTCACATTTTTCATTAATTTTCCGCTCCTACTGGCCGTAGCGTGATGTTATATAACCTATAGCCTTCCTCGATAAATGGGTTATCTAACACTAAAATAATTTTTCAAATCGGACCAGTAGTCTTGAGATTAACGCGTTATACATATATCATCACGCTAAGACCAATAGGAGCGGACCAGTCATGAAAATTGTGACGCAGACGAAGTTGCGCGGGTCAGATAGTATTAGTATAAGATTAGACTATTTTCTTTATAATTTGGTATATGAAAGTTTTGAGTTTTATTCGTTTAACATAGCGTTATTAATTTGTAAAGTTATGTCTAACACGGACATAAAAACGACAATCGGACCAAAACCGCCGGGCGTATTTTAAAATAATGGAACAATGGAACCTACACTATCTTAAAGATAATTTAATTATCTACATTTTCATATACGGCTAATTTTTGTTAAGTCTTAGAATTACTGAACTACTGAATTTGTGTAGCGCGGGTGTTAAACAAGTGCGCGTTTTGTTCCCTCAAGGTCGCTGGCGAATGTCGTCGCCTTATTAGAAACGCGCTAATCCTGATCGCAATGCTCATATTATATTATATTAGTTCTTAGTTACAGAGGTAATTGCATCATCTTTTTTATTAGATATTTTTAGAGGCAGATAACTAATGATTTCGTGTTTTGAGATAAGGGCCAGGTTTACACGTAGGTACTTAGGATAAGAATCATTTAACTGCTAATTTACTAAATATCTGATTGTGATAATCGGTTTCTATCAGCTGATTTATTAACCCACAATTGTTTCCAGGACTCGTTTAAAATAAAATAATTTTAAATGAACTTAATTTGTTATTGTTTTGAGTGGGACGAAACACTCTTTGGTTATCTTTGTCATTTAATTATGTGGGAATTACAAACAACAAAGTTTGCCAGACTGTCGGAGAAAATTATATTTAGACTGCTTCGTACAACAAATGCGCGCGCGCAGTCGCAGTGTCGTACAAAACATCGTAGTCTGCTTACTTAACGATGGTGTTAATATTATTTTGTTGAGGTTAGTAGTTGTTTACATACTGAACAGTATATTTTTATGGATATATTAATGTAGAAATCAAAGCTATTTTCGAAAATAAGTCGTTAGAGCGGCAAAATCAAAGTAGATTTGTTCGATAGTTCTAATCAGATTGATTGTTAGGCAGTGACTGAACAATCAAGGTTATTATTCATTGATAAGTGATACGAGTGAATTCGCATAAATTTTAGGTGGATGAGTGCAGTAGACAGTTGGTGCTTGACGCTGATGATGAAGGGAGCCCTGCTGTTGACGGTCGTGTATTTGTTGCGCTGCGAAGGTGCGGTGGTGGTGCGTTCGGACGAGCACCCCGTGGTCAACGACCGCCCCATCATTGGAGTGCTGTCGCAGGAACAGTCCTTCTACCTGCACACCAAGTACCCCGAGGAGAACTATACCAGCTATATCGCGGCCTCCTACGTCAAAGATGTGGAGGCGTCCGGGGCTCGGGTCGTGCCTATTCTGTAAGTAATAAAAAAGTAGATATTATATTTATGAAGATATCCATAGTTACGGTAAACCTGTATACGGTAAAGCTTCATTGATTTAAACATAGTTTAAATTATTATAATCTTGAATTATTCCGTTTACATAAATATGTAAATAATGTTACAGAATCGGAAAAGACCGCAGCTACTATGAGGAACTTCTGAGAAAATTGAACGGGTATGTACCTCCTTTCATTTTTACAGACGAAATGAATTTATCGGAGAGTAAATGAATTTATGGAAACATAATTATCAAAATCAAAATCAAAAGTCGTCTATTCAAATTAGGCTGAGAGCCAGCACTTTTTGAACGTCAAGTTTTACAAAAGACAGTCCCTCAAAACGTCCGCCCGTCACCACTTCCTAGTGTTTTAGCTGTGGAGTAGAAGTGGCCAACAAACTCCCCAGCAACACATCTGTCTGTTACGTTTTAAGAACTTGAATCTTATAAACTTCAAACAACAACTGCCTCAATGGAATTGCAATGTTTTTCAATCAGGCTCTGTCCGGAATGAAGAGTGAAGAATAAGGTTTGGCCCCAACTAGATTCGTAATAGGTATCTACTCCTATTTTGCTCAAAACGACTTACTTCGACGCGATTTTATCAGACTCACGTCACTAGATCAATCCGGTTCCGAGTGATTTTTATCGGATCTGGTATGTAGATAGCCATACTCTACCGGATTCGACAAATCGGTTTGCAACCTCTAGACATTAGGTTCGCCATGTGTGAGAAATCGATTAACAAAGTTCTGAAGTAAGTAAAAATGTGTATGTGCCGTGTCTATGCTCACCTTTTCCAGGTGAAGCGATATTAAAAATTTGCTTCGTCATAAAATCCACAGCATTGTCCGTTGTGAAAACACTGACCTGGAGGGCTCGATGTCCACAAACGCCCTCTGCATGGGAACTGTGTGAATAGTAGTATTAATGTTGCTTCCAGTACTCAAATAATTAATCTAATAAATTTTCTTGTGGTCTATTCCAGAGTATTGATCCCGGGAGGAGCTACCTACTTCAACCAGTCAAACGGCTACGCCGACGCCGGCCAGCACATCTACGAGATAGCTCAGCAGATGAACGACGCCGGCGACTACTTCCCTATCTTCGGCACCTGCCTTGGCTTCGAGTTGCTGATCATCTTGGCTTCAGGCCGCGGGTACCCAGAGAACAGGATCCGTTGCTATTCCTACTCTAATATTCCTCTTGATTTTACTGAAGGTGAGATTGGAATAGATTTATTTTTTTACCTTCTTCTAATCCTTACTAATATTATAAATGCGAAAGTAACTCTGTCTGTCTGTCTGACGCGCTTTCACGCCAAAACTAAATGAAATTTGGTACAGAGATAGTCTAGAGCCTGAGAAAGGACATAGGCTTTTTATCCCGGGAGTACCTATGTTCCCTAGGGACTACGCGGGCGAAGTCGCTGGCAGAAACTAGTAACACAAATAACTCAACAAAAGAATATTTCATTAGTACTGCTAAAATAGAGTTGCGAAACATAGTTTTGACCTGTGGTTTTGACGGACATCCTACTAACCACCCATGGCCACACCGACATCATGTCATATGGACTGCGGACATAGCCCGCCCATAAAAATAGGCGGTGCTATCATCGCAGCCGCTTCTTGACTCCTTTACAAATTCTCTCGTCCTGTCCTTCGTTGCCTTTCCCCCCTTTCTGGGGGCATATCTGCGTACGACCCCCACTCATGGGCCGCACCACGACAGCACAGCTTCGCTGCAGTTTTGACGGACAGATAGACAGTAGTAGATAGATATTATGGCGACGACATACGCCAGCGACCTTGAGGGAACAAAATGCGCACTCATTTAGTACCCACGCGACCCAAAATTCAGTAATTTTTTGTACTTACCTTATTATTCTAAGACTTAACAAAAATTAACCGTATATCAAAATATAGATAGTTAAATTATCTTTGAGATAATGTAAGTTCCATTAAAATACGCCCGGCGGTTTTGGTCCGATTGTCGTTTTTATGTCTGTGTTAGACATAACTTTACAAATTAATTACACTATTTTGAACGAATAAAGCTCAAAATTTTCATATATCAAGTTATTAAGAAAATAGTCTCATGTAACATATATTTTTTCCAAAAAAATACGACTAGCCGTTTAGACGTGATTCTCATTTTAAAAACAGGTACTCTCAGGTATTTCTGCCTTAGCTACTACTGTCTATCTGTCCGTCCGTATGTTATACAGTATGTTAAAAGACTAGACTATACAAAGTAGTGCTTTTCACAATGTTGGCTGCGAAAAAATATACCCCAAAGACTTGTGGCTTTGCCTCGTTATATGGCAATGCATGGACTCTACCATTAAAACAAGTCGGATTTAATAGATTTTTGTATGGAATTACTTTCAGATGCCCATTCTAGCAAGATGTTCAAAGAGGCACCAGAAGACGTATTAGACCTGCTGGAAAATGAAAATGTCACAGTGAATGCCCACCAGTTCTGTATTGTAGACGAGGTATGTTACGTTCTTTCTGTAGTTGATGGTTCATTGCTGGGCTCTGGGCATGCAGCTGCTACACTTACTATTCTGAGGCAGAGGGAAGCGGTGACTAATGAACACAACCCCATTAAGTAGCCGCTAATATGACGAATGATGTTCTATTTGGACATTGACTGTCACATAAGTAGATAATAATGAGAGACAGAGATGCGGTACACAAAGGCGATTTTTTCTAAATGAAAACTCCATATAAAGTCTCTGTTCACTGGGTTGTCTTCCGATTTCGGCAAATAACCCAACGTGACAAGGCGACTACGTTGAAGCGTTGCTTACGCAGTAGCGACTGCCGTTTTCGCTTGCAATCGTCCTTGTTGTTCGATACCGAACTTGATCGCTGTCTTCGAAGAAGTGGACGATTTGGGCTGTCCGCAGTAATAATATACTAGGTACTATTACTCGGCTTGAGCTATAGGTACATTTAGGGGAAGTGATGCAGCATATTAAGAACTGCAACAAAAGTGATTCACTTTTGTTTAACTTACCGGGACAATGTTCAATTAGTAGCTCAGTTCAAATTGTACTTATACTCTCACATCGGTCACAGTACTTAGATAATGTTTCATAGAAAGTATTATTGTGACTAGAAAGCCGTACCTAACTAGACGTAATTAGAGCCCTTGGAGTGATAGAAAAGTAAATAAATAAAAAATAAAAATATTTATTTGACACTTACAAATACGTGTTACAAGACAGTCATGCACTCGAATGTATTGTCACGAATCTGATCCTAACCCCCAAACTAGGCCTGGACCTGTATTTTGCGGATCAGCGTTCAGCCATGGGTTCTATTTCCACTCAAAAAATATTTAACGGGAGTGTCACTACAAAGTTGACAGCCAAGGTTATTGCCAGTAGGTACAGAAGAAGGTAAAACACACATTAAGTAGGAATTAAATTACAAGAAGAAAGATATAATGCTAAAAACTATTTGTGTTTGTATGTGAGTGTGTGTGAGAGATGTTGACTATATGTGTGTAAGTGTGCATGCGGTGTGAGTGTGTTGTGTGTGTGTGTATATGGGAGTGAGTGAGTGTCTAGTTTGTCTAGTTTGATTCGCACCTTTGAAAAGTAAGGATTCGTAGAGAGAGAATTTTAATAATTTTAACACAATCTTGCTTTTCCAGAACCTGATATCTCACAATTTAACGCACGACTGGCGAGTGACTTCTTATTCTAATGACGACAATGGAGTCAAGTTCATAGCGACCGTCGAACATACCAGGTATTACCAAAAATACTAACCTAGCTGACTTAAACTTTAGAGTTCCACCGCATAAGCATCTCCCAAGACAGCTACGAAGTAGACCTAAAAAAGGATAAAACTATCCACTAGGTTTTGGCATCGTAAGACATGCTATTTCGGTGATTCTTGGCGGAGACTGTCTAGCAGTGGACATCTCTTGTAATTTTGAAAGCATCATAAAATCATTTTTAGGCTTCCGTACCCAAAGGGTAACCAACGGAACCCTAATACTTAGCCTCCGCTGTCCGTCCGTCTGTCAGTCAGAGGGCTGTATCTCTAAAACCGTAATAGGTACATTCAAATTTTCACAGATTGTGTATTTCTACTGCCGCTATAATGCCAAATAATAAAATACAAAATAAAGTACAAATAATAAAAATTAAGGTTTATGTTACGGAACCCTTCGAGTGCGAGTCCGAATCACACTTGGCCGGTTTTTTATGATGCTTGCAAAATAAAATTATCTGCTGCTGTTAAATTAACGCATGGACTGTGTGAAAGACGATATGTCTGAAAAGGGGGCGACTGTGTGATGGCGACTAATATCTTCTCCAAATTTCTTCAAGATCCGTTCAGTCGTTCTGACATCCAAACTTTCGCATTTATAATATTATACTTATAGATATTAGTTAGGTACTCTTAGGATGGGGAGATGTGCCGAGATATGGGAAGATGATGACAATGACTTGATAAACTAAACAACAATAATTTATTCTCAGGTATCCATTCTACGGCGTCCAGTTCCACCCAGAGAAGAGCTCTTTCGAATGGAAGTTGTCTAAGAAGTACCCGCATTCCATAAACGCGGTTAAGTCGAACCGCTACTTCATGGATTTTTTCGTGAAAGAGTGCAGGAAAAATCTCCATTCCTTCGCAAGTCAGGCGGAAGAAAACCAGTACGTGATATATAATTACGAACCTCACTTTACGGGTGTGTTGGGAAGCGCGTACCATCAATGCTACTTCTTCGAACCTAGAGGCACCGTGAGCAGTAGTACTAAATAAATGTTATCCAAAGTTAAATGACAACGGCGATTTCATATTTATCTGACGATGTATTCAAATAGAAATATTTTTTGTAACTGTAAGTAAATAAATGTTTTTAGAGTTCTGACATTGATTTGTTTAACTGTTTCATTTTCATCAGCCTTTTCCCAACTATATTGGGGTTGGCTTCCTGTTCAACCGGATTCAGCTGAATACCAGTATTTTACGTGAAGAGGCTGCCTACCAGACTTCGCTAAACCATTAACTATGGGTAACACGGCAGGTACTCCTTGGCAAGATTGCTGGGCCCCAAGTCTGCTATTACAATAGTGTCAGAATGGTCTATCATTGATTTCATAATGGTGTCAGATTTACTGGCTTTCCGTAACGACTGCCAAAGATCTACATATGACAGCCGGGACCAACGGCTTCAACTTGCTTTACTACTCCTCTGTGTCTCGGGACACAGACGAGTCTCGGTATATTAAGATGGTCACCGATCCACAGACCAACCTCGGTAAGCGTAGCTTAACCTAGAAAATCGACCCGTGCGGCTGTTATGATTTAGCCACGAGCTACTCAGGTTTGTTTAACTGTTTCATTTTTAGGGTTCCGAACACCCGTAAAAAACGGAACTCTTATAGGATCACTCGGGTGTCTGTCTGTCTGTCTATCTGTCATAGCTAGGCTTCTCCAGATCTACTGGACCGATTCTGTTGAAATTTGGTATACATGTGGACTTTTGTGACCCAAACACGGATGTTTTACGTAGGAAAATAAATAGTTGTTTAGAATAAGGATCACATTCGGGGATCAAACTAGAAAATTAAAAAAGTATTTTAAACTGTATCGTGTGACATATCAAATGAAAGGGCTTTCTGTGAAGGTTTTATCATATTTTTTTCATAATTTTAAAATAAATAGTTTTGAAGTTATTCAAGAAATTAAACCAAAAATGACCATTTCCCCTTATCTCCGAAAACACTGAACCTAAAATTCTGAAAAAAATGCAGATAATAGTTCAATACCTAAAAATTACAGGAAAACGAATAAGAAGTCTGTAGTGTTAAAATAACAAGGTAATAACATGAAATTGGTTCGGAACCCTTTGCACGTGAGTCCGACTCGCACTTGGCCAGTTTTTTATTATTTCTTTGACATTAATTCGTTTGTTGATCAAATTTCTTCAAACCTTTTCTCATAACGACTCTTTTAATCTAGCTATATCTAGCAGTTGGAAATTGCCTGTTCGCCTGTAGCTTAAGGTTTTCTAGCGGCGGTTGCACTTTGGGGAATGTGCGACGGAATTGCATAATTTAATTCCGCCAAGCCCGTTCCATCATCGGACCACAAGACGAACGGCGATGCGCCACTGGTACATGGTGGAAATATTATCCCACCCACGCGCACAAAACGTTTTGGGAACACATTCATAGTGTGTACAGCTAAGGAGTGGAATTCCCTGCCGGAGTCTGTGTTTCCTGATAGCTACAACCTGGGAGTCTTTAAGTCAAGAGTGAATAGGTTACTTCTAGGCAAGCGTGCTCTATCTTTCACCACATCATCGCTTACCAACAGGTGAGATAGTGGTCAAACGCGTGCCTATCAAGAGTAAAAAAAAGGCAAGGGATACCTCAACTGACGATGCTTTCCTTCTATTTGTGTAACGCACTAATGCTCGGTTTCTGAGGCATTTTATCGGTCGTTTATCTGTCCGTTTACCACTAACCCACCAATGGCGTTAAGACAAATAGCGTTAACTGACAGATAAACGACTGAAAAAGTACCTTAGAAACCGGGCATAAGTTTTGTGGCTAATTTTATATCAGCCGCACAGGTCGATCTTTGTGGTTAAGTAATGTTTGTCCTTGGATTGGTGACCATTAATAACGTACCAGGACTCCGCGTAAACACTACTTCCTAATTCCGCGCTGCTACAGAGAAATTCTTGACGGAAAAATCATACCTATATCACTTTTTGCCTGACCTGGGAATCGAAACCACACCCAGCAGTTCCGCTTCTGACCGCGAGACCACCGGGGCAGTTGGCATCGGGGTTGGTACCTACGAAAAGTCCATATTGACTGAGGTTCTCAGTTATTTCAATTACCTACACCTTGTCT
The DNA here is from genome assembly GCA_947578705.1 of Lacanobia wlatinum. Classification (NCBI taxonomy): domain Eukaryota; kingdom Metazoa; phylum Arthropoda; class Insecta; order Lepidoptera; family Noctuidae; genus Lacanobia; species Lacanobia wlatinum. Next base: position 14,662,952 of record OX388039.1, read on the forward strand.
TCCTATCTGTACCTAAGGCTAGCCGAAGACTGCATTAAGCTTTGGTTAGTGATACCCACTTGATATAAGGTGATAACCGAATAGATACCTACAGCCATTAATAATAAAACCCTACGGTGCTCGCTGATGTCCTAGCAATCTTAGCAAAATGTATTTTTATTTCATCCTGCCGCGTTGAATCAGAATTTTGTGATACTGTGAGGTTGCAGAAGTGACAGATATTTTGAATGATACCTACTTCCGAAATGGAAAGGTGTGAGTGGAGAGAGTTCGTTTGGGCCTTCAATGACCTTATGCAATGATACTTAGTACGTTTTCATTTTCACCTTTCATCAAAGTAAAGGCAATGCTGTCTGAGATTTTGTGGTGATCAGTCAGAGATGGTAAAACTTAAACATTGGCATTAAAATGAGCATTTTAATCCTTTGGCATTGGACACTGTCTATATTTTTTGTTCCAGAAATACGCCGAGATTGTCTTTCATTACAGCCAATGTCGTAGCGGACGTCCTATCGATCAGAGATAGGTACTCTGGATTTATTTAGGGTGCTATACTCACGACTGTTAAGTACCATACAACGCTTATATATTAGCATACATTGCTTTAACAATGTGTTTAAATACCGTTAACGAGCAGATGAGCACATGTAGGTACCTAAATCTTTTCACAAAACCGAAAATCTTTTCCTATCCTTTGTAGGAACAGCGGGTAAGGTAAAGCTATTTCAACCCATCAAAATTCTTATCCAAAATCAAGGATAAAATAGTAATCTCTTCGTGATTATTATTTTAGCCTTGATTTTACCATTTTATATATTGTTCTTCATATCAAGTTCAAACTGTGGTACAAAATCTAGCGATCATTCGAGAGCCTCTCCGCGACAACAGTCCGAGGTAGGGATACCAATGGGGGTATTACGCAGGTACAGACTACTGTCATTTGTTAAATTATAGGTCAGTCCACCCTAAATTGGGTCGATATGAGGAGGCCACAAATAGCCAACGCGTCGCTTGTTTGTGAGGGCACATCACAGGTTTGTTTGGAGCGACGCGACCAGCGGGGCGTCAATGTTATTGAGAGGTCCAATCTGCTAAAATAAACCTAATAAACGAATACCGTTTGTTTGTAGAAACGTTACATAATGAACAGTAATGAGTTACCTTTTTATGTGACATAAAGGAATAACTGGAGGACTGTAAGTAATAATGATGCTTTGACGAATACGTACGTACAAAGGAAGCGGAGAAAGATAAATATAGTAATGACATCATCAATCCCGCCTCGTTAGCTAATAACAGTATTATGGACCAAAATAATAAGCAAGGGGATGTGAACTTGGTACATTTTGTCCGTCTAGTTCAAGATCAGTGAACTTATTACCGTCGCTTTGCAAATGCTGTGATTGTGAAGATGTTTTTAAAATTATAGATTAACTTTACTAATAGACAACAACCATATCATTCTTACTTCCTGTTTTTGTTAGATCAAAAACAACGCATGATAGAAGCTAAAAGGTGGCCTGGATATAACACGCTAGGCCTAGCGTGGCCACCTTTGTACGTGAGTGATGATGACCTTTTAAATGTTATTCAATTGCCCGAAAAGAACCCTCCCTGACCTCTGAGATATATTTTCTTGTCAATTTATTTATTTGTAAATCTTGCCGTCCGCGTGGATAAATGTTTTTCATACAAGTCGGGTTCCCCTCCTCACTAGTTAATTGATTTTGAAAAAAATTGTTTGATGCTTTTCTATCGCTTCCCTCAAACCTTTCTCACAAATTTTCATCCCTGTCGAGGTTTCTTTTCTAAAACCCGAAAAACATGTTATTTATAAGATTTCGTTTTACTTTCTTATTAATATTATGATTGCCGAGTATCAACTTTATTCGACTAAGCGTTTAGATTCTTTCACGCAGACTGTTACATCCATTAAAACCGAATCGGGGGGTTTCGATAAAAATATCAAACATTTTATTTGTTCTGGTACATTTTCGTGTCAAGTTTTTATTTTATAAACCTAAACAATAAGCTTTTCATACAAATAGAAAAAATGTACTTACTTATTTAATCAATATTTCGAAGAAGATATGTAATACCTACTACTCGTAAATTCACGAAGGCATTTAAATTCGCTAACTTAGGCCAGTCTACATAAATAAATAAATAATACAAAATGGGATACAATTATGAAAAAGATTTCAGGAAACGATCACGGGTAATAAATCAGGGCCATTAATATAGAAGGAAGTATGAAAGAAGGCAATATTTCAGGACGGTATCTTGGGGCGCAGTGTCCACAGTCTCCGGTCAATGGCACGCAAATTCAACTTCCTACATCCTCGTCGGACGAAGGTTCAATTTGTTCATACGTGACGGCGTGTATTTTCATTCCGGCGAAACAGGCAATGAACTCTAGATTTTGTATAGGTACTAGCTGATGCCCGTAATGTTGTCCGGGTAGAAGTCGGTTATCGAGGTACAAGATTCGCCCTCCGAGTTCCCCCTAGCTCTTAGCTAAAGATTAAATTTCCAAAAATCTTTCCTTGGCGGATGTTCATGTTAGGTCTCTACACTAATATTATAAAGAGGAAAGATTTGTTTATTTGTATGTTTGAAATGAATAGGCTCCGAAACTACTGGACTGATTTGAAAAATCCCAAACACCATTTGAATCATATATTATCCCTTATGAACATAGGCTATATTATATTTTCAAAAAAATTAGAGATCCTTAAGAAAATTGCAATAATGTTACCCAAAATAGCAAAATTTTGACCATCAAATTCATTATTTGGCGTGTGCTGAGAAAACTATTGATGATACATAAAAGTAATGTACTACATAATTGAAGTACTTATTATAACCCATAAAAATGTCCGCGAGGGTATATGTCTAACTATTATGGTTAAGTCGCAATGGAATAGTGGTGATTCTGGTATCATGATATTAATCCTTATCTATTTATATGGTTTGATAATTAAGGTTGATTATGTACATGTATTATACATTACACTTTAAATTATTCAAAACTGACCTTTTGTTCAAAAGTTACAACGGGTATAAAAAGCTAAAAGTAAAAAAAAAATGTTGCGGTTAGAGCAAACTGCCCTACGTTGAGTCGTATAGGAGATGAAGTTCGTGGAGTACCTACTAAACGCGCGCGAACGAAGTCGCGGGCGAAGTGCTAGTATAAAATAAACCCAGCTTTGTAGACCAACTAGTTTTAGCTATGCGTTGATAGTCTATCACAACAAACGATCGTATAAGTATAGATAATGAATTATCACAGCTATGCTGCTTGTTCAATAAGTAGAGATCTTTATTTCTGATAAGAAGCTCTGCTTTGAAACCTCCAATATTCTGAACATTCTTCTGAAAACCTATTATTGTTTACAAACATTTCTACCTTCTGAAAATAACTCTATACCAGTAAGTTAACACCTCTATGAGATACTTGCAGCTAGGTTTAAGTAAATATTTCCTCCTCATGATCCACAAAGACTCCTCGAGGCGACAAGTCATCGCCCGGCTGGCCTTGACTTTCACAGACATTATTAACGGTTACTAGCTTACACGGTACACCTCCCCTTATTGAACCCACTGAGAATAAATAAACGTGATACTCGTTTTCCACATGTTGATTTTATCACACAGTCAATAAAAATATACTGTCTGCCTGATGTTCGACCTACTCGTAAAGTTGGATTTTTGAAACGCATGTCGAAAAGTGGTCATTTTGTTAAGAACCCATAGGAGCTTGCGTGAGCGAAGCTAGGTAAATGAAGCGATTCTATATGGTTCTTACGCTTCGCTACGCATCCTCGCACATCTCTAGTGGAAACACAGCCTAAACGGTAATATCTATAGGTGACAGCGGGAAGATAGGGACGTCAAGGGGCACTGTAAAGTCTTCCTGAATCAGCTCTTAAGTGATTTGTAATTCCAATCTTGCCAAGCGTGGTCTTGTAACTGTTCATTGCAATGTGTCTTTGTAGACCAGTGCTGAAGCCTTTGAAAATGGTAAAAAGTGAAAAAAAAAGTAGGATGAAACGCATTGGAAAAGAAAGAGAATATAACAAAAATGAAAGGAAAAACAATTTACGGGCGATCTGAGGTCGGGAAGTGGATGGGGGTGAGTTTTTTTTTGCATTTTCTGAGATTTACCATAGTAATGTATATTTTTTTACAATATCAGAAAGTAGAGGTTTCAACATACAAAAAGCCCACCGACTTTTTAAAAAAGCAGATAATTTGACGGGAGAATTTTCGATTGAAAATTAGGGTGCTTTTTCGATATTAAGTCAAAATAAGGTGAAAAAATAAATATTTCAAATTGAAAAAATTACGGTATGTTTGGGACATAAAAGGTAAGTTTTCACTAAGTTACGTAAAAGATAAAAATAAAAAACCAAAAACTAAGTTATTTGATTTTTTCACATAAATGAGGTTAAGTGTAAAAAGTGTGAATACAAAAGTTGTAGATCTTTTTATTGCCTACAATTTTGCCATTTAACTTTTTTCCAAGTTTTGCCGGAAATCGAGATACACCGTTTTTTTACCCTTAAAAACTCACCCCATCCACTTCCCGACCTCAGATCGCCCGTAAATTATTTTTCCTTTCATTGTTGTTATTTTTTTTTTTATTATTTATTTAAGGAACTTTTAACAAAATTTTACACCAGTTCCATCGTAACCTTATCCAGAGACATCACAATTACAAATTAACCAATGAATAAACTAAAATAGCTGCCGGCGACATTGGATTGGTAAGAATAACATTAAATGTACCTAAATCTAGCTTATTTATATCCAATTCACTAATAATTCTACTTCTTTCAGACTCATTCCTGACACACTCGAACAAAAGATGATGGACATCTTCTACTTTATTATTACAAACCAAGCAATTCGGATTGTCCACCTTTCCCATTCGAAATGCAAAGGCTCTTAATGGTAAATGTCCGGAACGAATTCTGAAAGAAGTTACCAATATTTTTCGACTAACTTTAAAACTACTAAACCAGCTCGAGGAGGCTGACATTGGATAATTTTATACCATATCCCTATATCTTTTGATTTTTTACTGAAATATTCTTTCCACTCTTCATAACAATAGCTTCTGAATTTTGATAAAATTTCCGAATGAACTGGTAAAATATAAATGTCTATACCTGACGATACTGCTATCTTAGCCAGTCTATCAGCCTCCTCGTTTCCCTGTAGACCAATATGTGACAGGATCCATTGCAAGACTAAATTAACATTGTTTGAAAGACATGCCTGTATTTTACGCAAAACAGCAAAGGCTATCGATACCCCTCTGTATCCAGAGGCGCATCGAGCCAAATGCTGGAGCGCGCTCTTGCTATCCGTGAATATTACTATATTAGTGTGTTGTAAATTGTAATGTGGTACTGTAAGATAACGCTTCGGAGATAGCTAACAACTCTGCTGTCATAATAGAAACATCAGATACAATGTTGAAACACCCACTTGTTTTGGTAACGGAGTCATAGAAGGCCGCCCCAATCTTAGAACTCTTAGAACCATCAGTAAACAATTTGTACCACCCATTATATGTACAGCTTAATTCTTGTAAGACGTCATTTCTCAAACAATTACTTTCGTATGAACCTTTAGGCCTATTAACACTATGTAAATGAGATTTAATTACATTTTTAATTGCAATGCTGCTACACCAAGTATTTAATTTAAACATATCTAATGGGTTGGTCGAGTACATTTTTTCTTCCTTGATAATATTATAAGCATCTATTAGCGCACGTGTTTTTTTATTTGTCCAATATCTGTGGGTAGTAAGAGCTCCAAGATCAGTCAAAAATTTACTCGTCACATAATTGGTCCACGATTTAACCTTAAGACAAAACTTAAATGCTGAATATTTACGTCTTACATGTAATGGGGGTAAGCACAACTCGCTTTCCATTACATGAATAGGGGTAGTTTTAATGAATCTACCAACAATTCTCATAACCTTATTTTGAATTTTATCTAACTTATATAATCGAGATTTCATTGTTGTTATATTCTCTTCCTTTTCCAATGGGTTTCATCCTACTATTTTTTTTTTTGGTTTCAGAAATTATCGACCCTGGTCTATTGTTACTAATCTGGTTTCATTAAAAATAGCCGAGGTTCGATTTAAGTTGTCACTTTTTTACATTGTAATATGGTGATGATGATGGTAAGTTCTCTAAGTGTCATTGGCGTAAATAAACCAGAACTAGTACTTTTTTCCCAACAGGTTTGATCAACATCAATTTACGGTCTAACACTGTAGACATTGCATAGATGACGTGTTGTCATTCCCTTGTCCCAAGAACTTATTTCTTAGCGGTGCATCACGATTTTTCCCTTTATCTTTCAACAGTCATAGTATTTGACTTTTCACTGTTTTTCTAGAAAATCGTTAAGAATACGACTAAAACAAGGATTTAGTAACTGTTTGTAAGTTTCATCAACCCCTTTGATTTGTGAATATCGACGGAGTATAATGTGATATTTTGGGAGCTTGTTAGGTTGTTTTCCATGAAAGCTCAAAATAAAGTGCGTCAACTATCAGTGCGTGACGTGCTGAAGGAATACATTTACATTTAATACATATGTAAGAATAACATTAGTGAGGCGTTCGGCGGCTGACGACAGCCGAATGTGTCGTTAATCAGACAAACTTGCTCTGATACGCCACATAGTAAACATCGTTAAGCCCACGATGGACTAGACCACGTTGTTACAACAAAGTACGGTGTATTTAATGGTGTAGGATGGCATTTTATGCGGTGCAGTCTTCGTGGCGGTCGCGCTATTACATGATTTCAAGGAATTTGAATGTTCTTGTCTACTAAATAAGAATTCAAATTCACCCTTAAGGTGTCGTGAAGCGCGGCGATCGCGTGTACAACTCGCAGCTGCCGTAAGAAAATTTTCACATCGTCTATCCGAGGCCTTAATGTACCCTTATTTTTGCCAATGAGCGCTCTTGTCCTCCATTGAACGAAATTGGTAAATGAGGTTGTTTATTAAATTGTTGAATTGGTAATAGTGGATGATGCAGTTGTAAATAAGCTGCATACCGTTGGAAGACATGCCAACCTCAAAATAGTTAAAAACTCTGGCCAAATGGGAGTGGACTCTCGCGCAAAGTATTCCGAACAAATCATGTTTTTTTAACATGTCGGTCGCTTTGAAACCAGAGACGTCTTATTTGTTTTCCTGCAATCTGAAAGTAACAACTGTTTCTGTTCTTTTTTTTTTAAATATTTGGCTTTATTAAATCTTATTTCTCGGAGATAACACGGGGAATGGTCAATTTCTAGATATATATATTTTTTAATATGTAACTTCAAAACTGAATATTTTAAATTTATGAAAAACTAGTGTCTTTCCGTAGCTTCGCCCGTGTGTTAGTCGGAAATTATCTCAAGGGAACATACTCCTGGATAAGAACTGTCCTATTTCCTAATTCAGAAAAAGTTTCATCAATATCCGTCGTTACGGGGTAACAAACAAACAAACTCACTATCGCAATTGTAATATTATACTTAGGATAATATACCTTATAATGAGCCCTTTCATTTGAAATGTCGTACGGCACAGTTGTAAAATCTTTTTAATTTGCCCCCCAAAAGTGATCCTCCAATTCAAAATTTATTTATTTACGTTAGGCGTTCGTATTTGAGTCACATTATTTTTATGTCTGTTATGTTCATATTATTGTATGTTATGTACTTATACCCAACTGAATCGGTCCTACTGTATCGGAAATATATTATAAATAAAGTAGTTACATACGAAGTCAATGACACTGTGTGCCTATATAGCTCTAGTATTATGTTACTAGGTAAGTGAAGGTTTTGTGAGTGACTGTCACTCCGATAAAGATGTTCAAAAGGATGATTGATGCGCGCTTCTGTACAAACTTGTGAATATGGCAGCAATACACTCTTTACAAGCTTTTATGATGAGATGACATCTAAAAGAAAACTTTCGTATAATATACCGTTCTAGCTTTCTGTCATTTTGTATCGGTCATTTGTGAAATATGCGGTAAGTACGAAAGCCGTTAGGTTTCTTTTTAAAAGTCCTGAAGAATATGGGCTCTCCTATTGACCGTTATAATAATATTAACGAGCAAAGAGATAGGTACCGACTTAGTTATAATAAAAAAACTGGCCAAGTGCGAGTCGGACTCGCGTGCAAAGGGTTCGGAACGAATTTTTTTTAACAAGGTTATTTTTACACTATAGACTTCTTATAGATTTTCCTATAATCTTTAGGTAAAGATCTATTATCTCCATTATTTCAAAATTTTAGGCTCAGTAGTTTCGGAGATAAGCGTAATTTTCGCCTAATTTCTTGAATAACTTCAAAACTATTTGTTAAAAAACTATGAAAAAATTATAATTAAAGGCATCACAGTAAGCCCTTTCATTTGATATGTCACACGATGTTATCCAAAACACTTTTTTTTAATTTTGTATTTTGACCCCCATACGTACATATTAAAACGTCCGTATTTTGGCCACAAAAGTCCTTATGTGTACCAAATTTCAACAGAATCGGTCTAGTGGATCCGCAGAAAAATGACTGTAACAGACGGACAGACAGACAGACAGATAGACAGACAGACTGACAGACAGACACCCGAGTGATCCTATAAGGGTACCGTTTCTTGTTCGTAACCCTAAAAACGGCCAAGTGCGCGTCGAAATCTCACACGGAGGGTTCCGTAGCACAAACCGAAATATAGACGTTTCTTATAAGGGAGGCCTCTTTAATATTTAGGACTCCGTCCCAAAGGGTAACCAACGGAACCCTATTATTTAGGATTCCGTACCCAAAGGGTAATCAACGGAACCCTATTACTAAGCCTCCGCTGACCGTATTTCTGTATGTCTGCCAGCGGGCTGTATCTCAAGAACCGTAATAGGTAGACAGTTGAAATTTTCACAGATTGTGTATTTCTATTGCCGCTATAATAACAAATAATAAAAGTTAAGGTTTATGGTACGGAACCCTTCGTATGCGGGAACTCGTAGTTAGCCGGTTTTTATCTTCCCCCGTGGGGTAAGATTGAAATTTGTAAAAAAATTTTTTTTTTTTTGTTAACTAAAGGTATTTTGGCACTACAAGTTCTGAGTTTATAAGGCACTTCAAACTTTAGATTAGTGACCACCAACAACGTCTAATATCCATTTGAACGATTTTAGAAACTATTTCGATGTTTCCTCATCATCACCTGCCACCTTACCTCTCGCCTTCCCCTTTGAAGTACTTGTTTCATGCTCGTGATAAATGATATGCTTTGGAACTGATTTAGCACGATATCTATACTAATATTATAAAGAAGAAAGATTTGTATGTTTGAATTGAATAGGCTCCGAAACTACTGGACCGATTTGAAAAATTCTTTTAGCATTGGATAGCTACATTATCAAGGAGTAACATAGGCTATATTTTATCCCCGTACTCCCACGGGAACGGGAACTACGCGGGTGATACCGCGCGGGTGGTACTGTTCTACAAGACTTCAAATTCAAAAATGCTCATCTCATCAAGAAACCGTTCGATCTTCCCCCCACTCACCACAATTTAGGTGTATTTAATTTTGTGTCGCTATTCATTCCTCTATAAGAAGTTCAAAAACTAAGGTATATTGTGAGTTCTTAGTTCCAATTTAGCTATATTGTTCCTCCTACTCACTGAAACTCAAGGCAGAAACGGAGGGACGTCGTTCTGCGTCATTATAAGGAGCTTAAAAAGTTTTTACCAAGATATGAGACCAAATCCCGCAAACATACCACGCACGATTAGTTCGACCAACTTTGTATCATGTTTTACGATTTGTTGTCGGTTCCTGTACTTTGTGTACTTCTGTAGGAATGTCAATGACCCCTGATAGCCTCTGTAGGCTAAAAGGATTTGCCGGAAATCTTGCCGGTGACAAGAGAAATCGTTTTTCATGTTCTTTAGAAAATAATTAGGTGTTTAGAGCTTTGATGTTTGAATTACAGAAGAAGGGTTTTGGAATTTTGTCTTAATGTTCTACATGATGGTTTCTAGTTGCGTACTGCAAAGCTTTTTACTAATCACCTGAAAACTGTAAACGAAGTTTTTTCTAATTCCTAGGAGTCACATCAACAGTTCAACGGGTGGGATTTTTCACATGTATACCATTTGATATTTTCATACTTTACATAATTTGCGGTCTGAAACCAGGTATGAAAATAGCCGCAGCTATGTGAGCTAAGCTTAAAACTAACTTAATGTTACGTTTTGGTATGATACCGGCCTGACTAAGTTAGCTTACCTCTTGGTCTGCTGCACGGGACCCACACCACTGGGATACCAGGAGAACTACTCCCGAAGGCTTGGTTCGTAGTGTCAAACAAAATACGTTTCTACTTAGCAACCACTTTTCTTAGTACCATGACAAATTGAAACGTCAAGACAAACCTACTGAATTATTTAGAGAGTACCCAAGTAAAAATTTGAAATGAACGTCACCATCGACATCTACGTCCTTTTTTTTGTTTTCGGGGGGAAACCTTCAAAAGGCGCCAGGACTTTTGAAAAAGACCAGGGTGTGTGAGATTTTTACCTCACTAAAACCACCCCAATGATCACCATTAGCATAAGGAATCGACATTTACTTCCTACAGGTAAAAAAATGATTAAATAGTATCGCAAAGGCGCAATAATGCGATGGCTAAAAGTGGGAAAGAAATGACGAAAAAAACAATCTTTGGCTCACGCGGTGGGTAAGCATGCTTAAGTTAGATAAATATAGATTATATTTCGACCTGATTATTCATTTCTAATTAAAGGTTCAACAACCGCTCTACATAAACCGCAGAATATTCAACGTTGTTGTATTTTTTGTGAAAGTTTCAGCTCCAAGCTTAAAAGCTTTCATTCAAATCTAAACTGTTTTTCAGGAAGGCTTTTAAAAAGTATTTAACGTACCTTCAATAGATAGGGATGAAAATACTATCGTTCAATGAACTGCTGGTATTATGTTTTACTAGCAGTTCGCTCGCGACTTCGTCTGCGTAGAATTTAGTACAAACAATTTCCACCTCCTACTTCACCCCTTTACGGAGGGAGTTTTGTAAAATAATTTCTTAGCTGACGTCTCCTACTTATAATGTACCTAAGTGCTAAATTTGACCTTCTAAATTTCACCCCCCAGTTTTTGAGATTTCGTAATTAGTCAATGCGTGACCTTTTGATTTTATATACAGGTTTATTTGTAAAATACTAACAATTTCTTAGGGAGTGAAAGTACACATGACTATAAATCAATTTTACTTTGAGACCAACCCTAAAAATCCAAAAAAATATGAGCTGTTTCGTACAAAATACAATATTTATCCGATGACAATGTAGATGTCAACTAGATGTTGTTCGTCAAGAAAAAAATTATCCAAAATATGATCATGACTAGACAAATTTCAATAACAATTAACTTGCCTAATGTAACAGTGCACGCAGACGCTTCATTGTACGAGTTGACCTATGTCAAATCATCCTGAGTCAAATTACTATATTTTGACCGCTGCAAACACAGAAGCTGGAATGCTTCTAACAGAGATCTAAGATTAAGGATAGATGGAAGGGCTATTTTGAAAGACTGATGAATGAGGAAAATATCTGGAGTGGTGTTCTAGAGAATAAACCAGTGAATGAGGTGTTAGTGAGATTGGTGAGTGTGGATGAAGTGAGAATAGCAGTGAATGGAATGAAGAATGGTAAGGACCAGACGGAATTTCAATTGAAGTGTGGAAGTCATTACGAGTAGATGGACGGACGTGGTTAGCTTTATTCTTCAATAAGTTGTTGCTGGAAGAAGCCATACCTGATGAATGGTGCAACAGTTCGTTGGCGCCCATCTCAAATCTCAAAATCTCAAATCGTTTATTGCAGTCCATAATGTCAATCCATCATGTCTTCAAGAACAAAGGCGATGTGCTGGAGTGCAACAACTATAGAGGAATAAAGCTAATATCACATGGTATGAAAGCCTGGGAAAAAGCTGTTGAAAGGCGGTTGAGAGAAGAGTGTGAAATCTCACAGAACCAGTTGGATTTTATGCCTGGTCGGGGTACAACGGATGCCATTTTCGCTATCCGCCAGCTGTGCGAGAAATATAGAGCTGTGCGTAAAAACCTGCATATGGTATTCGTTGACCTCGAAAAGGCTGGGTGCCTCGTGAGGTTTCTTGGTGGGCCCTTAAGGAGAAAGGTGTGCCTGGGAAGTATGTGCAGTTGATCTGAGCGATGCACGATGTACAGTCGATGCAGTACACAAGTCCGGTTTGCACCAGGGGTCGGCCTTCAGCCCTTATCTCTTCCTGATGATAATGGACGCTCTGACGTCGGAAATCCAGGAAGAGGCTCCCTGATGCAGGTGTGTCTCTCCAGTCCGATGCTTATAGCTCTCACCGGAACGTCTATACCGATGTCCAAGGAGATGGTGATATAGACCGAGACGTAACGCGCCGCATCATCTCAGGATGGATGAAATGGCGACAGGTCACTAGAACAACTTGTGCCCATCAAGTTGAAAGAGAAAATCTATAAGTCCGTGATTAAGACCCGTCGTAATGTATGGATCAGAATGTTGGGCTGCCAAAAAGACGGATGAAAATAGATTGCATGTAGCGGAGATGAGAATGTTGAGATGGACGTGTGGAGTAACGACAATGGATAAAGTGACAAATGAGTACATTAGAGGTAGTTTAAAAGTGGCGCCAGTGACGGAAAAGTTAAAAGGGAATCGCTTGTCTTGGTATGGTCATGTGAAGAGAAGGGATGAAAAGCATGTAACTAGAAGAGTTATGAACATAGATGTGGATGAATGGAGAGGGAGAGATAGGTTAAAAAAAAGATGGATGGATTGTGTACGGAGCGATATGAAAGAAAAGGGAGTTAGCGATAGAGTGATGACTGATAGAACAGAATGGAAGAAAAAAACGTGTTGCGTCGACCCCAAGTAACATGGGATAAGGGCAGGAAGATGATAAAGACCGCTGCAAACACATCCACACACATCACTGCTTGCCACGTGCAGCGCTACCCTGACGAACCCTGAAGACCGGGGTGCACCTTAGTAGTACAGGACTCGTTTTGACTAGTTTGTGTGTTGCAAGTTTTGGCAATATTTCGGTGGTCCAATGATCGCTTTCCCTATCTTCCTAGTAATTAAAATTACCATATACCTACGGATAGATCATCGTGAAATTCAATTGATCTCAACTACATGGAGGTTGAACTCGAGTGAACTTTGCAATAGAAATAAATCATATGCCTTGCAAAATCAAATTAAAAAAGTAGATCAACGAAATTTTCCCGAAATAATTTGCGATACTTGAACCCCAATTGTTCTTCAGGCAGATTTGTTTTAAAAGGAATGGGTAATTGTATGAAATGAAATTGGTTGCCCACGGTAGGCTGTATTTATCTTTCGGGTATCTGACGTTAATGATGCCTTACGATCATACGGAACCCGGGCCTTTGCCCTTGGGTATCAAAACTTCACTGACCTGTTTATTGGAAGCATAGGTAATTGACTTTTAACGGTCAATGACATTACGGAATTAAAAAAGTACCCGACAGTTGTTATTTTATTATTATTAAAGAAGGTGACCCGGTATTTTTTCTCTGACTTTTTCTTTGTGCTTTGAATTGTGACTTCAAAGGGCTTTTAAGTTTTTCAGGGCGCTAAAATTTTCGTATTGACATAATTTGGTTACCTGATTCAAATATGTTTATTGTATTGTATTCTGCCCCATTTAATATTGCTTGTAACAAAGATCGAAATTTTTTGTACTTATTCAAAAATTATACCTGAAACTAGCTGACCGGGCAAACGTTGTTTTGCCATATATTAGTCCCACCGTTATCACCTAGGGGTACAAAAAATAACCTACGACCTTTTCTCAGACCTACCAACTATATAAAAAAAAACATAAAAATCGGTCCAGCCGTTTCGGAGGAGTTCGATAACAAACAATGCGACACGAGTTATTTATATATTAATTATTATAATAATATTTTCTTTCTTCACGAGTAAATGACTTTGCTTTTCTAATTTCCATCAAATTTGGCCGATACCTATGAAAAATCTGCGTACGAGGGCTGCTATTTATGTATCCGGAACTGGCCAGTTACAGAACAATATAAAAAAAACTGGCCAAGTGCGACTCGGACTCGCCTTCAAAGGGTTCCGAACGAATTTCATTTTTTTAATATGTTATTTTTTTCAAAATTTCGGTCTCATTAGTTTCGGAGATAAGGGGGGGAATGGTTATTTTTCGTCTTACTTCTTGAATAATTTCAAAACCATTTATTTTAAAATTATGAAAAAAATATAATTAAAATCCTCACAGTGAGCCCTGTCATTTGATATATCATACGATATTGTTCAAAAATCTTTTTTTTTTAATTATCTAGTTTGACCCCCAAAAGTGATCCTAAAAATTTAATAATTTACGTAACGCGTCCGTGTTTGGGTCATAGAAATCCATATGTGTACCAAATTTCAACAGAATCGGTCCTGTGGATCCGGGGAAAACTGGCTGTGACAGACGGACAGACAGAGACACCCGAGTGATCATATAAGGGTTCCGTTTTTTGTTCGGAACCCTAAAAGTAATTATTACATTTAAAAATGGAACTCTTTGGTTGAAGAATACAATGAGGGCTATCGCGTTTGAATTCGCCGCTAGATGCGCTAGTGTAGCGTGAGGTTTACAATGTCAAATTTCACTGTTGGTCGGCTATAACTATAATATTCTTTGTTCGTATGCGCGTAATAACAACTTTAAAGCTATAATTAAGAACCTTACTCGACAGTGGCGCCAACATCCTATTTATAAGAGTGGTGACAGAGACAGTGTCAATAACTACCGCCCCATTTCTGTTCTTCCCTCCCTATCTAAAATCCTGGAAAAAGTTTTAAATAACCGTCTAATTTCTTTCCTGGACAAATACCATATCTTGGGGGACAATCAATATGGATTTAGAAAAGGAGTGTCTACTGAGGACGCCGTTCTGAATCTGACAAATGAAATTGTAACTCACTTAGATAACAAGCGTAAATGCCTTGGTATTTTTTTAGATCTCTCTAAGGCGTTTGACACTGTCTCTGTCCCCATCCTTATCAATAAACTAGAACGAATTGGTATCCGTGGAGAACCATTGAAAATCTTTAAGGATTATCTTACAGACCGCACCCAGTGTGTCAAGATTGGTTCTGTAGTGAGTGATGAAGAAAATCTTTCCTTCGGAATACCCCAAGGCTCCATTTTAGGACCCACTCTGTTCCTTATCTACATAAATGAGCTGTGTAGACTATCACTATTCAAATGTAACATTTTTACATACGCAGATGACACAGCTCTTGTAGTTAACGGAGAGGACTGGGTTGAGGTACAGAACAATGCACAAAATGCTTTAAAATCTGTCATGTCGTGGTTATCAGAAAATCAACTTACATTAAATGTTTCTAAGTCTGTGTATCTTCCATTTGCCCTTAGAAAAAAACAACTTCCACAAACCTAATCTATAATATTGAAAGCCCATAACTGCTTTGATCAAAATCTTAACTGCCCATGTCTGCCGCTAAGTAGAACTGGTTGTGTTAGGTATCTCGGCGTTTTTATAGACGACGCCCTTACCTGGACACCTCATGTAACCTCCCTCACAGCACGAGTCAGAAAACTTATTTACATTCTTAAAAAACTAAGGAAATCTGCCGATTTAAAAACACTCAAACTAGTATACTTTGCGCTGTGCCAGTCCCTAATAACTTACTGTATATGTGTGTGGGGTGGTTGTTGTAAAACTCTTATGATTGGGCTGGAGAGAGCGCAAAGAGCCGTATTAAAGGTTATGACATGTAAGCCTATCCGATATCCTACTAAAAAGTTATACACCGACTGTGAGCTACTGACAGTTAGAAAACTCTATGTCCGACATGTGGTATTGCGTAAACACTTAACCAAACACATTGAACTCATCTCCAAAAGACGTCATGTAACAGACATTCTTCGTTCTCACAGGCACTACACCGCATTAGCGCGGAGACACTATAATGTCATATCCATCAATTTGTACAATATAACTCATAAAATACTTCAAATCTTCCAACTCACTAAACCTAAAGTCAAGTCCTGTATGAGTGAATGGCTGATGAGCTTAAATTATGAAGAAGTTGAGAAACTTCTTAAGCCACCTTAAGCCTTCAATATCCACATCCACACTCTAAATCTCAGACTCTCACGCATATATTTTTTTCAAATAAACACACCCCTCGGGACTTGCCGCATACAGAACATAACACTTATTAACCTTATAATAATTATTAACACATAACACACATTAAACACCACTCATGACAACATTGCCACCTAGCTTTCACCACATTTATTCACACCTGCTGGCCTACTATGACGTCTTAAAGCGATCGTGTATAGGGTGTGGTGAGGAGACAGAGTTATACAAGACGCATAACACTGTCCCTTTTCCTCAGCTTGGTCGTGATCGTATTGGCACGTCATAGTAGGGCCGCAGGGCAATACTACACCTCACTGGTAGTCGTAGATAATAATATACCTACTTTTTCCTTTTTTTGTTTACTGTTATTTTATTAATATTTTTCTTATTTGCCTGCTGCATGCATTCCTTTCTTTAATTGTACTCAATATGTTTACAAAATGAGAGAGCGCCTTGGCTTCCATAATACAAGTCATACTTAGTTTGGAAGTCAAGAGTTCCCTTCTTTGTTCATTTTTAATTGCAATAAAGCTTTTTATTTTTTATTATTATTTATTTATTTTCATAACTGGTGAGTACAAAAACGGTAGCTCTCATTGTTTTCATGTAGCTGTAATTTGTTTTTCCTTTGTGGCATTTCCTTTTTTACGATTTTCGGCGAAGTTCAAAAACAGTGCATCGATCAACTCACATCGACTTTTGGGGACGAAGCACCATCGAAAACTACTGTGTATGGTTTAGTGAGTTTAATCGTGGGCGGTCTATGCTCACGGACTAATTTAAAGAAGGTCGCCTGATATCGGTTGTTGTACCTCAAAACTTTCAAAACATTGATGCGGGAACTAATAATGCAAGATCATCATGTTACTTATCGCGAGATAGAGGCGTCTCTGGGCATTAGTATGACGAGTATAAATAAAATAGTACACGAACTTAGCTGTAAAAAAAAATTGTTCACGTTGGATTTCGCACAACTTGAGAATTAACCAGAAACGGGCTCGTGTCGGGTGGTGTAAAAAAATGTTACAAAAGTACAATCAGGGTTCGTCAAAAGCTGTCTATAATATCTACACAGGTGATGAATATGCGTATGATCCTGAAACAAAACAAAAATCAACGGTTTGGGTGTTCCAAGATGAGCCGAACTCACAAAAGTCATTCGTTCAAAAAGCCCTTTGAAGCAAATGGTTGCTTGTTTTTTGGACATGTGGCCACTCGAAAAACGGTTAATTCTGAATGGTACACGACCATTTGCTTGCCAGAAGTCTTTGAAGAAATAAGAAAGATCAACCGACAACGCAGGATCCTTCTTCATCCTGACAATGCTAGCTGCCAGCCTGCTACACATCGGCTGAAACAACTGCGTATTTGGAGGGTCAAAAGATCGAATTAACGGGTCATCCGCCGTACAGCCCCGACTTGGCCATCAATGACTTTTATTTATTCCCAACCGTGAAGAATAAATTACGTGGTCAACGTTTTTCGAGCCGTGAAGAGGCCGTTGATGTGTTCAAAATGCACGTTTTGGAGATACCTCAATCTGAATGGAAAAAGTGCTACGAAAATTGGTTCTAACGTATGCAAAATGCATCGATCACCATGGCGAATATTTTGAAAAGCATTAAAATCATAATAAATGCTATTTGTTTGTTTCACTATCTTATTCCGGATACATAAATAGCAGCCCTCGTATTAGGTTGCGTTTTCTATTGGATCTTAACATACACATTCGTCGCTACGCAACCTCGCACATCTCTGTTAGAAACGCAGCCTTAAGCAGAATTTCCACCTAGAAGCATTTAAGATATAACTATATTACGACGATCTAGTTATTAGTCATAAATTAATGGCTCGGCACCCCGCAATTTAATGCAACTCGCATGCGAGCTAGTTATTAGTCATAAATTAATGGCTCGGCAACCCGCAATATAATCCAACTCGCATGCGAGCTAGTTTGAGGTGAAATCTTGTCCTAAGAAAACGGTATGGAATTAGTAAGTACTCTATAGTATGACGCAAGCGGTAAAGTGACGCGTGCCGACTTAAACGTACTCGTAGCTAAAAGCTTAAGCTCTATTCTGTGAGCATCAATGGCTTGATAATATTACCTGCTAATGGACGCGAGCACGTGTCTTACAGGTTCATTGTCACAGCTAGTGTGACGCGCAAAGTTGCATTCTTTGCACGTTCCTTGTCATCAAGTGTCTTTGAGAGTTTCCCGACGCCGACGGCTTAATGGAGAGAGTTATAAACAGATTAGTTGTAGAAACATGTGCTTTTTTTGACTGGTTTTTAAAAATGGATATAATTATAATAATAATACATTATAATTTACTTGAAAAGAGGAACCGGGCTTCGGAAGGCACGTATAAGCCGGTGGTCCCGGCTGCCAAATGGTGGTCGTCAAATAATACATGTGAAAGGCCTTTGAGACTGTTTAGAAACTCTGACACTAGGGTCTGTGGGGTCGTTAGATCTTACTGCGACACGAGATGAAAAAGAAGAATAATATTGTTAGGTATCAAAAAATTACTACGCTTCTGGCTGTAACTACTGAGAGCTCCAGATAAAATACACAGCTACATCGGATCAGACTGGAATCCCACCTTAACTTAGTTTGGAAAAGGCTAAGCAGATTTATTGACTCTTGACTACTCTTGAGTGAGCTGTTGTGGTTGTGTGTGTGTGTGTGTGTGTATCACGGGCTCTCGGGCTATCGGCATGCGACCCGTTTAGTTTCAGCAGCGCTATTCGTCTCTGACTGTTGCTTTCCTTGTGCATTCGTGTGTGGGTAGGTTAGTTGCAGCTTTGATTTGATCAGTTCATTTCATTAAAGTACTGCGGAGATATGTATAGGCTTATACATATTATTTTTTTTCAAATTATAGAGAATTATAATATAGAGCCCGCTAATCAGTACACTAGTCATTTGCTTGGATTAAAAAAAATAGTTTCATAATGCCATCACCTCCCTGTAAGCATACATTCGATTGAGTTGTATTTGCGACGGGACACGTGGAATTACAGTAGAAAAGGAAAGGAAAGGGAGGTGGAAAAGTGTTTTCTGGCACAGTCAGATACACCGTTAGTAGTCAGCGCGCGAAGCTAGACTCCAATCACATTACTATGTTCACGTGAGCCAGTGGCCCACTGATTCTCCATTTTATAAACATGCTAAACTTAGAATTTTCACAAAAGTTCTTTTGTGCGTGTGGGTGGGCTGTCCACCATGTAATGGTGGCGCATCGCCGTACGTCTTGTGGTCAGATGATAGAACGGGCTTGGCAGAATTATCTATACAATTCCGTTTTCACTTACAAAAAGCGATAAACGAGGAAGGTTTGTATAAAATACTTTTAATCAAAACGTCGAGGCGGGTCACAAGTTTATTATATCATATAGCCATCTTTAACATCAATCCCAGTGTTTGTAGCGTCCCCAACGTCTCGCAGGAGGCGGATCGTAAACTCAATTTATCTATTAAGGATTTTAGAATAGAACTGGTGACGCATGATGTTTATTTACATACGCTATATTTAGGTATCCCGGAGGGTACATAATTGACTTACTTAATTTTGAGAAACACATTCTCTTGTTGGAGATAAATATAGTTTTAATCTAAATAAACATTATGTGAGACAGGTGACTGTATCACGGAACTTTGATGTTTATGTGTTTCTGCCTGCCTTGCCTTTTCCCAAGTATATCGGGGTCAACATTGTAACCGGTAGTAGCTGTGTACCAGTATTTAAGGGGCTCCCATAACCCAGAGCACCGAAAAATGCGATATTTTTTCGTCGCAGAGATCTCCGTAATGGTAATACATATTCAAGCGGCAAAAAGTGCAGTGTAGCGATTGAGCGATTGCCTATCTTATCGCCACAACCCAGTGCGTAACACGTTATCCTTGGTGAGATTGGTGTCCGATTTTTCGGCTTCTGACTATTCGTAATGACTGCGAAAGATCTTCATATGAGAGCCGGGACCAATGGCTTAACGTGCTTTTCGCGGCATGGAGGATTCTCGGTATGTCGGACCGACCTAGGCAAGTGTCCCCTATTCCATGTCGTAGTAATTAGGTAGTAAAAAGTTAATGAAGTCGACTTCGAGATGGAATTCATTCGAAAAAAATACTATGCATTAACAGACTGTCGAAGTGATGAACAGTTTTTTTAAAGGAGTAGTAGGCGATTAATTAGTACGTTAGACCGATTTTGTTATACCTATTATACAAAGGCGGCCCACTTAATGTACCCGGCATAAACCACCTCTACGCGCGATTATTTAAGAAATAATTTGTTATGATAACAGTACAATAAAAATAAATAATGCATTTTTGAATTATGAAACCTCATGTTAATAATGTTTACGTATCAAAACAATGTCGCCGTCCCATTCCGCACCGTCCTTGGAACTCAAGGCTCGGACTGCGCTCGCTCTTGGATGTTTCACACTACGTCATCAGTCATAACAGCCGAAGACGTCCACTGCTGGACATAGGCCTCCCCCAAGGGGGGGGGGTTACCATAATTGCCATAACTACGTCATGGGCCATAATAATTAATATTACTTAACTTTTTTATTACTTCAAATGTTCATAAATGTATTTTTTTTAACAAACGTGTAGTAGTCATTGGATAGATGAAGCGGGCTGAAAGGCCCTTTTATCCCACCAGATGTCGCATGATCGACTCTGCCTAATTTTGTCCTGTCATCTGTCATAATCCATACAAATTTACGATTTAAACGTAAACAAATATCGAAAATATTTTAATACTACAAATAAGACGCAGTGTTGTGTTCCAGACTGCAAAAATCAAGGGAGACATAAATTTCCAAAGGACCCAAAACGCCGAAAATCCTGGGATATGCAAGTCAAAACCTTTATCATATATCTTATTAGATTCGAAAAGAAAAACGCATTAAAATTATTTATTGCTTACCTCTCAATTAAAACCGCTTTTTTCCCGGCTGTTGAAGCATTTCTATTACGTAACTCCACTTTTAAGTGTGAAATAGTCCAAAAAGATTACATTTTAGACATAAAATTACGGGAAAACAGCAATAGCAAACTCACATAAACGTCAACACAAACTCGACAAGGCAGAGTCGATGCTAGCGACATCCATGTCGAGCTTTGAGTTTTTCTCCCCATTAGTCTCGGTCATTTCTGTCTGCTGCTTGATAAGGAGAGAAGTAATTTTTTTTTCCTACTCCACTGCCGTTGTTTTCTGATTAATTTCATTGCGGGATCCAAGGCAGTTGATTCGTTTCTCAGGACTCGACGAGCTTGATTGACTCGGCGTTTGTCTGGTGGTCGCTACTGTTGATTCTGGCTTTCAGGATCTTGCTAGGCAAAAAAACCTTTTGATCACATCTTTCGCTCTAACCACATGAAAAAAAATCTGGCCAAGTGCGAGTCGGAATCGCGTGGAAAGGGTTTCGAACGAATTTAATTTTGGTAACATGTTATTTTAACACTATAGACTTCTTATAGGTTTTCCTGTAATCTATAGATCTATTATCTCCTTTTTTTTCAAAATTTTAAGGTCAGTAGTTTTAACTTCAAACCTTTTTATTTTATAATTATGAAAAAATATAATTAAAACCCTCACAATAAGCCCTTTCATTTGATTTGCCACACGGTACATTTTGAAAAACATTTTTCTTTTTAAATTTTCTAGTTTGTCCCCCAAGAGTGCTCCCATACTCAAAATTTATTAATTTACGTAACGCGTCCGTATTTGGGTCACAGAACTCCATAAGTTTAGTCCAACAGAATCGTTCCAGTAGATCGGGAGAAAATTGGCTGTGACAGACGAACAGACAGACGGATAGACAGACAGATAGACAGACAGACACCCGAGTGATCCTACAAGGGTTCCGTTTCTTACGGATGTTCGGAACCCTTAAAACATAATCAGTTTGTCATGAAATCCTCATAGGAATTGTATCATTGTATGTACAGTCCATTGAACCCGATATGTTGACGCATCTTGGACGCGCGTGACGCAAACCCGCTGAATGCAGCCTGGGTGCATTCACTGTGAACAGGGTGGAACATTGACGCTTACCAAGAGAACAAAGGTGTGTGCACCGGAGCTGATATGTCAACCGTGAAAGTGACTGACAGCCACGTGTGGTATTGAAAGGTAGAGGCCCTTTTACAAACAATAATGTGCCGACTATTCCCGCAGTATAAAATTAAACTTCCAATCCCTAAAACCTATAATTCCGTGTTGACATAATTCGGATTGAGTTTTTTTTTTTAAGCTTTTAGGCCTATAGGTACTAGGTATAATATTCGGTGTTAATCTATCTGTGAGAGGTAGGTATAAGAAAGATTGTTGAGGTTTGATAAATAATTATATAATAGATAAGTAGGCATTAGCACTGATTTCAATGGCTGCAATTGACCAAACAAAAATATGAGGAGCATTTATAGAATAAAGGAGAATACTCTTTATACAAACACGTCATGTAGGTACACCATGTAAGTTACAGAAAATATGGAGCCCAAAAATGACATAGGGCGACACAATAGGCGGCCTTACAGCTAACAGCCATATTTAAGGCTTTTGTATACATGCCAATGACCTTGTCCATATAAATGGAGCCACTCCGCTTCACGCATTTTTAATTTATTATAAAAAATAACATATATTTTAAAAGAAGTAACAAAACCAAACTATTTTCGTTTGTATTGGAAAGCAGTAGATATTTTGTTTTTAGACTTTTTTTAAAAAAATTAAGGAATAAAATGGTTTCATCTCAACGATTTGGAGGTGATTTGGTGATTTTTTTTCTTACTATGTGATACCGATACATAAATTCTGGCTAAACCAAATTACGTATCATGTAGATTACTACCTATTTTTTTCAGATGTAATTTCTCAGTAAATGCCGACGAAAAGTTGCTTCATCTGCACGCTGTTTTTAAGCATTTCTCGAGAGAGCAGCCTTAAAAGACAAATTTGCATGGATTTAAAAGAGAGGAGTACTGCTGGTAGTCTTTGGTATAGAATAGAATAGGATAGAATACTCTTTATTATGTACACCATACACGTGCGTCCGTACGTCACGTATGTTTTATAGATCGTTTATCTGTCCGTTAACCACTATGTTTTATGGACTTCAAAAGACCTCTGAGTTTGTTTCCGTATTTCTTCTCAGGGTAGTCAGCTAGGAAACATCCGGCCTCATCTAGATAAATAAGTAAAAAAAAAATTGACGTGTAAAAGAGTTACTTGTAACCTATTTGCAAAATAAATATCATCTATCATTTATCACTAACCAACCAATGGCGTTATTACAAATAACATTAACGGACAGATAAACGACCGATTAAAAACTCAGAAACCGGGCATAAGTGCTGCTAAGACAGCATAGGAATAGCAAAGAAAAAAATTGTTTATCTACCGTACTAGTCAGATTTCATGTACCTATCCAATATGAAGGCTTCGTAACGCTATGTTTGCGTGAGCCAAAACTATGAAAAAGGAAACATGTTGCTTTCTAGTCAGGTTTCAAATATTCGATATGTAGGCCACATAACACTATCCAACAACTTCCCAACCTATTATAATAAAATGCGTGCACTTGCCTCTCAGGCGTTGAACACTGTCTAATGGGCTTCCAACCTCGAGTGCTTGGCTCTATATGACAACCTTTAATGACGTCATAGAGGCCGTACATTGAAGTGAAGGTTCCGAAACAAACAAAGTAGGCCATCGGTTCCATAAATAGTAGCATGCATTGTGAAATATGAAAGGTGGCGCAGTACCTTGGGGGTCTATTTATAGGCGGTTGCCGCTGTAGTGAGGAGGTCGGCCTCCGGAGCTGCTGCTCATTGACGCCAGCCCATCGATCGGAGGCGGGGCCCGGGCCTGCAGCAGCAAGCTCTGACCTAGTTTGCACCCTCAATGAAACAGGAGGGTGAGGGACCCCAAAGCCAAACAGAGTAACCCGACGAAAAAGAATTTTTGGAAAATATTTCAGCGCCATTGTGGAAATAATTTAGGTAGTAACTAGCTTTTGTGAACTAGTTACCATGCCACAAAACCAATCGAATTCGTTAACTACCTGAGCATGTGTACAGTTTCAATTTAAAGTTCACAATTTATTATTCTGTAATTGTGAATTTGTTTCAATAGTAGTTTCGCACACGTGTCCGTTTTGCACAGCGGAGGAATGAACTTTAGGAGCATTTCCTAATTAAGACTGTTGAACTGTAGAAGTTCAGTCGTTATTCAGTTATGTAAAATTTGTTAACACTGTTAACAGTCATAATACGCATTGTTTTCAAATTCTAAGCTGTTCGATGATGCTATTTTCGTAAAGGTCGGCTCTGTAATTTTCCTAGTTCCTCTGGTTTTTGAACTTTAAACTAATCCTTTTCAAAATTCACCAACAGAATTCAAAATATTGTTAAAACATTGTTGTTCAGCCAAAATCATAAGATTTATTGTTTGAAATTGTGAAATATGAAAACATTGATAAAAATTGTTCAGTGAAATAGAAAATTGTGAGCGACAAAATATGCTTGTTTTAGTCTTGGCACATTTGGCCGAGCCTCCAAGGACAGTGGTGTTGGGTGTGCAACGCCGGCCTGGGTCGTCGACCGCGCGACCCAGTTTCACGTTGACGTCACAGCTACGCCTCCTGACGTCACTCGCGAGCCTCCGCGAGCCCATTCAAAACTAGATCACAGGCTCGGGGTGCACTCCACCTCACCTTCCCTCCTCAGCTACACAATTATCATCGAGGCCGCAGTACTGGAAGTAACGCTGGAGGTCATTTCACCCTGAGTTTATATTTATACCAGCCATGCTAAGGTCACTGCAGGTGTATTATGGCAAGATTTTTTCCTTTGATAAGTTATGTAAAAGGTAATTGAGCTGATTATGATTTTATTTGGTTATTTTTGAAGTCGGCAAAACTTTTATTCTTATTGTTTCAGTCATTTCTGCGCTGATCCAGATCAGGGTAAAACTTTGGAAAAAACACAATTGTATTTAATATTTTTTTATTTAATGTATTTTTTACAGTATAAATAAATATTTCTTGTATATTTTATAAAGAGTTTTATTTTGATTCGGAATTGCTTTAACAGAAAGTATATTTTGACCACCTAAAAGCTAGTTCACATGTTTGAAAACGAAATGATTTGTTGATTGGCTTATTTAAAAAAAAGGTTTTTTTTTTTCTAGCAACAATGTCTTTATTTACAAACATACTCGTACTTTGCTCAACCAATTTTAAATGATAAAGAATGAGGATGATGTTTGATCTTCATTCTACTGGAAAACATGATGGGAAGCTGTAACACCAGCTGAATGTGACCCTATTCCGATTTTTTGATCCCCAACATTCATGTCTCAGCGGTATTTTAAATTGACGTGTGTTGACAAAAGTCTAGGGAAGAAGAGTCTTACAAACATGAAGATGTGCTTGAAACTGATCTAAGCTAATTAAAATCGATAAAGCCTAGAACACAAGTAGCGAATCCAAAAGGTCTATCTATATAAAGAACAATCCTTGACACGAATAGCTCGGGTCGTGCCCTTTTGAAAGCGCAGCCGGAACTCACAAGGTTCGTACTATGAAAATATTCACTGAACGAACTGAACAATTTGTTTCAAGTAAATTACGTTTCAGGTGTAACTGTTAATTGAATCTGTCTGTATTCTGTTTGGTTTTGGCAGTTTTATAATTTTCAACTATAGCCAATTTTACCCGACTTTTTCGAGGGTAATGGTTTCAGTATTAAAAAAACGGCCAGTTGCGAGTCGGACTCGCCCACCGAGGGTTCCGTACAAATTTGTAGCTACAAATTACTTTAAATAAAGATTATATTTTTTATGATTTAATTACAAATGTATAGTTTTCAGACTATTCCCTATACTTGTAGTATAAGACGGTATTACTTACCGAATTTCATAGTTCTAGGTCAACGGGAAACACCCTATACATTTTGATTCCCTTGAGGTGTCGAAATATACTTTTTTTGCGGCATAAACGACCGTGTCTTTTTTTACGTTAACTTAGAAGTTTCATCATCTGCCTAGCCTTTTCCCAACTACATTGGGGTCGGCTTCCAGTCAAGCCAGATTTAGCTGAATACCAGTATTTTACATGGAGCGGCTGCCTACCAAACCTCCACAACCCATTAACTGGGTAACACGGTACTTCATGGCAAGACTGGAGTCAGATTTACTGGCTTCTGATTATCCGTAACGACTGCCAAAGATCTACAAATGACAGCCGGGACCAACGGCTTAACGTGCTTTCCGAAGCACGGAAGCACGTTAAGAAGTTAGTAGTTTGTGTCCTGATTAAAAGGTTTTAGTTTCAACTCGATACCTCCACACGTTCCCGAGATAAACGGTTTTGATAGACAGATGGTCGGACAACAAAGTGATCGAATAAGTATTCCGTTTTTTCCTTTTGAGTTACGGAACACTAAAAAGACGTTCGTAAATTGCGTAACAATGATGAAAAAACCTTTATACTTGTGATAGGTACGGGTTTATTTAAAAAAATGATGGTTTAAACTCCTCGTCTATACGCGACCTCTCGTTTTAGGACTCAAATCAAATAAGTTTGTTTAATAATACCCATAGTCCGTTTATGTTCGGAGTGTTTACATCTGTCTACTCAATAAATAATAATAAACAGTCAAAACAAAGTTGACGAAAGGATAGTTATTTCGAGTCCTGCGTTGGAGTTGAGGCACACCTCTAATTATATAGCTACTTCGGCTATTGGGTTTGGGTATCAACCTGTAATTTACACACACGCCACAAATACAGGTCTGTACGTAATTGGTTTACTTGAATACAGGGCTAAAAATAAGAAGTACCAAAGGCTTCTGCAGCCAGGTTGGGTTATTCTTATCATTAGGGTTTCTTGGTACCTATGTGGGTAGAGCTCAGTGGTTCAAACCTCTAAGATTCCTTGAAATGTTTTGAAGGACAAATGAATTTGCATTTCTAAGGCAGTTTTACAATATATGACTAAAGGAGTACCTATCGAGGATAATCCTCAGGCAATATATAAAAGTAAAATCTTCAAAAAAGTCTAAGTAAAATGCAAATAAATCCTTGGTTGGATGATGATGAAAAAATGCAATAACATCATTTAAATCATGCATGGATTGCCTTATTTTTCTTGGATTGTCAAAATATTTTAAATTTCAAGCAGACAGCTTAAAATCTGTTA
Source organism: Lacanobia wlatinum (assembly GCA_947578705.1). Taxonomy (NCBI): domain Eukaryota; kingdom Metazoa; phylum Arthropoda; class Insecta; order Lepidoptera; family Noctuidae; genus Lacanobia; species Lacanobia wlatinum. The sequence goes on from OX388039.1 coordinate 14,690,473, forward strand.
ATAAAAGACATAACTAAACAGATTTAACTTTTCAGAAAAAAATCAAGGCAGACAAGGTAACAACTTAGTACTAAATAAAAAACAAAATATTTTTTTTTTTGTTTTTAGAACTTGTTTTTAAACTTAAGTTATTTTAAGAATCTTATGTCACGATAATATAAAAAGAAGATTTCAGATCAGAATTTCTAAAAATGTAGATTTTTAAGTAATTTATTTCGGGACCTGTGTAGGAGTGACTCAATACTTTGCGATCTATACTTAGTCCATTGATTACTCAGACCAAAAAAACAAGTTTTCCAGTGTAATATTTCACGCAGTAATTACAGTAGAGTTTTCATCTTTGGCCCAAATAGCGAAAAGAATAAGACAGATAGTGTCTTAGCTTAGTAATCCACCCTCATCCTGCATCATATCTGGGTCACATGCCGTCCCCACAACTGTGGGCATCAAATTTTTCCTATATAAGGTTGCGGCATGACCTAGCCCTACATCCTAGGCTACGTCATATGTACCGCACATCTCAACTAATATAAAAAAGAAGTAAATTTGTCTGTGTGTTTGTAAAAGATAGTCTCTGTTAGTACTGAGATAAAGGAAACCCTTTCGCTGATAGAAAGCTTCAATATCTTTGAATGACATACTCGTAGGTATAAATATTTCTCCCGGAAAATGCATGGTTCCTGAAGAGTAGGCCAAAGAAGCGAAGCCGCGATACAAAGCTAGTTTCTTACCACTCTGTTATTGTTTATGGGCTGCGTTGATGCGAGTTTCATAACTGTAGGAGATTAAGAAGCTCACTGCGTTACCTTCACGCTAGAGGACACTGCCGCGCTCGTGGAGGCCATCGCCAATGTTTATGGTTCTGTTTATGTTATGACATATTAATTATGTTATGTTCTTTATAAAAAGTATGATTTAAAAAAAAAAACAGTATATTTATATTCCGGGATGTCATTACCTAATATGTTTCTTAAGTGGTTTTTTAGGGCTGGAGCAAAATTGATATTGGAGTGAGAAGAACCGCAATAAGATATGCTGTTCTACATACAGGAACTGCAATGATTTAAATGATCTTTAACTCATGTAACACCTTTGTATACCATGTTTTATGCGAATAAATAATTAAATAAATGAGAAGTAGTCAATCAAGGTACACATCAATTGTTCTGAAATGGCTTGAATGAATTTATTTTAAGAAAATGATGCTCTAGAGTTTAACACTGAAAATTCTTGTTGACCTGGACTGGACACCCAAGGACACGAAATACAATTAAGAGAAATATTAAATTGAAAGTAACTCCATTGATGAGGGTATTATAACCCCTACCTACCACCCCCCTGCCCCCCCCTACCCCCCACCCCCCTATCCCTACCTGCTATTGTAACATTTGTAATAATTGTCGGCATATTACAAAAGATACAATAGCAGTAGGTAATAGGTGTAACACAAGGTGAGTGACATTTCACCCTTAGTTCACATAATACGTGAAAGCGTTACAACTTGAAATGTTATAATAGTGAAGTTCATTGTAACACTAATGCTATTATTGTTATTTTGTCATCGGGGGTCTACGAACACCGTGACTATTTGGAAATGTCGTTCACGTCCAATTCTGTAGGTATTACTAAATGAGTAATGCTATAGTTTGTCAATGAAATAAGAATTGAATGCAAGAATAAGGGTTATAATGAAAGACAATTATTCATACATTAATAAGGTTCATTGTGTTATACAATATGGTTCATTGTATAATACAATAATATTAGCTAATAATGGTAAGTTCAAAGGTTTTTGAGACTGTTAGTGTTCTATTAGGGGTTACGAACTATGCGGGCGTTCGTCAGAGCTGCCGAATTGGAACAAGCTAAATTATCAAATGTCGGATGATTACTGAATGATTATTATTAGTAAGAACTTTCTTACTTTTTACGTTGCAAATTAGATGCTTCTCTTCTGCTATCTTGTAGACAATAGACTCATGGAAGCTAAGCAAAATGCAAGCAGAACTGAACTCATCCGACAGTTGATAATTTGGCTTGCTCGAATTACTTTGTACCATCATTGCTATGCATGTCGTAGGTTCACTATACCTGACCTAAGGGGTTGACTCGGTAGCTCTGATGAAGGCCAGAATAGTTCCCAACCAGATCAGTTTTCTATAAAAGGATTGACACAATTTAGGAAGTATTTGTAATTAAGCACAAATTATTTAATTTACTACTAATTATTAAAAGGACGTATGTAGGTGAAATCATCTTTTTTTTCCCAATATTATTTTATTTTTAACCGACTTCAAACAAAGGAGAAGGTGCTCAATTCGGTTGTTTATTTTTTATGTTTGTTACATCATACTCCGTCATTTATAAACTGATTTAAAAAATACTTGTTTTATGTAAAAGGATATACTTTCCGATTGGTCCCATAGAAATTTCATCAAAATCGGTTTGGAAGTTTGGCTTTAATCAAAATAGCTGGAAATCGTTTAGACGTATTTTTGTCATTCAAGTAAACGAAATGGCGTTTTTAGCTTTCCTGCGACTTTCCAGTGGTGTTGTTAGGTGTGGGGTAGCACTAAAAAGTTTTTTGTCCAATAAATCACTGAGACAATATTATTTGATGTCATGGCCATATTTTTCATGTTACTGTCTTTGCCAGCGGCTTCGCCCGCGTGATTATTGGAAATTATTCCAAGGGAACACCAGACAATAAGACTTACATCATACATTATCATACATTCCAATATTATAATTAATAGACAGTTTTTGCACAAATCCATCGATTTTTATAATAACTGCCCCGATCACCAATAAAGGTTCATCAGTCCTGCACATTACTCTATATCGATCCTTAATTAAATCTGACCGCCCATCATTGGCGGATTCAGGCGAGGGAGGGCTAGGGGCTCAAGTCACCCCCCTAAAATAACCCAATTTCTTTGGTAGTCTACAACCAACTGTTGTTATGTGTTTAGCAAAATAAAATGTTATGTACCATTTCAGTCTTTACTTTGCTGGAACCCACCTTCATCGGGGTCAAGCCCCTCCAAGCGACAGTCCTGGATCCGCCGCTGCCGCCCATTCATCAATTCATTTGGCTGCTCGTTATGCAACTATCTGATATCAATTCTATTTGAATTTTGTTCGAGGAATATGTGATTAAAATTGAAATTAAATGTCAACTGCAGATGATTCAGATTACATTGTGTAAAACACTGTTATCTCATTTGCGCACTATTATAACAAACTCTATTATAAACTCACATTGTATAGTTTTAGCATGAGGCAGGCTTAAACTATAAAACACTACATTTTCCGATTCTAACATGCCTGCACACCTTTTGCTTCTTTTACGTCCAAACATCTGCGCCTTCGTTGATTATGAGTAGACTATGCTCCAGAGCTTTTAACACAAGATCTACGAGTCCGTGTGGCCTTGTCGGGCGTCTCCCGGCGTTTCCACTCACGAATTTAATAAAACTAGAACGACAAACTATTTTGCCTTGAATCTTATGATTGAGGGCCAAAGAGTTTAAAGTTTGTGAAAACCTAGACGCCTCCTTGGTTTAGTCCTAGAAAGCTCCGCTTTGAAGTGCGCGGCTTTGAGGTCGGATCCATGGCCGTGCAGTTTTAATAAGTTTACTTTTATTAGGCCGTCTTCGGCTCGTATTAGGTGCACTGTCGATTTAGACGCAGACGCATAAAATACAGTAAAATATTCTAACTTTTTACTTTATTCTAACTTTCGACGCAATAATTATTTTCATTGATAGGGTGGGTACCCTATCAATGAAAATAATTATTGCGTCGAAAAATTTACTGATGATGATTCTAAAAGGCACATTGCAACATAATATAGCAATTTTTAGCCTCTGGCCAGGGTGAAAAGCCAGCCCTTTGTGTACGCGCAAAGTCAAGGATTGATTAAGTAGCTATTTTACTATAATTTTGCTTAATTTAAATGATAAAAAATATGTACGCGTGAAACTTTGTCCATCAAGTAAAACATGGAGCACTAATGTGACGTAACTCTTCAATTTAGCAGTCATGGCACCCCTTCAGAGGGCATAAAGCCAAGCTTTATTACTTTTTTATTATATTGTAAGGCTTGAAACGGAGGAGCATGGTGTAACACCAGCGAAACGATCACGTTTGTGGGCACGCAGCCGCCCGCAGACTTCAACCCTCCGCCGACGAAATAAAAATAACCACGCCGTTCTGTTCGGCTAGTTGTGGCTGGCAGATTGTAAAATAATGTCATTCTCATTGACATTAAAAAGGTTTTGTGGAGAGTGGGAGACCATTCTAGTTTTATGATTTTATTTACAGTGTGTTTTTGCTGACTTACAAAAGGAGGCTTTGTATCCCACGTGTAGTTTTTTTTTCAACTTGTAAAAAGTAACAACTCACACACACGCACACATTGCCTCAGTAAATCAATCTTGCTACACTTACATATATATTAACTTTTAGATCCTATCTGCAATGATATACGAGGTTTCCATCCAGCAGTGAAGTATTGGTAGCGATACACTTGTTGAATCGAAATGACAGTATTATAATTTCTGTTAATATGGTCAGCTAGCCCAGAAAATACGCTTTCCTCAAATCGAAGAAACCTTCTTCAAGTTGTAAAGCGTATTTACTTCATGTTGCATTTCTTCATACTAACTAGTCTATACTAATATGCTCATGCCTTATTTAAAGATCTATCTAAACGCTTAGTTGACACTTCGCGTGACCCAAGGGCTGGCTTTTACCTCGGACAGAGGATAAGCATTGCCATACAACGTGGCAATGCCGCCAGTCTTTTGGGCTCACTTCCGGTGGACAGCGATGCGGACGAATTTTTTGACGCGTTATCTTAGTTAGGATATTTTATTTTACCTAGTTAACATAAGAAACAATAAAATTTTACTAATATTATAAAGAGGAAAGATTTGTTTGTTTGTTTGAAATGAATAGGCTCCGAAACTACTGGACCGATTTCAAAAATTCTTTCAGCAATGGATAGCTACATTATCAGGGAGTAACATAGGCTATATTTTATCCCCATACTCCTACGGGAACGGGAACTACGCGTGTGAAACCGCGTGACGTCCACTAGTGTTTTATATATTCAGTGCATTTCCCGGTCAGCAGTGCTCCACCGTACACCGTACATTTACCGTACACTTAGTCTGTAGCTGACGAACTTATTATCAATTCATTGAAATCAATAATTTGGTGGAACTTTCACTTTGTAGCGATAAACGAGAGGTTAAAGCTCTTTTTATGAATATTAATTTTCAATCTACTTCCATAAGGGTTCAAATAAGCGTATGTAATTATTACTGTAATAAACGTTTTTCGCAGAAGAGCATTTTTTCTTGTTAAAATTTTCTCCAACGAAAAATCTGTGTCTTGGAAAATATTTTAGCTGTTTATATTGTTTCAGCTATCTTAACTCAATCACTGAACTATGTGCTGGATGAATGGAAACTTCTCACACTTCTAAAAAAAACTTGATCAAAAGCGAAAAAAAAGGAGAGATGAATTTTCCATCTAGTCAGGAAAATCTCGGCTGCTCGTGGTCACGTTTGAGGCCGCAAGTGACATCTAATATTGCTCGACTGTACTACTCGCCTTTACCTAGGTTAAGTTCTGAGATGGTAAATAAATTGTAGTTGTTGAATTTAACATTATTTATTTGTTGTATTATTATTATGAGTAAGGTGTACGTGGAATAGAACAAACAATGAATGACTCGAATGTCAACTTTTATAGGAAAATCTCATGAGTGAAGTACTTATATATTTATTTATCAATAAAACAAAAATTGTGGAATAATTTAACTAGCATTTAACTAGATCATGCTTGCTGTGGCGTCTGGGCCCATAACCTTTTATATTAAACTAGTGGACGTCACGCGGTTTCACCCGCGTAGTTCCCGTTCCCGTGGGAGGACGGGGATAAAATATAGCCTATGTTACTCCTCGATAATGTAGCTATCCATTGCTGAAAGAATTTTTCAAATCGATCCAGTAGTTTCGGAGCCTATGCATTTCAAACAAACAAATCTTTCCTCTTTATAATATTATTATTGTATATATTTATATTAAACTAGTTGACCCGCGCAACTTCGTCTGCTCCGCTACTATTGGTCTTAGCGCGATGATATATAGCCTTTGTCGATAAATGGGCTATCTAACACTGTAAAAATTAGATAGCCCATTTATCGACGTCAGTAGTTCCTGAGATTAGCGCGTTCAAGCAAACAAACAAACTCTTCAGCCTTATATATTAGTATAGATATAGATGTATGATTAGATTACATACACTTCCTTGGACAGTTAGTGGCCAAATTTACCAAGATAAAGTATAACTATAGAAAAGGTTGTCAATGCAACAAGGGTACAGTTCCAGCTTATTTTAAAAATTTACAAACTGCATAAATGCAAATTAGGCATAATTATCCTAATTTGCATTTATGCAAGTTTTTATAGTAAAACATATAAAATAAAGTAGGTATGGTGCTACATGTTGCTATAGCACGTTCTTTGAGGCATTTCCTACAAAGCGTTGGTAGGAAAAGAATGTAGAAATGTGATAGTACACGTGAGCGATTGGTCTAGGTATTCTTTCTACAAAACGTGGCGAGACATTCAGAGGCTCTCAAACTTCTTTTCCATTCCGCACTGTTGAATAAAAATCATAGAAATTGTAAGCATTCTAGTGCTAGAAATAAACATTTGGTGGTTCAATGCAAGTTCCTTTGGCTCATACTTTAATATTGCAGAGCACGAAGAAGATGGAGGGACAAATTGCAAGTAATGGTCCACACTAGCCCCATACCAAAATACTTAGCTGGAAGTTAGTAGTCGGGGAATACAGACTAGCTAACAGCAACAGTTACGAACGATTTATTTTTTGCTTTATAATGATTGTAAATAAACGATACCGTGAGATTATAAGTATTCTATAGAATATAAAAAATTACTCTAAAATTCTTTGTTAATTATTTTTAGAAGATTTTCTAACTAACATTTTAGACTAAGGTCTGCGTATCAAGTTTCATTAAATCGTTTCATTCATTTAAAAGTCTTGTCAGTTCGTATGAAATACCATGCAGAGTAAAAGCTCTTAATAACTACAATAGCTAAAAATCTAGATCTAAAATATTAATAAAAACAAAAACTACTGGTTTGAGTACCACTGTCATTCAGGGGTGGAATCCTTTAGCGGGCGGCGTGCCGCGTGCTTGAAAACGAGGAACTATAAGAATTTCTGCTCGGACATGGAAGAAACCGCAAGATAGGAGGTTTTATGTAATTCTGAGCTCGGAATAAAACGGGCGTGGGCGATCCGGGATAATGCGTAGGTATTGAATGGACAAACAGCAGGACAAGAGAAATGAAAAAGGTAAATACATTAATACGAATCAGATATACCAATATCGGTTCAGATTTACTTTTAAAATATCTACACACCTGCGCAACATCATGCTTTAATGCCTCAAAGGCTGAAGGGATAGACTGAAGTATGTTGCATATTTGCGTATATCTATATCTATAATAATATATAAAGCTGAAGAGTTTGTTTGTTTGTTTGTTTGCTTGAACGCGCTAATCTCAGGAACTACTGGTCCGATTTGAAAATTCTTTCAGTGTTGGATAGCCCATTTATCGAGGAAGGCTATAGGCTATATATCATCACGCTAAGACCAATAGGAGCGGAGCATTAATGAAAATTGTGACGCAGACGAAATTGCGCGGGTCAGCTAGTACTTAATATATAAAGCTGAAGAGTTTGTTTGTTTGTTTGATTGAACGCGCTAATCTCAGGAACCACTGGTTCGATTTGAAAAATTCTTTCAGTGTTAGATAGCTCATTTATCGGGATGGCTATAGGCTATATACCATCACGCTAAGACCAATAGGAGCGGAGCAGTAATGATAATTGTAACGCAGACGAAGTTGCGCGGGTCAGCTAGTAATATAATAAATGCGAAAGTTTGTGAGGATGGATGTTTGATACTCTTTCACTCAAAAACCGCTTAACGGATCTGGATGAAATTAAGCAAAAAGATAGATTGTAGTCTAGAATAGCAAATAGTCTACTTTTCATCCCGGAAAAATGTACGGTTCCCATGGGATGATTACCTAAATACACGCGGGTCAAGTTGCTGGCAAAAGCTAGTATTGCATATTTTGGCTGGTACTTGTAAGTGGTAGGCGAGCTAACGCCACTGAGATAAATCCTATATCACTTTGACCTTTTTGTGAAACGAACACCCCGTGGGGAGGTTCAGCATTGCGGTTGTGACCACTTAACCAGTCAATTTATTGTCTTCATAGTTTATCTAGTTAAGGATGGCAAAACCAGAGCAGAAGCTCTGGTTTTAAATTCATTATCAAGTTATTTGATTGTTTTTTCAAGAGTTAACTGAAATAGTTATTTATTTAAGGGCCAATTTTTAAATATTTGGAAAACCTGAGGAATAATAAATTACTGCTTTTCTAATCAACCTTAAATACGGTTATATTAAATACAACGCTCACCACACAAAAATCAAAGCCCAAGTTTGTTTCCATTGTCAGGGTTGCGGAAAGCCAGCCGCTCCGCCCAGAGCGGCAGGATTTCCCATTCACAAAAAAAGAGTTCCTTTCTATTGTCACAATTTCATTGGATTTATTAAAGGCAAGGCAATGGGCATTACAAGACGAATTAATAAGACTAACAAATACCTACCTAAATTAACTAACGAGCTCACTCTCATAATTAAATTAAGTAAGGATAAAATAATAAACGGATAATTATTATCCCATTGGCCCTTACAATGAGATGTCAGACAATATCGTTTTGTCCCTCAACTACTTTACCAGATGAGAACCTGGATGAGTGATATCATTTTCATTCAGCGCTGAACTGAATACATACATTATGTATCTGACAGTCATTTGTTTTGTAAGGATTATCTCTTCACCCCCGATTGTGTCTTTAGTCGGCACTGCTGGTGACTATTAATAAATCTCGTGTCAACTTAGGCATAACCAGGCTTGTTTAAAAAAAGAAACTATAAATGATCAGTTTGTACTGGTTAGCGGATTCCAGATTCAAATTCTATAGATGATCCCTATATTTTTTTACTGAATCTGTATAATTATGTACTGACATAAGTAATTTAAATACACTTAAGCGTTGAATTACTGCTAATTAAGAGGGGACTCGGGTCGGTAACTCTTGGGCCTTTCTCCAAACAAACGCATTCCGCTGTTTACTTCGTGGATAGCTGCTAGAGCAATGATTTTTTCCAAAAAATATAGATCGAATTAAAATGTGCCTCTATCATTTTCTTTTTTCCAAAACATAATTACTTAAAGAATAATGACAATCCAAAACCCCAATAAAATAGCCAGTTTTTACCGCCATGTTCAGACGACTGTCAGCGTCAATAGTTTCTTCAAATACCTATTTTTCAAATTCCTCGGGACTAGAGTCCTAACAAATAAACTAAACACAACACACATGTTTAGTTTATTTATTAGAGCTTTAATTTTGAATAAGCCATGAATAGTCATGGCTTATTCTAGACTAGTGGACGTCACGCGGTTCCACCCGCGTAGTTCCCGTTCCCGTGGGAGTACGGGGATAAAATATAGCCTATGTTACTCCCTGATAATGTAGCTATCCATTGCTGAAAGAATTTTTCAACTCGGTCCAGTAGTTTCGGAGCCTATTCAAACAAACAAACAAACAAATCTTTCCTCTTTTTAATGTTAGTGTAGATAAGTATTTTTTTTATTAGAATGTTGAAAGTTGTCTGCCAGTGTCTAATTAAAACCACCATTGCTTCAGTCAAATAGTGCTATACTTTTTGTATAATTGAGCCGAGAACTTGATATTTGTCTATACTGTATTTAGTCCAGTCAATCAAGCCAAAAAGAGGGTTAGTATCGTAATGTGAGAAAATAAACTGTAAACTTGTAGATGTAATCCTTAATTTTGGCTCTCTAAAAGTCACCTCTAAAGGGTCGTCGAATCAGAAGTCATGTCGAATCTCGTCTCGCGATATATTCGACATCATCTCGCATCCAGCTGACTCCCGCGCTCTTCATCAGGTCATCGGAACTCGTGAGCTCATTATCATATTGTAATCACTTATCGCTTTTAAAACTACTATAACTAACTACTACTATAACTTATTTTATTATAGTGGTAGTTTACTTACTTTATTACCTCCACAATTTATAATGCCATTGTCAACACATTATTTCAAAAACCGTTTCTGTTTAGAAAAATAATGAAAGCTTTGTTTATCTAAGCTCAATACTTAAATGATGTCAGGAGTATAAGAAGGAGTACCAGATTGTGTTATGATGCTGCGCCCACAGATGTTATCTCCGTTGTTTGGCCCACTTCACCAAGAGTCGTGAAAGGCGAGCACACGCCAGATGTTACTTTGAACTTCTTTTTATGTATTAAAAAAAGATTTTTAGAGACGAACGATATTAATAGATGACGCCCCCGCTTACAAGTTTAGGGACTATTGTATTACACGATCGAAGTATTTTAAATTTTAATCATGGATTAAAAGAAAAACTTCCAATGGCTTATGGTATAGAAGCGAATACCATCTTACACATGGAAGACTATAGAAATACTCGATAAGTAATAAAAAAAATAAAGTGAATCCTGCTAGAATTTAACAAAATCTTTGTTACTATAAGAATCAACACTGTTTTACCTTCTGGCTTTATTCTTCATTTCACTTCCTCATAATAATTAATCCATAATCTAAAAGCACACTTCTACCAAGCTTGCTACGCTTTCGTAGCTCGTAATACGCCGACGCCTACTACGCCGTAGCTGTCCGCTACGATTACCCGTAAACATTGATCGTTTGTTCATGATGGATATCTTGGAAGTAATAAATAAAGTATCTCTCTTTGTTTTTGTAGGTATAACTTATATTAATCATGTTCTTGTAGCTCATGGTCACCAAAGATATTAGTTTTACTTATCACTTTAGGAACGGATCAACCTAGTTTAAGTTTGTCGGTGAAGTTTGGAACTGCGTAGCAACGATTCCATTCAGAGTGATAATATTGAATGAAAACAATATCCATTTCCGGAATTTAGGTGATTCTATAGAAAATTAGAGTAGTCGACATAGCTCACTGACTCAGCAAACTGAAGTGCCAGTGGACTGGTCATATTAATTTAGAACAGAATCGGATTACCATTCGATGCATTGTATTAACTCCCTCGCTTCGTTCGTGAGTTAAACTCTAAACTCCCTCGACACGCTCGGGAGAATACTTTCGAATCCTTCATTGGGTTCGGGATTCAATATGACGCCTGTGACATAAGACACTGCTTTATCCCCTCGGTGCATAATCTACTATTGATTAGATGGTGTGTGATTGACAGTTTGAAACAGAAAATTGTGTTTCGCGTTCTTAATATTTTATTTCTTGTTTTGTGACTAAGAGATACTCGTATTTAATTCCAATATATCTTGTACCTGTAGGCAAGTACTAGATACTGTTTTTATTAAGGATGGTAAATCATCAGATGACTCCTCCCGCTCTGGGCGGAGCAGAAGGGAGTGTCAGACTCTTTCTGACTAAAGCCCATCTGTGTTCCTTCTAATGCCCTTTGCGTTCCAGGGCCGCGGTGACTCTTTCGAACAAATTCCCATCAAGTACCTACTACTGCAGTGCGATTCTGTAAACATGCAAAGTGAATGTGACAGCTCATTTCGTGATCACTTTACCCAAGCTTCAACTTCGACATGTTTATAGAATTGACCGGCTGAATCGACCGGCTGGTACCAACTGATTTGACGTTATCTAGGTCACGGACACGGTGGGGGACGCAATCATCTGCTCGTTACCATACAGAAGTAAATTGTATTCATTAGTGTCGTTTCTTTAAAAATGTTAAAAGAAAATATCAACAACCCGTCTCAATAGAGTACGAGACATGGCTTAAGAAATACATACTCTCATTTGTTATTTGATGATTAAAAGTTAGATAAGGATACACCACATAAATACGAAAAACTTTATTCCGTAAGTCACAAATACGAATTTCAAAATACCGATTTTCATAATTGTACATTAGGGATGCCGTTCTTTTGCGCATGACAGCTTCAAAACTATCGATGCCTGCCTCGGCAAACATGCCCGACGCACTACAGAACCGCGGAAGCCCCAACAACACCCGAAAAGCATTGTTGTACTGAACCCGGAGGGCGTTTTAGGCCCTCTGCGTGTACCTGACCCACAGGCTGCAGGTATAAAACGTCTGGCAGTATGCCTTAAACAACGTTACTTTCACGTCTCTAGTACACCTTGCAAACCTACGGGCCAGCATATTACATCGAACCGACAACGCCCTTCGTTCTCTCTCTATATCCTCGTCATCAAACATGTTCTCGGTCAAAATGTGCCCAAGGTATTTAAAACATGACACTCTTTTAAGTGCCACCCCATATAAGTAAACGGGAGGCACCGGCGTCGGTTTTTTGGAACCTACACGAAACACCATAACCTCACTTTTCCTGACATTATACAGGAGACCATGAGCCGTGGCGTATCGTTCACACACTCCAAGTAACTGCCTGAGAGCACCAATAGAGGGACTCAGCAGCACCATGTCGTCAGCATAGCTTATAGTATTGATAATTTTACCATCAATAAAGCATCTGACACCAGCACAACCAAGCTCCTCAATCAGCTGATTGATATAAAGACTGAAGAGCGCCGGGGAAGTCAATCCTTCTATCTTTATCATTCATCCTATTTTTATAATTCCGAATGATAATTCGAAAAATCAAAAATACGAATTCTGGTAATTAAAGTACCGATTAAATAGATTTCCGAAATAAAAACGTTAGAATTAAAAAATGAATGACAGATGCGTTTTGCCATTAAGCACCAAAACTATGCAAACAAACATACACCATGCACACAGCATGCATGCAGCAAGCATGCAGTAAGCATGCAGCAAGCCTGCAGCATGCAAGCAAGTATGCAAGCAAACATGCAGCATGCAAGCGAGCATGCAAGCAAGCATGAAGTATGCAAGCGAGCATGCAACATGCAGCAGGCATGGTTTCTGTCACGGCTCCGGCACTGCGGGGCTCCGGCGGTCCTTCGCAAACTTATCGTCGTAGATAGTTTTAACGCTCACCGCCGTGGCTGAGGTTGGCCGGCAAGCCAAAGCTTATAATACCTGCTCCTCAGCTCGCGGGCCGCCTCGCCCCTTCGCGCCTACGCGGGTTTGAATTGCACTCTAGGGGTAGGGCAGACAAGACTACGTGGAGTCGGTTTTACAGCAATTCGTTTCTGTCACTTACTTTTGTAGCACAACATATTGACTGTTTAAGACAAATTTTAATTTAAGACAATTTTTGTTTCGGTCAGGGTTTAATTTTAATTAAGGTTAAAAATGTTTAAAAATTTCGTTTAAAGAAGATTATGCCAAGTGTATCATCTGTTATTTCAATCAACCTTAGGTTTCAATGTTGAACAAACCGTAGGTGAATTCTCCTTTATGGATTTCGTTAATTAGTTATTACAAAAATCTGTGAAACGATCTTTAGGTATTTTAAACAGTAAATCTTTTGACCGTAGTTATCTCGAAAATAGAATAACTTTAGATATTATATTATGTAACCAACCAGAATTTTAGCAGTTTATTCGAAGTATTGAATTGAAATGTCGTTTTTCGGACCGGAGAACCCATCGAGCTTTTGATTCTTCGGTTTATGAAAATCGAAAAACAAACTAATCGCATATACTTTCGGTAAAATAAATTTTGTGATTTTTAATAATCTAATCTAACTAATATTATAAATGCGAAAGTTTGGATGGATGGATGGATGTTTGTTACTCAATCACGTCAGAACGGCTGGACGGATCTGGATCAACAAAATTAGATTAAGTTTGGAATAGCACATAGGCTTCTCTTCATCCCGGGAATATGTTCCCTAGGGATCACACGGACGAAGCCGCCGGCAGAAGCAAGTAGACATTATAATTCTTAGGTATTATGAAATTCGGATTTTTGAAAATCGGAACATAGAAATTCGGAAAAAAAATATTTCGGAGTATTTGGGTGTTCCCGTTAGTCCTTCCATTTCAATCCGTTGATTCCAATGTTGTGGCGACGCTTGGGGGAGGCCTATGTCCAGCAGTTGAGGTATTTCGGCTGATATGATGATGATGATGAAATGTAGATTTAAAATAACACATGGGTTGCTTAGCTAAATCTTGAACCCACACTGATAAATAACATTAACTTTTTTATAAACTTTCCTGAATTGTTATTTACACTCTCATCAGTTTTTAAGCTGATTTTTTAAAATCTTTTTTTTCCTTGTCAACAGTTTAAGTAACCTTGTCAAAAAGGATGTCACATCCCTCATGGTTGCAGTGTGCATTTCACTGTGGGGCAGCGATTTAGCTAATCAACTCATGTGAAATTTATCGGTCTACATGTTATTTAACATGTAATCTTTGACATGGTTATAAATATACACATATCAAAAAATGTTTGCGATCACTGAAAAATCGGAAACTTCTTTGTTACGGTAGATTCTATTATGATTTATTCTTCTTTTTAGATTCTTTATTTAAAAAAATAGATTTAGAATATAAAACAATAAAACAGTTCAATTGTTTTTCCATATAAAAAGGCTTTCAGTCCTAGCTTGCGCTCATTTAGAATTCTGATTTAGTCAATTTTAATGGATTTAAAATACTTTTTCGCGGAAAGTTGTAATTGAAAAAATGCCAAGAGGATTATTAGAAGTTTGACGAGCAATAATAGTAACTTTGAGAGAAAAAGGATACACCATGAATAGCACGCAGAGTTGCTATATCGCAATCCCGATCGTGACCACGTTGCAGAGGTACCACGGGATGGGTAATTTAGCAGACCGACCCCGCAGTGGTCGCCCAATTGTTTGGACTGCTGCCCAAAAGCGCTGTATTAGCAACAATCAACGCTACTAAAATAAAAGCAGAAGTTCGGGCCGCCTCTGGGCTTGAAGTTAGCACTTAGACCATTCGGAATTGCTTGTACCAGGCTGGATTACGAGCACGGAGGTCTTGGCGAGCGCTTCTGATTTCCCGTTAACGTCAACGACGGAGATTGCAGTGGGCTAGGCTTCGGCCAAATGAAGAAGATGAAGAAGAAAATATTTGGCAAAACTGTCTCTTCGTTGACGAATCGCGAATCAGTACTCATCCAGATAACCGACGTGTCCGTGTCTGGAGAAGACCAGGAGACCGTGAAAGGCAAAGAACTGCCACTGGAACAGTTTAGCAAGGCGGGAAATCGGTGTTCTTTTTGGGGTGGTATTATGATTGGAGCTAGAACGTCTTTGAACCCGTATCGATCGAGGCTTCATGACAGCAGACATGTATAAAGCAGTTGCTATTGATGGAATCGTCAGACCATTCCGAGTATACCATGGGCACCAATTTGTACTGGTCGATGATAATGCGCCCGCACATCGCGCTTAACGAGTCAATGCTGCTCTTCAAGAACACGAAATCACAAGGTTAGACTGGCCTGCCGGCTCGCCAAACTTAAACTCAATATAGCACGCGTGGGATACTCTTAAGCAAGCTATTTGGAACCGTCAGCCACATCCATAGACAGTGCCAGATCTCAGGGAAGCCGCTATTCAAGAATGGGACAGGTAACGCCAAGAAATGCTGAATAACTTGATCCTCAGCATGCCCAGGAGGATCTCCGCATCTGTTCGAGCCTAGGGAGGAGTTATATTATATTGAAAATAAACCTTTTTTTAATAAATTGTTGTTTAAGTTTGGTTAAAAAAAAAACAAATTCCTGTTACAATTACATTCTGATTAATTACTCAGTTTTGTTAATAAAAAATAGTATTATTTTTTAATTTCAAATAGGGTTTTTCAGTTTAAAGAAATCACGTAAAAAATGTTTCTTGATAAAGTTAAATTTAAAAAAATATATCAGCTTATGCTAGTGATTACAAACGTTTTTTGATGTGTGTACTTTTTAATCCGTATCTTAGGCTATAAGAAAGTAACTGACAAATATTTATGTTAGTGACGCCGTCGTCGCGTCTTCTGAAAACAAATCGTAACATCATCGTCATGGTGTTTGTTTGTTATTTCAAGTCACGCGTTATAAGCACGCTGCAAAAACATGACTCCGTTTTGCAATCTGAAGCAATATATTTCGTACAAAGAATGACGGAGGTTCTATAGAATTGCGGCCACCCGCGCCTTCTCCGTTGTGTTTTTTTAAGTATTCCCCATTATGAGAGAACACACCTCCTTGTTACATTTTTCATATTTTCATGCTGGTTTTGAGCGCGTCATTTTCTTATGAAGTAAACAAAAAATTCCGCAAAAAAAACCCAGAGCTTTCAACGTTCGATCTTGTAAGGATTCAAATGAAGGCATATATCTCCCTAAATATTTAATTACGTAACATGGTCTTACAACAGTATTGTTTTATAAATTAATCACCTACATAAAAATCCCATTTGTCTATCTAGTTTATTTTGTCGTTCTACTAGAAAAAGGCCTCCCGCTTGTTTTCCACACAAATCTGTATTTTGTCATTCCGGGCCAGAAATAAAAACGAATAGATATAACAAGTAATCTTCGATCACTGCAGCTGGGCTGCGTTATTTTGTTGATATGTCCCAAAATATTCCGAAATATAGCGTTACCCAATCGAAGGAACAATAGGTACTATATGGAAATTATCACACAAAATTCTAAAAATTAATTATTATTGAACAAGTAGGTAAAAGCGACCCAAAAATAAACATTATTTTTCGTAAGAACTTTCGAAATATTTACACAACGGATCTAGAAAGTTTAAGCAGCTATTTTCGTAATAGTGTTTCTTCTGAAACTTTGAAAAAGGGGTTTTCCTAACTTTTTAAATGCCACCGCGAAAATAAAGTGGTTACGTTGGGTGCGTGCGTCACAGCGAAGCCCGTTCCTTCCGACTTGGCCTTTTGTGCAATCTCGGGGCTGCGTGACCCCCGATCACGAGCCAAGGGTCGCGTGTCCCGCCACATTGCCAGCTTTTAATTAATGTTGAAACGTTACACCGTGTTACTTCATCGTTGAATTGTCAAGTCTTAATGTCACCCCTCTAACCCCACAGGTTAGAGGTTATCTAATTTGAAAACCTTGTATTTAGTGGACGGAGTAGAGTAGTGATCACGATTTAACGATTTTAGGCTTATTTATGTCTAAATTAAAATTCCATAATACACTAATAGTTTAGATATCAAAATAAAGTAATTCACTCACTGATCCATCGTTCACTTCAAACACTGCTTCGGGTTGTATTGGAATACATAATGCACCGTCACTAAGCACTGCTAGTGCAGCATGAAGTGTTGAGACGCTGGCTCCTAAAACCGCTTAATTAGGCAACGACAGGTTGGCTCTGGTTAAGGGGAAAGAAGAGTCGATCGGGACGCAACTGCAACAAAGTGCCGCTCCTGCAAGCGAGGATGTTTGAGCTGCATTCTCCACCATGCTCGTATGTAGTGCGATTGGCACCACAGACATCACTTTTCCAGTACATCATCAGGAAGAGCCAAGGTCCAATCAGTGTCAAAGGTTGAATATTGCTGAAGCTGTTGCAGACTGACTCGAGCAGGAGGACTACAGTCGTGCTCCTTATATCCTTCAAGACTGAGATTTTTGGCCGGTGGTAGTTGTATAAAAAACGTAACAGGATAGCACGATCAAAACTAAGATCCAAGTGAAGTGTGATGAGAGTTTTTAGGGTTCCGAAAAAAAAAGGAACCCTTATAGGATCACTCGGGTGTCTGTCTGTCTGTCTGTCTGTCCGTCTGTCACAGCCAGTTTTCTCCGGATCCACTGGACCGATTGTGTTGAAATTTGAGACACATATGGACTTCTATGACCCAAACACGGACGCGTTACGTATATTATTAAATTTTTAGTATGGGCGTCACTTTTGGGGTTAAACTAGAAAATTAAAAAAAAAAGTTTTTTGAACAATATCGAGTGACATATCAAATGAAACGGCTTACTGTGAGGGTTTTAATTATATTTTTTTCATTATTTTAAAATAATAGGTTTTGAAGTTATTTAAGAAATTAGACGAAAAATAACCATTCCCCCCCCTTATCTCCGAAACTACTGAGCCGAAAATTTTGAAAAAAACGGAGATAATAGATCTTTACCTAAAGATTACAGGAAAACCTATACACTACAGACTTCTAGTCTGTAGTGTTAAAACAACACGTTAAAAAAAAATTCGTTCGAAACCCTTTGCACGCGAGTCCGACTCGCACTTAGCCAGTTTTTTGAGGTATACACTCGGTTTAATGTGGTTTCTAAAGGATTTTCTTTTGTCACCTAAATAAAAGATGTAAGTATTTATAACTATCTATTGTTAATATGTATTACTAGCTGACCGGGCAAACGTTGTATGACCAATTAAAAAAAAATAGCCTACCACCTATTCTCACACAAAAAATTTCATGAAAATCGGTCGAGCCGTTTCGGAGGAGTTCGGTAACAAAAACCGTGACACGAGATTTTTATATATTAGATAAATGCGAAAGTTTGTATGTTTGTATGGATGGCTGGATTTGTTACTCAATTCGTCAGAATGGCTAAACGGATCTTGATGAAATTTGGTACAGAAGTCATAGTCTGGCATGATCGAGGGGGTATAATTTTAGGATAATTTTCGACATTCACGAGCGGAATGCGCGCCGCGGGCGGTAGCTAGTTATGCTATATTACAACAGGGTCATCAGCCATCACGTCGAAGTGGTGACAAAAATTCCAGATTAAGTGGAACCTTTTGAGTTTTTTAGGGTTCCGTACCCAAAGGGTAACCAACGCAACCCTATTACTAAGCCTCCGCTGTCCGTCCGTCCGTTCGTCTGTCTGTCAGCAGGCTGTATCTCAAGAACCGTAATAGGTAGATAGTTGAAATTTTCACAGATTGTGTATGTCTATTGCCGCTATAACAACAAATAATAAAAATTAAAGTTGGTACGGAACCCTTTGTGTGCGAGTCCGACTCGCACTTGGCCGCTTTTTTTAAACATTTGTGCTCCTCTTTCAGTGTTTAATTCGTCCATAGGCGCGTTGTGTGTAGTTAATTAAATAAATGATAGAGAATTCAAATAATAACATTTTTATTTTTCGCTAAACCAGGCAACATGACTCATATGACAATAGCACAATGTAATATAAAGCTAATCAACTAAAACACTTTCATAATATACAAAAATATGCATATATTATTTCCCGTTCCTAATGTAGACTTGGAATTACTTGTGCATTTACGAGCTCCGTCTCCGAATTGAAATGATTCCATCACACCCTGATTCAATGCTACACACGCCTACTGCTTGGCCAGCGTCTGAAACGCTTCGGAACGTTTGAACGGCGCTTCGACTCCCTGTTGGGATCTATCCTCTCAAAGTAGGAGCTGGGCTACTTGATATAAAAGTTCGCCTTTTATGCGCTCTAATCGATATATCTAATATCTTCTTCATCATGTGTCTTAAACTGTTCTTTCAAGTTTTATTGCGTATTATGCAACCATTAACGTCAGGGTCTCCTGTATTTTGGTTTTTCGGGTTAGCTGTACTTATTTTGCTATGACGGCGCATTGTTTTATGCGTGTGATACATGGAATGTTTGTAAATACATGTTTCACAATCTTTGACAGTCGTGCAGTCGATTTATTTCTGAAAGAAGTCAATTACATTTTTTAATATATGTCTATATTATGATATGATATGATTTTTGCGCAACCGGTACATGGTGGACATCCCACCCACGCGCACAAAACGTTTTGGGAAGATATTCATAGTGCGTGCAGCTAAGGAGTGGAATTCCCTGCCGGAGTCTGTGTTTCCTGATGGCTACAACCTGGGAGTATTTAAGTCAAGAGTGAATAGGTTACTTCTAGGCAAACGTGCTCCATCTTCGACCACATCATCGCTTACCATCAGGTGAGATAGTGGTCAAACGCATGCCTATCAACAGTAAAAAAAAAATGAACTAAAAAGAGGATTTACATAAAGACTAAAAAGTTTCTAATATTGTGTGCTCTCCAAACACGAAAAGAAGAATGGTTATTTTAGACCTAGAGTCCGACAGAATTGAGACCTATCGTAGTTTTTTTGTCACCTGGAGTAGAGCAAGAGTATGTGTTTTTTTTTATTTCCTAGCCATGGACACGTAAATATTGACATATTCAAGGTTATTTACCTTGAATATGTCTTGAAACAAAGTCATGAAAAGTAATTTCACATCCATCCCTACAAGTATGCCGTCATGCTTGAGCTCATTTGAATTGTCTCGATGGCTATTATGCATGGTTGATAACGAGAGTCTGATGATGCAGAGCAGAAAGGTGGAAAACGGTAAAACGTGTTCTGCTCCATTTCAGACCCAGAGTCCGACAGACTTGAGACCTATCGTAATTTGAAATAGAGCATCAATATGTTTTATTTTTCGATTTCGATGGCTAACGCATAGATATTACTATATGAGCATGAGTATTTCTTTAGAGATTGTATAGAAAAGTAATTCTTTATTCACTCTTACAAGTATGCCTGCGGTGTCTGCACTCATTTCAATCGTACTGTTGGATACCAATCACTGTAGTTGTTAACAAGGGTCTGATGATGGAAACCATAAAGGTGAGTAGTGGTTCTCTTAGTTGACTACTCCTATACCCATTGTGTTTGGGCTTATTTGAATCCTTCTGATGAGCACTATTCATTATTGTTGTGAACAAGAGTCTGACGATGGAGACCAGAAAGGTGGATAATGGATCTCTTAATTGGCTACCAGTTTAATCATCGTATTTGAGCTTTTTTAAATCCATTTGATGAGCACTATTCTTTGTTGTTAGTTATAAGGATCTGATGAATAAAACTTGGAAGACCATTTAAAACACATGGTGGAGAAGATATTAGATAAAACGAAAAGAACGCATAAAAGCCGAACTTTTATATTAAGTAGCTCAGCTCTTAATTTAAGAGGATAGATCTCCTCAACAGGGAGTTGAAGCGCAAGATTTCAAACGTTCCGAACGTTTCAGACGCTGGCCAAGCAGTAGACGTTTTACTGAATCAGGGTGTTTGACGGAATCATCGAAAATTCGGAGACAGACCTTTAAATGCACAAGTAATCCCAAGTCTACATTATGAACGGGAAATGATACATCCATATTGTTGTATGTTATGAAAGTGTTATTGTTGGTTAGCTTTATATAATACACTAGTTTTTGCCCGCGACTTCGTACGCGCATAAATGCCGTTTTTTCCCGTTCCCATAGGAATTTCTATCCCGTATAGCCTATAGCCTTCCTCGGCAAATGGGCTATCTAACACTGAAAGAATTTTTCAAATCGGACCAGTAGTTCCTGAGATTAGCGCGTTCAAGCAAACAAACAAACAAACTCTTCAGCTTTATATATTAGTATAGATTGTGCTATTGTAATACGAGTCATGTTGCCTGTTTAATGAAAAAAAAAAAATAATAATTGAATTCTCTATCATTTATTTAATTATATTCACAACACACCTGTGAACAAATTAAACACTGAAAGAGGTGCACAAAGGTTTAAAAAAATCGGGCAAGTGCGAGTTGGACTCGCAAACGAAGGGTTCCGTACCATAAACCTTAATTTTTATTAACTGACTTCCAAAAAAGGAGGAGGTTCTAAATTCGGTGGGTTTTTTTATGTATGTACACCGATTAATCCGAGGTTTCTGATCCGATTTCTGTGATTCTTTTTTAGTTCGATGCAGTATACTTGCCATTTGGTCCCATACAATATTGATTCAGTTTGGTTTAGTAGTTTTCATTTTATGAGCATTTTTGCTTATTTCAATTTCAGCGTTGATGAAGACGTCGTCCAAGCATCACCACTTAAAAGTAAAAATAACCTTAATTTCGGAAGTCGGTATTAAAAAAACAAAACCAAAAAGGCCGACTTCCGAAATTAAGGTTACTTTATTCTTTGTAGTGTTTTGTTTGGAAGTCGGTTATATTTTTTTGTAAAAAGTTTTTTATTGTTTGTTGTTATAGCTGCAATAAAAAATATAGAAATACACAAATCTGTGAAAATTTCAACTGTCTACCTATTACGGTTCTTTAGATACAGTCCGCTGACAGACAGACGAACGGACGGACAGCCGGGCGGACAGCGGAGGCTTAGTAATAGGGTTGCGTTGGTTACCCTTTGGGTTCGGCACCCTAAAAAACTCAAAAGGTTCCACTTAATCTGGAATTTTTGTCAGCACTTCGACGTGATGGCTGATGACCCTGTTGTAATATAGCATAACTAGCTGCCGCC
Organism: Lacanobia wlatinum; assembly: GCA_947578705.1. Taxonomy (NCBI): domain Eukaryota; kingdom Metazoa; phylum Arthropoda; class Insecta; order Lepidoptera; family Noctuidae; genus Lacanobia; species Lacanobia wlatinum. The sequence continues at coordinate 14,712,841 of OX388039.1, forward strand.
CGCCGCTCCGCCCACGTGAATTTCGAAAATTATCCCAAGGGAACATACCCCCTCGATCAAAAGTATCCTATTTGTTATGCCAGACTATGACTTCTGTGCCAAATTTCATCAAGATCCGTTTAGCCATTCTGACGAATTGAGTAACAAATCCAGCCATCCATCCAAACATACAAACTTTCGCATTTATAATAAATACATATTAAGAATAGATAGTTATAAAATACATATATTATTTATTTAGGTGACAAAAGAAAACATTTTAGAAATCACATAGCCTAGTGTAAACCTCAAAAAACCTCTCATCACACTTGAAGCATAGTTTTGTTGATCGTGCTATCCTATTACGTTTGTTATACAACTACCACCGGCTAAAAATCTCAGTCTTGTAGGATATAAGGAGCACGACTGTAGTCCTCCTGCTCGAGTCAGTCTGCAACAGCTTCAGCAATATATTGAACCTTTGACACTGATTTGACCTTGTCTCCTCCTGATGATGAGCTAGAAAAGTGATGTCTGTGGTGCCAATCATACTATTTACGAGCATGGTGGACAATGCAGCTCAAACATCCTCGCTTGCAGGAGCGGTACTTTGTTTGTTGCAGTTGCGTCCCGATCGACTCTTTTTTCCCCTTAACCAGAGCCCAGCTGTCGTTGCTTAATCAATTGGTTTTAGGAGCCAGCGTCTCAACACTTCATGCTGCACTAGCAGTGCTTAGTGACGGTGCATTATGTATTCCAATACAACCCGAAGCAGTGTTTGAAGTGAACGATGGATCAGTGAGTGATTACTTTATTTTGATATCTAAACTATTTGTGTATTATGGAATTTTAATTTAGACATAAATAAGCCTAAAATCATTAAATCGTGATCAACTACTCCGTCCACTAAACACAGTCGAGATTGTCAAATTAGATAACCTCTAACCCATGCATTATGTATATTCCAATACAACCCGAAGCAGTGTTTGTCTGAGAACTTCAGCAGACGCGTAAAGTCATCTTCGTAGAGGATAAGCATTGCCGTACAGCGTGGCAATGCAGCCAGTCTTTTGGGCTCACTTCTAGTGGACAGCGATGCGGACGAATTTTTTGACGCCTTATTTTAGTTAGGATTTTTTATTTTAAGTGTATATATTTTGTTTTAATGTAAAATCTTACAAAATAAATATCTTCTCATCTATAAAACAAAAAAATGTAATTGTGCTTTTGTGTGTTGTATATTTAGTTTTTTTTTTGTGTTGCATGAAATAAATGTTTTATCTATTCATATAAATTAAGTACTTTAGCAAAATGCTAATAAATAAACCAAACGGAACAATGTTTACAAAAGGTATATATAATTATGTAGAATCCATTTCGCACAATATCTACATGTATTGTCATTGCTAGATTTACTTAATCTGGAAGATTCAGATTAATATAATATTAAGACTATATTGAAGACATAAATCCCTACTAATCTTACAAAATGACGTACGACATTTTGTGCGTATTTCCCGATTTATTAAAACTTAATAAGGCGTAAATGACGCTTACAGTAATTCAATTACGCCCTTACAAACCAGGGATAGACAATTCTATTAAATGTTGTTTATAAGTGTCTCCTTCTCTGACATTTACACGTATGATTGGACCACTTAACACAGACACAATTACTTTTATTACCCGTTTATTTTCGAACTGTCTGGAAGTTACCTTAACGAGATCAGTCGAATGGAAGCTGTCGTTAGCAAATGTCAAAGAGACGACGTACATTATACGTATACATCCTTGTTATTTCTTTTGAAAATGCCGCTGGAGGTAAAAAGACCTGTAAAGATAAGTAAAACTATATTATCCATACTAATTCGTGATTGGTGATTGGGAGGGGTCATTTATCGCCAGTGAATTTTACAATAAGACATTCATTTTCGATTTCAAAAGTATGCTAGGCGTTTTTTGATTTTGTTTGCGGGAAAATGTCGAGTTTAAACGTTTTCTGTTTCTTAATATCTACTGGTACTCGTAAGTGGTCACCGCCGACTTCCCCGATCTTTGAACCTTGAACTTTGAATTTTGTATTTCATTTGTAACCCGAAACAATGTTACATCAGAAACCGTTTCAACCCATATACATAACAGAAACGATAGAAGTGAAAACATTAGATTGTGTGACACAATGGCCGTTCTTATCTGTGTTGCAGATGTCCATAGAGGTTCCACTTACCTAACATCAGATGGGCCGCCTGCTTGATTAGGTACCATTCTATGATATAAACAAAGTGTTCCTTAATCAGCTTAGCCAAGGGCTACAGTAGTTGACATGCTTTTACGCGGCCTATCGTGGGTTCGTTCCCTTTTTCAGGAAAAACGAGTATTATTGGCCAACACCTAAGTTTGTCCAGTCGAGGTTTTGATTTTGGCTTGCAATTGAGCCAGGTGCTTGGGGTGAGCTCACAAAATACGAAAGTTCTAATATTGAGGCATCGTTTAATAAAAAAATGCCCTTTAAAAAATGCTTACGCCTGTTTAACATAATCGCACTCAGGCCTATCGTAGGTGGTGTAACCTATGCCCTTATTTCGGTCATTACCTACTCTCAGTAATCCATATATAAATAGCCAAAGAGTTGGTCATATATAGAATAAGTAGCCATTGCACTGAGCCTTACTACGGATGAGAAGGACATAACCAAGCCTTGAATAATGTTGGAGAAACCAGGTCATGGCAGGCGCTGAGATTTGCGCATTTTACTGACGCAATCCGCGATTCAATAGCTAAATAGTTACTGAATGGTTTCAATATTATTCGTTTCAATGCTGTTTCCTAGATAGTTATAAAAATTGAATTTCTTTCGTTGGTTTATCATCATCATCATATCAGCCGAAAGACGTCCACTGCTGGACATACGCAAGACATTTCGTTGGTTCCGGTAGGAAATATTGTAAAATATTTACTACAGGAAATACTAGACCTAAGTATGCTGCCACTGCTATGATTCTAATTATTGATTCTAATTGACAGGAAAAACTCGAGACACTGTGGTGCAGGTTCTGCATTTGTAGCCTTTGATCAAAATGTGGTGTGACCTAGTCAACGTTACTTAGCACCAATCGACCTATTCATTCATCATTCACGCGGGGCGGCGCGGGAGGGGTCCAAGGCTCGCACGATGACGTCACAATGTTGGGTTTAAAAATTACCTCCCCCTCTCTGTTTCGCTCAGCTGCAGCAGTCCTTTCACGTGACCTACTGACCTAAAATCCAGTGATCCAAGTGACGTAGGCAGTACACCCCCGGCAACGTGTTCCTCTCCTGAAACGCAACAGTTGTATCGAATGGATGACAAAACTTTTTTGAAGGAGTAGGAACTGGGTTTTCAATGGAAGTTTCAACGTTAACTGTATAAAGTAGAGGTGCAGCGCACGTGTGTGCGTGAGAGTAGGCTTGATGTGTGAGTATATGCCCGTGGGTAAATCGGCCTCCCTTCGTGGTAGCCTCGCAGGCTGTACATACAGATGTAGCTATTGGAAGGCCGTTGTTTAAAGCTAAAATTAGACGCGTCAGAACGTCAAGTTCCGGTGTTACACGCCTGTTCGTTATTCATGACTCAGAATATTTGGTCGAATTTGCGGGTAAGATAGGTACTACTGAACATAATGGGATTCAAATTATTGCTACAATTTCAGTACTCATTTTGGTACCACATAACTAACGTTTGATTCTCCGAACTTTGTTGTGTACCTACTTAATAATTGAGAGTTCATGCCCTCAAAAGTTAAAAGATAATAAAACCTTAGAAAGCTAGATTCTAACGTTTATTTTACATTAGTGGACGTCACGCGGTTTCACCCGCGTAGTTCCCGTTCCCGTGGGAGTACGGGGATAAAATATAGCCTATGTGACTCCCTGATAATGTAGCATCCATTGCTGAAAGAATTTTTCAAATCGGTCTTGTAGCTTCGGAGCCTATTCATTTCAAACAAACAAATCTTTCCCCTTTATAATATTAGTGTAGATAATATTAAAATTTTTGACTTAAGTTTGATTATATACTTTACTGGTAAGTTGATTCCTTGTAAACATAACTCGGTCTTCAAAACAAGAAAAAAAAATTTTCTACATATTAAGGTTTGTTTGAGATTTCCTTGAACACTATTTCTGTATAATACCTTTACTTGGAGACGGAAGAATGAAGACTAATAGTTTTAATCAAGGTATCCGAAGTCCACGGATTCAAAGATAGGAACCTTCTTCCGAATGTACCGAAATAGACTGGTTGAGTAAAATATTACCGTTTGAGCCCTACTTACCCCTACGTTCGGGAAGCAGCTTTTGGATGAAGGCCAAGAAAATGATTGAATAAATATACTTAGTTTAGTTTTTGGGTAATGTGGTTTCAGTCTGTTAGTACTGAGGGGCCGCTAATAAAAGCTTGATTAATAGGATAGGTAAAATATTATAATTATTTTGATGTGACGCAAATGGTTTATGGGAATAATAAGGAGCCACTGAAAGGAGAAGAAAGTCAGTGTTATTTTAAATTAGTTTGATTTTCGTCTTCATACCGTGATTTTGTGAATAATCAGTACGTCTACCATGAGTTTTATCAATCTACACTCGCTAGCGACTGTAGTTAAAAAAATTATGAAAACTAATAAAAACAAGTTTCTAATTTATTTGTTTAAGTTATTAACTAACAAGCAAGCAAGTTGCAAGTAAAACTTTAGTTAACAACTAAAAATAAACTAGAAATTTGTTTTTTTTTAGTTTTCATACATTTTTTTAATTACAGTCGCTAGCGAGTATAGATTGATAAAACTCATGGTAGACGTACAGAAGTAAAGTTCTGTATAATTAGGGTTCCGAACAAAAAACGGAACCCATATGGGATCACTCGGGTGTCTGTCTGTCCGTCTGTCTGTCTATCTGTCTGTCTGCCTGTCCGTCTGTCACAGCCAATTTTCTCCGGATCCACTGAACTGATTCTGTTGAAATTGGTTCACATATGGACTTCTATGAACCAAACATGGACGCGTTACGTGAATTATTAAATTGTTAGTATGGGGTCACTTTTGGGGGTCAAACTAGAAAATTTCAAAAATAAGTTTTTTGAACAGTATCGTGTGATATATCAAATGAAAGGGCTTACTGTGAGGGTTTTGATTATATTTTTTTCATAATTTTATAATAAATGGTTTTGAATTTATTAAAAAAAATAGACGAAAAATAACCATTCCCCCCCCCCTTATCTCCGAAACGACGGAGCCAAAAATTTTGAAAAAAAATGGAGATAATAGATCTTTACCTATACATTACAGGAAAACCTGTAAGAAGTCTATAGTTTTAAAATAACATGTTTAAAAAATAAAATTCGTTCGGAACCCTTTGCTTGCGAGTCCGAATCGCACTTGGCCAGTTTTTTTCTACATAGAATGACCACAAATCAAAATCATAGTTGGTACTCAATGAGGTCGATCGCGTTTGAATTCGCCGCTAGAGGCGCTAGTGTAGCGTGAGGTTTTAAATGTCAAATTTCTCTGTTGGTTGGCTATTGATGCGAGTTTATTTACTTATTTATTTTAATTTTTCTTTTCCTTCTAACTTTGTTCACATGCGCGTGATAACAACTTTAATGCTATGACCAAGAACCTTTCTCGACAGTGGCGCCAACTGGTGAGTACAAAAACGGTACCCCTAATTACGCAAGTATTAACATGACTAATGTTGACGAGCAACCAGCTTATAGACAAACCTTACAGCTACTGTCCCATTCCATGGTTCTGGCCTAAGGTTAACCATAATCATTTATCAGTCTAGACAGTCATTATGCTGGAAATAGGCCTCCTTACTTCTCTGTCACATTTCCCGGTTCTATGCGGCCCTCATTGAGATGTCCCACGGCTTTCGTGATATTGTTGACCTAACGCGCATTTGGACGCCCTTGGGTTCTTTGATCCAATCTTGGCTATCATTATAGACCTTACGTTACTTCAGTTATTCTTAATATAAGTCTGCACTGCCATGAACTTAACTGCGTGGCTGTAATTGACGTGTCGGTATAGTGGCTGTTTATCCGCGACGAGGCAGCCTGACACGCATACATTATGATAATTTATCACTTCGCTTCGGCGTCAGCGCCGAGTTCCGCGTGCTCCGATCGGAGAAGGTGACGAGGGTGCTGCTCCGATGTGCGTGTCCATTGAAATGTAGCTCTATACTAAGTCAATCCAGTTCATATTTGTTAGTTTATCAAATGTTCTTCAGGTACGGCCTTATTAAGTCCTTTGATACTCACTCGATTCCACTCGAGGACGTTCAATGGTAAGTTGTAACCGCCACTTCGATTGACGACGGCTGAGCGGAGGTTGAGTCGAGTGGAAGAAATGTCTTGATTATGGATGTTACACTTACACCAAAAAGTAGTGATTAGGTACGTACCTTATAAAATTATGAAAATGATTGAAATAAGAAACACAAGACAGACAAACTGTTAGTTTTAGCATGATTTAAGCATGAATGAACATCTCGAGGCACAGTAGTGCCCCCGCCAAGACGAGCCAAGCGAAGCGCAAGGGCACTACGTGTTTTTTTTAACTTTTACTTTACTAATATTGTAACAGAAAATGTTACCAACACAGATTAGCATACCAACACAGTCTTTGTGCCACCACACATTGCTGTAAAAGGCGTCTTTACCGTGACACAGTGGACCCAGTCACCACAAGCCTTGATCGGCCGATGAACTTATCCAATAATCTCCTTATTTCCACATAAAGTAATTTACAGCGATGCGGAGTTAAGTACTTACGATATGATAACCCTTATGTAAAACAAATCGTGCGCCAATATTGTTGTGAAGTCATGTTTGCTCCGATATTTCGAGAGCAATTCCCTCTTAATCTTTTATTGAGCGTAACTCTACCTATGATGGGTTTGTTTGATAATTTCCTGTCTGTTATCAGTGTCGTTGACCTCTGTGTTTGTAATTTTGTGGCTTGTTTTCTTTGTCAGTGGTTTTAATGAAAACGAAGTGGGAATTGAGTTCTTAGTATCCGGTTAGTGATAGATTGTTGTATTTAGTAGTGACACGTTGCTGTTGTCAAATCAAAGTAATAGTGTACAAAATAAAGTGCTTGAATGTGGGGATGATAACATTTTCAGATCTGAATGTCAATCAATTGAGAGCTAAACGCAGAGTTCGCGGTGAGTCGGAACTGTCTGCGGTGTCCCAGTGAGTCGGGGTGATGAGATCCCACTGAGTCGGGATGATACTGCAGGCTCCAGTGAGTCGGAGTGGTGCTGCTGCTGCTGGCTCCAGGGAGTCGGAGTGGTGCTGTGCGACGTAGTGTTGTGATTGCTGGCGTCGACCAGGAGAGCTCTGGATGGCGTCGCGGCTCTTTTTGTTGCGATGTACCTAGATTTGCTCCGTTGGTTTTTTCTTGTGACGGCATTGATGCCGCTACAGTATCAAAAAACATAATTATAACGTGTGCACACGTGTAACCTTTCATGTGTTCGCTTTTTATAGTGTTCAATTTTATCAAGTTAGATTATTATATTTTAACATACATAGGTTTCTCAGCCCCGCTAAGAATGACCTGCTGAACTCTATCATAATCGCCTAAAGACCTTCTTGAAAGTCCATAACTCTATTCATACAAGAGCTTGATCAAAGTACTTAATAATCCATCAGTCAAACGTTGTCAGTCTGTTTAAACGCTGCATTGTTTGAGTGAATCTCTAAAGCAGTTGACCAGAGTACTTAACCCTTTTGTGAAAATTCTGAAACTAGATCATTCAATAATAATTTAGGGTTCTATGTCGCTGGGCTATTTCTACTGGCGCATTACAGTCTTATATCTCTATATTATTACTAGAAAAATAAACCACATGTATATTTTAAATGCTGACTAAGCAGATAGAGAACTACAGGAGTGAATAAAAATCTACTCTATAATATATGATTCGTTTTTTCATTGATATGATTAGTTTTATTACTGACTAGTGGAAGTCACGCGGTTTCACCCGCGTAGTTCTCGGTGCGAGTAGAGAATAATGAGTGTTAGATATAGAGCAGGGAAGGCGGAGGCTGCACGATCGATAGGTGCATTAGGTCGTTGACCCCCTGTCCAACTGCTGCTCAACATAGACTGTTTCGACTACAGCCCACTGGCCTATAAATATGAAATGCCACTTTTCACTGCATTGCGGTTACTGCACCTTTCGTAGGTGACCGAGAGTTTTTAAAGTCATGTCTTTGTATGGCTACCAACCTAAAGCAAAATTAGTGTTTTATCTAAACAGATTAAGTTACTCAACGAAAGATTTTGTTTGACTTAAAATCTTGTTTAAAAAGGTATGACGTATTCTTTGATCTTTATTCTTTGTAAGTATGTATCTACGTTTTAAGTCTCGCTCTTCAGAAAAGTAGGTTTTTAAGCCGGAAAATGTTTATAAATACCCTGAAGGTACAAACAATTTCTTTTGATAGTGTTGAAAGCGGGTTTCCAGACGTTTTTTTGTTAGACAGATAATTTGTGATCGCGTTTTGGCTACTTCATTTTGGTTAATAAAAAAGAAAGAAAACATTTTTATTTGGCACACACGGATAATGTATTATAGGTACATAATGTAAAAAAGTAAGGATACTCAATTTTAAAACCATACAATTGTGTGCCTCATGGCTGCACCAAATAAGTAGATACCTAATGCCTGACGCTGGTTTTCAACAGGACCTAATGTTGAGTGTACGACTGCAAATCAGCCTGTTGATTTTGTAAAAAATCTGGAAAACATAAGGGAAGTGAGCATGATGTGAGCTGTCATTCTAATTGGTGCTAAGAATTGGTAGCTTACTTCACTTAAGGTATCATCATCATCATCATATCAGCCGAAAGACGTCCACTGCTGGACTTAGGCCTCCCCCAAGCGTCGCCACAACGAGCGATCCTGCGCGTCTCGCATCCATCGGCTACCCGCGACCTTCACCAGGTCATCGGTCCACCTTATGGGAGGCCTTCCAACGTTGCGTCTTCCGGTACGCGGTCGCTACTCCAGAACTTTTCGTCTGCATCGACCGTCTGTTCTGCGAGCAATGTGCCCTGCCCACTGCCACTTTAGTTTGGCAATCCTTCGGGCTATGTAAAGAAAGAAAGAAAGAAAGAAAGAAAAAGCGTTTATTTGCGCCAAGCATGACGCATACCAAAAAAAATTAAAATTAAATAAAACAAAATTACAATTTTATAACAGTTGGGAAGATATGCGTCACATTCGCGCAAAACGGCCATCGCTCAGCATGATGCTAGGACCCGTGTGCGAGACAGAGCCACAGCGCTGGTTTTCAGCGACAGCCGGCGTTGAGTATGACGTCGATCGGAGCAGCATAAACAGTAATTAAACGGGACAAATAAACAGAAAAATAAAGTCATAAGGGTAAAATATAATAAATAAGACGGTAAAGAGATGGCAAGTCTATTGTGCAGACGGTGGAATGAGGCCGACTAACAGTGGCGCGCACAACTCTAAAAAAAAAATAGCTATGTTATCTGTGCGCACCAAAGACAACAAAAACTAAAAACCAATAATCTATGCAATGCGCACGCCCACAATATGGCTGCCAAACGAAGGAATGCGTAATTAACATTATTATGCAATAATGTTCTTGACGGTAACCTTCGATCACGCAAGGAAACTCCAAGTGTTGCCCTCTCCATTGCCATTTGAGTGACGTTGAGTCTTCTGATAAGGCCCATTGTCTTAAGGTATCACGGTGAAATTTTTAGAGAATAGCAATATTTTTTTTGTGATTTACCCTAGATCGCTTCAAGGAGAAGCTAGAAACTATCTAAGCAATTATAATATATATATAAGGCTAGCTAAAGTCTTGGTCATCATTGTCACCTTGTTCGTTCGCAATAAGGAAGTTTATGTTCAGCAATGGATGGCAAAGTTAACGAAAATGATGGGCCGCCGCCGAAAATGCTGGCAATTTTAAAACAGTAACTACAATAAATAATCAATAATCATTTTTATTCGTGTAACATAGGTGGTAAATACAGTTCTGCAGTTCTGCAGTCAACAGTAACTGCCCCCTACTATAATGTGCCGATGCTATCATAATTCCATTGAGAATAAGAGATAGTGCTATTCGTTTGACTGACTCTCTCACAACGAAATCACGATGGCACAGACTCGTCATAGTAGGAGGCTGAAGTTTAAAGTGTTTTCAATAACGACGGCATAACAAACTAGCCTGAAATCAATTAAGCGTACTTAATCCAATCACAACAAACTACAAAACTTTTTGGTTGCAGTTTTATGACCGGCTCACGTGTGAGTGGTGCGTAGGCGTCGGTCGTGTGCGGCCGCAGCAGGGGAGCGGCTGAGTGCTGACAAAGCTAATGTTTTTCATACGTGTAGGCGAAGCATGGAGTATCGACTAGTTAGTAAACGTGATTGTGGTAGAACGGTCTATTAGTTACACGTTTTACAGGAAACATCGTAGTAGCATGATCGGCGTAGAAAAGTACTGTGCGTAACTGTTTTTGGTACCTATATGGAGACCTATATTTGATACCTTTTTTACTCATACCTGCCTCATAGTCTGGTTTAAAAACCAAGATGTTTTTTTATCTGATCTGACTCCTCTTCCATCAGTCACAAGAAATAGTATACTCTCAACAAATAACAAAAAAATCTAACTCCTATCATAATCTGAGTTTTGATATACGAAACTAATTTTGATTTTAAATTTTATTTTATTTGTTGTAAAGTTACTCGTATAACAGTGTAGTCTTTGTACAGTTAATACTTGCATGAAGGTAAAATAAAAACTAAAGAGGCCGAATAGGCCTTGCGCCGTTTCTTTTCCGTATTTGCATAAAATGCACATAATACCATGGTTTATGTAAACTAATAAAATAACAACGACCTTGGTAAGCTAATTACGCCTGTCTGTCAGCGGGCTGTATCTCAAGAATATATAATATAATATAAATAAGTAGTTTGTATTTCTATTGCCGCTATAACACCAAAGTAAACATTTCATTAATTATAAATTAAAGGGGTATCCTATACAAGAAACGTGTGTTTTTGGGTACGGAACACTTCGTGTGAGAGTTCGACTCGCACTAGACTGGTTTTTTTTTTCAGTTGCAGTCCGGAGACTCGCTCTGTGTCCGGTATAGCTGGCGAAATGTTATTCCACTATTGATACACCTCTGCTAACACTCCCGGCTTAACACCAGAGTGATGCTTGGAATAGAAGAAAAAACTGGCCAAGTGCGAGTCGGACTCGCGTGGAAAGGGTTCCGAACGAATTTTATTTATTTGACCATGTTATTTTAACATTATAGACTTCTTATAGGTTTTCCTGTAATCTATAGGTAAAGATCTATTATCTCCAATTTTTTCAAAATTTTAGGCTCGCTTTTTTCGGAGATAAGGCCCCCTCCCCCTTATCTCGTTGATGACGATGGTCATTTTTTGTAACATCAAAACCATTTATTTTAAAATAATGAAAAAAAAAATATTAAAACCCTCACAGTAAGCCCTTTCATTTGATATGTCACACAATATTGTTTAAAAAAGTGACACCCATAGTAAAAATTTCATAATTTACGTAACGCGTCCGTGTCAAAAGGAGAGGAATAAACCGGCTGTGACAGACGGACAGACACCCGAGTGATCCTATAAGGGTTCCGTTTGTTCGGTACCCTAAAAATGGGTTCGATCACGATCTCGATGAGGTTGACTGACTTTGAAACGCGTTTCATAAAAAGGCACGTGAGTCGTGGGCGTTTTAGGATTGCTATGAACATTTTTATAATGACTGTCTATCAGACCTTTAACTCAATAACTAGGTAACACGAATACATCTTGGCAAAACTAGTGTTAGGTTTTCATGGTTTTTATGGCCTTTCTTATTTGCTACTTGTTGATGTCCATTTTAGTATCTTTATTGTTTGTTTGTATTCGTAATGTTGGATAACGTAGGTAGCCTGTATAGCGATTTCGAAGAAAATTGCTGATAATTTTTGTCAACATATTATTATATTTCATATAGTTTCTTGTAGAATTGTAGATAGATTGATAACATACAGGTATGTTATTTTTTCTGGAATACTTTGAAACTCGTTTTTGAAGCACTGCCTGGAAGTCGACATCTTGTGTAAAGGATTATGTTTATGGTTTTTTTTTCCTGATCAAACTTTTGATCGGATGAAGTATCTTGCTGTTGCAATAATCTTCTGCTACTTATAGCATATTTATTTATTATGCAAGGTAAAGAAATTATCATCACGTTGACTAGTGATTTTGTGTTGTGCTTCTTCATTTAAAAGCTTTGTGTGTATGAGGGCTTGCTAAAGGGTAAGAGGATTAAAAATCAGGCATAATTTTCATAGATTTTATTTTAAATACGAAAACTCATGTTAATCGACAATAAAAAATACTTACATCTAATTGATTTAATATTTAAACTAGCTACTTAGTATACGGCAATATCAACTGAATAGTTTACTGATCAAATAGTAGACAAATAGTATATCTATAATTTATAGGTACAAATTCGAAACATTGTCAATTAGTGATGATTAAGTTACGTTTAAATTAACGCTATGAATGTGGTGTGTTATGCTGTAACGAAGTACTTAAATTTCACACGGCACACCATAAATTGATAGTATTAGGTACACAATTCTTATAGTAATAGTATACCGTATTTCTAGACCTACTTAGTTTCCAAAGGTGGAAAGGCACTATGCTTGATTAACCAAAATCAAATTTTACACATTACAACTCTCATTAGACCTCTGCAGTACAAACATTACCTACTTACTGATACTAAAATATTATTAAACAATGTCAAAACGCATGCAGTTATGTGGCGATTCAAACAAGTACTTAATAAATCGTGATTCGATCGAATTTTAGTCTAACGTAATTTAGATAGGTGTTTTAGAGTGCAGTACAGTTTACAAATTAGGTAATATCCAGTGAGTAGATATTAGAAAAAGTGTCAACTAGTAATGTTTCACAGACCGACAGCTAGTTGCAATTCAGTACAGTCTTATGTATTGTCTCTTAAATAGAACTAAACGAGTCACAGCTCAACGTGCAGCCAGCGCTGCGGAGGTCGCCGGGAGCAAGGCACCGCTCCCGGCCCGCCTCGCTTGGTCCTCTATGAAGATATCGTTACTTCGGCGTATCGCTACTCGCCCAGGTTCAGCAATTATCTACTGATATGATGAGAACTTGCCTCTCTAGCGCTTTTATTCTATTCATAAGTCTTAACCAGTCTTAATCTCCGCCCGTGTCCAGCCCGGATGTTAGCTTCCTTTATCGGTTCAGTCCCATGGATGCACAGCCCACTGTGTGGCGGGGCACTCTCTGAGTCGGCAGGCCGGAGAGACCGCGCACGTAGGTGTAGGTCACGGGGGGCCGAAGGATCCGCTTCGGTTGTGTTTGCTTCTTGGGTGGCCGAGTACGTTCCGTTGGAGAGCAGGACTGAGAGCGTGATGAGAGGGTCAGGCTTTGGAACACTCGCCGAAGAGACACGGTAGAGCGGTGCCGACGGGGGCGGTCGGAGCCGTCGCTTCCAGATTCACTGACGGAGCACGAAGAGCGATCATCAGAACGTCCATTTTCACCAGATACACTTTCGTTGCTGCTCGAGCTGCCCATGGAGTCCGAGTCGGTAGCTCTTCGGGAGAGGCGACTGCTGAGAGCTTTCAGCAGTCTTCCGCCGCGGGGAGCCGATATGGTTTCCGTCATCTCCTCGATGGGTGGGCACACCACTATCTTCGGAGCGACAGACTCACGGCGCGGGTTGTTTTTTGGCGTCCGCTGCTGTCCAGCCACGTTCACCGGCAGGTCGCCGACGAACTTCTCACTCGTCAAAAAGTTGATTCCCAGCTTATTTTTCATAAGGTCGACGTTATCACTTCCTTTACAGATGAAAACACAGTAGTATATTTTTCGATTTTGTTGTTACAACGAATTGTAACAAATGTTGTGATTGAAAACTTTTCAGTTATTCGAGCGTAGTAGGAGAGTTAGGCGCGTAAGTTCGTTTCGTGATGGTTAGTCGCGAACTGTTGGCGGGTGGGAGGCTGGCAAGGTTTATAAGGAATTTCTCGCGCATGCGTAGTGTTAGGCCCAATTGTTCATGCACCGGCACACGTAGATGCATGCCTACCATCCGGCATCACTGGGATGTCGCTATGGATACCTTGTAATGTCGCAAAATAATGGAGAATTGTGCTATATTTTAGCGTGAGTGTTGTCATTTACTGATGGATTCGTTCCCTGATAAGAATAGAGAACATAAACTTTTACATGATCAACATCAGTTTTAAGTTTTTGTACCTTACATTAGGAGCGATAGTATAGATTGGGGACGTAAGAGAGATTGCTTTTGTGGATGTCGTTTTTATGATGATTTGGGTAAAGAGTTGTTATTATTAAAACAAGTCAGAATAAACGTTCGTCTTTTATACTCGAAAACATAACGCCTTTTGATTCAATGGCAGCAACAGAAAGCTATTCGATTAATTATAATTCTAGTATTGTAGGCGTTTGATATAAGAATGGGCGAATAATGGACTTATAGTATTTAACTTAAGTGCAATGACTTATCTAATTAATGATTTTCGGTCACAGCACTGCTAATGAGCTTGACCGTTCATTCATCATTTTTTAAGTTTCAATTTCAGTTCAATGGTAATCGTTTCTCAACATTTAACATGGTCAAATAATGGAGATTAAAGTAGAGCATTCGACTGTGTGTAATTTTAAACAGTGATCGAAATTCGAAGTATGTGCAATGGTCGATTTCGAAGACGTTTGAAATCAATTTCAATGCAAGTTGTCTCAGATGCTGTAGATATTAGTAGTCCTATACTTTTGTTATGATATTGAAGATTCTATGTCATTGTTTTTATTAAGTAAAACAACGCATGTGAACTAGTTGGTGCCGAAGTTTTCAAAGAAGTAATAGAGTTGAGATTGGTATTTACGCGTTTTCTAAATACTGAAAGTAAACGTGTAAACATATTTTGATTTAAAAATAGGTAGGTACCTCTAATGTAAAGAGCTAGATAATGACTTTTCTTAATCCATAATAATTACTTCATCTCATTTTACTGTAATTTGTTGGGCGGGGAAGCGTAATTCTCGGTTTTCGGGGAACAAGATTCGCCTGAAATATTCCTACGCATTTGGGTGTTCAAGACACGAGCCTTGGTAATTAAACGTAGGTTCATAATCCAGTTAGTGGGTGATTTTGTGTGTATTTATAGTCATATTTACCTGTCCAAGATTAGGCTTCTGCATTCACCATAGTTAGCTTATAGCGTTCCCATTGTTGGAATAAGCAACAATGACACTTCTCTTAGAGGGGGAGTTGGCTATAATCCACCACGTGAACCCATTGGCGATTGGTGATGGCTTCTGCATACATTGATCGAGCATTGATTTTCCTAAAAGCTTAGATTCAGATAATTATGAACTTCTTTGGGCAAATATTAAGAGTCTATCGTTACGTATTCTATAGCTGAATACGATCTGAATTCTTCATTATCTATTCCGTCTTTCATATCATCTCTTACATGACGAGTCTACGAAGAATCTACGCAGTATTCAGCATGTAATTAACAAATCATGTGACGTATTAAGGTCATAAGTCATAACGTAAATCCCGTGGTGTAAGCCAAGCCACGTGGTTTTTCTTAACAACTTCTTAAGTCACAGGTCGGCACGTGACGTATTCGATCCTGTGCGATCGACTTAATTAATTTGTAATTGAACTTATTTGTCTCGATTCGATGGCACGCCGTGGTGTACTTGTGACGAACTAACGACAGCAGGTGATTAGACTAGAGTGTGGGATGGCGTTTCGAACCTTTTGCCTTTCGGAACGTGTCTCGGGAAAACTTCGGCGCAATTTGATTTTTCACGTGTTTAGTTTTGTAGCGTGATGTTTTAGCCTATTGGCGTAATATCGGGTAGTGTGTTAGGTTAGGGAATGTTCAATAGCTAAGGCACCGACCATGATGGACAAAGTGTAGTTATCCTATATAACTCTGCTCACTCCTTGGCAGATGCAGGCGTGTTGTTATTGTATGTAGCCATGAATGATCTATAAGATAAATTTGTGGTCAAAGGGTTTTCCTAAACATTTAGCTAGCTTACATTATACATGTATAGTTATCTGTTCGAATAAGTACTACGCAGCTGCGTAATTGCAGTGTATAATGATTACATGATTCGTATTTTGGTGGTGTCTGTTGCTTTAATTCCTGCATATTTTATTATTAATAGCCTTTTGTTATTGACGTAGAATCAGTATCTGAGCATCTGTCGAATTGTTATTGTTTACGTTTGATGTCGGGTAGATTACTCGGCCATCTACCTATGCCCGGTTTCTGAGGAACTTTATCAGTTGTTTATCTGTCCCTTACCCACTAACCAACCAATGGCGTTATGACAAATAGCATTAACGGACAGATAAACGACCGATAAAGTACCTCAGAAACCAGGCATTACTGGATCATTTGTTTTCTGCACGGATATTTTTTAATTACGACTAAATTTTGTTTATTGGCGACTTTGAATGGCTATTTGTTACATATACCTAAACAAGCTGAATACAGAATTTGTTAGTAGGTAAACTTAATATTCTATCATGAACACTACATTATTTTGTCAGCTTTTTGTTCAGAAGCAGAATATTGGAACTACATAGTTTATTAAATGATAATTTTATTGAATAGAATAACGTGTTTTCTTCAATGAATTTTAAAATGCGTAGGTAATTCTGCGTACAAACATTTTGACAGCTGATAAAATCTTTCATGACGGCTAGCTGAAAACTCGCCGTCTGCCGGGCACGTTTTGGCTCCGGTGCGGGCTGCCCCGTGACGGCGAACACGTCACGAACCCACGACTCGGCTGTGTACACTTTTTCGCAGAAACATAAGTTTATAGTGACGGTTGCATGTTAACCATCCTTAGTTATAGTACCCTAATGCTTGGTTCTACACTTCTACACTTTCGTGCGTAGGAAGAACACAACTGACCTTCTCCTTGATTTTTCCACGACAAGGGTTCTAATAGTCCAAAATCTCAGAGCCCCCAGGCGTTACTACCTCTAGTAGTGACGTAACGTGAATATAGTGATAATGGTTCTTAGGAACGAACGTATGCGTACCTGCTAGGTTGGTATTTCAAAGTACATACTTACACTAGGTGCTCTATCCCACATATTTTGTTAATGAGAAAATAAGTAATGTCTGGGAGCCCTCGGATCTTACTTTACTAAATCAAAAATATTTGTTAGTCACCACCATTAGAAACTTCTTGGTGGTTACATTTTCAAATTGTTTTAGGGATACTAAGGGAGATTGTAAAAGGTACCAAGCCCAAATAGTGAGTTATTGGTCAAGAAACACCCAATAATGTTTCCCATTATTAGGTGTAGATATAAAATATGATTATGTACATATGAATTAGGCAATATTTTTCCAGCTTGAACCAGGCAAATAAACAACACAATACGGATTAGTGTTGACACAGTATTACGCAATGATTGAAATGTTTGGTTTCAAAATTATACATGGCTGTGACAGACTAATTTTAACTGAAACCAAAGCCTATGTTAATAATAACAAAGTTACTTAGTATTAAGTTGAACGCATAAAGCGTCTATTTTCGTAAAGCCTCGGAGGACAATGGTAATAGTTTTTGGCAGTCATGCAGCTTTATTCGGTAACTAAGACATCAAGCTGACGCTGGGTAGACAGAAACTACTTGTTGAGCATTTTCCGAAACTCAACTTTGTATCTTACACACTAATATGCATTTTAGTAATCAATGAAACTAGACTTAAGTTTCAATGCGACTTTTGAAGCTCAACCTTTCATTAACAAGTCCGTGAAAGAAGAAATACGGAAGAAAATCGTTGGGTAGAAAGACAGTCAGACAGGGAATACTTTGTGTACCAATAAGTTGGGCGTTACAAAACAAAATTACAAATTAAACTGGCCAAGTGCGAGTCGGACTCGCGTGCAAAGGGTTCCGAACGAATTTAATTATTTTAACATGTTATTTTAACACTATAGACTTCTTATAGGTATTTCTGTAATCTATAGGTAAAGATCACCTTAACTTTTTTCAAAATTTTAGGCTCAGTAGTTTCGGAGATAAGGGGGGGAATGGTCTTTTTTCGTCTCATTTCTTGAATAACTTCAAAACCATTTATTTTAAAACTAAGAAAAATAAAGTTAAAACTCTCACAGTAAGTCCTTTCATTTGATATGTCACACGACATTGTTCAAAATTTTTTTTTTAAAATTTTACAGTTTGACCCTCAAATGTGACCCCCATACTAAAATTTATAAATTTACGTAACGCGTCCGTGTTTGGGTCAGAGAAGTCCATATGTGTACCAAATTTCAACAGAATCGGTGCAGTGGATCCGGAGAAAACTGGCTGTGACAGACGGACAGACAGGCAGACAGACAGATAGACACCCAAGTGATCCTATAAGGGTTCCGTTTTTTGTTCGGAACCCTAAAAATGCAAATTCTGAAATTAATGTTGTTTTAGTACTGAGAAATTGGTGTACCATATGAAATACCATACACACATGAGAAAATAAATCTAGGAATGCATAACCTTCTCCTTTTTTTAGAGTTGGTTAAAATAAACTTTAGCATAGTTGGTAAATAAGAATGCTACAGGAATTGAATGAGTTTTGGACCAACATGTCTATAAGAATCCCACAGTCTTGACTTACTACGACTGTTTCTATAGAGGCTGATTATAGATAGCGAGCTATGCCTATCATCTTTTCTCAATTCTGAAATCCACACGTCATAAACCCGATGTCCGATGCCGGTTGCCGGTCACCTAACATGACGTACCAAAAAGTGGAAATTCAAAAGCAATTTCTATGTATACTTCTATTACGTCATATCGGAAATCCAGACCCTCGTTAATGAGATTACTGCTCATTAAACAGTGTCACGTAAGCCGATCGGGACAGTCGAATCTACCGGAGTGACATCGCCTATTGTATGAGCTTATTACATTGTGCACTGTTGCATAATATTATCATGGCTTTAGCCCGACAAGCCGATTATTTATCTAAATTTAGAAGCATCGTACTTATAGTTGTGTGATGCATATTCAGTCCCTTTGTGGTCTTCACCGAATTGTGTTTGTGATTATGATGAAATTATATCTATTAACGTGATAACGCTATAATCATTGTGCGCAAAGGTTATTGGTTTACATTCATGGAATTAGTGTTAATAGATTTGTGGGGTTTAGAAGATAGTCATTGTTTGATAATTATTATTCCAATTATAATTGGAATAATGTGATCTGCTTTTAGTATTTGGAGGGCTCGATTGGCGAAGTTATAGGCATTGGTTTCTTCTGCTTTACGTGTCATGGACTTGATACTCGTGTGAAAAAATATCTACTACCTATTTGTCTTAGAAGAGTAGAAGTGTAGAAGACCTTGGACAATATTGAGTAAAAAGAACATTGCTCGTATCTACTTCTTTTACACGTGGCCCGCAGTAGACACATTGTCCATATTATTATGCACTGCACTGAGTTTCAGTCTGTCAGACAATATATCGTTACAATACACTCATATATATAGAGAATCTGAGCTAAGCTATCGTCTTGTTATAAATACAAAGTCTCTTTTTAAATGACCATTAAAAAGTTGGTTGGTTACTTTGACGAGGCTAAATGTAGCTAAATGCTTTCTTTATTGCTTATTTATAGCACCCCGCTAAAACAAAAGCTGTGGATTACAGCAATTTTATTTGTGGAATGTTTAAAAATACATCCCCATCCTGGACGATATTTTTGAACAGACGGCTACTACGAATTTTTGTTTCTAACTCTAAAAATGTCCCGAGGGCGTATTCAGAAAGAAGTATGTAGGTAGAACCTTTAAGTTATAATGATCTTTACATTGTTGCTTTAATGGATGTTGTACAGGTAAACCCTGATGTCAGATTTAAATTAAGGACAAACTTGTATAAACAAGAAATATACGATGATTATAACTATGAATAATAAAACCTCCTTTGCAAAGTAAAATGGATTTAATTGAACCACATATTTTTAAAATCTAGTGCAGTGATACAATTTCAAATACAACTTGTTGCTTGAGTGTCCTTAAGAGGACATATTACGTTTAAAATGATTCCGAATATACGAGAATATATTTATCTTGAAATGTATTTTACGTGTGCGCATTCCATAAGTTATTTTGTAAGAATGCTGGTGTGTCCGTGTGTGTGCATCATTATTCTGATCATGGCGGGCGAGTCGAGGGATTGGGCTATTTTAGTAAACATGCATTGTTCGAGTGTTGGCCCACAGAACGACGACGGCGGACCAACGCGACGCGACGCTGCCACCTACATATTGATAGATATTGCTAAATTAACGTATATTTAGTTCAGGTGTGTTTTTATCAAAATATAGGCAAGGACGACAAAGGTTGAAAAAGAATTTCAGTCATTTTGTTGTCAGGCATATCTTGAGGTTGTATAAAACAAGACTGTTTTCTGTCTCTGACTGATTATCTGCTTATTTCTTCTAAACCACGCAAAAGATTTTCATACGGTTATACGGAAGGTTTGCACCTTTGACTTCTGCAAAGTCAGGGCGGGTCGATAGTTACATATATTTCATGTGCAGTGCAGTATAGTCCTGGGTTCTATTCCCGGGTCAGGCAGGTGTTATTATTTTCGTACACATAATTATTTTTTTGTCAACTGTTAGTCTAGATTTGTATCTCGTTGACGACAATAGGCTTGCGCCCTACTTATATGAGACTTAAACATAACTGGTCAAATGTTCTTTTTTGTACTATTGAAAGGCACTCGTTTTATCACTATCTCACCTAGCGATGATGTGGTCGAAGATGGAGCACGCTTGCCTAGAAGGCACCTGTGTGTAGGTGCAGCAGCTAGTAGCTAGTAGTAGTAGCTAGTGTTTGGGTTTGCTCTTATAAGTTTTGTGTACATTACATTTTTGTGGTGTGATCTACAACTGAGCCATATTTTTGCGGTGTCATAAACAGGTACCTAATGTACCAATATTATTAGTAAAAAATCAGCTTGTCAAGCCGATCGTTCTCACGGATGTTCTGCGATTTTCACACCTACGTGTTACGATTCTTCATTATTTCATGCCAATTTTAGCGTACCTTTATCTTGATACAACTTGATTGATTGATCTCTATATCTAAAGTTTTCTTGTTGTACATAATATTTGAAAAGAAGCAATAAAGCGCTACTTTTAAATAGTGGTGATTTTTAGATAAATAGAATTATATCATCTGTCTAGCCTTTTCCCAACTATATTGGTCGGCTTCCAGTCAAGCTGAATACCATTATTTTACGTGAAGCGGTTGCCTACCAGACCTCCACAACCCATATACTAGGTAATGTGATACCCTAGCTACTGCTGCTAAGGTATCACCTATTATCTACAGTAAATTAAACAACGATTGTATTTAAGGGATAATTATTGGCGCACTCGCTCAGATCAAAGCTAGCACATGACTGCTCTTTATAAAACAAATCTATATTTTCATCGTTCTAATTTTTTTGCTCCTATTCTATAAATTAGAACGATGAAAATATCTTTTAAATTAAACCTTACAAGACTTTATCGACTGGCCAATTCAACAAAGGAGGTCTAAAGTGACATGGCACTTCTTGGCAAGACTGAAGTAAGATTTCCTGATGAAAATCTACAAATGACAGCCGGGATTAACGGCTTAGCGTGCTTTCTGAGGCACGGAGGAATTTCAGTATGTTAAGATGGTCACCCATTCACAGACCAACCTTTGCAAGCGTTGCTTAACCTTGAAGGTTAACCTGTGCGGCTGCAATTCTGTTCTTCTTTTATTATAAGAATAATCATATTGAAGAACTAGCTCTAGATTTCGATACCGACAAGCCCTCATTTGGCCTGAGTAATTAAACTAATCCTCAAGGCTCGCGTCAGTAAACTGTACTAGGTAGGTACATACCTATATGATATTGAATAGCGTTACGTTCATAGGCGTCCTCGGTGTCCTACTCCGGAACAAATGCAAGCTTGGCATGCCAGTGCGTCTTCCATACCTATTGACATTCGAGGAGCCACCAGATCGATCCTACTGATAAAGTGCAGCTCGCACTTTGTTGCGCAACACCCAACGTGCCAACGAATATTCTTAGTCCGGTTCATACAATCCCAATCAGCCAATGTGATAAATTTTTTTGCTCATCCAGCAATATGATCCAATAACAATTTAGAGACATCGTTTTTTGCCTCGTACTGGTCCGTAACTCGCTAATATGTAAATATTGTGTTCGCAAAAAGCGACGATTTGGACGTTGGGTATGTTTGGCTACACAGATAGATGTTGTGTAAATTATAGGGTATTCTATAGATATTTTTTTAACGGCACAAAATGTTGTAGAGTTACTTTTTTAGTTAGGATTTTTTTTTACAAATAGAAATAATAATCGAAATTAAACATAAATCTTGTCGAATCAAATATCGATTCCAATTGGATAATCTACAAAGATACCTAAGCCTTTTACATGAGCAAAGGGTAACACATTAATAAATTAAGTAATTAATGTGTTACGTTTTTCACAATACCGAAAACCATTGGTAGTGCATAGAAAACAAACAAAATTATCAAAAATATTATATCTATGTTTAGGTCAACATACAACTGAAAAAAGAACACCTTGTTTATTTTCCAGTTAGTTTTGATACCAAAAAAGAATAACTACCTACAGCACAACAATAAAAAAAATCAATTGCAGTACAGATTAATGGGGACATCAATTATTCCTTGCCTTATCTATGGAGGTACCTATATCTAAATTTGGCCAGAGCTAGGCAGTAGGCAGTAGTACATTGCTCATGTTGGTTAAACAATACCGTATTTATGACATCAGCTGTCACAATGGTCTTCTCAACTTGTAAGTTGTCAGTAATATCATCGGGGAAGTGCGTGGACAGAGTACCTACTACTATTGTATTTAAAGTTCAAGGATATTTTTTAGTTAGTTCCTAACACATGACATTTTATGATACGCACACCTTGTAGATAACGTGACCACTACGCTAATTGTAAAGGATGGTGAATTAGGATCTTTTATCTGGTTAAGACGGTGGGCAAACAGAAGCTTGTTATAATCGAGGAAACATCACACAACTCAAATGCAATAATAAAGTGAACTCTACCTCTAATAATGTCGTTCAAACGTGCTGACCCAACTCCCCTACAACCTAAACCCTAAACTACTGGCTGATTACAATAAATCTACTGATAGAAAACCTCATTTTCGTTGAGTACCTTAGGCATTTTATCCCGGAATAAATCACGAAACCTGAAACCACAAGTGGCAAATAACCGCACAAGCAAGGTCGAGGGAGAAGCTAGTGTGTTTATTTGCACAATATTTTAATAACTAAGAAGATAATCAAGTAGGTATAATACCGAATGTAAGTAAAACCGGTTGTATTTATATTGCATAACATGCACTCAAAGAATAATAAACGCAGTGTCCCACGGAAGCAGCGCTGCAGTCGCGCTGCAGCCGCGTGTTTATTATTTGTATGGATTAACAAAGCAGCGCGGCACTTAGCGACAAATTTGAATGTATCATTATGTTAAATAGACTGTGTACATGCTTAGCTGTGGAATCAGGTGATACAGATTGATATGTACACAATTTACTGCCTGCCCAGATTAATTTGGTCCGTGGCAAAATGCGGAATGAAGTCCAAGTATTTGTTTCTTATTTGTTTGCAATACCGCTTTGAAATATCAGGATATACTGGACACCCAGTATAAACCGTGACAGTGATTGTGGAACACTTAAATTCTTGTCGCTTAGGCGACGAAAGCGAAAGTTACAAATGTAAATAAAATTAGTATTTACGAGCTCACGCTGCCAACTGGTAATTGTATTTTTTCAAAAGCGTCGGCCTAGTTTTCTTTCAAAGGCAAATCTAATTTACTAGAGGCGGAGGATTTTTTAAGGTATCTTCATTGTAGGTACCGACGGTAAAAAAATAGGTGAAATTATTAACATAACATGTTAATCTTCCCGGCTGAATTTCAATAACGGTAGCCAATCTCAACTGTGATTGGCCAATCACAGTTGAGATTGGCTTATTGGAGTACGCAGGAGATTTATAGTGCAAAAGTTAGTGCGCAAGAATAGGCACTCTCTGTCCTTTTACTCTCATAGTCCGATGGACGGTAATCTGACACGATCGGGGACAGATCAAGCGCAGGACTAACGGCTTTACGTGCTTTCCGAGGCGCGGTGGTATCACACCCCCAACTTCTGAACTGGGCTGCTACTGCGAAATCCTTATTTGATATTATAAATGCGAAAGTAACTCTGTCTGTCATTCTGTCGGTCTGTCGCGCTTTCATGCCAAAACTACTGAACTGATTTAAATGAAATTTGGTACACAGCTAGTCTAGAGCCTGAGAAAGGCTATTTTTATCCCGGGAATATGTTCCCTAGGGACCACGCGGGCGAAGCCCCTGGCAGAAGCCCCTTCCTTTATAAAAAAAAAACCGGCCTAGTGCAAGTCGGTCTCTCACACGAAGGGCTCCGTACCATAAACCGAAATAAAAACATGCGTCTTGTAAGTCAGCCCCTTTAATTTGATATTACTGTTGTTATAGCGGCAATAGAAATTATAATACACACAAAAATACACAATGTGATTTTCAACTGTCTGAATATTACGATTCTTAAGATACAGCCCGCTCTGACAGACAGACAGACGGATTCCGCTTCCTTATAGGGTTCCGTTGGGTACGGAACCCTAAAAAAAAATACTTTTTGAACGACCTAGAAATTTAACCAAGGACCCTACGTTCGGGAGTCGCACTTGCGGCCGCGAGAACAATGGGGTAGTTACATATAACATAAGAATGCTCTCCTAAACTTTAGTACCTTAGCCCAATTTGAGTAAGTTATCTTTCTTGTGACTAGGACATTGGCCCCGTCTGCTAAGCTCGATAAATTGCTTTTCCTTAGGTTTTTAGGAAGCCTTTCACAGTATAAAGTTGGGCATTCATTCGTTGAGAACGAGGGTCTTTCACTCTTGGGTAGGTATATCGTTAATTAAAATTACCAAATGTACTGTCCACATGTAATCGGAGATATTCAACTATATGAATATGATCTCATAGCACCATGGATTGGTTTCGTTTGAAAATATTGGATCTCGGGGAGCCGTAATACCTGACGATCAGAATGTTATTTCACTTACGACGAGCCGAAGCGAGAGTCCCAAAGAAACGATTCACCTGTAAAGGATCACGCTACGACATTCAATCATTTTCCTATAAGAACAGCCAACTGATGAGATTAGTTTAATAACCCAAATCCGGTAAATCCCCGGTTCCTAGCATGGATGTTTTCATAACTTTCTTCTCACATAATCGTAATAATCTAACAAGTTTATGCACATAAATTATGAAATTACATTCGCTAAAGCTTACTCGTGCCTAAAAGATCAATATGAGCTTCATACAAAGGGTAGAAAGTCAAACTAATATTTGTTTTGTTGAACTTTATTTGCTTACTGAGAATTTAACTGTAATAAAAGCGTGGAATCCATAGAATTTAATTGTGGTCAATTATTTGTTTGGAGCGGTCCGGTTGGTTAGTGTGCAGTATTCACCGAAGGTACACGGCTCCAGGTACGGCTGGGTACGCGGAGTACGCCACAGGGGAGTACGCCGAGTATGGCACTACGCCGGCCGCTGGGTAGTAGCCGGCGTAGTCGGTGGAGTAGGCCAGGAACTGCGGCTTGGGGTTCGGCGCAGCGAAAGCCACCACCAGCAACGCGAAGAAGGCGAACTGTAAAAGAGTAAAAGATAATAAGCTTCTTAGCTTTTCAGAAGTTGGTAATGCGTGTGCTGTGGATTTAAGTCGGGAGTAATTATCCTGTATGTTCAATAAATATACGACGGTAGACATTACAAAAATATTGCTGGTATTTTCCAAGTTTAAAGTAAGCGTTTAATTTTCATTCCGTAATGTTAAAGGGTCTTTGATTTTTCAGGAGCAATCAAAACTTAAATTCAAAAGTAAATTTTAACTATGTGATTGAAACCCACTTTAAAAAAGATTATCTAGAATATCGGGCCTTCATCTAGAGGTCTGTCCCGACTTCTACGGAGTATGAATTAGTTCATACTCCGTAGAAGTCGGGACAGACCTGACAGAGTTTCAGAACTATTACCTGCAGAGAAAAGTTTGAGCCCGTTTCAACTTTAATTGTTTCTTAAATAAAAGTTATATAAGTTTTGCCCCTTTTCTAAGAAGTTTGAGTATTAAAGTTTCTTAATATTTTAATGATGAAGGATGACGAAAGAGAGTCAATACTTACGAATTTAGCGAACATGTTGATAGATCGATGCAGAGTACTGAATCATACTAAACTTCAGTAACGCGAAGCTTATATAACAAAATATTAGCCTTGATCTTTATAATACATGATCTATTTTGTTAGGATGACAATAATAATGTGTCAACCAAAAGCGAGGGCGCGCTGAGGTCGATGATCTGCGGGTTCTATACAATATTTACATCCTGACTCGCCTTGTAAGGAAACAGTATTGTTAATCCGTACATTACTTTGAAGCTTTGGAAGCGGCGACATATTTTTCCCATTATGTATGCTTGGGGACGAGCTAAGTCGCTCACAGTAACTAAAGATACACAAATTGCAAGTTCCTAGTATGCTCTAAAAGTAATAAAACTGAAACGATGCATAATTTATTCTTTTAAGTTAGTGTGTGGTAGCTTTTGTACAAACAAAGGCGCGCTACTTGGTGATGTAGAGCGCGTCTTCAGTACGTTTGTCTGTGCTCATAATTTACATTGATTCCCAACAGAATCATTTGTAAGTATAGGTTTTCCGTTATTGTTTGAGTGTCCAAGGACATGAGCCACCTATAAATGATGAGGGAGGTCTTCAAATAAAAACAGTGCGAGTTTTAACCTTAGTGTATCAGGAGCCATCTGGACTTGTTAAATAAATACATAGGTATCAAAATGTTTGCCAAACTGGTGAGTAGAGTTTGCTAGTTTTGTAAGATCTTGTTTAAAAGTTTTATGTGTTTCTGTCTTCTTCTTTCGTTTCGATTGATTCCTTAAATTTTGTCCGAACAGTATTGTGGCCACTTACACCGTTGGCATTAGCCACGTTCCGATTCTTGTTCCCTACCTACATACTTCAGGAAATAAACTTGCAGCAAAGCACTTTGCCTGCCAATAACGAAATATCTACTACTAATATTCATACGTACCTATGTATGTCGCATGAAATAATTCGGATGATCTTTGATTACCATAGGGTACTACGTTACTGTGAGAGGCTAAAATTTATCAAAACATATTTTTACGCGATATAAAGTAGTCCTCTCAAGTATCGCTTACAAATTGTATATTGAATTCTAAGGTATCAATTCCCAGTGTCCCATTCATAAAAATATGTTTGTGATTTACGCAACAAGCTTATGTCACCAGCACATCATAATATTTGGGTGCTTACGCCGAATTCCTGTGAAAGTATAAAATAATTCGTTGAATGAAGAGATGTTATATAAATACATCACTGGGCGTTTCTTTTATTTGGTAAATAAGCGTTTTTGTTTCTACCTGTTTTGATGAAAATCACATGTTATACTAATATTTAAGTACGGGTACTAGATACCTGTCCATGATGTTGGGTGACTTTAATATATAGCATTCGGGTCGGGAATTCTTGTGTGCTGAACTCATTTATGGCTTTTTTTTATTCTTTAATTCATTTACAGTTTATGTATGTTAAGAATACTCGTCATAATTTGGGCTTAATAAACACAAAAGATCAGTAATGATAAGCACCCACGCTTGTTTAAAGGCGTTCGTGTGTAGCGACGCTGTAGGCTCTTAGCCTATTGCTAAGTATTATTAGGTAGTCGAATCCAGCAAACTTTGTACATTAACAGTCGCTGTGTTTCGCTGGCCAACTATTTTAACTGCTATTATGGCCGCCTGGCTCATGACTTACTGAGTCGTTGACTTCCCTAGTTTGGCTAGCACTTGTAGTTTTATTAATTACACATAGAAACTGTTTCTGGGTTGTAGTATTTGGAGTTACCTGCTATCGCAAACGTTTGACAAGTTTTTAGGCTAAAATTGAGTTCGGCAGATACTCAAGTTTAACAAAAGCTTCATTCGTAAATCGGGGTTAGAAGAAGAAGTGGCTACAATTAGGCGTTTTTGTGTTTTCCTGTAGGTTAAACAAAATATGCCTTTTCTGTACGACAAGAGCCATTTGCCCTGCTATGGGATAGTTAGGCACTAATATTAGGACAAAATAAGTGGTTGTCTTTTATGGCATTGTGAACACGAGTAAATGTAAACATACTTTAGTGCGAAAGGTGGCTTCCATACCGCTGAATCTTGTAGTAGTTAGCAAAGGTACCATGTTTAACAGTGGAAGTCTTAGCTATGATTCAATAAAGTTTTTCACTTTCTAGTTCTTCTAGACAGCAGACAGATCTGTTGCTGGGGAGTTTGTTGCACAACTTCTCAGCTGAACACTAGAGAGTGGTGAGGGCGTTCATTTTGAGGGACTGTCTTCAAGTAAAAGTTATGTTCAAAAATTGATTTTGATTCATCTTCTCATACGTTTTTCTATTTTCAGATGATATTGTTCGCCGTGCTCGCGCTGGCCCTTGCGCGGCCGCAGCTGTACTCCGGCTACGGCGGCTACGCCTCAGGCTACCCTGGCTACTACGGCTACTCCGGCTACTCCGGCTACTCCAACCCCGTAGGCTATGGATCTTACGGCACCTACGGAGCCTCCCCCTACAGTTACGGCTACGGCTACTACTGATCCTAAATAGTTATTAATGCCTCAATGTTTACGCCTAGCTATGTGATGTACCTCTATGTTAATTTCATGCAATATTATATGTTTTAAAAGTTATTTTGTTTTTCATTTGATTCTCTTATTGAGTTGAGGGAAAAAAAAGAAAAAAAAATAGTTACCAAAAATGCTAGTAAAATAGGCAGAATCAATAATCATCATCGTTATGACTGGACTTAAAATTGGTTTATGTTTCACGCTATCCTCGAATGTTCTGCATTCTGCATCCTATGACTAAACACATTTAAATTGGATTATGTTAACTGACTGTTTTAAATAACCCGTGTAAGAAAATGTATTCTACATAGATTATCGAGTTCAAGCCCACATAACTACAACATTTATGATTATTAATAAGAGGCTGCAACAATGTAACGATTGCCTTAGCAATAGCATGATAGAGATGGATACCGCCTAACGCGGATGTCGATTGCCTATGTATATGGAGCAGGTACATAGATTCATTCAATACACTGAAGATCAAGGACACTTTTTATCTCAGTACGACAAGACTGCTAATCGGGGCGTGGTCGTTTAGATCTGTATATAAGCCAGGAGCGGCCGGCTAACATTATCACTTGTGACAGCAATCCCAAGTAACTCTACAACCATGTTCTTCAGACTGGTAAGTTGCCTAATATAGAATATTATTTTAATAATATTTTCATTTTAATCGACGATTACCTGGCTACCATCAAAGGTTACCATTAAAAGATTTTTTTCACCATTGTAATTTTGTTCATAAGGCTACAAAAATTTGCCTCATTTAGGCGACAGCTATTCAACAAAATAAACAGGAGCTACTGAAATTAATAAAGCTGAACAACTAAGACAATTTTTTTCTAGAACCTGCGATCATGCCGTCCATGATCCCCAAAACAGACATGGGCAATTTTTATCTTCAAATAAACTTATGAAAGGTCGGCCAAGTTATTAGGAAATACAATTCGGGTAAACGATTTAGTGTCGTTTATCTTGTTAGCGTGCGATATCATCGCCTTAACAAGGGGACCGTGTCGTTTGCTCCGCTATATGGTCCACTTTCAGGAGTTTTGACCGGTATACACTTCATCATAATAATATGGTTTAGTTTTATGGTTTCACTTACGAAAAACGGTCAAAGCTGTCTCAATTGGTTCAAAATTCTACAACATGGTTGAAACCGATTATAATATTCTTTTATCATTTTGTTGTGTAAAATCACCGTTGCTAAATATTACCTACCACAAAGTAAGAAATCGATTGGCTCCACTGAAGTCGATTATAATTTCTAACAACACTTTATTACTGATGAACAAGTGAAAATAATATAAATGCTTGTTCAAAAACTGGTGGAACTCTTTGTAAAAGTGTCATTAAGTACGCATGTACCTTGTGTTGTTTTGAATTTCTCATGATTTTTGTTGTTTTCGAACAGTAAAATTGGAAATTGTGAACTTGTGACATAAAAAAAATTGTGATGTGATATCGACTACAAATGGAATGGTCTACGTTTTGTTATATTGTCCATATCATTTATCGGGTTGTGTTTCTGCTTGCAGTTCGCCCTCTTCGCCGTGTTGGCCGTAGCTTTCGCCAACCCCAACCCTAAGCCTGAGCCCCAGGTGCTGGCCTACACCGCTGGAGCTGCCTACCCTGCCTACGGGTACGCCGGCTACGCTCCCGTCGCCGCGGCGTATGCTCCTCCCTACGCCGCCGCTGCCTACCCCTACGGCTACTCTGCATACTACGCCCGCTGATAAACTCATCAAAACTACTTTTGCTTGCTCAATGATACCGACTACCAAACGTTTGAACATGTTTTAATATAAGTTTTTCGCAAATGTTTTTTTGTTTAATTTAATGTCGTGTGAATGCTACCCACGTATTTGCGCTCACATGCGCGGAAGCTCCAGAATGTTGACAACTGTCAAATCGATGGCATAACAAGATATTTATTTTTTATTGAGTCTAATCTACATGTAGGACGCGCGATACAATATTGTGGTTGACATTTTGCTTTTGTGCGACGGTTTTTAATTCAGGAAGTTACGATGATGTGTCTATTGTTCTAATAGTAGTATATAATATTTGGCTCAGGGCCATATATGTGTACTTACTATTAGACCATCAGAACATTCTGATTATCAGAGATTGTTCCAGTATTTGGTAGAACCTCTACAAAAATATTTTACTAGTACCCAATCTGCAACCCGAAAAACCCATTGAATCTTTGATGCGAACCCAAAACTTATTCATATAATTTTTCTCAGTATAGAAATATCACTTTACTTTATGTTGTTAATAATACAATACCGATGTCTGTATTAATAAAACCTAATGCATGAACATTCGGTCTGCTTTAAACTTTGTGTTCCACTGCAGGGTTACGTGAGTTCAATGTCAGCGATAGATGTTTTAATGTTTGTGCCAGCCGCTGTCATCCCTTGACGCTTAGTCCAATAAGAACATAATGAGTCCTTACGTAATATTATGTCACCTAACTAGGTAACCTAATTTATCCTGCATAACATGGGGTTAAAAATTTTTTTTTTGTTTTCTGGGATTTTTTCGATTATTTTGTGTGAACTCGGTTTTTTATTGACGACTTTGATTTTTTTGTGTTGAAACTGGGAGAGTGGCAATAATTAGGCTTGAAACAGCTATTATCCTAAGTACCTACCAATATACAAGAATATAATTATTTACAATCATAAAACATTTTGTATACCTATATATATATGTATATTTAAATGCTCATAAAAGAATAAAAAGTAATGGTGTAAAAGTAGCTCAGCTATAGTAAAATTAACACTCCTGCATTAAAATTTACGAACTTGCTAAACTAAGTGCAAGCAAGCTCCACGTTCTTACTAAATCATGACTACGACGGCACCGAAAGTCTATTGAGTGTTCCTAGATAAAATCACCTCACTGAAACGACCTTCACATCTCACTTTAATTTAACGATCTCCACACTACACACCACACTATTAGTACCTTCACATCATCACATCACACAATAACGACCTCCACACTACACCATAACGACCTCCACCCAAACACACAACAATTTAATTTTCAAGAATTTTAATTTTAAACTTTTCCCTTTTTAACCTGATTTGTTCTATTTGTTTTGTTTTCCAAAGGTCTTATTTTTAACAGGAACACTGTATGCGGGGGGGGGGGGAGGGGGGCTGGTAATCTGTGTGGCAGAATTTCCTAGTGCAGATACCAGTACCCCACAAAGGAGTTGTTTCTATTTATTAAGATAATGTTAGTTTGTAAGGCACCTTTGTGGAAGTAAAATAAATGTTTATGTTATGTTATACCTGCCATCTAACTTTCGTGCTGGTTCCATATGCATAGTGTCCTTTACAGTCCTAGATTATGGAACAAGAACGGGCGACCAAACGGAATTTTGTACGAGACTATTAAAGTGTGATAGTTTAAAAAATAGAAGAATAGGTAGGTATGTATAAACGGTATCAAATAACAAATAAAATACAAAACATAGGCGGAACGGTAATTTATTGCGCGGTAAGAACCAAACGGATCACTGCCAATACTATTGAGCCTGCGAGCAGTCACAGCAGCTCAGTAGTACTTGTAAGCGATGGGTCCCGCGGGGTAGGAGCCGATGTATGGGGCGTTGTACTGCAGGGCACCGGGCAGGGCGGCGTAGCCCAGCGCAGGAGCGTACGTCAGCGGGGCCCGGTACAGGGGCGGAGTTAAGATGGCCGCTCCAGGCTCCGGCGCGGGCGCCGCGAACGCAACCGCCAGGATCACGAGGAAAGATAACTGGAAATTAAAAGATTGGATTAGGTGCCGTTTGAGCAATCCTTAGTTAGAGGGGTATTTAAAAAACCGGCCAAGTGCGAGTCGGACTCTCACACGAAGGGTTCCGTACCATAAACCGAAAAAAACATGGTTCTTTAGTTTTATTTTTTTGTTTTTCTGTGGCAATAGAAAAACAAACTCTCTGAAAATTT
Source organism: Lacanobia wlatinum (assembly GCA_947578705.1). NCBI lineage: Eukaryota > Metazoa > Arthropoda > Insecta > Lepidoptera > Noctuidae > Lacanobia > Lacanobia wlatinum. The sequence goes on from OX388039.1 coordinate 14,745,789, forward strand.
CAACTCTCTACCTATTACGGTTCTTGAGATACAGCGTGCTGACAGACAGACGAACGGACGGATGGATGGTCGGACGGACAGTGGAGGCTTAGTAATAGGGTTCCGTTGTTTACCCTTTGGGTACGGAACCCTAAAAACGTATTATGTTTTAGTGGAACTTAATATTCATAGACAAAATTACGATTCGGCATCACGGCATAAACCGTATCAGTGAAGGCAACCAAATGCAGCACGCCCTTATGGTTGAAATGCTTCACACACAATCGGCACTTAATTGAGATCCATGTAGAACTAATCGCTTTAAATAGTTCAGTGTTTTAGTTGTCTATACCCTTGAACCTTCATGACCTGCCATTAACTAGAGCTTTGACTTTGTAGCAACATAAATAGCAAACAATGCAATTAATTGGCTTTTTTTGTAATTACGGATTTGACAAAACATAATATTTCAAAGAACATAATTTAATTGGATCATAACATTTTAATTAGCTAACAATAACACATATTAATGCTTCACATATCTAAGTGAGTAACATGTGACCATCTTTATTGTAACATGAAAACTTCTCATCAAACTAATTTAAATACGTCTATCATTTAAAATTCAAGGCCATGAAGTCTAAAAATTAGGTTACAATGTCCTAACATCACAAATATTTACACTTATGAAAGCGATTAACCGTTTGAGACTTCTGAGATTTAAGATACATAAACATATGATTATATTATTGTTTAAAAACAACAAGATCCCATAGGAAACCAAGGATTCTTAATGAAAGAATATTAAAACACAGTAAATAGCCGTAGTCTTACCAGTTTGTACATGTTGCTGGGTGTGGCTCGTTCACAAGGGTGAATGATGCCCTACGGAGGGCCGAAAGCATTTTTATACTCACTGCAATTGCAATAGCATTGACCTTCACCGGACGACTTTATGCAAGGGTGTTAATTCTAGAACGAAAAGATATTAAGATCTTTTTTGTGGACCGCGCAGCTGCAATCGAATTTTTCTTAAAGGTCAATTGATACTTTTTCTTGTCCAGTAATTGAGTTCTAGGAGTATACTCATTTGTATGCGTATTTATTGCACTTATTTGAATGTCAATCCTCAGAAGCTTTGAGACAGTTAGTTTTAATTTATGGCTTAATCATTTAAAGGAAAGATTGATCTACTTATGTAGATTATAATTATGATAGTATCGACTTAAGTAACGGGTAGTCGGTTATTACAACGTCTAGTACTAGATCTAGTTTTATCGGATAAAGAACGAGATACAAGATATGTAAACTGTCTAGATTAATTACCTATATAGTTTTTGTTAGATAGTGAAAAATCATAGCGTTCCGTCCGCACCTTTGAAGTTTTTGTCAGCGTCTTTTTCTGACTAACGTCTGTGCTTTTTAGCTAAGTTTTTTTATTACATTTTAGTTAAGACTAGCTTTTACCCGCGACTTCATACACGCATAACCCGTTTTTTCCCGTTCCCGTAGGAATTTTGGGATATCCTCTCTTAGTGCTCCCTACACTCCCCAAGGAAACTACATGCCAAATTTTAGCTTTCTACATAGCAGTAGTTTCGGCTGTGCGTTAGGGCGGAGTGAAATTTTTTATTTTATTTAACTGTAATGTAATAGTCAAAGTTTAGTTAGTGCGTTTGGGCTTAAGTTAAATCATGCAAAATATTAATCAATTCGGTTTAGAGTAACTGCCTCCGCAGCTGCACTGATTTTATAAAAAAGTTGGTTTTAGACCTCACTATAGACGCCTTATAATAACTGTACGATATTTAAATAAACAGACTATTTTTTTATTACAAATCATTTACTGGTGTACTATATTTTCGATGTAGAATACACAGAGTTGACTTTAATAAGGGGAGTGAGGGACACTTGTTTCTTCATCTCGACGGGTGTACTTCAAGACCTAAATCTTATGTTGATCCACTGGAAAAGCTCTAGAAACATGTGAAAAACTGCCTGTCAAGAAATTTGAACGCATTGAAGAACAAATGTTACCAGAAATGGCCAATGATCTGAGTACCGATCAGCGGTACTTGCACAAAATTGTCTCGGCGGAAATTTCAGGTGTGTTCTCACAAGATCTCGAAAATAAATCTCCAGGTAAACTTTCACATGACGTTGGATTATACGTGCCAACCGAATACTACGTTTGTATGTAGCAACTGAATATCCGACAGAAAATTTGATAACTCTGGCTACTTTTGTGGTTAAAGTCTATGCACCTTCCTGGTTTTCGTCATCTGTTTAACATTATCATGGCCTCCAGATACCTGCCAGAAACTTTTAGAAAGATTATAGATTCGGTTTTCCAAAGAAACGGCTATTTCGCGCATCCCGAAAACATTCTTCTTGAGATGATAACAGATGAGACGATGAATATTAGAAAGCTGGCTGCTCGTCGCATACTAAAGGCACGTAGTGCGAGTCACCCTTCAACACCTAAACTTTTTTAAGTGCCATTGATAATTTTAAATGCTACTTCATATATTGATTTAATAAACTGGCAGGAAAACTTAAAAGAACCGCCGCTTTTGAAAAAAATATCTGGCCAAGAAATTTAGGACATTATCCAATCTGGTGGTGAGAGCAAACCATTGTTTTTAAGGCTTCCCTGCCATACTCAAGCAATTGAGAGAGCTGTGAAGATTACGACCGAAGCTTTCATTTCTCAGTGCACAAAAATGTCACGATTAGGTTCAGTAAAAGCCAAGTTGGAATCGCGGAATGTGATGCCTAAATTTGAAACAAAAAGGATCTGAAATGTAATTTATTAAATTCTTGTAAGTATTTTCATGTTATTTGTCACAGTATTACCTTAATAAATGTTTAAATTATAAATGATCTATCATTTAACACCTTTTTCCACCAAATAGGGCACAATATTTAACCTTAAACGACTTTAAACTTTCTATAAAATTTTAAAATTTTGAAGGCACTGCGGAGGCAGAATATATTCATTAAATGGAATAAAAAATTACACTTATTTTTACTTTATTATAAGGCACAAATCCCTCCCTATTAGAACTTCGAAACTATTTTTTTTTCCGTACATACGTGCTCCACCCTGTGCGTTGTCTATCAGTCACTCACTCACTCTAGTGAGTGACTGATAGACATTAGTAACAGAAGAATTTTATCTATATCTATACTAATATATAAAGCTGAAGAGTTTGTTTGTTTGTTTGCTTGAACGCGCTAAACTCAGGAACTGCTGGTCCAAAAAATTCTTTCAGTGTTAGATAGCCCATTTATCGAGGAAGGCTATAGGCTATATGTCATCACGCTAAGACCAAAAGAAGCGGAGCAGTAATGAAAATTGTGACGCAGACGAAGTTGCGCGGGTCAGCTAGTATATTAGGATTGATGACCATTGTCTTACTATATCCTATCCTATATTAATTGTTAACAATTAGAATATTAGTTGGATTTAGGATAAATCTCGCCCTCAATAGTATAACAGTAATACTATTCTGTAACAACATTTTCGTATTAAGACTAATAATGTTGGGACCAATGTGGAATGTAGTGTTTGTTTTTTTCCGGACTTTATGATGATCATTTAATTTTGTGTTACATGTATTGCTAAAACCACTGTTCGACACAAATGTAAATTTGTTGATGAATAAATAAATAATATCTAGACAGCGGAATCCGAGGTAAGTATTTAATTCGTATTAATATAAGACAGATAAAGCTCACTTTGCGAGCTTTGTCACTCAGGTGAAGCTCGATACCGAAATAGGAAATAGGCTAGATACTTGTTAATTTTTATATGTTTCTGAAGGAGAAACTGCTCCTATAAGCTTGTAACCCATGTTAAAACGATCGACTGGCCGTCAATTGCCTGTAAAAGTAACCTAATAACAAGTTATCTTCTACCTCCAATCCTCAAAAAACATAAATTATGAATGTACTCTGCATATTTTTAACCGACTTCACAAAAAGGAGGAGGTTCTCCATTCAACAATTTTTTTTTAGATGCAGATTCTAAAGATAGGTTTGTTCTATACTGCACGTCTATTGCATAAATTATTTCAACAGAGTGTGTTGTTCTAATTATATGAATAGTTAATAGCGTGCTTTGAGCGGAGTGCATGGCACCGACCACGCGGGCTGGCCTTGGCTAAGGGGCTATCTGCGTGCCGCTTGAGATCGACTAACTCACTATACCTGTTGTTGCCAGTGCTCCAGTAATTATATAGAGCTGATGGTACAGTAATAACTTGAAGTAGGTAAGGCAAACAAAACTTGAAATTCAAGGAAAGTATTTTATTTTACATACATGCCAACATGGTAACTTATAAAACGTCAGAAGCTGGTGCACGATCAGGAAACACCACGGTCACACTTAAAAATAAAATTGATCTTTACATTTTTCGTATCAGTACTAGGTATGAGAGGACAATACACAAATACTGAGGACAAGACACACTTAAATAAAACATGTTTCATAAATAAAACAAAAGTTGATGAAAGCATAAAAGCTTGTAGGCTTTTGAGTTTTCTGTGATAGATGTATTCAGTTTCTGGTACGAAAGTCTTTCAATACATGACATTCGAATGAAAAGGGAAACCTCCGTTTTGATTTTATCAAGGCAGTTTCTTCACCCAGAGACTTATTGATTCTTTTCTTTTATTTATACCACGACCTCTCATGCAGTCGAAGTGCGGGTCGCTTTGCACGGCACACAAACATCAATCATCAATTATCCGACGCGCTCTTGTTGCCGTCGGCGTTCCAGCCGTACCCGATGATCTGGCACGCGACGATGGCAAGCGACCGGACGGTATGTCTTTGTTTCCATGGAAGATGGGTAGGCCTTTAGTGTGGGAGCCTACTTGTGTCGATACTCTTGCGCTATCCCATCTTCCTAGCTCGTCGTGCTGTGCTAGTACTGCCGCTGTGGCTGCTGAGAACCTCAAACGGCGAAAATATAATAACCTTGTTGGCAATTATTTTTTTGAGTGGTTTGGGGTTGAAACTCTTGGACCGTGTGGTCCGAGTGCCTTATTTAAAGCTCTTTTAAAACGCTTAGTTGACACTTTGCGTGGCCCAAGGGCTGCCTGTTACCTCGGACAGAGGATAAACCATACAACGTGGCAATGCCGCCAGTATTTTCTGCTCACTTCGAGTGGACAGCGATGCGGATGAATTTTTTGACGCCTTTTTTTTGGTTAGGATTTTTTTATTATTTTATGTGTATATATTTTGTTTTAATATACTTTATTTATTTAACTAATTAGCCTATACTGTCCCACTGCTGGGCAAAGGCCTCTCCCAATTCCTTCCAAGATTTTTTTTCCTGCGTCACCTCGTGCCAGCCCTCATATGACAGTACGCATCATCATTTCATAAGCAGGTAAAAATAAATTGGTCAAGTGATATTGAGTTTTTTAAATAGGTTTCGTTGTTTTGACGATTTTATTTATTTCTCTAGGTACATAGGGTGCCCAAAGTTAATAAACGGGACCCATATTATTCCAGTCCGTTCGTCCACCTGTCTGTTAGCGGGATGTATTTCATGAACTGTAAAAATCGAGCTCTGAAAGGAGATTGCTCTGCCCCCATACATTGTTCGCCCTGGAGCCAGAAGCATCGGAAAATTATGTATTGTGTTGTTGATCATTAGTAAACTCCTATAAGATCTTATTTTCATAGCGGACTAGCTGCAGAAAAGATATATGTCCAAAAAAGTATCAGATTTTGAGGTTATAATCTAACCATGACAACGAATATTAGATATAGTTTTTCATAGGTCCGAGTGATCTTTAAGAAACTGATTAACAAAATCATAATACATTTAGCTATTTTCAGTACCTACCTAAATAAATAATTAGGTACCTTTGCAGTTTTTTTTTTTCTAAAGCCTAGGTGTAAGTAAATAGGTAAGTGCAACGTTTAAATGCATAGAATCTAATTAACATAGGTAGATAGTGGATACCTGTATTCTTAGCATTTGTTTTGGAGTGAGATTAAATGTTTGTGTATATTAATGTATACTAGCTGACCCGCGCAACTTCGTCTGCGTCATAAAATGTAATTATTTACGACATCACATTAAAAACCTCAAAAATAACAGTATTTCTTCACTATTTAATAGATGTTATTATACATATAAACCTACGTCTTCAATCACTCTATCTATTAAAAAAAATCGCATCAAAATCCGTTGCGTGGTTTTTAAGATTTAAGCATACATAGGGATATAGGGACAGAGAAAGCGACTTTGTTTTATATATTAAACATTGCGCGCTGTTCAAACGCGTGGCTATGAAACCAGCCTTACCAATTAGGTAGCCGGTAAGTTGTGTTAAACCTACAGTCCTACTTTAACTTACTGATTGATTATGTTTGAATAAGAAATAAAACAAAGATTTTAATTTCATGTTTATTGTTCATCTAAATTGGCAATTAAAATATTGTCTAAAAACTGTGCAGGGGTCGACATTATTTTGATGTCTCACATAGCTTTAATACAAAATAATGGTCATAATTACAGCAATATTGTACGATTGCTTGTCAACCAATTTGAGCTGAATCAATTGCTATGTAAACAAAATATGTTTTATTGCTGATATGGCGGCTGTGAATTTTGCCCCGTAATATCCATATGGTTTCGGAATTATTTAATTGTAGTTCATTCAAATCTGATGAACCTGCAACAAAAAAAAATTGTTGGTTACACATTGCATTTATAGTACAATAAATAAAACAATTTGCACTACAAATGTTGCATGACTATAACTGACCAGAAAAGATCTATAGCTAAACAAAATAACACATCAGGCAAGTTTAAGCATACTATGGTCGGCACCAGATAAACATGTAATAAAGTACATAGATGTTTCTCTAATATCCCTTCGTGGATACTCAAACAAAAAATTATGAACCGTTTTTCATTACTAGAAAACCTAAAGGATCACAATAGAAGTTGATTCAGGACAGCTTTATGTCATTATTTCTGTTTTTGTTATTTGGAAAGTCAATAAATGTATGAGGGTCAATGACTGTTATTGCATGGGTATCTGATGTTTACCATAGCCTAATTTCTTGCAATAGTTAACCAATCAAAAACGTCTCTCACCTTTCAGGGTTGAACTCAATTTCGCATAATATCTAAAATGTGGCTGATACTTTCTGCTTGTACGGAGTGACATTGGATTCGTGCCAGAGAACAACCATATACCACACGTTGATCATGTTGATGACCAACCATTGGTACTTCTTGCAAATCTTGTGATGTTGTGGTAACTCTTAACAAATAATGTATGACAAACATCACATATGTAATCATTTGCAGTCACCTGTAATATAAAAACATGTTATAAGTATAAAATAAACATGTTTTATTTTATATTTTCTCTTCTATACAGAGCCATTATAAATATAAATAGTTACAAATGGAGGTTAAAGCTTACTTTTTGTGGTGCAACTAATTGCTGTATTTGCACAAAAATGGCATCATTATGGAGAATATGCGGTCTTCAGATGAATGAATCAGATGATGTGAGCGTGCATGCCCGAGGTGCGAACATTCTATTGCAGAGTGCACAGTTTCTACCAGCATTACTTGTTAAAGAAGTGTTAGTCATCTCTTGAGCTCTTGTCCAACAAGTGGTGCATATGAGATGAGCTTTAACCTAAAAAAAACATACTTAGTTCAATTGTATTTTTATAGAGTTACCTATCAGATTTTTTCTATTATAATGAATATACCAAAATACTTTATAAATTGTTTCTTTTTTTTTTGGAAACGAAAATTGCAAACATATTGTGTTAGTAAAGAAACTTATTAGTGAAAAAAAAGTCTGAGAAATCGCAAACAGAAAGGTACAACAAAAAATAATATAGGTGCAAACAAAGTAAAAATGTAATTACCAAAAGAGGTGCAGTCCATTGTTGTACTCAATGACGAATCTGATCATCTTCCAACAACATGGAACCACCAGCAGAGCCGCAATTTACACAAAATACACTTTCTATAGCGTATGTGTTAGTCTGGTCGTTTTTGAAAGCAATCAGAGTCCATTATAATAGCCTAGTCGTAATATTAGTAGTCCCGAAAGTCACCAAAACAAACCAACACAATTACAAAGAGCAAGCGACGCTAATTTAAACAGTGAAACCACAGGTGACAGACAGACAAGTGACAATTTAGTGACGTCAAAAATAGGAGTGTGTGTAAAAATACGATACAACTTATCGATATTCCCTAAGAGTTTGTTACAAGGATGACAATGTCCTACTTAACTTATAAAAACACTCTTCGATACTTTTTATAATATGAATACTTAATAACATTTGTATAACATAACAAAAACATTTGTAGTACCTACCTACTTAATGTATTCAGTAACGATAAGTATTTTTACCCGATTGCGGCGATCGTTTAGTTAGAAGTAAACCACACACTTTCTTAAACGATCATAAGAAAACCCTGAATAATGATCATGGTGAAATACGAAGGTTTTGATCACTTCAGCATTATTCTTACTATCTATTTAAAATCGAGTATGACCTCATGCACAAAGTACCTATACTCAGATGGTTTTTTTGAATTAAGTATACATTTAGGGAATAATATATGGAATGGTAATTGAATGCTTTTATTGTATCTTCTGTTTGCTCTTTATTCGAAATAAATTCAAAATATGATTTATATTCAAAATAATTACACTACAGTTCTTTAAAAATTCAATCGATTGATTACTATCGATTGGGCATCCCTAATCTTTTTGACATGACATGACGTTTGGTGAAGATGGCGGCGATTCATGTTATTATTCGTGAAAATACTTTTTAATGTTCATTTTGGCATGCAGCTAGTCCGTGTTACAAAAATACTTGCAACTAATATAATAAAATAGAACATGAATTATCGTGTATGTCCGATACTTTTGTTGCACAGGGCGAATTTGGACATTGTCTTTTGATCGGTATGTGTTTCTATCTCTGCTATAAAACACATCTAAAAATTAAAGTACAAGAAACGTGAATTTTCATGTTTATGGTTTGGAACCCTTCGTACTCGAGCCCGAATCACACTTGACCGGTTTTACATTTTTCGGGATCCTAAGCATGTTATTAATATATTTTTTTCTAGTTTTCACTACAATATTTATTAGTCCTTTCTATGTAATGTTCATTTCGGTCAACTTTAAAAAAAAAATGAGCTGGTATTATTCACTCTATATGTATCTAAGTTATTATTATTGGTACTTACACGCGTCGTTACAGTTTGCATTAAAATTAAATTACGAGGCGTTTGTTGTGGTATCAGATCACTTTGTTTATCGGGTGACAACTGTATTTCAATGAATTATCCATTATTTCTATTCATGCACTTACATTTACGGTATTATGACTGTTTTCAATTACAATTTTATTTACGATTGCTTTTAACAATGGATGTTATTAGACAGAAATATGTTTTAGCCTTATTAAATCTAGGAAATGTATTATTATTGATATAAATATTCAATTATGTGATCAACAGATAGTTGTTGACGATATTAGTCTTTCATTGCCTATAGTGTTTCCTGCTTTGATTTCGTATGATAGTTTCTTCCTACGTCTTGATACGAATAACTTTTACTCGCAGCTGCACTCCCGCTCCTTATCTTACAAGAACCACGAATTTTCGCGCAAAAGTAGTGTATGTGACACTCAGCGATAGAGCAGCTTTGTCCCAGTGGACTTTATTTTAAACACTTTGCCTATAAAAAAATGGAAAATTGCGCTGCCTTCTCAATAAGGTTGATCAGTTGAAGCCTTTCAGTTCAAGGGGTTAGAAATAATATTCACAGTAAACAAGCACACTTCTATAATAATAATAATAAAAAAATAACAAACATAAATGCTTACAACAATCAGGAGTCCTATTGTACATTCAAATCAGTAGTCTTGTTTATCAAGTTATTACATCGGGGTCGTTTAAAAGTTACCGTTTGTAAACATAACTGTAAGGGGATGCGTAGGTTGGTGCGTAGGTTAGAGGGGCGACAGGTGCGACTGGGGCTACTGGGGCAACAGGGGCGACGGCTGGCACAGGGTTGTACAAAGCAGCCAAGTCTTCAACAGTGTACGAAGACCCATAGGCTGACACTGCGGGCAGTTGGAGTGGTGCAGAGTACGCTGCAGAAAGAGGCGCTGCGTACGATGCAGGGTAGCTTGAGTAGGCTGACGAGTACGCCGTAGGGTACCCTGCAGGGTACGCTGCTGAGTACGCCGCAGGGTACGCGTTCTGGTACGCTGATGAGTACGCGGCAGGCAGTGGAGCTACGGCCGCTGGGTTGTAAAGTTCTGCTGCGGGGTAAGCAGCCCGGGCCGGATAGGGAAGCGTGCCATAACTATAGATGTATGGCTTGGCAGACACCGATGCTATGAGGGCCAGGATTGTGATCTGAAATGTAGATTGCCATTTAATTTAATGAAATTGTTTTACAATAAATTAATATATATAAAATCTTCCGTTACTGAATGAATGAATGAGTGATTGCCAGACGACGCACAGCCGAAAATACTGCAGGTTTAAAAATGCCACTTTAGCAGAATCAGAAAGCGCATTATGCTTCCCGTCGCTGTCAAATTTTCCCAATCAATCATGAACCTAATGCTTTAGCGATAAAGATAAAAATGAAATTTGACAGATTGTTGTATTATTAATATTATGAATCTAATATGATTCTACTGAAGTGGCTTTTTTAGACCCGCAGGTCGTAGAAAGCTAAAAGGCATGCGGGTTCCTTGGGGAGTTTTGGGGAGCACTAAAAGAGGATTTCCCAAAATTCAGTCGGGAACGGGAAAAAAACGGGATATGCGCGTACGAAGTCGATGGCAAAAGCTAGTTAATAATAAACTCTTCCGTTACTGAGTGACTGACAGATAACGCACGGCCGAAACTACTGGTCGTAGAAAGCTGAAGTTTGGCACTTAGGTTCCTTTCCCCTACACTCCGTAGGGTAGCACTAAGAGAGGATTTCCCGAAATTCCTACGCGTATGGGAAAATACGGGACATGCGCGTACAATATCCCGGACAAAAGCTAGTTTAATATAAAATTAGACATAACTTAGGTATCTACCAGCAAACTAGAGGTATGCATACATTATTGCGAGGTACATGCTACATAATACAATATACATGGGCCTATGGTCATTGCTGGTCTTGAAGAACTAAGGGTGAGATTGACAACACTTACACTAAGGTTAAATTATGGTTAAGGTTTAACATTGGTTAACCTAACGTAAGAAGTCTAAACAGTTCACTCAACACACAAAAGAATAAATACATCCCAAAGTAGTTAAAATAATAATCAACTTACCAAACTTGACTTCGACATTTTGTAATTTTTGTTGTGAATATTTATTTCACTTGTTCAGTTTGACACTCTGCAATTTGCACTGACTGACATGAAAAATGTCCTACCTTATATATTTGGTCGAGTTTGGGGACAAACATAGAGACAAATGAATATTTGTATGGAAGAAATGATTCTTTCAATAGTTTTGCCAAGGCCTTGTTGAACGGCTCTTAGGGGAACAAAAGAATACATAATCGTAACGAAGAGGTGTAAAACCAGATACACACGCGTCAAAATTGTTGGCTATTGTCCTGGCAAAGTGTGGCGAGTCGGCCAGGAGACACAAAAGCCAATGAATTCATTACAGCCTCTGTACTCATGATGAAATATTTTAATTTGCTGTGAAATTCACTTAATATCATTTGTGGCCAATCCTGTTGGTTTTTAAATCTCTAGTGACTTACATTTAAAGTTCCTTCTGTTTTAGGTTTACGTACGGTAAAGAGAAGTACTATAGGTGTTGACCGGAGTTTTGCGGTGGCAGGCACTATTTAAGGTTCCGTATCTCAAAAGGAAAAAATGGAATCCTTATCGGGACCGTGCACAGCGTTGACTATGCCATCTAGTGTCGCATATTCGAAGTTTTAAGGGTCAGAATACTTGACATTGACACTTCTGTGCTGCCACCTGCGGTTCCTACACGCTCAGCTTAGGGGAACGTGCGCGAAGTAGACTGTGCCATCTAGCGTAGCTATTTAGAATTTTATACTTGAAATATACTTGACACTGACATTTCTGTGCTGCCACCTATAGTTTCTGCACGCTCCCTATAGGATCACTTTGTTGTCCATCCGTCCGTCCGTCTGTCAAGATCTTTTATCTCGGAAACGCGTGGAGGTATCGAGTTGAAATCAAAACCATATACTTAGATCTACAGTCCCTTGAAGTTGTGCCAAAATCAAACTTCTAAGTTAACGTTTAAAAAAGATACGGCCGTTTATACCTACTTTATTGTTTGCTGTGGAGGCTTGTAAATGGCTTGTTGTGAATTAGCTTACTATTACCCCTGTATTAATAGCTGTAAGCCACCCAAACATAATAAAATAAAATAAATAAATAAATGAAAAACCTATATGTATTTCAACACTCTCAAGGGAATCAAAATTTATAGGGTATTTTCCATTGACCTGCAACTATTTGGCACGTTATACCGTCTTATAGTATATTTGTAGGAAAAAATCTGAAACTACACATTTGTAATTAAATCATAAAAATGTGGTCTTTATTTAAACTAATAAAAAAACCACGGTGGCGAGTCCGACTCGCACTTGTCTGGTTTTTTCATTAGTTGTGTAGATTAGTTAGTAGGTGCCGCGTCAGTGAAACTAATTAGATCTTTAAAAAAGCAGGTGTAGTATGAAGACTTGGGACACTTCAGGCAGTAAGTCATCTTCTGGACCAGGAGGCTTCGCAGTAAAAAGCAAATTTTCTCTTATTCAGTCGGTCCCTCGTTACTGAGGATTGTGGTCACTGGACCCCTTTAGGAGGAAAATCTGTCTCCATCGATTCCGGTCCAAAGTTGCTATCTTTCACTTGGTCAGACCATCGTGTTGGCGACCTGACACGTGACGTCGGTATTGCCAACAATTAACATTTTTTTAAGACTGCTATATCCCCTTCGCATTATTTGGTCAAAATGAAAAACAAATAACTTTATTTAAATCCAAGACAGGTTGATGTTAAAAAAAACTACACTTTTTAAGATAATTACAACAATTTCTGCTCTTAAGCAACCAAATCGAACTCTGCATAAATGTCTGTGAAATAGGGGATGATTATGTCACACGTGGGATATATGGATCAATCATCCACTTACTCTAACTGCCTCATTTTATCACAATTCCCCAAACCAACATCGTCCTCTCTTGATCGAGCTGTCTTTTTTATTTGATTTGATTTTTGGGTATTTTTTTGGTTTTGTCAGTACATTTATCATTGTAATATGATTAATGTACTGGCAAACAAACAAATGACTCAGAGACAAACGAATTTAAAAAAATATATGTAATTTATGTTTTTAATTTTATCCTATTTTATGATCTTGAGTTGATTTATAATTTTAAAATTTTATTATTTGTTCATATTATTTGATTAATTATATATTTTATTTAATATTTTATATAATTACTAGCTTCTACCAGCGGCTTCGCTCGCGTTGTCCCTAGGGAACCTACTCCCGGGATAAAAAGTAGTCTATGTCCTTTCTCAGGCTCTAGACTATCTCTGTACCAAATTTCATTTAAATTGGTTCAGTAGTTTTGGCGTGAAAGCGCGACAGACAGACAGAGTTACTTTCACATTTATAATATTAATAAGGATATTTAGGTACAGCTTTTTAAATTTTAATCTAAGTAAAAAAAGTGGTGTCCCAAAAAGATTTTGACCTCTATGTGTGTCTGTCTGTGTGGTCTGGCACCGTAGCTCTTAAACGATGTGATATATTGGTAAACGATGTAGTGTCGTTTAGGTGAGTATAGTGTTAGATCATATGGTTTTTAGTAGATGTTTAAAACACATGAAATAAAATTAAATTTAAAAAAATCCCTGACAAAAAAACTTTAAAAGGTCAAAAATAATATGTATTGATCCTTTAAGTTTAATATAGGTACGATTTTTTGGATCACGCAACATCGCGTCAGGGAACCGCTGGTAATATACCTAGTAAATACAAAAAATTGCGGTACTGGACCGAATATGAAACTTAAGCAACGAAAACATACAATAATTATTAAAAGTATTATTCCAAAACAATTTTAAAAATGTGTGCTGTGTTCTAAGCATCAATGTGATGCTGTGACCATTGATGCTTAGAACACAGCACACATTTTTAAAATTGTTTTGGAATAATACTTTCTTATACAATTATACATTACCAAGCCTACTTCAAAAAACAATGTTTTTTTATTATTGTAACGTCGATGACATTGCGTTTTGTCACTTTAAATTAAGTTTAAGGGAGAAGCAAAAACCTGTTTTTTAAACAAATTTTTGCTATGATAGAAAATTTCATTATGTTTCAGTTATAAACCGAAGAGAACAAAATAATCCTTCCTAATATATAACATTCTTCCGTTACTGAGTGAGTGAGTGACTGACTGACAGACAACGCATATCCGTAACTAAACAAACTCAAACTCAAAATTCTTTATTGCGAACTAAGTGTAGGGTAACAGGACAGATGTTAACAAAAATAGGTAGGTTCTTATAACTTACTTGGCTGTGTAGGCATTGCAATTAAAATGAAAATACATATTTTTTCAATGAATATTATAGTCAACTTACATAATAGTATATTAATTAATATTTTTCATAAACAGTGCAGTGCATCGCTTTGTGAACAAAACAGAATAGTGTTGTTTTATGTGCCATTGATAAATCTACAAGTGCTCTTGTTACCCTTGTCAAGAGCACTTGTATTTTTGTATTCCAACAGATATAAAATATTACTGTCAAAAATAAGTTTATTTTACATTTTATAAGGAAGGAAAGAAAAGCATCGAAAGTATGTTTTCGTTTCTTAAGTTTCATATACGGTCCGGTACCGCAATTTTTTGTATTTACTAGGTATATTACCAGCGGTTCCCTGACGCGATGTTGCGTGATCCAAAAAATCGTACCTATATTAAACTTAAAGGATCAATACATATTATTTTTGACCTTTTAAAGTTTTTTTTGTCAGGGATTTTTTTTTATTTAATTTTATTTCATGTGTTTTAAACATCTACTAAAAACCATATGATCTAACACTATACTCACCTAAACGACACTACATCGTTTACCAATATATCACATAGTTTAAGAGCTACGGTGCCAGACCACACAGACAGACACACATAGAGGTCAAAATCTTTTTAGGACACCACTTTTTTTTACTTAGATTAAAATTTAGAAAAGCAGTACCTAAATATCCTTATCCTACTAATATTATAAATGTGAATGTTTGTATGTTTGTATGTTTGTATGTTTGTGCCTCAATCAGGCAAAAATGGCTGAAGGGATTTGGATGAAATTTGGCACACATATAGTTCACATACTGGAATCAAACATAGGCTACTTTTTATCCCGGTAAAAGGCATGGCCTAATGGAGATCGAGGAGGAAGTGGAAACCTAGCGCTTCTGCTGCCTTAGTACTTCAAATGCACAAGTACCAGGAGAACAGAAACATGTCGTAGTATTTTCGGGGCTGAAATTGAGAGCGCTAAAGTTTCACAAATACCAGGAGAACAGAACGATGTTAAAGTATTTTTGGGCTCGAATATTTTTTTTAACAGAAATATGTGTGTTGAATTTTTTTCCGGGTAACAATTGTAAACGCTATAGATTCACATGTGACAGGAGACCAGAACCATGTCGAAGTATTTCTTTGGCTGAAATAATGAGCGCTAAAGATTCACAAGTACCAGGAGACCATAAACATATCAAAATATTTCCGGCGCTTGAATTGTGACCGGTTAGAATTCAAAAGTACCAAGAGACCACAAACATGTCGAAGTATTTTAGGGGCTAGGATTGTGAATGATAAATATTCATAAGTACCAGGAGGCCACAAACATGTCAAAATGTTTCTTTCTGCGCTAGAAATATGTGCGGTAAAGATTTAAAAGTAACAAAACAACAGAAAAATGTGGAAGTTTTTCCCGTGCAGGAATTATGAGCGCTAAAGATTCATTATGTACCAGGAGATCAGAAACATGTCGAAGTGTTTCCAGGGTTGGAATTGTGAGCGGATAGGATTCAAAAGTATCAAGAGATCAGAAACATGTCGAAGTATTTTCGGCGCTGGAATCGAGCGGTTAGGATTGAACAACAGAACAATGTGGAGGTTTTTCAGGGCAGCAACTATGAGCGTTAAAGATTCAGTATGTACTAGGAGACTAGAAACATGTCGAAGTATTTTCAGGGTTCGAATTGTGAGCGGTAAGGATTTAAAAGTACCAGGAGATTAGAAATATTTCGAAGTATTTTCGGGGCTGTAATTATGAGCGCTACAGATACAAAAGTAGATACCAGGAGACCAGAAACATGTTTAAATGTTTCCGGCGCTATAATTTTGAGTGGTTAGGATTCAAAAGTACCAGGAGAACAAAACATATCGAAGTTTCTTCTGGGCTGGAGTTATGAGCGAAAGATTTACAAGTACCAGAATACCAGAAACATGTCAAAGTAGTTCCGGGGCTGAAAGTACGAACAGTAAAGACGCACAAACTATCAGAATAAAAAATCATTAAAATGAATTTCCGAGAATGAGAATATGGGACAAAGAAGTCGCGCGTCACCTCTAAAGTCTACGCAGACGAAGTCGCGCACTCAGGATACCAGAAACATGTCGAAGTATTTATAAAGCTTGAATTATGAGTCGTTTGCATTTAAAAATACCAGGCGAACCGAAACATATCGAAATTTCTTCTGGGCTGGAGTTACGAGCGAAAGATTTACAAGTACCAGAATACCAGAAACATGTCAAAGTAGTTCCGGGGCTGAAAGTACGAACAGTAAAGACTCACAAACTATCAGAATAAAGAATCATGAAAATGAATTTCCGAGAATGAGAATATGGGACAAAGAAGTTGCGCGTCACCTCTAAAGTCTACGCAGACGAAGTCGCGGGCGAAGTGCTAGTTAATATTATAAATGTGAAAGTAACTCTGTCTGTCTGTCGCGCTTTCACGCCAAAACTACTGAACCAATTTAAATGAAATTTGGTACATAGATACTCTAGAGCCTGAGAAAGGACATAGGCTACTTTTTATTCCGGGAGTATGTTCCCTAGGGACAACGCGAGCGAAGCCGCTGGTAGAAGCTAGTAATTATATAAAATATATAATTAATCACATAATATGAACAAATAATAAAATTTTAAAATTATAAATCAACTCAAGATCATAAAATAACATAAAATTAAAAACATAAATTACATATATTTTTTAAATTCGTTTGTCTCTGAGTCATTTGTTTTTGAAAAATTTGTTTAAAAAACAGGTTTTTGCTTCTCCCTTAAACTTAATTTAAAGTGACAAAACGCAATGTCATCGACGTTACAATAATAAAAAAACATTGTTTTTTGAAGTAGGCTTGGTAATGTATAATTGTATAAGAAAGTATTATTCCAAAACAATTTTAAAAATGTGTGCTGTGTTCTAAGCATCAATGGTCACAGCATCACATTGATGCTTAGAACACAGCACATATTTTTAATAGATATTTATGTAGCCCAGCTCACGTTTTAGAACTTGCATGGAGCATCTTTATTTTTTTAGTTTGATTGTATCTGTAGGTAGTACGTACGTACTGAAGACGAGCAGGTTAGGGCTTCTGCAACATCTGGGGATCGTGTTTAAAATCAAAAACTTTTGGTGATTTAAGAGATCATTATATTGAGCTGGTGCTCCAAAGAAAGCCTTTACAGTTCTGTCAGAAAAACAAATTAATCAACGTATGTCAATATTTGAGCCTATTCTAAATTATGAACTATCTATTTAATTCTTCTAAAGCTTTTTTTATAATTAAGTTGATGGAGGTCCCCGGAGGGTGAGGCAACCAAGGAGGAAGTGCCACAGTACTCTATTTATTTTAATAGTAGACCAAACTGCACATGCTGCCAAATAATTGATAAACTATGCGTGCCGTAAAGGCACTATACTAAAACTTATATATAAAAATCTCGTGTCACGGTGTTTGTAACCGAACTCCGAAACGGCTTGACCGATTTTCATGAAATTTTGTGTGTCTATTCGGTATTCGGTAAAAACAACGTTTGCCGAGTCAGCTAGTATTCTTGTAAAAAAAAAACCATTTCTTGAATTTTAAATTTAATCATTTTAAACTTTAACAATTTATTTATTTATTATTTTTTTTTCCCTTTAATTTATTTTTGTTTATTATAGCGGCAAAAAAAGCCCATCGATTATTCCTGTATCTTGCAAAGTACCTACTTGGTCAAAATGGTTTCGCCCCAGTACAATCAATGTAATAATAAGTGACCTTTTTCAGATGGTGACCTACAAAACAGAATGGGTCACTGGTTCTTCATGGGGAGAGGATGAATGCGATACGATACAGATTCTGTTGTGCTTATGTAAGTGGAAATACGGGAGCGATCGGCTCATTAAGTAAGTGATGCTATCATAAATTTCACTATGAAAATATTAAAGTGCATTTTTTGCTGTCATTTGTAGAACTTTGTGGAGCTCAGATCGATACTAGCTTCTTGTAAAGTACTGGTATTTAACCGCATCCGTTTTGACTGGGAGCCTACCGAAACATTTAGCTGATAAAAGGCTAGGCAGATTGAAAGGTATTGATCTTTTGCTGTGTTGGAGTAAGTAACTTATGATTACTTTAGTTTTAATCCTATTTCCTATTGTATCCTTCTTCTTCTTCTTTTCGTGTGGGCAGCAAGGTCTAACGACCCACATACACTAGTGACAGAGTTACTAAACCGCATCATGGGCCTCTGACATGTAGTTTATTGTATCCTACGAGTTGCGGAATTGGTTCGAAAGAGTCAACGCAGCTTTGAGGCTCTGGACAAATTGCCATTCTATCTATCAGCGAATGGGGTTGTAGAAACTCCAAAATTTTAGGGATTGATCACGTCATGCCATCTCGACAGCGCTTGTCAATCCCATACATTTTTATCGTTTTGATTTTCGCTTCCGCCAGTCCGCTGACAGAATTTCACTTGTCTAGAGCCTCTGGAACGCAAAGGAACACAGATGACTGCTCCCACTCCGCTCAGAGCGGGATGCATTTGATAACATACTTAATAAAAAAACTGGCCAAGTGCGAGTCGGACTCGCGTGCAAAGGGTTCCGAACGAATTTAATTTTTTTAACATGTTATTTTAACACTACATACTTCTAATAGGTTTTGCTGTAATCTTTAGGTAAAAATCTATTATCTCCATTTTTTTCAAAATTTTAGGCTCTGTAGTTTCGGAGATAAGGGGGGGGAATGGTCATTTTTCGTCTTATTTCTTGAATAACTTCAAAACAATTTATTTTAAAATTATGAAAAAAATATAATTAAAACTCTCACAATAAGCCCTTTCATTTGATATGTCACACAATATTGTTCAAAAATCTTTTTTTTTAATTTTCTAGTTTGACCCCCAAAAGTGACCCCCATACTAAAAATTTAATGATTTACGTAACGCGTCCGTGCTTGGGTCATAGAAGTCTATATGTGTACCAAATTTCAACAGAATCGGTTCAGTGGATCCGGAGAAAACTGGCTGTGACAGACGGACAGACAGACAGACAGACAGACACCCGAGTGATCCTATAAGGGTTCCTTTTTTTTCGGAACCCTAAAAATCCTACGAATATTGTAAATGTAAAAGTTTCTTTGTTGATTGATTGTTAGGAATCGATTACCTCTGGCTGAAACGGATTTGAATGAAATTTGAAACACAGGTAGTCCACGGTCCGGATTAGGATAAGTTGTCGTATCCCACCATAAAGTTCCTGTGGAATCATTTTCACCCTTCGTTGGCAAATCTACAGGCAAGGCCTCAATGATTTAAATGTGCATTTTGATTATTATTAAACTTATTATTATTATTAAAAGGTAATTATAAAGATGTAACTCATTTTGCAATTAGTAACAAATACCTATTAGACTTGGTCGTGTATGCCAATTATATTAAAAAAGGGCTTACGGGAAAATTCCAACGTCAAATCGTTCGTAAGTTCAATGTTAACGAGATTCCTTTGCGAGTGAGCACTCAAGAGTTTTCAGAGGTCATGCTCCTAAAATCTGCTCGATCAATCAGTTATCAATCTCGGCTGTCATGAGCATTGGCTTGTATTATTTATAGAGATAGTAAGAAAACAGGGGCTTATTATATTTTTTCCTTTAGAACAGAAAATAATGGCTGTGAGATATGGAGATAGGAACAAAGAGGTAAGTACCTATCTATCTTAATGTTTTCACGATGTGAAATAAAATCAAAGAGGCGTAGTGATGACTGTATTGTTACTCTATTAATTCTAAATAACTCATTATTTAAAGATCAATAAAATAATTTGTTCCGTTTTTCAAAAGGGTCCAATTAGAGGTAGTAAGAGTATGGGGAAGCGTAGGTGTAGGCGGAGTAGGCGACGGGCGAATAGGCGGTGTACGCGGAGTAGGCCACTGGCGCGGTGTAGGCAGCTGCTACTGGCGCGGTGTACGCAGCGGCGTATGGAGAGGCGTAGCTCAGGACCAGCGGCTTCGCTGAGGCGAAAGCCAGGAGAGCGACGAAGATCAGCTGTGGAAGAAAAACAGTTAATTACAATAAATTCGATCATGTTGCACGGATTACAAGTAACATAGGACAAGGGCAGGATGATGATGGCTAATCCTTTGAACTCAGTTGAATGTATGAACCTATATAAACTTCGCTAGAATTCTTTTCTAGTTTAAAAAATATCGCAAATAAAATTGACTACTAATGTTGGTCACAGAGAGTTTCAGAACACAAAAAACTTTCGCTTCGAACATTTTTGTTTTCTTCCATAACAGGATCTTGTGAGCTACAATGTTTTTTCAGGAATTTTTAATTCTGTCTTAAAGCTGGCAAAGTGCCTTTGAAGATTATTTAGTCTAAACTAGTACACTCATAAATATAAAATGCTACGACTCTTGATTACTAATGACTAAATCAGACTTTTGATCTGCTTGCGGCAAAGGCGTGTAAATGTTAAAGGTGAAGATTATGATTATTTAAAAATCTTGCTGTCAAGTTATGGAAAGAATTTTTGATACCATGATTAATAAAAAAAATATATTTAGACCGTTTTGATTTAAATAAAGTAGGTAACCGGAAAATGTTCAAAGTAAAGAGACACAAAAGCTAAAAAAAATCGTAAAATTCAAATACTTACGAATTTGAACATGTTGGCTGTTGGTCTATTAGTCCGACAATACTGACTGATGGTGCGACTTCCCGCTAATATATAAGGAGTCAAAGATGGCCTCATTGTGTTGGCAGAGCTCGGCGCCCGCGCACCTTGAGACGTGCGCGATCGGGACCCACGCGTGACGCGAATATTTTCATTGCACTTGCTTTTAGAATCTACAGGCTGTTACTTTTTGGTCCCCGTAGTGCTATAATCGAAGCACCAGCCGAAGGTTTCCTTAGTTTAATACTAGATATGTCTGTGTGCAAAACAAACACACGGGATGAAGCGCAAGTGTTAAGAGATCAATCTGTCGAGCTTTTTTACCAAGGACAAGTATTTAAAATTTAAAATGGAGCAATTCTCTTTGGCAAGACTGGTGTCAGATTTTCTGGCTCCCAGGTATCCCATTACGGATAAAGATCAAGGCAAAAAACTGCCAAAGATCTACAAATGACAGCTGCGTGTCTTAGCGTGCTTTGAAATTTTTGGAAGGTACCAGAGGAGTCTCAGTGTGTTTAGAGAAACGACCAATTTTTCCCATGGGGGCTAACTGCCTAACCATTAGGTCAAATACCGAATAGTTGTCATGATACCCATGGGATCCTCGCCAAGCTTTAAATGTAGTGATATTATACTAACATTTACCTTTGGCGTCACTCCCACGGCCGATCTCACAGTAAAATATAGCTTTGACTCTAAACGATAGTGAAAGATTTAATAGTCATACGAATAAAAACATATAAATAAATAAACATATTATTAAATTTACTTTTTCATAGTTCTACAAGTTGGTATTGTACCTATGACCGATCTGCGTATATCGCCGTGTAATCTCTTGTGTAAACTTTTGGGGTAGTAGATCTCATGTAGCTGTGCTTTATATACAGTTAGAGATTCTGATTCTTCCCAGATGAGCATCGGTCGGCCTCAGTTCTCTGAATTCCTTGGTTTGTTCTGAAATACGTAAGTATTTCAATAGATCATAATAATACTACATTTTGCTTCTGTAATTCTTTACGAATAAATATTAATGATGTCATAAATCAGTCGTGAATATAAATAAACTCTCGATATTTTTTATTCATAAAAACTAAGTCTGTTTTCATTTAAATCTTTATGAATTGAATATTAAATATCTAACGTTCATTAAATTGATTTATGATTGTATCATTTGCTTAAGGCACGTGTTAATTGATGGAACAAACTAACTGCACTGGTAATATTAATTTTAGTACGATTTATATCTTTTGATAGAATGATTTACTGTTTTTTGTGAATATTTAATCTATATTAATATTATAAAGAGGTAAAGTTTGTTGTGTTGTAGGGGTAATCTCTGGATCTACTGAACCGATTTTGATTAAAAATTCTTTTACTTCTTTTACCAATAGAAAGCCACGTTATTTGTGAGTGTTATAAGTTATTTACATTAACCCGAAAAATATCGCCGAACGAAGTGGCCACGGGTCAAATAGTTATCTATAACTTAATGCATGCACCGAGCAGTCACATGACCGGCAAATTAGTATCTTGGCTAAATATAATTGGATAGCTATCTGGCGTTTCATGAATACCTGCAATTTTCCTGGAAAATTATTAATAAAACACTAGCGTAGCCGTCGCAAGTAATACGTTGACAAATTTATGTAGCAATTTGATGAACGTAATGCCAGCGCCCATAATTAATATGAACAACAAAACATAAAATAATACTAGCTTTTCCCCGCGGCTTCGCTTGAGTTAATGCAAATTCTTGTAAAAAAAAGTACAAACCCTATAAATAGTAAAAAAACCGATCCTGGAACCCCAGGGTCCCATCGATCTGTGTAACAAGAGTCAACAAAATCGGTTGTACGATTTAGGCGAAAGCGTAAAAAATAACTCACTTTTGCATTTATATTATTTACTAGCTGACCCGTGCCCACTTCGTTGGGCGGTATTTTTCGGTTTAATATATAGCCTATGACACTCACAAATAACGTAGCTTTCTATTGATAGATAAGAATTTTCAAAATCGGTTCAGTAGATCCAGAGATTACCCTCTACAACCTCACAAACTTTACCTCTTTATAATACAAGTATTAGTATAGATTAGTACATATTTAGATAAGTTAGAATCATGCCTGTTATGTATTTTCTGAAGAGTATCGCCTGAGCGGTGGTCCGACTCAACTTAAACAAAAGACACCCCCTGTATTTTGGCAGCAGCTTCGGCACGGTCTAATCAGGCCGCAAGGATCTCGCGTCATGCGTGTAGAACGTTCTATGTGCGCAAGCGATGCTTGCGCGAACGCACGGACGCCGCCACTAAATCAGGTGCCGGCGATCAAGGTCGCCATTACTATAATCCAACTTGGAATAACCTTGAACTTGATTTTAGAACGACTATATTTTATTTAATTTGTCATGGCGCACTGTTTGTGATCCCTGACCGATATGAGGTCGTTTTAGAACTGTCAAGGATTTATACTTCCGTTGAAGGAAAACGTTGACACGAGGAAAACGAGGAAAGGTGTTGAGGCAATTATTCAAATTGTGTGTCATAATAGCATTCTACCAATAACCTAGAATACACTAATGGTATTTTAAGTTAAAGATATAAATTGATTGTAAACATAATTTTATGCTAATACTGGTTGCCGTCCATGGCTTAGCCCGCGAGTAATTAGTCTATCTCCGCGCCAAATTTCAACCAGATCCGTTCAGCCGTTCTGGCGAGATTGGGTAACATAAATCCATCCAAACTTTCGCATGTAAGATAGAAGAGAATAGAACGAACACTTGTTCTTCCATTTTTCCAGTTTCCCTGAATGGGAAAGTCTATCTTGTCGTTTTTCGAAATTAAATGTGGTGGAAATCACGCACGATTCGGCACGATGAAAGAGTTGATGAAAAATAAACTATATTGTTGGTAAATATGCAAGTGTTACTACTGAAATATACGCCAAATGATCCAGGTTTGGACGCCGAATACAAGTGCTGATATTGCATTGTATGTCCATAGGTATATGTAGAAAGTTCAACAAACACAATTCAACATGCAACCCTGACACGTGTATCGCCCCTGTAAGGGGCATTTTCAGGACATATTGACTTGCGTCTTCGGATTCGACGTGTCAACATCACCTAAACCAAATATTGGAATTGCATAACGTGCCTACGTGTGTGACATATGAACATAAACAAAACAAATGGCATATGTATGTCTCTCAACTCTATGAGACAGCTTGAGTTTGTGTATGTATGTGCAACATGCCTATAACTGAAATTCTCAGGCAAGAAAAGACCACCGA
This sequence comes from Lacanobia wlatinum, assembly GCA_947578705.1. Lineage (NCBI taxonomy): Eukaryota > Metazoa > Arthropoda > Insecta > Lepidoptera > Noctuidae > Lacanobia > Lacanobia wlatinum. The sequence goes on from OX388039.1 coordinate 14,770,350, forward strand.
TACATTTATTTTGATCGAAGCGAAAACGAATAACGATTTTTTTATTTTATTACGTTATTGTTAAAAAAAAAAAATTGTTATTACTTTAAAGTAAAGTCATAAATGAAATTGCGTACGATTTGAATTATAATGTAGAAGATGTAGCTCTGTATCATATTCGATTATCGGCTGAAAGGTTTGTACGTCATTTTCAGTGAAGTCACAAAAATAGCAATGAATCTAGGTTTGGTTTCAAGTTCAGCAGCTTCAGCTGATAACAGTATTTTACCAGCAAGGCAACTCTTATTGAAACAATCCATACTTATCTATCTAATACCTATAAACGAGCAATTCTTGTAGGTATATATGTACAAATATAATCTGAATCTCAGAAACGACTCCAACGATTTTCATGTAATTTAGTATGCAGGGGATTTCGGGAGCGTTAAACCGATCTAGCTAGGTTTCATTTTTAGAAAACGTCGTAAAGAAAACCGAGCAACGTTCGGTCATCCAGGTACTAAAATTTTAAATGTGAAAGTGACTCTGTCTGTCTGCTATACTTTGACGTCTTAATGGCTGAAGAGATTTGATTGAAACTGGCACACGAGAATCCATGTCCCGGAATAGGTTATAGGATACTTTTCATCCCAGTAGTATATTCCCTTAGTAGAATTTTCAACTTTCAGGTGGGTGAAGCCGCTGGCAGGAGCTAATAACATATTTAAAATTATACTATGTACAACATTATACTAGCAATATGTAACATAAAATAAATATATTTATATTTACATGGATCGATTGCCTATCTGACCACAAAACTCAGTTACTTACGGTTTCACCACAATATTTTTTGGTAAAATTAACGACTAGGTTTACCAATTTAGTCAGACCTATGGAAAATCGTAGAACAACTACTGATTAAAAATGGTTTTTGTCAATGTCGATACCGGCATGTTTTTCTTATTTTACTCAATAGTTTAAGGACCAAACTAGACTATAATATCAAAAAATTATACATATTATATGAAATGATTTTTTTACAATACCACAAACTTTATAGTTTTGACGGACGTCCATGTTAAGCCCGTTCACCTCATCACTTTCAAATTGATTTTATTGTTATACGTTACAGGAAAAGGTAATGTATTATATATTTCTGGAAACCTTGTCTTTTGAAGAATATTAAACATTACATAATATTAAACAATATGTATCTAATATTATGTTAACGTGCAAAATAAAAATATGGTGAAAAAAAAGTTTTTTTAAAGTTCATCGAGAATTTTGACAGTTGCCCACGATTACCCCTGCTTTACATTTAATGTTGATTTGTAGCCTAGCTATCCATAAACATAATCGTATAAAAAAAAGGTGCGGATATTTGCGGAGTCAGTAAACGGAAAACCGCTCGCTATCTATTGCGATTTGAAATGTTGCTGTTTACATCAATAGTTTGCGGTAAGTTTTCTAATTTATCATTGATATTAGGGCGTTTATCTTTTTTGCACTCATGTTGCGTGTGAAAATATTAATCAACAAGATGCACACTACCCTCATATTTTATATACCTAGTATATAAACAGTTGTTTCATTAAAAAAATGAAATCTGGCTTGACTGGAAGCCGACCCCAATGTAGTTGGGAAAAGGCTAGGCAGATGATGATAAACAGTTGTTTCATTTCATTGTAAATAACAAAATAGTGGTGAATTAACAGAAGTGTCATTGTTACGAATACAATATAACTACGTGTTTTGTTGACTCTTCAAAATGTCTACTTTCAAGTGTTCTAAACGTGAAATAATACTTTCGTATATCGAAGGAGGAAAATCATTGGAGGCATTATCAACAGTTTTAAAAGAATATTATCATGTATCTGAAGACAACTTATTTTTCATCCTCAGTGATTTTCAAAGACATATTATTTCCACTTTTAATAAACGATGGACAGAAGCTTCATGGAAAAAGGATATATTTTTAACGTAAAACAGTAATTGGTTGGAATCAGAATATTCAGTAACTTTACCGAACTCTGAAGATGTTACAACCGTCTCCACACCATCTACTTCTTCTGGAAAACGTGGGAGACCGTGCGTATATTATCCAGACTTGTCAGAATCCAGTAAAAGAAGAAAAAATAAAACGTTCGATAGGAGAAGGAACAGAAGCTAAACTTGTGGAAACATTAAGGTTTGCTGACAGTGAAAATAAGACCTTATTCTGGAGTCTCATAGAAGACGCAAGGCAGACAAAAATGTTAACGGATGAAGAAGCATTGAGCGTATTTATTGACTTGGATTTAACGAAAGCAAAATATTTGTACTTGAGAAATTTAACGAACGAACGAAAATGTTTGCCATCCACCATCTTAAGCTATAGAAATTACAGACACAAGTGCAAAAATAGTAAGACTTCAAGATTTATTAGATCACACTGCAGCTAGAATATTGACAATAGATTCAGTATATAGGAATGGAATGAATAACTAACTAAATACTAACCTACTTCTATACAGTAAATGGGGCTGTGATGGCTCATCCGATCAAAGCCAGTACAAACAGAAACTGCCAGAAGAGACTGAACTAATTTTTGATGCAAATTTATTTATCACTGCTTTGGTGTCTATTAAGTTAATTAACGAGCAAACAGGTGATGTTGTCTGACAAAATCCGGTACCATCATCTGTTCGTTTTTGCCGGCCTATATTAATAGAATTTTGCAAAGAAACTCCCGAGAAAACTAAAGCTGTTGTGGATGAAATAAAAGGTCAAATAAATTCTTTGGGTCCATCATTAATTAACAAAAAAGGTGAGGGAGTGCAAGTGAAGCATGATCTCTTTCTTATAATGATAGAAGGCAAAGTAACTCAGGTATTAACAGATACGCCTTCGGGTTCCACATGTACAATATGTGGAGCTACTCCACGCCAAATGAACGACTTGACTAAAGTGACTGCTAGGCCTGAAAATGAAGTTTCTTATCAATACGGACTGTCTACTTTGCACACCTGGAATCATTGTATGGTAATGATTTTTACATATTTCCTACAATCTGTCTTTCCAAACATCGATCAGCCACAAGCGAAGAAAAGAAACGACTAAAGCAAGAGAAGATAACCCTGGTACAAAGGCGTTTCCGTCAAGAGCTAGGATTGATCATCGACAAACCAAGACAAGTAAGTGGTAATTCTAACATTAAAATAATAGTATTCATTGTTAAAAATAAATATTGGACATTTTTGATAATTAAGAATTTGTTTTATTTTTTATTGTATGGTTTCAAATTCAATCATAATAAATTACATTCCATTTGAAGCTATATATACTATTCTATATTTGTGCAAAATTTTAGAACATAATATTCAGAAATAAAAAAGTTATTGATTTTTAATCAGAAACAGGCCTTTATTTTCCATAGTGCTTCGGGCCACTGACTTCTTGTAACGCTGTCAAAGATTTACGAATGACAGCCAAGTACCTGTCGAGGCAAGTAGAGATCTGGTATGTGATGGATGGTCACCCATCACGGACCAATCTCGGCAAACGTTGCTTAACCTGGAAGGTTGAGCCGTACGGCTGTTATTAACATGCCTTTTGATCCATATGAACACGAAAGAATATAATTGCTTATTGTTTCAAAATACTCTCATATTTAAATATTTTTGTTTATCCTCTTCGCGACATGATGAATCAGTAGGTTTTCCCGGACTCGGTTACTAGTCGATTGCCATTTGCATGCCAAAGAGACGGTAACATAGACATTAATATTTATTGAAACTCCAAACAATAATGGCAACATTCCGTAGGTATAGGTACTGAATGCGCAGTTTAAACAGTGTGCGATGATTGAGCTTTTAAAACTGAGACACATACAAGTAGTTACTGTTACTGTCACGTCGTCTGTATTTTTCCACTGCCATCTTCCGAATAAAACGTCAAAAATAAAGCCTTACAAATGAACCTTAAATATTAAGAAGGTAACCATAACGACAAACACATAACCACAATTTCCATTCAAAGAAAATTATTTAATCAGCATACAGAAATACTTTGATACGTCACAATGAATCGCTTCATGATTTCACAGTGGTCATTATGACGTCACTCTTTACGATCGTACAATAAACACCCTCGAAACAACCCCGATGTGATGTAACACATCTATGGATGACACACAATACCCCGATTGTATCAACCTGCTTGTATTTTGCAACACGTCCAAATAATAATATTAATTTATTCGGTTTTGTTCTCGTTACTGTAATGTTCTAGTACCTACCTAGTATTCTGCGAGCTATCTATTTTGGCAGATTGTGTCATGCTGGAATACCTGATGTATGCATATTTAGCACGCATGCCAAATTGTTGCTTAATACGTAGATAGAACAAACCGAGGAACATATACTGTTTGCTGCAACTCGCTATACTATATCTATTTTAAATGACCAGGAAGGAGATGATTACCTACAGGGATGTATAATAGAAAAAGGATATCCAACCTCAAATTAATTGGGTTATGAGTATACAAAACATAGGTATTTAATAAACGATGATGAGCAAAATAAAATAAGAAAATATCAAGAAATTCTTTTAATAAATTTTCATGTTGCTACTTATTTCATAAGGTATGTACATATTTTTACAATTTGTTCATTATCCGTCGGCAACTTTTCACTTGAGCAGGACTGGGGCTTTGTAGGCAGCAGCGACTAAGGGTGCTGAGTAGGCGTTGTATGCGGCAACAGGGGCGCTGTATGCTGCGGCGTAGGGGGCGGCGTATGCGGCGTAAGGTGCGGAGTACGCAGCTGTGTACGCAGCGGCTAAGGGGGCTGTGTAGGCTGCAGCCACTGGCGCCGTGTATGCTGCTGCTACTGGCGCCGTGTATGCTGCTGCTACTGGCGCCGTGTATGCTGCTGCTACTGGCGCCGCGACCAGGGGTGCGGAGTATGCCACTGAATGGATACCGGGCTTGGCAGCCGCGATGGTGAAAAGGGCAGCGAGGATAACCTGGAACAAAAAAACATTGAAAATAGTTGTAAATCTCTAGGTATCACATTTCATTATTCATAAGATTTTTAGATAATAAATTAGTTAAGATGCACAATTAAAAGGATGCAAAAAGGAACTATCAAATCTAAAAGCACTTGGTATGTAAATTGATATGCTGTTACGAATTCTAAACACAAAGCTGTTGAATGAACTTGAACTACATTTTATTATTAAATGCTCAATATTCTTTACAATGAAACTTTAATTTACCAGTTTGCAAGTCATTTTGAAGTGTTTGTTTGTGTGTCTCGTAGTAGACAAGATGAGTGAATGATACCTTTGACCAAAGCCCAGCAGTTTAAATACGTACCCAGGTGAATACGAAAGAAATTCCACCACAAAACGGGGGTGTGCTAACGTATCATGTGCAATGCTGCTCCGAATTCAAGATAAACATCGAGGATGGAGTTAAAAGAAAGTGAACCATGCTGTAATGCATCGTCCTAATACAAACCCTATCACGTCTTTGCGCCGAACAATGGCACGTTTCGGTTTTGCTGAACAAATAAACGCCACAATTGCGTATTTACGCAATTATCACTTTTTATTAGGTTGGCGCGACGCCTAAAGGAACTTTCTGTTTTGGTTTTTCTATCTAAAAGGGTATACCGCTTAATAGAAATGCTGCCAGGGTAACTGCGTAGTGCAGAGACAGTGTGGTCACGCCGCCGCAAGAGAACAGTTCTGTGGGTTAGTTATTCGCCCGTTGACAGGCGACAAAAATACATCTGCAAGGCACAGTTTTCTTGCATCATGCCAGATAAACGGTAGTTAAAAATGTATAATAAATTTTATAATGAATTTATTTGACTCTAAAAATCTGCTACAAGAATGATTTCTTATTTTCTTGGTTCACTTGTGCATGTGTCAAGTTGATCATTATTCAGGATGCGCGGCTTCAGTTGCGTCAGAGGTCAGCGCGTGCGTGCCCGAGTGTCCAGTGTTACAATGCTAACTCTAGTTGCGCTTGTGCATGCGACTATGTGGAGGTCAATGCGCCTATTTAAACTAGACGAGTAATACAGATCACACAATTAGTTAAGAACAAGGCATTTTCTTGAAGTATGGTCATTTCTTGCTATTTTATACCTATATAGGTATGATTCTGATTACATGATATTTTAATGATCAAAATAACGGAAAGCAACATAAGACGTAAATACTAGTCAAATTTGCGTAAATGTACGTGTATTTCCACCCATATGTATCGTTTGATTGTCAGAAGATTCCTCTAGCGTTTTGGTGCTTCTGCACTTGCGTTTAGGACGTTCTATTGCTAATACATTTAAATGAGCAGTTCTTGTATGTATGTATGTATATATATAATCTGAAACGGCTCCAACGATTTTCATGAAATTTAGTATGCAGGGATCGATAAATCGATCTAGCTAGGTTTTATTTTTAGATAACGTCTTTAAAAAAAAGCGAGGACAGCTCTGTCATCCAGGTATTGATATATAATGTGAATAAGCTCTACTGAGTAGGTAATTAAGTCATCTGTAACTATTTATATGAATATCTGTCTTTTCACACTTTTCAAGTTTAAGTACCTATCCCGAAGGACTGCCTCGGTGATCTTGCGGTCGCAAGCGCTAATGCTGAGTAAGAGGTCATGGGATGAACTCGGGAGGTCGGGCAAAGTTTTACTTCTGGAATTTCTCAGCCTAGAGTCTACATTTATGGTAGTATGGTGGCAATAGGCTCGGCCCTATCACATGGGAGCAAAACGTTACTGAAGAAAAGTTTGTGTACGTTTGCTTAAGGTTCAACTCTTTCTAATTCTTTGGGGTGTGATGTTATATTGGTTTAATGTTATCTGTGTGCGGGTCTGTAATAATATGTTGTATTTCGAAGTCCGCAACACATCGCTGGACGTAAACAAAATGATGTGACAATTCACATCCATCCAGAAGGGATTGACTTCATGAAAGCTACCCTAACTAGTCTACGTGGTAGCTAGTCGGTTAAGAAGCGAAGGTCTATTCTGTCAAAAGCATTAAATCCTTACTTCGAACTTATTTCAGCAATCACAATTTATTCAAAAATAGGAATTGAAAATATCTGCCTCCATAAAACAGCTCAACCAATGGTGACAACCTAGCACCCTTTGCGAAGGCTATACCCCGTATGCAAAGTTGGTATCACCGCCCATGGAGTCCTTTAAACGCGTTAAAGAGAACGCTGAAACCCTAACTCAAATATTATACTGGAATAACTTCAGCCTAGCTAGTTATATCGATTAACGCGATCTTCTCCGATTGGCGGCGCCATCGAAGTCGTCGATCAACGTACATGTCCTTTTACAAATACCACGTGAAATAGAAAGACCGATTACCTAATTAATTATTCAACATACCAAAGTAAAATAATGTTTTGTTTACATGAAAATTACTATATAATTGACTTTGTGTTGTCATCATACCTTTTCCACCATAAGTAGACCCCTTTTGGAACGAAGTTCCTTATCGCGCGTTGCGAAAGGGGGCTAGACGGAAAAAATTAAGACCAAAAGTTGTAACGACACTTTTTGCTATTATGTAAGCCGTGCGGCGTGCGCGTGTTTCTCTGTCTGTCTCTCTCTCTCTCATAGAAAGCAAGCCAGTTATTTTGGCAAGCCAATTATTACTAAAATTGAGCCTTCTGATTAAGTTTATATTACATTATATTTGTTAATAATAAAAAAATATTATTATAACTTAAAAAAAATAATTATAACAATTCCTTCACTTATTAATCGAAAGGAACTTCGTTCCATCCGGGTGTCCCTTGACACCTCTCTAGTGTTGTTTTATACTGTAACGTAAAATGGTTTCAACCTATTTATATGAACAATCTATAAGGCCCTACATACACTTTATATAGTTGGTCTGTCACCTATGAATGCAAAATATATAAACTGCCTACTACCATACACTTAGCGTTCTGTTGCATGGAAGTATGAAGTACCACTTCCATACATGAAATTCTATTTATCCTGTATCTTTTTAAATTAATTTGACGAATCGTTTTTTACGTTGTCATGCCAACCTATGACAAATAATACTAGCCAATGCTTTGGGTTTCGTTGCTATTAAAATTCAATAAAATTATTTGCTATGAGATCAGCAGATCTTGAAAATAACTATCATTATAAAACTAGTAAGTGTAAAAAGAGGAAAGTCAAATAACTATAAAATCTTCAAAATGACACGTTTCCTGACTTTATAATTGTGTAAAATAATTTCATGTTTCTTAAATATTTCCAAATATAAAATAATGGCTGCTGAATTATCAAATCATTATTATAATGTTTTATATTATTTGATATGTATGATTTCTCTTTTAGTGTATAAATATATGTGAAATATTTCCTTCTCTGACTTCTCACCCTTGTTTTCTTTAGGGTACGTAAAAGAAAACTTGAACTCATATCGAGTTACGAACTCATGCCTCTGCGGGACATTATATGTGTGTATGTTTGTGTCTAAAATATTCCTATCAAATAAAATTAAGTCCCTAACATTTTTATTTTCTACATTACTCTTTGCCTTCCTGGCTGAAATGGTATTTAATAATAAATTCGAAACAACATTCGACGACACGGCGAGTTGTTCTTCGTACTGGACTTTCTCCTTCGGCCCGTCTTCCATTGCGGCAGCTTCTTCGTCTTCCATCGTGGCGTCTTCACACTGGTCATCAAGCTTGCGATCCACTTTGACAGCATTCTCATCAGAGTCGTCAGTGGGACTATGTTCTGGTTCAGACATCAAAATCACCTGGCTTTCTGTAATCCAAAAAGGAGTCGTTTTCACCAAACTCCTACTTTCTGGGTGCATCTGTTTTTGTGACTGATCGGCTCTAGCTCCTAGGCATGGAGTTGACATCCAGTCTCAACTTCAGCGCCACCATCGTGTACAAAGCCCAAACCGCGGCCAAAAAGCTGGGCATCCTAAATAGGGTGAAGCAATACTTCAGGCCTGGACAGCTTTTAACCCTATACAAAGCATAAGCCCGATCCTGCATGGAGTATTTTAGCCTCCTTTGGGATGGCTCAACTCATCGTCGTAAGGTTGCCTGCTTGTCGGTCTTCTACAGATTGTACTTCGGTGAGTGTGCCCAAGAACTCCACGACGTCATCCCACCGGCCCCCTTCTACCATCGGACATCCAGACGCACTGCATCTTACCATCGCTACCTTGTTGCTGTTCCACCAATTTGCACTAAGCGTTTCCAAACGTCTTTTGTAATGCGCACAGCAAAGGAGTGGAACTCTCTGCCTGCGTCTGTGTTTCCAAACGCTTACAAGCCTAATCTCTTCAAAGTTAGAGTGCACAGGCTCCTTCTGGGTAAGCTCGCTCCATCGTAGACTTTGTCTCTGTCATCTCTGACCTAGACTAGAGTCAAGAAAAAACTCATCACAAAAAAAAATGAGACCGGATATAAATATTGGAACGGACACACCAGCTGGTACACTTTCCTCCGTTCCGTCCAGTTCCGTCCAGTCTCGTCCTCGATTAGGCTGCTCTCTCCACAGTTCTGCACATCATCATCATTGTTATCGTGGTCATCTCTTTCCTTATTGTTATATCAAATCAAAATCAAATCAAAAGGCATTTATTCAAACTAGGCTGAAAATCAGCACTTTTTGAACGTCAAAATTTACATGAAGACTGTCCCCCAAATCGCCCAGCCCGTCACCACTTCCTAGTGTTTTAGTTGGGAAGAAGAAGTGGCCAACAAACTCCCCAGCAACACAACTGTCTGTTAAGTTTAAAGAACTTGAATTTATATAACATTATTCAACATTTTATGATAGATATCGATCAGTAAATTAAATAAATGGATGGCACATGTCCGCTAGCGTACTATATTATCCCAAAAATTAAATTTGAAACAATGATAAAACTAATTACATATATAGGTAATTAAATAAGTAAACTCAAGCATACAATACTAATCAAAATGAGCCTCCAGGAATAAAATGGCGTGCCGCTTACATGTTCAACAATGCAATTTAACCATAATCTGTGACCAAAGTCACAAGTGATAAACTAGGACCATCGCATTTAAATTATAACACTTAAAAAATTTAACAATAATAAACCACGGACAGCAAGACGACCAGTCACCACAAGAAGCACCCGTTCACGAGCATAACGCAAAGATCAGCCATTACCTCCCTCGCCATATAAGAGGGAAGGAGGTAACCCGATCCCCGACGCTACCGCAAGCAGCGACGTCTAAGGGAGCATGACGAACCTGCTGCCGGTTTCTCAGACAAAATCATACTTATCAATTTGTCGAGGTCGCTAGTTAACCACATACTGCAATACAAATCATAAAAAAACAAGCTAATGAGAAGATTATGTCAATAAATAAAAAAAAAACAAAAATGACCTATACGGTCAGAATAATAAACAATGTCATCTTGAGCAAGTAAAGAATCTACGAAAGAACATTTAGCATTGTCTCGTGTTCAACACAGCGACCAACTATTTTTATCGTCGAAGTAATCGTTTATAGTATAGTATGCCTTCGAAATAAGGTTAGATTTCACTTTCACTTTAAAAGCATTAAAAGGCAAATCTAGAAAAGAAAGAGGTAACTTATTATAAAAGCGGATACCGATCCCCACAAAATGGCCCTGGACCTTACGGAGACGGTGGAAAGGAGCATGTAGTTTGTGCTTATTGCTGGTGTTAAAGCTGTGGATATCACTAAATAGTTTTGGCATTTAAATGTATATTTTGCCTGATATACACTATGTTGGCAAAAATGAACTGCGAAGCAACCGTGAGAATATAGGTTTTAATTTGTGGATCTTCAATTTCCGTGCTAGTGTATAAGGGTGTATCATTATCGATATTCACAAGCTTTTGCTGTCCGCATCCGTCGGATACTTCCGCACTCGTCTTTTCAACATAAATAAAACATTTCAATACCCATTGTTTACAAGAAATGCATTTGCACGGGAATTCCTTTCTTATTTTGTCGCATAGCAACAAAAAATCAATACCGTCATGGTACGTGTAATTATAAAAGTATTTTGCAGCGCTTTCCAATAATGCGCCCAAAATCAATGCGTAATCGCTCTCACGCCATTCGCTATTTATAGCGATGAGCCTGAATTCTGCTAAGAATTCTTCAAAACATATTCGTAGACCGAATATATGTCGATGTCATATACCGTACCGGTATATGACATCGACATTTTTCTCAGTACCACATATCATTTTACATATTAAAACCACTTGGCTTTCTTATCCAGGCGTTCATCTAGCTGGCGCCTGATCATCATTAACATCTCGTCCTTTTCGAGATGCTTTATAAAAATGTGGGCTTACGCAGTGCACACACGTGGAAATTATCTACATACAGTGTCCGCCCGCGCGATATTGTAAGAAAAGTATTCTCCGCGTGTACACACGCGGAGAATACAAATACTTTTAGTACCCGGCGCCTCCACCAATTTGTGACGCTGCTGACTAGAACCTCTGCAGCGTCAGGGATCGTGAATAAAGAAAATACTGATTGGATTTAAAGGATAATTATATTGAGCTCATGCTCCAAATAAAGCTTTTACAGTTCTTATAAAAAAGACAAATCCTACTAATATTATAAATTTGAATGTTTGTGCCTCAATCAGGCAAAAATGGCTGAAGGGATTTGGATGAAATTTGGCTCACATATAGTTCACATCCTGGAATCAAACATAGACTAATTTTATCCTGGTAAAAGGCATGGCTTAATGGAGACCGAGGAGGAAGTGGAAACCCAGCGCCGCTGCTGCCTTAGTACTTCAGTTTCACAAGTACCAGGAGAACAGAAACATGTAGTATTTCCGGGGCTGAAATTGGGAGCGCAAAAAAATTAACACCGCTTAGTACCAGGAGAACAGAACGATGTTAAAATATTTTTGGGCTAGAATTTTTTTTTATTGTCGAACAGAAATATGTATGTTGAAGTTTTTTCCGGGCTGGAATTGTAAACGCTATAGATTCACATGTGACAAGAGACCAGAAACATGTTCTATGGCTGAAATTTTGTGCGCTATAGATTCACAAGTACCAGGAGACCATGAACATGTCGTAATATTTCCAGCGCTGGAATTGTGACCGGTAAGAATTCAAAAGTACCACAAGACCAAAAACATGTCGAAGTATTTTCGGGGCTAGGATTGTAAATGCTATATATAGCACTATATATAGCTAGCACTTCGCCCGCGACTTCGTCTGCGTAGACTTTAGAGGTGGCGCGCAACTTCTTTGTCCTATACTCTCATTCTCGGATATTCACCTTCATGATTCTTTTCTGCTAGTTTGCGAGTCTTTACTGTCCGTACTTTCAGCTCAGCTCCAGAACTACTTCGACATGTTTCTGGTATTCTGGTACTTGTGAATCTTTAGCGCTCATAACTCCAGCCCAGCAAAAAACTTCGACATGTTTCGGTTCTCCTGGTATTTTTAAATGTTAACCACTCACAATTCCAGCTTCGGAAATACTTCGATATGTTTATAGTATCCTGGTACTTGTGAATCTTTTACGCTCATAATTACAGCCCGGAAAAAACCGCTATATGTTTCTGTTCTCGTGGTACTTTTGAATCCTTACCACTCAAAATTCCAGCGCCTTAAACATTAAAACTTGTTTCTGGTCTCCTAGTACTTGTGAATCTTTAGCGATTACAATTCCTGCCGAAAATATAATTTGACATGTTTTTGATCTCCTGGTATCTACGTGTGAATCTGTAGCGCTCATAATTACAGCCCGAAAATACTTCGACATATTTCTAATTTCTTGGTACTTTTGAAACCTAACTGCTCCCAACTCCAACCCTGGAAATATTTCGACATGTATCAGGTCTCCTGGTACATAATGAATCTTTTACGCTCATAATTCCTGCCCGGAAAAACTTCCCAATTTTTATGTTGTTTTGGTACTTTTGAATACTTACCGCTCATATTTCTAGTGCGGCAATATTTTGACAAATTTCTGTCCTCCTGGGAATCTTTAGCATTCACAATCCTAGCTCCGAAAATACTTCGACGTGTTTCTTATCTCCTGGTACTTTTGAATTCTAACCAGTCAATATTCCTGCGCCGGAAAAATTTCGACATGTTTATGGTCTCCTGGTACTTCTGAATCTTTAGCGCTCATAATTTCAGCCAAAAAAATACTTCAACATGTTTCTGGTCTCCTGTCACATGTGAATCTATAGCGTTTACAATTCTAGCCCAGAAAAATCTTCAAAATACATATTTCTGTTCGACGGTTAAAAAAATATATATTCTAGCTCAAAAATACTATAACATTGTTTTTTTTTTTTTTTTTTTTTTTTTTTTTTTTTTTTTTTGACATTGACCACTCGTAGTTCACCTCTAGACGGGTGGTTACTACTTAACCGGGCTAGCCTGTGGTGGCCTCAGAATGACTCTAAAGCCCCCAGCCAAGGCAACTAAAAATACTTAAACCTACAACTCTGCTCACTGGGGGCACCCCCTGTGGGGTTCGGGCCTCGGCTCAGTGGCATCGTTATCGGGAGGGCAGCAAGGGACAGGCTGGGTCATGACATTATTTAGGGGGTTTAAAGCTAATGGCTCAGCGACGCGGGCTGGCTCGTTAGGCAAAAGACGGGGAGCAACAACAACATTGCTATTATTACTGGGACGTCGCGCGGGGCCTCGGCGGCGAGGCCGGAAGGCGGCGGGTCGCGGTTTGTGTGCTTGTTTAAGATTACTGGTTTCCCTACAGCTCTCTTGTACAAGGGTGATTGGGTCATCGGGTTCTAGTAAGGTATGCCGTGGACGGCGGACCTTACTAATCTGGGAGGGAGCGTATCGGGTAGCCGATGCGATAAGAGGGTTCTGGTGCCTCTCAGCAGATTCGATGAAACGCTTCGTGAGGCGTTTCATGAACTGCTTGATGGTCGGGATTTTGAGATCGACATGGAGTCGCTCATTCCGAACGAACCACGGGGCACCCGTGGCCTTCCGGAGAAAACGGTTTTGGAGGGACTGCAACCTATGGATCCGGTATGACTTTACGTGGGCGAATGTAGCACACGCATAGGTCATGATGGGGCGAATGCAAGTGGTGTAGATACGCAGCTTGCATTTTAGGGATAATTTGCTGTTGTGGTTCAGCATCGAGTGGAGCCTACCGAGAGCGAACTATAACATTGTTCTGTTCTCCTGGTACTTGTGAATCTTTAACGCTCCCAATTTCAGCCCCGGAAATATTACGACATGTTTCTGTTCTCCTGGTACTTGTGAATCTAAAGTACTAAGGCAGCAGAAGCGCTGGGTTTCCACTTCCTCCTCTGTCTCCATTAAGTAATGCCTTTTACCGGGATAAAAAGTAGCCTATGTTTGATTCCAGGATGTGGACTACATGTGTGCCAAATTTCATTCAAATCCGTTCAGCCATTTTTGCCTGATTGAGGCACAAACATACAAACATACAAACATACAAACATACAAACATACAAACATACAAACATACAAACATACAAACATACAAACATACAAACATACAAACATACAAACATACAAACATACAAACATACAAACATACAAACATACAAACTTTCACATTTATAATATTAGTAGGATGTCATATATACTCGTGATGATCATAGCACGGATCTTCAGCGCATATCTTCATTGTTATCATATACCTCCTGTGTCCATTCCAATTGATTTAAGGTTGCAAGTTTTTTCAGCGAAGGTGTGTGAAATAAAATCCAAAATTGTGATCGAGGTTATAATTTATTTGCTATCATCTCCCTCGTTCAAGTGTTATGACCAAGAATAGGTGACCGAAGTGTCCAAATTACTTCTTCAGGTAGTAAGCGGCGTAGGGCGAGGCGTAGGGGTAGGCGGAGTAGGCGGCGAGTGGCGCGGTGTATGCGGAGTAGGCGAGCGGCGCGGTGTAGGCAGCCGCCACCGGCGCGGTGTACGCCGCCGCCACAGGCGCCGTGTACGCCGCGGAGTACAGCACGCCGGGCTTGGGATCGGCCATTACCACCGCCATCATGCAAATGAATACGAACTGCAGAAGGAAAAGTACACAATAAATAAAGGTTTTCGTATATCTAAAGTAGCAAAATATAAATTTGTAGTAGCTCATATGAAACTATTTATAAAACCAACATTTTTTTTTAATTATATTAATTCTATTAATTTTGAACGGGAAAATTATGTTCTTTAAAACGAAAGGCATTCAATCTCCTTTATCTGTGTGAGTGACCAAGTATGTAGGTAGCGAAACGTTGACTCACGTATTTGAACATTTTGTTTGTTGTTGTCACTGGGCTGCTGATGCACTGAATGATATCAAAGCTGTAGCACTGGCCAACTTTATATTGAGCACGAAGGACAGCGGACGTAATGTGATAGAGGTTAAGCGTGGTTTGGGTAGACAATGCGCACGGAATATCAATTTTAAAGTAAACTTCAACCGAAAGTGTTAAGATAGTTTTCACACGTTTAGAAACCATTAATATAGCTGGTTTAATATTTTTATAATCTTAGTATACTCTGTTTCATGTAAAAACGATGCTTATTTGATGAAAATGGTGTTGGTTTTGGCTAGAAACTGAAAACAAAAAGGAAAAATGTTTTTCAACACACTTACTCGAAAACTGGCCTTCGTCGAGGAATACATAATTTTAAGTTTTGTTAATAGCCCAAGATCCCAGAGCCCAAAGTCGTTATCTATTTTCTGAGTAACAAAATGTGTAGGATATAGTAATGTAAGCGTGTATAAAGATCGTACGCATACCTGCTAGCATGCGCGGCGAGAAGGGCACACTTACACCTCCTTGGCTTACAATAATACATGCGAAGAAAAAGAAAATTAAGACAAGCGAAATTATGTAGTAAAAGAGAACCTAGCAAACCCGAGGCGAGTTAGTACTTCGATCTTCTTTCACTCGGCCTTGCCTTGTCTTCTTTAGTTGTATCTTTATGTAAATGGGCAAAAAGAATCTAAAATTTTAATAATAATAAGTTTGACCGCTATGTGTGTCTGTCTGTGGCACCGTAGCTCTTAAACGGGTGAACCGATTTGGATGCGTTTTTTTATTTGAAAGCAGGTTTTCCAACGATGGTTCTTAGACAAGTTTTATCAAAATCGGTTAAGCCGTTTGAAAATCATCAGCTCTTCTCTAGTTGATGAAGGCATTTAACCAGCTTTTACGGGCCAGATCGATGCAAAATTTGGTATTCTGTTACTTCAATGACATTGCAAAAACATGGTAATATTGACCTGATACTGTAGCATAAACTGAGGTCAGCAGAATACCCAACTCCTCACTAAGTTACAACAGAGGTTTCGTGTTTGAACTCACTGGAATGGTTTCAATGGACAGATTTTATTTAGATCAGTAACCTTAACCTCATGCTGAAGCATGTCCTGAAATCTGCAAGATACCCAACTCCTCACTTACTTACAGCAGACGTTCCGTTTTCGTATTAATTGAAATGGTCGCAATGAATAGGTTATTAATAGATTGTGATCAGGGGCTGATGATGAAACAGAAAAGAGAATAAGTATTCACATTGGTGAGAGATGCAAAGCTACTTTCCAAGGTTGTAGGATTTAGTGCTGTTTAGGTGAGTGTTGATCATATATGGATGGATGGAGAGGGAGAGGAAGGCCAAAACAAGATGGATGGATTGTGTGAGGAGCAATATGAAAGAAAAGGGACAGTGATAGCGTGACAAAGGTGTGTGATAGCGTGACGGCTGTTAGGTCAGAATGGAATTATAAAACGTATAGCGCCGACCCCAAGTAGCGTGGGATAAGGGCAGGAAGATGATGAGATCATAGGTTTTCTATTAGTACCTATTAGGTAAATTAAGTTTAAGAAGCATGAAATAAAATATAATTTAAAATTTAAAAAACCCCCGACTAAACATAACTTTAAAAAGTGAAAAATAATACGTATTGATCCTTTTAATTTAATATAGGTACGATTCTTTGGGCCAAGCGTCATCGCGTCGGGGGACCGCTAATAATTATAAAGGTACTTAACAAATACAAAAATTTGCGGTCTCCCGAGGCGAAGACGCTTGGCCCAAAGAATCGTACCTATATTAAATTAAAAGGATCAATACGTATTATTTTTCACTTCTTAAAGTTATTTTTTAAACGGTGCAAATAACTTATCGCAAGAGTCAAGGAGGTAGTTTTGCACCCTTCTAAATCTTGGCAGACTTCTCACGAGTTTTCGTTATTTACATCTAGTAAATAAAGTATTTTCAAATAGCCTTATAGATAGGATTTCGCTCGTGCTGGCGACCAGCTCTTACTACTATAATGACTGACGGTATTGTTTAATTACTTAACAATTGGTAGCTAAAGTACTAGTCGTCATTTGCCCAATTTAGTTTTTTTTTTTAAATAGATTTAAAAAATAAATAATTTATATACAACCTGTAACGGAATAAACGCAATACCGCTTAAGGGGTCATTGAAATCATCATTATGAGCAACTTTCACTATGGGACCAACACTGAAATCGCGTATGTCTAGCTGACTCGACAAACGTTGTTTTGCCATATAAAAAAATAGCCTACGACGTATTCCCAGATCTACTAAATATACAAAAAAAAAAAACATAAACATCGGTCAAGCCGTTTCGGAGGAGTTCGATAACAAACACTGTGACACGAGATTTTTATATATTAGAAGATAGAAGAAGATAAAAACTACATGTACATTCGTCAGCGAATAAAGGTTAGGGTTATAAAGGTATTATTGAAACAGGTATAAAACAGCACCCAAACTTTAAAAAAAGTTGTTTGTATGTGTAATACAAATAAGGTGTTGGCATCGGACTAAGAAAACAGATATGCGTACGTTCAAAGTATGTAGTTATTCTGCTTGTCTTATTATTTATTTCTTCATATTTTCGTATGTATTACTACAAGCCTGAGAGGTGCAAGTACACCCACTTGCACCTCTCCCCTGTCGCCCATGCTAGCAAGTATACGTTCTATACTTACTAACACTACTCTATCCCACACATTTTGTTGATCAGAAAATAGGCTAAATAGGTTACATACAATGAGTTAATAAGTAAATACATATTTTATACGAAAACTTTGTCTTGAAACGTTATCGCTAACATCAGATGCGTAGACTTGCCACTAACCGGTCACAGGCAACTTAGGACTTACTTGATTACATACCTAATTTAATCTTATCTAGCCCATTATGTCCCACAGCTGGACAAAGCGCCCACCCTCCCGCTCCCTTTTCCAAACACGTCTGTCCTCTGCCATTGCGGGCCTGACCTTCCGATAAGAGTCGAGTTCGTCTCTCCACCTTCGCCTTGGTTTACCGCGATGTCGCCAAGCATTGAAAGAGACCAAATTAGTTGTTCTTTTAGCCCGCAACTCATCTGACATGAAAAAAAAAAAAAAAAGGAACAGTACTGCACTGTGTTCCCTACACGGTCCGAAATGTAATAATAAAAACCAAGTGTGTTTTGGGTTTTCTCCCCGGAAACTATGTAAAAATAATAATAATTGGCAGTCCATTTTCTTTACATGACCCATTCGAAACCATGAAAATAATATCCATGGCGAAAATTAATTAACAAAAACTTTAAGCGATCTGTGTAAGGTTGAATTTGCACAAAAATTGTTTATAGTATAACCACACACAACTCACACATGACACTTGATACATGTCAGTTTTTGACGACAGTTTCGAGTGTTGCATTTGTTCGAGACTGTGCATCTTGGGTTTTTTATATATCAATGTGTAGGATTGAAGGATTAAGTTAACTTTGCAGTTGAAAAATTGTTTTCCCATACATATACATCACAGTCAAATTTCTAACTGCAAATGTTACTTTGTAAACGAAAAATAATTATAGCCACAAATAATCGATTTTCGGATTTTTCCTTAATTTGTGATGTGAGACCTAACTTCTTGCCAAATTTCATGGTTCTAGACAACGGGAACCCCTGTTTCCTGTTTCCGTTGTGAGTTTTATTTGTGTGTGTTTGTAGGTTTTGATTTATTTGTGAGTGTACATGATTGGTCTATCAAAACTTACCACACGTAGGTTTAAAGCTACGTAAAGTCATAGGACTTTACCTAGCTTTAAACCTACGTGTTGATCCAGTTTCTTTCGGCAGCAAGTTAAGTGTGAATGGATGTGAAAAATAAAAGATGATTGACAGGTGGTAAATACTATAATTTATTCAGTTGCATTTGTTCGTTTGCACTTTTGCCCATCAGAATTATTTCTTCAGGTAGTAAGCGGCGTAGGGTGAGGCGTAGGGGTAGGCGGAGTAGGCGGCGAGTGGCGCGGTGTATGCGGAGTAGGCGAGCGGCGCGGTGTAGGCGGCCGCCACTGGCGCGGTGTACGCCGCAGCAACAGGCGCTGTGTACGCCGCGGAGTACAGCACACCAGGCTTGGGCTCGGCCATAGCGGCCACCAGCATACAAGCGAATACGATCTGCAAAGAAAAAATAACACAATAAATTCATTGCTTTGTATTCTCTTTCTCTTTCAGATCATCGATATTGGAAGAATGCACCATTCCTAGATAATTTAAATTTATTTCACTGTCACTAAGTTTTTACTTAATACTGCAATCCGGGCCTTAAAATACTCTAGTTCTGCTCTACAATATATACGAACCATATATTTGAACATTTTGGCTGGTTTCACTGAGCTGCTACTGCACTGAATGATACCAAATATCTGATAGCTACGAACTTTATAGTATCTTGAGAAGGACGTATATACGCAACGTGAGGTTAATCGAGAACACAGGTACGCATGGAATAATCATGAGTTTCCTTCAACGAAAAGTGTCGATGATTGTCAATTGAATTGAACTAATACAGTCGTGTGGAATAATTTGTAAGTCACTTATAATCTTACTGATTAAGTAATTTATTTCTGTTAATTTTTTCATGATTTTGTAAAACTAAGTCTTGATTTACGTAATTGATGATGATATTATTTTATTTAATAGGTAAAGACGTATGTTTGTTGAAAAGCAAAATAAAACATCAATGACTACTAAGTGAAACATACCAATGATGATAAAATGATGTGAAATATATCCAGACGGCCCAAGTGCCCATATCAACAAACAGTTAGGCGACTTTTCACTTGAGCCGGGCCGTCGTCTCAGTTTATTCGTTTGTACTTTCAGGAAAAGTTAGTTTTTTTTTACTATTGATAGGCACGCGTTTGACCACTATCTCACCTGATGGTAAGCATGATGATGCATTTAAATTAAAAAAGTACAAAATACAATTTAGGCGTTGTTAAAGTTTGTACGGATACCAAAACAATATGGTATCCGTACCAACTTGTACATCCGTACAAACTGTTTTGGTATCCTAGAAATAGGAAAAGGAAACGAGGCAGACAGATTCGAAGGTGGGAAGACGAGATAAAGGCGCTGGCAAAAAAACTATGGACAAGGAAAGCTCTAAACCGAGTAGAGTGGAAAGAAATGGTGGAGGCCTTTGCCAAAGTTGGGCAAACAGACGAATTCGATGATGTCAGCGACTCAGCGGAGTCGTTAACTTAAGTTATTATTTTGTAAATATCCCTTTGTGTCTGAATAAAGGCTTTTATTATTATTATTATTAAAGTTTGTACGGGAGCTTAATAATATTGATAATTTATTAACTCTTGACGTCGTAATACGAGTACGAGTAGTTAGCATATGGTAGACCATTGCCTCGCTATAATTTCCGACATTTATGCGGGCGAAGTCGCTGCCAGAAGCTAGATTATAATAAAGAGCCAATGAGTTTGTGTGTGAACACTAAGGGTGAGGCCAAATTAACGTAATTTTGTCAGTTGTGAGTTGCGTGAAATGAGTCAGCGGAATTTGGTTTCATACTAAAGTCCAACTTATTTTGCGTCGCCGTGTGGCACAAACAGGACTTTAGTATGAAACCAAATGCAGCGTAAATTCCTCCGACTCACTTTACGCGAAACACATCTCACAAAATTACGTTCGTTTGGGCTCACCCCTAGTGCAATCGCTATCAAAAGTTCAAATAGCGACGTTCGCAAGCCATGAGACATAAAATTACTTAGGATTATTCAGATACTAATTGACTAACGTTAGAAAAATTACAAAATGCATCGGAGATTGCTAAACTAACTAAAACCTGCTTTCCATTAAATTATCTCACACGCCGTAATTTTGATACATAAGCAAATTGGAAATGAGTATTTCTGCCGATTGATGGTAGTCAAAATTTATCTGGTGAAGCAGTACCTTATTCTTATTTTTTACAATCTTGACATCTGGCTTTTATAATACCTATGCGTCAGGCTTGTTATAAAAGTCTGATAAAAAAGATCTGAAATGCTTCGCTTCAGGGAAATGAATAAAAGGCCTGATGACAGAAGCTGATTTATTTTATAACAATCATTTTTGTCTTTACTAGATAGTTCATAATTATACTCTATGAGCTCGACGGAAAATGCATCAATGCCATCGATTCGATTCGATCTTAGATTAGATTTCCTGTCATACTTTTGCCAGTGGCTTCGCTCACGTTAATTTCTAAATTTATATGAACACAATAAAATGACCGCTACTGGCATAAAGAGCATCCTATGCCCTAATACAGGCCATGCAGGTCTATCCATGGTCCAAATCCTATACGAATCTGTTCAACCACCGATGCGTGATTTAGAGGAAAGTGACCAAGTATGGAATACTATTTTGTTTTTGACGCATAATTTGCATAAATATTATAAATAAATAAAAAATTGTAGTAATTATTAAAATTCATATATTTGTGCTTTATTTTGTAACAAGTTTTGGTTACATTGATTACTTTTAAATGGGATTAAAAATAAATAACGAAATAATGATGAAGGTTCCTAAATATGGAACATGTACCCCAATTATGGAATACTATAAACACCATCAAAAATTAACCTTAACTTACATGAGACTCCTTGGAAACTGGTATAATATTGAAAGGAACACATTTTTTTTGCAAAAATCACAAATCCAGGCGTCAAACTCTGGTGCTGTGCAATCATTATGTGCCCAGAGTCCACACATGCGGCACTTGACCCATGTTTCCCCATGAGCATCATTCGAAAACAGCATGCCACAGAAAATATACTCCGAATCTTCAGAGTATGGACCTGTATTTCCAATCAAGGCATCAGGCTCACTGTCGTGATCAAACAATACAATAACAATAGTCCATAATTGGGTACTATGATTCGTCCATATTTGGATTTTTCAACGACTTCAAACTGACATGCATATTTTTATACATATGAAAGTAATGCAATCAAATGCCGCTAAAACCTACAAAAGAACATCTAAACTATCTCTAGCGATTATAAAAACAATACTGTGTCCACTTTTTGTACTAAAAATACGTATTTTTTACATACCTTAGAAAGTTATGCGGAAGCGACAAAACAAAATACTGCGACATTGACGAAAGGGCTTGCTCTACTGGCGTGTTACAACTTGTACGCGCGAATGGGGATAGAAAGAAAGAGACAAACACTGTTTATTGCGTGTGTGAGTTTCCGTTTGAGATAATTGCCGGTATTCCATTTTAGGGATACTATCCCATATTTGGTCACCTTCCTCTATTAAGAAACATCCCAACATTTCAAAAAACGCCTTCCAAAAAATCTTTAACTAAAAGTTTTTTTTTTTCTGTGTACTGGCGTTATAAGGCTGCTTGTCCATTGACGCGGAATAAGGTAGGGGTGCCGAGAAACGGAGAAATTTTAACCAATGGAATTGCATAAAATCTCCACACCACGTGAGTCACTGAAGTTTTATACAATTCCATTGGTTAATTTTTCTCAGTTTCTCTGCTCCGCTGCTTCGCTCCGCGTCAATGGACAGACAGCCTAATGCAAAGCTGGCCAAATTCATATTACACTAGCTGACCCGCGCAACTTCGTCTGCGTCACAATTTTCACTACTGCTCCGCTCCTCTTAGTCTTAGCGTGATATATAGCCTATAGCCTTCCTCGATAAACGAGCTATCTAACACTGAAAGAATTTTTCAAATCGGACCAGCAGTTCCCGAGATTTGCGCGTTCAAGCAAACAGACAAACAAACAAACTCTTCAGCTTTATATGTTAGTATATATAGATTAGTATTAGTATATATAGATTCACGAATTCTATACCTACTACTGTCATATTATATTTGTTTAGCTCAGAATTTGTTAGTCAGGTACGCATTGGCACGTTATGCATGTAATGTATTGGTTGCAAATAAATAAGTAATCGATGAAAGTGGAACAATGTCGCATAACAAATCAACTGATTTGCGTACTGGAATATTCTAAACCAATGAATGGAGTTTGCACAATATGCATAGAAAATCTAAAGAAGTGAATTCTTCCTTATAGTTTTTTATAAAAAGCCAAGCCATACATTTCTTGAGGATTTGGCTCAATCGGACATTTTTGTCGTTATATGGTCTATTTTAATAAGACTACTTCTCTCATAGTTTTATGTGTTGTCACATGTGCTAAATCAGACATTATTATGTAGCTTGATGGACAGTCAGAATAAGCTAGCTTGAGGTCATGAGCTCTATCACCGCCCATTTACTTGAACTAAAAAAATGTTTTTGCTTTATGGTGTCAGTTACCATAATAAAATTACCAGGTACACCTATTAACTTTTGTACATGAAGGTACTAACTACTAAGTATAATATCTTCCTTTCCTCGAAGCGTCACCATCCTAGTTCATTTAGATCATTGGCGGTCTATAAATTGCAGGGCTTGTGAGTTGTGATGAATAATACTCTAATTAATGGTTAAATCAAATAACAATATCAGAGGTAAATAATCTAAACATTTATTCATATGCGTTAGTGTTTAGTGAAAATGACGTAATTCTTCATTTCTTGAGGTAGTAAGCGGCATAGGGTGAGGCGTAAGGGTAGGCGGAGTAGGCGGCGAGGGGCGCGGTGTATGCGGAGTAGGCGAGTGGCGCGGTGTAGGCGGCCGCCACCGGCGCGGTGTACGCCGCAGCAACTGGCGCTGTGTATGCAGCGGAGTACAGCACTCCAGGCTTGGGCTCAGCCACGGCCACGGCCATCATGCAAGCGAGAACCAACTAAAATAAAAAGAATATTATGTTTAAATGCTAAAAACGGGTTACAAATGATTATATAGATGTTTTTCAATGCGGAGCACCAAATTTTTGGTCCTCTTTTGGGTGATAAAAATCATACGGGAACCATCAAAGTCAAGATACTTACAAGTTTGAACATTTTGTTAGTGGTTGTCAAAGAGCTACTGTGAACTGAATGATATCAAAGGACCCGCTGCAACCAACTTTATAGTAAATGAAGAAGGACAGTGCACGCAATGTGAGCAATGCCCCGTTCTCGAAGTGATGGCGTGCATCAAATACTGATTAGCTGGCCTCAGCAGCATGTGTTAATGAAGAGCAAGTGACCGTCTTTGCTTTCCGTTTCATTTTGAATGTTAATTAAATGCTTATGTGTTTGATTATTATTTGGATACCAAAATGATACGACGATTTACATTATAGTAAATTTTATTATATCCCAAATACAATTTAATAATTATTTTACTCAAATTTAATTCTAAGGGTACAATGGCGGATGCAATGTGTTATTCCTGCCGTTAGTTAAAATCGTTAGATTTTCAGGTCCCAACACGACGATGTGACGATGGTGACATTTAGAAGGCATATTTGTAAATTAATGGATTGACCATAGATTTATGATCTCGCATAGACAAATATCTGAATCCATAGTTACTTCAAATTAAACAAACTGAAAAAAAGAACTGAAAAAGATTCATACAATGCATTAAAAAGTTCGAAATTATCGAACAAAATCAGATTCCTATTTTAATTTTTTAAAACCCTTGAAGTCAAAATAAATCGAGAAGTAAAATATTTTACGTCTTACAATTTAGGATCTGAATTCATTTCCTCTTATGAAATTTAAAGTAAAAGACGACTCATTGACATTTTTGATTGAAGGAAACTCATCAGTATTCTGTGCGTGGTGCGGTAGTGAGTTCCATTAACCTCAACTTGCGTACGAGCATGCGGCCTTCTTAGAATACTATAAAATTCCCAGCAGTCGTATCTTTCGTATCATTCAGTGCAGCACTAGCTCAGTGAAACCAATTCAAGATGTTCAAATACATGGTTAGTATTTCTATTTATCAGATGCCACATCATAGAATATTTGGCTTCGATTGGTAGTATTTAATAAGAACTAAGTGCAAGAAAGCTAAATTATCCCAGAAAGTAGTCATCGTTGTGATTTGAGAAGAACTAAAAAATGTGATATACATAGTGTTATTTTTTCTTTACAGATCGTATTCGTGTGCATGCTGGTGGCAGCAATGGCTGAGCCCAAGCCTGGTGTGCTGTACTCCGCGGCGTACACAGCGCCAGTTGCTGCGGCGTACACCGCGCCGGTGGCGGCCGCCTACACCGCGCCGCTCGCCTACTCCGCATACACCGCGCCACTCGCCGCCTACTCCGCCTACCCCTACGCCTCACCCTACGCCGCTTACTACCTGAAGAAATAATTGGACATGATTAACGACAACTGCAATCGGATAAATTAAACTAATTAGTATAATAACATCTGTATTTTACTTACCACATTTCTATACCTTATCCTGTGAAACATGAACTGCTTACCTTCTCTGCCGTTGAGCATTGGTTAACCTAAAAAAGGCTATGAAATAACCTGATAGGAATGTAAACTTTGCGGATAAATCTGCAAAAAATCAGCGAACAATCAAGAGTGTGATTCTGTAAACATCTCACCGTGTAAACTTAGGTGAAGTGAACATAACGTGAGCTGTCAATTGTAACGAACAATATGGATTTACAGTTCACTTCATGTTCACTCCACGTAAGTTTACAGGGTGGATATTGACATAATAGACCGGCTAAAGTGACTGACTGGGCAAAGAATCTGTATCAATTAAGATTAATATAGTCATGCCTAGTCAGACCGAGTAGAGATCGAGGACGGATCCCTTCTTTTCGCATGTTCTTTTTCCTAATATACTTTGGCATATTTTTTTTGCCATAATAATTCATTGCCATATTTTTAACCGACTTCCAAAAAAGGAGGAATTCAATTCGGCGGTTTTTCTCAATTCGGCGGGTATTTTTCTTTTATGTTTGTACACCGATAACTCCGAGGTTTCTTCCGTTTCTGATTTGTGTTATTCTTATTATACTTGCCATTTGGTCCCATAAAAATTTGATTCAGATTGGTTCAGTAGTTTTTATTTTATGTGTATTTTTGCTTATTTCAATTTCTGCGTAGATGAAGACGTCGTCCAAGTATCACCACTTAAAAGTGAAAAATAAAAAACTTTTTTACAAAAAAATATAACTTCCAAAAGAACCACTAGAAAGTATAAAATAATGTTAATTTCGGAAGTCGGTGTTAAAAAACGAAGATACAAAACCAAAAACACCGACTTCCGAAATTAGGGTTATTTTATACTTTCTAGTGGTTTCACAGGAGAAATCACAGGGCAAGAATGCCACAAGGTCATGGTACCGATGGTGGTTTTTAGTGAAAATACGCTTTTTGTGTTAATATGTCGACAGAGTTTTCCTAACATAACAACAGTTAGTAAATTCGATAGAAAACTATCACGAACAGCAACTTGATTTAATGACATTGATTTAGAGAATTCTGAGTTATTAAAGTTTCTGAATAGATTTTCTATTTTTCACTACTGGTTTGCCTGCTAAGTACGTGAGTTAACACTGGTGAGATTAAAATAAGATTGATTGATTCAAACCGTATAGTGCAACGATGACCCTGATGTTTTTGATTTTCTTTGTTCAAATTAATATGAGTTTGATGACTTTCACCGGTGCTTGGACTTGGTAATCACGAATACTAGCGAATTAAACCTAAAGCATTTGTTTCAATTAAACCATTACCAGTCACTTTAGAACTGACTGATCGACCAGTCAGTAAAGTGAAGATGTGGAATAGCAATGTGTGTTATTATATTTATATACGATATTGCCGTAGAGATTAACAATTATAAATCTTGGCAAGACGACGAATTTTGAAATCCAACTCGCGCTAAAGTACACTTTAGCGCGAGTTGGATTTCAAAATTCGTCGTAGTTAAGTACGGGTGGTAGTTCGCTTCACTTGTTGATGGGTTGTGATAGGGGTTCCCCTGAAAAAAGGATACCATAAGCTTGCTCTCTATGAACTTAGACGCGAGGTAGAATTCAGGATGTACGAGCAAGGTCATACTGATAAGGTGCGTTATGATGGGGGCAAAACTAAAATTCGTCCTTTTAAAACCGGTGGCATTGTTTTTGCCGTGAGAAACCCTGGGATAATAGTCAAATTAGGTGAAAAGTTTTTAAATACAGGTTTGTGACGATTGAGTATTGAAAACTCCGCGCTTTGTGCTTTGGCGATTTAGCATTGAAAGTTCCGCGCTTTGTGCTTATGATGACTGAGCATTGAAAGCTCCGCGCTTTGTGCTTGTGACCACTGAGCATTGAAAGATCCGCGCTTTGTGCTTGTGAAGATTTGGCATTGATCGCTCCGCGCTTTGTGCTTGCGATGATTTGACATTGAAAGCTCCACGTTTTGTGCTTTTGACGATTTGGCATTCAAAGCTCCGTGCTGTGTGCTTGTGACGTTTGGACGTTGAAAGCTTCACGCTCTGCACTTGCGAAGATTGGATATTGAAAGCTCCGCGCTTTGTACTTGTGACAATTGGACATTGAAAGCTCCACGCTTTGTACTTGTGACGCTTCATTGAGCTCTACCCTCTTACCTTTAATGTTCCAGTATGGAAACCCCATGTTTTGAACTTATAACGGTCGGCATTTGATACGAAAATTGTTCAAAAGACTTCGCGAGAACACGCACGCTTTCAGTATAGCCGTGTGTGTGGGAGGGGAGAATAAAAAGGTTACTAGTAGCATCTATTAGCGTTTGAGCTACCTTAGTCGATTAACCAAATCGATAACAGCTATCATTGAGTCAGTAGTTCAACTGGCAGTGGTCCACGAACTGTTTCGTTTGGCTTTTGACATCTGTCAGATGCCAGGTGGAGCTAGTCTGTTAGCGACACGACACATTTGACACCCAGAGCTCGACCGCGCCGGTTGTGCGCACTGATTCTACTCAATCACGTGAAAAAAGGCGGACACCGATGAGGTTTCGGATCTAAATCCCTCTGCATCTCTGACAAGCAGAATAGTATTTAGACACAATTAATAGACATAACGAAAATAAATTTGAGTTATTTTTACGTTTTATTTCATACGATCGATCGTTCGATTTTTATAATTTGTTGTTATAGTGGCAATAGAAATATAAAATCTGTGAAAATTTCCACTGTCTACCTACCCTCATTAGTTCAATTGCAGATTTAATCCTTACTAATATATCCTTACTTCCTTACTCCATACTAATGTTATAAATGCGAAAGTAACTCTGTCTGTCGCGCTTTCACGCCAAAACTACTGAACAGATTTAGCCGAACCGATGATAGTCTAGAGGACATAGGCTACTTTTTATCCCGGAAATATGTTCCCTAGGGATCACACGGGCGAAGCCGCTGGCAGAAGCTAGTACTATATGGTTTGTTTTTTTAAATTTATGATGCTTCTTACCCTGGAAGGATCTAGTCGTTATGAATTATTTTTTACACGAAATAACAAAAAGCCTATGACTATTACTTGGCTAATTAGAAGGGACAGTAGTTGATTCATTCATGAAAATGTGCTACAATCGGTTGAAGTAAACTCATTACTATTCATCTCGTGCCAGCAAGCTCGATGGACCTCACGTTTTGTCAAGTACGTTCGGCCTTCTGATATTACTATAAAACCGGCGGGTGTCGCATCTTTCTTATCATTCAGTGCAACAGTAGCTTAGTGAAAACAATCAAAATGTTCAAATATATGGTGAGTTTATCTACCTACTCAAAAATCATAAAAAATTAATCATTATGAATGCGAAACAATGGATTTTTGGCAGTCAAGGCAAAATAAATAAATAAAAAGTGATTTTTAAGGCCTGAATAAGCTGCAGGTATCTATAATACCTACATGATTCAGGCTCTACCAGTGATTTTTCAAAAACACGTTTATCTACTTATTGTTTTCTTCGCAGATCGTATTCGTGTGCATGCTGGTGGCAGCGATGGCTGACCCCAAGCCTGGTGTGCTGTACTCCGCTGCATACACAGCGCCTGTTGCTGCGGCGTACACCGCGCCGGTGGCGGCCGCCTACACCGCGCCGCTCGCCTACTCCGCATACACCGCGCCTCTCGCCGCCTACTCCGCCTACCCCTACGCCTCGCCCTACGCCGCTTACTACCTCAAGAAGTAATGTGGACACTGTTAGCACTTGTTTTTGGACATGACAAGGAAGAGAGAGAGAGACGATAGCAAATAAAGTTTAACCTCGATCACAATATTGCATTTTATTATCTATCCTTCTAATGAACTGTTACTTATATTACTGAATATGATTTGTATCGGCATCATTCTACTTCTTTGATATAGCTAACCCGTAAACATCTATAAGCATATATAGTTTATTACTATCATGACTAGCTTATAAAGATCAAGCTAAGCAAAATAAAATCAGCCACATAAAGTATGTAAAACCGTCGTTTGAATTGGATTCTAATTAAGCTTTGCTATGTATAAAGTACTTAAGTACCTGAAAACTATACCTACAAAGATATTTTGAACCGACTTCAATAAAAGGAGGTTATCATATCCGCGAATATCTCAAAAACTGATTGCAAACATTCTAAGGGATAAGTGCAAGTTTCATCAAAACCAGTTTAGTGGTTTTGGAGATAGTTCAGTCTGTATCAGTCACTAGTAAAACGTGCAGCGTAATTCTAAAACATGTCATTAGACATGTTGTTGCAATGTTTGCGTACAGTTAGGTTCTAGTTAAACAACTTTGATGAAAATTTCAAAAAGTGGCTTAGGAATTTAAAAAGTAATCGTGGAAACATAAAAATGATGGCAACATAAAATGGTTTGTCACTTCATGTATCGTGGAAGATAATGATGGAGGGACTAGTACTTTTACTTTTTTTAAAGTTACGAGTTTCAATTAGCTGGCTTAAAAACGTTTATTCCATAAATATTAAGGCTGGCACCGAACCTAAAAAAATTGTTTTTCAAAAGATGAAACTTTTATTTCTCCATTTTTAGATATTAATTGAATAAAATTAATTACTATCTAAATATTAATTGATATTTTTTTCCTGTCTTCACTAATGTCTGGAACGCTGTTCCCCACCTCCCTTTTGGAGGTGGGCACTAATGATTGCGACATAGTATTCTATACTAATGCGATTGTATTTTTGTATTAAATTACAGTTTGAAGAAGATTTTATTTTCAAATTACTTTTTTTTTGTACGATCTAACGGCCTGTTAAGACGAAAAAATAAAAGACATAACATATGAGTTTAATTGAAATCGAATCTAATAATTATATTCAAAGATTTCGATGAAAAATACTGAAATCACTGCCGCCAGAATACCTAGAGAGAACCAAAATAATTTTTATTTTGGCCGGTTCCCTTCTACGCTTGTTTCGCGATTCGAGGAGTTTTTGCGAACACGCGAAGAATTATCGTCTCGTGGAGATCACCCGGTGATAGCAGGGCAGACTCGCGAGGATTATATATTTAATGAAACTTTATGCACAGCACCTAATACTTAGGTACTTAGGTGGACCTAATACATTAAGGCATTCTCTACCAGTGAACCATTGGTTTAAGAAACTAAGTATACCTACAACAAATAAATAATAATTAATATTGAAATAAGTTTCGTACTGGTTTACTGTACTATTAAAATACATACCACTGCCACCCATCATTCTAATCGCTCGTGGAGGTGGCGCCTTATCATAAAGCTCTATCTGTCACGATACGGATAGGCAAAGGGAAGACAGATGCATCTTCCCTTTCCGTATGTCTGAGAGATTTTTGTAATAAGTAGCCAGTTCGATTCAGAGAATCAATCACTGCAGCCATAAACAAATTGAGAAAGATGCAATCAAATACAATTCAATGAGTCAATTGAGAAACGAGCCAAGAGGATCATCGGTAATGACAGGCTCGTCGAGTCAAAGCTCCAAAGTCTTGAGCATCGACAACGAGTTGCTGGCCTGTCGGTTTTCTATCGGTTGCATTTTGGGGAGTGTGCGACGGAATTGCATGATTTAATTCCGCCAAGCCCGTTCCATCATCGGATCACAAGACGAACGGCGATGCGCCACCGGTACATGGTGGACATCCCACCCACACGCACAAAACGATTTGGGAACATATTCAAAGTAGGTACAGCTAAGGAGTGGAATTCCCTGCCAGAGTCTGTGTTTCCAGATAGCTACAACCTGGGAGTCTTTAAGGCAAGAGTGAATAGGTTGCTTCTAGGCAAACGTGCTCCATCTTCGACCGCATCATCACTTACCATCAGGTGAGATAGTGGTCAAACGTATGCCTATCTATATTTAAAAAAAATACATGACTATGATAAAATATTACCGACCGGTTTATATCAACGGAAACTTCCACCTCTCTGTTTCTTTACAGTCACAGCCTGATGGACCGGCAATCCCACATGATCGAAGAGAGATCAGGTGCAAGATAAACGGCTTTGCGTGCTTTCCTGACAATGGGTGTCACACTATCTTCCAAACCTAAGGTTGCTACATATACATTACCAATAGAAAACCCCAAACACTCTTTGAACGATCTGGGAATCGAAATCGAAAACTCCTTTACACGAAGTGTAATCGGCTCTAGTGATTTTTGAACTGCCTGAATGTACGGAATTGATTACGTAGCAATTTGGTAGGAAATGATAATCCCATACATTTTTAGCTTTTCCACAATCTCTATCGCCGATAGACTGGCTTTGCATAGCCCATTGGCCATTGGACCACGAAACTTTTCACTACTATTTGTTTTGCTTAGATGACCCTAGACGAAACAACACACGCTTACACCGAAACGTGAAGCGACGCGGCTTGTAAGATAGGTTCGCTTTAAAAAAATATTTCACTGATATGAAGAAGCCACATAAATCGCTGAATGAGGTATTACTTTCAGGTATCCCGGTAAAATTACGGCATAGGCCATAGGAGTGAAGACGCGGATAAAAGCATTTTTTTCCATTAACATAACAAGAAATAAGTGAACAGTTATTTCACATTACCCCTAACACCCTAACACTACTAATGCAATGTGAAATTCTTTACAGATAATTTACTCTGATTCATTGACCATCATCGACACTCTGTTGAAGGAAACGAATGATTATTCCGAGCGCAGCAGCATTAACCTCACGTTGCATGCATTCGTCCTTCTCAGCTACTATAAATTCATAGGTAACGCATCTTTAGTATCATTCAGTGCAGTAGCAGCTCAGTGAAAACAATCAAAATGTTCAAATATATGGTGCGTACCTATATATTTTTTCAGATTAAGACAAGTTTTATTCTAAGCCCCGGATTGAAGGATTAATAAATTAGTGAAATTGAAATTATAAAGTTGTGGTTGCCGTGCCTTTAAATAGGAATAGAAAATGAATATTCATTATTTTATTTATCTTTACAGATCGTATTTGTGTGCATGCTGGTGGCAGCGATGGCTGAGCCCAAGCCTGGAGTGCTGTATTCCGCTGCATACACAGCACCAGTTGCTGCGGCGTACACCGCGCCGGTGGCGGCCGCCTACACCGCGCCCCTCGCCTACTCCGCATACACCGCGCCACTCGCCGCCTACTCCGCCTACCCCTATGCCTCACCCTATGCCGCGTACTATCTGAAGAAATGAAGAAATAGGTCGATTTACACGTTTCTCTAACGTAAAAGAATGTAATTATAATAGTCATTTAATACAATACGGTTTTAATTTATTTTGAAAAAGCATTTTATATTCACCAAAACACTCTATTTGAATAAGTTGCCGAGACTCACAGACTCATGATCCAGTTCCTTTAAGGAATATATCAGATCGTGAGTGGAACCAAACCCCATGGCTCTAATAGGTCTAACTCTACAAACCCTAGTTTTACACAATGGTCGTTAAATCTTCCGTCGTCTAATATGTAATAGTTACACGAACAGACCAGGAACGTAGCTCCTTATCAAATGTCACTGGTGTTGTGTGATAAGCAAGGTGATTGGTAATCGAGTGCGTTCCTTCAAATGGGATGTTCTAGAACTAATATATGCAACGGTTTTGCCCCCCTGGGACCAAAATACAAACAAACAGCGGCTGCACCGGCTCGGGAAGTTAGGGTACCCTGACGCAGATAGGTTTGGTTCGAATGGGATAGCGAGAACCAGAGTGAGCGAGCGAACTTAGCTCGCGTGATCCCCTTCGAACCAAAGCAGAATATTTAAACAATAAGTTGAATAATATTAAAGTAAAAATAATATGTTTTGATCCTTATCTACCTATATTAAACTAAATGGATAAAAAATATTATTTCATAGAGATTTTTTGTCGGGGTTGTTTAAATATTTATTTATTTGTGCCCAAGAAAGGTAGTCGAGCTGACCCGTCGAATTATAGACCTATCTCAGTAACGTCCATACTCTGTAAGAGTATGGAACGCGTACTGAATCATAAGCTCCTGGCATAACTAGAAGCAAATGATGTCCTTAGTGACCGACAATACGGATTCCGCCGAAATCGGTCTACTGGGGATCTTCTTGCGTATGCCATTCACATCTGGAGTGAGGCCATAGAGAAGCACGGGGAGGCCCTAGCGGTCTCCCTTGACATCTCGAAGGCCTTCGACAGGGTCTGGCACGATAGCCTTATTAGTAAGCTTCCTTCCTTCGGTCTGCCCGCCGGATTGTGTGATTGGATCGCGGATTTCCTGAGGGATCGGTCTATACGAGTGGTCATTGATGGCTGCTCGTCTGGACTACTGGATATTAATGCCGGGGTTCCTCAGGGGTCGGTGCTTTCGGCAACACTGTTCTTGCTGCATATTAATGATATGCTTAAACCCGGTACCTGTGGGTATGCAGACGACAGCACTGTTGCTGAGAGATACGTGTCCGACGCACGAGCTGATGGGTCGCAGATCCGGTCTCTCCGGGAGGCTATGGTTGAGCGCTTGAACGTGTCCTTACAGGCTGTCTCAGAATGGGGCGAAGCCAATCTGGTCAAGTTCAATGCTGCTAAGACCCAAGCGTGTCTATTTTCCGCTAAACGGAGCCAATTCCACCCAGCTCCATCTTTCCGAGGTGCAACCGTGCCGATAACCGACCAACTTGAGCTTCTTGGGGTTACATTAACATCTACCCTCAATTTTGGCCCTTTCATAGAGGCAAAAGCTCAAGTGGCTGCAAAGAAGTTGGGGATCTTAGCAAAGGTGAGACGGTACTTTACGCCGGAACAGCTGCTCAAACTCTATCAAGCGCAAGTTCGATCATGTATGGAGTACTGCTCTCATCTTTGGGACGGATCTGCCAGATACCAGCTTGATGCCCTTGAGTCAATTGAGAAACGAGCCAAGAGGATCATCGGCGATGATAGGCTCGTCGCGACGAAGCTCCAAAGTCTTGAGCATCGACGACGAGTTGCTAGCCTGTCGGTTTTCTACCGGTTGCATTTTGGGGAATGTGCGACGGAATTGCATAATTTGATTCCGCCCAGCCCGTTCCATCATCGGACCACAAGACGAACGGCGATGCGCCACCGGTACATGGTGGACATCCCACCCACGCGCACAAAACGTTTTGGGAACACATTCATAGTGCGTGCAGCTAAGGAGTGGAATTCCCTGCCGGAGTCTGTGTTTCCTGATAGCTATAACCTGGGAGTATTTAAGTCAAGAGTGAATAGGTTACTTCTAGGCAAACGTGCTCCATCTTCGACCACATCATCGCTTACCATCAGGTGAGATAGTGGTCAAACGCGAGCCTATAAATAGTAAAAAAAAAAAAAAAAAAAGTATATTCTGTCCACGAGGTAATTCAATTTTTGACGGGTGTCTTAGAACGAAACTTTCAGCATTACGAAAAAGTTAACTTTAAAATACCTAATAATAGAAACCTGAAACCTGTCTGAAATTATTTAATTATCATGTTTAATGTCATCTTACAGGCATTATAAAACCATAAATGTAACAGTTTTTACAAGTGGACCCTCAAGTTGAACGCAAGCAAAAAGTTAAAACCCTTTTTATTCGGCTAATAATTTATTACAATCGTAACTGCATACCAATTAAAGTGTCAATAATAATCGAATCGATAGTCAAAATGTTTCGATGCTGCAATCACTAGTTCCATTTATCCAAAAGTGAATAATATAATCTCCCGACCAAATTTCGATCACGGTGGTCAATCTCAACTAGGGATTACAATCTCACAATGTGGGATCCCACAATGTCGAGGTATTAGCATAGTTTTAGTAAGTGCGGGACCTCGCAACAGCTTGCAGATTCGCAAGTTTATTCCTGAAGCTTTATGCCTGAAGAATTATTCCTGAAGTCTTATGCCTGAAGACTTATTCCTGAAGCCTCATGCCTGAAGAATTATTTCTTAAGACTTATTCCTGAAGTTTATTCCTGTTGACTTATTCCTAAAGCCTTATCATATCAAGATTATTTTATTTTCAGGCAACTGGGGCCCATACATAAAATACACAAAATTATCGTATACAATAATAAACTAATATGTACATATTGGGTAATAAACCATATTAAAACAACCCGAATATACCTATATGCCTGAAGAATTATTCCTGAAAGATTTAAAATATATGAAAAGTAGGTATCAAGGCAGGCCGTCGAAACGTTAATATGGCAGAATATTGCTTGGTGATATGTAGAGATAAAACTAAAATTCATAAACGAACAACAACACGCAGGTTATTTTTTTCAAAGAGAAAACGTAGAACGTTATTGATTGTTTTCTAGTTTATTTTACTTTTTTTTTGTATGTACAGTCAACAAAGCTATTTGGTATGCAGGCAGCTAACTTGCAACTACTTTTAAACAAAGTTGTGAGTGTGCTAAGTAGACAATTATTGTACAACACATAGGTAAGTATGTCAAAAGCTTAAAAAATATAATGCACACATTAGAAATAAAATTTGGTAGTGCTGTGAAAAAAATAATATTTTTCCCTGTATACCAAATAGCTTTGTTGACTGTACCTACCCAATATCGTTGGGAAAAGGCTAGGTAGATGATATAGATGATTTGTATTTTATGTAAATGTCTATAGTCTAAATAGAATTTTGAATAAAATTTATGGACTGTTAATCATTTAATTAAACTTTCGTCTTGTAAGATAATATTCTTCAAACACCATACCATCTAATTCTGGTAAGTGTAACGTGATATACATTATATTATTACCGTTAAATATTACTTCAAGACAATCACAACGTAACAAATATTAATAGCTTAAGAAGAAAACATTTAAGAGGCCTATTACAAATTGACTGTGTTTTTTGCGTAAAATAACCAACTATGGCTTTCTTATTTCTCAGAAACTGAAATATTTAGACAACTTTAGCTTATTGGGTAATTGAGAATAGTTATTACTATTGAACGTAGTGG
This sequence comes from Lacanobia wlatinum, assembly GCA_947578705.1. Lineage (NCBI taxonomy): Eukaryota > Metazoa > Arthropoda > Insecta > Lepidoptera > Noctuidae > Lacanobia > Lacanobia wlatinum. Next base: position 14,806,982 of record OX388039.1, read on the forward strand.
CCTAATTTTACGCATTCTTCTCTTATATTTGTAAAAGCCAAAATTCCGAAGTGAATTTCTCATGAAAAGCGCGACGGCGCTTTTTTGAGCTCGTGGATTGAACTACTGTACTAACCAAATTAAATGAAATATATATCATAATATTCCTTATATAGTGGTTTCATGCATAGCAGCCTCAGAAAATTGAAATAAGAATGGAACATCCGTAAAAAAAATCCCATTCAAATCCATAAAAATAGTAGTTTTTTGTGGATTTGAATGGGATTTTTTAGACGCTTAGAATTAACTGTAAAATTCTCCTTAATACATTAATATTATTACGTAAAGTTTATATCCAAATAAACCATAGTTCATAACACATGAAAATTTAGTAATTATTGATTATATAAATAAATAATTATCCTTAAAATAAACGTAATTGTAACTGCCTAATTTTTACAAAATACGATGATTCAGCAGTTTCGTGAGTGAAAACGCAATTCTGTGATAGGGCTCTTAAACAAGAGCAAGTCGGACTCGCGCACTGAGGGTTCCATACCATCATTTAAAACATGAAATGTTATTAAATTTTTATCGGTAAGGCCTATATTCTTCGAAGAATTTTAACACTGCGGCGTAGAATATTGCAATTTTAGATCAGCGCTATCTCGAGACCGCTAGTGGAACTAATGTATTTTTTAGTGTGTGCTATTTAGAGCCATTGTTTTATTTTTCATTTAATCCTTAATCCATAAACTTCTATCACAAACGATAATTTTTGTCTAAACAAACTTCGGAGATGTATGGTATTTTTTTTGCATTTTTCGTCAAAAATCGAAAGCTATGCGGCCTAAAAACAATGATTGAGAATGTGTAAATAACACTCTTTCATTTGATACCCCACATGCCCCATTTCGAAGTTTTAAGACACCCTTTCTATTCAGATCATGTTGCAAAAAAAAGAAAAATCTTTTTTACTTGTAAAATAGTTGAGCAAACGTCATCTAAAACTATACATTAGTAGTTCTTGAGATATCCAGCTGCGACAGACTGAGTCGCACCATAAGGGTTTTCTTTGTAATTTGAAACTTATCTTTGAAATTATGAAATTTATTTGGTGTTCCTTAGTATTTAAATTTGAAACTTAATTTGTTAAATTTTGCATGCCAATACTCGGGCAAAATGTGCACGGGCCAATATATATTTTTCTTTTACCAACTTTTGTTAAATACCCACATTCTATTGATTTGATTTTGATACGGAACCCTAAAAAGACACAGACCTGTGTAATTTGCAAAACACTAAAATATTGTACAATAGGTTTTGCCGGCAACTTCGTACGCGCATATCCCAATTTTCCCGTTCCCGTTGAATTTTCTCTAAAATCTAAATGTGCATGTGACATTATATATTTCAATTCCATTCAAATTCAATTGAAAAACATCGATACTCTTGAAGGAAACTAATGAGTATTCCAAGCACATCAGCGTTCTCGATCAACCTCACGTCACGAGCAATCGTCCTTCTGAATTTACTATAAATTTCGTAGCTATCACATCTTTTGTATCATTCAGTGCAGTAGCAGCTCAGTGAAAACAACCAAAATGTTCAAATATATGGTGCGTATACATTTGTATCAGGACTATTTTAGCTACTCACTGTCCCAGAACGAGGGCAATGTTTTTTGAAGGTCTGCATTGCAGTATAAAAAGTGAAACTGGAAGAAAAAAGTGTAGTTACCTTAGAATTGTGCCTTCGTCTACTATCAGACATCGAATCGCAGTCACCTAGATTTCTGACAGACAGTGTTTTCAGTCAAACATAAACTGAAATGAAATATGACATCTACTCGTTGGATAAAAAATAGAGAAATATAAAATGTGAAATTTATGGTGCTTTTTCTTTTGCAGATCGTATTCGTGTGCATGCTGGTGGCAGCGATGGCTGAGCCCAAGCCTGGTGTGCTGTACTCTGCTGCATACACAGCGCCTGTTGCTGCGGCGTACACCGCGCCGGTGGCGGCCGCTTACACCGCGCCGCTCGCCTACTCCGCGTACACCGCGCCACTCGCCGCCTACTCCGCCTACCCTTACGCCTCACCCTACGCTGCTTACTACCTCAAGAAGTAATTTCGACGGACAAATGAAAAAAAATAAACTGAATACATTATAATATTTGCCACCTTAATATATTTTTAATTCATTACATCTGAACTACATACCTACTTATCTTGCTGCCTAAAGGTTAATTATTACCTATTTTGTTTCAAGACATGTGACGTCTACCAATACACTCTGGGATCGCCTAGTGCATTGCAGCCCACTAACTCTTGCTAAGAGGAGGCATGTGTCTCAAAGGTTATTTTGCAGCATGATTATAATACCACACATAAAGGGTAAACAGCTGTGCATATTATTATGTGCAATTGGAAGGCACGGTAGTACTCCAGACAAGACGAGCCAAGCGACGCGCAAGGGCACTACCTACCTTTTCCCGAAGAACTTCGTCGTTTTTATTGAACCCTCATAACTTGGGTTTGGATTATGTCAGAGAAACAAAATTCTCGGGATATGATGTCAATAGTGTATTTATAAAACATATAAAGTTTTAATTGCATAGCTCTTATACCTACTTTAGGTTTTATTGATATCTAAAAAATCCCGATTTCGTCACTGACTCACTCATCAAAATTCTTATGGTAGTTCCTGAAGTCTTAGAAAGCTGAAATTTGCTACGTGAGCTAGTATTAATACACAAACAACAAACACAATTTAAAACTTGCAATTTTTACCCCCAACCCAACTAGGGGATGGAAGTTTGAGTGAGACTTCCGCTAATTTTGATGCTAGAGGTCTGAAAATTGATACAGGGACTGCTTGTTATAAATAATAGTAAAATAAAATACACCCAAAAACAGCCAAAAAAAATTTCATAAGCTACTTACAAAAACAATACTGAAATCCCACTAAAAACTTTTTTATGTAAAATGTTGCCAAGACGAGAGACCACATGACTCGCACTCTCAAAAAGTTTTCATGTAGAGCCAAGCTTCTAACTCTACTAGCCCTAACTTCACAAACTCTACATATTAGTCGAAAAATATGTAGCTTGGCCATTTCGCTACATTCACATGAGCATAAGGTGAAAAATTTATTCACTGTTCATTTCTTTTCAACAATTGTTCTTGTAGTAACGAAATGGCCAAGCCACATATTTTTCAACTAATGTGTAGAGTTTGTGAAGTTAGGGCTTGAAAAGTTAGGTTGTGTAGAGTTAGAAACTTGGCTACTACTACTCCTTGACAGTGCGAGCTGATCTCGTCTTGGCAACATTTTACATGAAAATGTTTTTGGTGGGATAGATGTTTCTTTAAGAATCACAAACCAAACTAGTAACGTTATTTTAGGGTTACAGCGACGTCTACAGTCAACCTGCCTAACCTTTTCCTACCTAGGTATGTCGGTTTCCACTTTGAGGCAACGGCCTATTTCACTTCCACAACCAACCCAGCTTTAAGCTAACACGATAAGAATTAACAATAATGTTGTTTGATTTTCGACTTCTGACAATCCGTAACGTCTGGGCACGTAATGTATTGTCACTCATCAACGGACCTACCTCGGTCACGAGCTTGTTTACGAGATAAATTTTAATACTACTCAGAAATTTTAAATCATGGAACCTCTTAATTAAAACGAAATAATGTCATGTAGGCTGCCATCCAGTTTGTAGAACAAAAATATCTAATTAAACACGTCAAGCATTGGCTTATAAAAAAAATTGTGCCCGTACTTATCATTTAGCTTAGCGTAGTCTAGACATTTTCGCAAATTACAGCCTCGTCACGTGTGACCACGAAACTATGACCACCTTGCACGTGGTCCCGACGTGAATTTCAAAGTTCCGTTTTTAGGTTTCGTAGTCAAATTTCAAAAACGGAACAATTATAATTACATTCTGCCCGTCTGCCGGGTCGTTTCACAGCTATTCTACTGGGTGAATATCGTCACAATAATAATATTCATGAAAAGAAGGGAGGTGTATTCAGGACATGGCTGAGCAAAAGTGTTGACATGCCTATCACAGAGAAATATAACTATGGTTGGCACTTCCCACACCTCAATTGGTTGAATCATTGAATCTCATAATTCCATAGATATGGTCTTTAAAGGTTCTTTTTTTCCACTCAAATCCGCTTCAACAGTTTTTTCCATAATGTGAAAGACAAACTTATTTTGGTAGTTGTTCATTATACTATGTTGAAACAATCATGATTTAAATAGTATTTACAAGTTTAGAATTTTGTACAAGTGGTTATAAATTGGGTGAGCGGAGGAACTCATAGTTCGTAGAAAAAAAGATTTAAAATTAAATTGTGGCCAGTAAAGGTTTTCGCCCTTTACTACCTAGTACGTGGTTTGATAGGTTTCGGTTTTTTAGGATTCCGTTACCCTAAGGTTAACCTACGGAAGCCTATTACTTTGCCTCTGTTCTCCGTCAATCCGTCCATCTGACTGTCAGCTGGCTGTAGATATCTAAAGAACCAAACAAGAAACGTGTTTTTTGTTCGGTTTATGGTACGGAACCCTTCGTGTGAGAGTCCGACTCGCACTTGGCCGGTTTTTTATTTATATCCCATTATCGACCATAGGTAGGTATTACCTATGTTTATTAGGATACATGGGGTTTATTAGGGTAATAAGCATGCTTGCTTACTTACTTTGCTTTGAGATGATTTTCTAGCAGTCAAACTCCTCAAACTATTTGAAAATATGGCTACTGCAAGGTACTGACATCGAACCTCTGACCGAGCGAAATTTAGCCCTGAGTATTGTGCCGCGTAGTGGCGAGCTACTTGCCCCGGAACACAGAATCTGGAGCTTTTTACAGTTGTCATGTGAAATAAATGCATTAAGACTACATCGAAAATATGTATTGACTAAAGTGCACTATGGAAGTTTTTGCAGCACAGAAGCATTCTGCAAATTGTACGTCTTCACTGACAATCGAAATAAAATTCGTAATTCATAACTTCAATAATTTATTTGTTCACTATAGTACTCTTAGTAACTAAACTATCACTCATTTGAAGTAGAACGCATAAGGTGACGAAGATACGCTGTAGTAGGAGGAGTATGAAGAGACCGGTGCATAAGCGGGGTATGTGATCGGAGCGGAGTATGCCGTGTATGATGCTAGCGGAGCAGGGTATGCGAGCGGAGCGGAGTATGCTGTAGTGTAGGGCGAGCTGTAGAATAATTGGGGCTTGGGAGCTGCCACAGCCATTGCCAGCATACAAGCGAAGATGAACTGTGAAAAAAAAAGGTTTTTTAATCTTTGACCTTAAATATGATTGGATCGTTTCTTGCAGAGGGCCTCTTCGAGAGCGAATGAATGGATATGACAGACCGATTAATTGACTGACAAACTAAAACCTTTATTGTAAAGGTGATGTGCCTTTTAGAACACAAAATGAAAAAAAAACACCTGTATGTCTGGCTTTCTATGACCCCGGTTTCAAATTGAATTTAAAATAGATTTCTGAATAATTATTTAGCTGCACAGCTATGTTTTAGAGTGCTAAATTATTAACTAGAATTTGCCATTAAAAATTATATCAACGTTATAATTAGACATGGAAAGTTCTATTAGGCTAATACATCACATTATATTCTATTCGAATGCATGGCTACGTCATGTACTACATCTAAATAGACATCTTATTAACATGGCCACCACAGACAGTCTGCACGCCAGTCTGCAGGGGCTGCTTCGGCGCCAATGAATCAGCCGCTTCACAACATGCACAAATTCCCGGAACAGGGAGATCGCTTCGGGAAACCTGTGAAGCTCCGGAAGCTGCTGTGCTTCTGAGCGGAACTAGGCTGGCTATACCTCTACTAGCCAAGATCACCCACGCACAATTGACTACTCTACTTTACTAAATTCGTTAAGGCGTGACTTGTTAGAAACATTCAAACATAGAGACTTTTAGTGTATTTTATAATAATAAGTAGGAAGTACCATAATGTGTTAGTTGTAGATGAAATAGTTACTTCCTATAGAACTAACTCATTTTCATCCTCCAAAACATTTTAAAGGTTACTTTATGTCTCAGAGGACAAAAGTAGCAAATATGTAGTTATACTAGGTAAAAACAAACCACTAATTTATTTAAATCGAAAATAATATGCATATCCGTCTAGCGAGGCATGACTAAACAAATACATCCTTGGACAAACAAATGTTCTGTAAAATTGTTTTCATAACGAAATTATGAGTGAAGCACATCCTTGTTTATGGCTACGTAAGTAAAGCACAGACAATAGGAGAAATCCTTCATATTAGCAAAAAATATACTATTTACAAGCAGTTTTAGAGATATTTTGATTGAAGTACAAACATCTATCGCTAGATTAACTAAAATATATACTGCCTTATTCATAAAACTTAACCACATTAGTATTTTGAAAACTTAGTATTTTTCAGGTGTAGTATTTAAAAAATCATAACGTTAGATTTAGCCCCCCTTAGTTCTAAGGGAGTTCTAAGGTCTAAAACTACCTACAACAACTGAAAAGTCATGAACATGTTTTAGCAGTTCAATTAAACTAATTAAGAAATCAAACTCTTACTTGCAAGTTGTGACTTATCTACATAATTATGCTCACATGTAATTAAAATTAACACCGAAATCTAGGGAAAACATAATTGGATTTACTTAATTCTTTCAACTGGGGCAAGGTAACACATAATTGGTAACCTAAACTTAATCCTTTGATACCTAAGGTGCTTTTCGAAATACAAGAAAATAATCCATTAATCCCATACCAAGAAAATGATTTACAAATCCTTTTCACACACAAAAGATATACACTGAACTATTTAAAATGGACGAAAAATTGTTAAGATAATTATTCACTCACCAATTTGTACATTTTGGAGGTTGTCTGTCACTGAGCAACACTGAGCTAAATGATGAGCACTCAGTGTCCGGACGCTTCTTTATAGCGGTGTCGAAGGACGCTGCATGTATTGTCAGGAGTCTGTCCCATAACGTGACGTTAATGGCACACGATTGATTTTCACACCTGTAGAAGTAACTAGAACAGTTTTTCTTGTCATACAATTAGTATTCAGTTACTTTCGAGACATTATTGAGTCTGCAATATCTTAAATTGGTGATTAAAAAGGGACATAATTGGGTCATTGGTTTATTGGTCTGGAGTATTATGAGATGAGCGTGTGACTGTCGTGTATGTTTTCTTATAATATGCTTATCAATCATCCTAATATATAAGATTCTTCCGTTACTGGTGACTGGGTGACTAACAGACAACGCACAGAAACTACGGTTCGTATAAAGCTAAAATTTAGCACGTAGGTTCCTTGGGGAGTGTAGGGGAGCTCTATGTGAGAAATTCCAAAAATTCCTACTGGAGCGGGAAAAAACGGGATATGCGCGTTTGCAGTCGCCGGCAAAAAAAAGCTAGTTATATTATACTAGTGGACGTCACGCGGTTTCACCCGCGTAGTTCCCGTTCCCGTGGGAATACGGGGATAATATATAGCCTATGTTACTCCCTGATAATGTAGCTATCCAATGCTGAAAGAATTTTTCAAATCGGTACAGTAGTTTCGGAGCCTATTCAATTCAAACAAACATACAAACAAACAAACAAATTTTTCCTCTTTATAATATTAGTGTAGAAAATGGTTGAATTGTTTATTTATCTATAAATATAAAAATACTTCACTGTTAAAGCTTCGTTGTTGGTTTTTGTCACAGGCTATCCCGACATATGCACAGTTCCTGTAAAATAGTCCACGGGACTGAAAGCCGTGGGTAAAATCTAGTATAGTACATATTAAAAAAAAATGTTTTCCTATTTCAAAGTGATTGGCCTGGAACTTGCCGTTTTCATTTATGAAGAAAAATCTAGCCCTATAATTAGTTTAAATACTGATCAGCAGATTCTTAATTAAAAATCTGTAAATCAGTATGTAGAATAATTACATTTGGTTAGTTCTTTTTATAATTAAGGTTGTTTATATTACAGTAAAACACTAAAGTATGTAAAAACAATCTTACTTACCCGATCAAAAAGTTAATAAACACGGGTGTCGATGGCTGGTTAGGTAAGCATAGGCTTCTCCTCGGTTGTCGAAGACAATTATCGCGAAAATTGTTTGAGCCAACGTTTGAGCCTCGTTGAACCGACACGTGCCTGTTCGCTCCTTGACTGATTGTTACGTGAGAATACAGATCTTGTCACATCATCAACTGACTAGATAACCAAAGGTCTGTTTTATTTTTATTTGATCACTAAGATTTTGTTTTAGGATGCTAAATCATCAAATGACTCCTTGCGCTTTAGGCAGAGCGACGCTTTTGCGTTCCAGGGCCGCGAATAAATTCCGAGGTGATTATCATTGAGAGGTGTTATAAGTTTGACTGCCAATGTGTCTCTGTCTGTGTTAGTTTTAATGCCGGTTTTGTGGCGGTGGTTCTTAGTACTAGGTTAACAATTTATTATTTTTAAAAGAGTGTCCGTGGAGTTTCTTGCACGTTCTTCTCCATAGAGATCTACGCTTTGAAACGAGCAAATAGTTTCATCTTTTTGGACCGACCGACCTTGACAATTCAAAAGTGCCTGCAGGTAAATGGTTTATTTGAAATAAATATTTTGACTTGAATTGAGTTACATGTTTTATCAAAATCGGTTCAGCCATTTCAAGACCTCTCAGCTCTTTTCTAGTTGATGGCTACTTCCACATGTCTTATCGACGCGAAATTTGTTATTCTGTTACTTCAATAGTATTGAAAGAACATGGTAACCTTTATCTGATGCTGAAGCATGACCTAAGGACTGCAGAATATCCAACTCCTCGCTTAGTTACAGTAGAAGTATCATGTTTGAGTGAGCTATCAAACAGTTAGTAATCTTGACCTGATGCTGCAGCATGACCTGGAATCTGCAGGCACAACAGACGCTTCGTGTTTGGGCTCACTTACATGGTCTCGATGAATAGGGTTATAAATAGATTGTGATCAGGGTTTGATAATGAAACAGAAAAGAAAAATGAGTGAATACATTGGTGAGAGAATGATGCTCAGCTACTTTTACTCGTTCTATCGAAGTGCCGTTTAGGTGAATATAGATAATAGGGATTGTAGTAGTAGATAAAATATAATTAAAGTATTAACAACATAAAATAAAAATAAAATTAACATTTGAACAAGTTGTTAAAATTTTTAATTTAATTTTTCCGTTTCCAATCATAATAGTACACATAAGTTGTTCAATTGCTACCCTACAACTAATATACTCTTATCACGCGTAAAATAATAATTATTGCTTTGTTTTGAAAACCGTAGCGAATGACTATTTAATTATAATGTTGAACATTTATGAAAATAATTTAGTTAACGTTGGTCTATCAACTCGACGTCATAATGGAGCAAATAGAAATTAAATTACGCGTTTTGGTAAGTGAAGATTTTTTCGTCTTCGTAGCTCTAACAAAGATCTTCCCTTAGATATCTAATACCTTAAAACGAGCAATTCTTGTATTTAATGTGTAATCTAAATCTCGGAAACGGCTCTATCGATATCCATAAAATTTAGTAAGCAGGGGGTTTCGGGAGCGATAAATCGATCTAGCTAGGTATCATTTTAGAAAACGTCGTAAAAAAAAACATACAGGTATCCAGGTACTAGCAATAACTAATTCGGACTGATTTTAATTACTCGTTAGAAATATCCTCTTCTAAGAGTGTAACGTGAAAAATTATCGGTCATCCAGGTACTATGTGTAGGACAGCTTCTGTAGATTAAGTTTTAAGACCTGATCTGACCTGTGTTTGCGCACACACTTCACAACATAGTATCAAACAAATTCGCTTTCCGCTGTCTGTCCCTATGTATGATCTTTAAAACTACGCAATGAATTTTGATGCGGGTTAATAGATAGAATGATTCAGAGGAAGGTTTATATTTATTTATTTATTAATAAGCACACCAACAGCACTGTCACTTACAATTTATAATAAATAACATTTGAAATCGGCATTTTAGTAACCATGCAAATAACAGGTATGCATGACATTGATATACTGAATATTAGAGACAAGAAGATAAACATAAGAGTGTGTACAGTAGACCTAAATCCAAAACACTACAAAAACAAAACAAATCTTGAGCTATATAGACGTACATTGTTCGCATTGTTTATATAAGAAACGTTTGTATGAAGCGAAACTCATAGAAAAAACATCGATAGGGTAATCCATTAAGTTAGACCTTTCATTATATAGCCTTGCCATACGTGTTAGGGGGATATTAAAGGTGGAATTTAAGGTAGATGTAGGTAATTGAAAAATGCGATGATGCCGCTTGCTACGTTGGCTAATCCTAAAGTTAAAATAGTTAATCAATTGCGCATCTATAGAACCATTTATAATTTATATGTTTTTATATGTTTTTGATAGGAGAGAAAAATCAATATTTCGTGATCAAGTCGTCAAAAATATCAATTTCCGGGAGCTTTCATGGCGTACGCTGACTAAACCTTAAGAGATATAAGATAATTATGTTCTAAAGAATTGTAGCCGTTATGAAAAGCTAGAGAAAAATCGCGATAGCATATGTCTATCTCCTGAGGTAAACTCACAGTAACTATTTTTGTCTTTTAAAATTTTATTAAAACTATGACGTAATTTGAAAAGCCATTTTCCCTTATTCGGTATTAATCCTTATCCAAATAAGTGTATTCACTATCTTGACAATCCTTTCTAATATTATAAATGCGAAAGTAACTCTGTCTGTCTGTCGGTCTGTCTGTCTGTCCTTCTGTCTGATTTAAATGAAATTTGGTACACAGATAGTCTAGAGCCTGAGAAAGGACATAGGCTACTTTTTATCCCGGGACTATGTTCCCTAGGGACCACGCGGGCGAAGCCGCTGGCAGAAGCTAGTTTAATATATATTAAAAATGTCCTTTACAGTTTATCATTAAATGAATAATTAAGAAGATATCACCGAATTAAAATTATGCGCGACTGAAAATATCATTCTCAGCGAAACATAAATGGCGCCGCGGTGTAGCAGTTGGTCACTTTAACCATTTTCATCTTTTAAGTTTTGCGTAAAATGTAATGCATTATTTAAGAAGCGTATTTAAGGTGTATGATGTTAATCTATATAGATTATCTTCAATATCTATTTTATAACGTATTTACCCTAAATCCTATTCAAATGAGGAGTTATCGCAACTGCCGGGATCGCGGGACTGTCTAAACAGGGTACCGGGACCCTAGAACGCAAAGGGCGACCGGAAAAACAGGGTGTTTTTTAGTCAGTAAGTCTGACAGTCCCTTCCTGCCCTTTTACTGTAAGCGCACTTCTTTCTTCGTTCTAAATTGGTCCCGAGCGAAGCCGGGGCGGGTCGCTAGTGTGCACTATAATACATATGGTCCGCGCGAATGGCTAGTCTCCGTTGAGATTAGCCGCCGTGGCCGTCGTGGTCAAGAGGACTATACTCTACTAATAATTATTGGGTCGGGGAGTTCGTGGCTAAGTTATAACAGCCGCGAGGGTCGAACATCAGGAGGAAAGCTACACTTGCCGAAGTCGATCCGTGTAATGGGTAACCATCTATTACATACCGAGTTTCCTCCGTACTTCGGAAAACACGTGAAGGCGTTGGTCCCAGCAGTCATTTGAACATCTTTGACAGTCGTTACGGGTAGTCGGCAGCCAGAAACAGGTTTGTGGAGGTCGGATAGGCAGTCACTCCATGTAAAATACTAGTATTCAGCTGCATACGGTCAGACTAGAAGCCGACACCGCCGGGTAAAGATTAGACCGACTGTTTGATATAGTTATTGGCTAGCGATTTACGAAACTAAGACACCGGTCCGAATAAAAATAAAAATGTTGCGACGAAAAAGTATCACTACATAGTACAAAACAAAGTTGCTTTCCGCTGTCTGTCTGTCCCTATGTATGCTTAGATTTATAAAACTACGGATTTTGATGCGGGTTTTTCAATAGATAGAATGGTTCTCAAGGAAGGTTTTAGTATATAATTTGTCAAGGTTTTGTGTAAATTGGCTGATATATGAAGATCAGAACTGAAGAAGTTGGAAAAAAAATATCTAAAAAATTCTTTACATCACGTGGACTGCGAAAACTATTGATGACAGAACAAAACAATGAACTCCAGTTTTAGATAACACATCAATAGCTACGAAAAAGTCCACGGTAGCATATGTCTATCTTTTATGGTTGACTCACAATAACCATTTTTATCAAATTCAAATTTGACAAAAAACACTGCTTCATTTGCAGAGGTGTTTTCACCAATATAGTACAAATAAAATAAAAAAAAATAAAAACCTAAATCTTAGTAAATATGTTAGTAGATGACTAACATATTTATTAAGATTTAGGTTTTTAATTTAGAGCAAAATTTCCGTTCACATAGTTTGGATGAATATAAGATATTCAAAATTAGGAGATATATCAAAATTCCCGAACTGGTAGACACCTGAAAGCAGACGTCATTGGCAAAGATAAGATAAAGATAAATTTATTTGCCCAAACATGTGTACACATACAAGAATAAAAAAACATGCATGCAGGATAACATAAAATTAGAAAGAGTTCAGACATGTTTGCCACATACTATGGCGTGCAAATATTGTGCATAGTAAAGAATTAATAACAAATTAATATATTTAAATTATTACAAAATGTCAATGGTAAAAATGAATTAAAGTCAAAATGTTAATCAAATTTAAATTATGCCAAAACTAAAATATTAATCAAGTCAAAATTACAACACAAAATTATGTCAAAATTATATAAAATGTCAATCAAAAATATAAAAAAATATGAGAAATCTGTCAAAATTTAAATGTTAAATATAAATCAAAATGTGGAAATTACAATTTCTAAGTCAAATATATAAACGGTAGATATTAATACAAAGTCCAAAATCAAGATTATATGAATTATGTCAAAATAAATGAATCTGCAAGAAATTCGTTGATATTATAGTAAGCCTTGTTGCTTAGAAACACCTTTAGTTGTTTCTTCAATTTCAGATTATCCAGCTCCCTCCAACTTTTCGGCAACTTATTATAAATAGTGGGAGCCATGCAAAAACACTGCGCATAAGTGCAGTCCTACTCTTATGCAGACAGAGCTGATTTTGATCTCGGCTGTTTCTAGGGAATCTATCTGCCATTCGCGGAAATAGGTATTTTATTATTAGGGATGTCAATGTTAATATTCTATAGCGTATGAAATAGGGCTTACAACTATCGGTAGTTTTTAACTTAAACATGGCCCTGAGGCATCTTTTTTGTGCTTTAAATACAATTTCTTTATTAGTTGAGTTACCCCAAAAGATAACCCCATATCTGAGAACAGTTTCAATTAGCCCGTAGTTGACGGTTGTCTATTGCACTTTTTACTTCAGCCTGAACCACAATATTATTGTTTCTGGTAATTAGATGTTCACTTTGTTAGTTTGGGCTAAACAAACATTTGCACCCGTGCGAAGCCGGAGCGGGTCGCTAGTACCTAATATAATACCTAATTTCATTAAACTCAATATTCAAGCTGTTTAAGGGAAACATCCCTATTTATATTTTATACCTAAACAGTTTGTATAAACTACATATTTATCTACTGTTATTCTTACTTTTCTACTATTATTGTGATATTTTTCAGTACATTCTTATCGCTGTAATCGTCGCATCTGAAGGTCGTTTTAGTCGCCCGGGACGCATCTCTGTTGATGAAGAAGATTATGATGGCGAAGATACCGCAAGCGTTCCTGTTACCTTTGTGTATAATAAAATGAAAGTACCAGACAGCGAGAATCCTTCGACGAACATCCCATACAAGAGAGTTACATACAACGGATGGAACCCTGATAGAAAGTATATGCCATACCCGGCACGTTCAGAAAATACAGGACGTGTTGTCAGTTACAAAGATCTTCAGGCGAGCAAAGGAGAGATCAGTCCATATACACCTTACCTAACTCCCTCAGGGGAGTTTAGAGGCATGTATCCTACGAGAGTTTATGAAAAAGTTAACAACAATAGAGGGTCTTCACGTTATAACAGACCTTTATTAAGTCGCGAAGATATGGGATACACTAATCCGCTTAGAGTATTCAATAAAGTTGACTTCGATTCTAGATATCGCGTTTATGATGGTTTTAAAGCTGCCCGTCCCGATCAAAATAAAGTGTATCCCGACAACAGATCACAGTTGCAAAGGTTTAGACGTCCGTCCAGTGGACAAGCAAAGGTGGTACGTCCTGGATCTTACGGCGAAAGTTCCGAATTGACTTACAAAAACAATGCACCCAATGAAGGATACTACCCCAATAGCTATTTGTTAATTCGTTCTATAAGAAATAACTCGACTGTTCGCGAGAGAGGGGATCCACTTGGAAATAACTTTGCGTGGTACGATAATTATGTTGATCCAGATGATTACTATATGATCGACTTGAAGAAGAGATTCAAGGCGGACTACAATTTAATGTTGTGATGCCTAGTAAGCAGAAATGAATTAATGTTCGTGTAGCCTATATTGAATTATAAAATATGTGTAACAATTTTGTTATTAAATTACCTAAATTTAATTAAGTATAGCATTTTGTGCCAGTATAATATCTGAAAACTTAATATCATCAACTGACGTGGCGAGACCACAAAGAGTTCGAAAAAGTTTAATATCCCATAAAAACATAAATGTGAAAAAGGGAGCCAAAGTTCAATATTAATAATATCCGTAACTGTCGACTTCAGCGGAAAAAGAATTGAGGTCTAAATGGGCGCCAAGTTCTGTAGATAATTCTGAAATAAGATAAATGAAGGATCAAGATTCGAATTTGTTAGTTTATACATAGGTAATTGATATTTGGTTTCATTTATTATCTTTACGTTATACTTACGCAAGGCGTTACCTTTCATCATGGAACTTATTCTCTTGCGAAGAAGAAAGCAGTTGCTCTTATAATTTTGAAAGGTGCTAAGTGTTACCTAACAAAATTGATTGATTGGAAAAATCTAAGAAATACGTGGTTTTCAGATTTTTTCCTTTATATACACAAAATTACCTAGCTGCATGCAAAATTTCAACTTTCTAGGACATCTGGAAGTGGGTTAGGTTTGTGATATATATGTCAGTGAGTCAGTCAGTCAAAAAAATGCCGGTTTGTAAACGTTAATATATCAATTACTGTTTGAGCTACATTTATGAAATTTTGGATTCTAGACAAGCTAAGGAGCTTTAATAAATGTGCCAAATTCCATGTAGGTTAAATGGGGTTTAAAATGTGAAGGGGTCAAAAGTAAGCTCGAAATGTGATATTACACACGGCTGCTGCTTCGCCAGTTATTTTTTTCTTTGAACTATTGGCTGGACACGCTGCCGCGTGTCTAAATCCAAACAACGCATTCTTTCAAGATAGTTAAAATATTACAGATTAATTAGTAGATATTAATTGAAGTTATGAATTTTGTATTTTTTTTTAGCTTAAGCAAAGTAAAAACAAAATTGTTTATGATATGAATTTATTAATTTACCTCACTACCTTACAGTTTTGTATAAAGATTCGTGATAAAAAACTGTCAGACAAATGAATTGCGTGATATGAAATGTAAGCAGGTAATTATTATAATCCTAACAATGATTCCACTAAAGTGGCCTTTTTAGACCAGGGGAAGTTATACATATTTGTAGAAGAAATTTATGCAACAATTATCTTTGAAAGATTCTAATTGTAGTTGGTGTACAACAAATGAATAATATTTAAAACAGAAATAATTAAGATAAAGATTCTAATTTTCTAAGTAATAAAATAGTACTTTACACGTTACGTAATTTTTTCGTTTCGAGGGTCCCATCTAACTCTGTTCCCATCGTCTATAAAAATTTGAAAGTGAGTTCGTTTGTTTTTTAAGCTTTTAGATTTAGGTGTACCTAAATCTCGGACGATATCGCAGTCCATGCAGGTGTCCGCCAAGGCTGCCTCCTTTCAGCTTTCTTTTCATAGTCGTGCTCAACTCAATTATGCTTCGCATATATGTCAAAAAGCGCCACGGTATAGAGTGGGGATTATCCAACGTCTTGGAAGATCTAGACTACGCCGATAACCTATGCCTGCTGAGTCATACACACGCTGACATGCAAGCAAAATTGAGCGACCTATGCCAAGAGGCAGCGAAAACTGGTCTTAAAATTAACACTAGGAAGACCCAAGAGATGCGTACGGGAGTGAAGAATTCTACACCGTTGCTTATCGGCACAGAGGCAGTGGAACGCGTCCACAAGTTTACTTACCCCGGGAGTGTCGTGTCGGAGACTGGAGGAACGGAAGAGGACATCATTTCACGGATTGCCAAAGCCCGAGCTACCTTCGCGCAGCTGAGACCTGTCTGGAAATCACAGAAACTGACCCGAAGAGTCAATCTCAAAATCTTCGGATCCAATGTAAAATCCGTGCTGCTCTATGGGTGCGAAACGTGGAAGGTAACCAAGGACATTTCACGCCAAATCCCGGTCTTCGTCAACCGATGCCTTCGCCGTATCCTCGGGATTTACTGGCCCGAGATGATCTCTAACGTAGAGCCATTGGAGAAATGCCACGAGAACACGATCGACCGTCAGATCAAGCGTCGTAAGTGGAGGTGGATTGGTCACATGCTCCGGAGGGATACCGATCATATTCCCAAACAGGCTATGGATTAGAATCCTCAAGGGAAATGGAAGCGTGGCCGTCCCCGACAAACCTGGCGTCGCACCGTGTTGGCAGAAGCGACGACCATCGGATTGACGTGGAGTGGAGTGAAGCGTGAAGCGTGAAGCTCAATACCACTCGCGATGGAGACCTACTGTGGACGCCCTCTGCCCCAGCTAGGAG
Organism: Lacanobia wlatinum; assembly: GCA_947578705.1. Taxonomy (NCBI): domain Eukaryota; kingdom Metazoa; phylum Arthropoda; class Insecta; order Lepidoptera; family Noctuidae; genus Lacanobia; species Lacanobia wlatinum. The sequence goes on from OX388039.1 coordinate 14,823,914, forward strand.
TCATAGGACCTTAAGTCAAGTAAGTAAGTCAACACCTAAATCGCTGAACCGATTTTTACAGTTAGTATCTTTAACCCAAAGGTGGCCTGGTAGCGAATGTCTTGTTGCATAAATTTCTTCTACAAATATGTACAATTTCAGCGTGTCTAAAAAGGTCACTTCAGTGGAATCATTATTAGGATTATAATAATTACCTGCTTACATTCTTGTAAGCAGTGTCTTCTGTCTGACAGTTTTGTATCATGAATCTTTATACAAAACTGTGAGGTAGTGAGGTAAATAAATAAATTCATATCATAAACAATTTTGTTTTTACTTTGCTGAAGCTAAAAAAAAAACAAAATTCATAACTTCAATTAATACTAATTAATCTGTAATATTTTAACTGTATTGAAAGATAGCATTGTTTGGATCTAGACACGCGGCAGCGTGTCCAGCCAATAGTTCAAAGAAAAAAAGAACTTTGGTCCCCTTCACATCTCGAACCCTATTTAACCTAAATGGAATTTGGCACATTTATTAAAGCTTGTCTAAAATCCAAAATTCCATAAATGTAGCTCAAACAGTTATTGATATATCGATGCTTCCGGCAACAAATGTCGTAAACACCATTTTGGCGAAAATGAGTTAAGAATGCAGCCCTACTTAATTTTTGGCGCTGCGTCGATCTAAAAATGTGAAAAAAATATTCGCCTAAAAAAAATACTTTTACACCCAAAATTTTTACTAGTATAATCAAGATTTTTTAGAAAAGAGGGTATGTATAACTCATATTGCTTAGAACCGAATAACCGTGCAGGTCGTATAATACAACGTACAAACAGCTGTCGGTCGTAAAAGCATGAATACATAATTAATTGTAATTACACCCCACAATCATTTTTAAAACGTAAGCTCTGCTGAGATCTGCAACGATTGTGTGATCAGGGGACAATACACAAACGGTTTCATGCCGAATACAAACAGCTTCCTTGTCAGTCTCATAATGTCATTGATACTCTTCCTGAGACTGACGAGGAAGATGAAATTTCTGATTAATTATCTTCTATCAGAAAATCAGGTCTTCAAATTTCTGGTTAATAATCTTCTGTCCAATGACAGAAGATTATTAATCAGAAATTTGAAGACCTGATTTTCTATAACTCGTCGTCGTATTATGTTTTGCATCTACTTTTTTATTATCTTGTCGATAACACTTTCCCATTTTCACCAACGACACTAAAAGTTAGGTAGACCATAGTACAGAAGCTTTCCGAACAAACAAGATCTAGAAAGATGAACTACCTAAATTTTTAAGGGCGTTGGTGAAAATGGGCATTTTTTATTAAAATTATTAGAGCAGTAAGCTTGGTAGAATGTTTACTTATATTTTTTTGTAATTCATTATCAATACGTTTTAAAAAAATGTCGTGATTATAAAATCTTCTTGAAATCAATGAAACAAAATCATTACTTAACATTTTGAATTATGTCCGGCTGGTTAGGTACGCCGTTGGAGGTAGAACACTATAGGCATCTTGTAACAAACGCTTGATTAAATTGTACGGGACGATGCCTATAATATACTTACTTAAGTGTATTTTTATACCTTTAGGACCTGCCAGGTCCTAAAGGTATAAAAATTTCGAGCCGCGACACAAACAATGATGATGAATGATGATTGATGTACAAGATCCTCTAATGGAAATTTAAGTGATTGGTTTAGACATTTTTTTACTTTGAATTTGTATTAGTGCCTTGCTTAACCATTATTTTGATTAAACGATGACGGTCAATGATTAAAAAACCTTTTTTAATTATGTCAATTTGTGTTTTATTTTATTGTTTTATTACAAGTAATGAAAACTCAACTTACAGTCTTAAATTCATTGATTTGCTTCAGATATTTCCATGTTTGTTACATACCATCGCATCAGATCGTGGTGTTTAAACTCATTTTTATTTCAGTATATGGTTTTTAAAACCAAACCCAGAACTATTGTATTTAAAAACTGGTGCATACTTCTAACTTCCGTTAGACAAATCGTTCTCCATTGATTTGTTAGTGGTCGTAACTACCAACTTCTTGAATTTTCTGGGGTGTATGTCCAAGCTAACTTTTAAAATAAGGCTTTGACATAAATAGCAATAATATATTATGAAACACCATCGTATTTTACGTATTTCTTGTATAGAACACAATTTTACAACTTTTAAAGTTAAAAAGATATAAGCCAAAAACGAAATTATTTTTTGTTTTTCGTTGATTACCAAAAGTGCTATTTTGGTGTTTACGACCTTTGTTGTCGGAAGCATCGATATTAACATTAAACAACCGGCATTTTTTGACTGACTGACTCATTGACATATATATCAAAAACCTAACCCACTTCCAGATGTCTTAGAAAGTTGAAATATAAAGGAAAAAATTTGAAAACCACGAATTTCTTAGATTTTTACAATCAATCAATTTTGTTAGGTAACGCTTAACACCTTTCAAAATTATAAGAGCAACTGCTTTCTTCTTCGCAAGAGAATAAGTTTCATAATGAAAGGTCGTTTTTATAGGTACTTATGAATTATTTATAAAACTAAGACAACCGATAATAACACTAACTGCTCCTGGAAGCGCAGGCTCAGCGTTTACAAATCATTGCGAATAATTGTACCATATATGTGTTATACGAGAGAAATACATCCGTATACAATCTTGCTACTTATATACGCGGGGTACTTGTTGAAAGATAATAATAGTTTCTTTACAAAAAGTAGTGATATCCCATCAAAAACATAAATGTGAAAAAGGGAGCTAATTCAATGTTAATGATATCTGTGATTGTCGACTTCAGCGAAAAAAGAATTGAGATCTAAATGGGCACCAAGTCCTGTAGATAATTCTAAAATGAGATAAGTGAAGGTTCAAGATTTGACTTGGCCAAATCTGTTGGTTACCCTTTGGGTACGGTACCCTAAAAAACCGTCCACGTGCGAGTCGGACTCGCATGCAAAGTGTTCCGGATTGAGTTAAATGGATTTGTAATTATCGGTTCACAATACATCGAGAGTTTATACCTAATCTTGGAAGATTTATTATATATATATTTGGAGTTTGTAATTATCAGGTGACATAATTACCACGAAACCAAAATACTTCTGCTTTAAGGTGCACAATTAAATGCATAAATTTGACTATTACATAAGTATTAAAATAAGTTTCCGATGTTGCAATTAGATTTCTGATAATGTATTGTTGTTTCTCTCATAAGTGAATATTGTAATGTCCTTTGGAGAAATAAATTATTAAAACAAAAATTAATTGAAAGTAAATTACAGTTTTTTTTTTGTATTGTATTCTTGTGATTGTTAAAGTGGAAACAACGCTTAATCAGTTCGTATCCCATGTAAATTAAGTAATGATTTGCTTGGAGGACCGTGACAAATGGCGATTTAGAACCTAGCGTTAAAATCTAAAATTACGCTACCGTAATAAGTTAGTATTGTTCAAGAACTCCAACATAATGATAGATTTATACTATCTGGTACGTATAACGGTTCGTTATTTACATCTCATGAAATTCATTGACATTAAAAATATGCTGTAATTAACAAAACAATGAACTAAGTTTTGTGTTCCAAATAAAGTGAAGTACTGTAAAGCTAACAAATGTTTGGAAAAACTAAACATTTAAATAAAATAATACGATAAAACGAATGTTGATATTGTTCTTTTGCTTTCCAGTTGATCTTTGTCGCAATTTTCATTACTAGTCGAGCTGATACAATACCTGAAAGAAACCGGCGAGAAGGAGAGCAGGTACGTGCTGAAATCGCAGAAGGCGGTGGAGATGGAGACCAAAGTTTTCAATCTCCCAATAGTTTGCCTTCTGGTGGTTTAAACGTAGCGGGCGAATCGTTTGGATCTGAAAGTAATGCAGTACCTGAATACGATGGAGAAGGTCAGCTTAATGGTGATAATACTATTGGTGAATATAGCTTTGTACCACCGTCTGATGGCCTCGGTTACGGCAATCAATTGGTGGCAGGAGCGCAAGCTAGCATTCCGACCGAGGTTCAAACAGGGGAACAAGCCCAATATGCAGATTTGATTCAAGCTGATGCAACAGCTCAATCATCACTACAAGCTCAGTTTGGACAAGGACTTCACCATGGCGAAGAGATTCAAGCTGATTTTCAAGAAAATGAAGGAGTTCAATATAGTGAACTTCCTACATTTCTGCCACCAACTCAGGGAATAATACAGCATCCCTACGGAACCACCCCAGGCACTCTATTAAATTATGGATTACTCGAACCATCAGTATACAGTAATAATCTCAAAAAAATAAATATATACAAGGAGAACTCAATGCTTGTCCCATACAGTACACTATTAAACAAACCAGGTCCAGAACCTGGGTCTTTATATGCTGGTCAGAGAAATACAGTACCATCAAATCCAAGTAATGACTATGGAAGTCCTGCCGTAGGTACAATTCCACAACCTAATAGAGGTATGTATACTTCTATATCCCACACTGGACCTGTATCCACACCTTATAAACAAAGCCTCCCAATAAGTGCCACTGGAAATGATGTAACTCAAAGTCCCAATTGGATTCCATATCAGAAAGGAAATCCTACAAATCTTTATAATGTGAATAATAATTGGAATCCGTATACCAAACCTGCTGAAGGTGAAACTTTAGTTCAAGTTGATGGAGAAATTCATAGTGGTGGGAAAACCGAAGCAGACACAGTACTTCAAGAAATCGATAAACGAAGTCCTACTTGGATTACATATCAGAAAGGAAATCCAAATAAATCAGTATTGCAAACTGATATTATTTCTCAAAATAGTTATAATAATTGGAATCCTTATACCAAACCTGCTGAAGGTGAAACTTTAGTTCAAATAGATGGAGAAATTCATAATGGTGGGAAAACCGAAGCAGATACAGTACTTCAAGAAATCGGTAAAGGAAGTCCTACTTGGATTCTATATCAGAAAGAAAATCCAAATAAATCAGTATTACAAACTGATGTTATTTCTCCAAATAGTTATAATAATTGGAATCCTTATACCAAACCTGCTGAAGGTGAAACTTTAATTCAACCAGACGAAGAAATTCAAGGTGCTGGGAAAACCTATGCTGGCACAGTAGTTCAAGGAACTGGTGTACAAAATCCTATTTGGATACCATACCAGAAAAGAAATCCGAATAAATCATTAGTGCAAAATGATGGAGGAGTAAAAAACAAATATAACGAAGGATATTTTGATGGAGAAGGATTTCAAGCAAATGCAGTAAGTCATTTAGGAAATGGTGCTCAATTTGATGCAGTAGCAGGCGCTAATACAATAGTCCCAGCTAGTTCGGTGGTTGAAGCTAGATTTCGCCACACCGCTCGTCCGAATCGTCGACCGTTGTTAGCATTTGCGCCTCCACGTGATAGATGGCAACAAGGCTAGGACTGTTATAAGTGAGATTTATTCAAATTGAGAATAATAAGTGTTGTTAGGTATTATCTTTTATAGATTTCACAAATTTCCTGACCTGACTTTCAAATGAACTTATGGAAACCTATAAATATCTTTACCAGTACATTAGTGATAATGGTAAATCTTAAACAACCTATAAAAGGTCCCATTAAGATAAATGGACAAATTTTAAAAAATCATTCAGACCACCAAATTATGGTGGAAAAAAATAAGAAAAACGCATTAGGTACTTACAAAAAAAATAAGCTAATGAAAAATAATAAAAATACACTAAAAATGTAGGCAATTTATAATTTTAATTCAAAATAAAATGACTTTAACCAGTGCTTTTTTGTTTGCTTGAATATCTTTGGTTAGACGTACTGAAACTGTGTTAAAATTTGGTCCATCTATTTTAATGGAACTTTATATAAAATCAGGATATATTTATAGCATGATCTAGGGTCCTTGTATAAATTTTTGGGACTGGTGTAGTCCAACATGTCCCAGGCAGGGCCTGGACACGGACGTGAGTTCATATAAAATGTACGCACTGATATTTTTTGTGCTTCTGACGGACCACACCTTCCCCCACGTCCCGGGAATGGCCCGAATATGTGTGGATTAACTTTAAACAGCAGTATGAACCATCAATAATTATGTTCCTGGGTTGTCTACTATGTAAATAAGAAAGGTGAGAAGCATATGACAGATCGACGTGGCGACGCTAAGGGTACGGCTTTATCCAGCAGGTGACGCCTTTCGACTGAAATAACGGTTTTGGAAGTAAAATAAATAGTCAAATTTTTTAAAGTAACGTTTTGTAATTTTATTTACTTTCCAATCAACGTACTAAGAAAGAGTAGGGTCCTGTGAAGTAGTAGGAAGAGGATGCTGCGGTATAAGGTGAGGCGTAGGCAAATGGTGTGGAGTACGCCGCTGCTGGATACGCCGCCGCTGGGTATACCGCCGCCGAGTACGCCGATGTCAATGCTGCTAATGGACTTGCGTACACCAGGTCAGGTTGGGGTGCCGCCATTGATACCCCTAGCAAGCAAGCGAATACCAACTGAAATAAAAATAACTGAATCTTTTGATTTGGTCTGCTCTGATCGTAAAAGTTATACACAAATATTAAACCATACCAAGATTATTTACTCATCTACATCTAGACTAATATTATAAAGAGGAAAGATTTGTTTGTTTGTTTGAATTGTATAGGCTCCCAAACTACTAGACCGATTTGAAACATTCTTCCACCATTAGAATCCTACATTATCCCTGATGAACATAGGCATTATAAAGTATATTATATTTTCAAAAAAAAAAATAGAATTCCTTAAGAAAACTGCAATAATGTAACCCAAAGTAGTAAAATTTAGCCAATAAAATTCATTATTTGGCGTGCGCTGAAAAAAACTATTGATGATACATAAAAATAATGTACAACATAATTGAAGTACTCATTATTTTCTACAATAAAATTACGAGGGCACGTGTCTAACTATTATGGTTAAGTTGCAATGACCGCTTATTGTTCAAATAATTCTATCAAAACCCGGGTGGGATGGAAAAGTGATGATTTTGGTATCGTTATATTGATTCTTCTATATTGATCCATTTAAATGGTTTGATAATTAAGGTTGATTATGTACATGTAAAATACACTTTAAATTATTAAAATCTGACCGTTCGTTTACAAGTTATGACGGGTATAAAATGCTCTAAGTAAAAAAAATGTTGAGGTTAGAGCGAACTGCACTACGTTGAGTCTTTTAATAAGTAATTTACACATTACCCTATAAGAGGGAGGTATTGGAGATGAAGTTCGAGAGGTACCTGCTCAACCTACGCGAAGGAAGTCGCGGGCGAAGTGCAAGTAACAGATACTTTGGATAGTTCTGACATTTCCCTGATTAACACAGTTCATTTTCATCATAGTATTTGATCTATTTATGACAAAACAACTGTGGTAAAAGGCTTCGCATTTCGCTCTTCATAGATCTTCTATATTAGTTTTATGGGAAAGGAGAAAGAAGCTAAAACTTAGGTACATTATAACTTGCAACTTTTTTTCTATACAATAGTGTCAAAAACTTTTACAACTTACTGCCGAAAACTTGATTCAAAAAAATGTTATGATATTACTTACCAGCTTTAACATTTTGAGCGATGGAGACAGAATTACGAACAACTTAGTGATGCTAGACATGAGCCAAAAGTTGAGAAGAGTGTGATGTGCCACTGTGCCAGTAATGATATTATATACTAGTTCATACTTGTTTGAAGAAACAGCCTTGTTTTACCTGACCAGAATAATAAATTCGGCTGTACAAAACCTCGACTAGTGCTAGTGCTCGACTTAGTTTTTCTGAATTCGAAATTAGTGTGGAAATCTATTTGTTCCGTCAAAAAGCAGCTCATTTGTTCTCCTGTCTGATGGTTCCTGAATGGCACCAGCCGATTGTCATATTATTAACTTGACGTCTCCTTTGATACTTAAAACGCCATGAAGCGTCGAAAGACGTAGGTATATGGAAATCGAGGATACAATACATTGTGGTATAAAATTTGCCTATTTTTCATTACGTAATAATATTATACACTGACGCCTGGCTTCTTTAATAACTTCTCGCTTACTATAAAAAAAAATGCAGTTCGGAGAAATGACTGTGACGTATTTGGGATTTTTTTTTTCAAGCTACCTACAACCCGTCAATGCGGGAGTAAGGATCCTGTCTATTGCGAACGGAGCGGATGTCAGTCAAAATGTCAGTGACTCACGTGTTACGGAGATTTTATGCAATTCCATTGGTTAAAATTTCTCCGCTTCTCCGCTCCGCTGCCTTGCTCGCTCGCAATGGAGAGGCACTCCTCCGATTTTTGAAGTTTAACGGTCATTAGATATGGATATCTATTACACGTCCAGGGTTTCGCTATTTGACCCCGTAATCCTTTTATAGCATTAGAAGTGGTTGAGTCATTCTCACTGGATTCTGGGAACCTCAATTTTCTCGGTACTGTCGGGAGTCAACTGAACTTCTAGTGCATCGTGTGACGTTGAACCAGAGTGCGCTCTACAGTTGGCACTGAAACTCATGACGAGGGTAGAAGTAGTTTTGACGAACTTTTTAGGTAAAATTATTGGACAGCTTAAAAAGAGAAGCTACGTATTCTGGTTTAATAATATACTACTTACTTGTAAATTCGTCCGCACTTCGCCCGCGACTTCGTCTGCTCAGATTTAGTACAAAGAATTTCCCCCTTTTTTACCGCCTACATAATAAAAGGTAGCCTTGCGCAAAATTTCATGTTCTTAGTCCCGGTAGTTTCGGCTGCGTGTTGAAATGTCAGTAAGGTTCCCTTTATGTTACGGCAAAGTAGAAATACATATTTCTACAACTGTCTTTAGCCGTAACATACTTGTAAGTAGATTGGGTACACCAACATCAGTACCAACATATTAAATAGTATTTTATTACATACAAACAATAATATAGTGTATCTGCCTATTACAGATATACACAATTAGCTTAAACCATGCGTCCATGATGAGCAACAATGTTAATATTGGCGCCTGAAAATTTGTGAACATTTGTTAAAAATTTCTTCCCCTACATGTATCCCACCAATTTTTTAGGGATGTTGGGTTTTAACTCGTTAGAAGTGAGAAAGGGCTTTGATCAGCTCACGGTTGCCTGTAAAACCCTTAGGGGACGTATTGATTGCCCTGGGCTTCACGAACTTTTCTGCCGATTATTTGTGCCTGACAAATACATTGAGCACCGTCAGAGCCACCGCCACAACCTGTTTGCACGATCGCCATCTAGAACTTTCGCTAGAGCCGAATCTCCAGTGTGCCGTACTCTAAGGATGCTTAACGCCCTTCTGACTGCCGACCCTGAATGTGATGTGTTTTCTGACGAATTGAGAAAAATAATGCGTGCTTGTCTGGTGTTCTGTGAGAGAAAATATACAAATTAACAATATGGAAAAGTGGACACTGTTCCATGTTGTTAATATTCTAATTCAATCAATATAATATAATCGTAAACCAATTTATTTTCAAATTGTACACAATTTCAAATTTGCACACATTTTTTACCTTTTTAATGACTTTTTATGATTTTTGTTTTGTTAATTCTATGTTAATTAATGTAATTGAACTTGTCCGTTTTAATTAACTATAAGTAAATAAATAAATAAAAAATAAAATAATTTTAAAAGATGGCATAGGTTAATTTATAGACACTGACAGCCTCGTGACATTTAACCAGTGTTACCAGCTAGGTGTTGGGCGATTTATGCCCGAAGAATAGGAGCCAAAAAATTAACCTACTCATTTTAAAACAACAGAAGCTAATAGTTACCTCTATTACTACATATTTCTTACAAGAGTAGTACCTAGTTATCAGGAGTATTAACACATCTTTGAGCACGTTTTAAACCCGACTGATTAACGAGAACCAGCTTATCGATCTTATAATTAATGAGTGTTGAAACAGATCTAATTAATTAGTCACAGTACGGGCTGCACACATCTAAGCTCAAATTAACAACAGTTTTTAATTAATATGGTATATAAGCCGCATTTTGGTTTCGAATAGCTGAGTTTATGGTTGTGACGATGTTACTTAAAGCAGTAAGTACTTTTCGTGGAAGTATTTAAATTTATAATATTAGAATAGTAAGGATTTTGAGCGTTATTTATGAAAACTTTTAAAACATGTGTTATTTCAAACACTGATATCAGGTTCACAATTCCTTCTATGGAATATTTAATTTAAAAGTCATCGTTGAAACTATGCTAAAATGGATAGAAAGTTATTATAAGAAGCTGTTTGTATTTTTTTTTTAATCTTCGTAGATAACAAAAAAATACAAACAGCTTCTTACAAAGATATTTTTTCAGATCATACAAACAAAGATATTTTTTCAGATCTAATTACTTATTTGAAAATTTCACATTAAATAGAAAGGAAACAGCATCTAAGTGTGTGTAGTTTTTCAAACTTGAATTAATATCACCGATTACCATCAGATTTACATAATTATGTAACCAAAAACGAAAATAAATTTTCAAAAATGATAATATTGTAGGGCACACCACTAGGGCTTCTTGAACGCCCCCGGAATCGATTCAATAAAACAGCCTTTAAGCGATTTAAGAGATTATTATATTGAGCTGGTGCTCTCAAGAAAAACTTTTACAGAACTGTCGTAAAAACAAATCAATCATTATTATGTCAATATTTAAACCTATTCTAAATTCCTAATTCTTCTAAAGCTTTTTTAATTATTAATTTGACGGAGGTTCCCGGAGGGTGAGCCATCCAAGGAGGATGTATCACATGAGCTACGCCCTCACGAATAGAAGATACTAGGAAAGTGTTCCTGTAATCTTTTATTCCAAGCTTTGGAAGAGTTAAGCACCTACCTATCCCTAACCAGGAGTTCCTGCCTATGGGTAGAATGATCGTAGACAGGGTTGCATATGCTTCTATAGAAGCAGCTTCAGTCATGTCCTGCGATAAGCATTATTCTTTTAAATTCTAATGCGCCATTTGCGCTGAACAAAAACGCAGACATGCTGAAACCCTGCTGCAGTAAAACTACCCTAAAATCTGCAGCACACCGCCAAACATAAACAAAATGATGTGACAAATCACATCCATCCAGAAGGGATTGACTTCTCGAAAGCTACCCTAACTAGTCTACGCGGCAGCCAGACGGTTAAGAAGCGAAGGTCTATTCTGTCAAAGAATTAACTGCTAACATCGAACTCACTCCAGTAATCAAAATCTGTTAGAAAATATATGAATTGAAACTATTTGCCTCCATCGAACAGCTCAACCAATGGTGACAACTTGCCACCCCTTGCGAAGGCTATGCCCCGTATGCAAAGTTGGTATCACCGCCCATGGAGTCCTTCAATTGCGTTACAGTGGACGCTGAAACCTTAATACAAATATAAAACTGGAATAACTTCAGCCTAGCTAAATATCGTTATTACTCGCGACCTTCTCTTCTCCACCCGGCAGCATCATCGAAGTAGTCTATCATCATCCGTATTCCAACATAACATGAAAAAGAAAAACCGATTAATAAACTATTCAACATACCCAAACTAAAATAATGTTTTGTTTACATAAAATGATTATAGTATTGACATTTGATTTGACATCATATTTTCCTACCATAGATCCGTTTTTTTTTTTTTTAAATCTAACGTAAAATGGTTTCAACCTATTCACATGGACAATATCTCTGAATCTCCTGTTGTTAGGTTTACTTATCACATAATTTACTTCTGAAACCCGCCTAATAATTTTGTATGGACCTTTATACAACCTACAAAGTTTCGTGCTTCTACCTATATGTCGCCTAGGAGTATAAACCATTACTAATTGATTTACTACAAAATTCCTGACTTTCGCCTTCTTATCATAAATAGCTTTCTGTCGGACTTGCGCCTTTTTTATATTATCTATGGCACAGCGTGACAGCTGACTTTTCAGACTATGACGTCCTACAAAATCTAATGACTGATTCTGTTCCCCAATATTTATCGTTAAATCTGTAAGAAATGATGGCTCCCCAGCATATAATAATACGTAAGGTGAAATCTTGGTGCTTGACTGCTTACTGGTATTATACGCGAAACACACGAGAGGAACATAGCTACACCAATTTCTCTGATCCGTAGCAACATACATGGACAACATTTGGGTTAAAGTCTGGTTAAAACGTTCGACCAGACCGTTCGATGCGGGGTGAAATGCTGTGGTGAAGCGTGACTTCGCCTCGAAGAATTCAACAGTGTCCTTCACCAAGTGTGACGTAAAAACCGACCCCCTATCCGACACTATTTCTTTTACACCACCATACCTACAGAAGATTTCTTCAATTAGGAACTCACTAATTCTTTGTGCCGTCGCTCTAGGAACCGCCTTGCAGACTGCATATCTCGAAGCATATTCTACACTAACGATAATATACCGATTACCTTTCATCGACTTCCTAAAAGGCCCTAGAACATCAATGCCTACTTTCTCCATCAAATGGTTCACCTGGACTGGCTGTAACTGTGCCAACTGCTTACATTTCTTGCGCTCCTGACATAACCGACAACTTCTCACATATTTATCTATCTCCCTCTCAGCATCATTTATGTAATATCCTGCTCGAAATTTACCTAACGTCTTGGCTAGACCTAAGTGACCACCTGACCATGGATCATCATGCAATTCCCTTAATATCTCCTTCAGCAAACAACCTGGGATCACTATCAACTCTCGAACCCTATTCAATCTCCTTGCTTGTTTACATAATACACCATCTATGACACTAAAACCTTTGAGTGTACTTCCACTACTAGCTGCCAGTTTATCAAACCAACCTCTACAAAACTCATCTCGCAGCTGCTCTTCTCGCATCCTCACAACCTCTATCCTATACAACTGCATGCCGTCCTCTAACTGTTTCTCGGACAACTTTGACTCCTCCTCCTTTTCCTCGGCTAAGGGATTCCTACTCAAAAAATCCGCTATGACGTTGTCCTTCCCTGCACAATGCATGTTGAAATCATATGCCTGGATACACAGCGACCACCTAGCTAACCTTCCATTCATATCCTTTCTGCTCCTTAACCAACATAGGGCTTTGTGGTCAGTCATCACCTGAAAAGTCAAACCCCATAGAAAATGTTTTAAATAATTCAATGCCCATACCAAAGCAAGACATTCTTTCTCCGTGATTGAATATTTCTTTTCCCCATCGCTTAGCTTCCTTGATGCATATGAAATAGGAAACATTACCTCTTCACCTTGCATGAGACAACAACCAACTGCTTCATCACTGGCATCTACATACAACCTAGTGACCATGTTTTTATCAGTTGAATAAAAATGCAGAATAGGTGGTGATTCCATTATCTTTATAATCTTTCGAAATGCTTCTTCTTCCTTACTACCCCAAACAAACGCTTTATTTTTTTTTAAAAGCTTTGTTAGTGGTAATACAATCTGTGCAAAATCACTAATAAACTTTCTATAGTATGAAAACAACCCTAAGACGGATTTAACTTGCTTTGCGTTTTTTGGTGTTTTCAAAGTTTTTAAAGATTGTAATTTCTTATTATCGGGTCTGACACCATCTCCTGATATCTCATGTCCCAAGACTGAAATTTTACTATACCCAAAACTACACTTGCTTGGTTTTAAGGTAAGATTTGCTTTCTTTAAACGTAACATAATCTCTTCTAACGATTCAATAAATTCCTCAAAACTATTTCCCCAAACCAAAATATTATCTACATAACAAATGGCCTTTTTATATTTTATTCCAGCCAGTACTTTGTCCATGACTCTTTGGAAAACAGCTTGACTTGTTTTAAGTCCAAAAGGTAAAACATTGAATTCATATAAACCTGAAGAAGTAATAAATGCAGTTTTATGCTTATCTTCTTCACACAATCTATGTTGCCAATAACCTGAATTTAGATCTAAATCTGCAAAATATTTGGCTCCCGATAAGTATATCATAATATCCTCAATAATCGGTAATGGATAGCTATCTGTTATCACCTTTTTATTCAACTTCCTATAATCTACACAAAATCTCCACGACTGGTCTGGCTTCTGCACCAGTACTACCGGGGATGCATATGCACTTCTGGATTCCCGAATAACTTTATTAGCCAACATTTCCTTGACTTGTGTATTTATTATGTCTCGCTGCTTGGGTGAAACCTTATATGGTGGGTGATGAACTGGTATATCATCTACAGTTCTAATAGTAATTTCTTCTATGCTACAACTACCTAATTCAGAGGCCTTAAAAGCGAAGTTATCTCTGTATAAGGTAAGAAGGGTTCTCAGTCTGTTTCTTTTCTCCGAGCTTAAACCTAAATTAACATCAAGTTCATTAACTACATCAGCATTAGCTACTTTCGATAAAAAATTATCATCACAGTTTTTAACTAAATTCGAAAAATATAAATAATCAGTTTCCGATACAGAATTAAAACTCCCTTCTCCCTTAGATCCACAAACCTTCTTAATGTTGTTATTTGGAATTATTTCATTATTATGGTCACGGCACACCACTTGCGATTCTGACATAGCATTTTGTTCAGTACATTTGTGAAAATTTATACAACATCTTCCCATTAAAGTAATACACCCATTAGAAAAATCGATAACTGCTTCGTATTTACGAAAGAAATCCTGTCCCAGGACCAATTTCTGGTTAATGTTTTTAATAATCAGGAAATCATTCACAAAGACACTAGAGTCCACTATAAAACTTATCGTCGTTTTCCCGACAACTTCTAAGCATGATCCCGATATTGACTTCACAAAATGATTTGCCTTGTCACTGGTATGATTTAAATTGAGATTCAACGCATATTGATCTGATATACACGAAATTGATGCTCCGGTGTCTATCAGAGCAGAACAGGCTTGATTATCTATTGTAATGTTAATAAATGGATTGAGGTCACCGCATTTGCTATTTTTCTTTAGGAGTTGATCTCTTTCGGACACAGCCTGCAACTCCACTTCATTACTTATCGACTGTGCCCTTCCGCGTTTGGGTGGCCATCAGAACGTGGGCTTCTTGAGCTGGGGGTAATTGGAAATCGGTTATTTCTATTATCAAACCGTCTCGGCCGCAAATTATACCTCGGAGTGTGATACGTATCCGTATCACCGGCTAGGTTTGGCGTCGATCTTGCAGCAGTCTGCCCCGGGCTCGTTGGTCTCGGTGAAGTTGGGTATCTCTGACTTCCGGCTGGAAAATGATCAAAACTGACCCGCGGAGGGTGCAACGAAAAATTTGCCCGGTCGGGCTGTGTCTCCTCAAATATTTCTTTTATTTGGTCAATGGTGGCACGCAACTCAGCTTTTGAGTTATATAATCGGGTCCCCAGCTTTAATTTATAATGCATATTTATACCCTTCAAGAAAATCTTAATGAATATCTTTTCGTCGGTAATTCCGGACTGTAATCCATAATCAGCCAGTCTATAGAAAAATGCGACTATGTCTTCTTTGGTGTCTTGACGCGCATTGTAGAATTTCTCAACAAAATCTATTCCTGATGGGAATTCAGACTTCAGGCTGTCGCAAATCACCTTAAATGACACCCCTTCTTTGTACGTAAATTTGAAAAAAGCTAGGGCCGGGCCGTCCAAATAAGCACCCATAATGAGGGCTAAATCACTCTCCGGCCATCTATTAATGGCTGCGATTTGGCGAAACTGTGTAAGGAAATCGTCGAACGAGCAGGTGGAACCCGTACCCGTGAAGGATACTACTTTCGCCATCTTGCGAAATTATATTTATTTAATAAAAACCACTTATCTTTATACTTATCCAGGCGTAGAAATTTCGCCTGAGCATCACTATAAAATGGGGGTCTTCATGCACTTTTTTTTACGCAGTGCATACGCGAAATTATCTTTATACAGTGTACGCCCTGTATACGCGAAAAACGTACTTTTCTATTTATTAAGTACCCGGCGCCTCCACCACATGTAGGGCACACCACTAGGGCTTCTTGAACGCCCCCGGAATCGATTCAATAAAACAGCCTTTAAGCGATTTAAGAGATTATTATATTGAGCTGGTGCTCTCAAGAAAAACTTTTACAGAACTGTCGTAAAAACAAATCAATCATTATTATGTCAATATTTAAACCTATTCTAAATTCCTAATTCTTCTAAAGCTTTTTTAATTATTAATTTGACGGAGGTTCCCGGAGGGTGAGCCATCCAAGGAGGATGTATCACAATATTATTCTTCAAACGTGTGTCAACAAGTGTCTTTTGCATTTTATTAAATAAATAAAAACGAAATAATGCTGCAGGTCGAAAACATCCTTGCACATGGAAAATTTTAAAAGAAAAAAAATAGAAAACTCTTTTTCGCGCTAAGATTGCATCATTAGTAATTTACAAGTTGTAAAATATTTTAGTGCGTCATAACTCCTTTTTTAAGGAAATAACCCTTAAAAAAATTCTTGAGAAAGTAATGTGGGGTCGCTGTACTCTTTACTACGGCACACATTTTACAACTGGCACATATGTTGTGAATATGGATAAAAGTCATCCGAAACTGAAAATTTCATTTCAGGATCATATTTTTTTTATTCCAAGCACGTCATAATTCCTAAGAACAGCTTCGCTGCGTTATCGCAGGACTCTATGTTAATTTTGCCTGATATACGCTTGCAAGATTATCTCAAAAGGTCTTCCAGTGTGATCGTAGAATGTTTGTATATGTTTATTTCACTTGAAGGAAAGCGATGACATGGTTGACGATGAAGCACGCTTGCCTAGAAGTTACCTATTCACTCTGGAATGGCAGAATCTGGAACCTATTGGGGTTATAGCTATCAGGAATCGCAGATTCCGGCAGGCAGTCCACTCCTCAGCTGTACGCATAATGAAATGTATAATGAATGTTGTGACATTTGTTTTAAATGTAATGACAACAAACAGCTGTTTGGTAAAGTTACACCTTACTTGTATTTAGTTTTAATTAAAGACTTGAGGTGCTAAGCAGTGAAGTCTGTAGCCTAAGCGAAAAAAGTGGTAAAGAAACCAATAAATATCGGCAGTATTGTCGATAGTTTAAAATTTTATTAATTTATTTATTATATACCTACTTTATTGTACACCTCATAACAACAACAGGAATAACGTTTATAAAAACAAATGAACAATGGGTCTTATCGCACAGGGCAATCTCTTACAGACAACCTTTGAATGGACTGACCGAAAGAAGTTATATTTATTGCAGTCAGTGTACAAACTTCATAAATATTAATATAGTATCTAGTCTTACCTGATTAACTTGACTAAACCACCTTTCTCCCCAGTGGCTCCTCTTATTCGTGGCGTGTGTGATGTCCGTGGGTATGGTCGACGCCAGGCGGGCCGTGGTACATCACCATCGGCGACGCCCCATCATCCTGTATAACAAGCTGCCGCACGTCAAGGTCCCCAGGAGAATCGTACTATAACCCCCAGGGGCCACACCCAGAACGTGACGTCATCACGTGATAATATGATATAAATAAAATTATCCAACTGGAATTTTGGTTTGCTCATTTATTTTGAATACAAGAATTCCGTTCGTATTTTTATTAAAATTCTAGTCAAACTAAGCATAAAAACATTTTGTTTTGAAGCCTAATTTTGTGCTTAGTAGTTATCTTGAATCGAAGGTGGATGAATCTTTTTCTAATTGTCTTCTAAGACAATTAAAAAGTTGGTTTCCCGAGTTTGTGGACTATAACAACACAGACACTTTAGTCAACGTTTATCTAGAGTATAACCATAAACGAATAACTTTAACACGACGATAATCTTGTGTAACTGCTAAAAGAGGTCCGTGTTTTTATGAAGTTCTCGTTTATTTTTGCTATTTATGGTATTTAAACACAACCATTGGCGTAGAGAATGGACTGAGCATTTTTACTTACAAAATATGTTTATTTTGTGAAGAGAGACGAAGCGATAACCTATAGCTATCTGTAGGTCTTAGCGATGAAAGTGACACTACAAGTCTTTGTCCAAACAGAATTCTAGAAAGAGACAACTACACATTTATTACTACTTAAAACTTATTTACTCAATTAATGATTATTTAAACGATAAATAATATTTTTTTTGTAAGTAGGTTGTAAATAACACTCAGTATAAAACGATGAAAAAAGTATATTGACATGTAACAATATTCTTTTTTCGTCGTTTTAAACTACATGAGACCAGTATCTCTGACATAGTTTTCTTACCGTATTTACGAGTATTTCATGCCTGGATCGGGAACGCTCTGCTCATTCTCCATGACTGTGAGAAACAGTGTCCTAAGTCCTTGATCTAATAAGTTTGACCGACGTCGGTGACACGGCGCAAGGCTGCGCGTGCTCATACTGCTTAATGGACTGAAGGAGGATATTTCGGCGTTATCCGGTTACACTACCATACTCTGCATCGTAGTACACTTGACCACTGATATAAAAGAAGTCCCGATTGTCTGGTTATCATTGTGCATCGGATCTTGTGTCCTACAGTTACCTACATCTCTCAAACAAAACCAACAATCGTCAAGATGTTCAAATACGTAAGTACCATTCAATATTCGAACTTCAGCTTGTAGTTAAATACTCGTACCTAAATATTTAATTTTATTGGAGTTCAGTGTGGAGACTTTATCTTAATTGTTTTTTTGAACTGTTCATTTAAAATATTAGTTTCATTAGAGAAATCTTCTTCAATCATAATTGTCATCATTCGCTTGCCCTCATACTAATTAATTTGTTTACGTTTTTTTTTTATTAGACAAATAAGTCATTTGTTGTACTTCGAAAACCTCTCTTACTGCTACGACATTTAGGTGCTTTCGATGTCAAATTGTTCACATAGACTCCATATGTGAATACGAAAATCCTAAAATGTCTTATTTCCAGGTGTTGTTCGCTGCTCTCCTGGCTTTCGCCTCAGCCAAGCCGAAGCCCCTGGTGCTAGAGTACCCCGTAGCAGCTGCCTACACCGCTCCCGTAGCGGCTGCCTACACTGCACCCGTTGCCTACTCCGCCTATTCTGCCTACGACTACGCTCTGCCCTACTCTGCCTACAGCTATGCGGCCCCGTACACTTACTACGTACGTTGAGAGAGTAAGACTACAGATTCAATAAAAAGTGACTACTACGCAAATATGTAAATTATTGTTATATCGCACAGCAATTATCGAAATAAATAAAATTCTATTCGATACTAATCTTCCTTTTTTATTTATTCGATATTTCCCACCTTGTACAGGTAATATATCATGCATGTAAGTATGCTCGAAAGGGGTAACGTGGAGGATTTACGCTTCTGCCTACGCCCACACTGGCCAGTCTTAATATGACATGAATGACCATAGAGTTCATTGTATTTTCACATTGGTCATTGTTAAATAGGTCAGATTTTAGTGTTCCTCATTGTTTGGGTTCATATAATATTATGTATTCTGAAAGGTCAAAGGAATTATGATTCAATAATAGTATAATACACGTAATACAATTACTATTTGTAATGTAATTATGGCGTAAGTATTTTATCGACTTACTAATTGTGACGAGATTGTTCATTCATAAATACCTTAATTTCAAGGTATTATTGGACTTAATTGCTAAAGTTATTGTGCTCTAGCTCTAAGGGCATTAAAACACGTTTACAGCGTTACAAAATACCAAGTATTTGTATGATATCTTTGCAAATGTTGTTGCTATTATGCCATTATTAAATAAACGTGCGGAGAATAGTGCCCAATTCATTTCACTAAGTACAGCCTACATTCGCTATTTGTTTCGAGCTAAACATGTACGTCATCATATAAGAAACTATCAAGGCTGCGCATTTAGGGGCATATTATTGAAATGTCGAATCAAAATTGGAACACGCTCGCTAAATGAGCATAGGACGAAAAGTCGCTTGTTAAATTAAATTGCAATGTTGGGGTGGATTTTATGGACGTGCTAACTTCTAGTCGGTGTTAATGTCGATTAATGTTGGAGATTAGTGATTTTATCGTTCGATACGGTAATAAAGGGGCAGTAGGTATAATGAACGTCGCTGACGCCCAACCCGAGACGTATAGTGTGGAAAACGTGAGTGTGCGGCAATCGTCACGTGATTGCGCCCACATAGCTATAGGTACCACCATTTATTTATCGAATCAAGCTTTTATTTAATCAACTGCGCGTAGTTTGTTTTGCCCTGTAAGATGGAAAAGTTTGTTTTTCCTTCATTTAAATGCAAAAGTCATCTCAATCCAAACGGAACTTAATATACTTTATTGTGTTAAAGGAGACTTTAAAAAATAAACAACGTTGTGAAATTCTACGTACTTTTTACAAATCTTTGTTATTTTCAAATATAGAAACAAATTAATGTTTTGTTAAAATTAAATAATCCATTGTAGTTTATTTCATGGAAAAACAAACAGTAGTTTTTATGACACACCCACAGAAAAACGCTACAAAATCCGCTTCAAACGGTTCTGTGGTTTGGTGGTGGTGGTGTTTGGATCCTAGAGGTGTCTAGGATCACAAATTCATTTCGTCTGTTCCAGGAAAGCACTACTTTACTACTCCCTGTAACTCAATTTCCTTGGAAACGCCGACAAGATCCCGACAGGCACACCATTGAGTAATACGGGTTATCTAACACACCCGGTGCAATTAAATGCACAATCCTACCCGTGGCACGTGACGAGAGCTAGGTAAATAGAGTAAACATCGAGATAACACGTGGAGAGTAATTAACAGACGAATTAATTGCTTTCAATCCGACGCGAAGTTTTTAGGGGAAGTAGGTACTTTCGAACGTGACGAACTTTTTGGAAAACTTCTTGAACATTCATTACTCGAATATTCAAGAATGAAAAACAAGAAAAAGAAAACGATTAAAATCAAATACTTATTAGTTTACTTGCTTAGTTTTTATTTTTAGTGTAGATTATATTGTTAATAATAGTTAGTTAAGTATTTAAAAGAAAAAAAAATATAATAATAATAATGTTTATTCATAAATATGTAATTTTTTTTACAATTACAGTGCTTAATCTAAACTTAAAGTACACAAAAGTGTTAGCATCTGAGGCCGAACTAGGTATAACCTGTATTTCAGCCCTCAACGCCGATCCCCCTGAGTTACAAATTGAGTCTTTATTATGCTATTATAATGATCCCATGTATGAATGTACTACCGAATTTATTGAACATATTAAAGTAGTTTAGAAAAAAAAAGAAACAGATTACAATATTTAAATAGGTGTAATATTATAGATGTGTATCCAGTCCTCTCTTCGTGTGTGATGGAGGTGTACGTGAATGAGTGTGAGAGGGTGTGTACGATTGCGGAGTATGAATTTTAGACATATATAACCAGTTTTATTTTGGATAATTCAATAAGAAGTCTTTAATTTTTTATCTAAGTATCTCAAGCAAATTTTCTGTCTCCTCATATGTTAGTTTCAGTAGGTACTCACTAACTGCGATTTTACAAGATTTTTTCGTCATCGGGTATATATCCAGTTTATTATTTATTTTATAGTAGATGTAGGGGTCAATAAATGGAGCAAATCTAGTGCTGAATTTTGTTTTAGAAGCGATGGATTGAGGGAAAACCAAGTGTTTTGTGCGCCTAATTAAAATGAGTGGGTTGTAAAAAATCTTCTTATGTTGCAATAATATAACATTGAGAAGGAAAAGTTGCCTTACTGAAAGGACTCCAGAAAATTTGTAGAGATTCGAGGTAGGAAATAACCATGGTTTGAGAGTACTTACCTTCAGGATGGCACGCTGGGCAACCTCAACAGATTTTGTGGTAGTTTTAGGGGATCCTCCCCATGATGTGAGTAATGAGGGACTGGCAGAGGGCAAAGTATATCCGCTTCAGCACAGAAGGTTCAGTGAGATGTTGGAGGGTCTTAAAGACGTAAATTAACTTCCTGGTCCTAACACAGAGGGCCTTAGTGTGTTCCTTAAAGTTGAGGTTCTGGTCTATGATAACGCCTAGATATTTTAAGACTGTTAAACGCTCTAGTTTAGGACAAGAACAGTTTTCTCTAGAGGAGCACTCGTGTGCTATGATGTTGTGGCGATCAAGAATCATTTGTGTGTTTGACCGTATACTGAAGCAAATATTTTTGGTTTTATCCACATTTAATGTTAAAATATTATCCTCTAGCCATTCCCTCACAGTATCGAAACCATCTTGGGCAGCCTTGAAAGCCTCTTCCCATGTATCGGTAGAGAAAATGAGAGTAGTATCATCTGCAAAGGTGATGATTTTGCCATGGCGAAGGTTGAGACTCGTGAGGTCGGTTATATGGACGAGAAATAGGGTTGGACCTAGGATACTGCCTTGGAGAACCTAATACTCTGAAGCCGACCAGTCAAATTACTTTTGAAGTGAGTTGAGTTACTCTGATTCCAAGCAGTTCCAACTTCTCCACACCGTCATTTTGTATCGGATTATTTTTAGTTGCCTCAAAGCGATAGCCAGATATGTTGGGAATGACTGATGCGCGTGAAAGCCAGCATTCAGTAAGTATAATTATGTCGCAGTCCAATTTTAGTCTGGTCAGTAAAATTTCTAGATCAGGCTTATTGCAGTTTATGCTGCGTATGTTTTGCGTGGGTATTAGAAGGTGATCCGACGATGGGTTTATGAGCTTATGATATTCTTCAATATCAGCGGTTTGCGAATGTGAAATTGCCACCCTGTCTATATCCTCCGGTACATCATTAAGAGTATTGAATGCTACTAATTAAGCTCATTTTATCGTAATATTTTTGCCTGGTGCCAGACTACATGAGTTGCTAAGGAAGAAGTTATAAATATGTGTTTTAAACAACTTGAAAACTGCGCAAAAACATAGATGTTTTTTCGTTTTCCGTAGGGTTTTGGTAGGTTTCGAATTTCCATGCCGGTTTCGCGTGACTTACGTTCTAGAGTTTCCAGTCTTTCCTTTAATAGTTTGATAGTATTTTTGTCTTCAATCCTTTCAGACTCAGGTTCAATATTTTTTTTAAGAACTCGTCGTACTTTTTTGACATTAGCTCAAACTGTTTTGTAATTCAACATTTTTTTTTGTTTTTTTTTTTTTGTGTTTTTAATTGTGTTGTTTAAGTCCTGGAAACGAACTTCTTGTTCTTTAGAGAAGATGTCAAACATCTCCTGGATAACAGTATAGAAATCACAGTCATTTTCGTCGAACTTACATATCTTTCGCTCTGTTTTATTTACTACAAGTTCACGGAGATCAGGTACTGACTCGCAGCGTTGCAGGTCACTGGACGGAGTTAGTTTTATAGTTGACTTTATCTTATTGACCATAATGACCGGTGAAACAGATTTTTGTGATAGAGGTGGTGTTCCTTTCAGCGGCATAGCGATATTGACTACTTAGTTAAGTCACCAGGAGAGTATGTGTTTATCAGAGCTCAATTTGCTTCGGATTGAGCAAAAAAAAAGCAACACTCTTCACTAGCAGACGTCAAAAGTGATGAGTTATACTGAGGTACCAGAAGCGCATATATTTTGCGGAGGTGATAGTATGAGCGACGCTGCGTCACATAGCGTCGCTGATACTATCAGCTTTAGCGAGCAAGCAGGACAGTATATAATAAACATATATTTTTATTTGATAAAAAAAACTGTTTAGTACTTCAGTGAAAAGGCTTTTCATTGCAAAAGACCTTTTACGTGAGATTTGCAGTTGATCTACTTCCTCAAAAATTCGTCCGTTTATTAAAATTTACTATCATTGTGATTAATGCATTCAAAAACAGTCGTTAACATTTATGAAAAAGGCAAGATTGTACCACGATGAAAATCACCAAAAGAATCACCTAATCTCTTCAAAGTTAGAGTGAACAGGCTCCTTCTGGGTAAGCTCGCTCCATCGTAGACTTTGTCTCTGTCATCTCTGACCTAGACTAGAGTCAAGAGCAAACCCTTCACAAAAAAAAATAGATTAGAATTTTTTACTGAGTAAAAAAATATGATTCTTTTTTTTTACTCAGTTATCATTTCTATTTTTACCTAGTCCGTCAGTTAGGTTATGGATAAATATTGGACACGTATTTTTTGTTTAATGTAATCAATGAAAATGGGCGAAGTTAAAACGCATCAAGCTTGTGACACCACTATCTGGTAAGAAGTGTTAAGTCTCAATTTTTTGTAATGTTTGACATGTATTTTTTTTAAGAAGAAAAATACATGTTGAAAGTATCTGACGGACGTATTAGATTTTTTTAGTCAACTACCCTATTGTGTTACAAATCACTGCCAAAAAGAAAATAGGCTCAACGTAACACACATAATTTCTATCTACACTGAATATTACTTATAGAATTCGACTCCATAAGTCTCTGAATATTTGGATCAATTAACATGGTCACACGGACCCGTACAATCTTTAGGGAAATTAAGATTGCTTAGTTACAGATCTGTCACATACGGTGGGAGTTTGTTTGTTTGATCCAGTTTAGTGGATTGACTGCTTATGTGTGACTACTGATTAGAGAGTTTGGGTAGCAACACACCCTACGCTGTTGGTATATTCCATTAATCACAAAACATAATCGATTCTTTACTGTTGATTCTTTAGGTCAAGGTCATTTAAAAAATACCTGTGTCAAAGACTTTTAAAATTCTACCGCGACCCTTCGTTTACGGTAAAAACTCACTTGTTGACCATTTTTGTAAAGCCTTTTTCAGGGAATATGGATTTCCCAATTAACCTTGAATCCCGCACAGGTAGGTAGAACAGTGGCCGCCCAGTGGTGAAGATGACGGAATTTACTTATCTAAGTCATGGGTTCGAACCCAGACAAGCAATTTACTTAGCGTAATTTATTTCATCACCACTGCTGTCAAACTAGGGAAAGGAAACATCGTGAGAAAACCGGCAAATCCAAGAACAAAAAAAAACCCTCATCTCAAGTGCAAGTTGGAAACTCACACAAAGGGTGTCGTACCATACACCGAAAAAAAACACGTTTCTTGTATGGCAGCTTCTTTAATTTTTAATTTATTAAATTTTTTATTACTTGTTGTTATAACGGCAATAGAAATACGCACTCTTGTGTAAACAACTGTCTATCTATTACGGTTCTTGAGATACAGCCGCTGACAAACAGACGGACGGACGTCCGTCTGTTTGTCAGCGGGCGGACGGGCAGAGGTGGATTAGTGATATGGATCCGTATGTTACCCTTCGGTTACGGAACCGTGAAAACAAAAACATATGACATTAAGCAACTGGAGCCACGTGGTGGACTATGGCCCATTCCTTCCCACAGATCTCTCTGTTTCCCAGGCCTGTTTCCCAACAGTGGTAACATAAAATTCTGATTATGCCTTCAAACTATCCCTGGTTGAACAAATCCATAATGCTCTTGTTCACAGCTGCACTTTATCATCTGCCTAGCCTTTTCCCACCTATATTGGGGTTGGCTTCCAGTCAAACCAGATTCAGCTGAATATCAGTACTTTACGTGAAGCGGCTGCCTACCGGACCTCCACAACTATTAACACGGTACTTTTTGGCAAGACTAGAGTTAACCCGGGACAAACGGCTTAACGTACTTTCCGAGGCGCAGAGTAACTTCAGTATGTTAAGATGGTCACCCATCCACAGACCGACCTCGGCAAGCGTTGCTTAAGCTTGAAGATCGACTTGTATGGCTGTTATTTTTTAGCCACGAGCTCCTTACGTCCTTGTAAAGCTACATGTAAGATAGCATGCCCTAAATCAACTTTAGACACTTATCAGTAGCTGGTCGACCGTGCATTCACCTAAGTGTTAGTCACATCTTACCCTTCTGACCCAAGGGAGGAGTAGCAGTGACCGAGTTTAGTCAGGGACGTCTTGGCGGTTATTGACCTGCTTGCGATCATTAGACACGATGATTTTGTACGATATTATTTATTAAACGTAGAAGATGCAGATTATTTATTGTTAATCCTTACCTAAACCTGGTGAAAATCTACTGAAGGTAATGGCTAGTTTACACAGTGCGAGCCAGCATGCAAGTCAGACTGCCGAGTAGCTGCGAGTAACTCGCATCGTATGGAAGTATCTTACGTGATACTGCCACGTGCGAGTTGGACAATAGCTCGCATCCAAGATACTTAAACTTTTTTGTTTTCAATACCTGCTCGCTTTACAGTAACTCGCACATGGCAGCAACTCGGTCATCACTCGCATCGTTTGGACGTGTTCGGCAGTAGCTCGCCAGTGTTAGCCAGGCTGTTGCGAGCGGAACCTGTATTTTTTGTGTGCTGCACCTCGCAAGAGACTGGGCAGCTACTATCATCGTGTAGACAGCTAAGGTGAGCCGAGCTACTGACATACGAGTAGACGATGCGAGTCCATAATTGTCACTGGCAAATTCAAATGCAATCAACCTAGTGGAAGAAGTAATTACGCTGGTCATTCCAAATTCGAACCTTATTGAACATAAAAGCCTCAGAACTCATGCATGCCCCTAAAAGTACGAGCAAGTGGAGAAACACAATAAAAAAGAAAGTTTTAAAACCGGGATCACGACTCATGACAATGACATTGGGGAAACAACCTATGTGTATTTTTTTTATTTGTTACATCAAAAATATACTTTTATAAAACGTGACACGCAATGCTCAGTTTTAAGATAAACACAGGTCATAAAGCCAAATTTTCCTTGACTATTTACCAGTTTATAAAAAATCGAGTTATGTTAACAATAAAGATTTTGCCCTTATCGTCCTACCCTAAAAGTCCTTACACTGAACTACAGAGTCATGATAACTCTTTGATTATACAATTAGTTATAATAAGCACTGCTCGTCTGGGGATAGGCTTATATTGAAACTTTCTCCTCTACTGACATAACATAGATAATCAAGGTTTTAGGTTCAATTACCTAACATGAGGTTATGTAGACAGAAAAGTTCTAGAAAAGCTAAGAAAATATATGCAAGGGAAACTTTGACGATAAAGTTAGATACCTATATCCTTTTTTTGTTAATACCATTCTCAACAATATGCGTTCTAATTTTCCTACTGCGGAATAAGACGTAACTTCAATGGGATATTCACCAAAATATTTAATAATTACATTAAAACTAAGGTACTCCAGTTAAACACCATTTGATATCAGTGAACAAAATCTGATGAAGCACGGTCATCGTCAGTTGCTCATGATCATGTCCTTTTAGTAACATTCAACTGCGACAAAACAATAAGCCTATATGCAACAGCCAGTAGGTACATGACGTTTTACAGCTGAAAGGAAGAGGTGAAGAAAGAAAAACAAATAAATTGTTCTTCAGAAAAAATATAATTAGCTACCTTTCGCGAGCTTAAACCACTATAATAGCAAAACTATCACACACTAAAATAACAACTCCGTATTTAATCTTGAAACCATTTCAGCATTTAATTCTTTTAGGCTCAGATTACTGAACACAAGGCTTTTAGGTACAGAATTTTTCTTTTGTTTTTTTTTTTTAATGGACGGCCTCCGAATTTATTTTTGGCAAATCACGTAAAACACCTACATCTAATTATTTTCAGGCCACTTGAACATTCGCTTTGAGAACGGGTCACGCATGAAATTTCGTCAATCATCCATGAAGCTGTGTGGAGCACGTTTCAGTGATGACGTCAGACCTTCGCATTTTTATCAACAACATTCGAAAGTTACGGACAGATCGTGTACGTCATGTTACGATGCGGTGCGCATATTGTTCCTTGCAGCATCCTGGCGAACGGAAACTTACACGTTTGCGTTCGTCACAGATTAGGACGTAAGAGGAAAGGTGAATGTGTCTTAATCTATGAAATATCAGCCTGTAACTGTTCCACAGGAGAACAACGGCTTTTTTCCCATAAAGAGAAGGCACGAGCATAAGTCACCAGCATTGGTTGGTGATTTCAGACTTAACATAAAACCAAAAGACCAAGGCTTTAGACAAATTATTACCATTCTATCAGCGAATGAGAGTGTCGAAAAGTCAAAATATAAGGGATTGATCACATGAAATTTTGACAGCGTTTGTCATTCACATACACTTTTGCCGTTTTGGAAATCGCCTTCGCCACTGTACCGCTGGCAGAATGTCACATGTCAAGAGCCGACGTTAAACTTGAAACTGAATAGGAAAAGTCACCCTGGTACGGCAAGGATTGAAACTTCGTCCACAAGCATGAGAGGCGAGGTCTTCAGCACTGAGCCATCACGACATCGAATCTATATTAGATCTACCGATATTCCAAGTAACAGAAACCACTAACTTTGAAAAAGTACCTGCGTTTTCATATTTTGAGAAATCAAATCGCTTAGTGGTCAATCACAATTGCATTATGTTCCAAGCGGCCATTTTGAATTCAATAATTGCTTAAATACGTGTTCAATAAAGCTAATGGAAAATTTCGCGATCCAGCCGCTCCTGAAAGTTTCCTTACACGCGTCCCCAGAGACTATTGCGTCAACACGGCTTTGTTCACTTGAAATCAACACTTGTTTAGAACTTTCTATCGACAGAAAAGCATTTGAAGGTTGTGGCACAGTCCATGCAAAAATATCAAATGCTATTACGACTTGTTGATAAGTTAAACGTTCCCGACTTCAGTTGTTAGTCAGATATTGTACAGTGGATTTATCCACTTATATTGTACGTGTAAAACTTAAAAGTTGTTACCTATGTTTGGGTGCTTATGAATCAATCACAACTGAACGGATTTGAACGAAATGCCTTAATTATAGACTTAGACAAGTGCAAAATCATTTTAAAACCTATCTAACTTGTTTCTTTCCCAAAGCTAATGATAGTTTCACTTGAAATAGTGAGTGATTTTATCTACATCAACTGTTCCGGCAAAAACAAAGATGTTTAAATCGTTCTTATGTTAAACGAGTTATACCTACTCCTTTTTTCTCATAATTTTAAAAAAGATCATTTTTTTTTTCTTAATGCAATTTTTTCTAAGGTTTTGAATTAGTTAGGTTACTACTGGTAGTATCGTCA
Organism: Lacanobia wlatinum; assembly: GCA_947578705.1. Lineage (NCBI taxonomy): Eukaryota > Metazoa > Arthropoda > Insecta > Lepidoptera > Noctuidae > Lacanobia > Lacanobia wlatinum. Next base: position 14,852,954 of record OX388039.1, read on the forward strand.
TCAATTGGATAAGTCCTTATTGGTAGTTTGGTATGTGAAAATCGTGGGTTTACTGTGAAAAGCCAAGCATGTGATTGTGAGCCTTTGTTGGCACCACGTGGAGCATTCTTATACAAAACTTACCTAACTGCTGCGAAAACGGCGCAAACATGTCCCATTTCCTATCAAAGAAAGTAAGTAAACCAATACCTATTTAAATTTTTACATGGATGAATTAGAAAATATTAAAGAGAGAACCCATATAAAACATTTAACAAAAGCGGATTTTATTAAATACTTAGGTAGGTTAAGATAATCAAATACAGGTTACCTTTATGATTAATCGAGTTCAAGTCATTGTTATTCGTTTTCATTGTATATCCTGTTTTGAAAGAGCCTCTTTCTTCAACGAAATTAGGGCACTCCTCAACACAATTCGTGTCCTAAACATAATTCGTGGAACCATTTCTTTATTTTGTAGATAATTATTTCGATTGTAAGAATTTGGTTTCGCTTTGTGTGAGTTTCTTAATACTTTTGATTTCGACTTGTCGCTATGCTCCTTGTTCTAATTGTACATTTTATTCACTTCAATAGGAATGCAGTACCTACTACGCTTATTTAACTTAAATAAGTTAGCAAAAACACAAGATCTTCCGTTCTGTTTTGGAATATCTTTCATTACAAAACTTTATTTGCAACAAACTATCTTGCCAATAAGTCGACAAGCCCAAATAGCTCTCCCATCTATACTCTATACTATACTAATATATAATGCTGAAGAGTTTGTTTGTTTGTTTGCTTGAACGCGCTAATCTCAGGAACTACTGGTCCGATTTGAAAAATTCTTTCAGTGATAGATAGTCCATTTATCAAGGAAGGCTGTAGGTTATATATCATCACGCTAAGACCAATACGAGCGGAGCAGACGAAGTTGCGCGGGTCAACTAGTTTAGGATACGTGGCACTCGTCAGTCAATTGTACAGACATAGACACAGACAAATCGTATTGTTTTCCGATATTTATTTTCAGTCAAGTTTGAATTTCATTCGCAGATTCATCGCAACACTTATTAAAGGTGGATACTGACCGCTGTTACGGGCCGTAATGTAACATGTTACAAAGCGAGCATCTGTGCAGTCAGTACCTACTTGAAAACGAGCATCAACACGTGAGCAAGGAGGTGCTCGTTGCTCCGCCCGCTGTTGGTTTTTGAGCGAATTCCTTTAAGTTTTACGCAATTCAGTCACTTCTCCGCAACAAGTCGTCACGAGCGCAACGTGCCATACGCGTCGATTCTTGGATACATTTGTTTTTATTTCTTTTACAACATGAAGTGGGACAAAGAAAAAATTCTGTATTGGGATTTAAATTGAATTTGGATGAAACAATATATAATTTAGTAGGTAGAATCAACCCATCAACACAAACTCGTTGTCAGACATCTTGACTGAGAGTGTCTTGTGAATCCGGACACAGGCAAGCAAAGAGGTCGAAAAGAAAATGTTACACGCATTTTAGGACTCGGTAGAACGTAACATGCTCGCTGCGAATAGTATATTACGGCCTATAACACTGGTCAGTACTGTGACGGTGCAGGCTAGAACCTCCGCAGCGTCAGAGATCGAGAGTAAAGAAAATACTGATTGGGTTTAAAGGATAATTATATTGAGCTCATGCTTCAAAGAAAGCTTTTACAGTTCTTCTCCTAAAGCTTTTATAAATAACTTGATGCATCCAAGGAGGATGTATCACAGAACCCAACTAAACAGACTGTGGCACTTACCAAAAATAGGTAGCACATATGTATGTTTATGACGTGCTCTTATTCCATACCACCAAAAGAAAAACAAAAAAAAGGTAACATTAAGAAAAAAAAAGATACGTTGTTACATAAAATATGAATATGAAGTGGACGTATCGATTCGTAGATGACAATTGTAGGTGTCAATTGCATTGACACGTTGTTGTGTAATAGCGAACTGACCTGAAAGCTCTCCCTGGCTTTATGTATCTGGATACGTCAAGTTAAAGTGTGTTCATTTTATTGTTAGATAAGGTTTTTAAGTCATTATATTCTTCCCAAACAAATTAGCTTCTTTCAATAAAAGTATTAAAGTTATTAAGTATTTAGGTTGATTGATTAAAATTTTAATCTAAGAAATTTTAACTTTAATAATGTTATGAAATTGACTGTATTATGTGTATGTGGTATTTCTGATCCTTTCTGTATTTGTTATTATTTGATTATGTGTAATGTGTGTGCTATGATCCATTCGGGGCCGAAATGGTCCGGAATCCCGCGATTGTACTCTTTACTTCTAACAGATACGTAGGTATATAGGTAGATATACAGAAGCATTGTACTACTTTAAATACGTGCATGCTGCATGCAAGAGTATAAGAATTTATTACATGGTCCGATAGCAAATTATACTGTAACTGCCTTGTACTTTTACTTTTATCTGAAGTAAAAGTACGGCAAATATCTACAAGTCACAACGAAAACCCTGATTCTTGGTATTGTTATTAGTAAAGTCAATACATATTAAGAACGATAAGATTAATACGTACAAGCATTGATATATCAAACACTAACATGTATCAAGTGTCATGTGTGAGTTACTATAAACAATTTTTTTTTTCAAATTCGACCTTATACGGATCGCTTAAAGTTGTTTTTTACAAAGCAGTGCAGTATGGCGAGCGATGCGGGACTGTTTGAAAATAGCGCACAATTACACTTGGTGCGCGTGTTACACTTGGCCGTTTTTTGCGGACGTTTTTGAGATGCTGAGTGTGTATCTTGGGTTTTTTATATATCAATGCGTACAAGTAAACAAATCTGTAAGTTGCAAAAAACGTTATCTAGTGGTCAACTCATACTTCATCATCCATCTCGGGAGGGTTCACACTATGGTATCTGACTACTATGAAAAATATACAGGAATGAATATTTTATTTGAAAGATGTTACTAAAACAGAACGATTGTTTAAAATTAAATAAAATGGGTGGAAAAACTGAAAATTTATACGCTTTTGAAGTTATTCTACTATCCTTGTCACACAAAATGACGTTGGTAAACCCTGGCTGTGACAGACGGACAGACAGACAGACGGACAGACAACCTAGTCATCCTATAAGGGTTCCGTTTTTTACGGATGTTCGGAACCCTAAATATCCAGTCAAATACCCTATTTCATCTATGCGATGTGAACGTAATTTGTTACATAGACAACGCTCATCCAGCTCTACGCACTAGATAACCTTTAGGTACCTACATAAATGTTCTTATACGAACCAGACCCTGCGTACACGATCAGAACATGTAATCGCTTACCGAATCTTTTGTTTGCATTCAACTGAGCCATTATCTGTTCCTACACAAATGTTTGTCACCATAATTAATATCAATGTAGACGTACACAGAAGCTATTGTTGATGGAAGCTGAAATGTAACAGGTGTTGGGTATCTCACACAAAAGCTATTTGTATTCGCTTTGAATAAATTGTCTTCGACAAATCGCTTACGGTATTTCATCGTAGTTCTTCTTAGAATTATCTAATTGTAACTTGTGATTTCTACTGCTTACCTAATTTAAATTCAAGGGTACCTACAAATATTAAGTATATCTAAGTTTTTTTTATTTGTGTTGGGTTTGCTCTTGACTCTAGTCTAGGTCAGAGATGACAGAGGTAAAGTCTACGATAGAGCGAGCTTACTCAGAAGGAGCCTGTGCACTCTAACTTTGAAGAGATTAGGGTTGTAAGGGTTTGGAAACACAGACGCAGGCAGAGAATTGCACAGAGTAATGATTAATTGCCATGAAAGGGTATGTATTTCTTTACATATTGGTAAACGTATTTGTCAACAAACCAGTAGATTCTTTTTTTCTAACAGTAACCCCGAAATTAAAATATTCAAAATAATAAAAGATTTGTTGTTAGTGACACTGTCAAGAGAAAGGACGTATTGAACCTGTTTATTGTTCAAAGAAACAGTCAATAGTGACGTTCGCGAGAGGGTTGTTGTTTTCTCACGTTCAATAAGCACGTTGCTTACAATCGCGCGTCACAACTACAGTTGGTTTTTAATTATGACGAAGGAGACGTGAACAACGTGAAGTATTGACGTTTCGTGTCAACTTTTGAGACGAATTTACAAATGATTTGAGTTAAATACACCAAACAGACATGCATAAAATAGTTTAAGGATTTGTTATCTCCATGGATGACCACAAAATAATAAAACTGGTTACAAATGTTGAACCTCTATGTAATATTGTATTCGTTATGAATGTTAGTAGTTGTCTGTCATCTTAGAATATTAATTTATTTTCAAATTGGATCAAAGAAAAAAACGATTGTAAGAGGAAGATATCACGTGGAGTTTCCAACGGTCTCGTGTTGTTAAATAATTTTTCCATTAATCGTAGACGCATTGACAAAAGGTACTAACTTTCTTGATTGGTTATTTACGGTTAGCTTAGTTGTTCTGTTGGGCATCCGGGAAAGAAAATTAAATTTTAAAATTTAGTTGTTAAAATTTTAAAAGCTTTTATTAGGTACCACATCACACACAGCGGGAAGTGACTTTGCTTTATACCAAAGCAAAGTCACTTCCCGCTGTCTGTCCCTATGTATGCTTAGATGTTTAAAACTTCGCAACGTAATTTGATGCGGGTTTGTTAATATTAAGTCATTATATACGAAATTGGCGTTTTGTAAGGGAGGGACACAAAGTCGATTTTTTTAAATATAATATATTTATTTGATCAAAGTATGTGCCATTGCTATCTATGCACTTTTGCCATCTCATAGGTAGTTCATTGATCCCTTTACTAAAAAAACCATTCGGACGGGAATCAATAAAATCTTTGAAGGCGCTTTGGACTGCCCCATCGGAGTTGAATTTTTTCCCTTGCAAGAAGTTAGCCAAATTTCGAAAAAAATAATAATCTGTTGGACCAAGGTCCGGGGAGTACGGTGAATGTCTTAGAAATTCCAATTGAAGCTCCTCTAATTTGGTAGCCGTCTGTTGTGCAGTGTGTGGTCTAGCGTTGTCCTGAAGCAGCAGTGGCCTAGAGCGATTGACCAGCTTCGGCTGTTTAGCAGCTAGCTTTTTCATCATGGTTTGCAGTTGCTGACAATAGACATCCGCCGTAATCGTTTGGCCAGATTTAAGAAAGCTGTAGTAAACGACACCGGCACTAGTCCACCAAACGCTCACAAGTAATTTTTTTGAGTCAAGTTTTTGAGACAAAAACAGGATTTGGCTGGTTTGCCAGGGTTCAGCCATTGCAATGAGAGTTTCCGATTGTCGTGCAGGACCCACTTTTCATCACAGGTAATGATTCGATTTAAAATCCCTTCATTATTGTGCCGGTTGAGTAATGTAACGCAACAGTCGATGCGCGTTTGTCGGTTTGCTGCACTCAATTCATGAGGTACCCACCTTTCAAGCTTTTTCACCATCCCAATTTGCTTCAAGTGGATTAAAACAGTTTTATCACTAACACCGCAGCCTGCAGCTAACTCGGACGTGGTTTGCGATGGGTCCGCTTCCACAATAGCCTTCAATTCTTCATTACCAACTTTGGCCTCCGGCCGTCTACGGTGCTTGTTCTGCAGGTCGAAATTTCCAGAACGAAAACGTTGGAACCAAAAACGCACTGTGATTTCTTTTGCGACACCGTCGCCATACACATCATTAATCCTTCGAGCCGTTTCTGCAGCACTGGTGCCACGATGGAACTCGCACTCATAAATTACGCGATATTTCAAGTTTTCCATTTTGTAAACTGATTTGCGCAAAGAAAAAACCAAACGAGGAAAAAACAAATGAATTACGGTTTTCAAAACACAAAAGCATGAGTAAATAGCTGTATAAATTTGATATTGGAATTCCAAACCGAAGAGGAGATATTTGAGATCAAAGTGGCCAGTACGACAAAACGCCAATTTCATATGTAATGACCTAATAGTTAGAGTGATTCAAGAGGAAGGTTTATATGTATAACACATTGTAATAAAGTTTTTGATGGACGGGAAGAATCAATATTTCGTGATCAAGTCGTCAATAATATCGATTTCCGGGAGCATTCATGGCGTACTCTGGCTTAAAATTTAGTGATATAAGATAATTATGTTCTCCTGAGGTCTGTCTATCTCCTGAGGTAGACTCACAGTAACCATTTTTATATTTTAAAATTTTATTAAAACTATGACTTAATTTGAAAAGCCGTTTTCCCCTATTCAGTATTAATCCTTATCCAAATAAGTGTATCCATTATCTTGACAATTCAATATAGATTAAAAGTGTCCTTTACAGTTTATAATTAAATGAATAACTAAGAAGATATCACAGAATTAAAATTATGCGCGACTGAAAGTATCATTCTCAGCGAAACATAAATGGCATCGCGGTGTTAGTAACAGTTGGTCTCTTTAACCATTTTCATCTTTTAAGGTTTGTGTATAAAATAATGTATTATTTCAGAAGCTTATTTAAGGTGTCTTATAATCTATATAGATTATTTTCAATATCTATATTAGAACGTATTTACCCTAAACACTATTCTATTTAAATGAATATCTTAGGAATTATCGCAACTGCCCGGGATCGCGGGACTGTCTAAACAACCCTGTTTAGACAGTCGGACAGACCCCCCCACACCTAGAACGCAAAGGTCAACCGAAAGAACAAGGTATTTTTAGTCTGTAAGTCTGACAGTCCCTTCCGCTCCATCCAAGGCGGGAGGACACATGTCATTTGATGATTTTACCACCGAAAAAAAACATGGAATTATCGGAAAATAAAGGCACTCGCGTTACAAAATAATTTTACAGTAAGCGCACTTCTTTTTTTGTTCTAAATTGGTCCCAAGCGAAGCCGGGGCGGGTCGCTTGTTTTAAAATAAAACACAGAAATGCGGATTTATTTTTTGAAAATAATTGCATTTAAATGTTTACCTACATAGGTATTTATTGTCTTTATTATTATTTTATTCACTAAGGTGGAATCCCGTACTATTTTTATCGAGACTAGCCGCTTAAGACTGCATCAGTACAGTTTAAGTAATGCCTCCAAAAACACAGCTTCCTGTAACAGTCGCAAGATAGTCCAACTAAATTATCCTTATCTAAATGTTTTACGAGTGCTGTGAAAGATTTACAAGTACAGGTGAATTGCAATAAAATATGGGCGCTCTCGTGAATTTCGATGACTCCCGAAGGCAGGGACTTGGCTCGCTGATCACGCATCGATCAATGCCAGAGACGTCGCCGAGGATGGCCGGTTGCAACACCAGCGGCGGCTGCGCCGTATATAACGTGCTGACGAACAAGCAAACAGTACGAGTCCTGTTCTAGCAGTACAAGCACTACCAACCCAACTTCCAAGATGATGAAGCTTGTAAGTATTCATCCTTCTGTCTGATCTGGTTGTTCAGTTTGCTAAGGGGTGCATTGAAAATTGTGAAAATAGGGTAGTTATCTTAAGGGGAAAGCACATTTTCGTTTCTTATGTCGATTTAGGAAGGTCACCCTTGAATACCTAGGACAGCCGCAAATCACTTTGACCAAAAGTTATAAGGAAAACAGAATCTAAAATGTGTATCAATACACCTCTGATTGCATATGTGTATAGCATTGGTGACGAGTATGCCAGCAAATGAGTTTCAGATAGAAGTGACATCTTTAACAATTTATCTATTCCAGATCGTTGTCCTCGCCGCGCTCGTCGCCATCTCAGCCGCTAAGCCCGCCTTGGTGAGCGCACCCCTAGTCGCTGCCGCTCCCGCCGCGGTCGTCACGGCCACAAGCTCACAGTACTATCACCGCATCAACAACGGACTTGCCGCTTACGTTGCCGCTCCTGCCGCTTACGTCGCCCCAGCTGCCGCACCCTATGTAGCTGCACCCTACGTCGCCTCCCCCTATGCTGCACCCTACGTGGCCGCTTCAGCCCCTCTCATTGCCTACTAAGCCATAGGACGTCCCTTCGTGAGCTAATTGTGATACTACGACTTAATTTTTGCACTGGTTGTTGATAATTATAAAGATGTTTTGAAGAGTTTTTCTTACCTTTTATTTTACCTTGATTTTTTAGGGTTCCGTACCCTAAAGATAACCAACGCGTCCCTATTTCTAAGCCTCCGCTGTCCGTCCGCCCCTCCGTCCGTCCGTCCGTCCGTCTGTCTGTCAACGGGCTGTATCTAATGAACCGTAATAGGTAGATACTTGAAATTTTCGCAGAGTATGTATTTCTGTGTGTTGCTGCCATAACAACAAATAATATACATAAATTAAAATTTAAAGGGGTCTCCCCTACTGGAAACGTTTATTTTTTTTCCGTTTTTTGCTCGATCGTAATAATGGCAACAGGTAGATGGTTGGAATGCTCACAGAGTTCATAAGTATTGCTATTTTCGCAAAAAATAATAACAATAAAATAAAATTATTAAAAAAAATACTAGGGACTTGTTTTTTTTTGGAGTTTTTTTTTCGAGTCGATGGTGACCCTTAAATTTTGTGCCTAGTAGGTGGCCACGTTCACAGCGGCAACAGTGGCACACATCAGGTCCTCAATAGTGCAGGTGTTAGGGCTAGGAAACTCCAACAAGTGGACCATTTTAAAGACAGTTGTATTTGCAGTGGTCTACTTGGGTGTGCAAACGATTGAGCGCTTTCTACATAAACCACTGCAGTTCACGTCCAGGTGGTACCTGAGGTTTCAAAAGGTAGGGTGTTTGAGGGTACTGTTCCGTGTGGCAATTCGCCGGTTTTGTTTTTCTATGACAAGATTGACTTTTATGACTATATGCAGGGTGGCTAGTTTGGATGCAACACAATAAATTAGGATAACATTTATAATAAAAGATAACCTGATTTTTTTAACAAAAACGTTATTCAGGCTTTGCAGTTTTATATGAATACTAATCTGTCAACCTTTTAGCTACCTACCTCAAAGGACAATAGCTTGATGTCGTGTTTTTCATCTTTGCATATGTCCCCCCGAGTACGAGGTTCATTTTAATGATCGAATACTGATCGCTACTTGTAATTATGTTTTATTTTATTTATTGGTTGCACGTCGATGTCAGTATGAAACTAATACAATAAGGCACATTCCTTAAAAAAACTATTTGGTCCGTCAGTAACATTAACAAAAAAACTTTATTACAATAAATTATGACCGACTTCCATAAAAAAAAAATAATACAAAGTATAAAATAACTTTAATTTCGGAAGTTGGTTGTAAAAAAGTTTTTTTTTTAATTTTTTTGTGATAACCCCAGTATCACCTAAAGCACCACTGGAAAGTCGCAGGAAAGCAAAATACGCATTTTCGTTTACTTGGATAACATGATATGTCATCCAAGTAACCGAATTCCAGCTATTTTGATTTAAAAGCCAAATTAATAAACCAATTTTGATAAATTTATGTGGGACCACCTCTGAAATAGGATTTACTAAACAAAAAACTGACCAAGTGCGTGTCGGACTCGCGTGCAAAGGGTTCCGGACTAATTTAATTTTTTAAAATGTTATTTTAACACTACTGACTTCTTACAGGTTTTCCTGTAATCTTTAGGTCATCATTTCAGTCAATATCCGTCCACTGCTGAACGTAAGCCTCCCCCAAAGAGCGCCAACCATCCCGGTCTTGAGCAGTCCGCATCCATTCGCTGCCAGCTACCTTCTTTAAATCATCGATCCAACGTGCCGCAGGGCGTCCCACACTACGTTTGCACATACATCGGTTTCCACTCTAACACATGTCTGCTCCATCGACCGTCTGTCCGTCTGCAGACATGGCCGGCCCACTTCCACTTCAGCATGCTGATTCTACGCGCAATGTCGGTGACTTTAGTTCTCTGGCGAATGACTTCGTTGCGAATTCCATCCACTAGAGAAACCCCGAGCATTGCTCTCTCCATTGCACGCTGAGCAACCTTGAACTTGTGGACCAGGTCTATGGTGAGTGTTCACGTTTCGGCTCCGTAGGTCATTACGGGTAGGATACACTGGTTATAGACCCTGGTCTTAAAGGATCGACGATTCAAAGATATCAAGCAGCTTCCCGAATGCTGCCCAGCCCAAGCGAATTCTTCTGGTCGTCCCCTTCTCTCAAGTTGTGCCGCCCAAGTTGTATATTTTGGCCTAGATATATGTATTCTTGTAAAACCTTGAGGGTAGCGCCATTTGCGATTACAGGTCTCGGAGTGACATGACCATTGTACATGACTTTGGTTTTGTCCAGATTCATTCCAAGACCTACCCGCCTTGAAGAATCGCTCAGGCTGTTTAGCATCACCTCCAGCTCCTGCAAAGATTCCGCCATGATGACAATGTCATCCGCAAATCTTTAGAACAATCTGCAATTTTTCCAAAAATTTGGCTCAGTAGTTTCGGAGATAAGAATGCTCATTTTCGGTCGAATTTCTTGAATAATTTCCAAACCATTTATTTAAAATAATGAAAAAAAATAATAATTTAAACTCTCACAGAAAGCCCTTTCATTTGATATGCACAACACAGTTTGAATAACTGTTTTTTACTTAATTTTCTAGTTTGACCCCCAAAAGTGACCCCCGTACTAAAAGTTTATTTATTTACGTAACGTTAAAATTTGGGTCACAGAAGTCCATATGTTTACCAAATTTCAACAGAATCGGTCCAGTAGATCCGGAGAAAACTGGCTGTGACAGATGGACAGACAGGCAGACAGACAGACCCTCGAGTGAACCTGTAAGGGTTACGTTTTTTACGGATGTTCAGCCCCTAAAAAAACATCATCAAAATCGATTAATAATTGGCGGAATGATCGCGTAACATACATACAAAAAAAAACATACAGTCAAATTGAGAATTCCTCCTTTTTTGGAGTTGGTTAATAACATTGAGCACGTATTTTTTCTAATGAAAATGAAAAATTAAGACGAAGCAGTGTATTGAAATTTCGCGTGACATCACGCTTTGGTACCCTCTTTGTCTAGTAGTGAGCCCCACTTCTGACATAGATGTGTTTTGTCTTTGTCAATTTATATTGATTTGATAAATAAAAAAATAGGTTTTAATTTTTTCGTGACTGAGAGAGTGACTGAGAGACAAAATAAAATCAATATTTTGATTTTTTGATTTTATCAAAACAGGTATATACAGATTTACTAGTACTGGAAGCATGTACTCTATGAAGAAGATATGGAGATACAACTTAAAAGCAAAATATTATAAAGGATTTTATCAAACATACAATATATATAAAAGAAAGAGAGACAAAATATTTATTATTTAGCACAAACTTCAATCGCTACCAGCGTTTAAAAAAATGGTGAAGGAGCATTACTTTTCACTCTAATTTTTCCGCTCCTTTCCCAATTATATATTTGATATTTATTAGTATATTAAATGGTATTGTATTTACGTATTTTAAATTAATATGTATAATTAGTATTAGTTAGAACGCTTGTACACTGACAGCCCTAACTCTATCTCCTTCCGTTCAGTCCATCCAAAGGTTGTCTGTAAGAGATTGCCTTGTGCGATAAGACCGCCCATTGTACACTAGTTTTATAGAATTTTTACTGTTTTAAATATGAGGTGTACAATAAATTATATAATAAACAAACTTCAGGCACGTATTATTATTTGATTCTAATCTAATTTGTTAGTATCTCTATCGGCAAACTGTTATTCTCAATATCTTAAACTCTTATAAAGCCATAACATATGAGGTGGCTTTTTATAAACCTTTCATTGTCACACTGATACAACGAGTGTGTACGTTGTGTGCCCAGGCGCATGCCGAGACGACCGTACGCGCCGTCTACTTTGAGACGCATCGCAACTACATGAACTCTCCGAGTCATGCAGATACCACGCTGGTTAAACAGTAGCTCGACGATTAATGATGTACCTACTAGATGACAGAGACAGATTTATTTTCTTCCATGAACTTGATTTTGTCCTCAATATGTTCGTTCACTCTCCAAGCGTTTAAAACGTGGTCTACTGGCTAGGATAGCAGAGCCTTGATACTAACAGTGCTCGTTCTTTGCTGACTGATTTGACTATAAAACTATATAGTTATTAGTCCGGAGTGAGTTAGCTTGATGCAGTAAAGATAAATGTAACTGTCGAGCTATTTTGCATACTACTGTATAAATAAAAGTTCTTTAAATTCACTTGTTACTCAATCTCCAGAAAGAGTTCTTTTTTAGTGATGAAAGTTTTATGAGATTCTTAAATCGATTTCAATCTCTGACACAATTTTTAGGAAGATGTTAGAAAATCTGTATGGTCTGATCTTCTGATATCACAAAATGGACTCGTGTTTAGAGAGTCCTCAACCCTTAATCGATTCCTGAAGTATAAGAACATAATCACCAATAACCCTCTTGAAATCGTATTTTAAAACTTTAACTGCTGCCTTTCTGGTCTCCTACCGATGGCCCTGAGGTCAAAATGAAACTCAATTTCCATACCTAATATTTCTGCTTTAGATCTCTGTCTTGCTTGATATTGGTTAGTGCCTGATATTCCTGTCAAAATTGCGACCTTAGTCGCTATAAATATATCTAAGCGCTCATTTCCCTGCCTACGTCACCATACGCACTAGTCCCCCATTTCTGAATTGCAGTGAAGTATTTGTCAAACTATACTTAAGCCTAAAAAACTATACTTACTACACTTACTTCCTTACTTACTTTAGTTTGACAGTTTTACTCAACAAATACTCAATTCAGCAACTGGCCCTAGACAGACACGTATCCGTTGGTGCTCTTAGGATCTTAGCTTGCTTTAACATAGTCTATTTTGGATTTGATAAGTGTCTTATTTTACTTAACGCTGTCAGACATACAATATGTATTAATTCATAAGCAGTTTCTCCTTAAATCTCTTAAAATATATTTTTATTCAGAAATGGGTTCGAATTTTAACAATCTGCTTTTTGGTTTTAGTAATCATCAAGCGATCACGCTCGATCAATGCCAGATACGTCACCGAGGATGGCCGATTGCAACACTAGCGGCGGCTGCGATGTATATAACGTACCTAGTGACGGTCAAACAAACAGTACGAGTCCTGTTCTAGCAGTACAAGCACAACTAACCCAACTTCTAAGATGATGAAGATTGTGAGTATTCACCCTTTCATCTTATTTAGATTGATAAGGGGTGCAGTTAAGAAAACAATCCCAAAATATTGTAATTCCGAAAATAATTAAGGAAAAAGCACATTTTCGTTTTCTGAAGTCGTATTTTTGTCTTGTCCGATTTAGGAAGGTCACCTTTCAATATCTTGAACAACCACAAAAGACTGAGCAAAAACTATGAGGAAAACAGACTCGAAACTGTCTATCAATACACCTCTTATTGTAGCATTGGTGACTAATCAGCCAAGAAATGAGTAATTCCAAGTTTGTGATAACAGTGACATATTTTATAAACAATTGTTCTATTCCAGATCGTTGTCCTCGCCGCGCTCGTCGCTATCTCAGCCGCTAAGCCTGCCTTGGTGAGCGCACCCCTAGTCGCTGCCGCTCCCGCCGCGGTTGTCACGGCCACCAGCTCGCAGTACTACCACCGCATCAACAACGGACTTGCCGCTTACGTTGCCGCTCCTGCCGCTTACGTCGCCCCCGCTGCCGCACCCTATGTAGCTGCACCTTACGTCGCCTCCCCCTATGCTGCACCCTATGTGGCCGCTTCAGCCCCTCTCATTGCCTACTGAGCCTTAGGACGTCCCTTCGTGAGCTAATTGTGATACTACGACTTAATTTTTGCACTGTTTTTTGATCATTATAAAGATGTTTTGAAGAGTTTTGCTTCCTTTTATTTTACCTTAATGTTCTCTTCTGATCTTCGACTCCAGCCTGTGGCATACCTGTATTGTTAGTTACTACCGTTTTTGCGTCATAAAACGAATATAAAATTAGATAAATACAGGCATAGTAACTACATATTTCACGTTTACTCGTTGTTTTATGGTAATACTAAATCCGTGTCAAATTGTGTAGGTATATAATCAATCAGGAAGTGTCTAATATGTTTTTAAACTAAATGCGTATTACCCAATTAATACGGCTATAAACAAATATAGTTTTATAACTGGTTACACTACTAGTAATACTAATTCGTGAAACGTGACACTTATAAATAACTATATTAGCACCTAAATTAATTTGTGGGCACTTCAAAGGCGGCTTATAGAAACCATTTATTTGAATCAAAAATAACTTCAGCCAATAACTAGTACTGTACCTACGAGTACTCTTATGTACGAGTACTTGTTAAGCGAAATTACGTTTGCTATGTAAACACGACTTTAAAGGTTTCTTCGCCATTTTTTTCCGTTGACAACGGAGACTTACTGACTTAAGAATGGATAGTAATGCTTACTTTAATATTATAAATGCTAAAGTAACTCTGTCTGTCTGTCGGTCTGTCTGTCTGTCTGTCGCGCTTTCACGACAAAACTACTGAACCGATTTAAATGAAATTTGGTACACATATAGTTCAGAGCCTGAGAAAGGACATAGGCTACTTTTTATCCCGGGAGTATGTTCCCTAGGGACCACGCGGGCGAAGCCGCTGGCAGAAGCTAGTGTTTTATATATGCAGACATAAAATATAACTCTATATTCTTAGTAACACCAATTGAACCACAAAGATCCCAACCTTCTTCAAAGGCCTTCCGTCGATTGGCAAACTGCATGAGTAGAATAAACTACATTACAGGTAGAATCAAAGGCCTCAACGCCGTTGCATAGGTAACATTTGGCAAACAGGTAGAGCAAGCAAAGCGACGGTACTAGATCCTTGCCGAAAATACCAACAAGCATAACATAGCTTAAAATCACGCCAGTATTTCCCAAAGGGTTATGCAGAGATGTGTTAAATCGATGTTTTTTTTAAGGATGGGAAATCATCAAATGACTCTTCGTGCTCTGGGCGGAGCAGAAGGGATTATCAGACTTTTATGGACTAAAACCCATCCATTTTCCTCCTAAAGCCATTTACGTTCCAGGGCCGCGGTGACTCATTCGCACGAATACCGCAAACAGCGATGGTCGCCAGTTTCAAACCTTTTGCCTGTTGAAATCAACCGGGGAAAAATACAGACTCCGAATTGCTATTGAAGAATTCCAGATAGATAAACCCAATAATACTTAAAGATAAAGATAACTTTATTTGTAACTGCTGCTGGGACTTCAAGCTCGGCACAAGCGTTTGCGAGCAACGTAGCAGTTCAGTAACTTCAGAAGCTACCTAAACACTTATTTATACACTTAACTGTACCAAAGAAATAACCGATAACTGTATCATTTATTCTATTTTCAGCTTAATTTGGCCCACTAAAAGGCTAAGGCCTTCTTCCTTCTATTCCAAGCTCATACCATAATCTTCAACTGAGTCTAAAGCGATGTCGCCAAAACACAAAAAAAAACAATCATCAATTATATACAAAGAAATTAACAAAATTCCCTCTCAATAAAGTGGATTGATGTTCGTAGGTACCTAATTGAATTATTTGTCAACGACAAGGTTTTTATACCAAGCTTATTGTCGAGGCTTTCTGGAAATTAATGTTAATGGCACAAGGTCCCTTGAAGGACTTCGGATTACACTTTGTTTTGTTGTGAAAAATAGGTCTAGGTTGTCCACAGAGTGGTACCCTGAACAAGAATAATTGGATACAGATAGGTACCTACTGTAACACCACAGGACGTCGTCCGTGGTACTACTTAGTAACTATAACAAATAAAAAACCGATTATGATCAAACGAATACTTAATGATATTCGCCTTTTTTGAGAGCTAATACAGGACTGAATTATCAAAACAAAACATATTTTTAATATTCATAATTCAAACACTATTTATATTTTTGCCAGACGCTTCCAAAGTTCCAACGACTAACTTGTCTGCCAGTGACCTGCAGCCAAGGAGTTCACAGTACTGTGAGTAGAATAGACCTAAGGTTTCCTATTCGTATATTGTGCACTATTTCATTTGTATGTAGGACGTGTTTTTCTTCTTGAAATTTTTGACTCGCTATCTTGGAGGTTATTGCTGCAAAATAATACTTTAATACGGATTGTGCTTGTATATTTTTCAGAGGCGCTAAACGGTTTAGGTACATTCTAAGGTATTTAAAGTAATGCGCACGTTGTATGCAATCAATAAAATAACTACCCATGCGTATGTGTTTTTTATGTACTCCCAATAATGTAACCTACACACCGTAAGAGACAGGTTTTAGCTAAATGAGTGCATGACGCTTTCAATGCGCAGAAAATCAACTCATAAATTAAATACCTACGGCATCTAAGTAGTCAATACTCCCAACAAATACTCATAAACACAAATGAAATGTTTACATTTCCCATACACTCTACGCTGTAAATCTAGCAATTATTTTTTTCTCAGAATATTATCTGATAGAATTAGCGCCTAACAGCAGACTCACGGCATAACACTAAGAAGCAAAAACTAATAAGACCAAGTCGCCAATCATTGTACGCATAGCATTACCCTTCGAACGTCTACAATTTATTACCAATAGCGTACAATTATTGAGTCAATCAATTCATCAGGCGCTAACAACAAAACACTTAACTCAGTTGCTATAACACAAAATAAACAAGTAAAAAGTAAAATTTACGAATGGTAGCTGCTAATGTTTGCTTCAAATCTATCCCTAACTAGATTTTGCTCACTACTTTGTACGCGCATATCGTGTTTTTTTCTGTTCCCGTAGGAATTTCGGGAAATCCTCTCTTATGGGAAATCATCAAATGACTCCTCCTGCTCTGGGTGAAGCAGAAGGGAGTGTCAGACTCTTACGGATTAAAACCCATCCGTGTTCCTCCTAATGCCCTTTGTGTTCCAGGGGGGCTACTCTCTAACGAAATCCGTAGTTTCGGGCTTAGTTGCGGGCGTTCGTATTCTACTCCGTATCACCTACAGACTTACGATTAGTCCCGAACCCGAACTGAGAATGAATGACAACACGATTTCACAGTAACTGTCAAATCGTGTTATCATTAGTTCTCAGTGGTTAGGTGATACGAAGTAAAAATTGCCCGCCCGAAACTAAGCCCGAAACTACGGATTTCGTTAGAGAGTAGCCCCCCATGACCGCGGTTACTCTTTCGAACAGATTCCGCAACCCCGGCTGGTACTCTAGCGGGCCCCGTCTTCTATGCTGACAGCTCTTTAAGGCGCGCGTGGAACAGCTCGCCGTCGACCCGGGCCTGGTTCAGATCGGACGGCGAGCCACCCAATGCTCGCCGTCCGCAGGCCCGCGCCTACGGTGGCCGGAAATCGCCGTTGCGGCCGGCTGGGGCGTGAGGTTTCCCTCTATCCCACGCGTTCGGCCTCCTTCTTCGCTAGCGTTCCCCAAGGAACCTACATGCTGCTACATCCTAATTTCAGCTTTCCACAACCAGTAGTTTCGGCTGTGCTTTGTCTGTCAGTCACTCAATCAGACACATACGCATACACCGTAAGATTGTAAAATATCGCGTGAATTTGTTAGCAAATTTTTCTCAAAATGACACGTTTACATTGGAAGCTATTGAATTTGGATGGAATTTATTGTATTCAAAGTATATGATCACAATATATCGAGAAAATATAAACTAAAAAGTATTATTACAATCTTACGGAGTTTACAATTATCCGGTGACATACATATTAATAAAATATCTAATTTACACTAAACTATACAAAAGACTCGAGTCTTCAATTAAGACACAGTTGACGAGATGGAGTGATTGGTTCATATTAGGATTAAATCGTTTTTGTGGGCCTGGGCCTGTCTCGACATACGATCGCGTAGGGACCAAATTTGGTCGTTAAATCCTAAGTACACAGTAAATTTCAACGTGATCCACGAATCATACCATTGATTTTGACCGACCGAATGCGTTCGAGATTGACTGTGTACGGGTGACTACAGAATTCTATCGCTAGGCGATCGGTAAGTATGTCGTGACTTCCCGCCCTGGAATCATGAATGCACCGGCGATATTAGCACCCTGGGTGTCCACTATCCTTACAGTATTTTTAATGTCTAAAGAAAATGTTTACACTTCAACAAAAGTTTTATTTGACAAAAAACAAAGTACGTAATCCAACTGCTAAGTTAAGTAATTACATTTTGATATATGCATAAGTAGGTATCATAAAAATATGCTAAACCTAAATACATAGGTAAATACCTGTACAAAAACAAAAACACTTGGCGTCAAAGTATTCCTCCGTATCGCGGTCATTCGGAAACGCGCTCAGAAGACTGGCAGCATTGCGACCCAGTATACTATTGTAGTCTTTGATTGCCACTAAAATTAAAAAATACGTCATTTCTTCAAACATTTCTAGAAAATCTATTAGCTAAACGCCGCCAATTTTGATCAAGTTTCTAATAATTTAACTTCTATTCTGACAAACACAAATTAATTTTGTATTAGAACAAAAGAAAACGTGAAATTGCCTCTAGTACCCTAAAGTTAATTTATCAGGAGATTTCTATAATAACGCATTGTATTCCATCTCAAGGTTGTTTATAATAACAACATTTGACTAAGAACCTTGAAACAAATCAATGAAGCCCCTAATATTCTCTTAAAGCTTCTTTTACGATAATCCATGTACCTGGCTATATTTCATGATTTTCCAAAACTTTTGTTCCAATTTTATCAGTATGTAGGCGTATTATCAGGATTGGATATTTTAAAGTAAAAAGTAGGTAGTTTACTTATTAATCAATTTTATTGGATTAACTCACTTAATTAATAATAACTGTGAACTCAATTAATTATCATATCATAATTATTAACTAAAAGGTTTTAACACGATATTAGCAAATCTAGCCACTATGACAACACGTGCATCGGACCGAGGTCTAGAATAGAATGCCCCGATCGCTCCGCGCGGTCTCCTTTTACGTCCGAGCACAAACAAGTCGAGTAGTGGGGGAGGTGGGGATGGCGACATCGCCTGATCGGTCCGGTGCACGTACCGTGTACAACCGTACGATGACGTAGCGCCGTCACGGCCATTCTGACGTGCGTACGTCCTCGGACGCGCACTTTAGAAGCACTTAGGTATCTGTAATGAGAACCACAATTTTACTGTTCGTTCATCCTGACATTAAAATCTTATCTCATGGTCTGGTCCGGTCCTACGACCCTTCAGAGTAATAATCTTCTGGTCCGGTCCTAAGACCCTTCAGAGTAACATCTTCTGGTCCGGTCCTAAGACCCTTCAGAGTAATATCTTCTGGTCCGGTCCTATGACCCTTCAGAATTATACTACTGGTCCAGTCTGATGACCCTTCAGAGTAATATCTTCTGGTCCGGTCCTATGACCCTTCAGAATTATACTACTGGTCCAGTCTGATGACCCTTCAGAGTTATAATTTTCTGGTCCGGTCTAAAGACCCTTCAGATTTGTAACTACTGGTCCGGTTCTAACGACCCTTCAGTGTTAAAATCTCCCGGTCCGGTTTAACTAGCCCTTCAGGATTATTACTGCTTGGTCCGGCCATGGAAGACTCTTCAAGCTCTTTTAATTCTTTTTTCGTTCCTTGTTTTTCTTTTTTTTTTTCTTTCCTTTTAAACGCTGCCCCGCACTAGGAATCTATCCTGTTTTGTGGGTGAGTTCACAAACATACAAACTCACTCGCACAGACCAGACCCGGAACAACTATCTGTAGGCCATACAAATATTTGTTCCGTGCGGAAATCGAACCTACGTCACACAGCGCAGCAGCCAAGCGCCCAAGTACTGCGCCAACCGTGACGTATCTTTTAATTTAAACTGTTCCTAGATTTGCTAGGCCGGACTAAACTGGTCCCTGTAGCTAATATAATAATAAATTAACTCGTGATTTGTCCTTGTTCTATTGAATCAATTTTCTCTATGAATTTAAAGCACCTGTCACAACGTTAATTGGTTTAGGATCCAAAAACCCTTCCAATGATGTACCTACATGATCTATTAAGTTAACTACTGCTACTGGCTTTTTAAGTACGAGAGTCGGCATTTTTTTTTTAAAGTGTGAGCCCTAAAATAGTACCACTTAAAACTTTATTTTTATGGGAAGTTTCATGAACAAGTTCTTCATTATTATTCGCCGTCACGTCATCACTGATATTTTTTGCATCTAACGTTCATGTGAGCACTCACGAATTACTTTACGTTAATCTACAATCATCAAAATCATCGCTGCGCTGTGCGGTTCAAATCAATCAATGTTATTATAATCTCACCCGTATTAAATTGCACAAAATGGAAAATCTATTTAGAACTTGTAATAGCTCAGAATTCTCTGTACCTTTAAAGCTTTTATCAATGTCATTAAAATCAAATTGCTATTCATGATAGTTTTGAAACTATCAAATTTACTAACTGATGTTATGTATGGCAAACTGCCTCGGTACGTTAATACGAAAGCCTAGATCCAAATTTTCACTAAAAAAAACGTCTAAGTTGAAACATGACCTTGTGGTACTGGCTATGCGATAACTAAAGCTAAAACTCACACTGAATAAAATTTTGACACTATTACCGCCAATGGGAAACTCTTTTAAGTACTCGCTTTGTGCTAACTATGTCAAAATTACCTAGCACTATCAATGCAACCACCGAATTGGTATCAACCCCTTTAAAGCTTCGTTTGCTATTCAAATAAAACTTGAGCGACTCACCTAGTATTCCAGTCTGCCTTGAACGCTCTTAACCCCACAGATGTTGACATGATACTTGGTTACTGCAGTTTGCCAACTGTTTGCCAACCTTCGGTCTGTCACGCTCAGAACCGTTCAGAAGTTGCAGCTGCTCAGCAGTTGTTGCAACTGCTCAGCAGTTATGGCAGCATGCCAACCGCTAGCCTCCTGCTGGCTTTATACACCATGATACGATGTCTGAAACCGAAAAACGCTACGACAGTACAAGTCCAATAAAAGCTGTGGTGGGCCAAAAGGTTTCAGGTAAGTGTAGTAGTCACAGTATCAAAGTAAATAAAAATCTAAATTTTATCGGACCATTGGCACAAGAAAGCGGCCTATGCCTATGAATGGTGATATAAAATCAAAATATTCAAATAAAGTGTCAGGTAACTAAATCGCTCTTATGTCCAAAAAAATAAAAGCTCTCTGGTATTTCACTTCATGACTCGATCAGCGATAGCAGAATAATATCGTTCATCAGCATTATTTGACCAATGACCAAGGCTTTGTGCCCATTTCAAGCGAACTCCTGTGCAACCGCCACTTCCAGGTATGTGCTTCCAATTCACCAAGAGTAGATAGCGACGGCAAAAGAATGGTCTCCCTTAGGGCAGTGTGTTGGCGCCGACGCTTTTTTAACATCTACGCGAACGAACCGCCTTCCACCTAACACACGGAGCGGTTCTTGTACGCGGATTACCTGGCCCTAGCAAACCAAGCAGCGACTTTTATGGACGTGGAGCATAAACGTACAATGGCACTCAGTGTACTGAGAGATTAGTGTGACCGCAACGCTCTACGGCCGAACCCATCTAAGAGACAGTCGTGCGCCTTCCATCTCTGCTATAGGCCCGCAAATCGAATGCTTAACATCACATGGCGTAGAGCCAAGGTCCAACACTGCTCGAATCCAAAATATCTCGGTGTGACGTTAGATATGGCCTAAGCGTAAAAGTCAAACTGTTACAATACTTAGCTCCGTCGAACCCGGAATAACTTGCTCCGTCACCTAATTTCCATCAATTGGGGAGCGGCACCCGATGTTCTCCGTACAACCGGCATGTCCCTATTTTTTCTGCTGGCGTGTTTGCTTGCACAGTGTGGCACCGACCTGCTCTTTCTCGGAAAGTAGACATTGCCCTAAACGAAACGTGTCAGATAATATCAGGCTGATTAAAATAGACTCCACAAAACAAACTATCCGCTTGCAGGCATCGCACCTCCTGCTGTTTGAAGGATCTGAAAACCGATTCCCGACATCCCTGTATGGCCACATGCCAACTTCGGGAAGACTAAAAAGTCGCAAGAGCTTCCTTCTTTCTACACAGGCGATCCTGGATATGCCATCTAAAGGGAGAAGCAGACTGTGGGAAGAGAAGTATCCACCACCTCACGACTTCATAAAACCCAAAGAGCAATTGCCCCTGGTCGTGAATCGCAATGGCCTTTGGAAAGCGTAAAATCGCGCGCCAGCGCAATTTGCGCACCCAGGTAGGCCGCTGCAAACACAACTTGGCGAAATGAGGATGTAATGATCTGTTGTATACCCAACGTGAGTGCAGTGCCCGTTTTCAGAGCACGAGCCATATGTTACAGTGCCCCAAGTGCCCATTCTCCTGTAATTTGGAGTATCTAATGAATGCCACTGTTGCTGCAATTAACTACCTACTGGTCCAAAACAATAAAAAAGTTAACGATTGAATCGAAAAGAAGAAGTATTATTGAAAATGCTATCGCTTAATCAGCAACACTTATGCTATTAATAATAGCTTCACTTTAAGATAAAGCGACAGGCCAATTATCAAACATCGATAATTGCCATCCATAAAGGCGTTGCCTTTTGTAAGTCAGTCTCCACATCATAAAAATGAACACTCGTAAACAAAATAAAAAGCAGCTCTACAGCAATTAAAAAGTTTAAACGACTCACCAGATTGGCGTAGAAATCTTCATATAAATTCACACTCCTCTCCTTGACCTGACCAGCTGTTGTGAAGTTGCTTGCCTCCGGACGGAACTGGTTTAGTTCAGGTTGATGAGGGTAGCCGCATAAAACTCGTCGAAAAGGAATTCGGCGCAAAGCTCTTCAGCGCCATATGGTAAAACAATAAACTGCTCTGCACATCACTGCATCCTCGACAAAACATACCACCACGGTGACACACTATGATCGTGTGTTGAACTTCGGCCTATCGGATTTAACTTCACGACACTTCACGGCACACATCAAGTTTTTAGCGTCTGGATAAACGCATGTGTTTTAAAAACAAACCGCAATTTTCACTATCACTGTCACTACGTTTATTACATTTCAAAACGTTACCGCCACATCTTTCACTAGCATTGTCACGAATCTCCATGTGGGCCCTTTGAGTTACGTCCCAATTCTGATGTAGGCGTATTATCAGGATTGGATATTTTAAAGTAAAAAGTAGGTAGTTTACTTATTAATCAATTTTATTGGATTAACTCACTTAATTAATAATAACTGTGAACTCAATTAATTATCATATCATAATTATTAACTAAAAGGTTTTAACACGATATTAGCAAATCTAGCCACTATGACAACACGTGCATCGGACCGAGGTCTAGAATAGAATGCCCCGATCGCTCCGCGCGGTCTCCTTTTACGTCCGAGCACAAACAAGTCGAGTAGTGGGGGAGGTGGGGATGGCGACATCGCCTGATCGGTCCGGTGCACGTACCGTGTACAACCGTACGATGACGTAGCGCCGTCAAGTATATTAAATATTTATTTTGAACTTTTCGGTTTTGTTAGAAACTTGTTGTATAGAACTATGTCGTCTTCCTACGCAGCGCATCTTTGTTATCCATCTTCTCAGTACTACATGAAAATGTTTATGAATACATCTTTCTACGTAGCTAATTATGAATTTTTTTTAGATTACACAGAAAAACAGGAAACAACGAAGGACATTGTTAAGGGTGGCCTATGATTCAACACGTATGAAACTTTTACCATAATTCCCAGTTTTTTTTTTAATAATTTACATTTTAATTATTACAATAGAACGAACACTTCATAATATTTCGAAAACATTTTGAAAAGTAATTTATTTCGGTCTTATTCCCCAGCGCCATTAATTTTTCAGCGCTTGATCTATGGTTGAAAAATAAAGCGATTAAAAGCGCTGTGTGAAACGAACAACACCGACACTGACAGTCGATGAATATATAGATGACACTTTGGCAATTTGCAGTTAAACACTTTTAGACTGAGATCCTAGAACCGCCAGACTTCCCTTATTTTCTCACTAACAAAATATGTGGGATAGTATGTTAAAATGTGCTCTGTCAATTTGTATTATTTTTATTGTTTTTCTATACAAGCTTCGGAGATGGAGGGGGAGGGGAATGGTCAATTTTTTTGCAGTTTTCGACAAAAGTCAGAAACATGAAAAAAAATGTTTGAGAATGTGCAAAAAGCGCACTTTTATGTGATACCCCACATGTCCTAGTAGCCCCACTTCAAATTTTCAATAACCCATTTCAGTCACTGTTGCAAAACAAATATAAACACTTTTATTTCTTTCTTATTTGTAAAATAGTTGAACAAATGTCATCTAAAACTATTCCAAACTTCAAGTTGATAGCATTAGTAGTTCTTCAGATATCCAGCTGCGACAGACCGACAGACTTAGTCACACCATAAGGGTTCCTTTTTCACCATTTTGGTACTGAACCCTAAAAATTGCTTTAATGGCTTTGGCACCTGATACCTGGAAATCGTAGCCCTAAGTTACCACGTTTGCGTA
Source organism: Lacanobia wlatinum (assembly GCA_947578705.1). Lineage (NCBI taxonomy): Eukaryota > Metazoa > Arthropoda > Insecta > Lepidoptera > Noctuidae > Lacanobia > Lacanobia wlatinum. Next base: position 14,877,456 of record OX388039.1, read on the forward strand.
TGTTAAAAGAACTTTCTAACATTACTCTATACCCACACATTTTGTTGGTCAGATAATAATAGAGGTCTGGCAGATCTGGGATCTTAGTCCATTTAGTATGTTTCCATCGGCATAATGACCTCAACATCTGAAAGCATTTTGGATTTTTTACAATTCTCAGAAGTGTCCGTTTAATTTAGTTTTATCGAATATATGCATTATTTAGAACACAGAAAGTAAATTCACGTCTCTGATGGTTCTTAGGTGAACGATGTATGGACGCATAGCAGTACCCTTTCTAAGTGTATTGATCCCGAGGGGAAATTATCATATTTTTAGGAAGTGTTCACGAATGCATCGCATGCTGTCAAAAATGCCTCACATTTTGACAAGTTTTGATGTTAATTGTCAGTGAGGTGATATTGCAACTTGAATTTGAACACTTTTTGAGTACGAGAGTACTTTCTGTACATATATGTCAAAGCACATAACCAACTCTTCACTTAGCAATTACTTACCGCCTTTTTCAGAAGATAGGCCTAAATTCCTGAAAGACTCTGACGCATTCATACATACCTGCGACCTACGTGCTGTCTGTTATCATTGTACTCAAAATAACAAGCTTGTTGCTTTGGTACCAGGTTAGCTATTGGCGTAATATTGATATCCAATTTTTTTTCGAAGCAGTGTCTCTAACTGTCTATCCGTGGAATGAATCGGTATTCGGCATTACTTATTATTTAGAGAAAACAATGAAAACTTACTTTCGTTTTACTTCTATTCGTCAGAAAATTGTAAAAGATTTATGTATTCAAAAAATCTACAGCAATTTTGTGAATAAATAAATAAATTACCATTTTTAAAGTAACCTTCTCCTATTTAGTCCCAAAACCCACTGGCTGGCTGGAATATGTTTAAGCTAATGCTTTTATGTAGTACGCCAACTTTGCTCTGATTACCTGCTACCTTCCTCTTAAGGAAAAATCGACGCAAAGTAAAGGAAAACCATGTTCGCAGCAACCTGTGTATTCAGTCAATTGACGTCCCGCAAATCGTACACCCGCGTGCCTAATCCGTAGCAGTTTTGCTTAGAGATTTAACTTAGTAGCCATTATTTAATTATACAGTATCTCTACATTATCTGTACTCGATCGACCACAGAACTGACGAATATGTCAATTAAGCAACCTAAAGTAGGTTAGTGGGAGCGATAACTAGGCAAATACGAAATTACGAGTGTTGTGGTGTCCGCTGGTACTTTCTCAATGGCCCATCGTTATTATTCCCACGACGTTTTCAATACGATTTTTGTAGCCATCAAGGTCCGCGTCCTTACCCATTGCACCATTAGGTATTCCGCGACACCCGCCACGTTGCCTCACCACGATGCAAAATTTGTTACACCTATATAAAAGAGGGGGTCCAATATTCTAACGCCCGCATTATAATATCAAAAGCGGCCAGGACAGGGGGCCTTCAAAATGATCAGAACGGTAAAGTCATATTTAATTGATGAAACATTGTAAAAATGTTGACATTGCAATTGACCATTTGTGTAATGTGGAGTGTTTGGTTTCAGGTATTGTTGTTATCGGCGATATGTGGTTTGGTGAGGAGCTCGGGAGTGCATGACGATGGAGTGCCACACTTCGCGCATGTGGCTGCTATAGGACCTGCACCGGTGCCCGGGCCGGCTCCAGTGGTCACAGCAGCTAGCTCACAGTACTTCCAAAGAACGTTCAACCGTCTGGTTGTGCCTCAAGTAGTAGCACCGGTGGCACCTCCTCCACTACAACCAGTATTCCCTGTAGCCCCAGCTCCAGCCCCAGCCCCCACAGTATTTGTGGAACCTACTAGAGCAGTGCCGGTAGCTGTTAACCCACCGCCGCCTCAACCAGCTCCAGTTCAACCGAACGTGGCAATAGCAGTTGCGACAGCTCACGCCGCCGCACCCGTCGCTACTATTCTGCTACCACCATATCCCTTTGGGTTTCCACCAAACTTTGGCTTCATCCCTCAAGAACAACCTATCAACGTACCTGATGAGAATAATAAGGAACCGACCACTGAGTCCACTACGCAAGCTGAGGCGACAACGACACAAGAACCCCAGGAAACTACGCCTCTACCGTCGAGCAGTGACGACAACTTTGTGCAACAAGCTTTACCTTCCAACGAAGATGTGAATTTCAATCAGTACGGCCTGCCATTGCCACCTCAAGATGAACAGTTTCCACCTAATCATCCTGGTCCGCAGTTCCAGCCGAATCAGCCTCGCCCTCAGTTCCTACCTCAGCAGCCTCGCCCTCAGTTCCAGGGACAACAACCTCAGGGGCAATTCCAACCCCAGCAGCCACGACCACAGTTCCAAGGACAACAACCCCAGGGACATTTCCCGCAGCAACAACCCCGCCCTCAGTTCCAGCCACAGCAACCACAGTTCCCGCTACAGAGACCTCAAGGACAGTTTCCGCAACAAGCTCAGCCACAGTTCCCTCCGCAGCAGCCGCGGCCGCAGTACCAACCAGTGCCTCAAGCGCAGCAGCCGCGGCCGCAGTTCCAATCAGCGCCACAACAACCGCGACCACACTACCAACCCGCGTCTCAACAACCTCACCAGCAGTACCAGCCCCAATCACGCCCGCAACAGCCGCGACCAGTATACCAAGCACCTCAACAGCCCTGGTCACAACAACGCGTCAAGCCTCAGAAGCTGAAGACTTCAGTAGAGGTCGTGCCCGTACCACTAGCGTACATCACTCCTCCACCACTTCACAAAACCCATGCCCATGTGAAAGTGGTGAAACATGTCTACACCTTTGTTCCAGCCAGTCATGCTAAAATCATCGTAAGACCTGTAAAATCTAGGGCTGTTCGTCTGGTGAAGGTCAAAAAAGTGCATCCCCAGAATTTGAGGGCTAATGCTAGAGACATTGAAGTCACTACCTTTAGCCCGTTTCCTAGGCCCAACACTAAACCGCCTAAGGTATAAGTTTTAAATAGTCAATTTTTACACTTGTTAATAATACTGCACTATGTAAATATGGTTAAAAACGAAATAATATAGATATATTTATACTTTTGTATATGTTTGTTTTAATTACACATATTTCCTTTGCCTTACATTGTAATAGTCTCGGTCTAGGCCAACTAGACGATATCAGTTGTGCAACTGTTGTGTTGCTCGGAAGACGTGCACGCTTTGTCAATGACACTGGACCTATAAAGTAATGTAACGAAAGTGACATTTGCATGACAAGCAAGGGGTTTTCCATGAATTTATTATCATGTTATGCGGCATGATGATGTACTCGTAATATTAATTTTGAAGAGACACTTAGCATAGCGTATTAGAAAAGGTTACAAAAATATGAGATTTCAGATCAATGTCAAGATAAACTTTTGCTTGAATGTTTTCCTCAACGAATTATACGTTTAAGTATGTGACACAATGTTAAACACCGATTTTAGTCGCATTAGTGTCGACGTGCAATTGATGCTCGGCGATAAGCCTATGTGTAATTCGTTGGCACGCTCGACGAAAAATGTGTAAATCGAAACAAATTGCATCGTATTTATCGACTGGTCAAATGCGTGTCTATAAAAAATATAAAGATTGTCCTGATCGTATTTCTTTAGGTTATTTTAGGCGACAACAAAACTAGTTGAAAAAGGATTTTCAGTACAATAATTTACAACAAATCTGTAGCTTCTACTGAAGGGCTTAGCTATTATAAATTACATGTTCCTAGCTTTTTCGACGCTATTTGATTACTTCTTTGATAAAATATTTCAAATGACGAGACAAGGCTGCTCTATATTAAAGTAGACGGAGCCTTGAATCTGAGTCGCGTCACTTGTGTATTCAGTAGACGCGAGAAAATCGTGCCTTACAAACACTCATACCTAATTTCCTAAAAACGACAACATAATCGTGATTTTATGAAAAAATTACTTTTTACGCCTCGATTGAAATTTAACTCGTAATTTCGATATGAATTGCTTTTATTTCGTGGATCATATGAATCAATTCAGCCTATAAACTTAAAACACTTACACTTAGGGCGCCTTCAAATTGGTCGCAAAGTACCGCGCGTCAACAGCGCGGCTGCAGCGCTGCTGCCGCACTGCTTTGTTAATCCATACAAATAATAAACGCAAAGTGCAGCGCTGCAGCCACGCTGCAGCCGCGCTGCGACCGCGCTACGGCTCTTTGCGACAAATTTGAAGGCGCTCTTAGAACTATGAAATTTCGCAAGCAATATTGTCTTATCCTACAAGTATTGGGAAAAGTCTGAAAACTACACATTTGTAATTAAATCATAAAAAATAAAGTCTTTATTTAAAATAATAAGTATGTACCTACAAAGTACGGAACCCCTCGGTGGGCAAGTCCGACGCGCACTTGCCCGGTTTTTTAAATCTTTCGAGGCCATTTCGAGGCCCCTTTTTATCCCACTTGAACATACTTTTTTGTATTAGCTCATATATTATATAATTTAATGTCTGTATATAACTAGAATTAAAAAAATACAGCGCTAATTCCTTCTGTAGTATAATCTACACTAATATTATAAAGAGGAAAGATTTGTTTGTTTGTTTGTATGTTTGTTTGTTTGTTTGAATTGAATAGGCTCCGAAACTACTGGACCGATTTGAAAAATTCTTTCAGCATTGGATAGCTACATTATCAGGGAGTAACATAGGCTATATATTATCCCCGTATTCCCACGGGAACGGGAACTACGCGGGTGAAACCGCGTGACGTCCACTAGTAATAAATATAGTTTTTCGCGACTACGTACCTACGTTATTTCAGGTGATAAAATCAGCGACTAATAACAAAACTTTCAGAAATACTTATGACGGCAACATCTGACATTTTTATTACAAGATACTAATTGGCATTTTTCTCACGTTAAGGCGTTCTTGTTTCAGCTTTATGCGACTGAAATAAGTCCCTAGAAGCTTTTCGAAGAAATGTTAATAGATAATGAGTTCCTTGAAGAAACTATCTCTGAAGTAGGGGAATTGTGAGAACTGAGAGCGTGTAACGGAACGAGATATGACCTTTGGTATTTATTCGAAAATAAACGATTGTAGCTTTGCAGTGGAATAAAATCATTTGTAAAGTAAGAACTTACTTATATTTTCAGAGCTAGATGAATTGTGAAAAAAATTAAGTATGGGTCGGAATCGCATATGAAGGGTTCGTATCATAAACCAAACACCGGGATTCATGTATGAAGGCCCTTATAATTAGGATTCCGTACCTCAAAAACACACACACGTAACACGTCTGTGATCGGGTCATAAAAATCCATATGTGTACCAAATTTCAAGAGAATCGGTCCAGTGGATCCGGAGAAAAGTGGCTGTGACAGACGGACAGACAGACACACGAGTGATCCTATAAGGGTTTCGTTTTTTGTTCGGAACCCTAAAAACGGAACCCTTTTAGGATCACTTTGTTGTCCTTCCGTCTGTCTGTCAAGACCGTTTGTCTCGGGAACGCGTGAAGGTGTTGAATTGAAAATAAAACCATATACTCAGATCTATAGCTCCTTGCAGCTGTGAAAAATTAAACTTCTAAGTTAACGTAAAAAAAGATACGGTCGTATAAGCCGCAAAAAAAAACGTATATTTCGAGACTCTCAAGGGAATAAAAATGTATAGGGTATTTCCCGTTGACCTAGAACTATGAAATTAAGCAATAAATACCGTCTTATACTACAAGTATAGGGAAAAGTCTAAAAACTATACATTTGTAATTAAATCACAAAAATTTAGTCTTGATTTAAAATAATTTGTAGCCACAAATTTGTACGGAACCCTCAGTGGGCGAGTCCGACTCGCACTTGGCCGTTTTTTAGGGTTCCGAACAAAAAACGGAACCCTTATAGGATCCGATAGTATATAGTGTCCGTCTGTCTGTCCGTCTGTCTCTTTGTCTGTCTGTCTGCCTGTCTGTCTGTCACAGCCAGCTTTCTCCGGATCTACTGGACTGATTCTGTTGAAATTTGGTACACATATGGACTTCTGTGACCCAAACACGGACGCGTTACGTAAGTTATTAAATTTTTAATATGGGGGTGACTTTTGGGGGTGAAACTATAAAATTTCAAAAACGGTTTTTTGGGCTTACTGTGACGTATTTAATTATGTTTATTCATAATTTTAAAATAAATGGTTTTGAAGTTTTTCAAGAAATTAGCCGAAAAATTACCATTTATTTATAATCTCCGAAACAACTGAGCCTAAAATTTTGAAAAAAATGGAGATAATAGAGCTATAGACTACAGGAAAACCTATAAGAAGTGTATAATGTTAAAATAACATGCTAAAAAAATACAATTCGTTCGGAACCCTTTGCACGCGAGTCCGACTCGCACTTGGCCAGTTTTTTTCTATTTAAATATTCTTATTAGTGTTAATAATTATTAGAACGGTAATCAAAATACACATTCTACAGTGTAAAAAGTTCAACTGTCTATCAGTTCATAAAATACAACCCGCTGACAAGCACACGGATAGACTGTGGTGGTTTCGCAAATGGGTTCATCTACACTAATATTATAAAGAGGAAATATTTGTTTGTTTGTTTGTTTGAATTGAATAGGCTCCGAAAATACTGGACCGATTTGAAAAATTCTTTTAGCATTGGATAGCTACATTATCAGGGAGTAACATAGGCTATATATTATCCCCGTACTTCCACGGGAACGGGAACTACGCGGGTGAAACCGCGTGACGTCCACTAGTGGTTAATATGTTGGTACAATTCAAAGTACATTCGACCATAATAAATCCCTAACTTAAGGTCGCATGTATTCCTTATGCTACGGTTACACTACCGTAATATGGAAATAATTTAAACAAAATCAACTGAAATAACACCAATGATGGCCATAATTATTGCCATATTACGGTGGTGGTATATTCGTAGCATTAAAGGAGTACGCACAGTAATGCGGAACACATTTTTGCAAATTGTGTTCATGTTGTTAACATTTTAACCACCATATTCTACAGTTCAGAAGTCAGAAATTTGTTCCCATTAGAAATTCTATTGTAGATCAATGGCTTAAACTTATGAATCACTCATTAAAAAAATCAACAAAGTTAAAAAACTGGCCAAGTGCGAGTCGGACTCTCACACGAAGAGTTCCATACCATAAAACGAAAAAAAAAAACACGTTTCTTGTATGTAGAGCCCGCCCCGCTTTATTTTTTAATTTAATTTATATCTTTATTATTTGTTGTTTTAGCGCCAAAAGAAATTAACAAAATTTCAACTAGTACCTTCTACGGTTCTTTAGATACAGCCCGCTGGAAGACAGACGATGGACACGGACACACGGACGCGGACGGATGGACGGAAGGACAACGGAGGCTTATAGGGTTCCGTTAGTTACCTTTGAGTACAGAACCATAAAAATATTATTTCGTGTTCTAACCATAACGCATATACCTTTTTTTTTAAGGGTGGGAAATCATCAAATGACTCCTCCCGCTCTGGGTGAAGCAGAAGGGAGTGTCAGACTCTTACTGACTAAAACCCATCTGTAAATTCCGCAACCCCGGCAGGCACTGGCCTTAACGCGCCCCGTCTTCTAATAACGCATATGCCTATGACCATAAATTCTGCGATATTTTTCTCATTTCCTAACTGTAATATCTGTTAAAGAGTTAATTAATATAAACACTGGAAGATACAAATTCACGACACTGAATATTGAATATACATAAGAACCTAGTGATGTCAAACGCCATAATTGATACCGAAGATCTAGAATATCAATCACATAACTAGCAGAAGATTCGATGACGAACACAAACAAATCTGTGTTATGAGTTTATGACAGTGACGATATAACGTGTCAACAAATATCGGATAAGACGTAACGTTTAGGTACAATAAATACGTCACGGAGATAATATCGTGTCCGTCGTAGCAAAGATCGTAGTCGCGTAGCACTGAATTGATATTTGAATGGCGTAGCATCACTTATGTTTAGAAAGATATGATTTTCGTAGCAGATCTGTGAATTTGTTTTGCTTTATTTTTAAGTAAGTTACGATGTCACCCATGTTATTTATCTTGGTGGTTGGTTGTAGAAAATTTAATCGATCAATCAAGATCAATCACTGTAAAATGGGTGCTTTAAAATAGGTTTCGTGCGGGCGTTTTGAGGGCACTCTTTATGTATATAGGTTAATTTTGATGAAATTGTCATTCAAAAAGTGCTGTATCCCAGCCAAATTTTAAGAAATGACCTTTGGCTTTAATTTTTACAGAATTTGAATTATGATAAAAATTATTTACCAAATGTATTTTGGAAAGACCACGCTTCATATTAAGATCAATACAACTCCCAAAATAAATCTCCACTAGATGAGACTTGATAAAATGCCCAAAACTGGTGAACTAGTCCAATAACGTTATCAGTCTGACCAGCTTTACTGTCGTAATGATGCGCGTCCCCGTTGCGTGCCCAGCGTCTAACGAGGCGCTGCAATCGGTGACGAAACCGCACACAAGGTGAATCTTACTGTACAGTATAAAAGGTAATGTCACTAAACTGCGGACATCACACTCACATCCTCTGTTCAACAGACAGACACTACCAAACCAATCAACATGTACAAGATTGTGAGTATTCGGTGTTTACCTATTTATTCAAGACACTGCGTTTATTTTCGAAACTATCGGATGCACTCGGATTATTTTACATAGCACAGCGTTACAGTTACTTAATTATTTTTGCTGATAGTTAAACCAATTGTTTTGTTCTTTCAGGTATTCTTCCTCGCTACCCTGGCTTTGGCCGCCGCCAAGCCCAGTGCCGTGGCTGCTCCCCTGGTCGCCGCAGCCCCCGTGCTCGCAGCGCCTGCACCCTTCGTCACCGCCACCAGCTCCCAATACGTTGCCAGGAACCACCACGGCTTGTACGCTGCTGCCGCCCCATTGGTGGCCGCTCCTGCCCCTGTAGTGGCTCCTGTGGCTGCCCCATACGTCGCCGCCCCATACGCCGTCGCTCCTGCGGCTAGGTTTGTGGCGCCCGCTGCTGCCCCATACGTAGCTGCTCCCGCGCCAGTCCTGCCCGCTTACGCCAGGTACGCCGCTGCTCCTTATTACGCGGCGTCTCCATACTTCGCCCCTTCTGCCCCCCTTATTGCCCTGAAGTAAATTTTGACTGATACTTAGCCTATTTTTGTACCGAAAAATATATAATTATGATATACTTGTGGTTTTCTTTTGTAAAATATTATTTACCCATCCCTTGTATAGAAAAACAACATAGGTGTTGAACCTATATAGCAACACTTCAAGCTTTCAATAAGTTAAACACTAAGTAGTGGTTCAACTCATCAGTCACTTATATTGGCATTGACACAAATGTTTCACCATTATATACGAAAATCAATTAAAAAACCATCGTCTGTAGTTTTGTCACATCAACCCATACAAGGCTAGTTGAGAATGTTATTGTGCGTGATCGGAGTCGTGTGGTTAGTTTCAAGGAAGTTCGCCCAGTCCTTGGCAAAAGTAAGAAATTTGCCTACGAACAAAACGCGTTACTTGTTACATAAAGAAGCCGCACAACAAAAGGGAAAATTAGAGTGGCCTATTTCTGTACAAAGCGATAATGTTTTGATAAACATACTCGTATCTAAGTACGTAATCTCCCAGAAAAACACTTGTTTGTAAGTCTTCCCAGATATCGATCACAGCTTTCCGCAAAAAGGTATGAATGGAATGTAGGTAGACTAAAATTATCATAATTTAAGGAATGGATACAATGGTAACCTAAACGACGAATGGCTGGGCTGTACCTACTTGTAGGCTTTCCTTTATAAGATTGTTGGGAAGGAAGACTAATAGAACTGCGCAATACACTGACTACTTAGGCACCCACACTGATTCTTGAGCTAAGTGGTTTCTTTTTTCTTTCTACTTATTTCTAATTTAGTTTCAGTTCACGTTATTTGAAGCAATAAAGTAGAGACTTTATTTTACTGTGCGACTGTATTTTATTAGGATTTCCTTGAGGTTTTGTAATACTTGTCAGGTTGTTTAAACAATTCAAGTGTGGAAATTGTTATGATTATAAGATAGAGATCATAGGTCAAATAAGACATGGTATCCATAAATATTAATCATCTGAATATGGCGTCAGGGTACAATTTAATGTTTAAACTTAGAGAAATGTCTGCATTTATTTATGCTAAGTCCACACGTGCGTACATGTTTACGTTCATTCGAGCAAGATCGAACGTATTTAAAACCGTTATAACTAAGGACTTATTGCTCGAAATCGAGCCAAAATGTTTGCAGAGCAAGGTTCACATGGCTTAATTTATGTTTGATGATACTTGCTCATCGAACATCAACTTACGTGTAGAACCGCTATTACACTTTAAGTTCAATAGATACATTGGTAAACTTTCGTTATTAGTATTTTACAATTAGTATATTCACGGGTCGATCTTCAAGGTAAGCAACGCTTGCCAAGGTTGGTTTGTGGATGAGTGACCATCTTAAAATACCCAGTTTCCTCCGTGCCTTGGAAAGCACGTTAAGCCGTTGGTCCCGGCTATCATTTGTTAATCTTTGGCACTCGTTACGGATAGTCAGAAGCACGAAGTACCGTGTTACCCATTTAATGGGTTGTGGTGGTCTGGTAGGCAGCCGCTCCACGTAAAATATATTTTATTTAGCTTAATCCGGTTTGACTGGAAGCCGACCCCAATATAGTTGGGAAAAGGCTAGGTAGATGATGATGATATTCAGAATAGTCCATTGTTATGTTCTATAGTAAAATTAACGACTCTTATATTCCGATATACCTAAGCCTTAAATATTTATAATCTACGGTAAGAAGATATAAATAATGGAGGCTAGGGATTAAAATATAACAAAAGAAAGGCTACTGATATTAAAAGCCTACGCTGAAAAACTACAGAGAACAAATACTAAAACACGAGTAGGTCGTTATAACTCTAATATTGATCATAGTACTCACCTACTTACATCAAACCTCTTTTAATATTTACCTTTGTAGCAGTTAAAACATGTTCCACTTTCAAGTCACATGCTGTGCGTGCTATACGATGTAACCCTACGTCAAACGGAACGTAGAACGGGGGCGAAACGTGGGCGGGATTTTGTGAAGCCGGGATTCTAAAAAACAATTTAATAAAAATGCTGAAAACTTGTACACAATCTTACTGAGTGAGTCACGTGGACCGAAATGTGTTTGTAAACTTTTCTCTCATTCTTTGCCATCTTCGAAACACGTGCTGCTTTGAACCAGGACCTTCGTAGTTTTCCTTTCTGTTTTTTACACAAGTTTATAAGCCTGCGTAGCATGTATTTGCTTTTACAATTCTGTAAAAGCCTGTAGTCTTGAATTATGATTTTGGAAACTTTACACCTCAGGTTAATTACGAGCAATGAGCACTTAGCTATCGCTCATGCAGATCAAGGGTCAATAATGCGGCAAAAGCTCGCGATCTTCGCTTTAGACAAGCGCTAAGGCTAACGTTAGTTTTATTTGAGCGTTGTTATGACAGTGAGGTTTTTCGTAGCATTTTGGTATTAAATACCAAAATGCTACGAAAACCTCACTGTCATAACCAAGGGCAACGGACTATTTATAACGGTTTCTATGCAATAGATTTAAAAGAAAACCTTGATAACACTTTACAGACTGGAAAATAATTATGACAGTTGTGATAACATAACCACGTGCCTCGTCATCGTAAGAAAAGCAATTGACCTTATAAAAAAGCTCAATTTCCAAATAACACAATAAATATTCGGAATTCTATTATGCACAAAAGTTAAACCAGTACGGGTCAAAGAAACCGTATTGCCATTTAAAATATAGCGGTTTGTTTGACGTAGTTCACTAAAATATTTCAGTAACTGAGATGCTTTCTATTAATTAAAATCCAAATATGAAATTTCCAAGAATTCTCCTGACGCCATTTAATGTAAAGTCGATACTCGATATTACAATAGGTAAGCAATTTACGGTGTATCCTTTCGCGGCACCATTTCTCCGTATCGGCGGCGCGCGCTCGTGAATGCCAATCGCTTGGACTAGTGACGCGGTAAGCAATTACAATTCGGTTCATACATGGTGATTCTCTTCGCTGCGCATAATATTGAGGGCGTCCTTCATCCGTGAACTAATTCACTATTTACATAATTAATGTTTCGTCTGCTTTACGAGGTTTACAAAAATCCCTACATGTAACTCATTCAACTCGACCTTATAAAGAAACAAAATTGTGTGTAGGACGAAAATAATTCAATCAATTACACAAACTCTTTCACTAGTAAAACCTACACTCGCTCAGTTCCACAGGCCTTTATACCGAAAAAACCGTTAAAAAAGGCCGTTCTCAGTATTCGTGAATAAGTAAAATTCGTAACAGGGTAAAAAACAGCTGAACACCTTATAATTACTAAAACCATTTAACGCACACCCTGGGTCATCATCATCTGCTTAGACATTTTCCTAACTATATTGTGGTCGACTTTCAGTCAAACCGGATTCGCCTGAATACCAGTATTTTACGTGGAGCGGTCTCAGATTTTCTGCCTTCTGCCTACCCTGGGTAAGGTTCAATATTCAAATAAATATCTATGATATATCGACTTAGATGTAACTGTCCAGTTTACTGGCCACCGTGTTTGAGCCTTCCCTTAGAAGAATAAATATATATCAATAAACAAAAAGACCATTATACTAAAGACGGGTTCTAAGAATCCTTTTGTTATATCAGCATGGCTCCGGAACCTCTTATTATAAAATCCCGGTACAAGGTAATTTACAAAGGCATCGATTCGCAAAAGAGTAACAATCAAAAGAACTCTGTCCTTGGCAATTAAATTAATTATGGATGTATCGCAAGAGAATGGTAATTGTCCGAAGAAAACAAGATATACACTGACCTATGTTTGTTTTGGAGTCAATTGCAAGCATTTCTTGGAATACATAATCAAGCATCAGCAGCATTAACGCCTTCGCAAAATAAAAAAACTATAAAAACATGAGAGAAAATGCAATACCTACACGAGTATGATACGATTACGTACATAACAAGTACCTCAGCTATACGCTTAGGTATAAGCTATCTAGGTAGGTACTGAATTTTGTCGTTCTTACCTCAAAGCAAGCTTGAGAGCGGTTGTCTTAGCTCGTACATTATATACTGTCACAGTGAACCGAATTGTTGGCCCGACAGTGATATATCAAGCGGCAAGCATTTACAGAAATTATTGACAGTCATTATATTTTATGCACATACCCTTTACAAGTAAAAATAAAGATAAATTATAAATAGGAGCAGTCTCGTATCAGGGATAAAGGAGACCACAGTTAACAAAATTATATAAAGAAAAGAAACCGTGATCGGAAGCTTGATGTATATAAAGTTTGTTATAAAAATCCTAAGAAAATATTTACAACGCTGGAGTAGCCATCGCATTTATGTTCCACTCGAAGAATGCTTAATAAAATAATATTAATTATCCATTTTTGTAGTATAAAAGATGAACGGGATTGTTCTAGATTAGAGGTGTTCCTGGATTAATCATATTGATATGATAATAATATATGGAAAAATCAGTAAGTTTGCTAATGCTCTATGGCGTTTATCTAACCTAACAAGTAGACAAGCCACATTACAGGCTCATCATGCATATGTTGGTTCAATACTACGTTATGGTATACTGGTATGGGGAAACTCTGTGCATGTCGCAAGAGCTTTTATCGCACAAATGAGGTGCATACGTGCGATTTGTAATGTCGATCCACTTACATCCTGTAAACCACTGTTTAGGAAACTTAAAATATTTACACTAACTGGTATTTATTTTGAAGGAATATGTAAATTTACCAAATCTCACCCTGAGATGTTTGAAAAACTGGGAGATAAATGTGAGTTCAAAACTAGATATCCTAATAGACTAATTAATTCTAGAATAACAACGGAACTATATAGGCGAAGTTGCTATCCTATGTGTATCCAAATATATAACAAGATTCCTACCCAAATTAAAGTACTTCCAATGGTCCGCTTCAAAAGGGCTTTACACAAGTGATTAATTGAGAATCCCTTCTATAATGTAAAATAATTCTTTCAGTTTAAATGTAAATGATTTAATTGTACCTGTACCAAAATTTGCATTTCATTATGTTATGATTCAATATGTTAAGCTACCATACTACTATTGCAAGAACTTTTGTAAGCATATTTATTTGCAAATAAATCTTTGACTTTAACGTGTAACCATTGCACCCGCCAAAGGTAACTTACTGACGAATATTATTCATAGAACTACTATTGTTACTTTTTATCAGACCAACGTTTCTGTTTACACAGTTTGAATATTGATAAACAGTCTCTACAGTATGATTCACTGTTTTGTAACTTTAAAGGTGTACACGTCAAGCATAGTTAAATTTGACTTTTGCTTACTAATAGAAAATTGAGATGAGCTCATAAATCCTTGGTGTACGGTTGAAATCGCCATTGCCTTTACATCTGCTGAGCAACATGGTCACCAAAGTGTTACTTACATTGAGTAATCCACAAAAAATACCATGATTTTACAAGCAGTTTAGCGAAACATGACTGGGGCTTTTGACTTTATTTTTCACTTCTAGATGAATCAAAAACCTAAAAAGACATCTGCAATAATAATGTGGAAGGTTCAGGATAAAACGCTCTTGCATTCATATCTACAAGAAAACTCTGGAATATATCAATTAAAGAAAAGTCAACATTCTAATATAGGAGGAGGAAGATAAAGTTAAAAACTTTTTTACAAAAAATATAACCGACTTCCAAACAAAACACTACAAAGTATAAAATAACTTTGATTTCGGAAGTCGGTGTCAAAAAACGAAATAACTAAAAACACCAAATTTCGAAATTAGAGTCATTTTATACTTTGTAGTGTTTTGTTTTTGGAAGTCGGTTATACATATTTTTTAACCGACTTCCAAAAAAGGAGGAGGTTCTCAATTCGGTGGGTATTTTTTTATGTATGTACACCGATTACTCCGTGGTTTCTGATCCGATTTCCGTGATTCTTTTCGGTCGGTTATATTTTTTGTAAAAAGTTTTGTTATTTTTGTTTTGTTACCTCCGTACCCATTCACAGCGTACCGGCGTAATGTTATGTTATGAACTTTGGCCTATTTAATAAAACTTACTTATTGCTTTCGGTGTAAAGGTCTCGTCAAAACGAATGAAATAAGCCCAAATACTTGGTAGTTTTTACATACCGATGTGGAGTTCCCTTGACTCTCTGTCGTCTCCATCATCAGGTCTGATCCAAACCTTCATTCTTTTGTAGTATCACCCGATATACACACGAATATCTAGTTTTTACCAGATGCGTGCCTACAATTTTCGAGAGTTGGCCTCGATTGTGGCAATGGGACCAACTCGGCAGCATACCCTTTCATATAAAAAAAGATTCATCGGAATCGGTTCATAAACGACGAAATTATCCGCGAACAAACATAAAAAAAGAAAAAAATATATATATAAATATATAGGTACGCGGTCGAATTGAGAACCTCCTTCTTTTTTAAAAGTCGGTCAAAAAGTGTCCTTTTTGTAAAATTTAAAGCACGCAAGCATGCTCTGTGGACAGTGGAGTACCCCTCATCACAGGGCTCTGAAAAACTGTTTCAGAAATATTTTCAATGTTCTCTTAGCAAGCGACACCTACTCAGCTATTAACTTTTGCCCTGAATATGGTTGCTCTAAAACCATGTCAGCTCCCTTTCTATAATGCAAGTATTATGTTTATGATTAAGTGGAACACACAGTAGTCTGATATCAAACGTCGATACACAATTAAGAAGTTCCTTTACAATAATAATAATATAATAATAAATTTCTTTCTTTCTCAAAAGTACTTATTATAATTTACAAATAAATGCTGTAAACAGTATAATGTACACAACAGATTTAGCATCTGGAGCCGAACTAGGAGGAACCTGTATTTCGGCTTACAGCGCAATCCCCTTGAATAACATATTTAAGTTTACTTAAGTGCTAGCGTTTTACAAAAATATTATGTACTCTTAATTTATAACTTTGCAATCTGTGGCTGATCCTCTCTTTGTGTGTTATGCTAGATGAATGAGTGAGTGTGAGAGGGTGTGTCTATAGTTAAGTGTGAGTGTGATATGCGGCAGTTTATGAGTAGACGTGTTAATGAATGAGATACGGTTGTATGAATATATAGCTTATAGCTAGATGATTAGTATTCTACTTTATTGTCAGTGTAACTGTTAACGAGATGTATGTCGGTATCGCTGGACAAGTTATGTGAAAAAAATGCTCAAGCTAATTTTATTATTTCCGCTAGTTTCCAGATTGTTATGGAAATTATATGGATCGAGATACTACTAATGATTTCTATTGATTGTAATATATACAGATGTTAATAGAACAGAATTGCTTGGCAGGTGTAACAAATCTATTTATTTACATGCGGAATGCCTCATTACTATAAGATATGTTACTATTTCACTACGTGTTTTGTCGATAAATTATGTACTAGTGACTGTTGTCTTTCTTAATGTTAACATAGAATTTATTATCATTTATGTATATTAAACGAGCACTTGGTTTACTGATTTCTGCTTTATTATTGTTTGTAACTTACTTATTTAATATACAAGATTTAACTTGTATGTTTAGCTAGACTGAAAGTTTATCGAAGTGTTTCTCTGATAGTATAAAGTTTTATCATGGCCTCGAGTGTCTTCATTGAGATTTAATTAGTGAATGAATTCACTAACTCCACAGAACTTTACCACGAGTAATTCTCATTGACTGTGTCGGTATAAACATCCAGGGTAAACTAGACCTTCTAGAAGCTATTAGAAGGGAAAAGTCGTAGGCTGCAGTGAAACGAACTTGTTTTGTAATGTTCTATCCGACTTAAGAAAGTTCGGTTTTCAATGAAAACGAGAGATTTTCTTTTAGCTACTATGTGAATCATAATTTTACTTCTAATTAAATTTATTATTTTTAGCACTACAAGGCCACATGCAATAAAATAACCCCACATTTTGGCCCGAAAAAACACTTAACCATGTGTCTAATTGTTGAAGTTATATAATATATCCATGAATGGCCGACACTTTGACATATTCGGTAACCGATGGTGCCCATACGGCACCTAATTGAGCATGCGCAGGTCCTGCCTAAGGAAAGTGAAACCGTCGGCTACCAACATAGACGTAATGCTTGCAACAGTATGAACTATATAACGACATGTAACACATTCATCGATACATTTCATCGTTGACACTCGACTGACCGAGTTCAGTTATCAAATTATTCAAAATGTCCCTCACAACATTAGTAAGTATTTGTATCATGGAAGCTCTTCAAAATTTAACTACATTGAACTTTTACTAATTACCCCTTATTTTCCTTCACAGGTCATTTCTGCCATCGCCATTATAGCTAGCTGCAATGCTAGCGGCATCGGTCACATCGCTCCTGCCTTCAAGACCTTCAGTCCATCAGTAGTTCGGTATGCTCCATTCTACAACTTCCCGAACGGAGTAGGAGTGAGGTCTATCCACGCTGTAGCCGCACCAGTTGCGCTGCCACCTCCAGTGGCACGTGCTCCAGTGTTTGCAGCCCCGGCGCCAGTGTTCCCGGCTCCTGCTCCAGTATTTGCAGCGCCTCCACCAGCTTTCCCAGCACCCGCACCAATCTTCCCAGCACCTGCACCAGCATTCCCAGCGCCCGCTCCCGTGTTCCCAGCGCCGGCGCCAGTCTTCGCAGCCCCAGGACCCGTTTTCCCAGCGCCTGCGCCGGTCTACCCTGCACCGGCACCAGTATTCCCCGCTCCAGTCCCTGTATATCCTAGGTTTGCCCCAGCTTTCGCTGCAGCCCCCGCATTCGCCCGCGCTGTACCTGCACTGCCGGCGGCGCCATTCTCTCCCATCGTGAGGCCTGTAGCTGTACCTCAGCCAGCCCCATTATTCGCGCCAGCGTTCGGCCCCGCTCCCGTGCCTGTGGCCAGGGCACCCGTCAGCATATCCCCCTACGCTCCCGTACCGTATGGCCCAGCGCCCATATTCAAACAGTTTGCGTGGAAATGAGTATAGTCTTAACTAATTGTTATAGTGTTATTGTTTTCTAGTTACATAACGTACTTAGTCATTATTTTTATACAAAATTTTGTAAATAAATTATGAATTTTTTTTACATACTTTTATTTAATCAGCCTTATATTCAAGTCTAAAAACATTTCTTGTATAACATACAGTTTCATTGCACGATGAAAAATAAAAGCAATTATTTATTGCATGTATAACAGAAATCTAGTTTTGTACAAAACTAAACAAAAAATTAAAGAATCTTCAGATTTTCTTCGTGCGCTTGTAAACATTTGTTTAATAAATATACAATAGGACACGAGGCACTCGGAAACCAACATTTTCATAGTAAATAACTAGGCACATGAGGCAAGAAAATAGGTGAAACTATAGGACAAGTTCAATATTCGAATAAACTTGGGGTCATCTTGAACCTACTTTACGAAGATTATTTCGTCACGATGACAGGAGCTTTACTCGACACTTGAAGAGGGTGGGTCACGATTCAATTCATTGGTATGGCATCCATCACAACATTCATTGAACTGTTCCGGCGACCTATGATCCATCTCGCGTAGGACAATGGACTATAAAATAATATAATGTACTTAAACTTTTGTCAAGCTATCTGTCAAGAAGATAAGATACAGAAATCAAATTCTATGCGATTACTAGCGTTAGCTAGAAAACTAACTTTGCCCGCCAAAGTGATGATACACATTGACAATAGCTCGGAATAATAATTTGTGTTAATTTCCTTATTTCCGCGCTTGAAACAACAAGAAGCTGGAGCAACATGCAATAAACATCACCTCTTTTAACTATGAACATGTTGATAACAAAAGATCCAAGACTGTCCAAAAACTTAACTGAAATGGTCTGAAGTGGTCTGAAATCTTCTGAAGACAAAAACCTTTTCTTTTGTTGCTGCTTTGAAGCAATCCTCCAGATACTAACGATACGTTCTATATACTGATCAAAAGATGTTGCGTTCTTTAATAGTATGGGTTTTGGGATAAACGTAGTGTATGATAGTGGATATACATAGTTATTAAACGAAACCCAGTTGGACTACCTACTGGACTGACTATATCCCATAACTACATTATACACTGGAGTCTAGACACTAATTAATACTTTCCTAACAATGAGTTTTTAGGACAAACCAACTTATTGGTCGTGCTAAATGTCATTAAGATATATTATGTAGCAGATAGCGAGTGAAAAATAAAAATAATTTTATATTAACATTTATTTTATAAAAAGTATAAAAATATATCTAGTCTTTGATACATGTCTTTTCTATAGGAAGGTCAGTCGAGTGTTCTTTTCTAATCTATCGTACGTATGCTGGGGCGTAACCGAAGGGGCCGGCGCGAACCAGCGGAGATGCGCCGTAGGGGTAGGGGGCGGCATAGGCAGCGGGTGCAGCGTATGGGCCAGGCAGCACCGGTGCAGCACCAGCGACGAAAGGTCCGGCAGCGTAGGGGGTGGCAGCGTAGGGGGCGGCAGCGTAAGGCGCAGCAGCGAAGGGTGCAGTGGCGAAAGGCGCCGCAGCATAAGGAGCGGCGGCGTAAGGAGCGGCAGCAAAAGGCGCAGCAACCAGAGGGTTAAGTGCCTTACTGACCACGCTGACCTGCGCCGCGTAAGGTGGGATATTCTGGGGCACAGCATGAGCGTATCCTACTGCTGCAGGGGCTACTAGAGGCGCGGCCACCGCCACTCCACTGCATTCCGCTCCGATGATGAAAGCCGCAGCGATGAGTACGATCTGTAATACGGAAATTGTCAGAATTATACAAATATTTTTATAGAAATAGACAGAATTCTTATCGTTACATGGAAATACTTACAGATTTGAAAGAGAACATCTTGCGTGTTTTGATAGTGGACCTTCCTTAACGAAAAGAGGATGTGAAGTGTGACTATCTAGAAAAGTATCGTCTTTTTATACCTTGTTTATTGTGATTCAAATATCGTCCGACGAAATAAACATTTGACGTATTGCGGCCGGTCAATTGGGATTCGCGGAGGCGTGCGCGGAGAAATGGAGCACATTGGGAAACTATTCGTTGTGAAACTTTTTTTCTTTGCCGATGTGCAATTTCTGCTGCAAGACATGTGGATACTAAGTATCCATTGTTGGTGCAAGCGGAAAGAAACGTTTAAAATTCATCAATCGCGATCAACATTCAAGACAACTATAAGAAAATGTAACACATTGAACATGACCAATATAAATCTTTTAGGAAACGATAACCTTAATAACTTTACAAATCAACTTGTAGGTTTCATTGATGCACCTAACGCTACCAGGTGGTCGCTTATTGATAAAAATTAAAGCAGCGACTGTATTCATAAAGTTGACAATGTTACAAGAGCAAATCTTTAAAACAATGCAAACAAATCATGTTGAGAAACAATAATACTAGATTTGTTAAAATACCTTAGTCTGATTACCTATTATGCTAAAATGATGATGGCACGCAATACACCAACTCCACACTTAATTGTATCAATGAGCGTAAAGAAAGCAAGACATGTCGAAGTTCTGCAAGATGTCGTTGCATAAAATTAACTTGCTAAGTGCGTTATCGTGCAGACAATCAAAGCAGGCTCCGGCTACAATCCACCTTTATCAAAGGAATTAGATTAAGAGAAGATTTCTCTAACTCACCCTGACCCACTTCTTAATTGCAGATAACTAGTTAGAATTCGCCTTACAAGCAGTTATGTGTATGACAGTATGAGTTTAATGTTCCAGTAAATTTCCCTTTTGTCAGTTATATAACGAGCAGTGAAATTGGTGTGCACAGAGTTCAAATTAGAATGCTCGGTCCGTCAACCAAGTCTGGGTCGAAAATCAACCGCGAGCCAGCGGCGATGTCCTGCGCATTATTTAGCCGCGCATGCGTGCTTCGTCCGCAGTATTGCTCAATGAAACGAACAGTAGTATAAAACGTGACGATGCCCAGGAGACGGCACAGTCCATCGGATTTTTCAGTGTAATCACTTGTGAGCAGTCACACATCCCAAGCAAAATGATCGCCAAATTCGTTGTGAGTGTTTTGTTTTTAACTTCCTTGATTGTTGGATTCCATGCTTTTAAAATTCTCTCTCTCTCTCTTTATTTTACAAAAACTACCAAAGAGTTGTTTATCAGTAAATCAAAAAGCCTTGCCTTGACCTTTAAGTTTAATGGGACCAATAGAACACATTGCTAGCCATGCATTGACATTAGAACGAGCGTTAACACGTCAGCAATGTGACTACATTGCTTACTATGCCCTAATATTGATACAGGTCTTAAACTCAAATATTGTTTGAACTGGATAACGGGGTAATTAATTCTACTCAAAAGTGCATGAATTGACTTCTAAATTAATAGAAAGTCGAAATCAATCGCTGCCAACATAGCTGTGAATTCAAATCACCTGCACAGCTACTTTAGAATCGAGAAGCAATCACTTACTGGTTTTGTTCTGCAGGTTGTGCTCGCCCTCGCCGTCGCTGCTGCCAACGCTGGCGTAGCCGTCGCTCCTGCAGCGTTGGTCGCCCCGGTCGCCCCCGCGGCGTACGTTGCTCCTTACGCCAGCTCCTACTCGGCACACGCTGTGAACCACGCCGTAGCTACCCCCGTCGTCTCAGCCCCCTACGTCGCCGCAGCCCCGTACGCCGCAGCCCCCTACGTCGCAGCCCCCGCCGCTCCCCTCGTGGCTCCGTCATCACCCTACTTCGCCAGATACCTCTCCGCCCCATACATCCTATAAACGAATTTGGTGATATCATTGCCTAGTGACTTGCTCAGATAATAAGCTTCCTAGTTATTTTTATTATGTATTTTGTTGATATACGAATTTATACATAGTTTGGATTTTATTTTAAACCTTTTGTTTTCTAAAGAACAGTGATTGGGATGTAGCTTTGCCAGCGTTAACATACAATGCGACCTGCTTCGATTAATAATGAATGACTCTGACTTACCTACACCACGAGACGCCCGGAAAACTAAGTAATACTTCCTTCGTAATACGAGTGACGATTGGCCGCTTGTGCACATTTTTATTTGGACCAATCCAAGATTCAAATTTACTCTACTCATGTTGGCTGCCTGCTTGTCTTGCTTGTTAGGTTATTTTAGTAAATTACCTTAACCTACCTATTAAAATGTGAAGCAAAAACTTTGTACACCTTTTTACGAAAATTAAGAGAATGGAGGAGTATGACATTTGGCACAGTTAAAGTTCATATGGAGACGGAGAAAAGAAAGCTAATATTTTTATTTTTTCGAACAAATAACGGAACCCTTATAGAATCACTCGGGTGTCTGTCTGTCCGTCTGTCACAGCCAGTTTTCTCCGGATCCACTTAACCGATTCTGTTGAAATTTGGTACACTTATGGACTTCTGTGACCCAAATACGGACGCGTTACGTAAATCATTAAATTTTTAGTATGGGGCTCACTTTTGGGGGTCAAACTAGAAAATTAAAAAAAAAGTTTTTTAAACAATATAGTCAAATCAAATGAAAGGGCCTTACTCTGAGGGTTTTAATTATATTGTTATCGTAATTTTAAAATAAATGGTTTTGAAGTTATTCAAGAAATTAGACAAAAAATGACCATTCCCCCACCCTTATCTCCGAAACTACTGAGCCTAAAATTTTGAATAAAATGGACATAATAGATCTTTACCTAAAGATAACAGGACAACCTATAAGAAGTCTGTAGTGTTCGGAACCCTTTGCAAGCGAGTCCGACTCGCACTTGGCCAGTTTTTTTATAATAATTATAATTCTATACATTAAATTAAAAAAAAACAAGTGGTACCCATTAGTATCTATTAATACCCAATTAGGTAGATGGTAACTTAGTTTCGTATGTAAATAGGTAAATAATATGCTATGACTTTGACAACTTGTTTCCTAGCACTAATTCGAAGGAATCTACTTATTATGGGTTCCTTTAAACTTAGTACTTACACGTCTTCTAAAACCCAAATATGTATACCTACTATCGTTTAGTTTGTAATCGAAACAGTAGTGCGATTCTGCAGTGCGATTCTGTGAACACGTCGAAGTGAAGGCTTAGGTGCAGTGATCACGAAATGAGCTGTCATTTCATCTTGGTAACACGGATTGACAGCCCACTTCGTGATCACTTCACCCGAGCCTTTACTGCGACATGTTTACAGAATCGACCGGCTGTAAACATATCGAAGTGAACACTTGGGCGAAGTGAACGACAGCTGAGCTGTCAAACCATACAAACAAGATGGCGTGACAACTCACTTGTCGTTCACTCCACTTATGTGGTCACGGTGAGATGTCGACAGAATCGACCGGCAGGAATTCATCAAACGTACCACAACAAACGAAAAACATACTTTCATTGTCAAGGTCACTTCTATTTGATTTTCCTCGAAACACACGTTTCGAGGAAAATCAGCTGTCTTCATGAACAAAGAGTGTTTTTCCGGACTTTTCCAAGAAGGACACAAGGCCGCATTGTTCAATTTGGTTGCTCACTCATCAGCAATACAATGAAAATAGGAAAACAGAAGATGGATGATACTGAGTGTGTTTGAGATGAGGAGAAAAATCCGCTATTTAAAAAAAAAACATTCGCAGTCGCAAGTCAAAAACACTTCTAAATTCCCCAGATTTTGACATACATTGTCACTAAGATGATATTCTGATTTTAATTTAAACGTTTTTAAGAACAAGAATTGATCTGAACGTGAACGAAAGAAAAGGAGTAGGCATGTTAGTATCGCAGCAAGTGACTTTCTGTATTTTCTGTATCTCCCATAATCCGCCCGACCGAATGTCGATTACGATGACAAATCTCAACAGAGATACACCAAGTACGCAGAAGATGTGCCTGTGCACAATTACGGTGCACTGATGCACTCTCTGTTTTTTTTAGTATCATAGTCTGGTACGACCTGGGAAGAAATCACGAGAATGACCAACGCACACTAGGAGGTTCACTGATACACTTTTAGCTGATGTCTCAGGTTCACTTCGTGTGCTAATGTTCAGGTACATGCAACAGGTTCTCTCAGATTATATTATTACAAAGATTTTACAACTATATTTTTTTTAAATTGAGTTCTGGGTATCGACTCCATATAGCCGGCCCCAGTGTGCAACGGATTGACGTGCTTGCCGAAGCCCTGAGGTGTCACACCATCAACCTCAAACTCCATTCTGCTCCCGCAATCATTCTAGTGGGAAACCCACTAACTTCTTTTGCCCGGCCTGAGAATAGAAACCCATGTTCGACAGTCGTATAGGAAAAGGGATTACAACAAAACTTAAATATAACTACTCAATTAACACATTTGTTGCCCAGTGGTAACGGCCCCGACTTATGAGTTGTAGATCGTGCATTCTAACCCAGGCAAGCAGCTTTCTTGGCGTAATTCATTTCATTACCGCTGCTTATGAAAACAGCGTTCCGACATATGTCCTATACTAGAACTGAAAACTCAAAGACATGACATGTGATGTCTACAAGTCCGCAATGGGCCCGAGTGGTGGATTGCAGTCCATTCTCTCTGAGAGAGAAGAGGCCTGTTTCCTAGCAGTTGGAATATTCTAGACTGTTTATATCTATTAAATCACCACTTTCCAAAACAAAAGTGACAATGGTTGTGGAGCTGCCTGGACACAACAAGGAGACATATCATAAACATATCAAATGCTACACTGATATCCTTTTACCAGTAATTCAGTACGTACTTTGCAATATAAACCGAATTAAATAAGCATAAATAATATCAACATGTATGATATTACACAGGTACAGATGTTAGTTAGTACACCTAATTCTACGATAAGCTAACTTTAATTATTTTACTGCATTCACACCTGTTCACAAGAAAACTAGTTCGACATATCAGCACTTATAATCGTTATCAGTTTGCCTGAACGCACTTACTATGTTAATAAATGGTCTTAATATTTTATATGTAACATAATTTATAGCCTGGGGGCTTAATATTAATGACATTCATTTAATATCGCGGACCTAGACTGTATGAAATAGGTCAATAATTTCTAGCGACTAAATTGTATCCCATTGAGTTTACACGAAGTTGCACTATATGTATTAACCCCAGGTACCTAAATTGGGCGTTGTTTATGCTTTTACAATTAAACTTGAACAAAGGTCAGACAATATGAAAGAAATACAAATGCCAGTATTACGTTATAAGCTACATTGAAACAAATACTAAATATTTTCACAATTTATTAAGCTATCTACTTAGCTTTCTAGCCTGAATTGAATACCTATTTGAAGTTATGGCCCAAACGTGTCAAACCTGCTTCGGTGCCAATGTTTGACAGTATTTTACCATCCCTACCTTGTTAGTATTCCACCAATTCGCACTAAGCGTTTTCAAACGTCTTTTATAATGCGCACAGCAAAGGATTGGAACTCTCTGCCTGCGTCTGTGTTTCCAAACGCTTACAACCCTAATATCTTAAAAGTTAGAGTGAACAGGCTCCTTCTGGGTAAGCTTGCTCCATCGTAGACTTTGTCTCTGTCATCTCTGACCTAGACTAGAGTCAAGAGCAAACCCATCACAAATAAATTATAATAATAAAGTTGACTTTGACTCGAAATTCATGATTCAATAATCGAGGGTTTTGAAACAAAAGGCACACTCTACATAAACCTATGACTACTATGACGCCCGATGCCCGATGTCTGAGGTCTTCTTCTTATCGTGTAGGCAGTAAGGTCTAACGACCCTAGTGTCAGAGTTTCTAAACCGCCTCAAGGGCCTCTGACATGGTTTATTTGACGACCGCCACTAGGCGGCCGGGACCACCGGCTTATACGTGCCTTCCGAAGCACGGAATTATCTTTTTACCAGACAATCAGGTGATTCAAGCCTGCAATGTCCTAGCCAAACTGGATACAACTTTACAAAGCATGCTTCCCGTGGGAATCGAACCCACGACCACCGGGTCACAAGGCATACGCCTAAACCACTCGACCACGGAGGCTGTTAAATTATCGGTCACTTATCTGTCTGTTAACCACTAACCAACCAATGGCGTTATGACAAATAGCTTTAACGTACAAATAAACGGCGGAAAAACCCTCGGAAACTGAGCATAAGAGAGTGATTTTACATATTAATTAAGACAAAAGCTACATACATTATACGAGACTAAAAACATAGTTACTTAACATATCAATTCCAGGAACGGAAATAAGACGCTACTATGACACTTGTAGGTATTCTTGTTTCATATTACACCGGCAGTAGTACAACAACGTATCTATTTCTATTTAAGGCGAAACTTTCCTGCCATTTAAAAATAAATCTACAAGAAATACTGTCGTGACGAAAGAAACCTGAAAAAGAACAAGCCTATTCTGAGACGGCAGAGTGAAATAATGATCACGGGTACTAGTTATAAGTGAAGGGATTTTGGTATGGATAAAAGAAATCTATTTTCGCTGTGTTACAAAAGCAAGTTAAGTAAGTCCGTTTGACTTTTAGCTTACTTTCGTAGTAAAAGGTGTGAGCTTTTCCCCAAAGGGGAAATCAATGAATTTGGTTCTAAATAAAACTTTTTATTCAAATTCAAGGCCGAGAATATTCTTATTGTCTTGAGTACAAATGAATTAATTAGGTACTTTCTCTCTAATTGGTTACTTTCTTAAGCTTTAAATTAGATTAAGAATTGTAATCGAAGTCCGATGAATATCGTCAATGAAAGTTAATAAAAGGCCTGTAATTATTTACATCACGATGATCAACCTTGTCACTATCTAGGAGTAAAAGGGGGATCAAAGTTTGTAATGAGGTTTTCTTCATTTTTGTCGATGGTAAAATAGCCTTCGGCACGCACTTTTTGTCATTTGTAAAAAGCCATGCAGCCGGTTTCATGAGCTTTTGTTAAAGTCGAACACAGTCGAAATCATATGTGTTAAGGCAAACGTGTATATTGCTATTTGAAATATGAGTCATCTATTCCGGCATACTTGTGTTACGCACAAGAGGCTATATAGGTAGGAAAATCAAAGCGAAATGGGCATGCTAAATGTAGGCCTCTCCCAAGCTATACCACAACACCGAAACCTCTGCCTTCCGTATCAATCTTGGGAAACCTGACTCAGCTACATTTTCGTGGTCAACGGTTTACAAGCTACTGGGTAGCTTTGGGGCATCCCAAGCTAACGTTTACCACAGGACTCGTCTGTCCTATCGCCTATCGATCCCTTAACCACCATGGCCGGAACAAGATCCCTGCTAGTAAGTTCCAAGTTGTACGCAATGCCTGGTTTCAGTTGCTTAAATTGTACAAAAAAAAACTAGTAATTAAATCGTAATACCTACAAATGTTCTGAGTAATTCTTATCGTTCTTAGTTATGGAGCAGTTGAATGTGTCATACGAGTAAATGATTCAATTCAAATAGGTACAAGGCTGAGACACCGATTGTCGCACATAATTGTAGTTCTTTGATACATTGTAAAAATAGACGCGAATTTTTTAGAGCTATGTAAGCTTTACTGTTCCACGAGTTTCATTGTGGACTACCTATGCCACGACATATTGGTACAGAAAATTATTTGTTATTGCATTGTATTATCACATCCCTACGGAGATTTGAGGAGTAAACATAAGTACCTCAAAATTAAAGTATGCATACATTTATTTAAGATTCTGTTTTAATTAAGGTCATTTACAAAATAGACATCTTTGTCCACTGAAGCATAAATACCTCAAATTCAAAAAGGTTTGTAATAAAATACCAGCCAAATATTTATGAATGGGAAAACCAAAACCATATTTACATAAACAAAAAAAAAAAGTAAACTTAAATGGCTTTCCCAAAGTTTTTGACGATGATTGGCCAGTTCATCATTCATTCGCCGCATTTAAATGTGTCTCGTTTCACGTGTCAACAAAAAGTTTTTAGTTGCAATTTTTCATCCTTTAATTTTGAATGAAGTAATTTAACTAAACCTTTTCGACTGTCAATCTCTAGCTTGATTTTTAACAGACTTCTTCAGAAAGGAGGAATTTCTATGTTCGGTTGTTTGTACGTATGTGTGTCCGTGACATCACATCAGGCCCTGTCATAACACCAGCGCTGTGATATTTATTTTTTAAATATCGCAGCATATGCTGAGACAGGGACCTTTTTGGCCTCGCACAAATTAATTTTAAGACGCCGCTTATATGTATTGACTGATATGTATGTCTTGTGCGAGTCCCAAATAAATATTTTTCTTTCTTTCTTTCTTTCTTTCTTTTTGTATTTTTTTTATGTATGTTCACCGGTTTCTCCGCCAATTGTGGACCGATTTTCGAAATTATTTTTGTTGATTTTGAAAGTCGACTTGATAACAAAGGGACCACCTGATCCTAGGAAAATCGAGGGCAACCCTTAAATTTTATTGGCACGTTCAATGTTTTTCATATAATATCCAACGCAATTCAGATATTTGTGCCTAGTAATCATTATTTCATGTTGATGAGCTGATGATGGAAGGTATAAGTCAAAATCTGATGATGGGATCCCAGGAAAAATGTTTATTTAGCGATATTTTCGTTTATTGTCAACCGATTTAGATGATTCTTTTTTGTTTGGAAGGGTAGTTTCTCGGACTGGTTTTATTTCAATTTGGTGAAGATCTCATCAAGATCTTCAGAGGTAAGCAACGGAACTCTTCAATAAATGATAGCAAAGTTCCCGGGATTGCGAAATTGCAGGTCTATTTATTGTTTACATCAGTTCATAACATAACATCACGCCGGTTCGCTGTGAAGTGCAGGTGTGGTGCGCAGGTGCATACAAGTCAACCTGAATTTCCATATTTTTGGGTTTATCTCTTCGGGCGTAACTTTATTGTTTATAAACCAATCTTGATGATTATTTAAGCGTTGGGTTTAATTATTGATTATTATATTTAATTTCGAAGATACACCTTCTCAACTAAAAATCAATAAAATCCAGTAAAGTGGCGTATTGTTAGGTTTATGTCAATCCCAAAGAAAAGTAGATATTTAATTATATGAGCTGGTCTGGACTTGGACTGCGAAGGCACACATAGTTAATCACACGGTATGGGATCACTAAAAAGTCAAAAATAAAAAACTTTTCTATAAAAAATTAAAACGACTACCAAATAAAAAACACCGACTTACGAAATTAAAGTTATTATATACTTTGTTCTGTTTTTTATTTGGAAGTCGGTTGTATATTTTTTTAAGTTTTTTCCTTTCCGGAAAGTTGCAATGGTCCATAACGCTCAATGATAATGTGGCTTTCTATCAGAGGAATTATTCCGATCATTAGTTGCAGATGTTGCCTTTTACAATTATTAAGGCCGTTATAAAAATAACACAAAAACAGAAAGGACGCATCATTATGCACAACTTTTAATTTGGAACAAAATCTAAAAACGCAAAAATACCGATTCAGACTCTCACACGAAGGGTTCCGTACCACAAACACGTTTATTGTATGGGAGCCTCCTTACATTTTTAATTTAACTGTATTTATATTATTTGTGATACACTTTGTTAAAATTTCAACTGTCTACCTAAAACGGCTCTTGAGATACAGCCCGCTGACAGACAGACGCACGGACGGACGGACAAATTCTCGACAAAATGAGCTGAACAACTGATCTTTTTTCGCGATTTCAATGTGAACAACGTTTACGATGGGACCCTATCTCTACCCCCCATTCTCTCCATTTCTGTTAAACCTTGTATAAACAAACAATACACATCACCTCTTTATAATAATATTTGTTTAGATACATTTACATGTGACTAAAATGCAGTATTGCCTTTCATATCATTTATATGGTTCCGCTTAGCTCTGGAACCCGTTTTGCCTGTTCTAAGTTTAGACAGCTCTTTATTAAAGCCAGAGCCAGGCTTTCCGGCCCACCTAAATTCATGCGGTCTTGTAAATTACTCATATTCAAATTGCAACAAGCCTCAATGCGTCATAAAATCTATGTAGTTATGCTTTTGTTTTTTTTTTTCAAAACTTTATTAAATTGTAATATTAAGATATTATTATGACTGTTTCTTATTGTTTGTTTTTCTTTAAATAAATAAATAAACAATTATTTTGACATGAATGTTTACTTTGTAAAGTATTCTATGAAGGATGCGGTTAAGAGAGTAAAGTCCCGGACACCTCCATTGAAATGGGAGGATCCTCCGACCAGACAGTTGTTGTGCCTGGCGGGCAACTGCCCGATAGTTGATATTCGGAATGATATGTGTTCAAATCGCACGATAAACTCTGTTTACGCGATGCAGAATTTTAGTTCGCTGCTAGTTGGATAAATGCCGTCGCGGTTCTTTTTGGTGCGATGTAGATTTGTTCCCTTGGGTTTTTTCTTGTGGCAGCATTGATGTCGCTACAATTCTATTTTTATTTTTGTTTATTTCTGCTAATTTTTATATAAATAGGTACTTGTAAAGTATTATATTTTCAATTTATTTTAATTGCAAGCTTTGGTCATTAGTCGAGTAGCTCAACTTAGAACCAATAAGGAGCTCAAAGACTCGACGAACAATGCCAATTAAAAGACATTTGGGTGGGCGACAAAATTACTCAAACATCCAGACGTCGTTCCGTCGTTAAAGGGTTCCGAACCAACTTCATTCTTTTAACATGTTATTTTAACACTATATACTTCTTATAGGTTTTCCTGTAATCTTTAGGTATAGAACAGTTATTTGCATTTTTTTTTTTCAAAATTTTCGGCTCAGTAATATCGGAGACAAGGGGGCATGGTCATTTTTGGTCTAATTTCTTGAATAGCTTCAAAACTGTTTCTTTTAAATTGATGAACAAAATATATTCAAAACCCTCACAGCAAGCAAGCAGCCAGCAAGGCAAGGTTAATTAATAGGGACTTAATGGCCATTGAAACCTGGTCCGGAAAATTCGGTGTTGCAGTTAACCCTAACAAGTGTCAGGCGATCATTGTTGGGAGTCCGCGAAGCATCGCTAAACTGAATTTTGCAACTTTGCCACCGGTTTTGTTTGATAGTTCGATCGTTCCATTCAGCACTGACGTAAAGGACTTAGGCTTGCGTATTGATAGCACCCTAAACTGGCGTGCGCAAGTCGCTAGCGTCAGTCAGAGGGTTACGGGAACGCTGCGGGCTCTGTATCGCTTGAAAAATTTATTGCCGTCGACCACAAAAACAATGCTTGTGCAGACCTTAATTTTCCCCATCATCGATTATGGTGACGTGTGTTATTATGACCTGAATGCAGATCTCCTCAACAAACTTGACCGCCTTCTAAATTACTGCATTCGATTTGTTTTCAATCTACGCAAATATGATCATGTCTCTGCGCACCGCTCGCTTCTAAAGTGGTTGCCCATACGTCAGCGCAGAGAGCAGAGGGCTCTAACTACCTTGTTCTCATTTCTTCACTCTCCTAATTCCCCAAGTTATCTAGCCCCTCATTTCCAATACATTTGCGCCAACCACAATAGAAATCTACGCTCATCCCATAATCTTCTTCTTCACTGTCCATCTCACCGTACTGATTTCATTCACAATTCTTTTTTTATACAATCCATTTCTCTGAGGAATGCGCTTCCCCAGGAAATCAGGATGGCAACCAACCGATTAACTTTCAAAGTTAAGGTTCGAGAGCACATTCGTAAGAAGTTGGCAGTAGTATCGTCACAGCGCTAATTTTCTTTTTAATTTTTTTTTTTCTCTCATTATTTGTTTGCATAAACTGTTTAAGTATATTTCTGTATTAGTTTATTAATTTGAGTATATGCTATATTGTATGTATAGTTTATATATATTTATCTTTGTATTCATTTAATCGCGTTTCTGGTTTTTTTTTTATCCACATTGCACCTACCACTATTATTCTCTTCATCACCCAAAGGTTGACTGGTAGAAAATGCCTAAGGCATTAAGTCCGCCTCTGTACATCTGTGTGCGTAAAGTGTTAAATAAATAATAAAAAATAAATAAATAAAGCCCTATCATTTAATATGTCACACGATACAGGTTGAAAAACTTTTTTTAGAAATTTTCTAGTTTGACCCACAAAAGTGGGTCACTTTTGGGTCAAACTAGAAACTCAAAATTTAATAATTTACGTAATGCGTCCGTATTTGGGTTAAAAAAAATCCATGTATAACTTTTAACAGAATCGGTGCAGTATATCCGGAGAAAACTGGCTGTCACAGACGGACAGACAGACAGACACCCGAGTGCTCCTATAAGGGTTCCGTTTCTTATAGATGTACGGAACCTTAAAAACGAACAGGCGGGGTTTAACTTTTTGCGGGAGACATTTTGACATATTTACCTGCCTATACTCTACACGATTAAAAAAAAACAAAGTTAAGAATTGTTGCAAAGGAAATCTTATTTTCGGCGTAATTTGGCTGGAGTATGTGGATAAAGTGAGATTCTATCAGTGATAAATGTGATAATATAAAAAATATATTTGCAAACAACCCGTGGGCTTGACATTTTGGACTTTTCATAAATACTAGTAGTTCTTTAGTTTCTTCTTTTTAATTTTTAATCACTAACATTAGTTATAAGCAAAATTCTGTTACCAACCACCTTGCCTATATATGGACTTTTTTGTCTGAAATCTTTTTTTTTTTCATAAATCACTTTTTTTAATATCTCTTTGTCTGTAGCCGTAGTGCCAAACAAAGACATATTTGTTCATTGTTTTATAGGAAAAAGGTTTTTAACACGTTTCCTTGTCTGTTTTCCATACGTACAAACATGAGGTCAATTAAATTATCATAATAAATTGTTTAAAATATAATTAATTAACTAGGCCTGATACCGACGGGCATTATAACTTCCTATGTTTTATTAGTTTCTTACATAAATAACACGTTTCGGTCGAATATGGTGTTTCTTAAAGTATATCATTAATTATATTACTATTACGCGAATAAGTTAATTATGAGGTTTTATTTAATTCTTTATCGTAATTAAAGGGTTTACATATTATTTATGGTTGTTAAACGTCACGTTTTTCCGTTTATTTATGTTTTTTTTATTTAGTTTGTGCTGCAGGATCTGGCTACGTCAAAAAACGGTCAAGATGCAAATTATTTTATTTCGTTAGTAATTAAAGAAGTTTTGTGTTATTTTGATTTATTTCAGTAAAGAATCTGCAGTAGTCTAGTGACATTATCATTAAAATATTAATCACACTCTGCCTCATATCTGTGCAACCAAATACAGTTCACCAAAAATAACAAATAGCTGGCCAAAACAATTAACCATTTATAAAAAGTATGGATCATAAAAAATCTGATTTCAAAGTTTACTTAAGCTGCGGTAATTGACACTATCTAAACTTATATCATATAATTAAGTGTTGTCATGGTGATATGACAAGATAACGAGTCAGCTGACTGACTGAGTAGCTATAATAGTGTCATTGAGAACGCCCTGCCCTCCTTTGCCAGTGTACGAGCATCGAGTAGGCAATTTTCATGTATGGACAAATAAATTTTAGTCAACCTGTATTAACTAAGTTTGTAGTTCGCTTGCTGCATTTTGATACTTTTAAATGTCACGTCTGAATAACCAGCCGGTCTATTCTGTTAACAACTGACCGTGTAACTTAGGTGAAGTGAGCACGAGGTGAACTGTCATTCTATCTTATTTGTATGGAATGACAGTTCACTTCGTGATCACTTCACCTAAGCTTACGTGGTGAACGGCTTATAGAATCACACTGCAGAACGAATCTGGTCAGGTGCTGACTACATAACAATTTCTATGTAATATAATGCCTAAATTCCCCAAAGGTGTATCTGTTATAAAGCCGCATTTTGCCAGACTGAAATCCTGTAAAAAAAAAACATTGCACTAAAATTCATTACGGAGAAAGAAGTAGTTGCAATGTGTGCAATAATATATAATCCTTTTACCTTTACAGTGAATTTAAACGAAAAGCTGAAATGAATATATAACATAAAATATAAATTGCCCTTAATTCTGAATTTTTTCTTTTCTCTGTATGTTGCTATAAATATGTCCTCAATTCAGTGTGCCTTTTGGCAAAGGCCTCCTCTAGATATTTGCACTGTTTTCTGTCACGAGACACTCTCCTCCAATTGGGACCCACTGTTTTTTAGGGTTCCGAAAAACAAACGGAACCCTTATAGGATCACTCGGGTGTCTATCTGTCTGTCCGTCTGTCACAGCCAGTTTTCTCCGGATCCACTGAACCAATTCTGTTGAAATTTGGTACACATATGGACTTCTGTGACCCAAACACGGAAGCGTTACGTTAATTATTATTTTTTTAGTATGGGGGTCACTTTTGGGGGTCAAACTAGAAAATAAAAAAAAAAAGTTTTTTGAACAATATCTTGTGACATATCAAATGAAAGGGCTTACTGTGAGGGTTTAAATTCTATTTTTTTCATTATTTTAAAATAAATGATTTTGAAGTTATTCAAGAAATTAGACGAAAAATTACCATTCCCCCCGCCTTATCTCTGAAACTACTGAGCCTAAAATTAAAAAAAATGGAGATAATAGATCTTTACTGTAATATTACAGGAAGACCTATTAGAAGTCTGTAGTGTTAAAATGACATGTTAAAAAAATGAAATTGGTTCGGAACCCTTTGCACGCCAGTCCGACTCGCACTTGGCCAGTTTTTTTAAGCTCACCTTCCCATCTTCTTTTCTGTTACCCCTTGCTGCGTTTACTGTCCCTTGGATACCAGTCGGTTATTATTTTACTCCATTTTTCCGTGAAAACTAAGCTACCGGACATCTTTACCAGAATTGACCAACAAAATGGCGATGGACTGACCACATGATGAGAGCAAATATAGAAAAAACGGCCAAGTGCGAGTCGGACTCGCCCACCGAACGTTCCGTACAAACTTGTAGCTACAAATTACTTTAAATAAGAACTATACTTTTTTATGATTTATTTACAAATGTATAGTTTCAGACTTTTCCCTATACTTGTAATATTAGACGGTATTACTTGCCAAGTTTCGT
This sequence comes from Lacanobia wlatinum, assembly GCA_947578705.1. Classification (NCBI taxonomy): domain Eukaryota; kingdom Metazoa; phylum Arthropoda; class Insecta; order Lepidoptera; family Noctuidae; genus Lacanobia; species Lacanobia wlatinum. Next base: position 14,912,631 of record OX388039.1, read on the forward strand.
AGTTCTAGGTCAACGGGAAATACCCTTTACATTTTGATTCCCTTGAGAGTGTCGAAATATACGTTTTTTGCGGCATAAACGACTGTATCTTTTTTTTACTTTAACTTAGAAGTTTGATTTTTTTACAGCTGCAAGGGACTATAAACTTCAGTATATGGTTTTAAATTCAATTCGATACCTCCACGCGTTCCCAAGATAAACGGTCTTGACAGACAGACGGACGGACAACAAAGTGATCCTATAAGGGTTCCTTTTTTCCTTATGAGGTACAGAACCCTAAAAATGGAGTAAAATGAATACACTTTACTCTGATCAAAAAGGGGCTTAAAAAGTAAAGTGACAACTAGTTTAATCCACATCTACACTAATATTATAAAGAGGATAGCTACATTATCAGGGAGTAACATAGGCTATATATTATCCCCGTACTCCCACGGGAACGGGACCTACGCGGGTGAAACCGCGTGACGTCCACTAGTTAACAATATATTTTTTCGAGGGTCAAGAATTAAGATAGACATATTATGCAAAAGTAGTAGTTAAAGTTATACAACGTGTTAATTATTAAGAAGGCATATGTTACGGTAGCTTTAAATTTGAAGTAAAGCTATAAAAAAGCGGTAAACTGGGCCACTAGAAACCTACCTACCCTTATCAGCGAAATACTCAAACAAACCAAAAAAGTTTTGCCAAACTATGTTTTCTTTTTTTAATTAAAGTATCAAGATTGATTGTATGGTTATAAGTGTATGAACATAACGTGTGTTTAGAATTAAAAATAACTCTAACTGAACTATCAAGTGTTCAAAGTACCGTTAGATTCATAGGTTTCACTTTAAACCATGTACCTATTTTTTTCATTTCTGAAATTCGGTTTTAAGAATATTATTTCTCACTAGACTATAACAATTATTATTCACGTATACTAACAACAAAATAAATATTTTATTTAAATCTAAGTACAACATCAGGTAGTATGTATAAGTGTTCAGGTGAGAGCATGTTACAATAAAGACTATGCTAAATACTTTGTCAGCTTTACTTTAAATGTTTAACTAGATTTTGCATTTTGATATTCAGTTAGTAAATTAAAATGTAGTATTATTGGTCCTACAAATCTTATGTTACGCCTATCGTAGTTAGTTCTGGCACTGGGGACCTCTACATTATTAAATGCTTCTTGTGTTAAAAGAAAGTACCTAGGTACCTACATATTTACCGAAATCATAATGTCCTTTATACACTACAAGGTTTTTCCCACGGCTTCGCTTTAATGCTCTTATCCCATAGGAACCGTTCGTTTTTCTGGATTGAAAAGTAACCTTCATCAATAGTGCAGCTTTCTATTTGTGGAAGAATTTTCAGAACTGATTAGCACTTCTATAGATTTCCATTAACAAACTTATAAAAAACAAACAATTTTACTCGTGGCTAAATAATAACAGCTGCACGGGACGACCTACAAAGTTAAGCAACGCTTGTTGAGGTCAGTCTGTGGATGGGTAACCAACTTAAAATACCGAGATACATACCGGCTTAACGTGTTTTTGGAGGCATTGAGGAGTCCATGATCCGAAAAGCACGTTAAGCCGTTGGACCCGGCTGTCATTTGTAGATTTTTGGCAGTCGTTACGGATTGTCTGAAGCCAGAAAATCGGGCAGCAGTCTTACCAGATACCGTGTTACCCAGATAATGGAATGTGTAGGTCTAATAGGCAGCCGCTCCATGTTAAATATTGGTATTCAGCTGAATCCGGTTTGACTGGAAACCGACCCCAATAAAGTTGGGCAAAGCCTAAGCAGATGATGTTATTTTAATTTTGTTGTACCAAGCTACCCTGGTGTCAGCTTGCTTTTCCAAGATAAGCCTGTTTTAAGACATGTGCGTCCCTGAAACCGACCTGGAAATATATAGCCCTAGTTAGGTTCCACAATTCCTTTTCATAACGATCAGATATTCCATATCTGGTACAGTTCCACGTTTCAGATATCTATTTATAACCTTTAAAGTTTCAGTCAATCCAAGCTTTGACAATGAAGCCTTACCATGTCTTGTATAGGCTGTCTAACAATAGCTACCAGACCGACCAGTCTATAGATAGGGCCTATTGAATCATATCAAGAATCGATACCGGAGAACCTATTGTGAAATGCAGCTTGCTGGGCTATGAATACGGACACTAGATACACATAGGCATTTTGATTTATCTTGTATTGTTATTGCAATATTTAAAGAAATAGTGGAGTGGTTTATGACATATTGTAATCCTAATATACAGAATTCTTTTGTTACTGGTGACTGACTGAGTGATTGAGTGACTGACAGACAACGCACAAATGAAACTACCTACTGGTCGTAGAAAGCTGAAAATTGGCATGTGGGATCCTTACAGACTGTAGAGAAGAGAGCAATTCCCGAATTTCCTACGGGAAAGAGAAAAAACGGGATATGCGCGTACGAAGTCGCGGACAAAAACTAGTTATTTTTATAAACCATTATTTATATTAATTGCGACCAATTTATAATTGATGATACATAAACCAGTGCAACAACTTCAAAACACACATGTGTAATTTTGTTTGTACCACCTGAACCATAAAATGTGATAATAAATCACTATTAGTCTTTTGAATTCTATTAAACCGACAATATCATACCAACTGACCGCCAATAAACTGAGAATGATAATTAATTGAAATTTATTACTCTTACACAATTTGGTAATAATACCAGACTTCATTTATTGAAACAAGATTGGTCGTACCTATTATTCTTGAGAAAACACTATATCCTTTTTCATTTTGAAAGTTTCGGATATCGTTTCATATCTAGTTACCAATTCTTTGTTTTCTGTCTCTGTATATTGATCAAATATAATTACACAATATAACAATAATGACGTAATACTTGTACAATATTGCTAATAACATTTCGCTGCGAATAATCAAACGAGATTGGAAGTAACTGCCCTCTATGTTGATTTCAAAGGGCTGTTACGAAATGCGAATTCTGAGCTATTATATTAAAATATTTAGGCACTTGAATTGAACAATGCAGGTGTATAATATGTCGTCAATTGATTCGAGACTGTGTATTCCAAATAACACATATTTGGATTACATGATAAATAATTTGGGTCTAGCCCTTTTTTTGCTGTCCGTACCTAGTCTATGCTGTAGGTAACAAGTGACCTAGGCCCAGGCTATGGGTAGGGTTAGACGGATTTGGCCGGCCATGTGTCTATGAAGTATATAAGGCTTAGTAACGGGCCCTTAGTCACATTCGCTCCTACATCCTCCTTCTTCACTTACGGAACACCCCCGTCCCTTCAAAATGTACAAGCTGGTAAGATTTGGCTTTTTTCTCAAATCACATACACACACCATCCTTTGTTGGTCCTTAAGCAATGACGAGTTGTCTGCTGTTTCAGTAACATTCTAATGTAATGTAATTGGTTATAATGAAGTCCTTTAATTAAACTTTTAGCTTAACTAAACCGTAACAATAAAAAATCAAAAAACGTATTTTCTTTAGTCTGTTACGTGAAAGTGTTACTTTGATTTCACTACACGCAGTAAAATAAAACAAAAAAATATGCTTAAATTTTAGCATTTGCAACGGCTACAAGAGAATGAAGCACGAGTTGTTTTCCGCAAGTTTATTTTAACATAAATAATAGACATTTGCATAAACGAGCTTGTTATCCACGAGGGTGTACCTACGTACTCCAATTGCCCTCCAAAAGGCGACAAGTGTCCATGAATCACTAGCTACCTATATTTTTAGTTTCCTCCATTTTTTGTTGAGTGACATTCTCTGCAGCGCCAACGACCCGGCGAGGTCGCCCCAGTTGCCACCCGGTACTCAACCAGCCACGCTTTTTACATTCGATAATCAGTGCAAATAGCTCAACCGAATACAGTATTATGTCAATGTTCGTCATACTGCGACCGTGACAAAATTTATTTGTATCATAAACTTCTGGATTAAATTATTACTAAGTATCGAGCCGCAAAAAATAACGAAGTCGAATAATACCTCTATTGATCAGCTTCAAGCTATTTATTTCACTTTTTATTAACTCGTTGTCGAGTGGAAACGTTTAATGTAGGCGGAATATGTTATTAAATAAATGATTTAGTTACGATTACTTCTTTAATTATTATGTGGACTCGATTTATTAGGATACGTCTTTTAAATTAGATGTATCCTGATTATTGATAATCGAATAGGTATCATTATAATACATAGTTTGATAATAATGGGTTTATGGTTCACGCCGATGTCTAACACGAAATTAATCGACTTTTTAGTTTTTGCTATAACCTCTGTTATACAAGAGTGTGAATAATTATTAACTTTGTACCTAAACTTGAAGGTCATTTGATATAATTTTGCTTGTGCTATTTTCGTGGTCAGATACCACAAAGGTTTATTAGCATGAATCCAGTTTCAGTGAATTGCCTAATTATGGTTTCTGTTAAACAAACCACAGGCCGTGTCGACCACCAATTAGTATTTATTGGTCGATATCGAGACATAACTTGAAACTATAAATAAGTGCTATACCTATACTTAAAATGAGTAAATAAAGAACCACCGTAAAATATAACTTCTAAAAATCTTTGTAACCATGGTTAAACACCTTGGTGTACAAATTATAAGTATTGTAGGAACTAACAACACAGTAAATTGATTTGCTAAATACAATAAGCACTCAGAACGCACGAAACATTGCAGATTCTATTTTCCTTGAAGTAAAAAATACTTCCCAAATCATTTATACCACGGTTTTGCAATTAAACGAAATTGTTTCCTGCCGTGAGCCTAAACTAAAATTATCAAAAATTAAATAGTAGGTATGTTAGTAAAACATCATTAAAACTCTTTCATTGTTACAAATTTGTAATACGTATTTTGATCACGAACATTGTTTCACTAATATAAAGCCATACACTATCGCTGAATTTGGGCTACTTTTTAGATTATAATAGCGCACGGTTCCGCGGGATAAAACTAGTTCATTCTACAAGTTCTAACTAATAACTGATATTGCTCGCTGAATTGATGTCAAGAACTAATCGTCAATGGTAACGCAATTATAACGACCAGCCTGGAAATTGCCCGTGATCTAGATAAGCCATCAATATGTCCTCCTACTCGCGCCCTTTGCACATAAGCTTTAATAGATATTAGTCATGCGAATCCTACTTCAACGTCAAGTTAGAAACTTTAAATTTATGTTTTTTAGGGTTCCGTACCCAAAAGGAAACCAACGAAACACAATTGCTAAGCCTCCGCTGTCCGTCCGTCTATCTGTCAGCGGGCTGTATCTCAATAACCGTAAAAAGTGAAATTTTCACAGATTGTGAATTTCTATTGCCGCTATAACAACAAGTAATAACAATTAAACTAAATTAAAAATTAAAGGGGCTCCCATGCAACTAACGTGTTTTTTTCGGTTTGTGGTACGGAACCCTTCGTGTACGATTCCGACGTGCACTTGACTGTTTTTGTAAGACACACTATTAAGTTTTTAACAGAAATACAGCAGTATGACATTGCGTGGATGATTTGTTTTGACTTGATTTCGTTGTTGTAACTTCTATGATTGTTATTTTTGGTCCTGCATTGCGTTATTCTTTCTTCTTTTTTCACAAATTCCGTAAACTAGAATCATCTAAAAAACCCTAATGAATCAAAGACACGTATTTACAAGATTGTTACTGTTTTAACAAATTAAGAATTTTGATATAACAGCGGAAGCGTTTGTAACGAAATCTTTGTACTTGCCTACGATTACGTTTTTCGCGTGTTTCAGTGATTATATTATTTAAAAAGTGATCACTTATTTAAGACCTTCAAAAACATAGACTATCATTCTAATTGAAATCAGAAATAATTTATTTTGCGATGAATGTGGGTATACAAAACAAGATGACGTGCGCGACGCATGCCTCGAAATGTCTGTATCCGCCTTAAGAGTTTCGGTATCCGGGTTGCAGTCCGTCACAGCGTTATCTAACAAGTCCCGGGCAACACCAACGTAAGTAAACGAGTTCGTATAAAATGTACGCACTGTTTTTTTTTAACTCCAGACAGAACACATAATATTCGGGCTTTGTCAGGGCTACTTCCCGGGCACAGCCCGAATATGTGTCTGTTAATTCCTATTTGGCATATTAATTCTTCTTATAAAATCAAACTAAAACATAACATTTCTATTTTCAAAACAAGTTGGAAGGAGGATAACAATTAATAACAAAAGAAAATCAGTTGTATAAGAGTAATATAATCGCGCGATTGTTTTCAGCGAGCATATGCGAGGCGCGTGAGAGATCGCCACAATAGATCGAACAAAAGACGATCATTACGCCTGACCACGTGATCTTTTGTACCATTCATAACGGCTTCAGTACCCTTTAACAATTTCTGAAAGGAAATTCGACTATCTGTCCCAATATTATATCGGTTTATAGTGTATTTTTGTTCTATAGCAATGGTTTCATTGTAGAGGAGGTAACATAATCTATTGTGGGTACATACAATGCTCTATTCAATTTTGATTTTAATAAAGCGTAATATGGCAATTGAATAAGAAAATAATAGACCGCTAAACCTTCCCTTGAGTGACGTAAAGCAACTGAGAAAATAAAGTTTTAAATGAAGCCCTTTAAATGACGAACATGAAAAAATATGAAAACAAACATACTGAAAAATTAAAAAGCTATAAATACAACACGTACACGTAAATAAATCATGTTAACCATTGTATTATACTTTGAGGAAAGTGTGGGTTCATAGCTACATCTAAATGTAGCTTCCGCTTTCCTGATCCCTTCTGTTTCCACCAAAAAAAAAATTAAAAAAAAAAACAAAAAATACTGAATAATGCAAAACAAAACATTTTATTACACTTAGAGGAAAGTATGGGTTCCCACATCTAAATCCATTTCTGTTTTCTCCAACCAAAATGTGTGAACCACATGAAAGACATCACATACTATGTTGAAAGAGGTAACGATTCAATTTTCATATTAAAAGGCAAAATAAAAAATGCAATATAAAAAAAATAGGTTCTTTCAGCAATTTTAAAATTCACTGATTCTAAGTTAAATTAAAACATTACACCAACTACTTCCAGGTCGTGTTCTCCGCCCTTCTGGCCGTCGCCGCCGCCGCCCCGGGCTACCTAGGCGGGTACGCTGCACCCATCGCGGCCGCCCCCATCGCCGCTGGCTGGGGACACGGAATTGTCAGCGCCCCCATCTACAGCGCCCCCGCCGTAGTTAAGACTGCCGTACCTGTCGCTACTTCTTACGCTAACACTGTTAAGGTATGATTCGTTTATATTTTTCAATTTTTCAATGACTGTGCAATATTTTCCCTCCTTAAAATAAAAGTTAACTCATCAGATGACAAGGGTTAGCAAAGAAACTACTGTCTTTAAATAAAAGTGACTGCCGGCACTTTCAAAGTCTGGTGTACAATTAAAGAAAACTCTATGGGGGTCAAGAAGCGATCTAGTAGATAATAATAAGATATGCCAGATCCCTGCTCGATAAGAAGCTGTGGGTCTCGTTATTAGCACAACCGAAAAACTGTTAAATTCATTATGTATTTTGAAAATACATATAAAAGAAGACGCCGACTTTTTTAAGACGTTTTTTAACGCGTTGATGTCTTTTTGCCTGAATGCAGTTTTTTCAAGTTTTGACACGTTCTTCCTTTACTTTATCACTTTATTTGTGAAATAAGGTAGATTAATTGGGTTTAATTGAGCAGAATCTATTTCTCAAAATACTTTTTATTTCTCAAACTAGTAACTACAATCAACCTCTCTGCCTTTATTTATTTATTTTATTTTAAAATAAATAATTTCTAAAAGACTTAATACATTTTGCGCAGGATTTTTTACCCTGCAATCTCTCCCAGATTATACTCATAGCTCATTATGACTCATTTCCATTGTTTCCATGTTCCAGCTCGCCTCTCCCGCGTTTGTAGCCCACGCTCCCATCGTCGCTGCGCACGCGCCGCTCGTGGCCGCTCCGGCCTACGCCCACGGCTGGTGAACACCAAGCTATGGTCTACCACCAGGCCTCTCCATCCAGGCCATACTACCCCGTCCATAACATCCAGGCTAAACCACCTAAGCCATCCTAACTAGGCCTCTTCCCGGATAGTGCAACAGTCAACTTCTACTCCTATATATTTATTTCTAATAGTTGTAAGACCATTCGGAATGTCAGATTGGAGCAAAAATCTAGCTCTAACGCGAGTTGGAAAGATGTGCCATGTTTGGAATTGTAATTAAATGCAGTAAATTCAATTTTGTTTTTTTATAATTATTTTTTTCGTTTTCCGTGAAAAGGTTGGTGTAATGCAAATTAACCTCTACCCTAACCCCTTGAGATGTTTTTTTTTATGTTATACAAAATAAAATAATAATATGAAGAAAATAAATGTACTTTACCAAAATAGTCTAGTATATAGTAGTATAGTATAGTGTATAGTATAGTAGTATAGTCCCTGAATCTAGTGATTTACATATAAAATACATTCATTTATCTAAAACACATACCAGCCAATTTACTAGTTCTAGCTACGCTTTTACAGTTAACGGATTTAAGTCAGCCTCCATTAATCCAAAGGTCCGATACTTGTCAACAACTAATCATGCGCGGGCGCAGCGGACACCGAACACAAAGGAGCCGATACCGAGTGTTGAAACCGGTTCAGTGTTTGCGTATCGGTATAATACCAGTAATTAGTTTCCATTGAAAAGGTCGAGTTTTTTTGTAGATTATTGTTGGTTGGCTCCCGGTTCGGAGAGGGCAGGTACAACATTTATGATACCGTATTGAGCCTATATGTCGCAGTCATCCTACTACCCTACTTAATTACTTAATTTACTTAATCAACACTAATATTATAAAGAGAAAAATTTGTTTGTTTGTTTGAAATGAATGGATAGCTACATTATCAGGGAGTAACATAGGCTATATTTTATCCCCGTACTCCTACGGGAACGGGAACTACGCGGGTGAAACCGCGTGACGTCCACTAGTAATATTATAAATGCGAAAGTTTATGAGGATGGATGGATGTTTGTTACTCTTTTACGTCAGAACGCCTGAATGTATTTTCATGAAATTTGGCACAGAGCTCGATTATAGAATAATAAATTATTTCAGTAACAGACGAGATTTGTAGGAAACCGCAAGCAACCATAGAAAAGTTTAATCAACATTTTGATGCATTTATAATAAACGAATAGTAAATGCAAACATGAGTCGATCAATTATAATTAAACTAGCTTTTGTCAGCGACTTCGCTCGAGTAAAAATCGATAATTATACCAATGTCCTATACCAAGCATGGTTTGAATGTGTGGCAAGTACGTAAACAAACTGAGTTTTGCATTTATTAGTTGAGATTTTATGAAATGACGAACTAATTCATTTCCGGACCATGAACCCAACAATTTAGCTCTCTAACTCTCAATCTCTAACTGAATCAAACTATGGATTACTCCATTCTCCTGGCATTTCTCTTAATCCTAAAAGCCACATCTTCATAAACATAAATTACACACCTACCTGTAATATATACCTACATGTAAGCACACACTCGGCAGTAGATACAGTGTCTCCGTATACGGCTGTCAGATTCCGCATGCCGCGCCATGCGTAATGCCATGCGTAATGCCATGCTGCTGACACTCTTGATACATAATTACATATATTAGCAGAGCTGCTGTTATGTGTAACAATGAATAAAGCGTATATGAGCACGATGTTTTCAAGAATTTCTATGTTCCATATTTGAAAAAACATACACCATGCAATTATTAGAGACAGAAATAATAACTAAAAATAATGGACTACAACAAGAATAATAAAGTACATAGAGGGTTAATCGTCTCATCAGTTGGATTCGGCCCCTCGTGGTTGTCAGATTTTTTAGCTGTAACGACTGTCAAAAATAAAAGTTTAAATTAAAGTCACAATATTATCTCTTAGACATCGACAAGCAATATTGAAACTTATCAAAATTAGAGGTGTATTTGGCAGATCGCGATTGCAACTCAAATGTGGAAGTTCCAAGAAAATCCTGTAATTGCTTAGAATAATGTTACTCATAAATAAATGTCGTCGATTTCTGTTCATTCTTCTTATCGTGTGGGCACTAAGGTCTAACGACCCCACACACCCTAGTGTCAGTTACTAAACCGCCTCAAGGGCCTCTGAAATGTTTTATTTGACGACCGCCATTTGGCGGCCGGGACCGCCGGCTTATACGTGCCTTCCGAAGCACGGAATCTTCTTTTTATCAGACAATCAGGTGATTCAAGCCTGCAACGTCCTAGCCAAACTGGAAACAATTTAACAAAGTATGCTTCCCGTGGGAATCGAACCCACGACCACCGGGTCACAAGGCAAACGCCTAAACTACTCGACCACAGAGGCAGTTATTTCTGTTCCTGAGTGCTTGACTCTCCCAAGAAAAATCCAGAATGTCAAATATATAGCTACAATTTCAATAAAAAAATGGGACCATACAATATAACTTTTCTGGAATACAATGCGTATTAACATCTCTATGCATATAACATTCAAACCTACGCCCAGTCGATCAGAATGAGTATGAAAGCACGTCCAAGGTCGATCAAACCTTAACATTTTGTTTACCGGCCACACTGCCGCAAAAAAATAAAGTCCAAGTTTTACGACGGTCACACCAACACATACATACCGTATCTCATTGCAGGTTAACATTTACTGCACTATATCTTATAGTTTTTTTGTATTCCATAAATAGCGGGTTAATGAACACGATATGCCTACTCGTACGTAAGTAAGTATGAATATTAAATTATGGTCGCATTGCGAAACTCAAAGACGATAAAGTCAAAAGAAAAGTTTATAATTCTCAGTAATTCATAATTTTCTGAAATATGCGTAAATTTAATTTAATCTTTTCTTGGATCTTAAGACAAAAATACAGTCTTGACGATAATTTCTCCTTTATCCGATGGCCGTAATTAAATGCAATGACGTATGAAGGCTTTAACTCATAAAAAGTCCAAATTAGGCAGAGGTTATTCTGCGTTTGTTAGGGAGTAAAATATAAAACTTATGCTTGCTTTGCTAATATACATCAAACACAACAAGACAACTTTTGGTCCACAGTATGTGTTAGTAGTACTTAATACTAACGGTTCCCTAAAGGTCACTCTGTGCAAACCAGATGTAATGACCCCAGGTTATCAAATAATTTGAATTAAAAAAAAAAAACTCTGGTTTGTGCTAGTGTTGGAGACTATTGAAAGGGAAATCAAAGGACATGGTTAAAAGTGGCCTATGAATCAACACGTATGAAACCTTTACCATAAATACTAGTTTTTATTTTTTACACTTCATAATTTCGAAAACATTTTAAAAAGTAATTCACATAGGTCTTTTCCCAGGCGCCATTATTTTAAGTCTCAATTTGAAATTATGAATAGGCAAAACGTCAAACTTTCAGCGTTTAATCTATGCGTAACATTTTTAGTTACAAACGGAATAAAGCGATTGAAAACGCTGTGTGAAACGAGCAACATTGACACTGACAGTCGATGAATTGACAGATGACACTGATAACTGGCAGATATTGCTTTTAGACTACGATCCCAGAGCTGCCAGACACCTCTTATTTTCTCACTAACAAAATATGTGACACAGAGTAATGTTCGTACGTAAGAGTAATATTAATAATTATGTACGTCGGCCTAAGCTGACAGGTATGCGTATATAAAAAAAACATACTAACACTGCTCTATACCTCACATTTTGTTAGTGGGATTTTAGTCCATTTGGTATGTTTTTATTGGCCTAATTATAACATCAAAATCCGAAAGCACTTTAGATTATTTACAATTCTTAGAAGTGAGAACATCTATGTCCTAGAATATTCTATGATTTAAATTGAAAAGTTCATTCCGCTGTAAGTTAAAACTCGAATCTTATTAATTAGATAAAAGAAAAAATAGATATCTCCTTATAAATTTATTTATTTACAAACCATTTTATCATTTGTCGTTCTTCAAATCTGAACCGAAGAATAGTTCCTCGTTATCGTGGTGACATTCACCAGGGGTGCACGCTGTAGGTCTTGGTGATCAGAGGGGTGGAAAGAGCGAGCGGCGACGAGTACGCCAAGGGAGCGGCGTGCACGGTGGATAGCAATGGGGCGGAGTACGTGGAGATCACAGGGGACGCCAGGTGGGTGGACAGCAGTGGAGACGTGAGCAGGGTAGCAGAGCGCTTCTTGATGAGGTGACCACCAGCGAGAGCCTTAGCTTCGAAGTGGGCGGCACGAGCAGCGACGACTTCAGGGGTGTCCAGAGGCACAGCGGGGCCGGCGATGGCGGCGGGCGCAGCCCAGGCAGCGTTAAAGGCAGGAACACCGTATGCCGTCTTCAGGAGTGCGGGAGCAGCGTACGCGGTCTTCAAGAGAGTGGGAGCCACGGCGCCTGTGAGGAAGGGCGCGTTGTAGCCGACGGCAGCACCGTAGCCGATAGAAGCACCGTAGCCGAGAGAAGCACCATAAGCGACGGGTGACGCGCTGTAGGCGAGGGGCGCGGATACAACAGTGCTGCTGATTGCGGGCGTGGATTTAATGTCAATGCGGGACTGGCTGGACACGGCGGCAGGCGCGATGGCGGCTGTGGCGAAGGCTGGAGCGGCGATCGCAGCAGGCGCGGAGATGACGGTGCGAGAGATGGGCTCAATTGATGTAGATACCACCGCTGGCGATGACTTGATGTCCAGGCGAGACTGGCTGGACACTGCAGATGCTCCGAAAGCGACCGCAGGTGCGGCGTACGCAGCCGGTGCGGAGTAGACAGCGGGAGCGGAGTAGACAGCCGGTGCGGAGTAGACAGCGGGTGCGGCCACAGCACCGAGGATTGGCGCCGAGTACGACGTCAGCCCGTGCTCCAGTCCCGAAGGCTTGCCAGCGACGAGCGCCACCACAGATAAGAACACCACCAGCGAATTCATCGTGGTCTGTGTATATTCAGATGCGAACGACAAGAGAATGAGATGAAACTGATGCTTTCTTTTGGGTTACGAGTTTATTTATACTGTCCGCAATGTCCTGAAATGAAAGTCAAGTTCGACAAGTTTCGTGTCAGTAACACACAATACCTTCATTTTATTTACTTATTTATTTCGGGAAAACTATCAGTTACACAAAGATGGTACAGTAGTAGTGTTTAGAAAAAAACTAACAGTTATGTGTAACCCTAAACAATCTGTTGTGTTTAAAATGTGCATAACGTCGTTTATGCACATTTTAAACATAACAGATTGTTTACGGGACTAATTGCACACGAATATAATTGGAAAGAATAAACTAAAAATACTATTAAAATTTAAAACAAATTGAGATATACAAAATTTATTTTGAAGTGACTTATTAATAAAAAACAAACATAACTAAAATTAAAATCAGCAATAAATCAAAAACAAAATTATATACAAACATAAAATTAAATGCAACATAACGAATTATGAAAAATAATAAAATTGTAATAAAAATTTAAATCAACAATAACTCAAAAACAAAATTAAAATGAAATAAAAACATTAAATTAATATCAGCACTCAAATCAAAAATTAAAATGAAGTATAAAATCAAAAACACTTAAAATTAAATACCAACAAAATTAAATACAAAATAAGGAATTATGAAAAATAATAAAATTTTGATATAAATTAAAATACAATAATAATCACAGTAAAATAGCAAGAAATGCAGGTGAGTAATAGTTCTTGTTTCACAAATCACCAACGTAGCCTATTAGTAAGATCAATGCAGTCATATCTGTTGTTACACAAGTCATAGACAAACATAGTTTCAAGGTAAAGGCGCCGAGATTATAAGCTTAAAATCTCAATATTCCTGTGGGATGAATTGGAGGAAGATAAATCGTGGCGGCAGCGATATTTCAAAGCCTTGAGGAATTTACGCTGCATCTTTTCCAACCTATCGATGTATTTCTGATAATGGGGATTACAAATTTAAGCACAGCGTATTCTAGCTATGGCTTTATTAATGACTTATATAAATGTATGTAGTTGTCGACGCGCTTGAAGTCTATGGTAGCTCTCATAACAAAACCATACTTGCAATAAGGCGTTATTTACTATTTTATTACATTATTTTGTAAAATTTTGCACTGGAATTTGCGACAATAAATCGAATTTTGCGTTCGTAAACAACCTATTGCGTTTCTGTATGATCATTGAACAGATTATTATTTCGTTTATTAGAACAAACTATGCATTAGCGAATAGGTACAATACAAAGGACTTAAGGATATTATTATGCGTCCATACATCGTTCGCCTAAGAACCAATAGAGACGTGAATTTACTTTCTGTATCCTTACTAATATACTAATTATACTAATACTAATATACTAATCCTTACTAATATTATAAATGCGAAAGTAACTCTGTCTGTCTGTCTGTCGCGCTTTCACGCCCAAACTACTGAACCGATTTAAATGAAATGGTACACAGATAGTCTAGAGCCTGAGAAAGGACATAGGCTACTTTTTATCCCGGGAGTTTGTTCCCTAGGGGCCAGGCGGGCGAAGCCGCTGGCAGAAGCTAGTTGTAAATAATGCAAATATTCAACTGAAACTAGATTAAAGTCATATACACGTCTGAGAATTGTAAAATCCAAAATGCTTTCGGATTTTGAGGTTATAATTAGGCCATTAGAAACATACCAAATGGGCTAAGATCCCAGAGCTGCCAGAACCCTCTTATTTTTGGGTTTCATATTATAATATCTTAAGTTATTCTAACTATTTTCGGTATAACTACGGTTGATTCACATATTATGTTCATAACACAAATCGGTCGACTAAACTACTGTTATACTTACTTAATTTTGATTAAACTAAAATTAATTGCCCTGACGAACTTTTACTCTGATGATTTTTTTATGAAATGGGATATATTTCAACTATGAATGAAATCCCTAATGGACGATTCGCCTATAGTTTATTAATATGTACTACTAAGGCTCTTTAGACATAAAATGGCGACCAATCAGAGCACATGTCTAAATAACGGTTGTGACCAAGGTAACTTGACGGAGCCCCGCTATTCAGGGCTCCTATTCCTGCCTCCAGGGTTTAAAAGAACCTAACCAAACCGAACCTTGGGGTGCCGCTGACGTCGACCATCTTCTTCTGGTTCAAAAACACATAAACAGACTATATCAGGTTTTTGTTGAACTAACGGACGATTCACCTACTGTTGTAAGTTTATTAATTGTAGCTGAATAAACCGTACGTGAATTCTCGTTATGTACTTCGTTCATAAGTTATTATAAAAATCTGCGAAATAATCTTAAGGTATTTTAAACAGTAGGTCTTTGGACCGTAGTTATCTCGAAAATAGTTAGAATATCTTTAGATATTATAATTAGTAACCCTTATTTTCTCAGTAACAAAATATGTGACATAGAGTAGTGTCGTCGACGTGACGTCTCTGTTGGTTCTCAGGGGAACGATGTATGAACGCATTAGAATATCCTATAGTCCTTTGTATAGTACCTTTTCGCTAATGCATAGTTTGTTCCAATAAACGAATTTATAATCTGTTCAATGATCATATAGAAACGCAATAAGTTGTTTACGAATGCAAAATTCGATTTATTGTCACAACATCCAGTGCAAAATTTTACAAAATAATGTAATAAAATGAAGTTGTTGCGTGTGCTGACACGAAACTTGTCGAACTTGACTTTCATTTCAGGACATCGCGGGCAGTATAAATAGACTCGTAACCCAAAAGAAAGCATCAGTTTCATCTCATTCTCTTGTCGTTCGCATCTGAATATACACAGACCACGATGAATTCGCTGGTGGTGTTCTTATCTGTGGTGGCGCTCGTCGCTGGCAAGCCTTCGGGACTGGAGCACGGGCTAACGTCGTACTCGGCGCCAATCCTCGGTGCTGTGGCCGCACCCGCTGTCTACTCCGCACCGGCTGTCTACTCCGCACCGGCTGCGTACGCCGCACCTGCGGTCGCTTTCGGAGCATCTGCAGTGTCCAGCCAGTCTCGCCTGGACATCAAGTCATCGCCAGCGGTGGTATCTACATCAATTGAGCCCATCTCCCGCACCGTCATCTCCGAGCCTGCTGTGATCGCCGCTCCAGCCTTCGCCACCGCCGCCATCGCGCCTGCCGCCGTGTCCAGCCAGTCCCGCATTGACATTAAATCCACGCCCGCAATCAGCAGCACTGTTGTATCCGCGCCCCTCGCCTACAGCGCGTCACCCGTCGCTTATGGTGCTTCTCTCGGCTACGGTGCTTCTATCGGCTACGGTGCTGCCGTCGGCTACAACGCGCCCTTCCTCACAGGCGCCGTGGCTCCCACTCTCTTGAAGACCGCGTACGCTGCTCCCGCACTCCTGAAGACGGCATACGGTGTTCCTGCCTTTAACGCTGCCTGGGCTGCGCCCGCCGCCATCGCCGGCCCCGCTGTGCCTCTGGACACCCCTGAAGTCGTCGCTGCTCGTGCCGCCCACTTCGAAGCTAAGGCTCTGGCTGGTGGTCACCTCATCAAGAAGCGCTCTGCTACCTTGTTTGCCTCTCCACTGCTGTCCACCAACCTGGCGTCCCCTGTGATCTCCACGTACTCCGCCCCAGTGCTGTCCACCGTGCGCGCCGCTCCTCTGGCATACTCCTCGCCGCTCGCCCTTTCCACTCCTCTGATCACCAAGACCTACAGCGAAATACCCTGGTGAACGTCACCACGATAACGAGGGACTATTCTTCGGTTCAGATTTGAAGAACGACAAATGATAAAATGGTTTGTAAATAAATGAATTTATAAGGAGATATCTATTTTTTCTTTTATCTAATTAATGAGATCCGAGTTTTAACTAACAGCAGTAATATATAATATTCTAGTATATACCTCTAGATGTTTGTGTCGGTACCTACTTGTTAACTTTCCTGGGGCCTACCTTAATTGAAAGCGTATATAATAACAATTACCAGGAAACCCCATGAACTTATTTTCAAGGATATTTACTTAAGACTCAAGACAAAGAAAAACAATGTTTACTATTAATTTATATGGACTAATAAAATAGTTCACTAATTTTATTGTTGGGAAGATTTTCATTTATATCCGAGAAATGGATAAGAGAAGAAAGCTAGTTATTTGCTAGTATTTATGAACATAACGAAATACTCAGCACTACACAGTACTTCAAGTTATCAACCAATTAGGAAGTCAATGAAAACTTAGAGTTAAATACATACACGTGAACTGTATTAAATTTTATATTTTTGAGGGTTCCAAACATCGGTTCGAAACGGAACCCTTATAGATTCTGTTGAAATTTGGTACACATATGAACTTCTGTGACCCAAACATATTGTGATACTGAAAATTTAATAATTTACGTAACGCGTCCACTTACGTAAATAAATAAATTTTAGGTATGGGGGACGAACTAAAAATAAAAAAAGTAATTTCAAACTGCACCTTGTGACATAATAATATCAAATGAAATGACTTATTGTGAGGGTTTTAATTATATTTTTTTCGTAGTTAAAATAAATAGTTTTGAAGTTATTCACAAAATAAAATATACAAAATATCTTCGAAACTGTTGAGCCTAAAATATTTGAAAAAGAAAATGTAGATAATAATAGTTCTTTGTTAAAGTAACTGGTTACAAAAATCGGCCAAGTGCGAGTCGGACTCGCACACGAAGGGTTCCTCACCATAAACCTTATTTTTATTATTTTCTGTTATAGCTGACAGACAGACGGACGAACGGACGGACGGACAGCGGAGGCTTAATAAGGGTTCCGTTGGTTACCCTTTGGCTACGGAACCCTAAAAATGAATTTCGTTCGAAATCCATTGCACGTGATTCCGACTTGCACTGTCTTTTTTTTAATAATAATATCGTTTAAAATGCCCACTTTTCAATATCACGAGTAGTAAATAAAACTGCGCAGATAACAAAACAAATAAGTTTTGAAGCGTGATCAATGTTAATTTTTGAACGTTAATTAAAAGTATGGGTTTAAACGTTATTCATTAAAACTTTTGGATATTCTCATTTTTTATGGGTCAGTGAAGAAGAAACGTGATCTGTTACTACAATATTTTTCTTTCGACAATATTGTTTCGAGTTGATACATTATACTTGTGATTAACTAAGTTCTTAAAGGAATTAAGTCCTTATAATGAAAAGTAATTTCGAACTTTTTTCATGGCATTGACTCCTACAAATAAAACCAGGTTAAACCTGGACGAAACTTTCACAGACACCATGGCACAAACGAATAAAAAGACTTTAAAAAAAAACAAAACTGAAGTAGCATTGACATACAAAATAAAAACGGTAAAACATCGTTTTATTTTAAGATTTTGATATGTACATCAGCAACAAATACACTGAGATAGCTGCATGGTAAGTACGTCACTCAAGCTTTCAAAACCAAATAAAATACGCACGGAATATTCTGTACTATAAATGTCAAGTTTGTCTTTTTATGAAGTAATTAAATAGACCTGCGTGCTAAGATACTACTGACATTTATGTACACAATGCGAGCTGTTGATGCTATCACTCTAACTTCGAGTGTGCTACTTAGATAATAAAACGCAAAGCGCAAAGCGTGACACATTTGACGGACCATGTAGGGTAGGTCTGTTAGGCTGCGCACAGACTAGATCACGTCAAGGCAGTCTGTAGTCCAACTTTTTTTCTTCCAGGGCCGTAGAGCCTTTCTACTAACCGACACAATCATCATTATCATATAAGCCAATTGCCGTCCACGACTGAACGTAAGCTAGGAGGCTCACGTTCAGCTCGTCTCAGCTTGTTTTTGTGGGACCAAAGAGCGCCAACCATCCCGGTCTTGAGCAGTCCGCATCCATCCGCTGCCAGCCATCTTCTTCAAATTATCGATCCAATCGTCGGTCGCAATAACCTTAAGTAAAATAAAACTGTACATTTAGGAGAGAATAGTCTCAGCACATCTTCAAGGAGTAATAAATAAATACTCTAATATACTAGGCAAATCAAATCAAATCGTATATTTAAAATTAAACATTAACAGGCACTTTTGAATTGTCAAGGTCGGTCAGTCCAAAAAGATGAAGCTATTTGCAAAGTTCCAAAGCGTAGATCTCTATGGAGAAGAACGTGCAAGAAACTCCACGGACACTCTTTTAAAAATAATAAATTGTTACAAAGTTTTGTTTACATCAAGTTGAAATTATACAAACATGTGAGAACGATGTAAAAGACGAACAGGATAAAAGCGTCCGGGAAAAAAAAGAACAATTCAAAGAAATATTTAAAATAAACCGTGGCAACTGAGAAATGACCAGTCCCAACTGATAGCGTCCGTTCACGAACATGACGCATGCGCTAGCACCATTCGGCTCAACCATTTTGAAGGGAGCCAAATGATCCAACGCATACGCCACCATCAGCCAGACTTTTGTGTGAGCATGACACTCCCAACCGCCAGGGTACATTCAAGTCAAAAGCAAACCTAAAACTGATAGCTATAGCTTAAGTTTAAGGTACACCGTACTCACACATGTGCCGTTAAAATGGATGAAATTATACAATGCTAAATAAATTGAGTCTATACAATTCAATTATCGTTTTTTACAATCTTCAGCCGGTCCAACTATGTTTCCAAATGATAACAGATTATTTTGTGCGCCCTAGTGGCTGTGGAGCAGCATTTAGCCAAGCATTTTTATCTTCAATATAATCCCCCAATTGACTGCATAGTGTGCGTTTAATACAAGATTTAAGGCTACAGGGCCACACAGAAAAAAATTTCAGGCTGCATGATGAATAAGGCTAGCTCTCGCATCAAAACTTACCTCGTTGGTCTGGTGCGAAGCCTGTGTATGGTTGCGGGGTCGAGAAAAATGTTTGCCATTTCCCATCTTGGCTTTGTGCCTCAAGAAAATTCCCCCATTTTCTTGGTGCTTAACCATAATTTACGAAATGTGTAATATAGATACACCTCTGCTCTACCTAACGTTAGCTGAAATGTACTGAAAAATCTGTTCTAACACAAGGAAAAACAGTTCTTTCTACAACAGAAAAAAAAGTTGTTTTGACTTCTTCGTTGTGCGCACTGCCTAAGTTTAAAAGCTTAAAACCATTGCTAGGTTGTCAACGAATGCTTGACATTTTAAATACCTAGGCGGGATTGCTAAGAATAGGTTTTATATTTTTGTTTTCATCTAAGCTATCTGGAAAGGATTAGACAGATCACCGATCTGAGACACTAATGCGCGACAATAGCAAGTTTTAAATTGACGCTGACATGTATTATTTAGGTTTAGAAATCTTAATTCTTGTGGCGTGGTCAAAATTCTTAAAACAATTTGTTGTTGCAAACTACGATACCGCAGTGTTTGCAGTTGAAAAAAGAGGATTTATAAACATCGTTCCCGTTACTGCTCGGTCCTTATTCCATAAACTGATTGTTTTACTTACGTTATCTGAGAAACTTCCCTTGAATTTTTCAAGTGTATGTTTATGGCCAAATCTGAACCTATAATAAATATGAATAACGAAAAATTCTGAAAGAAGTATCAAACCCGACTTTGATAAAAAATAACTGCTTCTTTGCATTTCTGAAAAACCGCTATTCCTAGCCAGGAATAGAACACTTTAATTTTGAAATAAAAAAAATACCTTACATTATTACGCCCTACGAAAGAGTCGCTTATAAGGTTCTAATTCTGGGAAGTAATAAAATAACACATGGTAAACTAAAGGAAAGCGTTAGTGTTCTGCATTAAGCTATGAAGACGACTGCAGAGGAAAAAGTCGTAGTTTGGCCGGAAATCAAGTGAAAGTAAATAAATAAGTAATAATATGATATTAATTTCATCAGTTATAACAGTAATAAAATTTTCCATCCAATTATAATGCCTAAAAATAAATTAAAACTAACACACAGATAATCTGGGGGCACGGCAGTGCCCCCGCCAAGCCGAGCAAATAGCGGCACGGCCGTACCATCCTTTCCTCAGAGCAGTTCAGGCCATTTTCGACCCCCTGTAACTTCGTTGTGGATAAAACTAGAAGCTTGAATTCAGTAACCAATCAGGCATTGTATAAACAAGGTATATTTCAAATTTCATTTAATTTGAACCAGTAGTGTTAGAATTATAACTAGTCAAAGTTTCTTAATTTTGTCACTCAGAAGTCCCTTAGAGTTTTGATGATCGGTCAGTCATGACCGATCATCAAAACTCTAAGGGACTTCTAGCAGACAAAGAAGCTTCAAATTTACAATACAATTAGTGTTTAGTGCATAAATTAAGGAAAAACTAAAATATTTTGCAATTTCGGTCCAGTTTTCTAGATACACCAACTGCATAAATAACTTTGTAATCCCATATATAAAAATCTAAGAAAAAATATTTTATGTTTATATTAAATTAAACTGTTTAGTGCGATTGCCAAGTCAATCTTTTTATTTAAAACGGAAAAGATTATTAATATTGATGTGGTCACTATAAGATGTTGTTAGGTTAGCTAATTACGTAATAATTTAAGACAGAAGGACCCTTGAGTAGGGACTGAATAAATTCACCGACTTGGTATTACATGGATCTTACAACTTTTTACTACGGTAGAAGAACTGAGTTGCGAGACTTGTTTTTCTTACAAGTTATGTTTTTGATGGCTTAAGTATACAGATTAAGGAAACACAATTCCGAAATTCTGTTCTAATCCAGAAATCATAAAATATTTTTGCTTTTTAAAGACCTTAACTATTCGTTGCAAAAACTATCGCCACATTAGTGGTAGGCCTTGTGTTTTTGCAAATTGAAATATGTTTATAATTTATGTATTTGAATAAGTAGAGTATAATATTAGTAAGCGATTACTTGATGAAACATAATGGTATTATTCATAAGACATTAAGTTTTCAGTTTTCTATTCTATTCTATAAATTAAAAATAACTGTTCATCTTAAAAATCTGGCATACAAGATCCGTGGGAAATACTGGATTTGAATTGTACAGTTATTAATATATCTAACTAGCTGACCCGCGCAACTTCGTCTGCGTCGCATTTTTCATAAAAGCTCCGCTCCTATTGGTTATAGCGTGGTGTTAGCCTATAGCCTTCCTCGATAAAATATCAATGGTCTATCTAACACCCAATAATGTTTGAAACATTCTTGGGTGTTGTATAGACCATTCGAACCAGTAGTTTCTGAGATTAGCGCGTTCAACCAAACAAAAAACAATCAAACAAACTCTTCATCAGTTTTATAATATAAAGTATAGATAAGTGTTAATGAATATGCACTTACCTTCCTGTAATACGAATATTGGTAAGCCTTTTTATTGTAATACTAACATATGCATAATTCACAATGATTCAGGAACATAAAGTAGTAACATCACAGAAAACGAAAATGTTTTGCTTACTTTCTTTCCAATATAACCTTTATTCATATTTACAAAGGTCAGCACTAAAATGGCATTGTAATCAATTTTCACTTGAACATTTTGCATCCAGTGCATTAATTGAGAATTAATGACTGGTAATTAATGTCCTTCGCCGCTATTTTCAATCTTCCTGAAAGTAAAACGCATAACTGCTTTGATTCCTTATTTTCAATCAAAACAAGGCTGATAATTAAACAAGATGACATATAGATCACTGTACAAATATATAAAAAATAGGAAACAACGACCACGTAGTAATTAATGTAATCTAATTAGGTTTTCTCACATCACATCACCCACATATCACAAGGTAGAACTAAACAAATCGATTGTTCAACAACAATGTAACGGACACCTTGGATTTCACGCGACACTTGTCACTATCTGTAAAACGATTCCGGAAGCTAATCACACATGACAAAAAATCTTGCTGGAATAAAATATTAGGTAGCTTAAATATCAAGGCATAGATAGTGGTTTTGAAGGTTGTTCAGGCAGCACTTGTTTTGGTAATGAGTACTTGCTCAACGCTTCGTATAAAAGGATCCGTCACAGTGTGTTAGACATCAGTTGATCCAACTTCTTCAGTACGCCAACAACACAGACCACTTCAAAATGTTCAAGCTGGTGGTGTTGCTCTCTGTCGCGGCTTTGGCTGCCGCTAAGCCTGGTGTGTTGGCGCCAGTGGCGTACAGCGCCGTGGTGCAGCCTGCGAGCAGCTCGGTGTCACAGTACAGCTCCAGCGTGGTGCACGGCTCCCCCGCCGTGTACGCCGCGCCCGCCGTGTACTCTGCCCCCGCTGTCTACTCCGCACCCGCTGTCTACTCTGCGCCTGCTGTCTACGGCTCGCACGTCGCCCTCGCCCAGGCCCCTCACTCCCCAGCCGTCGTCCTGGATGCCGTCAACGGAGTACCCCTCGACACCCCTGAGGTAGTTGCCGCTCGCGCTGCCCACTACCAGGCTAAGGCTCTGTCTGGCTTCCACCACCTCCGCAAGCGGTCCGTCGGCGTCGCTCCCGTGGCCTACAGCTCGGTGGTGTCCCCCGTGGCCTACTCCAGCCCCCTGGTGTCCGCCTACCACAGCCCCGCTGTCGTGTCCACCTACTCGTCTCCTGTCGTGTCCGCTTACTCTGCCTACCCCTCGTCCGTGGTCTCCGCGTACTCCCCCCTGTCCTACTCTGCTGTTTACCCCAAGGCCCTCAGCGTCCACCCCTACTAAACTATCCTAGTGAACCAAACTAGTATCTTGTAAATCCTTCAAAAACCAATATGTAACGAATTTATCACTGCCGAATTAAACGATTTTATTATTACTTGCCATCTTTTATTTGCTTTCATACAATAATTTAAACATGTCATGATATTGTTTTGTGAAACATTACCTACATAATTAACGTATTTTGCTTTTCTAGAATTATAGTTTACAAAGCGGGGTTACACGTGCTGAGGATTACAGGTGCCCTCGGGAATGATCCATTCCGAAGGGAATATTAACATATAAACACAACGTACACATTACATAAATGCCCATCACACCAACCTTTAGTTTAAAGAACGACAAGATGTTTTTTCGTGTCAGGATTTGCCCTAGAGCAAATAAATTAAATTACTCGTTCACACGCACACGTTGTACTTGTATCATAACAATTACTATTTTTTAAAAATTTTGTTCTAACTTTATCAAAAATGCGGTTCAACCTGCATTTTTTTATAATTGCGGAAGTTTAATTTAAACGCCTTGTTTCCCCGGTCACGTTTACCTAATAATTTATTCGCCGCTAAATAGTTCTAGTGTTTATGATAGCGGCTGTAGCAAAGAAACCCGATTAAAATCTAAGGCTATTTATTTTAGTGTGAGAATAAACTAATTTGATTTTAAAAAACTGAAGGACAGTTATCCTTCAGTTTCATTTGGTTAGGTAAGGTTCCAGTTGTGTTCCTGATATAGTACCAACCTAGAGATATCACTTACTTTTGATTTCGCGCTTTCACTCTTTCAACTCTCATGATATAAAGGATCAGGTATTGCTGAAAGCTGGAAGAGTATCGCACAAACAGTGCAGTCGCAGTTGTATGGCACATGAAGTTACCAGGGATTGAAAGAGCTAAAATCATAAAAAAATCTAAGGTTCAGGCTGCGATTCCACAAAGATCAATAGAATTGCTTCATTTACCTAGCCTCGCCCGGCGCAAGAGATTCTATTGGTTCTTAACAATCACATCCCTCGCTACACATCCTCGCAAATTTCTGGTGGAAACGCAGCCTTATGGAGGTTTTAATGTGTGAGCTTAATCTGTATAACACAATAGTGCGTTAAAACATTGAAATTCAACCATGTTTCCAGGACTCAATGAGTTTGTGTTATTGTGGTGAAAGGACCATTTATCTAGACTCCAGGATTTAAAAATACAACACAAATAATTATCACATCTTTATTTGCAAACTTATAGCTACTTTACAAAATTGCACGCTTCATACCTAATTTACAATACTGATATTTTTCATTCAGAAATATCACGACTAGTAGTGGCCGTGGCCGTAACCATAGCCATATCCGTGCCCGTAGCCTCCTCCCAGACCACCTCCGTAACCACCACCGAAGTGCAGAGGTCCTGCGACAAAGGACTTATGCAGAAGAGGCGCAGCATGTAGCACTGGAGCCACCACAGGCGCTACCACAGAAGTAGCGACGACAGCCGGCGAATGATGCACGTCCAGACGAGACTGATGGGATACTGCCACTGGTGCCACGTGAGCTACCGGAGCCACATGAGCCACGTGCGCCACATGAGCCAGCGGAGCGACGAGATGCGGAGACCGCTTCAGTATATGATGTCCGTGGCCGGCGTGCCCATGTCCGCCAAGAGCAAGCCCACCATGGCCGAGGCCTCCATGACCGAGGCCTCCTAAAGCGAGTCCACCATGACCAAACCCACCGTGACCGAGTCCTCCAAGACCAAGTCCTCCATGACCAAGGCCTGTGTGACCGAGACCTCCGTAGCCAAGTCCCCCATGTCCAAGTCCCCCGTAGCCCAGACCCCCATGCCCAAGTCCTCCGCCGTATCCGTATCCTCCATATCCATGTCCACCGTAGCCGTGACCAGCGTAGCCAGCAACCACGGGAGTCACCACAGCTGCGTGGTGGGCCACTACCGGCACTGCATGACCATGGCACAGGGCAAGCGAAGCCAACAACACGACAACACGAAACATCTTCAACTTATTACTCCAAGATCACAAATCTGAACGAGCTGCAGGAGCTGACTGACATTAGAACTCAAAGGTTACCTTCTTATACCCCAAATGCTGATTCAGAGTGACAGTATCAAAGTTATTAATACATTATGTCGTTCTATTGAACATTGTGATTGTTGTCACAAAAAAGTTGGAATTCGCCAGTTTATTCGAACTAAATTGGTTTTTGCAAACACAATAGATAAAGAACGTGTTCATAACAAAGTTGTCGCCTTTCTTAAAATAGACCCTGAATTAGCTTTGTGAGTTAACGAGTGTAATAACAAAAATATTCGACGAATTAATGATTATGATTCATCTGTGGTTATTTTGTAATAGCGCATCAATCATATTATGGTAATGAATGACGTTTGTAGAATGCATCTCAATCCGGCCAGTGCCCCGAAACCGCTTTGACGCAACGACCGGGCAACCCGTCCCAGAGCCTCGGCCGAGAACTTGAACCCGTTGCGCCCGCGCACTACGTAACATCTACCGTTATGCAGCTATAAAGTAACATCCCATCTGCCTTTCGTACACACTTCAGGTTGAGTGCAAGACACAAAATGATTACGCTACTTTTACTTGTGAGTGCAATGTGTACAGTGCATGGACAAATAGTTCCTTTGATTTACGCTGCGCCGAGTGCAGTATCTCACCAATCCAGGATCGATATCAAGCATAGTCATGGTTTCATAGCTGGGCCGTTGATATACAGTCCAGCTACAACTCTTTATGCCAGTCACAAACCTGATGATAAACCTCAAGAGGCAGTATTGACCCCGGTCTTCACGGCAGATACCATATTAACACCGGTAGCATTAAGCTTTTTCCATAATCTACCATTGGCACGAGCATTGGAGCATCCTATTTCAATAGACAAAGTACAAGAAGAAAATGCACAGAACGCTGCAGTAACAGAACAAAAAAAACATGGAAAAAATTGATGAAGTCGTTCAGATTGCAAAAGCAGCGGAAATTCCTGAGCCAGAACAAGAAAATACGGAAGGAAAACCAGAGATTCAAGATAAGAATTATATAATAATAGCTTACGATGACAACAATCAAGTAACGAGTACCACAGACGAACCGAATACGGTTGGAGTCACAGACGCCTGATATGATTTAAAGTGCTAAATGGAAACGAGAAAAAGACTGTATTTATAAAAAGACTACTAAGTTATTTCAAATGTAATGTTTCAGACTGAACTATTTGTAGCTTAAATATTTGAGACTAAATTTTATAGTGATGTGGTTTTATTTTGAATCTATACTAATATATGTTTGTTTGTTTGCTTGCTTTGATTTGTTGAAAGTTGAAAAATTCTTTCAGTGTTGGATAGCCCATTTATCGAGGAAGGCTATATATCATCACGCTAAGACCAATCGTAGCGGAGCAGTAATGAAAATTGTGACGCAGACAAAGTTGCGCGGGTCAGCTAGTTATATAATAAATAAGTTTAATTCTTGTCTAGATATGTTGTATCATTAACATCGCTCACTTTATCCCAAACACTTTAAGCCATTACACTTTCATAAGTCAACGTTATGCATTCAGAATGTAAACAATAGACCACGTTTTATCAGCGTCATTAACCAGTCACGTATTTCCACATACTTTCTTCTATTGTAACACTCAGATGAAACGGGAAATATGACCAATATTGGTGCCCAAAAGCCAATATTTCACAAACAATAACAAAAAGCACCAACATTTGTCGTGATTGATGTGTTTACAATAAGCCTCAACATGCCTATTGTGTGGAAGCTCGAGCAAAAAACCTCTTTGTTCAGTTTAGTCGAGGAAATGTGTGGTGAGTACAATACAACACGTATTTACTACACGTGACTCAAAGGGTGCATTAGTGCTGCTTCTTAAGTCTCCGCCGTAAACATAAGCTTCAAATATTAATTAATTTTCTGTTAAAACCTCACTTGGTTTACATCAGTTTTCGCGTAATCTAGAGAAGTCAGAATTCTAATTGAGTTTTTTTTTTGTTTTCTTGATCTACATACCCAACAAGCAAAAACGTCATATAGTCCGAAATCTATACGACTTTTAGTTACATAGCAGTTTTATAGTGGTACTGAGTTAACTACTTGGGTCAGTTTAGTCATGTGACTAATAAGTCATATTGTAAACGTCGAAAAACGCCTACACAACCAAATTATGCGACGTTATTAAATGGTTTCGGCCACGACGTCAACTTTTGGTCGTATAAACGTTTTAGTCGCATATGAGGTTTTTGGAAAACAATATCGTATTTTGAAAAACCATTATATAACATTTATATAACATTTACATGACAAATATTATTTATTTTATAGTAGTTTAACTTGAAACACGTATAGGGCGTTTAAGTTGTAATGTGACGATAATGTGATTATTAAGTCATGTTGTAGGTATACTTAAGTCGAATTAACGTATACACAACTAAATTATGCGACATTTACGACAACACTTTGGTCTTATAAATATCACACGTTTTTGACAGACAATGTCGTCGTTGTAAAACAATTACACATTTTTTTTTATTTGTGATGGGTTTGCTCTTGACTCTAGTCTAGGTCAGAGATGAAAGAGACAAAGTCTATGATGGAGCGAGCTTACCCAGAAGGAGCCTGTTCACTTTAACTTTGAAGAGATTAGGGTTGTAAGCGTTTGGAAACACGGACGCAGGCAGAGAGTTCCACTCCTTTGCTGTGCGCATTATAAAAGACGTTTGGAAACGCTTAGTGCGAATTGGTGGAATAGCAACAAGGTAGGGATGGTAAGATGCAGTGCGTCTGGATGTCCGATGGTAGAAGGGGACCGGTGGGATGAGGTCGTGGAGTTCTTGGGCACACTCACCGAAGTACAATCTGTAGAAGACCGACAAGCAGGCAACCTTACGGCGATGAGCCAAGCTATGTAGCTTGGCATCCACCAGTTTTACGTCACCGATGAGCCTCTTAGCTCTGCGTACCACCGAGTCAAGCGCTGCAAGCTGATACTTAGCTGAGCCATCCCAAAGGTGGCTACAATACTCCATGCAGGAACGGACTTGCGCCAGTGGCGTGCCTGCGGTTTTAAAATAAGGCAAGCCCAATAAAATTTTAACCGATTTCAAAAAAAGAAAGTTCAGTTTTCGACTGAGTATGTAGGTACCTACGTAATTATCATCGCAATTTTCTCATAAACTACTGGTTAGGTACAATAAATTAAAAGTGAATTCATCCATCTCCTTCTTTCCTCTTCTTCAATTTCACTCTTGCTTGTCGTGCGGTGAATGAGGTAACTAAAGCTCACTGAAGGCATGCTAGTGCTAGATTGAATATAATAAACATATCAGCAATTGCATACTTCCGGTGGCTTTGAAAAAAGCCGTTTGGTTTGCTTCATTGCTTGAGGGAACAAAGTTATGGTAAGTAGTTGCTTGCTTCGTAACAGGACTAACAGGTTACAGACAAAAAAAAAACACAACAGAAAGTTACAAAACGAAAGTTAAAAAATAGCTAGATAGAATGTAATAAGGAATTTAAATAAATTATTTATATTCTAATTGGAATCTTTCTTAAGAAATGATTTAATTACATCAGAGTAAAATGTTGGTGATCGTTTTAATTCTACCAACAACTGTTTTTCAATAGCTATCATTGATAATTCGGAAAGACGCTCTTGACCTTGTGTATTTCTCAGATAGGTATGGATACGTTTAAGAGACGAAAAAGCACGTTCCGAGGAAGAACTTGTAGCCGGAATAGTTACAACAAGATACGCTAACTTTAACAGCTCGGGAAAGGCATCTTCGAGGTTATTCTCATGAATGAAATCATATATTCGAAAACATTACGATCTTTCAGATCAGGACTTTTAATGTTTGTTTGTCGAAATAGTTTGCATAAATGTCAAATAATGAATCTAATTCCTCTGTAGGAAAATGTGAGTGATAATTGTCAAATTTTTTGTTGTTGAGCGGTTGGAAAATTTTAATTTATAAATTTCAGAATATCGGTCAGTAATTTCGGTATTAATGTTATCAATTACTTCTACAAAAAGTCGTCTGCATTCCGTTTTTGCACAGCGTACGTTGCGTCTCAAACGAGGAGCCGAGTTATTTTGCAACGTATTCTCATAAATTTGATCAAATTCGGATTGAAATTCAGCACGTAACCATGCCTAAAATTCCTTTATTTTATTAATACAATAAGCGACATCAACTTGTGATTTTTGTAAAATATTGTACAAGCAGTCAGTTTTTTCAAATATCCGATGAAAAATAAAAAGAAAAAAATTGAAATTAAAAGATCGCAAAGTGTTTTCAAAATTCTCCGCTGCTAAAATCGTATCCCCGTCCCAGTTCTGTGGATTGTCGCACAGATCAGAAAACAACTCAATAAGTTTACTTTTTTGTTCAAAACCGTGATTACAACTCGCGACATGTATGTCCAACGAGTTGCGGGAGCATTAGGCAATTTTTTGCTGCAATGAGTATCGTAAAAAGCAGCTCGTTTTGTACTATTACTAAAAAAATTATACAAAGCCTGAAGGGCTGAAAAAATAAACTGACCTCCTGAATTCTTTTGCATGATTTAGACAACACTAAGGCCAAAATATGTGCATTACACCAAATGTAAATTGCTTGTGGACAAACATCTTTAACTTTTTGTTGCACTCCATTTCTTACACCGGACATTACACTAGCACCGTCAAAGCTTTGCGCTACTAATTTTGCGATGCAATCATGTCTATTCAATAATTCTAAAATAATATTAGAGAGTGAGTCTGCTGTGCGACTTTCTGACACATTAAGAAATCCCAAAAAACGGTCATGAATTTCATTTTTATAATAATATCTGAGAATCAAGCACAGTTGTTCTCTATGACTAACATCGGGGGTTTCGTCAATAATAATTGAAACAAATTTTGTTTGCCTAACTTCGTAATCGATGCAAGTTTGCATCACATCGGCTACGGAATGAATAATATCGTTTTGAATTTTGTTAGATAAATAACTCTGTTTGTCACTTTCCTGATGCTGCATATGTTTTTCTAAAACGACATCGTATTTTGAAATTAACGAGACCAGTTCTAAAAAATTGCCTATATTTAATGAAGTTTTGGACTCATCATGTCCTCTTAAAGGAAGTTCCTGTTGTGTTAAATGACAAACAAAATCGACTAATCTTTGAAATACACTACGGTTGTTATCAACGCGCGTGTTATATTTTGAAATTTCCTCAGATAACTGGCGTGATTTAGATGTCTCAATTCGTTGTTTACCAAAATTACCGAAAGAAACCATTGCACACAGGTGTTTATGGGAAATTTGCGTGCCTTTTAATGGCGCCAGATATGTTATTTAAATCATTATAACCAGATGTATTCCAAACGGAATCTTCATTCGAAAAAAATATGCAGCACCAGCAATACAACTTATTAGTGTGCGAACAGCCAACAATCCAACTAGTTTTATACACTGATCTATTAAATTTTCGTTTATGCGATTTACTAGTCTGAGAAATACACAGATTAGGCGTCGGTTTTAATGAAGAAATTAACTGTTTTTTCTGAGCAAAGTTTAAAGATTTTACCTTATCTTCGCCAATCAAAACTTGAACGCATTTTAAATCCTCACAAGGTACAATTACCTCCATTGTTGTAGGTAAGTCACCAAAACAATTGTATCACTGAGAAAATCTAAGAAAACACACAAAAACCTTTAACAACAAAACTTTTCCCACTCAAGCAAATGAAACTGAAGTGAATTGCACTCGGGTGTCGGGAACTACTTACGCAGAGTTGCAGTGTTGTCATTTAGCCAAAAAAAGTCACCAGGTATATGAAAAATCTAGCTAGATGTCGCAAATTTTTTATTTTTAAAAATATTGCTTGAATATTTAATTTCGTCATTCTAAAAAGTCGCTAGGTTTTATTGAAGCTAAATCTTAAAAAAAGTCTCCAAACTCGTTAAAAATCTCCAAGATCTCACAACGTCCTGCGATCGCACATCGCTATAAGTGCGAAAGTGACGAGATAGTATTTGAAAGCCCGGCAAAAGCCGGTACGTGTAAGCGAGATAGCTATATGTAGATGCTGCAAATGCGAAACTCTGCGCGCGAACAATCGCGATGTGTAGTAGTGTGGAATAGGTAGATACTTTGTGTTATTTTGATAAGAATTAAGCGCGCGAACTTTTAAACAGTTCGGATTTGATATTGATTCTCTATCGAGCATTTTAGTAAGGCAGGCTTTTGGGCTTATATGAAGGTACCACCACTGACTTGCGCTTTATATAGGGTTAAAGCTGTCCAGGCCTGAAATATCGCTTCACCCTATTTAGGATGCCCAGCTTTTTGGCCGCAGATTGGGCTTTGTACACGATGGTGGCGCCGAAGTTGAGACTGGATGTCATGGAGTTGACATCCAGTCTCCTCCTCCTAGGAACTTGAGCCGATCAAGTCACAGGAACAGATGCATCCCGAAAATTAGGAGTTTGGTCAAAACGACTCCTTTTTGCGGTAAAAAGACACGCCAGTGTTTTGGTGGCGTTAAAAGTGACCACATTGTCATCACCCCACTGGGAGACAAGGCTTAAGGTCAAATTTGTCCGCTCTACCATGGCCTCTCTAAGGAACGAAATTCATCCCCGCCGGTTGTTGCACTGGACAAGTATCTCTCTGAAACCGTACTGTCATCTGCGTACCCAACAAGACCAAGCTGAAGTAGGTCATTGATGTGCAGCAGAAAAAGAGTTGCAGAGAGAACAGACCCCTGAGGAACTCCGGCATCAATAGCCATGAGGTCAGAGGAGCAGCCGTCAATGACTACTCGGATCGACCGTTCACTCAGGAAGTCTGATATCCAGCTACAAAAACCAGCTGGGATGCCATAAGCAGGAAGCTTGCTGAGTAGACCTGCGTGCCAAACCCTGTCAAAGGCCTTCGAGATGTCGAACGACACGGCAAGTGCTTCGCCGTGTCTCTCGATGGCCTCGCCCCAGCAGTGCGTGACAAACACAAGAAGATCGCCAGTTGACCGTATCCGGCGAAAGCCATATTGACGGTCACTGAGGAGATCATTGTCTTCAAGGTAGGTCAGCAGCTTACTGTTAAGAACCCTTTCCATAACCTTGCATAGGATGGAGGTAATGGCGATCGGACGTTAATGTGCAGGGTCAGCACGGTCTCCCTTTTTGGACACCGGATGCACATTCGCAAGCTTCCATGATTTCGGCACCGTTCTTTTTTCAAGAGAGAGGCGGTACAGGCGTGCCAACACAGGAGACAGTTCAGGCGCACATTGCCTCAACACTCTCGCTGGAATGCCGTCAGGCCCGCTGGCCTTATTCACATTTAGACTGCACAATACTCTTCGGACCTCTTTAATGTGAACTGTGATCTCCGGCATCGAAGAGTCACGAAGAGGTAAAGTTGGTGGTTGCTTGGAGCCAGCGTCCAGACGCGAATTGCTTGCTAAGAGAGTTGCAAATAAATTTGCTTTGCTCACTTCCAGAGTGAACTAGCGAGCCATCAGGTTTCAACATTGGAGGCAAAGTGGGTCTACAGAAATTCGTTTCAACCGCTTTCGACAGAGACCAAAACTGCTTACTACCTGGAGGGTGCAATGCTAGTTTGGCCCCGATACGTCCGACATGGTCAAAACGTGCCCTACGTAAAATCCGCTTGCAGAACTTAGCGGCAGAATTAAAGGCTCTTTTCCTCGCGCGAACCCTACGTGCTTTAACCTTTCGGTCGCGGGCCTTGATCCACGCTTGGTATGCAGACTCTTTACGGGCCTCAGCGTGGGCGCATTCTGCATTATACCAAGGCCGGGATTTGTGACCGAGCGGGATGTCGGAGAATGGAATAAAATACTCCATCCCCTGCCAAATCACGTCCGCAATCATGTCAGCACAGCACGAGGGGTGCACAGCAAGATGCAAAAAAGTGCCGCATCTCATCCCAATCTGCTGACTCGTATCGCCATACTCGTCTCGTGCCTCTAGGATTCTTATCTGGAGGCGAGCAGGTCAATACGCATTTCACCAGGCAGTGATCAGACGTTCCCAGCGGGGCTGAGACCGATACTGAATGACTGCCCGGATCAGTTGTCAGCAGAAGGTCCAAGCAATTGGGTGTATGGGCGTCAACATCCGGTACCCGCGTTGCCACATTCACCAGCTGGGTTAGATCAAGTGTTAAAATAAACTTACGCGCCTCTAACCCGGCATGGCCTGCTTTCTGGTACGGGAACAACCGCTCTTTATGGTGGGCGTTGAAGTCCCCCAGAAAAATGAGCTTCGCTGTTGGGTACCGTTGCTGGGCTACGTCGGTGGACTCCACGAGGTAATTAAACAGCACTGTTGTCTCCTGATCACCGCCGTGCGATCGGTATACGCCGATGTAAATAAATTTCTCCGATTTCTCAAAGCAACGGAGACGACGACAACAAATATCATCGCGGACGTACACACAGACCCCAGCCTGCTTCTTGAACTTGTGTTCCAGAGAGTAGCCCGGATAGTTGAGGTACGCTACGTCCGACGGGGTTGTTATGTTCGTCTCCGTTAAGAAAAACAGGTGCGGCTTCTCGGTCTCAAGATGGTGATGGACCGGATCGAGATTGGAGTGCAACCCCCTAATATTAGTGAGGAGCACTTTTAGTGGGAGGAAGTGCAGCCGTTGTTTACCTTGTTTTTCTTTTTAACTTTAGTCATCATGGAGAGTAGTTGGGGAGAAAAGTCGAACTGTCGAGGCGCTGCTCAGTGAACCAAGTGGAACACTAGAGCTAAACTAACCTGTAGGGAACTCATTTGGAGACTGCGGGGACGCCCGAAACCCCCCCGGATATGGCCACCGGGTCCTCCCATCCAATCGCCGGCTGGCACGGTGGAGCATACCGGGATTTTTCGCTAGTTGGCGGGGTAGCCTTTCACACGTGGCTGGCGTGCTACTTGGGCCCCCTACTAACTGCGGTCGGCCAACGCCTGGCACCGTGCTTCGGATCCTGCTACCCTCCAAAATGAGTTACCCGGAAAGCCCAGCCCAGCGACCAAGACCGGTTCTGAGCAGAGCAAATGGCAATCTCCTTCTCCTCCAAAGGCACTGGCACTCCCGCACACCGACGGAACACAGCAAGCTACTTGGCGCCGGACTTCGGCGTGATGGTGGTAGCGAGGCAGGCGGCTCCTTGCGGAGCCTACCACCGCTTTTAGTGGGATCGTTCTGCCGTACCACAGGCAAGCCTGTGGTGCCGTTGCCCGGGGTGGATCGCGAGGAGGTAGATCCAAAACCACCCCAAAAACACATACACATAACATTTATGTAACGAAACTGTTGTTTAAATGTTACTCTTAAACTTTTACTTAAAAAAACATATATGTTTTATAGTTGTTTAATGTGAAATAAGTATATAACGTTTTGGTTATGATTAGACGATAATATAACTGTAGACTTAAAAGTCGAACAAATGTTTTACAATTACTTTAATATAAGTTTGCCCTATTTTGTATTTGTAACCGCTTTGTAGGTTAGATTGATTACAAAATAGTTCCGTATACACATTTTAATTTACTATGTCTTCATTAGTACTGTCATAATTACTAAAGCTCTCCTATTTAGACATAATATGTATGTAAAGGTAATGCTTTTAGGTAATGTGAATGGTACTTCTATTAATATTATTGTAGTGTTTAGTTAGTACTGAAAAACACAGATCCTAGTACGTTTTAAATATTTTTTTTAACACATTTACTCAAAAAATGCATTTACGAAGCCTTACACATTGATAGAAAGTTAAAAATAACGCACCATACAGTGGAATGTGCGGTAAAATAGGTACTCTCATCTAAGTACCTATTTTTCCATCGGTTGTTTTTTAAATTTCCATAAAAAATATACAAGAATTACACCAAAGAGTTTCACATTACAAGAATCAATAGATAAGCTGAATGATACTTGTTACTTTAATACTTAAGAGAAATGAGACGAAATATGTAGTTCTAATTTTCACTACGCGCACGTGGCGCCAATGGCAAATTCGAACCATTTTCATATCGGCAACGTCAAAGATTGTTGCAACTTTCCGACTGGTATCTAAAAACAAAAGCTTGTTTCATTGGTATCTATTGTACTATTTTCTCGTAAATATGTTGAAAGACGTTGTATGACACACGTGCGGTATTTATAATATACTAGGTACCTAGTAATTCATATATTCCTACAGTGTAAAAATATTACTTTCGAAAACTTCAGATGGTATATACCTATAGAAAGTACCCATCAAATTGGAGATTATTTTACTGTGGCACCAACCACTAAATCGCGAACATCAGATGCTCCATTACATTTTGTAAAATTATTTATTTTGCGCGATATCACTGTTGGTTTACACACTGTATTATGAATCTACACTAATATTATAAAGAGGAAAGATTTGTTTGTTTGTTTGTTTGTTTGAAATGAATAGGCTCCGAAACTACTAGACCGATTTGAAAAATTCTTTCAGCAATGGATAGCTACGTTATCAGGGAGTAACATAGGCTATATTTTATCCCCTTGCTCCCACGGGAACGGGAACTACGCGGGTGAAACCGCGTGACGTCCACTAGTAAGAGATAAGTAAAACAATGGCTTTCATATTTAATTGAAGAACCCTAAAGTCAAACGTAATGGCGCACTTCTTGGTCTTAAGGCCAACGTTTCTATGACCATAAGTAGAGTAAGTGCCGTGTAAATGTCATTTCATAACTAAACCAAGATGGATGCAACTTTTATAGGAAAATATATTAAAAATAAATAACAACAATAATGAAAATATCTAAAAGTTCAGGAGCGCGTTAATAACTTTACAACAATACATTCAAACATTATCGAAAAACTAAGTTCCCCAGTAGAAGTACACCTGACATATGTAGTTATCAGAGTTAATATGTGTAATTTGGTTAATGTAATAACTAATTAATAATACTTTAAAGATTAAACTCACAGTAAGTATTCACAGCAGCACGCACCGTACGCGAATGAAAGAAATAGGTATATAAAACAAATATTTTAACGTGTATATGACTATTATTTAACTCACACGTCATATAATTTTCTCGTCATAACATAAAATGTTCACAAGTTGACATTAATGTAACCACTATACAACTGTAATGTGCCACTTTATTGGGCCACTTTCGCGTCCTATAAACGTTTTAGTTAAGTTTATAAGACCACTCTTATAAAACCAACGTTTTCGTAAAAACGTTTCCATGGCCATAATACAACGCATTTTTGTTACTTGGGTAGGGATTTCCGAACTTTAAAAAGATAATAATACTTTTCAAATGTCAATCGTTTAAAGAAAATCGCCTACATAGGCTATAAGGTTAGTTTAAACTTATTTTTCATTACTCATATTCGGAACGTAGGCCTGAAGTTGCCTGAGGAGCGGGTTAAAAGTATTACTTTTCAGCCCTAGGGAGAATCGTTTTCAACTGACAGCCAGCAAATTATAAAAAAAAACTTGTTTAAATTTCACTTTTTTATTGAAACGTCCCAACTTTCTATACAGCCACTCCATTATAGCGCGATGTAAAATTGAAATAAAATAAAGATGAGTATTAGATAAAAATTATATTTTTTTAAATGACTTTATTATAATTTACTTTCATGTTTCTTTGTTTCTTTAAAATAACATAGATTTGGCCAAAATATTTACCTTTTTAAATTATCAAAATGCAAAAGAATGGCTGAATAGCTGGCTGGTCATAGAAAAAAAAAAAACAAAATAGGCTGGAAAGCGGCAATCCGATCTTCATTTGCTTTTTCGAGTTGTAAAGTTTTGTCCATACTTTCCTATAGCAGAGATTTGTATTAACACGATGAGTTTCAACAGATTTAGATTATGTTTTTATTTTTACTTTCCTTGTATTCATAATGAAAAGCACAGTGTTTACCTCGGATGAAAGACTTAATACAACAATTTGGTTCGTATTATGTAAAACGATAGAGAGATGCTTTTAAGTGTGAACAGTAAGACCGAAATAGCGATAACAATAGATTGCAGGTAGAACTGATATAGCCTTAAGTTTTTGTAGATCTCTACTTTAGCCTGAAAACCAATCATATTTTGGAAATAAAGTAGAGTTATAAACGTTTATACTTAATTCAGAAATGAGCCTTAAGACAAATTGATTATATTCTCAGATTCTGCGTGATGGAAACTTAATATTACGTTAATTTTTAGTCGTATATGTTACTAATATAGTTATTTATGACACAAGTGCGGTAAGTTGGTTTTCACAAACGAGTAGACGTTCGTCGAGGGCTTACCATAGTCACGAATTTGTAAATACCAATATCCGCACGTATGTCATACAAAGTTTTGTCAATACATTTGCGAGGTATACATATGAGGTATGGCATAGGTAACTAATGAGACAAACTTTTTCGTTATCAGTCGTAACGTGTTTAGATATCAGTCGGAAAGTCGCAGCAATCTTTGCAAAATAAAAATAGCTCGAATTTGCAAATATTAAATTAGAATTACATCGTCGTCACATCTTCGTCTCATTTTCTCTTTAGTATTAAATTGAGACAAACGTAGGTATTGAGCAAGAGCGCTTCCAAGGAGGTTCGATCATTCAGCTTATTAACTGCTATCTTTTATTATTTTGCTCTTATTCTATTTTTAAAACTGAATTTCAAAATACTTAACATGATTATGCATTAGATTTCGGATGTTCCATTTTTGATTTTGTTGAATTTAAAGTACTTACCCACCTACTTAAAATGAATGACCTTTACTTTTATGTGGCGGTCATTTGTATACTGCGGTATCCGAAACTCTCCCGCCATGGAAAGTTGAATATAATTTTGTTAATAATTATTTGAGTATTGTTGAAAAATATAAGGAAGCATCGGAAAGTATACTGCGCTTTATTTCACATCCTAGCTTCTTAACTTTTCTTATTCTAGTATTGTGAAACTCCTTGGTGGAATTCTTATACAAATATTTTTTTACGAAATTAAAAAAAAACCGTAAAGAATACGCACGGCGCCATACAACGGAGCGTGCGGTAGGTACTTAGGTGAGAAACACTTTACCGCACGTTCCATTGTATGGTGCGTAATTTTTAAATTTCGAACAATGTATATAGGCTTCGTAAATGCATTTTTTGAGCAAGTGTGTTGAAGAATTAATTAATTACTCGTTAGATCTTTTAATACAAAAAAAAATGTAGAAGTAACACATGCTACAACTCCTTCACTGCCAACAATGAACCATATTCGGTAAAACAATCGAATCACACAATGTTTTAGATTCTTCTCGACTGTGTATTTATTGCCTTGTAGGTATATGTGAATGTATATGGGTAATAAGGGATTACTAATATTACTAGCTGACCCGCGCAACTTCGTCTACGTCACAATTTTCATTACTGCTCCGCTCCTATTGGTCTTAGCGTGATGAGATATTTATAGCCTAAAGCCTTCCTTGATAAATGGGCTATCTAATACTGACACACAAGAATTTTTCAAATCAGACCAGTAGTTCTTGAGATTAGCGCGTTCAAGCAAACAAACTCTTCAGCTTTATACTCGTATATTAGTATAGATTAATATAATTTGAGGTAAGGCTAGGTTAGTTTTTAAAATAAAAGTGATATTAAAAATTCCAGAATTTATTTAATCTTTCATGTATAATGCACATGAGAGTACATTTGAGAACACTATTTTACATTATGGTCAATTTTGGATTTACAGTCTTCTTCTAGAAGATTATGGAGTGCGCTTTGATCTGTGAAATCTAGTACAGATGAGAGTAAGTGAGGGGGGTCTGGTAGGCGACGGCGGGGGAAGCATAGGATATGGAGGAGTAGGGGGTCTGCAGGTCGAATCTTGCCTGATCGGAGTAAGAGGTGGGGGCGATGTAAGCGTTCAACAGACCAGCTGATCGCTTCTTGATAAAGTGGGAATAAAAGGGCCGGGAGATCAGAGAAGAACGGGAATAATAAGGAATAGTCGCGGAATACGTGGATGCCAGAAGAGGAGTGGTGGCTGCGTAGGTGCTGGGCGCGTAGTAGGTGGTGGCAGGCAGCACAGCAGACCTCTTCTTGATGAGGTGCACGGCAGGCACCGAGGCGACACTCCCGGGCAGGATCGAGCCGCTATGGATCAGCGGCGAGTTGTATGTGGTGGCAGCATAGTAGTTAGGGTAGCCGGAGTATAAAGTGGGCACGGAGTACGTCAGAGGGAGCTGCGGGGAGCGCTTCTTGATGTAGTGGCTGTACGCCAGAGGAGCCTGGTAGAACAGCGGTGAAGGATGGATCACGCTGCTGTCTTGCCTTGCAATGGTGGTCGCTCCAGGTGTCAGGAACGTCGAGTATTGCGTGAAGGGCGCGGCGATCACGGCACTGGGATTAGCGGCCGCGACGGCAAAGAAGGCACACAATACCACAAGTTTAAACATGTTGGTTTGTATTGTTTGTTGACGGATGAACGACTGATGCCTTGACAGTGTATCGCTTGTATTTATAGAAACTATT
The DNA here is from genome assembly GCA_947578705.1 of Lacanobia wlatinum. Taxonomy (NCBI): domain Eukaryota; kingdom Metazoa; phylum Arthropoda; class Insecta; order Lepidoptera; family Noctuidae; genus Lacanobia; species Lacanobia wlatinum. The sequence goes on from OX388039.1 coordinate 14,952,925, forward strand.
CACTAAAGCTAAGGGCGATCTCGTTTCGCAAAACCGGTGCAAGTCGGCCATTCAGGAAGCTGGTATTTAAAATTAACGAGGTCGTCTACAACCCCACCTGGTAAGTTCATCATCGTCACAATGCTCTTGTTGCGATACATATGCCAACGAGCCAACAAAAGTAAACGAACCCCTGCATGCAAATACCAGCCGGATAAGAAGTAAATATCAATGAGCACCGCGACATAATTATGTAGACTTGCAGATTTTACCTACTCTAATTAAAATTCACTCACATTATAATTGTTAGTGGAAATATAAAATCACTAGCTGACTCGCGCAACTTTGTCTGCGTCAAAACTTTCGTTACTGCTCCGCTCCTATTGGTCTTAGCGTGATGATATATAGCCTATAGCCTTCCTCGATAAATGGGCTAACTAACACTGAAAGAATTTTTCCTTGAAAGAAGTAGTTCCTGAAATTAGCGCGTTCAAGCAAGCAAACAAACAAACAAACTCTTCAGCTTTATATATTAGTATAAATAGATTCATTATCAATCAATATATACAAAATTCTTCCATTACTAACTGATTGAGTGACTGACAGACACAGTACAGCCGAAACTGCTGGTCGTAGAAAGTTGAAATTTGGCGTGTGTTTTGTTTTTCCTTGGTGTAGGGTAGCACTAAGAGAGGACTTCCCAAAATTCCTAAAGGACCGGGAAATAACGAGATATGCGCGTACGAAGTCGCGGGCAAAAACTAGTAAATATATATGAAATTCTTCCGTTCCTGAGTTAGTGACTGACTGACAGACAACGCACAGCCGAAACTACTGGTCGTAGAAAGCTGAAATTTGGCATGTAGGTTCCTTGGGGAGTGTAGGAGAGCACTAAGAGAGGATTTCCCGAAATTCTTACGGAAGCGGGAAAAATCGGGGTATGCTCGTACGAAGTCGTGGGCAACTAAGGTACGAGGGCTAGTCAAATAATATAAGAAGTTGTACTACGAGTCAATGAGTGTCACTACTAAAATAGTAATGACACTCATTGACTCGTAGCGACAATGAGTGTCATTTCAAAAATGTTTCTGGAAATCCCTACAACAGTGAACGGTTCAAAGAAAAACCATGAATTATATGTATTCTTTTATTATTCATTATAACGTTTATTTCCATAGCATCGGATTGTTACAAAGGAACGCTGTTGCTGCCCTCCCGATTTCCAAAGGTTTTCTGGTGAATACAGGTCGAAAATGATTTAAATAATGTTGTAAGCTCATTAGCATTAATAACGATATCTCGTACGTGTGGCATGACGCCAAACATGAACACAAACACAATCATTTTGATAACACCTTTCCATAACCGTCTCTACATTTGGTACAAAATTGAACAATAGCGTTACCTATGTGGAACTTTGTCGATGGCTATATTTTGACTGTTTCTATGGTACCTTTATTGAAGGAAATATGTTCCATTTCTGTGAACTTTGAAGTTAAGAGAAAATCTGTATTACGATGAAATGTGTATATTGTCAGTGGCAAGGGAGACAATAAATATTTTTCTTTTCTGTGCCAGAATCGAACGCGCTACTAAGGTACGAGACGCATCAAGCCTTTTACTACTTAGCTATTGCGCCGATCTCGCATTGCGTGCTTCATTTTTCTGAGATTAAAATTGCTAAGATTCATTTTTAACCCCCGACACAAAAACGACGTGTGAGTTATGTCTGTCTGTGCCATCGTAACTCCCGAATGGATGGACCGATATTGATTTTCATTTTTTTGTTTGAAAGGTGAATTAGTCGGGAGTGTTCTTAGCTATGTTTTATGAAAATCCGTCCAAGATGGCCGCCGCCACAAAATGGCCGATGACATATTTCTTCATAACTCCCTCAATATGGGTATCAAATGAAAGGGCTTGACTAGTACAACACTACACACTATGACAAATTTCAAATCCAATATGGCCGCCACCACAAAATGACGAATTGCATTTTATTTTCACAACTCCATCATTATGGGTATCAAATGAAAGCGCTTGACTATAGGAATGATTAACTAACGAAATGAAAATTAAGTTTAAAAAGTATGAAATAAAAATTAAATTAAAAATTTTAAAAACCCCCTACCTTTAAAAAGTTAAAAATAATTTCAATTGATCCTTTTAGTTTAATATAGGTACGATTCTTTGGGCCAAACGTCATCGCGTCGGGAGACCGCTAATAATACTTATACCTAATTGTACACAGTTACGCAATAAATAATTCTTATTCTTACATGACAAAAGATTTGCGGTCTTCCGAGGTGAAGATGCTTGGCCCAAAGAATCGTACCTATATTAAACTAAAAGGATCAATTGAAATAATTTTTAACTTTTGAAAGGCTTTTTTGTCGGGGGTTTTTTAAATTTTTAATTTATTTTTTATTTGTAGGAATACAAATTCACTTAGGTAGGTACTCGTGTAAACAATGGTCCATATATCAAAGTAAGCAGTGTGTTATTCTTATTATATTTAAAAGTAGCAATAATCTTAGGAGGTGTACTACATATTTTACTTTCCCTACCAATCACCTCTTACAATCAGTTGAAAACGTCAACTGCAAAAAATTGACATTTCGTTAAATGTGAACTGCCTTGCAGTCTCTAGCGCTAGCACTGGGCTTGAGGTCCCAGGTTCAATTTCCAGGTCTGGCAAAGAGTTATTGGGTTTTTCCATAGAGAATTAGGTTATTCTGGATTTGACTGGATAATAGGCTCGCCCCCTATTTCTTCAAACTTATACAAAACGGCGTAATTTGGTGTGTGTGGTATATTTATGTAAGTAGATCTCTGATGTCAACTTATTCAATGAAAAAAAAACTTTTTTACAAAAAATTTAACCGACTTCCAAAAACAAAACACTACAAAGTATAAAATAACTTTAATTTCGGAAGTCGGTCTTTTAGGTTATTTCGTTTTTTGAAACCGACTTTTTAGTGGTACCTGCGTACCCATTCACAGCGTGCCGGCGTGATGTTATGTTATGAACTGAGGCCTATTTAATAAAACTTACTTGGTGCTTTCGGTGTAAAGGTATCGTCAATACGAATGAATGAAGCCCAAACACTTGGTAGTTCCTACATACCGATGTGGAGTTCCCTTGACTCTTTGTCGTCTCCATCATCAGGTCTGATCCAAACCTTCATTGTTTTGTAGTATCACCCGATATACATACGAATATCAAGTTTTTACCAGATGCGTGCCTACAATTTTCGAGAGTTGCCCTCGATTTCTCAGGGTTTCCATAATCAGATTCTGACGTGGTGGCAATGGAACCACCTCAGCAGTATACTCTTTCATATAAAAAATATTCATCGAAATCGGTTCATAAACGCGAACACACATAAAAAATATATATATATATATATACGCTGTCAAATTGAGAACCTCCTTCTTTTTTAGAAGTCGGTTAATAATGCTTAAATTGGTTACAAAGTGGCTACAATATCTAGATACACTTCTAAAATCGATAGAAATTCCTTATAATATTCTAACATTTCATCGCCAGGCAAGTTCCTACATACCCTGTATATATTGCGTCATCATAATGCCTTCCATTTCGGCATAAGGTCACGAGTACCGTGTTATTAGTTTAAGTTAGTAGAGCACCGAATCCTAATTTAAAAACCTGGTTAAAAAGCTAATTTACATGGATAGTGCTCACGTACAGTTTAGGCAAACCTCCCTGCTACATTCGCGCACGTACTGAGCAAAAATATGACACCATTTTTCATTTTCCTCCGAAATCAAATCTGTCTGACTGTATCATCTTGGTCTATGACATAAATCTTTTGCTAAGTTGAGGTTAAAGCTTGGTCGCCTTATATATCATGCCGATCTATGTATTCGCAGACAAAAACAAAACAAACGCCAAAATTGTAGGGCGTGACACAGACGTGTCAAGCCCTACAATTTTGATTATCGGGCCTCGCATCCGACCATGTAATTGTAATGTACATAATTTCGATGTTCACAATATCTGCCGCTGACATCCACTCGAGCTGTCCCTACAATAGTATTAATCTACATATGACCGCTTAATTATTTCATCGTTTACAAACTGATAAAGAACGATGAGTGAACATTATGTTTTCGGACAAAAGTTGTCCTCCCAAGGGTGGCGATGTGTTCCGGCAACGCCTGTGAAGTCAATGATCTCATTTTTAACTCCCGACGCAAAAACGACGGGGTGTTATAAGTTTGACGTGTCTGTGTGTGTGTGTGTGTGTGTGTCTGTCTGTGGGTAGCATCGTAGCTCCCGAACGGATGAATCGATTTTGATGAAAATCGGTCCAAGATGACCGCCGCAACAAAATGGTGGTTTACATATTTTTTCACAACTGCCTCAATATGGGTATCAAATGAAAAGGCTTGACTAGTAGAATAATTGCTTTTTAGACTCCACTTCAAAATGTGTACATGTCGAAGTGGAGTCTAAAAAGCATGAAATAAAAATTAAATTAAAAATTTAAAGAACCCCTGACAAAAAAAAAACTTTAAAAAGTAAAAAATAATTTCTATTGATCCTTTTAGTTTAATATAGGTAAGATTTTTTGGGCCAAGCGTCATCGCGTCGGGAGGCCACTAATAATTCTTATACTTAGTAAATACAAAAGATTTGCAGTCTCCCGAGGCGAAGACGCTTAGCCTAAAGAATCTTACCTATCTTAAACTAAAGGGATCAATAGAAATTATTTTTTACTTTTTAAAGTTTTCTTTTTTGTCGGGGTTCTTTAAATTTTGATATCTATACTAATATATAAAGCTGAAGAGTTTGTTTGCTTGAACGCGCTAATCTCAGGAACTACGGGTCCGGGATTGTTAGATAGCCCATTTATCGAGGAAGGCTATTAGGCTATATATCATCACGCTAAGACCAATAGGAGCGGAGCAGTAATGAAAATTGACGCATACGAAGTTGCGCGGGTCAGCTAGTACTAATATATAAGGCAAACGCTACTGTGCAGATGCATCAGTGCATCTGAGCTGAGATAACAACACAGACCTTCTTACAAAATGCTAAAACTGGTAGTGTTGTCCTGCATGGTGGCTGCTGCCACGGCTAGCGCGCTGAATTCACCCTACGCATCTTTTGCCTACTCGGCGCCTATCGCCTATTCTGCACCTATCTTGGCGCCCTACGGCAGCAACTACAAAGGGCCGTTGTCTCTGGCGCCCGTCCAGCCCGCCAACATCCTGGCTGCTGACGGCAGGCCGCTCGACACGCTGGACGTGAAACTGGATCGCTCCGCGCACCTCACCGCCAAAGCCTTCAGCGGTGGCATCCACTTCCTGAAGAAGCGCTCGGCTCCCCTGATTGCGCCACTCAGCCAAGTGGCCGCGTCGCCGTTGATCCACAAAGTGCCCCTCGCCTAATCCACGCCCGTGTTCGGCTCGCGCCTGGCCGTGGCTTCTATCGCCTACTCCGGTACATCCATCTCTCAATACTGGTAAATGACTTCGCACACAACAACAAGTAAAATAAAAATGAACTAATTACGTTTTCTACTTATTATTTGTTTTTTCTTTACCGTTTCATTTTGTTTCCACCAATAAGACAAACCTTTCCACATTAAAAATTCTGTTATTTAGTTAGACAAAAAAATGGATTTTCCCAAAAAATCTCCTTCTTTGGCCACTTAATAAAATTGATAGGAAGAATCTTAAACATGAAAAAAATAAGGATTTTTATGACAGTACCTTTATATACGTTAAGAGAAATTAGTTTATGGCTTAAATAAAAATAGGCGTAAAGACATCTACTGCACAACTACACCAAGTTGACCTATCCTGAAACAGAGGAACAGTTACGAGTCACAATGTAGGGAGGTTAAAAACTCTAGCCTGATTACCTAATAGATGACAGCCCCGCAAGCCAGAAAAAATAAGCTTATAAAAATACGCTTCAATACACAAAATAACCCACGCTAACACCTTCAAGCTACGATGTAGGAAGAAGTGTAAATCATATCGTGCATTCACATTTTTTCGCGCAAATGTACTAGGAGTGAACCTATTTCCACTAACCAGGCATAAACTCCAGTTACTTCTGGAATTTTCAAGAAATAATGCCCGACCAGGGGATCTAACTCAAGTTTTCGCGCTCTTTGAGCTTACGTTCACTGGAACACCGAAGAAGTGTTTCATAGCAGCAATACATATAGGTATTAATGTTTCAAAACTTAGATACCAAAAAATAGGAGATCTTAATTCCATAACATGTTTTTAGAGTAAAATTGCTTACGTGTCTTTTCTAAGGAATAAAACACAACATCACGCCTGTAAGTATCCCAAAGTGTAAGACGTACAGGTGTACATGTATACTTGGACATTATTGGACTAATTTTGTCCAAGTACCATGTAACAGGAAGTGAGCCAATTGTCATCAACCAATCACAAATAGATACTCCGGGATGCTACTGAAATTTCAGATGATTAAACTAAATAAAACTTTGTCTGATCCTGGACCAGGACTCAGAACCTTATTTTCAGCGGTAATGAGACCAAGAACCAACGAGGAAGGGAGTTGATGTCAAATGCTCAATTTATATATATTCTTTGCTGCTCTCCAGCATTCTGCACCTAGCGCGGTGGAGTGATGGACATCAAAAATGGACGGCGCCGGCGGCGGGTCAAGCACGCTTGCTTACGCAGCACCAGGCCCCCGCTCCTGAAATTGCAATTTCATATTGCCACATTCTTTTAGATAAGTCTGACACTCATTATGTTTTACTTGATAAAACTGAGAATTAAAAAATAATGTCATCCTTATTGTTATTACATTATAAATCAATTAAGGCAGAGTGGAAATAATGGAACTGCGATTTACATGTAGGAATGAAAGGGTGTAAAGATTAATTTGTTTTATTTATTTTACTCTGCGGAAGTCATGTCACAATAAATTATTGTGGGATTGAGATTAACAAAACTGCTTGCAAATTATACTGCTATCGACGTAAGTATTCTTTATTTATTAGCGGTTCCCCGACGCGATGATGTTGGACCAAATGATTCATACCTACATTAAACTAAAAAGATCAATACATTTTATTGATTTTTTTGCTTTTTAGATATTTTTTGTCAACGGTTTAAAAATAAAAATCATTTTATACTTACTACTAAAAATAGGTTCTACTAGAAATCCTATGATCCACACTCACCCAAACGTTACTACATCGTATACCAAAATTTCATATCGATAGCAAACCAATCAAACCAATGACCTGTCAAACCAAACAACCAACAACCAACTCCAACTCCAACCAATGTATTTACTCATTTCTCTTTTCAGCTTCATCATCAGTCCCGGGTCACAATTTATTTATAATCCTATCATTGAGACAATTTAAATGTACGCAAATACGAAACGTCTGCTGTAAGTAAGCGAGGAGTTGGGAATCCTGAAGATTTCAGGTCATGTTGCAGCATCAGGCCAAGATTACTAATTTACCTATCATTTGTTCATTGAAACCATTTAGTCTAGTCAACAAGTGCTTTTTTGGCCAAATTTTTTCAGCAGTCTCGGAAAAATATGAATGATGGTGTCATTCAATTCGGAATAGCATGTAAATGATATTTGAAAATTATCAAGTACCGCTCAAAAAAATTGCAAAAGTTATAAACGACTTACTGAAAAATAAAAAGAAGGGTTTGCTCTTTTGCAAATATCTCAAAGTCTGATTAATATTTTTGAAATCTAAAAAAAGATTCGGAAAGAAGAGGAAATTTTCTAAGAAAAAGTCTCAAGTTTTGGAACTGTAGGACCAATAATTATAACTTTCCCAAAGGGGTGAAAATACCACCGAAAACGCAAGCCACGACCGCTTGGGCCACTTTAACAATACAATTGATTTATACTGATAATCATAAAACGGCTGAACCGATTTTCTTGAAACATATCTCTAAAAACACTCTCGATTAAGTTACCTATATAAAAAAAAACAAAATCGGATCATTCGTTTCGTCAAATTTATAACACCCTTCTTTTTTGATCGGGGATTAAAAACTCTCTATAAATACTAAAAGTTATTTTAAAAGTTTGTGTAGGAATTATGTTGGAATTATCTAATCTGGGGGGCTACTCTCTAACGAAATCCGTAGTTTCGGGCTTAGTTGCGGGCGGGCGTATTCTACTCCGTATCACCTACAGACTTACGATTAGTCCCGAACCCGAACTGAGAATGAATGACAACACGATTTCACAGTAACTGTCAAATCGTGTTATCATTAGTTCTCAGTGGTTAGGTGATACGAAGTAGAAAATGCCCGCCCGAAACTAAGCCCGAAACTACGGATTTCGTTAGAGAGTAGCCCCCCAGTTCTCAAATCATTTTATTAATTTATAAGAAAAAAAAATATTCACTATAACATACGAGTACATAGTCTGCCGAACTTCATAACACTTTGTCAAGTGATTCCATTTGTTGATTTAATTTCGATGTAGCAATGCCAAGTTCAATTATTGGATACCTAGTGTGTTTTAAAGCTAATTTATGTGCTTATTGTGAGAGAATATTGCGAACTTATCAAACCAGTTTACTAGGTACTGAAGAAATTTAAAATCGAAATTATCATTTATTTTTCCGGAAAAAAAATCAAATTAACCTTTTCAAACCCAAAATATACATATATTACAAACGAAATACCGGATAAGTAGGTAATATAAAAAAATTACGGCTTTTAGCGGGAACTGTTTAATACATCAACTTAAAGATAATAAAAATAAACGAGTACTTACATACAGTCTATATTTAAAATACTAAGAATCCAATACAATTTAAAAAACAATCATCAAGTAATTCCAAGTGCAAGACGAAGTTTTTAAAATATAGAGCCTGTTGCTTTGATTTTCAAACCTGTTGCACAGATATATTACAAATTGAATTTATAATAACGTACACATTAACGTACACATTTGCATATTTTCTAACACCTCGGTACCCACTAGATACTTGTACTTGTAATAATATGTCACTAAAAAGACCCAGATCAAACACTTTGTTATGTATGAACTTTGTTTTCTCGTAGGAAAGTAGTCTTTTCAGGGCCAGCAATGTATTCCGGTGTCGCCCATCAAGTTTAATCTTATCACACAAGTATATAAGGTGCCTGACATTGTGCAAATGCATCAGTGCATCTGAGCTGACATTACAACACAGACCACTCCTCATACAAAATGCTGAAGCTGGTGGTGTTGTCCTGCATGATGGCTGCGGCCACAGCGAACGGGCTGGCGCCCTTCGCGTACACGGCGCCCATCGCCTATTCGGCGTCCCTACTGGCGCCCTACGGCAGCAACTACAGGGGACCGCTGTCTCTGGCACCTGGCCAGCCCGCCAGCATCCTTGCAACCGACGGCAGGCCCCTGGACACCCTGGACGTGAACTTGGATCGCTCCGCGCACTTCACGGCTAAGGCTCTCGAAGGTGGTGTTCACTTTCTGAAGAAGCGCTCCGCTTCTCTGATCGCACCACTCGCCTACTCAGCACCCATCGCTTACTCTGCGCCAATCTGGGCTCCCTACGGCAGTAACTACCGAGGACCGTTGTCTCTGGCGCCCGGCCAGCCCGCCAACATCTTGGCTGCTGACGGCAGGCCGCTCGACACCCTGGACGTGAACCTGGACCGCTCCGCGCATCTCACTGCGAAGGCCCTCAGCGGTGAAATCCACTTCCTGAAGAAGCGCTCGGCTCCCCTGATCGCGCCGATCGGCCAGGTGGTCGCCTCGCCGCTGATCCGCAGCGCCTCGCTCGCTTACTCCGCACCTGTGTTTGGCTCGCGCCTGGCCGTGTCTCCCATAGCCTACTCCGCTGGACCCTTCGCTTCTTACTGGAAATAAATAGCCGCGACCACTGGACTTACAAAAAATAAACAAATGACCGAATCCTAAATTTTGTTTTATCTTTGTCACCAATTCCTCAAAATATCTTGCTACAATTAATATTCAGCGCTTTGGAAAGATTTTTTTTATTTTTCTGTTCATAAATTAGTCACTTGCTGACTGCTTGCTGACAAGGAAATGTGCTACATATGACTAGCAGGCATAGCTGAGTCGTCGGATTCACAATTTTCGTAAGCTGTATCAACTTCCAGCACATACTCGGTTAGAATAAATAGGAACTAAATGAATAAAATTGTTTTAAAATTCGTAAAAGTTATAAAAAATAACTACCTTGACAACAATGAAACAAAACAATAACAAGTAGTTTTCCTAAAATTAAATGAACATTTTGATACTAAAACTAAAGAGCATTTCTTTTACTAAGTTCGCCTCATCATCCACTGGACCGATTCTGTTGAAATTTGGTACAAATGTGGACTTCTATGACCCAAACACGGACGCGTTACGTAAATCATTAAATTTTTAGTAGGGGGGTCACTTTTGGGGGTCAAACTAGAAAATTTAAAAAAATGTTTTTTGAACAATATTGTGTGACATATCAAATGAAAGGGCTTAATGTGAGGGTTTTAATTATATTTTTTTAATAATTTAAAATAAATGAACTTATCTCCGAAACTACTGAGCCTAAAATTTTGAAAAAAATGGAGATAATAGATCTTAAAGATTACGGGAAAACCTATTAGAAGTGTGTAGTGTTAAAACAACATGCTAAAAAAAATTAAATTCGTTCGGAACCCTTTGCACGCGAGGCCGACTCGCACTTGGCCAGTTTTTTTTTTAAGGATGGGAAATCATCAAATGACTCCTCCCGCTCTGGGCGGAGCAGAAGGAAGTGTCAGACTCTTACTAGTGCCCTTTGAAGTTTGCCTCATTGAACACGATACAAATGGAGTAACAATCATACCTAATACACAAGTATTAATTACCTAACTATGTTAACTGACAGGTTACCGGCAGACCTTCAGCCATCAGCTATCAGGTGTCAGCCACACGTAATCGAACAATTTGTTGCGAATGAAACAAAGATTGTGCGATCACACCTATGTTACGGTGACAACGACATGTAATACTGTCGAGGTGTTGTCATTTACATTACTACGTGTCTTGACAGGGCGCAAGATTAATAATATGATGAAATGGGGAGCTTTAGGAAGTAACTAGATTTTGCCCGCGACTTCGTACGCGTATATCCCGTTTTTTCCCGTTCCCGTAGGAATTTTGGGAAATCCTCTCTTAGTGCTCCCCTACACTCCAAGGAACCCAGGTAATGCCAAATTTCAGCTTTCTACGACTAGTAGTTTCGGCTGTGCGTAGCCTGAGAGTAACGGATAAAAATGATATATTAGGATAATATAGAGGGACACATCGAAATGTTTTTGTATAAAGAGGCTTATGGCTAAGGAATAACAGCCGAAAGGATCAATCGACGGTGAAGCCATGTTTGCCTGGATTTGTCCTTGTAAAAACCACGGTAAGCCGCTGGCTGTCTGCCTAGCTGTCATTTTAGATCTTTGTAAAGGGTACTGAAAGTCCAAAATCTAACAGCCAGTCCTATCAGAGGGTATTATACTTACCTAATAATTTCTGCGTTGTTAGGTTCCACGTAAAATGCCGCATCCAGTTCGACTACAAGCAGACCTCATCAAAAAAGCTAGGCTGATACTGACGACAGTGACGTTAAGGTTTAAATATTAATTATTTGTCATCTGTCATTATTTACCGAAATCTCACGCAGTTTTGCAAAAAAAAACGTTCATAAATTAATTCTGCTGTATTTTGATATTGAACACAGTTCCGATGTCGACGATTTGTTTTTGTGTAAAAAATCGAATGATAGGAAAAAAGCGATGCACCACCAAGACATGGTGGGCATTCCACCCACCTGCACAAAACGTTTTGGTGATGCTATTATTGTGCAAAAAATGGAGTGGATTTCAGATTTCAAGTTCCTAGAAACACGGGGTACAAAGCAAAAGCTAGTCATTTAATAATAATAACGCTTTCTCGGCGTCGACCAACCTATTAAATTATTTTCACTCAAGTCAGAATAACTTTCAGTCCTTTCGCCATAAGATAATAAACAAGCTTTTTAACGCTTACTCAGTCATTATGTCTACTAAACTCACTTTTTAAGCTACCCGATATATCAAATGCCTATTTATTAAAAACTTTTTCCGCTTTTCAGGCTATGTTCATAAATACAATAAAATGCTATTTATGAAACTCCATATTTTTTTTTAATATGTTAATGGCATAGGTAACTGGTAGAATACGAATTGCTTTTGTTAACCGTATATAGTCGTGATATGACAAGATAATGTGGTTCCGCAGCTACAAATAAATTAACCTTTTCAACGAATTTTCATGACGCAACATTTTTTATTAATCTCATCGAATCCTTTTTTATCCTAAATATAGCCCTTAATATAGCTGGTACATACCACGCAAAACGAACGAAACACTGGGCGATCAAATGACTGCTACTTTTTATTTCTAAAACCCTTGTTTTTGATAGCTCTCCCCCCAGCAAGTAATTGACAATCATTCTGATCCAGAATTAATTTTGAAAATGGTTTTTTCAATTTGAAATATAGTCGCATAGACCTAAGCCTAAAACAGGATCGAAGGGCCCTTCGAGAAACATTATTTTAAAGTCAGGGGACGAATAAAATAGATGAATATGGTGCAAAATTCATTTATTATCTTTAGTATCTACAAAATGAGGAGCACTATGAGTATTGATTTACCAGCGAGTGTAGTGAGCAATAGGTGCCGCAGCGTAGGTTACGGGAGCCACGGCCAGGTGCGAGCCGAGCACTGGGGCGGAGTAAGCGAGTGACACTCTGTGGACCAGGGGTGAGGCGACCACGTGGCCGAGCGGCGCGATCAGGGGAGCCGAGCGCTTTTTCAAGAAGTGGATGCCACCGCTGAGGGCCTTGGCGGTGTAGTGTGCGGAGCGGTCCAGGTTCACGTCCAGGGTGTCGAGCGGCCTGCCGTCAGCAGCCAGTATGTTGGCGGGCTGGCCGGGAGCGAGAGACAGCGGTCCTCTGTAGTTGTGGCCATACGGCGCCAGGATTGGTGCAGAGTAGGCGAGAGGCGTGATCAGACCAACAGAGCGCTTCTTCAGTAAGTGCACGCCTCCTTCGAGTGCCTTGGCGGTGTAGTGTGCAGAGCGATCCAAGTTCACGTCCAGGGTGTCCAGGGGCCTGCCGTCGGCTGCGAGGATGTTGGCGGGCTGGCCAGGCGCCAGAGACAGCGGTCCTCGGTAGTTACTGCCGTAGGGCGCCAGTAGAGACGCCGAGTAGGCGATGGGCACCGTATAGGCCAGAGGCGCAAAGGGCGCCAACACGCTCGCTGTGGCCGCAGCCATCATGCAAGACAACACCACCAGCTTCAGCATTTTGTATGAGGAGTGGTCTGTGTTAATATCTCGACTAAGATGCACTGATGCATTCGTGCAGAGACAGACGCCTTATATACTTGTGTGATAAGATTAACATGATAGGCGTCGACGGAATGCATCGCTGACCATGAAAAGACTACTTTTCTCCGAGAAAATAATTCATACGAACAAAGCAATATCACTCTGCTACCTTTTATGATAATTTTATTAGGAAGTTCATAACAAATATACTTAAAAAACAAGGTAAATGGTGGAAGGTGGTGGGTGGTAGGTATCATCTAGGTATATATTTGAAAAACCATCGAAATAGTAAAAGATTCACGTGAAAATAAATTTGTGAAAAATTATGAATGTATCACTTTTAAACTTCTCAAAAACCCATATACAACTTCGTTCCTTAGTTTAAACCCTAACTTTATCATCAGAATAAATCACTACTTTTTGGAAGCTATGCGTAACTTCGCTCCTAAGTGTAGTACAAACTCTAATAAAGGTCTTGCAATAGTTTGAGTTCGACACAAATATGACAAATTGATCAATTTAACTAATTTTAAGCTGAAATCCCTTGACAACAAAGTAATTCAGGTCGCAACAAGGGTATGTAGAGCACAAGACAAAGTTGGAGTGATGTAACAGAGCCCATACTTAACCCACCAGAGGGCTGGTCTTGTGACGATAGTTTTCAACTTAAACTGATGTCCCTTACTTTATAAATAATTAAACCGATGTGTAAAATACGATTCTGTAAAGTGAAGTTCCTTTTGTTGACCATTTTAGTACCAGCAGTAATCGCTGATAGAGCTGCCAAGTGTTTTGGGGAAGAAGTCTTTATATTTTATTTCCAAATCAGATTTTTTACCCAGTTTTTTTTAAATTTCTTAATCTTTACCGAAGCACAAATTCCCGGAACTTTCAGTATATCAACAAAATAGATCAAGTCATGGAATTCAGATTGGTATCTACTCGGGTTATGATATCATAACGTTGTGTATGTATGTGTGTGGCGACTAAAGAAAAGTAATCATCTTTTAACCAACTTCATAAAAAGAAAGAGGTTCTCAATTCGGTTATATTTTTTATGTTGTTACCCATTGATATATAAAAAAACCCAAGATGCACAGTCTCGAACAAATGCAACACTCGAAACTGTCGTCAAAAACTGACATGTATCAAATGTCATGTGTGAGTTGTGTGTAGTTATACTATACACATTTTTTTTGCAAATTAAACCTTACACGGATCGCTTAAAGTTGTTTTTACAAAGCAGTGCAGTATGGCGAGCGATGCGAGACTGTTTGAAACTAGCGCACAATTATACATATTGCGCTTGTTTTTTGCGGACGTTTTTGAGATGATCTTGGATTTTTTAAATATCAATGTTGTTACCTCATAACTCCGTCATTTATGAACTGATTTGAAAAATTCTTGTTTTATGCGAAAGGATATACCTACTATCCGATTTAAATTTCATCAAGATCGGTTTAATAGTTTGGCTTTTAAGTCAAAATAGCTAGATTCGTTTACTTGGATGACGTATTCTGTTTTCGTTGTTTCCAGTGGTGTTGTTAGATGTACCTTAAGAGTAGCACTAAAAAGAAAATACGAAGAAACAACCAAAAACACGGACTTCCGAAATTAAAGTTAATTTATAGTTTGATGTGTCTTTTTTATTTGGAGATCGGTTGTACTTTTTTGTAAAAAAGATTTTACTGAATTTTATCGTAGTATGAAACAAGTAGGTGTAACAATGTACTTAAGTACCTTACGTGCTACTCTATCCTACACCTCACATATTGCTTGCATCGTGTCTGAATCACGACTAAAGTGTTACAAATGGGGTTCGAACTCGCGACATCTTACTCGACAGCCAACGGTTTCACCAGAGGGCTATTTTCGCTATGTTACGTTTTAACTGAAACATTATATTCAATACTAAAGGCTGATGGTGATGACACTCAAATACCAGCGACTATCCAACGATACGGAAACACAAAATTCATCAAACTTGTTTTTAACTCATCCTGAGAAACGAGTGTTAGGCGCAAGATACTTCGAAAACGTCGAATGCGAACCCAAAAGCGAATGGAAAAGAAGTTTATAATTCCGAAAAAAGACGCTCATGACAGAGTGAAATTGAAGAATATAGAACGTTCCAACGAGGGCGTCAAAGTTTAAAGAAAATTAGACTCTCATTGTTGAGTTTAAAAAAATACGCGACTGAATCAATTGACAAATGAAGAAAAGTAATTGCCAGATTCACTAGGAACAAACAAAAACATAGTATGCCAAGTATGAACAATCCACTTCCATTTTAAGATCAATCGTCCCTAGATGAAAAACTACTAGATGATCACTGTTGCCACAATCACAGACACAAACACAAATTGTTGAAATCTTCATACGAGGACATCCTATTGATACCAATAGAATCGCATATGTAGATAGATAACGTATATTAAGTAGGTAATACAGATAATTAACATCGATGCATCAAAAAAGTGGGAGTGAATTATATTGTTATTAAAGAAAAACGCTTTTTCCGAGTAACTCTCTTTATAAACTATAGGCAGATATATTGTCGAATATACTAAACATTCTTTACACAGTATTTCACCAATGAGGTCCCAGGATGCCGGCATGACCCAAATGCCCCAGGGCTAGAGGAGCGACGGGTGCGCGCCAACCGAGGTGAGCTGCGGCGGGGAGGGCCAGCGCTGCGGGCGCGAGGCCGTGTGCGCCGGGCCACGCGCCGATCAGGGGAGCCGAGCGCTTGCCGAGCAGGTGCGCGTGCGCTCCAGCCGCGGCGGCGGTGGCGTGGTCAACAGCCCTGGCGGTGTAGTGCACAGCACGGTCAGCGTTCACACTAAGGGTGTCCAAAGGCCTGCCATCTTGAGCCAAGATGCTGGCGGGCTGGCCGGGGGCGAGCGACACGGGTCCCCTGTAGTTGAGGGCAGCACCGCCCAGAGGCGCAGGCACCACGACGGGGCCAGCGACGCCAACGGCAGGACCGTGAGCGGCGGGAGCCAGCAAGGGGGCGGCCAGCGCTGGCGCGACTAGTGGTGCGCCCAGGTGTGCGCCCAGACCCCACGGAGCTCCCAGGCCTAATCCATGAAGACCGAGTGGTCCGAGGCCAAGAGCGCCGAGACCGCTGGGCTTGGCGGCCACCAGGGCCAGGACGGAGGACAACACCACCAGCTTGAACATTGTGGTCTGTGTTGTTTTCTTAGCAGAGAGCAACTGTAATTCTAACCCTCTAAGCTTCAGCTTATATACCAATCAATTTCGTAGGCGTACCTATTTCAGATACCTTTGTGACGTCAGCAAATATGCGGCTAGGCGTTGGCTGTAGGTCGCCGGTGGATAGAAAAGGACCATGGGGCGGCGCAGGCGCCACAAGCAGTGTCCACCGAAGCTGTTTTTGAGATAATGCAAAAGTCAACTCTATTTAAATCAGTATACATTTGAAAATCACTCCAGAACTGCCAGTATTTCCCTGTTCACCTTGAACGTTGATAAAGGGCCGTTCACTTGAAGTGATTACCCGCGTCGATGTGCAAAAAATATAAATTACCCCTCCGCACTGCGAAATCATAATGAGAAACGCTCGTGTAATAGATGATGTCAATTAACTCACCTATCTTCGTTATAACATTAATTATAAATTTGGGTATTGTGAGGTAAAGGGAATGGGTGTCAATGACTTCTAACTTTAATTTGTACAATTTGTAGGCACACTTTAATCAAAATGTAAATGTCTTGCTTCAACGTATTTTATTTTAGGTACAAACACTGAAGTTCTGTTATGACAAAATTGGGCGTATTTTTATAAAGGTAATACTACTGAAATGGATGGCTAACTCTCTTCAATCAACCATACCTACGATTTCCTTGGGCGTAATTACTTCGAAATTAATCAGTACATTTAAAAGTATTCACTCTTTTACTTCGTCCTTTAAATTCAAATAACTGTGTGTTCACAATAAACATTGATTATACTACGGTCAACGACCGAAAATTTTCATGAAAACTGATACGTTTTCACTTATAAAATCACATTAGACCTCGTCGGATCATTAAAAACGGCATCTGGCACCCTCAAAGGTTGCTAAACGTCCGGGTCTAGGGTCGTATTGGTACTTAAGCAAGATTAATACTATTTCAGAGTAGCCGTTCCACAGTATATACCCTAATCTCTTCTAACGTTATAGGGGTCACCTTTTAAAATTTGATATGAGCTGAGATGTTATTCCTTGTAAAATTCCAACAGCAGTCGATCAAATGGTTATTTTTTAGTTTTATGAAAGTAACGCAATCGCAATTATTAGCAACTTGCTTCTTGAAATATAAAGCCCTACCTACATTCATGGTCTCAGTTTTGTTTTGTTTTGATTAATACTGTTCGATGTTTTTCTCAGTTTTGTTTTATTTTGTTTAATTTGTGCTTAGTTTTTTATTTTATTTAGTACTACTTAGTTTCTTTTTATTACTTATTATTATGTTTTGCTCAATTTAGTTCCATTTTGTTTAGTTTTATTTGGAATAGTTTGTTTTGTTCAAGTTAATAAAAAATAATAATAGACCAACTGTGCCCGGTTGAAGGTGACGGCATTCATGATACAGGGTAATCCTAGTACGAATGCCAAAGCACTCCTTTGACACATTAAGAGTACATTTAATTTTCAGTAAAAATATGTAAGGACATTCTCTGTCCCAAATATTTCTCGAAATAAAGATTTTTATTATTATTATTTATTCATATATACTTTAATGTACACCAAAATTAAAACACATTAAGGAAACCTTAAACTAAAAAATATACAATTGGCGGCCTTTTCGCATTCCGCGATATTATTATTATGACTGAAAAACGAAGCATACGCACACGAAGTTTTCCGTACCAAATATCGAATAAATCACGTTTATTTAGTTTTCTAAGTGTAGTATTTACTATTACTTTTTGGTATAGTGGCACTAGAAGTACATACTTTGAGAATTTCAGCGGTCTACCTACCCAGCTACAGTTACAATACTTTAATTAACTTACCCATCGGATACGAAGCCTAAAAAGCGTCTTGTCTTTTCCGGCTAGAATTTGACTAAACATCATCCCATCCCAGTTTAGTGATTATTCATTAACTTGGAGAATTAAACGTATATTCGATACAAAAAACGAATTTGTTGTAGAACCTAAACGTAAAATGGATCGGTCATTGAACCTGCCCCTAATTACACCCCTTTCATCACATTCCAGTGGATTTTAACCGCTGAACCCAAAACTAATAAAGTACACAATAACCATTTTAGTCTGATAAAGCGTTTGAAAGAAAAAATATGCCTTGAATAGTGTCCATAATTGAAATTCTAATTCGAGGCAAAGCTTTTAAAAAACAAAGCTTGATAAATTACCCACAGGCTGTTTTAAGAAAACTTTTTAGTTTATGAATGATTAATTTAATATCCATAGTCATAGTTAGTCTTGAGTCGATGTGGAGTCCTATAATAGTATAATGCTGAAATTCCACGAAATTTTATTAGCTGTAATTCCGAGATATTTTGGCAGACTCCCATGTCGGGCAGTCGGGTAAAGCCCTGGAGTGTTCAATAACAAACAAACAAAACCAAATTGTCATTCGAGATTAAACGAGCAGATATGTTTTATCAGTTTTCTCATCTTCATAAATATCAAGAAACTTCCAGAGGTCTATGACCAGCATACATTATTCATTACGTTACACGTAGTACATGTGCATTGTTTCGTAAAAAATAATATCCTAATATATAAAACTCTTCCGTTACTGACAGAGTGACTGACAGACAACGCATAGCCGAAACTACGCGACTTCGTACGCGCCTATCTCGCTTTTTCCCGTTCCCGTAGGAATTTCGGGAAATCCTATGAAGTAGTTTCCGTTATATAATAAACTAGTGGACGCCACGCGGTTTCACCCGCGTAGTTCCCGTTCCCGTAGGAGTACGGGGATATTATATAGCCTATGTTACTCCCTGATAATGTAGCTATCCAATGCTAAAAGATTTTTTCAAATCGGTTCAGTAGTTTCGGAGCCTATTCAATTCAAACAAACAAATCTTTCTTCTTTATAATATTAGTATAGAAAACGAATTATATATATCAAAAGAATTTGATATACATATATATTAGTCGAGAATTTAAATAAAGGTGTAAAAAACAGTAATAAATAAAAAAAACGATGATAACGTTTTAAACATATCAACCATACCTTTTTTATTCATTAAAAGTTAAACGACTAAAATAAAGAACAGTTAAAATATAAACAACAACCCATGCATATTCATCTTCATATATATAAGCAATAAACAAACACATGAACTTGACATCGCGTGCAGTCACGAGAGTGCGACGTATGAACCGGTTGTGTGCGCATACGCAGTCTTACGTTCGCCACACATAATTATACCAGTTACACATACATATATTAACAACGGGTTTCTTTCAAGTTTTTGCCCCTATGGCTATTTTGGCCTTGGCTCTTGGCATCGTTGAAACTGAAATTGAAATCAAGGATGATTTCGTTAGAGAAATGATGAAGAGTGATAATGTTACGTCAAAATTTGCGTGTCTGGTTTTTGTTAAGGGTTTTATGCTTAATATGATGTTAGTAAAAAATTGAAGTGCGCAATATATAATGATGGCTGCCGGAATGTTTCCACAGTATTATTGAAAATTTTAACGAGCTTTTGATTCAAAGAGAAAGCGGAAATCTCTACAGACGGGTACAGCCGAAAAGAAATCTTTGTATTCCCGTGCTGTTCAAAGTCTTCTAATTAACACTCAGATCTGTTTTAAAACTTCTCAGAACCTCTCTCTCCTGTATCGGCAGACGACACCATCCCGTCCCGTGGACGTTTAATTAATATAATGTATTTTACCGTGAATCGCCTGAGTCTACATAAATGAAACTGACGCGGTTTATTTGTTTAAAACATTTTAATGCATACTCTTGGAAATCTTAAAGCAAAATAGGTGGTACTTCCATATTGTTCGTCCTTCCATTCTTATTGTTCATACCTAAGCTCGTTCTCGTTTAAGCTGGCTCATTCTATTGTTATATCCCCCCCCCCTGCAAGTTCCAAAAAATAACTTGGACAGATTTGAATCCAGCTTGCCCATTGACAGAAAAATTACCTGAAACAGAATATAGGACACTCTAATTTTCCCGGTAGTGCATTCCTTTGAAAACTTATCACAAAGGCAAAGACGCAATTTCAAGGAAGTTTCTAAATATTTTCCTGATCGACCTAAGCATAATCTGATAATCTGAGCTCTAGGTACATGACCATAACTAGCCTTAGAAGTATTACTTATCTTGGCACATTTGATTTACAAGTTTAGTGCCGTGGACGGAAGTGGGGGTGGGGCGACCAGCTGATGTAATGGAAAGTCAAATTACATCATAATGGTTTTATGGATTAATTAATTTAATCTAGGTGGAATGTCTACATTGAATTTATGTTAAATTGTTGGAGAGCCTCAACTATTGTTTGTTATCTGGATGCTGATCTGGATTTTGATATTTAGATTGAGAGAAGTCGACCCCGAAGCTAGCCAGATAATGATGTCTTCTGTTATTTGGTGAGCCAACATTATAAAGGCATGTACACCGACTCACATTATCAGTGATTTTGAAAATTTAAAACTTTATTAAGGTCTTTGTTCTGTCGAATATCTTTTTTTAAGGATTGGAAATCATCAAATTACTCCTTTCGCACTGGGCCGAAGGGATAAACTCTTACTGACTAAAACTCGTCCGTGTCCTTTCCATTCCAGGGCCGCGGTGACTCTTTCAAACAAATTCCGCAACCCTGGTAGATTGTCTGAATCGGCGTCTATTGCAGCTACCTAAAACAAACTCTTACAGGAACGTCCAATACCTAATTTATACAAATTAAATATTCGCTTCCGCTTCTTCCTTTATCACAGCTTATAGAACCCGTCGTACTGCGAAATTTTAATAAGTAACATTCCTGAACAGTCGCGGGTCCATCGCGTCATTAAAAGGTTCAAACGGGAACAAAGTTGAACGACCTCTGAGGAAACTTGAATATCAGTAGCTACCTAACTTACAGCCTGTGACCGGCTTCCGTGCAGCTGTGATAGGGAATATTAATAGAAACGACTATCTCGGAACTAATACATCAAAATGTTGGCAACTACTGTTAAGCTGGCGTATAAATACGACTACCTTGTTGACAGAATGGTCGCATAGTGCTGACAGTAGTCCTGAAGCTCTAGACAAAGTGCCATTCTTTTAGCGAATGCCACTATCAAAAAACCGGTCAAGTGCGAGTCGGACTCTGACACGAAGGGTTCCGTACCATAAACCGAAAAAACACGATTCTTGTATGGGTAACCATTTTAATTTCTAATTTTTTTTTTTTTTATTATTTGTTATTCTAGCGGCAATACACGCTCTATGAAAATTTCAACTGACTACCTATTAGGGTTCTTGAGATACGGCACCAAATGAGACTGTTCCTTAGTTACCCTAGGCTGATAAAGTTTTCGTTATACATAAATTAAACTAAGTGTTAAGGTCAGTCCACAGACACGGACGGACGGACGGACAGCGGATGCTTAGTAATAGGGTTCCGTTGGTTACTCTTTGGTGGAACCCTAAAAAGGACCAAATATAAAGGACACTTCGACAGCGTTTGTCAATCCCACACACTTTTGACGTTTTGACTGACAACTACCTTTGCCACGCTTCCGCTGACAAAATTTCACTTGTCAAGAACGTCTAGTGGATTCGATCCAAGACCTGAAGACGTTGGTGTTGGGTTTTTTATTTAAGTTTTCTATATCAGCCTCCGAACACGTCTGTCAAATCAATGTCAAAGCATTTGAATATTTCAATCAAACCATTAACTGGTAAAATTGATTTATCAAGGAGTGGGTCAGTTGGTGGACATTGACCATCCATGTATGGGAATTGGGCTAAGTGCTGCCCAGAATAAACACATAGCGCATTATATACCTTAGGCTAACACTAGTCTGTAAGCGAAGCTCATCAAAATCTATCCGTGGAGTTTTATGCAAAATATATTTTTATTAAGATTTTTTATTGAATATCATGGTTTTTGATTTGTTGGATTTGTCTCCACTGGTAGAGGTATAAGTTTAAGAAGGGTAGGTAGGGTTACCATCCGGCCAGTGCTCGACCTGTGGCTCGGGAGAAGGCACGGCTCCTTGTCATTTCGTGTGACGTAGGTCCTCTCGGGGCATGGCTGCTTCGGGAGGTTCCTGTGTCGCATAGGTAGGGAGCCGGACGCTCGGTGTCACCACTGCGTCGACTGTCGGGAGGACACGGCGCGGTATACGCTGGCAGAGTGTGCCGCTTGGGAGGAACCACGCCGTGCCCTCATCTCTGTGGTAGGCAGTGATCTCTCGCTGCCGGCCGTAGTTCGTGCTATGGTCGACGGCGAGGAGTCCTGGGACGCGGTGGTCTCCTTCTGCGAAACAGTTATCGCGCAGAAGGAGGCTGCGGAAAGGGAGATGGAGATCTCGACCTCTCTCCCGGCCCGCAGTAGGCGCACCGGGCGTCGGAGGAGGGCTATATTTAAGCTGCCCTCTTCTGACCCTCCTAACTGGGTCCAGGGGCGGCAGACTTGGGGATGTCCGTCGCTCTCATTCATCCGAACCCGAGGTGGCGGCGCGTGGTGTTCCCGTGTTGGCTCGCGGAGGCGGGCCGGCACCGGCCGGGAATTACGGAAGTCGCAAGTTCCCGCGATCCCCGACGTTGGTGAGAGATGGAACACCGGGGTGGTTTTAGTCAATAAGTTTGACAGACCCCTCCACCCGCCCCAGGGCAGAGGACATCCATGAGGATTTCCCCCCGTTAAAAAAAAGGGTAGGTAGGCTTCATTTACGAATGGCGCGTGGAGACATGCCGGAGCGAGACTCCTCTGCCGCGGCAAGTCGCAGCACGGCAGACAGCGCTCCGGCAGGATCTCATGGCGGCATGGAGACAGCGACTGTCACACTCGCAACCCATCGCTGGGCACTCCACAATCCAGGCGATTTGTCCCCTCTTTCAGGAGAGGCTAGAGCGGCGCCACGGTATACTCACCTTCCGCCTGACGCAGTCTAAGCTGGTAAGCATACAAAAGAACCAGTTTTCAAGCCGTGCAAGATCCCGTATGATGGAGTCTGATGGATCATATTATATTTGTAAACATTATACTTACTAAAAAAAGAAATGTCGGACCAAATTTTTTTTATTGATATATATATAGACATAAATTAATGCAAGTAACCATTTGGAAGTACTCCCATGTCTGGGCAGCATATAGCCTAGAACCGGTCAATGTCCTTTAAATTGTAAATGCTTGCAACTACATAAAAGTTTTGAAGAACAATTCAGTCTTGCTTCGGGAATTTTAGATGTGATGTTCAATTTGTGAAATAACTTGTGGCTGTAGTTTAGTGTTATTTGAGCTTGCATTCAGCTCAGTCTGCTGCAGTAACCACATTCTTCAAGTCATACAGCCATAAAAATACAGAATTAAATATCGACGCCTTGCGCAGCAGTCAATGGCTTACTCGAACCGAATCGTATTGTACGGCTCGGTTCGGTTAGCATTGTCAGACGTCCGCAATTTTTAGGTGACTTTTTAGGGTTCCGTACCCGAAGGGTAACCATGGAGCCGTCCATCCATCCGTCCGTCCGTCCGTCTGTCTGTCAGCGGACTATAATCTCAAGAACCGTAATAGGTAGACAGTTGAAATTTTAATAGCATGTGTGTTTTGTTGCCGCTATAACAACAAATAATAAAAAACAAAAATCATTACCGAAAACAAACATGCTTGTTTTCAGTTTATGGTACGGAACCCATAGTGTGCGAGTCAGACTCGCACTTGGCCAACTTTAAATTCTGCCAAACGTTATCGCAGAGAATATGATGATTTGGCCCTCATCGTTTCAATACCGAGGAATAGTTTACGTAATCAGATAGATAGATACATTGTTGATGTAACAAACATCTTGCTGTTATCACATCTAAGTTATGTGATGTTTGTTAACTTAGACTAACGCTTCAGGCAGTGATCGATACATTGTTACTGAAACAGCTGGCTTGTTTACAAACAGCAATTTGCAAACAATCCAACAGTTTGGAAGAAGGCTTGCCCCCAGCCAACACGTGTATAAAGCAAACATAAAACAAATTTAAGCTACCGGCAAACTTTGAAATAGGCTTTTTTTAATATTTATAAATAACACTCGTAGTATTAGATATGCACTGCCTGTTTTATTTTGGCAGTGCATTAAACACAACCAAATAACAATGACCTGAAACAATTTACATAGGCCAGACATGTTCCGGGTGGAAATCGAATCTGTTACCAGTAACTTAGCGCAGCAAACTAATTGTTCAGTTAGTGCGCCAATCGAATTTAAAACCAGTTCTCCCAATAAATTGTTATTTATGGTCACTTGACGATTTCGAGATTCATACAGTATAATATCTAATTTAAGCGTCAGCAAAAAAATGTACCATTTACCAATAGTCACCACTCTAACTGCGTTAGCAAGTACTTATTATCCAATCAAGACTGTCCATTTTTGTTGTAATTACAGTGTACACTAAACAAAAAATCAACATTGAATAAACTAAAGCAAGGCCTTCGGTATAACGAATTCCGCGTCGCCATTGGACGCCATTCTTGTACAACTATCTCACATAATTAGCATAGCGTTAACCTAGTTTATAACGTAAATACTATTATTTTGAGGCTTATTAATCATACTGTCCGTCACTTTTGAGTATAAGAAGCCACAACTCATTTAAATAATAATATAATAGTAGTGGTTAGAGAAACGACTTACTAGGTTCTCATTTAACTCAACCCGCCATAGTCCACAGGTGGACATTGAACCTCTCTGAAGCTGCGCCACACACAAGCCCCGATCTTACGCCCACTGAAACTTACTTGTCACAGCTACCATCTTAAGGCTCTCATTGAGCAAAGCTGAAGCCAGAACTAATTACAAGAAGCATTACTCCTGGATACCCCTTGTATAGTGAGGAGGTTCCTCTCTACAGTTTTTGAGGTTGCATATTAAAAAATCAAACTTTCTCGAGCAAATTTCAAAAGAACAATAAACGAAATAACAAAATTTAAATGACCAAATGTTATATTTAGAAAAAATTTAGAATCCCAATGTATGTGACATCAAATGAACGACTGATCAAAAGTTACTAGATGTAATTTTAAAATATCAAATCATAACTAATCAAATTTTATAATCACAAATGATTTCTTATTAAGAATTATTAATTTAAATGTAGGTATACTTATATTTGAAGTACATCCTACCTATCCGAGTCGGGGTGTTGTCATTAAACGATTTGGTCAATAGTGTAATAAATAATATAAACATTGATATACCAGACTTTGGTCAGCTGAACTTTTGATCAAATGACCATCGTTATTTTAAACTTTGTTGATTTGTACGTTGTTCTTTTGAAATTTGCTCAGAAAAGTTTTGATTTTCTAATATGCAACCGTTTTTGACCATCTTTAGCTCAGACCTGGTCCTGTTGTTACAAATTAATGAAACAAAAACGGTCAAGTATCTTGAATTGACCGAATTTTCATGACATAATTATTAGATAACCACAAATGTTATGTGATCCTCAAATAAGTTCCCCATAACGTTAACCGTCAGAGCCAATTACGAAGTATTGTGTGTCTATCGTTTACGTAATCAACATAATGAACAGACATTATCATCTCAACGTAACTGTCTGCGAACTTCAGCCGCAAACTGGGGCATGTTATCGGTTCAATGACAAGCGTAACAACAGGGAATAATTATGGTGGTATAACGGCAAGAACTTCACAAATACTGTCCACCGTAGGTATGCGTGGTTCCTTCCTTCGTTATAAATTTTAGGTGACAAGCATGTTAAAGACCGCCACAGGATCTACCAAGTGGTATCTTACTACTCAGTAGCTGGGCTGTAAAGGTTCTTCAGACAGTCGTTCATTGTATAATACTGGTACTTACTAAACCGTGGTTAAAATGGAGGGCTTTTTTTAATTTCTTACTAACTAAAACCCACCCGTGTTTTGAATGCCCTTTGCGTTCCAGGGCTGCGGTAACTCTTTCGAGTACTTCCGCCACTGGCCCTAGAAGGTCCCATCAATTATGCTAGAATGAATGAATGATGCCTCCGTCACCATAGTTTGGTCAAGGCTTGACATAAGATGATGAGTGAGTAAACTGTATTCCCATTCCCCCTCCTCCTCTCTCCTCTATGTTTTCTTCCCCCTTTCTTTCCCATTTCTTCAAGATTTGTAGACCAAGATTGTTCCAACTGCCTGTACCTATTTCCTACACATCTTGTTCTTTTAATCATTCTTATGATTGACCAGTATTATTATTGGCCCACATTCCATTTTTTGCACCTTATCCCATATTTGGCTCCTCATTTGTTCCTTATTTACAATGGTTTATTAACACATTTAAAATTGAGACTGTTAATTACTAACTAACAAATGGATGACTTATTTGGATTTAAACGCTTTTTAATGATTTGAGATATTTTTTTATATCAATAATATAACTTGGTAATTTGGTATTCCATATTTGGTTACTTTCCTCTGTTCTACTTCCTTCATATCGCTTTAGTCATACCAACATGTTCTATCAAAAGCGATCGCAAATCATTGAGTTGTGACAACAATCGAATTGTAAAGTTCAAGCTGGACTCGTTTTGCGGGGGTAGGCCAGTTCATACTTTGCTTATGCCAACTTACTACCTGTGTTGACGCGGGTCGCCTTGATCTAGTAAAGCGAGTTACCAACGCGACTGCAGCGTAGCCCATAAAAATGTCAAGAAATAATATCGTTTACAAGAATTATAATCTTACTTAACTTAGGGAAGCGTAACCTCAAACGTTTAGTTATTGTTTGAAAATTAATATCACTCATTATACCTACTTAATGTCGAAAGCATAAACTTGAAATTCCGAGAATAACGAAGCAAAAAATAAGGAAGTGAATAGAGTTGGTTCAGTAAGTAGTTGCCAACGCTAATCTCTGGTTGACTTATAAAAAGGTAATCTAAGTACCTAACAAATCTATTTTCACAAAATTAGGTACCTACTGTTTGGGTAAACCAGATTCTTTAAGCAACAAACACGAACGTGACTTAGTAAAAACCCGGCCAAGTGCGCGTCAGACTCTCACACGAAGGGTTCCGTACCATTAACCGTAAAAACACATTTCTTGTGGAGCAACGAGCAACCTTTAATTTTTAAATTAATTTAATTTGTATTATTTTTATAACAGCGGCCATAGAAATACAGTCTGTGAAAATTTCAACTGTCTACCTATTACGGTTCATGTGATACAGCCCGCTGGCAGACAGACGGACGGGGCGGACAGCGGAGGCTTAATTTTAGGGTTCCGATGGTTACACTTTGAGAGCGTAACGCTAAAAAGGAATTATTCTTAAGGCCACAGTAGCCCAGTATCCGTATAAATGAGATGTTATGACGTCAACAATCGCGTCACGTCTTACACCACTCTTTGTTTAAGGTGCTTCCCTTTAGGAAATGTCACTAAAGGCCGTTTGCGACACGTAAGTGTAATGGTATATATCTTGGAAATGTTTACAAAAACGAAACTTCAAACACCTTTCGGTAGGATTCCATCAATCGACGACTGGTGGCCGATGAATATTGAACGGAACGGAATTGTGCTTACGTGCTCCATCTTCGACCGCATCATCGCTTACCATCAGTTGAGATAGTGGTCAAACGTAAGCCTATCAATAGCAAAAAAAAAACATACATGGTCTTACCAAGTGGTATCGTGTTCCCCAGTTACTGGGTTGTGGAGGTCAGACAGGGTGTCTCTTCTTCTTATCGTATGGGTAGTAAGGTCACCTAGTGTCAGTTTTTCTAAACTGCCTCAAGGGCCTCTGACATGGTTTATTTGACGACCGCCATTTGGCGGCCGGTACCACCGCCTTATAAGTGCCTTCCGAAGCACGGAATCATCTTTTTATCAGACAATCAGGTGATTCAAGCCTGCAATGTCCTAGCCAAACCAGAAACAACTTTACAAAGTACGCTTCCCGTGGGAATCGAACCCACGACCACAGGGAGTCGCTTTTTGTTAAATATAAGCTACATCCAGTAAGACTGGGAGCCGATCCCGAAATGGCACAGCATATATTAGTAATACAGCAGATTGATGTATGATAATTCTTACTTTCAACAGAAAAATATTTCAAGACACAACTTAATAAAAAATGTTTTGCTGTGTCGTACTCTTGTGCGATTTAAATCAACTTTAAATTGAGCCCTGAACTTTACAAAGGTAATATAGCTACCGCACAACTAACTTCTCACTCATAAAAAAGATTTACTTTTATTTCATGACTTCATAAAAGCCTTTTATCGACACCGAATATCTTACATGCAGGCGCCGACGGGCAGTTACGATAAATCGCGCGTGATATCAACAGCGAGCAACTGAGCACTCAATGTTTGCCTTTTAAGGCCGGTTGCTTTATGTTACGCTTCGGTGTAACAGCAGGACGCTTTTATGCAAACGTGAGCGGTATAACGTATTGTTCGAAGGAACATGGCGGCTGTTATCAGATTGCTCCAGTTTACCACAAAGATATATTGTGCAGTCTTCGCCCCCACCTCCACTGAGCTTCTATTCTAAATCTATACTTTATACTTATATTATTATATATTTTAATTTTAATCTATCTATACTTAATCTATAATCTATAATAATGTATAAAGCTGAAGAGTTTGTTTGTTTGTTTGCTTGAACGCGCTAATCTCAGGAACTACTGGTCCGATTTTAAAAAAATCTTTCAGTGTTAGATAGCCCATTCATCGAGGAAGGCTATAGGCTATATATCATCTCGCTAAGACCAAAAGGAGCGGAGCAGTAATGAAAAATGTGACGCAGACGAAGCTGCGCGGGTCAGCTAGTACTTAATATATAAAGCTGAAGAGTTTGTTTGTTTGCTTGAACGCGCTAATCTCGGGAACTACTGGTCCGATTTGAAAAATTCTTTCAGTGTTAGATAGCCCATTTATCGAGGAAGGCTATAGGCTATATATCATCACGCTAAGACCAGGAGCGGAGCAGACGAAGTTGCGCGGGTCAACTAGTAGGGCAATAAAAGTTAATGTTACACATTTATTGTGATTTGTTTCTTATGAGAGGATATTTTTAATTTTTTGATGAATGACCCATAATTTCGTGTCATAAACAGGCCTTCACGTGTTAAGGCTGAAAAACACGAACAGCGTTGGCTACGATGGTATTGCCACAAAAATATTGAAAGCAGTTGCATTTGAAATATGTACTCATTTGTGTTTCATTATAAATCTTTGCATAAGTGCAGGTATATTTCCTGATGCATTAAAGATGTCTATAATGAAACCGCTATATAAGAAAGATAATCACGAATTAATGATAAATTACAGACCGATTGCGCTAATACCAGTTATGTCTAAGGTGTTCGAAAAATATATATATGGTGAAATAAATACCTATTTAGAAAAGTATAATATATTAAGTGACGAACAAAAGGGATTTCGAAAGAATAAAAGTATAAATTTGGCTATTTATGAGTTTTTATATAATGTCACACTAAATGTAGATAAGAGAACACCAGTCTGTGCCATATTCTGCGATATGACACAGGCCTTTGACTGCGTCCATTTTATATCCCTGGCAGAGAAACTTGAAGCCTATGGTGTTAGAGGCAACGTTTTAGAATTAATTAAATCATATCTTCATAACCGTAAACAAGTTACAGAAATCAGTACAATAAATAAAAAAAGTAAACGTGAAGAAACTTCAAGATCAGAGGAACGCGAAGTTATGTACGGAGTACCTCAAGGCAGTGTATTGGGGCCTCCGTTGTTCACTCTGTATATAAATGACTTGCCTAAAGTAACGGAACAACCGATGACACTTTTTTCTGACGATTGTACTTTGACAATAGCTTGTAATGACATAAACACATATGAACATGACATTAATAATTCACTTATATCTATTATAAATTGGTTAAATGATAATAATTTAATAATTAATTTAAAAAAGACTAACGTAATGCACTTTAGACAACGTACACAAACAATCAACAATCTGAATATTCAATTTAACAATATAAATATCAATGAAGCTGACATAACAAAATTTCTGGGATTAATAATAGATTCAAAATTGAATTGGAAACCTCAAATAGAGGCACTTAGTAAAAAAATGAGTAGTGCAGCCTACGCTCTGCAACAACTTGCTGCGGTTCTTAATACAGATGCGCTAATTACTGCTTACTATGGATTAGCCGAATCAATTCTTAGATATGGAGTCATCTTTTGGGGGAATAGCACGGTCAATGAAATAGCGTTTCGGGCACAGAAAAGGTGCATTAGATCGATGTTTAGACTGCAAACAACGGACAGCTGTAAATCTTATTTCATAGAACATAAAATATTGACATTGCCCTCATTATATATCCTGGAAACAGTAATGTTCATTAAAACTAATTCTCATTTATTTCAGCTTGTGTCTGATGCTGTCCCTAGGAATAGACGTGATAATTTCAAACTCTGTGTTCACGGCGCTAAAACCACTCTTATGCGTAAGAGCATCTTTTGCATGGCTCCGACCATTTTTAATAAATTGCCCAAATCTTGGAGAACATTAAATATATCTTCTCTTAAAAGTAAAATGAAGAGTTTACTAACTGAAAGAGCATATTATAGTATAGCAGAGTTTATGAAAGAGGACAATTTTTCTTCGCCTTTGAGATGACAATGTTGTGTGTGTATTTTTTGACATGTTATTGTATGTATTTTTTATTTTGACATTTAATTTTATCCAAGAAATATGCTTGCTGAATTGTAATGATACCTAATCTGAATAATTTAAAAAATTAATAAGTACCTACATAATTTATAATGAATATTATCACGGTTTATGCACCATCTCTTTCTACCAATTTGTACGCCACGATATGCGGCTGAACATGTTAGAACTTTTCTGTATCTCATAATTATCTTGCATGCAATGTATCATGTACACCATGTTTAAACAAATAAAATTTTACTTACTTACTTACTTACTTACTTAAGGTGTTTTAAAAAGTAGAATCAAGATTAACTTGAACAGTAGCAAATGGTCTGTTAGTCGGACCTACTCATACATACCACGCCCATACTGTTGAAAGCTAGATATAGACCATTTAAATAGCTGCTCTATTTTCCATTGTATTTTCGAAAATGGCCAAAGCAGGCTTCGATTCCATTGGTGTATCAAACTTGTACAATAAACAAAATGTAAACAGATCTATGTATGTACTTATATAACTCACTTTGTTGATAAGGAACGTTATGATAACACTTCGGTCTAACCACAACTTTATAAACAGTATAGTTACAGTCACGAACGAAAATATGTTCTCACTTAACGAAATTCTAAAGTGATTTTCTTGTTAAGTACTTATCTACAAATGTTGAAATATATACAAGCAAACCATGAAAATTTTGCCTGACACAACACCTCATAGTTTTAATCAATCAATAGGTATTTGTTAAGGGTTTAGGATAAAAGATGTACATAAATTACAACTTCTTCTTCTTTCCTTGGCGCTCTCTTTGTGGGTCTTGGTACTCTCTTTATGGTCCTCCTCAACGATCTTCTTACATTTTGCTATCTTTAGCCTCCCTTCGCCACGATGTTCTTCTGCCTATGCTCCTCAAATCTTCTTCGACGCAATCCTTCCACCGCTTCTTGGGACTCCCACTGGGTGTTTCCTGTTCATTCCTCTGTCCATTTCGACATGATTTTATAACAGCCATAAGCTGTTATAGAATCATGTCGAAATGGGCAGAGGCGTACCTACACCAAAATATTATTTAAGAGAATCTCGATGGTTAACAGTTGTTGTTGTAACTTATATTTATGAGATTGAATATCGAAATTTTCTCATTTCTATAGCAGTATTAACGCCATGGTTACCTTTTGAATATATTACTGGAAAAATCCTGAAACATTTATTATTTACTTACTCAGTGACGTCATCATGAAAGCTTTTTATAGAAGCCTTTAACTCGGCTATAATAAAACATGAATATTAAATGTTATTTACGCGATATAAGTGAACGAAATGAGATTGAAGTCAACTATGTAGATTCTCTCAGATTTAAATAAAGAAAGAAAATGTCAGCAAAGTCAAGTATAGAAGCTACTTGTTGGCAGGTCTATTTTATTTGAAACTACAATGAGAATAAATTTCCTTTACCAAAGTCAAAGTCAATTCATTTATTTCAACTAGAAAATTAATAGGCACTTTTGAACGTATGACGTACATTTAAAAATTGTATTGTGATAATGAGCATATGTATTTCGTTCCCACTGTTGGGATACGATCATTTTCTCTGTAGGTATGAGGCAATTGGCTTCAATCCATAGATTCAGTGCGGGCTTAAAACGAAAAGAATTTCATATTCAAAGATTTTTAGACTTTGAGTCAGTCAGCCTGTCTATTTGTTATTTCTGAAATAGGAATGTACCTAATTAACAAAATCTAGAAGTAAGTAAACAATGGAAATAAAAAGCTATAGACTCAAATACGGAAGCCAAATACCCAACATTTACGAGGGATAGGGACAAATCTATCGCTTTTTCTAAAAACCTAGACCCCAATCCCGAGATGGGTTGCCCTTTAAATTCAGGGTTCCCTCCGGTTGGAGTTTTTAGGGACAGCGTTCAATAAGGATAAATTGATTTGGGTGACTATTTAATCCAAAATATCGGCATTCGGAGTGGTTCAGTGATTAATGCTCGGTTTCTGAGGTACTTTATCGGTCGTTTATCTGTCCGTTAACCACTAACCAACCAACTGCGTTATGACAAATAGCGTTAGCGCCTATCCATTTGCACTACAATATTAACCAATCATGTCAGTCAAAATGTCAGTGACTCACGTGGTACGGAGATTTTATGTAATTCCATTGGTTAATATTTTTTTCGTTTCTCCACTACACTACCTCGCTCCGCTATAGTAGACAGGCACCCTTAGACTTTCGTACTAACGTAATCTTGCAAAAGAACGCAGCTCAAAAAGAAACAAAAGTGCCAAACTGCATCGTGCAGCTCTCATTTGTAAAACAAAAGCGAGCCGGCCCTAGTTTTGTGACCGTAATAAGAGATAATAGTCCCATTTTCGACATGCTGCATTAAAAAACGAAGTACATTATAATGCGCAACTACCTATAAACTGTGGCCGTAGACAATGATAAATGTTACTATAGATAAAAGAACGCGTTTCGTTACAGCTCCATACAAAATAAGAAAATCAAATGACTTAAAAGAATTTGATGGTTTTTCTCAAATCTGTGAAAGAGCAACAAATATGACAACATTATTAGTATCCAATGAAACATTAGACTTTTATCAATAGATTAAGAATTGCCTTTTTTTATTTCGTAATTATCTACAAAAAATATACACAACAATATAAATATGCCTCAACAAAATGCCTTATCATCCTGGAACAAAATTATTACGCAAATGCAATTTTAATCATATTTAATTTTGGCCTCATACATCGATTCCATGAGGTGTGATCGTGGTCCCATTCTGTAATAACATAAATAAAATATATGTCACTCTTTATGGAGAATCGCCGAACCAGATCTACTTTATGGTTGGTATTTCGGATGGCGAACAGCCACGGAGGCTGCACGTCAGCCGCTGACATTCAGTGTATGTGCTTACCTTATATTAATTATTTCTCAATTATCATACCTACCCCGTCAATCATCATATATTGCCGAACGCATTACTTGAATTTTTCATTTGGGATCCAGTTTTAGTGGTATTTATTATCTTGTACATTCCCTTGCTGACACGTCCGTTATTTTAATTAATTGTGTTATTTATTACTTAAGTGCGATTGAATGTAGGTACAGAAATAAAGCCGTTTATTCAACTTGTATTCACACTTCAAGAATAAATATACGTTCTACTAGAGCCTTTAAACCAAGTTTATGCAAATATTAACTAGCCCTACATTGCAATTGTAATTAAATCTGTCCATTGCCATTAAAATTATACTAACGCCACTCAAAACGAGTGCATTTGGCAATCAAATTAAATTATATTATTATTTTTACATATCGGAGACTAAAAAGCAATTAAAAGTTAAGTAGTTGATAAGCGATCTATTCAATCGGTTAGTTGCAAACTTGCACAAGATGGTGATGATGAAATTTATTTGAAACTTGCGTCAGAAGCCTCTAACAAAAGCTGTAAGTACCTACTATCTACCTAATAGCTTGAAGCTGCGATGGTGGAACTAAATAGCTGGCTCAGTTAGCGCATTGCTTTGACGCTAGTTCTCTGGGTAACGGGTTCGTTAGGGAATTAAAAGCTGCAGGAAAAATAGGTATCCTACAGATATGATTAAAATATGTTATACAAATTCTGGAATCTCCAAATCCAACCTTATAGGCATATAATAGGCAGTTTTTCAAACAAAAACACACACACTGCGAAATAAATATAACAATATACGCTCATTTTATAACAAAAGACATGTCGTTTACTGAATTTGACATCACATTTGGAAACGCCCACAAAATGCCATCCCCAAACATACACGCCCTGCATGCGGATCATTATTACGTAAAGTAAAGAAATACTCAAGAATCACGTACATTCCATTACTGCCATTTCGTTCGTTTATGACTAAGATAAAGTGTTACACTTTTATGTGAACACCATATAAGGATGGTACTATTATGATCACGTTTGTCTCTTATGGAGTCACGGCTGACATAGCCTAATCCGTAAATGTCCTTTCTATGTCATATACAATTTATATTAATATGTTCTTTTATAAAAAGTTCTATATTTCATCTTGATCTGACCTTAAAAGGCGTCAATGTTAAGTCCAGTTAATCTGGTGAGACTATCTTAAATATTAGTTTTTAAAATGTCAGAGTAGACAAAAAGTTAAATGAGGAGTAAAAGTTGTAACTGATTTTAAATGCAGTAGTGGCCGCATTAATTGTTGTATAATAAACACAACATTAAAAATAAGTTATTATTGTCATTCGTCCTAAGACGTCCACTACTGGGCAGAACACAGCTTTATGTGTTCTCAGACATCGCCACAACAACCAGTCCTCTAAAAATGTATGCTATGGATATAACTTCAGGTTTTCTGTAATAAAAACTTGGCGATATCCTTGAACTGCCTTTTGCTGAAAATAGCCATCGCGAACGTTTTTTGTAAGTGTGAATTAAAGCACGAACAAAACGTTGGTTTCCATTCCGCGCTGTCCTTGGAACACATGGCTCGGATTTCGTTCGATCCTGGATGTTTCAAACCACATCATGTGTCATGCATGATAATGAATAATATTTTCATTTTATTTAAATTCCAATGTTCAACAATACCTTTTTTTTAATGAATATGTAGTAGGTAGTGATTGAATAGATGGAGTGGGCTACCGTTTAAGATGACTTAAATGGCACCATGTATCCTTAAATTATTGACATTCGACTCTATATCCTTATTCCTCAATACCGGTCTTCGCACATTTTTAGCTACCGTTTTTACTTTACAATCAACGTCAACGGAATCCCCAATAAACAAGCCTAAACATCGTATTTTTGTTCGTCTAAACACATGTGACATACATACACAAGTGCAGTTTATACGTAATATATGTGCATTTTGTTTGACTAAACACTAGGATTCAAAATTGGCAAAACACGGGTTGTAAAAATGAATAAAAGTTACGGTAGAGGCTGCACATATTCAAACTATGATTATTTTAACTTCTGCGGAGAACTAACATTTGCCAGCGACTTCATCTTTATTAATAGGTATTATAAAGAGAAAAGATTTTTTGTATGTTTGTACCGTATAAGCTTCAAAACTATTAGATCGCTTTTAACTATTTTTTTACCAATAGAAAGCTAAATTATCAGGATGTAACATAGGCTATAATTTATTACACTTTTCACGCGACACTTCGCAGGCGAAAGCTAGTCCATCATAAAATTGAAAAATATACCACAAGAATCTCCTGGGATAAAAAGTGTTGTATATATCTTATAATAATCATGTATATATTTTACTTATTTTTAAGCAACGATCGCAATAGCATGTCAATCGCAATCTGTCAAAAATGTATGAAAATGAGGCAAACTTGTATGAATAATTAGAAAGAAAGAAAATCACACTTATTGGCACAACAAAAAACACCTCACAATCATAGAATACAATAATTATATAAAAACAATATTGTGCCAAAAGGTCCCCAGCTCAGCATAATGTCAGGTGGCACTGACACACTAGGTGTTACCACTTAACGCTGATTTTCAGCTGCAGCCCACAAGTGCCATTCACTCGAACGCGCAGTAGACATTTATAAATAAAAATACAATAAATAAAAAAGCAAAAAAGTGAAGGTGTTAACATAATAAATACAAAGTGAAGTTAAAAAGTGTAGAATGAGGTAGATACAATAATATTATAGTAAATGTTACTATATAGATTCATAACTATCCCGTAAACTATTGTGGAGCAAGGGCAAAGAAATCAGATATTACAAAGTTAAAATAAAAAACAAAAATAAACATGAAAATTGAAATTACATTAGTGAAAAAATAAAAAACGATGTCAAAAATACAAAAGAAAAACAATGTAGTTCAGTCTATTAAGAATAATAATGTCATAAAATAAAATCAGTTCAATTTGCATTATATTAAAAAAAAACTATTCGCACTTACTAAAAATTACATTAATAATTTAAAATTAAATGGAATTTGTATTATATTAAAAAGTAATTAACAATTTAAAGATGTCACGCAAACCAACCATTTAATAACAGCGCAGCTAGAGATCAAATGGCAGACGTGGAACCTTGAGTATTCTCGTTCTGATGATCATCAGCATAACATTTTAAAGATGAATCCATAATGAAGCCAAGATTCCGTGCTTCGTAAACCCGTTCTTTAGTGTTAGTAGAATTGCGCTCCTGATCGTGGTAATAGATGTGTGCCAACTTTCAAGACGGCAAGAGGGTGCAAGAGTCAAGACACAACTAAACTTGAGTAAAAACCACTCTAGTTATTGCTGTTGAGTTTTTTTTTCTTAAAAACGATATTCTTATAGGTATTATTTAACCTTTTAGCCGCCTACGTTGGATCAATCCGACAAATATTTTCGGGTCCATTTAGCCAGGGTCGTATATTTACGACCAAATTTATGTTTTCCCTAAGTAAATAAATAAATAAATACCACAGCTCGTTATGTATTATGTTGCATTTTTAGTTTTTTTTTAATTGTGCCGGGCGCTGGGAACACGACAACTGATTTTAAGTCGGGTGGTTAAAAGGTTAAGAAAATAAAAATTCATTTCAACGAAACATTTTAAAAAGCAACAGCTTAACATCCACCCAGTTTATTGTTAAATTAAACAAATCTACATAAAGGTTTACTAGGAAAAACGTACGTCGGATAACAAAACCCAATCATATTCATTCCGCTGTGTTTCCTTTCCTTATGTATTTCAATGATTTTTATAACACAGCGCGATATGAAATGAGCTCATAGAACAATATTTTATTCTTGTATACAAAAAGTTTTATATTTCGCACTAGTGTTATACCGTGTATCCGCCCCCGTTGCATATCCCGCAAAAACTGTGCATATTTCCGGAATATAAAGTAGCGTATGAGCCACAGCACCAGTTCTGTCAATTAGTATCATGAAATAATTTTTGTACATCTAGGTGTTACTTTTTACAAACAAACAATAATGAGACATTTTTAAATATTTATCTACTAATCGCCCGGGACTTACCTCGCGTTAAAGTAGCTGTCTCCTGGGTTTCCTCTATCTCTGTAACAAAATTCATCAAAATCGGTTTAGGCGAAACAATCAAACTCACTTATATCAGAGCAGAGACGGCGCAAGGCGTGGGCGACGTGGGCCACAGCCTACGGCCTCGCGGTCCGAAGGGTCTCGCAGCTTTGGCTGTTTTCAACTCGAAGCTAAGGCCATAAAAGATATCCAACTTATCTTATTCTATTTGCAATTTTTTCGAGCTCGCTTTACTTGTTCTTGCTGTTTGGATTATTTTTATTATGAATGTTTACTTCAGTAAGTATTGTCATACAAACCGCAGCGGGATAGGCACTATGATTTACAAGCTCACTACGCTCGTTCGTACATCATAGGTTCTTTTAGTTTAGTTCTTTCTTGAATTTTTCCACATTCGCCAAATATTTACTATTTTTGCACCAGAAGTCAAAATAAAATCGAAACTATTCGTGACGGGGTGCGATTGAGTTCGCTGCATCTCATCCTCAATTGCAGAATCCCACGTCCGAAACCCTCCTCAAAAAATCACTATATTCTTAGGTAGGGCCTAAAGTGCCTCGCAAAAACCCAATCTTGCCCACATCAAATTTTAGTCTTGCCCCGCCACTGTATCAGAGCTATGCAACTGAACGGCCTATAAATCCGTCGCCGTCTCTTTATGAGTCGAACTAAAATACCAGCGATAAGCCAGGCTTGTCCGCCGCTTACGGCTTGCATAAATGTCAACGGATAGTGTTTACTGAGATATATTTAGACACATTCTAAGTACCTTAATTCCTAATTAATCCGGTCAGCCACAATGGCATGATGGAGGAACTAACATCAATCTAACTGCACAGTCTTCTAGTCTTCTTGTCTTCTTCTTCTAGATTTATAAATGCAAAAGTAACTCTGTATGTCTGTCTGTCGCGCTTTCACGCCAAAACTTCTAAACCGATTTAAATGAAATTTCGTACACAGATAGTCTAGAGCCTGAGAAAGGACATAGGCTACTTTTTATCCCGAAAATGTTTACGGTTCAATTGTTATGTATAGGAACCATGCATTTTTCTAGGATATAAAAGTAGCCTATGTCATTCTCAGACCCCAAAACTACCACTATGCAATAACCACGCCAATACCTTGCCCCTTAGAAACAAAAACAAATTATCCAACGGGAACCGTGCATTCTTCCGGGATAAGAAGTAGCTCAATCAATTCAAACCCTTGCTCTGTAAAAAGTAAAACAGATTTATCCCACGGGAAACGTAATTTTTTCTGGGATGTAAATATATCTCATTTTTTGACCCCTAAACAACTACTATACAAAAAATCATGGTAATCCCTTGCTCTCTTAAAACAATAATAAATCTATCCCACGGGAACCGTAAATATTTTTGGGATAAAAAGTAACCTATATCCTTTCTCAGGCTCTAGACTATCTGTGTAACAAATTTCATTCAAATCGGTTCCGTAGTTTTGGCGTGAAAGCGCGACAGACAGACAGACAGAGTTACCTTCGCATTTATAATATTAGTAAAGATGTAAGGATTAACTATATATTAAGTGTATTAAGTATAGAAGTAAAGACAAATGGAACTATAATTAAAATAGGTTATTAAAGACTTAGCAGAAAATGGAAAACGTCATCATTCTTTTGCCTTTGCCCTAATTTATTTGGGGTCGGCACATAATGTCTTCTTCAATAATTTTCTATTACTCATCATCTCAGTAGTCAACATCTTTCTGCCATATCAACTTTCACACAGACCTTCCACCTTTTCTTCGATCTTCCCCTTTTCTGTACTCTGATTTACTCAAAATTCTCCTCACAAAATTTTCCTTTTTTACCTTCATATACCAGGACAGCCAATTACCAACCGGCTACAAATTTTGATAGTTTATGTAAAAAAATGGACAAGAAGTAATCAAAATTCTAAGCACAATCATACTTCTACAGTCTGTTTCGTTATAAGACGCCTGCTACCTCTATTTACTATTATATTCTAATCATTAATGGGCATTAAATCACGTTTGTAGCATTTGTACGTAAATTAGCCTGTAATGTACTAATTTTATACACTTCGTGATACATTCCTGACTGTATCGTTAGACTAAAAGCTCAATCGTTTCTTTACTATTAGTGGCTACCGTGGCTAGACAGACTTCACGGTCGTAACTCATTTGTCTGCTTCAATGACTTTGGTCAATGGAAGTGATATAAATAAATACTTAACATGAATCAAAGTGGCACTGATCTTAGATGGCCTTTTTTCGGATTCATTTCAGACTAAAGCATTGAAAATATAATTATAGTGACATTCAAAATATCAATAAACCTGTACCATTAACAACACACTTCCTTTCTCAATAACGTAAAAAATATTCATGAAATGCTTTCGATATACCTGGCCTAAAATATGATTCTATCAACTCGAAAACCTACAGGTTCAAAAAGTATTCCATTCGATTTTTCTCTAGTAATTATTTTTTCCAATGAATTAATTATATAAAGTGATCAACAAATATCTGAAGCCATGTCTTACTTTATGTATTTTTTTATTTATTTATCACTATGGATGACTTACAGCTAAAACAAACAGAAACGATAACTGACCTCTCAAGTTATCGGATCTTGCTCAAATGGGAAGAAGAGACCCATTTTAGTGTCAATGACGGAAACGCAATACTAGCCCAATACTAGTACTAACTTTAAATACTTAGTCAGATGTGACTCTTAAGCGGTTTAAACCGGATCAGACCAGCATCCTGTTGGGTTGTCGACCTCGGAAGGCCACTCTGGATGCGATAGTCAGAAAACAGGAAAAAAACATATCATAAAGAAGACGTCCTAACCCCTCAGAGGGCTATTTCGAGCCTTTAAAGGAATCCACGATCAACGTCCTTATTGACCAGTCTATAGACAAAACTCTAGTGTATAAATTGGAAATGGAACCAAAACAACTCGGCCTAGTTGCTAAATATGGATAACAGGCTTATTGCTAAGTCCGTTAAGATATGTCCACAGGGAGTGGAGATTCGACCGAATTACACTTCCGGGTACGGAGTTACAAATAAACAGTT
Source organism: Lacanobia wlatinum (assembly GCA_947578705.1). Lineage (NCBI taxonomy): Eukaryota > Metazoa > Arthropoda > Insecta > Lepidoptera > Noctuidae > Lacanobia > Lacanobia wlatinum. Next base: position 14,994,246 of record OX388039.1, read on the forward strand.
TCGTGTACCAAAATAAAACTAAATAAACAGTTTATTTGGGAACACGGAGTGACATTTAATGAATCATTTACAAAAACCTTTGCATAAATCTTGTACCATGAACATTTCGACTTCGTCTTTTACAACAGACTCTTTTTGTTTTTAATAAGGTACCTACTACTGATGCGACAATGACGTCTTGGTCAGTGGCGTTCATCAGTTTCTCAAGAGTACAGGTGTTTGGACACTTGAGACACTAGCAACAGCATGTAGCATAAAGTGATCAGAAGCACCATTCTCGCATCGAGTATCGAACAGCTAGCCCACTATGAGAACTATTCATCAATGAACCATCAATTAGGCATAACTGAATACTTGAATTCTTAATTTTATTCAATCAACCCGCACTCAACTTGCCTCACCTTGGATCAATCACCAAGGTGAGGCGTAGTTACTTTTATTCGTACGCTATCTATTATTTTTAATAACGTCACACGGTTCGGCCTTGGACCAACATAATGCTATCCTTCCTTATAGGACCTGAGAAATTAAAAAAAAAATCTTATTTCTCGTAACGCCTAAACCACGTTGGATTCGGTTTCCTATCTGAATTCTAGTATTTTTTATAGAGAGAATGCCACCTATCACACCTTTAAAATCCAGTTTCTGGGTTAGGAAACACCCTTGGTATGACAGGTTGTCAGTATTTTGGACAAGGAATAAAACACAGCAAGCGTAGTCCAAGAAATTATGTCTATTTATTGCACAAAGTTATATGAGTTTATACTATTTTATCACAGCAGGCGTCAAAAACAAATATCGTGTAAATAAATATAAATTTTGCCTAAAATAACCACGGAAGGTCTACCCAGATATACAAATATATGTTGGTACGGCTGGCTCGGACAGACTGCGAGCGATAACACGTATCAATTTTAATGAAGCGCATGTCACAGCAATTTATATCCACGTGGTAACGAATTAATTGGTTTCCACGAATGATTTGACACCAACTAGTTAATGAGGAATATTTCAGGCTCACGTGTTTACCTGTACCTACGTGCTTATGTTTTTACTATTTTATCACCATAAGCAAATCCGCAAATTTGCAAATTTTCTGACTAATGTAATAAAAAATAACTGACGCAATGTTATTTTAGAATAATTAATTAGAACAGTTTAATATCCTTTATCGAATGTATCGAGTGGGTACTTATTTTAGAATAGTTTAATATCCTCTTCAACAAATTTTCTCTAAAAATGCATTTACGGAGCCTGAATACATTGTTCGAAATTTAAAAATTGCGCACCATACAATGGAGCGTGCGGTAAAATAGGTACTCCCACCTAAGTACCTATTTTACCACAAGCTACGTTGTAATACTGCGTATCCTTTACAGTTTATTTCTTAATTTCCATAAACAATATATAAAAATTCCACTTCATTCCGCAAACACAGACGGAAGCGCTTTTACTCCACACGTTTAAAGAAAAAATGATACGATAGATGTAGTTTTAATTACCCGACTGCGCCAGGAGGAGGATTATATATCTGTCGATTGTATGTATGTATGTGGAATGCTCTGTAGCCACCGCCGCCGTTTAGGCTTGATGCATTTTAGCTTGAGAGATGTCGTTAGATTCGTGTTGTTTAGGCTACAGAGTGTGCCAAAGAAATATACATACATACATACACTCGATAAAAACATAACCTCCCTCCTAGCGCAGTAGGTTATTTAGAATTGCAAAATAAATGAAACGATAGTCAATTTTGTTTCTTTACGTAGACAAACGTACTGAGCAAAAACGCTTCCGTTTGCGTGAGTTTCACAATACGAGAATAAAGAAGTTCAGAAGCTAGGAGGTGAAATAAAGCGCAGTATACTTTCCAATGCTTCCGTAATTTTTTTAAAAGTACTCATTTAATTATTAACAAAATTATATTCAACTTTCCATGGCGGGAGAATTGCGAATACAACAGACTAAAAATGAACACCACATCAATTAAGCTCATTCAATTTATTTAGGTAAGTACTTTAAACTCTACTTAATTATAAATAGGACATCCGAAATGATTAACGCTTATTTATTTTAAGTTAAGTTTTAAAAGATATAATAACCGTGAATAAGCTGAATGATCGAACCTCCTTGGAAGCGCTCTTGCTCAATACGTTTGTGAGTCGAGACGAAAGATGTAGTTCAATTCTAAATTTGCAACTTCGAGACATTTTTAAATTATAAAGATTGTTGCGACTTTCCGACTGATATCTAAAAACAAAGTTTGTCTTATTGTACTCTTTCTCGCAGTTGTATGTAAAATGTTGTATGATATACGTGCGAATATTGGTATTTACAAACTCGTGACTATGGTAAACCCTCGACTTCGTTTCAGGCTTACAGTCTACTCGTTTGTAAAAACCAACTTACCGCACTTGTATCACAAACAACTATTATCGAATGTATCGAGTAGGTACTTATGTCCGTTAACGCTCTATTTTATAGTTAATGCTTGTTCCACTAATTACAGTCCGCCAATAAACGAAAAGGAAATGAATATTTATACGATTGGAATGGAAAATCGACTTTTCACCGACAGATTTATGGGTTTCCTTGCATGCAATTGATTTTCATAACTAATTACGTGTATGTAGTAAAATACATTATGTCTTATCAAAAAGATAGAATGAAAAGAAGTTAGACCCAAAACTGTTTTGAAAATGCTGAAATATTATTTACCTAACGTAAGGGCAAACAATGTACATTTATTGATCGTATGTGTTCTTGTGACAAGAACACGGAACTATAATGTATTAGTAATCGAGTAATTCCTCGTGTTCTTGGACACCACTCCGCTTGACTGGGCGCGAACCTTTCATTGTCCGCGGCCGAAGCGCGGGCGCACCGACCGGGCTTCTCAATATTGCTCAAACAATTTGATCCCAATGACAATGACCATAACAATTATTTTCAAATACCCAATCTCATACACTTACTTCTCTTTTCAATGATGCTGAGACGCAGCTTTTGTAATAATAGTACTTATGACTTAGTAAATCTTTTAGGTCAAGCAAAAGCTACAATTGGCTAAGTATTATTAGATTAGTAAGCACTAAATTAGAGTCAAGGCACCTTCCTTATGTTGCAATCCAAAAAGAGTCAAACGAAGGCTGAAATACTTTTGATTACTTATAATTGTTATTTTAATTAATTAAATATAATAGAAAATCCGTTTGCAATTTTTTTACGTAAATGTAGAGCGTCATACATTTCGCTGTCATCGTCGCGCACTACATACTGCGACCACGAAATTCTTAGACCATGTAATATTTGACCGCCACATACGCGCCGAGGTCACATTATTGACAACCAACATTGTACTATCTATGCAAGCTATCTTACCAATAAACATAACTACTAACGACTGAAATTGCCTTACCTTTTATTTTATATCCGGTCAGTATAAATATAGCGGAGTGCGAGTCGAATTTATCAGTCGACCGTCTACGGTTTTGAAGTGATCTTCTAGTTCGTCAGAAAAAACACAGACCACGTTCACAATGAAATCGATGGTGGTGTTATTCGCTGTAGTAGCCGCGGCGTGCGGCTCCCTGGTGCCGCTGGCGCAGCCACCGCACCACCCCGCGGTCGTGCTGGACCCGCACGGCCGCCCGCTCGACACCGCTGAGGTGATCAACGCCCGAGCCCTGCACCTGCAGGCTAAGGCCCTGGATGGACACTACGCTCCCCTCGCGCACGCCGCCGTCGTGCCCTACGCCTCCGCCGTGGTGGCTGCGCCCGCCGCCGTGTCCCACCAGTCCCGAGTGGACGTGCACAGCAGCCCCGCCGTCGTGAGCCACTCCGTCGTCGCCCCCGTGCTGGCGCACTCCACCTACGCCTCTCCGCTGCTGGCCCACTCCGCTCTCGGCTACGCCGGTCATGGACACTACCTGAAGAAGCGTTCCCTGGGACACTTTGCCTACGCCGCGCCCGTCGTCGCCCACGTGGCGCCATCCGCCGTGTCGCACCAGTCTCGCGTGGACGTCGTCTCTAGCCCCGCGGTGGTGTCTCACGCCGTCGCTCCAGTCGTGTCTCACGCCTACGCCGCCCCAGTGGTGGCCGTGGCTCCCTCCGCCGTCTCCCACCAATCCCGCGTCGATGTACGCACCAGCCCCGCCGTCGTCTCGCACGCCGTCGCTCCCCTCGTCCACGCCGCCCCTGTTTACGCTGCTGCCTCATACGCCGCCCCCGCGTACGCTCATGGATACGCCGCGTACGGCGCTCACGCTGGACTCCTCCACTCTGCCCCCCTTGCCCACGGCCACGCCTGGTGATCAGCGAAACTGACGAACACCTAAGACTATGAACCTAAGATGATGTAAAAATAATAAAAAAAAAGTTATTTATAAAATAAATAATACGAAAAACTTTATCCTATTCTTTTATTGAATACCGTTTTAAATAGAACCCAAAACTATATATAACATATGTATGTATAGTCAAAAATAGATTGTATTTCTTCTGATATTTATTTCAACCGGAACATTTCCGTAAAGACGAGAGTATCTAGATAAGTTTATAATTGTATACCTTACGAATGTATGTAGGTATATGTTACTTTAATTTACTCCTAATAACAACTACAGGTAGACACCAATTTATAATAAAATGGCAGTTCGACACATTTTCGATACAATAGCTGTGAAACCACAATTATTACTCGTCAGATAAAAGTTATCTGAGTATTGAAAAATCAGCCTAGTATAAAATTACTGTCAACCAACAGGCAGTTTGCCAAATCTTTTTTCTTCTTTATATGGAACTGTTTTGGTTTATTGAAGTACTATCCACTTTAAAATACCTACTCTACAGTATCTATGTAAGACTTTTAACCTTAGGGGCCTAGCACGAATGTTTTGACGTATAAAAAAACCTGGTCAAGTGCGATTCGGACTCGCGTGCAAAGGGTTCCGAACCAACTTCATTTTTTTAACATGTTATTTTACCACTACAGACTTCTGATAGGTTTTTCTGTAATCTATAGGTATAGAACTATTACCTGCATTTATTTCAAAATTTTAGGCTCAGTAGTTTCGGAGATAAGGGTGGTCTATGATGGTGAATGGTATTTTTGGTCTAATTTCTTGAGTAACTGCAAAATTATTTATTTTAAAACTATGAAAAATATATATTTAAAACCTTCACAGTAAGTCCTATCATGTGATATGTCACACAATACAGTTTGAAAAACCTTTTTTAATTTTCTAGTTTGACCCCAAAAGTGATCCTCATACTAAAAAAATATTTATTTACGTAACGCGTCCGTGTTTGGGTCACAGAAGTCCATATGTATTCCAAATTTCAACAAAATGTATTCAGTGGATCCGGAGAAAACTGGCTGTGGCAGACGGACAGACAGACAGACAGACAGACTGACAGACAGACAGACTATTTTAACACTATAGACTTCTTATAGGTTTTCCTGTAATCTGTAGGTAAAGAACTATTATCTGCATTTATTCAAAACCTTAAACTCAGTAGTTTCGGAGATAAAGGGCATGGTCATTTTTGGTCTAATTTCTTGAATAACTTCAAACCTATTTGTTTTAAAATTTTGAAAAAAAAATATTATTAGAACCCTCACAGTAAGCTCTTTCATTTGATATATCACACAATACAGATTGAAAACCTTTTTTTTTTAATTTTCTAGTTAGGTTTATAGAATCTTTATTTTCTCCTAAGAACATGGTACAATTCACTTAATGACATAGTTTGACCCCCAAAAGTGTCCCCCATATCAAAATTTATTTATTTACGTAACATGTCCGTGTTTGGGTCACAGAAGTCCAAATGTGTACGAAATTTCAGTCAGACAGACGAGTGATCCTATAAGGGTTCCGTTCCTTACAGATCTTCGGAATTAGAGATGAGTTGTAATAGGTTAAACACGATACACGGCGTGGCATACGCTGGCAGAGTGTGCCGCTTGGGAGGAGCCACGCCGTGCCCTCATCTCTGTGGTAGGCAGTGACCTCTCGCTGCCGGCCGTAGTTCGTGCTATGGTCGACGGCGAGGAGTCCTGGGACGCGGTGGTCTCCTTCTGCGAAGTAGTTATCGCGCAGAAGGAGGCTGCGGAAAGGGAAAGGGAGATCTCTACCTCCTTCCCGGCCCGCAGCAGACGCACCGGGCGTCGGAGGAGGGCATGCGCTGCCCTCTTCCGGCCCCCCTAACTGGGTCCAGAGGCGGCGGACTTGGGGATGTCCGTCGCCCCCCATTCATCCGGACCCGAGGTGGCGGCGCGTGGTGTTCCCGTGCGCCCCTCTTTGACGTCGCGGGGGGAGTCAAACACCTCACTCCCCCCGCTGACCCGAGGTGGCCCGCAGAGGCGGGCCGGCACCAGCCGGGGATCACGGAAGTCTCATAAGTTTCCCGCGATCCCCGGCGTATGTGAGAGATAGAACACCGGGGTGGTTTTAGTCAGTAAGAGTCTGACAGACCCCTCCGCCCGCCCCAGGGCGGAGGACATCCATGAGTATTTCCCCCCGTAAAAAAAAAAAAAAGGTTAAACACGATATCTTGATAACAGATATCGTCTTTAACCTATGTTACTGTTATACAAAAATAGCAGACCCAAATATCTGTTATTCAATAACAGCCTGTTATTTTTGCACGAACGATAAATACGTATTTAAATCCCAATTGAATATCATCTTAATTAATATAATCATTAAGTCGTACATGCATGTGCCATTTTGCAACTAACCCCGTGAAACGTCAAACCAAAGACAATAAAGGGTCACGATCAATGTAATTGGATTGGTTGCAATTACAGTGATCGTGTCCTTATTTTTTTTTTAAATTAAATATTACTCTTCATGTCAACACTAACCAACAAACCAGCGAAATTACTCTTAATATAATTGTTTTTTTTTTAATTCAAACATACTGGTTGGTCAAAAAAATCGTGAATCCGTGAAAAGTTTTGCTACTAATTCCGTCACACTAAAGATACTACATATATGCATTCAGATACAATATGATCGCTTTTTCACTTAGAGCTATTTCAATTCAATTCTATTTGCATTCCTTAATGTTGATAAAACAGTTGGCAGGCTCAAAATAATTTTCCGAGTGATCGATTTTTTTATTGAATCATAAATTGCTATAAAGAAAAATAAAATAAATTATAAGTTTTTTTTATTATGGTCACTGGTCAGTAACAGGTAAATACGACATAATTTAGGAGTCACTTTTTTTTAACTGTTTGTTCTTGTGAGACCACCAATTATATTTTAAGATTAATAAATACTACGTGCTTTTCTTTTTAGCGTAGTTTAACCGCTTCAGTAAGAGTGAGAAGTAAACATATTTCGAAATAAATAATAGGTGTTTCTCTATTTAGCAAGGGTAATTCTTTAATGAGGAAAAGAGAGAAATCGATAACCTTGCTATATTTCTTCTTTCATATGAGTGTGTATGTGTAACTGTGTATTTAGGTAACAACCATGGTAATAGTCTGTATGTGTGGGGACTGTTGCAATGAAATAAAAGTTACAGCCGCGGTAACAGTGTATGTAGGTTTCTTATTCAAGTAAGAGATAAAATAAGTTGAAAGGAATAATTATTATTTGTAAGTATCTGATATTTCTATCTGTTACGACAAATACGTCTCACCCCTATTAGGAATCCTAAACTGTGCATAAGCGGACTTAGGCATTTTCTACCAGTCGACTTTAGGGTGGTGTAAAGACAATATAGCAGGTGTAACTTATAGGAAAGACATAAGAGAGAAAAAATACAATCATAAATACATACATAAACAATATTCACAACGTTATCAAGAGAAAACGAAATTAACGCTGTAATGATTCTACCAACTTATTGCGAAAATGCTCACGTGCCTTCACCTTAATGGACAATAACCGACTGGTTGCCGTCCTGATGTTCAGAGGGAGCGCATTCCAAAGAAAGATCGCCTAGACAAAGAAAAAGGAGAAAAATTGTATGCAACATACACAATTTGTGGCATACAAATATATGAACAATCCCACATATCACAGTGTCTCAAGACGAAAGTGTATTATCAGTGCGTGTTGCCAATGATGACATACGGAACTGAAACGTGGTCGCTTACAATGGGCCTCATCAGAAGGCTCAAAGTCACTCAAAGGGCAATGGAGAGGGCAATGCTTGGAGTTTCCTTGCGTGATCGAATCAGGAATGATGATATCCGCAAGAGAACCAAGGTTACTAACATAGCCCGAAGGATCGCCAAACTAAAGTGGCAGTGGGCAGGGCACATTGCTCGCAGAACAGATGGTCGATGGGGCCGAAAAGTTCTGGAGTGGCGACCGCGTACCGGAAGACGTAACGTTGGAAGGCCTCCCACAAGGTGGACCGATGACCTGGTGAAGGTCGCGGGTAGCCGATGGATGCGAGACGCACAGGACCGGTCGTTGTGGCGACGCTTGGGGGAGGCCTATGTCCAGCAGTGGACGTCTTTCGGCTGATATGATGATGATGATGAAATATATGAACATCGTAACCAATTCAAATAAATATCATGACCGTAACGAGTATTATAGCTATAGTACAATTTTGTCACTATACGTGAAAAACATTGGTTTAGGCCCTCAGGTCCCTGTCCCAAACACGGAGAAGTCTTCCTCATGCAAACCAGTGGATGCAGGACAGCGCCGAGCCTAGGTAACGGAGACGTCCCGATGGCATTAGATTCATGAATTTTGATTTGCTCTGTCCAATTCTCGTCATGATTAACTTATCGATATCTCATCATCATTGGAAATTGGATTTGTTGTGACCTGGGTGGATGATGAGTCTAGCTATTGAACTAATTCAATATCAGCTATTACCTCGACATTTATATCGAATCAGGTAATTTTTTTTTGTTTATTCTTGATAGGCACGCATTTGACCACTATCTCAACTGTTGGTAAGCTCTTTGGACTTTATTAGGTCTCACAGGAAGTAATGACAGTCTTATGATTCTAATTACGTCTTAGAAAACCTAAGCACACCGGCTAGTGCGGGTTAGCTAAATGAATGGATCGAAACCTGTTAAAGTTTACCTTTTTATTATTTGCAGTGATGGCAATATAATTTTATGAAAATTTGAAATCTATTTATTAAAGTTTAAAGGTATGTGTGCCCCTCTCACAGGGCTGTTACGTACGACTAAATAACAGGTTCCCAATGGTGCCAGCCCCCAGTCTGCTTAGCCAAGCGGGCGGGTATGCATACCCAAGTTCAAAGAACATACTTACACTATCACACATTTAATTGCTGAGAAAATAAGTAATGTCTGGGCGCTTGGGCTGGGAATGTGCAACAGAAAAAAAGATTCCGACGAATTGAGAAACTCCTCCTTTTTGAAGTCGGTTAAAAATAAACTAAGCTAATATGTTAAGAAGTAAGTATGGCTGATAGTAAATTTTAAAAGCTCCTGTCCGATTTCAAAAAATCTTTCATGATACAAATCTACACTATAGCTGGATTATACTTTTGATTCCCGAAAACAGACCAATACTGTGGCTAGGTTATGAAAGAGATGCTGCGGGAAACGCTAGTGACTAATAAAGGTCTTGCCTAAACATTCTTTGGCGAACACCAAAGTACTGGTAAACAATCGTGCCATCTGTCACTCAATTTGTCTGCGATACTTGGGCCGAATGCGTAGGCTGCAGCGTCGCGGCTATTGGACTCCCCGCTAACCCTTATGTGAGCTCCAGTGTTCTTAACGTCTGAGTCATAGCTGATTCTCATGAACAATTTCCAAGGTATAGTCAAATTATAATGACAACCATAATGCAACATTCTTGAATTTGCTCTATGTTGATCTGCACTTCAGAAAACATCTTAAAATAAAAATTCAACTACGATATTTTAGTAACTTTTGTTTAGTATAAGGGAGTATCGCAAAATGATTACGAACTCCGCGCTTGAAAATAACTCCGTGATGCCGCTCTCTTTCTGACCTTAAAACAAGCGAGGAGCACTTTTATTTCATAACAATAACACTTAAACCTACAAAAAACGACAAAAGTCTATATAATAAAAGTGTAATATTTTATTCCTTCATCTCTAGAATTTAATTTTCATTATTCCTGGTCAGAAACCTTTCCAACTTTCACCGATGTTATAGATAATATAATATTGGCAACAGTTTCCTACGAAATCAGACATATGCCTACGTTTCCGACGTATTCTAGTTTGACCGCCACACACTCACCGAGGTCAATGCAAAGCTAGTTAAACAATGTAGCAACGAATATATTACGTCTGAAATTGTACCTTAATTTATATCCGGTCAGTATAAATACACCAGCGTGCAAGTCAAAATTATCAGTCGACCGTCTACGGTTTTGAAGTGATCTTCTAGTTCGTCAGAAAAAACACAGACCACGTTCACAATGAAATCGATGGTGGTGTTATTCGCTGTAGTGGCCGCGGCGTGCGGTTCCCTGGTGCCGCTGGCGCAGCCGCCGCACCACCCCGCGGTCGTGCTGGACCCGCACGGCCGCCCGCTCGACACCGCCGAGGTGATCAACGCCCGCGCCCTGCACCTGCAGGCTAAGGCCCTGGATGGACACTACGCCCCCCTTGCACACGCCGCCGTCGTGCCCTACGCCTCCGCCGTGGTGGCCGCGCCCGCCGCCGTGTCCCACCAGTCCCGAGTGGACGTGCGCAGCAGCCCCGCCGTTGTGAGCCACTCCGTCGTCGCCCCCGTGCTGGCGCACTCCACCTACGCCTCTCCGCTGTTGGCCCACTCCGCTCTCGGCTACGCCGGTCACGGACACTACCTGAAGAAGCGCTCTCTGGGACACTTCGCCTACGCCGCGCCCGTCGTCGCCCACGTGGCGCCCTCCGCCGTATCGCACCAGTCCCGCGTAGACGTCGTCTCTAGCCCCACGGTGGTGTCTCACCACGCCGTCGCTCCAGTCGTGTCTCACGCCTACGCTGCCCCAGTGGTGGCCGTGGCTCCCTCCGCCGTCTCCCACCAGTCCCGCGTCGATGTGCGCACCAGCCCCGCCGTCGTCTCGCACGCCGTCGCTCCCCTCGTCCACGCCGCCCCTGTCTACGCTGCTGCCTCATACGCCGCCCCCGCGTACGCTCATGGATACGCTGCGTACGGCGCTCACGCTGGACTCCTCCACTCTGCCCCCCTTGCCCACGGCCACGCCTGGTGATCAGCGAAACTGACGAACACCTAAGACTATGAACCTAAGATGATGTAAAAATAACAACAAAGTATTTATGAAATAAATAATACAAAAATATTTTTTTACTTTTTATTTACTATTCCTTTATGACAAAACTGATTCTATTTATCTGCAAGGAGACTGCTCTGTGTCAGCTTATGTTGCCCGTTTTAGAAAAAAACTCACATCATTTATTCATTTTTCACGTTACACTCTTAGAAGAGGATATTTCTAACTAGTAATTAAAATCAGTCCGAATTGGTTATTACTATTACCAGTTGGTACCTATACCACAACCATTCATCCTTATTTGAACACGGTTGTAGTTAATTGATCAATTAGTAAAAACCAGTGAAGGCTTTACTAAAATCGGCCAAGTTGAACTTGTGAACATTTAATTACTGTAAGAAAATTATTATTTATCAAACTTTATAAAACCGTGTTTAGAACCTTCTAAAGCCCGTTTTTTAATAATATAACCTTTGAGCAGAATAGCAGTCCTATTAGGGTTAGGGGACCCTACTACTAAGCCTCTAGTCCTTTCATTGGCATTGTTCGTTGAGTCGTTGAGCTCCTTATTGGTTCTTAGTTAAGCTACTCGACTACTGACCAAGGCTTGCACTGACTGGACAGGTGCACTCAAATCTGTGTGATTCTTTCCTCAAAAGACTATTTCAGACACTGATCTGCATGGTCCTCATTTAACGTATTGTGAATATGAGGACCATGTAGATTGCTATGTTAGGGGTTCAATTTATTTAATGTTAGACTGGCTGTTTGAGTTCTTTATGCGGTCTACACAAATGTTCGTCAGATCGTTGAGCTCCTTAAAGTTCTAAGTTTGAGCTACACGATAACTGACAAATGCTTGCGCTGTCTGGACAGGTCCACTCACACAGGTTCACTCTGGACAGGTGTGGTACTTTCCTCAAAAGACCACCTCAGACATCAACCTACATGGTTCTCATATGATTTGACCAGTACAATTGTATGGACTTCAAAAGAGACTTTGACCTCTGAGTTTGTTTCGGTGTTTCTTCTCGTAGTCAGCTAGGAAACACCGGCCACATCTAGTTTAAAACGACAAAAAAATACGATTGACTTGTAAAATTGTTACATACAACTTACTCACAAAATAAATATAATTTATTTACTGTCCGTCCATCTGTCCATCAGCGAGTTGTATCTCAAGAACCGTAGTAGGTAGACAGTTGAAATTTTCACAGAGTGTGTATTTCTACTGCCGCTATAACAAAAAATAATAATTAATTGTTCCCATACAAGAAACGTGATTTTTGTTCGGTTTATGATATGGAACCCTTCGTGTGAGAGTCCGATTTGCACTTGGCCGGTTTTTTTGAAGTGAAACTTCTTTACGCACGCTTGACTTAGGTAGTAAGCTGGCGAACGCGTGACGTAAGCGTTACGAAAAGTGTGATCGAGCGAGGCGAACGGGAGTTGAGTGGGGGATATAAGCAAGAGACAGCAGTGCGCGCGCACATTTTCTTTCTCTCTTCCTCTCATAGCCAAATACGTTCCGTATATCTAAGCACACTGCAGGCAAAATAATGCTTCTTGAAAATTAATATAATAAATTAATAATTAATATGTACATACAGATGGAGCGAAAGAAGTTTCACTTCAGTCGTGTGGTCATAAGCACACTCGTTTCTTTTTTTTAATATTCAACGTGTTTTAAACCGAAACGAGTTCAACTGCTGATCGGCCGATGTTTTTTTTTTTACTATTGATAGGCATGCGTTTGACCACTATCTCACCTGTTGGTGAGCGATGATGTGGTCGAAAATGAAGCACGCTTGCCTAGAAGTAACCTATTCACTCTTGATACAGATTTATCATTAGAAAATAATGGTTCACGGTTTATGCATAAGGTTTATATTTATGAAAAATTGCGGTTTACGATTTATGACGTATTAAAATAAAAACTACTTACTAGATCTCGTTCAATCCAATTTTCGGTGGATGTTTGTATGGTAATGTACATCATATATTTATTTTTTTAGTTTTATAATTCTCTTATTTTAGAAGTTACAGGGGGGGGACACATTTCACCACTTTGGAAGTGTCTCTCGCGCAATCTATTCAGTTTAGAAAAAAATGATATAAGAAACCTCAATATCATTTCTGATGACCCACACGTATGGGTTTGATGAAAAAAAAATTTTGAGTTTTAGTTCCAAGTATGGGGTATCATCAGGAACGATGATATCCGCAAGAGAACCAAGGTTACCGACATAGCCCGATGGATCGCCAAACTAAAGTGGCAGTGGGCAAGGTACATTGCTCGCAGAACAGATGGTCGATGGGGCCGAAAAGTTCTGGAGTGGCGACCGCGTACCGGAAGACGTAACGTTGGAAGGCCTCCCACAAGGTGGACCGATGACCTGGTAAAGGTCGCGGGTAGCCGATGGATGCGAGACGCACAGGACCGGACGTTGTGGCGACGCTTGGGGGAGGCCGATGTCCAGCAGTGGACGTCTTTCGGCTGATATGATGATGATGATGATGATGATGATGATGATGGGGAACCCCTAATTTTTTATTCTATTTTTGTATGAAAATCTTAATGCGGATCACAGAATACATCTACTTACCAAGTTTCAACAGTATAGTTCTTATAGTTTCGGAAAAAAGTGGGTGTGACATACGGACAGGCAGACAGACAGACAGACAGATATGACGAATCCATAAGGGTTCCGTTTTTGTCATTTGGCTACGAAACCCTAAAAATAGATTAACATTTAGAGCAGTGCCTTCTAACAATGGGCTTATATAGTTCAGTAATAACGGATCGCAAAATGCGTTTTATGTATGTACTCAATTATATACATTTGCCAATTGCTAACCTTGTAGGATAGGCAATTAAAGTTCTGCAATGTCCTTGCGACTGTCGCTTCGACTACTTGCGATAGCTCATAGCTACTAAGTTTAGCACTATTATTAAAATCATTATAACAACGTATTTGGGATTACTATGAGGCAATGAAAGGACGGTTATCATCGGGGACTTTTGGAAGCTCCCGAATAATACTACTCAAGTATAATTTTTATATCCGGAAAGCAGAATTCTCCAATAAACAAAAATCCACACTTTCAATCACAGATCATATTTATTTCTGTCAATAAGTCATAGTCCCGTAAAGCCGAATTTGATCAATAAACTGCCTACGCCTAACCCTGCCAATATCTGATAAAGTTCTTCGCTTTGTGGCAGCCTTTCCTAAAATCTTTTCAACAATACATGTACGTTCACTTAAGCTACTTCCAGGAGAGACTAACTCACCAACCTAAATTAATGACGTAGTGCACGTGAATCGAATTAGGCCAACCACGGCGGCATACCTTGTATAATGTAATAACGATGACGCCGAGTTGGGGGCAGTAGTGACTCTCCCGTATACGTCACCTATGGTGTATTGACATAACAAGAGTAGTGTAGTTGTAGTGTGTTTAACATATCCAGTGGTAGCCAGATCCATTATTTTAAATCCAGCTGATTTCTCTCATATTTTTCAGTGTACCGGAAGACTTAACGCTGGAAGGCCTCCCACAAGCTGGACCGATGACCTGGTGAAGATCGCGGGTAGCCGATGGATGCGAGACGCACAGGACCGGTCGTTGTGGCGACGCTTGGGGGAAGCCTTTGTCCAGCAGTGGACGTCTTTCGGCTGATATGATGATGATGATGATGATTTCTCTCAGATCTTTGCAGCATAATATCATTGATTTCAGAATATAGATTTACAATATATGGTAGGAAATTAAAATATATCATATAAATTATAATTTTATTATTTGTCTATTCATTTTAATAAATAACTATTAAAACGAAAACTAAAATCATTTTCGTCGAATCTCAGTTTTGCTTTACCAGAGGGCAGCGCTCAGGTGATGGGGGGCACTCCAGATGGCGGAGTGAGCGATGGGGGTGAAGTGAGACACAGCAGGCGCGGCGTACACGGCAGCAGGGGCAGCGTACACGGCGGGAGCGCCGTGAGCGTAGGTAGACACCACCGCGGGCTTGGAGATCACATCAACACGGGACTGGTGGGATACCGCAGAGGGGACGGCGTGCACAACGGGTACAGCATAGTGAGCCAGAGATCGCTTCTTCAAAAGATGACCATGAGAAAGAGCGAGTCCAGCGTGGGCACCATACGCAGAGTATCCGTGAGCGCCGTACGCAGCGTATCCGTATGCGGGGGCAGCGTATCCGTATGCGGGGGCAGCGTATGAGGCAGCAGCGTAAACAGGGGCGGCGTGGACGAGTGGAGCGACGGCGTGCGAGACGACGGCGGGGCTAGAGACGACGTCCACGCGGGACTGGTGCGATACGGCGGAGGGCGCCACGTGGGCGACGACGGGCGCGGCGTAGGCGAGGTGTCCCAGGGAACGCTTCTTCAGGTAGTGTCCGTGACCGGCGTAGCCGAGAGCGGAGTGGGCCAGCAGCGGAGAGGCGTAGGTGGAGTGCGCCAGCACGGGGGCGATGACGGAGTGGCTCACAACGGCGGGGCTAGAGACGACGTCCACTCGGGACTGGTGGGACACGGCGGCGGGCGCGGCCACCACGGCGGAGGCGTAGGGCACGACGGCGGCGTGCGCGAGTGGGGCGTAGTGTCCATCCAGGGCCTTAGCCTGCAGGTGCAGGGCGCGGGCATTGATCACCTCGGCGGTGTCGAGCGGACGGCCATGCGGGTCCAGCACGAGCGCCGGGTGGTGTGGCAACTGCGCGAGCGGCACCAGGGAGCCGCACGCCGCGGCCACTACAGCAAAGAACACCACCAGCGTATTCATTTTAACGTGGTCTGTGTTTGTGAGATTCGACGATACACAAGATCACTTCAAACCGTGTTACGGCTGACTGATACTTTTCACTCGCTATTGGACTCTTTTATAGGCCGAGCGTTCAAATTATAAGCTGGGTACATACACAGTTCATAATTTCTCAGATCTTAAGTTATATTAGGTAGTGAATAGCAATGTCAAGTGTCATAATGAAAGTAATCAGCCTTGCACTAAGGCAGCTTTTGCGTTGTTCTTAATTGTGCTTCCGACTCGGCAGCCATGTAGCCGTGTGATCATGGCAAAAGGTAAAATAAATTGTAAAGCAGCAACATAATTTTACAAATGCGTCAACATGCGTAATGCGGATACATTCAGAAAATAAAATCAATGGTTAGATTAATAGTATTCAAGTTCTAAAGCGATATTTCTTCAAAACTACCGGTGTAACGGCAGCTATACATAAGAGGCTTGTAGATATTTAAGTTGTATTGTCTTTCACTTAGAGCAGAACCTAATCCTTAGACGTGGATCTATGTCACGCCCTACAACACTAACCTACTTGAATATTACTATTTATATTATTCGTGTACCTAAAAACAAGAGATAGGCAGTTTATATAAATAAAATAAAATTATGTCATATTTGTCAAAACACATCACACCATGAGAAACCTAATTACTTATATGGTGTAAATAATAAAGAGTATTCTATTCTATTCGTAACACTTGAAAGCTTTCAAAAGTACAGTTTGATTATAGTTGATATGATGAAAAGTACAGTTATGTATGTGGATGAGTATTTTAGCGATCACGTATCTGCTAGATATGACTTCTATATTTTTTATTTAGGTAGGTATAAAGTAAGTGGGTCTTCGAAGACTATTTTTCGCAGTTATTTTCTGAAACAGGTATGTATGTGGTTACGCAAATTAAAAAACACATCTTATACGTACTCACAAAATAAGTGTGAGTGTATAATTACATGTTCTCACGCAAGTCTCGTTTCAAGTTTATTTGAGATCACGAACGGAATACAATTCGTTTGGGTTTCCGTCAAGCCTGAAACTAATTAATACGAGGTCTGCACATAAGTGCATTACAATTATGATCACGCGCGTGTTTCTATGCTGAACGGACAGGACGAGGAACATACGAGTACGTATAAAGTTAAAAATATATTTAAAAATAACTGCTTGATTGGCTTAGTTGGTAAATCGATTTGGTTCGAATCCAGAACCAAATTTATATTTATAAGGGCTGCTTACACAAATTAGAGTTATCTTTTAAACTCCAAGTTAGTTGCTAACCTGGGGCCATATTTGATATTTAACCTCGTTTTAGCTAAGCTTAAGTTTTTGACGCAATTGAGCCTACGTCGAATAGTTGTAATTCCGGAAAACTAGCTCATAGACCCCGTAGTTACTGCTGAGTTAATGAAAACATTGGCAAGGCAAGCGAATTTCAAAAGAACGAATGTGTACGTACTTAAATCGCCATCATCATCAAAGTGTCGAATATTTTTACCTTCTGACCGTAACTCATTTATTTTTTTGCCGTTCCACATTGTTAAAAGCCATGTTCACAAAAGATCATATATCATTGTAGATCCCGGCTGAGAATGGATTTTTCAAACAAAAACTCAAAACCTACCTGTTAAACACAAAAAAGAAATATGGGTAAAGCCAAAAGGTTGCCTCCAAAAGGGCAAAGGAAAAATGCAGCGGGAAATGTAATCAATTTCTGTCTTTCACACTTCCTTTAGCGCACGGAGACCTTTAGAAATACCACCGCAATACGATACTCCAACGTGATCAGAAGATTACATAATATACTACTACCGACCTCTATACCTGGCCAGCGTCCAGCTGAGTAAGATGGGAATTGTTTTAAGTAGGTATTGAATTTGCAGGCATTCGTATTCCTCTTCTTTTACACAGGTACATTACAGGTACATTACATTACATTACATTGCATTACATTACATTACATTACATTACATTACATTACATTACATTACATTACATTACATTACATTACATTACATCACAGTACATTTACACAGGTTAACTGCTTGAGTTCAGTAAGTTGTCACGTTTAGGTATAGCGGTATCGGAGGCATTTTAAAATCATCGTGGGTGCAGGCGAATAATAAGGGGATTATCAGTCCATTCAACACACAGTGTAAACACGGTGCTCCTGATCAAACTTTGACCAGTCTGTTAGATTGTCCCAAATGTACATATCCACTTGTAAGCTTCTTGTAAGTAATAAAAAGTAGGGATATTATGAACGGATTTTAATTTATTATAATTCCATATTTAAAATTTCAAGAACGACGCCTCAAAAAGGCTGCTGGGAGAGGAGGATGCAGAAACCTAAGAACCAGGCCCATATGGCACATCTCAGTGGTCAATGGATTCAACGATAAAGAATTTCAGCACCTATTCTATACAATATCGATACTAATATACAGTTATATAAATCACGTCTTCATTAATTCAACCATCTAATTGACATGAGTCATCCAGTAGTTGCCAACTTGCTCGTCTGCCGTAGACTCGACAACAATATAACAAACTTTTGACAGCCACTCAAACACAGCTCTCGCTAAAATTAACTAAACCACATTAGTAATGCAAAATGTCAGTAAACGATACAACATTCATAAGGACGTTATACTACTATATTATATAGGTACTTGGTTGTGTTCGCTTGGAGGTGAACACTATTTGTGTCATTTTCAGTGGAAATGCCACGGGTCACGGCGCTGAAAGCTTTGAGGGTAGTAAGCTATATTTTGTATGACATGCAGATTAATAGGGTCCCTCATCATTACAGCGGAGCGAAGCAGCGGATCGGAGAAACGGAGAAATTTTAATCAATGGAATTATATAAAATATCCGCACCACGTGAGTCACAGACATTTTGACTGATCAATGGTGTTTTTGGTTATTTCGTTTTTTAACACCGACTTCCAAAATTAAATTTATTTTATACTTTGTAGTGTTTAGTTTTGGAAGTCGGTTATATTTTTTCTAAAAAAGTTTTCTTATTTTTCACTTTTTAGTGGTACCTGCGTACCCATTCACAGCGTACCGGCGTGATGTTATGTTATGAAAATAAAACTTACTAAGTGCTTTCGGTGTAAAGGTCTCGTCAATACGAATGAAATAAGACCAAACACTTGATAGTTCCTACATACCGATGTGGAGTTCCCTTGACTCTCTGTCGTCTCCATCATCAGGTCTGTCATCCAAACCTTCATTCTTTTGTAGTATCACCCGATATACACACGAATATCAAGTTTTTACCAGATACGTGCCTACAATTTTCGAGAGTTGCCCTCTGTTTCTCAGGGTTTCCATTATCAGATCCTGTCGTGGCGGCAATGGGACCATCTCGGAAGCATACCCTTTCATATAAAAAAAGATTCATCGAAATCGGTTCATAAACGACACACATAAAAAAAAATATATACGCTGTCGAATTGAGAACCTCCTTCTTTTTTAGAAGTCGGTTAAAAATTCTTCCGTTACTGACTGATTGAGTGACTGACAAACATCGCACAGCCGAAACTACTGGTCGTAGAGAGCTGAAATTTGGCATGTAGGTTCCTTGGGAGTGTAGGGGAGCACTAAGAGAGGATTTCCCGAAATTCACACGGGAACGGGAAAGAACGTGATATGCGCGTAAGAAGTCGCGAGCAAAAGCTAGTTGGTTAATATTTCTCCGTTGCTCCGCTCTGCTCGCAGTGGACAGGCACCCTTATGCTCCGGTCTGTATAAATAAACCAATTAAGGGCTACGCATACCGGGACGGAATGGCAGAGGGTTTTGCCCCCGGTCAGCGCACACTAACCGCTTAGATACTGAAGCATTCCGGCGGCCTATGAAGCACAGAAAATAATAAGGTACTATACTAAGAAATAATATTTAATACATTGGCATTTATGTCATATTCCTACTAGATAAGTTTGAATGTCCTTTGGAAAAAAATTGAATCATCTACCAATCTGTCCCGCTGTGTGTAGGCCCTTAGCCTACGGGCCTACGCAAACTGGGACGGATTGGCCAATGATCACTAAGGCTTAGTGATCATTAAATTGTTGTGACTTGTTGACGGCGCAGCAGCATTATTTGTAGTACGACTAGCTGACTCGGCAAACGTTGTTTTGGAATACAAAATAAAATAAAAATTTCGGACAAAAAAACCTTACGCATCCACCACCTTACTTAGAGGAGTTCGATAACAAACGTTGTGACACGAGATTTTTATATATTAGACGATGATGCGCTATCGCTACACGCGGTCGACATCACACTCGTATGCAGAAAACATTTTGGGAATACTTTCAGTGTGCGTGCAGCTAAGGAATAGAATACCCTGCCATAGTATGAATTGCGTTATTTTTTTTAAGGATGGGAAATCATCAAATGACTTCTCCCGCTCTGGGTGAAGCAGAAGGGAGTGTCAGACTCTTACAGACTAAAACCCATCCGTATTCCTCCTAATGCCCTTTGCGTTCCAGGGCCACGGTGACTCTTTCGAACAGATTCCGTAACCCCGGCAGGCACTGGCCCTAGCGGGCCCCGTCTTCTATGCTGACAGCTCTTTGAGGCACGCGTGGAACACAGCGCGCCGTCGACCCGGGCTTGGTTCTGATCGGACGGCGAGCCACCCAATGCTCGCCGTCCGCAGGCCCGCGCCTATGGTGGCCGGGAATCGACCTGCGACTCCCGACGCCCGGAGCGTCTTCTCCTGTTGCGGCGGCTGGGGCGTGAGGTTCCCTCTCTCAGTATGAATTGCTTGGTATCATAATCTGGGAAACCTTAAGTCAAGGGGAATAGGTTACTCCTAGGCAAGCGTGCTCCATCGCCGCCATCCGAGACGACGTCATCGCTTACTATGAGGTACTTACTGCATCTCAATGACATGGTCAAACGCTATCCATCAGTAAACAAAAAGTAGCTTAGAATAACTGGTAAAAAATACTTCTACTCCCGTGTCTTTAACAATAGGTAGTTCTAACTGTGGTAAAAAATATGAGTCATGCAAGGTTATAGCACTGCTATAAAGTATCCCAATACAATGAGCTTATTAAAACAAGCCTAAGTAAAGTAGTACATGTTAATGCTAGTCGCATGTCTCACACACGACACGCCTACTACAACGCTCAGGAACTATTTACAAAAGCAGTAGTAACATTCGGTACACTACATATTATACTAAGCATATGTGCGAGGTTACTACCTCGGCTAAAAAATTCCTCAAGATATTAAAAACATACACAAACGACACATACGGATAGGACTCATACAACATACAGTATATTTCATGGTTCATCAAAGTCGGGAGAGAAGTCAAGCTTTCCAAGTTCTTTACAGAAACTGAGTGAAAGCTGTAACAATGGATTGCCGTACCTCTTGCCTTAATACAGCACATAGAAGTAGGCATTAATACTGCAATAAAGGATTTATATATATAATGATGATTGCCAATCACCATCCATAAAAATAACAGTTGGTGTTCAACGCTATTTTGAAATGTACTGTCTCAAAATCTCAATATTCTACTAATCCTACTTCCTACTATATAATATTATAAATGCGAAAGTGAAATAACACATAGGCTACTTTTTATCCCGGGAGTATGTACCCTAGGAATGACGCGGGCGAGCGAAGCCGCTGGCAGGAACTAGTTATAGATAAATATGAAGTCCTAATAGAACATGTTCATTAGTGCACTCATTTAATCAAAATTTTATTCGAAAATGTCTTTACTTTATAATTCAAGTCATGAGTTCATGACACATACGGCGGCATACCTACTAAACTTACATGTGAATTATCATTAATTACCATGAAATAGTTTTATATTTTTTACAATTACCATAAAAATAAATTAAAACAGGAACTATTTTGTATTACTGACACGTGTACCTTCGTACATTGCCGTTGGTTTTCATGATTGTGCATGTGTTATGGTTGTTGGGTACCAAGAGTAAAAAATTAAATTATAAATATATAAAAATCGTTTATTTACAAAAATACATACATCGTTTTTTCATTATAAAGCTTATTACCTAAATTAAATTTGATCGGATCCTATCACTCTTGCCAATTACCAGTAGGAAGCGTAGACGGAGGGAGCATACACCTGCTGGGTCACCACGGCGGGAGACGACTTGTAGTCCACGCGGGACTGGTGAGACACGGCGGACGGAGCGGAGTACACGGTGGCGACAGGAGCGTACACAGCGGGAGCAGCTACCACATGCTCAGCCACCACGGGGGCGGAGTAGCTGGTGATGACCGCGGGCGACGAGTGCACGTCCACCCGGGACTGGTGGGACACGGCAGATGCACCGGTGTACACAGCAGGAGCGACAGCTACAGTACGCGCAGCTACCACAGGCTCGGAGACTAGGACTTCCACTGGAGCGGCGGCCACCACCGCGGGAGACGAGTGCACGTCCACCCGGGATTGGTGCGACACTGCCGACGGCACCGAGTACGCGACGGGCACGTACCCGAGTGACCGCTTCTCCACAGAAGCACTGGGAGCAGCCACGGCCACAGCAACAAGAGCGAACAACACCACCAACGATCTCATCGTGAACGAGGTCTGTGTCGGGATACGAATGAGGACGATCACTTCTAACCGATGTCGGTCGACTGATGACCAACTAAAAATCGTCTCGCTATTTATACGAATGATAAAAATCTACATATGAGTATCCGAGTTTGTTATTTGGGCGTCTAGGAATACAAAACCGACCGTCCTTGTCGTTGTCGCCTAAATCAGCTGCTGTTCGAAAAGGTCGCACTTGTTGATACAGTTACGCCTAATGTAGGCCTGTGACGTGCCATACAGTACCAGATAATGGATGGTTGACATTTAGTGAGAATAAGTTTGCGACGACAGGCGGACCATATCGCAAAAAATCATTACGAACTCGTTGTGATCTAGAAATATTTATCACTTCAAGGGCAAGCGATATCCGTCTCATATCCGCAATTAAGAGATATTGGACGGTGAATGAAGTGATTGACTGGTACATAAGTTGTTCTAGTGTTAAATATTTATTAGTTTTTATGCAAAATCAAATAATAAGGAATTAATTTCGTATCAGATTGGCATTTATAATTAAAAATTAATCAACTTCTGTTAGCATAATTAACCTGGCATTTTTATTTAAAGATCACTTGTACATAACTAATGAAGTCCAAACAGATACTCTTGTAGTATTCATTCCATTATTATGAAGATATACTTAAATGGTCACTACCACAAATATTCGCTCAATACATACCTATATCAGGGATATTTTTTAAAAGCGCGCAAACTGCTTTCGCAGATAGTAGAGTAGTCAACTACTCTACTATCTGCGAAAGCAGCTGTAACAATGAGACTTTACTGTTGATTTTAATAAGCATCCTAATAACCAAATATCAATAACCTATTTACATTTTTTTTTAGGGTTTTCTCCCCAAATTTGTTGAGGCCACAACGGTTGACATGACTACTATCGACAACATTTTTACTAATATAAACAGTTTGCAATGTGGAGAGGCTGAAACGTTTTTCAGTCACCATAAGCATTTGTGGCTAAGATTTCTAAATTCACAGTAATAAAGTACTATCCGCCTCTTACAATGTACAAAAATGGTTTTAATTGGTCCCAGTAAGAAGCAAGCAGGCATGCAGCATGCAAGCAGGCATGCAGCATGCAAGCAGGCATGCAGCATGCAAGAAGGCATGCAGCATGCAGCAGGCATGCAGCGTGCAAATAAGCATGCAGCGTGCAAACAAGCATGCAACATGCAGCAAATATTGTTTCTATCACGGCTCCGGCGCTGCGGGGTATGGGCCGCCCTACCCCTCCGCGCCTACGCGGTCTTAAATTACACTCTAGGGGTAGGGCAGACAAGACTGCGTGAAGTCGGTTTTGCAGCGATTCGTTTCTGTCACAAAATTTTGTAACACAGCAAATTGACTTTTTATGACACTTTTTTAATTTAATATTGAAAATGCTACGAAGTAACCGGCTATATATTTGTGACCAAATAATATTCTGTGAATGTTGTTTCGGTGTCATAGGTATTATTTTACCGGACTATATTTCGCCGATTTACATACTTCGATGATCTAAAAATATGTCAAATAATGCATATAGCACAAAAGACGTCCGTCAATAGTTTTCGGTAAAATGAAATTCAAACAAAAAAAAACCGAAAAGTGATCGGTTCGGAAAAGTAAATAGATCCTATTTTCAACCTATTCTATGATCAACCAAGCACGAAGGCCTCCGCGGTGCAACTCCTAGCTAGCTCCTAATGGGTATTTCCAAAAGTAAAAATTTGCTGGACTGTACCGAACCAAGACCTCACGCTTAGCAGTCGCACTAGCGAGTATGACAATATCAGATACTTCAGTAATACCAACTAAGTAATAATTTTTGATGACCTTAGATTTTTTCATCGATACCCCTGAAGGTATCCAAAAAGCTTTTAAATGACAATGGCATCGGTTTCAATGATCTAACTGATTTATTACCGGTCGTAAAATATTGGAGCAGCGATCGTTCAATTAAATTGATCCAGACTCCAAAAGGTTGGCTCTTAGGCTTTGCCGACTACATTGCTTCACAGCCGTACAACAATATACCAAACATATAACACTCTTATTTCGTTTATTCATTTATCTATTACATTTTAAAATATTTCTTAAGAAACACATTGAAAAAAATCATTAAAAAATATTAAAAAACACACTGTTAGTTATTATATAATACTAATATTATACAGAAGAAAGATTTGTTTGTTTGTTTGAATTGAATAGGCTCCGAAACTTCTGGACCGATTTGAAAAATTCTTTTAGCATTGGATAGCTACATTATCAGGGAGTAACATAGGCTATATATTATCCCCGTACTCCCACAGGAACGGGAACTATGCAGGTGAAACCGCATGACGTCCACTATCCTTAATATATATAAAATAATATAAAACTAGCTTTTGCCCGCGACTTCGTATGCATATATATAAAATTCTTCCGTTACTGACTGATTGAGTGACTGACAGACAACGTACAGCCGAAACTACTAGTCGTAGAAAGCTGAAATTTGGCATGTAGGTTCCTTGGGGAGTGAATGGGAGCACTAAGAGAAGATTTCCCGAAATTCTTACGGGAACAAGAAAATTAATATATATAAAATTCTTCCGTTACTGACTGATTGAATGGCTGACAAACAACGCACAGCCGAAACTACTGGTCGATAAATTTGGCATGTACGTTCCTTGGGGAGTGAAGGGGAGTACTAAGAAAGGATTTCCCGAAATTCCACCGGGAACGAGAAAAAACGGGACATGCGCGTACGAAGTCGCGGGCAAAAGCTAGTACTACATAATCTCGAACAACTGCATTACGTACTTACATGAGTTATGATAAATGATATTTATTTTGCAAATAGGTTACAAGTAACTCTTTTACACGTATTTTTTTTTTTTGTAATAATCTACATGAGGCCGGTATTTCCTAGCTGACTACTCAGAGAAGAAACACCGAAACAAACTCAGAGGTCATAGTCTCTTTTGAAGTCCATACAATCGCCAATAACACATGAAAAACCATGTAGGTTAACGTCTGAGGTGGCCTTTAGAGGAAAGCACCACGCAGGTTTGAGTGGCTTGTCCAGACAGTGCAAGCATTTGTCAGTTATCGTGCAGCTCAACTCAGAACTTTGAAGAGCTAAACGAACCGACGAACAATGCCAAAGTAAGGACATTTGGGTAAGCCGCATAATATACTCAAACTGCCTTATACTACATAGATTGATATTTCGTGTTCAATAAAAAACTCTTCTTTTATTTATTTAAACATAGAATTAAAAAAAACGTAGTCCAACGGTGGTTAAAGAAACACATGATTTTCTAGAAACACAGGGCAAATTGAACCTAATACGATTTGACCTTTATTTTCCGATACGCACGGATTAAAGTCAGACTTAAGGGTTTCCTCGAATTACAAATACTTAATAAGCACTTACAGTTAAAACAATATTTCCGGGTATAGCCGTAGTTCAGAAAAGCTTACGAGTAGGTACATATAGGTACATTTTTCCTCAAGTAAAGCTGCTATTTTTCCAAGTATGCATGCTCCTCAAAAGAAGCAACTTATTAAATACAACGATATTCAACCCTTATTTCCAATAAATGCAATTTAAATATTTTATCATTCATTTAAATACAGAAACAAAACAAAATGATAATATTATATAAACAACATATCAATTAAGTCAAATAAAATTTTGCTTCAAACTAGGTACAAATGATAATAATCACGTTCGTCTGCCAGACGCGGAGTTAATCGCCAAATGTTTGGTCATTAACATTCGTGCCCGTATTCTGTCAGTTTTCACCGACTTGTTCTTACTCTTTCACATAGTTTCGGCAGTGCTATTAACTCTAGTCGTGACTTCTAGTCGTGTAGGTATATCTTGTCACTTTTGCTTGCTTTGCTTTTTGTAGGTATTTCTGCATATCGTGGGTGCGTTTACAATCATACAAAGTCACATACACAAACAGCCAGACCCAGAACAACTATATGTAGGCCATACAAATATTTGTTCCATGCGGGAATCTAGATACGCGGAAGTGTCTCCAGCCAAGTGTTCAAAGAAAAACTGGCCAAGTGCGAGTCGGACTCGCGTGCAAAGGGTTCCGAACGAATTTATTTTTTTTAACACGTTATTTTAACACTACAGACTTCTAATAGGTTTTCCTGTAATCTTTAGGTAAAGATCTATTATCTCCATTTTTTTTTAAATTTTAGGCTCAGTAGTTTCGGAGATAAGGGGGGGGGAATGGTCATTTTTCGTCTAATTTCGTAAATAACTTCAAAACCATTTATTTTAAAATTATGAAAAAAATATAATTAAAATCCTCACAGTATGTTCTTTCATTTGATACGTCACACGATATTGTTCAAAAAACTTTTTTTTTTAATTTTCTAGTTTGACCCCCAAAAGTGACCCCCATACTAAAAATTTAATAATTTACGTAACGCGTCCGTGTTCGGGTCACAGAAGTCCATATGTGTACCAAAATTTCAACAGAATCGGTCCAGTGGATCCGGAGAAAACTGGCTGTGACAGACGGACAGACAGACAGACAGACAGACAGACAGACAGACAGACAGACAGACAGACAGACACACGAGTGATCCTATAAAGGTTCCTTTTTTTTTCGGAACCCTAAAAAGGAACTGGCGACGCAGCTGCGCTGCCGTGTGTAATATTACACGAACCATTTCGAGCTTCTTTTGACCCCTACACAACTCGAAACCTATTTAACTTACATACATGTAAATTGGTACATTTATTAAAGCCCCTTAGCACGTCTAGAATCCAAAATTTCATAAATGTTACTCAAACGGTTTTTGATATTTTAACGTTTAAAAAATTTTGTGTCTGACTGACTATTAAGTCAATCAGTCAAATGCCGGTTTTGTTGAGGTCAGTGGACCTACAAAACCTAACCCACTTCCAGATGTCCTAGAAAGTTGAAATTTGGCATCCAGCTAGGAATTGTATTTATACGGAGGAAAAAATCTGAAAACAGGGAATTTTTAAGATTTGAAATTTTTCCCATCCAACGATTTTGTTAAGTAACATTTAGTGCCTTTCAAAATTATAAAAGCAAAAATTTCTTCTTTCTTCTTCGCAGGGCAATTATAAGTTTCATGATGACAGGTCGTTTTTACTTAGTTTACGAATTGTTTATAAAACATAGACAACCGATAATAACACTAACTGCTTCTGGAAGCGCCGACTCAGCATTCTGACATCATTGTGAACAATTATTGTAACATAATTATGTGTTAGACGAGAGAAATACGTTCTTATACAATCTTGCTACTTATATTTCGAAATAGGCACACGGTGATTGAATGACGGATTTTCTTCAGAATTTGGCGCCCATTTAGATCTCAGTTCTTTTTTCGCTGAAATCTACAATCGCGGATATTATTAACATTGAACTTTTGACTCCCTTTTTCACATTTTTGTTTTTGATGGGATTGAACCCACGGCACGCAGTGCAGCAGTCAATCGCTCAACCATTGCGCTAACCGTGTCGTCAAAAGTCACTAACTTCTGCCAGCGGCTTCGCTCGAGAATGTCAGAAATGGTCACAAGGGGACATACTCGGAATAAAAAGCCATGTGCTATTCCAGACTATAATCTTTCTCTGTGCCTCTAGATCAGATCGTCTAAAGGAACCTAACATGAATGGTATAACGTCATACCATTCGAACCTATCTTAACCATGCCGGGGTGCTCCAAGTTCCGTGTGCCCTAAGTTCCCAAATGACTTGGCCATTAAATTATATTAAACCAAGTCATTTGCCTAACTGTTAAATTAAATGCCGACATGCCATTTAGGCTGCTGAATAAACGGCGCCGCACCGTTCAATTTTAAAGGCTAGGCAGCTTATTAAGCGGCTGATTTTAGTAGGTAGTTGATATAACTAGTCTTTTTCCGAAATAAAGAACAGGAAAAAACTCACTCAAAAACCGGTTTTCATTTCGTAATATATAGTACTAGCTGACTCGGCAAACGTTGTTCTGCCATACAAAAAAAAACCCTACCACCTATTCTCATACCTACCGAAAAAACACAAAATTTCATGAAAATCGGTCGAGCCGTTTCGTTGGAGTTCGGTAACAAACACCGTGACACGAGACTTTTATATATTAGATTAGATTAAAAATTTTGATAACAAATATACATGTAATAAATTATAACACTCACTTAGGATAATTATGAATGATTGGCTGTTATTAAAATAAAAGACGTTCATTTTTTAAATCACGCCCTCTATCGCAAACAGGTAAAACTAAATCAGTTAGTAGTAACCAAAGCAGACTTAAAATAAGCGTTCCATAATAGTGAACGTATACTCGCACAGCCTTTATTGACGAAGGCTATATTGCCACAAGCAGTTCAGTGAGAGACTCTCAGTTTTCTTAGTTTACAGTTTTCAAGACAGATGTCGCTGAAACATGATTGTTTTTTTTGGTTTCTGATATACCTACTTTTGTCCACCTCCGTTCAACATAATTGGGGTTAACATCGGAAAGAGAAAGAGAGACAGAGATCAAT
Organism: Lacanobia wlatinum; assembly: GCA_947578705.1. NCBI lineage: Eukaryota > Metazoa > Arthropoda > Insecta > Lepidoptera > Noctuidae > Lacanobia > Lacanobia wlatinum. Next base: position 15,023,409 of record OX388039.1, read on the forward strand.
TAGCACATCATGCAATATAGTTCTCATGTTATTTTCTAAACCAAAACAAATATTGTAATGGCACTATCATTTCAATTGTTTCGAGTATTTTCTGTGTGAAAATATGCAGCATTAGCATAAATGCCTCTTACTATCTAGATTGGCATGGGAATAAAAACAAAGAATGGGCCATGTTATTTTAATCAGTGCATCATATACCATATTTGAAATTGTGGTCATTGTGCAAAACTATGTCGGACTTTCTCCATAGAGCCTCAGACAGAAGTGACGTCACCATTCATAATAACCAACACCAATGACCATCCTCTGAGTTTAAAAAATATGATACAATCTCATATTTATCCTAGCTTAAATATTAGATTTTTTTTAAATTTCATTTATGTCCTTGTTGCTTCTAACATAGGCGATGTTTTACGGAAATAAAAAATATAATAAGTGCTACACACGGACCTGTGGCCGCCTGAAACTGAAATTATTGAACATCATCTAGTTGTCTATTATGTTGGGCAAACGTTTTCTATTTTTATTTAGGTAGGAACTAGTACTAACTCTTTTTGTAACTTATATGGTATACATAATTAAGAGTATTCTATTCTATTCTTTCTAGGAACCCTGTTTTTGATGCCACTGTAGAAATAGGGTGAGTGTACTGGCTGATTTTGTTTCCAAATAATCATTAATCTTACTTAATGATAGGGGGGCATTTTCAGTTTTAAGTGTACCCACCATTTTAAGCTTGTCCCACATATTAAAAATTTCATTTCGAGATAAATAATGTCCATATGGTCTAATTTTTTGAATAAAAAGGTAAAATATATATTAAATTAATGAATTCATCAAGCAATCCGGTCGAACAGGTCTAAGGACATGTCAGTTTAGTTACGGTTCCAGTTGTTTAAAATAATTACTAAATAAACTAATATTTCCTAAAATGCCAACATTTGTGAAGAAGATCACGGTCGGCATTTAAAAAGGTTAGTTATAAAACAGTGTCTCGAGTGAAAGGGTTTTTTTTTCGTCTGGGCGAGTCCACGTTTGGTCAGCTTAGTGATGTTATTTCCTTGTTTAATATAGGCGTTTTACATCCTTCAACTGTTTCAAACGAATCAGATTTTTAAACTTTTTATTCTTACAAAATATCTAATTGTGATTAGAAAACTTTTTTCTTTAAATCTTCCCCTGAATGTGACGTCAGTTTGGTGACGGACTGTTTTTATCAGGGTACACTTTAAAGTGAAAATGCCCAAGGATCATCAGTATTTCAAACACTAAGATTAACTAAAACTATTCTAGTGCTGCAACACTTACAGACAACCACAATCATAATGTATAACATTTTCAAGATAAGGAATAAACATAAGATTAATTTACATATTTACAAATGATATACAAAGCCTTGAAGCACCATAAGGACCTTCCGATGTGAAAACATTGCTCTTTATTAGGAAGCAAGAAACAGCAACCTCCATAACACCGGCTGGGTTTTTTTTCAATTGTCTTTCGTCCAAGCATTGTAAACATTGTTCAATTTATGATAGCCTATCAAAAAGGCCTATTAATTTTCCTCAATTAAATCTACGAAAAACCCCGTGGGTCACCGGGTGTGCGAATGAATAGGAGTCCTTGAAGGGAACCTTAGGGAAGTCCAGAGTTACGTGGCGGTGGGCACAATCTGGGTCATCGATTTAATTTGCACACTGAATCCGTGAGTCGTGTTACAACTAAATTTTTTGTTCGTTCTGTTTTACGTTTGGCGCGCCTTTTATTTGTGTAAAAGACAATTAATCTGCCTAGTATTTTTCCAACGTTCCCAAAGTTGAATAGATCTGAGTTCTAATATATGGTGCGAATGAAAAAAGATGACATCAAATAATAAAAAAAGACGATGAATGTTATCGCAAAAGAAAGCTTGCAACCAAGTTTAGTATCGGCAATAATCTTATTACAAAAAATAAACATTAGGTATGAATGTATTAAATAATTGCTAAGTTTCCTATAATATGTCACCTAGAAAGTTGAATGAATTACCTCCCGGAGGTCTAAGCATCATGCTGTGTGGAACTGGAACTAGTTACAACAAAAGCGTGAATGTCACTGCGGCTTACAAACGAGCGTTGCTTAAGACTTTACGCAATCAATTGCATGCAGTAAGTATTATAAAATCATGTTCCTTACATAACTTAGATACTTAGCTGCATTTTTAGGTCTTGTGCGGGTTATCAGATATTTATATCTGACAATCCGCACAAGACCTTACAAAAATAATCGAGTTCTAGTTTCAAAGGACAACGCTCAATAACTAAGATCATTTAGCCAGGGAAAACACCTTCTTCCTTGTTCTGCACAAGAAAGGTATTTTAACTTTATGTTTTTATAAAATATTTAGTAGAGACGACTTCACGAAATCTCTGTTCGATATAAAAAGGCTTGTCTTGGCCTTGCGCGCGGCACGTTGCAATACCGAAGCGCAATTCGGAAAACCCGCGTCTTGCAATACGAGTTCCCAGTAATTTACCAAAACATTCAATATTTCATGAGTAAAGTTTGTAACTTGATTAGCTACTTAAAATAATTGTTTGGAAAACCCTAGAATTTATTAGAATGCCGTTATGCAGTTTACAAGTTGTAACAACCTATAATTAACTTGTGTTTTACTACATAATTAGGACCTATAAAGGAAGTTTTCATTGCATGTAGGTACTGTACACTAGAAGTTTTAGAAGTAAATGAAGCTAAAGATCCTAAAACATATTAGAAAAAACCGCAAAATGATTCTCTAAAACCCGCGTAAAACTAAAATGCAAGTAATTTGTTGTTATATTTTATCATCATAACTAATCATTTCTATGCCTTTACATTCTTTAACTCAAGATAAAATCAAAACAAAAACCAGTCGGAAGTCAGAAGAAGACGCAACAACCACAGCTCAAAGTCATTGATCTTGGTTACGTAACAGTCAGCCAATTGCAGTGAAGATGCCATAAAAAATGTAAACAGCTAGTACTGAGGACTAGGCTCCATTTCGGTACAAGTACCAGCATCGTGACGACATGGGTTCAACGCTCCCAACGCGGTAACTAAGGCGTCTGTTTACTACCTCCTCTAGTTTGATTGATTGTAAAGATACAGTAGTGAGACTTCTTTTTATTTTAATGACGTACACACGTCATTTGCGTACGAAGTACGACGTACGGCGGATGGTGAGAGCCCGCGGCATTTCTTCGTCGTTCATTCATGTTTGAATAGATTGTGCGGCACGAAATAACTCACTGCGTAGCAATTATTTACTACTTACGCGAAAGAGGTCCTGAAAGAATGGTTTTACATACTTTCATTAGAAACAAAGTTGCTGTACGTACAATTTCTATTTTAGTAAGATTTAAAAAAAATGCAACGATTTTTTTTACTCAAGAAATCCTTTCTTTCTTTATACATCACACATTACCTAACGTCATAAATCTTTATTACCAATTTTTCGCATATCAACACAGCTTCTCTTATGTAAACTTATTCCAAATACGATCAATTCGTTGCACTAAATAGATATGCTTGATTGCCACTTTACTGTGCCAGTTACGTATTTAATTAAAACAATCTATCTTACATGAAAACTAGAAATATTTGATTACCACACGTGCCTACAACCGATTTGTATATGTATAGGTTTATGTGGTATGTAACATATAATCAGCATAATACAGTACTCTGATGTTATTAATATTGATGATTCTGATAATACGCTATCAACACTATACAAGAAAAACATTATCATACAAAAGAAATATTAATTAGAAAGTCCATTCATAAAACTTTGTAGTCATCACTATTTCAGTTTAATACAAAGTAACAAATTCGCACACGTAGATAAATGAATATCATATACATAGCTTAGTGACACACATGCATATTTACATAATAAGTTAATCATATACGCGATGACTCACCCACCATTTCTCAACTCTTCTGGCTAAAATGTTATTTCTGTTAGTCCTCAACTGTATCAGGCCAAGGACACTGTTATGTATGAATGATTGCAATCATTCACTTCCAAGAAAAAATACAGAAAAACAAAAGAATATTTACATAAATATTTTTAAGTAACAGCTGAAGGTCTGCAATGAAATACAGGGAAACATATTTTCTCAAATTCCTATCAAAATTCCTCCGTGTCTCGGAAATCACTTTAACAGACATCTCTTTAGCAAAATTAGATAATTTTTATACTATAAATAGAAATAAATTAGATTAACCATTTTTTAGATTAGCCAAAGTACGAACATCTTTCATGGGGTACTGTATTAAATGTTACAACAAAATTCCTTCTGACATCTATACTTCTACACTATCTACACTAATAATAAAAAGAGGAAAGATTTGTTTGTTTTTTATTTGTTTGTTTGAATTGAATAGGTTCCGAAACTACTGGACCGATTTGAAAAATTATTTCATCATTAGAATCCTACATTATCTCTGATGAACATAGGCTATAGAGTATTTTCAAAAACGTTCGGGATCCTTATGAAAACTTCGATAATGTAACCCAAGGTGTGAAAAAAATACCAAAAAAGAACCTTATACATATAGCGTATGCTGCGGAAACTATTGACAATAGAGCAAAGTGATGTAGTACAGTGTTATAGAGAACATCAATATCAACAAAAAAATCCGTGAGGGTATATATCTAACTATTGTGGTAAAGTTAACCGCTTTTTATTCAAATTATTCGATCAAAACCCGGGTGGAACGGAATAGTGGTGATTTTGATATCATGATATTAATCCTTATCCATTTAAATGGTTTGGTAATTTAGGTTGGTTATGTATACGTCAATTGCACTTTAAATTATGTAAATTGGACCTTTCGTTTAAAAGTTACGACGGGTATAAAATACTCTAAGTAAGAAAAATGTTGTGGATTGAGCGAACAGCGCTACGTCTGTTAATATGTAATTTACTAACCCACGCGAACGAAGTCGCGGGCGAAGTGGTAGTAATATATAAAGCTGAAGAGTTTGTTTGTTTGGTCTGATTTGAAAAAATCTTTCAGTGTTAGATAACCCATTTATCGAGGAAGGCTATAGGCTGTATATCATCATGCTAAGACCAATAGTAGCGGAGCAGACGAAGTTGCGTGAGTCGACTAGTTTATTATATAGATGCTTATGCTGTACAGCAAACAGATTCCGTAAAAATCTCAATACGGTGAGATTTTATGTCAAAGATGCTGTGTCATTATGTGGTACTAGCTGTTAATCCATACAAACAAGATTGAATTCAGTTCACTTCATACTCACTCCACCTCACCTATGTAAGTTTACACGGTAACATATTGACGCAATAGACTGGCAGTAACATTTTAATCGCTAAAGTATGATTACCTAAAAGTGCCCATCAAAGAGCGACACAGCATCTCTTCTACCCAACACATGATCTACTTTCGAATGCAGATGACATTTCACGACAACAGCTAAGTACCTACAGTACAGCTGACATTATTTGCCAACAAACCACACGCAAGTTCATTCAATAGAGCATTGATGCCATAGAAATGGTTCACCGAACTCTTGCGCAAGTGCTTGGTTCGTCACCGTCAGCGTGCATTGCGCCCGCGCAGGTCCGGCTCGTACCGCGCTGGAAAGCCCCTCTTGTGCAAGTCTGTGCAAGTCAGTGGTGCACAAATGCTCAGCTGTGACGAAAAAATCAAATCCTGTTTCTAATTAGCAACAACTAGATTTAAACATTTTTTAAGTATTTTTAAATCTTGGTCAATGTAATTGCGATTACATTTTTGATAAATATGATCAAAAAGTTATTACATAAAATGACCGAACTCGTGTAGTATCTGAATTAAAAACCTTAATTATGAAATCGGAAAGATAACCATACGATTTGAACGCAATACTACTCTTAACATTGTATCGAAATCAAAACAACAACAAAACCTACGTAGAGAGTAGGAATTAGTACTTCCAAGCAAATCCTATTTATGAGCGTTAAGTCCTTACATAACACGCTAAGCACAATGGGTCGCAAATCGCATTAGCTCTGCGTTACATAACAGATGCATTTTAATGACACAAATTATCATCATTATGTCAATGTACACGATTGTACGTGAGACGCGTTGATGTCTTTTGTATTAACATAAATAGTGCAAAAAAATATGTCAATGAATGTAGGTAGAGCCGTCACTGAGAGTTAAATTATGCATACTTTATCATTTATTGATTATGATCATTGTATGTTTAATAATAAGAAATGGGCGACATCGAGGCAGACCCAGTGGAAGGTCGAGCTCGACAACTACGGACACGACCGTTCAACAGGAATATAAAGAAGCAAGGGAGAATCTGCAGTGGTTGTCCCTCAACAAAGGGGCTGAGCAAAAACCTTTCTTTTCATTGTATAATGGCCAATGAAGTACCAATTAGTTTTAAATTTAGTGCTGGAATCAAAATTAATTATTATTTCGAAAACGATATCAACCTGCACTTTTTGGCTTCCAAATAACCCCAAAAATTCAGTTATACTTTCCTGCCCTTACTTCATTTTTTTTTGGAGCAAGAGTAAAACATGTTTTCCTTCCAGTCATCAGATTCAGCCGTTGTCTTTGTGTTTACTTCCTTTCTAGTCATGTTAATTTCCACAGCATATATCCGTAGTATCTTTTATACTTTACTTTTTATAGGTTCCACATACATATATAATTCATTTCCTGTCACATGCTCAGAAAATAATAGAAAATTTACATTTTCATCGTATTGGATCGATACCTCTGTTTGTACTAATGAGAATTTGTATAGAAGATTGCTGGGTATTTTTTTATAAACAAAGTATCTGATACTGATAGAGTTTTTAATACATACTAGCTGACCAGTATGTATTAAAAACTCTAATTTGAATAGTTTATATAATTTAAGACACTTACTGGTGATGATTACTTCCATCTCTTTTTTTTATCGAAAAACACAGTGCACACATCACAAAACAGTTTTAGTGCATGTTTGAAGATAAGAACGCATCATACTATGATTGGGGAAGCCCAAGCGGGAATTTCGTGATTTTCTCGACCGAGACAGAATAAAATAAGGGGGCAACCTTGCACCTTGTGAAGTTCTCCCACCATACCTAAACCCTGTACATTGGGTCAAACGTCTAGGGCAGCTGATCAGATTAGTAAAAAAATCGATTGTTAGAAAAACTCGAGCCCGTCAGATTAAGGTAAGGTGAGTTAGTTACATGCAGAAAAGCGTGCAATTCAATAATCTAAAAATTTGAGCGTGACATAAGGAAATGGGAGAGTCACAAAGTTGCAAAAAAAAGTCACCTGGAAATTCTCGAGCGCGGTTATTTTTCTTTTTATTTTGAAGAAAATTAGTTACGAATCACGGAAATAATAAAATCTGCCGATTTGCACAAGCCGAAGTAGCTAAAATCATAAATAAAGTGTGGTGCATGCAGTCGCTGAGAACTACATATTTCCCACTTCGCGCCACTCTGCCCTTCTCACTCTTTCTCTGTCTCTCACTCTCTCGCACCGTCCCCATAGTACACTTGAGAGCAAAAAAATCGAGCCACCTCCTTTTTTCACGTAAAATGGTTAATACTTTTAGTTATATAGAACGTATCAATTCGAACCATATATCGCCTAAAAGTTTATTAAATAACCTTTACAACACATTTGCTCTAAAAATTCATTTATGAAGCCTGTATACATTGTTCGAAAGTTAAAAATTACGCACCATACAATGCAACGTGCGGTAAAATATGTACTCTCGCCAAGTACCTACTTTACCGCACGGTCCGTTGTATGGAGCGTGCGGTAAAGTAGATACTTAGGTGCTACTTACTTACGTGCCGTGCGCATCCTTTACGGTCTTTTTTTTTCATTTCTTAAAAAAATATAGAAGGAATTCCACCAAGGAGTTTCACAACACGAGAATAAGAAAAGTTCAGAAGCTAGGAGGTGAAATAAAGTGCAGTATACTTTCAAATGCTTTCTTATATTTTTAAATAATACTCAATTAATTATTTAAAAAAATTATATTCAACTTTACATGGCGGGAGAAAAGTGAATACCACAGATTAAAAATGACTGCCACATAAAACTAAAGCTCATTCGTTTTATGTACGTAAGTACTTTATATTCAACTAAATTTAAAATAGAACTTCCGAAAAATAATGCTTATTCATTTCAAGTATTTGGGGTTCAGTAATAACAACACAATATCATCAAAATAATAAAAGATAACAGTTAATACACTGAATTATCGTACCTCCTTGGAAGCGCTCTTGCTCAATACGTTTGTCTCAATTTAATACTAAAGAGAAAATGAGACAAAGATGAGACGACGATGTAGTTCTAATTTTGAATTTGCAAATTCGTGCCATTTTTATACTGCAAAGATTGTTGCGACTTTCCGACTGATCTAAAAACAAGAAGTTTGTCTCTTTACCTATTGTACTGTTTTTTCGCAAATGTGTTGTAAAACGTTGTATGATACACGTGCGTATATTGGTATTCAAAACTCGAGACTATGGTAAGACCCTTTTGTAAAAACCAACTTTCTGCACTAATATCATAAATAACTATTACAATGAAGGTACATGTTTGAATAGTAACCTTATCGAATGATGAATTTTGATTCTGAAAGAAAAATGGTACTATTCATAGAAAATTAAGTAGGGTTAAAACAGTAAAAAAAAGAACAAAAAAAAATTGCTAAAAATATTCTAGTAACCGGTATTACCCCCCGTGCACTGATGCATTCTTGTAATCTTTTAGTCATCGATCTGATCAGCGTTACGATGGCATATTGTTGGTATGTCCTCCTCCCTTCAGGCTCAGCGACTTTAAGCTCGTAAATGGATGAAACAGCTGGAACCCTGGAAATTCCTCCACATAATTGTCACATTATGGGTCAGTATGACAAGGACATCAAGATGAAACGTCTATTTAATAATCTGACGCGCTCGAGTATTTCAAGGTCACAATTTTTTTTTGCGTTTTCAAAATCGGCCATTACTTTTGGTCGCGTCCAAATCGTCGTTCTTCTGAATAGGAACTACAGAAGGGTTCACTTAACATCCCTCATCAATGTCTCACATAAACTTTTTTCTTTTTAGTATCTAACCTTCACAATCCAATAGGTCCCCACGACGCTCGAGTAAATCCCTATTTACCCTCTTGGGCTAGGTATAGTTTGTGCTAATGCTATTTATCCTGTGCAATGCTTTTTATCCTGATCTAAATTTCAAGCAGCTGATGTAGCTTTTTCTAATTCTTAACTCAGAAACCAAGAAGTAGAGTAATAGAGCTGCTTATCTATCTTGATTCATTCTGGTCAGACTAATGCAATAAATATTATTAACTATACATGTGCATATATATTTTCTGTGACGCAGGGGATTGCATTTGGTCGCATGCTGGCGGCAAATGCTCCTATTTGCTTTAAAGGGTCGTGCAAATTTGAAATAGGATTTGAATTTTGATACAAAAAGAATTGTTTTTTTTTTGGGTCGTTTCATTCGTATTAGCTTAAAAAGATGCGCAGGAAAATATAACTGTTAACTATGTACCAAGTTATTCAATAAATAGTTAGCTTGATCTCCGACTTCACAGTACCTACCAATCAAATCAACCTTATTTAAATCGTCTTACAAAAACAGCCTACTTATCATGTAAATGTTTTTCGGCAAAACACTTACAAAACTGCTAGTAGAAGTTACTGGGTCATCGTGCCTTATTAGAAAACTATGGTCCTGAGAAAGTAGCTTATTATCTTGATATGGAAGGGTGAGCTCCAACCAGGTGGGTGGCTTAATGTCTTGTTACCTAACAATAGATTCGTACGTATGCTTGTATGTGACAACAACAGTTGTTTATATACAAACATTAAAAGTCAGGTGTTCCAAAGAAAAATGCACTATATACACAATGGATGGAGCAACAGGATGTTTTCTGATATTTCAGATCAGTTTCTATAGAAAACACTATTTATTCAGCCAAGACTTAACCTAGTTTTACAAATTCAAACGTATCTTCTTTTCTTTAAAAATCAATTGATGTTCGTTCGTCTCGCTAAAACTCAAAAACAGCTTGAACAATTATTTTTTTTTAATTCGTTTTCTCAGGGCGAGGTTTGTAAAAAGGAAAATTTTGAAAAAAAATACATCTGTGCGAAGCCGGCAACCAATGCTTAGATTTTTTTATGAACTAGTGGCGGGTGGGCCAATAAAAATCTAAGTATTAGTTTAAATAGCTTTAGCGGTTTCAAATTCAATTTCTTAATAGAACATTTTTGATCCGTATTAAACTGAACCAATGGTTAAAATTTTATCGATCATTTGTTAGTTATTAATTCGTAGTTTCTGGACAAATAATATTTTATTTGACCACTAGTGGCACTAGTCAAGCAACATATTGATCGATAAACGCACATCAACGAAATTTCAGTGCCCATGACTTAAAAACGGAGGAGGCTCTAAATTCGTCTGTGTGTATGTTTGTTATTTACAACCATACGTTGTTGTTTACAAAACTTTTTTTTTATTCGACTTACAGAGCCGACATACCAATAAGTACACAAACTAGTTCCTTCCCAGTTCGCAGCCCCAATATTTGGACTTGTATGAGTATGGGGTCTGCTTAGTCAGGTAAGCGGCAAGATACGAGAAAAGATGCGACTGGGCTTAAACTAGGAGATTTCCTGTGCACCAGTTGCTTCCATCACCAGTCATCTTCTTTTCGTGTCGATTAACTCAACTTCTCAAATTTTGTCCAACCGGTACCTATGTGGCCACGTGGACTTCCTTCCAGGACTCGGACGAGGCTATCAACAGAGCGACATAAGCATAGCTTGGCTTTAATATGACACCCCATTTGGCCAGATTGTTTCTACTGCGGCTAAACTGGACCCAGAATGGCTAAGAGATTTCCAGACCCATTCCTTAACCATTTGAAAGGCGCATTTGAATGTATATTCCTATATATAGGAACAGCTTTTTAACCACCTATGGAGTACCTGTGTACTATCAACACATTCTTATGCTTAACATTATTATTGTTTCACCTTGTTTTTTACAATTTTTCGTTATAATAAAGGAAACGGACGTCTTGATCCTCCCAAATGTATTCAAGATTCATTTATTCGTGTGATTTTTGGTACATTTTACATGAGATGATGGTTTTATAATTTTGTGGTCGACGTTGAGATAAATTAGACAAAGATTTTGTCGTATTTATGTTGGAAGGATGTGTTCATTGTTTTCATTTAAATTCACTTTCAAAACTAATAAATTAGCTTGCTTCATGAATATAATTAGTGAAATTTCCTCCAAAAAGAAGTGCCACCATGACTGTAGTGTTTTGGCTAAAAAAAAAACATTGTGTAGCCCATACTTGGCAGAAACCCACGAAGATTACGATTATGACTTTACGATGAGATAAGCAGAGCTTGTGATGTCAGTTTGCATTGCTGAAAACATACATTTTTTTTTTTCTTAAACAACATTATTTTAATCTTCAGAACTCTATACAATTTCCTCGAACATAGTATCCTTTGATCTTTTATTATTTACAAGAATGATACGCCTACATAGTATACACGGTAGCCTATGGTACAACACAAACGGTAGTTTCTTAACACTTCAAATAAATTGCATACATAGATGTTAGCATCCACTGCATGTATCAAATGTATGACATCAGTAACTTAATGTCAGTATTCAGTTTACGTTAACAATACAGATCCGCTAAGACGACCTAAAAAACCCATATTGCCAAACTTCTACTCGGAACATGAATGAACTAAGGGGTTGATCAATGTTATGGCGGACGTCATAGCTTCTACCAATATATCGCTACGACAGACGAATAGCGATCAGATGATGGAACTTTGGACGGTCGTTTTCTGATCTGTGGTATAGTGGTAGGAGGCTGCGTCGATCGTCTTACAAAATCGGTCTGCGTGCATCTTTGCGTTGGTCGAAGTATAAAGCGACGTGGTGGTAGAAGTGGCAGTCATTCGGACGCAGACAGTGCGCCGGTAAACTTGTGAAAAGTTAATCATTTGAAATAGTTTTAGTGACAAACAAGGAGTGAAGAACTTAAAAGTAAGTTTGAAGTGCTTCTAAAGTTCGAGTTCGACGGTTGCATCACAGGATTTGCGGTGAAGGAAACGAAACATATTTTGCGGCACAATAACATACTTGTTATAGAATTTCTCTTTCAATATCCGACGGAGGAAAACAACTACCGCTGCGTCTAAACACATTCATTACGCAGAAATGGTGTAACTTATCATATCAGCATCGTAATCATTAGTTTGGTGTGCGAATACATAACAATGATTTAATCGTTACAAAACGCAATATTTGTTTATGATATCGTTCATTTGGTTAATTAATTGTGTTCATTGTTTTTAAATGCCTAATTAGTCATTTCAAAATTAACTCAGCAAGTTGTTGACACTACAATTAGAAATTCAGAACATTGCTAACGCGTTTTTGTAAGAAAACGATTCTAAAAATAAAAATATTGCTCTCATTATAAGATTAACATACAATAAAAGTAAGTAGTTTCCCAAGTAAATGATCCTCGCGTAAACTTTCACTTTCCGGTAGGTTAGTTGTGCGCCCGCGCCGGTCTCGACCACAACATCAGGAATATGTAAAACATTGCATAACAAGACCATGCCGCACTAAGCAGTATAGCTTATACCATTTCCGGATTTATACTAAGATTTTTCTCCCTTTTCGAAACAATCTATCAAGCGACTTATTAGAGCATTTGATGCAAAGAAAGTTTCTGAATTATACACCCTATATTGGACGAGTGATCATATATCTAAGCAAATATCTACGAGTTCCTAACTAATTTTAATACTTTTGTTTACATTCGGTATCAATTTTATCACACCTTTAAATAAAATTACGTTAATTAAATGTATTCATTATCTTGCATCCACCGTGCTCTGTAGCATGGCGCGCGCGCAGCACTTTCAAACATCGCTAGCATCAAATCACACGCCTTTTAAAATACTTTTCTTTCGTGTTTTCTATATGTCATGTGCGACTGCGCTCTATTCAATCAATCAATCATCCATATTGCATCCCAGCTGAGATACTGGAGCAACAATTAACAACACAGCAGTCCAGCCTATCAGCAACCACAGCACAGAAGCTATTTTTTTGTTTGACCACCATCTCACCTGATGGTAAGCGATGATGCGGTCGAACTAGTAACCGCGTAGTCTAAAAAAAACACGGAAATATAAAAAATGCGAATTTTCGCCTGATTATGCTGTAACGTATTGCATAAAAAAACAAACATGATAGAATAACATCGGAAGTTATGTAATTATTATCGACGGTTACCGAAATTGTGACGCATCGCTCGAGACGCTCGCGGCTTGCCAACGAGCTGCTTGTCCCAGTTTTGTCGACACCACGACACTGACACCAATATTAGGCTTTCTTTCATAACAAAAAGCAAAAGCTGACCTCGAAAACTTAATAGGACACCTATGTGCTAAACTACCGCATGATACACTCCTGGACATAATTGATACGATTAGATAATTATCACCGTGTCGCCTATTAGAATCCTTTTTTTTATGTCGCATGTACACAGCTAAAACTGGTAGATAACTAGAAATAATGAATGCTAGTGTTTACAAAATACGACATTAGTCAACCATTATACATAGATTCGTACTTAGTTGACTCTGTATACATCGTGTGAGAGTGCTTTCGCGGCCCCAGTGCCCCACGCCTTACAGTACCTGCGCCCGCGCAGCCACCACGCTTACGTTATGGAGCCTTACATAACGCAGACTGTCTGCGAAAGTAAAAGTGATTCTTCGCTTGCAGTTTCGAAACAATGACATGCTTTACAAAATAAGGATTAAATGACATCAGCATTTTGATAGTAACATTCAATTTTGTTACAGAACATGCGGTGGACAACAGTTACCTTTTTATTGCTACCGATAATATTCGCGTGTACAAACGCGGAATGGTCATGGGGCGGAGAAACAGCCACCAAGTCCGCTGACCAACCCGAGCAGAAACCTTCAACTTTATTGGAAGGAGAACAGTTACCCGAAGCTCAGGAGAAAAACTTTGAATCGAACAGCACCGTGCTTGATGATATTGTTGATGAACTGGTTAGCAGTAAACAAGGTAGAAGTCTGGGCGGCTTCGACGACGTGTACAGCGATCCCACGATCAAGGACGCCTTGGACGCAGGAGATGACGCTGAAGCGAGGAACCTGATCAAAGGAAGATTGTGTACTCTGGGTCTCATACAAGTACGTATTAAAGAATATAATTCTGCATTTACAACAGTTTAGCTGATACTACGATTGATTTTAATTCATACATACAATTATTGTTCTAACATTATAAATTTTATCCTTTCAGTGCGAAGATGAAGACGCGCATGAAAAACGCACGTACCTATCACCAGATGAAGTAATTTACGCCCAACCCGTCGACATCAAGCCTATTGGTAAACCAATTGCATCGATTCAGGTCCGCGGTCCTCCCAGACACTACGGTCCTCCACAGCCTGTGCCCTACCCTCCACGTCCCGGGAAATACCCACCTAAGAGAATCGGATATGGTGGCAATCCCAGACCCGGTTTCTCCGAGAAGTATGGCGTAGCCGGAGGCAATTTCCAATTCTCTCAGTCTCAAAGCAGTTCACAATTCAACGGACACGAATCTAACTTTGTTACCAGACCACCAATTTACCACCAAGCAACCCAAGGACCCTATGCTTATGAGAACACTAAACCTTCTTACAACAAAGGTTCATCATCGGCACAATCCGGTTCCAAAACAGATTCCGTTGTTCAACAGCACATCCATCACCATTACGTGCACGATGCTGACAACAAAGACCCCAAAGTGATAATTAAACCAGTTGCGATCCCTGTTGGATCTATCGGTCAGTTGAATTCACAAAGTCTTAGCGGTTATGGATCACACTCACAATCTTCTTCTGATATCCTAACCGCAGGCGGCGGTGACTACAGTAGCATAACATCGGGAGGCTTCAAGCCCATGTCCGGCGGGTTTTCTTTAGATAACAACAACAAGCCGATCTATGAATCTGATACAATTTACGGATCACAATACGGACACAACTCTAACAAAGTTGGTCACAGTGGTAACCTTTTGACTCAAGGCCTACCAAATCAATATTCCAACAACGCTTTCGAAGACCAAAAGTATGGAAACAGTCTTGGTGGTTACGCTTCTCAGAACACAGAATTTTACAAAAAAGAGTTACATGTGGGAGGATCTCAAAATAATCTTTACAATCAAGGACCAGCAACTTTCGTTCAAAACAACCCATTTTCCGATAATTATCACGAAGCCAAAGCACAAGGATTTGAATGTGTATGCGTACACTATGATCAATGCCCAAGCCAAGAGGTGATTGGACGCAGAGATGACTTGTACTTGCCAATTGACCCACGAAACAAAGGCAGCGAAATCATAGCGTTAACTGAAGAACAATTGGACAGTTTGAACAAAACTGATACTACTGCAACAGATGATAAGTCGGTAAACGCCACAGAGGGGAAGAATTTAAGCAAACGTGAAACCAAAGAAGATATTCCTGCAGAAGTTGAGAAAGAAGCTGAACCGGTAAGCATTAAACCCCTTATAATAGTTATTCGTAAGTTATTCATTTCGAATTTATACATCGCAAGTCAAGCTTTATCCTGGAATCATCTTAACATTTACCTCTCCGCTTCCTATTCTCAGCACTCACCTAAAGGAAACCCTAAAATCTATGACATTTTTTCGTGATTTTATTCATCATATTTAAAAGCCTGGGGTAACACTGTTACACTTGGATCAAATGATATATGATAATTAAATATCGAAATCTAATGTAACAGTTACAAAAGATATACTAAACAATGGGCACTGACACATTATCTAACATTACATAGAATAGTTTCATTTATTGATATAAGTAAATATCACTGCAGCGCTTCCGTCGATTGCCTGGCTTCAGCGATCATGCCGGTATTGACTACAAACATGTGCAGCCCACGTTTGGTATCTCTTTTTCCTTGCCCCCCGGCAGCCCTGGGTCTCCCAGTCTGACTAATCACCACCCTTATAATCCCCACCTCGCTTCTTTCGATCAAGCTGTCACGGCAGGCGGTATTAATCTAGGAGTAGCCATTGTTAATCCGCTGCTCTCTCTTCAAATAACCAAAGATGAAGAAGGAGAAAAGATTTATAGACCTCTTCTACATTTCCATGTTACACCAAGCCAAGAAAAACTCAAGGCCGTTACTAAACTTTTTGATGACAAAAAAGCACTTCTGCTAAACAAGCATCACCATTACCATACGATGTACCCTATTCCTCCAAGGTATCCCGTATATCCTTGGCACCCAGTACCCCCTGCACCAATCTATCCTCCTCCTCAGTCACAGAATCCACACTACGGATACCCACCTCACCCACCCCCTCCTACATACTCACATTACATACCCAATTATGAAGAACATCCCCATCATCCACCCCACCATAGGCCTTCACATCACCCTCCTCACTACGACGGACCTCCCCATCATTCACCTCATTACGATGGGCCTTCAGTTTACTCCCCAAATTACGAGGGTTACGAGCCAATTCATTACAAAGAACACGATCATACAATCCCGGAACCTTCAGACGGTTTCCATGACTTTTATGATGAACATGGTACAAATGATAGTGGTGAGGATTATCCTCAGGCCGAACAAAGAAGCTCTAATAATTACGATACATCTGAAAAAGTTACTGGTGATACCGACCTGCGTAGTCACGCGAACCGGTCCGCTTATTCCCGCTCCTATGACTTTCCTTCGACCTCTCCTCGGGCAAACCGGGGATACCAAACAATCCGATTTCCTGACGCGCGAAAGAAGAGGGAAATCGATATAGAAAATATGACCATATCTGTACTAGAGGTAATTAATTCATGCACTTTTCTTAATTTCCTCCTTTGCACCACGTTTTAATAAATTGGCTTGTAGATATTTCAACCATTTTTTTCACGTACAAATCTTTTATGTATGGTTCTTTTATGTAAACTTCCGTCTGAAATCGTGGCTCTAAGTTTGTTAATGTTTTATTTTAGCGTCAAGGATACTTCGGCCGTCCTCCAGTTCAACAGTGCAGACAAAACCAAGTCTGCTGCCGTCGTCCCCTACAACCTCAGGCTGCTAACAAAGGACAGTGCGGCATCAGGCACTCTCAGGGCATCAACGGCAGGGTCAAGACTCCTTCTTACGTAGACGGAGAGAGCGAATTTGGAGAATACCCATGGCAAACCGCTATTTTGAAAAAGGACCCCAAGGAATCTGTATACGTTTGCGGAGGAACACTCATTGATGGTCTTCACATTATGACTGCCGCTCACTGTGTTAAATCGTAAGTACTCTATAATTTCGTTTTTCAAATGTTTGTTGAGATTATTACCTAGAAGCAAAATTCATTGGTATATATATCTTAAACATTGATCGAAGATTAAAATTATCTATCCTCATTTCAGATACAAAGGCTTCGAGTTAAGAGTCCGCCTCGGAGAGTGGGACGTGAACCGCGACGTCGAGTTCTACCCATACATTGAGAGAGACATTGTTTCTGTCCACGTTCACCCTCTATATTACGCCGGAACTTTGGATAACGACCTCGCTATCTTGAAGATGGACCATCCCGTCGAATGGACCAAATATCCCCACATCAGTCCCGCTTGCCTACCTGACAAGTACTCCGACTACGCTGGACAAAGATGCTGGACCACAGGATGGGGCAAGGATGCCTTCGGAGATAACGGAAAATACCAGAACATCTTGAAAGAAGTTGATGTGCCTATTCTATCACACGGTCAGTGCCAACAGCAGTTGAGGCAGACCCGCTTGGGCTACAACTACGAATTGAACCCGGGCTTCGTGTGCGCTGGAGGTGAGGAAGGCAAGGACGCGTGCAAGGGTGACGGCGGCGGCCCCCTGGTGTGCGAGCGCAGCGGCACGTGGCAAATCGTGGGTGTGGTCTCGTGGGGCATCGGCTGTGGCCAGCCCGGAGTGCCTGGAGTCTACGTCAAAGTGGCTCAGTACTTAGACTGGATCGCGCAGATCACCGGGAAGTTCTCGAATTATTGAAGGATGCTGTAGGCAATCATCGCAAATGATATTTATTTAAAACGAAATTGACGATACCTAAACTGTATCAGCATCGTATATTTATTTTTAGGATTTAGATGTACTTATTTAATATTTATTACTTTTAAGCTTTGGGTGGTAATATCCAGAGCATCCGAGTAATTGCGTATGCAGAATTTAATATTTAAAAATAAACTAAATGAATAAGAAATTACATTTTTGTGTCATTTATAAATCTCACCAAGTCTTATGAACCTGTTTTGAATCGTTTTTAACTAAAAATGCTGGCTACTAGAATTATTTACATGTCACATGACAATCAAACCGTCAAACAAACAACATTATATGACAATCAAAACAAAAACTTGTATTGCTGTCATAACTGCTGTGCTCGCTTGACATAATCGAAATGACTGCCAGAGGTAAAAACAAGGCAAATGTACCAAAGTTCAATAGCATCGTTGACCAGAATGATGCAGCAGGTTTCACTCTACCTGACAGCCTTCCTTGTTCCGAAGTTGATTTCCCAGTGCTCATCAGGAGAAGACCCAGAGCGAACTGGAAGGACATCGTCGATGAAAGCGATAAGTGGCAAAAACAATTAGAAGAATATCAAGAGAGCAAGAAAGTTGCTACACCTATACCACCTTTTCTTAGTAAGTTAGAAGCATCTTTATGACGTGGGCCGTGGCCATATCGTAGAATTGGCCGTTTCATGATGTGGCCGAAAATTTCATGAAATGGTTGTATTTCACAAAATGGCCAGCTAAAGCTGACCATTTTATCAGTACATCATATCAATCCACGTCTCAATCCATATCATTTATTTATTGCCTATTTCTGTATCCAGAACTAACCTCGGCTACATCATGAAATGGTTTTTTTCTTCAGCTGGCGCATTATTATTAGCTTTTTTTATCGGAATAATTGTCCGCCGTCATGATGCATCACACAAACAAGACGATATCAGCGCCTCTGAAACATGATAATGTAACTATTTTACGATATAGAGTCACGTGGAGTAAGTGTGCGCAGCGAATAAGTGCCTTTTCACACGTACCGGTTGCCGGGTAGCCGGCGCCGACTGTCCGGTATCACATTTAGCTTTCACACGAGCCGATTTTATTTCCAGTAGCGCCTTTTACTATCCACGCGCATTCAGCCGCGTAGTGACTACGCATACACTATTTAATTTTCACTCTTCTCTAAAAATGGAACGTGAACAAATAATTGCAATGTGGATTTTGTACAGAAGACACCGCCGCCAGAAAAGAAAGTCAAGAAATTATTGGGTTCATCCGATTAACATGAAAAGAGAACAGTGTGGAGCATTCTGCACCTTATTTCCAGACCTACTAAAAGATGAAGACAGGTTTTTCACGTACTTTCGGATGTCAATATCCTCTTTTAACCAATTACATTGTAGTTTGAAAAACCATTTACAACGCGAGAATTCAAAGATGAGAAATTGTGTTCAGCCTATTGAAATGTTAGTCATTGCAATTCGGTAAGTAAACATAATTTTAATTAGTAATATTTATTTTAAATAAATAACACTTGAAACGAAATTTGTATCAGCGAAATCAATTGAATCATCCATAGAGGAATTTGTAGAAAATGGCGATGAAGTATTTCACCGTAAAAGCGATAAAACTGGCTCGCAGAAATGGCAGTTGAAGGAGGTGGTGATTGTATGGATGATGACGCTGTTGATGACGGTTGTGTGGTTCTGAAAATCTGCTGACTAGCGTTATCTTCACAAGTTAGATTTTGGTATTCTAGATGCGGTTGGGGATGTAATGTTTGGTATAATGGTTGCGATTGGGGACGTAAAGTTTGGTGTATTGGTTGCGATTGGGGACATAAAGTTTGGTATACTAGCTGATGCTGGTACATCCTGTGATGATGATGAACTGAACGTTTTTGTTCCTTAATCTTTGTAATTAGTTGCATGACTTCCAACTGAAATTGTACAACTTCATCGTCAGTAAAATTGTTCAAGGTTGGAATAATTCCTTTAAAAAAAGATAAATGTCTGTCTGACGGCTCTTCCAATGCTTTCTACATTTTTAATTCAATTTCGTCCACATTTTTTCGTTTTCGAGATCCTAGTTGCTTAGCAGGCTTCTTAAATGTTTCGAGATCCTCTTTTTCCTTTTCATTCGCTGATTGATCTCTTGACGATTCAGAGTTTTCTATTTCTTGTGTCAGACTATCAAATGTTGCTCTTTCTTCAAACACTTCGTTTAGAAATTGCAGCTAATCGTTAAATATATATTTTTAATATTTGAAGCTCCAGAACCAGATTTTCTAGCATCTTTCTCTTTTTTACCAGATTTTTTAAATGCATCTCTAATGTTTCCCCATCGCTTTATCACTTGTTTACCTGTAAAATAGAAACATAACATAATTTTATTGTTTCAGATACTTGGCGAGTGGTCATACTTTTACTGATCTGAGTTTCGAATACAGACTTGGTATATTAACAGTTAGCACGATAGTGGTGCGTATGAAAGCCGTCGCCGGCTAACCGGTAGGCGCCAACCGGACGCACAGTGGTGGATCCGGTGCGCACCCGGCGACTGCTTGCCGGGCAAATTACGCCGGTACGTGTGAAAGATAAAGTACATGCGGCGGCGCAGTGTATGGCACACTGCGCCGCCGGGTATCCGGCACCGGCTACCCGGCAACCGGTACATGTGAAAAGGCACTAAGTGTGCGCACTGGAAGTATCTCGAAAACGGTTTGTATGTACGAACTGACAACCCCTCCTCAGTGCCGAACGCAAAGCCGTACTTAGTGTACGCGTGTCACTGTCCGCAGGCGCGCCAGTTTTTTTCGCAGGTGAGTATTGGTTTTTGCTATTCAAGCCATTTTTGCTTCAAATTAGGGATTCATTATTTTTTTTCATATCCATGTTTTTTAATTTATTGTATATACCATCGAAAAATAGAGAATATGTAATATAAGCCTTGGTTAATTTTTAGGTGGTTACGATTACGTTATATTGCTCATTTTTTATTGAATTAAATTTTGATGGTTTGGGGCAAGTGTGCACAAATGCATGTCGAGAAAATGTGCGCATGGTCACACTTACCCTGTATCACTTTGGCTTTGTATTTATGATGCAATTCGTTGTTTCAGAGTATACATAACATAAAAAAAAGTGCTGATAAAAGTGTTGTTACAGAGGAACAGTTAGAAGCGGCCAAACAATTAATTTCAAAGGGTGCTAGTAAACGAAAAGCTGCATCTCAATTTGGATTGGAGGAGAGTACACTTCGTAAATGATTGAAGGTTGGATCGACTGCGACAAATATCGGAAGATTTACCAACACATTTTCAAAGGCACAAGAAGGTGAAATCTATGAGTATGTGAAACGAAATGACGATCTTTTTTATGGTATGACTCTGGTAGGCCTTCGAAATTGAATTTATGAGTTTGCTGATTTGAATATTTAGCAGTTGAATGAAATTGATTGGTATGAAATATCTAGTTGGTTGTACGAGTGTGACTCAAATTGACGTTTGTTATATGTTGCGTACACTTACCCCCACTACTGCGCATATTTACCCCTAAACTTGGGTGTACACATTTGAACTGTTTTGATTTTGTTGATTCCCAAAGAATTTGTGCCATCGATAATATTTTTTTTTGTATAACTTGTTGATTATTAAATATTGTAACTAATAAACCTTGTTTTGTTTCATTCAGTTTCACATTTATTACTATATGACTCTTCAAACCTTAAGTGCGCACACTTGCCCCACATGACTCTAATCACTACTGTTTGACCATATCATGAAGTAGGTGTTGATATCGACAATCGCAGAGTAATTCATTGATCTGTTCATCATCATGTTGTGGGCAGCGGGTATTTTCCAGTTCATTCAATAAAACCATTTCATAAAATGGCTGGCCACGACAAATAGGTATGTTCGCTTTTGACCGACTCGGTTGGGAAATTTATTAGCAAACCTCTTAAAGAATTAGCATGCAATGCAGTGTTGGAGGTCCGAGGTCAAATCATATTGACATCATTGTCATCTTGACTTTAACGGTATTTTTCCTTCAGAAACTGAAGCGGATTACATTAAGGACGAGGTATTTGTTCATCTCATACCGGCTTTAGTGGAAGCTCTGAATAAGGCTAAGATATGGGAAGCTTTTACCAGAGAGAAATGTTTCTTCAATGGCATTGACCACATCGTACAGGTAGATCAACAGTGCGATTCTGTAAACACGTCGAAGTGAAGGCTTGGGTGAAGTGATCACGACGTCCATCCATGTACCTAATCTAGATGGAATGATAGCTCACTTCACCCAAGCCTTGACTTATTCGACATGTTCACAGAATCAACCAACTGTTTAGTGTTTAGATATCGATAAGTAGATACATACAGTCAGGGAAACAAGCAGGTTAACATAGACAGGAGAACAGAATGTTGAATGAAACTTGCTAGGTATAGGTTACCAGCAGTCGCGAGTCTTTAATGCAAGCGTTTCAGCCCGGCTTCCTTTACAAAATCATACGTAATTACGCCAGTCAATAGAACACTTCCAAAAGTAAAATAAATGTCAAACCACAACCTAAGTCATTTCAAATTTCGCGCGCTATTAGCTGCGAAGTCAATGAACTCAATAAGTCATAAAAAATAAAATGGCGCATATTTTTTTCGTACCTACGAAAAAAATATGCGCCATTTTATTTTATACTAGCTGTGCCCGCGACTTCGTTCGCGTGGATGTCGAAAAATATCTGTTGCATAGATAAAATTTACTTTAAGTTAATACCTACCTTGCGTATCCTGATCTGTCTCAAAATTAAGAAAATAGGAAGAGGGTACCTAATGCAGGGCACTCTATCATCCCCTCCGGTTGAAATGCCGATTAGCCCGGGTAATCTCCTGCTACATACCTACCTCGAGGTAGGTATCAAAATCAACAAAACCGACTATGGAACGGACGGTGGTAGGTAGTCTTCAAACTACGAAACAAAGAAACTGATGAATAAAGTTGATTCTTAATTTTGTCCAGCCAGCAAAAAGAAAAACTTTCTTTGATTTTCCCTGACAATTGCAGATTACAGAACACCGATTAATTTTTACATTTTATGTTAAACAGTTCTACCGGGTTTATAGAATCGATTTACTGTGTAAGAATAATCGAATTTTTTAAATCGATAATTAGTAGTTACTGAAAGAGGAGACTCATTAAATGAGGAGCTCGTAGCTAAATAATAACAGTCGCACGGGTCGATCTCCATGGTTTACCAACTCTTGCCTAGGTCGCTCTGTGAATAGTTGGCCATATTATTTAACATACCGCGACTTCGCCGTGTTGATCGGAAGCTGATCCGAATATAGTTGGGAAAAGGTTAAGCATTTATTAAAAAAGACAGACAATACAATTTGGCCCCAATTGGGGCTGACGGTCCTTGAGAGAGTAACTCTGCCGTTTTATTGTCCTTTTCATTGAATGGCGGTTAATCAGCGGCCTTAATGATCCCCAATGCGCAAATGTGTCAAAGTGGCGCATGGGTCTGTCATGTGACAACATTTAATGAACAGGCTGGCAGATGCTTAGGCCGTCTATGAATAGGGTAGGTGTGACGAAAATATAATTATGAATTTATTTATTTTTGGGAATCCTACATTCTATTAAATGCCGGGATGTCACTTAGACCGTCTCCCTAGTGGATAAAGGAAATTGAAACAAAATTACGTTTGTAATCTGTGCCCAGTTTTGCCAACTGTAGATTATAAGTGTTTTTCGCAAATCATTTCAGTTTTTTACCATGAAACATCATCTGCCTAGCCTTTTCCCAGCTATATTGGAGTCAGCTTCCAGTCAAACGGGATTGGAGCGGCTGCCTACCAGACCTCTACAACCCTACAATACTGGGTAACACGATACTTCTTGGCAAGACTGTAGGTGTCAGATTTGTCGGCTTCTGACAATCCGTAAAGACTGCCTGAGATCTTTTCTCGGTAGGTATGTTAAACTGGTCACCCATCCACAGACTGACCTTGGCAAGCGTTGCTTAACCTTGAAGATCGACCCGGGCGGCTATTATATTCTGTGGTACGTAGGAATCTCGGTATGTTAAAATGGTCACCCATCTACAGACTGACCTTGGCAAGCGTTGCTTAACCTTGAAGATCGACCCGGGCGGCTTTTATATTCCGAGGTACGTAGGAATCTCGGTATGTTAAAATGGTCACCCATCCACAGACTGACCTTTGCAAGCGTTGCTTAATCTTGAAGATCGACCCGGGCGGCTATTATATGCCGAGGTACGTAGGAATCTCGGTATATTAAAATGGTCACCCATCCACAGACTGACCTTGGCAAGCGTTGCTTAACCTTGAAGATCGACCCGGGCGGCTATTGTATGCCGAGGTACGTAGGAATCTCGGTATATTAAAATGGTCACCCATCCACAGACTGACCTTGGCAAGCGTTGCTTAACCTTGAAGATCGACCCGGGCGGCTATTATATGCCGAGGTACGTAGGAATCTCGGTATGTTAAAATGGTCACCCATCCACAGACCGATCTCGGAAAGCGTAGCTTAATCTTGAAGACTCGTGCAACTCATCATCTGCCTAACCTTTTCCCAACTATATTGGGGTCGGCTTCCAGTCAAACCGGATTTAGCTGAATACCAGTATTTTACGTGAAGCGGCTGCCTACCAGACCTCCACAACCCATTATTTGGGTAACACAGTAGTTCTTGGCAAGACTGGAGCCAGATTTACTGGCTTCTGACAATCCGTAACGACTGCCAAAGATCTTCAAATGACAGCCGGGACCAACGGCTTAACGTGCTTTCCGAGGCACGGAGGAAACTCGGTATGTTATGATGGTCTCCCATCTACATACCAACCTTGGCAAGCGTTGCTTAACCCTGAAGATCGACCCGAGCGGCTGATATAGATTAATTATGTCGATTCGAATCACAATAAAATTCATGAATCACTACTCTTCTCTTTTTTCTTTTTCGGTCATACATATCGTTATCACCTTCTAATTAGCTACATAGTACAATGATAAAACCGCAATTCAAAAAATCGCGTCATCAGTACATCGCCATCAATCGACAATGTAGTTGAACTGTCAAAATATAAGTTCAAACTTAGAAGCTCACAATATTGTTACGATAAATGAAACGATATGACTAAATGTTATTTCTTTTTTCCTTTGGCATTAAGAGTTTCACAAAATAATAATATACGCATTCATTCATGAAACAGTTCTAAACTGTTACTATTTAATCTCAATAGATGGCGTTGCATGTATATGCTTCACGTAATGAAACTTTAAACGAAACCTTTAAATACAAATATCTTTTGATAGAGTGAACCGATTGCGATGAAACAAAAACTAAGTTATACCTCCAGTTACGTACAATTTTAATGCGTGAAAGTTATCAACGTTATTTCTGTACTTTTGACGTGATGCCTGCACATCCAAACAGATAAACAGACAAACAGACAAAAATTCCAAAAATGATGGAAATGGGTTCTGTAAGTTACCCTTTATCTCCCTAGCTATTTCTTTTTTTATTATTTTGAATGTACAAAAACGACTCTTCAACAGATTTATTATATGTATAGATGACTTATTTTATCCTATAACGATAGCGCGAAACACTTGCGGCAGCTAATTCGAGGACCAAGAGCTCCCTCTCTCACACTCACTAGCTTCATGTTGGCTTCTCGGACCTCTCAGTTTTCGCCATTTCATTTTGTTGATAGATTATTAAGTACTACGATTTCTTTGAACATAAATGCCAGGCTTAAATAATGAAGTTCGTTCAAGTTCGAAACCCGCATGAACGTGAAGTTAGTTGTTTACAAAGCGGTGATGCAGTGTGCGTGGTCCCAGCGGAAATGTCGTTTTTTTTAAATTTCAGTTTAGCAGATATTTAGTGTATGACGTCTTGTAATTGTGTAGGTATGGTAAGTACGAATTTGTGCATCCAACTATTAGGGAGTTATTAAAAAAATAAGTTCCGCTGGGATGACGTCAACCCAGCGGAACCTTTTTTTTCCTATGGACGTACGAGAAAAAAAATACATACCTACAATAATTAATGTGTATTTGTGTGTAAATGTGTATGTTCAATTAAACTGCGGAGATATTCAAGTTTCCGCTGCGCTGACGTTTGGCTATTTGATGAGAATCATATAAAGCGGTTTAGTGCAGAGTTGTATTTTTTTAAGCACGTTGCTTTGAATTTGTGTGTAATGTTTGCGAAAACAGAATTTGAATAACCATACCGTTCAGAAGATATATCCGTAAAAGTAAAATAAGGTTATTAGGTAAAATAGTAACTCTAGAGCCTAACTTATGACGTTTATTTGTATCTTGTAAGGGTCTACAATGTCCTGCCAAGTTTCAATTATGTGCTTTTTGTAATTAATGAACAATGGCATAATTTACTACGACCGAACCACTATGTTTTATTACATCCGATTGTAGGACTATTTAAAAGAAAAGCAACATAAAACATATTCCAATATTTAGTGTATTAATGCAACTATTCACATGTTATATTTCAGTTCATTACACTGAATAAATAAAGAGTAGTAAAAATACCAAGACCACCACGAAACATGGACAATCCGATCAAGTTTGAATGGCTAAAAAGAGGCGCCCGTTTAGTATACAGAGCTAACGTTCTAAAATTCCTAGTATAGTACCCTTATTGGATTGGTACAGATGGGCACACAATTCTTGAACAAGTTACTAATAAACTAATGACTTTCGTGATAAATACAGTAGATTGCTCGTTTTTTTTCTTAAACTTATGAAATTATAACGAAAATAATTTTTTGCATTTTCATTAATTGCATCTGTATTAACAAATGTATTTATTTGTCAGAATATTACAAAAAGTTTCAACACTAGGTAATTATTACGTCCGTGTTACACGCTACAATTTGAATTTATCGAAAAACTAATAAATAAGAAAAAAAACAGACATTAACACAAGTAGGTAGTCATTTTAAATGTGGAAAATTCCAATTGTCTTACCGTTCACTTATTACCGTTATTGAGATAAACTGATGGACAGCGGAGGCTTAGTAATAGGGTTTCGTTGGTTACCATTCGGGTACGGAACCCTAAAAAATTCAGTTATTTCTAAAAAAAAAAACAAAATTATAACAGCTATGGCAGTTATTCTGCCAGACGTTTCTACACGGGCAGTCTGTGGGCAAACTTTACACAAAAAGCCTACAATGCCTTGCGCGTCCAATATAATAATGTGTTCAGGGCTCTGTTTTGGCTCCCTCGATATTGCAGTGCATCCGGCCGGATAGCGTCCGTGGTGCGACGAGTACGGGATGCCCAAATACTGTCCTGGTAGAGCAAGAGCCCCCGACGGCCAGACCTTCATTATTTTATAAAAGCTGAAAGTTTTTCTGTGCATGTCCCCTATACAGGTAAGAACGACCAGCGACTATATAGTTTCGGTTGTGATTACTTGGGCAGGTAAAAGGTAGTAAAGGTGTATAAAATAGTCTCTTAAATTCGTTAAAGTATAAAGCTCAATTGGTTTATATTTTCTTCGGGGTAACTTTAGAAATCTTGTCATCCATTGCCGCACACTTATGACAGTTGTTACCCCCTGCCAGAAACCCCTAAACTTTAATAAATTATAATTAATTAGTAGTATTAGTAATTATTAATTAGTAGTTATATTTTATAAATGTTACTTGGGGACTTATGTAAAAATGTTACGTCAATAGCCGGACAGTTTTAATGGTTTTACATCTTGCCAGACACATTGAAAGTCCGCTGTAGGTGCGAGCGCAAATGCTTAGTCGATTGCGATCTTTTAAGATATCCAAGCAAAAACATTTTTTTTACGTTCATAACCATGTTATATAAAGTAATAATAATAACATTAGCCTTTATTCAGATCAACTTACCCTAATAACAATATTCTAAAACAAACATAAAACTTATTCTAGTATTTGCTGCTTTTTTATTTTCTGTAGATCTATTTCCCAATCGGCAAAGGCATCCTCCAACTTTTTCCATTCAGACCTTTCTAGAGCCACTCTGTGCTACATCACTCCTGCCACTTCCCTGATATCATCATCCCACCTTTTATGCGATCATCCCACCTTTTATGCGATCATCCCACCTTTTATGCGGTCTGCCTCTTTTCCTTTTCCCTTTCCTTGGATACCAAAAGACCACAACCCTCCAAAAATAAGTGATAACAACAAAAATAATAACAGCAACAATAATAACAACAAAAATCATAAACATCCAAAATTTAAAATCTACATCGCAGCCCTCAATGTACTTACCCTGAAAAATGAGGAAAATCTTACAGAACTTATGTATGCATTAAAACATATCAAATGGGATATTGTTGGCCTGACTGAAGTGAGAAGAATGGGTGGAAATATTGTATCTTATCCAGGTTACATATTTTACCATAACCACTACCATTACCATTTATATTTTTAAGGTTTTTATAAATATGTATGATAGTCTGTATGGTATATATATCATGGGTCTTTATTACCTGAATTAAATGATATATTATTATTTATTATTACATAGGTGAGACCCCCCGGGCCTCCACAGCGTTGGATTTATCGTTAAAAAACATATAACAAAACATGTGGAAGGATTTGTAGGTATATCGGGGCGTATTGCGATGATGAATTTGAAATTATCTGGATATAAAGATCCTTGGTCGATAATACAAATATATTCGCCTACTGAACAATCGATTGTAGATACAATAAATACATTCTACCTTGATCTGGACAAAGCGATCCACGAGCACGGTCATAAAATATCTAACAATAATGGGAGACTGTAATAGCCAACCTGAGGATAAGCGCCCAGAAACAAAAAAGGTACTAGGACCTTTCACGTACAACAATAAATCCAGAAGTAGAAATGGAGAACATATCATGAACTTTGCACTAAAAAATAACCTAACCATCTTAAATACTATGTTCATGAAAAATAAGTAAAACATGTGGACCTGGATCTCGCCAGACGGTAAAACAAAAAACCAAATTGATTTTATAATGACCAACAGAAAAAGCTACTTCACTAACTTCACCATAATTAAGAAATTGAACTTTAACACTAATCCTAAACTAATACGAGCAGAACTATTATCAATTCAATCAAAAAAGCCTAGACCAAGACAAGACCTAGGAAATGTAAAGCTCGGAAAACATCAGTTAGAACAAATAACAATCGCTCTAAGAGACAAATTCACAAACTACAAACCTAACACTAAATAATTGGGAACTCAGGAAAGATACAATTGGATAGAAAATACCATAAAAACAACTCATTGTAAATACCAAAATTGAACCGAAAAAGTGGCTAACAACAAATACCACGAGATACTAGAAATGAGAAACCACTTAGTGCAAAAGATACACAGGAAAAAGAAAACATTTGACGAAAATTAGCAAACAAATTAAAGATAGCATAAGAAAAACATAACATATAAAACAAAACAGAATTGAAATTATAGAAAAGTTTATAAGTAAAATGGGTGGAGTCAAAAAAGCATACAAAGAATTGAAGAATTCGATGGATTGGATCGTTAAAATGAAAAATGACAGAGAAAAATGGAATCATCGCTTACCACCAGGTGAGATAGTGGTCAAACGCGTGCCAAATAGTAAAAATAAAAAATTCGCGATTGATTTGGCGGATACCTTAAACATTCCTGACATTCTTCAAGCTGAGGTCAAGAAAGCTATAGATACCCAAGGGGTAGATAAAACACCAGGTCTCGATGGCATTAGCAATGAAATCTTAAAGCAAGCAAAGGAAGTCTTAGTAACTGTCCTTACAGACATGTTTAACAACATCATAAACACTGAAATAATTCCCCATCAATGGACAGAGTCTAATATTATCCTGCTGTATAAGAAGGGCGATAAACATATAAATCGGAAATTATCGCCCCATCAGTCTTATGTTCAACATCTACAAAATCACTAAGATCATTTTAAAACGGATTGAAAGAACACTAGACGAACACCAAGCCATCGAGCAAGCGGGATTTCGTAAGGACTACTCGGTGATCGACCACATCCATGTAGTTCGTCAAGTGTTAGAGAAGTACAACGAATACCAGCTTACGTACTACGTCGCATTTATCGACTACAGCAAAACATTTGACTCTCTTCTACCTAAAAACTTGGGAAACATTACTGGAATATGGAGTGGAACTTAAATACATTCGATTAACAAAGAACGTATATAGTCATAGCACAGCCAGACACAATTAGAAAAGAAAAGCCAGCCATTCAAAGTAGAAAAAGGCGTTAGACAAGGAGATCCCCTATCCCCAAAATTATTATCGGCTGTGCTGGAGTCAATTTTCAACCAATTTAATTGGGAAAATCTCGGGATCAATATAGACGGCACATCACTGACACATTTAAGATTCGCTGAAGACATAGTGCTCTTCGCCTAATGCCATCAATAAAATGATATAAGACCTTGCGATAGAAAGTGAGAAAGTAGGGATAAAACTTAACCCAGAAAAGACTAGAGTGATGACAAATGGAAAGAAAACCGCGATACAGGTAAGAAATACCGAAATCAACTACACTGATGAATACGTCTATCTGGGACAGCTTATAACCCAAAAAGAACCAATGCGCGAGGAATTAAAGAGAAACATTACGAACAGCTGGCCAAGATACTGTAGCTTGAAAGAGGTAATGAAAGACAAACAACTTCATATAAACATCAAAAGTAAACTATTTAACACCCGTATACTACCAGTCCTTATGTACGGCTGTCAATCATAGACTTTAACCCAGGAAATGACGAACAAACTCGCAACGTGCCAATACAAACAGACTGAAAAACAGTGTGATCCGGTGCCCGGAAACTCCTCCGCGCGCAGCAACACCTGGCGCTGCGGACCATCCTGGACGCCCCTTACTGTGTGAGGAATAGCGTCATCCAGCGCGACCTCGGGATTGAGAGCCTGGATGAGTTCGTGCGACGTCTCGCGAGTCATGTTCGCGCGTGCCGACGCATCTGCTTGGCTTCACGTCAAGCACCTGGCGCCCTGGCATGCGCGCCCACCTGACGCGAGACGCCTGCCCCGCGACCTGGTAGCGGACGTCGACGACCCCATTGCACCGGACGACTCCTGAGTAGGTTGCACCCAGGCTACACGCGACCTACTCAAACAATAAGACTTCCCACCCAACTCTTATCTCGGCGCGCGACCTGTGCTAGGTTAATATAGGCAGGTTGCGTTCCGAAACCCATACACTCGCCACTCCACACTCGCTGGAACTCACGTGCCGGATAAGTGCTTGGATAATATAGGCTTATTCGGCACAGACACATGGGCGGTGTACTCACACTACACGACTGCCCACACGCACACTTGACGGCTCTGCAGTCCGGGCCGTGATCGGCTAGCTCTGAGATCGGTGCGGACGGGAGCCACATACCCGCTGCAGGCTCGCCCCCAAAGTCGGCTCCCTCGTCGCTGGTCGTCCTCGCTGGGCCTCCCCCAGGTCACTGGGGGTCTCACTCGGTGGGGACTGACCGCCGTAGGTGCCGTGAAGAGGTGGCGCGGATGTACAGCGCCGCGGCGCGTCTGCAATAAACACACAAGCAGTTACTCACAGGCGTGCGTCTTGCTAAATTATTTTGGCAGGCGCATGCCATCTTCATCCGTCGCCAATAATTGGCCACCCAAGGACCGGTCCGTATTAACGGGCCGCGGTTGGATTCCGCGGGCAGGGGACGTAAGTCCCGGAACCGCTCGCCGTGCCCTCTTATGGGGCGCCGCAATCACTTCAGCGCGATCCTTTTCTGCGGGACGACGTCACCGAGTGAACATCTCCGCTGCGCGAGGCCGCGTGATCCATCTACGCAGCTGCGATGTTCGAAGTGAAGATCCTGAAGGGTGCTGGAGCTTCTTGTTTGCGCTTACAAGTTTATCCTGTTTCTTTATTGGTCGAAAAAACGTGTTGTTTCATTGTTTCTTTAACAGACATCGTCATAAACGTGTTACTTCACTGTTTCTTTACGAGACATGTCTAAAACGTGGTAATTGGTTCTGAGGTATGAGGTATTGGTACGAGTAACTGTGACAGGTACTATGTTACTACAGATATATCTTCTGAACGGTATGTTTTTTTCAAATTCTGTTTTTACACACAAATTCAAAGCAACGTGCGTAAAAAAATACAACTCTGCACTAAACCGTTTTATATGATTCTCATCAAATACCCAAACGTCAGCGCAGCGGAAACTTGAATATCTCCGCAGTTTAATTTTACATACACATTTACGCACAAATACACACAAATTATTGTATGTATTTTTTTTCTTGTACGTCCTTTTTTTTAATAACTCCCTAATGGTTGGATGCACAAATTCGTACTTACCATACACAATTACAGGACGTCATACATTAAATATCTGCTAAACTGAAATTAAAAAAAGGACAATTTTCCGCTGAGACTACGCACACGGTGATGCAACTCAAATCAGCAGAATTCAGCAGATTGTTTTTGTTTTGAATATTTTCGAAACAATATTTTGAGGTGCTAAAGTTTTCTTATTAAAAATTATGTGAATGTGATACTTGTTGCTGTTGCCGCGTTGTCATTATAAATCTTTCAATAATGATATATAAGTGTTCTTCCTGACTAGACACGTGAACTTAGAAGTTAACTGTCGTGTGTCTGTGTGTGTGTTTTCATGCAATAAAAACATTGAATTTATAGACTTGTATGAGCCTCTTATAGGTATAACAAAAGGGCACTGATTTAAAGAGGCATTTGTAAATAGCGGTTTTGGAACATGACAAGTTTAATAACTAGTTCAGCAGTTAAAACTAAGCAGCAAAGTAAACAAAAATGAGTAATGAAAAATAATTAAATTGATCAGTGAATATATAATTGAGCAGGAAAATAATTAAATGGGCGGTAAAAATTATTGAACGAGCGGTTACGTGTGGGCAGTAGTAAATCGGAATTTGTCGGTAAGAAATCTCATTCTAAGCAATTCTATAAACAATGAAGTGGTACAAGTAGATCCTTAGTCAAATTGCTGATTACCACCTACCGAGGCAGCTCGACGCTAACGAAATAATTGCTCAATGATATGTTTTTCAACTGATAATAATAACATCTCGAATATTTAAATTGGTTCAAATTATTTCCCTTACAAAAGTAATGTGAACTCGGGAAGTCGACTATCGTGTTGTTGGTCGAAAAGGTATGTAAATACAATACAAACTTACAATTTATACACTTTAATCAGCCTCTAATAGGTGTATATTTTCTGAAAAAGTATTTGAAACGATTGGTTTCGGATGTTTGTCTATATCTATATAATCTTAGTCTCTTGGAAAACAACATAACAGCTCAATAATGTTTGTAGAGGTTAGGTAATTAGATATTTTGGAGTAAAATATAACGGATTGATGTCATCAATCTGAGAATATTTAATACTAAATTTTTGTATTGATAATTATTATTTCATTGTAATGTAATAAATTCAACAAATTAGATAATTGGAGGCCATCTATTAGCGTACGATGAAACTAACAACGTCAACGTCAGCAGGAATCTGCTGCGTGAAGTCGTGGCAACTCCTTTCATGTATACTAGATGGCGCTGATGTTAATTACACGAAACCGATGTTTTTTTAGAATTTAGTTTTTCTCTTTTCTATATCCAAAATCTTTCGCAGTTGCCCAATGTTAGGACCCTCCCCACGCCACTGGTTACCAGCTTACTTTTATGTCATAAATTACTGAGAAGTACCAACATACGTTTGTTTCTTATAGGTCTTACTGCATTCAAGTATATTATTATATACCTGTTGATATTTTTTAGGTCCTGTGGAACAACAACCCTCGTTTTCCATGCCGTAAGGGGACTGACTTACATGTATTCAACATGCCGTGGGTCAGAGCAGCTCTGAAGACTAAGTACGAAAACTACGTCTTATGTATCTTTCATCATCATCATATCGGCCGAAAGATGTCCACTGCTGGACATAGGCCTCCCCCAAGGGTCGCCACAACAACCGGTTCTGTGCGTCTCGCATCCATCGGCTACCCGCGACCCTCACCAGGTCATCGGTCCACCGAGTGGGAGGCCTTCCAACGCTGCGTCTTCCGGTACGCAGTCGCCATTCCAGAAACTTAGTAGGGTCTCTACTAAGTTAAATTGCTCGCAGAACATTACATTGAAAGCACTTTTGTCTACAACCATTTCTAACCGACTTCCAAAATACTGGCCAAGTGCGAGTCGGACTCGCGTGCAAAGGGTTCCGAACAATTATTTTTTTAACATGTTATTTTAACACTACAGACTTCTAATAGGTTTTCCTGTAATCTTTAGGTAAAGATCTATTATCTAATTTTTTTTCTAAATTTTAGGCTCAGTAGTTTCGGATATCTCCGAAACTACTGAGCCTCACTGCCTTATTTCCGAAATTACTGACCTACTGAGGTCAGTACAAAAACATGTTAAAAAAATTAAATTCCTCCATAGTGCTTCTCTTTCTTCTTCCCTAACGGCGTGACGCCCTACCCTAATCTAGTAGTTTGTACTAGTGGTATCTGTCCTCTTGTTATTTTTGTGCGACTTCTCAATGTACTGGTTAAACCCGCTTGTAGGAGGCCAGTGTCCGATCCAGTAACGAGAGATTTCCGACAGAGGTTTCTGACAGAATACCCTAATGCAACTTACTTCAGATTACTGAAAGCTGATGCTTGGTCGAGAACCTACACCAGCCCCAGTTCTCTGCAGTGTCAGTCTGTCGATTCCTACGATGGGCAAGGGGATTGCGTGATTCAAATGCTCGAAGGACCAATATGTACGCCCATCCTAACTTACGTCAAGGAAGGCCGCAGTAATGTTAAGGGTGTGACTGCATAAAAATATATGACAAGTTAAAGGACCTACTCAGACCTAACAGCCCAACAGTCCCTTAGACCCTAAAACCTATAATTGTTACAGAAATTTATTGAGCCATTGTTACAGAAAAATTCTTATTGATACTTAATACTATGTCGGTAATTGTAACTAGTTGAGTTTAACATGAAATTACACCGTGGTCCCCGAACTAGGCAGCGCCTGTATCTCGGGAACCAGAGTTGCGTTAACATGTATTTAACAGATGTGAGTTAGTACAGTTATCAAAATTGCTAAAGATTATAAAAGTTAAATTATAAGTACAGTTTTGGCACTGAAGTAAAATTATAGAGAAAAAAAGGTGAAAAATAAAATAAAGATAAATATTCGAGTTAGGTGAGTGTTTTGCGTGAGTTTTGTGTGTTGCTGTTAGTGAAGTGTGGTAGTGGTGAGTTTTTATTTAAATATAATGCACATATAAAGATTTATGATTGTGAGTAGGTACACAGCATTACTTGTTAACCGAAGAGTTCTTCGGTGTCGTCATATGTTAGAGAGATCAGTAGTTTTTTGGTAAGACTTTTACATGAGTTGTAGTTAAGGTTTTTAATATTACAGCATTTGTTTATTTGGTTGTAGACATGAGTGTGTGAATAGGAGGGGCACCGTCTGGCTAGGAGACTTTTTGCAGTGGGCAGAGGGACGTGAAAGACGCGTTTTGAGAGCAGACTTTGAAAGTCAGGCCTGCTCTTTACTGATTTGTGAGCATGTAGAGTAGCACTCAGAATGTATAACTGCCGTACTCGAAGAACTGGGAATTCATTGTAGAGCAGGTCTGTTGAAAACTTAACGGTTTTTTCAACATCACTTTTATGACTGCCCTCTGAGCCCTTTCTACATCTATTAAGGTACTTTTACCGGCGCTACCCCAGACCGAGACTCCATACTGAAGCACTGATTGACAGAGACCAAGATATACATTTCGTAGTATTTTAACGGGTGTGCAGTCCCGTAATCTTTTCATGACGTAAATAAGTTTTCTGACACGAGCGGTGAGCAGATGTAAATGTGGTTTAAATGATATGTTTTCGTCTATCGTGATACCCAGGTATCTTATTGTTACGAGCTTGGGGTTCGTGACAATAAAAACAGCCGATTAAACAACCAAAACTGACACTTTAATAAAACACACTAATTATCACTTTAAACTCACTAATTATAATACACAATCGCACTACTGAACACTTCACTTCACTATAATTCGCAGTTGAAGATCGCTCTCGAAGTTATCGTTTGTATCGCCATTTCAATACTGACTGCCGTCGCCGGATGTCCGCCCTTTATATACCGACAGTCATTTCCAGAACCCTCCTGTATGGAAACCTCTGGAAAGTTCGGGCACACACGGGTTCCGACCGACCAGGTGTCTAAACATCGAGAATGTTCTAGCACGTAAATGCCTGCTACTGGATACTAGATGGCGCCAGCAGCACGCAAGTGTCTGCTACTCGATACTAGATGGCAGCGTTTGGTTGGTTTCCGTTACTTGAAACTAGATGGCGTTAGCAGTACGCAAATGCCGCCATGTACCCAACGGGCCAACATTAATTCTGGCGCGTAACACTGCCCCCTCCTAAGACATGCTCGTCCCGAGCATTATCGGCCCCATAATAACGCGCCAGTCGATCCACGTGGACGATTTTAGGAGCACTTCTTGTACCTTTTTGTGTACGGTAGGTCACGTCATTGATTTTTGTTACAATCCGGTACGGCCCGTCCCATTTAGCTTGAAGCTTAGGAGATTTCCCTTTACTGCGAACTGGATTGTGCAACCACACTAGTGAACCTTCATCGAACTCTTTATTGTTCATTTTGCGGTCATAGCGGGTTTTCATCTTGTCAGACATTTGCTGGCCCGATTCTCTGACGTGCTCATAAATGTCATTCATTTTGTTCCGCAAGTCATTCGCATAATCGGTTATACTACGTGGGGCATCAGGTGGCATTCCAGTGATCAGATCTGCCGGCAGCCGTAATTCTCTACCAAAGTTTGCGAAAGCTGGTGTCACTGATGTGCTTTCGTGAACAGCACTTCGGTATGACAACAAAAACGGTTGTATGTGCTTGTCCCAATCGCGTTGCCGATTTTCCACAACTTTTGCCAAGTATCTCTCCAATGTCTGATTAAATCGTTCCACCATTCCATCCGATTGTGGGTGGTAAGAAGTTGTTCTCGTTTTATGAGTACCCATAACTCGGCAAGTTTCCTGGAATATCTGTGACTCAAAATTCCTTCCTTGATCGCTGTGAATCTCCAAGGGTACTCCAAAACGACAGAAGACTTCATGAACCAGTTTATCTGCAACTGTTGAAGCTTCTTGATTTGGAATGGCGAAGACTTCCGGCCACTTAGTGAAGTAATCCATTACAACCATGAAATACTTGTTACCACTATCACTTTCCGGAAATGGTCCCGCAACATCCAGGGCTATCCTCTCCCATGGTGCACCAACATTGTACAATTTCAATGCACCTCTGCTACGAGTCTGAGGTCCTTTTACAGCCGCACAACTTGTACATTTCCGACACCAGTCCTCGACATCGTCACGACAATGGACCCAGTAAAACCGTTCCCGTATTTTCAGTAGAGTGCGTTTAACTCCCATATGGCCTCCTGAACAGCCATCCTGAACATCCGGTACCTTAACTTTAGGGACAACCATTTGCAAATGACAGTTGTCTCCCCGGGCATTTTCCCATCTACGGCACAGTACTCCATCCTGAATCACTAAGCTGTCCCATTGGGCCCAATAGCTTTTTGTGATCGAACTCATCGCTGAGACATCACTCCACGTGGGCTTAGGAGCACTGGCCTTCATCCACACCAGAATCGGCTTGATGTCTGAATCTTCATGCTGCGCACGTTGTAGGCTCTCCTTCCACTCGTTGCTGAGGTCTGTTTTGAGCATCTTCACAGTTATGACTTCTTTACCCTCTTGCCTAGTACAATGCTTGCAGTCTTCAGGGCAAGGTCTTCTTGACAATGCATCTGCGTTGCCATGAGATTTCCCGCTGCGATGTTCGACCACAAAGTCGTATTCCTGCAGTAGTTCAATCCATCTCGCAACTTGTCCTTCTGGATTTTTGAACTGCAATAGCCATTTCAGTGCAGCATGGTCAGTTCGTAGGTGAAATTTCCGTCCCAGCAGATATTTGCTAAAATGTTGCAATGACTTTACCACAGCAAGCAATTCCCGTCTCGTGACACAATAATTCCTCTCTGGTTTCGACAACGACTTGTTGAAGTACGCAATCACAACCTCTTGATCGCCATGTCGCTGAGATAACACACCGCCAAGTCCGATATCACTTGCGTCTGTGTCAACTATAAATTCCTTATTGATATCAGGATACCCCAAAATAGGTGTTTTGCACAGACGGTCCTTTACCTCCTGGAATGCGATGTCGCAACTTTCATCCCAACAGAAATGTCGCTTCTCCTCGGTTAGCTTGTGCAGGGGTTTGGCTATATCTGCAAAGTTCTTGACAAAACGCCGATAATAGGAGCACAAACCTAAAAATGCTCTGACCTGCGTCTTGTCTTTTGGAATTGGCCAATCCTTGACAGCGGCGATTTTCTCTGGATCCGTGCGGATACCTTCTTCCGACACAACATAACCCAAAAAGCTAACTTGCCGTTTGAAAAATGAACACTTTTTCGGACTCAACTTGAGGTTGGCACTCTGGATCTTCATGAGCACGCGTTCCAGGTTTTGAAGGTGTTCTTCAAACGTACGGCCTACGATGATGATGTCATCCAAGTAGACAAGGCAGGCATCACCAATCAACCCGGTTAGTAACCCAGTTCCATCAATCTTTCAAACGTTGCCGGAGCGTTACACAATCCAAATGGCATAACTTTAAATTGCCATAGACCCTTTCCTGTCGAAAATGCAGTTTTCTCCTTGTCTTTCGGGTCAATTTCTACTTGCCAGTAGCCACTTTTTAGATCTAACGTGCTAAACCACTTTACTCCAGTAAGCATGTCCAGCGTGTCATCAATTCTTGGCAAGGGATAGCTGTCTTTCTTCGTAACGTCGTTCAGACGACGATAATCAACACAAAACCGCATGCTGCCGTCCTTCTTCCTTACCAGCACTACCGGTGAACACCATGGACTGGATGAAGGTTCTATAACACCATCCTTCACCATTCCCTCAATCATGGTTTCCACTTCCTTTTCACGTGCTACCGGTAATCTTCTTGGCCGTTGACGGATAGGCAATTCTTCTCCTGTGTTTATTTTGTGTTGAACTAAGCCAGTCTTTCCGATGTCAGCATCGTTCGAAGAGAAAACATCGGCGTACTTGAGTAACATCCTATTTGCGTTGACCACTTCATTTTGAGACAGAGCGCTGCGACAGTCTTCTAAAAGTGTAGTCACTCTCGTTTGTGCATCCTTGCTGAGGGTCCCAGTTGATAGATATCGGCATCGACGCAACCAATCCACTTCCTCGCAGGTACCCATCAGTGTGCCCTTTTCTATCACCTGTTCCTTGTCACAAAGGTTCAGCACACGTACCCCTGAGATGTCGGTAGCTCTGACCAATGTTCGTGCCACTTTCCATGGAAGGTCATTGTCAACCCTTTCCACGAGTACGCAACGATGAGTCTGCCCAGGATTCCGAGGAAGACTAACCGGCACAACCGTTTCCGATCTCGGAGGAAGAACAATCTTCTTTAGGTTGTACACATTTCCATGAAAAGTTCCTCTTGTCCACATTTCATAACTCCTTGATTAACGTCGATCTCACAACGATTCTTCCTCATAAAGTCTAAGCCCAGGATGCAATCGTCCATTATATCGGCCACAACAACATTATGCAGGTAGATTTTGTTGCCTAGCTTCAACTCCATCTCTTTTTCTCCTCGGACGGGTATGCGCTGACCGGTGGCTGTTACCAAATTTATGCGCTCTCGGTTGTATGCAGAGTCCCCAAGGAACCGACTTATAAGTTGGGAACTGACAACCGTGCGAGAGGCTCCAGTGTCTATCGTCAGCTTACATGACGTCCCGTTGACCTCGCCCTTGATGATAAGGCTGTTCCCGTCACGGGTTTGTGAGATCGAAATCCTTGGGGCTCCTTGAACATCAGCCAGCACCCGCCCCGCAGTCCTGGCTTTTACTCGTTTCCCTGCTGTTGCTGGGCGGTGCTATTAGCCGCCCTGCCCTCTGGAGATCGGCTACCTTCCCCTTCTGCAGTTCGCTTAGGGCAACTGGATCGAAGGTGGCCCCTTTCACCACAGCCGTAGCACCTAGGGCTGTATCCTTTTAAACGATCGCGAACTGTAACCGCTGCAACCTCCCTGACGCGGTGGGAACGATGATCTTACCGCACAGCTTCCACCTCCAGTGCATGGGCCAAGGCGTCCTTAAGCGTCCCGTGGTGCCCGAGCCTCACTGCAGCCCTAACCTCAAGGTCGCGGATGCCGTCGATGAATGCCTGCACCAGGTTCCCTTCAATGAGCGCTGGTGCAGACTGGTACGCTTTTCGCACCAGCTTCTCCACTTCAAGGGCCCACTGCTGCAGGTTCTCACCGCTGCGTTGCACGCGATCCCTTAACTGCGCACGAAACACGTGCTCCAAATGAGCGTCGCCATACCTGGCTTCCAACGCCTCAAGCAGCTGCTCGTAAGTCACCTCCTTACCGAGAGCTTCCAGGACAGTTAAGGCCTGGTCGCGCAGGCCTAGGGTGAGGGCAGTCATGGCCTGATTTTTACTCCACCCGTTCGCCTTCATGACAGCCTCAAACTGAATCTTGTAGGCCGACCAAGAAGACGTCCCATCGAACGGCGGCACTTTGAACCCACGTGGCGAAGGTGTAGTGGCTGCTGAAGTAGCAATTCCATCTCCAAGTTTAAGGTTGCCCAACTCCTTCTTCACATCCGCAATGACGTCATCAAACTTGCTGATCCTGGTTTCAGCGTCTGACAAGCGGTTGTCATGCTGAGCAACCTTATCCTTCACCTCCTTCATGTCTTTCCTGAAGGACGCGTGAAGTTCCTTCATGAGGAGCATCTGTTCTTCCTGGCGGCGCGCCTGCTCCTCCTTGTCAAGCTTGAGCTGCTCTTCCAAGCGACGGGCCTGTTCCTCCTGTCGTCGGGCCTGCTCCTCCTGTCGTCGGGCCTGCTCCGCCTTGTCGTGCTGCAACTGTTCTTCCAACCGACGGGCCTGTTCCTCCTGTCGTCGGGCCTGTTCCTCCTGTCGGCGAGCCTGCTCCGCCTTGTCGTGCTGCAACTGTTCTTCCAACCGACGGGCCTGTTCCTCCTGTCGGCGGGCCTGTTCCTCCTGTCGGCGAGCCTGCTCCTGCAACATCATCATCAGAGCAGCAAAGTCTGGTGCTGATGATGCCGGAGCTGCTATGGACGGGCCGGCCTCCATGGTCGGTAGCTGACCTTCCGACGTCTGCGGCGTTGCACCACCAAAACGCCTCTGGTCCGTCTCCTGCTGGCGTTGACTACGGGTACGGATACCCTCCGTGTCGTCCTTTGGCAGAATCGGCATGATTATCCACTCTTCTGACACCAATTGTTACGAGCTTGGGGTTCGTGACAATAAAAACAGCCGATTAAACAACCAAAACTGACACTTTAATAAAACACACTAATTATCACTTTAAACTCACTAATTATAATACACAATCGCACTACTGAACACTTCACTTCACTATAATTCGCAGTTGAAGATCGCTCTCGAAGTTATCGTTTGTATCGCCAATTCAATACTGACTGCCGTCGCCGGATGTCCGCCCTTTATATACCGACAGTCATTTCCAGAACCCTCCTGTATGGAAACCTCTGGAAAGTTCGGGCACACACGGGTTCCGACCGACCAGGTGTCTAAACATCGAGAATGTTCTAGCACGTAAATGCCTGCTACTGGATACTAGATGGCGCCAGCAGCACGCAAGTGTCTGCTACTCGATACTAGATGGCAGCGTTTGGTTGGTTTCCGTTACTTGAAACTAGATGGCGTTAGCAGTACGCAAATGCCGCCATGTACCCAACGGGCCAACATTAATTCTGGCGCGTAACATTATTGAAGGAGTGCGTTCTATATGGGTACAGGTACAGTCTCTAGGCGAATGGTTATCGCATGAATGAAATTTAAGTTTTAAGTACGGAGGAGGACTAGAAACTGCGGTTTTGAAAAATGTGATAAGTTTTGTTTTTTTAACGTTCAGGGTCAGAAGATTTTTGCTAAGAGTATCAGCAATAGTAAGCAGACCTTTCTCAGCATGGTGATAGACTTCGTCCCATGTCTTGGCATGGAATATAATGGCTGTGTCGTCCGCATAAGATATAATTTCGGCCTTGCCTAGTGAAGCATTTAAAATATCATTCATATAAAAAGAAAAGAGAGTAGGACCAAGGGTACTGCCTTGGGGAATTCCGAAGCTGATTAGTAGCAATCCACTTGAAGTGTTTCCTACTTTGACCAACTGCTGGCGATTGGAGAGGTACGACTTGAACCAGTTAAGCGCAATACCCCGTATTCCTATT
This sequence comes from Lacanobia wlatinum, assembly GCA_947578705.1. Classification (NCBI taxonomy): domain Eukaryota; kingdom Metazoa; phylum Arthropoda; class Insecta; order Lepidoptera; family Noctuidae; genus Lacanobia; species Lacanobia wlatinum. Next base: position 15,066,061 of record OX388039.1, read on the forward strand.
CCGTCTAGCTTGGATAGGAGAAGGTCTATTGAAATTGTATCAAACGCTTTGGCTAAGTCTAAGAAGACGCCCATGGCGTGCTCTCCATTTTCGATGAAGGAGGCTACAGAATTGGTCAGTAGTATTGCAGCGTCCTCTGTCGACTTACCTCGTCTAAAACCAAACTGTCGTTCAGATATCAGATTGTTTTCTTCAAAGAAGTTAACTAGGCGATTATTGACTACTTTTTCCAGTATTTTAGATAAGGTGCTTAGGAGAGCTATTGGGCGATAGTTCTCTACTAAATCTGTAGGACCACTTTTGTGAATGGGTCGAACGCCGGCAACCTTCCAACAGTCTGGAAATATCCCATTTTCTAAGGACAGATTGAATATGTGAGCGAGTGGTTTGATTAAAGACTTTTTGAGTTTTATGATTAGTCTAGCACTGATGCCATCGAGTCCGGGGGCGCTATCAATTTTAAGCTGGTCTATTAGTTTTTCGATTTCTGATTCTACGGTAGGTTGAAAGAAAAAGGAATGAAGAGGAGTTCCACGCGGTTTGTATTTACTAGATAGTGATTCTTGCGTTTCAGACAGTCTCGATAAAATTACATCTGAAAGATTTTTTCCTAAGGAGGTAAAGTACGCATTACATTTGTTTAGTGCCTCTACTGGGTCCTTTGCCTTAGATATTAATTGGGAGGAATCGTTTTTTTGAGTATTTGAGTTGGAGATGGATTTGATGGTGTTCCAGAGTTTTTTCGGGTCGCCACTATTTTTATTGATAAGGTTACTGTTGTAATCTGTTCTGAGTTTATGTAACAGATTATTGCAAAAATTCTTATTCCTGGTGTAAACTAGGCGGCGCATTTTGTCTTCTGGTTGAGATCTTAAATCTAGGTGTAGTTTATCGCGGTGCCTTATGCATCTCATAAGACCTGGAGTTATCCAGGGTTTCATATTATATTTTCTACGGCTGATATTTACTTTTCGGGTGTTTTTGGAGATTGAATTTGAAAGTACTTTCATGAATAGATTTAAGGAAGAGTTAGTGCAATCGGTGCTTAATACTTCAGACCAATCAGTATTATTTAGTTCTTCAGCGACAGCTTCTTCGTCAATAACGTATTTACACCGGGTTCTGGAGGATTTATTGGGATCTTTTGTTAGTGTTATGGAAGCCATGACTATATCATGGTCCGTAATTGAGGATCTTCCTACGACACCTACTGATTTGTGAAAATCGCTCGATTTTATGAAAATATGGTCGAGACAAGTGCTTTGTCTGGTAGGCTCTGTAATCGCAGGTAGATAACCGTGTGTGGCCAAGAGGCACAAGTATTCAGTGTTCTTGCCATTGATTGGATTATTAATATCAATGTTAATGTCACCGGCTACTATTGCTGTTGGGTACTGTTTTAGTTGTGTCAGAACAGTGTCTAGAGATGTTGTAAAATTATCTATATTTAGAAATGCTGGTGAACGGTATATTCCTAAAATGGCAATTTTGCTATCAAATATCAGAAGAAGGCTGTCCGCGTCTAAAACTGCGGTTTCTAGAACAGAAATGTTCCAAGTAGTTTTGGTGTAGATTATTACACCACCATTCTTATTTAATTGAGAATAAGTGCGGAATGCGTGGTACCCTGGTAGTGGTTCTATTAGTGTCGAGTCGCTTAGCCAACATTCTGTCAAAATAATAGCATCAAAATCGGTGTCAAGGCGTTGAAGAGCTACGTAAAACCCATCAAAATTATGCTGATAACTTCTTATGTTCATTGACAGTATTTTTAAATTGTTGATGTTCGGTAGTAGTTTCCTACATTCTTCTAATTGTTCACATGCATGACATTGTATAGTAACATTTTCGTCGATATCATGAATTATGTCAAGTAAAGACATTGACATAAGAAGTGAAAATATTATTGATAAAAAATATTACTATTAATAGTGTCATTGTTACTACAGAAGTTTCGTTAGAGTGAAGATGTAGGTTGGAGACATTTATAACAAGGTGTTTATAAGTAAGTGTTTTTGAGTGATATTTACTATAAGTTGTAATATGTGTAGAGGTATAAGTGTACCGTGTGTTTATAAAAATTAATAATAAAGTAACAATATGACAATTAAATGGCATATAATATCTAATAATAATGTGAGATATAAAAATAACATAAATTCTAAAATTATGATATCTAAGAGTAAAAAGTTTGCCAGGCAAGTATGTAGTTTCAGTTGAGATCTGTCGTTGCGAACTTGTAACGTTCCAATAGGGTCGCTTTTTGATCGTTGCTGTTTTTGTTGTGGTCAATTTAGGTATGTTGTGTAGATGTTGGTAAATTTGGATTTTAAAGTTTTTGTTTATGTGAGTTTTGGTTGTTAAGCATGCTTTTTTAATGGAAAAGTTAAGTACACCAGAGTTTAGTATAATCTTATTGGGTGGCAATGTTACTGTTACTTGTAGCGGCGGGGTGTAAATGTGTTTATATGTCTTTTGTGCGTTTATTGGGATAGGCAACGTATAAATAAAATTTAAAAGTAAAATAACAAAGTTATGACTAAAGAGAAAATACAAAATAAAGTAAAACTTGTACTGTTTAAGATTAGTCCGGTTTTCAGTTCCATTGGTTCCATTGGAGGTCATGTGATGCCATTGGTGCGTAGCGTCAAACTGAGGCTGTGGTCGTCGGTCCCAAATGGCGTTCCAGGTCATCAGTGTTCCGTATGTGTATGGAAGGGTTCCCTTCTTGCTTACGTATGAGAACCGCACCATTCTTGCACCAACAGAACTTGTATCCGTGCTCTTTCGCTGCGATTCTAGTGTCCCGAAATAACTGCCGATTTCCAGGTGTAAGGCGCTCATTAATGTAGACGTTCCTCGTCGCACCAGCTATATCCATGCCATTCGAGTCAAGAGTTCTCCTGGTTTTAGCAGCCTTCAAGAAGTCGTCACGTTTGTATCGGCGTACAAAACGTACAACGAGTTTACGAGGTAGAGTTTCGTTTGTGTCCTTGGATTGCTGGCGGCGTGGTCTCGCTCTAGTCACGTAGTCTACGTCTTGATCATCGATGGAAATTCCTATTTTATGGGCTATGACACGGACAATATGGAGGGGATTTTCGTTTTTATTCTCATTAATTCCGGAGATCTCCAACTCATTTTTTAGTGACGTTTGCGCCTGTGTATTCAGCTGTTCGCGAAGATTGAGAATGGTGTTATTTAGTGTAATAATCTCTTCTTCCCGCTTCTCTAGAGATTTAATTCGTACATCATATTCGTCAAGACGGGAATAACATTTGGTAAGGTGTTCCGACACATAATTAATATGTGACTTCAAGTCGCCCACATCGCCTCGAAGTAATTTTATTTCAGAGGTCAGATTCAGTAGTATCATTGAGTCAGTTGGTTGAACAGTAGACGATAAGGCCAATGACGAAGCAGAGTGGTAACAATCTGCTGAGTTGGGCGTGCCATCCTTCGGTACATCCGGTCCGGGAGTACGCAAGGGGTTAGTGACATTCTTTGTTGCCTTGCATGAAAGGCAGACCCAGTTGGTTTTCGTTTCACCCAGTAATTTCGTGTGACTTCCAACGTTAGCACATGATATATGAAATAATAGATCACATTTCGAACATTTTATATTAGATGACCTTAAAGGTTTTTGACAAGAAGCGCAGTTATTTGCCATTGTTATTGTTTATAAAATTGAAATCGACCTTGTGAACTTAGGTACTTAAACAAATCGGTGTGGAATTCCTGGAAGCCGGGCACACCTGCAGCTGCGTCGGCGGTGGTTAGTACCTCCCGGTAGTGCGAAAGGGATGGATTATATATACGGCGCAGTCCGTCTCGTTTACTCGAGGTAGGGCGGGGGGTACCTCAGCACACAGCGATATCGCGCGCGAATTTTTTACTATGAATGTTCTTATTTTAATGCACTGAACTTTGACACTTGATTGTTTGAGATACGGATCAGAATTACGTGTAACTATTTCGTTATAATTTGAGGATCAATATTATTTTTGACGGCACGTCTACACTTCACAGGTCTCTCGACGCAACTCCTATAAGCCCTACAGCCCTAAAGTACCATATACCTAGTACGTGATAAATAAATATATAGATAACGTGATAAATAAATATATGGATAAGTTCAGGATGTCTGCACCATGCGACCTAAGGTTACAGACGGATAGTTGGCAGGATTTCTAGGTTCGGGAAGGGTACAGTCACTGCCACTTACGCAGACTCACGAGACTGATCAGAGATGGCTAAAGGTGTCTTGGCCACAGTGAGGGGTAATGAATCAAGAATATAAAATTCAAATCTGCTTTATTTACAATATGTTACAGCTTATATACTACTTTTTCTTCATACATACAAATGTACAATTTTATTTGTGTCCTATGCGTGTCGGGCCGAGTGTTGAGTCAATGTCCAAACGTAACATTGAACACACTAATTTTGTAGCTATAATCTGACATTTTTTTTTTTATTATTTGTGATGGGGTTTGCACTTGACTCTTGTCTAGGTCAGAAATGACAGAGACAAAGTCTACGATGGAGCGAGCTTACCCAAAATTTTCGGGAGGAAATAACTCAAAATATAAAAAATACATATTCGTGTGACCAGCTGACGACCTTTCCACCAAGATACAGGCTGCTGACGTTTTGTTTTCTGCAATATACTGGGTTAACTATAATCTGACACTATTTTCATTCGGGAGGAAATTACCGATTTTTTTCTATGTATTTGGGAGGCTTCCGCAGCGTAAAACACCCACAAACCGAATCGCAGCTGACGATCACAGAGGTCCATAAGTTTTCGTTCGGGAGGAAATTTATGACAAAGTTTGAGCCTGGTTCGCGGTCTACTATCTACTGTAATGAGCAAAAAATGGTTGTAGATAAATTTCGGCAAAAGGTTACTCGTATCCATCACACAATCTAGAGGTGCTTGTGGGTCTGTTGTTTATGAAGGTCTTGGCTATCACACTCAGCCTAACTTCACCCAGAAGGTAGAAAGCTCCTGCGGACATAACAGGCTTCGCGGAGCGACCTCACAATATAAGAAGTTACAAGAGCAGGCAGGCTAAAAGAGTTATACTTAGTGCTTGTACCAAGAAAATTCGGCAGTCTACGCGAGCAATCAGGGGGGCTACACTCTAACGAAATCCGTAGTTTCGGGCTTAGTTACAGACTTACGATTAGTCCCGAACCCGAACTGAGAATGAAAGACAACACGATTACACAGTAACTGTTAAATCGTGTTATCATTAGTTCTCAGTGGTTAGGTGATACGGAGTAGAAAATGCCCGCCCGCAACTAAGCCCGAAACTACGGATTTCGTTAGAGAGTAGCCCCCCAGGATTGGCTAAGAGTGGCGTAAGGGTAAATACAGTAGTACCCAACTGATAAGGTGCGTCGTGAATCTTCGTTCGCACAGAAAGAAAGTATGGACCCGAAGATTAACGAAAGAAAGCAAATTTACAATCAGGCTTAGATCACTACTATAAGGTTCATAATACACTGCAGCTGTTAGTTCCGTCTCACTCGCAAGTCACGTACCGCGTGCTAACATGGCGGCAGCTGCCGACCAATAGCGGTACAGGAAAAAAACGCGTTGCGTGGAGCATGCCGATTAGTCAATAGCATTTCCCACGCTTTGAAAATTCATCTTCTGCGCAGGTACAAATAAGCCATAGCCTAAGTGAAGCCATATAAGTTCGGTACTACTGTACGCTACTGCACGTTCGGAAGCCACGGTCTTGCTTTCCAAGATGACGCGGGCGGCTGATACCTCGGTGCAGCTTTTGCGGAGTAGGCTGTCTGTGGCGACTGTACTGAATAAGAAAGTTGTGTGTTTGTGCCCATTATATTTAGCTTACCTACCATTACATGAGATTATTGCTGGTACATTTATTAGATAATTGCTGGTACATTTACTTAAAATGAACATGAGGCCTATCTCCACTTGTGTCGCACAACACACGGTAATGCCTTTTATATGATTTCAACTCTCAATTAATTCGAAATTATCCAATTCTTTCAGTCCTCGTCCGTACTATCCGAAGTCCTGGCTGTGGCCCGAAGAGTATGCAGCCACTCTCATACAAAAAACTGTTCGTCAGTACTTCATACAGAGACAAGAGGAAGTGCAAGAGATGCGCGAGTTCTGGAGGGTAATCATCGGCACTTCCTTTATTTTACCACGTTCGCTTGTTTAGGTAAAGTTAGGGCAAAATGTCAAAACCGCAATGACTAAATCTGCGAGCTAACTATGTAATACAAGACTGTTAAGAGAACTGTAGTGCTATTCTGTAACAACATTTTCGTATCTCGACAGCGGAGTCCGAGGTGAGTTTCAAATTAAGACTTTTATGTTGTGTGCAATAAAGCTCACTTTGTGAGGTTTGTCACTCAGGTGAAGCTCGATATCGCAATGGTTACTTACAGAATAGACTAGCTGTTCCTTTGTTGCTAAGGGGCACACCCTGCAGATGCCACATATGTTGCGTGTCTTTATTTCTTAGGTAGTGCGTATCTAACTCTCCACTTCAGCAGGGTGTGTCTTCTTTTCCACTTCAGCAGGGTGTGTCTTCTTTTTCACTTCATCAGGGTGTGCCTACCTTTCCACTTCAGCAGGGTGTATCTACCTTTCCGCTACAGCAATGTGACGTACAGTTAAGCGTGTGCTGGTGACGTCATAAATCTACACAAAAATTCGTAGCGTGCCCATAGACGACACTGCTGCGCCTTTAGGCTCTCTGCTCTAGTCCATGAGAAACTAGTAGGTACGGGAGAATCTCATAACTACACAATAAGTTTTTACACACTACAAAAAGATTAATATTTACTAGCTGTTACCCGCGACTTCCTTCGCGTGTGTATTGGAAAGTAAAATGATATCGTTGAACCAATGTCTCTTTGGGGGCCGAGTCACCCACGTCCGTAGGAGAATACCCAATGTTAGTACCCGGGTGGTGCTAATCAGGTGACCCAAACTGGTGGTAGGTTTCAGCCGATGATTTGTGACCACCTACTGGGCAAAGACGTACCGCCAAGCGGCCTAGCCGCATTCCGGTACGATGCTCAGTGTAGCCATTTCAGAAGAGTTGGGTCGAAATATTTGTTCCAATGCAGGCAGACAAACCAGGCTTGCGCTCACATGGGCGTATTCGGGAGACTAGTCGCGGAGGGTAGCGGGATCTGAGGCACGGTGCGCCGCTGGCCGACCGCAGGTATTTGAGGGCCCAAGTAGTGTGCTAGCCACACATGAAAGGCTGCCCCGCCAACTGTCAAAAATCCCGGAATGCACCATCGTGCTGGTTAGCGACCAGATAAGGGCCCGATGGACATTCCCGGGGGGGGCTCGGGCTTCTCCGCAGTCTCCAGACTAGTCCCCCAATGATGCTGTCCTGTCAGAACGTGCCTGAAGGTTAGCAGCATGGAACCTCATTTCACTTCCTTCTCCTCTCCTTCCTTTACTCAAACTCATTATGAAAAGGAACAAAAAGAAAAACGCTGTACAGCGGCAGCACTCCCTCCCACAAAGTACACCTCAGCAATATTCCAGGTCTGCACTCAAATCTCGCCGCAGTCTATCACCACCTGGAGACTGAGAAACCAGCGCTCTTGTTCCTTTCCGAGACGCAGATCGGATTTCCGTCAGATGTGTCGTACTTGTCCTACCCAGGGTTTACCCTGGAGCACCACTTCAGACCTCGCGCAAGCGTTTGTATGTACGCCCGGTACGACATCTGCTATCAGCGTCTCCGCAACGTTGAGGACTCCATGTTCTTAAGTTCTCAACGCTATGGGTTTTAGTGGACACAGGCCTGGATAAAATTTCCTGCGCCTGTGTCTACCGTTCACACAGCGGTGATTTGGAGACAACTGGGCTCACACAACACCTAAGTGAGGCGGCGGATGGGGCTCAGCAACAGTACTCTTCTGCCCAATTGATGTTACTGAGGGACTTCAACGCTCACCATCAGGAGTGGTTTATCCAATACCAGTGTACAGACTATGCTGGACGTGAAACACCAAAACTAGTTCTAGCGTTAAATCTTACCCACGTTCCCCCGTTGTCCAGGGGGCAACGTGGGATGTTGATTCGCACACTGCCAATTGCTTGGACCTTCTGCTGACAACAGATCCAGACCGCTACTCGGTGTCGATTTCTTCATCACTGGGTAGTTCCGACCACTGTCTGGTGAAGTCTGTGTCAGTTTACTCCCCACCCGATCCTTTTTTTTTTAACGGGGAAATTCCTCATGGATGTCCTCCGCCCTGGGGCGGGCGAAGGGGTCTGTCAGACTCTTACTGACTAAAACCACCCCGGTGTTCCATCTCTCACCTACACCGGATATCTCGGGAACTTACGACTTTCGTGATCCCCGGCTGGTGCCGGCCCGCCTCCGCGGGCCACCTCGGGTCTGCGGGGGGAGTGAGGTGTTTAACTTCCCCCGCGACGTCAAAGAGGGGCGCACGGGAACACCACGCGCCGCCACCTCGGGTCCGGATGAATGGGGAGCGACGGACATCCCAAAGTACGCCGCCCCTGGACCCAGTTAGGGGGGCCGGAAGAGGGCAACGTATGCCCTCCTCCGACGCCCGGTGCATCTGCTGCGGGCCGGGAGGGAGGTCGAGATCTCCCGCTCCCTTTCCGCAGCCTCCTTCTGCGCGATAACTGTTTCGCAGAAGGAGACCACCGCGTCCCAGGACTCCTCGCCGTCGACCATAACACGGACTACGGCCGGCAGCAAGAGGTCACTGCCTACCACAGAGATGAGGGCACGGCGCGGCTCCTCCCAAGTGGCACACTCTGCCAGCGTATGCCGCGCCGTGTCCTCCCGACAGTCAACGCAGTGGTGACACTGAGCGTCCGAGCATCACCCTCTGCGGTTTCCGCAAAACAGTGATGGTGCTGGCCGTCAGGTCTGCCGCCCAGATCGGGGCCCCATACAGGGCCATCGATCGCACGATCCCCACGTACAACCGCCTGCAGGCGGTGCTCGGGTCCCCCAGATTGGCAAGCAGCGTTGACAGCGCCCCAGCTGCGCCCAACAACTTGGGCGCCAGCCGCCGGAAGTGGGGGCCGAAATCCCAACGGCTGTCGAGCACCAACCCCAGGTATGTCATGGTGGACTCGACAGCGATACGGCCCCCCCCAACAACTATGTGCTATCCCGGCGGTGGCGCCCGTCGGGGGCCATGAAAGGCTACGGCCTCCGACTTGTTGAGAGCCACCTCCAGGCCAAGGCGCCGTATGCGGCTCACCACCTGTGAGACCGCGGCCGTCGCCAGCAACGCTGCCTCCCTGTACGAGCTCCCCCGGGCTGTGACCAGCGTGTCATCAGCATAACACGTCAGGTCCACTCCCGGCGGGAGTTCGCCCCTCAACACCCAGTCGTACCCGATGTTCCACAGGAGCGGACCCACGATCGAACCCTGTGGAACACGGCACGACATGGGGTGCTGGTGTCTGCCATCACGTCCCAGATAGGTGACATACCTCTCCGCCAGATAAGCCCCAATGACGCGGCGGAGGTAGGGAGGCACTCGATGATAGCGCAGTGCCTCCCGAATACAACTCCAGGGCAGTGTGTGGAAGGCGTTGAAGATGTCCAAGGACACCGCCAACATCACCCCACCCTGGGACACCGCTTCCTCCGCCAGGACTCTCACCTGCGATATCGCCGTGATGGTGGAACGCCCATGCCGAAACCCGAACGGGCATTCGGCCAGGTCCGGCCCCTCTCCGCACAAGTGGCTGACGAGGCGGGCTGCGATTATCCGCTCGAACAGCTTTCCCACCTCGTCCAGCAGCACTATGGGCCGATACGCGGACGGCGAGTCCGCAGGGCGCCCCACCTTCCTGAGCAGGACCAAACGACCAGATTTCCACTGAACGGGACACTGGCCCTGCTCCAGGCACGCTGAGTAGAGTCCTCTCAGTTGGGGCTCCAGCTCCTTCAGAGCGAGGGCCAACACGCAGCCGTGAATACTATCAGGCCCCGGGGCAGTGTTCTTCGCCCGGAGGCGCATCACTGCCGCCCACAGCTCGGCTTCTGTCACCTCTGGTCGTCTGTAGCGTCATTGCCTAGAGATCTAAAGTTCCCCTTGATCCACTGGAGGGTGAAGCCCGCATCGGATCGGATTTCTAGCCCTGGGCTGGTCATGATGTATCATAGGCTCACTGAGAATTAAACAGTTTTGAAACTAAACAGAAAATAATTGGGAATGAGGGGAATCCTGGGAATGAAAAGAACATCACCAGAGCAATCAGCCGAAATCTTATAACAATCATCTTCTATGACACTTTGTTGGATATGTGTTACTTTCAGCCAAGTGCCTTTGCAAAGTTTTATAGAACTTAAATATCTGAATAGAAATCATAAAACGTATTGATTGTTGCTGCTTGGTCGATGGGTTTTCCGTACACAGAATAAATGAACGAATGCTGTGAAACAACGGAACGACACAGACTTACCTATGTTTCTTAAATAACATAAGTAACCATCTTTTTGATTGTGGTGGGTGCCGTCTGAAATTTTTAAAAGTATTCGTAAAATTATGCGCATTTGAGTGGCCTTCTTATACTATGTTGACATATTTAAACTTAAATGTGTTGATATTATAGTGCGCTATTTAAATGTTGCTATTCTTCAAACTACGAAATTAAGAAACTACGTAATGATTCAATTTGATTCTTAAAACGCAAATCGAAACCATTATTTTTTAGAGAATACAAATAGACACCCGATTGACCGACCGAATTCAACTCTTTTTGTCTTGGAAGTCGCGACTCCTCTATCAAGGGACTTGGCCACCTTGTCGCGGGTTATGACGTGACCTTGGCCCCAAGCCCGTAAAGGCCCATTATTGCGCAGCTTAAAGCTTAGCAGTGTAAGCGCGCGCGAACTGTCAAAATATAAGTTCGGATTTCGTTTTTAGGGTTCCGGGTAACCAACGGAACCCTATTACTAAGCCTCCGCTGTCCGTTATATATATATATATCAAGTTGATTTCTTTTAAAATTTCAATTCCAGGTTTATGTCTAAAGGTTATCTACATTGAGTTTGTTTTAACGTGATGCGAATAAAAAGAACACAGTTAACAGAAAAAAGGTTCTGATAATTTTATTATTACCATTGTAAAAGGTGTCCGTTTCGAATGCTCGGCTATATTGTTGTAGATGAAAAACGACTACGTCAACATTACGAACGAATTTGTAAAACACTAACAATGAAATTCGCAAATTCGTAGATCCAATATTCAGAAAGTTATAAAGGTTTAACCATGGCCGCGCGGTCGAAACGTGGAGGACCGCGCGGCCACGCAACTCTCATAAAACAGAACTTCGTAGAGGTCCTATTCGTTCTGCTAACCACTGATAGGATTTCGAAGAAAATGTAGATAGTATGAATAAAGCCCTAATGTTTGAACTTCACCACCTATCTATCTATTAGGATTTGGTTTCCGCACTTAGTCCTGATGTTGGACCATTGTGCGTGAGCCATGGCGGCCGTCATTCCAACTAGCCAACCTCCCTCCAGAAGCAGATCAGTTTTCCTGGTGGGTTGAGAACATCTGTAAGCGAGTTCTGTGTCCCTATTGTTTGACTCCGTATTTCGGTAATGCCTGCGCACTCAAGGAGTACGTGCGATACCGTTTCCTCCTTCTCCATGCATGCTCTGCATAAAGGACTGTCCGTAATACCTATCGTATGTAAGTGTTTATTCAATGAGCAGTGCCCGGTGATAGTCCCCGCCACCATTCGCAGGCTACCCCTATCCAGTCGCAGAAGGCGTCTGGTCAGTTTCCTGTTTAGGGATGGCATAGCCTCCCTGGACTGCCTGCAGCCTGGTGCCAAGGCCCACCAGCGTTCCGCTTGTTTGTGGGTGTGTTCTTGTATCCATGTGCGCAGCTGGACGAAGGGGAGTGGTACTATGGGTTCGGGTCCAACAGCCACAGCGTCAGAACCCCTCCTGGCCAGCTCATCGGCCGCGTCGTTTCCTAGTGATCCGCTGTGTCCTTTTATCCACTGCAGCGTCACAGTGTTGCGGTTGGTCACCGTGACGAGTTCTAGTGCATTGTGGCATTCTAGTATGAGTTTCGAGGTAGTATAATGATTTCTTAGAGATTGAAGGAGTGAGGCGCTGTCGGAGAGTATGCGAATGTGGGTATCCGTGACTCTCCTGGCTTCTATGGCATGGACCGCCAGGATAATGCCCACACATTCCGCCAGGTAAACGGTGTTGAGCTTACCCAGCGGTCTAGATATTCTGATGCTAAGGTCGTTGGAGTAAACTCCAACTCCGGTTTCAGTGTTTGTCTTTGATCCGTCAGTGTAGATTCTCAGCTCTTTGGGACCTGAGTGGTCGTTCAATTCTTGTGTCAGGACTATGTTGTAATGTTTCTGGAAATGGTGCGTCTTCTGGGCATTGTCATTGGGTGAAGTCATCATTGGTTGCCTCTTAACAGCATCCTCCATGATGCGCGTGTGCTTGATTCTGGCGTCTGTTCCTAGGGTGCCAGATATGCTGAGCCTGAGAGCCGCCAGGGATGCCACCTCCCGCACTATGAGGTGTAGTGGTGGCAATCCTAGCATGGCCTGAAGGGCCGCAGTGGGGGCAGTTTTCATACTGCTAGTGATTGCGACACAGGCAAGTCGTTGCAGTTTTTCGAGATCCTTCTGTGCTGTGCTCAAGTCGTTTCTGGGCCACCAGACTAGAAAGCCATATGTGATTACTGGTCTGATGACTGTGGTGTATAGCCAGTATGTTGTGCTGGGACTGATGCCCCAGTTCCTACCTAGCATGCGTTTGCATTGCCACATGCATATACTGGCTTTTGTGGTGGTGTATTCCGTGTGTTTTGCCCAGTTCAGCTGTTTGACCAGATAGATGCCCAGGTATTTGGTTTCAGTTGAAAGGCTTAGGGTGGTTCCGAAGAAGTGTGGTAGTTCTAGTGGTGGCAGCTTCCTCTTTTTGGTAAAGAGAACAAGTTCAGTTTTGGTGGGGTTCACTGCTAGTTGATATTCTTTGCACCAGTCCTCTACTATTTTCAAGGCCTGGCGCATGAGATTGCATAGCGTGTTTTCATGTTTTCCGTTTATTATTATGGTTATGTCACCGGCGTATCCGACGGTGAAGTATCCTTTGTCGTTGAGTCTTCTTAGTAGGGTGTCTGCGACGAGGTTCCATAGCAGCGGCGAGAGGACGCCCCCTTGGGGCAACCTTTCGCCACTATGGCCCCTGTTGTGTTATACGGTGACTTGTACAGCTCTTTGCTTGAGCATGTTTGCGATCCAGCCGCTCAGGGTCGTATCCACACCGTGCCTTCCGAGGGCTGCGCTGATGCTTTGAAACATGGTCTTATCACAGGCGCCCTCGATGTCAATGAAGACAGCCAGTGAGGAGCATTTATGGTTTATCGCACATTCGATCTTTGAGACCACGCCGTGCAACGCAGATTCTGTTGATTTCCCCGTGGAATAGGCGTGTTGTTGTCTGTGTAGCGGGTATTTACACAAGGGTCCATCTTCACCACCTACAGAACTTACATGTTATGGCCGCGCAGTTCTCTTAAACGGAGCTTCGTAGAGGTCCCTTTTTTTTTGCTAACTACTGATGCGATTTCGAAGAAAATGCAGATAGTATTAATACAGCCCTAATGTTTGGATTTTATGATCTACAGAACTTATAACCTATAATGCAAGTTAGAAGGGTGACCTAGATTTATGGTTCGTCAATCACATTTCCAAGTGTCGCTTTTATATCACGTAGGTACCTATTAGCATAATGAGGGTATAAGTATGGTTAATTGGATGGAAAGTACTTATACGAACCTACTTACCTGAAAGTTTTCCTTTTAAATTCGTTATTTGTGATGCTACCATGAAATTTTTCAGGTCTACGCACCTCCATAAACAACCGTTTAGGTGGCAGAGGAGGGAGGGACACTTGACTGTACATAAATTAGTACTTTGATGCTTAATATTTCGCAAACGGATCCTTGAATGACAAAATGGTTTTCGCACACCCTCAATATTTTTAAACGACCTATCCAACGACATCCCACACCACGTGGGGACATTTTATTGAAAGAAGAGAACTATACCTACTTAATTCACAGAAATATGAACGAGTGTATGATTAAATGAGTGCTTTCTTTAGCAAAATGTTAAAATTAGCATTTATACGAATACGGTGTTAATATTTTCGTATATATGAAAATCTCGTGTCACGGTGTTTGATACCGAACTCCTCCGAAACGGCTCGACCGATTTTCATGAAATTTTGTGTGTATATTCGGTAGGTATGAGAATAGGTGGTAGGGTATTTTTTTTTTGTAAGGCAAAACAACGTTTGCCGAGTCAGCTAGTTTTCTTATAAGTACTTCTTCATCAAATTAACCATACTTGGGAATAAGTATGGTTAATTGGATGAAGATTATTATTAATTGATATAGGTACATTATGACAATAGGTACGTGATATAAAAATGACACTTGGAAATGTCTGATTTCCAAGTGTTTTTGATCTTGGTCACCCTTCTTCTAAATTGCATTATAGGTTATAAGTTCTGTAAATCATAAACTCTAAACATTAGGGCTTCATTCATACTATCTACATTTTCTTCGAAATCATATCAGTAGTTAGCAAAAAGAATGGGACCTCTACGAAGCTCCGTTTAAGAGAACTGCGCGGTCCTCGCATGTGTCAACTTCCGAACTTATATTTTAACAGTTCAACTACATATTCCACAGATAGCGCTATGCATTTCATCTCATTTTAATCGCGGTATTAAGATTAGAATATTGGTCAACAGGTGCGCGCTTACATTTGCTAAGCTTTGCTAAAGTTGCCCAAAACTGGGCTTATACGGGCTTGGAGCTAGGGATCACGTAATATCATCCACGAGCAGATGGCGAAATCCCACGATAACGGAGTCAAAAGAATTGCAATAGCTCCGCTGAAATTGGGTTTCAGTGTTTTAAAAACATCAAATTGTTTCAATTTGCGTTCCAGCTGGCCTACTATGACGTCTTAAAACGATCGTGTATAAGGTGTGGGAAGGAGACAGAGTTATACAAGACGCATAACACTATCCCTTTTCCTCAGCTTAATCTTAATCGCATTGGCACGTCATAGTAGGGCCCCTGGTTCAGAATAAATAAAAAACAACTTGATTCACCAAGCAGTTTCAAGAAGATTGTTTGGTTATTTTAGAAGACAGCCTTGCTATCCCGTTGCTTCATAGCATGAATTCATTTCTTCTGCCATGTGTACGGGGAACCCACCGACCAAGCAGCAACCATCAATACGCATAATATTGACAAATGTTTAGAGAGATGAGAATGAGATGTGAGAATATAAGGAATATATGAACTTCCGAGAAAACAGCCATGGAAGAAAATTATATACATCATCCGATTAAGTTTTATGATCTCTATTTAGGTATTTAATTTCTATAAAACTTTGCAGTCACGTACATCCAACAAACTGTTTTCAGGTTAGTTTCAAAACTGTTCAATTCCCAGTGAGCCTATGAAACGTCATGGCCAGCACATGGCCACAAATTATCTGTCGCAGGCTTCAGTGTCCAGTGGATCAAGGGGAACTGTAGATGGGCAATGACGCCACCGACGAACTTGCGAGCGACGAACTTGCCAGACATCAACTGAACTTCTTGAAAACAAATGGTCACGGGCTACAAATTGCAGGCAGTCAAAACTGGCAACGTCAAGTCTATACGCGTGACTAACTAAACGACTTCTCAGCCCAAGTAGAAATACCCTCCGAATCGAACCGAGGAATCAGTTGCCCACGTCATCCAAAAAGTAATTCCGAGGCTGCCCGACGTGGACAAATTCTCGGAACGGTGAGGTCGCTCCGCCAAACCTGTGAAGCACCCAGGAGGCATCATTGCATTTGGGCGGAGCTAGGCTGGCTAACTTAGCCAGGACTAACTGAGAATGGGAGTCTAACATGGTGCGGATAGCGGAGTCTCTGCTTTACTCTACTCTCTCCGTTGCAGGGGTAGACTTCTCTTCTGGTTATATTTCCCATGGCCAACTTTATGTCGCTCTATCGCACGTTAACAACCCTTTTTATTATTTACTAGCACTTCGCCCGCGACTTCGTTCGCGCGGGTTTAGTTGGTACTCCACGAACTTTATCTCCCATCTAACCTCTTAAAGAGGGTATGTGTAAATTACTTAAAACGTAGGGCGGTTCACTCGCAACATTTTTCTTACTTAGAATATTTTTTAAACCGTTGTAACTTTTAAACGAAAGGTTCGATTTAAATAATTTAAAGTGTAATTTACATGCACATAATAAAAATAAAATAAAAAAGCCTTATATTTCCCAAGTTTTACAGTAAGTATTGATTATTAGATATTAATTAAAGAAAAAATATCGTTTCACTTGTTTGAGGGAACCCCTGAGGTGAAGGCCTCCTCCAGTACATGCACATAACTAACCTTAATTATTAACCAATTTAAATAGTTAAGGATTAATATCATGATACTAAAATCACCACTATTCCATTTCACCCGGGTTTTGATTGAATAATTTGAACAAAAAGCGGTCATTGTGACTTAACCATAATAGTTAGATACATAGGTACCCTCGCAGACTTTTTTGTAGATATTTATGTCTTCTATAAAACTGTAGTACATAAGTTTGCTCTATTGTCAATAGTTTCCGCAGCGTACGCGATTTAAGGATATTTTTTTGGTATTTTTTTCACACCTTGGATTAAATTATCCAAGTTTTCATACGGATCCCTAACTTTTTTGAAAACATTCTATAGCCTATGTTCATCAGGGATAATGTAGGATTCTAATAATGAAAGAATTTTTCAAATCGGTCCAGCAGTTTCGGAGCCTATTCAATTCAAACAAACAAATCTTTCCTCTTTGTAATATTAGTGTAGATTATTTTTTTAAGGATGGGAAATCATCAAATGACGATTTCTCATCTTCCTGATGTGATGAGGAACATGCATGGGTTTTACTCAGTAAGAGTCTACTCTTGCAGACAAAAACCCGCGTGTTCCTCCTAATACCCTTTACGTTGCAGGGCCGCTATGACTCTTTCGAACAAATTCCGCAACGTGTTAACAACCCTAGCAACTTTCTTTAACATCATGTATGAAGAAACGTTATCATATCATTAAAACGTTACTCATTACGAAAAAATACTAGGGCTGGTCGGGATTTGGAACAGAAGAGGTGAAACAGCAAGTGCCTTGCATAATACTCTTCCAAATTCCTAAATCTAAGAGGAGTCAAGCAATGCTAGATATTGACTGTTCGTATATATCTTATCTTAGAGATCTTATCTAGCGACAACATTTTACTTCCGCCTTATTCGCGAACGAAGTCGCGGGCAACAGCTAGGCATTAATAAAAATGTTTATGGTACTCAAGTAGAAGATACAACTTATCTTCTACTTGAGTACTTCATTTCATTTATTATGTTTCATACAGTAATACACCAAAAATAAATTCCGTAAAACAGAGATTTACTGATAATTTTTCGTCCGAAATTATATATTTTTTCTATGAAAATATAATCCAAATTCAAACAAAAAGTAACTAATAACTAAAGTTACTATGATACCTTGCTTGAAAAAAAAAATTGTCTATTTAAATGTAATTCAATATTTTTAAACATTGTTGTATATAGCGCTACAA
Source organism: Lacanobia wlatinum (assembly GCA_947578705.1). Taxonomy (NCBI): domain Eukaryota; kingdom Metazoa; phylum Arthropoda; class Insecta; order Lepidoptera; family Noctuidae; genus Lacanobia; species Lacanobia wlatinum. The sequence goes on from OX388039.1 coordinate 15,083,755, forward strand.
TCACTATAAATCTCGATACGTGGTCTGTAGCTTCAGTCCGGGCCAAACGCTCGATTTTGTAATAGCGCCCTTAATATGTAGCCTATGTGTTGTCCCGACCTCTTGTTAATATTCATGCAAAATTTGAATGAGATCTGTTCAGTAATTTTTGCATTTTGCCTGGACATACAGACAAACAGACAAAAATTTACTTCTTTGTTTGGCTTCAGTATTGTTTATAGATCAGCAAGTATTCTTTTAAAAAAATATTCAATGTGCAGTTTTTACTTTGTTACGATTTTATTATAAGTATACAAAAACTCACAATAAGATTTATACAAGATACATTTTCACCTAAACAAAAATAAATCTTATTGTGTAGCTAATGAAATTTCATTTAAAATGGGAGACATGAAATCATTGCCTATGTTCCAGAAACTTGAAATGGAAAGCCAAAACCGTGAAGTCTTGAATAAAAATCCTCTCTTGGCCAAAGCATTTGCATCGTCATCACATATTAAAAAGTGATTATTCGTCCTGATGTGAACGGAAAAGCAATATATCGAAGATTGATGAAAGCAAATACAGTTTTTACATATTTTTTTCTGAAGGCTTATTGAACAAACTTTATGTTACTCTCATTCACTCAACCAAAATCATGGACAATTAAATATTTTAAATGTTGTTATCATCTACTTTTATTCTATAACATAACTAACATTAAATACACATGTAATAATAATATTGTTTGTTGTTTCCTTCAACTAAGAGGCACCCCCTCATAGAGGGAGGGACTGGCGGGTTTCCCAAGTCCCATTGTGAATGCTACCGTAGGCTTTTCATCACCTTTAGCTATCCTTTTCACTCTGTTGGGACTGTGATTGTAGGAGATAGGCATCGTGAAGTCAGTCATTATCTGGAAAACAATGAAGAAAAATACTAATTAATATTAAAATATTGTGGAAAAAAAAAACTGCCATTCTGATTAAGTCAGATCTATAAATTAAGGGCCTAGCAGGAACATTAGTAGGTATTTTGGTTTAATTTTATACAACAAACGCAATTTGTATCCTACACAAATTATAAAAATCAAATTAATATTATGAATTAAGTATAATGCGAAACAAGTAGGCTTAGCACAAATGTTTAAATAGGGCCTGACAAAACTGATCAGATCCGTTGGACAGTAATATAAGCTGAAATGTCGTAAAATTCAAATTTATATGAATGCTACAAAGATCTAAGATCTGATCATAACTTTGGTTCAATTAAACTAAGAAACATAATTTGACTTTTATTATTATTCATAATTTATCCGATATTTGACTTTTAAACAAGTACTGCCGTCGTGGAGTTGCGGAAACCAGCGATTTATTTACATATTTGACTTTTAATATATTCATGAAGACTTAAACAACTACGCTAATTATCAAGAAATTATGTACAAATGTGTATAAAAACAAAATTAATCATTGGGCATCAAAAAAATAATCCACATCCCTGTCAATGGCAAGTGTCCAGAACACTGGCAGCATTGCCATGTTGAATGGCAATGCCGATTCTTTGGCCGAAGAAAACTCCAGCCCTCTGGTCACGTGAAGGGTGTCGACACATGTTGCATCCCGCACCAAAGCCCTACCCACCTTCCAAGGCATTATGGTCATCACATCTGGCCCCTTCCCATCGTCGCGTGCCAAGCCGTTGGGTTCTAAAACAGCTGGCACCCCAGAGCCCGACGGATGATGTCATTAATGCTGGCGTGCCGTGCTAACCAACCAGCGCTCCTACTGCAGGACAGGCCATGGTGTCCGAGGCGGTCGACTGCTTCATCGCATTGACACCGATGTGGAGCTCCACTTGGAGCACCCAGATGCAGACACGTAGCGATCCGGAAAGTACTGTCACTCAGCATAGTACCTATGCTATATGTGTATGTAAATCGGGCTGGATTCCGCAACTCCACTACTATACGCGTATTTACTTATGTCAGGTGAAGTTAATACCTGTAGCCAAAGACCCGACTCCCATTCACCCACAGCCAGCAGACGGGCACGCTCCGCAGTATTGGTGGTCGTATTCAAGAGATTATTCTGTACCAACCTGCAGAGCGTCTCGTGCCATTGGCTTTGGGAAAAGGGTTATTGGGCAACGCCATATTCGGGCAAGCCACTTTCCAGGCGTTCACTGCATCGGTCAAGTAAGGAACTTCACAGTTAACCAATGATGGAGTTAATATACTTTTGGTTAACTTTTCAGTGCTGTTGACCGAAGACAGGAACGCTGGTAGGATTATACTAGTATATATTAATTTCTGATTTATTTGTCTTTTATGTTAAAATATTCATGTATTTTAGATAAAATCAGATTATAAAGTACCACATCAATTATTAATGGTCACCTAAACTCGACAAATCCTAGCAGCTCATTACATTTGTCTTTGAAAGCATTGTTGGCATTCAAATTCATAATATTGAAATATTGCAAAATTACCAGCCTGAGGGAAACAGATAACATGCGAAAGTTTCTTTTTACTGTTTCACTGCTACATCTCAACTAGTGATTGAGGTTAGCTTAGTTACTTTATTCAGACACTGATTAAACAAGGACTGACATTTCCATTTACAGTGGATTTCGGGTATAACGACCATGAAGGGATCACTCTAATTTCGTCATTATATCCGGAAGTCATTAGAGGCAAAGAGACTGACACATATGTATAGTATATAAATCAGTATTGATTTCCGCTTTTTCTTTAACAGTGAATTTTCGTCTTGCAATCATACTTATTCAAAACTTTACTAAACACAGTTGTTGCTCAGAATATCACTTCGTAACTGAACCATAAATTTAACTCCAAAGTCGCTATATATAGCCACATGAATTTTGTACTAAAATAAGCTTTAAAATCAAGGGACTTATGTTTAACGTCGCTATAGCTAAATGGTGACTACAACCAAGGTCGTAATAAATTAAATCCGCTGTATATAACTTTTATCATTTCGCTCCTAAGATGACCCAATGACACATTTTTTTATACACATAGGGTTAATATTAAAATGATTTGCACTTACTTCCAGTCCCTTCTTTTCGTGATCTTTGATAATAAATTTCTTCATGAGTGGTGGCATCTCAACGCTATTAGGTAGAATAACTTCTGGGAAATCATGTGCTTTCTCTATACCAGCTAACAATTTAGCCTCCTCATTCTTCGGTATTAGTTTATAATCGGGCTTGTAAGATGTACGATAAATTTCCGTTAAAGTCGGTATTTTGCGACCTCTAAATGTTTTCTCAACCCACACTCGTACCCGACGCCTTTCCTGAAAAAATGAGGAAAATTTATATTATGTAGGCCATGAAGTGGGTGGCCCACGACAATTTACACCCTGCTTAAACAGTCTTCTAGCTACGCGCTGACCTTAAAAAGGATACAATGGCAGAAAAGTAAGACTGAGGCCAGTCGTCTGCTGAATGAAAAAGCTAACTTTACGTTAATATTAAACCAGCTGAAAGATCTCTCACCTCATCAGGACATGTCTCAACTTTAACAATTTTCATGAAACTAGGTTCCGGGTATCTTTCAAAAACAGATCGAACAATGATTCTTCCGACGCCGAAATTCTTGAGGCTTCCAACAATTTCCCACAGAGTTTTACCTTTGAAATCCGTTGTTCGACCAACATATTTTATTACAGTCGAAGTCGCCGAAGACATCTTTCAATTTATCAAATACAGAGAAGAATCACGAACAATAATATCTTTTGGGCTCTTCCTAATTTAGGTTATGTATAATGTTAAGGACTGGGTCGATGACAGCACAGATGGATGACAGTGACAGCACCGGCCATAGATAATACACTACACTAAAGTAGGTACGTAATGAAAATTCTCTGTCTACGTAATGAAACTACGGTAAAAATATACTGTGATATAAGGACCGTGCACGGCGTTGACTATGTCATCTAGTGTCGCATATTCGAAGTTTTAAGGGTCAGAATACTTGACATTGACGCTTCAGTGCTGCCACCTGTGGTTCCTGCACGCTCAGTTTAGGGGAACGTGCGTGAAGAAGACTGTGCCATCTAGCGTAGCTATTTCGAATTTGATACTTGAAACATACTTGACAGTGACATTTCTGTGCTGCCACCTATAGTTTCTGAACGCTCCCTATAACACTGGCACACATGGTACTGGCACTAATTATATGTCTATAGGGAGCGTGCAGAAACTATAGGTGGCAGCACAGAAATGTCATTGTCAAGTATATTACAAACAAAAAATTCGAAATAGCTACGCTAGATGGCACAGTCTACTTCGCGCACGTTCCCCTAAACTGAGCGTGCAGGAACCACAGGTGGCAGCACAGAAGCGTCAATGTCAAGTATTCTGACCCTTAAAACTTCGAATATGCGACACTAGATGGCATAGTCAATGCTGTGCACGGTCCCTATGCACTGGCAGCAAAAATTCAGAATTGTCATTTTGACATTGACTTATTTGCACATATGCACTACCATTTTTTTTTTGGGACAAGCCCGCCACACCTTCCCAACCACTGCAACTCCTGAAAGCCAGAATCAACAGTGGCGACCACCAGAAAAACGCCGAAGCAATGAAGCCCGACGAGTCCCGGAGAAACGATTCAATTGTCTTGGATCCTGTAACGAAATTAATCAGAGAAGTACAGCGGAGGAGTAGGAAAAAATATATATATAATTTCCACTAACCTCCTTATCAAGCAGGAGACAGAATAGAGCTAGGCCAATAAGCACCAAGGGACATAAACAACTGGGTTGAGCCCAGTTGCCAAGCGCCACGGATTATAATATTAACACTAATGGGTCCTAAATTGTGAGCTACTTTTGATTCCAGTAATAGGTATGGCAAAATCGCTTGAACGCACGGAAATTTGTTCTGGTTTCTACAAGGTCCGTGTAGTAAACTACTCCAAATGTAACCTGAATACTATCTAACATAATATTGCGTTCAGTTTGCCAGAGAATGCCCATAAGATGTGGTGTGCGGATTGTTCTTATTCATGGTCAGCTGAGAACATTGACATAAAGGCGAGGCCACAACCCTAAAGGAAAATAATTTACGCGTAAATTTGCCATGACCTGTGAGAAATTGGGTACACAATGATCCACCTCCAGCCATGTCCTATCCAGCCGCTCACGAACGGATGGAAAAAACTGGTGGAGGTGACGGTGACCTTTGATGGGATTTGTCCCACCTACATTGCCATTCGGATAAAAGTTCCTACCAGACGTGAGTCTGGGGTTTTAGTAATCTAGAGATCTTAGCACGGTCGCGTTGCGGTAAAAACTCTGGGTCCGTGATCTTTCTAGCGTAGTAATACATTGCTTCATACCTCTAGATTGACTGGGAGAACACCCGCCAGCACTGGTAAGGCAACCGTCCTATATGCCTCGCATAGGAATATCAAAGCCAAACGCTGGCTTAAGATAAGATATATTTATTTGTCCAAAACATGTGTAGGTTAATAATCAATTGGAACGATTACAAAAAGAAAAAAAGTTTGCGACCACCCCTTTTTTTTTCGCTGGGAAAAAATGCATTACGCATACCCTCCCATTGGGGGAATGGGGAGCTATGTGGGACTCCCCGGGCTGACCCGGTATACCCACTAAAACAACCCAAAGGCATTCCCGCATCGTCTGGGTGGAGGGGGACTGGGAGATCGGCACAGCCTTTACGTCCAGTCCTCCTCCGACGTCCGCCCGCCTTCACGGCGGGCCTTTCACGCCCTCCCCGTGGGGGGAGGGCCGGGAATAACCGACAAAGGTGGTAACGAGTGCAATGCGGGCGAAGGCGCCCCCCCGCCTGTCGCCCGCCCAACACCTGATGTCCAGCACCAGGCCCAGATATTTCATCTGGGCCTGAACCCCTATCCTCACGCCCTCCACGACAATGTTGGCGTCAGGAGGGCAGCGCTGCCGAGGCCCGTGAAAGAACACGGCATCGGTCTTGCTTAGCGCCACTCTCAACCCCAGGCGGCGGATCCTCCCTGCAACCCAGGATCCGCCAGCCGAGGCCAGACAGGCGGCCTCCCCGAAGCTCCTCCCCCGAGCAGTGAGAAGAGTGTCATCCGCGTAGCAGATGACACTCGTGCCCTGGAGGAGGGCTCCTGTAGCACATACAACCCAAGTAAGTAGCCCCATAAATAGTATTTAAGTAAGCCATCACATGGGAGCGGATGCGTAAGGAAATCATCATAACCAAAATTCCATACATATGGACCGATAACTGAGCCCTGAGGACATCCCATGGTTAGAGACTTAGAAATGGAATGATGTCCAAGTTTGAGTTTCGCGGAGCCGTTTAGAAAATACGAAAGTATCAGATTATAGATATTTTTGTAGCAACCACGGGTTTTCATTTTAGGTAGTTGCATCGGCCGCCATGCGTTACCAAAAGCGCCATGATATGTGGAGAAAGATTCCAAACACGTATTTATGTTCCGATAAGTTAACAATTTTACGGACAGAGAGAGCCGTGTCGACTGTGGTTTTTTTTTTACTATTTATAGGCTCGCGTTTGACCACTATCTCACCTGATGGTAAGCGATGATATGGTCGAAGATGGAGCACGCTTGCCTAGAAGTAACCTATTCACTCTTTACTTAAATACTCCCAGGTTATAGCTATCAGGAAACACTGACTCCGGCAGGGAATTCCACTCCTTAGCTGCACGCACTATGAATGTGTTCCCAAAACGTTTTGTGCGCGTGGGTGGGATGTCCCCCATGTACCGGTGGCGCATCGCCGTTCGTCTTGTGGTCCGATGATGGAACGGGCTTGGCGGAATCAAATTATGCAATTCCGTCGCACATTCCCCAAAATGCAACCGGTAGAAAACCGACAGGCTAGCAACTTGCCGTCGATGCTCAAGACTTTGGAGCTTCGTCGCGACGAGCCTATCATCGCCGATGATTCTTTTGGCTCGTTTCTCAATTGACTCAAGGGCATCGAGCTGGTATCTGGCAGATCCGTCCCAAAGCTCTTGCGCTTGCGCTTGATAGAGTTTGAGCAGCTGTTCCGGGCGTAAAGTACCGTCTCACCTTTGCTAAGATCCCCAACTTCTTTGCAGCCACTTGAGCTTTTGCCTCTAAGAAAGAGCCAAAATTGAGGGTAGATGTTAATGTAACCCAAGAAGCTCAAGTTGGTCGGTTATCGGCTCGGTTGCACCTTGGAAAGATGGAGCTGGGTGGAATTGGCTCCGTTTAGCGGAAAATAGACACGCTTGGGTCTTAGCAGCATTGAACATGACCAGATTGGCTTCGCCCCATTCTGAGACAGCCTGTAAGGACACGTTCAAGCGCTCAACCATAGCCTCCCGGAGAGACCGGATCTGCGACCCATCAGCTCGTACGTCGGTCACGTATCTCTCAGCAACAGTGCTGTCGTCTGCATACCCAAAGGTACCGGGTTTAAGCAGATCATTAATATGCAGCAAGAACAGTGTTGCCGAAAGCACCGACCCTCGAGGAACCCCGGCATTAATATCCAGCAGTCCAGACGAGCAGCCATCAATGACCACTCGTATAGACCGATCCCTCAGGAAATCCGCGATCCAATCACACAATCCGGCGGGCTGACCGAAGTAAGGAAGCTTACTAATAAGGCCATCGTGCCAGACCCTGTCGAAGGCGTTTGAGATGTCAAGGGAGACCGCTAGTGCCTCCCCGTGCTTCTCTATGGCCCCACTCCAGATGTGAATGGCATACGCAAGAAGATCCCCAGTAGACCGATTTCGGCGGAATCCGTATTGTCGGTCACTAAGGACATCATTTGCTTCTAGGTATGCCAGGAGCTTATGATTCAGCACGCGTTCCATACTCTTACAGAGTATGGACGTTACTCAGATGGGTCTATAATTCGACGGGTCAGCTCGACTACCTTTCTTGGGCACGGGCTGCACGTTAGCTTGCTTCCAAGCCTTTGGCACTTTTCCAGTCTCAAACGAAAGGCGAAATAGGCGTGTCAAGATCGGAGACAACTCAGGCGCACAAGTCTTCAGCACAACTGCCGGTATCCCGTCGGGGCCACTAGCCTTGTTCACGTCTAGGTTACGCAGTACCCTACGGACGTCCCTCTGATGAATGCGAATGTTCGACATACTCGACTCGCATCCAGCAGGAGAAGCAGGGGGCTCCGCGCCACCAGGATCTAGACGTGAAGATTCCGCAAACAAAGAAGCAAACAAGTTCGCTTTCTCCTCAGCGGAGTGGGCCAGCGTCCCGTCGGGTCTCAGCAGTGGCGGTAGTGAGGGGCGGCAGAAGTGATTTACCAAACGTGAAACCAAATTGATTAATATGAAATTTAGGTCCGTTCGGTAGCAAGCGCGGAACGATTAGTCGCTCTAAGAGTTTTCACAAAGATAGAAGTAGTGTTATGGGCCGGTAGGTAAGTGAAAAATAAAAAACTTTTTTATAATAAAATATAACCGACTTTCAGAAAAACACTACAAAGTATAAAATAACCTTAATTTCGGAAGTCGGTGTTTTCGGTTTTGTATCTTCGTTTTTTAACACCGACTTAGTACTGAGACAAACTAAAACAAATTTTTACGGGACCAAATGGCAAGTATGCCGGAATCGAACTAAAAGAGTACTACACAAATCGGATGAGAAACCTCGGAGTAATCGGTGTACATACATAAAAAAATACCCGCCGAATTGAAAACGTCTTTTTAAAAAAAAACAGCCTGGGCTGCAGTTGTCGCTTTCGCACTTTACTTGATAGGGCACAGTGCGACGCATCGGAAATAGTTTCTTCGAATACCTATTTTTTAAATTCCTCGGGACTAGAGTCCCCTATTTTTTATTCTGATTCTCGTCCGTGCATTAGTTTAAGTCAGACGTGTTTTATGTTATTACGAAAATCTCAAAGTGCAATTAGAGATCTTGTTTCTTTAGAGATAAGTTGCAATTTCCATTGGAGATTATGTTCCACATATGTTTCGACCACTTTGTAGTACAAGCAATTTTATCAGATAAAAATGCAACGTACTCCAAAATCTGGGCAGACGATAAAGTTCTCGTCGCATCCGGATATGTCTAAAAATTCACCAGATCAAGATATTATCCAAAATATAAGGAAGCGAAAAAACCCTGAACAAGAAAACCTGGCGGATCTAAGAGAACAACTTATGGAGACTTTCAAGCAAATGAAAAAGATACTGAAATTAACGAGATTAAGCTACAAAATAGCCTGATACCTACTTGAGTCTAATTAGCAGATTATAAAACTACTTGAGCAGAACACTGAAAATTACAAGGAAGTAGCTGGTAGGGTGCAAAACCTTCAAACTAAATACGAAGCAGATCTACGGGTTGCTCAATTAGAATTTCAATTAAATGAATTACAAAAGCAAATTGTCAAGAATACTGTTGAAATAAGGAATATTCCACGCGATAAAAAGAAAATGTGTATGAAATAGTCAAGGACATATACAATACCCTAAATATACCGCCTATCGATGTAACAAGAAATATATACCGAAAAGTTAAATTTGATGGTCCAATCGTTGTGGAGTACCAAGACGCCAAAAAGAGAGAAACAATTATAAAGGCTTCTAAAAAATATAACACCGAGAACAAGGAAAGACCATTGAATACAGAAATAGGGCTTAGTGGAGTATGTTCGCGAGTTTACGTATCTGAAGCACTAACACCATTGTCAAAAAAGATGTTGAGTGAAGAATGGAATGTACAGTCAGGGGTCACAAATCCAGTACCACGTCAACGATCGTATTCGCCTTCACGGTACCTACTGCGAGTAAACATACATGTGCGAGTGATTCAACGCAAACATCTACCCGTCATACAGTACAACTATGAGAAGGAGATAGTGTGCGGCGTTAATACTAGACAAAGATAACAATGTAGTTTTGTTTCCTTCATGTTAGTGTTCGAGCCGAGCCAATCCGAAAATAAAGCTAAATTTTGAACCACTTATCAAGAGTTCATGTGGTCAAGCACAGCGATGTGTGACTTGGAAGCAAGTGTCTGTCGATTTGAGCCTCATCTAGTCTGCTAGATCGATTTTGTTATTATTCTTAACTTTTTTATTTTTATTTAAATTCTTCCATTTCTTTATTTAATTACATATTATTTATATTTTAAAAAAAATTAAAAAAAAAAATTAAAAAAATATTTTAAAATATAAAAAATTGTAGCCCACCGATATCGGGAACAGGGTCCAAGCTACCGGTGCAGCGGTGGTCAAGGCCCCTGAGAGAGGAACCTCCTAACGATGCGCGCCGTGTCCAAGAGTACTGCTTTCTGGATCAAGCCCTTGATCCAGCTGCCCATCGAGAGCCTCCGCAGATGTTGGTCGAGGCTCTTAGCAATTATGCCATTGGCCGTCACGCCTTTAGGCACAATGACTGCTGTGTTCACATTCCACATGTCGACAACCTCGCGAGCCAAGTCAAAATACTTCGTTTGTTTATCTTTCTCGGCCTTCACGAGGTTTTCGTCATGAGGGACTGTTATATCAACAATCATTGCGCGACGTTCTAGTCGGTCTATCACCACTATGTCAGGCTTATTGGCAACAATAGTCCTGTCAGTGATGATAGACCGATCCCAATACAACGTGCAATTGCCATTTTCAAAAACTGGGTCGGGCACATACCTATAGTATGGTACTTCCGATTCCACAAGATTGTATTTAAGAGTAAGTTGGTGGTGGATAGGCCTGGCTACAAGGTTGTGCCTGTGCAAATAGTCTCCGTTAGCCAGACTAAAACAACCAGAAATAATGTGGCGGATGGATTCCCCAGGTCCTTGTTTCCGCCTGATAAAAGACTTAAGTACTTTGTTCAGGCGGCCAAAGAAGCGCTCCTTCAACGATTCTTTCATATCAACAGCATTGATGCCTAACGCTTCCGACATACCCAAATACTTTTAAGTTTCCTAAGGTGTATGGAATCCGAGAGTTGGGTTCCCACGAATTCCATAATCTCCCCTCGCTTTACATGCATGACCGCACATTTGTCCGAACCAACTCAATGTTTTAGTTTGGCTCAGTACTTTTTTATTTTATGAGCATTTTTGCTTATTCCAACTTCTGCGTAGATAAACACGTCATCCAAGTATCACCACTTAAAAGTGAAAAATAAAATACTTTTTTATAGTAAAATATAACCGACTTCCAAAAAAACACTACAAATTATAAAATAACCTTAATTTCGGAAGTCGGTGTTAAAAAACGAAGATACAAAACCGAAAACACCGACTTCTTCAAAACTGGACTGATCTAAAAAAAATCATATGTAAAAATTTAGAGGAAGACTGTATCTAAGCTTTTATTATTTTCTATTTTGTTAAAAACTTACCAAATTTGTCTGATAGTCGTCTGAACATGGCGGTAAAAACAGGCTGTTTTTTCGGGTCTTCGGATTGTCATAATTCTTTAAGTAATTATGTTTTGGAAAAAAGAAATATAGATGATAGAAGCACGTATTAATTCGATCTAGATTTTTTGGAGAAAAATCATTGCTCTAGCAGCATTATCCACGAAGAAAACAGCGGAATGCGTTTGTATGGAGAAGGGCCCAAGACCTTGCCCTAGAGTTACCGACTCGAATCCCCTCAGTTAGTCATTACAGTGACAAACTTGTTTTTTAGGGTTCCGAAAAAAAAAGGAACCCTTATAGGATCACTCGGGTGTCTGTCTGTCTGTCTGTCTGTCCGTCTGTCACAGCCAGTTTTCTCCGGATCCACTGGACCGATTCTGTTGAAATTTGGTACACATATGGACTTCTATGACCCAAACACGGACGCGTTACGTAAATTATTAAATTTTTAGTATGGAAATTTAATGGTAATATGGAAATTTTCGAGTTTGACCCCCAAAAGTGACCCACTTTTGGGGGTCAAACTCGAAAATTTAAAAAAAAGTTTTTTGATAAATATCGTGTGACATATCAAATGAAAGGACTTACTGTGAGAGTTTTAATTAGGTATATTTTTTTCACAATTTTAAAATAAATGATTTAGAAGTTATTCAAGAAATTAGACGAAAAATGACCATTCCCCCCCTTATCTCCGAAACTACTAAGCCTAAAATTTTAAAAAAAATGAAGGTAATAGATCTTTACCTAAAGATTACAGGAAAACCTATTAGAAGTCTGTAATGTTAAAATAACATGTTAAAAAATTAAATTCGTTCGGAACCCTTTGCACGCGAGTCCGACTCGCACTTGGCCAGTTTTTTCTGGACATCAACTTACTTATATGTTGATAAATTAAAGTCGGCATACTCTGTATCCCTATACAGAGTATCTGCCTATTAGGTTTAGACACCAAATAGCTAGGCTATACATAAGTATTATGTTGAAGTCTTGTACTATAATTAACACCGCAATAGTACATACTAATATAGAGGGTAATTAATTGTAGCACTAATGCTATAAATATTTACAATAATTGTACGAAGGAGAATCCATGTGTCACTATGGACAATTCTTTTAATGTGGTTTCCACAAGTAGCAGGATCTTGGTGCCTAGTGATGGCATGTGAGTCGTGGGGCTCGCTCCTAAGGGACCTTAAACTAATTTGTACGACAACAGAGGATACCAATAAAAGTATAGTTACATCTACCATGAACCAGGTATTTTCTTGCTCCCACGTGTCTCTGATACCAAAGGTATGTTCATCTGCCTAATTGCGTGGTGAGGTTGGCTTTCCAAAAGGGTAGAAAATAGAGAAAAAAAAAATCTATTGAGCGCGTGACATATTCAGAGTGAATCCTAAAAATGCTCCCATTCTAAAGACTGACGTTTCGAAAGTGACGCAAGCTCTTAGAGATTCTTTAAAAATGCAAAACAAAAATCGCCGTATTGCAATACTCGAACGTGTCAGATTTTTAGAGTTCCGAACGAAAAACGGAACCCTTATAGGATCACCCTCGGGTGTCTGTCTATCTGTCCGTCTGTCGCAGCCAGTTTTCTCCGGATCCACTGGACCGATTCTGTTGAAATTTGGTACACATATGGACTTTTGTGACCCAAACACGGACGTGTTACGTAAATGATCAACTTTTTAGTATGGGGGTCACTTTTGGGGGGTCAAACAAGAAAATAAAATAAAAAGTTTTTTTAAATAATATCGTGTGACATATCAAATGAGAGGGTTTACTGTGAGGGTTTTAACTATATTTTTTTCATAATTTTAAAATAAATGGTTCTGAAGTTATTCAAGAAATTAGGCGAAAAATAACCATTCCCACTCTTATCTCCGAAACTACTGAGCCTAAAATTTGGAAAAAAATTGAGACGAAAGATCTTTACCTAAAGATTACAGGAAAACGTCTACTATACGAAGTCTGTAGTGTTAAAATAACATGTTAAAATAATGAAATTGGTTCGGAACCCTTTGCACGCGAGTCCGACTTTCACTTGCCAGTTTCTTTTATATTATGTGACAAATAAAACCACGTAAAATTCCTGATTCCAATCCTGTCTGTCCTCGAAAGGTAGGCAGGAAGGAACCCCTTCTGGGGTTCTGTACTCACAACTTTTAGAGTTACGATTTCAAGTAGTAACTAGCAAGAATCTAGACTTTTAAGGAGTATAAAATGACTGTTCGCTTCAGCTGATGTGTTCCCGAGAAATGACGTGCAGGCCCTTATAAAGCCTTGTCTCGTGCAATACGGCATCGTAGGGAGACGTGACACCAATCAGCGCGCAGCTGTCATTGCCTTAAATGTTGCCACTTTAATTCCAATTAAATGTTGCCAGATAATTTTCATAAAGTTTACCGTAGAAATAACGTGCAACGTTACAATAGAGAAAGAGTGAAAAGGGCAGAGTGGCGCAAAGTGGGAAATAAATAGTTCACAGCGACTGCATGCACCACACTTTATTTATGATTTTAGCTACTTCGGCTTGTGCCGAATCGGCAGATTATATTATTTCCTTGATTCGTGACTAATTTCCTTCAAAATAATATAAAATTAATCGCGTTTAAGAATGTTTAGGTGACGTTTTTTCCTTGCAACTTTGTGACTCTCCGATTTCCTTATGTCACGCTCAAATTGTCAGATTATTGAAATGCACACTTTTCTGCATGTAACTAACTTACCTTAATCTGATGCGCTCGAGTTAATCGAGAGATCGATTTTTTTTACAAATTGATCAGCTGCCCTAGACATTTGACCCTATGTACAGGGCTCGGGTATTGTGGGAGTACTTCACAAGGTACAAGGTTGCCCCCTTATGTTATTCTGACTCGCTCGAGTAAATCCCGGAATCCCCGATGGGCTCGTCTTCTACAACGAACGCCTCATTGTACCGTCGCATCGCATTTTTATTGTTATAATAATGATGTTTTGGATCCCATAATAATCGGTTACTTTCATATAATGCAACTGCTTTTCGTAAAATTTCTTTCTAGCGCATATTGCGCACGAAAATCACAACAAGGCGGACATACCCGTTCAAACGCAACGCACTGCTCCACAGACTAGAGAGGGCTGCACTGCTCGCAATGAGCCGACACACGCTGCACATGCCTCGCCCGCCACAAACCTGAAGACAGACAAACGAGGCATTTGCTTCGCACGCGATGGCTCGACCCGAGCATATGTTGGTATATTTTTTCGACACGCACGCCTCAAGCAGAGGCATTCGTTGCCTCGCAAATTCTGTATCCACCTTTAAGTGTGGGGTAGTCTGTAGAAAAATAAAAAATCATGAAAAATCAACTTCAATTTATTTTCAATTTCTTATTTTGTTACTTTATGGAATTTATGCAATACAAATGTTGTAAAATATAATTACAATAGTTAACAGTTATTAAATTTTAAATGCAGGTTTTAATTTTAATTATTCATAACAATGTCATGGAAAAGTCCAATTTATGCTGACCAATTTATATTGTTTCTCATTGCCCATAATATGCTATGAAATGAATAAAACAGTCCTTCATGTTACTTAGTGAAATCTTATTCTTCTATATTTTGCTAAATGAGGGTTTTGTATTGAACTATGGATTAAATCCGATAAAGCCCTAATGTTAAATATTACAGGCAAGTTTTAGGCATTTTAATATACCTGCTATTATAAAATGATTAAATGATAAGTCACCATTACAATTTAAATACAATTTTAGAACTCAAAGTGCCATGACATTGAATATTTGCTATGGCCATAAAATCACTGTTCATAACAACACAAAATATTAAAAAACAAATTTGCACTAGTCACTATCCATTAAGCAATCCCAATGTCTTAATTCGACTGCAACTAACAAAAATAATATGTTTTACACAGTTAATTACCAAGCAATGATGCAGTAATTGTCACCTTTTGTGGCATCCGTATACCTTTGCTATGTTAGAATTAAAGAGCACAAGTAACTTGCACAATAAAAAGCATTGAAACTTCTCAACGATGTGTCCATTGCTATCTCAGAGCATTCCATACTATACTCAACCTGAGTTGTGAAAGTAAGGCGTCCAATCACCATCGGATCGGTTTTCACCAAAACTCTCAATTAATTTAGTGAAGAAGCTACCCTTCTTACGTCTAGATGCTTCTATTCCTACAGCAACCAGTGTGTGACAATTTCTAGTTCTGTTTAAAATATACAACTTTGCTAATTCTTATCTTAACTTTCCAATTGTCACTGATAAACACAGTTGAAGTAGAATATAGAAACATACCAATCATAATTTTCTACGGTTATAACTGTACAGCAGTCACATTCCGTTGGCAAATAATTAAACATTAAATAAATATTAAATTTAGCTATAAATTGCCTAGTTACCATCCGGAATGGGCTTCGTGAACACACAGGTGGTGAATAACAAGTCCATTCTTACAAGAGGCCTGTATACAATAAAAGTTACATCGCCCCACAATTAACTATAACCAAGCAATCGCAATAATAATTTAAGACATATTTACACATCATCGTCGGCATTCCACAATTAAATAAGGAACTTAAATTAGAATAATTTAAGATAGTCGGGATATTATTATTAATAATAGGAATCAGTCATTCAGTATCCACAGTGATCGAGCAGGGTCGATCGTCGTCGTCTCGTCACCGGCCGGGGCGGCGGCGGCGCGGGCGCACGTGCGGGCGCTGGGAACATATGTGGCGCGCCCGCGGTCCGCCGGCAGGTACGGAACTTAGGACACGCACGAGGTCGATCATCGACGCGAAAGCTTTCGGCTTGGAATTTGCCATGCTCTAAATCAAGGCTAGAAGTAACCTAGAAGTGTGAACTCTGCGTGTGAGGTACGAACAGCGGGCGCTGGGCCCGGGGGCCGTGAGTACGAGGGCGGGCGCAGGGCCCGGGGCCGCGGCGGCGGCGCGGGCGCGACTCGGAGCTGCGGCCGCGCCGTCGCTTAAGTCGTGTCCCGTCCATATGTACCGATGCGCACTTCGTCGATTACGCTTGCCCACTCCAAGGCATACGAATCGGGGTCTTCCAAATAATATGTACGGTTTGGCTGTAACAAAAACAAATTCAGTTATAGATTATGTAGTTTACTTCTCATCAGGTGTTTTGAATAACTTAAATATAGTTTTCTTTTTGCTAACGGTTGCGAAACATTTTTAATAATGTAGAAACTCACCGTGTGCACTAAAAATATTCTGAAGTTTTTGGCTTCGACCCGCAACTCGGGAGACCAAGGGATCTCCCCCTTGAGCACCATGTTGGCTGGATCGACGTAAAATAGGCGCGGTCCTGTAGTGAGCAGCAACATGCGGCGTCGTGGGAACAGGCCCTTCCGTTTGTCTACCAGGCCTTGCTTTAATATGAGCTCTCCATCGACGAACTGATGCCACTTGCTCTCCCGAGATTGCACTTCGAGACGACGACGTTTTTCTTCGGGGCTGATGTTTAAGATTCCTGAAAGAAAAATGCTACATTCAATCACATGTTAGAAAATCCAAGATTTTCTATCAGTCAAAGTAATTGAAATTCAGTTCCCAGTGAGTGAATTGTAAAGTGCACAGCTGATTATAAGGTCAACATTAATAAAAAACGTAGGGCGTAACGAGCGAGTCATTCATGTCATGGCATAAGCGGTTGAGAATGTGGCACGCCGGGACGACGGCGACGTGCCGGAAGGTTGACGTCATACCAACTATAAAACCGTAAACCATACACTGACTGAGGACGTCCGTTCTGAATGTGTATAGCAGGGAATGCGATGACGTAGTGGCTACTCATGCAGCGAGTGCAAGGATCAGATTACGATGCGCTAACCATGTTTAAATAACACAAATCTCTGATTGCATAAACGCTTATTTCTAAAAAAAGACACTGCTTATTTGGAAAATAATCACAAAATAAAACGTTATTGGACTCGATTTAGTTATGAAACGAGAAGCGTATAAATTTGCCAAGAATTCAGGTCATGGACGCACCAGTTGCCTCTTACTACTCGTCGCTTCACTGCACTCGCCCGAGACTTTGTAATTGTCCACATCGGCTACATACTCAACCTACTAACATATATTTAGACTTCTAATATTTTCAAAAATACCTTCATACCCCTAAGATGTAATTATGACAAGGTTAATAATATTATGATTTTGTAATGTGTAGTATTTTAAATTGAAACTACAATATCCTTGAAAACTTGATTACGGAAAGTAAGGAAAAAAACTAAGTTCTATAACTAAATATGAATTACCTTTAGAGGTGGATAAGTCGAATTCCCACAGTCTCACGAGTTGCTTATTGCCCAGTCCTGGTTCCAGATGATCGGGTACATTGTATTCCTCTTCGAATGAACCTCCAGGTAAATATGGGCTGATAGTAGGCGGCGTTTGTTCCCACACACTGTCCCAGTCCATTCCAGCGAAGAACGGATGATTGCGGATGCTATCATAGGTTTCTCCCTTATCGTTAGCTCCAAGTCTGTTGGTATGGTCTAGTACCAAGAGCTTTTCCACTAGATCTTTTGCGTCAGCGGGAAAACCTTCTGGGAACTCGAAATCCATCTTGAGAATTTTTTGGAACGTCAGAAACTCTGTGGCTGCGCGGAATGGAGGCAAGCCCGAAATCATTTGGTAGATGATGCATCCCAACGCCCATAGGTCTGAGGCACGTGTGTCTACACAATCGTGTAATAACTCTGGACTAACATACTGCGGTGTTCCAACGAAACTAATTTTTCTAGATCGTTCATTTTGCGCATCATTATCTACATTATTCGGTGAGGCACGAATCTCTTCAGGCTCAAGGATTTTAGCCGTTCCGAAATCAGCGATTTGCAGGTGCATATTTTCATCTAATAATATATTTTCCGGTTTTAAATCACGGTGAATTATTCCCTTGGCGTGCATTTTCTCTAAGGCCATCAATAACTCAGCCGCATAAAATTTAGCTACATTTAGCTCAAAAGAGCCAACTTGATTAATGTAAGACAGCAATTCGCCATTTTTTGCAAAGGACAAGACAAAATACAGTCTTTCTTCGTCTTGAAATGTGCAGTAAAGTTTCACGAAACCATGAGCAACATTGAACAACATGTTCAAGGCATCTTTTTCGCGTTTAATGTACTCTCTTTTCTTTTTTCGGATGATGTGAAGTTTTTCACAAACTTTAACTATAACAAAAAAATAATAGATTATTTTGTGAACCTTCAAAAGATCACGCAATCAAACAATAATTCAATAGCTTAACATACAAGATTTTTAAATAAGAGTAGAAACATGTATGAGTAATATACATACTTGCATATTCCTTTCCACTGTGAATATCCTTTGCAAGAAACACGGTGCTGTAACATCCCTCGCCGATTAATTTGCCAAAAATATAGTCTTTAGCAGTTCGTTTGGTGGGTTTTTGTGCCTGGCTGGCCGCCGGCGAGGAGGCGGGCGCAGCGGGCGCGGCAGCCGCGGGCGCCGGCGCGGCCGGGGCGGGTGCAGGCGCAGGCGCTGCTTGCATCTTGATTGGCGTCTCCACTATGGTCTCGGCCGCAGCAATCGGGGCCCGTAACTCACTAGACGCTCGACCGTTGATCTGGAATAATGGAAACACCCACTGAGTAAAATAACATTAAGACTTATTCACGGAACTGTACAAGATCACAGACTGTCTAGTGGAACGTCGTGAGAGAAATGCGACGTCGTCGCGCTTCGAAAGCGTGCACTTGTTTATCGGCTGGCAGCAGAGCGGCGGCGGCGGCGGCGGCGATGGAGGCTACGTCATGCACGGTGGGGGCCAGGGGGCAACGCGCCGTCTGCACTGCCGGCTTCTTTAAATTTAGGTGACCGCTAAATACGTAAACGATGCTCCGAACTAGGTGAATAAGAGTTTGGAAAAATCATCGCATTTGGGATATGTTTACCTGTTTACAACAGCTTGTCAATGGAACGTCAAAATCTCAAAATAAACAATGTTTTTATTGCACGCATGCAGGTTTTCACACTTACGACCTCAATATATAATCGACACCTTTTTGTTTTCCAAATCATTTTGGGAACCTATCCGTGGTTTTTCAAGGTTTCAGAAAATATTGACCGGAAAAGCTCTAGATAGTAAAATGTAAGTGTTTAACATTGAGGATTTAAATAGTCAAAACGTACCGGCTGCCACGTTCACTGGCCCCGTCTACAGTTCGATGATCCAATTTTTCGAGTTCGTAGCTTGAGTTTTTGTTCATTTTTTACGGGGCCGTCGGCGGACAAAAAATGACGCTTCCATTCAACGTGAGTGAAGACAGAGATAGCTGCATTTGCAATTCGGTCTCTTTCTAACAACGCTGCAGAATACCGCGAGTTCGTGTTTAACGGTATATTGCCAAAAACAAACTTAATGAAAAGCAAATGAAAGTAACTATAATTTTACCGTTACTTTGCGGGAATATCCATTCTTCAATTTTCACTGTACGTTTGAGTTTTTTAGGTTAAGACATTCTTTTAGTATTTGCGAAACCGTCACGACACTTTCAGTGAAAGTTCTCGTGGATCCTGTGTGGGGCGGCATTTATTTCAGAGGCGATAAGTTTATTAGTGGAAAAAACCAACAGTAGGGTGTTGCGGGAGGTGACGAGTTACAAACTATAATTACCACTAGGTCACAGCTAATTACGTGTCAGTTAAGAGATAAACAGTCCCTGAGGCTAGATAGACGACGGAAATACTAACAGCGGGCAGGATTATGTACAAACCTAGACCAAAAACCTCGGACTCTAAATTAATCTCCAGATGCAGTCATCACAGCACATTATGATAAATTCTAAGATACTTAGGTACCTAGTTTATTTATTTAGTACAAGGAGGACTTACAGCTAATAAAGAAAAACAAAATAGGATACCATAGTCACCAGCAAGCCAATAACAAATCCTCACGTATAGAGTTACAGTATGTAAATTATGGTGAGCACAATATAAAAAACACACCCCATAAATTAAACTAATAATTATTTAGCAAGCAATTTAAAAAATTTGAGACTTAAGCACTTTCTCGCCAAATTCACACTGATTGTGAATGGATCCAAATCATATTACTTGCAAATGTCATACAATGTCATGTGTGTTTACTTACGCTTATTTCGAACTTTCCTACAATGTATTGATAATAAGATCAGATTAAACGAGACCTAATGGAATCTTCACTGGTGTATCACAGCTGCATGGTTCGTTGAAGTTTGTTTAGGAAGGAATGAGTCAGTTACAATTAAGCTTGGTTGTAAGCGCCGCAAATGGGTCTCGCATTCCGCGGCCGGGGCGCTGGGAGGCGGCGTGTGGCGGTGTACGTAGACCACCGTCGCAACGGTACTTACACTCGCATTCCCACAGCAACGGATTCCACCGTCCACTAACATCGACATCATAGCCGACCTAGATCCCCTCCACCGAACCTTCCACAACACATTGCAATGCCGTTTGCAACAAACTCGACTTTATTAATGCTCGACATTAATTGTACGGACAAATACCTAGGTACCTACTGCACTTCTAGTATTGTGATTTCAAAGTATTTCGATTTCTTTATGAAAAAAAAAAATGAATGACATAGAACGTGCAATAAAACGTGGTATCAAGTTCAGACGGATGTAGTGCATTCTATGTTTACCCTTCCTACAATCTACATCCGTTTTAGAGTTAACTAATGTTTAGTCAGCATAATGACAGTTGTTTAACAGTTAAAAACCTAACGGAAAAGCTATTTTATATTGAAACAGTATTTAGGTACATTAAAGAAAAAGTGAAAGATGAATGAGAATTCCGAGTGCGTGATCATGAATCACGAAGTGTAAACAACCTTTGTTGGAGAACATTCAACAACAAGCGACATCCTTCGTCGGTTCGGAGACGGCGCGCTCACAACGACCTCTAATTAATATTATAAAATACGAGTCTGTCTACCTACGTTTACGTTCGTAAACAAAAACTTACACGTAAACAATTTTAGTGGGTACATTTTTGTAGAAGGGTATTCAAGTTATATTATTTGACCAAGAAGCATTACAATGTGCTGAATAACATTGATGTCGTTGAAATACTTGTTTAATCTGCTAGTTTCGTTTTTTTTTTACTTTCCATTGAAATCAGTGTTTTTCCACAAGGCACAATGGCACAAGCCCTACAAAAATTATCGGGAAAGATAAAGAATGTGGGTGTACACAACCTCCTCCGCACAGTATTACGCCACAACAGCACTGTGACGTATGAGCAAACATTCTCGCGGCGATGGCGTCGGCGTGTCAATTTTATCTAGATAACAGTAAATGGGTAAAGGGCGAAGAGTACCTAACAAAATATTTTGACAATTTATCTTTGGGAAAAATTAGTTCTTTTGTCAAATTTGCAGTTAGTTGCGTAATTAGGTGTTCTTAATTTTGTAAGTACCTAGGTAGTAATGCTACTTTCTAACTTAATTTATCCAAGACTTAGCATCAAACAATAATCATCACATTGATTTTTGTGCAGACTCTTTCTGATATACATTTTCACCAATACATGAATACACGTGAGCAGATCACCAGCACGTTATTGTAAAGGTCATGCAAATCATGCATATTGCGCGGCAACGGTAACTGAACAATCTGCGTGTCGTAAGGATACGTTGTTTACGATAGTTGTATGATTGCAGCCGTAGCGGTCTGCTGAGAGTGCGGGCACCGTGAGGAGTTCGCAGTGGTAAACAAGCTGGCCACGCCGCCGACGCGTGAACAAACAAGTGCTTGGCCGCCCGGCCGCGCCCGCTGACGATGTTTGTTTGTATCACACTCGCCGTTCACAACGGAACACGGAGCCATCCAATGACACACACGAAAACAGGGCGAAAGTGTGCAATCACCGCTTTTCACAGCGAAAGTTTACAAACGTATTTGATAGATTGTAATGTAAGACCATAGATATAAATGTGTAAGACATTGCCACGTCGCTATAGATACTATGTAGTGACTAAATAACTACTGACAGTATAAAAACTGCGGTTGAATTTCGAAAATAACTTGTTTATTTTTGATAAATAAACATGTTATGCCACAAAATGTTTTTATTATTTCATTAACATTACTAAAATTTTGGTAAAGCATTTTGTTCTGTCGAGTCTTTTATAATAATAAAAAAAATACTTTCAACATCAGTTTCCAGTTCACTTAATTCAAACTAAATCAAACGCTATTGAACATTATTATAAACAGACCGACACGGGGGTACACATAGGCACGGGCTACAGACAGTCATTGACCTTACCTTAGATTTGGGCGAGGGCTGTTTCCCGCGCTTCGTGGAGCTAACGCCAAGTAACCGCAAAATCCTGTTAGCTGCTTCGAGAAGAGTTGCACTACCCCTCGATCCTCTTTTAACTCTGTTGGTCAATCCGCTCATTTCGACTTGTCTCACACTTGTAGTTTTCTACCGTTTTGTTATTGTTTGAAACGGTCAAAAACACGATCACAGTTCATGAAGGTTGGTTATTGTTCTTTAGCAAGAATTAGTGGGCACAAATAAAGTTCAGAATATTTAAAAAAACACAAATAAATTTATGAGATATGCAATCAAGATAAATAAATAAACAACGATAATTTTCCGATGTTATTTGCACGCGTACGTCCGCTCGGTCAAACGGCGCGTTGCGGACTGACAACTTATATTGGACTGGCTGGAATGCAACGAAGCGACCTGACGCGAGCGGGAGCATTGACTACGTCTCTCTCTCGCTAGACAGAATAATCGCATCGGTTGGTGGGTATGTATGTGGGGAGTGGGGCGCGGCGGGGTGGCGGTGGCGGCGGCGGCGGCGGCGGCGACGACGCGCGCGGCTTTATGGTATTGTGATACCCCATCCCCATTCAAAGCCCACTGTACCCTCCGAGTTCAATCTGGTTCAATCTATGTGTGGAAGGCCTAACGTGGCATGTCACCCTCACTCGCCTCCTACACTCGAATACCACCTACCAAGGTATTTACCCTTCAAAAATTCTGCTCTTGAAGGAAGTTTCGAAGCTAATGAAAAAAAAAACAACTAATCATTTTTCTAAAATAATAAAAAGAAGAAATATTCATTGATTTGCTTTTCTGGGTAAGTAGTATAGTTTTATTTATGTACTTGATTCAAACACTCTTTAGTGTTTGAATTAAGTAGGTAGTTTTTAGGTAGGTAGGTTGTTTTTTTTTTTCATTAGCTTCGAATTAAATCGAATTAATTCGAATTTAATCTTTATTAATAATTTTTCAACGCACTACCACACGTCGCACGTGACTATTTTCCTAAAGTTCTAAGTAGGGTGGGCGGGGGAGGTTCGAAGCAAGATTGTTCGAGTCGCCTCGGAAAAGTTCTCGGGGTGTGTCGAAAGCGGGAAGTGGGAACAAATCAATAGGATCAAGCAGAATGCAGCACCGAATAGCGCCAAATGCATGGCATCGCATGCCATGCTGTGCATAATTTGCGTCCTCGTGGGATTTTCTAACCGAACAAGTTTCAAGTCGTCAGATTCGTCGCTTAATATTAAAAAGAATGTATTGTATCTATTTAACAAAGTTAAATGAAGAGCTTGCCAATCCAAGCAATTGAAAAAATATCACTAAAAGTTCCTGACCATAAAAGTTTCTAAGTATCTAAGAACCTCCTCCTTCTTCCTCCTTTTTTGGAAGTCGGTTAAAAATGGTGTAAAAAAATGTTTAATGCCTTCTTACTTTGTTCTTGTCATTTGAACAAGGACTACCTGTACATAAAAAAAATCGTCAACAATAAAGACAAGGTGTTACGAATTAGGGAACGTGGATTCTATTCTATTCCGTTTGAAGCTTTGAATAGCCGCCCGTTGTTCTGTGATTTATCCCTGCGCAGGCGCATGCGGGTGGTTTATGTATTCATGTAAAAGCAATGAGCCAATGCGTACTGTTATTTAGTTATATTGTTATGCTTTTAAGAACCTATTATTATCTTCGTATTTATCGTTATTCTATTGCCTGGCTGGTCTGACTTTGGGTGAATTTCGTGGAAAGCCTTTTGTTGCAAAGCGATGAAAGAACCCCCCAGCTTAATTTGAGCACACAAATGTACAGTACAGATGCGGCCTTAATGGCTTAGGCATTTTGTAGGCTAGTGATTAACAACATAAATATGCACAGCACACTTACATTTTTCACTATCTAATATATAAAATCTCGTGTCACGGTGTTTGCTATCGAATTCCTCCGAAACGGCTTGACCGATTTTTATGATATTTTTTGTGTATATTCGGTAGGTCTGAGAATAGGTTGACTGAATAAATGTGTTTTATTTATTCAATATTGTAGGGCTCTGTTGACAGCGGTTTATCGGACAATTTTGAGCATTTTTTGAGGGTTCTAGTGCTTATACGGTTAATATATCATCAAATAAGAAAACATAGGGACACAGTATGACATAGCCTTCTTATTCAATTTATTAAATATCTTTTAAATCGGTCCAATATTTGACTTTACATACAAAGTCTCTCCGCCCGCGTTTCCTCGAAAGATATAGTAGTACTATTCTGTAACAACATTTTCGTATCTCGTCAGTGGAATCCGAGGTTAGTTTCAAATTAAGACCTTTATGTTGTGTGCAATAAAGCTCATTTTGTGAGTTTTGTCACTCAGGTGAAGCTCGATATCGAAATAGTTGTTTACAGAATAGACTAGCAACAGTAGCACCAGTGCGATTCTGTAAACATGTCTAAGTGAAGGCTTGGGTGAAGTGATCACGAAATGAGCTGTCAATCCATGTAATCAAGATGGAAAGACAGCTCACTTCGACCGGCTGATCCAGTATCTCTTTGTGAGCTTATGAGGGTGCATCAAATATTCACATCTTATCTGTCCCGTCTTTTTGAAATAAAAAATACAATGTCTAGTCGAAAAAACTTCAGGGAATAAGAAAGGTGTTTATTCTTGATTCAATGCATTATGTGGGTTGAGTGGGCCGCAGCAGATGTTGGAAGCACGTGCGCGAAGCTCGTGCTGGCACACACATGTGCGTTTGATAACCATCCCTGCATTCATGTAATACACACCTACAACAATATGCTACAAGTTATGCGTCATACATACAATGGCCATAGTCCATATCTTTTTCTTTGCGAGCTTTTGTATTTATTGCCGATTTATCAATAGTCGGATAATTATCTATCTTTTTCAAATGGTAAAGATATTAATATTCTTACTACATACACTTCTTTTTCTATGTGTTATTTAGGGCAAGTAAAGCCGATGTCAACTACTCTACCAATAGATTATTTGAAGAATTAAGATGGTGATTTGGCATTTATCTTTATACAAAAGCTATCCATACCGCTAAATAAGCCCTCAGATAAAATCATCGTCATCTGACAAACAATCTAATATGTTGATATTCGACACTACTATGAATAATGCATTCGCAAGAATGTTTCTTATTTAAAAACAATTAATTAACAATTTTTTTATTAAGTATGTTGTTTACATTTAATTCAGCTATTTTTAGAGGACAACGTGTACAGAAGAAAAAAATACTTACTGACGTTGTACATACGTGTATTTAAAGTTTGTGTACCTACTTACGTACATACAACGTAGGTAAATGTAAATAAAAATGACAAGTGATATTCTGTTAAAGCAGGTGTTCTCAATAAACAAGTCTGTCGACGCGATACAAACGTATAATTTTAAGTTTACTTAATTTTCGAACTTATGCTCTTTACGATTCAAGTCAAATGGATCTAAAGCATCGCCAGGTGGATCAAAGTATGTTTTTTTCTTCGTTTCTGGGTAGCATAGCAGTCTGTCGCACGCAGTTGCAACCCCTGCCGGGCCCCGACGAAGCTACGTTTCAAAACAAAATAAAAGCTGCATCGAACATTGAACCCACCACCTGGCACTGTTTTTATATGATACGGTATCCATATGGGGGCAGAAAAAATATATACAGCGTAGCTATTGGCTTCTCTATAAATTAGAAATGTTAGTTTTAGTTAAACGGTTTTTTTTGTTCTGAATTCAGTTTATTTATCGATACCGGTTGGCCATATTGCATTCTACACATGTGTCGTAATAATAATACATTTTATTTACCTATATACTTATAACTATCAGTAGGTAGGTACAATCACTTACAGGTGACCATGATGCTGCTCAGGATTCATTAAGTAAAATATGTAAGTATGGCGCTCAGGTAAAATAACAAACTGATAACGTACAACTCAAATGATAAAAGAGGAACAACTACGATTCAGTCGGTTCACACCTCTAGCAATTTCGGCGTAGGTGTATCGATATGATAAGAATCGATAACGTGCGCGAAATCATGCGCAGATAAGGTTTATCGCCTGAATAATAAATAATTACAAAACAAAGCATTTGATTGTCAACAATATATTTGAATTTGCATTTTATGCACTAGGAAAACGGGTCATGAAATAGCTATAAACTGGGGCTATTTAAGTCAAGAGTGAATAGGCTACTTCTAGGCAAGCGTGTTGATGCATGCAAGCATGGTCGAACAAATGATTGCTCACCGCTATGTGAAATAAGTAGTTACCAAATGCGAGCCTATCAATAAATACACAGTACACACATCTTGTTAATCTTTATCTTTACTATTACAGTAAAATGACCATGTAGGTATTACATTTCGTCTGTTTGCTCTCTTCTTTGTTCCATCTCGCTACCAACAATCGGGGTAGGTAATCTGTTTAGGTAGTTTCTCAATCGATTTTGCAATTTCTTTTGAAAAGATAACCTATACTGTAGAAAAACATTTCAATTCTCCTCTGCCTTAGCCCACACCCGACATACTTCCATGGCAATATCTTCTCTATTATTGAAAACACGTGCAAGTATGACAAGGTCGCTCAACACTGTTGCAGGTTATTTAGCTAGTCCAATAATATGTTATTTATATGCATTGTATGCAACCGTAGCACGTACAACGTTCCTACGTGTAACTGAATGTCATTGCCCTCTAATAAAATACTGAATCTTACACATGTACATAAGCCTGATACACATTAGGCTTATATACATGTGTAAGATTCAGTAAGTACTATTGTTTTATTGTACTAGTGTAAAATCGAATTATTGCAACAATATGCTTAAAAACTTCCGCGTGTAACCCAAATAATTATAAGTTAGAGCGGACCGATGTGTTTAGTGTTTGACTTTGTTCACGGATAAACCCGTAGTGTATTGTTTGTTGTATATCTGTGTGATACGGCAGTATTCGCGGTGCGAAGGCGCCTAGCGAAGGTTATCGACGTTCCGAAATGTCGTGGCTGCGGCCTTGAGAGGTCCTTTGACCCTCCATTGGAAGTAATATCCGCCGCTCTCGAACCACCTGCTCGAGTGCCCCTCGCATATTAAATATTTAAATCTTCAACGGTCTTATGACATAAATAATACACACTTATGTTAACATAACGCAGGCTCCGTTCTTTATAATCAAACATTAGACTTTTCGCTTATAGGTTAATTAAATAAAACAGGCGTTAACTCATAAATAGGTACCTTCCTAGGTATCTCAAAATTAACTACTGAAATCAGAATAGGTAGTTAATTGGGTATAATTATGCAATTATGTATATGTAAAAGTAAGTTTTAGTAAAATAGTATTTTAATTAAAAAGTAGTTTCTTTGTTCGTACACCTAATACTGCGCTATACCGAAATACAGACTTATTTTATCATAGATCCCGTTAGTCAAATTATAGAGGTAGCTACTAATATATAATTAATAAAATTACACGTGATACAATATCAACATACATGACATATGTACCATACCATCATCACTTGCGTATTTGGCGTCGCTTCACAGTTTCACAGAATTTTAATTAATTATTTTGGCGACACACGGGCGTGATAAGTTCGACGACCGATGAATTTATTCAAGGGCCTTAACCGTAGCTTTTATTTTCCTGATAACCTTCAATTTGTGGCCCCGCGGGTGAGGTGAACTCGCAAACTGCGAGTTTGCGAGTATATACTCTTTATTTTTACCTAGCCACTGACTAAATGCGGTACCAGTAAACATTTTAACGTTATAGGTACATTTAGGCAAGACTGTCTACATAATGTACTTGTATCGATTACATATGAGGCTTTTTCATTTTCGCGAAAAATTAATGGCTTTGTTGTTAGATATTAATCTTCGAAAAATGAGAATAATATGAGACCAGCAGGAATCGAATCGGGTTAATTAATGTTTTTGCTTGACAAATTTGGCATTTTAACATCATTTATTAATGTTTATGAACAGTAGCTTAACACAAACAAGTGAATTGGTATAAAAATAATTTGTTGTTATTTCACTATGTGTTTGTTTTTTTGGAACACGCCGATAAAGTTGTGTAATCTGATGCCCGAGTTCTATGTGAAGCTTCCTTTACTACTTAGGCTTCTTTCCTGTTCATGCCTCATTAAAACTTTAATTAACTATGTAAGGTAGGTACTAATATACTGACATGCATCTGAGTGGATGTTTATTTTTTTACTGCAATATAGAAATCTAATAATGATGTGACACTGACGATAAAATTGAGGGCACGCGATTGAGATTGTCGATGAATGAATTTGTTATATTGTATTAATGACGACGCCGACGTAGTCATCGACTCGGCATGCAGATGCAGTGCGTCCCCGGTCCCACCCGCGGACAATATCGATAAAATAATGGACAGAGCACATTGTGTTGTCTCATCGGAAAACAATTAACGCATAACAAACAATTTAGTTGCGGTCACCGATAGTAGAGCGGGTCAAAGTACAAGAATTTGTGCCGAGATAACATTCTGTTTATCACATCATGCACTTCCAAAACACATGAACATGTTTACACGTTATTTGTGCAAGCCTGGTTAAAAATAGACTTGCCGTTAATATTGTTTTAATAGGTTAACCTGCAGGTTGTATTTAATTATTATTTTTATTGGTATAATCTGCAGGTTGTTTTTTTTAACTGATTAATGTAGACTGTTTGTTTTAAGAAAAGGCGAACAAATTGATTCCACACCACGTACTGTATCGAATTATGTAATAGGCACTATTTATCATCATTGTCCATCATTCAAAATTAAATGAAGCCTTGTTTGACGCAATCAATGGTTTAAAAAATATAATTTTACACCTAAAAGTAGCTATCATTCACATAAAATGATCATTTATCTTCTTTTTCTACGAATAAGAGGTTATCAAATCACGACAAGTTGCCCTTGTATTTTTGTAAATACTTCTGTACAGCAAACAATATTATGTCAAATCTGAGTTAATGAATGAAACATTGTTATTATTTTGTACATATTTTTTGAGAAGATTTCCCTTAAAAAGTGAGGTTGCATAATAAATAATAAACAAAAATGATGCTACTCTAGACACTTTTAAAATCCTTTAAAAATACTGAGGTACGTAGGTACCCAATCTTATTAAGGAAACTACAGCAGCAAGTGTCTATGCAGTATTTTTATGAGTGTGAATCATTCTTGCTCTTCTTTTTCCTTATTGATCAAATCAAAAGACGTTAGTAGGCGCCGAGCAATAGATATCTTATCGTTATGTGGCATTAGGTAGGTACCTATCTACACAAAAAAGCAATCCGGGGTTTACCGACTCCGTCATCAATATTTAGTTTTTACCAACTATAAGTATTAATTTTACTAAAAACAACAGGCATTTAATCAGTTTTAGAACCAATAAACTAACTTTTGATTTAAAATGTTTAAATATTTAAAACAATCATAAAGTGGCAGCCATTATAAATTTACATGAGCATAATTTTAGCAGCAAACGTCTGTACACAGAATATTAACATAACTTGGTCCTTTGCGTAGGATAGACTAAAAATAAATATAGTCAGAGCACTGGTATTTTAGTCCGTCTGAGTTTAAAATAAGTAAGCCTTTACATAGTCTTGCCAAAGTGCAAGGCAAAAAGCGTGTTAAAAGTTGCCTCGCCAGCGCAGCGTCCAGGCGGCTCCACACACACACATCATTGAACAGGGTTGACCATTTTAAAATGTTAGTAACATTATCCAAATTCTAGTATCCTCTTCTACCACTGTAATAATATTATTAATGTAAAAATAAAATTTAATGGTTATCTCCTTGTATCTAGAGTAAAAAATACTATCCGGTTAATAATAGAGGCACTTTTCCAAAAACGCACCCTACAGTACAGAAGACTAGGACAGCCCTATACGAGCGGAATGCCTTCCACTCACAATTCCACATACTTTAATCACTTCCCGCGCGTCTAGACATCGACCTCTAGTTCCCAGTTCTTGCCAGGGCCAAATTAATTCTTAGGGCCACCTCCTAAGGTCCCTATTACGTCGAGAGTAGCCCAACGTTAGCGATTAATAAAAACGGGCTCGCTGTCCTCGGAAAGTGCATTGATCTCAAGGCGCGTCCTTCTGTGGCACAAAAATTGCTGCACGTGAAGTGGGCGTCTCTTTTGTGTATAAACACAAGAAGTAAGTGCGAGCAGGACGCAGCAAACGTAGTAGGCAGGATGCGCGTGGTGAGCAGCGGGCAATACACCCAAGCGGGCGCAATGAACGGCAGCCATTAATGTGGAAGTACCACGCCGCATTTTGGCGCCAATACATCCGTTTCGGGAAATAAACAGAGTTCCTTGGATTGAATACCTATTTACCTTGTTACCTTAGCCTTGATTCTGTAATCTAATTCATAAAGCACTTTTTGAGGAAATACATTGAATAAGGTGCAATAGTGCTTAGTAGTTAGGTGCTTCTGTCCACTGGAAGGCTAGGTAAAAGGTTAGGTACCTACGTTGATCAATAAAATTGCCAAATTGAGTGTCATCCACCATACATATCTACCTATCAATTATACGCAAAACCTATAAAAGTGTGATATTTAAATAACAGTGATAGTCTGTGATAGGCAGCATGAAATATTCCAGAGGAAGCACAACTTTCGCGCCAAAAGCGTGTGCTGCAAGATGGCGGCGACCACGTGCTCAACAAATACAAACAGGCCACGCTTGCTTACTACGATTTGTTTTTCTCCTTGAGCATACTTTAATATTTTGTAGGCTGTATTTATCATGTGCTGCAATAAAAAAAATCCGTTTACTTAACAGAATTAGGTTCCTAAGGAATTACAGATATAGGTATTATTACAGATGTAGGTATTATGGTTCAATTCAATATGATGATATTTTTGTAATGCCTAGGAATAAATCATACCAACTTAGGTACATGTAACTCACAAAAACACATTTAAGTACCTACAAAAACTTTTAGCCCTAACAAAAAACTAAAGCTTGCAGTTTTCTTTTTAAACAAAGAATGAACTATTTCTATAAAATGTAATTTAACCGAATTCGATTTTTGGAAACCAATACCCGCTCTAAGCAATTGTCACTATGGACCTGTGTAAATGATACAAAAAATCTTTCAAAATAAATCACAATAAGTGCACTCATTTAATATCTTCATCTTATTTAATATTTTCCGATTTCGACCCTTCTTGGAAAAGTATGGCGACTTGAAAAAACAAAAACTACAAAGGCGGCCGGCGGGCGGCGCGGCACGGCATCGGTCGCAGCGAGGGCGGCTTCGTAATGTGCAGTTCTGCGTTAGAATGTGTGGGTACAAATTCCACGAAGGATGAGATGCCTACCGATACGTTCAACTTTACTCAACCGGCTAGCCTACCGGTGACCGTTGCGTTTGAAATTGCAAGCAAGGAATGCTCACTATGCAGCTATGGTTTTATATTTCACGCGAATAACAACACGAAGGCCCAAAGAGTTCCCAAAGAATATATTGTAGTAAATAAGTAAATATAAGAATGTACCTCAAAACTGGTGAATACAGACAAGCACTCAAGCGAAAAAATCAACGATCCGAACTGTCTGGCCGTTGAACCCCGAAGCAAATGGCAAAAAGCTGCTACACATCGAATGGAAATGTCTGTATCTTGAATGTGTCTTTAACGGATTTTAATTTCCGGGAAAACTTTTGTTTGGTAAGTTTTAATAATGGGGATGAGTTGAAAACTTTAAAATGTATTTTGAGTCATGAATACTGTGGGTTTCGTAGACCCTCGCGGTTATGTTACGCTTAATAACAAATAATAACTTTCAAGGAAAATCACTTCTAAGAAATTAGATTTGGTTTATCTTTTCCCGTACCATAACGGCATAAAGTTAACGATGTGAAAGCTGAACTCGGCAAAGCCTGCCTACCGGTATTATTGATAATTGACTTTACTAAGTATTTATTTTATTTAAAGAAACGGATCTCGTAGACAATAATTTGATTAATAAAATACTAGTTTGCACAAAGTCGATAACTTTACAGTGTGTCTACCGTTCATATGTGAGTGTGGCGTGCTTTTCACCCGGGTGAGAATATAGTACGAGTTCGTTCTCACGTAGACTCTGTCTAATATCATTAAGGAAGGCGGAATTAAACTAGCACAGCCTTGAAACAAAGAAAAACCTCTGTTTACTGCGCATAATTTTTGGAGGTCCATGACCCACTGGGTTCAAAGCATGTACAACAATTTGCTACGCAATGGATATTGTTACGCAACGAATTTGTTTATAACACAATTAAAAAAGAGCGAAATAAATAATATCTTCAATTCATGATGATTGTTAATTTGTACCTTAATTTAAACCTGTAACTCACTATTTCACCATATTATGTCATCAACTGGTGACCAACCAGCGTATTTTTTTTAGGGCAATGATTATACTAAAGTAAATAAGCAATCTAATCACTGTTATCCAATCAACTTTATTTTTCCTTTTTGGGTAATATTACAAGGCAAAAGCCAAGGCAAGGCACGTCATAAGTCCTGCATGCATCTCTAACGTGAAATCACAATAATGTAGGTACTTTGGTTCGACTTAACAGAACACTGTTAATTAAGGCTTGTATTCATGCAAATGACCTTGTGCAAATGAACGGAGCTAACCACCCCTCTACGCGCCACTCCGCTACCCGTATTTTATTTTTTTTATAATCAAAATAATACATGTTTTTAAAAAGTAACAAAACCAAATCATTGTCGTTTGTAGTTGCAAGGCAATAAATATATAATTTATTCTCTTTTGATAAAAAATGGTGACTTGGTGTTTTTTTTTTCTTATTATGTGATGCGGATAGATATATTCTGGCTAAACCAAATTACGTATCATATCATGTAGATTACTAACTATTTTTTTCTGATGAAATTTCTTTGTTAGCGCCGACGAAAAGCTGCTTCATCTGCACGCTGTTTTTAAGCTTTTTTCGAGAGAGCAGCCTTAAATAGCAGCACCTAGTAGCGGTTTTACTCAGCTGTGTATTTGGAATAAAGATAAGTCTAATAATGACTGCTCTTGAAAATTAATTATCATCTCTGGTATGGGACAGGCGGGGATGAATCAACTGGCGGGAATGCAAACAGGTCTGCCGGGTTTGTTCGGTTGTCTCAACTCTCAAGCCGCAGAGCCACGCATGCATGGCGCAGGCGCACGTTGGCCGCGGTCGCCGGTCGTTCCCCGAAGTTGCACGCCACCGACACCCGTTGCACCGTTCGCGAGACGAAGTTGCATTCCACGCATTCCATTCCCGCCACTACTCTAATCCACTTACATTAGCTGGTAAAAGCTATTCTAAAAGCTTTTCATCGAACATAATGTTTTGAAGATTAGTTGTAGAAGCAAAATGACGTCTAAAATATTTTAGACGTCATTTTCTTAAAATAATCTATTTATGAAAAAATATTGCTCATACGCATCGTTTTTATAGTTTCGTCATGTCCGTCTGGTCTGTCTGTCCGTCCGTCTGTCCGAGGTTTTGCTAAGAGACCATTAGCTCTAGAAATCTGTAATTTTGTAGGGGTGTGTATATCGATAACGCCGACAGTGGTAAAATAAAATTTAGGAAAATATTTTTTTTTAGGTTAGCTCCCCTACATGTGAATTGGGAATGATTTTTTTTTCGTCGTCTACCCCATCGTGTGGGGTATCGTTGAATAGGTCTTTTAAAATGAATGGTTTTTTGAAAAATCAATATTTCGTGATCAAGTCGTCAAAATGTTCCTTACGGTATATCATTTAAATGAATAATTTAGAAGATATCACAGAATTAAAATTACGCGCGACTGAAAATATCATTCTCAGCGAAACATAAATGGCGCCGCGGTGTTACAGTTGGTCACTTTATTTATTTATTTATTTATTTATTTATTTAAGCATTATGGAAGACTTACAGCTAAAACAAACAGGTCGAGATCAATAAATAAGGCTGTCAGCCAATTACAAGTCTCCACTTATAAGATACAGAAAAAAGTAAGTAATTTCTATGGACATTCACACCAAGTTGTATATAACTAGTACTTATAGCACAATGTAGCTCGTACTGCTAAACGATATTTTATATAATTAATTGTTTTCAATGCTTAACAATTTATTTGAAAAAGTTTCGACTTAAGCACCTCCTGGCTGAGGACACACTAGTTGTGAAGGGATCTAAATCGTGCTGCTTACAAAGCCTGTTTAAATTTCTGCTTGCACGCACAATGTATGAGTTCTGCC
Source organism: Lacanobia wlatinum (assembly GCA_947578705.1). Classification (NCBI taxonomy): domain Eukaryota; kingdom Metazoa; phylum Arthropoda; class Insecta; order Lepidoptera; family Noctuidae; genus Lacanobia; species Lacanobia wlatinum. Next base: position 15,118,736 of record OX388039.1, read on the forward strand.
TATAATTTGTTGATGCAAATGGCACACGCAAAGGTGGATTATATCGTTTAGACTTCCTGGGGGTGTTAAAATAGAATTTTGACAAAATATCGGAGCAGTTAATGTGGTTATTAAAGATTTTCAACAACATTACGCAGTCAGAAATCTCGCGGCGGTTGGCTAGAGGAAGAATATGATATTTTTTGCAGAGGTTAAGGTAATTCTCCGAGTGATACGGAATTTTCTGATGGTAACACAAATATCTTATAAACCTTTTTTGGATGCTCTCAATTCGGTTAATGTATTTGTGGTAACATGGGTTCCATACTTCCGACGCATACTCCAAATGGCTTCTAACATAAGTGCAGTATAGGATCTTTAAAGTTTTAGCTTGAGAGAAGCACTTGGATAATCGCATTATGAAACCCAATGTTTTAGATGCCTTAGCGACTATTGCATCTATGTGTACTTCAAAACTGAGCTTGGAATCGTGGTAAACCCCCAGATCACGGATGGAGTTTGATCTAGGCAGAATTTGATGACCTAGGGTATACGATCCGGTAATGATTGAGCGCTTCCGAGAATACGTAATAACCGAGCATTTAGCGGGGTTAAGATCTAACTTGTTCCCTTGACAGTAGTCCTCCAGACGACACAGATCATTCTGGAGTGCCGTTACATCCATTTGCGACGATATTTTGGTATACATTTTCATATCGTCTGCAAAACATAATAATTTGGATGAAGTCAAGCAAGAGTCAATATCGTTTATATAGATTATAAAAAGTAGTGGGGCGAGCAATGAACCCTGCGGGACTCCACTGGGTATAGGTACCCAGCTTGATATATAATTGTTGAGTACTACTGCTTGGGACCTATTCACAAGGTAAGACGAAAACCATCTGAGTAGATCGCCGCGGATTCCGATGCCATTTAACTTAGACATGAGGATGCTATGATCGATACGGTCAAAGGCTTTGCTATAATCCGTATAAACAACATCAACCTGTTCACCATTGTCCATGGCATCAGTTATAAATTCATTAAGGAGAATCAGGTTCGTGACAGTTGACCTCCCTTTCAGAAAACCATGTTGGAACGAGCTAAATGAAGCTTTGAGAGCCGAATAAACCTGGTCATATATTAATCTTTCAAAAACCTTTGCTATTAAACACAATTTAGATATCGGCCTGTAGTTCGCTATATCTGTTTTGACACCTTTTTTATGTATAGGCGTTATAAATGCAGATTTCCATAGTTGCGGCACAACGCAACTGTTCAAGGATTTTCTAAATAGAATCGAAATAGGTTGTGCTATCGAGGGTGCACAGCGGATTAGAAGTTGGGATGGGATGTTATCTGGACCAGCCGATTTACATGTGTCTAACTTACGAAGCAAACTAATAATTTCATCAATATTAATAACGATACCGCAGATGTCAGATGATGGGTTCGACGAATCGGTACAATGATAATCTGAAGTGATAGGATGCCCAACACTGGGATTAAGAAAAGTAGAATGAAAGTATTCTGAAAAAGCCTGACAAACAGATTCCCCTGTCCGCAAAGTGTCACTTTTGTAGTTTAATGTACTTGGGATTGCGTTTGAGTTATGGCGTTTTTTTACAAAAGTCCAAAAATATTTGGGGTTATTTTTAATTGAACTCTCTGTCAGATCCAAATAATTTCGGTAGCATTGGGATTCCAAACTTTTTGACCTTTCACGAAGGAGCTTGAATGTTAGTTCGTCAGATATATTGCCGTAGGTTTTGAATCTTTTTAAGTATTTAAATTTTTCTTTGATTGTTTTAATAAGTGACGAACTATACCATGTTGGATACTTTTTATTCCGAGTCAGCTTTTGTGGGATATATTTTGTTTGTAAATCAAAAATAAACTGATTAAAAAAGTTAACTGAGTCATCAATTGACCGCGCCGAGAACTCTGTTTCCCAGTCAGTCGTACAAATGTCTCTGCTGATGGATTCATAATCCCCTTTATCAAACAAAAATTGAGTACGAGGCGCGCACTCAAGCAGAGGCGTTGCAAATACGTCCAAATTAATTAATAATGCTGGGTGATAGGCATCAAGAGGCACAAGCGGGCTAGGACATTCCGACACGTTCGCTATTTCATTGGAAAGTACTAGGTCTAGGATTCTACCAAACCTATTAGGTACGACATTATATTGAGCAAGACCAAGAGTGCATAATTCATCACAAAACAAAATTTCATCGTTACTGTTAGGATTCAAAGGTACAAGCGATAGATTATCAAATGGCGCCCAGTTAATACTGCTCATATTAAAATCGCCGATAACGAGAAAGGTATCAGAGGGATTGTTACTTTAACCATTTTCATCTTTTAAATTTGCATAAAAATTAATGCATTATTTTAGAAGCTTATTTAAGTTGGTAAGGTGTTAATCTATATAGATTATCGTCAATATCTATTTTAGAACGTGTTACCCTAAACACTATTCAATTTAAATGAATATCTTAGGAGTTATCGCAACTACCGGGTTCGCGGAACTGTCTAAACAGGGTACCGGGGCCCTGGAACGCAAAGGGCAACCGAAAGAACAGGGTGGTTTTTAGTCAGTAAATCTGACAGTCCCTTCCGCTCCACCCAGGGCGGGAGGACTCATACGATGATTTTACCACCCCAAAAAAAATTGAATTATCGTAAAATAAAGGCACCCGTGTTCCAAAATAATTTTAGTAAGCGCACTTCTTTTTTTGTTCTAAATTGGTCCCGAGCGAAGCCGGGGCGGGTCGCTAGTCGTTCTATATTGTGATAACGGGCTACTACGGAACCCTACACTGCGCGTGGCCATTTTTTTTTCTTTGTACGCACTTAAGTAGCACTAGTCATTAATATAAAAGAACAAAGGCGTGATTTAGATTTCCGGGTTTGTTTGTATGGCTCTTTGTTTTTCTTGTAAGATGTCGCACTTTCATAGATTAGTTTGGGGCTGATCATTTACTTTTAGGAAACATGATTTTAAATCTTTTGTATGCAAAAATCTAAGAGAAAGACACGGCCAAAGTAAAAAACGGTAGGAAGTCAAAAGCCTTTTGATTCACATTTTGCAGAACATGGGCCTTAAAACCACGTGTTCTTTAGTAGCGTTGCGGATCAAAATCTGAACTTTCATAGAACTTAATTTTTTTTTTTCGTAAGTACCTAGGAGATTGAGACTGGCAAACGCCAAACACGTATGAGGCCGCTTTTCGATCAAGTTCTTTCTATTGTACACTAAATAAAAACCACGCCACCACCACCGCACCACCGCACCGTGCACCGTGTCATTTTGTAGCGTAATGTGTCATGGCAAATTCTGCGGAAAAGCTTCACATTTAGCTTTATTAGGCAATCAAGGAAGTAGACTACTAGGGCGCTATACTATAAATGCAGAATAAAGTAAAGCTATTGTTTTGTCAAAGGCACACTTAGTGAGGGAAGTAGGTACTAGCGCGTCGGTATTGCAAGGCGTGGGTGGTCTGTGAGTCACCGATGCCGCGCGCAGGCAGCGCCGCCGGCGCAAGCTCGCGGATCCTATTGTCCGCGCCCATTCACGACCGAACAGCATGTCCTTGCAGTGTTGCAACTGCGCTGTCCAGATTTAATGAGTTATAATATAAAAATTTCCTAGCTAGAGAATACAAATCACCTGATTTTATAACATTGGCAGATACGATAAATTTTGGCTTAGTAGGTGAGGTGGTAATTACTTGACGATGAGCTGAAAAAACGGTATTGCGTTAAGATATCAGATTTATTCACCGACTTAGTATTTATTGGAGTTAATTTGTACAGCAATTATTTTTAAATCAGGTTATCAGATTTTCTCAAATTTTCCTTAGACTTTCAAAGATAGGGTTGGCAACACTGCCTTCGGGCCTTCCTGCTACGGTCCACATGCACATATTAAGCAACGCACGAACAGGCGTACATGGTTACGGAACGGTTTATAGCAACAATTAAGCCCCATTCATTCCCAACACAGATTCAAAAGATAAGGCATGTGAATGTGTCTCCATTCTAGGAAACGGCTTGGAGCTACGTCCTATAGCTTTTGAATTTACATGTAATTGTACCGTGCTAAGTACTACAGATGAGTAATCTGGGATTTATATTACGGACTCATCTCATCCTAACGGTTGGACGGACACAGACGGCATAAAAATAGAATAATCTTTCCTATGACGTAGACCCTCTTTGTGCTTAGCTCTTTTGTCATCCGGTAATCTTATAGTCAAGAATGGAATATGGGTTGCTTTTGCTTTTATGGAAAAGGTTTGGGAATTATGTATGTATTTTTAATTTTCAAAAAGATTATCCACGATTGAGTATTTGTGCTTCAGAGGTTACATACAGGGCACTATTTGTTGATCCTACTACTAGATACTTGCTTACTATTTTTTTTTCTGCTGTTTACAAAAATGTATAATGAAAAATCAATTTGACGGTTCAATCTGTGCATTGCAGATATATCGTATAGTAAATCGAGTACAGCTATAATAAAATATATATGCAAGTGTGCGCATTATAAATGCAGTGTAGCCGTTTAGGGAGCGTAGCGTGGCGTCGGAGCGTACATTCACCCAGCCGTCTCGGTCACAGCCGCGACGCGCCGCCCTTACCCGGCCAACCCTCAGCGGCGGCGGCGGCTCGCTAAATACATACTTTAATTTCGTCCTACCCCTGCCGCGGCGTCCCAAACGAGTCACGAGAGTACGAGGCGCGAGAACGACCGCCGCCGATAGGCTTGGTCTATAGTGAACACGCGGTGATTAGAGCGGGTGCGGGCGCGATTAGGGTAGCCAGTCATCGCTGTTGTAGCGGAAGTAGAGGCTAAATGTTTCCTCGGGTAAAACAAAAGACAATCGCTCGATGGTGAGGTCGCTCCGTCACAATGTTAGATTAGAAGCCCACTATAGTGCATTTAGGTACTTCGAGCCCGCCTTAGCACCCGCGTAAGCTCTTATCCCTGGTCCGGGCCATATTGTGGCACTACATACAAATGTGCGTGTAAAGGGCTAAAGGCAGTTGAACTTCGGGAGGTCTTGAACTTTTATTCGTTCTCTTTTATTGGACACTGCCCTAACGTTTCGCATGCTGGATATTCCTGTTATAGTTAACAGTGTACTTTAGTTGACAGTTCCCCTAAGGTCTCCTATATGGTGCAGGCGCCGGATACATAAATAACCATGCCCGAATCACTGTCAGTAGACATGAATGCCTTTTTTTACTATTGATAGGCACGCGTTTGGCCACTATCTCACCTGATGGTAAGCGATGATGTGGTCGAAGATGGAGCACGCTTGCCTAGAAGTAACCTATTCACTCTTGACTTAAAGACTGCCAGGTTGTAGCTATCAGGAACTTTTTACCCGACTGTCCCAGAAGGAGGGCAATAATTTTGTAAAGCACATTCAGTAATGAATGTGCTAGACCCTAGACCTGCCTATGCGTCGGAAAACTTCAGTCTCCTACTAAAATTTCGATGGTGTTCTTTGTCTATAGAGCGCAGATTTGTTGTATAATATGTAGAAATAAGGAAAGTTTCGAATCAAATCTAAAGCCATCCTTGTTATTTTTCCCCTCGCCACAAAAACATTTTTGTTGATTATGGTCAAGTCATCAAAAATGAAAGATTTTTTCCTTGTTGATGAATCCAGATGACTGAGAAAATATTCATAACATTGGTCATTCGAACGACTTTGTTTTAGGTTGTATTTATTATTCTTCGATTCATATAAGGTAGGAAGAAAAATAAATACTTACATATAAGAATGAATAAGTAGCAACATATATATCAGAGCATAAGATATCGCTCAGAAGTATAAATTGTTTTATCACAGTTTATAAACATGACAAAAGATAAATTAATTCAAAACACGTACTTTATATTGTGTAAGGCTGTTATCTCTCTCAGTGATATAAATACTTATTATCTAGATTCGATGATACATGATACCTATTATTTGTAAACAATATATTTAGGGCTTTAATTTTGATTTTTGGGATGGTGAAGAAGCCGACAAACCGTCCCGTAATGCACAGACCATGATCAAATCAGAATGGATAAAATGGCGACAGATTACTGGAACAACTTGCGATCTACGGATCTTGTTCTTTTGTAGGGTCCCGTACTTCAAAAGGTAAAAAAGGAACGCTTATAAGATCACTCTCTTGTCCGTCTGTCTGTCCGTGTGTCACCACCGATTTTCTCAGGAACGGGTGGACCTAGCATGTTGAAATTTATACTAGGTACTGAGGTCTATAGCCCTTATTAGGTGGAAAATCAAGGTCCTGAGTCAACAAGATAAAAAGATATGGGCAAATGTAGATCTTCGCAAAAACTTGTAAGTACCAAAATTTGAAAAAAGTTAAAAATCCTAATTATTAACATTTTTTATTTTTCGGAATTTTCCCTTTACTTGTGCTGTAAGACCTTGCTTTAAACCAAAACTGACAATTCTAGATCAACCGGAAGTACCCTATAAGTTTTAGGTCGAAAATATGGTAGTAGTTCCCGTTGACCTAGAATCACGAAATTTGTTAAGTTGTAATACCGTCTTATACTGCAAGTATAGGAAAATGTCTGAAAACTATATATTTGCAATTTAATCATAAAAAAATATAGTCTTTATTTAAAGTAATTTGTAGCTACAAATTTGTACGGAACCCTCGGTGGGCGAGTCCGACTCGCACTTGGCCGGTTTTTTTTTTTATTTTGTTTTTGATATTTGTTATTATAGCGGCAATATAAATACATACTCTGTGCAAATTTTATCCGTCTACCTATTACTATTCATGAGAAACAGCTCGCTGACACACAGACAGCGGAGGCTAGTTTCGTCGTTACCTTTAACATGCAACACCAAGTAACATGGGACAAGGGCAGGAAGAAAATGAATAGATTTTGGTCCATCCTGGCATGATTTAGGGAATATTTTAGTTTTATTATTCAATCGAAACTGAAACAAAAACAGGATGTGATGATCATGTTTTGAATAAAAACGTAACGCGTCCGAACTCCGACATCGGCTAGAAGGAATTAGAAACCCGTGGACAAAAGTTCAAACACAACGGATTTAACATCAAAGTAAATTTAAAAAATATTATTTTCCGAAACTGAAAGTTATTCTCATACAGTAATAATATGTATTGGAAATTGTCATGGATGAATACGATTTGCATGCAAGGCTCAATTTCTCATGGAATTAAATTGATATAATGACCTATAATAACTATCAACGATTAAGCTGATCACTTGATATTTCTTTGTTCAGTGCAGACAAGGATGTGGGTTTCAAACTCCGGACTAAGTTCGCAGAATAAACAAGTATTCGACCTTACCTTAATAAGGAGGCAGGTACGGTATTTTTATTTTTTCCGCCATTCTCCCACATTCTACTGGTTGTTCTATTAGTGACATAATAAATTCATTATTTTATACCAGACAAATATGAGCAAGCTCTGTGTCCTTGTTATTATTTTTATCAACTGAAGCGGCAAGTGGTTGAAGTGGAACGCAAATTATACAATGGTGCGGAACCTTTTCTTGCGAACCTCATTCGTGTTCGACTGGTTTTATACAGATTTGCGTTCTAGTACAATACATCTTTAGTAATACCGTTCTTTATGTCCATTGTGTTGGCCAGACAGTATTGAATTTCCATAGTGACAATCAAAGACATGATTTAATTTAGAAACCAGTAAGTCGAGCGTAGAGGTCGGCTAGCGTCTCGCCGCCTCGCCCGCCTCGCCGTCTGCTCACCTTGGGTGAACCCAGCCTCACAGTACATATCCGGCCGTATCATTTAAATGTGAATTTGTATATGTCGGCGTCCCTCTCTAAATGTACTAACGAACGTAGCACTTTCACTCGATATGAATGAACATTGGTTCATTACAAGACAGAAACGAAGTTGATAGTAAAACGAATATCGGTGATATCAACTAGATAAATTTTAATAGCGTTATATGTGTTCCTTATGATGAGAAATGTGTCGCGTTATGTTGACTCCCACGCTTCTCCCTGACAGACGGGGGCGGTGCAATAGAGAGCATGCGGGCACGGGCAGCCGGCGCGAGTACGATAATTGATCAAACAATATTCCCAATAAGCCACAATCACACAAATCAAATAAAGGAAACGTGCTCACAAGTTATCGGCTGTCGAGCAAATTACTAACAGCTACGTCGCTCTCACAATAGTGCAAGTAGTATTGTAGCATAGTAAACTGGAAGCACGTGTATGGCGATAAGAGTGCAAGATATTTGCACGTACATGCCATCGTGTATACTTTATCGATTATTCACAGCTCTGAAAGGCCATAAACCTAATCTTTTGTTACATAACGTCTCCGTGTTCCTTAGCTATTGTACGTGTAGATAAATAAAGCTATATAAAATGGTGCGTGCGACGCGCTTACACGTGGTTTGTACTATACGCTATACTGAACTTACTACATTAACCGCTTATCAGCTACAAGAAAAAATAATGGTGAGCACGGAAAAGGAATGAAATTTTCCATTATCGCAATATAAAATGAAATCAAGCACGATGACGAAGTACAACAATTGCACGTGGAAGTGAAGGGAGGACATTCAATCAACTCTACTGCACGCTTTATTATAATAACTTATTATAACACTAGATATTCATTCGATTATTATGGAAAGTTTCTCCTGCTGAACCTTCCGAATCTGTGCTTTCAGCTGTATCGCTCAAGGTATCTGTACGGCTGTACCTACCTAATACAATTCAATGTGTTTTATATTTGTATGGCCGCAAAGTTAATTACGATACATACGATTAAATTTGGAAAAAATATGTATCATTCACCAATATTATAGGCGCAAGATTTTGCACAAATAAATACTTTGATATTTACGTAAATAACGACCAGTGAAATATAATTCACACGATATATCTTATGCTAGGAAAAATTTGACACCAATAAATCTTTAGTAAACAAGCTATTTTTCGAAGAATGAAAAATAGATCAGCAGGGCAGCGTCTGCTTGTTTTATTTATAGATTTTCATTGAGTCGACGTCCCCCACCATTACTGGAATGCATAAAATGTAACATAGGCGCTTAAAAATACTCCTCTCAGAAATGAAATGACGTTCAGCAGTTTTTCTTTCATCCCCCGAACAAAGCGATTCCATGGACGTAGCAAGTAGTAAGACCTAACTGTGCGCTGGCACAGTGCCTGGTAGATTTTGGTATCTGTCTACGCATAAACGGAATCAAAGAAGTCTTGGTGTATCAATCGGAATTTAATTTGAAGAAAAAAAGAACATAAGAAAGTAAGTCGTGGTATTGTTGGCGCGATGCATCGACACGGCGGCGTCTGCGTGGCCGCGGCTCATGTTGCGGCTAAAAGCGGACTCGACACCGAAGCGCACGCAGAAATAAACGCAAACAAGCAACACACAAGACCACGCAGATATAAACCGATGTAACTAACAGCACATTATCTATAAGCTGCAGAATGCAGCCATTACTAAACGCCCATCCTGACTGCCGGCGCGGCGCAAGGACGCTACGCAAGCTGCGCTACGAACGCTGCGAATGACGAAATATTTACAGGAATATTGCCAACGAACTGCAGTTATGTGTGGAAAACACTCAGCCGAGCATTTCCGGTAAATCGTCCCAACAGAAAACAAGGTGAACCTTTGCATGTTTCAATTTCAATTTATTTATTTGCATAAAACATGGTATACAAAGGTGTTACATGAGTTAAAGAAAAGATCATACATGTTTTGCTTAAGACTAAATGCAAAATGATTAACACAACTTATGTTCAAAGTAGTCCTTAATGCTATTAAAGTTATTATCATTTAGCCATTTAAACAAGTGAATTTTGAACAGTCTGCTATTTAGTAATTTAAGTGCACATGGTAATTTGTTATATATGTTACAGTTAGAACCCATTCTTAGTTACAACGCGTTTTCTCTAGTTGAAACTAGTTTTCACTAAATGCCTTTGTAACAACTAGACTTAACTGCTGCTAAAAATGACTATCAGTGAAAACTAGTTCCAACTAGACAAAACGCGTTTTGTGTAAAACTGTTTCAACCGAGGTCAAAGTTCATCGTGTTTTATTTTGATTGGTTGAGAGACATCAACTGACTTGAGATTATATGGTATCGGACGTAAAAGAATAGCACCATCCCATCACTTCCCGTGGGTGTCGTAAGAAACGACTAAGGAATTCACCATAGAATGGGCAGCAGCATTCTCTGTACATTGCAACAGCTACACTGCGACGGCCAACCCGCCATCCTAGCGTTGCGATTACAGAAAATCCCCCGAATATGATAGGCACAACGAAAAAATGGCCCCTAGTGCCCGGCAGCCCGTCTATCCTTGACTCCGGTAGCGGTCAAGTTCACGGCGCAGCAAGGGGTGCTAAGAATCCTCGGAGTAGATCCGGCTACCCCTACAAATACCGACGACCTTACCTGGCAACACTGATCACCGAACTTAAGGAGAAATTGAGTAAGTTACGATGGAGGATTGTGGGATTGTCTGAAGTCAGAAGAGAGGGGGCGGACAGCATCATTCTTAAATCCTTAAATCTGCTCTATTTTCGATTGGGTGACCAGAAGTCACCCAATCGAAAATAGAGCAGATTGAGAGGTTATGTTTGATTTATCGTTCACAAGATCCTTGTGCCCAATTTGGTGAGGCTCGAGAGTGTGTCGACCAAGATGGCGTACCTTCTATTCAAAATTTCGTCAAAATATTCGTTACCGGTTATAAACCCGATTTTTTTTAAAATATTTTAATAAACTATAACCAAATTTTTCAAGATCCAACAAGTTTTAACTAAGGTCCAAAGTTAGAACTAGTTTTAAAATTTAATTATATTTTAAACAGAAAATTCTAGTTAAAACTGGGAAATTCTAGTTGTAACAAAGGCATTTAGTGGAAACTAGTTTTAACTAGAGAAAACGCGTTATAACTGAGAACGGGTTTTAACTGTAACATATATACACGTACAGCCATCGCCAAACAGCCCTTATTATATTTTTTTAATCGAGGGATTTCACCTAAAACAAACCTAAATTTGTCACGCCGTTTCCTAGAGCATACATCTGCTGCAGTCCTGAATAGATATTTGTGTTTCCGTACAAACATGCATGTTTCATATACATATAGTAATGATAGTGGCAGCAGACCGAGTTTTTTAAATATTGGTCGACAAGATACGTCCGGTGGAAGGCCATGAATAGCTCGAACACATTTTTTGAGCGATAAATGCTCTGTTATGGTCGGTACTATTTCCCCATACAATTAGCCAATATCGCAGAGAGGACTCAATATATGCACGATATGAAAATACAGCTGTTTTAATGTTTGTAACATTTTTAATCCGTCTAAGAGCGTATACGAATTTATTGGGATTATTACATACACTATCGATTTGAGCTTTCCAGTCTAGATGTTCATCTATGATCGTTCCCAAAAACTTAGTTTGTGATACTTGTTGAAGATTTGATATATTCAATGTAAAATTAAATTTGTTATTATAACATTTATTAAATTGGACATACACTGATATAATGAGATTAATAGATAAATTATTATTATTAAGCCAATTTATAAGACTTTTTTGCATTATTAATATCTGTTTCATTAACAACTATTGATTTACATTTTTTGTTGGTAGAAACAATTCACATTAAGGAGAAACAACATCGGGCCCAATCTACTGCCCTGAGGAACGCCGCGTTTGGTTTATTTAAATTCGGAGCGGTTTGAAATCATATCCTTATTGGCATTTATATTATTTATAGTAACACGCTGCTGTCGAATATATACGACGATAGCCACTGCAGTGGAGGTCCTCTAATTCCTATAGACCTAATTCTGGAGAAGACGTTATGCGAAACCAGGTCGAATGCCTTATATAAATCAAAAAATAAGCCCGAGGTCAGTTGATTATTGTTGATATTAGTCAGTACTTCTTTTAAGAGTGTAAACACAGCTAAAGTTGTTGATTTATCTTTTTGGAAACCGAATTGCTCTTTCTTTATAATGTGAAATTTCTCGCATACATGCATTTTTCATAAATTTTTGACATAATTGGTATTAAAGTTATTGGGCCATAGTTGTTAACATCATATTTTTCACCTTTTTTAAAAAGTGTTGTTACATACAATTGATATTTTTATTTTATCTGGGAACACTCCTTGAACAAAATACAAGTTTATAAGATGCGTTAGAACACTGCGTATTTCCTTAGCACATTCTTAATAATTCTAGTGCTAAGTTCATCGCCTTCTGAGGTAGTGTTATTTAATAACATAATTTGCTGTTCTACTTCGCTTTCTGACACTGGAACGAGGAACATTGAGCTAGTTATTAGGTTTTCATTACAATGACTATTCGTACTTTGCTTTGTGGGGTTATGATAGAAATCGTTGAAGGCGGATGCTGTTTCTGCTGGTTCCGTGAGTATAGTATTATTATTTTTTATTGACTATGTATTTCAATTTTTTATTACTGTCCATTTGGCCTTACATGTGTTCTTATATTTATTCATAAATTTTATTGTAACAAATTAGAGTATTTAATGTATCTAGTTTTGTTGGGTAGAATTTTCTTCTTACTTATCCATGTTTGTTTTACTTTTTTGTTTAGATTTATCTTTACCTTCAGAAAGCACAGATAGTAAAAAAGGCATATCAATTCATGAAAACGATTAAATGCTATATTTGCGTCTTTTTCTGTATAAACTTCTGACCAAGACAAACTTTGTAGACATTTCTTGAACTTTAGTGTATTATGGACATTGTAATCTCTCTTGTAAACGTAGTAAATTGCATCTTTTATCGATTGCTGTTCTAAGGGGAAGCCTATCATTTGAGCTGTTTCGTGGTCAGAGAGATAGAGTGGGACTACTGTTGTATCTGCATCTGTGATATTACTCAATATATGGTCAATACAAGAGGATTTGCGAGAAGCTGCATCAATATAATTGTTTTAATTTAATTTTACGTTGTTTGTTAAGTCTTGGAATTCGTTAGTGTTTTTATCTTTTTGAGTGTGTTAATGTTAAGTCTCCTGTTAGAACTATGCGTGTAGAAGCTTACATGTTTTTTGAGAATATCATGTAAGACACTAGATTAGTTAAAAATAGGTTGGGGTCGGACTTGAGTGTTCTGTAAATGCAAATAATCAATAGTTTTTCGTTTATTAGCTCAATGCCACAAATTTCGAACGTATTTACTGATGCATTCTTTTTAACTAGGTCTTGCTAATTCATTGAAAATGAGATCTTTTAGGGTTCCGTACCCAAAGAGCCCTGTTACTAAGCCTCCGCTATCTGTCCGTCCGTCCGTTCGTCCGTCCGTCTGTCTGTCAGCGGGCTATGCCTCAAGAACCGTAATAGGTAGACAGTTGAAATTTTCAAAGATTGTGTATTTCTATTGCCGCTATAACAACAAATAATAAAAATTAAGATTTATAGTACGGAACCTTTCATGTACGAGTACGAATCGCACTTGGCCGGTTTTCTAACTAGGATGCAAGATTGTAACAAGTGTCGAACGTTTGTAACTTGTAGCGCCAGATGAACGGTTTCAAACAAGGATTGACGATGACTGCGTCAGTTTATCATTACCTGCGTACTTCGTGAATTGTTATGCATTCCTATTCGGTTTGACAGACTATTATTAGTAGGTAAGTTTTCTAGTGATTGGTTAGCTGATTATAACATTCCTTTATTTCTATTGTATAATTAAAAAGGAGAGTTATTATTACGACATCAATTGTTCGCATTGACGTGCGTATGAGTAATCCTTCATGTGAGCTTATTAATGACAATGGGTATGCACACGTAATAGGGAACATGCAATAATTCCATTTTTGCTTTAATTTTAAAGAACTCCATCTAGAATAGACCACCACATAAATAAGAAATGAAAACGCTTCAATTTATTGCCAAAATTGCGTTTTTAAACAGACGGTTAAAATTTTCGCGCGAAAACGGGCGATGGCGTCACTCCTGTCTGCCACTGGTCCTAACTGTCCAAACTCAAAGACATAAGGTTGCCTTGTCGTTGTCATAATAGCAGTGACGTATATAAAGGCCGATTGCTGTTTTAAACGTTCCGTTTCACGTTACTTTAATTCATTATTTTTGTTAAAATCGATATTAACAAAAATAAAAACGTTGCAATAGCCTTTATTTTATACTTTTATATCATATTATTAAGAACATTCTCATAAATTCTGTATTTGCATCTTCCCTAATAGGCGATTACCTAATGTCGGCGCATTGCACATTTAGAAGTACTTGGAAATATACATATTTAGAAACATTTGCTATCAGCTGTGATGTGATGTAACGTGTTCCTTCCTACACAAACACAATAATGATAATTTATTATAATAATTAGTAATAGCATTCCACACGATAAGCCTACATGTCAAGGATTGCGAGCAATTATGGAAAATAGATGTGAGTTTTTGTTACATTGCGTGGTCTCCTGCCAGGGCCTGTGCCCCTACCTGCTCGTACTCAAACAGAACAAGTGCGAGTCGGACTCGCGTGCAAAGGGTTACGAACGAATTTTTTTTTAACATATTATTTTAACACTATAAACTTCCTATATATCCCCTTTCCTGTAATTTATAGGTAAAGATCTATAATATCCGTTTTTTTTCAAAATTTTAGGCTCAGTAGTTTCGGAGATAAGGGGCGGAATGGTCATTTTTCGTCTAATTTCTTGAATAACTTCAAAACCATTTATTTTAAAATTATCAAAAAAATATAATTAAAACCCTCACAGTAAGCCCTTTCATTTGATATGTCACACGATATTGTCCAAAAAACTTTTTTTTAATTTTCTAGTTTGACCCCCAAAAGTGACCCCCATACTAAAAATTTAATAATTTACGTAACACGTCTGTGCTTGGGTTACAGAAGTCCAAATGTGTACCACATTTCAACAGAATCGGTCCAATGGATCCGGAGAAAACTGGCTGTGACAGACGGACAGACAGACAGACACCCGAGTGATCCTATAAGGGTTCCGGTTTTTGTTCGGAACCCTAAAAATGAATATGGAGATCCAAAATTCGATGTATTCTATTTTGCCCCTGCAGCTTCCCACTATTGGGGCAGAGTAGACCGGACACATTTGGTGTTTACTCTGCCTCATTAATTAATTCATATGAGTTGGGCAGAATACATTCGCAACAATTTTAAGTAGGTATATTTTGCCCCACTAAAATGAAATAGTGGGGGCAGTCTCCCAATCAACTCCCACAGGTGGGTTGGCTACAGGGCTACATTAGAATAATTCCAAAATTCAGCATTTTGATTTTTGTGTTATTATATTATTTGTTATAAAATATATATTATATTATGTTATTATAAAATATACATATACTTATATCATTTTATTTTTAAAATATTACTTTCTTCAAGGATTGTAGCTTGAATAAACAGCCAATGTTTACAAGCTGCTGACGATGTCATAGAAATCATTACGTTTATTACTGCGTTGCATGATTCTAAATAGTACACAAGGCCGTAGCGCACGCATCCGCATTGGCGCTGCAAAATACTCAACATAAAAGGCATAGCGTTTTTGTGGCAGGCTATTTATATTTGTAGTTCCTATCATGCACTTGTTTGTAAACATCACAGACCTTGAATGATGTAACAAAAAGATGGAAAGTTCCTTCTTTGTTCAACGCTTAGGGTGTCTGTCCAATTCAGCGGAGCGAGAACCAACGGAATCGCACAAAATCTCCGCACCACATGAGTCACTGACATTTTGTGCAATTCCATTGGTTAATATTTCTGCGTCTCTCCGCTCCGCTGCCTCGCTCCGCTGAAATGGACAGGCACCCTCAAAGTGCACGCAGCCTATGCAGAACCGGTTTAAATTACTATTCAATAGACTTTGCCCACGTCTCCATTAGTAAGGAATGCTAATAACTGGGTAAACCATATAGGCATATAAGCTGGTAAACCCTTACGGAAATGACACTTTATATCATTAATGGTCAGATAGCTGCGTAGGTACACCTAGAACTCACACAATAACCCCATTTAGTTAATGCTGTGTAAAAACCAGCATAACGATTTGAACCTCCAACTAATGTGACCACAGAATGTGACGATCACTGCACCTCAAATGATTAGTGTTTATAGTGGCTTCTAACTTAACTGCTTGTTGATCTAGCGGAGTGCTTAATTAAAATATATAATTACTACGTTATTCATAATGTTATGAATATGAACACATCAAAGAAGCTTTACTGAACTACCTAGATCTCACTAGTTTGTTCGACACCTTTCTGCGCCAACGCAACGCACAATTTTGGCGGCGCATCCACTGTGTAGGTACATAATATGTCACCGTTACGCAGCTGATCACGCTAACATTCTTCGGTTGTAGCTAGGTCGGTTCGCATTGCACTAGTGTACAGTAATTAGGGTAATGTTTACCGTTGCGCGGCCAAACGAATGAATCACTGTGTGCGTAGGCGCAGGCCCGCGCGACCAAATCAGTCGCCTTGTCACACACGCTCTGTTTTTAACCTGACCCTATTATAAATAATATCTTTATTGTTCTGTCAGTTCTCTGACAAAACACTGTGACGCCAGTAATCTAAAAATCTGTTAACGTAATGTTGTTTGTCGTGACAGTTTATAAAGCAGCATACAGACGGGCGATTATTATTGATTGATTATAAACAACTATTTCGATATCGAGCTTCACCTGAGTGACAATGCTCACAAAGTGAGCTTTATTGCACACAACATAAAGGTCTTATGTTTATACTCACCTCGGAATCCGCTATCGAGACACTAAAATGTCCTTACAGAATAGCACTACAGGGCTCGTGTGCGCGTGCTCATATCATACACCTACAAACAATGTGTAAACGTATGTTCGTCCGTTTATTTATCACTACATAGTATAAAACAAAGTCGCTTCCCGCTGTCTGTCTGTTCCTATGTATGCTTAGATCTTTAAAACTACGCAACGGATTTTTTTAACAGTGGTTCTCGAGGAAGGTTTTAGTACATTATTTATCAAAGTTTTGTGTAAATTGGCTTATTACTGAAGAGGTCGGAAAAAATCTAAAAAATTCTTTACATCGCGTGCGCTGCGAAAACTATTGATGATAGAACAAAACGATGTACTACAGAGTAGGTATTGATGTGTTTTAGACAACACATCAATACCTAGGAAAAAGTCCGCGATAGCATATGTCTATCTTTTATGGTTTACTCATAACCATTTTTATGATATTGAAATCTATACTAATTAATAAAGCTGAAGAGTTTGTTTGTTTGCTTGAACGCGCTAATCTCGGGAACTACTGGTCCGATTTGAAAAATTATTTCAGTGTTAGATAGCCCATTTATCGAGGAAGGCTATAGGCTATATATCATCACGCTAAGACCAATAGGAGCGGAGCAGTAATGAAAATTGTAACGCAGACGAAGTTGCGCGGGTCAGCTAGTTTGATATAAAATACTGCTTCATTTGCAGAGGTGTTTTCACCAATATAGTGCAAATCTTTATGTTGATAAATATGTTAGTCATCTTGAGTGTTTAATTTAGAGCAAAATTGCCGTTCACACCATTTAATTTAGATTAATATCTTAGGAGATATCTCAAAATTAAAGTAAGTCGCGCAACCAAATAATTATAACAGAGGTAGAGATGTCCCGAACTGGTAGACACTTGAGAGCAGACGTCGTTGATGGTTGTCTGTTGCACTTTTTTAAAATACAATAATATTGATTCTGGTAATTAGATGTTCACTTTGTTAGTTTGGGCTAAATAAACATTTGCACCCACCCGTGCGAAGCCGGGGCGGGTCGCTAGTTTATGAATAAATATTTTATAGCCAAGAATTAACGTATCAGCCAATCCGATGTTATATTACCTTTTTGACTTCCGCCTCCGCATATGGGCTGATGTTATAAGTTTATTATTCCCGTCTAGAACCTAATTCGAGCTTGACAAGCCTGATCATAACAAAACGACTACCTGCATCATTATCTGACGGTTTTTAATAAAAATAGCGTTCATTCAATCTGTACAACGAGATCAGAACAAAATTACATCACTACGCGAAACGTAGGTACGTCACCTCGTGATAAGGCATGTGTAACATAATTGTTGTATATTAAATAGGTACAGATGTGTCCAACATGCACGTAACGTAAGTAGTATATGGCGGCCTGGTCTCGTGATGTACAAGTCACAAGCGCGGGGCGGCGAGCGGGGTGCGCCGGCGCCGCGCCAAGCTGCAGCAACGGCGACGCGGCGCCCGCGCCGTTCGCGTCGTCGGCGAGGCCGCGTCATCCATCCATCACGCAGCTCATCATCCACTAATAATAGAACACGCCAGAGTATACTAGTGTTTCATTCTTCGAATTCCGCTCACAGTAAACAATATCGTCATTCTCGCAGAAATGAACCCAAGATATTCTGATCCTTTTCTGATATATTCATTCATCCGGTTAATAAAACAGAAATTCAACGTGAACACTTGATAACCTATTTATCAGAAGGTCGTGTTTGTAAACATAGCACACGATTTTACTCACGCTCAAACTGTTTTATATCTAGAGGTCATAAATTTTTAAAACAGACAACGTGATATGTAGATGGCTTGTTATGAAATAACAACTTTATGTGTCTATGTTATTATAACAGTCCTGATAGCATAACATTAAGAAGAACACGAAACATCTCTTGACAATGGAGCACAATGAAATGTAATGAAAGGCGGACCCAATAAACAGTTTGTTATTTACAGTTCATCACAAAGTAAATAGTGGATATATTATAGTTAAATACGGCATGTGCGTGTGCAGTGTGCAGGGTACAATGATTGTAAACAGTAAACACGGGGCATCGCTCGCGAGTCGGGGCAAACAGCTCCAAGAATATTCCGCTGGACTCCGCTCTGACACAAACATCACACCGGAAATACCCGACCGCGACCGCCTGCACCACATACACAAATACACACCAACACAATGCGATTACATTATTTTGGACAAAACATTTACATACTATAAATTATTGATTTTGTTTATCTCTGTTAGCTAGAAACGTTACGAGATATCCTGATTTAGAACTCATGGAATTGAACAAACGGGACGATGATGCGATCTTTGTTACTTGTACGACTTCCTGTCTGTGATGCATTCAGCTGATGTTGTTTTAGATTAGCAACAATATTAGAAAAAAATACAATTCGTAGGTAAGTATTTTCAAAGAAACAAAATAGAGCGTGCATTATTTTCATATTTTTTTTCCGTATAGGTAGGTATGAAATTTTGTCAACAGTGAAATGATCTCATCGTTTTAGGTCAACAGGTAAAAAACAACTCCTAAAATGAGTAATAGGTAGTAAAGTCAACTGTTTTACAGAATAGTGTGGTGCCCTGATAAATAAGGATAATAACAACTTCGAATTTTATCACTACAGGACGTGCTTTCGCCTCGATCCTAATACGGTGTCCGGAAACCCACGAACAAAAATAAGTGAGTGCCTATAAAAAAAATATAACAATCAAATTGTGGCTTTCATTTCTAAAAACAAGTTGTTTTGTTGCAGTTAGGTGATAACATTCGATGCCTAAATAAGCTCGTTCGTTATTTTGACGTCAATAGGCAAGGGAAAGTTTAACTCTAAAATCTGAAATAATCATTTGAATTTTGAGAGGACTGATAAACTATGATATAGAATTTAACTAGCTTTTGCACGCGACTTCGTACGCGCATATCCCGTTTTTTCCCGTACCCGTACAAATTTCAGCAAATTCTCTCTTAGTGCTCCCCTAAACTCTCCAAAGAACCTACAAGCCAAATTTTAGTTACAACCAGTAGTTTCGACTGTGCGTTGTCTGTAAGTCACTCAATCGGTAACTGATGAATTTTGATTACTTCCATCCGCACAAAACTTTTTGGGAACACTTTCATTGTGCGTACAGCTAAGGAGTGGAATTTCCTGCCGGGATCTGTGACTCCTGCTGTCTACAAGCTGGTTGTCTTTTATTCAAGAGTGAACAGGTTACTTCTAGGCAAGCGTGCTCCATAATCGACCACATCATCGCTTTCCTTTAGGTGAGATTGTAGTTAATTGCGAGCCTACCAGTAATAAATAATAATACGTACTTTGCAGATTAGCCAGCCATCACGGAAGGCAAGGTCCAAGCCAAGGGTCCGAGCGTCCAAGCACCGCATCTTGTGTGTTGTTTTCACACGAGCGCGTTAATATCCATGCTATTTGGCGTGGAGTTTTTGCGATGGGTGTCAGTAACCGGGCAGCCGACGGTCAGTCACCGGTATGGCATGGTGAGTAGCTTCAAGGTCTGCGCAAATATGCGTGTAGGTATACGATCTACTAAGAACTTGTTGTGATTCAACTTATTGTTACCGAACGTGATATTTGTATAGTTTTTTGAAGCTCAACAATTTTTTGAAGCTCGTCTTTTTTAGGGTTCCGAACATTTCTTTCTTTTTTTTCCGTAAGAAACGGAACCCATATCGGATGAGGATCACTCGGGTGTCTGTCTGTCCGTCTGTCACAACCAATTTTCTCCGGATCTTCTGAACCGATTCTGTTCAAATTTGGTAGACATATGATCACAGGGGATCTTGGACCCAAACACGGGCGCGTTACGTAAATCAATAACTTTTGAGAGTGGGGGTCACTTTTGGGGGACAAACTAGAAAAAAAAAAGTTTTTCAAACTGTACCTTGAGGCATATCAAATGAAAGGGCTTATTGTGAAAGTTTTAATTATATTTTATTCATAATTTTAAAATAAAAAGGTTTGAAGTTATTCAAGAAATTAGACGAAAAATAACCATTTCCCCCTTATCTCCGAAACTACTGAGGCTAAAATTTCGAAAAAAAAAATGGAGATAACAGATCTATACATATAGATAGGAAAACCGAAGAACAGTAATAAGTCTAGTGTTAAAATAACATGTTACAAAAATGAAAATCGTTCGGAACCCTTTGCACGCGAGTCCGACTCGTAGTTGGCCAGTTTTTTTTTTCAAGTTATCTTATTTCATTGACCAAAAAACTGCAATTGAGTAACATCTGTTGCTGAAGATCAAGAGCGCAAAATAGGTGTGAAGTGTGACCTCTATACAAAAAAATGTAACAAGCAGGAATACAAACAAACAATGCATACATCCTTCCCGTCTCGTCTTGTAAAATAACAAGTCGTGACCTCTTTTTTAAATAAAAAACATTGAAGTTGTTGTTGTTAGAGTCATCAATTTCATATTCTTGGCATAGTTACAGCTGGTTCTGTTAAATAAAAAACCGGTCAAGTGCGAGTCCGACTCGCGTGGAAAGGGCTATTTATTGTAGGGTAACTAACATCTTTGTAAAATGTTACTGTGAAAACTATACGTTTTTCTGTAATCTATAGATAAAAAAGTATTATCTGCATATTTTTTCAAAATTTTTGGCTTCTTAGTATCGGAGATAAGGGGGCGGAATGGTAATTTTTTGTTCTCATTCCTGAATAACTTTAAAAAATTTAATTTTAAAATAAAAAAAAGATATTCAAAACCTGTGCAATAACTCCTTTAACTTATATTTTACAAGATAAAATAAAAGTTTTCCGAAAAGTACTTTTCGTAAAATTTTTATTTTATCTATACTATATATTTTTTTTTTGGGAAAAGGAAAAGGTACAGACCACAGAAAAGGTGGGATGATGACATTAGGCGAGTAGCAGGAGTAACTTGGAATAGAGTGGCCCTAGATAGACAGGAATGGAAAAGGTTGGAGGAGGCCTTTGCCGATTGGCAAACAGACCTACAAAAAATAATTAAGTATTAGAATAGAATAGGTACTCATAGTTTTTAGTTCTTAATTCTTTGTAAATAGATACTAAGTTGTCTGAATAAAGGGCTTTATTATTATTATTATTATATAATTTATTTATTTTCGTAATGCGTCCGAGTTCGAGTCACAGTAGATATATTTTACCAAACAACCTGATCGGTCGAATATAGCACTACACAAGATAATGTCGAGAATATATCGACAGTGTTGGGTGATACTGACAGCACTACACAGTGATTGCATGTTCTTCGAATTTTCATACGAAAATAAAAATCAATATGTATTTTGGCCGACTCTGACTGCAAGAAATATGCGTCATGAAAAGCTTGAATTACTACGTATTGCTTTAAAAGTACTTTTCAAAGGAAAACAACAACTGGACGGTCCCTTCAGTGCGACGCGAAGATTCTAGGTGTCTCTATTTTTCAGAATATAATGATATAACAAATTACGTTGATACAAACGTATATCGTACACGTAACAGTACTTACGTACACGTTTTAAATTTATCACCTACTATGAAACTATGAAGGGAAAAGACGTGAGAAAACCCACGCGATAGTAACTAAATCTGACGGTATATGTGTAATGGCGAGAACTGGGAACATTGCGCCACTTGGCCTAGTGGGTGAGCTGTGTGGCTGGTGATCTCAGGGCCCGTCGTGGGTACACGCAGGTACCTCGGTGTTTACGTTCCCACTGAGATATTTCTGATTTCCACGTCCACGCAAAGTCAATGTTTATACTTTTGGCAGCAGGATGTGAGATTCTTATTTAACAATGAAATACAACATCATGGGCATTTCAGCCTGTAATGCCATGTTACTGCGGAGTACTGCGGACTAAGATTATATGTGGGAAAACTATAGCGTGGTGGTAGAGAGGGTTCCCTGAAGTTAGTCGGTGACTCAATGGTAGCGTCTAGCTGGATGCATGCGTGTCAGTGCAACTAAAGCGGGATGTGATTTAATAGTTCTGAAGGTTCTGAACTACTAAGTACTACTTTCATCACTACATCCAAAATTAGATATTAGGTCACAAATACAAGGGAACGTTTTGGTCAATTTACTTAAAAAGTGGAAAATCATTAAGAACATAAACCCAGATAAAGCAACTAGAAACTGTAAATTCAGATCCAGTACAGGAGGCTGTTACAAACGTTGTCAACCAGTGGCAATGGCCGTGTTGAGTAAAGTCGGTCGTTTCAATAAATGGTATTTTGATTGACGGCGAACACAATGAGAGCGATGAGGCCACAAAACCCGAGCAGTGAGTAGTGAGGCCGCTCGAACAAACATGGCGCGTCGCCGCCGCCGCCGCCGGGTGAAAGACGTCACAGATATACAAATATTGACAGCCCGCGCGCCATTTAGCAACTATCACAATATACACACCAATTCTGAGGCGCCAAACTACTCAAAAAATAAAAGTCATTATTCATTCTGCACATTGTGTAGTATAAGTCACTTTGCTGGGTGGGAGTATTTGCATAAACAAGGCTTATCTGATTGATTTTACTATCAAAACAGGTGGAGTATTTGTCTAAAGGAGCACCTAATCATCAAAATAATGGTCTAACAGGTACCAAAAAGAAATAACATTCAACAAGCAAGCTTCAGGCGGTTTTCATGGTTTGAATGTAATTTAAAAATGTTTCATTGTAAATACTGCAAAGGTATCGTGGTAAGTAATCTAGTTATCGCAGGGTGTTGTATTAACGACAGTTTATTTTCACGTGCGGGGGGCGGGAGACGCGGCGCGACGCCCGACGCGGCGCCTCTTGCTGAAACACGTAAATAGGTTCAACGACCCCGACCTTGGCGCCGTCCACGCAAACCGTATTGTCTTCGCTACACATATTAAAACAATAATTACATAACACAGCACACGATAACATTTTAAAACTTAAGTTACTTAGAAAAATAAGGTTCTTTTTCGCGTATCTTGCTTGCTATCCTTTTATCTTATCTGAAATATTATACATATTTGTCTCATAAACAACAGAACGTGATCGAGATTATATATCAAATCTTGCAATAAGCGATATTTGTACGTGTCGAAATAGATGTAATAATAATAACGAGTTTCATCATAGCACTATGTCATGTGGACTTTATAACAATAACGCGGGTGTAACTACTTTACCTGTCTGCAGGTTTTTAGGTCGAATATGATGCCTGATGTGTCAAAGGTTGGACCGTGAGCCGATCAGAGACAATGGGACGTGGGAACTCCGTGGAGCCTACGCGGTTCCCACGCGTGGTGCGCCCGCGCCGCTCTGTGCCGCGCGCACCGCGCAGCCACAGCCCCGGAAGCGGCGCATGCTATTATGTAGTACCACAACACTTTCGTTTGATATGTTTTATTTTCAACTGAATTTATTTAAATTTATTATCAAACACTAAATCGTAAGTGTCACGATCACGACACGGATCTGTGATCGTTTATCAAAACCAGTTCAATGTTTTATTAAAAAACATTAGTATTTAATTAGGTATTTTGGCAATTTCGCAGCCGATAAATTGCGTATTAAAAACCAGCCTCTTGAGTGAGAAGAATTTAAATGTTATTTTGGTTCATTCAAACACTTTAAAGGTCCTCATGATTTTGAAAACCTTTGTGTTAATCAAATTCATAGGCACGTGAATATGTATTTTGTATGTTTGTAGTAAAGATTAAACATTATAAATACATAAAACATGTTTTCTACTAAAAATACAAAGACATTTGTAATTATTTTAGACACTGCCAACACTGTCAGCAAGTTCAGCGACTATGCAACATGAATGTCACATTCACCGCATTTTTAATCATTCATCAGTGTATAGTTTAAATAAAATCGTTAAAACACTGACGACTTTTGTAAATATTGCTGAACATATATTTAAAAAGTTACCGGTGCAGAATGGAACCTCTGCGCCCGCGCAGCCAAGCATAAACGATATCGATTCATCACGTTCACGTCTTCATAATTATTAAAGAAATGTTCACACCAAACTTTTTATAGTGCAGTCGTACACTACCGCTCAAAGTATTTGGCCACACAGAAACAGGACATTTTGTAAAAGTTTGAACAAATAAAATGTCTTCGTAGTTTTTAAATTATTTACTATTAATTCCTTAAATATTAAACATTAGGTGCTGTTTTTAAATTTAAGACTCACTCATGTGTCCAAGTATATTTCTAACTAGCTGACCCGCGCAACTTCGTCTGCGTCACAATTTTCATTACTGCTCCGCTCCACTTGGTCTTAGCGTGATGATATAATATAGCTTATAGCCTTCCTCGATAAATAGGCTATCTAACACTGAAATAATTTTTCAAATCGGACCAGTAGTTCCTGAGATTAGCGCGTTCAAGCAAACAAACAAACAAACTCTTCAGCTTTATATATTAGTAATTTAGTATAGATTAGTATAGAAGTATAGATAGATATAGATGACATCCTCACAAAGCTTTGGCCTTACAAAATGAAGGTGGCCAAATACTTATGAGCGGTAGTGTATTATCTTACATTATGAATGAGTAAACAAACAAGGTCGCTTGGGTCGTCATTGCATCTGTGTTTCAGTAATCAGGCACACAAAAGACAGTATTCTCACGTCCACGTCCTTCACGAGATCCAAAACATCGCGTGATCCCGCCATGACAATGAGACTGCTAATGACACGACTTCTACCTACACTAAACACTATACACGGTGTTTACACGAACAGATAACGCCAAATAAACAACAATTGCACAATAACATGTTATTCTGACACGGAAACAAAATAATTGCTGAGTATCATCATTACTGATTCCATGATGATGTTGTTTTCCATAGAGAATTTGTTTTCCAATAGTCTAAGTAGCTAGTACAGCAAAATTAAAGGTTTGATGTCTTTTTGCCATTAGCAAATAAATTCGTTTAGCTTGTCTAGTAGGTAGTAGTTTCAATAAAATATCTTCTTTGCCTGGATTTGGTTCTCATCTACACTAATATTATAAAGAGGAAAGATTTGTTTGTTTGTTTGTTTGAAATGAATAGGCTCCGAAACTACTGGACCGATTTGAAAAATTCTTACAGCAATGGATAGCTACATTATCAGGGAGTAACATAGGCTATATTTTATTCCCGTACTCCCACGGGAACGGGAACTACGCGGGTGAAACCGCGTGACGTCCACTAGTCAAAAATAACTTCAGATACTGATTTTTATCGAGATCAACATTAGTTTTGGGAAACTAGAATAAAATAAGAAATATTCTGAAATACCAAATATTATAATACATGTATATTATAATAATGTAACATGCTCTGTATCTCTTCTTTTTGGATTATATAAATTATTACTAGTGGACATCACGCGGTTTCACCCGCGTAGTTCCCGTTCCCGTGGGAGTACGGGGATAAAATATAGCCTATGTTACTCCCTGATAATGTAGCTATCCAATGCAAAAAGAATTTTTCAAATCGGTCCAGTAGTTTCGGAGCCTATTCAATTCAAACAAACAAACAAATCTTTCCTCTTTATAATATTATTATTATATATTATATAGTGTAGATTATTATTTATTATTATAATTTATTATAATATACAAATTAATCCACAATTTATATTTGTATCACATAATTTAATAGAAAATTAATCGGTGTTATATTTAACGTAAAGCGTAAGCTATTGTAACTATGAAGAAAGTAAACGATAAGATTACATCAATTGTTATGAATAGAATGAAATACATAATTATTTCGTAAGTACTCGTAATTTGCTCAAGAACACGTAATTGATGACTGAATATTGAGAACCGTCTCACGACGACATTTAACTTTGGACAGTCAGTTTCACCTTGGTACCAGACATACCTATTCTCAGCGTTCAGGTTGTTGTGAAGTGAACATTTACCTTTTTATGTAATAAAAAAAATAAAAAATAATATTGAATGGAGGACTTTTCAATCTTGTAGGTTTTTTTTTCAACTTTACAAATTCTATCTCCACTAGAAACAGGGTTACATTACATGGGGCAATTTCAGGAGCTTAAAATAATAACACATTATTATAATGCATTAACGTTATTATTCCAAGTTCAGAAGATTAATTTAGAAGTAGCGAGACCAAAATGAAGACCCAAATTTCAGAGCTCTTATTTTTATGCGCCGTTATCTGTAGCTTAAATTGAATTAATTAAAAGATATTTCACATAATTAAAAGATATTAAACACGTTGTTGTGATTATGTAGAAATCTGGCAGTAGTAGTGTGGTAAATAAATATAATGAGACAGAATTGTTTGTAGGGGACCTACCATAGATCTACACTAATGTGTGTGTTTGAATTGAATAGGCTCCGAAACTACTGGACCAATTTGAAAAATTCTTTTAGCATTGGATAGCTACATTATCAGTGAGTAACATAGGCTTTATATTATCCCGGTACTCCAACGGGAACGGGAACTACGCGGGTGAAACCGCGTGACTTCCACTAGTATAATATATTTCTATGAGACTTGCCTAATCCGAATGATATGAACGGGCAAAGACCCGTGATATCCCAGTCTAGTGGCAAGTACAGTAAAGTCCCGGGGGTTCACTAGCACCAGCTATATGTCGCACCCAGTAAATTCGTAGTACGCTCATGAAATTCGTTTACCTCAGCGTTCAAGTACTCCGATATTAAAAGGGTCATGGCCTGTCTAGACAATATTGTACATGTATAAATTGTATAATCTAAGAGTCTTGTCTAGACTCCAGACGTCTGTATAATTTGAATTTTTTGGGGCGAGAATCATTGAAACATTATTGTTTCTTTTTACTATTCATTTAAATCAACGTTATACCTAATGTTTCACAGTTTATGTAACAATAACATAATTAACATCAAATATAGCGAAAATATAAACATGACAATTTCCATTTTTTCCCTAATAGGTAGGTATCACAAATTCACAAGGCAACTTGGCTCAAATACAGATAAAAGTTCCACGTTGAGTTAAAAAATAAAGCTTTTTCAAGTCAAAGAGTTTGTTATACATAATAATACAAGGAAAATCTGTTTTATCGTCAGTTTACACTATGGAATTTCCAATTTTGTGATACCAAACGAATTCATAAACACTACCGGCTTCATGATAACTCGAAACCTACCGTAGACGTGCCTAAATGGGTTTGTTATTGAAACTCGTTCAATTACCTTTAGTAGTTTTTTCAGCGTTTTTGGTATGGTATACGAATACGCATAATGCCTTAGGTACCTACTATGCGGTATTTATGTTATGAAAATGAATATGAGAAGGATAATTCTGTATTCGGTTTTATACATATAGGCGTATCACTACTATAGAGGAAAAAACAAAGCTAATGACTCTGAAAAACCCTATAGAATATACATTATACATGTAAACAAAATTATCATAATAACATTTTCTCCTTTACTGATATTCTAGTCTATAATAATTTGTTACGAATTTAATATTAAACTTTCTCAGTTCTTCTCATTTACATGAAATAAGTAAAAGCTGGGCGCCCTTCAAAGTAATAGAATAGAATAGAATACTCTTTATTATGTACACCATAAAAGATACAGAAAAAAAAATAGATGAAGAAAACATTACATAGGGTGACATAATGGGCGGCCTTATCGCTAAAAGCGATCTTTTAAAGACAACCTTTGGATGGATTTTAAAGAGAGGAGTGACAGTACTGCAGGTAGTCTTAGGTGTACTATTTATATATACAATAATTACATAGATAAATACATATAAACAATATAGCAAAGAACCCAAGTAATATTAGTAAGTATACTATTCCATCAAAATTTATCGATGCAATAGAAAATAATGGTGAGATCAGGGGATACGCTAACCCGGAGGCGTAAATACAAAGACGGCTGCAACACAGACAGTAGCTGTCCGGTCCGTATATATAAATCATTACAAACACGACTGTACCACAGACATTTGGAAACTGTCTGCACTGTGATCGGTTTCGTAAGACATTGTTTTGCGTAAACACGAAGGCGGCTGCAACACAGACACCCATAGTCTGTGCTCCATTATGGTGCGGATGGCTTATAGTAGTTATAGTTTGTGCTGCATTATCTTGCGAATCGAACTAACTCTCGAGTTGATAGATAACTCTAGTTTGCTCAAGTGAGCCTAAAATGAGTGTCAATCAAGTGTTACGAAACAGTATATGTAATTTAGTTATAGTCAGTATTATAAGTATTAGACGCCAAAACCTGTAGCTACCAAATAAATGCCACGCCACTGACGCAACGTCTCAAGCCAACACTATAATACAAATAAAATGATCTATTTAGTTTGAGTAGCTAGCTTGTTCATCCAAGTAAGAAGAACACTGTCCAAAGATTAAAAAGAAAAAAGATTTTTTTATTACTTATTATTATTACCTATCTCATGGAAACTTTGAAACTGTTGCTAAAAAATAACAAAATAAACACAAAAACTTACCCTTTGTGTTTAATTCTGTAGCTATCAAGTAGCTAGGAAGTTTAAAAACAACATTTTCTTTAACGCTTTTAGAACTTTCTTGTTCTAAAACCGTTAAAGAAAATAATGTTGAAAATTATAACATGAAAAGAACTTAGTTCGCGATATTTGAATAGTAACTACAGTTAAAAGTGGATCCAACACGTAGTACTATGAACGTGTCGGTATGCGCAAGCGCCATTGTTTATGATAGATAACCGAATACGATCGCCGATAGAGATTGACTTCGACAAAACATCCTGTTAAGCAATTAAGAAATCCATACAATAAATATACACGATACCTATAAAAAAAACAATATTAATTTTTTTTGGTCTGTCTGTCCGTTTGTTCCAACTAATCTCCAAAACGGCTGGTCCAATTTTGACGGGACTTTCCCTGGCAGATAGCTGACGTTATAAGGAGCAACCTTGGGCTAAATAAATTTCAGGAAAAAGATTAGGGTTCCGTGCAAAAAAATTAAACTCCAACTAATATTGTTCACGCGGGAGAAGCTACGTGCAGAAGTTAGTAAAATAAGTGGTTACAGTACAGAAGACACAGTGTAATATTTTCTATCAACAATAACTGTGACTACTGTGACTTGCACAATCAAATCAGTGCTTTTTTGTGCAAAATCTAGATTTAAGATACGACCTAAGTAGGTTGTACACACAGTTATTATTTACAGAGCTTTAATCACGGTCTTATGCCCTACATTTCTTCTATGTAAAGGCATCTTGCTGTTATTGAGGTAGCCGTAAATTATCATCAAAATAACAAGTTGTTGACCCTAATCAAAACAACTCACAAATACGTGAACAAACAACCATTACAAGGTACTTATTTAGGTACAGGCAGATAGGTACCTACATTTGATTGAAACCATTTATAAATTAAATAAAAATTATAACTTACCGAGCTCTGGAACATATTGAGCACTAACAAAGGTTCCACAGTCATTATTTCGCAAGTCAATTAAAAACTGCTGCATTGATTGTCACTCACTAATGAAATATTAATATTGAAGAAGCACAGAAATTATTAGACGCGTTACGAACCTGCGGAACCGTGGCGATGTTTGTTTACAAACTGAAACGGGGACGCGGCACCTTTTCTTGCGAAATACTTTATAAAGTAGTGACTAAGTGATGTTGGCAAAACAAGTTGCGTCAGTCCTGAGCCCGATTCATGCGCCTTACACTTTTGTGGAATGTGTACCGAGTACGCTACGTGAAACGTGAATGGAAATCATTTTCCCACTGAGCTCTATGTTACATTGTGTATCTATTTGTCATAAATTATTAGAATACACACATGACACATGCATAATTTTATACAGATGTCGCTATTACGGCTATAATCTGTACTTTGGTGTGTAATTTGTACCTAGTTTTCATGGAATCTTGAAACAGGAGGTTATGGATGTGTTTTAAATATCCGACGGTAATAATTGCATGAATATGAGCTTCCACGAATTAAAATAATAACATAGGTTTAAAATAAATAAACAACAAGAATTCATGGATGCTAAATGGCGTATTTTTTGCAATGACCAGTGTTAGTCATATCATGTTTTTGATAAAGCAATTACTTACCAATTTTCGGCAATAGCAATTTCAGTGATCATAGATACAGGAAAAACGTTTATTTAATTGCAATATTGTTAAATCGTTCTAGGAAAAATACGTCGTTTGGGTGAGTCAGCACTAAACTTAAACTTTGTCAAATTCGATATCAGTAGATAATGTACGTGCGTACTTTGAAGATAACTATGTTTTAAAAAGAGGTTTAAACGTTAGTATGTATGTACTTGTTATCAAAGGCCAGAGTTGAAGCTTTTGATGTGATTTTACTAAGCTTTCTCGATAGCAAGTAAAACAACTGAATTTATTCAAATAAATTTATCTACCTAAAGGTCATTTTACTAACAAGACATAATTCAACCCACAGGCTGTTCTGTGATTCAGCCTCAGCAGCTTACAAATACAATCAAAGGTTACAATAATTTTCAAAATTCCTGATTGAATTCAGTATTATTTCCAACAATCTGGGAGTTTGGATGAATTTGCAAGAAGACGGGAAAACCTATTTCAAATATTAAAAAAATGTAACGGAAAGGTTAGTCATCTTTTAAGAACTGTTTATGCCCCAACTATATAAGAACAACTTTCTTCATGGAATTTGTCAATTCCCAAAAAAAACAACTGGATTTTCTTATACAACACATAGTCATCATCAGCTGATGAAAATTAGTATGGGAGATTTAATTTTCTATGATCCATTCAGCTACCAAAAACTCACGTCAGGAACGCAGGTAGTGTCGTTGGGTTTGAGGATATTTCGGGGACAAAACAAAAAATACAAGAGCATGTTGTTTTTGCACTACTTAAATGTAGTTATAGTATGGTTTATTGACGTAAGTGGCAGCTTCTATCACAAACAGGTAAACCAGTTGCCGTTTTTTTACTTGCTATGGTACGTTTTATTTATTTTCATTTTAACCTTGTTGTTTATGTGCTGAAAAATATTGGGAAGATGATGTAATTCGAGTGTCAAAGTAACCAATGCATGTACCAACCACAAAATAGCAGGTTAGGTCGTAATTAAAACTGCAGTTTATTTTCTTAAAACCATGATTCATTAAACAAATCATAAACAAAGATTAGTCATGCATTCGTTATTTATAACAACAAAACACTTGAGTCTTCGCTAAGATGAGCTATCTGGTTTTTACAGGACGATGAAACATCGTTTTTCTATCTGATTTCAGATTCGTCATCGACTGCGGCGTCTGTAGCGCCGGCGCCAACCAAGTTTTTATATTTATTTTCAAAGTTTCAGACTTCGCGATCACTAAATTATACCGACGCAAAGCTCACTGAACCGAGTTATAAAGTACATACAATACCAATCGTTTCCCTGACTAGGTTTTTACTCGTTTTAAAATAACTTTAGCTATAAATAGTGCGGTAACTACAAAGTACCTACATTATTCTGTGTACAGTGCAATACACCGATGACGCACAGCGCAGCGGGGAAATCCTACAACCACAACCATTTCTGAAATACCTTATTTACAAAAGTAAATATTCTTTGTACATCTATAAGATATTATCAATACACTGATAAGAATGATTAGAGAACAACACACATGTAATAAAAATAAAATTCATTGCATATCAAAATATGCGAAACTAAATTCCCTCAAAGATAATGATTAGATATGTAGTAGGTATGTTACAGCATTCAGCTTTTCCATGACTAGAACTAAGATAAACAATTACAGTTAAATATTTAATAAACAACGATACATAAGGATCTAAATGTTAAAATAGTAATTTCCTAAAAATATACCTAACTGTTACATGTTAGGAAATCCCAACATAAAGGAAATTAGTATTTGCCCTTGGACCACTAGCGATATTAAGAGTAGGTACAAACAAGTAACAACAACAAGGATTTAGTTAACCGTAGTTTTTAGAAATGTAGGTACAAATTTCATTAATTTAACTGGCGAAATTATAACTTTTATTTAAAGCTGTTTTTCATCTTGGAAAGTAAGTTGTGAGATGCTATAATACTTTGTCGGAATTGCCTTATATTGCGTTTCTCCAGTGTGGGTGTTGACTGTTAACTAAACAGAAAGGCCACATTAGCGCCTCGTAGCAACGTTAGTTCTTCGTAGCAGCAGCGTGGGCCCGCGTTGTAGCTTCCGCGTTCTATGCTACTGCTACGCAACGCCCACGCACCGTCGTCGTAGCACAGGCGCTGCATAGCAGTGGCGTAGACCCGCGACATGGTCGCCCCGAGTAGAAGTAACGTAGTAGCAGCGTTATAGAGCGTACGACCGCGTCGTAGCAGCCTAAAGCGTAGAACTGCGTCGTAGCAGCGTAGAGCGTAGGACCGCGTCATAGCAGCGTGGGCTCTGTGTAGCAACAGCGTAGTGCGTTGGACCGCATTGATTGTAGCAGCGTAAGCAATGCGTAGCAGCAGCGTAGAGCGTAGGCTCACGTCGTAGCAGCGTTTAGCGTAGGACCGCGTCGTAGCAGCGTAGGCTATGCGTAGCAGCAGAGTAGAGCGTTGGACCGAATTGTAGCCGCGTAGGCTATGCGTAGCAGCAGCATAGAGCGTTGGACTGCATTGTAGCCGCGTAGGCTATGCGTAACAGCAGCGTTAGCTTCGGATAGATGCAATTTCAACGCCGTCGTTAGTCGTTGTTCGAATGCTAATCAATGTATGCAGTTTTTATAAATAATGTACGCACAATTCTTCTTTCAGTTGTTGAAGGTTGCGAGATTTCAGATCGTACTCAGAGCACACAGTACTCTTATGTATTCTATCCATCACATCGCGAACCGTTGAGTTCGAAGTTTGGAGGCGCTAAGTGCCAAACGTACTCGAATGAAATCTAGCATAAGTATTGGGATAAGTTGATAAAATGCACTTTGAAAACAACATATAGTGAATCCACATCGTAGATACGAGGAACAGATAACAGATACTATTACAACAAGTACACAATAACACTTTTCAGGCTTTGTGGGCTTGCGGTCAAAATATTGTGGAGTAGTAAAGAATGTAAAGAAACCTAACCCTAGACCTAACCTAACTGAAACCTAAACTTATATCTATCTGTAGTTAAATGAATTTAATTCATAAACTCACACTATTATACACATTCACGCACGCACACACACACTAACACTAAAACACACTCTCACGCACACACACACTCAAAACCCACTTGCATAATTGACACAAGTGCGCCTTTTGCTTTTATGTTTCAATTGCATACACTGTAGAATGTTAAGTGGAAGAGCGGAGTCACCTAACACAAGCATCTTCTTGCTTAAAAAGTGGTCTCCAAATCACGTATATCGGAATACTTTCCAAAGAACAGAGAAATAAGACGTTTTAAAACGTTGTTGGTTTTCAGTATCCTATAACTCAGCAAAAACTAATTAACTTTCTTTGAAAGTTAAAAATAGCGACAAACATAAACGGCAGTGAAAGAGCAAGAAGGTTGTAGAAAATGTACCCTAGAAAATGTAAATACGGCGTGCGTCGTGACCCAGACGGACGACCTTATGCGCAGCAACCTTCGGTATTAACGGAACTCGGCAAGTGAGGTACGTACGTACAGGGTTATGTAAGGCTCGTGCGCCCTCCGGTCGGCTCCTCAACCCTCAGCACGCCCTCGCCCGCAACTGCACTGCACCACGACCTTTGGCCTTTCCGCTGCAGCGTGGCTTGACCCAAATCGAACTGATGCAATGTTATATCATACGAGCGAAATCCGACTCGCTAGGTTTCTATTGTACCATTCCAGCCAGCAAATGCACGCAAAAGTTTCATCCGTCAATTTTTTTTTCTCGCTCGTTGGTAATTAAATTTTCTATCAATCCAGTTAATAGATTCTAACAAAATGATTTCTGGAGACACTTCTCTGCCAGTGGGACCAATAACAGATTAAAGTAACTTTCATTCCAGAAAACAGACAATCACTTTGTTATGATTAAATCTTAAGCAGAAAGCCGTGAAATAAATACCCGGATTAGAGAAAAGTTGTTTTCCTGCGACGGAATTGAAATTAAAGTTCTAAGGCTGCCGTGGGAGTAGAGCAGTGGGTGTAAAGTTCAGCGCCACCCACGGCCTCGTGTTGCAGGCTAGCGGGGCAATATCACGTTTAATGACAGTGCAGCAACTTTACCTAAGTGTAACACCATTTCTGTTCCACTGCTAAGTTGGACAAAGCTTACAAACTGCGCAATTACCAAACATCAATAAAGGTATTTATAGCGACTGAAAACATAGCAGGTAACATCAAGCCAAGAACATCATTACAACGGAAACAATGAAAACATATTGATTGCTCAATGTGTTTTCATTGTTTGTGTTGTATTGTTGAGCAAACACACGGTCATTTCGTACCCTTGCCGCGGGACGATTTAGCGTATTACTGACGTCATCATTGAAATAGCCTTAGAAGCAATCATAGAGGTTATACAAGCGTACAAAGTGCGCAATATCCCGCGTCACGCGACCGGCGCCGTGCACCGTGAGCGACCCAAGTGGGCGGATGTACCTTTTCAGTTTCAGGCTCTAATGAAAACATTGCGCAACCCTTCACTCACGTAACATTTTAATGGAATCTCGTTCAAATTTAAATTGTTTTGTTTAATATAACAATGTTTTTAAGAACATAACGTCATGTTTTTTTATTGCTGAGGTTTACTGCCGTACGTCAATGATTGTGACGCTAATAGAGTCAGTTTCAGATTCCATCTAAAATAAGACTGGTTTATAGTTAAAGTTACTAAACCTAAGTACCCGTTACAATCAATAGGTAAGTATGTAATATTGGTAACATTCATTGAACCTTGTCATCACTACTGTACTCAAGTCAGCAAAATATTTATTTAATTTGACTTTTATCAAAGATGTACAAACATTGCACAGGTAAGCCAACTGAAGGTCAGTAAATTTTATGATAAGTAAGTTACCTGTCGCTTATGAAAAAAATCCATATTCATAGATATATGTGTATGTATACATTTTTGTTTACCCACAGAATGTTGTTCTATTTTGTAGGTTCTCGGGAGTAAAGCCTCAGTACCTGGCTAAGAATAAATTGCCCCTTCTATTACCTGATTGTTGTAAAATTAGACTAAGGATTATTTCAGTCGATTAGGTACAAGCGTTATAACCTGTACCGAAAACAAAAACCATGACGTACGCAATAAAACAGGTAAAAGGAAATTAGCCTCCATACAAAATTCAGCAATGCATGTCTCTCTGAATGACTAAATATTATACTTGCAATTTTTCAAAAAAGGTAGAGGAACCCCTATCATTTGGCTTTACGAATTTGTTTTACCCACCCACATAGTAGCTGCATAGGTTCAACAAATAAGGAAACTATTACACATTTAAGATTAGTGTCAGCATTTCTACTCTAAGTACCTCTACGACATGCTGTAAAATATTACTGTTGTCCCATACCTACCACAGATAAAATAAAGTACTCGTAAGTAACCTTCAAGAACTGTAACACGTAAAAAAGCTTCGTTTTTTTAGAGAGTTCTCGAAAACGGAATAAAACCAAAACTTTTGTATAATTTTGCCTGTTATTTTCGTGTTGGACGTACACAACACTATAAAACAATTCCAGGATCTTTTTCATTACTGTATTGTTTGTTACTTTATCTCTCGCACGTTTCAGTTATGACGTACACCTGTCGTCATACGATGGAAATAGCCAAACATCATCTTTTTATTTTACGAGTCTATTTGTGATATCATCAAGATCGTACTAGGCATGGACAAAGTTGAATTACGGTGTCTATTTTCCAAGTACAACAAGGTTTGCGCCACAGAGTATGTGACCTATGTATATGGTTACAAGTGGCGCCAACGCATTAGGTCGCCTGTGGTTAGCTACAGCTTAAGTCTAGTTCTATGCAACATAATAGGTTTCCTATGTTATTGTCTTCCCTTATCTCTAACCTACTACTAATTGTATTTATAGAATATGTAAGTACTTACTTTGATTTAAATTAAGATTGATCAGGTATCAGCGATGCAGGCTCTATTTTAAGATGATAAAATCAACTTGCGTTCACGTTTCAAAACATTACACAACATGGTGACATAATTCTAGAAACCTAGTTATGTAGAACAAGGTATTTGATTAAAGAACAAAGTGTCTAAGTAAGAGGATTATAACGATTTCCTTGCAGCACTATAAGTGCAGTGTTACGTAAACAATGCTAAATGTATTCTGTTGTAAAGTGAAGGGCGTTATGTAGGGCGCGCCTAAGCCGGCTGTTACGCACATGCAAATTGTATACACACACAGGCTAGCTCCATTGTGCTCCGAGCTTCTAGTACTCACGTGAAATCTAAGATAAGCCGGCTATGCGGTTTGTATTGTTCCTTTCATAATGCAGGACACAGTTTCAAATCGATATACGACGCATACTAGTAGGTAATGAATTCATTCATCTTTTGAAATATGTAGTATAAACACGTGTCTGAAACTGTTTCAGACACGTGTTGGTAACATTTATAAGGCTCTGTGTGTGAGCATGAATGATAAATAACTGAGTGCTTACAAACCATTTGATTGTACTTTTTGCTGGTAAATATTTGCAAGGATTGAAACAAAATAATAATTTTGCTTGTATTTTACCTGCACCCGGTGAGCTTGCGAGTATAGTGGCTGGTTCTTTTGAAATCACACCTAAAATGAGTAAACAAAACCACACAATTTTGGCGCACGTGGACAAACATTGCGGATGGACATAACGACATAATAATGTTCGTACAACGTTTTCCACTGATCGTGGAAACCCCACAACAGAACATTGTGCCACGTGAAAGTAAACAAACAGGAACTTTAATTACCTTATCTCGCTAGAACATTTATCTAAATATTACGATGTTATCAGTAAGTAGTGTCAAACGGGAAAACAAGCAAAATAAATCGTTCCTCAGTGAAGTCATAGAGCACTTCTATGAACCTTAGGACGCTGACGTCACTCGATTGTGCTAACTAAAAATAACTAGAAATCGCACTTCGAACTGATACTATTTTATCATTTCCAGGTAACTAAAGTACTACAATAACAAGTCAATATAATCTAGATGTTACTAGTACATATTTTCACAATAACAAGCCACGGTATGTAGCTTATGAAATGATGAGTAACTTTCAAAGCTGTAACGTAACATTTTGGCGGGCTGGAGACACAACAATACCGTAAGAGACCTACAAAACCAATTGCCAGGTTGAACAATGATGGCACAGGTTGGCTACATTATTTTCCTCGTTTCTAAAATGCTCATCAAAGAATCGTCAAGTTCAAATAAAATTGCGGTGATTGTGGTCATCGTGAGTACTAAAATAGGTGCATGACATCGTAATTGCAGAATGCAGTAGAAATGGGGTGGGCGCCAGCGTCAGGGGGTGGCAAGTTGGCAAGTGGCGAGGTTCGGCGGCGGGGGTAGACAGGGAGAGGGTGTACTATTGGACGCGCCAGGCTCTACGTCACTTACGGCGCCACGTGCGCGATCAATAATGACGTCGTAGTGCGCGGGGGACGCGAGGGGCCGCGGAGCCTGCGCGCGCACCGCCAGCCAGCGACCTACTTACGATTACGTTTCACGTACCGTCTACGTAACGCGATCGAACTCTAGAATGGGGGTGGTGCGGAAACACGGGTCCGCTGGCGCAGGCGCGGGGCGAAACTTGCTAGACAAAATGATCTGCAATTTTTGTTATATAAAATTCAACAAGGATACGACCATGAAACTTACTGTTTCTAAAAGCATGGATATCACTTTGTTTACACAGTCCGTTCA
The DNA here is from genome assembly GCA_947578705.1 of Lacanobia wlatinum. NCBI lineage: Eukaryota > Metazoa > Arthropoda > Insecta > Lepidoptera > Noctuidae > Lacanobia > Lacanobia wlatinum. The sequence continues at coordinate 15,157,447 of OX388039.1, forward strand.
GCCGTTTGATATTAAACGTCAGTACTCATCAAATGCCTTCATTTATATACATATACAAGCTAAAACAATGTTTCCGAAGGTTTACTTAATTAAAGAAAATAAAGAAGCTGAACATGTAATTCAGGTAGGTAGGTACTAGAATAAGTAATATTATTATGTGTACAAGGTACAAGGCTACTACGGAATCATCGATCAATCGCACCACGTGGGCGATGCCACGTGGACGACTTGGAACTTTCATACTTTTTTTATTGTGTGTTTGTTAAATATCTGTTCTATTTTTCAGCTTTAAGTCTACAAAATAGTACAGAACATTATTGACATTCACATTTATAATATTATGTATTGTTATTGAATCGGTATCCTTATCTGAGCAGTGAACATTTTGAAATGTTTCAGGAACCTAGTTAGTTTTGTAACTATTTTTAATACACAAACATCAAAAGCCACAATACGATAAATCACTAAACCAAAAAAGCAAAGAAACCACAAACTTTTTATCAGCCTTTTAACTGAAACTTAAGCAATAATTTGTATCCAGTGTGAAGTTCCAAATAAACAAATCAGCAAAAAAATAAACGATTGAAAGTGTTTATGATTAGCATCTTTTCCTCGAGTGTTTATTTGACTTTGCCGCCACAAATTACAATACTTTAAAGTAGTTAAAGTACCATCACAAAGTTATGGTATGCAGGTAAGGCAACAGTCATTACATAGGTATATTAGGTAGATTTTCGACATTGGTGGAGTATTTTGCTAGCGTGTGGAATTATGAGTGCAATCACGAGTGGCGCCGCCGACCTAACGCCAATAGCCGTGGCCTACTTGCCGGGGCAGGTCAGCTAGGCTGCTCGCAGGCTTATACTGCGACACGGATCATAACGGCATGTACACACAATACGACAAATATCCCTTAGAAGAACCCGGATTCACGGGAATTTGCCAGTCTTGTCGTAGGTAGACATTTTTTGCGCTCAGTAATAAGGCTGAAAAGTAGTCTGCCTTATTCATTTCACAGGTTTACCTACATTACAATCAAACGTCGGAAAATAAATATGTTACATTAATGTTAATTTTTCACGGGTTTTGCATGGGGCATGTTCCTTTTACAAGCAGCAAGCCCATGAAAGTGTAGCTGCTCTGTTACGATAATTTTCATTACATTGAAAACCACGTGGTGACGCTACAGTTGTTTGATGTTCGTAACTGGGATCGGATATCACAGAAACAGAAACGTATTCGAAAACGTACTCGAAATAAAGTTACGAATTTTATTTGAAATACTCGTTCTTTTTCGTAGCACTTGCTACGAGGGTGCTACGAATTGTACTATACATTAGTAGGTAAGCTCTATATTTTTGTTTTTAATATTATTTTATTCAATAATTATTTTCCTAACCTATAATTTAAAAGCTCCTATAGAATTGTAATTACTTTTTTTACAATTTTATTTTTCTATACGATCTATTTTATCATGTCATGGAATAGTTCAGTGGCACAAATTGATTATGACTACCTAATTATTTGACACTTTTGTGCTAATAATATCCTTATTCTGTTGTATTTTCGTACGCTTGCTAATAACATATCCCCACGTGGTTTTAACCGTGGCTTGGGTATTTCGACGCGCGTGTGGTTTTTCTTCTACATAGAAGGAACACGATAACAAAACTACCTACATCATGTTTCAAAGGCTTTTTGACTGTAACTTTACCTTATTTTATTTACTTTTCCTCAAGCTTTGACAAATTTCCTTTTCCTATTACTGGAGGATTATGTTACCTCAAAGGTAAAATCTGTGGGTAAAATCAATCAATTTGGCGATTTTTTCTTTATATTTTACATGGATACTCGTATCTTCCTGCTTGAAGAATGGGTATTACATAAAATTGGTGTATCCTCGCGGAGCCCCGTCTGGCGAGCCCGTCGTAATGTGTCGTTGTCATGTTAACCTAACATAAAGATTATGGCGGGGGTGTGTGTGTCTGTCTCCTCTCTGACCTCCCCGTGTCGGTTCCGCCCTGATACGTCCTTAACAATTCACCAATATAGCTCAAATTATTTTTGGGTTGTGAACACTGCTAGGTACATGGTTGTTCAGAGAAATCAATTTGATTCATATTAGTTTAGATAAAAGAAGACCGGGTAAACAGTACTAATTGTTGTCCTCTCCCCATTGATTGGTACGTTGCTAATTTATTCAGCGTGCTAAGAATGTTTTCTATTTTTTATCTTATAGCTACACAACTATTGGTAGAATATACAATTACTTATACTGGTAAAACTTATTTGTCTCAAATGTCAACCATCTTTCTTTAGCGGCGGTTTCAAAAATGTGTTTGGCCGAGTCAGATAAAACTTAACGAAAAATGTAGGTTTGGTGGCTAGATTTCGAAGTAAAAAAAACTGGCCAAGTGCGAGTCGGACTCGCGTGCAAAAGGTTCCGAACGAATTTTATTTTTTTAACATGTTATTTTAACACTATAGACTTCTTATAGGTTTTCCTGGAATCTATAGGTATATAAAATTTTATGCTCAGTAGTTTCGGAGATAGTGAGGGGAATGGTAATTTTTCGTCTTATTTCTTTAATAACTTCAAAACCATTCATTTTGAAATTATGAAAAAAATATAATTATTAAAACCCTCACAGTAAGCGCTTTCATTTGATATGTCACACGATATTGCTCAAAAACTTTTTTTTAAATTTTCTGGTTTGACCCCCAAAAGTGACCCCTGTACTAAATTTAATAATTTACGTAACGTGTCAGTGTTTGGGTCACAGAATTCCATATGTGTATCAAATTTCAACAGAATCGGTTCAGTGGATCCGGAGAAAACTGGCTGTGACAGACGGACAGACAGACAGACACCTATAAGGATCCTATAAGGGTTCCGTGTTTTGTTCGGAACCCTAAAAACCGATTTTATACGCAATTTCTATCCATTTGCTTAATTTAAGCATATTAAACGCTATTTTAGCGTTGTGAAAGAGATGCACCGGAATTTTAGTTGGTGCCAATGACTATAATTTCCGACGTTTCGTGTCAAATTCTAAGGGAAACAACATTTTAGTCGATTTTAAACTTTATCTTTTAACAATTCAAGCTTTCTTTTGTCAAAAACCAATTATTAGCTCTGTAAATTACTATACGTATACATATTTAAATGATGCCAATGACTATACATTACACATTTCTTATTTTAGATGAAAGAAAATGCCGAAAGTTCAGAGTGGTAGGAAATATTCGAAAGTATATTCAGATACAGATCTGAAATAAGCTTTGGAAGCTATAAAATATGGTAAGGGAAAAAAAACTGCCACCTAAACATTTAACATAAAAAATACATAAATGCATCTGAAGAAACGAAACGAAACTTGTGAACCAACTAAACCTTTTTCAGATGACGATCTACTAATATTAGGAGGCCATTAGATAAAAATAGGATACAGTCTCATAAATAAAATGGGAAGGAGTTTAGTAATCTGGGTATTTCTAATATGATCTAGGTCTTTATAAGACTGCCAATAGTGCCAATGATTGTAACAATCCGTTAAAAAAGCTAAATTAGATTTTTAAGTTAATTAAAAATTCATTTTTAAACTTACTGCGTCATTTTATTTATTCCCTATTTAAACTAGAACCCGGCAAAACCATTAAAATATTACCAACTTTGTTTATTTACGAGAATTGACCAATTACTAGTAGAAATTGACTTAAGGAGCCAATCAAAATACCGTTTACCCTTACAACAACGACTGAATTTCCTACTTCTCTTCGTTCGATGCTGTACCTGCTTAAAAAATTACATTACGTAAGTTTAGTATTGGAGTAAAGCGAGTATACTGCATTGGCAGGTTTATGCACAAGCTGGGGTGTCTGCGTGCGCACAGCTTGGGCCCCGAGGAGCTGATCAATAAAGGGGACCCAAACAAACGAGCGCTGCGGCAGCGTGGGCCACTGACCTATTTACCAACAAGCAGGCCAGCGGATGCAGCAATATTACGGCGCCAACATGCAGCTTGTGTAACTTACCTACTACGTCGGAAATCGACAAATGATTGCGCATGTCACCGAGTGGCTCAATGCCATGACAATATCGAAGAAATAGAAAACATTCCGAGAATACTCACCTTCGCAAGTTGGCAAGCAATCCGCACTCTACCATAAGCAAACAAAACTTCGTACCTTATGCTTACTTACAAGAACCGTCTTTCCTTATTATCTTACTGGAAATCATAAGTCGTCAGTTTCTTACCGTAATAATACTTATTTTCCTGTTGCAAGATTTAACAGGAAAATCAAAGCGCTGCAGATAATGTATTTTTCCGCCAGATATACATAAATAAATTATTGCCGTAGCGACTGCATATAAATAGTTTCACATTGCAATCATTGGCATTTAACAGTCATTTCATTGGAAACGATTTAAGTATAGAAACTTTAGAAAGCAATGATTGAGTGTGCTCTGCGTAGTAGAGTGGGCGAGAGAGCATTTAGTGTCATCGAGGTGGCACTGCACGCTGATAATGTTTAACTGCTGATTAAAATAGAGTGATGTAAAACGTGACGTGCGAGACGCTGTAAGCAAAGGTTGTCGTATTATTAACACATTCTAATTTGGGGGAGCCACCGACCCAAACAAACCATCGCGAGCAGGTGACCTACATTCCGGCTGCGTCTGCTGGCGGCCGCAAGGTACGGCATGATTCACGCGGGAGGAGCGGCGCTCCCGCCGCCTGGCGCCCGTGCCCACGTATTTACACCCGGCTAATCCACCGGTATAGGACTACACGAGCCTCTAGCACCGAATTTAAGCCGATTCTAATAAGATTTACTGACGAGTCGATTCTTGTGTTAAGTTTTCCGAAACGTATCCGAATTTGAAATCTCAATCGATGTTCCAATATAGCATCATGAAAGATAGCTAAAACAAGCATCGTATTTGTTGTTCCATTTTCGAAGTTGCCCCACATCTCGTAGTGGTAGGTTGCACGGCGCGGCGGCGGCGGCGGTGACGGCGGTGCCAGTGGGATGGGCACCAAACACGAGCCCGTATCAAACGTGGCTTGTTTTACTCGCAGCTCGCTGACCCAGTTCGTAACGCAGCCGCAGTTCAGCGCAGCCGCATCGCAGCGCACTCTAACATGAAAGCGTTTTTTGATGTAGCTTTATTTAGTTTTTCACCCCTGCCCTAAATCATTCACATTCCTCGGCGGACGTTATGCCAACATGTTATCCTGAATCAAACATTGAATATTTAATCAACTCGTACGCGTGTATTTCAACATCCATTTACAAATTGAATGATGAGATCAAACAGTCCAAATTGAAACATTTACAGTTTTATTAATTTGATCCAAAATACCGAATCCGTTAAAAGGCTAACTGACTTAATTAGTGGCATTTAGTTGTGTTATTTATTTACATTTTAACGTTCGCAGAACCCAAACTACGTTCCTACGAACTCAGCAATTATATAAATAAGTCTTTATTGAAAGAGCTCCCATTTAGATATCAATTACAGAACATAATATGTTCTGTTATGTATTAGAATGGAATGCACGACTTAAGATGAAAAAAACACCTATTTCGAAATCAGCTCTATGAATTACGTAATTACCTACGTGTGACAACTCTCTAAACTGGATTTTTAAGTACCTACAAAACCCGTTCTGTCGGCATATGAATGGATTTGGAATGTAACAATGCCGTGTACTCGTATACAGGTAACATGAAAAATGCACAGTCGCGACCTTAGCCCAGTTGTGAGCGGCGTAAGGCGACGCGAGGCGGCGTAGTGGAGCACTCGGCGGCTGCGTGCTGAGAAGCCCCACCAGCAACTGTGACACAATTTCGAAAGAGCCGGTGTAGGTTGACTTGATTGACACAAGTTGTGGTGGTCTTGAGTTATGTAGCCACTGTGGATCGCGTGTATATTACACGACACGATCACACGACGGTTTTATTGCAACAGACATAACGGGCCGTCTATAAATAGTTTGAAGTTCTACCTGAACCCAAACCAAAGAATATAATAACCGGCTGTTTATTGTACACTGACTTTGATGATAATAAATCATTAAGGTACAGACAAAATTAAAACAACTGTCAACAAAAAGTAATTTGTAAAGGTCGTGTTGAGCATAAACAAGCGACTGTAAACAATTCGATGGTTCCAGAAACTTATTTGTTACTTGAGTAATAAGAAAATAAAATGAATGCAAGTCAACAGCATATTATTTAAAAACGTTGAATGTTTTGTTTTCAACAGCTGTGCACATTTCAATGTTACGTAAATTGATGTAACGACGGTGGTCGGAGAAACAACGTGAGCGGAGCGGTGAGTGACAGTGGAGGTGGAGCGAGCACGACTCACGAGCGGCGACCTTGCCGTGGTCGTCCGAGTCAAACGAAACACTGCACTAACGCTCAACATTAACACGAACTACCTATGCACCGAACAACAGCTCACAGATACTAACAAAAACTTGTAAAAACATTATAAGTACCTACTAATCAAGTAAGAAAAATTTAAATAAAAAATGTAAATGTCAATGTGACATTTGAAACACAAAACTGTCTAAGTACAGAAATTCATTTCAATACTGAAACAAAGACAACAAAAGGAAGAGTAGGAATAAGGAAATGTCACAATGAATTATGAAACCCGCTAGTTATGTAAGAGTTAGTACTTAACAGTAAAAGTACTTTGATTACGAAACGTTAACGGGAACAAGCTGATATGAAACGAGGAAAGTCGTCGATTATAACAGTGGGGAACAAGTGGGCCAAGCTCAATGATAACAAAGAAGGACATTAATATACCACGCACGTGTGGATTCTAACAAGAGCTGTAAAGAAAATGCAAAAGAAATCGTTTTCCCTGACGTATACTTCTTTTAGGGTTCCGTACCAAAATGATAAAAAGGAACCCTATGGTTCACACCATAAGGGTTCCTTTTTATCATCACACCTGATATCTCAAGAACTACTAAAGCCATAAACTTGAAAATTAAAATAGTTTTAGATGACGTGTGTTCACCTATTTTGCAAATAAGACAGAAATAAAATATGTATATTTTTCTTGCAACAGCGACTGAAAGGGATTATTAAAAATTCAAAGTGGGGCTACTAGGGCATGTGGTATCATATGAAAGAGCGTTGTTTACACATTTTCAAACATTTTTTTTAGGCCGCATGGTTTCGACTTTTGACGAAAAATTTACCATTCCCCCCTTATCTCCGAAATTTGCATAGAAAAAAAACTGAATCATTCTATGTGACAGAAGTTTATGTAAAGATTACAGGAAAAGTACAACGATGTCTGTAAAAATCGCACTTTTTCAGAAATCATCAACAAACATTACATTAGCCCCACAATTCTCAACGAATAAAGGCCTCGCCAATGAAAACTTAAAACATTGTACGTTTTATATGATGGTACGGAACCGGTGCACGAGTCCGACTCGCTCTTGACTGGTTTTTTTTTGTGGGCAGATTTTGTAGCAATGATATTACTGACAGAATTATGTCTGTTTCCTAATTTTCTTACAAATCGAGGCATTATTATCGTCTATCTATACCAATCTAATAAAGCTGAAGAGTTTTGTTTATATCATTGCGCTAATCTCTGAAAAGAAATGGCAGTCGGATTTGACAAATATTTTTGTTTAAGATAGCCACAGTCATGAGGAAGGCTTTAGGCTATACGGGAACTGGAAAACGAGATATGCGCGTACGAAGTCGCGGGAAAAAGCTAGTTTTATACTAATTTATAAATTTTACCCGTTACTGATGGTGATGAGTGATTGACAGACAAAGCACAGCCGAAACTCCTGGTCGTAGAAAGCTGAAATTTTGCATGTAGGTACTAGTAGGATTTGCCGAAATTCCTACGGTATCTGCGCGTACGAATTCGCGGGCAAAAGCTAGAAGTTGTATGGCATGAGCTTAAGGATCAATTTGACGCTAAAGTACCCACGATCAACTGATAGATAGTCCTTCGAGACAAGAGCGACCTTTCGAATATCTACGTCCTTAATAACGATGAAATATCGTGGTAATCCACGTTACCACGATATTGGTACCACAGATTACCCAAAAACACATGCACCACAGACATGCCAAACACAAACAAAAAACAAAACAACAAGTCATTTCCTTACAAGATAGATGACTCAAAATTCTGCCGACTTCAAACATGATAAGATGACATCAACCAGGAAAGTCCATTAGTATCTGAATACGGTGTAGTGACGCAGCCTGCAAATTATAAATTAGGAGGCATACAACGCCGAGTCATTTTAGAAGAAACGTAAGTTATTTACGCTAACGGCGACGTGCGCGGGCGCCACGGAAAACATGAAATTGCAGTTTTCTTGAATAATATTTTCACAGTGAGTACATCCTATACATGTACTTACTACTTATGCAAACCATACAGCTTTCTGAACAAATTTTTATTGACAAATGGTTAATGCATTATGTATTATAATTAACTAACAGGTGTAATTAACCGACATGTGAACTCAATGTCAGCATTTTGATTATATTCGCGAGCACGTAGGTACAAATGTTTACTTTGATTTTACATAAGTGTTTATTTTAAACAAGCAAGACATTTTTTGCGATGAAATTTTATGTCTGGCTGTGTGTACGTTCTTGTCAGTTTAATAAATGTTGAAAATAATTGTTAAATTGGAACTTTTGAAATAGGTGAGGCAATTAATTTAATGATGAAAATCTTGACCAAATTGTCTCACTATTGTATTTCAGAGATCACGTTTTAAGATCTGTTTGCCAGCCTTTGACCAGCAGCTCTGGTTTGACATGAGTTTCATGTTGATACATTATTGCATATTTGCCGATACAAGATACTGATAACTCTTCACGACTTGACAGCTTCAACACACTGTTAAGAAATGCTTCACTGTGATTTAATAATGCCAACAACTTGCTTTCAATAGCGTATAAATATAGCAAGCGGTTATTCGCAACAGGACAAGAAAGAGAGAGTCAATCGTAGCCTCGTTGTTGTTGCAATAGTTTTGCAAAAACATCGCCTCCAGCAAGGCTGTCGACACGAGTGCGCGCGCGCAGACTCCACGCAGCCGGATCCGACCAGCTGCTTACGTACACTTCAACAAGCAAACCACTTATCTACACTTTACGTACCTACCTCATTGCAACTTATTTATACATCGATATTTATCGGTTGCAAGCACAAAAAAAAAACAAAACAAAAATGCAAAAATAACATCAAATGTGATTAGATTATTTATTGCACGATAATTCATTGACGTACGTACCAAAATATCGTAGAAATAGGTATGATTTGGCATAAATTATCCACGGAAGTCCAATGTTCGTCAATGTAATTGACGTTAGATATCGACACCTGCTAGGAATTACATTGTAACTCATATTTAGTAACTTTCGAGGAGAGCGCGTCAAAGATTTAAAAAAATCTCTCAGACTTCGGTTAATTCTAAATGCCAGTCAACCTTGAAAATTTGAGTAAACGAAGGAACAGCTACACTTTCATATGATTATATTATATACTAGCTGTGCCCGCGAACTTCGTACCGCCTATTTTTTTTTATTATGAAAAATAGATGTTGGCCGATTTTCAGACCTACTCAATATGCTCACAAAATTTCATGAGAATCGGTCAAGCCGTTTCGGAGGAGTATGGCAACGAAAACTGTGACACGAGAATTTTATATATTAGATATATATATATGTATATTTAAAGACGTTCTATGAGTTACAATGACATTCCACAAGGTATACTGTATAAAATGAAATTGCAAATTGTAACTCAGACATACAATCGCATATAGTGTGTTAAAGCTTATGTAATAAGAAATAATAATTTCTAAGAACAAAATTATAACTTGTAGGTATTACAATGTTATACTAATAATGACTAGCTTAAACAATGATGACGATGATGTGTAACTAAACGATTTTATTAACTGCAGTTGTCTCTCACTTACAATTTTTTTACTCTGTAAATATCTTTTCAACACATTTGCTCAAAAAATGCATTTACGAAGCCTGTATACATTGTCCGAAAGTTAAAAATTTTGTACCTAAGTACATATTTTACCACACGCTCCGTTGTATAGCACCGTACGTAACCTATACAGTTTTTTTTTTTATTTCCAAAAACAATATATAAAAAATCCACTTCATTCCGCAATTTCGCAGACGCAGACGGAAGCGCTTTACTCAATACATTTGTCTCACTTTAATACAAAATAAAAAATGAGACGATAATGTAGTTCTAATTACCCGACTGCGCTAGAATAGAATAGAATAGAATAGAATATTTATTTATTTGCTCAGAATGTAGGTATTTGCAATAAATAAGACAATAATATTAAAGAGTCCTTGTACATTCTACCATTTTGGCATGCAAACATTGATGCAATTCATTCATCATACAAACATAGAAATACACAACTAAAATTTATCAGCTAGAAAATCCGATACAGAGTAATAACATTTATTTAATAGTAATTCTGTTAGTTTCTTTTTGAAAGTTGACAACGGTTCCACTTTTATGGAGTTAGGAATGTGGTTAAAAATAGCCGGTGCCATACCAAAAACACTTTTCCTCAACAAAGCAGTTTTATATCCACCTGTGCGTAACAAGTTTTGGTATTGAGTTCGCAAAGTTACATCTCGATATCTACTCTCCGATAAAGATAAAAATAGATGTCGATTACATTTAACAAAAAGAGCAATTTCTAAAATGTAAATGCACGGAAATGTCAATAATCCATGACTTTTAAAAATTGTAACACAGCTTTCAGTAACCTTTAAACCAAATATTGCTCGTAGGCAGCGTTGTTGGGCTTTAAAAATACTCTCTCTATCGGTACAATTACCCCAGAAAACAACTCCAAACCTTAAAATGGAAACGACAAGACTATGATAAGCTAGTAATACTGTTTTGATATTAACTTTTTTTTTTAGATTATAAAGAGCATAAGCAGATGCGCTAAGTTTTTTACAGATTGCTTCCGCTTGAGCCTTCCATGTCAGCTGACTGTCAATTATAATTCCTAAAAATTTTGTAACATCTACTCTGCCCACATCTTGACTATTATAGTTAATATTAAGATCATTGATACGCAGTCTTTGGTAAAAATGCATTATCTTTGTTTTTTGTATGTTTATTTGTAAGTTGTTACTATTTAGCCAATTTATTATAATTTTAATGGTGTTGTTTATGTCATTTTCATAATTTTCATTACTGTTGCATTTTAAAAGTGCTGTACTATCGTCGGCAAACAGTACCATGGGATGGTGGATTTGGCGTGGGAGGTCGTTAATGTAAATTAAAAATAACAAGGGCCCAAGAACGCTTCCCTGTGGCACGCCGAATTTAATTTTCCTAACGGAAGACACGTATTTTTTTTCTAATTTAGACTTGACACATATTTTGTAAATTTCTGTCATCTGTTTGCGGTCGGATAAATATGTTTTATTAGGTTCAGGATATTACCTCGAATGCCATACGCGTTTAGTTTTTGAAGCAGTATGTTATGGCTGACATAATCGAAAGCTTTCGACATATCTGAGTATATAGCACATATAGGCGTTTTTGTATCAACATTCGACATAATAATATTCAATAGATCAAAAATTGCCATATTTATATTCCTGTTTTTCCTGAACCCGTATTGCTCATGGCAAAGTATATTAAATTTAGTTAGGAAAGATGATATTGCTTCATATATGACTTTTTCTATAATTTTAGAAAAAACGGGAAGTATTGCTATGGGCCTATAGTTCGACATATCATCTTTACTGTTCTTTTTATGAATTGGTTTTACAATTACAGTTTTTAAGTTGTCAGGAAAAGTTCCTGATGATATGCTAACATTAATAATATGAGATAAAGGACCTGCTATATTATTTGCTACAAATTTTATGACTTGAGTGGAAATCCCGTCATAACCAAAGCTCTTTTTGTTCTTTAGAGTTTTAATTATTCTGATTACATCTTGAGGTATGACTGGTGGCACAAATATTGAGTTTGGGTTATGGTCTATTTTTTTAACGTCGTGCATTGGGTTTTTAGGTATGTTAGAAATTTGGTCAATGAAAAAATTGTTAAATGACTCTGCTATTTCTTTCGGATCCGTTACTGTCCGGTTATTATTTGTTATCTGTGAAATTGGTTCCCTGTTTGTTTTGCTGTTATTTATTATTTGCCATGAGGTTTTCGATTTATTCTTCGAGTTTTTAATCAAGTAATTATTTTGGGCTGTCTGAGTTAATTTAATATTTTTTTTAAATCTCTTAGAGTAGTTAACAAACGCATTTTTATTTTCTGGTGACGGCCTTAGTCTTTGTTTCCAAAGTAAAATGCGTTGCCTTTTACTGCATAATCGTATGCCACGCGACAGCCACTTAATTGGTTTTGCTGATTTTATTGTCACTAGTTTATAAGGAAAACATAAATCATGCATGAGCTTAAATATTTCGAAGAAATTATAATACGCTTTGTTCGAATCCTCAGTGCTATATACGTCAGAAAACGATAAATTTCGCAGGCAGTTGTCAAATTTTATAAGGTTTTCCTTGCGAGCATCTCGAATCTTGGTTCTCCAGGTTTTAATCATGCATGATTTATTTACTTTTAATTTGATTATTTGAGCTGAATGGTCGGAAAGCCCATAGTCTATAACTTGACAATGACATTTTTGTCTAGTATTGTGAGCAAAATTATCCAAACAGGTATTACTAATAAGACGTGTCGCTTCATTAATTTCTAAGATAAAGTTGTAACTCAGGAGAAAGCATTTAAATTCCGAAGTAATTCTATTATTTTTTAAAACGTCTATATTAAAAAGTTCGCTAGAAGGATTATGTTATGTGTCGATTGTATGTATGTTTGCATATTTCTTTGGAACGCTCTGTAGCCGCCGTTAAGGCTTGTTGGATTTTGACTTGAACGATGTCGTTAGATTCGTGTTGTTTAAGCTACAGAGCGTGCCAAAGAAATATACATACATACATAAATACACTCGATAAAAACATAACCCCTTCCTGGCGCAGTCAGATATTTAGAACTACAGAATAAATGAGACGATTGTTATTTTTTTTTAGTGATACAAACGTACCAAGCAAAAACGCTTCCGTCTGCGTCTGCGTGAGTTTCACAATACGAGAATAAGAAAAGTTCAGAAGCTGGGAGGTGAAATAAAGCGCAGTATATTTTCCAATGCTTCCGTATATTTTTTAATAATACTCAATTAATTATTAACAACATTATATTTAACTTTCCATGTCGGGAGAGTCACGAACACCACATATTAAAAATGACCGCCACATAAAACTAAAGCTCATTCATTTTATGTAGGTCTGTACTTTAAACTCAACTAAATTAAAAATGGAACATTGGAAATTACTAATGCTTATTCATTTTAAGTATTTTGAAGTTCACTTTTAAAATAGAATACCAGAAAAATAATAAAAGATAACAGTTAATAAGCTGAATGAAACTCCTTGGAAGCGCTCATGCTCAATACGTTTGTGGGTCGAGACGAAAGATGTAGTTCTAATTTTAAATTTGCAAATTCGAGCCATTATTATTTTGCAAAGATTGTTGCGATATCTAAAAACAAGTTTGTCTCATTGTACTGTTTTCTCGCAAATGTGTTGAAAAATGTTGTATGATATACGTGCGGATAATGGTATTTACAAACTCGTGACTATGATAAGCCCTCGACTTGGTCTCGTGCTTACATTCGTCTACTCGTTTGTAAAAACCAACTTACCTACCGCACTTGTTTCATAAATAACTATTACGCAAAGAAATTTAGATACAAGGGTGAGTGCAAAAAAAACTGGCCAAGTGCGAGTCTGACTGGCGTGCGAAGGGTTCCGAACGAACTTAATTTTTTTAACGTTTTTAAAGATCTATTATCTCCATTTTTTTCAAAATTTTAGGCTCAGTAATTTCGGAGATAAGTGTGTAATGGTCATTTTTCGTCTAATTTCTTGAATAACTTCAAAACCTTTTATTTTATAATTATGAAAAAAAATATAATTAAAACCCTCACAGTAAGCCCTTTCATTTGATATGTCACACGATATTGTTCAAAAAACTTGTTTTTTAATTTTCTAGTTTGACCCCCAAAAGTGAACCCCTAACTAAAAATTTAATTATTTACGTAACGCGTTCGTGTTTGGTTCACAGAAGTCCATATGTGTACCAAATTTCAACAGAATCGGTCCAGTGCATCCGGAGATAACTGGCTGTGACAGACGGACAGACAGACAGACAGACACCCGAGTGATCCTATAAGGGTTCCGTTTTTTGACCGGAACCCTAAAATTCTTAATCTTTTTACACCACGAATATGATTGTAACTTGAAACTGCCTAAAACTGAGTTACGATGTTATTCCTTACAGCAGGTGTCGATATTGTAAAACCGAATAAAGCGACAAAAACAACAGGAAAATTCTGCAGTAAACTATGACGGACAGATTTACTGAATAGTATCTCGTATTTTGATTCATATAATTGGTACTACTGGAAAGAGTTTCATGGCACTGGAATTAGTTCAGTTTGTTGTTAGTAGACCGACTACAATCGTCATACAATGCGAATGAAACAACTGTCTTGCAGTGATTGAGATTATTTTTATTAAGTTTATAAACATTAGCAACAATGATGTTTAATAAATTGAAAATATATGCTATAAATTCATAATACATGACGGAAGCTTCATTTATGTTCACATATTGAGAGACAATACGAAGAACGAATCAGCAATTTGATAACGTCGCGTCGCTTTTCGGAAGATCGAAATTCAGAATTTGTCGGTCTCTTTCATCGTTTCATTAAATCAGTGCGTCGTTGTGCGACTGAACGCGCCGACAAAAAGAGCTGGATACGGACCGGTCTTACTTGACACTTGACTGGAAAGCAAGCAGTATCTGTAATCTGTATGAAGCAATGAAGGTTTCGCTGCGCCCGCGCCGCCGCCGCCGTCAAAACAAGTTGCGCAATGCGCTCGCATTCCGCTTCTGTTGCGGATGTCACACTTACAATCTAGACGGTTGCAGTTGTTTCTTGTTTATTTGCTCTTCTCGTGTTTACAAGCACGGATAATTTACAGCCAGTCTCTAGTACCTATGTAAGATTTAAGAAAACCGGTCAAGAGCGAGTCGCGCTCGCGTACCGAGGGTTCCGTGATATAGAACGTGAAATGTTTTTAGATTTTCATCGGCAAGGCCTATATTCGTAAGAGAGTTTCAACATTGCGGTGCATATTCCAGTTTTACATCAGCGCCATCTCTTGACCGCTACTGGAACTAATGTAATTTTTGTTGATGATTTTTGTAAGTGTGCTATTTAGAGACGTCATTTTATTTTTCCTGTATGTAATCTTTACATAAACTACTAGCACATAGGATAATTTCAGATTTTTCTCAATGCAAAGTTCGGAGATAAGGGATGGTCAATTTTTTTCATTTTTCGTCAAAAGGTGAAAACCAAGCGGTAAAACAAAACGTTGAGAATGAGATGCAAATAGCGCTCTTTCATATTATACCCCACATGTATCATATGATTCTAGTATTCTCTTCAAATTTTTCTGTCTCTGTTGCAAAAAAAAATATTGAAACATTTTTTTGTTTTTTTTTTTATTTGCAAAATAGTTGACCAAACGTCATCTAAAACTATTCCAAATTTCAAGTTCATGCAATTAGGTAGTAGTTCTTAAGTAATATCCAGCTGTGACAGACGGTCAGACTTAGTCACACCATAAGGGTTCCTTTTTACCATTTTAGTACAGAACCCTAAAAAGCAAATATTTTCTAGTCCAAGTTTTTACAATGCTTGCGCTGGCTTTCCAAAAAGCTAGATTTCCTCAAAATAAATTATTTTACCTTTTTTCCCTAGACAGTTTCAATTTCAAAATACGTAGGTATCCACACTAATAGTTGAAAAACAAGATTTATTACCCAACATTCGTTTTTCGAAATGGTGTTTTCACGGTTGTGGCTCGTCAGGGGAAAGTCTCAAGTTGTTAATTATAAAAGTGAGTTTACGTGGCTTCATTTCAGAAAATGGCGTTTGGAACGCCAGGTGCGTGCGAGGGGCTTGTTATTGTGATGTTTGTAAACAGGATCCCTGACCGTTACGACACAGTTTCGTTTCAAAACAAACGCAAACGCGAAATATTACCGTTATGTAACTTAGAAAGTTCGCTAAATAAACTACCGTTCTATGAAAGAAGGCGAGCAAAAAAAACACAACGTATTATTTATTTAATGTTTACTTATATTAGACTTATTTGTATGTAGTACCTACCTAGATGTTTTTCTTTAGGTACAAAATATATAGGTAGATCTTAAATTAACTAGACTGTACGTCTACCATGAGTTTTATCAATCTATACTCGCTAGCGACTGTAGTTAAAAAAATGTATGAAAACTTAAAAAAAACAAGTTCTAATTTATTTGTTTATTTATTTATTTATTTATTGGCCTATCTACAATTGTTACACTGTTTATACTAATAACACAAGCAATATAATACAAGCATAGTGTACAATATAACAAGCAATAACAAGCAAGCTTTTTTGCAAGTAAAACTTTAGTTAACAACTAAACAAACAAATTAGAAACTTGTTTTTTTTTAAGTTTTCATACATTTTTTTAACTACAGTCGCTAGCGAGTATAGTTTGAAAAAACTCATGGTAGACGTACTGATAAAGGTTACCTACACTGCCTATACGAATTTTATTTATATGTTCCACTAATGTTTACAGGTTATTCCATTTCCAAATGTTTTTCTTGGAAACGGATCGATGAAAGTGGCGTGGGCGGTGAACAGTCTGACTGAACAGTTGACCTATAATCCATATGAATGACTTTATGTATGAACGTGGGGATCACAAACAACAACAACTACATGAATAACATGCCTACCGCTAAATTCATAAACTCTATTTGTACGATGATTACCCCGATCATTAATTTATTTTCATTTTACTCTAGAATTCACAAATAGTCCTTGAAATATAATTTACAATGACCTTTAGGTCAGACTATTTGTAAATTTTGACCGAAAATTGTAAACTCCTTTATTCAGCTACAAGGCCTATCAAAAATAGATCTACAGATAAGTCTGGAACTCTGACATCACATTTTCATGGATAAACAACATTTTCTGCTAGGGTGGTTTCACAATGATTGCACATGACGGACTGACGGAGACGAGACATGGCATTTACGCAGGCGCGGCGCGGTCACGTTGGGTTTGTTTGTAAACACGTCTACTGACTGGTGAAGGTTACTTGACACAACGACTACCAGGTGGTTTCACTTTACAATACTGTCTGTTTTAATTTTCATGTTTTGGCTATGTTTCGCTGCGACTTTTGGAATAACAAAAATAAGTATACGACCGACATGGTATTAATTTAGATCACGCGAGATGACGAGGCTGAGGTTATTCTATTTTACATCGAATTAAACTTATGCAAAAGAAGTTACACGAAATTGTGTCACTTTCTTTGCGTATCACTCACGATTAAACAATAAATTCAGTATAAATGGAGAAGCGTTGGTAAACAAGGACCCAAAGCGCCAAAACAAGTGACGCATCCCATAGAATTTCACCTGCATACCGTAACGGAATGAATCAGTGTTTACCACGCATTCTTCGTCAGACAAGCGACTTACGCTACCATAAAAGGCTGTGTTTCTTACTTACCTCGTTCCGCAATAACGGGCTGGCTGATGACGCCTTAACCTAGTTGCTGGTGGCCTTGGTCGCCATCTGCCCATGTCTTTGTTCCTGCATAGAAAAGAAACCTTAAAAATATTAATCCTTACTATAATATTATAAACGCGAAAGTAACTGTCTGTCTGTCGCGCTTTCACGCCAAAACTACTGAACCGACTTAAATGAAATTTGGTACACAGATAGTCTAGAGCCTGAGAATGGAAATAGGCTACTTTTCATCCCGGGAATATGTTCCCTGGGGATCACGCGGGCGAAGCCGCTGGCAGAAGCTAGTCTTTTATTAATTAAGAAATAATACTAGAAAGAAATGATTAACATGGTCCATATAACTTTTACTTGCTGAGGTTACGGCTTGAAATTTAGGATGCCTCCTACATGTTAAGAATGGATGGCTAAAGAATCATAATTACATGATCTAGTAGCATCATTTTAATTGAAGAGTTTCGGATTGTGTTGTGTTCTACAATCGACGATTACAATACCAGAAAATTTATTAGCATAGGTTCTTAAAACGTGTGAAAATAAAATCGAAGCACAGGTAGGCGATTAGAATTCCTAAGGTTACTTGAGTAAACATGTGATCGGCGCGCTCTAGGTCGCTCTAAGCAGGTTAATTAAAATCACACGTGAAAAGTGTTACATGCCTGAGGCTTTAAATAGGTAGTGTGTCGACTATTTCAGGCGCACAACAAAATGTAAACAATGATAGACTTGTTTACACAGCGCGCTGCTAACATTTTCCTTCATTGTGGATCTCCCTTCATTATATCATCGATGATTGGTCCGTAATGCATTGTTTTGCAACGGTCTTTGTTTTTATTTCAATTGTCTCAAAAGCGCGTGATGCCTTTTATTGAGTTGTATAAATTAATATTTCTATGTACCTACCTTCTTCTTTTAAAACCGACCTCATAGTTAGGTACTGTTGAAGTTTAAATCTGTACCTGAGAAGCATATAACTGTAAGCGCCAAAATGCAAACCTTACAGGAGAAGGTTTTTTTCCTCAAAAAAACTATCAATCTTGACTTTGGGCGATTCTCTGTAAGCTCGTAATCGGCTATCCAGACAGATTTTTTCAAAAAGTATATTAATATTTTTTTAGAAAATCACTCTTAATAAAACTTTAACCCCGACTACATATCCGGGCCCATTGTTTTTAGAATCATAACTATTTTAAGTTTTTTTCTAGACGTGATAGAACATCTAAAAATACAGTCCCCTGGCTGTACCCATCACTGTATGCACCTAGAAATGAGATTTACGAAGAAGTGATTGAAACTACATACATTTTGCAGTTAATTTCATAAAGAAAAATAATTAAATTATATTATTTTCGTAAAACATGGTCTTGTTACGTATTTTATTTATTTAGTAAAGCCCTGTTAATTTTGTCCCCAGAATTTCTATACAGTCCCCTGCCAAAAATTTAAAGCCATAATATAAAAAAAACTAATGTTTTTTTGAGTGAAACAAAACGCAATTAATAACAATAATAGTGAGGAGGTTTCTCTCTCGGGAGCCCTGACCACCGGTAACTTGGACCTTGTTCCCGATACCGGTGGGCTACTATTTTTTTATATTTTTAAATGTTTTTTTATTTTTGATACAAATATTTAAAAATATAAATTTATATGTATTTAATTTAATAAATGGAATAATAATAAATAATAAAAATACGTATTTCATAAAACAAGAACACATTGCACTGTATACATTGCAGATGATATATTTTACAATTGTCACATTCTAAGCACAATTATATAGACTCTCTTAAACTAGGTCAAGCCTGTATTTTAAGAGATAGGGTTCAGCCATATGGGTACAGTTAATAATTGACACACTATAACAAGTGAAGCAGTGTCGATGTTACATTTTAGCTAAAGTTATTCTATTCTATGAAATAAGTTAGTAACTCTGTGTGTTGTGTATGTGAGTGAGGGTTCGTGTATGATCGTGTGTGTCTGTGTGCATGTGTGTATATTGCGATTGAATTTTTACGAGATGTATGCTAGCAGATTCTCCGTTGTGAGGAAGTCCTGTTGTAGTAGCCATTGAGTGATTTTTTGATTTAGCATATGTCTGTTTAAATCAAGTATGTTTAGTATTTTGTGTAGTTTCTTATATATATAAGGACCTATGACGTAATATTGGCGTTTGGCAAATGTAGCTTTATGTGTTACACCAGTTGGGACATTTGTGCGTTTCTTTTGGTTCGATTTGGGCATGACTCTATGAGTTCTGAGGACAGACTGCAAGATGAAAAGCTGTTTAACTGTTAAAACCTTACATTCGTCGTGCAGTTGTTTGGTTGGATATAGGTACGGTTTCTTGGACATAACTTTTAGTACGGCTCTCTGAGCTCGCTCTGCCTTTAGGAAACTTGTTTTAATAGCACCACCCCATGCAGTAATGCAATATCCGATAATCGACTGACACAGTGCAAGATAAACCATTTTTAGTGTATCTATGTGAGCCGATTCTCTAAGGTATTTAAAAACATATATCAGGCGCATTGTCCTACTAGTTACCATTTCTAGCTGTTTGTCCCACCGTAGGCCGTCATCTATATGCAGACCTAGATACTTGACACAATCTCTTCTAACCAGTGTAGGACATGAACACGGTGTTGACGAGTTCAGGCAGGAGTGAGCATTTACAACAAAGCTATGCGGTGGCTTGGTGTTTCGTCGGATTACAAAAGGAATGTAGCAAAATTTATCCAAGTTCAATGTTAGTAGATTATTGTGGAACCAGTTCATTATACTCTTAAGTGCTATTTCTGCCTTAGTTTTAACCTCTGCCCAAGTAGAACCATAGATGACAATTGCAGTATCATCAGCGTATGCGTAGATCTTGCAGTTTGGTAGCACCATCCTGCAAAGGTTATTGACATAAATTTGGAACAATGTGGGACCTAATATGCTTCCCTGGGGCACACCATATGTCACAATTTCCTCATTACTGAGATACGCATCTATTTTAACTTGCTGAGAACGATTCCTGAGGTAATCTTTGAAAATGTCGAGTGCTATGCCACGTATACCCAGAAGCTCCAATTTTAAGGTAAGTTTGGGAACAGAAACTGTGTCAAAAGATTTCGACAGATCCAGAAATATACCCAAACACTTAGCACCACTATCAATTTTTCCTGCTACAAATTGTGTGAGATCCAGTACAGCATCTTCCGTCGAAACTCCAGGCTTGAAGCCATACTGGTTCTCGGCAATAATGCTATGTTTGTGTAAGAAACCTCTAAGTTGTTTGTTAAGGATCTTTTCAATAATTTTTGAAAGCGAAGGCAGGATGGAAATTGGTCTGTAATTGTTGACACAGGTTCTGTTCCCGTTCTTATTTATTTGATGAACTATAGCTTTTTTAAGTCCGTCAGGAAACGTTCCTGATTGTAAGCAAAGAATGCAGATTTAGGTGATTGGTGGCACTAGTATGTGGCGACAAATTTTCAGCAATGTAGATGATATTCCATCCCAACCTACAGCGCAATCATTACGTTGTTGCAAGATGATTGTTTCCACCTCTCCTTCATCTGTGTCAAGTAAAACGAGGGAGCTAGCTGGAGGTGAAAAATCGGACCTTTCGGATCGATAATTGTCAGAGGGAGTATTAGTAGGATCGTGGGATTTTAATATATTTTCCGCAAAATTTTTGCCAATATTACTAAAGAAGGAACAAACTTGGTTCACGGAAGAGTGAGGATTATCGCCTAGTTTTAACAATTCATCGGGACTGGTGCATAATTTACGAGTATTAGTGATTCCTTGTATAGTTTTCTAATGAGCTTTGGTATTATTTTTTGGTTTTTCTAGTTCACTTTTATCAAAAGCTATTTTAAATTGTTTTGGAGTTGGCAACCTTGCCGAATGCGGCGGCTAAACGCCATTTTTTTTAGTGTCAGAGCGTCATTTGTGAGGTGAACCCGCGTTTGGACCGCTACCACACACAGTCCTCTGGTAAGTAATAATATTTAAGTAACTTACTTTTATGATCTCTATATATAATTTATTATTTTATTATGTTTCTAAATTGATCGGTAGGTTCTTAAAAAATTACTTAACATCATTTTTGTAAACATTGTGAAATTTAACCGAAATACACAGTCTCCTGGCAACAGTCCTGAGTCAGGACTGTTGCCAGGACAGGCAACACTCCAACTGTGTATTTTCTAGTCTGTTTTATTAATGTAAGAATAATTAAAGTATCATTGCTTCGCATTATTTTCCAAATAAAATTAAATTGTTTTACACAGGCTGATCGAACACGCTTGATATGGCTCCTAAAAAGAAAAAGCTATCCTGAGAAGTATTACTACACAAAAAGAGAGAAGCAGAGCGGCTATGATACCAAAGAAAAAAAAATTACCCGCAATAGAGAAAAAATGTTAGAAAAGTAGAAGTTAAAATACCAAAAGAAGAAAGAAAACGTTTTTTATTTTACTTCCAGCTAAAAATGTTGAATATCGTTATGCTGCCTACGTTTTCCACAAGTTTGTGACCAAAAAGTGCACCTTTAGTATTCTAAAAATGTTTCTAGCACTTAGGTTTATTTTTTATATTCATATTTAAAGAAATTTATGTTTTCTGTTGATTTTTTCTAAAGAAACTTTGTTGATAATTGATGCGCAAATCTACACTAATATTATAAAGAAGAAAGATTTGTTTGTTTGAATTGAATGGGCTCCGAAACTACTGGTACGATTTGAAAAATTCTTTTAGCATTGGATAGCTTACATTATCAGGGAGTAACATAGGCTATATATTATCCCCGTACTCCCACGGGAACGGGAACTACGCGGGTGAAACCGCGTGACCAAGTCAAATCAAATCGTATATTTCAAATAAACCATTTACAGGCACTTTTGAATTGTCAAGGTCGGTCAGTCCAAAAAGATGAAGCTATTTGCACGTTCCAAAGCGTAGATCTCTATGGAGAAGAACGTGCAAGAAACTCCACGGACACTCTTTTAAAAAATAATAAATTGTTACAAATTTTTGTTTACATCAAGTTGAAATTATACAAACATGTGAGAACGATGTAAAAGACGAGCAGGATAAAAGCGTCCGGGAAAAAAAGGAACAATTCAAAGAAATATTTAAAATAAACCATGGCAACTGAGAAATGACCAGTCCCAACTGACAGCGCCCGTTCACGAACATGACGCATGCGCTAGCACCATTCGGCTCAACCATTTTGAAGGGAGCCAAATGATCCAACGCATATGCCACCATCAGCCAGACTTTTGTGTGAGCATGACACTCCCAACCGCCAGGGTACATTCAAGTCAAAAACAAACCTAAAACTGATAGCTATAGCTTAAGTTTAAGGTACACAGTACTCACACATGTGCCGTTAAAATGGATGAAATTATACATTGCTAAATAAATTGAGTCTATACAATGCAAATATTGTTTTTTTACAATCTTCAGCCGGTCCAACAATGTTTCCAAATGCTAACAGATTATTTTGTGCGCCCTAGTGGCTGTGGAGCCGGACCAGCATTCAGCCAAGCATTTTTATCTTCAATATAATCCCCCAACTTATAATATGCTTGCCTGCATAGTGTGCGTTTAATACAAGATTTAAATTTTGTCTCATTAAGTTCTAATATATGGGGAGGTATCTTATTATAACATTTTAAACAGTACCCCATAAAAGATGAGGCAACTTTAGCCAGTCTGAAACCTGGTTGAACTAATTGATCCCTATTTCTAGTACCATAATTATGTCAGTCGCCTCTTTTACTAAAAAGATGTACATTCTTTCTGACATACATGATATTTTCGTAAATGTATTGACAAGGTACCGTCATGATGTTAATATTCTTAAACAGTTCCCTTAGAGAATCGCGCCGGCGGAGATTGTATATCGCTTTGATGGCTCTTTTCTGCAGAATAAAAATAGACTCAATGTCTGCAGCCCGTCCCCATAGTAAAATACCGTAAGACATGATACTGTGAAAGTAACTAAAATAGACCAGTCTCGCGGTATCGACATCCGTTAATTGGCGAATTTTCCTAACAGCATAAGCTGCTGAACTTAGCCGTCCAGAAAGAGATGTTATATGAGGGCCCCATTGTAGCTTTGGGTCAAGCGTAATTCCCAGGAAAACCGTTTTATCGACAAATTCTATTCGTTTTTCCCTGTTCAATACTATGTCACAATCACTGCTTTTGACATTGGGTAAAGCAAATCTTATACATTTCGTTTTGTTTTCATTCAAAACCAAATTATTCGCCGTGAACCAATTATGGACTTGCATTAGGGCATTATTTATGATATCAACATTGTCTGTCTGTCTATTTATCTTAAAAATTAAGGAGGTATCGTCGGCAAACAGCACCATATCAAGTTTTTGTTGCAATAAATAGGGTAAATCATTGATATATACAAAAAAACAAGAAAGGACCCAAAATCGAGCCCTGGGGAACGCCCATTATCACGTTAAATCCCGACGAATTGACACCGTTTATTTGAACCAATTGCCGTCTATCATTCAAATAAGATTTGACCAAGTTTAACGCTGTTTTGACCAGTCCGTAATGCCCGAGCTTCAGGAGTAATGTATCGTGATCAACGCAATCAAACGCCTTCGAGAGATCACAAAAGACACCCATGGCATCCTGTGCGTCTTCCCACGCATTAAAGATGTGCTTTAGTAAGGTAACACCAGCGTCAGTTGTACAACGTCCCTTGGTGAAACCATACTGTTTATCATGAAAGATGTTATTCGTGTTAAAATGATTAAGCATCTGATTTAGCATCACTTTTTCAAATACCTTACTAAACACTGGCAACACAGATACTGGTCTATAATTATTTGTGTCTTTACTATCCCCAGATTTAAAAAGTGGTATCACCTTACTGAATTTCATTAGGTCCGGAAAGACTCCTTGATCCACACACAAATTAAATATTACAGCTAAGTACGGCGCTACAGTCTCGATGATTGAGGTACAAACTTTGATAGACAATCCCCATAGATCTTCGGTCAATTTAATTTTGATTTGTTTAAAAGCTTTTATTACTACTATGGGGTTTATATGTTTAAAATTAAATTCAGTCGGGCTGGCTGTAACGTTCGCCTTTAATAAATCAAAAGCAAGTGAAGGCGAGGAATTTGACGTCCACTAGTATGCCATAAAAATAATAAAATGATTGGTTAATGTAAAATTACTTTTTTAAGTACAACTGTCCATTCAAAACAGTCCCCTGACACCTCAAACAGTACCCTGTCATGATTTTTTGGAAAATCGCTAATAACTCGGAAAATACGTATAAATTCAGTGGGTCTCCTTATCTAACTAAAATAATAGTTAATTTTCATCAAAATAGAACAAGGTTTTTTGGAAAGTTAAGTAACTGCCAGGACAGCATTTGTATGGGACCTGTACGAGCGAGCTTACGGAGAAATGCCCCTTTAAGGAGCTTGTGAAACAAAATGTGCCAACATTTTGGAGAAAATGCTTTATTATCTAATAATTACACGATTAAACTTTAACTAGGTAACAATATTGAGATCAATTTGACAGTACATATATTGGTACTTTTTTAGGCAATAAAGTACAGTACAGTACAGTAAAAAAAATGTATCAAATACAGTGTTATGCTATTAGACAATTTTAAGCATTATCTTAGTCGGCAATTTAACTTAAAATTCTAATAAAAATAAACTGATAAATCAATTTTCAAAAGTATAAAATCAGCCTTGACTTTCGAATTCTTCGAAAAAATCAACAGTATTACTGTGAGGAAGGTAAGCATTAAACGTTTTTAGGTCTATCTTAGTATTTAGGACTGCTAATGGGGCGAATACTATGGGTTACTTAGGGGAAGGTATTTGGCAACAAATGATTTTGTCTGGTGTTTTTTTTTAAGATTAATCTCAGAACAAAATCACAAAATCAGTGCGCCAAATGACGTTAAGTTCTTCTTTGAGTGGCCTCTCGCAGGTCAACCAAGGAGGTTGTCGGCTGTTCAACCGGACTTGCCTGTGGCGGCCTTAATTTAAACATTAAAGCGTCCAGCCAGGGCTTATGAAAAACTTACAAACTAAGCGACTACACCCTAAGGGTACGGACCTCAACTTAAAAGCTTCGCTGGGGTGAGGGCAGCTTAGGACGGTCTGGATCGAACAAGGATTATTATTTAAGGGCGAATTTAAGACTACCGGATCAGCGGCGCGGGCTAGCTCGAGCAAGGGTCGCGACGGGCCTCGGCTTTGAGGACGGAAGGACGGCGGTCGTGGTTGGCGAAGAGTACTGGTTTCTCTACAGCTCTTATGGATGAGGGTGATACGAGTCATCGGGAGTGACGAGGGTATGCCTCGGTCGGCGAATCTGACAGAGGCAGGAGGGTTCGTATCGGGCGGCCGATGCGATAAAGGGGTTGCGATGTTTGACAGCAGTGTCGAGGAAACGCTTGGTAGCGCGTTTCATGAACTGCTCTATAGTGGGCAATTTGAGATCTACATACTCTCACTGCGGGCATAGTAGAGGGTCCCCATGATTTTACGGAGGAAACGGTTGCATCCTATGGAGGTGAACGGGCTTGGCATGTTCAAAGACAGCGCAAGCGTAACACATCATGATGGGACGGATGACAGCGGTAAGTCGCAATTTTCACCTGAGTGACAAATTGTAAGGGTCGGTCGTGATGCAGTGGAGCCTTCCGTGAACGAAGGCGGCGCGCAAACGGGCCTGCTTTATGTGCTCAGCGATGGTGATGTGGCTGTTCAGGATGACCCCCAGGTATTTGACTTGCTTCTCCCAAGGGATCGGCTGGCTTTACATGGTGATCTGGCGGGTTTATGCCGCGTTTTCGAAAAGAGAACCGCCCGGCGCTTATCGGGGTTTACCTCGATTCTCCATGTCCTGAACCATCTACCCAGATGATTGCGAAGCTTCGAAGAGTGCGAGCGATAGGGTCAGGGTCGCGACCGGTAGTAAATGGCAGTGTCGTCGACGTATAGGGCCAACTGGGCCTTTTTACTTTTGGGGATATCGCTGATAAACAGCGTAAAAACTAGGGGGGATAACACTGAGCCCTGGGGCCTCCTGCTCGGATGGGATGACGCACTGTAACTCCTGCGTGCTCTTTATAAAGGTGGATACAGACTTTGCGAGGCAAGTGCTGCGAACGCCGCACAAGTGCCTCGCAAGGTGTGTACCTTCATATTCGTGGTGAGGCATGTGCTACGAACGTGCGAGGGCGAGCCAACGTATGTCGGCAAAAGCTTTAAGATCAAAGCGCCTCAGTGCAAGCATTACATTAGTTGTGGACGTAGTCGCACATGCACGTTCGAGGTTTGCGCCTGGTACGATGTCAACGCACGCCTCGATTGAGAAAATGGAACTGCGTTTGCTCGGGCCAAACAGCGCATGCTCGGGCCGATACAACCCAGACAGCAGCAGTCTAGATGGCACCGTCGCATCGCATTTTTACTGTAATAATAATGTTTTGGATTGCATAATAATCGGTTACTTTCGTATAATACAACTACTTTTCGTAAAATTTCTTTTTCGTCCATATTGCGCGCGAAAATCACAGCGAGGCGGACACAACCGTTCACACAATGAGCCGACACACGCTGGCTCGCCACGCTCGTGCGCAGTCTATGCGTAGCACATGCCTCGCCACAAACATGAAGATAGGCAAACGAGGCATTTGCTTTGCACGCGATGACTCGACCCGAGCATATGTTGGTGTATTTTTTCGACACGCACGCCTCAAGCAGAGGCATTCGTTGTGCGCCGTTCGCGACGCATGCCTCGCAAAGTCTGTATCCACCTTAAAACCGCTCCGCCGTACGCCACGTCATCGAAAGTGTAGCGGCAAAAATTGTTTTTCCGCTACACTTTACATTGGTAACACCGTACATACAGTAAAATGCAAATTATATTCTCGGGTATTTTAATGAAAAATCACTTAATTTTTTTTTTTTCTATTTATAGGCTCGCGTTTGACCACTATCTCACCTGATGGTAAGCGATGATGTGGTCGAAGATGGAGCACGCTTGCCTAGAAGTAACCTATTCACTATTGACTTAAATACTCCCAGGTTATAGCTATCAGGAAACACAGACTCCGGCAGGGAATTCCACTCCTTAGCTGCACGCACTATGAATGTGTTCCCAAAACGTTTTGTGCGCGTGGGTGGGATGTCCACCATATACCGGTGGCGCATCGCCGTTCGTCTTGTGTTCCGATGATGAAACGGGCTTGGCGGAATCAAATTATGCAATTCCGTCGCACATTCCCCAAAATGCAACCGTTCTACCGGTTGCATTTTGGCAAAATGCAACCGGTAGAAAACCGACAGGCTAGCAACTCGTCGTCGATGCTCAAGACTTTGAAGCTTCGTCGCGACGAGCCTATCATCGCCGATGATCCTCTTGGCTCGTTTCTCAATTGACTCAAGGGCATCAAGCTGGTATCTGGCAGATCCGTCCCAAAGATGAGAACAGTACTCCATACATGATCGAACTTGCGCTTGATAGAGTTTGAGCAGCTGTTGCGGCGTAAAGTACCGTCTCACCTTTGCTAAGATCCCCAACTTCTTTGCAGCCACTTGAGCTTTTGCCTCTATGAAAGGGCCAAAATTGAGGGTAGATGTTAATGTAACCCCAAGAAGCTCAAGTTGGTCGGTTATCGGCACGGTTGCACCTCGGAAAGATGGAGCTGGGTGGAATTGGCTCCGTTTAGCAGAAAATAGACACGCTTGGGTCTTAGCAGCATTGAACATGACCAGATTGGCATCGCCCCATTCTGAGACAGCCTGTAAGGACACGTTCAAGCGCTCAACCATAGCCTCCCGGAGAGACCGGATCTGCGACCCACCAGCTCGTGCGTCGGACACGTATCTTTCAGCAACAGTGCTGTCGTCTGCATACCCAAAGGTACCGGGTAAAATATTATTCTTCAGAATGTTTCCCAGACGTACGTTATAATATAATTTCGAAACTCTGATGTTAAGGTGTTTTTATCAGTTACAGTACTATGGCCTTGTAGAGAAGGACACATACTATAGCTGGGGTGGCCAACTTGATTAGACCCAAGATATACTTCTTACTGATGAAACCCTGTGCAATCTACCAATTATATGCTTCTTAAAATTTTAATTGAAACAGAATAGTTCAGTATATATTTTTCACACCACCTGCACGAAAACGTCAGATTATGTCATGCAAACTCAACTTGAAGTAAGTCATTTTTGCCCGGCTGGTTGTAATAAAATTCAGTACAATATTATTGACCGGAGGTTAATAATGTGATTTAGATTTGGTGCTCAAGTTGTAGACTGACGGGAACTGCTCGCGGCCAGCCACTTCACTTCTTGACTTGCGAACAATTTTCTCGCAGTAGGTGTGAAAGTAGAGTATGCTCCTTAGGGATAATTAATGTCTTTGCCTTGGGCTAGCTTGAATCCTTCGCTGCATTCGGAATTCTTGTATTAACTCCCTCACTTCCCTCGTGAGTTAAACTCTAAACTCCCTCGCTATCCTTGGGAGTTAACTTTCGAATCCTTCTTAGGTTCGGTATTCAATATAAAGCTCGTGACATAAGACAGTGTTTTCTCCCTTTGGTGCATAATCTACTATTATTAACCTTTTTTTTCATAAATATCCCGCATTATCTCACTGCTGGTTAAAAGACTCCCCCAAGTACTTCCAGGAATTATTTTCTATTGCCACCTCGTAGTAGCCCTCACGTTACGCATCCAGATCGCCTCGCTACCTCTTTTTGGACCGGCAGTGCCGGCCATCTTCGGGCACCCATTGCATGGAGACTTTTGCCCAAACGGTCACAGTGCATTCGGCTTACGTGATCCGCCCAATCGCATTTGAGCCTGGCAGCCTTCTTTACCCACGTCCATTATTCCCGTTTTGGAACGCGGTGTGGTGTTTCGAATTCTGTCCTGTCTTTTTACGCCCAGAATGCTGCGTTCTATCGCTCTTTGGTAAACCCCAAAGCCGAACTTTTGCGACTCGGTGAGCGACCAGGTCTGAGCACCGTAGGTTAGGATGGGTAGAATACACATTTCGATGAGTTTGCGCTTCAGTGCAGATCACACTGTATTAGCGTTTTCATGGAGCTTTCCCAGGCGTTTTAGTTGCGGCGATCTATTTTCTTTTTTTGCCTGTTTTCAAAAGAAACTAACTGGCTCAAGTAGGTGTACTCATCGATATCATGTATTTCTTGCCCATCTAGCTAGAGTTTAGACCGATTCATCGCAAGTCTCACCTTGAAGCTAGCTGTGCTCGACTCTTGGAGCATGATTTGGAGTTCTAGAGCTGTGGGAAAAGGACAATGTCGTCGGAAAATCAGAGGTTTCTTAGCCTCCTTTTGCCGTCAATACCTTTGGTCTTCCATAAGAGGCTGCTAGTGTGTTAAATATCTCCCCAAGTGTGGTCGTAAATATTTTGGAAGAGAGCCAATCACTCTTTTAAATTTTGAGTGAAGGTACAGCAGTATGCAGTTTTAAAAAAAAATAAAATAAAAATCTTATATTTCAGACTGAGTCCATTTTTTGTTAGTATTCAAAAACTTATAAAATAGTGTTAGTACTTACATTCTATCTAACTTTAACATAACTATCATAATTAACATAATAACCTACAACACAGTCACATGTAGGCCTATCCAATGCCCTAGTATGGGTCTGTCCCACCCGTCCGCTATAGCTCTCAGTATGCTATTGGGGCTGGCGCGTACCCGGCGCATCGCTTGCGCATGATTGCATGAAAACCATCAATCTCCTCATCCGCGAACATGCCGGATGCACTACAGTAGCGCGGCAACCCCATCAACACCCTAAACGCATTATTATATTGGACTCGCAGAGCGCTGTATGCCCTCTGCGTATAGTTGACCCACAGACTGCATGTATAAAACGACTGACAATACGCTCTAAACAGCGTAGCCTTTACGTCAGTCGAGCATTTCGCAAATCTGCGAGCCAACATATTGCAGCGGACAGCCAACGCTCTGCGCTCACGCTCAATGTCCAGGTTGTCTTTAAGGTCTTCGGAAACCCAGTGGCCCAGATACTTGAAGGTTGTGACTTGCCTTATGGGACTTCCGCAAAGTTTCAAATGTGTTACTATCGGATAGGTTTTAGTGCCTGCCTTAAAGACTTCACTTTTCCTTACATTGTATCTGAGCCCATGAGTCTCCGCATACCTCTCACATATCTCGAGCAGACTCATCATTGCGTTAATCGATGGGCTCAGCAACACCATGTTATCCGCGTAACTGATATTGTTGACGCATGTTCCGTCAACATAACAACCTTGATAAGTGTTGCTGAGCTCGATGATCAACCGGTTTATGTACAGGCTGAAGAGGCGGGGGGAGGTCAGGCCGCCCTGCCTCACCCCGCACTCCAGCCTATACTCATCCGATAGTGAGCCTGCCCAACTTACACAATTAATCTGATTGTTATACCAATACCGTAGTATTGATATAACTTCCCTATCCACTGACGTATCTTTTAATCATTTTTGCCACAGCAAGTCGTACGACACCAGGTCAAACGCTTTGGATAGGTCCAGAAAACAAGCATTAGCAGGCGCCTTCCTGTTCGTATAGTACTGGACAGTAAGTTTAAGTTAACGGTGCTATTTTGGTAAATGTGTATAAACCTAACCAATTTATTTATCGTACTATTTATACAGGGTGTCCCAGAACTCAACGTCAAGCTGAAACGGGGTGACAAGATTAATCATAACGAGAAAAATCTGAAAAAAAAATCTATCCCATTCAGTTTGAAAATCATGGGCATTTTAAAAAAACCTAGAAATTTGATCAAACTGTACCATTTTTCGGTTATTGTGGTTATTGTTTTTTATTTTTGTTCATTTGAACTTTGGAAACGTAATCCTAAATAACATTTCTAGAATCCCAATAAAAAATAGTGACACAATTGCCTCAAGTTTCCGAGAATTGAGACTATTTGTTAAACTACGAATTCAAAATTTTCAAGATTCTTCGACTTTGACAGGCCCTCCTTTAAAAAAAATTTACTAGAGTGCCTTGGCAAGTGGCATTAAAAGTTGGCGCATTTAATCAGAATTCTAAAATGGTACAATACTTGTTAGTTCCGTACAAAGAGTAAAAAAATTAAATTCTCAAGTAACCCGATTTTTACTATCTCAGTTAAAATGTTTTTGATTCGCACAAGCTCTAGGTAGGTTCTTAATTTTAAGGAAAAATGATGAGAGAGATGGATAGTGGGTATGTTTGCCATGAGTGAGCGAGACAGATAGTGACGCCTCTTTTACCAAAGTGAAAAAAAAGTTAGTAAAATAATGAAAAATCTTGACCTAGTTTCATTTAGGTTTGTTGGAATAAAAGTCAGATAGAGAAATAATATTTTTTATTAAATAAATGTTCAAATTGTTTACCATCAGCCTCAATACAAGCCCTATATCTTCTTAAAAAAGATCTACTTATTAGTCGGGCATATCTTCGAGAGTTGATCACCTCAGCTGCTTGAGAAATGCGTTCACGCAGGTCGGCTACGTTCTCAATGGGCTTTGAGTAAACTTTTTCTTTGAGAACTCCCCAATAGAAAAAATCCAGGGGATTTAAATCAGGTGAACGGGCGGGCCACGAGATAGTGCCTGAACGTCCAATCCACCTTCCCGGATATTCCTGGTCAAGGAAATCTCTTACTTGCACTGCGAAACACGCTGGGCAGCCATCTTGTTGAAACCACATGTCGCGAAGATCTGCTAGTGGTACGTCCTCTAACAGGGTTGGTAAATCTTCTCTTAAAAAATGTAGGTAATTAGTTCCATTCAAGTTCTCAGGCAGTTCAATAGGCCCAATAATTTTACTGTTTAAAATTCCGGTCCACAGGTTTACTTTAAAACGATACTGGGATCTATCTTCTCGCATTAAATGTGGATTCTCCATATGCCACTCGTGATAATTGTGCAAGTTTATGTAACCATGTTTTTTGGACGTTGTACAACTGACGCTGGTGTTACCTTACTAAAGCACATCTTTAATGCGTGGGAGGACGCACAGGATGCTATAGGTGTCTTTTGTGATCTCTCCAAGGCGTTTGATTGCGTTGATCACGATACATTACTCCTGAAGCTCGGGCATTACGGACTGGTCAAAACAGCGTTAAACTTGGTCAAATCTTATTTGAATGATAGACGGCAATTAGTTCAAATAAACGGTGTCAATTCGTCGGGATTAAACGTGATAATGGGCGTTCCCCAGGGCTCAATTTTGGGTCCTTTCTTGTTTTTGGTATATATCAATGATTTACCCTATTTATTGCAACAATAACTTGATATGGTGCTGTTTGCCGACGATACCTCCTTAATTTTAAAGATAAATAGACAAACAGACAATGTTGATATCATAAATAATGCCCTAATGCAAGTCCAAAATTGGTTCACGGTGAATAATTTGGTTTTGAATGAAAACAAAACGAAATGTATAAGATTTGCTTTACCCAACGTCTAAAGCAGTGATTGTGACATAGTATTGAACAGGGAAAAACTAGAATTTGTCGATAAAACGGTTTTCCTGGGAATTACGCTTGACCCAAGACTACAAATGGGGCCCTCATATAACATCTCTTTATGGACGGCTAAGTTCAGCAGCTTATGCTGTTAGGAAAATCCGCCAATTAACGGATGTCGATACCGCGTGACTGGTCTATTTTAGTTACTTTCACAGTATCATGTCTTACGGTATTTTACTATGGGGACGGGCTGCAGACATTGAGTCTATTTTTATTCTGCAGAAAAGAGCCATCAAAGCTATATACAATCTCCGCCGGCGCGATTCTCTAAGGGAACTGTTTAAGAATATTAACATCATGACGGTACCTTGTCAATACATTTACGAAAACATCATGTATGTCAGAAAGAATTTACATCTTTTTAGTAAAAGAGGCGACAGACATAATTATGGTACTAGAAATAGGGATCAATTAGTTCAACCAGGTTTCAGACTGGCTAAAGTTGCCTCATCTTTTATGGGGTACTGTTTAAAATGTTATAATAAGATACCTCCCCATATATTAGAACTTAATGAGACAAAATTTAAATCTTGTATTAAACGCACACTATGCAGGCAAGCATATTATAAGTTGGGGGATTATATTGAAGATAAAAATGCTTGGCTGAATGCTGGTCCGGCTCCACAGCCACTAGGGCGCACAAAATAATCTGTTAGCATTTGGAAACATTGTTGGACCGGCTGAAGATTGTAAAAAAACAATATTTGCATTGTATAGACTCAATTTATTTAGCAATGTATAATGTCATCCATTTTAACGGCACATGTGTGAGTACTGTGTACCTTAAACTTAAGCTATAGCTATCAGTTTTAGGTTTGTTTTTGACTTGAATGTACCCTGGCGGTTAGGAGTGTCATGCTCACACAAAAGTCTGGCTGATGGTGGCGTATGCGTTGGATCATTTGGCTCCCTTCAAAATGGTTGAGCCGAATGGTGCTAGCGCATGCGTCATGTTCGTGAACGGGCGCTGTCAGTTGGGACTGGTCATTTCTCAGTTGCCATGGTTTATTTTAAATATTTCTTTGAATTGTTCCTTTTTTCCCGGACGCTTTTATCCTGCTCGTCTTTTACATCGTTCTCACATGTTTGTATAATTTCAACTTGATGTAAACAAAAATTTGTAACAATTTATTATTTTTAAAAGAGTGTCCGTGGAGTTTCTTGCACGTTCTTCTCCATAGAGATCTACGCTTTGGAACGTGCAAATAGCTTCATCTTTTTGGACTGACCGACCTTGACAATTCAAAAGTGCCTGTAAATGGTTTATTTGAAATATACGATTTGATTTGATTTTAGTAGTTGCCGTTTGGTAGGGGTATACTGGAGACACAGGGTTTCGATACGTTTTCGACTACCGGGGCATATCTCCTTGTTTATTTTATCTATGGGATTGACCTACGCTGTAGAAATGTCACGTGATCAATCCCTTATATTTTGGCATCACGACAATCGCATTCGCTGATAGAATGGCAATTTGTCTAGAGCCTCAGGAGACCAGAAACATGTCGAGTATTTCCAGGGCTGGAATTGAGAGCGCTAAAGATTCACAAGTACCGGGAGAACAGAACGATGTTAAAGTAATTTTGAGCTAAATTTTTTTTTTGTTTTTAACAGACGAACTGAAATATGTATGTTGAAGTTTTTTCCGGGCTGGAATTATGAGCGCTGAAGATTCATTATGTACCAGGAGACCAGAAACATGTCGAAGTATTTCCAGGGTTGGAATTGTGAGCGGTTAGGATTCAAAAGAACCAGGAGATCAGAAACGTCAAAGTATTTTCGGGTCTGGAATTATGAGCGCTACTGATTTACAAGTAGATTTATACCAGGAGACCAGAAACATGTCAAAGTATATTTTCGCCAGAATATGTGAGCGCTAAAGATTCACAAATATCAGGAGACCAAAAATATATCGAAATATTTCCGGCACTGGAATTTTGAGTACCTAGTCAGGATTTAAAAGTACCATGAGAACAGAAACATATGGAAGTATTTTACGGGCTGGAATTATGAGCGTTAAAGATTCACAAGCACCAGGATACCAGAAACAAGTCGAAATATTCCTGGGCTAAAATTGTAAGCGGTTAAGTCAAGTGAAAGGAGACCAAAAACATGTCTAAGTATATTTGAGGCTGGAATTGTGAGCGTTAAAGATTCACAAGTACCAGGAGACCAGGAAACACGTCGAAGTACTTCCGGGGCTGAAAGTATGGACAGCAAGGACTCACAAACTAACAGGATAAAGAATCATGAAGATGAATTTTCTAGAATGAGAATTTGAGACATAGAAGTTGCGCCACCTCTAAAGTCTACGCAGACGAAATCGCGGGCAGAAGCTAGTAAAATATAACTATTAGCCTCACATTTCTTCTTCATAATTTTGTCTTTTGGAAACAAATGAAAACTTACTCCTGAATCTCCGTTAGTACCTATTACTACATTGAGGAACGCAACAATATTTCGTATGTCTGCTTTTATTAGCAACAGGTTTCTGAATGTAATCGTGATCCATCTGATATGACTAAACTTAACCTCAACTTTAAAGCAGTGTCTACTTAGAGGCACGCGGATAATCATTGCATCGCCAATAGGAATTGTGAACGATGACGCGCGGGGAACATCTAGTGTAAAATGAAATTTAGAGCTTGAGAAAACCTAGAACCTCGAATTTCCAAGATGGAAACTTGCAATTATTGTCCTATGATTTGACATTATCATTGATATAATAAAATAGTTTTGCTTTATTAATAAAAACACATTAGATAGGCATACCTATTTTACCGCATTTACACATTTGTGCGAATCGCGAGGCGAATGGCGAGGCGAATAACGAACACTCATTATATGTAAACAGTGCGCTCGCTATTCGCCTCGCGATTCGAGCGCTCGCGTTGGGCTTGGGACCGGTTTTTTGGACGCGAATCAAAGGGCACGAATGGCGAACACGAACTTACTGTTTACACAATTACACATTCGCTCGCCTACATTCAGTTGACAAGGACAACCCGACCCAACAGGACGTGTATACAAAATGGAGTGAAGTGCGAATTTTAGAATTCCTAGAACCATAGAAATATAAAAAAAACTTATATATTATATCTATGCCTAGAACTTTATCAGGAAGAACTCATATTTTTTTTTTACTTTTTTACGCAGGGTATCTAAATAAATGTATAAACTCATCAGATGTAGCGCGCATGCCGCAATTATTTTCACGTCCTTCATGATCGTGTGCGAATGTCAAAATAAAGGTGGAAACATATTATTGGACGCGTCCATAAGCCGCAGCTTATGGACGCGACTTAGAGGTATCTGGATAATGAATTTACATTGAACTGTACACACTATCGGACATCATCCGCGGATGCAACCTTGGGCTGACCTTGAGCGTTCGGACGTCCGATAGAAATCTGGTTCGCTGGATGTTTTTGTCAGTCGAAAATGTCCGCGGACAGTGTGCACGGGGTGCGGGACGCGTCCGTGCGTTAGAAGGACACGGATGACGTAGGAAGTTGCACGTACATGCAAGATAAATATTATAGGTACCTAATAATGGAAGAAAAACTCATTGAATGTGTTCGCACTTTCGCAGTCAAGAATTGCTCTATAATTATAAGTGTAAAGACTAAAAACATGCTTCGTTAAAACAAACAACAAATTAAGCGTGCACACTTTCCGTTTATATATATTTACAAACTCCAAATAAAAATTTTGCATTAAAATTTTACACAATAGTTGTTTTTTTTTATCTAATTATGATTTAGAAAAAAAAAACAACTCTTGTGTAAAATTTTAATGCAAAATTTATTAGATGATTTCCTAACGCTCAAAAAATAATTATTTAACTAGAGCTACAGTTACAATAAAATGTAAAACTTAAATTTGAAAAAAAATATTGGAGAGTTTTTGAAATAGCTGAAGTTACCGCAACGAATGCAACTTTAATTAAATTCAGTTTGAATTTGGCGCGCAAGCGCCTTTCCGTTTTCCGTATTTATATCTCTTGGCACTGTATGATTCTGTGTCGAGTGAACAAAAAATGTATTTATTACAAGGCAGTAGCAAATGAAGGTATATATTTTTCATGTCCAGTTAGCCGACAGAAAAATAAAACCTTTTAAAATTTTCTAAAGTAAAATCCGCTTTCTTACTGAAGAAGAATAGCACGTAAAGACATCTAGAAAGATGTCTTTACGTGTCGCTATGTCAATAACTAAAATAGATAAGCTGGATTGGGTTATTTCAGGGCCAATACTTGTAATTAAAATACATCTAAAATATAGAGCCTCTAAAAAAATATTAACAGGCACACTTTTTTACCCCCTAAATTTGGGGAGAAATCCCCTAAGTTGGGAACTCTGGCTACCTATCAGCCGATTACCGGCGCTAGAAACATATTATCGGACTCGTCCATAAGCTGCAGCTTATGGACGTAACTTAGAGGTATCTGCATAATGAATGTACATTGAACTGTACACACTATCGGACAACATCCGCGGACGCAACCTTGGGCTGTCCTTGAGCGGTCAGCCGTCCGGTAGAAATCTGGTTCGCTGGACGTCCACAGACTGTACACACTGCTCAGTCGCGTCCATAAGCTGCGGCTGATGGACGCGTCCGATAATATGATTCCACCTTTATTCACCCCGCGAATGTGTGAACAGTAGGTAGTTCGCGACGGCACTCGTTGACGAATGTTTCGTCGAACGTTCGTCGAGTGACGAGGCGAATGGCGAACATGATTGTGTAAATGCGGTATTAAATAGGCCACAGAGTGCTCTCTATCTATCTATTTGGAACAATTAGGTACCTACCATAGTTGCAGGCTTTTTTTGTTTTTAACTTACTTAAAAAATAATTAGACGCACCATTCACCACAACTAGGTAGGTAGGTAGGTTAGTGGTAGGTACCTTGCTATACAAATATCTACGTAAGTACTTACCTACCTAGATAACTGAATTCTACCTTGATCATTTCATAATCAAGTAACAGGTTAAATAAATCAATTAGCACAGCGAAGAACTCAACTAAATTATAATATCATGAAATAATTTTATTGTTAAATTTCTGAAATTGAGACGAACACGTCAAATTCTAGACGGAATTATTGATAAACAAACGACATTGACTTGACAAGATTAGATTCAAGGTCGTCTAGTCTAGTTATGTAGGTATGAATAAAAGTTGGGTTATGTAGGATTGGAAAATTAAAGAATTGCTGAATTAACTTCCAGTAAGCGGAGATATCAATCGTTTAGTTATATATTCACAGAAAGAACCAGAATACAGATAATAACACCATACCTACCATTACAATTTCAGCCATTGCAAAATTATGACCTCGATTATTAGATTTGTAACAGTTTTCAACACAAACACCAAAATTAATCGACGTGCAGCGATTTCGAATGTTTTCACTTATTCCCTTTATCGATTATTATGTACACACCATCACAATTATACACTTGTACGTTTCATTGCAAATTTCCTAAAAAAACAATCACTTAAAATTATTACTATCAGCCATTCAACCCAAAATCCAGCATGACTATTACAAAGTTAGAAATTGCGCCATCTGGTGACCAATTCTAGGATCAAAGGAGGTGATTCCATGCAAACAGTCCGAACGGAAAATATGTTACCTATCAATCCGCATAGGCGGTCGAGTACTAACATTTTGTTTCCTGGTTTGGTGAAACTTTCGATAGGTGGCAGTGGGAAACATATTTCAGATGTTGTTGATTAAAACTTTCATTGTGTAATTTGACTAGTGTGTCAAGTCATAGGAGCTTTCGCATTCGCAAATTACAAGCCAATTCTTTTCATGTCCGTCGCAATCTGTCAACTCCTCTATTTTCCCTACATTTTGGCAAGTTTTAGATACTGGCGACCCGCAATTCACCTTTTTACAACTTGAAAGAAGAAGGATCAAAATTAACCCGCGTTCTACGGCAAAGTATCTAAAAAAAGAGATAAAAATGGGTATAAAAAGATGGCATACTTCCAAACTCCACCATTACAGTCTTACATTAAAAAAATGCTATGAAAATTCGTTCAGGGACAGTAATAGGGATGTATCTACAATAAATGTACTAAGTACATTACTTATTATTATTTGAGAAATACTTGGTTATCTTGAGTTCCATCATCGAACAACATAGGTTTTTTTTCACTTGCTCGCCGATCACCGAACATCGAACTTGTGAGAATTATAACTTGATTGTTTGATCATTAGCATTGTTAAATAGAATAGAGTAGATTAAGATAGAATAGGAAAAACAAAACCATTTATTAATATTAGAATAAAACTGAACAGAATACTATGATTGAATAAGATAGAATACTAAATATATACACTTAAAATAAAATATCCTAACTAAGATAAGGCGTCAAAAAATTCGTCCGCATCGCTGTCCACCGGAAGTGAGCCCAAAAGACTGGCGGCATTGCCACGTTGTATGGCAATGCTTATCCTCTGTCCGAGGTAAAAGCCAGCCCTTGGGTCACGCGAAGTGTCAACTAAGCGTTTAGATAGATCTTTAAATAAGGCATGAGCACTCGGACCCCACGGTCCAAGAGTTTCAATCCCAAACGGCTCAAAAATATAATTGCCAACAAGATTATTATATTTCCGCCGCTTGAGGTTCTCAGCAGCCGCAGCGGCAGTACCAGCACAGCACGACGAGCTAGGAAGATGGGATGGCGCAAGAGTATCGACACAAGTAGCGTCCCACACTAAAGGCCTACCCATCTTCCATGGAAACAAAGACATACCGTCCGGTCGCTTGCCGTCGTCGCGTGCCAGGCCATTGGGTTCTAGTAGAATAGGAAAAATACTTATTTAAAAAATAATAATAATAAAAGTTACAAGAACTACAAACTACTTATTTTGCTAAGATGACTGGACTAACCGTCCTCTATCTCGAAAACGATTCAACGTATTAAAAAAAAATTGCGACAAAAGTTGTAGGGAATTTAATCCTCTACAATATTGGTGATAAATACAAATAGGTAACGAAAAACCCACAGGAAACAAGATATTTGCAAGAAATGTATAAAAAAACAACCGACTTCCAAATAAAAAACCGGCCAAGTGCGAGTCGGACTCGCCCAAGAACAGAACTTTGATTTTTTCACAGCTTCAAGGGACTGTAGATCTGAGTATATGGTTTCAACTCGATACCTCCACGCGTTCCCAAGATAAAGGGTCTTGACAAACAAACGGACGGACAACAAAGTGATCTTACGTATACATATAAGGGTTTCGTTTTTTCGTTTTGAGGTACGGAACTCTAAAACACTACAAAGCATAAAATAACTTTAACTTCGGAAATCGGTGTTTTTGGTTGTTTCTTCGTATTTTTACACCGACTTCGACATTAAAGTATTACGTAGCACAAAATCGACATCGAAATTAAAGTTATTTTATACGTTGTAATGTTTTTTTATTTGGAAGTCGGTTGTATTTTTTTTGTAAAAAAGGTTTTTAATTTTAACTTCTTAGTGGTACCCCACATCTAACAACACCACTGGAAAGTTGCAGGAAAGCAAAATACGTACTTTCGTTTACTTGGATGACTAACCAAATACGTCATCTATGTAAACGAATTCCAGCTATTTTGATTTTTATATTTAAATGAGACCAATCGGAAAGTATACCCTTTCAAATGAAAGAAGAATTTTTCGATATCTCAAATGCCTTTGACAGGGTCTGGCACGTAAGTCTACTCAGCAAGCTTCCCGCTTATGGCATCCCAGCTGATTTTTGTAGCTGGATATCAGGCTTCCTTAGTGAACTGTCGATCCGAGTAGTCGTTGACGGCTGCTCCTCTGACCTCATGGCTATTGATACTGGAGTTCCTCAGGGGTCTATTCTCTCTGCAACTCTTTTCCTGCTGCACATCAATGACATACTTCAGCCTGGTCTTGTTGGGTACGCAAATGACAGTACGGTTTCAGAGAGATACTTGTCCAGCGCAGCAACCAATGGGGATGAAGTTCGTTCCTTGAGAGAGGCCATGGTAGAGCGGACTTTGACCTTAAGCCTTGTCTCCCTGTGGGGTGATGACAATCTGGTCACTTTTAACGCCACCAAAACACAGGCGTGTCTTTTTACCGCAAAAGGGAGTCGTTTCGACCAAACTCCTACTTTTCGGGATAAATCTGTTCCTGTGACCTATCGGCTCGGGTTCCTAGGCATGCTGTTGACATCCAGTCTCTACTTCGGCGCCACCATTGAGTGAAAAGTCCAAACTGCGTCGAAAAAGCTGGGCATCCTAAATAGAGTGAAGCGATACTTCGGGCCTGGACAGCTTTTAACCCTATACAAAGCACAAGTCCGATCCTGCATGTAGTTTCGCAGCCACCTTTGGGATGGCTCAGCTAAATATCAGCTTGCTGCGCTCGACTCGATGGAACGCAGACCTAAGGGGCTCATCGGCGACGTAAAACTGGTGGATGCCAAGCTACACAGCTTGGCTCAGTCGCAGAGCCGTACTCGTACGTACGTACCCCAGACCGCGGGCGGCCGCAGTCCATCGGCCCCGCGAACGGACGGTCCGCGATGGGTGCGCAAGCGCCTCGACAGGGAGCTACTCGAGGAGGCCGCTATTGTGCAGGCTTGGATCCGGGAGTCGGCGACGACCGGAACCGTCGACGTTGAAGAGGAGGCGCAGTGGTTCCTCGGGGCGATGACGCAAATCAGTGACGCGTCCATGCCCCGGGTCCACACACAACCCAGAAGGCGCCAGGTGTACTGGTGGTCCGCCGAGATCGCGCAGTTGCGCGTCTCGTGCATACGAGTCAGGCGCCAGTACACCCGATACCGAAGAAGACGGGTGCCTGACGAAGAAGAGAAGCCGCGCTGTATGAGGTGTACCGCGCGGCTAAGGAGGCTCTGCGGCTGGCCATCGGCGAGGCAAAGACGCGTGCCAGGGAGGAGATGTTGGAGACTCTAAACGGGGATCCGTGGGGGCGTCCTTATCGCTCGGTCCGAGGGAAACTCGGGCCTTGGGCGCCTCCGCTTACGGAGAGTCTCCAACCCGAGCTGCTGGAGGACGTGGTCGCAGCCTGATGATGAGATGGCTCTGTCCACAGCCGCAGAGCCTGAAGAGAACGCCAGCGTCCCAGCGGTGACAGAAGCCGAGCTAAGGGCGGTCGTGATGCGGCTCCGTGCGAAGAACACTGCCCCGGGGCCTGATGGTATTCACGGCTGCGTGTTGGCCTTCGCTCTGAAGGAGCTGGAGCCCCAACTGAGAGGACTCTACTCAGCGTGCCTGAAGCAGGGCCAGTTTCCCGTTCAGTGGAAATCTGGTCGTTTGGTCCTGCTCAGGAAGGTGGGGCGCCCTGCGGACTCGCTGTCCGCGTACCGGCCCATAGGGCTGCTGGACGAGATGGGAAAGCTGTTCGAGCGGATAATCGCAGCCCGCCTCGTCAGCCACTTGTGCGGAGAGAGGCCGGACCTGGCCGAATGCCAGTTCTGGTTTCGTGGGCGCTCCACCATCACAGCGATATCGCGGGTGAGAGTCCTGGCAGAGGAAGCGGTGTCCCAGGGTGGGGTGATGTTGGCGGTGTCCTTGGACATCTCCAACGCCTTCAACACACTGCCCTGGAGTTGTATTAAAAAAAAAAAGGTTTACAACTAATAAATAAATTTAAAGTAGAATTTTGTTTCGGGATGAATATACAAATAATATATATAACACTAGTGGACGTCACGCGGTTTTACCCGCGTAATTCCCGTTCCCGTGGGAGCACGGGGATAATATATAGCCTATGTTACTCCCTAATAATGTAGCTATACAATGCTAAAAGAATTTTTCAAATCGGTCCAGTAGTTTCGGAGCCTATTAAATTCAAACAAACAAACAAATCTTTCTTCATTATAATATTGGTGTAGACTAATAAAATACATATACACGCTAAAATAATAAACTTATAAATATAATGTTATATACAAATCTATCTGATTAAGAGCACTCAAAAATGATGATTATGATGACTTCGTAAAAAAAAACAGAACTGAAACATTATATTTACCGAGAAATCAACGATGATAACTTTCGCGCGCTCGTTCTGCAG
The DNA here is from genome assembly GCA_947578705.1 of Lacanobia wlatinum. Classification (NCBI taxonomy): domain Eukaryota; kingdom Metazoa; phylum Arthropoda; class Insecta; order Lepidoptera; family Noctuidae; genus Lacanobia; species Lacanobia wlatinum. Next base: position 15,200,869 of record OX388039.1, read on the forward strand.
GACCACGACTTTGAATGTTGATTCCAAGCTTGAAAAGTTTGTCGCTTTCCTCAAACCTATATAGAAAATTAGTCCCCTGCTAAATAAAATTAGTACTCAAAATCCAAAACTAGTACTCCAGTAGTTTACGAGATATACTATGCCATTGGTGGGGTGGCCGCAATCACAGTGTTAAAATTTAATTTCTAGATTTCCCTATTAATAACTCTGTGATTGCTTCCCAAATTTGTATAAAATTAGTACTCCTAAAGAAGTTATAGTGACCGAAAATACAGATTCCTTAGTGTTGTATTTTAAGAGGAATTAGCTTTCATAACTTTCCATACTAAATCTCCGCGTCTAGCCCGGCCAAATTAAGTTGTCGATGGTTGAGCTGTTTGGGAGGATATCTACCTCTATGTTTTATACTAACTGTGTACCTAGGTACATATTAAGAAAAAAAAACTGGCCAAGTGCGAGTCGGACTCGCGTGCAAAGGGTTCCGAACGAATTTCATTTTTTTTTACATTTTTTTTAACACTACAGACTTCTAATATTTCTAGGAATCTTCCTGTAATCTTTAGGTAAAGATCTATTATCTCCATTTTTTTCAAAATTTTAGGCTCAGTAGTTTCGGAGATAAGGGGGGGAATGGTAATTTTTCGTCTAATTTCTTGAATAACTTCTAAAACATTTATTTTAAAATTATGAAAAAAATATAATTAAACCCCTCACAGTAAGCCCTTTCATTTGATTTTTTTCTCGAAGCATAAACGAATAGCCATAAAAATAATCTCAAACCATAAACGAATAATCATATACGAGTAAAAAAACCGGCCAAGTTCAAGGCCGTCTCTCACACAAAGGATTCCGTACCAAAATCCGAAAAAAACACGTTTCTTGAAATTAAATTAAATAATTTGTGGTTAAAAAAAGCAATAGAAACACACTGAAGAGATGGTTTGCACACGATCTTGAGGAGATGCAGTAGAGGGACACTGTCATAGATAAGAGTACCTCCCTTTGTGACACCGGGTCCTATCATTGTGAATTAACAGATAGTTGCCAATTTTAGGGTCCCGCGGTGATGGGGCTTAAGGAAGGTCTCCTGCATCAGAAGTAACATTTTTAGGCTACCTATCAGGTATGGTTCTTGAGTTACGGCCCGTTGACAGACACACGGACGGAAGTACACCGTGACACGGTAAAAATATCTACAGTATTCTATCTTCATACAAACGGTTAGAACTCGAGTCATACCTACGCGCCTCGAGTTCAAACTGCTCTCCACCTGCAAGCAGTCGCGAATGCGCCGCAGTGACGAACGATCGTAGTGATCGTTTTCTAAGCAGTAAGCGGGTGATTTGCAAATATTTGTTTTGAAATAAGTATAAGTACTTATTTAAAATGGAAAAGAAAAATTATAGAATTAAGTATACTGTGGTGTTTTTGGTTACTTGGATTCATCAATAACGCACCCAAAGATATCATTTTGTAGTTTACCTGGTAGGTACATAATTTGCTTCTTTAATTATTAGGTAGGTATTTGGCTTTTTCCACCGATTAAAATACCTACCTGGATTCATAAATAAATAAGTGGATAGGGTGAAAAAGTGATACACGAGTGAACAACCAATTTTTAGAACCAACAATTTTATAACGCGAAAGTAGGTAGCTACCCTCGCGTTAAAAAATCGTAGTTTCATAGGCTAGGCTGTCGACTTACTTATGTAGGTACTTAGCTACTAACATTTATGTTATTTGGCATGTGACAATGCACAGCATCGGTGAGAGAGGGCGCTGTATACTTCCTGTTAGTTGCCAGCCAATCACAGCTTTCAGTGTAACGTGGTTCTGGTAGTCACGTGGTCCCAGGTGACGTGTTCGCTAATGACGGGTTTTTACCTCATAGCGTCGTTACTTCTCGAGCAAAGACTACAATAGTATAAGCAACATATAAATAAGGCTTAAGAGTACACTGCTACTTTTTGATTTTATTTTATTGAATCTTATTTTATTTGAAAAAAATTGTGACAATCAAATAAATAGTGCAATTGTGAATAATTGTGACTCGGATCAAGAAGTGCAGGTAGGCGACGATTTGATGTATTCATCTTAGCCGTAAACGCCGGCTACCAAGAAGCGATTCGAGCTCTTCGCAATCAGATTCTTTAAAAAGCGACGGAAATGCGGTGAGTCATCAGACATTTCAAACCTTGTGAACCAAGTAGCTGTACTAACGATGAACTTCGACATTTTGTTAAGGGTAAGGATTACGTGGCGAATTCTGAGAGATTGATAGTAGCCCTGTGTAATGCTTTAATTTCACAACGAAAGTTACTCAATCAAAGCTTACAGAATTTTATTGATTGGACAGCTTCTTCCGATGTTCTACTTACGGCCTCTAGTATTTTCGATAAAAGGAGATGTTCCAAAATGAATGGAGCCTGAGCCGGGTCCTTGTGCACTATACTTAAAAAAGGGAAAAACATTTAAAACAGTTCTCAACTGTCCATTTTCTTTAAATTGGCTTTATTGCTGGTAACATACAAGAAATCACACTTTAAATTGCAACACACAACAAAATTCCGTCATGGCGGTAAGCTGTCATTTTGATTGATTAATGACGTTTGACATTTAAATAAATTATCTGTATTTTCCCGAATTCTACAGATCTTTCTCTTTTTTTTGAGGTAGTGTGCATAGACCTGGCCCATTTTGAAACATCTCCTTTCAGAATCATTTCTACGCTCCTCAAAATTTCATAAAATTAGTGAGGAAATCATGCAGCTATTTTGCGGAAAAGGAGCTGAATATATAGAAAATCGCCGGGAGCGTATCCTAAGCGAAATTCCGAATAAGAACCTTTGTGACGGTCTGCGTAAGATCCCCTCAGAGTTCTAATCGCCTATTTGATGAAATTCAACTGCGCGCTTACATTCAGAATAAAATTTTATGAAACATCCTTTGCAGAGACAAGGTTTTTACTAATTTACGTAAACAAATTTAAATATTTATTTAAAGCACTCCCAAGAAAAAGAATTAAACTTTCTTGGCCATGTATTTTTTTTTAAATTTGAGGCTATGTATAAACCATAATCACACATCAAAACTCGAGTCAAACGCTCAAATCCAAGAAAAAATGTAATAGCCCTCTTAAGGTCTCCTGGTGAGAGACTTTTATGAGGTAAAAGTCCGCCATTAGCGAACACGTCACCTGGGACCACGTGACAACGAGAGCTGTGATTGGATGGCAACTAACGGGAAGTATACAGCGCCCTCTCTCACCGATGCTGTGCATCGTCTCTGTGAAATAATATAAGTTTTTTTTTACGTAAAACTTGCACCATTATTGAATTAGAAGAAATATCACTAAGAAATGATTATGAGGGTAATTAATGGTAGTAAGATTAGGAACCAGTATAATTTACTCTTTAAGTAAGATTTTGCAGTAGATAGTTAGGCGTTTTGATTGCTACAGGCAGCGCACACGCGATGTGATGGTTGATTTAAAGTTTGCAACGGATGGGTGACCAAAAATATTATATTTCGTGTTGCTCCGTGCTGTAGGTAATGGGGACGTAAGAACAAGCTGAGATGAAAAAAGATATTATAACTATATACGTCTTGTTTCTTGCATTTTGTTCGTGTGTTAACGTGCCGCGCGACTGTAGGTAATTATTTCTAGGAGAAGGCCAAGTCACAATACTGGTAGATATGTATACTGTGGTAATACCTAGGGTTCCGGTGGTTACCCTTTGGATACGGAACCCTAAAAAGTTGGATGGACCATGGACAAGATAAAGTGAACTTTTAAATCATTTGAATCTATCAGTTAACTAGTTTTTGTTGTTGTTTAGAAGTTAGAATGTGCCCTGTATTATGGACATGCCTATTTACATAGGTAATTACTTTCTGTGAATCTATAGGGCTAATAGCTAACAGTTTGAACGTGTCTTGTCTCACATTTTTTTGGCCAAACATATATAAGTTAACTTAGATAACGTGCATGTAATAGCAGTAAATATATTGATTAGAAACTTAAAATAGCACATAATAATATTAACAAGTATGTAAAACCGTTTAAAAATATAGATATTGAACTGTTGTTATTACTATTCCGACATCCATAAATTCATGTGCTCGAGTGTACCTACATCTCCTACAAAGCTCAATACCATTGACATCTTAATTTGGCCGGGCTAGACGCGGAGATTTAGTATGGAGAAGTGAAAACAATTTTCTCTGAAAATACAACACTTAGGATTCTGAATTTATGATCACTATAACTTCTTTAGGAGTACCTACCTACAATTTTTGTACTCATTTTCTATACATATAGGCTTGAGGAAAGCGACAAACTTGTCTTGGAATCAACATTCACAGTCGTGGTCCTGCTGAACGAGCGCGCGAAAGTTGTCATCGTTGATTTCTCGGTAAATATAATGTTTCAGTTCTGTTTTTTTTACGAAATGAATCACAGATAAGGGTACTAATTATTTGTATATGACACCGGAAAATGGCAAACTTCGTAAGATTATAAAATAACTTGAGAGATTGTAAACTTTCGTTAAACTGTCAACTGAACATTTGGAATACTATTTACGCATCAAAATTTGATTGTTGATAAATTCTCGAATTCATTCCGAGAAATTGTGAACTGAAATAAAATGGCGACCAATCAGAGCACAAGTCTACAAGAAACTAGGCTCTCATTGGTTTTTTCAGATGTAACGACACATGTACGCCATAGAGTTACGAATTTTTGGACCTCCCGTTGTCTGATGTAGGTTGAATTTACTTTGAGTTTGTAATTTTCGGTATAACTATTTTCTAATATGAATGTACATTCGGCTTCAGTTACGATTGTGACCTGGGCAAGCTGACGGATTCCCGCTGCGCGGGGTTCCTATTTGTGCCTGCAGGGTTTAAAGTAACCTATTTTTTTTTAACGGGGGAAATCCTCATGGATATCCTCCGCCCTGGGGCGGGCAGAGGGGTCTGTCAGACTCTTACTGACTAAAACCACCCCGGTGTTCTATCTCTCACCCTCGCCGGGGATCGCGGGGATTTGCGACTTCCGTAATCCCCGGCTGCCGCGGGCCACCTCGGGTCAGCGGGGAGAGGTGAGCTGAACAGACCAATGAGAGCCTGTTTCTTGCAGACTTGTGCATGTCCGTGACTACCACGGGACCACCGACGCCAATCGCTTCCATATTTGTTAAATAATTAGTACTCGATTGGTACTCTAACAAAAAAAATGGTACCTTCTATTAAATATATTAAATCTTAAATTAAGTATTCGAATGCATTCCACATACTTCTTTGACAAATCATTCACTATTCAAGCAGCTCGTTTGTGGAATGCATTACCCATAGATGTGAGGCGCGCTCAAACGCTACCAACGTTTAAAAAATTGGTGAAGGAACATTACCTCTCACTATAAAGTTCTGTCTCCTTTCCCTGTTATATATTTGATATTTATTAGTATATTATTAAGTATTTTAAGTATTTGTTTTTTATATTACGTATGTCTCTCTATTAATATTATTTATGATGTTTGTACACTGACCGCCCTAAATCTAACTTCTTTAGTTCAGTCCATCCAAAGGTTGTCTGTAAGAGATTGCCCTGTGCGATAAGACCGCCCATTGTACACTAGTTTTTTTTAAGCGATTTTCCTGTGCTTGTTATGAGGTGTACAATAAAGTATATAATAAATACCTTCGTAGTTTTCGAGGAAATCGACTTTGAAGGTGGTCCAGTGGCCTTAGTGTGAGTGTTTTAACGTTCTCGATCGCGTTAGCGTAAACGTCAATTTGTATTGAAACTGAATAAGCGCCGTCTGGTGACAATAACGAAAAACCTTTTTTTTCCTATACATTTTGACATAAGCGAACGTTTACGTTAACGCGATCGAGTGCGTTAAAAAACTTACACTAAGCCCTCTGCGGTATTCACGCTATTTTCAGCGGGACCACCATGAGCACCGAAAAAGGGGGCATGCTGCAGCTATTCTAAGTATTCAAATAATTAGTACCCTTATATGTGATTCATTTCGTAAAAAAACAGAAATGAAACATTATATTTACCGAGAAATCAACGATGATAACTTTCGCGCGCTCGTTCAGCAGGACCACAACTTTGAATGTTCATTCCAAGCTTGAAAAATTTGTCGCTTTCCTCAAGCCTAAATAGAAAATTTGTACCCTGCAGGATAATATTGGTACCCAAAATCCAAAATTAGTACGAGACACGAGACGAGACGAGATATTTGCCATGTCATTAGTGGGGTGGCGTTAGTCACGGTGTAAAATTTCAATTCAAGATTTCCCTATTAAAAACTCTGATTTCTTCCCAAATTTGAACAAAAATTAGTACTCCTAAAGAAGTTATAGTGACCAAAAATTCAGATTCCTAAGTGTTGTATTTTCAGAGAAAATAGCTTTCACTTCTTCTCCGTACTAAATCTCCGCGTCCCGCACCGGTTGACACCCGACCGTTCGTTGACTGGTTTTTGACACTATCAGGTGGCACCCGTTCGACGCAAAGAAACCTGAAGAAAAACCTGTTTCCGACAGGTTTTTCGAAAGAAGAGAAACCTGTTTCCGACAGGTTTCAAAAATGTATGAGCTCGATTCGCTCGCTCTTGCAGTTTATACTCTCTAACTTCGAGCTTTTCTGTATATATTAACAAAAAAAAAATTCAGCCTAGCCTCGATAATAGGCTATCTAATACTAAAATAATTTTTCAAATCGGACCAGTAGTTCCTGAGATTAGCGCGTTCAAGCAAACAAACAAACTCTTCGGCTTTATATATTAGTTATAGATTTAAGACTAAAAACAAAAATCTATTCACATTAAGAGCCTGTCCAATTTTATTAGCAACTAAATAACATAAACGTAAATAACATAAACATAATTGACACGCGAGTTAATTCTGCCCAAAAACAAAGGTATTATATTTTTTTTACGAAAAGTTTGTATGAAGCGAGTTTGAAAAATCTAAATATCTCTTAAACGAGAAGGAAAGCCGTTATAAGGCAGGTAGTTATAGTACTAATTATTTATGATTTTTTGTCATACTTTAAATCAATAAATACAACGCCATTTAAAAAAAAAAAAAATATTTTTATTTATTTTAACGTATGAAACTGTTCCTTTTAGAGTATAAGTTGAGGAACACGGACTTTTAACGACACGTAACATAAAATAGCATCACCCCTATATTCCCGCAGGACTATATAGTCTCTTTGTTACTGTTCCAACGGACGATGATGTTGACAGTGCTTGAGAAACAGAGTGTGCTCTTGGTAGATTAGAATTAGATTTACAAAAATATTTATAACTTTCAAGTAATCGCACTTTTTCTGAAACCCAAAAAAAAATCGTAGCTCCTAAATGAGAAAACGTATTAGCTCGCTGAAAACTATATTCGGTCCTTCTTGACGCTTTTAATAACCATTAAAAGTTTCAAAAGTGTACATGCATGCGTTATTGAAATAATATTGCTAAAAATCAAAACGACGGTGTCATAACTTTGACGGCAAAATACAAGAAACCGGCTCAACCCAAGATGTGTGACTTTAAACCAAGATTTAGTGCGTTAAGTCAAAAATATATAGTGGAAATATTCAGCTTGGAATGTTTCGCATTAAGTAAATATAAACAAAAACAAAACATGTAAACAACAGCTGTTTATCCGACCAAATTCGAATGACTACAAAAAAGCGGCGTACTCATACATAACGGTGACCTTTTTTATTGGACGTATTAAACCTCAGATGTTGTCCGTACAGTCGCGTTCAAACGTTTATAGGCAATCATACTATTGTTCTAGACCTCAGAATGACTTTTACTTGTTAACAAAGTCAAATTGAATACCTTTCCCTTTATCAAATTAATAGCATAACATACAATAGTAAAAGTCGTCCCAAAAAGTAATTCCCAACCTCGTGATTTTTATTACTTGGTCGTAACAACCAAGAATAATCGTTATAAACGCGCCAAGTCTGTCTTACGAGCAGTATAGTTTGAATTTATGTACGAATGAGTTTTTGACTCTACTAGTTTGCTTTACTCTACTGCTTTCTTTTGAACCAAATTGTTTTTTTATACATTTTATAGGCACACGCTTGACCACTATCTCAGCTGATGATAAGCTATGATGTGATCGACGATGAAATGGAGCATACTTGCCTAGAAGTAACCTTTTCACTCTTGACTTAAAGACTCCCGGGTTGTAGCTATCAGGAAACAGACTCTGGTAGGGAATTCCACCCCGTAAGGCCGCTCTCTTGAAAAAAAGCTTAAAAACAGCATGCAGATGAAGCAATTTTTCGTCGGCATTTACTTATAATTACATCTGAAAAAAAAGGATACTAAAACCAAATTACGTACCATATCATGTAGATTACTATCTACACGATAAGGTACGTAATTTGGTTTAGCCAGAATTTATGTATCGGTATCACATAATAAAAAAAATCTTTTCTTATTTCTTTTTTTATTTATTTACCAAATACCAATCACCAAATCACCTCCAAATCGTTGAGATGAAACCATTTTACTCCTTCATTTTTTTACAAGACTAAAAAAATATATCTACTGCATTGCAATACAAACGAAAATAATTTGGTTTTGTTACTTTTTTAAAATATTATGTTATTTTTATAATAATAAATTTAAATTCCGTTGCATTGCATTCGTCCCGAATTCAGTGCGGGGTGAGTCATGTTGCTTGGTGGACGTGCGTCACGTTGCGAGAGCTCAGCACTACAAAATAATATCGTAAAATATTACAACAAAAATTGAAATCATTACATTGACCCATTATTAAATTGCTGCTTTATTTTTCAAGTTGCGACTGAACCCGGTAGTATATAGGTTAAAGTTGTTGAAATGTCCGTAAATGTAATTACTACGCCACTTTCGGCCAACTTAAAAAAAATTGTAAACAAACGGTCACAGTGCAACCGCGTGACTCAACGTGACAGTGTCCTTCGTTTCATAACTGCAACTGTTTACGAACAGATAATAACCCAAACGCACTTCCTAGTAAAAAAAACATTTTGCTTTATTGATGATAGAGCGACGTTTATGCATCTGTCTCTGTCCCACTAATACCGTACGCTTCCTAGCTATCTCGCTTTCTCCTAGCTAGACAAAGCGCCTCCTTGCCACGTGACGTCAGCGGATGGCGTGGGGCTAGTAGGTAAGTCTCGAGTTGCGGTGGCGAGGCGTAAAAGAAATCTTGTATTGACGATTAAAAACTTATCATTGATTTATCTAATCTACGGCTTAAATCAATGTATTTAGATGCTTCATGTCTTCTTAACTGTTGTGTTAATTAGCTTTTGTTAATAAAATGTATCTGCAGGCTCTTTTACACACATTTCTTAATCTCTATTTTTTTTAAATAACAATCGCTAATCATATTTTTGTTCTTTATAGCACCTACTTTTTTCTTCCTTTGAGGGGCTTGTGGCTAAGCACTACACTTTTCTACTTCAGTGTACTCGGGCACAACACGTTTCAATCGATTCGTGAGTAAAGTTAAGAAGGTCACCGTTATGTATGAGTACGCCGCTTTATTGTAGTCATTCGAATTTGGTCGGATAACCAGCCGTTGTTTATGTTTTGTTTTTTGTTTATATTTACTTAATGCGAAACATTCCAAGCTGAATATTTTTACTATATATTTTTGACTTAACGCACTAAATCTTGGTTTAAAGTCACACATCTTGGGTTGAGCCGGTTTCTTGTATTTTGCCGTCAAAGTTATGACACCGTCGTTTTGATTTTTAGCAATATTATTTCAATAACGCATGCATGTACACTTTTGAAACTTTTAATAGTTATTAAAAGCGTCAAGAAGGACCGAATATAGTTTTCAGCGTGCTTATACGTTTTCTCATTTAGGAGCTACGATTTTTTTAGGTTTTAGAAAAAGTGCGATTACTTGAAAGTTATAAATATTTTTGTAAATCTAATTCTGTCAAAAATACGCACAAATTAAGAGCTACTCGTGTATGTTTATTCTACAGGCGCACATACGATGGTTTTAGAGATACACGATTCTGCAAAACGTTACTTCAGCAGGAAACGCAATATCTCGAAAACCTGAAGACGCACAAATTATATTTTCGGGGCACATTTTTGCACAAATATAAGCTCTCTGCCCATGCGCAATTTCTCTCTCCGATCATTCGTTTAGAATTTTCCTGCTAGAAAAACCTTACCCTAGCAGGAATCGTTATTTTCCAAAACGGCCAGGCGCACAAATTCTATAAGTAGCGCACATTTATAGTAGACTACGCACTAAATATACAGTTCCCGTCACGCAACTTTACCTCCCCGAAGTACGTCGCAATCGAGTGCGCAGAATGTCAATTTGACAAAAACCATAATACAGCGCATGCGGTCCTGCTGCGGTAACGTACACTTTAGAATCGCAGAGCAAAGATTTAGTCACAGTAGATAAATATGTGATTTAGTGTTAGCAGTTACAGAGTTGTGAACTATCTAAATTATAAAGCAAAATTTTGGCCCTTTTATTGCAAAACGTCGATAAATAGTGAACTACCTTCATTACAGTTTTAAAAGATGTGCTAATAGTTGTGCTGTGAATTCTAAGAAATATTTTTGACGATTACAATCTTTCATTAGCACATTTTTTCCGACAAAATTCTTTGAGCGTTAATCGATCTTCGGCAGATCACACACACACAGAGAGGTGGCAGAAATCCAACCGATTCCTTGATAAATTCAGAAGACAGTACGGAAATTGGCTGGAAGCAAATATTGATTGGCAAGTTGTGTGCAAACTTTATATAAAGAAGAATTAAAGAAAATAACTGTTGGTGACATTACCAAGAGCACACTGTTTCTCAAGAACCGTCGACATCATCGACCGTTGGAACAGTGACAAAAAGACAATATAATCCTTCGGGGATATAGGGGTGTTGCTATTTTATGTTACGTGTTGTTAAAAGTCCGTGTTCCTCAACTTATACTCTAAAAGGGACAGTTTCATACGTTAAAATAAATAAAAAAATCATAAATAATTAGTACTATAACTACCTGTAAGGATATAATGGCTTTCCTTCTCGTTTAAGAGATATTTAGATTTTTCAAACTCGCTTCATACAAACTTTTCGTAAAAAAAATATAATACCTTTGTTTTTGGGCAGAATTAACTCGCGTGTCAATTATGTATAATAGTAATAATAGAAGCGATATCTAGCAAAAAATCCGGCACTTGTAAATTGAAATCCCAAAGTCTATGAAAGCCATTTTTCAGCCCACTGTGCGGCGCTCGCATACTTTCACTAATAACTGTGATTTTTAGAATAGTACATTGCTTTTTACGTACTCAGTACATTGGCCGTACATTGCTCTCACGCATAGGTAAAGCATTTGTAGGCTTACACCCTGATGCACACCAAACTTCTTGTAGGTGTAACTTATTTTTAGTTTATCGAAAAAAAGTAAAACATGTGGAGGTTCCAATAAGGTACCTACAAAATTTTAATTAAAATATAAAACTAATTATAACGCCTGCAACTAGGTGAAATCAACGTGCTCCAGATTTCATGCAAAAATTTCTTCAGAGGTGTAACTTTTTTTGGCTTATCGAAAAAATATATGTAAGCTTTCAGCTTTGTGTTGACATTGACATTTAAGTATGTACCTAGCAGTTCAGCCACAAGAGAGAGCCACCAGTGGGGAGAATGTAAAAACGTATTTTTTTCTTTGTTCCAATCGAATAGTTACAGATAATTACAAATGTGTTTTTATAACTTCTTTAAAACTCAGTTGTGTTTGTGAATTTGTTACAATTTAAAAGTGCAAAAGACAATTCAAGTTTTTATAATAAGAACAGTAAAGCATGAACATTTAATTGTCGATTCTCTGTTTTAGGTTAGTACCTACCTTATTATTTCATCGTGTTATTTGTTATGTAAAACTTATCTTTATTTAATAAATAAAACTCTGTTTTAGATTAATCAAATTGTGTTATGCTTCAATAAGAAGAACAGCTGGTCTTATAAATCGACAATTAAATGTTCATGCTTTACTGTTCTTATTATAAAAACTTGAATTGTCTTTTGCACTTTTAAATTGTAACAAATTCACAAACACAACTGAGTTTTAAAGAAGTTATAAAAACACATTTGTAATTATCTGTAACTATTCGATTGGAACAAAGAAAAAAATACGTTTTTACATTCTCCCCACTGGTGGCTCTCTCTTGTGGCTGAACTGCTAGGTACATACTTAAATGTCAATGTCAACACAAAGCTGAAAGCTTACATATATATAAGAAAAACATATGTTGAGGTACCAATAAGGTACTAAATTTTAACGAAAAGATGAACTAGTTAAAACGCCTACAACTAGGTGGAACCGGCTTTGGTCCAGCCATTCTGAAGTCAGAATGGCTGGCCACTTTCCACGTAACAGTTTTCTTTCTTTAGCGAGGTACTAATTATTTGATGTCTGGTACCAAATAGGTACCGTAAAACGGGGTGAATAGAAACATAACTTAGAAGGGGATTTCCACATTCTTTAAATTCTGCTTGCGGCGTTTAAGGACTCCAGATTTTAAATCCCCGTTTTACCGATACTAAAAGTTGGTATTGCTCAAACTTCCAAAATCTCTCTTGGTGCAGTCCACTTGCGTTTCTGACGACATGCGTGTGATTCGAGGAGACAACCCTTGCTTTGTAAGGAACGTGTTGACCATATCGCGTGGCGTCTTCGTGCTGTTTCGTGGTAAATAATGATAGGTGAGGTTATTGGATATAATTAAAAATATATATTTAATAATCATACATTTATTATTCTGAATTTAATACTGTATTACATAGAAGAAATGCACTTCTTAGAAACATCCAGAAGACTTCCCTTTGGGACAGTTTTATATAAATTGGATAAATATGTCGCTCGTGATAATATAATCAATATTTATGAAGATCTGCATTGCCACATACTTAAAAATCTATGTATATTTTTCACCAACTCTCAATTTTCGAAACTAACCCTTTCATAATTTCTTTTTCATTTTTAACTAATCCTTAAATAGTAAAGCATAAAAGTACGATTGCCTATGAGATATCTGTTGGATCAATAAAATTTTGCAAATTAACAACAAATAATATACTCTACAGTTAGTGCTTATACTGCCGCTGCCATATAATTTGTCAACAACATTTTCCATCACAATAAAGAAAAATAGAAATCAATGAACAAAAACGAAATGAACGATAAATTTTATCAATTCGGGTGACCGCATAGAAAGGCATTGTGACACATATCCAACATAGTGAGTACTCAATTTTTGAGAAAACACACAGCAAGAGAAGAAACGACATCTTAATTCATTCAGTCAAAGTGGAACATGTATAAAATATTTATTAATAAGAAATAATCAGTCTTGTTTAGAGAAAACATTTTGTCAAAACGTTATCACAATACAATATGTCAGATATGATGTCATCCCTCTCACTAGTATATAAATCGCCTGCTACGCTACTTAGTGTTATTATCACAGTTGTTTAGTAGAGGTGGGTGCAGTACTTTGTACATAATAATACAGGAGCTACCTGCGATCCGCGACCATTCCGGACACGACACACGATGGCCAATCTAATTTACGCACGCATAACTAGCATGGCCGTCCTACCGCCACCAACGACCTACTTCAGACATAATCTGATTAATAAATAGTAAAAAAAAAAAAATCTAACGACGACTTCCTTGGCCAGCTAGCAATAAGATATCATCTTTGAGACGAAATTACGCACATATACATCCTTTCATGGCAGTCTTCTCTTATAATGTACAAAAAAGTCCGCATTTAAACTTGTCACCAATGCGAAACTCACAAACACGTTGTTCACCCCTCTTATATCCGTTTATTAGACCCGTTGCTATTACATCGTATCTCTGGGATGTTTCATAATACGGGGTTCTTACTATAGATAATAACTTTTACGTCCCATTGAACTGGTTCATTTTCGTCACCTAATGGTTAACAGAAAACTAAATTGAATAACAATAAATTATTAAATCTTACACCTATTATAATTATTATATATTTGTGAACGACTTGCAAGCTTTGTTGTCACAAACATTCTCGTGTAATTCGTTCAAATAGTCAAAAAATATATTTTTGTCTAGGAAACACATTCCAGACTTGGAAGTGTTCTTATGCATTACAATTGACCAACGCAACGACAGGTTATATAGTAATGAAATATCACAGATTTTTCCAAATCTTTGGACAGTAACGGGCGTCTAACCAATACATACGTTATAACTTTCAGTATAATTTGTACCTATTGACTTTCTTATTAATAGCCTTTAGAACCCGTGTACGTACAAAGAAATCCAGTAAGTAACTAGACGACTTATCTGAAATGATGACATAAAAATAATCAAAAATAAGAACAAATCACTTATTTTGCTATGAAAGTAAACATTGTGGTTGATATTTATCACGCACAAAATACTAATCTTTCTAAGTTAAATGCATGTTATATACACACTTCTACATTTTTGTGAATGGTAAAATGAGTTTTTTATTCAAAGCCCAACTTTGTCTTAGATCAAATTGACGCTGACTAATTAGTATCCCTAGGCATAATATTCAAGATTATAAAGATCTAATCTTTAATAAAAAAATAACATTGAAATCAGTGACTGAAATGTCATTGACATCATTTTACATAAGAAAAATATTCACAATTTTATCTGGCAATACAGATTGTTACTATGAAGTATATCAAAAGCATTTTCATAACGCGTTTTTCTAATACTAAATTGTCCCATTATCCACTGGATTCAATCGTTAATAGTAAATCAATTTACTTCCCCCTAAATTTTTAATCATCTTCTATATGTTTCGTGCATTTCGTACATCATACAGACACTTTAACCCTTACCAGTCTTATCAACCAGCAAAGACTACACTTTAAAGAAAACGAAAGGCACCCGGGATTACACGAGTGGGTACCCACACCAACTACTCTAAAATATAATGATTAAAATCTAAAGTGGAACTGACAATTTTTTTTTTTTCATAATAATGTTCCACTACACAATCATATTTTGGAAAAATTTAAATTCTCTGTTGGCGGCATCATAGCTGTTTATAAATATCGTGTGGTAAAGTATTCACAATGGTGTACAGTTTTACATTTTGAGGATATCACAACTGCTCAAATATGCATGTTAACTGTTTTCTTGTGTTTCATTTAACTAACACAACCAACAGAGAATAATCTTATAAACCTAACACACATTATTAACATTAGTTCAAATGGATCTGAAAGAGAATTCACAAAAGTTTCATCATTGTTTAGACAAAGTATTTATGATCTAAGGTAATCTAGATGACAATGCAATTTTAAACATTAAACAATATGGTAAGGATATATTGTCCACACATTTAGTAAGTAAAAATAATTTTGTAAGCCTTCATTCAGATCTAACAAAAAAAGATGAAATTAATAACATATTATTGACATCGAAAGAATCAACACCCCGCTTAGACATAAGGATTATCTGATATTATAGCTCGAGTACCAGAAGAGAGCTTAAAGGGAAATCTATGCTGAACATCAATATAACGTCGATAATGCTATCGCCTATTCGACTTAAAACCGGTTGTTTTTTAGGTAGAGCTTAGAGGCGGTGTGTCGTCAAATACTTATTACTGCTGCACTGGAGCCGCGTATAGCAAAGGGCCGGGCGGCAGGTGCGCGTAGGGCCCTCCTACACCCACCGCAGCTTGGTAGCCGCAGGGACCACCGCCGCCAACGCCGCCACCGTAGAATTTACCACCTGTTTACAAAAAAAAAAAAAACAAATTAAAAACATACACGTATTTAGCCAGAACAAAAATAGATGTCTTTATTAAACAAGATAATTATATTATTTTAGATTTACGGCGGGTTTTTGAATTGAGGTTTTTGAGTTAAGAACATGTCAAAACCAAAGTAGGTTTAATAAATGCCAAGAATTTATAGGTTTCCAGGCTAAAATGTTTGAGAATTACTAGTGGTGTGTCATTGTATTGACGAACGAAACGCAACCGATTTCGCGACGGCGAAAACGTGTTGGTCAATTCGCTCTCGATCGTATTTTCTTAGGCGTAAAATACCACTAAGTTATTCGAAGACTGTTTTAACCCAGGTCGTGAAAACAGTTGCACTGTCGCAGAACTTTATTGTAAGAATTATTTTGTAAAAGAACTTGGAACGGTTAGGAGGGCGCGACGGTCGTGACAACCGACGTGTCATAGTTGAATCAATTCTCTCAATTCTCGACTGTATTGTTTTAGGCATAAAATAAAAAATTGCACCAAATTATTCGAAGACTGGTTTGTGCAACAAGACTGTTTTAACCCAGAACGTAAAACAGTTTCACCGTCGCAGAGCAGAAAACAACGCCCACCACTAAGAATAACTCTACTTACAAATGTTTAATTCAGAAATCGAGGGGTAAACACTTTAGGAAATCCAAAATATTACAAACCTAGCATCTCTTGATGATGTGGGTGCATCTGGGGGTAGTGCTGTGGGGTAGCAAAGTGTGGTGGTGGTGATCCGTATGATGAGCCGGTGCCATTGGTCTTGTTACCAGCATTGTTATTGCGGTACTGCTGCCCACCGTTGCGCATATCTAATAGGTAGAGATAAAATTGGTAAAATAAAATAACTGGCAGTCTATCTTTTAAAAGCTTTCATGTATGAAAGAACCAAGGATTAATTAGAAAGATTGTAGTTTTAACACAATAAACGTTTTTTATACAGGAATTTTAAGTTTGCTGTCTCTACTCACTGTTGTATGGGCGTTGGGCATATCCATTCTGTCCATTGTATCCATTTTGATATCCATTATTGTAACCACCCTGGTAGTTGCCCATAGATTCAAATACATTGGGGCTGGGGAAGGGCACTTGCTTTTGATAGCTATTCTGCCTGTAACCCTGGTTTCCTTGGTTTTGGTTTGAGAATCGAGGAGCTTGTGGGTTTCCACCACGGTTTTGGTACAAGTTTTGGCTTTCTTCTGGGTTTGAATTGGCCATCTTGTTGTTCCACTGGTTATTCTGCTGCTGCCGCGGTGAACTGGCACCACTGTTGTTTTCTTTACGTTGTTGCCAGCGATTGCGACCTATCAAGTTACATTGTTTATTGCTTAAAACATATTTTTTGTTTATTGCTTAAAATATATTTTTCTTAAAACTTTTTTTTTTTTGTTTGATTTTATTTAACTTACTGGAGTTATTGTTGTTACTGCGAGCCATATCATTCAATTTAGCTGGCGGATTCTGGCCAGTTTCCCGAAGCACAGCAAGTAGGCCACGCGCTTGGCGGGCGTCTCCAGATGTGAAGTAGGTGTAGGCTGTACCTGACTGTTGGCAACGCCCAGTACGACCTATAAAAATGAACGATTTATCAGCTTTTTATTAATATTACTTTTATATGGTGTATTAATTTAAACGTGTTGCGCCGACCCCAAGTAACATGGGATGAGGGCAGGAAGATGATGATGATAATGAATTTAAACATAGTTATTTAATAAAAACTTATAAAAGAAGTTTTCGGGGAAATTTGTATATACAGGTGGTTCATTTCTTGTAATTTTTTCTACATTCTTGTGTCAACTGTAAAATGCACCACTTTACTGGTACAATGTCGCGTGACCAACCAAAGTTTGCTTTTTGTCTATTTTAAGTTAAGACTAGTATGTGTATAAAAATAACTAACCAATTCTATGAATGTAATCCTCAGAAGAATTAGGGTAATCAAAGTTGATGACAAACTTGACGTCCTCGACGTCAAGGCCACGTGCTGCAACATCTGTGGCAATGAGTATGCTCGTCGCGCCGTTTCTGAATTCCGTTAACACTGCATCACGCTCAATTTGCGACTTGTCGCCATGTATAGCAAGAGCATTGTGTCCCTTGCGACGCACAGCACGAGCAATATCGTCCACCTGGAATCATTAGTGTCTTACTGAACTGATACTCTTTATGATTTAAGATGAAGGTATGAGATAATGGTTAGCAAATTGTACCTTTTTCTTTGTCTCTACGAAAACAATGACTTTGTTATCTCTCTCTTGAGAAATCTCTTTCAGCAAGTTAGTCAACTTTATCTCTTTTTCATGTTCTTCACAAACTTCAATTATTTGCTTGATATTATTGTTAGCAGACAGATTTAATGAACCAATGTTCACTTTGACGTAATCATTAAGGAAATCTTCAGCAAGAGCTTGAATCTCCTTGGGCCATGTAGCAGACCACATCAGCACTTGGCGATCTGGGCGAATTTGTTCAATGATCTTACGGATTTGGGGTTCAAAGCCCATGTCTAACATTCTATCAGCTTCATCCAGAACCAAATAAGTGCAGCGGCGCAAGTTAGTTGTGCCACGTTCCAAGAAATCAATCAATCGCCCAGGAGTAGCAATCACAATCTCAACACCTCTTTCCAAGTCTCTAGCTTGAGGTCCTTTTGGTGAGCCTCCAAATAGGCAGGTATTCCTAATACAGCCACGTGCACTGTAACTCTGAGCAACAGATTGAATTTGTTGAGCCAATTCCCTGGTAGGAGCAAGAATAAGAGCAATAGGGCCATCACCACGCTGGATGCGCTGTTGATTTACAATGTGAACAGCAGCAGGTAACATGTAAGCAAGGGTTTTACCAGATCCAGTTGAGGCAATGCCTACCATATCACGGCCAGACAACGCAATAGGCCAACCCTGGGCTTGTATGCCAGTAGGCTCGGCCCAACCTTGCTCTTTAATTGTGCTCATTATGTGATCTGGGAAATTGCCTTCATCAAATATTTGATTAGGGCGTGGAATATTGTTACCACTGACTGTTATTTCCTTAGAGACTCTGAACTTCTGCACATCTTCATCTGAACGACCTTCTACATTAGCATGTGGCTTGTAGAAATCTTTTTGGATTGGCTCAAGTTGTGATAAATCCCACATTGGCTTAACCAAACTGTCTCCAGGATGTTTGGTTTTCTTTCCCCTCTGCTTGCCATCAAAAACAGCTTGTTGCATATTGTTAGGATTGAAAACTTTTTTTGGTCCAAAGTTTTGTGGTCCATTCTGATTATTAAAATTTTTAGGACCAAAATTATTTTTGGGAAAACCTTGCTTTGGTCCACCAAAATCAGGTTTTCCATTGGCTCCATAGAACTGCATATTGCCACCTGCTGCTTTATCACCTTCATAATCATTTTTCTTCATGGGTTGGTTATTGTAGTTGTTTTTCATTTTGTTGAAATCTTTCGGTCCACCAAAATCACCTTGGTTTCCACCATTCTCAGTTTTGAAATCATTCCTCATTCCATTGAAGTCATTTCTGGGCCGAAAATTGGGTTTGTTTCCCATGTTCCTAGGTCCAAAGTTTTTAGGTCCCCCAAAATCCATTCCATTAAAAAATGGTATTTTGCCGAATTGTTCATTCCGGTCTGGTCGAGGCCTGAAACTGAAAGTGATTAAATACATATGTTATAATTAAAGATTGTGACCTCCAACTGATGATGCTTATTAAGTGATCACTTTTGATAATGCTTGATAGATTAAAATAGCTTATATGTAATTACTTACGCACATGTAATTGTCAGTCAAGGTAAGGCATTTTTAATTTATTAGATATTCACCATTGGACATGAGGCTTTTACTTCCAAATGAAAGATACAAAATTAAATTATATGAATTCACCTGCATTACTAACAAAATTAAAATACAGTAGAGCCCTGCAGTAACAACCCAAAACTACTTTATAAGATGACAATATGCTTATCAAAACAGATGTTAGCTACTACTTACGTGTTGCTGCTTCTTCAGCCGCACACCATCCAACTGACTACAAAAATGGCTAAAAGGATCCATCCATAACAGGAACATCTCCTTGCAATAATAACCTTTGATGATCCCATACATGGTTAGTACAGTAGCAAAGCAGTATTGCAGGGTGCTCGCAGACAGAACTTTTTTTTTGACTACATTATTTCCATCTGGTTGTACTTTTCTTTTCAAAAATAAGGTTACATTCCAAATTAAACAAAGAGTTGCAGAAAATTATGTCACTTTGTTTTTTAATAAAATCACGATTTTATGAATCCATTATTTATTTATGGTAACAGTATTAGGTCTTATCTGAAAAACTTACCTGTTTTTAACTGTATATTCAGTTCAGGTTCATGTTTATTGTAGCTTTGTTTTGCAGGTCTAAAAAGGCCACTTTAGTAGAATCAGAAAGCACATCAAGCTACCCCAAACTGTCTAATTTTCACGATCAACCTTTATATGATTCTACTAAAGTCGCTTTTTTAGACCTACTGGTTATCTAAACACAATTTTATTGTATTTAGATTCCCAAATCAAAAAGGCTCTACTATATTCAAACCACTGATACGTCAAACCAATAACAAGAATAAACACTTTTTTTGTATTGTCAGTAAATGCTTTGTGACTTTAAAAACTACTGAATTACCTTCCATCCAAAATAATAAACCAAAACTGCAATACTTCTATGTAGATAATACCTTACCTTCCTAGTAAATCTGTCTCGTCTAACAAATTATAATCACATTCATTCAAGATGGTTTTTACCTTGAACAGGTAACAACCATCTTGAATATCTTCTGTAAAAATGTATTGGAAAGTAGGCTGCAAACAACCAGTTTCTTTATTAAACAAAAAAACATTTATGAAGAGGTACCATGTGAGTAAGGGTCGGGCATCACTCACAACATCTGGCTCACCAGCCCAGAGTCACCTGTAGGCTAATACTGACATAATTATTATCGCTTTTAAGTATGTTACTAATATTGTGTTGATACAACACAATAATAGTAACATACTGATAACTTGAGACAGATTACTGCTGACAATAACAAACCCCACCCACAACAGTGTCAAAAATGTTGCATATAAGCTACACCTACATTCCTTAAAGGCAAATCTCCCTCCCATGAAGCTAAGCCTAATTATGTGTATAGAAAAAAAAAAGATTTTTTCCTCCCTCTGAATCAGCTGATACCAAAGTGACCACTTGCTTGCACACGAAGATCAAGGCTATGTAATAATTTCAATCTATGCCATCCCGCCCCCACCCATGCAGTGAAAGTACCATTCATTAGTTTGTATTTGAAAATACTAGGTGGCAGGAATTGAAATATAAACTTGAAATCAGTGGACATTGTGTATCATTTGTATACATAATAGTTCAATTTGTGCGAAATTAAAGTTCGAAAAGAGTAAATGTAAAAACAAGGCAAGTGCTCCAGAACTAAGTGAGCATTTAAGAATTTTACTTATGCGTTTGGGGCACCATTTGCTTAAAATATAATCATAGGTGAAATTATATCTGAAGTAAGTTTAACCTTGAATTAAATTAGGTAGTCGGATGGAATATGGCCATGTCAAAAACTGTAGCTTGTCGGCCAGAAATGAAAAGTTCTGGAACAGAGTTCAGTCTAAAATAATTAGTAAACATGTTCAATGTTTTCAATTCCAAATCAGTTCCGCAATTTGAACTAAAATATGCTTTTTTCATGCTAAAGGTTTTTTTCAACTGTTCAACATTTTATGAAATACTTAGAAACGCACGTAGAAGCAATCGTACAACAGATGGATGAAATATCAATGAATTAAAAAACGTGGAATACCAATGATACCTAAAAATAGGTAAAATATGTGAACAAAAAGGGATATTTCCAGAAAAAGCTTGTATTGATTTACTATGTGGGTTGCGTTAATATATCAGCTGAGCAGAATGAATGCACTTCACAAAATGGCCGCCGCCCGCCCGTGAAGTACACGATCGATAATGTGAGGAAAACCAAAGGTGAAAAACTGAAAATCATGCCAGTTGCTTACATGGGATGCTGATTGTGGAATCCGTTGTACTGCATCCTGAAGCGTTGTGAGTCTTTCCTGTGGTCTTATAGAGGTGCTGATCGCTTGAGTAGGTATCTGGAACAAGATGATGACAATCACGCTTGAACAAAAATATACCGAAATAAGAACAGGAATCTTATATTTTTAACACAAACTAATACTGACCTCTCGATTAGAGAGAATTTGGGTTTCTTAAAAATTTTTCATTCACTAGCGACCTTTCTCAGACCCGGCGAACGAACAACTCGATAATGGCGGCCGACCGGAAACGGAATTTTCCCAACTTTACCATAGCCTAAAGAACCAATATTTTATTGCTGGCAACAAAAACAACTAAAAGTAGCCTGAAACGTTTTCATAAGACCCCTTCTACACGGATGTAATCTAGCGTTCCATCCAATCCTTTCCAAGGTGACCTTGCTAGATTACATCCGTGTAGACGGCAGATGTAATCCAAATCCATACAAAATTCGCGGATGAAAATCAAGCTCCCACCAAGGTCACGTTGGATGAAACGCTAGATTACATCCGTGTAGAAGGGGTTTTAGGGAACTTCGACGTTCTTCAACAATTATTTTTGTTTTCAGTTCATTTTTTTGTATTAGGACGGCCATTAAGTAAAGAAGGAATTCGGGACAGATAATTGACCGATATTTATCTTTTGAACGCCACAGTCAACCAAACCAAACTAAACAACCTACAAAATTAAATGAAAGCGTGCCCAACACGCCATCGTCGGCTCTAGCTGACAAGAAAACGACATTTTTTAAGTACAAAATAAATATGCCTACTAAATTAAGTTTTTTTTCTTTTCCTATTATTTAAAACTACACTAATGATATATTGTAAAATGGCACAAAGATGTATCCATTAGTTACATTTCATTAGAAAAAACAATCATCAAAAATTGCTAAAAATCCGTAGAAAAATGTTCTTCCTCACGCCAGTTGGCAAGACACGATAGCTAGTGATGGGTAAGTAAGGAAACTTATATTTCTGTGAAATATTTTATTAAAAGTAGCTTACTATTTATACATAATTATTTTTTAATGACAACTATTCGTATCTAAATATTCGTCATGCATAATATTTATAAAATTGTGGAAAAAATAATTGATATCTATCGACCGATAGTTAAATGCATACTCTCGCGCATCCCTACGCAACACCGCATAAACAGTAACCTGTAAAGTCGTTCCACTATTTAAATCGGGTGATAGTCAAGAACCCAACAATTGCAGGCCGGTGTCAATCCTGCCGGTTCTCAGTCAGGTGTTTGAAAAGTTAATGCTTAACCAGATGTAACTACATTTTAAATAAAATTCTATCTTTCATGAACAACAGTACGGTTTCACCAAAGGGCGTTGTACAACTGACGCCGATGTCACCCTAATAAAGAACATCTTTAACGCCTGGGAGGGTTCACAAGACGCCATTGGAATCGTTTGCGACCTCTCCAAAGCTTTCGATTGCGGTACCCATGAGACACTTTTGGTTAAACGCGAGCATTATGGGATTAGGAATAGATCCCTTGATTTGATTCGATTATACTAGAAAGACAGACAGATTAAAGTATAGGTAAACGGTGAAACTCTACACTCGAAGTTGTAGACGAGTACGTCTACCTAGGACCAACGGTCCAGTTAGGTAGAACCAACTTCGAGAAAGAGGTCAACCGTCGAATCCGACTCGGCTGGGCAGCGTATCTTCTCGTCCCACATACCACAGTGTCTCAAGACGAAAGTCTATGACCAGTGCGTGTTGCCATGATGACATATGGAACTGAAACGTGGTCGCTCACAATGGGCCTCATCAAAAGGCTCAAAGTCACTCAAAGGGCAATGGAGAGAGGATGTATACTGTGTCCCTGTTTTCTTTTTTTGATTAATAGTTGCCAAATTTGTACACTAGGGCTCTGTTGATAGCGATTATCGGACAATATTTAGCATTTTGGGAGAGTTCTAGTGCTTATACGGTTAATAAATTATCAAAAAAGGAAACATAAGAACACAGTATATATCCTTTTTATTCAGTTTGTGAATATTCTTAAATCGGTCCAATATTGGAGGAGAAAACAGTCGAGAGCAAAACCTCGAATTATGACTTTTTACACACAAAGTCTCGCCGCCAGCCATTTCCTCTTAAGCGTTATTTTGGAAGCATCGTCCTCACATATAATCAACTAACTTCTGCCAGCGGCTTCGCCCGCGTGGTCCCTAGTTAACATACTCCCGGGATAAAAAGCAGCCTATGTTCTTTCTCAGGCTCTAGACTATCTGTGTATCAATTTCATTTAAATCGGTTCTGTAGATTTGGCGTGACAGCGCGACAGACAGACAGACAGTGATACAGACAGAGTTACTTTCGTATTTATAATATAATAATATAAATAAGGAGCGACAGGGATAGTAGCTAAGAGCATACATAGATATTGCGATAAATTAGATGCAGGCATAAACATACATATAATACAGAAACAAGCAGCAATTCATACAGTTACCATCAGCAAAGTACTGGGGATACAGTATTTGTAATCACTTAGCAGTGGATCCGAACCTCCTTTTCCCTGAGGGTTTCAGGGCGGGAGTAAGGAAAAATGACCGGGAGCAAACCCGAGTAGAAAAACTCTTTCAAAAATATAATATAGTAGGGAAGTAAGGATTTATTAATGTATGCCAATATTGTAAAGCTTACATTTGAGAAGAGTAATTATGGAGTTTCTTGTCCGTTCTTCTCCATAAGAATCTACATTTTGCGAATGGACGACTAGAGTCACTATAATATTTTATTTTCATTTGACGTTCAAAAGTGCATTTAATGGTCTAGTTGAAATAAATCGTTTTACTTTGACAACCTATCGTTTTTGCTTCTAGAAAGCTGAAATCAGCGGAAACTAAATAATTACTTATGATCGAGAAGCATTAGCCATATTTTTCGGCATCCAAAAGTTTCACCAATACCTACTTACGTGGCACATAATTTTGATTCACGTATTAGGCCCACAGCGCAAATTACCGAAGCTTGTTAATAATCGCTAAAATACGTTGGGCTTTGATCATTGGTAGCTATGACTATGACATCGTCTTCACAAAAGGACAACTTAATTTTATAGTTGACTACTTTTCCAGGATGCCCAATCCTGATGAGAGACCGTCCCGTGTAGAGTTGACAATACACAGAATAATAGCTCAACTAAAACATAACAGTGTTTCAGATATAACGTTGACAGAAGAAACAATAAGGGATGCGTCAAGGAATATTTTCAAACAATTAACGGAGAACATTAAGACAGTTTGGCGGGAAAATTCATATTCAGACATCTTAAAACCTTGTGCTCGGAAACACACCGAATTATCAGGGTCAAATAGTAATTCCGAATACGCTCAGGATCGACGATGATATTGAAGAGTACCTACATCAAATACTGTCGTAAATGCCAAGAAAACCGGCCAAAAAACCTTGAATTGCCTGTGTACTCCCTGGTCCGTCTCTGACAACCAATGGGAAAGACTTCATGTCGATTTTGCGGAACCATTTGAAGAAAAATACTGGTTTGTCTAGCAAATGCATTCATAAAAGGATTGAAATCAAGCCCATGAACCAAATAACTACAAACAAACTGTGTGAAGAGTAAAACTATATTTACAACGTTTGGTTTTCCACAATTCTTGGTGTCGGATAACGGGACACAGTTTACCTCTCAAGAATTCCAAAATTATTGCAGATACAAGGGTATCCTATATATATTAAGTCATCTCCATATCACCCGAGGACTAATGGCTTGGCAGAATGCCTGGTTCGTACTTTCAAAACTAGAATGTCATCAAGTGCGAGCGATGGCATGACCTTGAGAAGGAGGCTAGAAATCTGCCTATTTTCCTACCTCGTAGTGCCACCAGGGTAAGATCCCAGGTGAAATTTTGTTTGGGCGTCGGTTGCATTGTGCTCTGGACAACGCGCGGCCTAACCCTAAAATAACTTACAACGTAACACAAACAGATACAGGAAAACATTGAGTCTGAGAAACTAACCCCATCTTTTAAAGCAGGTGACAGCATTTTGTTCGCGCCGGAGACGGATCCCGATGGGTACATGCTCCAATAATTTGGTCCTCCTGCCAGACTACTCAAGACTCGCCTGATGTGATGGAGCACATCGTTCCAAGTTCATCAGGCACACAGAATCAAGCGGGTGCTCCACGACAAGCCAGCGCTGAGACACCTGGTCTCCCACTGGCCACGGCTGTCTTGCAGGGAGCACCAGCAAGGCGCAGTGGGCGCACCACCGCAAAGCCACGACGACTTATCGAGGAGATGTCGTAGCTTATTTGGATGTCGACGAATAATGTACAGGATGAATTTTTAAAGTGTACCTTCATGGCCAAATCCGAACCTATGAGGAATATCGAAAACATATAACGTGGCTTTCTATTTGTAAAAGATTTTTCAAAATCGGTTTAGTAGATCCAGAGATTACCCTACAACCTCACAAAATTGACCTTTTTATAATATTAGTATAGAAAAATAAGATTAAGAGTAAGATTGAAGTGTTGTATAATGAAAAAAAAAACCGTCTACTAGAAACATCACTCAACAGATTACGACACGGTCGCGATTCCATACCTAGTTATATTTAAGTATATCGTATTATCTCTTCAACCATTCGTCCAAATTACTTATATGCAGTAAAAGGAAAAGTCTTTTGTTTTAAGCACATGAGACGATAAATTTACTTATTTTGATAAGAATTCATATTTGTTGATAATATGTCCAATAAACATGACCTAAAGATTTAAATTATTTATTTAATTAAAAAAACTACTTATTGTGACTAAAATATAAAAGTTAGACATATGCTGTTGCTGCCTTTTTTGTAGGCATTATTAAGCTCTACAACTATTCTCTAGAACTCAATCATATATCTCTCATCGTTAGGACAGCGTTCGTAAAAAACGTTTTCGCCTGACCGTTTTTTCTCCGACTTACTTTGCAAAACCGACTACCATAAAAAAGTATTTTAATTTTTCGGGGATATCAATTGACACTTACAAATAACGTAGCTTTTTATTGGTAAAAGAATTTTCAAAATCGGTTCAGTAGAACCAGAAATTACCCCCCATATACAGCGTAATGGCGGCGCGGCACTGGGTGCGCGCGCGTAGTATACGCGAATTTTACAGACTTCAAATAAATAAAACAAATTGTTTTTGGCTACATTGTTCATTTGAGGTCAAAGTCGTAGAACAAATGGTAAAAGAGGGTCCGTGGAGTTTCTTGCACGTTCTTCTCCATAGAGATCTGCGCTTTGGAACGTGCAAGTAGCTTCATCTTTTTGGACTGGTTTATTAAAATTATTATATGAAATGGTTTATTTGAAATATACGATTTGATTGATTGATTGTTCAGGGTCATGATACGAAGTCAGAATTAAGAGGTTTTGGGATTTTTTTCAATTTCCCTGTATTAACACGAAAAATACCGCCCAACGAAGTGGGCACAGGTCAGCTAGTCGTGTATAATTTGAGCAACCTAAGCCATAATATTGTGATAGAAGTTCCATCAGGTTATGGAGATATTATGAAGATCAGATATTATGGTTACTGAAGGCAAAGTTGTAAGCACAAAGAACGTCGGCAGCGTCTAGAGAAGCTGAGATCTGATTATGAGTTGTAAGAAGATGTTCCATATAGGGTATTAATTGGATCACTGATGTGCACTAGCACTAGCTGTGTGTGTGTCTAGCAGTGTGCACGAGACCAGATATTGCTCAAACAGTAAACCAGCTAAGCCAGTTCAACAACTGATATGGAGAAGATTGAGAAGAACATTGGATAGTAGCAAAAAGAGTGCTACGCTATCTTATAGAAACAAATAAAAACACTTATTCATTGAGATATGCGAGATGTACTCAACAAGAGTTTGTCGTTGGGTATCGAAATAGATGAAAATCATCATACAAGAATGTATTGATTGACGTAGTAAAAGTAACAATGACAATGTTATAGCCCGTTCCATCATCGGACTACAAGACGAACGGCGATGCTCCACCGGTACATGGTGGACATCCCACCCACGCGCACGAAATGTTTTGGAAACATATTCATAGTGCGTACAGCTAAGGAGTGGAATTCCCTGCCGGAGTCTGTGTTTCCTGATAGCTACAACCTGGGCGTTTTTAAGACAAGAGTGAATTGGTTATTTCTAGGCAAGCGTGCTTCATCTTCGACCACATCATCGCTTACCATCAGGTGAGATAGTGGTCAAACGCGAGCCTATCAATTAGTAAAAAAAAATATAATAAAAATGTCACAACCATAGAGCCAGGTATCCTGTATACCTGGCTCTATGGTTGTGACATTTTTAAATTGTGCTTCAGAACCAAATCCGAAACTATGAGGAATATCGAAAAAAATTGAAAGGAGTCTTTAGCCCGATTTTGACGAAAAGTAAAACTGCATCAATGGATTTTCGAAAAATCGGACTTCTGGGTAGGAACAACGATTGAGAGCTTTCCTTTAGTTTGTCATTTATATATTTATTTCCCCCTTACATCTATCATGACAGGTTTAACCCAATGCGATAAATGCGCTTATCCTAACTTATGCTAACATCTACAACAAAATAGGCCCGTCTCATTAGCAATAAGGTTGAGCGAGCGAAGTGCACTCGTCAGCGGCGCCTCCTTTAGAAGGTTGATCCGACTGCGCAACTCCACCAGCAGGCGTGGTCGCCGTCGTCGCCGCACGTACCTATCGAGGACACACAGGCTCACCTGCCCTAAAGTAATGGCATTGTGCAATTTCCCTTTCAAAATTTAAAATCTATATCTATACTAATATATAAAGCTGAAGAGTTTGTTTGTTTGTTTGTTTGTTTGCTTGAACGCGCTAATCTCAGGAACTACTGGTCCGATTTGAAAATATCTTTCAGTGTTAGATAGCCCATTTATCGAGGAAGGCTATAGGCTATATATCATCACGCTAAGACCAACAGGAGCGGAGCAGTATTGAAAATTGTGACGCAGACGACGTTGCGCGGGTCAGCTAGTACTAATATATAAAGCTGAAGAGTTTGTTTGTTTGCTTGAACGCGCTAACCTCAGGAACTACTGGTCCGATTTGAAAAATTCTTTCATTGTTAGATAGCCCATTTGTCGAGAAAGGCTATAGGCTATACGGGAATGCGAAATTCCTACGGGAACGGGAAAAAACGGGATAGCGCAGTCGCGGGCAAAAGCTAGTATTTAATATGAGGTGAGTGCCAAATCCCTCCAAACCCTTAACTCGTTGTATCTCACCATTCCTAAAATAAATAAGGTGGGATACATCAACGGATAAAATGGATAGACACCATATTATCTCATATATAAATATCTTATAAATTTATTTTGTACTCTCTCCAGCATGAGACTATATTTAGCTTCATGCGGAGACCAGATGACTGTGTTACATTCTAGCTGGCTCCTAACCAGTGCGTTATGTCGTGCTATGACAGCTTTCATGTTCGTGAACACTCGGACCGTACGAAACATGGAACCGTCTCGTGATCACGAAAACTCAAGCTGGTATTAAAACTTTCCCCCAATTCCTTGACTTCTGTGACCTGTACCATAGGCAACCCGTCAATATGGTAGCTACCTACGATGGGATTGTGTGCACGAGAAAAAGTGATTGTCACACACTTTGAGCTATTGAACTGCAGGAGATTGCCTTTGCTCCAGCTCACTACCCTGTCAACGTCCCTCTGTAACCTGACATAGTCATCACTACTTCTTACTTCGAGGGATAATTTGAGGTCGTCGGCAAACAACAAACAGTTAGCACCTTGGACTACTTCTGGTAAGTCATTTACCACAAGGAGGAATCCCAAAGGTCCAAGATTACTACCCAGACTCACTCCTGACCTCGCGAAATATGGATCTGACACGTGTCCCGCATATTCCACATATTGTCGCCTATCCCTCAAATAGCTGGCAAAAAACTGTAGTGAACGTGGGGTGAAACCAACACCAACTAACTTCGCAAGCAACATGTCATTATCGACTAAGTGAAATGCTTTTCTGAAATCAAAGTAAGCAGCATCAGTTTGCCCCCCACTTTCCATCTTTGGTGTCAGATGAGCCATGTGACAGAGAAGATTACTGTTAGTACTTCTCCCCGGTCGAAACCCATGCTGAGCGTTCGACAGCTGAGCGGTCACCTGGTGATAAATGCTCTTGTAAATAGCAGTTTCCAGTACTTTTGACGGCGTCGACAACACTGCAACTGGTCTAAACCCATCCACAGATTCTGCTGACGCCCCCTTCAGAACCGGAACAACGCGAGTCACTTTCCACCTCTCCGGGAACACGGTAGCTTGTAGACACTGGGTTATAAATGTGAAGCAGTGGCTTCGCTAACACTGACTGACAATCCTTAAAGATATAAGGGGGAATGTCGTCAGGCCCTGCGGATCGCTTCGGCTTCAGGTCTTGAAACGCACGACATACGTCTACCAGCGTTAATTGGTCCAAGTGTACTCACACCGCTCCGTTTCCACTACCAGCCTACCTGCTTTAGCTACAGCCGCGTCCACATCCAGCACTGGAGGCTCTGCCCTATAAACCGAGAAAAAATACACCGAAAACTCTTCAACACTCCGCTGACAGACAATACCTCCCCGTCTTTCAAAATCTTTTGCGGACTCCTCCTACACCTCTTGGATTTGGCGTAATTCCAAAAGGATTTAGAGTCACTCAGCATTTGACTCTGAACACGATCACGATATTGTTCATGTGCTACTATAATCAACTCTTTAATGCGCGTCCTACACCTAGCAAACGCTTCGTAATCCACTTTCGACCTGCTTGCCTTGTACTGTTTATGCAGAAAAGCTTTTAATTTTATGTCGCGAATTATTTCACTGGTGTACCACTCAGGGTAAATGTACCTTGAGTTTACACGACTTCGCTTTTTTTCTTCGGAACGCATCTATAATAGCACTGTAAAAATAATCTAAACCTGCTTCTAAGTCCAAGTCATACAAAGGAGTCCAATCTATGGCTGCAATTAAAGAATACAATCTTATAAAATCGGCTTTGTTAAAGTTCCAACTTGTTTCGGGTGTCATGTGTTATTATTTCCCAGAATTCGATTCTTATTAGCTACACTTTCGGATGGTGTAATAATATAGGTGTTTTTTTTTTCAAAATCAGCTCGATTCTTGGGTAGGAAACTATTTCGATTTTTCAAAAATCCAATGATGCAGTATTAATTTTCATCAAAATCGGGCTCGAGACTCCTTTCAGTGTTTTCCGATATTCCTCATAGTCGTATGCCCATTGCGCCTTGTTGGTGCTGCCTGCAAGACAGCCGTGGCCAGTGGGAGACCAGGTGTCACAGCGCTGGCTTGTCGTGGAGCACCCGCTTGATTCTGTGTGCCTGATGAACTTGGAAGGATGTGCTCCATCACATTTGAATTTATTTCAGGCGAGTCTTGAGTAGTCTGGCAGGAGGACCAAGTTGATGGTTGGGTTAGCTGAGGCGTTAGGTGAAGTGACTCTGGCTGATTGCTAAGTGTGGGTGATGTTGATCGCTGTCTGATAGGTGTTGAAAAAGTTAGCGAGTGAGGCGTAGGTGTGGATGGAAGCAATGGGCGAGAATGAGGTGTGGACGGAGGTGTTAGTGGGTGTCCAATAGGTGTTGACGAAGGTATTGGAGGAAGATCAGTAACAGCTGGACTGATTGGACTAAGCGGAAACGCTTCTATTTTACAAATAGATAAGAGAAAAACGCTAAAATACCGAAGTAATTTTCTCATAAAAAACCCGACGGCACTTTTTCGAGCTCGTGGATTGAACTACTGTACTAACCAAATGAAATGAAAAATATATTCTTTATATAGTGGTTTCGTTCATAGCAGCCTTAGGAATTTGAAATAATAATGAAATATCCGTAAAAAAATCCCATTCAAATCCATTAAAGCTACTAAAAACGATCAGAATTAAATCCTTACTAATATTCCTTACTTAATAATATTATAAATGCAAAAGTAACTCTGTCTGTCTGTCTGTCTGTCGCGCTTTCACGACAAAACTACTGAACCGATTTAAATGAAATTTGGTACACATATAGTCTAGAGCCTGAGAAAGGACATAAGCTACTTTTATCCTAGGAGTATGTTCCCTAGGGACCACGCGGGCGAAGCCGCTGGCAGAAGCTAGTAACTTAATATGGGCCGCTACTTGTGTCAATACTCTTGCACCATCTCATTTTCCGTGTCGCGCTTTCGCGATTTCAATGTTCGACCTATAGTGAAAGTTGTCCATAATGAAGAGTACAATAACCCCTTAAGAGGTATTGTGTTTATTCTGGTTAGACGAGCGGCATCCGCATAAAAGCGAGCCCTGTGGGAACGTGCATGAAGTAGATTGTGCCATCTAGCGTTGCAAATAAAAAACTTGTAAGTAAAATAATTATACTTGATAATGACACTTCTGTGCTGCTACCACTGACCTCTATTGCTACCAATAGTTTCTGCAACTTTAGCAACAAACAACTAACAGCTGAACGCAGCTTCTAAATGTCAATTATGCTATGTTACGTTTGTGTCATGCATGTCATATGTCAAATCTACAGAGGAGAGGACGTCAGTCGTCAAATCATTTTGTAGATTGATTTTGGTAATTTTGAGATCCGACGAGTTGCCGACGAAGACGACACAGAATGTTCGTCAATAAATGTGTTGAATATTAAAAGTGAAAATTAAAACTGCTAAGTGGAAAGTATCCACTGCCGATAAAGAATAAACCAACAATTCTGCGTAGTTAAATAATGATCCCATCGAATGAATATCCTACTATTGAAGATAATTATTTGAAGATAAATCAATAAAATATGTTTTAACGCTAAAAGGAACTCTCAAACTTTGATTTGTAAACTGTCTTTTATATTTGTTATTGTTGAAGGCACACAAAACATGGAGCAAGTCGTACTTGTTGAATTTGAGGATGCGACTGGTAATTTATATCCAGCATTGTTCCAGTGCTTTACTATCATTCTATGCGGGTAAGATTTATTAATAGTTTGCTTTTTTTTGGTTTGGTTTAGTGTAGGATCGAGATAAGTAAAAAAAACAAAACCTTGTTGCCGTGTTTTGGTGTAATTAGTTTACTTATCTTTTATTTTTCTAGTTTATTCATAATCAAAATTGAATAATTTTAATGTATTTTACTTTAAAATTATTCAAAAAATATAACAAAGGTTTATGCCACAGACCACTGAGATACCCTGGTTAGAGATGGCATTGTCAAACCTTCCATTTAAACCAAGCGCTTTAGTGTGTGTCACCACTGACACATTAACTTGAAGTCCTAGGCACCTGAAACCAGTGCAAAGCACAACCAAAAATACTATTTCTGTTGCTATTGGAATGGTAAATCTGTGATCTGTTCTTTATACATAATCTCTGAATGCAATTAATCCATTTAAGTATTAAAGCATTAGGTATCATCATGCTTGTGAATCACAAATAAATTAGCACATAATTACTATATAAAATTAACAAGTTTAATTTTAATGTATTCAATGGACATAATGTTACACAATCATTTGAAACTAACTTGTTTCAATCTGTAATGATACATTAAACTTTTTTTATCAGTCTGCCTATATTGTCCACCTGGCAGGTCAAGGTTGCTTAAAGCTTTCTAATATAATTTAGTTAAATATCTCAGGGTAGGAGTAAAGAATTCTAAAATAACAAAATTTATTATTTTAGGTACATAGCAGGCCGTCTCAATGTTGTCTCAGCTACAGAATCTAAAGGCATTGCCACATTTGTGGGCACATTTGCCCTGCCATCCCTTATATTTCTGTCACTGGCTCAACTAGACTTCAGCACAGTCAATTGGACGTTCCTTCTTGCAATACTCCTTGCTAAGGGCTTGGTATTCTTTGGAGTTATTATAGTCACCATACTGGTATCCAAACCACTGAATCTAGGAAGAGCGGGAATATTTGCTATATTCTGTACACAGAGTAATGACTTCGCTTTGGGATATCCTATCAGTAAGTATTTTTTATTTCTTAAATATGGAAATGGTTTGCCTTGCCTATGTCTCG
Source organism: Lacanobia wlatinum (assembly GCA_947578705.1). Taxonomy (NCBI): domain Eukaryota; kingdom Metazoa; phylum Arthropoda; class Insecta; order Lepidoptera; family Noctuidae; genus Lacanobia; species Lacanobia wlatinum. Next base: position 15,234,889 of record OX388039.1, read on the forward strand.
CTTTCAATGGAAGGTTCTATTACCAGTTGCCACAAATTTAATATTAAAAACTTTACATAGTCTCCCTTAGTGTGATCTGGTTTGACTTTACCATTCAGCTATGAAACCACAATCCGATTTTATCTTATTCACATTTACATGACAGTTAAGGTCTAGTTTTTAGGGTTCCGTATCCAAAGGAAACCTATTACTAAGCATCCGCTGTCCATTCTTCCATCTGTCTGTCTGTCAGCGGGCTGTATCTCAAGAATGGTAATAGGTAGACAGTTGAAATTTTCACAGATAGTGTATTTCTATTGCCACTATAACAACGAATAATAAAAATTAAGGTTTATGGTACGTAATCCTTCGTGTGCGAGTCTGACTCGCACTATTGGCCGATTTTTTTTTAAAGCATGGTTTGCTTTTTTTATAGCTTTTCATATCTTTTTTTCCGTACATGGCAACTGAGCCGGTTCCGACTATACTGCCCGTGTCACGTCGTGACGGCAGCTTTTCATCAAAGACTACAATATTAATCTTTTCATATCTTATTGATAAAAGAGTCAAGGCTACATTATAACAATTAAGATAAAAACAAGTTTTAAGTGAACACCTGATTTTACTGACATAACTGATGGCAATGACTTAAAAAACCAAAAAAAAAACTTTCACACCAGTTTTTTATAACTCATTCAACAACTTGCAATGACGCCTTAGCGTGCGTAACAATCTTTACGGAAGCTTAAAATAATCGAATCGAGTGGCATTGCCATTCGATTCGATTTTTTTTTAAATAGCCTTAGTTAATCTAAAATAAGTAGATGCTGATCATAGATATTTTTTTTTTGCAGTAAACGCATTGTACCAAAAAACACACCCAGAATATGCGCTGTATTTATATCTGATGGCTCCAATCTCACTGGCAATTTTGAACCCAATTGCCTTTGTGTTGATGGAGATTTACAAACAAAATGATCAGACCCCAGTTATAACTATTGAAGGTCAATCAAAGTGGTGTGTATGTAGTGTAAAATTGCTGAAGCAGATAGCAAAGGGCATCGCCTTCAACCCAGTTGTGGTGATGACTGTTTTGGGTATTTTTGGAAATGCTGCATTCAAACACCAACTTTCTATTTACATAGAAGGCCTTTTGGAGGTAAGTTGTCATTGTATTTACCACTGTCTGTGAACTTTGTTGTAACATAGTGTAACAGCTTTTGCCTTTTTAGGGTTCCGTAGTCAACAAGGACCCTTTATAGTTTCGCCATGTCCGCCTCCGCCATGGACGATCTCCATCAGAGACGCTTAGCACTGTAAATTTGGAATTTGGTATGGGTTAATTTACGCAAAGCTTTTTTTTCTTTTCTATTTACAATCGGCCATTCAGCTTTAATTAAATTTGTTTAACATCATGAAAGCAGTTTTTGAGATTTATCACATCCATTGATGTGTCATCTCTTTAATTAGAATAGCTTCAGATTGAAGCAAGTTGGTCCTTTCCAACCGGAATACGCTATGATCAGTGGTCATAAGAGCTTTCGCCAATTGCTTTTTGTGACGTAAAAAAGCAGCTTTTTTTTCGCAATTTTGGGATTGGTCTTATAGTAAAAGTTGTTCATAATGATGAGTAACCCTTAAGAGGTATTTCGTTTATTCTGTTACACGTTGTATAGGAGCCCCTTATGCCATACACGGTCGAACGTTTGCTGCACGTCCAGAAATACAGCAGAGCAGTATTCCTTTCTTTCTAGTTCTTGGCGGATGGTGTAAGCTACTCGATGGATCTGCTCTACAGTGCCGTGATGTGCACGAAATCCAAACTGATGATTTGGTACCACCTTTTGTTCTTCAAGTATCGGATGGAGGCGTTGCAAAATCAGTTTTTCAAAGAGCTTGGACATTACAGAGAGAAGGCTTATTGGCCTGTATGATGCTACTTCCGTTGGTGGCTTTCCAGGTTTTGCAACCATGTTTATTATGGATATTTTCAATAAGAGTGGAAAAAATTGTAGCCTTAACACCGCGTTAAAAAGCATTGTTAAGAGGACTATACCCTTCCTTGGTAGCAGTTTCAATATCTGCAGTGTTGAGATCAAATCCTGGTGCCTTTTTTGTTTTAAGTCGGAGCATAGTTTTCTTTACTTCTGCTGGGGTTATTAATTTCCATGGCTTTGACGTTTGTTGGTCACTGTTAAGAAAATCGTCGATTTCCTTTTCAGAGCACATAGGATCAGGCTCATTGGGCTTGAATGAATCCTTCAGAAATCGAGCAAATAGCTCTGCTTTATCTGCTGATTTCCTTGATCAGTTGCCATTTGGTTGCCTCAGTGGAGGAATGTGCTCTTAGGTCTTCTCACAGCTTTTGTCATCTTCCAAAGGGAGTAAATTATTGTCAGCTATATGTGGAGATAGGGTCTTAAGCTTGTCTTGCAGGGTGTTGTTCTCATTTTCTTTCGTGTCGTAGTAGCCTGGTACCCCAACAAGTGTTTTTGGCGTTCCAATCCCCACCGGGAATAAATCTACATCCAAGGTTGCTGAAGAAGTCTGTAAACATTGGCTCATCGATTCTGTGGCGAGGAGGACAGTAAACGGCAGCCACTGCAAGTGTTCCTTGCCAGTCATCAACTCCTAGTGCTACAGTTTGGAGGAATGGATGTTTAGGTTAAAGAGAGAGTGTTGTTTTATATTCTCCTTAATTATAATTGCAGCTCCTCCATGCGAAGTTCCATCAGGATGGTTAGAGTAGAACACATTGTATTCATTAATTTTGATCACTCTTTCGTCAGTTAGATGAGTTTCCGAAACCAATACGATATCAATTTTGTTATAGTTAAGGAACAGTACCACTTCTGATTTATTAGGAGCTATGCCATTTATGTTCCATGTAGCGACACGCAGGAGTTTCATTTCTGTTGCTGGGCTATGAGTGTCGTGAGCAGTCCCATAAGGGTGCCCATTTGTTGTATCAGTATATCTATGTTTTCAGATTGTTTGATAATAATTTGTTCAAGCAAATTTGTTGACTGAGGCTGAATATCCTCTGTTGTTCTATTCCTGTGTTGGGTAACTCTGGAATATGTTTTGGTGTTGGAATCATGAGTGTTTTTAGTTTCAGGGATGTTTATGTATTGTTCAGTATGCTTCCGAATCTTAAGTGGTGGGAATTCTCCAATCTGCGGTGGAACAGATGGCGTGTATACCTTGGGCTGGTTTACTTTTATTGTTTGCTGTCTGTAACATCTTTCGTGCTCTTATTTCTTTGTAAACCTGACAGCTCTTACCTGACGCCGACTAAGAGGAAAAAATAAATTCTTGAAAAAATAAATTACACCTGTAAAGTGGCAATGATTTTTATATCGTCTATCCTATGGGTGTCATTGGTTAGGTCTTTTAAAAATATTGAGAGTGTGCCACAACCATTTTTCCATCTGAGGATCTGTTTGCGAAATATTAAGCTTTAAAGGGCTCATTTTTGTTAGAATCAAGTGTGGGGGGACACTTGATTCTAACCTGCCAGTTAAATAGTTGTTTTTGGAGACGTGATAAAAAAATGATAGAAGCATATAACGCAAGCTCATAACCAAGTAGGCTTTACAAGGTAACAAGTAAACTATTACTTGTCGACCAACTTATAAAATGTTACAATTGTGACTTGCAGCTACGGAACCCTACACTGCGCATGGATTGACACGCACTTGAATGGTTTTAAATACAAGGCCATGTCATTTATTTTTCTTTGTATTTCCTTATACTTTTTGTTAACAGCTATAATTTTTTTCAGGTATTTGGCCAATCTTTTGCAGCTACTGCATTATTCTTGCTGGGACTCCGCATGGTGGGTCAGATACACAGGCTGAGGGGGCCTGCCCTTTTACTGCCTTGTGTGCTGATCATGGTTAAATTGTAAGTTATATTTTACGTGACTATGCCAAAGCTAAAAGGAAGGGTTATGATTTTAGCCTTTCATGTACCTATGTATGTATGTATCATGTATGTATGATTACATTTACGTGTGTTCCACCGGGGTGCTTAGGCTACTGAACCGATTTTGATGAGAGGTATTTATTTGCTGTACCTTTTATCTGCATGTTAAGCTGACTATAATATATTGCAGTGTCTAGTTACCAATTCTTCTTCTTATCGAGTGGGCAGTAAGGTCTAACGACCCCACACACTCTAGTGTCAGAGTTTCTAAACCGCCCCAAGGGCCTCTGACATGGTTTTATTGACGACCGCCATTTGGCGGCCGGGAACGGCGACTTATACGTGCCTTCCGAAGCACGGAATCATCTTTTTATCAGAAAATCAGGTGATTCAAACCTGCAATGTCCTAGCCAAACTGGAAACAACTTTACAAAGTATGCTTCTCGTTCAGTTACCAATTAATACTGTTCCCGGTAAGTGATAACCCTTGCGGCTTAATCGTACTGATAGCATTTCAGCAACAATTTATTTATGCTCTACATACTTTTACTCGTTTATAAATCGTTACTCTGAGTCAGTCATGCATGATTCATAATGATGTGGTTTCGTCAATCAAAGTGCCCTTTGATCACTTTGAGCAATAACCTTTTATCTGTAGAATAACTTTAACTTTGAAGAATAAAATGGAATACTCTTTATGTGCACCTGTACGGTGTTAGTTACACTAATACTACTTTGATTATATAATATGATCTACGATGACGCCGATTCTCCGCTGAGATTGGTCGCCATGATCGAAATGATTTCAGGAATCTTTTTATTACTTCAGGCTTGTTGCATTTAATTTTCCGATACCTATTTAGATAAAATACTCAATCAACTCGGCAGTTAACTTATCGCAGTACAATGTGCCAAAGCCCGATTTTCCGCCTTATGCATATGCATCCAGTCTGATACAAATCAATTAGATAATCTAAAAAAAAAACTCGCCAAGTGCGAGTCGGACTCCCGTACAAAGGGTTCCGAACGAATTTAAGTTTTTTAACATGTTATTTTAACACTACAGACTTCTAATAGGTTTTCCTGTAATCTTTACGTAAAGATCTGTTATCTCCTTTTTTTTTTCAAAATTTTAGGCTCAGTAGTTTCGGAGATAAGGGGGGGAATGGTCATTTTTCGTCTAATTACTTGAATAACTTCTAAACCATTTATTTTAAAATCATGAAAAAAATAAAATTAAAACCCTCACAGTAAGCCCTTTCATTTCATATGTCACACGATATTGTTCAAAAAACTTTTTTTTTAATTTTCTAGTTTGACCCCCAAAAGTGACCCCCATACTAAAAATTTAATGATTTACGTAACGCGTCCGTGTTTGGGTCATAGAAGTCCATATGTGTACCAAATTTCAACAGAATCGGTCCAGTGGATCCGGAGAAAACTGGCTGTGACAGACAGACAGACACCCGAGTGAACCCTATAAAATAATATAGGAATTTATATAAAAGAACTAGTTCTCATGTCATTGACGCACATGCATTGCAAATGAAGCAAAACACGCATAGCTAAGCATGCGTATCTGAATAAATAATTATAATTTATTCAATACAAGAGTGTTGAATGAAGAGAGTAAATAAAAAACAAGTGGTAAAAAAAGTTAAGCGGAGAAGCTTAGCTTATTTCCGTTGTTTTTAATTTGTTGTAACGCTATGTTACAACAAAATGGCAGGTTTAGCACCTAGAGTGAAAATCGAGCAGTGCTTTATTATTTTTAGATTCGGACATTCATTTAGGTGTCGCCTAGGTTTAGTGGGAACAAACCAAACTGGGACAACGTGGCTTACAGCTACAGCTACAGGACACGGTCGTTAAAATTATATGAAGACTAGCTGACCCGCGCAACTTCGTCTGCGTCACAATTTTCATCTATAATATAACTCCTACCCTACTCCTACCCTACCTATCCTACCTACCCTATCTACCTACCTACCCATTTTTTTTTTGCTTTTAAACCTTCCCTGTATTTTGGCGAATCCAACAAAAAAAGAATTATTAAAATCGGTCCAGCCGTTCTCGAGTTTTAGCGACACTAACGAACAGCAATTCATTTTTATATATATAGATTTAGACGAAGTTCAGCTTTGTAAAGTTTCTCGCGTCGTTTCTGTCTGAGACAGATTGTTCTTAGAGCTTGATAGGCCATATTAAGACCAAGCCCCAGTACATATTTATGTTTATCGTGGTTTTAATTCAAAGAGCGATCTAGCTGTGTGCTAAGTTCGCAAATAGTTGGCCTGATCCTAATAGTTTGCCGTATAAAACATGCTACAAAACGTGTATTTATTACAGAATCGTCCTGCCCGTAGTGATGAGGGAAAGCGTGAGCGCCCTTCACGCGGGCGCCAACGAATCGGAAACGCTGTCGCTCTCTACTTACGCCTTCCTGTATGGAACCATACCGACCGCACCCGCAGTATTCGTCTTCTCAAACTTGTACCAACTGGAGATCGATTTGGTAAAACTTTATTACCTTGCTTCTGTCGTGTGTTAACGAACTACTTAGTCATGAGGTTTTCAAGCAGTTTCTGTCATCCAATTAATCTATAATTGGCACTATAATTAAATATTGGCACTATAATTGCTGTTCTAATGCAGATGCAGGCAGAAAATGTCCATCTTAACGGCTTAACCTAACCAGATAGGTCTAAAATCTGCATAACTATTTAGACAGATTACTCATTAACTTTATCTTTATCGTGTTGTCGAATTGTAAGATATAAAGAAAGAAAGAAAGAAAGACTAAATTATTGTAAATCACTACTGACTTGATAAAAAAACGGTCAAGTGCGAGTCGCAGTCGAGTTGAAAGGTTACGCGCGATGAATACCTATGTTATCTGTCATGTTTACTAAGATATGCACGAAATTGAGCAGCCGCATGGGTCTATCTTCAAGGTTAAGCAATGCTTGCCGAGTTCGGTCTGTGGATGGGTGATCTTAACATACCGAGATCCTCCGTGCAGATGATGATTGAGAGATTTACCATGTTTTTTTAAGACCAAAGAGTTCTTATTGTTTTGTAATTACAGAATATATTAATATTTAAAGTGAGTGTTGATGGCCAAATCCTGAACTATGAGGAATATAAAAAAACACTACAAGGAGTCTCGAGCTTTTCATAAAGACATTATTTTGTACCTAAAGAATATAAATAATATATTTTGTACATCGACAGTTTTTGATTGAATGACGTTTTGTGAAGTGTCTAGCTAGCGGGCCCTCTTTTAAATATTACTCTTTTATATCATACAATAGTGTTAGGAGCTTGATACTATTATGAACCTTACAAATACAAAATTTCGACTTTCTGTGGACTATACTTCAGAAGATATTCGTTATTTAATCAAACGTCTAGCCAGCGGGTCCCTTTTTAAATATTACTTTTTTATGTCATACAAAATTGTTAGGAGCTTGATACTATTATGTACCTTACAAATACAAAATTTCGACTGTACAAAATATATCTTATTTATTTTAGTGAACAGACTCCTTCTGGGAAAGTCTCGGTCATCTCTGACCTAGTCAAGAGCAAACCCATCAAAAATAAAAAAATAAAAAATGTGATAACTTTTCATAAAGACATTTTGTACCTAAAGAAGGTACAAAATGTCTTTATGAAAAGTTATTACCAGTTGATAAATCTCGTTAGGGCCTGCCAGATAGATTCACACGATTTTGAACACCATCCGAAAGTGTCGCTAGCAAGGATCAAATTCTGGGAAGTAATAACACATGGCAAACTAAAGGATTCATTCGTCGCTCATTAGTTTACTCATCACTTTTCGTTTTTACTCTCATTTCTATTTTTTTCCTTAAATATTTTGAAATTAAGTCACTACATACAGCAGTAAAAGGAGGGAAAGGGGGGGAAGGGTCAGTAAAATTTGGATTTATTTTCGTAAGTAACTGCAGATTATTTAATATTGGATACGAATACTCGGAAAGAAAAGATTTTAGCTAAGTAGGTTGTTTTGTTTCCGATATGTTTAGATATGATGTTTAGATACGCATTTACTTTACTACACATAATTAACAGAACATTTCGGAGGCTCTGAAAACTTTTGAAAACATAACGGTCCTTGAACTTAACATCTAATTAAGTTCTGTATAATTTTAATTGATCACATAATAATCTTATTTCAGATGGCATCCTCCATGGTAATCTGCACATTCCTATCAGCTCCCATGATGTTTATGTCGGCGCAGATGATAGCCATACACAAGGACTATGCAGATCAATTGAAGAAATTTGGCTTTGACTTGTCTATAGTAGCTTTAGTGGCGTCGATTTGGATCCTCTTCGTGTTCACAGTCACTAAGAAGTATAAACGTATGCCGCATAGATTGACACTGTGCTTAATTATCTCGCAGGTAATGTAAAAATCACTTAAGCATCATAAATCATATGGAATTTATTTTGAAGCAGTACAGTTTAGGCTTTAAAATTTGGCGCCAAATTGCGATAAGAACAGCTAATAACCCCAAATCGTAACAGAGACATGTACCGTGATTGTATGTTTATTTGTAGCAAAGATGACAATGTATATGTGGGTCGTTGCGATATTTAGACACAACTATCCTATTTTATGTAAATAGAGCATAGGTTTGCATTGGTTTTCTGCAAACCATCATTCATACTCATATCAGCCGAAAGACGTCCACTGCTGGACATAGGACTCTCAAATGTTGGGGGGGGGGGGTTGCCATAATCGCCACGCTTGGCAGGCGGGTTGGTGATCGCAGTGTATGGTGTTGCGTTTTACAGAGAACGCTGCTGCCCATTCTCTGACGAGTCCCTTAGTCGCCTCTTACGACACCCACGGGAAGTGATAGGATGGTATTATTCTTTTACGGCACCATACGGCACCGGCCGACACCATGCGGCTTCAAACCATATTTTTTATTTTTTTTACTGAATTGTTATTTTTCTGAGCTTTAAAATATAAAGGAAAGCCTTTGCCCCGCAATAAGGTAGGTGCTGGACTGGGGCAGTGCCATCTAGTGGCACAAATTCGAAATGATTTCCTCATAAATACTTGACATTGAAAGTTCTGTGCTGCGACCTATAATTCCTAGACGCTCCGCTTCCCAAAGGGAGAATCACACTTAGACTCCAACTACATAAGTTTAAACAAGTTTGATTTACTTTCAGTTGCTCTTGGCTATAAGCGTGGTGTGGGGCGGGCCCCTCACTGGCTACACGCCATCTTGGCATGCGACCGTGCAACAAGCGCTCAGAATATTCAGCATGTACTCCTGCTTGCTGTGGACCTCTATGCTCTCTGTCGGATTACTCATGTTACAGGTAAAATTATATTCTTATTGTACCTGATAAGGGTCTCCGCCTCCATGTCCGGTGTTTGTGCATAGATCAGAATAATAGGGGAAATTGGTTCGGCTCAGAACCTGAATTATGTGCAAACAAGTTCATAGGTCTAACTAATTGTCCTTTGGTCCTCGACTGCGGAAAAAAAGGCGATGAAAGGCTCAGGAACTGGCTTTGAAATAAAAGTAAGTAGTAAGTAAGTAGTATATATTTCTCGCTTCCGATCATAACATAGGTCTATGTAGATCAAGGGCAGAATAAGAGCCGAATGAGCACATCAGTCTCTGCAAGAGCGGTATTTAACGCACACAAGGCGTAAATCTCTTTCACAACGGATCAATTTGCGCTTTAACGCATCGTTATACGGTTTAATATTCAGCGATTATCTTCTAATATATAAAAATCTCGTGTCACGGTGTTTGTTACCGAACTTCTCCGATAAGGCTTGACCGATTTTCATGAAATTTTGTATGTATATTCGGTAGGTATGAGAATAGGTGGTAGGCAATGTTTTTATATGGCAAAACATTGTTTGCCGAGTCTGCTTTAATTTTATAATTTTGTTCCAGAGTCGTGGACCCTGTTTCGTGGTGACACTATGGCCGGTACTAGGTTTCGTAGCCTGGGGAGCTCCTATTGTGATGGTAGTAGTGTTACTAGCTACTAAAGGCAACGGCGATCTTGACTGCAAGGCTACCGACGCGATACGACTGTGTCTGCTTGTCTTCTGTATTACTGGTATGTTATTATTAGTGTTAATTTATTATTTTTAATTTTATTTATTCTTTAGGGGTCCAACGTCCGAATGGAAAAACGGGACCCTTATAAAACCTTACCCTTAAAAAGGGACGGTTCATTGGGCCAAGCCTCATCGCGTCGGGAGACCGCTAATAATACTTACACTTAGTAAATACAAAAGTTTGCGGTCTTCCGAGGCGAAGACGCTTGGCCCAATGAATCGTCCCTATATTAAACTAAAAGGATTAATAGAAATTATTTTTTTGCTTTTTAAAGTTTTTGTCTCGGGGGTTTTTTAAATTTTTAATTTAATTTTTATTCCTTTACCTAATTGTTTTATTAGGGAACCTTTTCACTAAGCCTCCACTGTCCGTCCGTCTGTCTGTCTGTCAGCGGGCTGTATCTATACGGTTCCGTAATAGTAGACAGTTGAAATTTTCACAGAGTGTGTATTTCTATTGCCGCTATAACAACAAATAATAAAATAAAAAAAATAAAAGAATTAGAGAGGCTCCCATACAAGAAACGTGTTTTTTTCGGTTTATGGTACGGAACCGTTCGTATGAGAGTCCGACTCGCACTTGGCCGGTTTTTGTGTACATAAATAAAGAACCAGGCTACTATTGTAATCAGCCGAAAGACGTCCACTGCTTGACATAGGCCTCCCCCAAGTGTCGCCATAACAATCGGTCCTGTGCGTCTCGCATCCATCGGCTACCCGCGACCCACACCAGCTAGTCTATTCTGTAAGAAACTATTTCGATATCGAGCTTCACCTGAGTGATAAAACTCACAAAGAGAGCTTTATTGCACACAACATAAAGATCTTCGTTTGAAACTCACTTCGAATTCTACTGTCGAGATACGAAAATGTTGTTAGAGAATAGCACTACAGGTCATCGGTACACTTTGTGGGAGGCCTTTCAACGTTGCGTCTTCCGGTACGCGATCGCCACTCCAGAACTTTGCGATCCCATCGACCATCTGTTCTGCGAGGAATGTGCCCTACCCACTGCCACTTTAGTTTGACGATCCTTCGGGCTATGTCGGTAACCTTGGTTCTCTTGCGGATATTATCATTCCTTATTCGATTACTCAAGGAAACTCCAAGCATTGCCCTCGCCATCGCCCTTTGAGTGACTTTAAGCCTTCTGATGAGGCCCATTGTGAGCGACCACGTTTCAGTTCCATAAGTCATCACTGGCAACACGCGGTCATAGACTTTCTTCTTGTGACACTGGTATGTTGGACGAGAAGATACCACGCAACTTCCCGAACGCTGCCCAACCGAGTCGGATTCGACGGTTAATCTCTTTCTCGAAGTTAGCCCTACCCAACTGGACCGTTTGTCCCAGGTAGACGTACTCGTCTACAACTTCGAGTGTAGTCTCCGATCTTGATAGGACTGGGTCTTACATGGGTATTTACCATGATCTTAATATCTAGTGTAATAATATAAACCTATTTAAAGCAAAGCTTAAGAAACATATGTACTCTGTAACGTTGCCAACACCCTAGAGGAAAATATACTTTTTAGATGTAGGGACTACTCACATTTATTCAGCTCCATTCGCGTTTCGCTGAACGATTCTGGTCACACTTATACAGCTCTGCTTCTATCAGCCGCGCACAGCGTCGTAAGAATGAGAAAGGCGAAGATGGTAAGATGTCCGTGACTATCGCAGGACCACCGCCGCCAATCGCTTCCATATTTGGTAAATAATTAGTACTCAATTGGTACTAATTATTAGTACTCGAATAAAAAAATTGGTATTTTCGTAGTTTTCGAGAAAATCGACTTTGAAGGTGGTCTGGCGGTAGTCACGCTTTTTACTACTGCGTTATTGTGCTCTGAAAATGGACATTTCTATGTGGGATATTTTTATCATTTGGCTTCTTGCAGAAGAAATAGATAAAATTAAACGTAAAATATTAAAACGCAGACGACAGCGGATCGACCCAGTACAGGTACACTCCAAGAACTAGATCGAAGGATTGAGAGTTTATCTCTCTCTGACAATTCTACGGACTTTAGACCGATTAAACTCATTGTATCTTCTAAACTAAGACCCGATTAAACCTGTGACTTGGCGAAAACTTGCGACTATTTAGCGACTATTGAGAGAGAAAACAGATCTTCGCTAGGTGCCCTAGCTTTTGAGATTCAAATAGACCAAGCTGGGGTAGGCGCACCCCAGATGAGCCACCTATAAACCCTTACAACTTTTGAACCAGTGATCGACTAATTCTGGTATTTGTCGACTAATTAGCGACATTTTTTTTATAATCAAAGTTAAAATCCCTGATGGTGGCCACGCCAGTGTCAGTTACACAAGGAGTCGAGAACCATCCGTGTACCGGAGAACCATCCGTGTACCGCGCTGTTCCGCCGCGTAAGGCCACGTACGACGCTGAATGCGGCGGAACAGCGCTGAACTCCATACATAGCACTCGCATGATAAAAACACATTTGTCCTCATTTTATACTTGTTTGCCGCGAAAGCTGAAAAGACGCGGAAAGCTGAATGGATGCGGACGCATCTCCATACAAAATCGTTGTTTTCTATGGGCATAAGCTGAATAGAGCTGAAAAAGTGTGAGTACTCCCGTAAGCACTATGTATCTCATTTTAAGTGAACTGTTATTTAAGTTCTTATGAGAATAGAATTCTTTAAACCTGAACCTATCTTGGTTTTGTCCATGTTCATTTTAAGACCCACTCTTTCGGAAGCTCTACTGAGGTTATCGAGCATTGTACTGAGGTTCTCCGTAGTCTCAGCCATGACGACTATATCGTCGGCAAATCGAAGGTGAGTGATGTACTCGCCATTGATATTATTGCCTAGCCTTCTCCAGTCCAAAACCTTGAAGACATCCTCCATCACGGCCGTGAACAGTTTCGGAGAAATGACGTCTCCCTGCCTCACACCCCGCTGCAGGAGGATAGGTTTCGAGGTCTGATACTGAAGTCTGACTGACATGGTGGCGTTTTTGCACAACGATTTCAGCACCTCGATGTACCGATAGTCGATCTGGCACCGTTGGAGAGCCTGCAGCACAGCCCAAGTCTCGATCGAATCGAAAGAAAGAAATCATTTATTTGCTGATAATGAAATCATTTATTTGCTGGTCGTTGTGGCGACGCTTGGGGGAGGCCTATGTCCAGCAGTGGACGTCTTTTGGCTGGAAGTCGTCAAACCTGTACGCGAGACGGTTTGTGACGACTCTGAAAAACAGCTTATAGACATGGCTCAGAAGTAAGATGGGCCTGTAATTCTTAAGAAGAGCATTGTCGCCCTTTTTAAAGAAGAGTACCACCACACCTCTGCCCCATGCCTATGGCGTTTTCCCCTCGAGTATGACGGCATTGAACAGTTCCTGAAGGGCCTTAAGACCGGTTTTCCACACGTCTTCAGGAGTTCGTCTGTAATTCCGTCGTCACCCCACGCTTTGTTGTTTTTAATCAGCTTCAGAGCCAACCTAATCTCATACAGGCTAACGTCCGGTATGTCCTCGGTATATATAGTGCCGGGTCAATCTAGCTCTTCGGTCGTTAGCTAGATTCGTAGCGAGTTTAGTCATTGACGTGTATATCTGTCTATGGAATGTCTCGATCTCTCTCAAAAGCTCCGATTTGCCGGATATGGTTCAGCCATCGGCGGTCTTCAGTCTCGTGAGCTGGCTCTGCCAAATAAACAGATCTTTAGCAAAGACCTTGGAGCCCTTATTCCGCTCTATCGCGTATTTAATCCTTTCAGTATTAAAGCGGCGAAGGTCGCTTTTCAAGGACATGGAGATCCGCCGTCTATTGAGCTGCCGATATTTGCACGCATCATCTGAAGACTGCAGAATCAACTTCCGCCCTTTTACACTGTAATTCCTTATAAAATTCTTAAAATGTAATTTAATTATTGCCAATGATGACACAAACCTACCTGATAAGGGAGTCAAACAATTCAAACCTGAAACCTTTAAAAGCCTTAGCATGCGTACACATGGAAGGCAGGTAGCCGGCTCCGGTCTCCCAGCGCTTGCAAGAGCAGATTTAATACTTTTTGCTGAACCGGTAAGAATCAACGCCGATCTGAATAATATTGGTCGGCGTCGAATTTCACAGGATTATCCATACCTGGTCTTCTGTCTACCTGAATGCATCCTTAGTTTAGTTTGGATTATCTTAGTTTCGTACATATTTAGGTCCCCAAAATACAAGTTCTATCTAGTTTGGGGGACACCGTCCACAAAAAAACTGAATTCAAAATAGTTACAATAATAGGGTCATGCAATATTTCCATTAATGCTTTAATTATAAAGAACTCTATCTAGAATAGACCGCCACATAAATAAGAAATGAAAACGCTTTAATTTATTGCCAAAATTGTGTTTTTAAACCGACAGTTTAAATTTGCGCGCGAAAACGGACTATGACGTCACTCCTGTCTACCACTGGTCAAGAACTTCCTAACTCAAAGACAGAAGGTTGCCTTTTCGTTGTCATAACAGCAGTGAAGTCGCTAAACGCTGATTGTTGTTTTTAAATACGTTCCGTTTCACGTTACGTTAATCATTATTTTTGGTAAAAGTCTATATTTAACTAAAATAAAAACGTTGCAATGGCCTTTATTTTATACCTTTTTATCATTTTATTAACAACTAGCTGACCCGCGCAACGTCGTCTGCGTCACAATTTTCATTACTGCTCCGCTCCTATTGGTCTTAGCGTGATGATATATAGCCTATTATAGCCTTCCTCGATAAATGGGCTATCCAACACTGAAAGAATTTTTCAAATAGAACCAGTAGTTCCTGAGATTAGCGCGTTCAAGCAAACAAACAAACTCTTCAGCTTTATATATTAGTATAGATACTCACATAAGTTCTGTATTTGCATCTTCCCTATTATGGAATAGTTGTAAGGTAATTTTTACATTTGGCTAAATAATATCATTCGTTTATTTAAATTGTTACAGTGACCACGGGTTGCCTGACCCTGTACATTAGGTTCAGAAGGCGCAGCGCACAGTTCGCATCGCTCTCGGCAGACATCGCCACGTCATCGAGTCCTCGCGAAGAGTCTACGAGTCTTATCGATAACGCCGAAGCTCCTTCACAGACACAAACTATTGCAGCTAGTGGGAATGGCACTGGTAAAAATGGTATCCATTACTAGCGATCCGGGCTTCGCACTTTAGTTTAAGGCATTTTGTACCAAATGTCTGAAAAAGTCTGAAAACTATACATTTGTAATTAAATAAAAAATATATATATCTTTACAATAGTACCCAACTGATATGCGCGGGAAATGCTATTGACCAATCGGCACGCTCCACGCAACGCGCTTCTTTTTCCTGTACCGCTATTGGTCGGCAGCTGCCGCCATGTTAGCGCGCGCCGCGTGGCATGCACGTGACTTGCGAGTGAGACGGAACTAACAGCTGTAGTGTATTATGAACTTTATAGTAGTGATCTAAGGTTGATTGTAAGTTTGCTTTCTTTCGTTAATCTTCGGGACCATAGTTTCTTTTCTGTGCGAACGAAGATTCACGACGCGCCTTATCAGTTGGGTACCACGGTACTTATAGTAATTTGTAGCTACAAATTTGTGCGGAACCTTCGGTAGGCGAGTCCGACTCGCACTTGGCCGGTTTTTTTTTAGATTCTTACTGTAATAAATATTAAAAAGTCTATAGTACCGCAGTCAGTCTATAGTACCATTGTCTATTATACTATATCACTGGCCACTTCAGGATAAAATTGTTCAATTTTGAACCTTTGAGTTCATTCCACAGTTATGTCATCTATCTACCATTTTAATTTCTCTTGTTTATATTCTTCTGTTTCATATAAATAATTTGAAGGGAATAAGTAGGGTACTTAGCTTTCATAGTTTCCCTTCAAGTTTGTTTTTCGGTACACTGTCAGGATTTCCGAATCCATTATTTAGTCTGGCATATCAGTAACACTTTGGAGAGACAGATTTTGTCAACACATAAACAAAACTGCCTTTGTAATAAATTGGTCGCACTTGCAACATTTTAAAATAAAGTTGGGCCAATCTAACTTGCTTGATAGAACTATGGTAGGCTCCAGATAAATGTGCAATAACGGTCATTGACCCGCATGCATTTATTGACTACTAGTGGACGTCACGCGGTTTCCCCCGCGTAGTTCCCGTTCCCGTGGGAGTACGGGGATAAAATATAGCCTATGTTACTCCCTGATAATGTAGCTATCCATTGCTGAAAGAATTCAAATCGGTCCAGGAGTTTCGGAGCCTATTCAATTCAAACAAACAAAATTTTCCTCTTTATAATATTAGTGTAGATGTAGATAGATATCAAAAACATAAATAAAGACGTAAAGCTGTCCTGAATCGACTTCTATCGTGATCCTTTACGTTTTCTAATAACGAAAAACGGTTCATAATAATTAATTGTTCAGGTATCTACGAAGGGATATTAGGGAACGGTCAATAAAATTTATTGCAGTTTATCTGGCGCCTACCATAGAAGGCTAATTAAGCCACAATACAACAGGACTTATCACTGTTTATAAATCATCATTATGTCTTTATCATATTTAGGATGCTACGGAACCATAACAGCAACACCATCGCCCAACAAGCAGCCTGGTTGCTGTTCAGATGACCCTAACTGTGAGAACGGACTAACCCCCTCCCACGATATTGAAGACATCGCTGATGCCAAGTAAGTGCTTGCGTTTTTATCTCTTTACTAGCTGACCCGCGCAACTTCGTCTACGTCACAATTTTCACTACTGCGCTGCTAGCCTATAACCTTCCTCGATAAATGTGCTATCTAACACTGAAAGAATTTAAATCGGACCAGTAGTTCCTGAGATTAGCGCGTTCAAGCAAACAAACAAACTCTTCAGCTTTATATATTAGTATAGATAGAGCCTATAGCCTTCCTCGATAAATGGGCTATCTAACACTGAAAGAATTTTTCAAATCGGACCTGTAGTTCCTGAGATTAGCGCGTTCAAGCAAGCAAACAAACAAACAAACTCTTCAGCTTTATATATTAGTATAGATATGGGCTGTTTTTTCACTAGTTAGATAACTTGTATTTGGGGAGTAAATATGACAGCTTTTTTGTGGAACAAATGTCAGGCGGAAAAAATTAATTCATTCACTCATCATCGCTGTCACTTCCAGTCGACAGCGATGCGGATGAATTTTTTGAAGCTATATTTTAGTTAGGAGTTTTTATTGTTTATAGTTTGTCACTTCACTAGCACTTCGCCCACGACTTCGTTCGCGTGGGTTTAGTTGGTACTCAACGAACTTCATCTCCCCTCTACCCTCGGGTAGTGTGTAAATTACTTATTAATAGACTAAACGTAGGGCAGTTCGCTCAAACCGAACATTTTTCTTACTTAGAGCATTTTTATACCCGTCGTAACTTTTAAACGAAAGGTCCAAATGAAATAATTTCAAGTGTAATTTATATCTACATAAACAACATTAATTATTAAACAATTTGAATAGATAAGGATTAACATCATGATACTAAAATCACTACTATTCCATTTCACCCGGATTTTAATTGAATAATTTGAACAAAAAGCGGTCATTGTGACTTAACCATAATAGTTAGATATATATGGGTATATATATCTCGCGGACTTTTTTGTAGAGATTGATGTCCTCTATAAAACTGTAGTACATCACTTTGCTCTATTGTCAATAGTATCAACAGCGTACGCGATGTAAGGATCTTTTTTGGTATTTTTTTCACACCTTGGGTTACATTATTGAAGTTTTCATACGGATCCCTAACGTTTTTGAAAATATTCTATAGCCTATGTCCATCAGGGATAATGTAGGGTTCTAATGGTGAAAGAATTTTTCAAATTGGTCCAATAGTTTCGGAGCCTGTTCATTTCAAACAAACAAACATACAAACAAACAAATCTTTCCTCTCTTTATAATATTAGTGTAGAAATGTAGATAATAAATAAAAAGTTATTTTCCTCCGTTAGATAGATTTCCAAAATAATACTGGACACGTATATATATTTATTTTTTCACGTAAACCGTTGTACCGTAAGTGCGTTGCGAACTCGCGTGACGTCACGCGAAAGAACACTCTTTACTAAAATGTGACGTCACCAACTCCCACTTTTGAACTTGAATGCGATTTGAAATGGCAAAAAATACGTGTCCAATATTTTTTGAAAATATCTGTATCCAATATTTCACGAAATAAATAGAATTATTATTTTTCTATCTAGTAAAATAAAAATATCCTTTATTTTTTTTTAAATTGTGATGGGTTTGCTCTTGACTCTAGTCTAGGTCAGAGATGACCGAGACAAAGTCTACGATAGAGCGAGCTAACCCAGAAGGAGCCTGTTCACTCTAACTTTGAAGAGATTAGTGTTGTAAGCGTTTGGAAACACGGACGCAGGCAGAGAGTTCCACTCCTTTGCTGTGCGCATTATAAAAGACGTTTGGAAACGCTTAGTGCGAGTTGGTGGAATAGCAACAAGGTAGGGATGGTAAGATGCAGTGCGTCTGGATGTCCGATGGTAGAAGGGGGCCGGTGGGATGAGGTCGTGGAGTTCTTGGGCACACTCACCGAAGTACAATCTGTAGAAGACCGACAAGCAGGCAACCTTACGGCGATGAGTCAAGCTATGCATCTTGGCATCCACCAGTTTTACGTCACCGATGAGCCTCTTAGCTCTGCGTTCCACCGAGTCAAGCGCGGCAAGCTGTCCTATTATCATACGACCCATCGATCGAGACGTTGGAAGAAAAACGAAAGGATGATAGTTTTCACTCTATGTTTCATGTTCACCAGGGACTGCGCCTGCCCACCATCTCAGAAGCACCGTTGTACTGCCCCTGGTACGTGCCAGTACCTGAACGAGCTGGAGCGAGCCGCCGGCGCGCTGGGGCTGCTGCCGCCCGAGCAGTCGCGCGGCCGCGGCGGACAGCTGCTCAAGCACACCGTGCTCATCATCGTGTACAGCCTCAGCATGTTTATTGTGAGTATATATCTGACTGAGCTGGAGCGAGCGGCCGCGCGTCTACATATTCAACATAAATATTATGTGCAAGTTATTCGTAGTCTGATTTGTCGATTATTGTTATAACCAACAGCTACATTATAATTATTTTTATAATATTCCAGGGCATAACCTACACGACTTGGCGCATGATGCTGAAGGACGAAAGTGGAGTGTTCGTGGAGATTGAGTTCCTCGACATTGTGGCCAACTACGGACAGGCACTGGTCATGTTTATACTGTTCGGACTTGACCCTGAAGAAATACTGATACCTGCAGTCAGATTCTTGAAGAGCAAATGGTAATTTATGAACAAATTTAAGTTATTGACAGAAATAAATCCATACTAACATTAAGTAACCGTCTGTCTGTCCATTACCTCGATCGTTAATTTGCTTGGCACACGGGTATTCTATGTCCTGGAGTAGGACGTACAATAGTTTCACACCGGGAGTATGTCTTCATGGTATAATTTTCTACCTACACGCGGGCGAAGCCGCTGGCAGAAACTAGTAGTTAAATATTACGAATATTCATAATAATTATGTTCTTTCCAATTTAGGTATGGTGGAGACACAGTGATTCTCCCGTCCATAGATGATCTAAGTTTTGAAACGAAACACGTTTGCGACCAGTTCATCACGCATCATCTCGAACGGTGCAGGGAGGCCATCGCTAAGGATACTAGGTAAATATAACTCTTGAATATTATGTTACCGTTGTAGCACCGCAATAAAATGGCGGAAATTGAAAAGAGAAACAGGCAATTTAAAGTCAGAGTCAAGATTACCATATGATATTATAGGACTCTTGTATTGTCACCTCTATCTTTATAGGCGTTTGTGCAGTGAATCATGCAAAGAGCAATTTAGGTAAAATAAGAGAGAGGCCTGTTGATGTAATGGTTTACTAGGTTATAAAACATTGCTCTAAAATATTTTTCGTGACCAATTCGTCATTTTTATTTTGCTATCTTAGATGGCGTATGCGCACGTACAGAGGAGTGTTCCGCGGCTCCTGTCTAGTCCGCTGGCTAATAAACTGCGGCCTGGCTAAAGACGAGCACGAAGCAGTGCAATACGGACGACATCTACTGGATGGAAGACTCATATCACACGTCAACAATGCCCACCACTTTACTAACTCACCGCTCCTTTACACGTTCAAGTAATCTGGCAATTGCTATTGACACCACGAAGTCATAAGCAGATGGGGTGTACTTAAATTAAAGATCTAGTCAAACTGAGGCCAATCACGCCCGTTATGCGGGACGAAATTCGCTCGAGCTGATTGTGGCTAGTTACTTGTATGATGGTGTACCAATTGGCGCTTACGTTTGTGTGACTTTCTAATGAAACAAACGATGCGCGCAGTTGGGTCGTTCTTCTTTTCTAACGACAATCGCTTCTCCCATCAAAATCGACAGTAAATATCACATAAGTAAGTTTTATAATTATAACATGTTCTATTATTGCGATATCTTTAAAATGTTTAAGTATATTTATTTTGGATTCGCGTGACATAGTGGGCGAAATAGGCATATTTCGCCCACTATGTCACACTTTTTATACTGACCAATTGTTGGCAAAAAAGAAGAACGACCCAGTTACGTTCTGCAGCCTGCGTGGATTTGCCTTAGTTTGAACAGCTCTTTATAACTTTGATGGCAGTTGAGGTACACAACATAGTCATCGCTTGTAATTTCGACATTGACTGTCTTATGTCATAAGATTTAAATCTTTCACTCCTATCACTCCATTTGCTTAGTACTCTGTGTTCGACACATATTATGAAAATGAAAATGCTTAAATAGGAATTTCTCAGTCTGGAATCTAATTTATATACATTTTATTAAGCTAACGGTACTTATCATAAAACATAAAAACTTAAGTATTAATGTCCTTCAAGGTTTTATATCATACATCTTACAATTTTAAATTAAATATGAAGCAACTGTTTATGCTATTGCTGACTATACTGAATTTACAAGAAAATACTTTTATACAATAAACTTATTATGTTGCAACATTAGTTGCTTTATTTTAATTATTGGTACAAACTTTTCTGGTGCTGAAGTTGACCAAAAATTAAGTTATTTATTGTTTTTTTACTGGTTTTCAGATAGTTTAATAGATTCAGCGTTGTTAGACAACGTAGCTGCGTTGTAGGTTTAAGTTTTGTGATCATGTAGACTTTTAGTTATTTAGTTCAGATTTTGGTACATTTTAGTAATAATTTCATATGGTTTCTACATTATGATCTCAACAACATAAATTTAAACGAGATTAGTTTTAAGCATTGCCTGTCTATCTGTGTACTAATTACTATTCTCAGTGTCTATATGTTGAAAGTATTTAACAGAATGTAAGTTTTATTTGTTGCTTTTGAACTGGCCATTCCGAAATTATTTCATTTTTGTAGATAGAATGTTTTAAATAATTACCAAAGACAGTGGGACAGGGAAATGTAGTGTAATTTGAAAGTCCGTAATAACGGACTTTCAAATTAAGTAATATGTAGATGGGCCGTCATTTTACCTTAACAAATGTCTCGATAAATTATTTAAATCATCACTCAAGTCATTGTGAGTAAAAATAGGTACTAATATTTCATTGTCTGAATACTGGTACTCAGCTGCAGTCGGTTAGGCCAGAAATCGACCCCAATATAGTTGGGAAAAAGCTTGGCAAACAGATTTCACTCTCAATATGAGTAAAACATCTGACTGTCTTGTGATTCTGACGTAGGTAAATAATTTTACTGTAGCTTTCCTTACTTTGCCAAATCAAGTCATCTCACCACCAAAAGCATTTTAAAAACTGTACTTATAATTAAATTATGTTGTAGAAATGTCCGTGTGTTTTAAGTAACTTGAGTCTGTCACATAGTGATAACAACATGAACAAATAGTTATATAGTAAAACTTCTTGATTCACTCATTTAATTTATGATTCATTTTAGACGCTATATCGTAAATGTGCGCATAAATATTTGTGATGTTCGGCTGTTAATGTTTGCCCTTGTATAAGTAAGAATATCGAAATTAATATTTATATCATAAGTGTAATTTATATAAGAATAATCAAATGTATTATCATATGAATATTATATTGTTGTATTTTCTGATTGAGCATAAAAAAAACGTTAAAAAAAATAAATTTGTTGCATATACACACTTTCGTTTTTTTTTACCAGATAACAACAAATTAGAATACTGTATGGTGATCGAACTAAAACTGAATTATTCGATTTCAGAAAAATCAATACTCATAATGTAAGTTATTTTTTCATAAAACGTCGATTATGTGGATGTCGATATCTTGATCACGTGGCTCGTAACCTTTTTCGGGTTCCGTACCAAAATGGCAAAAAGGAACTCTTATGGCGTGACTAAGTCTGTCTGTCTGTCACAGCAAGATATCTCAAGAACTACTAATGCTATCAACTTGAAATTTGGAATAGTTATAGATGATGTTTGCTCAACTATTTTCCAAATCAGAAAGAAATAAAATATATACTTTTTTTTTGCAACAGCGACTGAAAGTGGTTCTTAAAAATTCGAAGTGGGGTTACTATAGGGCATATCGAACCCACGGTGCGCAAGTCCGACTGGCTCTTGACCGGTTTTTTTTTATTTTGTCCCTATTTCAATTTAATTTATTTCAGTTATGCAGCTGTGTTCCAAGTTCCAATAATAAAACATGTTTTTTATACTTATATTTATTCATCATTTTCTTGTTCCTCATTCTCATCTCCATCATCTTGTTCTGGAGCCTCCCACCACGTTAACAACCCCAGTCCAGGCTCATTGATACCACCAACTATTTTGTAAGGTGCTACTGTCTGTGTTGTACATTCTGTTCCGGGAGGTCCTGTTGGTAGACTTTCTTCAAAGGCTTCACTTGTGATGCGAAACCTTATTGATTCGCCTGTTATAACAAAAAAAAAATTGTTTTTGTTGTTCTTTTAACTGCTAGATCTAGACCATCTATAGTCAAAGAAAACACAACATTTTGGATAGAAGACTACAATCAATTTGCATGAATTACATTTTTGAGGAGAAAAAAGTGATATTTTTTTGCAGATCATGTTTTGGCCTGTTTTAATCATGTTTTTTATGGATCACGATTGGTTCTCGGACCACACATCGGAGGTTGGGAACCACTGCTCTAAACTGAACACTACAAGATCTGTGGTCATATCTGAGGACTGTTTTTAGCCAACAAACATCTTATGCCAGTTAGCCCTTTTACTGACATTTATAGTCACAAACTAATAGGATACTGGGTCATCAGTTGGGTTATTAATGTTTTACAACCATTCATAGACATAGACAACAATGTATGTAGTAGAGGTGAAATGTATACAGGGTTATTTGTAAAACACCAACAACCTCTTAGACAGTGAAAGTACACTTGATTATAAACAACTTTTACTTTGAGACCAACCCTGAAAACTCGAAAAAAATATCAGCTGTTTCATACATTTTCATTGGCTAAATATTGCATTTTGTATGAAACAGCTGATATTTTTTTCGAGTTTTCGGAGTTTTCTCAAAGTAAAAGTTGTTCATAATCATGTGTACTTTCACTGCCTAAGAGGTGGCTGGTGTTTTACAAATAACCCTGTATACTGGAATAGGTTTTTGGAATAGGTATCTGCGCACCAAATAAACGCGTATCGAGTATTTAGGCGTATGGAGTTTGATACTATACTCGCAGACTTGCGGTTTCGAGTAAACGAGTGTTGCGACTTGCGTTGCGACCCACAAGGTCGGTTAGTTTCGGAGATTGTCGGTTCGGGAGTCGAAGTTAGCGAGTCGATTTATTTTTTTTGCATTTCTAAACCTTATAGAATCACTATTGCGTTGCGATTGGTAAGTGCATATCAAAACAAGATTCTGTGAAAATGCTTAGCAGTTTTTTCTTAACTCAGTATGTTACACAATACGTCACAGGACCTGTGCTGTGTTATTGTTTTCGTAAAAGTATGTTTTAAGATTTTTGGTGTAAAGTGACTTTTAGTGTACAAGAATTAACGATGGCTCCGAAGAGAAGTATCGTATGGGATCATTTTGACGATAAAGTGGACTATAAAGCATAGTGCAAAATATGTAAAATGGACCTTTCATTTAAGGCATTTGATGAAACATTTGAAGAGACGACACGGTACTGTACGGTTAGCGCCCAGAGAAAGTAAACAAATGGAGCACATAGAACCATGACTTCCAGAACTTTTACTGTCAGAACCTTTACCGTACCAACAATTTTTTTTTCTATTTTTCTATCAATAAAAGCTGACAGTCCTAAGCCTGAAAAGTATGAAGGGAAGTTTTCAATAAGATTTAATTTTAACTATTATAATATAAGATACGAATATCAACGCGTAGTCTAATATACGTTAATAATCCATTAACTAAAATACTTCATTACTCCGATTACTCAATCTCGAAGTTACGTTACGAAGACTCGCTAGCTATAGAAACGTCAATAAACTCGAGACGCCTAAATACTCGTGGACCCTAGTATTTGAGTGGACGCGTACTTCCATGACTCAGTACGCATTTTACCTAGTACGTCTCACCTCTAGTATGTAGTCTGGTTTTTGATGAGAAAAAAATTAACTCTTTCATACTCAAGTTGTGGAGGTCTGGTAGGCAGTCGTTCTACGTAAAATACTGCTATTCAGCTGAATCCGGTTTGACTGGAAGCCAACCCCAATATAGTTGGGAAAAGGCAAGGTAGATGATGATTCCCTCTCGGCATACCGGCCCATCGTTCTGCTCGATGAGGTCGGTAAATTGTTCGAGGGGATCATCGCCGGGCGGCTTAATAGCCTTTTGCGGGGAGTAGGGCCAGACCTGTTGGATGCCCAGTTCGGGTTCAGACAGGGGTGTTCGACCATCGACGCACTGGCCCTAGTCAAGGCCCAGGTGAAGGACGCGGTGGAGGCGGGGGAGGGGGTGTTGGCGGTGTCATTCGACATCGCAAACGCCTTCAACTCCGTCCCCCACTCGACCATATTGGAGGCACTCCGGTATCACGGACTGCCCCAATACATGCGGAACGTCCTGGCCAGCTAGCTACTTGGAGGACAGAGAGGTCCTCCTCGTGGACAAGCTGGCCAGGATGAGACGGTACGCAGCCGAGTCCAGTGTTCCGCAGGGGTCTGTCTTAGGGCCCCCCCTGTGGAACATCGGCTTCGACTGGCTCCTGCGGGAAGCCCTCCTCCAGGGCATGAGTGTCATCTGCTACGCGGATGACACTCTCCTCACTCTGC
This sequence comes from Lacanobia wlatinum, assembly GCA_947578705.1. Taxonomy (NCBI): domain Eukaryota; kingdom Metazoa; phylum Arthropoda; class Insecta; order Lepidoptera; family Noctuidae; genus Lacanobia; species Lacanobia wlatinum. The sequence continues at coordinate 15,260,233 of OX388039.1, forward strand.
CCGGGGGAGGAGCTTCGGAGAGGCGGCCTGTTTGGCCTCGGCTGGCGGATCCTTGGTCGCAGGAAGGATCCGCCGCCTAGGTTTGAGGGTGGCGCTGAACAAGACCGAGGCTGTATTCTTTCACGGGCCTCGGCAGCGCTGCCCTCCTGACGCCCACATATTCGTGGAGGACATCAGGATAGGGTCCAGGCCCAGATGAAATATTTGGGCCTGGTGCTGGACAGCAGGTGGCGCTTCGGCCCGCACTTCAGCGGGCTGTCGACGCGCCTGCTGAAGGCCGCGGACGCCCTGTCTTGGCTCCGCCCGAACCTGGGGGGGCCCAACGCACGATGCCGGCGGTTGTACGCCGGCATCCTGCGTAGCATGGCCCTCTACGGGGCCCCCATCTGGGCGGACTCCCTCCACAGGAGGGAGAATGCTACCGCCATCCGCAGGCCCCAAAGGGTCATTGCACTGCGGGTGGCGAGGGCTTACCGCTCGGTGGGGTTCTCGGCGGCGTGCGCTCTGGCTAGCACCCCTCCTTGGAAGTTGGAGGCGTGGGTGCTCGCCAGAGTGTACGAGTGGAAGGCGCGGCGAAGGGCGCTCGGGGAGAGAGCCCCGTCGCGGAGGAGCGGGATGCCGTGCGGCGGGAGGCGAGGGACGCCATAGTCATCCACTGGACGGAGGACCTCGCCACCGCCACCTTTGGCCGCCGAACCCTGGACGCGCTCGGTCCAGTCCTGCGAGACTGGCTCGAGCGCTCCCACGGATTCCTCTCCTTCCGTCTGGTGCAGGTGTTGTCCGGGCATGGCTGCTTCGGATCTCACCTGCACCGGATCGGGAGGGAGGAAACTCCGGCGTGCCACGACTGCGGCGCGGCAGAGGACACGGCACAGCACACCCTCGAGGTGAGCCCGGCTTGGTCCGAGCTGCGCCGCAGTCTAACCGCGGAGATCGGCCAGGACCTCTCACTTCCCGGCGTGGTCAGTTCCATGCTGGAGAGTGAGGGGGCCTGGGCAGCAGCGAGATAACCGCCTCGCAAAAGGAGGCGGCGGAGCGCGAGCGGGAGGATGACCCTCTCGCTGCGCCGCTCCGCAGGCGAAGAAGAGGTCGGAGAAGGCGTGGCCTTCTCCCTCCTCGTGGTGGTGATGGGCGGGCGAAAGACGCGGGGGCGCCTTCGCCCGCATTGCACCCGTCACCACCTTCGTCGGACATTCCCGGCCCTTCCCCAACGGGGAGGGCGTGAAGGGGCCGTGATCTCCCAGTCCCTCTCCACTCAGACGATGCGGGAATGCCGCTGTATTATTTTAGTGGGTATACCGGGCTAGCCCGGGGAGTCCCACATAGCCCCCCTTCCCCCAATGGGAGGGTATGTGTAATGCATTTATTTCCCAGGGCAAAAAAAAAAGGTAGATGATGATAAGTACTACCACTTAATATCTAAGTAAGTTTCATTATAAAATTACCAGAATCCATAAACAAATCGTGTTTCTCTCCATCTTCCTTTGGGTACTCCCATACCCAAGCTTGATCAGTTTCATCAAATCTAGATGGATGCTGCAGAGCATTCACAGGTATCAAAATGTCATCAAAGAATCCTAGAGTCACTGAAACAAGAAAGATGTTTCACCAAATTAGTATATTATCCAACTTATTTATAGTTTATAGATAAACTTGACAAGCTGGGCTACAAAGTAACTGCCAGGGTTGTGGAATTTGTTCAAAAGAGTCACCTCAGCCCTGGAACGCAAAGGGCATTAGGAGGAACAGGCATAGGTTTTAGTCAGTAAGAGTCTGACACTCCCTTCTAGAGCTTCTTCTTCTTCCAGAGCGAGAGGAGTCATTTGATGATTTCACATCCTTAAAAAAAGGCTACAAATCAAAGATCATTACTTTATCAACCTATGGCCTATCTATGGTAATTTAACTAAAGTAAATGTTTAGAGTGCAATATTATGAAGATATACGTACCATGCACACCTTCCCGGCTACAATTCTTTATCTTCCCAATAAGTATTTCTTCAACAACAGGCCGGAAGATAATATATCTAAACTTAACTTCTGTGTGAGACGAACCATCTCCAGGAAATATATATGAATGTCCAATGTCTATGATGTCGAATAAAGCTATGCATAATCCTACATTCAGTACTACCTGAAACATTCAAATAATACAATGCATGTTAAGTCTAGCAAGTAAGAAATTCTGCCAAATTTTATAATCCTACAAAAGAACTGCTTTTTGGTACAATCTTTAATTTCGACGTTTAATCTAGAACCAATACATCAGGGCCCCAAGTCTGCTTTAACAATAGTGTCAGAATGGTCTATCATTGATTTCATAATGGTTGATTTTGACAAGATTCTATGCCATTTCTTTCAATGGAGTGTCAGTGGTTGACCACTGGAAAGTTTTATATCCAGTGGTCAACCACTTACGTACCACTGGATATAAAAGCGTCATTATGACTGAAAGAAATGGCGAAATCAATGATAAGACCATTCTGACACTATTGTAATAGCAGACTTGGGGCCCAGTTGCCTTGAATTTGTAATTGAAATATTGGTTTGGTTCTTTACTTGCAAAACTTGTGAGGTTAGAATCATACTTACTTTATTAGCTAATTTTCTATTGAGCAATGTTGTAATTGACTCTGTTAGACTTTGATGAAAATGCTCTGGAGTAATTCTTATCACATCCTTCATTTCTGCTAGTACAAACATTTCGATTTGTGAAAATAATGGAAATCTTCATAACAAAACAATGTTTCGCGGTCTGATGATCTGACGGACTCGTCTAACTAATTTGTTTGTTGCCATTGTTGACTGTCACTGTCAAAATGTCATTTGCTGTGCTTGTCCATGGAGAACATAGACATTTTCTGTCTCTATGATGGAGAAGCCTCTAGCGGCTAAATTTAGAATTTGTCAAGAACGACACTGTTAAGGTTGGACATAATCAGATGGATCACGATTCGTGCAGAAACCTGTAGCTAATAAAAGCATAAATACGAAATATTGTTGCGTTCCTCAATGTAGTAGGTACATAAGGAGATTCGGGAATAAGTTTTCATTATTTTGTTTCTAAAAGACAAAATTAAGAAGAAAAACTGGGAGACTGCTTTTAGAACAAGCAAGCCGATTTCACCAGGAATGAGAGTTTTTTCTCATCATTTTAAAGCATCAAACATTGATATATAAAAACCCAAGATACACACTCAGCATCTCAAAAACGTCCGCAAAAAATAAGCGCAATATGCGCAAGTTTCAAACAATCTCGCATCGCGCGCCATAGTGCACTGCTTCGTAAAACCAACTTTAAGCGATCCGTATAAGGTTGAATTTGCAAAAAAAATTGCACATCACTTGCCATATTGAACTGCTTCGTAAAAACAACTTTAAGCGATCCGTGTAAGGTTGAATTCGCAAAAAAAATTGTTTATAGTATAACTTCACACAACTCACACATGTCAGTTTTTGACGACAGTTTCGAGTGTTCCATTTGTTCGAGACTGTGCATCTTGGGTTTTTTTGTATATGGCATCAAACTATTTTTCAAACAAGAAGTATCAAATAAGTAAGTAAGTAGTAATAAGTAAGTATTTATATTTACTACTTACTATTTATTAAATTATACTAGCTTCTGCCCGCGACTTCGTCTGCCTAGACTTTAGAGCTAGCGTGCAATTTCTTTGTCTCATATTCTGACCCACGGAAAAAACCCCTTCATGTTTTTTTTTATTTGTGATGGGTTTGCTCTTGACTCTAGTCTAGGTCAGAGATGACCGAGACAAAGTCTACGATGGAGCTAGCTTACCCAGAAGGAGCCTGTTCACTCTAACTTTGAAGAGATTATCATGAATCTTTATCTATATGAAATTGCGCTGCATGCTGAAACACAGGTCCCAAACCTAGTTCAGCAGCAGATGCTTATTTAACACACAATTGAAACTGTTTTATTTATTAAGTGTTATTATAAGTAGCTTATAGACAAATTGTGTAAACATGTATTTATTTTTTGGTGCTAATAAATTTATTATTATTATTATTATCTGGTATCCTGATAGTTTGTGAGTCTTTGCTGTTCTTACTTTCAGCCCTGGAATCACTTCGACATGTTTGTGGTCTCCTAATACTTGTGAATCTTTAAAGCTTACGATTCTTGCTGAAAAAATACTTTTACATGTTTCTGGTCAACTGGTTTCTACTTGTGAATCTGTAGCGCTCGTAATTCCCTAAATAAGTGGAGATTGGCGTGGCTCCAGTGACGCAAGATTTGTCGGGCCATCTGCTGGGCCCCTTCGGTGTGCTGACCTCTCTTTGAGGCGCGCATGGAACACTAAGCGCTGACTAGCGGACGGCGAGATACCCATTGCTCGTCGTCCGCAAGTCTGGGCCTACGGTGGCTGGAGAACGTTCTGCGATTCCCGACGCTCGCGGCGTCTCCTGTTGCGGCCGCCGGGGCGAGAGCATGTACTTTCCCTCTCTCTTGCAGCCGTCTCCTTCGCGAGCATTAGTGCTTCACAGAAGGAGGCGACTGCGTCCCATTCTCTCTCGCCCCGGACCATGGCCTGAACCAGTGCACGGCGCGACAGGTCGCTGTTTTGAGAAACAGTACTCTTTGAGTGCAGTGATGATGAAATACATTACAGAATGAAAAGCATTTGCCCAGATTTGAATTCACGACCTTCAACTCATGAAGTGGGGTTTTTAATTATTACTAGGCGCTTTCCATAAAAATACTAATTGTACTCCTGCCTTTCTTTAGGTGTACCGATTTTACATTTTAGGCAAATAAGTAAAATGCCTGAGCGATAGATTGCACAGAGTGGCAACGTCGCGTCAAAGTTCAAGGATTTATGGATCAAAGTACGTTTTAGATCATTGACCTAGTGCTGCAATTCTACAGAGTGTTCAAATTTATTATGTTTAATTTAGAGTTACAAAAAATTAAAACTATTTTTTTTGTCTAAACTACGGGACCGATTTCGTTCATTTTTTGCATATCATCAGTATACGCTAAAACAAGCATGAGATTTCATTTATTGCCCATGTGTCGTATACTTACTGTATATAAACGGAAAGTATGCACGCTAAATTTGTTGCTTGTTTTAACGAAGCATGTTTATAGTGTTTACACTTATAATTATAGAGCAATTATAGAATGTAATAGAATACTCTTTATTATGTACACCATATAAGTTGCAGAAAAGATAGACGAGAAACATTACATAGGGTGACACAATGGGCGGCCTTATCGCTAAAAGCGATCTTTTCAAGACAACCTTTGGATAGATTCTAAAGAGAAAAAGGAGATACAGTACTGTAGGTAGTCTTAGGTGTACTATTTATACAAACATCAATACATACTAAATCGATAATTTTATACAATGATAATTGTGAAACAATAGCAGAACTCTAGTAACAAACGCTTTAAAGAGAGAGATAGTGGTTCTTGACCAAAGTTTTAAAAATGGACAAAGATTGAGCCCGCCTTATCGACACAGGCAAGGCATTCCATAACCTCACCGCTTGAATCGTGAAAGAATTGTCATAGAAGGTGGTGGAATGCATCGGCATTTCTAGTCTCAAGTTTTCCGATGACCTCAGATATCTATTATGTGTGTCATGAAGGAACTTGAAACGTTCTTTAAGGTAAGAGGGGGTTGTAGGATTGAACAAAATACTGTAGAGCAGAAATAAAATATGAGAATCCCGGCGAAGACGTATGGGAGGCCACTTGAGTTTTGTCCGAAATTCAGAAATGTGATCATATTTGCGCAAGCCAAATATAAATCTTATACAAAGGTTTTGAAGACGCTCAAGTTTATCTAGTTGTGCCTGAGTGAGATCGAGATAACTGATATCAGCATAGTCAAGGATGGGAAGCAGAAGGGACTGTGCAAGCGCAGTTTTAGTGGCAGTAGGAAGGAAGTTCCGCAATCGTCTAAGGGACCTGACAGATGCAATGATTTTGCGGCATACGTCCTGGAGCTGTGGACCCCAAGACAGATGTTTATCGATCCAAACCCCAAGATTCTTAACTTTCTCACTTAAAGGAATTGTAGTTCCATTAAACTGAACCTGAGGAAGTTGTGACCAATTTACTTTCGGAAACATCCTAGAGCTACCTACAACAATGACTTGGGTCTTTGATGGATTAACCCGCAGACCATTGGCCTCACTCCACTCACAAATTGTAGCCAAATCCTTGTTTATTGCATTCATTGCATCAACTAAGTTTGCAAGGTCAGCTTGTTGGTAGATTTGCAAATCGTCTGCATAAAGGTGGTAGGATGAGAGAAGGTTTTTGGAGATAGCGTTTATAAATATTGCGAAGAGTAAGGAAGATAAAACGCCACCCTGAGGTACACCGGCAGTTGTATAACACCAGGAAGAGTTAAATTCTTCTATGCATGTACATTGCCGGCGGCCATACAGGTAATTGCGAAACCAGTCAATCACCGTCGGAGATATGTTAAGCGAGCGAAGTATGCCAAGCAAGATGTCGAAATCGACAGTATTGAAGGCATTACTAAAATCTAGCAAGCAAAGAACCGTCAGATTACCGCGCTCCATGCCTAATCGTATATCATCGGTTACGTTCACTAATGCTGAAGCGGTGCTATGACCAGGACGAAATCCGGATTGATAAGGATTCAGCAGACGATTCTTACAAAGAAAAGCACTGAGCTGATTGTGGACAAGGCGTTCGAGGACTTTGGATAGGAAAGGCAAGATGGAAATAGGACGGTATTCGGAAAAAGATGTAGGATTTACCTTTTTCGGGAAGGGAGTGATTTTGGCGTCTTTCCAAGTTGATGGAAAGACCCCATGGGAAAAAGCTCATTGAATGTGTTCGCAATTGTTTATTGCGAACACATTCAATGAGTTTTTCTTCCAGTTTTGGGTACCTTTGATTTTAATCACGCATGCACGTGCAACCTCCTGCGTAATCCGTGTCCTTCTGATGCACGGACACGTCCCGCACCCCGTGCACACTGTCCGCGGACGTTTTCGGCTGACGAAAACATCCAGCGCGCCAGGGGGGCTACTCTCTAACGAAATCCGTAGTTTCGGGCTTAGTTGCGGGCGGGCGTATTCTACTCCGTATCACCTACAGACTTACGATTAGTCCCGAACCCGAACTGAGAATGAATGACAACACGATTTCACAGTAACTGTCAAATCGTGTTATCATTAGTTCTCAGTGGTTAGGTGATACGAAGTAGAAAATGCCCGCCCGCAACTAAGCCCGAAACTACGGATTTCGTTAGAGAGTAGCCCCCCAGATTTCTATCGGACGTCCGAACGCTCAAGGACAGCCCAAGGTTGCGTCCGCGGATGATGTCCGATAGTGTGTACAGTTCAATGTACATTCATTATACCATAGACATATAAAAAGTAATCTCTATGCATTATACAGATACCTCTAATTCGCGTCCATAAGCCGCGGCTTACGGAGGCGTCCGATAATATGTTTCCACCCTTATGGTATTATTACTTTTGTTGCGATACTTATCTTGGTATCGATATTTTTGATGCGACACTGGTATCGATTTCCGTATCGATACTTTCGTTTCGATATCGTATCCCCAAACGAAGCAGAAGTTGTTCTTTCCTTGTTTATTTTTCTATCCTTCTCTAAAAACTTTTGGCGCTATTTTGTAAATTTAGCGCCACCCTTATTATATATATTATTATATACTCATTTCGACGGACACTTCACACACAGAGACGCTGCATACATAGCAGACGGGTGTTGCCAGGAACACTAGTCGGAAACGGATACACCATAAATAAAAAATACCATAATGAGACATTAGTACCGGAATGCGGATTGAGCTGAATGATGAATGAATAAATAAATTCATTCATTCAAGTAATCAAACTTGACACCGGACTCGAGTCGAGCTTCGAGCGATATTGTCAACAATTGTCAATTTGTCATAGTTAAATGTCAGTCCATAAGCAAGCCCAAGCTTGAAGCTTGTGATTTAGCGGATGAATATTATTTGATTAACGAGAGGGTATTGTATCATTATAATTCAAGTACAACTCGCAACTCACAACCCTTGTGAATCGGAGTGGGACCTCGACTGATTTTGTGATACAACAAAGGAATCATGCAAGGTTCGTAAAGAGTTCTGAAATAATATATTGATCGACTATACTGCAGCTATTCTCATTCTGTCCTGCGAGATTACCCACAGCGATGAAAACAAAATAAAGCGATTTTTTTCCTATGCTAAACATTTACGCTTTTCTAGGTAACAACAGAAACGATAGGTCCAGGTCGCCCCTGAGGATCGACAATGTTGGTCGCAGGCGTGATAATAACAAGTCTCAAGATTCTGGTAAATCCAATGATAACATGGGTAATGTTATGAACCCTATGATGATGGCCAATATGTACCCACAAGGTACTTACTTTTTATTATCTGTGTATTATTAAACTAGCTGACCCGCGCAATTTCGTCTGCATCACATTTTTCATTTGGTCGTAATGTGATGTTGTTTAGCCTATATTCTATAGCCTGCCTTAATAAAAGGGGCAATACATTAAAAGATTTCGGGCCAGTAGTTTCCGAGATGAGCGCATTCAGTCAAACAAACAAAATCTTCAGCTTTATAATATTAGTAAAACCTTTATACAGTCAATAATCATGTTATATTTTTTTTATTGATTTTAGCTAACATGATGATGGCTGGTGGAATGTACCCAAACATGATGATGCCAGGGGCTATGATGGGCGGAGCCATGATGCCTAACATGCCGACTGCAGGAATGGAAATGATGCCAGGAGCTGGTATGGATATGGTTCCACAAGCAGCTATGGATATGTCAGCTATGGGTGGACAGGCAATGGCACCTGCCGCTGCCCCTGCTATAGACATGAGTATGATGGGCGGCATGATGATGGACCCCACCATGATGGGAATGTACCCTAATATGGGTGGAGATATGGCTAATGCGCAACCAAAAAAAGAAATTGTATTTAAGCATGCCAGGCTTATTCCTCCTGATTCAGGCACACCACAACCTCCACGTAGGTCTAAACCACCTGGTTGCCGAACAATCTTTGTGGGAGGATTACCAGACAAAATCAGAGAGAGCATTGTGAGAGAAATTTTTGAGACATATGGCAGGATACACACATTGAGATTGTCTAAGAAAAATTTTTGTCACATTCGTTTTGATAGAGAGGAGTGTGTGGATCAGGCCATGATGATATCTGGTTATTGTATTAAACTCATTAACATAAAAGAAAAGGAAAAGGATGACATGGTGGAGGATGATGATGATGAAAATTCACACTCCACTTCTGGCTGGTTACATGTAGATTATGCATTGGTAGGTACAATTGTTACATGACTATGTTTAAAAAATTTGCTAGAATCAATAATAACTAGGAACTTTTTTTGTAGAGTCGAGATGACCAGAACGATTTTGAGCGGAGACAAAGACAAGCTTTACGAGTTCAACAACAACATATGCAGCATTTAAATGCTCAAAATGACATTGTTAACCGCAACATGTCTTCCTATGGGGATTCACGAAGGAGGACTCCATCACCATCTAGAGCACAGCCATATTCTAATGCATCCATGATACAATTGGCAGAAAAACTTAAAAATGAGGAGCATTTCTCAAGTACTCTACCAGTAAGTAATTAACTGAAAATTAAAAGATAAAATAAAAACTAGCACTTAATTTGTCTTATCTATACTGCAAAAGTTTCAAAACTTCGTTTTTGTTTTTCCATAAAAAAATTTTTTGAGATATGTCTACTATTCTGAAGGTGCGGTACTAATATTATAACACCCCTCTTTTTTGATCGGGGGTTAATAAAGAGGTAAAAGTTTGTGAGATTGTAGGGGGTAATCTCTGGATCTACTGAACCTATTTTGATTTTTTTTTACCAATAGAAAGCTATGTTATTTGTGAGTGGCATAGGCTATATATTAACCCGAAAATACCGCCCAACGAAGTGGGTCAGCTAATTCACTAATAAAATTAAAATTTTTACTTATTACAGATATTGCTTGCTTGGTTAGAGCGTGGAGAATGTACAAAAAAGAATGCAAATCAATTTTATTCAATGATACAAGCAACAAACGCACATATACGCAGATTGTTCAATGAGAAAATGCAAGCAGAAGAAGAGTTACTGGATTGCAAGGAACGAGTGAAGAATCACATTGCTAATGTGATAGAGCAACGTAAGTTTGTTTAGACATGGTATTTATAATTTATCAATCACCACATCTGGTGAATGTGTGAAATCAGTGATAATTATGCCTCTAGTTCATCATTTTTTGATATTTCTATATAAATTAAAGGTAAGATGGTCATAATGTTTTCATTTCAATAACGAAAACATTCAGTAGAAACTATAATCTGTTCCAAAAGTTTTAAATGAAAGTGTAAACAATGTTTCTGTTAAAATTCTTATGGAATACCAATGAACTTTTATCGGTATTTTAACTCAGTTACTACTTTAGTTCATTGGTATTTTGTAGGTTTCCACTTTTTCCTGCAATGTTTGTTTTATACAACATTTATAAAAATTTAATTAATCTAACAAAATTACGGTCATATTTATCTTCTTAAATCAAAACACTCAGTTTGTAAACGATTTGTCTGCAGCAGTTACAGAATGACCTATTTATTTACATTTCAATTTAATTCTTTTGAAACAGAGTTTAAATAAAGCATTAGCTATGCTAATTTGGAGTCTACACATTGAATGTTGTGAAATGCTTTTGAAAATAATGCTCAAACATTTCTGCAACTTCAACGGTGTCACTCGCAAACAAATTAATGATATTTTCTTAAAATGGTCTCTCTTACAATATTAATACTCGGTCAGTAGTCAAGAAATGGATTGCCCCGGTTCACCAGATGACTTCAGCCATAAGTATGAATGAAAAACAACAGTACCATTGCTGAAAAGATGGGTACTTTTGTAAGTTATTGTGTCATGACAATTTAATTTTAACTTTTGAATGTTTTTACCAATCAATAAAATCATTTGTTACGTAACTGGTTAAAAATAAATTGTCAAAACAAGTTGGGTACTTCTGTGCAGTGGCACAGTCTCAAATCGTGTCACATCTGTGTAACGCGAGGTGCAGCGTGTGCAACCGTGTGGACTGGCTCGTGACCCTCGCGTGTGATAGGTAGATGTATAACGCTGCGCGTGTCTGCGGCGTAATAGACCACAGTATGAGAGCCTGGGATGACCGGTCGATCGAGAAAATACGACGGTATGTTTTGGTCGCGAGACCAAAGTCAGATCTCTTAACATAATTTTTGTGAACCTCAGTCGAACAGGTGGCGAAAGTGTTTGCCGCATCGTCTCATCAACGCGTATGGGATCACTTCACAAAACCTCAGAGAAAGAATATTGAGACATGGCAGAAAATGACACAGGTACTAACTAATACAGCAATTTTTGTTTTGTTAGGAAGCAAAGGAATGTTTTATTAGTAAATATTATGAACAAACATGTTTGTGATATCACTGCTTCACTGTAGTAGTAAAAGTATATTATAATTTGAACATTTGGTGTCAGTAAGTATGAGCTTCCTGTGACCGAGAAGGCAGCAGAAACAGGTAAACAAAAGGAGGAATGTTAAGTATTTGGAGGTATATTTTCTAAACACACGAATTTAAATATGCCACTAAATTAAGTAGTAATACTTTTTATTAATTGTTTACTAAGCAAATATAAATGTTTCAGGAGTTTAATTCATTGAAAGAAGAGTTCTATGAGAAGTTTAACGACGAAGGAGATTTCAATGGTTTCAATCGGGCAGATAGCAATGAAGAGGTCCAACAGCTGAAAGTAAGTAACTCTATTAATATTTATTTATTATATACTTTATTGTACACCTCATATTTAAAGCAGAGTAAATATTCTATAAAACAAGTGTACAATGGGCAATCTTATTGCACATGGCAATCTCTTACAGACAACCTTTGGATGGACTAAATGAAAGGAGATAGATTTTGGGCTGTCAGTGTATAAACGTTCTAATTAATACTAATTATACATAATAACCAAAAAAAAAAAATATAAAAAAAATTAATTAATAATTAAATTTAATATTTTTATAAATTAAATATCTGGGACATATTGTAACTGAGGATTTGAGTGACGAATTAGACGAGAGGGAGCGCAGGGCATTGTCGTTACGCGGTAATATGTTGGCACACAGGTTCGCTCGGTGTACTGCTCCTGTTAAAATAACAATGTTCAAGACATTCTGCCAGACGTTCTACACAAGCAGCCTGTGGGCAAACTTTACACAAAAAGCCTACAATGCCTTGCGCGTCCAATATAATAATGTGTTCAGGGCTCTGTTTCGGCTCCCTCGATATTGCAGTGCAATGTTTGCGGACGCCAGCGTAGATGATTTCTACGCAGTTATGCGTAAAAAGGTATGCGTAAAAACGTCCGTGGTGCGACGAGTACGGGGGAGCCCGAATAGTGTCCTGAGGATGATTGGCGAGAGAACTGATACTGTTCTGCTCAGTAGGTTCACTGAACTCCATGTGTTGCGGGACCGGTGAGCCTACTGTACAGGGGTAGACGGTGTCTAGTTTCTTCCTTTTAATTTTTAACTACTAACATAAGTTATAAGCAAAATTCTGTTACTTATTTTTTTTTTAATAATAAAAAATATAATATTTAAGTTTCATTCATCATCATTAACCTGCAGCAGTCTACTATTGAACATAGGCCTAGGATTTACCTAGCCTGAGGGCGTCCCACCTTGCATTTACTGAATATAATAAAGCACTTTATTAATATCTTTTCAGCGTGAGAATGAAAGCCTCCAATTTCAACTGGAAGCATACAAAAACGAAGTTGACGTTATTAAGTCCGACGCTATGAAAGAGATGGAGAAGTTTAAGGCACAGTTTATTGCGCGACAGGCTTTACAGGGAGCCATTGAGAAAAACGTAAGTTATTAACCTTCAACATTTTTTCTGAGCCTACGAGAAACTAAGAGAGTTTTAAGTTATTTATATCATCAAAATTATCTGGTAGAAAAACGTTGCTTGCTCATGGTTTTGTTAGCAAAAAGTTTTGTAGTTTGCATTGTCAAACTATGCAATTGAGTATCGTGCTGGCAGGTAAAAAAATGTAGATTTGTTATTTGTAGCCTCCTCTACCATCGCCGATAGTGAAGCCCCCCCCGCCGCCGCCGCTGCCCGAGGACCTGGATTCCGCCGTGCACATCAAGGAGGCGGTGGAGGCGGGCTGCGGAGAAGCCAAGCTGATTGGAGTCATGTCTGCTTTCTTACAAGTAAGATACTATGTTCAAGAACTAGCCAAGCTAAATGAAATATTTGTTTTCTATGATTGACAACACTTTCATTTTGATAAAATAAACCGCCTGGCGTCTTGATTCTTACCAATTTCTTGCATGAGACCTGCACTTGTGGTGTTGCGGTTATAGAGTAAGATCCCAGAGCGATCAGATATAACTTATTTTCACATAGATTAACCTTAGGTTCTCAGTAGCGTCTCATGTTCTTTGAATACCTGCGTACTTGTGGAGCTCGCCTTATGACACTGGGCAGGTGCCAGGTAAGAAAGGTAACTAAAAATAAGAGCTACTTAAATTTAAATGGCTGATTTTTATATATGTTTTGTAGAATATTACTTTAAAATAGTATCATAAGTATCAGTCACTTTCCATGGATCAAAACTTTTGTCAGACGCTTTAAAGCTCCACAAAAAAATATATATATATGATCAACTTTAATATATATATATATATATATATTTGTGATGGGTTTGCTCTTGACTCTTGTCTAGGTCAGAGATAACAGAGACAAAGTCTACGATGGAGCGAGCTTACCCAGAAGGAGCCTGTGCACTCTTAATTTTGCCATGGTAGAGCGGACAAATTCGACCTTAAGCCTTGTCTCCCAGTGGGGTGATGACAATGTGGTCACTTTTAACGCCACCAAAACACAGGCGTGTCTTTTACCGCAAAAAGGAGTCGTTTTGACCAAACTCCTACTTTTCGGGGTGCATCTGTTCCTGTGACTGATCGGCTCGAGCTCCTAGGCATGGAGTTGACATCCAGTCTCAACTTCGGCGCCCCCATCGAGTACAAAGCCCAAACCGCTGCCAAAAAGCTGGGCATCCTAAATAGGGTGAAGCGATACTTCAAGCCTGGACAGCTTTTAACTCTATATAAAGCGCAAGTCCGATCCTGCATGGAGTATTGTAGCCACCTTTGGGATGGCTCAGCTAAGTATCAGCTTGCCGCGCTTGACTCGGTGGAACGCAGAGCTAAGAGACTCATCGGTGACGAAAAACTGGTGGATACCAAGCTACATAGCTTGGCTCATCGCCGTAAGGTTGCCTGCTTGTCGGTCTTCTACAGATTGTACTTCGGTGAGTGTGCCCAAGAACTCCATGACCTCATTCCACCGGCCCCCTTCTACCATCGGACATCCAGACGCACTGCATCTTACCATCCCTACCTTGTTACTATTCCACCAATTCGCACTAAGCGTTTCCAGACGTCTTTTATAATTCGCACAGCAAAGGAGTGGAACTCTCTGCCTGCGTCTGTGTTTCCAAATGCTTACAACCCTAATCTCTTCAAAGTTAGAGTGAACAGGCTCCTTCTAGGTAAGCTCGCTCCATCGTAAACTTTGTCTCTGTCATCTCTGACCTAGACTAGAGTCAAGAGCAAACCCATCACAAAAAAAAAAAAAATAAGTGACCAGATTGTCATCCAGCCAGATTGGGAGACAACACAACAAGTCAGACCTGCGCAATGCATGGCACTAGCGGTAATTTGCTATGATAATTAATTTGAATAGTTAGGCTTATAATGAAAAAAAAAAAAAATAATGTATACAATATTCTTCTTCTTGGCTGTATAGTCGCATTGGGTTGTTTATCCTGTAAAGATAGTATAAGTTTGATAAAATAAATAAATAAATTTGTCCGCTCTACCATGGCCTCTCTCAAGGAACGAACGTCATCCCCGCTGGTTGTTGCGCTGGACAAGTATCTCTCTGAAACCGTACTGTCATCTGCGTATCCAACAAGACCAGCCAGACCAGCACGAGGGTTCACCCGAGGAGAAGCACACTTGCTGCCATGGATAAGACGCAAAAAGTGCCGCATCTTATCCCAATCTGATGACTCGTATCGCCATACTCGCCACGTGCCTCTAGGACTCTTATCTGGAGGAGAGCAGGTCAACACGGATTCCACCAGGCAGTGGTCAGACGTTCCCAGCGGGGCTGAGACCAATACTGAATGACTGCCCGGATCAGTTGTCAGCAGAAGGTCCAAACAATTGGGTGTATGGGCGTCAACATCCGGTACCCGCGTTGCCACATTCACCAGCTGGGTTAGATCTAGCGTTAAAGCAAACTTGCGCGCCTCTAACCCGGCATGGTCAGTATTCTAGTACTGGAACAGCCACTCTTTATGGTGGGCGTTGAAGTCCCCCAGAAAAATGAGCTTCGCTGTTGGGTACCGTTGCTGGGCTACGTCAGTCGACTCTACGAGGTAATTAAACAGCGCTGTTGTCTCCTGGTCACCGCTATGCGATCGGTATACGCCGATGTAGATAAATTTCTCCACGCCATTGTCCACAAGTAGCCATATGGCAGAAAAACCCGATTTCTCCAAGCAACGGAGACGACGACAGCAAATGTCATCGCGGACGTACACACAGACCCCAGCCTGCTTCTTGAACCTGTGTTCCAGAGTGTAGCCCGGGTAGTTGAGGTACGCCACGTCCGACGGGGTTGTTATCTTCGTCTCCGTTAAGAAAAACAGGTGCGGCTTCTTGGTCTCAAGATGGTGATGGACCGGATCGAGATTGGAGTGCAACCCCCTGATATTAGTGAGGTGCACTTTTAGCGGGCGGAAGTGCAGCCGTTGTTTTACCTCATTTTTCTTAGCTTTAGTCATCATGGAGAGTAGTTGGGGAAAAAAGTCGAGTCGTCGAGGCGCTGTTCAGTGAACCAAGTGGAACACTAGAGCTAATTAACCTATGGGGAACTCATTTAGAGACTGCGGGGACGCCCGAACCCCCCTGGATATGGCCACCGGGTCCTCCCATCCAGTCGCCGGCTAGCACGGTGGAGCATACCGGGATTTTTCGCTACTTGGCGGGGCAGCCTTTGACACGTGGCTGGCGTGCTACTTGGGCCCCCTACTAAATGCGGTCGGCCAACGGCTGGCACAGTGCTTCGGATCCCGCTACCCTCCAAAATGAGTTACCCGGAAAGCCCAGCCCAGCGACCAAGACCGGTTCTGAGCAGAGCAACTGACAATCTCCTTCTTCCCCAAAGGCACTGGCACTCCCGCACACCGACGGAACACAGCAAGCTGCTTGGCGCCGGACTTCAGCGGGATGGTGGTAGCGAGGAGGTAGATCCCAAACCACCCCAAAAGGTCAGAGATGACAGAGAAAAAGTCTACGATGGAGCGAGCTTACCCAGAAGAAGCCTGTGCACTCTTACTTTGAAGAGATTAGGGTGGAACAAGGTAGGGATGGTAAGATGCAGTGCGTCTGGATGTCCGATGGTAGAAGGGGGCCGGTGGGATGAGGTTGTGGAGTTCTTGGGTGGTTCACCACTGCCTGGTGGAATCCGTGTTGACCTGCTCTCCTCCAGATAAGAGTCCTAGAGGCACGTGGCGAGTATGGCGATACGAGTCATCAGATTGGGATAAGATGCGGCACTTTTTGCGTCTTATCCATGGCAGCAAGTGTGCTTCTCCTCGGGTGAACCCTCGTGCTGGTCTGGCTGGTCTTGTTGGGTACGCAGATGACAGTACGGTTTCAGAGAGATACTTGTCCAGCGCAACAACCAGCGGGGATGACGTTCGTTCCTTGAGAGAGGCCATGGTAGAGCGGACAAATTTATTTATTTATTTTATCAAACTTATACTATCTTTACAGGATAAACAACCCAATGCGACTATACAGCCAAGAAGAAGAATATTGTATACATTATTTTTTTTTTCATTATAAGCCTAACTATTCAAATTAATTATCATAGCAAATTACCGCTAGTGCCATGCATTGCGCAGGTCTGACTTGTTGTGTTGTCTCCCAATCTGGCTGGATGACAATCTGGTCACTTATTTTTTTTTTTTTTTTGTGATGGGTTTGCTCTTGACTCTAGTCTAGGTCAGAGATGACAGAGACAAAGTTTAGAAGGAGCCTGTTCACTCTAACTTTGAAGAGATTAGGGTTGTAAGCATTTGGAAACACAGACGCAGGCAGAGAGTTCCACTCCTTTGCTGTGCGAATTATAAAAGACGTCTGGAAACGCTTAGTGCGAATTGGTGGAATAGTAACAAGGTAGGGATGGTAAGATGCAGTGCGTCTGGATGTCCGATGGTAGAAGGGGGCCGGTGGAATGAGGTCATGGAGTTCTTGGGCACACTCACCGAAGTACAATCTGTAGAAGACCGACAAGCAGGCAACCTTACGGCGATGAGCCAAGCTATGTAGCTTGGCATCCACCTGATACTTAGCCGGGCCATCCCAAAGGTGGCTACAATACTCCATGCAGGATCGGACTTGTGCTTTGTATAGCGTTAAAAGCTGTCAAGGCCTGAAGTATCGCTTCACCCTATTTAGAATGCCCAGCTTATTGCCCGCGGTTTGGGCTTTGTACTCGATGGTGGCGCTGAAGTTGAGACTGGATGTCAACTCCATGCCTAGGAGCTCGAGTCGATTAGTCACAGGAACAGGTGGACCCCGAAAAGTAAGAGTTTTGTCAAAATGAACTTCACTTATTTTTACATGTCTGATTTTTAAATATGTTATTAAGGTAACAATTTCAAAGTTATATTTCATTTATAATATAGTTATATGTCAGACAAATTGTAGTGACCAACACAAAAATTATTCAGCCAAGAGAATGAGCGCGAGAGCAGTATACGCATGCGTTTCAGAGCGAGTGAGACATCCATAGTAACTCGGTTCCTCTTAAAATTTGAAAACGGATCCAAACAATTACCGTCCAATAGCTCTTTTACCAACCGCTTCTAAATTTTTTGAGAAAGCTATGTGCAGTCGTGTGTACTCTTTCTGCGAAAAATATAGAATATTAAACGAATGCCAAAACGGATTTCGCAAAAACCGTTCCACTGTTCTAGCAGTTTATAAATACATACAGGAAGTTTTAAATATAATAAATGACAAAAAATACGCTGTCGGCTTACTGTTAGATATGACCAAAGCTTACGATAAAGTACAATATGACATTCTGCTAAGTAAATTACAAGGTATAGGGATCCGCGGAAAGGCTCATGAATGGTTTAAATCCTACTTAACAAGTAGAGAACACCAAGTTGAAATAGAATTTTATAATGCAAATACCAATGAGATTCAAAACATTCGGCTGCTCTTCCTTATCTACATAAACGACCTTCCAAAAACTATAGAGGGGCCATGCGTCTTGTTTGCCGATGATATTTCACTTTTAACTTCATGCCAGAACAATGTTGACTTGTGCGAGGACCTAACAAATACACTGAATAAATCAATTACTTGGATGAATGAGCATAACCTCGAGATAAATTTCCCTAAATCTAGATTAATGCCCTTCCACCCCCGTCAAAAAACCCCTATAGACATAAACTTCACCTACAACGGCACAAAAATAGAAGTTGTTCATGAATTTACTCTTCTTGGCCTGTCTATAGATACAAACGTTAATTGGAAATCACACGTCAAGAAGATAAAATCAAAACTATGCAAATTTACATACGCCCTACGCGAACTCAAAAAGACTACAAGCCTCCAAACCGCGCTAGTTACATATTACGCATATGCACACGCATGGTTTACCTATGGCATAATCTTATGGGGAAATAGCACAGACGCTCCCTCCATATTTACCCTACAGAAAAAGCTGATACGAATAATCACTAATATAGAACAGACGGATAGTTGTAAGCCGTATTTCCAAAAACACAAGATTCTCACATTGGTTAGTATTTATATTTTGGAGTTATGCAAACTGGTCCGCAATTACCCAGATTCCTACAACACACGGGGAGATATACATACGAACTATTCGCTGCGCCATAAAAATAGGTTAAATTTACCTCCGTCTCGCCTTAAGTTACATGCTACTAGTCCATATTCTATGTCGATTAAAATATATAATAAACTACCGGAAAACATAAAGCAAGAAAACAAAACCAGTATTTTTTTAAATAAGTTAAAACAATTCTTAATTGAAAAAAGTTATTACACATTCGAAGAATACCTTACGGATAAATTTGAATAATAACAGGATATATATGTAAACTTAATAATAATAAATAAATGACATTCGACGGTAGAGTTAGTGAGCAACATGGAGAAGGACACACATTACTAAGCGGATTGAGATTTGAACACCTGAAAAAAGACCAGACGTATAAATATTTAGGTATTAATGAGGCGGGCAAAATAGATCATAACAGAATAAGAGAACAACTAAAAAAAGAATATTTTGGTAGGATAAAATCAATAGCTAACACACAATTAAATGCTAGGAATCAAATAAAAGCGATTAATACTTATGCAGTACCGGTTCTACTCTACTCGTTTGGCGTTATTAATTACAAGAACAGTGATTTAAAGAACATAGATGTTAAAACTAGGAAAATTTTAGCAATTAATAAAGCACATAAACAAAAAGCAGACATAATTAGGTTATACTTACCAATAGAAGAAGGTGGAAGAGGCCTAACCAACAAAGAAACTCTGCATAAAACACAAATAATAAAATACAAACAATACTTACACAATGAACAGGACGAAATAATTAAAGTGATAGTTAGACATGATAGAGATAAAGATAAACACTCTATACATAAAGAATCTAGAACAAATGCAGTAGAAATAGGGTTACAGCAAGGAAATAATTACACAGATAAGGAAATTAAAATAGCAACTACACAAAAAGCGATAGAGAAATGGAGAGCCAAGCCGCTACATGGGCAGTTTTGTAAAGCGGTACTAGAAAAAGCAAACATAGATAGAAAATACTCATTTAACTGGCTAAAAAAACAACCGGTATCATCTTCATTAGAGTCTTCAATTTTTGCTATACAAGATCAAGCTATTATGACTAGACAGTTCGAAAGAGACATTTTAAAAAGGCCTGTTGATGGTAAGTGCCGGTTATGTCTGACGAAAGATGAGACCACACAGCACATCATCTCTGGGTGTGAAAAACTAGCTGGCACTTACCACATCAAGCGGCACAACAATATTGTAAAATACATATTCTGGGCACTAGCGAAGAAACACAAATTTGAAGTCCCTAGCCTCTGGTGGCAAGAAGTTTTAACTCAGCCACAGATAAAAGAAAATGAGACCGCAAAATTAATGTGGGAGATTCCAGTTCAGACAGATGTCACAGTAACACATAACAGACCAGATATAATTTACGTAAATAAAACAGAAAATAAAACATATTTAATAGACATAACAATACCATCAGATTATAACATAGGACCTAAGGAAATAGAAAAATTAAGCAAATACCACCTACTCAAAACAGAGATTACACGATTGTGGAACACACCTACAGAAATCATACCGGTAGTGATAGGAGCGACAGGAATAGTAGCTAAGAGCATACACAGATATTGTGATAAATTAGATGCAGGCATAAACATACATATACTACAGAAACAAGCAGCTATTCATACAGTTACCATATTAAGCAAAGTACTGGGGGACACAGTATTTGTAACCACTTAACAGGGGATCCGGACCTCCTTTTCCCTGAGGGTCTCAGGGCGGGAGTAAGGAAAATTGACCGGGAGCAAACCCGAGTAGAAAAACTCTTTCAGAAACATAATAAATAAATAAATGGTATTCTATCTTATTAACAATAATAAGTAACATAGTATTATATTAATAATAATAATAATAAATAAATGACATTCTATTCAATTAATGACAATAAATAAACAAATTACATTCTATTCTATTAATAATAATAAATGACATTCTATCCTATTAATAATAATAAATAAATAAATAATATAGTATTCTATTAATAGTAATGAATAAATAATACACTAGTCTAATAATAAAAACCAATATTAAATAAACAATAAAACAACTAAAAACGTAATTTAATCCAAAAATGGATATGTAGAGAATAATAATATGCATAAAATATTCAATAATGGGCACAAGTTGGACAGGAAATATTAAACATTGATTTTACAAGATAAATAATCTAAAGCGCTCTTCCTCTCTCCTAATTATTTAAAGTTTTGCTGTGCCCGACAGGGTCCATAATTGTTTCTATTTATTCATTTTACCACCTGTATGTGTACATTATGGATTGCAATAAACGATTTGAGATTTGATTTGAGATCTGTTTCAGTGTATTCAATTATTATTATCCTCCTCTTCTTTACTACATAGTATAAAACAAAGTCACTTCCCGCTGACTGTCTGTCTGTCCCTATGTATGCTTAGTTCTTAAAACTACGCAACGGATTTCGATACGGATTTTTTTTTAATAGATAGAGTGATGCAAGAGGAAGGTCCGTACTCTGTAAGAGTATGGAACGTGTGCTGAATCATAAGCTCCTGGCATACCTAGAAGCGAATGATATCCTTAGTGACCGACAATACGGGTTCCGCCGAAATCGGTCAACTGGGGATCTTCTAGCGTATGCCATTCACATCTGGAGTGAGGCCATAGAGAGGCACGGGGAGGCACTAGCGGTCTCTCTTGACATCTCAAAGGCCTTCGACAGGGTCTGGCACCATAGCCTTATTAGTAAGCTTCCTTCCTTCGGTCTGCCCGCCGGATTGTGTGATTGGATTGCGAATTTCCTGAGGGATCGGTTTATCTGAGTGGTCATTGATGGCTGCTCGTCTGGACTGCTGGATATTAATGCCGGGGTTCCTTAGGGGTCGGTGCTTTCGGCAACACTGTTCTTGCTGCATATTAATGATCTGCTTAAACCCGGTACCTTTGGGTATGCAGACGACAGCACTGTTGCTGAGAGATACGTGTCCGACGCACGTGCTGGTGGGTCGCAGATCCGGTCTCTCGGGGAGGCTATGGTTGAGCGCTTGAACTTGTCCTTACAGGCTGTCTCTGAATGGGGCGATGCCAATCTAGTCAAGTTTAATGCTGCTAAGAGCCAAGCGTGTCTTTTTTCCGCTAAAAGGAGCCAATTCCACCCAGCTCCATCTTTTCGAGGTGTAAGCGTGCCAATAACCGACCGACTTGAGCT
Source organism: Lacanobia wlatinum (assembly GCA_947578705.1). Lineage (NCBI taxonomy): Eukaryota > Metazoa > Arthropoda > Insecta > Lepidoptera > Noctuidae > Lacanobia > Lacanobia wlatinum. Next base: position 15,282,486 of record OX388039.1, read on the forward strand.
TCTTGGTGTTACGTTAACATCTACCCTTAATTTTGGCCCTTTCATACAGGCAAAAGCTCAAGTGGCTGCAAATAAGTTGGGGGTCCTAGCAAAGGTGAGACGATACTTCTCGCCGGAACAGCTGCTCCAACTCTATCAAGCGCAAGTTCGATTGTGTATGGCTAATAATGCTCTCATCTTTGGGACGGATCTGCCAGATACCAGCTTGGTGCCCTTGAGTCAATTGAGAAACGAGCCAAGAGGATCATCGGCAATGATAGGCTCGTCGCGACGAAGCTCCAAAGTCTTGAGCATCGACGAAGAGTCGCTAGCCTGTCGGTTTTCTACCGGTTGCATTTTGGGGAATGTGCGATGGAATTTAATTCCGCCAAGCCCTTTCCATCATCGGACCACAAGACAAACGGCGATGCGCCACCGGTACATGGTGGACATCCCACCCACACCCACAAAACGTTTTGGGAACATATTCATAGTGCGTACAGCAAAAGAGTGGAATACCCTGCCGGAGTCTGTGTTTCCTGATAGCTACAACCTAGGAGTCTTTAAGTCAAGAGTGAATAGGTTACTTCTAGGCAAGCGCGCTCCATTTTCGACCTCATCATCGCTTACCAACAGGTGAGATAGTGGTCATACGCGTGCCTTTCAATAGTAAAAAAACTGGCCAAGTGCGAGTCGGACTCGCGTGCAAAGGGTTCCGAACGAATTTTTTTTTTAACATATTGTTTTAACACAGACTTCTAATAGGTTTTCCTGTAATCTTTAGGTAAAGATCTATTATCTCCATTTTTTTTCAAAATTTTAGGCTCAGTAGTTTCGGAGATAGGGTGGGGGGAATGGTCATTTTTCGTCTAATTTCTTGAATAACTTCTAAATCATTTATTTTAAAATTATGAAAAAAATATAATTTAAACCCTCACAGTAAGCCCTTTCATTTGATATGTCACACGATATTGTTCAAAAATATATATATTTTTTAATTTGACCCCTAAAAGTGACCCCCATACTAAAAATTTAATAATTTACGTAACGCGTCCGTGTTTGGGTTATAGAAGTCCATATGTGTACTAAATTTCAACAGAATCTGTCCAGTGGATCCGGAGAAAACTGGCTGTGACAGACGGACAGACAGAGAGACACCCGAGTGATCCTATAAGGGTTCCTTTTTTTATTACAATGTGTTATAAGGAGGATAATAGGAGAGAAAAATCAATATTTCGTGATCAAGTCGTCAAAAATATCGATTTCCGGAGCTTTCATGGCGTACGCTGGCTTAACTTGATGAGATGTAGTTGAGATGTAGTTCTTATAAAAAGCTATAGAAAAGTCCGCGATGGCATACTGTGTCCATCTCCTGAGGTAGACTCACAGTAACTATTTTATCTTTTAAAATTTTACTAAAACCATGACGTAATTTGAACAGCCGTTTTCCCCTATTCAATATTAATCCTTATCCAAATAAGTGTATTCATTATCTTGACAATTTAATATAGATTAAAAATATCCTGTACAGTATATCATTTAAATGAATAATTTAGACGATATCACTGAATTAAAATTACGCGCGACTGAAAATATCATTCTCAGCGAAACATAAATGGCACCGCGGTGTAACAGTTGGCCACTTTAACCATTTTCATCTTTTAAGTTTTGCGTAAAAAGTAATGCATTATTTTAGAAGTTTATTTAAGGTGTATGGTGTTAATCTATATAGATTACCTTCAATATCTATTTTAGAACGTATTTACCCTAAACACCATTCAATTTAAATGAATGTCTTAGGAGTTATCGCTACAGCCGGGGTCGTGGGACTGTCTAAACAGGGTAACGGGCCCTGGAACGCAAAGAGCAACCGAAAGAACAGGATGGCTTTTAGTCAGTAAGTCTAGTAAGGTTTTTTTTATTTGATGATTTTACCACCCAAAAAACAATGGAATTGTCTTAAAATAAAGGCACCCGCGTTACAAAATAATTTTACAGTAGGTGCACTTCTTTTTTAACCGACTTCATAAGAAGGAGGAGGTTCTCAATTCGACCGCGTATCTATATATATGAAAATGAATTGCTGTTCGTTAGTCTCGCTAAAACTCGAGAACGGCTGGACCGATTTTAATAATTCTTTTTTTGTTGGATTCGCCAAAATACAGGGAAGGTTTAAAAGCAAAAAAATAAATGGTTAGGTAGATAGGGTAGGTGGGTAGGTAGAGTAGGTAGGTAGGGTAGGAGTTACATTATAGATGAAAATTGTGACGCAGACGAAGTTGCGCGGGTCAGCTAGTCTATATATATAAAAATGAATTGCTGTTCGTTAGTCTCGCTAAAACTCGAGAACGGCTGGACCGATTTTAATAATTCTTTTTTTGTTGGGTTCGCCAAAATACAGGGAAGGTTAAAAAGAAAAAAAAATGGGTAGGTAGATAGGGTAGGTAGGTAGATAGGGTAGGTAAGTAGGTAGGTAGGGTAGGTAGGTAGGTATGTACTAGTTAGGTAGGTAGGGTAGGAGTAGTAGGTAAGTAGGTAGTGTAGCCAGTTGACGGGAGCGAAGCCGCGCGGGCCAGCTAGTATATACAACGTGTTGTTTTGCATCCTCGTCAAATTTCAGGAGGTTGTCATAAAAGACATAAATAATCAATCGAAAGTACGGTAGCGGGCAATAACTAATAAGCGCTGCTTTTTTTGTTGTTGAAATTTAACAGTATTTCAGAATTAAGCCCTTAATTCAAACAGAATCACCCGACTACGCACACAGCGACAATGCAGCTGTGTGCGTGAGTGTCGACGTCTTACCTACGAAATGCAAGCGCGCGCGAGCGCGACGGATCAATGACCGGTAGCAATAATTTTACCTAATTTTATTTCGAAAATCACTTACATTATTGTCATAAATTTCGCATGATAATTAACTCATCTTTGAGCATCATTGGAATACGGAAATCTTACTAATGACAATAATACTAGTGCGCCAAAGTAAAGTTCACTGACCTGTTATCAGATGATTAGTAAAATGTTAGTTTTGCTTTTCGTAGTGATTTTGTTTTTATTTGTGGATTTCCTTCCTACTTAACGGGCTTAGGACCGGCAAGAATGCCTTAGTTAGTGTAGCGATCTACTAAGTCTAAAAATGTTTTCTACGTTTGATGGAAATGGAAAGACGTGCTAGTTAAGTGAAAGTACGTGGTGATATTTTCGACTCTTAGGTATTATTGGCGTAGTTAAAAATAAAATTTGAAATCAACTTATCTACACTAATAAAATTGATTAAGCTTACAACGTATTTACAAAATGTACAAATAAATAAATTACCTACTTAAGTTACCCGGAGGTATTGTTCAAAGTTGCCACCATCACACTCTTTGCACAATCGAGCACAACGTAGCTGGTTTTCCTTCAGCTTACGTAACACTAACACATTCGTTTTTTAAGTGTCGAAAGCACTAATGATCCTTGCATGTAATTCTGTTACACTTGTCACTTCCTCCGTGTAAACTAACCTTCACAAATAAAAGTCTACAGGCGTCAGGTCTGGAGAACGCGGAGGCCAGGCCACAGGTCTTCCGCGACCGATCGAGTGGTCACCAACTTTTCGGTCAAGTACTCGCGTACTTGCCGACCATAGTGAGAGGGAGCGCCATCCTGCTGGAAGTAGAGGTTGTGCCTTGCGGTAGTGGAACGGGTGTTGAAGTTCACGTTTCAGTAGGCGCCACACTGTGGTGTGGTGCACTCCTAAGTGTTGACCAGCCTCCCGCGTGCTTGCCCGTGGGTCTCGCTGGAAGTATTCCAGGATGTCTTCCTGCAAGGCGACAGGCAGGCCTACGCTGCCGCGAGCATGAGCATGCCGGGGAACGTCAAACTGCCGATGATCCCACAGTCCCTGCGTAGCAGCCAGCATGACGCTCTGTGATGGGGGTTCCCGATCGGGAAACATTTCCGTGAATATCCGGTTGGCTCCACGTAGGCTGTCTCCACTGATGGCATACAGGCGGACCATCTCCACCATCTCGACTTTGAATAATTGTCCGTCATCTTGCACAATTCGCGAACGCGCGCACGCTTCGGCGACATCAAACACACTGTTAGTTCCGGGGCCGCGGGGGCCGGGGGCGTGGCTAGGAGCTTGCGCGGGAGAATCCCCGTACCGTGATTGGGGTGCGATTGATTACCTACGAATTTATCGAATGATCGTTGCGTATGCTTTGTGTATGTATTGTTTGCGTTTGTTTGTGTGTGAAAGCGCGATTATAAGGCTAGTAACAGACGGGCCGCGGCTGGTTTACACTTACGGATTTCCGTAAATAAAAAAATAAAATTAAAAAAATACCTACCCATTTTACTGTCGATTTGGGTCGAGAATCATTAGCATAATTACGTCCTTGAATTTGACTAGGATGCAAATCAACACGTTGTATATATTTTTATGTGTGTTCGCGGATAACTTGTCGTTTGTTAACCGATTTCGATGAATCTGAATGAATGATGAAAAGAGTATGCTGCCGAGATGGTCCCATTGCCACCACGTCAGGATCTGATGATGGAAACCCTGAGAAAAATGGAGGGCAACTCTCGAAAATTGTAGGCACGCATCTGGTAAAAACTTGATATTCGTGAGTATATCGGGTGATACTACAAAATAATGAAGGTTTAGATCAGACCTGATGATGGAGTAGACAGAGAGTCAAGGGAACTCTACATCGGTATGTAGGAACAACCAAGTGTTTGGGTTTATTTCATTTGTATTGACGAGACCTTTACACCGAAAACACTAAGTAAGTTTTATTAAATAGGCCCCAGTTCATAACATAACATCACGCCGGTACGCTGTGAATGGGTACGCAGGTATCACTAAAAAATAACAAAACTTTTACAAAAAATATAACCGACTTCCAAAAACAAAACACTACAAAATATAAAATAAAATAACTTTAATTTCGGAAGTCGGTGTCAAAAAAAACGAAATAACCAAAAACACCGACTTCAGAAAATAACGTTATTTTATACTTTGTAGTGTTTTGTTATTGGAAGTCGGTTATATTTTTTTTGTTCTAAATTGGTGCCGAGCGAAGCCGGGGCGGGTCAATAGTTTAAAATGAACTGAAAATAATTCTTCATAAAACAAAATTGCGCCGAAGAAAAATTATATTACCAAATATGTGCAATAGGGCATGCAAACCGGTTTCACCGAAAACCGAAAAAACGGATTTTCCCCGGGTTTGTTTTTCAAGTTTCCGGTTTTTCGGGTTTTTCATTATTTCCGTATGACAACATTACTACACCACGTGTCAGTCAAAACGATGCATTTGATATCAGACATTTTGTTTTGCCAAACGTTGCCAAGCGGTTCAAATTCAAAAGAAGTGTTGTTTGTCGTAGTATTGGTAATTTGGTACAAATATATTCTTCTTAAAATTAAAAGTATATATGGAACAAATATACTTTTAATTTTAACAAGATGCTGCATTTTTGACCGACGACAAAAAAAGGAGGAAGTTCTCAATTTGATTATATGTTTTTTTTATACGCGATTATTCCGCCAATTAGTAATCGATTTTGATGATTCTTTTTTTGTTTGGTAGATCATACTTCAGAGGTGGTCCTATTTTGAACCGACCGATTTTGAAATTTCATCAAAATCGGTTCAGTAATTTTGCTTTTAAATCAAAATAGCTAAAATTCGTTTACTTGGATGAAGTTATTTGTTTGTCAGGTCAGCCAAGTCATCCAAGTAAATGAAATATTTTGCTTTCCTGCGACTTTCCAGTGATTTGTTAGGTGTGGATGTGGAGTACCACTAAAAAGTGAAAAATTAAAAACTGTTTTACAGCAAAAAATCTACCAAAAACACCAACTTTCGAAATTAAAGTTATATTATACTTTGTAGTATTTTTTTTTTATTTGGAAGTCGGTTGTATTTTTTTATAAAAACGTTTTTTATTGAAATTATTTATTTATTTCTTTTAAGAGATGTTTCTATTGAATAATTGACATGCAAGATGTAAGCGGTCTTACAACCCGTTTAAAAATGTCATTAAGAAAAACAATTAAATAACTTATTTTCGAACCGGTTTCACTGAAAACCGGGTTTTATTGTACGGAACCCGGGTTTTAATTTTGGCCGGTTTGCATGCCGTTATGTGTAATAAATTAATTTACTTAAATATTAATTAATGATTACTTTAATTTTGAAGTTCGTCTTATTTAAATAAAGATGCAAAAATATTAAATCGAAAGCAGTAAGCACTTTAAAAATACATCTATAAATATTTTACTCTGACACGCATGCGCATAGTGCTCTCGCGCTCATTCTCTTGGCTGAATAATTTTTGTGTTATGGGGATGTTTGGTCACTACAATTTGTCCGACTAATGAAATATAATTTTGTAATAGTTACCTTAATAACATATTTAAAAATCAGACATGTAAATACATATATATGTATAAGTAAAGTTCATTTATTTTTTGTGGAGCTTTAGAGCGTCTGACAAAAGTTTTGATCTGGAAAGTGTCTGATACTTATAGTAGGAGAGCCCAAGCGGGATTTACTCGAACGCGTCAGAATAACATAAGGGGGCAACCTTGCACCTTGTTAAGTACGCCCACAATACCCGAGCCCTGTACATAGGGTCAAAGGTCTAGGGCAGCTGATCAGATTAGTAAAACAAATCGATCTCTCAATTTACTCGAGCGCATCAAATTAAGGTAAGGTAAGTTACATGCAGAAAAGGGTGCATTTCGATAATCTGACAATTGAACGTGACATAAGGAAATGGGAGAGTCACAAAGTTGCAAGAAAAAACGTCACCTGGACATTCTCGAGCGCGATTATTTTTTTTATTTTTTTTGGTGAAGGTCACGATCAAGGAAATAATATAATCTGCCGATTTGCACAAGCCCAAGTAGCTAAAATCATAAATGAAGTGTGGTGCATGCAGTCGCTGAGAACTATGTATTTCCCACTTTACGCCACTCTGCCCTTCTCACTCTTTCTCTATTGTAACGTTGCACGTTATTTCTATGGCAAACTATAAAAATAATCTGGCAACGTTTAATTTTAATTATAGTGGCAACATTTTAAGCAATGACAGCTGCGCGCTGATTGGCCATGTCTCCCTACGATGCCATATTGCACGAGACGAGGCTTTATAAGAGCCTGCACGTCACTTCTCGGGAACACATCAGCTGAAGCGAATAGTCTTTTAGTACTCCTTAAAAGTCTAGATCCTTGCTACATAGTTACTACTTGAAATCGTAACTCTAAAAGTTGTGAGTGCAGAACCCTAGAAGGGGTTCTTTCCTGCCTACATCTTCCTCCTTACCTCTCGAGGACCGACAGGTTCGGAATCAGGAATTTTACGTGGTTTTATTGGTCACATTATATAAAAACAAATCAAAAGAAAGTTCAAAGTGTCAGATTAACAATACCCCTCAAAATAATCGTCAGATTTTTGGCAAACATGACTAGAACATCAAGCTGAACCTCCTGTATAAAAATCTGACATACTCGAGTATTGCAATATGGCGTTTTTTTTTTGCATTTTCAAAAACTCTTTACGAGCTTGCGTCACTTCCGAAACGTCAGTCTTTAGAATAGGAATATTTTTAGGGTTCACTTAACATCCCCTCTGAATATCTGACGCGCTAAAAAGATTTTTTTTTTCCTCTATTTTCTACCCTTCTGGATAGCCAACCCCACCATGCAAGTCGGCAGATGAACATACCTTTGGTATCAGAGGCACGTTGGGGCATCTAAACTATCAATATCTGACACGCTTGTATGTCCATGTAACTGATTTTTTTTTTTTTTTTTTGGAAATCTGTGGACGCTTCCCCCACCACTGAACGGAGAAACATTACAGAACCTTTTATTCTTCTTGTCATCTCAATTACAAAATGTAATAGGTCCCCACGACGCTCGAGTAAATCCACATTTAGCATCAATGCCTCCCTTACTATTATGATACTATTTTAAAATAATATTCTACAAAACATATATAAAAGTCAGCCATGTAAATTTAAGTAACTCTTATTTTTAGTTACCTTTTTTACCTGGTACCTGCCTAGGTGTCACAAGGCGAGCTCCACAAGTACGCAAGTATTCAAAGAACTTGAGACGCTACTGAAAACCTAAGGTTTCATCTATGTGAAAATAAGTTATGTCTCATCGCTCTGAAATCTTGGAATATTAACATGGTTAAAGCCATTCACTTTGACCAAATTTATTTTTATCAATAACGTTATTTTTCCAGGTACATCCACAAGGAGCAAGCCTCGATTATGTGGTATCGTATGTCCGTGCTATCTTCCCGCACGTCTCCCAAGCAACTATACACCATGTTCTGCAAAAACACACGGATGTGTTCGAACGGACCACCAGTGGCGTCGGTGCCAACATCGAACATCGCTGGTCCTTCGTCGCGTTCATTAAAGACCAGAAAACATCTTAACTTCTAAAAAGTGGGTACATACCTCTGCATATCAGAGTACTTCGCGTCATATTATGTGCATAAAAAATGAAGAATTTGGCGTAAGAACAAATAATTTATTCATCAGGTACAAAATGATTTCTAAATGAGTAAGTAAAGCAATTTTAAAAATAATGAATAGATTTCAAAACTAAGCAGCTATGCTTATGAGAAATTACCTATTTTAGATGGAAGTCTTTATTTTAATAAAGTATATTTAAATTAATGGAACTTATTTTTTAAACAGTTAGGAGCATTTATGATAGAAATCTTTACCAATAAATATGGACAATTGATAAACTAGAATTTAAGTTTCATTATTTCTATTTTTCTTAATCCAAAAGACCCGAGTAAAAAAGCATTTTTACGTGATAAACTATAATTTTGTAATACTGTTTTTACAGAAAGAAAACAATTGTAAGTTCCAAAAATAGTAGCTTCAAACTGTCGGAAAAAGTTACTTTTAATGACTGTCAAGTTTGTATATCTAAAATTAAGTTCATTTCGAAATAAACTGTGTTTCGAATCTTGGATGTTTTATTCAAACCAAACTATTCAAAAACTGCTACATATTTTTCACAAGCATTGCTATGATCATAATAATTTTGATTGCAGATAAACCTAGCTCTCAGTTTTCTGTTGTGCCTGAAGTTCATTGACAGTCTGCATATACTCTGCTGTAGCCTCCTCTAGGTCTCTATCGTTGGCTGTAGGGTCACTCTCAACGGCCGGTTCACCTTGGTTGCCCCCTTGTCGCATCTTCAATCTTATCTCTCTCATTCGAGCCTCTAAAATTCGCTCTCTTTTGTTTTCACGATCCAAAACCTGAGGAAATAAATACCTATTATTTGTTAGCGCTAGTACACACCCATTTATAACGTGATGGTAATGTGTGAGGAGTGAATTGAAAGATTAGCATCTAAGTACATCCCGCGTCCGAATCAATTTGTTGCAAGCTCTTGTGAAATCCATTTGTAGTACTTACGTGAGTTAAAAGTTGTTTATCATTCTTGTCGGCTGTGCCGAGATTCTCTGATAGTTCAGCTAAGTATACCGTTCCTTTACTACTGCCGCAGGCTACTAGTAGACCCTGAAACAGGTTTTTTGTGTGAACACAACCATCAGGTAAATTGGTTCCGAACAAAAAATGGAACCCTTATAGGATCACTCGGGTGTTTGTCTGTCAGTTTGTCACAGCTAGTTTTCTCCGGATCCACTGGACCGATTGTGTTGAAATTTGGTATACATATGGATTCTTTTTTATAATTTTAAAATAAATGGTTTTTGAAGTTATTCAAGAATTTAGACGAAAAATTACCATTCCCCCCCCCCTTTATCTCCGAAACTACTGAGCATAAAATTCTGAAAAAAAAAAAACGGAGGTAATAGATATTTACCTATATATTACAGGAAAACCTATAAGAAGTCTATAGTGTTAAAATAATATGTTAAAAAAAAAAATGAAATTCGTTCGGAACCCTTTGCACGCGAGTCCGACTCGCTCTTGACTGGTTTTTTTTACGACATTTTCTAAAAATGAAACCTAGCTAGATCGATTTATCGCCCCCGAAACCCACTGCATACTAAATTTCATGAAAATGGTTGGAGCCGTTTCCGAGGTTTAGATTATATATCTAAATAATATACATATATATAAATATACAAGAATTGCTCGTTTAAAGGTATTATATATATCATTTGCATGTCATAAAACGACAAGGTATATTGGTCAATGTCGGTTACTAAATTTCAACCTGAAGTTTTAATTTTAAAAATTTAACTACCTTGCTAACCTTAGTAAGTTATAAGTACTCCTTGCAAATCATGAGCGACAAACGTGCGGTTTGTGACACATTGACATAAGGTTTTAAGTACTCCTTGCAAATTATGAGCGACAAACGTGCGGTTTGTGACACATTGACATAAGGTTTAAATTGAATTGCAATGATTACCGCGCGCTCTTGATATGCAACAACTATTGCTTATATGAATTAAAAAATGTTGTTTTTAGTGGTTACTAACTCCTTCATGTGGGCGCAGACGAAGTAAGGGCTCATCACAAAGCTGTGCCGTGACTAACGGAGCGCTTCGTCTTCGTAATAAGTCCCAACAAGACAGGCAGCCATCCCATTGAGTCACCAGCATCAGTGAAAACCTGAAAATAAAAGACAAGGAAAAAGTAAAGGCAATTTTAATGAATATTACTACCTAATGGAGTTAGTTGAATACTAAATTGAGTGGGAGTTGGTAATTGCTTCTCAGCCTGCGGCCTCGTAGATGCTGATGCTGCTGACTAACATGGAATAACCAGCACCTCAGACTCAAGCGTAACATAAAAAGCTATTTATTTCCACCCCTTCAACGGGATGCAGGCAGATGCAGTAGTTAAGTAGAATGAAAAATTATAAGCATTTGAATAAAACCAAGAACTGCCATATTTTATCTGTCGATGAGTTGGTGTGAGTCAGAAAGTTTAAGCTAGTTGTTATTGGTTGAATGAAGTGATCGTACCTGATCGGATTCCATGCGCCATCTGTCAGTTTCGTGCGATGCGAATAAGTCCACAAAATTGCCGATTCTCGACAGTCCTCGCTCCAAACTCGAGCAGTCCAGTCCCCAACCGTTAGGAAGTTTTTGACAAACGTCGGGTTTCTTTGTAGTGCATATACAGGACCAAGGTGAGCTTCATACTTAAAAAATATGGTGGAACTATCAATAAGTATTAAACACCTAACGTCAATGGAAGAACTACTTCCTCGAAACTAACCTTAGTCGGTAGTTTTTCTACAGAATTTTTCCCTTTTCTGTTACCTCCAATTACTAATCCAGTTTCTGTTCCTACCATGAACCTGCAAAATTGAGATAATCATTGTTTCTATAATGCCTAGTGATTCAAATGCTTCGTTTTACTGCTAAAAATGCCTGGGTCGATCCTAAGTCACTTGTCTCACCGCCGGTGAGGAAGCGATTAGCTATCGACTATTTGCTCGCTCAGGAAAGGGATAATAGATATAGATCTCCTGTGAGTAAAAGAGACATACATTTACAGTCGATACCTGGCTGTTCGCACTGCCGGCGAGCTGGCTTTTACCACTAGTTGATCGCAGCGACAAGAGTTATCAAAGATTGTACTTGCTCAGCGACACTCGCTCGGCGATACTCGCTTGGCGGTCAGAACTCACCAACCAGCGGTAATTTCTAACTATAGTGCGGGCCGAAGCGAGTATTGCGAGTAATCGCCCGTCGCACAAAAACACTCGCTTTAAGCCGAGCGACAAAACTATCGAAACTTTTCACTCGCTGCTCGCCAACTCGTTTCCAGTTTCAAGCTTTACTCGCTACTCGCTGATCGCCGGCGGTGAGACAAGTGTCTTAGGTGGGCAGTTGTATTAGGTTTAACTTATTTCCTGTAGTAGAACAAAGCCCTCCCTAACTTGTTAGTTGGTTTCAAGCCCTCATTTCGCCAATCTATACTAATATTATAAAGCTAAAGAGTTTGTTTGGAAATCCCAGGAACTACTGGTTCGAATTGAAAAAATATTTTTTAGTGTGAGATAGCCCATTTATCGAGGAAGGCTATACATATAACATCACGCTACGAGTCTACGAGCAATAGGAGCGGAGCATTAATGAAAAATGTGACGCAGGTGAAGTTGCGCCTGCTAGTCAGTTTATGTACAGGGTGTCCCAGAACTCAACGTCAAGCCGAAACGGGGTGACAGGATTGATCATAACCATCACAAGAAAAATCTGAAAAAAAAAAATCTATCCCATGCAGTTTAAATTAAACTAGGTCAAGATTTTTCATTATTTTACTAACTTTTTTACTTTGGTAAAAGTGGCGTCACTATCTGTCTCGCTCACTCATGGCAAACATACCCACTATCTATCTCTCTCATCATTTTGCCTTAAAATTAAGAACCTACCTAGAGCTTGTGCGAATCAAAAACATTTTAACTGAGATAGCAAAAATCGGGTTACTTGAGGTTTTAATTTTTTTACTCTTTTTTATTGTATGGAACTAACAAGTATTGTACCATTTTAGAATTCTGATTAAATGCGCCAACTTTTAATGCCACTTGCTAAGGCACTCTAGTACATTTTTTTAAAGGAGGGCCTGTCAAAGTCGACGAATCTTGAAAATTTTGAATTCGTAGTTTAACAAATAGTCTCAATTCTCGGAAACTTGAGGCAATTGTGTCATTATTTTTTATTGGGATTCTAGAAATGTTATTTAGGATTACGTTTCCAAAGTTCAAATGAACAAAAATAAAAAACAATAACCACAATAACCGAAAAATGGTACAGTTTGATCAAATTTGTAGGTTTTTCTTAAAATGTCCATAATTTTCAAACTGCATGGGATAGATTTTTTTTCAGATTTTTCTCGTGATGGTTATGATCAATCCTGTCATCCCGTTTCGGCTTGACGTTGAGTTCTGGGACACCCTGTATATCTCTCAGTCGCCTGCCTATCCTCTCGGGGAATTCCGGCGTGATGTATGTAATCTTTTTATTTATCTATCGTCATAATTTACTTTACCTTGTCGGTATCGTGGGCTCATATTCAAGTGCTGAAATTCCAATAGCGTTATCAATAGACTGTGTATCAGTTACCGATTTCACGATATCAATAATCATGGAGTCGGTAGGCTCACTCATATTACGTGTATCCCACCTGAAAGAATAAATACTCTTGATTTTATGTGATGAATGCTATGCATGAATATTTCGTCTAAATGAATTGAAGACCACCCTCTCACCATTTAACAACGCCATCAGGAGATGCAGAGAAAAATTCTGCTCCTATTTTAGAATTGATAAACAGTACATTTCTGGCTATGTCGCGATGCGCAACATGCGGTGGGCAGACCCCAGCTGGATCTCCGCCTTTCCTTGTATCCCACCAACCAACCTATACAAGCAAAAGATTAACATAAGGACTGACTTTTACTAGAGAGGCTCATCATCATTGGCAGACTATAGTATAGATAGACCCTTCTTTGAATATGCTCAACTACCTGTCCATTCATCATTCCTCCGATTATAAGATGCGGATCACGAGGATTGTAAATAAGGTCCAATAACGGCTGTGGAGGTTTTATTACCAGCTCAGGTGCATTCGCGTTCTCTGCAATAACGATAAAGACCTATTATTATATAGGTACTCATTTTTCCAAACAGAACACAGGTAGAATATTCGTAGGTACCAATGTCCCAAATATAGGAATACTGTGGGTTTCTTGAGTTCCTTGTTAGCTCAATATCTGCATGGGCTACTGCTAGTTTTGCCCCTCCATCTGCTTGCCAGGATAGTGATCTGATTGGTCGCCTTCCTTCCGGTTCTCGGTACACATTGACAGTGTGACAACCACTATTCTCTACCGGTGGAATCGTCGGCAGTTCCGTACAATAAGTCTCATACATATCTACTGCATTATTTTGGAGTATATTGTGTTCCATACTCTGCGGAAGAAAATTATGTTTTCAGATGTAATGTATCAAACTTAAATATTGAAGATTCTATGGGGTCGTAAACACTTACGTGACCTAAATGCATAACAGCATGAATGTAGGCGTCATCCTTCTCGATTTTGCGTCGATATCTTTGCGTTGCTTCAGGATCATTCATGTTGATGTCTTTAGGCCATCCACCTTCAACGTGACTCACGCCAGAACTTGTGTATTCGGCTCTAAAATAATAATAATGATGTACCTAAGAAAATATATCCTTACTTTAGTTTGACCTTACGAGTACCTATTGTATAAGTAAGTAGTAGTTATTTTGGAGTAGTAGTAAGTATAAGTTGAAGCCAGTACTTATTTTGAAGTAGCACAGCATAGACAGGGTTCAGATAGGCAAGGTCATGAGGTCGGGAACCAAAACCGGGAATTTTAACCTTTCAGCGGGATTAAAACCTTATCTTTGACAACAGGGAGGAGTGCGTTTACTTTCTATAGGATATTCTCTTGGCCCATAAAAACAGCATGTTAGCTTACCTGACAGAATTTACCCAGTGTTCAGACATAGTGCCTGTATTCTGGATGGCAACGTGCACCGGATTTCGAAGAATGTAGTCAGGATAAAACGCAGGATTATTAGGAATGCTCACTAACATTTCCGGGCCATGATCTTCAAACAGAGTTTGTTTCCCAAATTCTTTCCTACGCCTTTTGTATTCGTATACAAGTTCAATTTTTTCCGGCTTTTCCATGATTTTTAGTTCAGTTCAATGAAGGAACAGAGAATGTTCACTTAAGATAGCCTTTGTTAGATCGATAAACTTACGGGGTTACCTCGGCGATATGCTAGTGTGTCGTATTCAAAACAATCAATTAATTTTTAACAATGTTGCGTCTTTTGTTTTGAATATTGGATAAGGTATGTCGCTTCGCATTAAATGAGGCAATGAACCTGTCTAAATATAACTCATCAGACTGTTCAAGTACCTAGTTAGATATCTAATGGGTGCTCGATCAAGTCATACATAATAATCAGTCTTTATTAATAACTTTTTTGGAAACAAATCAATTAATTTAACACTTTTCTTAAACAATTTAATAGAGTGGTATTGGATCAGCCTGCGTGGCTCGTCTTAGAGCCAGGACTATAAGGCGTGGTGGCGAGGCTGCAAGTTTCACGGCGCATTGCTCCAAGAGAATAGCCCAGCGAACAGCTCCTCGTTTCTCAGCTGGCATTGCCTTCAACTGCTCAATCTAGAAAATATATTCGAGTATTTTTTTTGTTCAGGCCAATCGCGTGGTCACCGACCATGAATACCAAATTGCCAGGTTCAATTTAAGCTTCTTTGGCATCATTGGTAGGAGGCTTTAATATAAAAAAAAAACTGGCCAAGTGCGACTCGCGTGCAAAGGGTTCCGAACGAATTTAATTTTTTTAACAGGTTATTGTAACAGTATAGACTTCTTATAGACATTCTGTAATCTATAGGTAAAGATCTATTATCACCATTTTTTTTCAAAATTTTAGGCTCAGTAGTTTCGGAGATAAGGGGGGGAATCGTCATTTTTCGTCAAATTTCCTGAATAACTTCAAAACCATGTATTTTAAAATTATAAAAAATATAATTAAAACCCTCACAGTAAGCATTTGATATGTCACATGATATTGATCAAAAAACTTTTTTTTTTTACTTTTCTAGTTTGACCCCCAAAAGTGACCTCCATACTAAAAAAATAATAATTTGCGTAATGCTTCCGTGTTTGGGTCACAGAAGTCTATATGTGTACCAAATTTCAACAGAATCGGTTCAGTGAATCCGGAGAAAACTGGCGGTGACAGACAGACAGACACCCGAGTGATCCTATAAGGATTCCGTTTTTTGTTCGGAACCCTAAAAAGTGCGCTATTTACAGAATATCCCAACGTGTCTTCCAGAACGTTCACAGGAAGTCGAGCAGTCAACTCTCCAGAATGGTCAGCGAAGCGCACTCGGATGTTATCTTCAGTACTATTGTCCCTGCAAACGCAAAGCATGTAAAGTTCAAAGTTGTCTCATTTAATTAGCTGAGTAAACGAACACGTGTAAAATGCATACAAAGTGTCGAGTTCGTCCATGTCGAGATGCGTAAGTAGTGCATGGAGTGACGCACAGAATGGCGCGCCGCCTGCGACTCGGTCGCGGACTTGTGTCACGGACGCCGCGCATGATCGCTCGCCGCTCCATGCTGCCCATGCCGCGGCCTCGCCTCCTCCTGTGTGTATGAGGAATGATAAAATGTACCTACAGCATTACCGATTAGTAGAAAGGCAAACAATGAGACATTTCACAGAGCTTAGCTATAAGAAAATAGCTTAGTGGTAGGTATGGATAGGGACAACCCCAATAAGCAAAATCTTATAAAAATATGCAAACTCACTACTTAACTTATTTTTGCAAGTAATGGCAAGATAATCAGTGAATGGCCGAACTAATTTTAGAATTTCGTCAAAATAAATGATGCAATATTAATTTGTTTATTACAGAAACAAAATTGTATCATAATATGAGAAATTTTGAATAAATATTGCAGCATTGTTTACTATAAAGGTGTGCCTGGCTTATCACAACGATAAACGCCCGAAAAATATTGCTTCTATTTTGATGTCAATCATTTAGCGTCTCAGACTGTGTCAGATAATCGCTATATTTGGAACTGTGACTCACGCGCCGTTGCTTGGTTACGTATATGCAGCCTTAGGGCCTCGGCGTCTGCAGTATGCGGTTGGTGCGTGATCACAGTTTTTGCACATACTTGCACGCTAACCGCCCGAGCTCGCCAGGATACCCGAGCATCTGCTATGAACAGCACGCTTTCTAATGGACGCCATTCTTCAGCTCTAGAGGGACGACCAAGATATTTAGAATTGGCATTGTATTATTGCGTGTTAGCAAACAAGACTACCCACCTTATAACTACTTTAAAAACACTTTTTTTGTTAGTCATCAGATCTGCGGGTCTAAAAAGGCCACTTTAGTAGAATTACATTCGAATCATAGGTAATATTAACCACACAACAATCTGTCTTTTATTTTCATCTTTATCGCAAACGCATTAGGTTCAAGGTTGATTTGGAAAATTTGACAGTGACGGGTAGCGTGATGTGCTTTCTGATTCTGCTAAAGTGGCCATTTTAGACCCCCTTCTTTTCATTAGTACCGTATAGGGAGAGATAAGATTTTAAAGTGTGCGTGAATGGCTAAATTCGATTTTATTTATCAAAATCAACCGGTTCGAGTCCTGGCTAGGAGTATCGATTTCTCAAAATTCCAACGATGCTTTTTAGTCTTCATCAAAATCGGGCTCGAGACTTCTTTCAGTGTTTTTATGTATATATAAATGTCCTAATATAATGGGCGAAATATGCTAAGTTTAGGGAAAGTTTAGTTCAAGAGGGACGCATTTTTATTTTTTTTATTTTCTAAATAATCAAACCTTTGGATAGTGTCGATGTCGAAAATGTCCAAGGTGATGGCAGCAGGCGTTGTGTTGTCCATAATTTCCACACCGCGTACCGACATGTCCACACCTATGAAATAGAAAACAATTATTGGTTAAAATTTGCAATATCTCAGTGGATGGTTTTAAAATACAAAATAGCGTACCAGCTCTAGTTTTTATAGTTTTCGCAGGTTTGACTGTTTTCACAACTACCAGCAAATCGACATAAACGTTGTTACTTTCATCTGAAAAGGCAAAAAATAATAAGAACAGTTACTAAGATTCTTCATAAGTTTATTCAATGCTGATGGTCATTTGAAGTATAGCTAGGGTACAAATAATGCACTTTTTAAAGGCACTGATTTAAAGAGGCAGTAGTAAATAGCGGTTTTGGTAAGTTAAAAATTATAAATGGCACGTTTAATAACTAGTTCAGCAGTTAAAACTAAGCAGTAAAGTAAACAAAAATGAGTAATAAAAAATAATGAAATGGATCAGTGAATATATAATTGAGCAGGAAAATAATTAAATGGGCGGTAAAAAATATTGAACGAGCGGTTGCGTGTAGGCAGTAATAAATCGGGATTTGTCGGTAAGAAATCTCATTCTAAGCAATTCTATAAACAATGAGGTGGTAAAGTAGATCCTTAGTCAAATTGCTGATTACCACCTACCAAGGTAGCTCGACGGAGCCCTATTACGGGCTCCTATTTCTGTTTGCAAGGTTTAAAGTAACCTAACACGAAGGGAACCTGTCCCGAGTCGGGGTGTCCCAAGTCCCGAGTTCGCTTCGCTCGCTCTTGCATCCTTAGTCAAATTGCTGATTACCACCTGCCAAGGTATGATCTGCCGAACTATTTATCGAACCGCTCATTCCATCATTTTTACCGTTCATTCAGTTATTGGACTGCTCAATTATTGTTAGAATTGACATTGTGTGATAAAATAACCGACAAATTATTTTTTTATTACTGTCCATGTTTTACTGTCGCAATAATTAATCAACCGCCATTAAATTAAATAACTGCTCAATATGTTTTTCAACTGATCACAATAGCATCTCGAATATTTAAATAACAGCTCAAAAAATTAGTTCCCCTTTAAATCAGAAATAAGAAAAAAATGATCGCACCTGGCAGTTTCAAAACTTCAGCAAGCCCGTAATATCCAGAGGATTGTTTGGTAGGTATGTGGAGGAGTGGTAAGTAGAGGGAAAAAGCTTCGCCACTGTGGATGCTTACATCTGACATACCCTCGTTGAGGGTTAAGTAAAACGGAGAAGTAACCTTCCAAAAGAAAAAAGTTGTTATTACAATAAATCAGGCCTTTGCCCAGGAGTGGGACAGTTCAGGCAGATTAAATAAAAACACGTAAAATGCTTTATCTCATCAGTCTTAGATAAGATAGTTATAATAAAAAAAAGTTACTCACTTGGGGTCTGTAAGTTTCGTTATCACCGGTTTTTATGCAAATTTTTGGTGAAGTAATTTCAACTGTGAAATTAATTTCGGTAAGTAGACAGAAAATTATGATATTATACAAAATATTGGTTAGTTTGATACATAATAGATCCTCACCAACATCTCCTACTAAAAATCTTTCATGAAAAGTAAGGACGAAGTATTCGGAGCCCCAAACATCAACATTAATCGTGTCCACATCAGAGTCTCTTACTGTGAAGGATGTAACTCCTCTTGATTCACCATTTTTTTTCTTGGACCCAATAGTTCGAGGACTATTTTTTGCGATAACTATGCCGATAATCAAAGCATTTTTAATGTTCATATTTAAATGATTCAATTTAACTTTTTGAACTCCCGCCATTTTTGACAAAAGTACAGAGAAGACTGTTAATTAATTAATCCATAAAGTACGGAAATCTGTCAGCCTTATTTTTTACTTTGCGCCATAGACGATGCCATTTTGCAGATCTAGTGCAGTCACTGGTCTCGTTTTACATTTGAAGAAACGAGACAAACGGCGATGCGCGACCGGTACATGGTGGACATCCCACCCACACGCACAAAACGTTTTGGGAACACATTCATAGTGCGTACAGCTAAGCAGTGGAATTCCCTGCCGGAGTCAGTGTTTCCTGATAGCTACAACCTGGGAGTCTTTAATTCAAGAGTGAATAGGTTGCTTCTAGGCAAGCGTGCTCCATTTTCGACCACATCATCGCTTACCAACAGGTGATATAATGGTCAAACACGTGCCTATCAATAGTAAAAATAAAGAAAATGATCTTGTGTGTGATCTGCACTAGGTAATTAGTGTTCTGTGATCTTGTGTCGCATTTAACTTGATTGCTCGAGATTTAATGGCAACATTAAATTCCTGCCACTGTCAAAGAAATGTCAACAGGTCGGAAACTACGAGTCGAAACCAAACCGCCAAAACACGGTTAACCAAAACGAAAATTATTTTGATCATTGAATTCAATAAATAATTAATTATTTTATTAAAACCAAAGGACGAAATCTAAGAATCATGTTATTTAAAGCACAATCTAGTTCATCTATCGAAACGAATGATTTTGAGCCTCGTGAATTGGAAAGACAAGATGTGGAATACACGGATTGTTCAAAACGTTTTCAAGAAGTGGCGAGAGATTTTTCGAAACAATATGCTCACATTTATTCGGCTAGGCTCAATACTTTTAGAAACATCTTGACTCCAATAGTCATGAAAAAGTGGTCGAATCGACATAAGATTTTAAAACTATGTGAACTTCGTGATAAAGGTACAACTTGCGTTATAATTGGAACTTTGTTCAAGTTTCAAGATTTAAAACCTAGTATCCTGAAAGAATTGTCAGATCAATTGGAAATCATTCCTCAAGCTCCTAGGTAAGATAAAAAGAGATCATGCTTCTTTGAAATAAAGACGTATTTCATAACAATTTATTTTTTTCAGGACCCATTTTGTACATAATTCAGACAGCTTAGTATTGGAAGATGAGCTGCAAAGAATTAAACTGGTTGGTGAATGTATTGATGTCCATCGAGTTGTGACGGGTGTTGTTTGTGCTTTGTTAGGTATGTAAATCATGATGTACTAGATTTAACATTGTCTATATTCTTAACTACTTACTATTTGCTTGCATTGTCTTTTGTTTCTTTATCACAACAGCATTCAATTTATTATTTGTTGAGATCTTCAGAGATCATTCAACTCAATGAAAGTAACCTTTTGCTTTATCTTATGAATCTTAGAATTAAAACCGCTGCTCAATCCTAATCAGTGTTTAACAAAACAAATATTGTATAAAGACATAGTATTATTGTTTTTAAAGGTTCTGAGGATGAGGATGGAATATTCACAGTCAAGGATGTGTGCTGGGCTGGCTGTGGTATTCAAAAACCATTACCAACATTGAGTGCAGACAGGTATACCACAGACCTTTAATTTCTCTATCTAGAAGTTGAAACATAGATATGGCAGCTATATCCTGGAGACAAGTCCAGTGTTTTCTAAAATATGTATTGTATATCTTTGCAGATATATAGTCCTCATGTCAGGATTAAACACATCAAGAACAGCAGATCACATGTTCTCAATGCATCTGCTAATGGAATGGCTTTCTGGACTGTCAGGCACATCTGAATATCAGGAGGAAATTTCTAAGATTGTCAGAGTTATAGTAGCTGGTAAGCAAGCCTTGTTCAAAATAAAAACAAGTATTTTTTTAAATTGAAGAACCCAAAATAAGGTAATTTTTTTTTTTTTTTTTAGGTGGAGTATTAGCAAGTCACACAAATGAAAGTGGTGTAAATGAGGCTGAATTCATTGCTGCAGTAGAATTGATGGACTCTTTAGCAGCTGCTGTCAGTGCTGTTGCACCCTTAGACCTGATGCCCAGCAGCAAAGACCCAACTGGAATAATGTTGCCCCAGAAGCCTTTTCACTATTGTCAGTTAATTTTTACAGTATATTTTTATAAAAATGTCATGGAATGGATAAGTAATGATTTGGTCTGTGTTTCAGGTTTATTTCCTAAAGCTATTGAATACAAATCATTCAATCGTGTCACTAATCCTTATGAATGTGAAATTGGAGGTGTGTTCATTTTTTATTGACTGTTATTACTGCACACAATATAATAATGTGGGTTCATACTATCTGTGTTTTCTTTTAGGTTTCACATGTTTGGGTACCTCAGGTGAACCCATAAAAGACATTATGAGATACAGTAAGCTAGACAACACTTTAGAAGTAATGAAGAAAACTCTGCTGTGGAGGAACATTGCTCCAACTTGTCCAGACACCATACCATGTACCCCTTGTACAGAAACAGACCCTTTTATAATCTATAATTGTCCAGCTATATATTTTTCTGGCAACTCTGCTGAATTTGCCACTGATCTTTATGAAGGTACTATTATTTATATGCATTGTTTCTATAAAATATAATGTGGCATCTAATGATAACAGTTTAACTAAATTAAAATTTTGGTTTTTTTAGGTGAAAATGGTCAACGCACCAGGATAGTGTGTATACCAAACTTCTGTGATTCTCTGACTGTCGCTCTAGTCAACTTGTCAAATTTGGAATGTTACAGCATGAAATTTTCATAGAATTATTGTTTTACTTTATCATTAAAATAATAAAAAATATTTTAGTTTATTAAATTATGAAGGCTATTTGAAAAGTTCTTGGCCTGGCCAATAAAACAATGTCAATATTTGTTTATTATATTTATATATATTCTCCTCTAAGCTTAATTTGAGCTTTGTTTAATAGACGGGGCTCCCATTTTTCTGCAAATTTTCTCATTTCTAACCATCACTTATATTGTGAGAAATCCTCTCATTCGAGATCCCTGTGGTATCACTTAATTTCCGCACTTTAAATCTTCGGTCTTCTAAAACCATTTATAAATAAATATATATAAAAAGACTCCGTTACTGACTGATTGAGTGAATGACCGACAACGCACAGCCGAAACTACTGGTCCAAGAAAGCTGAAAGGCATGTAGGTTCCTTGGGGAGTGTAGGGGAGCACTAAGAGAGGAATTCCCGAAATTCCCACGGGAACGGGAAAACGGGGATATTCGCGTACGAAGTCGCGGGCAAAAACTAGTTATTTTATTAAACTTCTAGCACTTCGCCCGCGACTTCGTTCGCGCTGGTTTAGTTGGTACTCCACGAACTTTATCTCCCGTCTAACACTAAGGGTAGGTATGTGAAAATTACTTATTTAATAGACTAAATATAGGGCGGTTCACTCGCAACATTTTTCTAGAGTATTTTAAAAATCGTCGTAACTTTTAAACGAAAGATCCGATTTGGATAATTTAAAGTGTAATTTACATGCACGTAACCAACCTTAATTATTAACCAATTTAAATAGATAAGGATTAATCATGACACTAAAATCACACTATTCCATTTCACCCGGGTTTGTTTGAATAACTTGAACAAAAAGCGGTCATTGTGACTTAACCATAATAGATACACAGATACATACTCTCGCGGACTTTTTTGTAGATATTTGTCTTCTATAAAACTGTAGTACATCACTTTGCTCTATCTACACTAATATTATAAAGAGGAAAGATTTGTTTGTTTGTTTGTGGTCAATATTTTCCTCAGCGCACGCGACATATGGATCTTTTTTGTTATTTTTTTCACACCTTGGGTTACATTATCGACATTTTCATACGGATCCTTAACTTTTTTAAAAATATTATATAGCCTATGTTCATCAGGGATAATGTAGGATTCTAAAGGTGAAAGAATTTTTCAAATCGGTCCAGTAGTTTCGGAGCCTATTCGATTCAAACAAACAATCTTTTCTCTTTATAATATTAGCAGTGGCGTAGCTATACCTTAAGGGGCCCTGCATCAAACGTTTTTTGGGGGGCCCTTTTTACCCGAGTGCGAAAATGCTCAAAAGGGCAGTTTGCAGGGCAGTTTCTTTTTTTCAAATTGGCACTACTCGCCACAAAACTTTCGCTCATATCACCATTACTCATCCATCATAAGCGTCTTATTGATTGATTATACTAAGAATGATTTGAGGTTGCAGACAGTATTTTATTCTTGCTGCCATACATCGGGGCCCCTGTGGTCCGGGGCCCCGTATAATTGATACGGCAAATACGGCGGTAGCTACGCCCCTGAATATTAGTGTAAAGGGCTACCTCATTACTTTAAATGTTATGTTATCTCATTAAATAATTTTTGTTTATTTAAATTAACTTTTGAATTAAACAAAAAAAAATGAGTATAAGGATTATGGACTAAGTCTGAATTAAATCTTAAAGATCTTATTATTATTATGTTTTTAAAAAAATTCTCAAGTAGAACTTGGTATTTGCTAGAATCTCACGGGTGTGAACCAAGTCGAGATCATAGTTATTATTTGCTATGTGATGGTAAATTACTATGTACTGCAGTATAATTATTATCCAGATCCAGTTGTAAAAATTTTCTAACTATCCGGCAAGTATTTAATATGTTAGGTATGTCTGCAATTCTGTGTTCTGTTACTGTCATATCTGGGTATTGTAATTTAAATTTTTGAAATAGTTGTGTGCAGTACATTGTTTTGTCCTCTTCAAGTTTCGTGATATAGAAGTATGTGCGCATGATGAATGACATGTTCATATCTTCAGTCCAATTCATGCGCACTCTGGGTTTTTCTGCCTTGGTGGTCGCAGGCTGAGTAGCTGACGCCGCCTGCGAAACATCCTTGGTAGATGTACCTGCTCTACTATTGTCCCTACTGTCAGTCGGTTCGGCTGTAGTATTTTTGTCGGGGAGAACCCGCCTGCTCAGTCCCCCACTGCCGATGGGTCGTATGCTGTGGCACCCAGTATCGGCCCCAGGTGCGCCCCGACGATTGCCCTCGGGTAGCGGTCCTAAACGTTTATTCTTTGACCTAGTCTCCATGTTAAATGGGTTTCCAGAGCCACGGTAGCCACGCCAGTAGATTTTCATTCGTGTGTCCGCCCCCCACGTGATTAGATGGTCAATCAGGACGTGTGGTTGTTTAGGGGGCTTATTATTATTATAAATGTGTATAATGATCAAATTAAATTGATTTATTAATTCTGCATCTACACATCGATACTTGTAACACTGACTGTAGTTTTTAAAAACGAGTAGTGCGTAAATTACAAAACAAAATCTTTACGATTCCGAAAACACATTTTAACTTGTAATATCATAATTTTTTTTTAAATGTTAAATAAAATTGTGAAATACGAAGCTTGTATTGCGTCATTTATTGGAGTTTCTATCTAGGGGGCGCTACCTTCTGAGAAATATATTTTTCTGCCTGGCAACTTTGCTGGCTTCTCGCTAGCTAGCGCACCTCCCCCTGGCCTTCCCCCCTTCTCTATTACTCATCAATGGCTCAAAACTAGTAGACGTGTTTAATTTGTTTTTCCGTGCTAATATTGCGTTCACGATGGGTTACTAGTACCTAAAGTTTGCACACCTGCGTGTGCCGTCACACGTAATTAAAAATGTTGTAAGTAAAAGTTTTTTTTTTAAGTTTTATTTTGGCACCAACAATGAGGTTTTTCCATATTGCATGCCCAACTGCTTTCCAAATTCCTTGCAATTAACACTGTTCAAAGGGTACAGAAGTTTGTGTTTTGACATCTAATCATTCATGAATTTGTTTGTTTATAATCTAAGTATGTATTTTTTCACTCTCGAGTATTGACATACAATTTTGGTAGAGTCCGCTTTCACCAAGACCAAAGTTGCGCGGGAGATCTATCATTGCGACATTCCGTAAAACAAATGCCAAGCGGTTTACAATCTCATTATGTATGCTTGTGGTACACGCATGAGCGGGTCACCAGTTCATAACATCATATTACAGTTATCAGCAATTTTGCAGCAACTAAGATCCGATTATCCATTGTAATGTTCCATTGCCATTTGAGAAAAGTCTCAAATGGCAATTGAATTATTGCGCACAATTGTGTTGAGCAGTTTATATTGAGCTTTTATTTAACTCTTGCCAATCATCTAATAAATTTGACTGTTCTAGACAGGAATTAAACTGTTTCCTTGATCTCTAGAACTGTCAAATTGATAAGAATTTTATTGCACCCAATTTTAACTATAGATTTCCCTTCTTTTAGTAATTAGTTACAAGTTATAGTAAAGAACTTATGTAATGGATTAACTAAGTTGTTATCTTAGATATAACCTTAAAGAGGCCATAAGTTCGTTTGTCAGTGCATTACTCAGTAATATTTCTGTGGCAATATCCCTTTGTACAACCTGTACGACATAACTGTGCACCTAGCGTTGTGACGCCTCTCTGTCGGAGCTGCTTGAAAAAAAAATTAATTTCGTTTAGCATAGTATATCAAGTTAACCTAAACATATTGAAAAAAAAAGAGTCAAAAAACTTACAATTTAATTTTTTTCAAATAGTCCTGATAGAGTGACATCACAACGCCAGGTGCACAGTTAAGTTGAACGGGGTGTATGTAGTTACAAATTTCAACTTTAACGTAGTACGTGATTAAAACCCACTTCATAGTTAGAATGTTGTGTCATTTGATGTGAAATGACAGGTTGATAGATATAAAGGAGAAATAAAATTACACAGTATATACCAAACTCCAAGTGTGTTACAAATATATTTTTGAAGTATTAATATACTTCAAAAATACATTTGGGGTATATTGATACTGCACAACACAAAAGTATGTTGTTTGTGTTCAAACAATTCCATTGAATGAGTCTTCCTATATTTTTATTGTTATTCACATCTGCTTGCAATCTCTGGAACACATACTTAAAAAGAAATACTTAATTGAAACATGAACATGGTATTAGATTCTGCTGTTTTTCATGTTTTTTAGTCATTAACATGTACCTTCTACTATTTTTGTATGTGTACTTTAGTCAGCTTGATGGCTAGATGAGTCACTCACTTGTTTGGGATGTTACATTGAATTGCTCAATGTTGCCCAATTATATTGAATTACATTGCAAGCATATTATTTGTAACATTCTACATTCAGCATATTAGATAAACAAAAACATTCATTCTTGGTATCAAATTCTTATGTAATAAAAAATGTCTATCTTCATAATACATAATGATAAAAAATAGGAATATAGGAAGTATTTTTTAAAGAATTGAATTGACCTGATTATCATAACATATAATGTATGTATTTGTTTTAAATAGTGTCCCAAAAAAATTAAGCTTATCTTTGGAGTCAAATTCAGCTTGAGCGATTTTGTTTACTGAACCATTGAGGCAGTACCTACAATCTACACAGATACATCCTTACATCACACATTTTCTTCCGAAGTTAAATTTAAAATGTATTATTTTATTGTAACTATCTATTTGACTTTCACGGCAGTTGAAAACAGTTGCCGACATAGCATTTCAAAACTTTGCGCAATCATGGCTTGTTCATGTTGAAAGTCAATGCAATCAACTAAAGTGTTGAGACACAGTAAGGTGAAATATTCTGTACGTGTGTGCTTCTAGTTCTGATAATCTTAAATTGCCTTTTATTTAAACTAAATTCAACCTTATTTCCAAAGACATAAGAGTCAATTAACTAGGTAGAGTAGTAGCTGTGCTATCATTAATGACGTCAATGGCTTCTATAGCAGTACATAAGAGTATGTAAGGCTGTAAGCTTACAAAACCAATGATGCTGTGATGTAGTACTTATAACACATTCATATAATTATTATGTATGTGTTCTGCCCCATTTATCAGTTTATTGTCAGTAATATAAAAAAAAACATTTCTCTTCATTCACTATACAGAATCGATACATACTATTTATGAGATGTTTGATTAGATACCGTATCGGTTTGTTACGTCCTCTAGTCATAGATAACAACTTATACTAACTTTTGTCCGCGACTTCGAAAGCACATATCCCGTTATTCCCGTAGAAATTTTGGAAATTCCTCTTTTAGTGCTCCCCTACACTCCCCAAGAAACATTAATGCCAAGTTTCAGCTTTCTACATGCCAAATCAACTTTCTACTATGCCAAATCAAATGCCAAATAATCGAATATCAATTGATCGAACACTATAAATCGAACGTCTGAATACTCGAACGTTCATAATATCGAATGGTTAATAAAACGAACATTCAATCAATCATACACTCAATACATCGAGTGTTCAAAATATCGAATGTTTGTATGATCGAGCGTTCAACGTTATGTAGAATACAAGAAAAACACAAAATTAACTAATAAATCACATTTTAATTTGTAATTATTTATCTTTTATAGGTAAATTTTAATATATCTGTGATTACTTTCAATAAAATAGTAAAAACGTCTTCAAAAAAAGAGGTAATAATTTTATTATTAAAAGGTATTTAAAATCTTATAAAAACAACAAAACAAACAATAAAGTTTTTATATATTTGAGTTTTTCCGTGCAAATTCACATACTAATCTGAAATGTATTCTACTCCGTATCATCTAACCACTAAGAACAGTTACTCTCAAATCGTGTTGTCATTCATTCATAGTTCGGGTTCGGGGCTAATCGTAAGTCCGTAGGTGATACGAAGTAGAATACGCCCGCAACTAAGCCCGAAACTACGGACTTCGGGCTTAGAGAGTAGCCGACCAAGGCTCGTGCCATCTTATCACACCCTAGTTACGCCACTGAGAACCCGTAGTTTCAGCTGTATGTTGTCTGTCAGTCACTCAGTAACGGAAGAATTTTATGTATTAAGATTACATCGCGTAGAAGCATCCAATTTATTTCGTGATGGTCATAGATGAAATGTTAACATTCCAGTTGTTGTAATTAGCAGCTAACGGGATTGCTTGCTGTTGACCGACTCACAACAGTCGCAACGCAAATATTTTATCTACTACTAGCTGAACCGCGCAACTTCGTCTGCGTAACATGTTTTATTAATGCTCCGCTCCTATTGGTCGTAGCGTAATGTTATATAGCCTTCCTCGATAAGTGGGCTATCCAACAGACACATTATTTCAATTCGAACTAGGTATTAGTTCCTGAGATTAGCGCGTTTAACCAAAAAAACAAACTCTTTAGCTTTATAATAATCATAGCGACTGTGAACTGGCAACCGGTACTCTTAATTTTGAGAACTTTACAGGATGAAGAAAAACCTTGTTTGCGTCAATTATGTAGCATCTGGTTTATTAAATAAAAATACGTAGTTTTTAAATATTTTTATTACGCAGGTTATTGAAAACAAAAGTGTTATTATATGCTTCCTCCTAATATAAAAATAATATAGGACAATATCTCGAGATTCACTACGCGTCGGAGTTAGGCGCGGCGCTCATTATCGGTCGGCATCGGTCCGGGTCGGTAGAGCTCGAGCGCCTTACGGCGGCTTCGGGCGCCTGAGGTTTGCTTCGGGCACCTGAGAGCTGCCTCGGCAGTCTTAAGCGTACCTAAAGACGCCGAGGCTGGTTTCGGGTAGCTTCGGCAAAACTAAGAATAGTTTGGGTGACACGCGTAGGGTTGCCACTTTTTTTTTGTGTAAATAAAGTACATTGGTTAATAAAGGTAGAAAAAAAAAGTACACTGTGTCAAAATAAATAAAGAACGATTTATTTTACTTAATTATTTTGCTTAAAAACATGTTTTTCGTTACTTTTAACTTTTAACAAATAATTCATTCATTTCATTTTTAGGGTTCCGCCTAATGGGTAACCAATGGAACCCTATTACTAAGCCTCCGCTGTCCATCCGTCTGTCTGTCAGTCAGCGGGCTGTATCTCAAGAACCGTAATAGGGAGACTATTGAAATTCAGTGTATTTTTATTGCCGCTTTGATAACATAATGAAAATTAAACTAAAAATTAAAGGGCTCCATACAAGAAACGTGTATTTTTTTTCGGTTTATGGTACGGAACCCTTCGTGTGAGAGTCTGACTCGCACTTGGCCGATTTTTTATCAGATTCAGAGACGCTTTGTTTCTTTCGTCTTGCCATTTGCTATTTATCACAAAAATATTCTCTGTGAATGCTGGCGTGGCAGGAATCGACAGGAAAATTCATCCTATAGTAGTCGTAAAATTTGCGAACATCATATCGTAAATCATTAAACAAGTTATGAAATTCACTGAAAGTACATCTCTGCTCATTCACCCAAATTCTTCTTTTTTGCCTTAAGGCTCCCAAGTTTCTCTTCGTCTTCAGCAAGATGAATAATTTCAGAAATTTTAGAAGCCTTGGTTGCTTTCCTCTGTCCTTACATAATGAAAAAACCATCTACTTTCCGTTTATGTATAAGTTTTAAGTTTCTGTTGAAGAAAGATTATATGTACATATGTAGTATCGCGATGTTATGTCATACAGACATTCGTGAGCTTGCACAAGAATAATCAACTTTTCTTCTGTCATCGTGAAATAAAACGAACCTATACGTATAATTAATGATTCTGTTGCCTTTTATTTTTTTTGGCAAGCATACCCATAATGTAAAAACCCAGCTGCAGTAAACAAAAAAAAACTGGCCAAGTGCGAGTCGGACTCGCATGCAAAGGGTTCCGAATGAATTTAATTTTTTTAACATGTTATTTTAAGACTACAGACTTCTAATAGGTTTTCCTGTAATCTTTAGGTAAAGATCTATTATCTCCATTTTTTTCAAAATTTTAGGCTCAGTAGTTTCGGAGATAAGGGGGGGGGAACGGTCATTTTTCGTCTAATATCTTGAATAACTTCAAAACCATTTATTTTAAAATTATGAAAAAAATATAATTAAAACCCTCACAGTAAGCCCTTTCATTTGATATGTCACACGATATTGTTCAAAAAACTTTTATTTTTTATTTTCTAGGTTGACCCCCAAAAGTGACCCATATACTAAAAATTTAATAATTTACGTAACGCGTTCGTATTTGGGTCATAGAAGTCGATATGTGTACCAAATTTCTACAGAATCGGTTCAGTGGATCCGGAGAAAACTGGCTGTGACAGACGGACAGACAGACAGACAGACAGACAGACAGACAGACACCCGAGTGATCCTATAAGGGTTCCTTTTTTTTCGGAACCCTAAAAAACACGGAGCCCGGCCACGCATACTTCCGTAGTCATCACGTCATGAATATATAGGTATAAAAACGCCAAGAAATCAAGGTCGACGTCCAGCAAAAATGGCCGCTTAAATCAAGTAAGTATGGATTTACGCGGCCCTTGTGACGATAATACAGTGCGAGTCTTTATAATGTGCACATATGAAAATTAGGGAAGGTATGCTTAATTTTATCGACGGAAGACGTACTAAAATACATTTTTTTAATTGTTCACATCTGTGATCCCAATGTAAACAAAAATGTGTAAACTTTTAAACTAAATAAATTATCGCGTTGAAACACTCCATAATGATCGGAAGTAATCACGCGTCCTCATAAAATGATAATACTGGAATGAAAACTATTGAAAATAAACATGGTTTTAGGGTTCTGAACAAAAAACGGAACCCTTATAGGAGCACTCGGGTGTCTGTCTGTCTGTCCGTCTGTCTCAGCCAGTGTTCTCCGGATCATCTGGACCGATTCTGTTAAAATTTGGTACACATATGGAATTCTGTAAACCAAACACGGACGTATTAAGTAAATTATAAAAATTTTAGTATGGGTGTTACTTTTGGGGGTCAAACTAGAAAATTAACTAAAAAAAAAGTTTTTTGAACAATATAGAGTGACATATCAAATGAAAGGGCTTACTGTGAGGGTTTTACTTATATTTTTTTCATAATTTTTAAATTAATGGTTTTCAAGCTATTCAAGAAATTAGACGAAAAATGACCATTCCCCCCTTATCTCCAAAACTACTGAGCCTAAAATTTTGAAAAAAAAATAGAGATAATAGATCTTTACCTATTGATTACAGGAAAATCTATAAGGAGTCTATAGTGTTAAAATAACATGTTAACAACAAAAGAACACCCTTTGTACGCGAGTCCAACTCGCACTTGGCCAGATTTTTTAAAAAGCTAAACAATGCGGTTGTTCTCTCGAAAAAAGCTTAAAATACCGTGCAGATGAAGCAGGTTTTCGTCGGCACTAACAGAGAAATTACACCTAAATAAATTAAACATTTAGAAAACCCCCGACAGCAAAAAACTTTAAAAAGTAAAAAAATAATTTCTATTGATCCTTTTAGTTTAGCATAAGTACAATTCTTTGTACCAAGCGTCTTCGCCGGGAGACCGCAAATCTTTTGTATTTACTAACTATTCACCGTTAAATTTCGATCGTTTTAATCCCGTGGAGGGTCGATACGGTACATGAAACACTGTCGATTTGTAAACGTGTTAAAAGAAAATGATTTCGTTTTGTTACTTTTTAAAAACATGTTTTATTTTTATTATAAAAAGTTAAAAATGTGGGTAGCGGAGTGGCGCTTAGAGGGGTAGTTTGCTCCGTTTATATGCATAAGGTCATTGGCATGAATACAAGCCTTAACAGTTGACAGTAAATTTTGGGATTGAGTTATAAACATGCAATTTTTGCTATTGGGTAGCTAATATGATGAAGAATAACTTATATAGTAATAATAAAATTAGGTAATGGGGGGTCTTTTTGAGAAATTTAACAATTATTGTAAAAATTGATGAAATAAACAGATTCGTGCTAAAAAACATGTTTATTTTCAATTGAGGGAGATTTTAGGTTTATACGCTCTACGTTTGTATAGCGTTTGAACGTCGGCCAATTGAGTGAAGTACAATTTATCAGCGCTCAGCAATCTTTTTCTAGGCATCCTTATCCTGGCACTATGCGTATTTGACATTTTGAGTAGGTATTTGAAATTCAACTTTTATGGCATTTTGCGTAGGTTATAATTAAGTTTCTGACGATTTGCAAATTCGACATTTTGTGACGAAGTCTGCCGAGCTGACGATAAGCGAGTCAGACATTTTGCGTATCTGACATAGGGCCTATAAACCGTTTTTATTCCACTATATTCATTTTATGAGGACGTCTAATTACTCCCGATCATTATGGAGTTCGCGATAGATCACTTAGTTTCAAAGTTACATAGTTTTGTTTACACTGGGGTCACAGCTGTGAACAAAATAAAAAAAAAATCTATAATAATATTTAAAAAAATTAAAACGTTTCTAAGTATAAACGTTCTCTTTGCTGGGACAGATGAAATCCCTTCTTTGTGGTCCACAGAGAGAGGGTTCCCTCTGTCCCAGCTGTAATCCAATAGGCGATTCCAGAGCGGATTTGGTAGTGGCAAAACAAGGTTTTCTTACGATGTTTTCCTTCCAGTGACAATAATAGGTTCCAAGAATTTTGCAAAAAAGAAATCATGACCGCATGTAAAAACATCTAAGAATAGATGATATCACATGTAGTACTTGTGGAATGAACGTTGAATGTAGAGGAAAATAAGGACAAATGAATTACTTATTTTATTGCTACTCCATGCAATGAAAAGGTATGGGTCGGGGGAATCACCCAATGCCTACATATTATGATAATATACATCAAATCGCGCCTTTTTCCAATGGGGGTAAGCAGAAGGACACTCTTGTTTTCCTTCGTTAAATCATTTTTAACTGAACCCGATTACACGTTGCTGGGATTACCATTGCAACGATAAAATGTAGAATTAACAAAAATATCAGACACATTTATTCAAGTGTGACATATTGTGAAAAACAATGCAAAAAGGAGTTGATAGGATAATCAATTTGATTTTTATCAGTTTAGTAACTATAATCTTTATGATGTCTTCATGATTGATAATCCTTTGTGTATGTATTTTACTTTGTCTACAACAAAGTATATGCTATATAAATGCTTACTATCACAATAGTTGCTGTTTCTGGTAGCACTAACAATATGACTAAAATAAGATCTTGCTTGGTAATGTGTTTACATTACTGGCATTGGTGGGCAGGAGTACAATTGAATTTCAATATTAATTCCCCAATCTTCTGACTAAGAGGTAATAAATACTGACTGCTGACTGACACAAAACACATTTTTTGTCACGGTAAGGTCTACATCATGTGCCTAGTAGGTACTAGAGAATTGGTCATATATTAACCATAACCTGAATATTTGTAAATATGTAGTGTTTATTTTTCAAATTGTTTATAGTTAGTAATACCTACATCGAACCATTCCAAAAAGATCAATTTTTATTGTTTTTTAGTTAATACTTTCACCTAGCTAAAATTATGTTTGTTATTTTTCAGTGCCGCCATGGCGCCCTCACCGGACAGCTTCGTCCTTCGACAACAAAAACCACCATTTTCATCGGACTCTGATCTCCCAGCACTTGTTTTTGATTCTGTGGTAAGTTAAATTTTAATTAACAGCGCTCTAGATAAAATCAACAATCAGAGCCACCAAAAGTTTCAGGTGAATGATTTTTCATTCTTGAGTCAATGATACGAGATCCTATGATGTGTATTGTTGACTATTACCTACCGAGATCAATTTCATTTCAAATACCTATCAGCCTGGTTTCTTTGTTTAAATATGAAATTAAACATTTTCAGAGTTTGCATCGCTCCAAGAATGAGTGCCAGTTTTTGGGATCAGTCGCTGGCTTCGGCCGGCTCCCTTCTTACTAATGAAGAGTGCATCATCCTGCTCGATGCCGACATCGAACAGCTCTTTAACAACGAAGATGGTACGTATGGTAGATGCTGTCTTATACCACACGCAGATTTAAGTCTCCGCACTCGAATGTGTAGACTTGTTGATGAATGAACTTCAAAGTTAACATGAACATTTTATTTCTGTGAACTTTTATCTGCCCAAACAGACTTAAGTCTTAAGTTTGTGTGGTATTAAGAAAAACGTTCCAAGCAATTACTGTAACCGGTGCAGTCAGAATTCAAGTTTGGTAAATACAGTAATATCAGCGAGGCCGCTTAATGACATGTGCCAAACTCCTTTAAAGAATTTGGTCAAAATTAGCCATCTAATCATAGTGATCTCGCCAACTCAATCGAAGTTTAACGAACTCGCTCAAAGTAACTCTCTTTACTTTAGTATATTTCCCTGCTCCGATGTAAATTAATCCCTTGATTTGGGTAGGTAAGACGGCACTCTGTATTCGCAACAGTTCGACACCTATGTAAAACTCGTTGGTTTCCAAAGAGTACTTGAGCAGTTTTAGTTTCTGTTTTAACGGAAAAATAAAAGATTGGAAAGAATATTCATTTGAAATATAAAATTGTAATGAGTTTATCCATATTTAGATACATGGCAAGCAGCATAATAGAACTAGAGATATAAACAACTAGCTTCTGCCAGCGGCTTCGCCCGCGTGGTCCCTAGGGAACATACTCCCGGGATAAAAAGTAGCCTATGTCCTTTCTCAGGCTCTAGACTATCTGTGTACCAAATTTCATTTAAATCGGTTCAGTAGTTTTGGCGTGAAAGCGAGACAGACACACAGAGTTACTTTCGCATTTGTAATATTAGTAAGGATAGAGCAGCTGGTAAAAAAGTATAATCGAGGGAAGTATCTAATAGGAAACAATTGAGTGAGTATCAACACTCGACTTGTTTATCAATTAATATTGTACATTGGTGGTCATGTTGTTGGTGTGGCCTTGTTATTGGCCAGACATTATTGTCTACACTAATATTATAAAGAGGAAAGATTTGTTTGTTTGAAATGAATAGGCTCCGAAACTACTGGACCGATTTCAAAAATTCTTTCAGCAATGAATAGCTACATTATCAGGGAGTAACATAGGTTATTTTATCCCCGTACTCCTACGGGAATGGGAACTACGCGGGTGAAACCGCGTGACGTCCACTAGTTAATAATATGTTGCTAAAAGCACTGTGAAGAAAAGTTGAGTAATATCTTTACACCAAGCAAATTGTTTTGGTGTTGCTGAACTGGCACGGGAAACGCAACGTGTTGCAGTGCTGCTAGCAACACTACAACAACGTGCAAAGCATGTTGACATATTGCTGGTCTTCAAGCTCAAGCAGATGTGTAACAAGAACTCTCAATCTTTTTTTAAAGTTATTTATGAGGTTTGAATTTTTTATATTGAAAAGCTTGCATCCAGCAACATTTTACAAAATGGACATTGACATTGTTGTCGCGTGATTTGATGAGTAATAAATAGTTAAACAGTATTTAATTTTATTCCTAAATCATACTCTTTGAAATCTTATAAAGCAATAGAATAAAGTTATGTAACTGCATTTTTTTTTTAAATGTTGTATCAGTTAGGTACATGTTTGAACAGAACAAGCTGTTTTCAACTAAATTAGTTTGATTCATACAAATTAACTGTCAAAACCACTATACTTCATTTTGCGATTTATAAGATGCATTATATTTCAAAAAACCCTTTATTTTTTCATCAAGTTCCACTGAATTAAAATTGTGTAATGTAATTAATCATGGATAGCTTTTTCCCTATTCGAGTCTATTAGGGTATTTTGTGTCACGGTTATGTTGACGTAAATTAGTTAATTGAATCAATTTACAATAATAAAATGAGTAATTTCTCAGTAATAACAGGATAAGTAAGCTGTTTATTCGGAGTTACTTGCGTTAACCACATTGAAGGGTACGTTTGAATATAGTATAGAACTATTATTTGAAAATTGATTACTTATATAAACTACTAGTGGACGTCACGCGGTTTCACCCGCGTAGTTCCCGTTCCCGTGGGAGTACGGGGATAAAATATAGCCTATGTTACTCCCTGATAATGTAGCTATCCATTGCTGAAAGAATTTTTCAAATCGGTCCAGTAGTTTTGGAGCCACAAACAAACAAACAAATCTTTCCTCTTTATAATATTAGTGTAGATGACCCGCGCAACTTCGTCTGCTCCGCTCCTAGTGGTCTTGCCGTGATGATATATAGCCTAAGCCTTCCTCGATAAATGGGCTAACTAACACTCTAACACTGAAAGATTTTTTCAAATCGGACATTAGTTTCTGAGATTAGCGCGTTCAAGCAAACAAACGAACTCTTCAGCTTTATATATAGTATAGATTTTACTTGTTTACTTGCGTTTAAGTACCACATTCTAGGATACGTTTGAATCATCCTTGAATATAGTATGGATTCGTTTTTTGAGTTTTGTAGCTAATATAAATTGTTACTAATTAAAACTGCTGTTAACTTTTAAAAAGGTGTGCTATAGAAACATATTGTAATGCATGCTGAACAAAGATCTCTTACCCTCCATGTTTGATGATGTTAGGGATGTGGGCCGATTAAGCTGAAAATATTAGTTTTGTGCACAGCTAATTTACACCTGATGTTATGTAAATTGTAATTAATGGAGACAGCTTTAATATAAAGATCTTCATCATGTTTATGTTTACATGAGCTACAGTAAGTGCATTGCTGCTATGACGTATGAAGTTAATTATATGCATTAAAAATAGGTAGACTATCGATTGTTAGTTACTCTAGGTCTTCCTTCGATTTGGTTATCGGAACTATTACGTAGTCTAACTAAACTCTATTAATAATCGCCAGACGGCAAGATCTTAACCACGATGTTCAGCATGCGTCGGAAGATTATAAAGAAGTAGTAATAGAGATTTTCGTAAAAATGCAGAACCTTCCTATCAGGCTTCCAACCAAAGCAAAACTTTTTTTAACAGACTTCCAAAAAAGAAGGAGGTTCTCAATTCGGTGGGTATTTTTTTTTGTTTTTATGTATGTACACCGATTACTCCGAGGTTTCTGATCCGATTTCTGTGATTCTTTTTTAGTTCAATGCAGTATACTTGCCATTTGGTCTCATAAGAATTTGATTCAGTTTGGTTCAGTAGGTTTTATGAGCATTTTTGTTAAAAAACAAGGAAACAAAAACACCGACTGCCGAAATTAAGGTTATGTTATTCTTTGTAGTGTTTTGTTTGGAAGTCGGTTATATTTTTTTAATAACTTAATAACTAAAACCATTTCAGAATGACTGCTGAACACTGAGTGTTCATGGAGTGCTAAATGGGTCTCCATGTAGATAGAATACTTCTAATCGATTTCGATAGATTTGTCTAAAGATCAATGAGAGTTGCTTCTTAAATCTTTCGGTTAATTTAAGCCTTTAAAAGGCCCGTTGCAGATTTAAAATAACACTTATATGTAAATCTAGTTTTTAGGGTTCCGTACCTCAAAAGGAAAAAACGGCACCCTTATAGGATCACTGTTGTCCGTCCGTCCGTCCGTCTGTCTGTCTGACAAGACCCTTTATCGTGGGAACTCGTAGAGGTATCGAGTTGAAATTAAAATCGTATACTCAGGTCTTACAGTCCCTTGAAGCTGTAAAAAATCAAACTTCTAAGTTAACGTGAAATAAAGATACGGCCGTTTATGCCGCAAAAAAAGTATATTTCGACACTCAAGGGAATCAAAATTTATAGGGTATTTTCTTTGACCTAGAATTATGAAATTTGGCAAGTAATACCGTCCTATACTACAAGTTTTAGGAAAAACGTGAAACTATACATTTGTAATTAAATCATAAAAAATCAAGTCTTTATTTAAAGTAATATGTACCTACAAATTTGTACGGAACCCTCGATGTGCGAGTACGACTCGCATTTGTCCAGTTTTTTTTTGTAAAACCGTCAAAAGAAATAAGTCATCTCAAAACTTATAACAGGCAAGCAGTAACGTTTTTAATTCTAAATATTTTATTTTATACTAGCTTCTGCCAGCGGCTTCGCCCGCGTGGTGCCTTGGGAACATACTTCCGGTATAAAAAGCCTATGTCCTTTCTCAGGCTCTAGACTATCTGTGTACCAAATTTCATTTAAATCGGTTCAGTAGTTTTGGCGTGAAAGCGCGACAGACAGACAGACAGAGTTACTTTCGCGTTTATAATATTAGTAAGGATAAGCCTACAAGGGCACTTATGAAACGAAAACGTTTGTTGCCATAACCTCCTAGCTAGGTGATTTTGTGCCAGTCTCACGCTAGCAGTTACTTGCCATTTGATGCAGAATATCATAGAACTAACTGACTCGCACACCTTCATCTGCGTCACGTTTTTCATTAATGCTCCGCCATATTGCTGTTATTATGCCTTTAGCGTTCTTCAATAAAAGGGCTATCCAACACTTTAAGAATTTTTCAAATTGAACCAGGAGTTCAACCAAACAAACTCTTCAGCTTTATAATATTAGTATAGATTAGCAATGTTCTTTTAGATATAATTTTGGTTCACTATCAAGTATATTCTCTCTATCTATCACTTATTTTGAGCCTTGAAACAACGCACTCATTGACACCCAATAAAGATTTAGGCATAGCTGAAGTGAATCTTGCTATTAATAAATTCTCAGGCGTTTGAGCAATGGTTTAGGAACTTTAGTGTAACAAAAGCTTTTGAAAAGAATAATAAGTAAAAAGTAATATGTACTAAGTAGGTATCAGTGAGCAATACACCTGAAGTTAAGAAGCTCTATACCGTTGTTAGGTTAATGAACACCACGCACAGCACTATACGGGTTAGTTTCCGAGTAAGAAAACATTTGAATTACTGTGTTTTCGTAATTCTTGTTTTCAAAGTTTTCTCTTCTGACATGAAATCGTCAGAAGTACCTGTTACCAACATCGGCTGTAGTTTTGGGTACGAAAGTATGCTTTAACCCACTACTTCGTGATACAAGTTTGCGACTCGGTTAATTACATCTGTCGTATTCAAATCGCACGATGAATCATGAAAAGTTCCTGTTTTTATCGTATCAACCAGTTACAAAGTAATTATTAGCCGAAAATTGGAAATCAACCAATAAGCAGCTTGTATTTAACATATTTCAAGCCCCACCCACTGCACGGGATCGTTGCTCGGTAGCTCTGATGTTGCGACATTGCTTTATCATTTTTCTTTTATCGTTCACGTTATACTTTTAAACAATTTTGTGGGTAAAGTCCGGAGCCGACACGCGGAGTGTCACATGATGTGAATAGCTATCGTGTGCGTACATTGAGTGTGTTTTTTTTGGTACTTTTCCTTATAATCTTGTTAACATTTATGTATTCTGGAGATTTTTATGTCTATTCTTAGAATCGTTGATTGTGCCTTGTTCTTCTATCGTATTGACACAATCTTTTTAGGGTTCCGTACCAAAATGGTAAAAAGGAACCCTTATGGTGTGACTAAGTCTGTCCGTCTGTCACAGCTGGATATCTCAAGAACTACTAATGCTATCAACTTCAAATTTCGATTAGTTTAGATGACGTTGGCTCAACTAGTTTGCAAATAAGAAAGAAATAAAAATGTATATACAGGGATGGAATTTGTAATGCCACCTGAAGGGAAAGTACTCTTAATAATTTTACTCAAAGAAAACATTCCTTTATTTTTGAAAAGAAAGAAAACTGCATTTAAAGATTATCAAAAATTCGCTTGCCTCACCCGGGACTCGAAACGACTAAAATCGTTAAAAATTACACCCTGTACCCTGTGTATTAGTTTAAATTTTCTTTGTATCTCTATTACTCTTACTGTCTCTGAATATAACCCATCTTAATACTTGTATCTTAAAAGATTGGCCTTCGTAAGCACCATTTCAAAATGTGTAAATTGAACTTCATTTTCTAAAGATATGTTAGGAAGTTTAATTAGTTTAGTACCTAATTAATAAATACCTACCTAATCATTTTAATCGTGTGTCCATCTGTTACCTTACAGCTGGTATTGATAGGATAGTTCATCATTATGCATGTGACTCTTGTTTTACGCATCACAAATCACAATTCTTTATTTTCAATCTGTACAGATTGTAAATAAAGTATTTTAGTATTTTATTTTTATGCAAAAGTATAAAGTATATTTAACGAAAATAAAGTAGGATACGTTTTTATAAAGTACTAGTGGACATCACGCGGTTTCACCCGCGAAGTTCCCGTTCCCGTGGGAGTACGGGGATAAAATATAGCCTATGTTACTCCCTGATAATGTAGCTATCCATTGCTGAAAGAATTTTTCAAATCGGTCCAGTAGTTTCGGAGCCTATTCATTTCAAACAAACAAACAAACAAATCTTTCCTCTTTATAATATTAGTGTAGATGGTTGGCAACCCTATGAAAACAGCGACTGAAAGGGATTCTTAAAAATTCGAAGTTAGCTACTAACGATACGATGTGGGATATCATATAAAAGAGCGCTCGCTATTTACACATTTTCAAACAATTTTTCTTTTTTTAGGCCGCATGGTTTTCGACATTTGGCGAAGTTTTTTAAAAATTTGTCGATTCTGCCCCCTCCCCCTTATCTCCGAAGTTTGCATAGAGAAGTCTTTAAGAAAATATTCTGTGATAGAAGTTTATGTAAAGAACAGGAAAAATAAAACGATGTCTCTAAATAGCACACTTTCAGAAATCATCAACCAAAAAATATTACTTCCACTGCCGGTCAAGAGATGGCGTTGATCTAAAACTGCGATATACACTGCAGTGTTAAAATTCTCTGACGAATATAAGCCTCGCCGATAATAATAAAAAAAAAACATTTCACGTTCTATATGAAAGTACGGAACCTTCGGTGCGCGAGTCCGACTCGCTCTTGACTGGTATTTTTAGAATAGTTCATGCTTATTGCTTACCCCATGTTAGCCAGCCAGCATAGTGGTATCAACTAAAACAATTTAGCAAAATTTATTATATTTTAAGACAACTCTTTCCATGCGATTTGAAATCTTTCTGCATAAGTCCGAGATGCAGTTTGAAAAGCTAGAAAATATCTAGTATCGGCATGTAAAACTAATACGTTCTTAGTTTACCTTCCCCCAGAAATATCACTAAAATAATTACTTTAGTTATTATTATCACGCAGTGGGTGCGTGGTCATCACTGTTGAGGTTTTGGACGATTTATTCTAGATTGTTTAGTTTTCTATGCAGAAATGTGATAAATTTTTCGTTATGGTTGAAAAAATGTAAGGTAAATGGAACGTACCGCGAGGAATGGGGGCCCGTATTTTTTTTATCTGGTACTGGGTATCAAAGTTCCGTAATATCAATTTAATAACAAAAAATAAATGGCCAGATAGCTTTAAGTACGTATTTACAAAAAATACTGGGTGAATCTTGAAAACTATAAGTAGGTGTTAAAAATCAAATAATATTAACTTAATAGTGATTAAAATCATTTTTCGTCCAAAAAATTTTCGGTGCTACAAAAGTCGAATGAAATGTGATGGGTGTCCTGGTCAACTGCATACATAGGAATAGAACCACCAGACTCTGGAATACATAGATGTAGGAATACTAGATGGTTACATAACCAATTGTTTGTATCGAAAACAACAGTGTCACGTACCTAATTGGTGCGCTCACTCGCTCAGAGTCAAACGTGTACAGCAGCACACGCGCTATCAATCGATGACCTTATTTGGCACTGCCAGATAATGTCTGCTCTCGGTCATCTATTGAACTATTTTATTGCGTGAAGACGTCAGCGTTTAACTGTCTTTGATGGAATTTTTGTACTGACTGATAACTATAATTGGTCGTATCAAGATTTAGTTCAAGCAAAATTTATTTTAAGCATGTTTTGATAATTTTTTTACTTCTTCTGGCTGTTAATTTTTGGCATTTGCTTCCCTAGTTTCGTAATATACCTAAAATATATCATGCGGTGCTTTGGCTATGATACTGAGTAATGGAGCAAGTACAAGAGTTTCTTTTTAGCTTTAAGATCTTTTATAGAACACAATATCACGTTTGTGTTTCAGAGGCACAGAGGCTGTAGTTAATCGTACATATTGCAAGCCCAATGCCACAAACTGGAAACAGATTCGCTTTTGACCACTGGATACCGACGCTGTGTATTCACAGTTCTAGAAAATTCCATAAATTATTAACGTGGGTGGGTTGACGTACACGTATTGAAATATACTGTTATATAATCGAACACATCTCCCTTGAGCAGCCGACGTAACATCCTGGAGTATAGCCGACTTATCATAATTCGCGCCATTGTTATCAGCATTCATAATTATCTCGCGTGACCGTTTGACACAACTTATAATTAATGTGGTTTATTCCTGACTCGACAGCACCCCCACGAACTCACCTCATGCACAATGATATGAGTTAGGTCAATATGATTATAAATATATTCCACTCACGCTAAATATAATATTTATTAGGTACTTACTATCTATCACACGCGCCCCCGCTCGCGTTGTTTTAAATTTGCAGTGTGATCTGATGCTTAAACAAGACTGATTTCTTGGTTCTCAACTATTGGTCTAAACATCTATCACATTAAATGTTGTAAAATTATTTTAGGGGATGGATTTTAGCAAGAAAATTTTATTTTTAAACACAAATGATAACAAAGTCCGGCCGATTATGGTTGCACGATTTTAGACCTTTTGATTTGAAGTTTGGGTTTACTGTGAATTAGTCAGATCCCTAGATCAGTAAATCCATGGTTACTATCATTGCTTATGCTTTCTCACCCGGCCACCACTGCTCTGTTCCATCGAAAGAGTAAGCTGCTTTGCAGGCTGGTTTCGGAGCCAGGCAGGCGTTTTCTTTGTGCATTTTTATTATTGCCAGTGCTCTCAAAAAAGGTAAAGGAAACCAACCCATACTAAGCCCAAGTGTGCGTATAACAATAAGCCCCTCCCGCCTACCCCTCACAAAGAAGAGGAATGATTCCCAGCCGTAGGAAAACTGTAGTTTCATCACACTGTGCGTCTACTCTTTGGGTTTGGGTTGGCCTTTTAGCTTATTGTGTTGTATTTTTCATCTGTCAATAAGGTATACGTTAAGCTGTCTCAAAGAACGATTTTGAGTCTGTAACACTCCTTGCCCTAAAACACGGCGACACCGAATCGTAGTCATCCTACGGTCATATCATGTCTCACATCTCTATTTTCCATTATCTCAATAGTCACCTTGCTAGACGTATCATCTTTCACACATTCATCCATCTTTGTAGGGTTCCGTACCCGAAGGGCAACCAACGGAACCCTATTAGTAAGCCTCCGCTGTCCGTCCATCCGTCCGTCTGTCTGTCTGTCCGTCCGTTCGTCTGTCTGTCCGTCTGTCTGTTCGTCTGTCAGCGGGCTGTATATCAAGAACCGTCATAGGTAGACAGTTGAAATTTTCACAAGCTGTGTATTTCTAATGCCGCTACAACAACAAATGATAAAAAAATAATTTAAATTCAAAAGTCGTTTATTCAAGTTAGGCTGGGAGCCAGCATTTTTTGAACGTCAAGTTTTACAAAATACAGTCCTCAAAACGCCCGTCCGTCACCACTTCCTAGTATTTTAGCTGGGGAGAAGTAGCGCAACAAACTCCCCAGCAACACATCTGTATGTTACGTTTTAACAAATTCAA
Organism: Lacanobia wlatinum; assembly: GCA_947578705.1. Lineage (NCBI taxonomy): Eukaryota > Metazoa > Arthropoda > Insecta > Lepidoptera > Noctuidae > Lacanobia > Lacanobia wlatinum. The sequence goes on from OX388039.1 coordinate 15,326,171, forward strand.
TTTATGTAATAGTATGCAAAGTAATTAATACATGACACAGAAAAAAAAACAATCCAACATGGAAATCATAAAATTAAATATTATATATCACTTGTTAGCTAGCACACTATGATACCATAAAACAAAATACACACTCAAGCATAATAAGTAACCTAGCTAAATGAGCCTCCAGGCATAGAAATTAGTGTGCCTGTCTACACGGGCAATGGTAGAATTGAAAGATAGAACTGTAATTCGAACTACACGTGAAAAACTAGAGCCGTCAGAGTAATCAAAGGAGCTCCCATACGAGAAACGTGTTTTTAGGGTTCCATATTCCGCAAAATGGTTAAAAGGAACCCTTATGGTGTGACTAAGTCTGTCACATCTCTAGAACTACTAATGCTATCAACTTTAAATTGGCAATAGTTTTAGATGACGTTTGTTCAACTATGTATTTTGCAAATAAGAAAGAAATGAAAACGTTTTTTTTTTGGAACACCGACTGAAAGGCGTTCTTGAAATTCAAAATTGGGTTACTTGCACATTCTCAAACATTTTTTTTTTAGGCCGGTTTTCGACTTTTGGCGAAAAATGTAAAAATTTTGACCGTCCCCCCTTTTTCTCCGAAGTTTGAAAGAGATTTCATAGTGAACAATCTGAAGTTATTCTTTATGATATAAGTTTATGTAAAGATTACAGGAAAATTAAAACGATGTCTCTAAATAACACACTTTTTCAGAAATCATCAACAAAAATTACGTTAGTTCCACTATCGGTCAAGAGATGGTGCTGATCTAAAACTGCAATATACACCGCAGTGCTTAAATTCTCTGAAGAATATAGGCCTCGCCGATGAAAATTTGAAACATTTCACGTATTATATGATGGTACGGAACCCTCGGTGCGCAAGTCCGACTTGCTCTTACCTTTTTTTTTTTCGGTTCATGGTACGGAACTCTTGGTATGAGAGTCCTCCGCATCACATGCTCAGCCTTCGATCAAGAATACACTTTGATCAAAAGCTGTAAGTGACATTGAAAAAAATCAGTTAATAAGTGAGCCTAACCTTTCCTAACATAATCTTATTTGTTTAAAACCTCTTGCCATTTAGACAGCAACAAGAAGTAATTATTAATACTAGGTAAAGGTATTATTAATAAAAGAAACATCTTACCCGAAGAAACGTGCCTACCAACTGTCACGTTCACTTCATTTTCAGTAGGCTACCGACATTAAATCAAATCTCCGCCTTATTAATATATCATACATTTAGAGGTTGATTTCTCTTTTTATCCTTGACGTTACAAAGTAAGATACAATATCTCTCTGCAAATATTTATTAACCATGAAAAAAGGAACTTTACTGGTTGCTATGTCGAGAACGTGGGTGTGTCTTGATAATCACTTACTTGGTTAGTGACTGTGGTTTGGAGATAAGAATAACGTCATCAAGCATCTTCTAAAAACATATTTGTCTTGAGTTACTGGCCTCTGCTCATGTTTTCAATTGCATATCGCTTGTTTGCTAGTTTCCATTATTTATCTTGTTTCCAATGAAAATATGTTTTGACATTTAATTTTATAACATGTTGTTTGTCTTGCATACGGAATATTACGGACTTAAGGCGTGGTTATTTTAGTACTGTTTATTTTTTTCCCTGCTAAAAATAAACTACTAAAATAGCTCAAGAAACCATCGATTATATTTATGAATGATCCGAACGCAACCTATTAATGATCAGTCTGCTCATACTTGTAACAGATTGTGGAAACATAACATGACATGTAACGCACTTTGAAACAAATTCGCCTAGTTGCTGTGTTACATTGTATGTTGCGTAACATACTCGCATTGAAATGAGCCGTCCAAATTTGGCCCGTGGCTATAATTTGAACGAATGCTTATATCTTGTTTCGTCAATACAATATCTACAGACGATTTCACAAAGGTTTACCAACAGCAAGCCCTAGACAAATTCATTCAAGCGCCACAAGGTCCTTGTCAGTATTTATGTAAAAATAAAGATCCTTTGCGCGTATTAAATTTAACTTTAAAAGGATAATTATTAATAAAAAAAAAATTGATTGTCTGTAAAGTCGGTTTACGGACGATAACTTATACAATTGAAAAAAAGCAATTGAATTCTTAACAATCAAGCCGAACGCTTAGGCCGATCATGCCTTCGCTTGTTCCGCGCTCTCGCTTGCACGCTCGGCTCAGGCGGAACGTGACAGTTTTTCGTGCGTGCAGCCGGCGTTCATCGATTTATAAGATGTTATCACGTCAAAAACTTGCTTTAAATACTAATTAGCTGATTTCTTAAAGTTTAAATTTAAATACCGATTAGCAGATTCTAAATTAACTGCAAGATTAGTTACCATAGGTTTTTTTTTCATAAGTAAGTTCTGTAAGTTTTTTGGATCAGTTGGATCATCGATCCGAATGTCAACTGTTTCAAAAAATGATATTTCTGATACTCCATGCTTGTAGAATCGGCAGCTAAGCATCGATGAAAGATTAATATTTACAATTGGTGAATTGAGAATTGTTAGTTGAGAGTAGTGAAATAAAGTAGACTTTAAAAAGGTCTCAACTTCGAATTCTCAATACATAAATCAGGGTTAACTCTCGGTTAATTACCAATCAATCTACATTCATTCATTTCTCATTTTAGTAACTTAATAGCTTTTAAGCTGAATCTTCAGTATTTTCTTGAGCGATGTGATAAAAAAGCTAAAGCTCAAATATGTACTTTTCCTAAAGCTCAAATAATAATACTTATAAGAAAAAAATATCGATGTGATAACTATAAAATGCTTTAAACTGACTGAATATAACGTGACCCTAATGTTTATCAGAGCAATCTTAAAAAAAAATAAGGCATAAAATGAACAATGTAAAGATGTTTTTATAATAACAGAAATTATTGTTATGACATTATCGCTTAAGATTTAAAGCATCACGACATCTGGGCGTTACTTTGACGTAATATCGTGCGACAGATACCGTTCATATATATATTGACGTCTTCTCTCTTCACGCTGTATTTTGTACATTACTTATCTAAGCTACTTACCTTGAAGCTTCTGCGACTTGTTCATTCGCATTGCTCTAATTATTTTAATTAGTTAATTTAAATAAAAATCAGTTTTGTTTAGTGCTTGAATCACAATAATTGTGCAAAAATGTGTTGTTATAAAAGTAACGGAATGTGTGACCTGTGTAGGGAATTCCAGTTAACGCTGCTACAAAGTAAGAACTATATTTTAATCTGCATTATGTGAATAAAATGAATGTATAGAAAAGTATTTGAATAAACAAAATAAGGAAAAAGGATAATATTTTCGAATTGAGTGGATTAAATAAAAAAAAAGAATTACTTCTTAAAAAACTTACAAAAATATTACGACTAAACTTCTATGGAATTAATTCTATATATTATTAACTGTGTCCATTTGCCATCGATGTCAAAGTAATTAAGAATAGATAACTGAATTTGAATTGCGCAATATTAATGTACTGTAATAATTACGCACCACGAATTAAAGCTTTCAATAACAATTAACTGTAGATGGTCAGTTTTCCTACAAACATCGAACAAGTGTTAAGGATGTGTTAGCCTTAGTTAGCCTTCAACTGTTTTCTAAGCATGTCCTTCGTCCACAGATCTGCTTAAAACCTTCCCAAGCGCTGCACCGAAGACGGAATATGACAGCTACCACCTTCATGACGACGTGTCGACGAGCCTGTACCCTCCATCCCCACCGGAGATCAAGCCCAGCCGCGCCGAGCTCGCCAACGATCTTCTGCAGCAGCTAGACAACAACTGTAAACAAGGTAACTACTTATTTATTTTCTTTCTTGGTTGGTTTGCAGCTCGTTAGTTGGTAAGAAGAAACACGCTTTTTCGCCACGCCACGGAGTGATCTTAAAAGAAGACAGAATTGAATCCTCTTGTAGTTCCATCATCACTACAGGTCTTGAGGAGGAAAATGTATCCATTGATTTAGCGTTTCCCAAGGCTCGGTTTAAAATAACTCTAAAATGATAGGCCTTGTACTGTCTCTTTAGGGGCGAATGGTATTAATCAATATCTATCGCGGAGTAGTACCTAGAACCTTACGCTTTTATGGCTAGGGATTGGTGCATCGATGCGACGTCGTTCGTGAGATGGTGTTAGGTATTTTATGGAACTATCGTTTTATTAAACGGGCCACTTTCAAGTATGATAACTTCAGTATAACTTAGATTACTAAATTAAGCTATATTTATGCCATATCATTCTTTTTAGGGTTCCCAACAGAAAACGGAACCCTTATAGGATCACTCGGGTGTCTGTCTGTCCGTCCGTCACAGCCAGATTTCTCCGGATCCACTGGACCGATCTGTTGAAATTTGGTACATATATGGACTTCTGAGACCCAAACACAGACGTGTTACGTAAATTATTAAATTTTTAGTATGGATCACTTTTGGGGGTCAAACAAGAAAATTAAAAAAAGTTTTTTTGAACAATATCGTGTGACATATCAAATGAAAGGGCTAACTGTAAGGGTTTTAATAATATTTTTTCATAATTTTAAAATTTTTGGGGTTTTGAAGTTAGTCAAGAAATTAGACGAAAAATGACCAATGACCAGCCGACTCCAATATAGTGGAGAAAACGCAAGGCAGACGACGATGGACGTGCTTTTCACACAGCACGAAATATCAATGACGTATGCGGATTTAGCACTGCTAGTGAAATGCATGAAACCATGCATTGAAAACTCCCTGCCCGGTTTGTAAAGAACTTTATGGCGTTGTGATAGTTAACGGATTGATAAACGACCAATAAAGTAACTCAGAAATCGGGCAATAGAAGACATCATAGGCTTCTTAAGTAAGTTCAGATTTCCATGCTTAGTAATATGCTTCGGGAAAAATACTCCGCTTAATACAATTTTCAGCTAAGTAATACGGTAGCTTCTCATGATTAGTGATAATTTCCGAAATAATGTTATAATTGCAAGCTGGCCGGTTGATACATCAACAGAATCATGCAACTGAAGTAAATAAGTAAGAATCTAAGTTCGTTAATGTAGTTATCTACTTTCCTTATCATTTCCATGTGTTATTTGTAAAGTCATCCTGCTCTGTAAGTTCGTTTATCGAGTCCAATGTCTAAGAAAATACTAAGTTAAATATTGCATTTTTTTGTCTTCAAAACCATTTAGCTTTGACTGTTTTCCGTCGATATTCACGTTGATCCACATTCTGCTAGTCGATAGCTTTTCCAGATCCAATTTATTCATTGTGTCTTAAGTAGGTCAAGGATTTTACATTAAAAGGGTTAAGTTTATTTCTTATACCAATATCCTTACTTAAAAGCTTCTTTTGTGGCCTTGGCAATGGCTAAAAGGCGGAACAAGCTATATGTGATTGTATTTTTTACGAAAAATTAGGAATCATTTGGATTAAATTATAGCTAAACAAGTTGTGACATGTGCTGACAGATGTCTTGTTTCTTCCTGCAAATCATCACCTCTTATGTGGGTTTCTATAATTAGGTATGGTATCAAACTTTATTCAGAGTATCACAATATTAACATTGACACTCCACCATTATTTGATAACGTGTTAGACAGTTGTAAATAAAATTGAAACTAATATCTTGTTTGAGGTATGCTATCAAAAACGAGATTTGGAATATTTACCTGTGTCAGCAGTTCGACATTCGGCATGCACGAATCATTTTATAGGGAGTAATCATGTTAAAACAAATTGTTGCTTTCAAATGGTTTCATACAAAATTTAAGGTATCTATAAATCAATAATTTTAATATCAATAATACAGTTCGAATCGTTACAAGCTATACCTTGTATAGGTATGTATGCCATTATTACTTTGCGTGATTTTGCTCACGGTTAATAATAATGAATAAATGTTGGCAAGTCCGATTATTTCAAGGCTGTAATCAAACTTAAGAATAAGTATAATATGATACCCTTAGATAGCGAGATGTGACACACCTCTAACCACTACTTGTCACTTAATGTTTTCGTGATTTTAGCGGACCTTATCAACGGTTGCTAATGAGCAATTAAAGCAGATAATGCACTCGGCTGCTCAATTGTGGCAGCGAATAGGATACATTGTGGCTTGCCGTTAGTATGCCTGATTGGTTAATGTTACTTGGTTATTGCAACCAATCCGAATTATAGTGACGCAGCTTAAGCATGTCTGATTGGATAAAGTAGCCTGAATGTGGCCGTCGCGTCGGTTTGGCCCAGTGTTGCCAATTTAGCGACTTTGTCGCTAGAAGTGACGACTTTCGTTTAAGTCTTAGCGACAAAAAATAAGATTAGACGGCAAAAATGTTTTAGCGACTTATCTGACGTCTTTTGGAGTACAAATCAAAATAATTTTAGGGTTTGTAATAAATACATTTTTTGTTAACTCGTTTCCGCGCCAAATTCAAACTTAGTTTAATTAAAGTTGCATTCGTTGCTGTAGCTTCAGCTATTTCAAAAACACCATTTTTTCAAATTTAAGTATTACATTTTTTTTAGGGTTCCGAAAAAAAAGGAACCCTTATCGGATCACTCGGGTGTCTGTCCGTCTGTCACAGCTGTTTTCTCTGGATCCACTGGACCGATTCTGTTGAAATTTGGTACACATATGGGCTTCTATGACCCAAACACGGACTCGTTACGTAAATCATTAAATTTTTAGTATGGGGGTCACTTTTGGGGGTCAAACTAGAAAATTAAAAAAAAAAAATTTCAACAAAATCGTGTGGCATATCAAATGAAAGGGCTTACTATGGGGGTTTTAATTATATTTTTTTTCAAAATTTTAAAATAAATGGTTTTGAAGTTATTCAAGAAATTCGACGAAAAATGACCATGCCCCCCTTATCTCCGAACCTACAGAGCCTAAAATTTTGAAAAAAAAAAATGGAGATAATAGATCTTTACCTAAAGATTACAGGAAAACCTATTAGAAATCTGTAGTGTTAAAATAACATGTCAAAAAAATTAAATTCGTTCGGAACCCTTTGCACGCGAGTCCGAATCGCACTTGGTCAGGTTTTTAAACTAGCTCGTGCTAAAATTTTTTTTTTTTGGAGAGTCGTCAGAAATGATTTATTGTGTAAAATATTAATGCAAACTTTTATTTAGAGTTTGAAAAAAAAAATATATATATGTACAGAAAGGGACTTGCACTCCAAATTTCAGAATCGGTTTTAGCTATTTTCTGGTGACTTTTGTTATTCGGTCTTGCGAATCGAATTTATTGGAGTTGGCAACACTGGTTTGGCCAGCTACGCTGACTGTAAAGCCTGCTGGCCTAGTGCGATGTGTGTGAATGTTGTCGAAAATAATATTTAGCTGAAACATTATCATAGGCGCTCGCAAAACTTATTTACAGCTTCAAAACGAGGATGTTAACAACTAAGTAGCAGATAGATTGGCTAGGATATTGGGCCCAGATTCCAGCCAAGGCTAAATTAAGTAAAATTCTAAATGAACAACAATCTTAAAAATTAAGCACGAAATTCGTTATTGGGTAAACAATAGTTTCAGTCAAATGAAAATTAACTGGTCGGTTAATGTAATTCATTCGATACGCTTATAACTTTTATGATTTCATTAAAACTTAAAACCCATTAATTTAAATAGCAGTTCTATAGTTCAACATTGTAATATACTATTTGGCATTTAGAAGACTATTTTAGTATTATAACTAAGCAAGATTAATGCTAATAAAAAGGCACAAATAAATACATAAAAATTAAGCAAGCGTGGTTCAAACAGTCGAAAAGTATCGAATCAAATAGAAAGGGCCAACGGGCGCAGGTTGTTGCACTCCAGATTGTGACACGTCGTCGAGGCCTCGATCAATTACACTACAAACATAACTTCGGCTACTGTCCACATTATGCATACTTTAGTATGAAAGTACAGCTTCATAACTTGGCTTTGATTCAGCTTAAATAGGACATGTGTTTTGTTGTTTTCATAATTGTTTTCAATAATTAATGGATTTCCTTCATACAAGTTTCGTTATCATAATTCTAAGTAAATACCCAATCAGGAAAATAAATAACAGTCAATATTATTGCTACTATACGGATGTATGTCATGATACGCTTTAAAAAAAAATCATGAATCTTTCATCCAATCAAAACAAGTTGAAGTTGTGTATCATACATTAATATTACTTGCTTGTATTTGTACGTTCATTACATCGTTGCTTGCATCGAAGTGAAAATGTGAACGCAGCATTGCACATTGATGTATTTATGATGTTAGCTGGCCGAGAGTAGTGGGGAAAGGCGCGGGGTCCGTGGTCGCAGCGACGTGCGCGCGCGCTCAGTACTAACCTGCGCCGCGCCGCGTTTGCTAGTGATCGTTCTTTGTTTTGTAACCCGTGACAATAAATTCGAGTCGAGAAGCACATTTCGAGCGCTCGCGCTCTCGTCTTAACCTATGTCTGCCACCGTCGATGCGCTGTTTGGACGCCGTTAGAATGAAGTGCCACTATCGTTGCATCTGGAATAAAGAGATAGTTTTCAATTCACAAAAGCTTGTTAAAAGACGTTAGATCTCAGGTTCTGGCCCTTGAACCTACAACGACGACCATTGCTCACACCACGAGGTTTCAAGTTTTAGAATACCACTGCCCATATAATCGTTTATAGTTAGAACTGTATTTTAGCAGTAAGGACATTAAAGGACATTGTTGTTTGGAATAGTAAAGCAGTTTCTATAACATAATTGGACTTCGTGATGGCTCTGGCAGATATGTATGTTGGTAGGTGGTCATGGCTTTTTCTTATTTTATATTTAGTTGATATTATTTGTTTTGTTATTCAGAGTCATTCTGGCGGAAAGGCGAACTCAAGGTCTTAATGCTCTAGTTATTGTTTTGTTTTTTGTGTAATTTAATGTTTATGTCACTGAAACTCGACTACTGGTTTTTGTGTGGTAAGTATAGACGAACAGCGTTCAGCTCGAATGTTTACTCCAATTAAGTAACTGGACACATTAACGATTCGATTTGGAGCGATAACACAACTGCGCAACAAACTTGTTTGTTTGTATATAACAACATGGATACAGTTCAAGCTTCACTTTGCCGGAAACATTATGAGTATAAGGTACACCGATATCAATAAACATTATGTTGATGATGCTTTCTAAGGACAGTAATATTCATATTTGAACATTATTAATCTAACACTAGTAATACCTATAATTTATAAATAGTTTCTTGACTTTTACTTTAAGTTTCTATATATTTTGTCGGTAGCTGCTTATTTATCATTTGTCAGATCGGAATTTATGGTGGAATGTAAGGCCCTCTGCGCAGAAAATATATCAGTGTGCTTAGGTTGTGGTACGAGTAATAATTTATAGCATTCTCAGATTTCACCTACTTTTAGTATGAACTATTTACTGGGTTCCCAACATCATTCAACTGTTTGTGTTGTATATGACGCCTTTTATCATTAACTGTTAGCAAATTCTCGAAGAATAGTTGATTTCTAAGAATAGCTGTCCGCTGATAACTTGGACAGACCCTGTTTTACTGATAAACCAGTTCGCGCACAAGGCGGCCTCGCTTGCTCGCTCGCCCAATAATTAAACGCCTTATTGACCACTTGTTTCCATTCCTATACATTGATACAGATATGACCTACCAATACACCTTTCGAATGTAGGATAAATAGTTATCTTGGCACGTATTGTAAACGTGACAAAATATAGTTTACTTTTTACTTTGATTGCCTTGGTCCGTTTAATTTTCATTGTCTTTTTATTGTTATTGAACGCGTCCTCCATCGCTTGTTTTTATATTAAAATTGATGCATTTGGATGTTTAAGGAAATGTTGCAATAAAATAGAAAGGTTTTCCGCTGTGAACTCCGACGCTGTAAACGCCTACTTAAGTCTCGCATGTGCTAGTGTGATAGAGGCCTAATGTTAAAATTAAAAGACAAAGAAGTACCGTTGGTTGAACAGAGTAAAAAACATGATCACTATTCTGCTACAGTTATAAAAAAGCTCGATTCGAGACAAGTTTATGATAACAAGGTCGAATCGACTGTTTAGATTTTTTTAACATGGAATATTCCTTACTTTTCCTCAAATAGTAGCGATTTTGATCGCAAACAAGTTTTAAAACAAGTTGACGTCGCTGTGGCAAACTTATCTAGTGTTTTGCTATCGAGTGCGCGGTGTCACCGAACTTTGATTGTGCAGGTTTATCTGGGGTCAGGGTATTGCATCCGACCGAGCTACTTGCTAGATATTTGTCGCTAACTTAACGATTCTATAATAGTCTAATATATATACATTCAAGAAAATAATATAGATAAAACATATTGATGTTCTTTTCTCCTCTTAAGGTCTGAGACACCAATCTGTACAATTACGTCCAATTGATTGTTGATTGCGCTGCGGCGACGGTCATTTCTGTTCGTTGCGTTTAAATTCTTGATACATATTTGTCTACTTTTACAATTTGTATTGCCACAGAACCACTGCTGTGTGTTGAAACTAATCTTTGTAACAAACAACTTGGTTTCCATTACAATTTTTCGAGATCTTTATCACAGTATTACTTGACAAACAGAAAAAATGCTTTGTTTGTTAAATCTATCTAGCATTCTAACAGATGTTACTAAGTAATTAAGATAACACGACATAAAAGTGAAATATAATTGAAATATAATTAAACCTGAATGCGCCTGCTGATGACTTTGGTGATGGCTTGCTATAAATAACCGTATCTGTAGATAATTTTGTGGTCCACGACCTAAAGTGGGTTGATGATTATGCCTCGGTTTTGTAATGGACATTTAATAAGGTATAAATAGAGTAATTAATGATCGAACAATGGGCCATCACTTGTTCGGGCGCCTGCGTGCAACATGAGACAATGTTTATTTAGTTCAGGGTGGATACCTACCTACTATGCATCTTTGCCTACGTTGTAGTCCTATTACCAACGCTTATGACTTGAATAATTTATTGTCTTGCATAATTTGTTCATTATTATTATCTACGGAATTTTCCTAACAAAGTTATCTTAGTGATTGTTGAAGTTATACATTATTTATGTACCTTTAATCGGTTACTCCTTTTAAATATTTAAAAAGAAAAATAATAAAAAAAACTGGCCAAGTGCGAGTTGGACTCGCGTGCAAAGGGTTCCGAACCAATTTTTTTTTAACATGTTATTCTAACACTATAGACTTCTTATAGGTTTTCCTGTAATCGTTTTAGGCTCAGTAGTTTCGGAGATAAGGGGGGGGGGGGAATGGTAATTTTTAGTCTAATTTCTTGAATAACTTTAAAATTATGAAAAAAATTATAAAACCCTCACAGTAAGCCCTTTCATTTGATATGTCACACGATACTTTGAGTTTGAAAAACTTTTTTATTTTCTAGTTTGACCCTCAAAAGTGACCCCATACTACAAAATTTATTTATTTACGTAAAACGTCCGTGTTGGGTCACAAGTCCATAAGTATACCAAATTTCAACAGAATCGGTCCAGTAGATCCGGAGAAAACTGGCTGTGACAGACGGTCAGACAGACAGACGGGCTGACAGACAGACACCCGAGTGATCCTATAATTGATATATCCTAAAAATATGTCTGAAATGATTTTGTTCATTTCGCATTTCTGTAGTTACATGATTGTGTAACCGTTTATCAATTAGAATCTGTCATTGAAATTTAATTAATCTCTGTTTGTTTTTCTTTACAGAGAATATCTTCTCCAATTGGCTAGAGGAGAAATCGGAGCTTCCCATTTTTGAGAACATCTCGCAAGTACCGGAACGCGTAGAGCCGCCACCCCCCGTGTCGCTGCCCCTCGCGCCTCTCGCGCCCAGCTTCGCTCCGCAGCCCACCGAGGACCTCCTCCGGGAGTTCGAGACCGTGTATGGCGCCGTTGAGCTGACTCACCTCACTCCGCCACAGAGTCCCCCCGGACCTGCGACTCAATTGCTCCTAAGCTACGCTCAACAAGCACAATGCGCCACGTTCGCGCCCGCTCTGCCCCTCGCGCCCGCACAAGAGCAGTGGGCCGCGGTGGCCGCCGCGCCGACGCCCGAGCTGCTGCCGCCCTACGACTGCGGCTACGAGGACGTGGAGGAGCTCGTACGCCACCGCGCCGCGCAGCTCGCCTCGCCGCAGCACTCGGGCGACAGCGCCAGCGTGTCGCCGCAGTCGTCGCCGCCGTCGTCGCCGCGCTCGTCCTACACCGACGATGAGTGGTCGTCTTCATCCCGACCTAAACCGTACTCGCGCCCCTCTGACGACCGTCGCTCTCGCAAGAAGGAGCAGAACAAAAATGCTGCGACGCGTTACCGCCAAAAGAAGAAGGCTGAGATCGAAGACCTTCTCAATGAGGAACAACAGATGCGCGAGAGGAACTCGAAACTCAGCGACAAGTGTTCCGACTTACAGCGCGAGATCCGCTACCTTAAAGGACTCATGCGCGACCTTTACAAGGCCAAAGGCCTTATCAAATAAACCATCGCCGCCGCCACCTCCAGAGATCGGATACTGTCAATACGGCGCGACACAGAAGCGCGCATTGTGAACCCTGTTCAAAAAGAAGTTGTGGAAGTTTCGTATATTTTTGATGATAATTAACATTAAGATATATAGATATTATTTGTATCTCAGATAAGCAGATCTTAACTCATCGAGCAGTAAGAAACATTTTTCATTAGTAGAGGGATACAAAATAACACCATCAGAGAAAAAGGTGGCGCCCTATCTCATCTTTCATTTTTATTTCATTTTAGAGGATTGGTCGCATTCATTGTAATGAAAATATGAACTGTAAGTATACCTGTTCGCGTTTGCGACTGCTCTATAAAATATTTTTGTAACACCTATATTTTGATCAATTGTTTGTTTTAAATCAATTATTTGCATTTTACTGTCATCTTATGAATTTTTAATGTTTTATGTTTTCTTACAATATAAGGAATGCGACGGCGTACTATTTTTGTTTTATTTAAATGACCATCAGTTTTGCAACACACTACGTCGTCTGTTAGGATGATAACATTATTAAGTGCTAACGATTGTTGGAGGTTCCTGATAATCGACATGCATGTAATAGCACTGACCTCAATAATGTACAACAACTTCAATTATATTGGTACTGAATTATTTATGAAGTAATAGAAACTTGCGAGGTATTTTTAGAATCCTGTGATAACTTATGTCTTTACTAATTAGTAGACGTCAAACATTATTATTTAATGCAGGTAAATTTGTGGGTGACGTGTTTTGAAAGGAACTAAAGGTGGAATCACACTAACGCTACTTACTAAAAACGCTCGTTACACATACATCTTTCAACTCACCGAAAAGTTGCTTCAACACTACTCAGCGACAATCTGATAAAACATAAATGAATCGTTACCACTCTTCAAGATTTTCTTCAATCTTTCAAACTTGACATTCTTGGAAATTGGACAGGATATGTGGAGTATTCTCCGAACAATACAATGGACAACAGTGGCGTAGCTAGTCTCAAAGGGGCCCTGTATCGTCGCCCGTTTTTAGGGGTATGGTTTTTTTTTTAACAAAATAGGCCCAGGATGGGAAATCATCGAATGACTCCTCCCGCTCTGGGTGAAGCAGAAGGGAGTGTCAGACTTACTGACCAAAACCCATCCGTGTTCCTCCTAATGCCCTTTGCGTTCCAGGGCCGCGGTGACTTTCGAATAAATCCCGCAACCCTGGAACAAAATAGGCCCTACCAGCTAAAGATTGTCTTGGCAGGCCACGAAGGACATGTCGGGGCCCTTGTAGTCCGGGGGCCCGTATCTTTGATATGGCGGTAGCTACCCCCCTGATGGACAGGATACGCTTATTATAGGTTGCCTGTAGGTAGCTGCCACACACAAACTAATAAGAATGTATTTTTCTCATCGTGACAGAATGCAACAGCTGCAGGTGTTGTAACCGAAACCGGAACCAGTATCGGATATTTGAATTTTTTTTTAAATACCCTGATTGGGCGTGTAGGTACCTATGCTGTTTTTAACTAACAGCTTCTTTGCAACTGCAGTTTTATGTTCTTTACCAAGCGTAACTAACATAAACATTCGGTCATTAGGGAATTATCAGAAAATCTCGGTCATGAAAGGAAAAAGACTACTTCAATTCAATGAGATATTGTATGCATCTCGTAGTTATAACTGCTCAGGTAGGTACATAATCAGCCATTTATGACACTTCTGCATAAAACCAGTTGAGAACCTTGATTTAAACTTCAATTTATTATCAGAATGTTTTGTATTCCTATAATCGTATAGTCATTCTAAGACCAAGCTATTTAATCAATAAGCCGAGGCCCGAGTTTGATTAAAATTATCTTACATAGTTATAATTGACAAATAAATTAAAAATAATATGTCATCCTCTGTAAATGGACGATCATGTCTTATCGTGGTATATTCCCGACAAAGGGAAAACTTTTCAAATTATAGTGAGATAAGGGCGAGCTCAAAGTAGGTCGTAAGTATGCAAGCAGCGTACTTGCTAACGGCGTAAGGACAGGGCAAGGCCCTACGATAGTTGATTAGAGGGTACCTCTTCGAATGAAAACAATGTAGGTACTTATATTGAGTCTTCATTGGCTCGGCGTTTTTCTGGTGGTCGCCATTGTTGATTCTGGCTCTCAGGAGTTGTAGTGGTTGGGAATTTGGGAATGTGTGGCGGGCTTGTGACCTTGCATCAACACCTGTAGTGCTATTCTGTAACAACATTTTCGTGTCTCGACAGCGGAATCCGAGGTGAGTATCAAATTCGTATAAACATAAGACCTTTATGTTGTGTGTCATAAAGTTCACATTGTGAGCTATGTCACTCAGGTGAAGCTCGATATCGAAATAGTTATTTACAGAATAGGCGTTATTATTCTAAGCAGAATAGACTAGCTGCACTAATGGAAGGCGTAGGTAGGTTGATACGTTAGGGAAGACAGTAGGTTGACCGTAATATTTTTTTCCGAAATAGGCTTAAGCATAGGTAGTTTTGTTCGTGAATCCGAAATGTGCATTTGGTTGTAAAAACAACTTCTGTAAACCCTCCTGCCTACCTACTAAATTGACGGGTGCTTCAAATGGTCGAGTGTAAAAACACCATATCGACGCATTTGGTGGGTTTTTACAATCAAGCTCTGGTAACGCCTAGAGATGTCTATTGCTGTGAAATTTTGTTTGTTTGCCGCCAGTTTGCATATTGTTATTTGAGTGATAGGTAGGTACCTATAATAATGGAACGTGATACTGAAAAAACAAAGAAAAGACAAGACAATTCCGCGGAACTTTCAATTTTACCAATGTTGACGGTGAGGTACCGGGGGGGCTACTCTCTAAGCCCGAAGACCGTTAACCTCTAAGAATGAATGACGACGTGTTGGGACTAATCGTTAGTCCGTAGGTGATACGGAGTAGAAAACGTTCGCAACTAAGGCCGAAACTACGGACTTCACCACCCAGGCACAATGCGGTGAATTTATCAACGGATTGAGATAGCACACATTTTTGCTAAAAATCAATAAAACCCCGGATGGTAGGTACCCCTCTCAGAACAACCTATTTATTCAGAAAAAAACCCATCAAAAAAAGGTGACTGGTTTAAAACATGATTGTGTAGAATATGTAGGTAAAAAAGATTCTGAATTCAGCTGCTGAGCTGGGCTACTGTTGGTGGCGGTACTGTTAATGAAGAGAGGAGTGATTAGTGTTTTATTAATTTAATTAAAATTAAACTGATTATTTTTATTAATCCGAATATTGTTTGTAAAAACACACCAATTGCAAGATGAATGTAAAAACCCACCAAAATGATTATTTTTAAATAATCTTAAATATTATCAATAGGACCTAAAAATGTTTTATTTTGTATACACCAGTTTTTATTAAAATTACCCATTGTTTCCATAATATTGTAATAATTGTTTTTTGCAGCGCTTCAGGTATGTTTGCGGCAGCGCATACAGACGATTTCTTTGCGATCATGCGCAAAAGATCGGCATCCCTGTTGCGTCGTGTGCGTGGCAGCGGTAACGGTCTCTCATGCGTTGTTGCCAGCAAAACTGAGGGACACCTGTAGTGCTATTCTGTAACAACATTTTCGTATCTCGACAGTCGAATCCGAGGTGAGTTTCAAATGAAGATCTTTATGTTGTGTGCAATAAAGCTCATTTTGTGAGTTTTGTCACACAGGTGAAACTCGATATCGAAATAGTTGTTTACAGAATAGACTAGCTGATGGGACACCTGTGTGGGAGACACTTGTTCCTATCGGATGTTCCCAGAAAATTTTATTATTAGGATTAGTACCTACAAAGTTGTTAACATACTAACATAGTTTATAAGTCAATACTTACAAATGTATGGGTGTTTTTCCTGAAATAAAGGTTTATTATAATAATAATAATAATAAATTCTTTATTTTGAGAAATATTTGTAACAGACAATCTCCTTACTTATTTTTTTACTTAAAATTAAATATACACTTAATGTGACAAAGGAGTGCTTTGGCATTCGTACTAGGATTACCCTGTATCACGAATGCCGTCACCTTCCACCGGGCACAGTTGGTCTATTTCTAATTTTGGAGTAAACTTAACAAACTAAACTAAATCAAATAAAACTAAACAAAAATTAAACAAAGCATAATAATAAAAAATAAAAAGAAACTAAGCAATACAAAATAAAATAAAATTAAAACAAAAGCAAAACTAAAAAAATAAGCGAAATTAAAAAAAAAGCAGAAAAGCACAATAAAATAATAAAAATGAACTAAGCAGTACTCAATAAAACAAAGCAAAACTAAAAATCAAGCAAAATAAAACAAAACCAAAACTAAAAGATCAAGCCAAATTAAACAAAAGCAAAACCACGAACTAAGCAAAGCATCATAATAAATAGTAAAAAGAAATTTAGCAGTAGGTACCAACTAAATAAAACAAAGCAAAACTAAGCAATACTAGATAAAACAAATATGGGCTAAACTCAAGATTTATTTTAAGTTTACAATGAGTATAGTTCTACTCATTGTAAACTTAAAATAAATCTTGATGTGTAGTGTAATGAGTGTGTAAAGATGTGTGTAAAGTTGTGTGAGGCATTATTTGGTGTGCTTATAAGTCACCCTGGTTTTATAAGTCTTTCAGACTCTTCATAGTTGAGACTTATAAGCCAGTCACTTACAACGGTTTTACACTGTTTTCGCGTAAGCAAACAGATATTTAACACGGCATTGAGTTTATTGTAAACCCGTGAACCCAGGATCCAGTAATGCCGTTGAGCAAGAGCAGTTCTGTATCTCTCCGTGCTGCACACTCTCATTCTTTTGCGCTTGCCTTCTAGCAACTGTAGGGACTGTGGTACAGTGGCATGTTTCCGCAGTGTTATTTGGAGCACAAAGAGTTGTCTGGCTGTTAAGACCTCGCATTCTTTATAAAGTAATGCGGTAGGATACCTGAATGGTTTTCTGCACATAACCTTTAGGACCGCTCTTTGCGCTCGTTCAAGACGTAACATACTAACTGCAAAGGTGCCTCCCCAAACAGAGATACAGTAGCCCAGCAAGGATTGGGCAAGCGCAAAGTAAACTATTTTTAAAGTTTGGAAATTAGTCACTGATCTGAGCTTCTTAAATACAAAAATGAGCTTACGGATACGGGGGACGAGTTCATCAATATGATTTTTCCAACTCAGTAGGTATTATTATTATTATTTTCGGATATATGTTGTTTTTCTCAGCTCTTTGGCTGGTTTCGACCACATTTACGGGACAAGCCAAGTAAATGTAGCGTGTGGTGTCTAATTTGCTGTGTGATGAGGTCCTGCTTCGTTTTCGTCTATCTGCATAAATTTTCTGACAATCCTACATGTATTTAGAATCGCAGCCTTTTGTAGTATTATGTAGAGGGTTTCTTTCAGGTCTAATAACTTTAAACTATGGAGAAGATGATTTGGAATAACGCCTATGGTGGAAAGTACTATTGGAACCACATATAGGTACCTTTTCTTGTCGCCAGATTCTCATAACTTCATTTTGAGTTCTGAGTATTTACTTATTTTTTCAGTGATAGTTTTCTGTATGTTGTGTGTATTGGGGACTGCGATGTCTATCAAGTAAGTAATGTTATTTATTTTATCCTGTAATGTTACATCCGGTCTATTATAGTGTATGGTTCTGTCGGTGAGAATGGCGCGGTCGTAGTAGAGCTTATGTGTAGTATTTTCTAGAATGGTTTGTGGTGTAGGTATAGTTGTAGTAAGGAGTCTTAGTGTTTTGTATGAGAGCGTGTTTGAGAGTTAACTTTTGATGTATGACGTTAGCTACCTGGTTATGCCTATGAGTGTAGTCGGTCTGCGTGACTGTTGTACAGGCACCAGTTATATGCTGAATGGTTTCAGGTTGGATCTGACACTTGCGACATTTATCGTTTGTTACTGTAGGGTCTTTAATTATATATTTTCTGTACATTTTTGTGTTAATGATCTGATCTTGAATAGCTATTATAAATCCTTCAGTTTCTGGGAATAAATTACCTATTTTCAACCACTTATTAGATGCTAATTTATTAAAATGGGATAGTTCTAGGTCATGAGGGTGCCGCCCGTGAAGAACTTTCTTCTTCCACTCTTAAATTTTTTGTATCTGTGGGTCATCACTAGTATTGCTTTCTGATTCTATTTGATTGTTTAAATTAAGTGGAGTGTTGTTGATATCGTTTATTACTATGGCTTCATGTATGATGCTCGTGCGAGATTTTGAGTAAAATAATGTTTTTAATCGACTAACTTGTTTCCGCCAAAGGTGCTGGATGTCTATAAGGCCTCTCCCTCCGTGTTGTCGTTTGACGGTTAATCTTTCTATGGCTGATTTAGGATGCAAGTTATTATGTTTTGTAAGGGTTGTTTGTGTAGTTCGTTCTAATTGTTCGGTGTCTGTTTCGGTCCATTTTATAACTCCGAATGAGTATGTTAATATGAGGATGGCAAAGGTGTTTATGGCTTCAATGAGATGTTGACTAGAGAGCTGGGTTTTCCAGATGGGATTAAGTCTTCTTTTGTATTCTGTAGTTAGTGTACTTTTAATTCTTACATGATCAAGTCCTTTTAGTTGCGCGTACCCTAAGTATTTATATAAATTAGTTTGTTCCATTGCTGCTATAGTATCGTTGTTGTTCACTACATAGTCTCCGGGTCGTACCTTTCCTCTTATAATGTGAAGTGTTTTGCATTTATCTAAACCAAACCGCATATTAATATCCTTACTGAACTCTGCTGTAATATCTACAATTTTTTTCATATCTTTTCTGTTTTTGCGTACAATTTTATGTCGTCCATGTATATAAGATGTGATATTGTTGTTTCCTCTGTAGTGTGTTTAAGGCAGTATCCGGCCCTATGTCTCTGAAGTAAATGGGACAAAGGATTTAGGGCGAGACAGAACCACATAGGGCTTTTTTTTTACTGAGGGTAGGCATACGTTTGACCACTATCTCACCTGATGGTAAGCGATAATGCGGTCGAAGATGGAGCACGTTTGCCTAGAAGCAACCTATTCACTCTTGTCTTAAAGATTCCCAGGGTGTAGCTATCTGGAAACACAGACTCTGGCAGGGAATTCCACTCATTAGCTGTATGCACTATGAATGTGTTCCCAAACCGTTTTGTGCATGTGGGTGGGATGTCCACCATGTAGCCATGTACCGGTGCCGCATCACCGTTCGTCTTGTGGTCCGATGATGGAACGGGCTTGGCGGAATTAAATCATGCAATTCCGTCGCACACTCCCCAAAATGTAACCGATAGAAAACCGACAGGCCAGCAACTCGGCGTCGATGCTCAAGACTTTGGAGCTTCGACTCGACGAGCCTGTCATTACCGATGATCCTCTTGGCTCGTTTCTCAATTAACTCAAGGGCATCAAGCTGGTATTTCCGATCCGTCCCATAGATTATCATAGCAGTATTCCATACACGATCGAACTTGCGCTTGATAGAGCTTGAGCAGCTGTTCCGGCGTGAAGTACCGTCTCACCTTTGCTAGGACCCCCAACTTTCTGGCAGCCACTTGAGCCTTTGCCTCTATGAAAGGGCCAAAATTTAGGGTAGATGTTAACGTAACACCAAGAAGCTCAAGTCGGTCGGTTATCGACACGGTTACACCTCGAATAGATGGAGCTGGGTGGAACTGGCTCCTTTTAGCGGAAATAAAAACACGCCTGGGTCTTAGCAGCATTGAACTTGACCAGATTGGCATCGCTTCATTCAGAGACAGCCTGTAAAGACAAGTTCAAGCGCTTAACTATAGCCTCCCGGAGAGACCGGATCTGCGACCCACCAGCTCGTGCGTCGGACACGTATCTCTCAGCAACAGTGCTGTCGTCTGCATACCCAAAGGCCCCGGTTTTAGCAGATCATTAATATGTAGCAGGAACAATGTTGCCGAGAGCACCGACCCCTCAGGAACCACGGCATTAATATCCAGCAGTCCGGACGAGCAGCCATCTATAACCACTCAGATAGACCGATCCCTTAGGAAATCTGCAATCCAATCACACAATCCGACGGGCAGACCGAAGGTCTTGATGAATTTCTGATGAATGCGAATGTTCGACATACTCCACTCGCATCCATCAGGAGAAGCAGGGGGCCTCGCGCCACCAGAATCCAGACGCGACGATTCCGAAAACATAGAAGCAAATAAGTTTCCTTTCTGCTCAGCGGAGTGGGCCAGCGACCCATCGGGTCTCAGCAGTGGTGGTAGTGAGGGGCGGCAGAAGTTCGAGTCGACCGACTTAGCCAGGGACCAAAAAGCTTTACTACCTGCTGGGTATGAAGCAAGTTTGTTCCCTATTCGGCTAATGTGGTCAAACCGAGCTCTCCGCAACACCTTCTTGCAGGACTTGGCAGCCCTGTTAAAAGCTCTCTTCTTCTGACTCACGTCATTTGCTTTGCGCGCACGGGCGTCGACCCATGCTAGGTACGCCGCATGTTTTATCGCATTAGCGCGATTGCACTCGGCACCAAACCAAGGGCGAACTTCGCCAGATATTGCTACGTCTGAGAACGGAATATAGTATTCTATTCCCTTCCGCAACACTTCCGTCACGGCGTCAGCGCACGACGAAGCATCAGTTGAAGGAAAGCAAGTAGGCTGCCAAGGGTAACATGCGAAAAATGATCGCATGCCATCCCAATCTGCTGACCTGTATCGCCATACCCGCCGGGTGCCTTTTGGGCTAGGATCGGGCGGGGAGTAGACGGACACAGACTTCACCAGACAGTGGTCGGAACTACCCAGTGGAGAAGAAATCGACACCGAGTAGCGGTCTGGATCTGTTGTCAGCAGAAGGTCCAAGCAATTGGCTGTGTGCGATTCAACATCTGGCACCCTCGTTGCTCCCTGGACCAGCTGAGTGAGATTTAACGCAAGCGCTAGCTTTCGCGCCTCTCGTCCAGCATGGTCTGTGTGCTGGTACGGGAAAAGCCACTCCTGATGGTGGGCGTTGAAGTCCCCCAGCAACACCAATTGAGCAGAAGGGTACCGCTGCTGAGCCGCATCCGCCGCCTCACTGAGGTGCCCTATTTGCCCATTTGTCTCCAGATCACCGCCGTGCGAACGGTAGACACAGGCGGAGATAATTTTAACCAGGCCGGTGTCCAGTAAAGCCCACAGCGTAGAGAACCTGGAGTTCTCAAGATTGCGGAGACGCCGATAGCAGATATCGTCCTGGGCGTACATACATACGCCCGCGCGTGGTCTGAAGTGGTGCTCCAGGGTAAACCCTGGGTATGAAAGATACGACACTTCTGACGGACATCCAATCTGCGTCTCCGACAGAAACAAGAGCGCTGGTTTCTCAGTCTCTAGGTGGTGATGGACTGCGGCGAGATTTGAGTGCAGACCTCGTATGTTAGAGAGGTGCACTTTATGCGAGAGGGCGTGCTGCCGCTGTACAGCTTTTCTCTTTTTGTTCCTGGTCATATTGAGTGAGTAAGGTAGAGGAGAAGGAAGTGAAATGAGGTTCCATGCTGCTAACCCTCAGGCACGCTCTGACAGGACGACATCATTGGGGGACTAGTCTGGAGACTGCGGGGACGCCCGAGCCCCCCCGGAAATGTCCATCGGGCCCTCTCGTCTGGTCGCCAACCAGCACGATGGTGCATTCCGGGATTTTTCGACAGTTGGCGGTGCAGCTTTTCATGTATGGCTAGTACACTACTTGGGCCCCCAACTACCTGCGGTCGGCCAGCGGCGCACCGTGCCTCGGATCCCGCTACCCTCCGCGACTATTCTCCCGATACGCCCATATCAACGCGAGCCTGGTCGGTCTGCCTGCATTGGAACAACTATTTCGACCCAACTCCTCTGGATTGCCTACACTGAGCATCGTACCGGAACG
Organism: Lacanobia wlatinum; assembly: GCA_947578705.1. NCBI lineage: Eukaryota > Metazoa > Arthropoda > Insecta > Lepidoptera > Noctuidae > Lacanobia > Lacanobia wlatinum. Next base: position 15,348,616 of record OX388039.1, read on the forward strand.
CGGCTAGGCCACTTGGCGGTACGTCTTTGCTCAGTGGGTGGTCGCAAGCCATCGGCCGAAACCTACCACCAGTTAGTGTCACCTGTTTGGCACCACCCGGGGACCACGTGTAGGGACTGCAATGGGTATTCTCCTACGGACGCGGGTGACTCGGTCCCCAAAATCACCTTGGTAGATACCTTTTTTAATAGATATCTGTCGCGTTGTGATGATGTGGCGGTTATTATTAATCTGTTATGTAGTTTTTCACTGTAGCATAATACGGCGCAAGAAATCAATTATTTTTGGGTCTATTCTATAAATCTCTAATATTCTAACACACACTGTCAAAAGCTTTTTTGTAGTCAATGTAGGTGCAGTGGAGGTTTCTGTTTTTTGTGGTGGCGTTTTATGTATAGTGGAATCGATAATTAGCTGTTCTTTGCATCCCATGTGGCCCTGTCTGCATACCTTCTGTTCCTCTGCTATTATATTATTGGGTATAATGTATGAATTAATCTTTTTTGTTATTGCTGAAGTTAATATTTTGTATATTGTAGGTAGGCATGTTATTGGTCTGTATTGGGAAGGCTCAGGTGAATTTTTAGTTTTAGGTAGCATGTAGGTAATTTCTGTTGCAATAAAGTCAGGTGTGTATTGTTGTCCTAATATGATATCTGTTAATTTTTTTGCTAAATATTTATGTAATGAAGTTAACTTTTTATACCAAAAATTATGTAATCTATCTATACCAGGTGATTTCTAGTTATGTAGCCTAGCTGTTATGTGTGTAATATCTGACTCGGTTACCTCTATAAACTTCATTTCGTCTATACCTCTCCACTTTGCATCTTCGTCCGCTATCCAAGATGCTTTGTCGTTGTGTTGTATTTGCTCTTCCCAAATACTTGACCAATATGTTTCTAGTTGCTCTTTGGTGTGTTGTTTGTTAAGGTTCCTATAAAATATTTTTTTTCATTTTTGGAGAATATAGCGTTATCATTTTTGCGTTGTTGTGCTTTTTTATATCTTCTAAGTTTGTGAAATTTAAGTGCTAACTTTTGTTTTAAGGTATCTAAAAATTCTTCTGGTTTTCTGTTACTATTTTCGTATTTGGTGTGCCTAAACCATTCCTAAATATAGCTTCAACTCTCTTTACTACTTTATTTGATCTGCTACTATTGATATATTGTGTGAGTCTGCCACAATCTGCTCTTAACTTTTCAATATCGTTAACTAACCTTTGTTGCCACCCTGGTTCTGTGTTTTGTCTCGTTCTTGTGTTTCGAGTGTGGTCTGTGATTTTAAAGTTGAGCTCTTCAGATATAACTACCGCTGTGCAATATATAAGTAAATGAATGTCTAAAAGATGTGCGTCGTCAGAGAGAAACTGATTTAGTATATGCTCATTGAATAAGTTTACTAAACAAAATAGGTTAGGAGTGTACTTAAGTTTGGGTAGCTTTGGTCGAGCTGCTGGGTCCATCCCAGAGTATAGAGCTATCGTGCTTCTAAATTTGTCATGTATGTCTTGATATTATTATTATTCTCTTTATTTTTTATCCTTACATACTAATTTACATTTTTAAATATTTCTTAAAAACAACACATCATAAAAAAAACATTTAAAAATAGTAGTCCGCCGGTGTCGGGAGCAGGGTCCAAGCTACCGGTGGTTAGGGCTCCAGAGAAAGGAACCTCCTCACAATACGAGCCGTATCGAGGAGTACTGCCTTCTGTATCAGGCCCTTTATCCAACCGCGTAACGCCAGCTTCGACAGATGGTCGTCGAAGCTTTTGGCCATCAGGCCATTGGCCGTAACGACTATCGGCACAATGACAGCTGAGTCCACATTCCACATGTCGACAACCTCGTGAGCTAAGTCGAGATACTTGATTTGCTTCTCTTTCTCAGCCTTCACGAGGTTCTCGTCATGCGGGATGGTAACATCAATTATCATTGTGCGGCGCGCTAATCGGTCTATCACCACTATATCAGGCTTATTGGCTATAATAGTCCTATCAGTGATGATAGACCGATCCCAGTACAACGTGACATGGTCATTTTCGAGAACTGGGTCGGGCACATACTTGTAATATGGTACCTCAGAATCTACAAGTTTGTATTTCAAAGCAAGTTGCTGATGGATAATCCTGGCCACTTGGTTGTGCCTGTGCAAGTACTCGCCGTTAGCCAGACGAGAACAACCGGAGATAATATGTCTGATGGACTCAACCCGGACGGTGGCATGCCCGACACACGTCCACTGTCCCGTCCTTCATAATATGCCTCCGGTAGTTATTCGTCAAGATAACTTCGTCCATAATCGCACAGACAAAACCTTCAGTTTCCCCGAAGAGATCACTGAAACGTAGCCAGGCCACGGACGCTAAAAAATCTATATCGGACCCATGAAGAGCCCGATAGAAGCGCCCGTGAAGCTCCTTGCCTTTCCATACCTCCATGCGGTCATCTGTGGTAAGTATCACAGGTTTGTGCCAGTTCTCTTTAGCCATGGACAACGGGGTGAGTCCCTTGTCCACTGTGACCACATCTCGGTGCATACCCACATCAGCTTTGAGAAAATATTCTCTGAGACTGCACGTCTCGCGGTTGTGGAGAGTCTTGGCGTTTAAAAAGCCTCGACCTCCACACTTCCGCGGGATGTACAGTCTCATCACCGACGATCTTGATGCATTCGATTTGCGGTCAACAGTGTGCGGACTCTCCTATCCAGGGCGTCGAGTTCGGTTTGAGTCCATTTGAGTATGCCGAAAGAGTACATTAATACTGGCATGACCCAACCATTGAAGGCGCGCACCTTATTTCCGCCCGACAAAAGGCTATTCAATACCTTTTTCAGGCGACCAAAGAAGCGCTCCTTCAACGATTGCTTCATGTCAGCAACATTAATGCCCAATGCTTCTGACATACCCAAATACTTGTAGGTTTCGGTCGAGCTGAGGGATCTAACCTGTATGGAATCCGAGAGTTGAAATCCCTCAGATTCCATTATCTCCCCTTTCTTTACATGCATGACTGCACATTTGTCCACACCAAATTCCATCCTGATGGCACTACTGAAGGTTTCAGTTACCTTGAGTAGCTCCATCAGTCGTGAATTGTTGGAGGCAAAGAGTTTCAGATCATCCATGTAAAGAAGGTGAGATATGGCCTGACCACCTCTTCTCAAACGATAGCCCAGACCTGAATCCTCCAACAATGTGCTTAGAGGATTCAGAGCCAGGCAAAACCAAAGCGGACTCAAACTGTCGCCCTGAAATATTCCCCGTTTAATCAATACAGGCTCATCATTCCCCTGAATCGGTCAACATCCTGGATAGCGAAGGACTGTTTTCCATTGCCTCATACATGACTCAAGGAAGGTGCGTAGAGTTGCATCTATTTTGTACAACTCCAACACCTTCATGAGCCACGTATGTGGCACAGAGTCATAGGCCTTCTTGTAGTCTATCCAACATGTCGACAGATCCTTGCGGGATCGACGAACCTGTTGGCTTATGGCCATGTCTATGAGGAGAAGCTCCTTAGTGCCGCGGGACCCCTTCCTACATCCATTCTGAGAGGCAGACATAATTGAGTTAGTCTCAATGTGCTCATTGATCTTCACTCTCAGAATGGATGTAAGAAGTTTATAGACCGTCGACAAACAAGTAATTGGTCTATAGTTCTTGGGTTATATTATTATTATTATTATAAATCATCAGCTAGTCTATTCTGTAAATAACTATTTCGATATCGAGCTTCACCTGAATGACAAAACTCACAAAGTGAGCTTTATTGCACACAACATAAAGATCTTAACTTGATACTTACCTCGGATTCCGCTGTCGAGATACGAAAATGTTACAGAATACCACTACAGTAACTATCCTTACTAATATTATAAATGCGAAAGTAACTCTGTCTGTCTGTCTGTCGCGCTTTCACGCCAAAACTACTGAACTGATTTAAATGAAATTTGGTACACAGATAGTCTAGAGCCTGAGAAAGGACATAGGCTACTTTTTATCAAAGTCAAAGTCAAAGTCACAGAATTTATTTCAACTAGACCCATAAAGGCACTTTTGAACGTCAAAAGAAAATAAAATATAGTGACTCTAGTCGTCCGTTCGCAAAAGGTAGATTCTTATGGAGAAGAACGGACAAGAAACTCCATAGTTACTCTTTTAAAAAATAAGCTTTACAATATTTGCATACATTAATCAATTGATTATATGTAAGGACGATGCTCCCAAAAAAGCACTTATATACTACTAATAGTTACAATGAAGAAATGCCAACAGAGGCAAAATTAATAAGTTTGCTAGTAAGGGGACATAGTACTCACAAAGGTACAAATTTTGCAACTATTGATTTATATGATCAGTGTGTGAGTTAAATTAAATATAAAAATCAGTAAATACACCTGTATACATAGTAAATATTAATATAATAAACACAAACATATCAACCAGTTTCACCATGTCTACTACACCCTAGATTGTCCCAGGAGTATGTTCCCTAGGGACCACGTGGGCGAAGCCGCTGGCAGAAACTAGTTTCATATATTTTGTTTACCAGACAGTTTTTTTGAATTTTCCAAAAGTTAGGTCAATCTCAAATGGTGGGTTTTTTACAGTCAAATCAAATAAAAATAAAAATATTCTACGTAATAGTTAGGTACATGCCCTGATAGTGAAATTATTCATATTTAAAAAGAAGATGCAGCCTTTTGGAAATTTTGTAGAAATATAATTGTTTTAGAGATCTTTGATCAGCAGTGCGATTCTGTAAACATGTCGAAGTGAAGGCTTGGGTGAAGTGATCACGAAGTGAGCTGTCAATCCATGTAATCAAGTTGGAATGACAGCTGTCACCTCGTAAACACTTCACCCAAGCCTTCACTTCGACAAAATTACAGAATCGACCGGCATATCATCATGATCACGTTATAAAGTGTGTTTTTTAAAAATCCTAAAGCTGTTCTGTTCTATTTGAAACTTCTGATATATTTTCGTTATTCTTTCAGCTAGCCGTACCTACCGAGCTACCAACTTTTCGCCTTGAATATGGTTGCTTAATAACCGTGTCAGCTCCCCCACTATTATTTTTCGCGGTCCGTGTGAGTATCACCAGAGCCCATTGGTTTTGCTTATATTGTCTATATCAGGGGTGGTCAACTTGAAACCCTGTGCGATCTACCAATTAGGTACATACCTACTTCTTAAAATTTGAAATGAACAGAATAGTTCAGTATATATTTTAGTCACTTTTTTTTCTTCATTAGCCCGCATTGTACCATTGCTGGTTAAAGGCTCACCAGAAATTCTTTTCTAGTGCCACCTCGTACCAGCCCTAACTGTACGCATCCAAGTCGTCTCGCCACCTCTTTTTGGAACGGTCTCGTGCGTGGAAACTTTTGGCCAAACGGTCACAGTGCATTCGGCTTACGTAATCCGCCCAATCCCATTTGCCATTGGCCATCCCTGGTCTATATGGACCGGACCCAGGTTTGAAAGAGAGTTATTGCGCGAATTATGACCTATTTATACTTCTTATGTAGGTACTTATTATATAGGTAGGTACATGTTGGGAAAACATGCGTCACATCTGCGTAAAACGGCTATCGCTTAGTATGGTAGGAGTTTACACAATTTATTGCAAAAAAACAGAAGACCGAAGTGCCGAATTACACACCTAGCAAGAGTAGCAAATGAAACAGAGCCATGCAGTAAAAAAATTTGCATCCACCTCACCTCGGATAGGTTTTATTTTCTTTTAATCATTCGTACTTAAATAGATGTAACTTTATGGAGTGATGCAAGAAAGCTCATTAACCGAGAGAGGGCAGAAGCAAAAGCGAGCGAAGCGAGCTCGAAATTTTTGACACTACACCTCGGATAGTAATTTTATGGACTGATGCTCATTAATCGAGACAGAGCGTGCGAAGCGAGCCCAAAATTTTTGCATCCCACCTCGCATAAGTTTTGTTTTCTTTCGATCATTCATACAAAATTAAGAGAGGGCAGACCACAAGGGCGAGCGAAGCTCACCATCAGGTGCGATAGTGGTCAAACGCGACCCTATCATTAGTAAAAAAAAAGCGAGTTCAAAAATTCATGGACCCCGGAAAGGCTTTATTTTCTTTTGATCATTCATATCATAGTTATATAGTGTACACCCACCCTAACCTACGTCACGTGAGGCCGCAGTAATGTTAAGGGTGTGACTGTACATGAAAATATATGACAAGCTAAAGGGCCTATTCAGACCTACCAGCCTAACAGTCCCTAACACCCTAAGACCTATAAGCCCTACGTGATAAATAAATATATAGATAAGTTCAGGATGTCTACACCATGCGACCTAAGGTTACAGACGGATAGTGAGCAGGATTTCCAGGTTCGGGAAGGGTACACTCACTGCCAGTCACGCAGACTCACGAGACTGATCAGCCGGTCGATTCTGTAAACACGTCGAAGTGAACGTTTGGGTGAAGTGATCACGAAATGAGCTGTCATTCCAATCTGATTATATGGATTGACAGCTCACTTCGTGATCACTTCACCCAATCCTTCACTTCGACATGTTAACAGAATTGCACTGCAGAGATGGCTAAAGGTGTCTTGGCCACATTGTGGGGTAATGAGACAAGAATTTAAAATTCAAAACTGATTTATTTACAATATGTTACAGCTTATATACTACTTTTTCTTAATACACACAAATGTTCGATTTTCATTGTGTCCTATGCGTGTAAGATGCAACCAAACAGTATCTTAACTGGGCCGCGCGTCAGTCGGACCGAGTGCTGAGTCAATGTCCAAAAGTAACATTGAACAATAGAAGTAACTTTATGGACTGATGCAAAAAAGCTCATTAACTGAGACAAAGCAGAACGCAAAAGCGAACGAAACGAGCTCGAAAATTCATGCACCCCAAATCGGAAAGGTTTTTATTTTCTTTTGAAAAGTTCATACATAAACATAGTCATTTCGTTGAGTTATACAGACACGCTCGAGCACAAAGAGACTGGAGAATGTAAGAGCGAGCGAAGCGAGCTCGAAATTTTTGACATCATCCACGGACGGGTTTCATTACGTCGCCCGTTAAGGGGTGACACCCGACCGTGACAAAAAGTCAACGAACGAGTGTCACCCCTAAATTGAGAAAACCTGAAGAACTAAAGAAATTTTTGCACCTCATCTCGGAAGGGGTTTATTGTATTTTGATCATATATACTGAAATTGAAGTGTTTTGTTGATTTTTACGGAAAAGCTCAGGAATTTAGAGAGCGCAAAATGCAAGAGCGAGCGAAGCCAGCTCAAAAATTTTTGCACCCTACTTCCGACAGGTTTCATTGCGTCAAAAGTTGAGGGGTGCCACCCGATAGTGACAGAAACCATTCAATGAGCGGTCGGGTGTCGTCCCCGAAACGGGTGTCAACCGGTGCGGATTTTTGTACTCACCATACACAGTTACACGACGTCATACACTAAATATCTGCTACAGTAATATTAAAAAAAATCTACATTTTTCCGCTGGGACTACGCACACGTATAAAGCCTCTGAAATCTGAAAACCGTGCGTGACGGACCTTGAGAACAAACAGCTTGCAGCTTGCAGAAGGAGCTAAATAGTGTCTATACTTCGCCTGAAAGGTTTTGTCCATCATTTCAGCAACCTAAAACTTCCTAAATATTGGGTAGGTAGGTACTCATATATTTTGATTAAGACGCCGACAAAAATATCGGTGGCGGCGGAGTGGCTACCACGCCGATCGGCGCTCACCTCTAGTGAGACCATAGAGTTTTTTTTATATTTCTATGAGTGAGACCGAACGTTTAATCTATTCATCCCTTATGAATAAGAATCCTTTACCCATAAAATATTGTTATGAGCTTGGGGTTCGTTACAATAAAAACAGCCGATTAAACAACCAAAACTGACACTTTAATTTACAACACTAATTAGCACTTTAAACCACACTAATTAGAACACACAATCGCACTACTGAACACTTTACTATAATTCGCAGTTGAAGATCGCCCTCGAAGTTATCGCTTGTATCGCTAATTCAATACTGCCTTCAGTCGCTGGATGTCCGCCCTTTATATACCGACAGTTGTTTCTAGAACCTTCTAGTATGGAAACTTCCGGAAAGTTCGGGTACATACCGGTCCCGACAGACCAGGTGTCGAAACATCGAGAATGTTCTAGCATAGAAAAGTCTAGTAACATCTTGACTCCTTTGATCTGGTTAGTTTCCGCTACTTGATACTAGATGGCGTTAGCAGCAAGTAAATGTCGTTATGTACCCAGCATTAATTCTGGCGCGTAACACTGCCCCTCCTAAGACATGCTCGTTCCGAGCATTATTGGCCTCATAATAACGCGCCAGTCGATCCACGTGGACGATCTTAGGAGCACTTCTTGTACCTTTTTGATTGCTTTTTTGCTTTGCTTTTCATTGATTTTTGTCACAATCCGGTACGTCCCGTCCCATTTAGCTTGAAGCTTAGGAGATTTCCCTTTACTGCGAACTGGATTGTGCAACCACACTAGTGAATATTGTTAGTATCAATAGCCATGAGGTCAGAGGAGCAGCCGTCAACGACTACTCGGATCGACCGTTCACTCAGGAAGTCTGATATCCAGCTAAAAAAACCAACTGGGATACCATAAGCAGGAGGCTTGCTGAGCAGACCTGCGTGCCAAACCCTGTCAAAGGCCTTCGAGATATCGAGCGACACGGCAAGTGCTTCGCCGTGTCTCTCGATGGCCTCGCCCCAGCAGTGCGTGACATACACAAGAAGATCGCCAGTTGACCGTCCCCGGCGAAAGCCATATTGACGGTCACTGAGGAGATCATTGTCTTCAAGGTAGGTCAGCAGCTTACTGTTAAGAATCCTTTCCATAACCTTGCATAGGATGGAGGTCTGTGTAACTCTCTGTTTTACAGAATTATTTATGGTGTATTACTGTATGAAACATAATAAATTGAATAAAACACTCCAAAGTAGAACACAGTTGTACCATAAACATTTTTATTAATGATTAAATAAAATTATTGTATCTTCGATGTAACAGAGCATCAAAAGATGCCAAAAGTAAAATTTTATGAAACATCGTTTGCAGAGACAAGGTTTTTACTAAGTTACGTAAACAAATTGAACTATTTATTTAAAGCACTCTCAAGAAAAAGAATCAAACTTTCTTGGCCATATGTTTATTTTTAATTTGTGGCTATATAAACCATAATCACACGTCAAAACTAGAGTCAAACGCTCAAATCCAAGAAAAAATGTAATAGCCCTCTTAAGTATTTACCCATCTTTTCATCAAAAATTGCGTTATTATTGGTCTGTGTGCTACTAGCGCCACATTTCATAGATTTTTAGGACCTGTGAAGTTAATAACTAATTTAATTTGACTCTGTTAACTCAGCATTTTTCAGTTTTTCATTTCTCTTTGAATGCATGAAAAAAATATTTATTATCTATAAAGTTTATACAAAAATATAATACTAATAATAGTGAAAATCAGAGCGAAGAATCGAAATTACTCTAAAAACAAACGAGATATAATTATTTTAAATAAATATATCTGTCCGCGAAAACGCTGTTTTTTATGGCATCTGTATAGGCGTTATGGACTTTGACGTCAAAGTTTATATCGGACTTCTCTTTCTAATTGTAATCTTTGAAGCTTTATAACTTCATCGCTGATGAAGGTATTTAAAAAATAATTTCATGATTGTTAACTAGAGCTAATAAATATTTCATTTTTCAAATGAAAAAATCGCATGCATATTCCCTATTGCGTTTTTTCTGGTACACGTTTTCAAAATAATTCGCTGGTTGCGAGACTTGAGTACGCGGCAGGATTTTTTGCAGACTATGTACCTACCCAAGTCATGTCATGACTATTCAGACCAGTGCGGACAATGTTAGAATACCCGGCCGGTGTCTGCGTTCCCCAAAATATCACCCGGTCTATTCTCCCAACATCAAACCGTGTACACTTAGGTGGAGTTAGCGTGCAGTGAACTACAGTGTGATTCTGTAAACATGTCGAAATGAAGGCTTGGGTGAAGTGATCGCGAAGTGAGCTGTCATTCCAACTTGATAGCTTGACAACCGGCTGTCATTTCATCTTGTTAGTAGACATGGATTGACAACTCATTTCATGTTCGCTTCACCCAAGTTCACACGATGAGAGGTTTACATCGCACTACTGTACGAACAATGGTTAAGTCGCTGCCGGAGTCTGTGTTTCCTTATAGCTACAACCGGATACCTGGAAGAGGTTGTACTTAACATTCCTAACAACCAGAAACTCAGATTCACAGGAAACTGCTATTAAATAGGTTACTTCTAGGCAAGCGTGCTCCATCTTCGACCACATCATCGCTTAAGCGCGTATTACACTACCCAATCTATCGGGCCCGATTTCTAGGACGCCCTGTCCCTGCGGCAGGGAGCCGATTATTACACTACACTAGAAATCGCTCCCGATCTCAGTATGAATGCGTACGTGGATAGCGTTGCACGCAGTGGCGGCGTAAAGTGGGGGCGGAGGAGGCTGATCCGTCCCGGGTGCCAAGCACCAAGCTGCCGTAGCTATTCAAGGTGTCGAATAGCTTTGGAAGTTCGCAAACACATATCGATAGACATTTTTTCTCATTAATATATCATCAAAAGTAAGAAATCGACCAGATTTCGGATAGCGGCATTTTAGTTATACCACGGCAACAAGGTGACAACCCAAGCAGCACACATAGCTGTATAGTCACTGGACAACAGAATTTTTGAAAACTCGAGTCTGTTATGCTTTTTGTACAAGGGCTGTATATCCGGCTACACAGTTCTTATAATTCTAAATTTGGCCCCAAATTAACCAGCCCTGAGCATTATAGTAGCTTGTTAACAGCTGTCCAGAGCATTTTAAGAGCTGTACATGGGCTGTACAATGGCTTAGACAGCTATCAATAGGCCACTATCCAGCTCCTTTAATTCTCCTAGACAGCCAAAAGATTGTTTATGGCTTAGTATCGGTTATTGCTAAGTCTACAAAGAAATAGCAACAAAAAAATATTTGTGCAGTGCAAGTGTTACGCGGCGTCATCCCAAGCAGCACACATAGCTGTATAGTCACTGGACAACAGAATTTTTGAAAACTCGAGTCTTATGCTTTTTGTACAAGGGCTGTATATCCGGCTACACAGTTCTTACGACAACTCACTTGTACTTACATCCAAAGAAGGCGCACAAATTTTCCCTCATAAGACAACAATTAATAACTGCCTACTCTTGTACGTATCTACTTACATTATATATCATAGTTTAAATCGCATTGCAACTATGTTTTAATTGTTTTTCGAATGTAATTTCTTATTTCCTAAAATATGAATTCATCTTGCGCTTGGTCTGATATTATACCATGCGTAACATTTCGATTTTATCAATCTTTTATCAAATTCGATTTTATATAAAGAGACAGGGAAGTCAATTTTGATAATGTGGTCGAATATTTTAGTCAAATAATCAATCGGATATCTCTCAATACAAAACCGCCCAGGGTGCCAATCTACCCTACGCCGCCACTGCGAGATCGGAACCACCCGATCGCCTGGCGACAGGCTCCTAACTCCCTGTTTCTTATTACATCACACTGTCCCTGCAGATCGGGCCCGATAGATCGGGTAGTGTAATACGCGCTTTACCATCAGCTAGTCTATTCTGTAAGAAACTATTTCGATGTCGAGCATCACCTGAGTGATAAAACTCACAAAGTGAGCTTTATTGCACACAACATGAGCTGTCAATCCAAGTAATCAAGATGGAATGACAGCTTATTTCGTGATGACTTCACCCAAGGCTTCACTTAGACATGTTTAAAGAATCGACCGGCTGGTATTTTAAGGCCTGAGTGATTTTACTATTTTTAAGCAACGTTTGCAGTCACATGTCAGTCGCAATCTGTCAAAAATGTAGGGAAATTGAGGTTAAAAAGAGTAGAATTGGCGTTTTAGAGCTTCGCGGTATTCGCTACCCAAAGCGCCAGTGAAAGGCGAGTGGATATGCGGTAATCTATCTGGGTAGAGAATACCGCGGTCTGGACAGGCCTTTAGGCTTAACAGAAGAATCGCTTAAGTAGTTTCTCATACTTGATTTTCGTACTCCGTAGACAGTACCTAAATTATGTAAGTACCATTATCAAGTATGAAGAATTACCTCAGTTATGCGAACCTAGTTAAAAATAATTTAGCTAAGGTCGTCATTGGTCTGCAACCGGGGTAGTACTGGAAAGCCATTTCAAGAAATTCCCATTTCATAATAGTGATGCAGTATAATAATATAGAAAATTTTGAACAGGGAAAATAATCAGATACCTATCTAAATATTCAGAAGCGCATTTAATCTAGCTTTTTTAACAGTAATGGAAGCACAATAAATTAATATAATTCTAATGGGAAATTCCCACCTTATGATATTCGCCTTTTTCCAGAGTATACTTAAAATAAGAAAGTTGAACAATTGGGTAAGTAGGTACCTACATAAAATGCTAAAATTGTATAAATATGATACTGTTTTTATTAGGTACCATATTTTATTTTGCAATATAACAATTATACTTAAATATTATATTGTACTAACATAATTAAAAAAAAAAACATTCGAAATACAGAATGGTTTTTGGTAAAATAAAAAAAAAACTCAAAATTACCCATAGAGACCTCGCAGATTATGTATGTGAGCGGTACCTACCGGACTTATTAAATTATCGATATCAATGGGATTTGCAATTAATAGCTGATCTCAGATGGCGCCACCACTACACGAACTTTTGTCAAAGTGAGTTATACACTATTGTAGTCTGTGATTGTAGTCTTTAAGATTCATTTGTTCGTTTGTTTGTGTATTAAAGGCAGTCTGTTTTCTTTTAAGGTTTATAAAATTTAATTCGCATTATCTTACATTATGGGTTATGTGATGCAGGTACGTTTGAGTTCATAAAAATAAGAGGAAATAGTTTTTGACAATCTAATCAAACTGAAAGTAATCACTTTTAATACATACTTAAGGGCGCTGTTACAAAACTCGAGCGTTTGGCCCGGACTAAAGCTACAGACCGCGTTTCCCGAAATGTATAGTGATTGTTGCGCTTTATACAACAATTGTTTAAAAACAATGTTTTAAATTTAAATAGACAATTTTTTTTTCAACCAGGGTAACATAATAAATTTAGTTATTAGTTACTTTTTGTTTGAATTTGGATTATATTTTCATAGAAAAAAAAAAAATATTTCTGATGGTTTTTTATTTTTTTATTTGTGATGGGTTTGCTCTTGACTCTAGTCTAGGTCAGAGATGACAGAGACAAAGTCTACGATGGAGCGAGCTTACCCAGAAGAAGCCTGTTCACTCTAACTTTGAAGAGATTAGGGTTGTATGCGTTTGGAAACACAGACGCAGGCAGAGAGTTCCACTCCTTTGCTGTGCGCATTATAAAAGAAGTTTGGAAACGCTTAGTGCGAATTGGTGGAATAGTAACAAGGTAGGGATGGTAAGGTGCAGTGCGTCTGGATGTCCGATGGTAGAAGGGGGCCGGTGGAATGAGGTCGTGGAGTTCTTGGGCACACTCACCGAAGTACAATCTGTAGAAGACCGACAAGCAGGCAACCTTACGGCGATGAGCCAAGCTGTGTAGCTTGGTATCCACCAGTTTTTCGTCACCGATGAGCCTCTTAGCTCTGCGTTCCACCGAGTCAAGCGCGGCAAGCTGATACTTAGCTGAGCCATCCCAAAGGTGGCTACAATACTCCATGCAGGATCGGACTTGCGCTTTATATAGAGTTAAAAGCTGTCCAGGCTTGAAGTATCGCTTCACCCTATTTAGGATGCCCAGCTTTTTGGCAGCGGTTTGGGCTTTGTACTCGATGGTGGCGCCGAAGTTGAGACTGGATGTCAACTCCATGCCTAGGAGCTCGAGCCGATCAGTCACAGGAACAGATGCACCCCGAAAAGTAGGAGTTTGGTCAAAACGACTCCTTTTTGCGGTAAAAAGACACGCCTGTGTTTTGGTGGCGTTAAAAGTGACCACATTGTCATCACCCCACTGGGAGACAAGGCTTAAGGTCGAATTTGTCCGCTCTACCATGGCCTCTCTCAAGGAACGAACTTCATCCCCGCTGGTTGTTGCTCTGGACAAGTATCTCTCTGAAACTGTACTGTCATCTGCGTACCCAACAAGACCAAGCTGAAGTAGGTCATTGATGTGCAGCAGGAAAAGAGTTGCAGAGAGAACGGACCCCTGAGGAACTCCGGCCATGAGGTCAGAGGCATGTATTGTTCATTTTTCGGTCATAAAGGGTTTTCATCTTTTCAGACATTTGCTGGCCCGATTGTCTGACGTGCTCATAAATGTCATTCATTTTGTTCCGCAAGTCATTCGCATAATCGGTTATACTGCGTGGGGCATCCAGTAGCGGTACCTTCATATAAGCCCAAAAGCCCCGGCATGCCTTACTAAAATGCTCGATAGAGAATCAATATCAAACCCGAACTATTTAAAAGTTCGCGCGCTTAATTCTTATCAAAATAACACAAAGTATCTACCTATGCCACATTACTACACAACTACACATCGCGATTGTTCGCGCGCAGAGTTTCGCATTTGCAGCATCTACATATAGCTATCTCGCTTACACGTACTGGCTTTTACCGGGCTTTCAAATACTATATCCGTCACTTTCGCACTTATAGCGATGTGCCGTATAACGAGTTCTAAACCTTGTGCGTCTACAAATCGATCAGTATGTACGATTAAGCCGTGCATGCGCATGAAGTTGCACGCGTATGCGTGACCTTGTCACCTTGCCAACTCTGCAGTGTTGCCGTTTTAGCGACGTTGTGAGATCTTGGAGATTTTTAACGAGTTTGGGGACTTTTTTAAGATTTAGCAACAATAAAAACTAGCGATTTTTTAAAATAACGAAATTAAATATTCAAGCAATATCTTAAAAATAAAATATTTGCGACATTTAGCTAGATTTTTCATATACATGGCGACTTTGCCTAAATGACAAAACTGCAACTCTGCGTAAGTAGTTCTCGACACTCGAGTGCAACTCACTTCAGTTTCATTTGCTTGAGAGTTGAAAAGTTATGTTGTTCAAGTTTTTTTGTGTGTTTTCTTAGATTTTCTCAGTGATACAATTGTGTTGGTGACTTACCTACAACAATGGAGGTAATTGTACCTTGTGAGGATTTAAAATGCGTTTCAAGTTTTCATTGGCGAAGATAAGGTAAAATCTTTAAACTTTGCTCAGAAAAACAGTTAATTTCTACATTAAAACCGACGCCTAATCTGTGTTTTTCTCAGACTAGTAAATCGCATAAACGAAAATTTAATAGATCAGTGTATAAAACTACTTGGATTGTTGGCTGTTCGCACACTAATAAGTTGTGAAAAATGAAAAAATCTTTATTTAAAACAAAATGCTTCATAAACAATGAATTGTGTTTGGAGCCTCCTTTTAGACAAACAATGCCTGTGTTAGGAGACTCCGCTCTTCCATATCTTAGATAAATGTTACATAATAATATATTACAGCATGTTGCTACTATTAAATATAAACATCTGATCATTATGTATCATGTGGTAAGAAGCGTGGTGTGCTTAATTTAGATGTGGTGTGTGTGTAAGATGTAGTGTGGATTGATGTGATGTGCAGTGTGTGGTGTGGAGTGTGGTGGTGTGTTGTGGTGTGGCGTGTGGTGTGGTGTGGTGTGGTGTGGTGAAGTGTGGTGTGGTGTGTGATGTGATGTGGTGCGAAGTAGTGGATACGATACACACCATACTCTATGGTGTGTATCGTTATGGTGTGTGAATGTATTACTCATGATAAACCAGAAGCGCTTCCGTATCCTCATAAGTAAGTAATTTAACCGAGTTTGTTATAATTTTTTTACAGTCATAATTGTTTTTATTGTATACATACATGTTTTTATTAATCCTATTGTATATTTGAGCTGAGAGATGGTAAAATTGTCTGCTACTAAATTTGGTCTTACATTGGGGAACAACTGCAATCATATCTTTTCTCCTTTTATGTGTCTTATTCACATGATAATGGAGGGCTTTATGTTTTTTTAGAACTGTTTGGGTTATGTACAGTTTCCTGACAGAGAGTAAATTACTGATGTCGTATAGGTTTTTAGTAGAAAATCTTTTATTTTTAAAATACATAACTTTTATAAGTGCTCGTTGTGCACGTTCCACGTCCATAAATCTAGTTTTAGCTGCGGCACCCCAAATGGGGATACAATACAGAAGGACGGACTGTGCTAGAGCAATATAAATTTCATTTAGCAGGTTTCTAGGTCGCTTATCACACCTCAACATCTTATTAGGGGCCACGTGTCTTAGTGTTTTGAAGATCCAAGTAAGCTTTCTAACCCTGGCAGTCACCTGCTCAAGGTGTGAGTACCAGGTCAGAAACTGGTCAACCATCACGCCCAAGTACTTCGTCTTAGAGACTTTATTTAGGCATGCACAGTTACAGCTTATCCTGTTTATATCTCCGCATGTATGCACCCTTAAGTTGAGGTCTTCATTTGGCTGTGTCCGGGAACTAACACTAAAACATAAGTAGTTGGTCTTGGTGGTGTTTAGTGTTAGTAAGTTTTTTTTCAGCCAGTTAGCTATGTGGGCAATCCCTACCTCTGCGCTCAGTTTAACATCTTGCCAAGAATTACCAGAAAATACAACAGCAGTATCGTCGGCGTATGCAAATACCCTGGCATTTGTTAATTTAATATTGCACAAATCATTAATGTATACCAAAAACAGGGTAGGACCCAAAACACTACCCTGCGGTACGCCGTATGTTATTTCTGCTTCATCACTCAGGTATTGTCCTATTTTCACTCTTTGCTTTCTGTTTGATAGGTAATCCCTGAGCAAGCTGAGTGCAGTACCTCTTATTCCGGCTTTTTCTAATTTGTTTACAAGGATAGGGACAGAAACGGTGTCAAAAGCTTTTTTGAGGTCTAGAAAAATGGATAGGCACTTGTTTCCCTTGTCAAGATGCTCGACAATATGACAAGTTAGTGCAGTTACAGCATCTTCGGTACTTACAGCCTGTCTGAAACCAAATTGTGAAGGAGATAGTAAGTTGAATTTGTTTAGGAATTTAGTGAGTCTAGAATTAATAATCTTTTCGAGAATTTTTGATATAGCTGGTAAGACCGAGATAGGTCTGTAATTATTGACATCGTCTCTGTCCCCTCCCTTGTGCACTGGGGTTATAATAGATTGCTTTAGGGGAGCCGGGAAGACGCCTTGCTGGAGACAGAGATTTGCAAGGTGAGTTATTACAGGAACGACTTCCTTTCTTACAAACTTTAAGAATTTTGTTGAGATGTTGTCCCAACCCGGGGCACTATCAGATTTTAAATTCGTTAATATACCGTTCACTTCAGTTTCGTCAGTGTCAATTAGTACGAGGGTGTTTAGTGGAGATATATCTGGGTGAACAGGGATATGGACATTATTTAAAGTTGGGTGAATTTGATCGGCTAGTTGTTTTCCGATGTTGGCGAAGTAATCATTAATATAATTTATCGAGTCATGAGAGGTAGGTTTTATATTTAATAGTTCCAAGTTTTGACTTTTTATTTTATTTGAGTATGTGATATTTTTTATGTTTTTCCATAGTAGTTTATTTTTCGTTACAGATTTAGTAAGTAAGTCTCGTTCATGTTTCCTTTTTAATTTTTTATTAGATTATTGCAGTAATTCCTGTATCTAGTGTAAGTTATTTTTAGTATTTCATTGTAGGGGTCATTGCGGGTCTGTTTTTGTAGATGATTTCGGTTTTTTATACAGCGTAGGATACCCATAGTGATCCAAGGTTTGATGATCCGTTTACTGTTTGGAATTTTATTTGTGATCGTGTTGTCATTTATAATAGAAGTTAAAGTATTTATAAAGCTAATAATTAATAAATTTGGGTCATCACAAAAAAGTAGATCAGATAATTTCTTCTGCTGAAGATCTTTCAGAGCTTGCTCGTAATTTAGTGTAGTCGTAGTTTTATTTGCCGTAAAAGTATTTTTTAATTTTGCGAGAGCTAAGAATGTGGTGTGATGGTCAGATATAGTCGAGTGTAAGATAGCAATAGAGGCAGAGAACTTCTTTTTATTTATGTTTAACATGAAGTGGTCAAGGCAGTTTTGTTCCCTGGTGGCAAGTGTATGCCCAGGCAGTATCCCGAAATGAGATAGCATATTTAGGTAACTAACTCTATTTTTGCGATCATGTGATGATTCAGTCTCTCTAGCCTTGATGTTGATGTTCATATCTCCAGCTATAATAGTGTTTTGATTTGACGATATCGAGTTAAGGTGTGTACTAAGAGAGTCAGTGAATCTATCAATGTTTGAAATTGAAGGTGAGCGGTATATACAATACACATCACAACCCAGGACATCCAGACGTAGGCAAGACGCTTGGTCGAGCTGTATTTCCTCAACTTTGTGCTTTAATGAACATTTTACATATACCACCACCCCATCGTTCTGATTAAGTTGTCGAGTTGTCATATAAGAATGGTAATTGTTTATTTGCGGAATAGGTTTATTAGAGCTTAATCTGCATTCCGTCAAGATAATGATATCCAGTTCGAGATTAAGTGTCGACAAATTGATAATAAAATCGTCAAAGTTATGGTATATGCTTCTTATGTTTTGGCATATGATTGTAAGGTCATTTTTGTGTATTACAACGTGATCGTGGAGTTTTGAGTAATCACAAGTGATAGAACGAGCCATTTCAATGTTGTCTAAATCAGATACAGTTTGTAGAATATTATCCATTAAAATAGAGCGAATCCAGAATAAATAGTTGCTTCAAGAAAGTGTATATTTCAATATAATAAGATAGTAGAATACTACTTTCTGTAATAATTGCTTTAATATGAGTTATGCGTGAGGAGTATGTTTTTGTTGTGTAAGTTCTAGTGTTTGAGTAAACGAATGAGTGTATATATTGTAGGTATGTGCTTTGAGTTTGTGAGTTTATATGTATGGATATAATTAGGTTGTATACTGTGTGATTATGCGTATAAATAACATCAACAGAAAAGTTTAAAGGTCTGGGCAAACCATTGCAGGAAATTTGGCAAAACAATTCCAAATGTAGATTAACAGGCACACCTAGTGTATGCAATAATATTACTAATTCAACAGTAACGCGAAATTTAACTATAGAGCTACAAGATAATAGTCAATTTTTTAGCAAAAGTTTGTGTACCTGGTCTTCACTTCTAATAACTATAGTTGGGGAATTTTCATCTTTCTTGATGTAGACTTTGCCGTAGGCTGTCCAGCAAAACTTGTAGGTTCCAGACTTGGTTAGTTCACGTGCCAGGAAGTGGAGACGGGAGCCTTTGGCGGTCAGATGTTCCGATATAAATACTGGAGTGTCTACTTGAGTTTTAAAACCCATATGTTTACAGGATAATTTGTTTTTATGCTTTACGTTAAATGCCTTTGCCATTTTCAGAATCTCAGTCTTCAGAATAGTGGAGCCCGTTTCTACGACGATAGGCGTGTTATGTTTATCTGCTGATTTTCCACGCACTCTATAAATGTCTTTTATGTCGTATTTTTTAAGGCTGCATTCCATGTTTTGGAAAAGACACATGGTCATTTCAATAAGATCTTCTTTGGTCTCATCTTTTTTTCTAGGTACGTTTTTAATCACCAGATTACTTTTTCGGCTTCCCGTTTGCAGGTCTTCAATTTTATTTTCTAGGATAGTGATATACGTTTTATCTTCTCTAGTCTGTCTTTCAAGCTGGGCAATTCTCTCTCGTAACTCCTCGTTTTGTGAAGTAAGAAAAGTAATTGAGCTTTCAATATTTATATTAGATTGTTGAATCTCCCGCAAAGTTGTATTTATGATTTGTATATCTTTCCCCTGTTTTTCAGTGAAGGTCGATAACATTTTTTTCATTTCCTCTTTAAATTCGTCCAGTTGTTGACCAATAGAAACCTCCATGTTGCAGTTGTATTGCTGGTGCTGCATATTTTTTTCGAATGAAGATTCCGTTTGGAATATATCTGGTTATAATGATTTAAATAACATATCTGGCGCCATTAAAAGGCACGCAAATTCACATAAACACCTGTGTGCAATGGTTTCTTTCGGTAATTTTGGTAAACAACGAATTGAGACATCTATATCAGTTTATGAGAAAATTGCGGTGATACATACGAAGGTACCTACATACTCAGTCGAAAACTGAGCTTTCTTTTTTTGAAATGAGTTATAATTTTATTAGGCTTGCCTTATTTTGAAACCCTAGGCACGCCACTGCCAGTGCTCCTAAGCCCACGTGGAGTGATGTCTCAGCGATGAGTTCGATCGCAAACAGCTATTGGACCCAATGAGACAGCTTAGTGATTCAGGATGGAGTACTGTGCAGTAAATGGGAAAATGCCCGGGGAGACAGCTGTCATTTGCAAATGGTTGTCTACCGGCTTTTGGGCTTATATGAAGGTACCGCCACTGAACACTGGCCTTCATCCACTCCAGAATCGGCTTGATGTCTGATTCTTCGTGCTGAGCACGTTGTAGGCTTTTCTTCCACTCTTTGCTGAGGTCTGTCTTGAGTATCCTCACAGGTAAGACTTCTTTACCCTCTTGCCTAGTACAATGCTTGCAGTTTTCAGGGCAAGGTCTTCAGGGCATCTGCGTTGCCATGAGATTTTCCGCTGCGATGTTCGACCAAAAAGTCGTATTCCTGCAGTAGTTCAATCCATCTCGCAACTTGTCCTTCTGGATTTTTGAATTGCAATAGCCATTTCAGCACAGCATGGTCAGTTCGAAGGTGGAATTTCCGCCCTAGCAGATATTTGCTAAAATGTTGCAATGATTTTATCACAGCAAGCAATTCCCGTCTCGTGACACAATAATTCCTCTCTGGTTTTGACAACGACTTGCTGAAATACGCAATCACAACCTCTTGATCACCATTCCTTTGAGATAACATACCACCAAGTCCGATATCACTTGCGTCTTCATCAACTATAATTTCTTGTTGGTATCAAGATACCCCAGTATTGCCTTTAGCTCCTGGAATGCGATGTCGCAACTTTCATCCCAACAGAAATGTCGCTTCTCCTCAGTTAGCTTATGCAGCGGTTTGGCTATATCTGCAAAGTTCTTGACAAATCGCCGATAATAGGAGCACAAACCCAAAAATGCTCTGACCTGCGTTTTGTCTTTTGGAATTGGCCAATCCTTAACAGCGGCGATTTTCTCTGGATCCGTGCGGATACCTTCTTCCGACACAACATACCCCAGAAAGCTAACTTGCCGTTTGAAAAATGAACACTTTTTCGGATTCAACTTGAGGTTGCCACTCTGTATCTTCATGAGCACGCGTTCCAGGTTTTGAAGATGCTCTTCAAACGTACGACCTACGATGATGATGTGATCCAAGTAGACAAGGCAGGCATCACCAATCAACCCGGTGAGTACAAGTTCCATCAATCTTTCAAACGTTGCCGGAGCGTTACACAATCCAAACGGCATTACTTTAAATTGCCACAGACCCTTTCCTGTCGAGAAAGCAGTTTTCTCTTCGTTCTTTGGATCAATTTCTACTTGCCAGTAGCCACTTTTCAGATCTAAAGTGCTAAACCACTTTACTCCAGTAAGCATGTCCAGCGTGTCATCAATTCTTGGCAAAGGATAGCTGTCCTTCTTTGTAACGTCGTTCAAGCGACGATTGTGAACACAAAACCGCATGCTGTCGTCCTTCTTTTTCACCAGCACTACAGGTGAACACCATGGACTGGATGAAGGTTCTATAACACCTTCCTTCACCATCCCCTCAATCATGGTTTCCACTTCCTTTTCACGTGCTACCGGTAATCTCCTTGGCCGTTGACGGATAGGCAATTTTTCTCCCGTGTTTATTTTGTGTTGAACTAAGCCAGTCTTCCCGATGTCAGCATCGTTCGAAGAGAAAACATCGGTGTACTTGAGTAACATCCTCTTCGCCTTGACAATTTCATTTTGGGACAGAGCGCTGCGACAGTCTTCTAAAAGGGTTGTCACTCTCGTTTGTGCATCCTTGCTGTGGTTCCCAGTTGATAGATATTGGCATCGACGCAACCAATCCACTTCCTCGCAGGTAGCCATCAGTGTGCCCTTTTCTATCACCTGTTCCTTGTAACAAAGGTTCAACACACGTACCCCTGAGATGTCGGTGGCTCTGATCAATGTTCGTGACACTTTTCATGGAAGGTCATTGTCAACCCTTTCCACGAGTACGCAACGATGAGTCTGCCCAGGATTCCGAGGAAAACTAACAGGCACAACCGTTTCCGATCTCGGAGGAAGAACAATCTTCTTTAAGCTGTACACATTTCCAGGTAAAGCCCCTTCCATAAAAAGTTCCTCTTGTCTACATTTCATAACTCCTTGATTAACGTCGATCTCACAACGATTCTTCCTCATAAAGTCTACGCCCAGGATGCAATCGTCCATTATATCGGCCAAAACAACATTATGCAGGTAGATTTTGTTGCCTAGCTTCAACTCCATTTCTCTCTCTCCTCGGACGGATATGCGCTGACCAGTGGCTGTTACCAAATTTAGTGGCGTTCTCGGTTGTATGCGGAGTCCCCAAGGAACTGACTCATAAGTTGGGAACTGACAACCGTGCGAGAAGCTCCTGTGTCTATCGTCAGCTTGCATGGTGTCCCGTTGACCTCGCCCTTGATCATAAAGCTGTTCCCGTCATGAGTTTGTGAGATCAAAAATCCTTGGGGCTCCTTGAACATCAGCCAGCACCCGCCCCGCAGTCCTGGTTTTTACTCGTTTCCCTGCTGTTGCTGGGCGGTGCTGTTAGCCGCCCTACCCTCTGAAGATCTGCCATCTTCCCTCTCTATAGTGCGCTTAGGGTAACTGGACCGAAGGGGACCCCTTTCACCACAGCCGTGGCATCTAAGGCTGTACCCTTTAAATTGGTCGCGAACCGTAGCTTCTGCGACCGGGATAACGCGGTGGGAACGATGATCCTGCCGCACAGCTTCCACCTCCAGTGCATGGGCCAAAGCGTCCTTAAGTGTCCCGTGGTGCCCGAGCCTCACTGCAGCCCTAACCTCAAGGTCGCGGATGCCATCGATGAATGCCTGCGCCAGGATCCCTTCAATTAGCGCAGGTACAGACTGGTATGCCTTTCGCACCAACTTCTCTACTTCCAGGGCCCACTGCTGCAGGTTCTCACCGCTGCGTTGCACGCGATCCTTAAGCTGCGCACGAAACACGTGATCCAGGTGAGCATCACCATACCTAGCTTCCAACGCCTCAAGGAGCTGCTCGTAAGCCACCTCCTTATCGAGAGCTTCCAGGACAGTTAAGGCCTGGTCACGCCTAGGGTGAGGGCAGCCATGGCCTATGGTTTTTACTCCACCCGTTCGCCTTTATAACAGCCTCAAACTGTATTTTGTAGGCCGACCAAGAAGACGTGCCATCGAACGGCGGCACTTTGAAACCACCTAGCGAAGGTGTAGTGGCTGCGCAAGTGGCAAACCCATCTCCAAGTTTAAGGTTGCCCAACTCCTTCTTCACATCAGCAATGACGTCATCAAACTTGCTGATCCTGGTTTCAGCGTCTGGCAAGCGGTTGTCCTGCTGAGAAACCTTATAATATCCTTCACCTCCTTCATGTCTTTCCCGAAGGACGCGTGAAGTTCCTTCATGAGGAGCATCTGTTCTTTCTGGCGGCGCGCCTGCTCCTCCTTGTCAAGCTTGAGCTGCTCTTCCAAGCGACGGGCCTGTTCCTCTTGTCGTCGGGCTTGCTCCGCCTTGTCGTGCTGCAGCTGTTCTTCCAAGCGTCGGGCCTGCTCCTCCTGTCGGCGGGCCTGCTCCTCCTGTCGGTGGGCCTGCTCCTCCTTGTAGCGTTGCAGCTGTTCTTCCAAACGTCGGGCCTGCTCCTCCTGTCGGCGGCCTGCTCCTCCTTGTCGCGCTGCAGCTGTTCTTCCAAGCGTTGAGCCTGCTCTTCCTGTCGGCGGGCCTGCTCCTGCAGCATCATCATCAGAGCAGCTAAGTCTGGTGCTGATGATGCTGGAGCTGCTGTGGATGGGCCGGGCTCGATGGTCAGTAGCTGCCCTTCCGACGACTGCGACGTTGCTCCACCAAAACGCCTCTGGTCCGTCTCCTGCTGGCGTTAACTACGGGTACGGATTACTACGGATACCCTCCGTGTCGTCCTTTGGCAGAATCGGCATGATTATTCACTCTTCTGACACCAGTTGTCACGAGCTTGGGGTTCGTTACAATAAAAACAGCCGATTAAACAACCAAAAATGACACTTTAATTTACAACACTAATTAGCACTTTAAACCACACTAATTAGAACACACAATCGCACTTCTGAACACTTCACTTCACTATAATTCGCAGTTGAAGATCGCTCTCGAAGTTATCGCTTGTATCGCCAATTCAATACTGCCTCCAGTCGCCGGATGCCCGCCCTTTATATACCGACAGTTGTTTCTAGAACCTTCTAGTATGGAAACTTCCGGTAGTACGGGTACATACCGGTCCCGACAGACCAGGTGTCCAATCGAAACATCGAGAATGTTCTAGCATAGAAAAGTCTAGAAACATCTTGACTCCTTTGATCTGGTTAGTTTCCGCTACTTGATACTAGATGGCGTTAGCAGCAAGTAAATGTCGTTATGTACCCAGCATTAATTCTGGCGCGTAACAATATTATGACTATAAACATTGAAAAGTTTAATTAAACCTTTCGCATGAAATTCCAATTATGTAGCTACTAATCACGTTTCACGTTCCATTTTGTTGGTGCATTTAACTACAACAACCGTAGATAGGTACTATTACTTATTGGGCGGGCTCTCAACCGCAACATTCTATTCAGTAATCCGCTTGACCATCGTCTGTTATTGTTCCTAATATCCGAAATTCAACGGGTCGAGTTCGATGAATACCGAAATACCTAAATGGTAACTGAAATCAATAACAGAATAACCTCAGCTCGGTAGATGAAGTCTTCAGATGAAACGTATACTGTATTTAGGTACCTTGAGGAGGAAACTTACAATTAGAACAAAGCTTAGATAGATTACCGATACCTGCTTTATTGCACACCAAAAATAGTTACCTACACATCCCTTTAACACAAACCTGATTCCATGGGTACAATGGCGTTCTTATCGCTGATAGCAGCCAGCATATCTACCTTTGGATGGATGAAAGCGTAGGTAAATAGATTTAGAAATTTAAGAAAAAGCAGGTAAATTTTGTGTTTAAGAGCCTAAGTAAATAATTTCTGACAGTTCGAAAGGCGTGATTTAGCATCCCTCTCCCCGAGCGCACCGCACACTCTCCTTGTACTCCCGCATCGAATGTTTAAAAAATCGAATATTCAAATTATATTAACTCTCATTAACAACCTTTTTAAAGATAGAATAAAATAAATATTCAAAGTAGACAAATAGTAAAGTTATTTGTGTTAAATCATCATCTGCCTAGCCTTATCCCAACTATATTCTGGTCGGCTTCCATAAGCTGAATATGTATTTTACGTAGAGCGGCTGCCTACCAGACCTCCACGTCTACAACCCATTAACTGGGTAACACGGAACTTCTTGGAAGCCAGGAGTCAAGTTTATTGGCTTCTGACTGCCAAAAATCTACAAATGACAGCCGAGACCAATGGCTTAACGTGCTTTCCGAGGCATGAAGGAAACTCGGCGTGATAAGATGGTCACCCAACCACAGACCAACCTTGGCAAGCGTTGCTTTACCTTCAAGATCGACCCGTGCGGCTGTTATTCTTTAGCCACGAGCTCCTCCATTCGTGATATATAAGGTAGTCAAATCCAAGGATCCAAGGATTGCAGTTCAAAGACCGCCATTTTGTTTTCGAGAGTTTTCAAGACATTGATCATTGCATTAACTTCATTTGAGAGTTCTAATACAATTGAAGAACTTCCAAATCATATTCATCGCTGATGGTATGTAATAATGTAACGCACGTTTTGCGAACTTTCAAGGACTAAAAAGCAGATTGTCGCATTTGTATCGATTCAAACGCGCGTAGGTACAAAGCGATACAAACTATTACAAACGCGCGCGACAAGCGCATTCAAAGTTCGTGTGTATCGAGTTTGTTTATTAATTGTCGGAGAAAGGTGTGGGGGAGGGGCACTGCATGGTTTATTTGTTACTCACACGACAACCGATAGCAGTTTGAATTTTTTTCCCATCTTTTATGTTTGGGCAATATTTTAAAAGTTGTATTAAAATGACCATCACTCAATTTTCTTTCGCTCGTGAATGGGTTTATACAATAATGTCGCTTATTCCTTATACTATCAGACTTTATTGAGACAGGTTCAATGGACGGACTGTTTTGGAAGCACCGGGATGGACGCGGTTTTGACAAAAATGCCGAGTAGGTACATTTCATTATTGAAATAACCGGATAACATCGCAGGCTTGCAGCAGAAGCTGAACGGCCTACTTGATTCTTCTTTACATATCGGTCATCGGATGAACTTTGACAATACCTACCAGAGATTTGTTGTGTTTTATTCAACTTACAGTTCCACATTCCGAGAATACGAACCAGAGGCTTTGTAACGGCAAGCATTGTCAATATAGTCCGGTCAATTTAGACATCCGAGGGTAAAAAATTCCCACCTAGCTCAAAGTTGGTAGGATTGTTCAAAACACCATCATAAATGAAATCTAAAAAGTCCTCATCGATCCGATACCTGGAAAAAAATACTAGGTGTCAACGGTCACAAAAACGGGTTTTTCGCGATTTTCAGCAAAACGGTAAGTTATAACATAAAATTAGTTTAGACAAAAATTGTAGATCAGATAATTAATTATCTATAAAAAATGACAGAGAAATACTTTTTTCCTAAGAGCCACCATTTCTGAGATATATATCGATTCAAAAAGTTGGAAGAGTTGTAATCGTCATAATACTATCACTAGGAAATGACGCGGCCGATGAGTTGGCCAAGAGGGGATCTGATACTGTTGGAGCAGTTTCCATAGTACCACTCCCCTTCGTCCAGCTGCGCACATGGCTACAAGAACACACCTAAAAACAAGCGGAACACTGGTGGGCCGTGGCATCCGGCTGCAGGCAGTCCAGGGAGGCTATGCCATCCTTGAACAAACACTTACACGATAGGTATGCATACATGGAGGAGGAGGAAACGGTATCGCACGTACTCCTTGAGTGCACAGGCGTTACCGAAATATGAAGTCAAACAATAGGGTCACAGAACTCGCTTACAGATGTTTTGGACACACCGGGAAAATTAATGTTTCTGGAGGGAGGTTGGCTGGTTGGAGTAACGGCCGCCATGGCTCAAGCACAATGGTCCAACATCAGGACTAAGTGCGGAAACCAAATCCTAATAGATAGATAGATACCGTGCTTTGCTGAAAATCGCGAAAACCACGTTTTTGTGACCCTTGACCAAGTATTTTTTTCCAGGTAACGGATCAGTGAGGCGTTTTTAGGTTTCATTTATGATAGTGTTTTGAACAATCTTAACAATTTTGAGCCGGGTGCGAATTATTGTAACATCACTCCTATTTTTTGGTCTAATTTGACCGGACTAATACCTATTGATTGGTTTTGAAAATTAATATTTTAATTCTGTACCGCAACAACATTTTAAATCAAATGATCTAAATAAAGGCGTCAATTTCTAATAGAGTCACGAATAAGTAGGTATGTTTGGGGCATTGATACTCGTATATAAAAATACCCCAGATGCACAGTCTCGAACAAATGCAACACTCGAAACTGTCGTCAAAAACTGACATGTATCAAGTGTCATTTGTGAGTTGTGTGTGGTTATACTATAAACAATTTTTTTTTTGCAAATTCAGCCTTACACGTATTGCTTAAAATTGTTTTTACAAAGCAGTGCACTATGGCGAGCGATACGAGATTGTTTGAAACTTGCGCATAATTATACATATTGCGCTTATTTTTTTCGGACGTTTTTGAGATGCTGAGTGTGTATCTTGGGTTTTTTATATATCAATGGTTTGGGGCTAGAATTATGACAAGGAGGTCAGAATCATGAAGGAGTAAAATTTTAAGGACGTCACTATTTATTTACTCTTCATTTCTTTTAAAGTAGGTGTTGAGGAGGCCTCTGACCTCATTTCCCTCCTTATGATTATGGGTTATATTTTTTAAATTATTCTCACTTCCCTCTTGACCTAGTTCTGAAATTCACGCAGATGAAGTCGCGGGCAGAAGCCAGTTTCTAAATTCAATCTTTTTTCGTAAGCTGGCAAGATTATTTACTTGACATGTTGGACGTATTTCAAAGTATGAAGTAAATAAATTTATTTTAGCCTGTTTCTTGAGATAATCTGTGAGATAAAAGCTATAAAAACAGACCTGGAGTGTCTAGAAAAAAATGCTATTTGTATTACTTTACTAATTATGTGATATTACTTTACGTGAGGGAAAAATAATGTTTTTTGGATTCAAAATTGAAAGTGATGATTTAATCACGATTTGCCGGTGTTATTAGCCACTATTTCCTGCGATATGAATTCTTTGTTGGTATCAGGTATGTTACCAAATGTTGTGCTTTAGGCACTTTAGACTTTTATTTCATAACATGTTTGTAAATAATTTCAATGTTGGTACGAATATAAAATGACTACGATTATATGTATATTGTCCAAGGTCACAAAAATACACACTCACACGGTAGAAATAATTTTATATCACTAATTTTAATAAGTAACTACTTTAAGCTGCTGATCTATGTAAAATATTGTTAAAAAAAATTACGATATTCTGACAGTTCTGATCTGCAAAAAAAGTGACATAGGTACTACCTTAACAAGGCCCACGAACCATCTGAATTGATCTGAATCGACAGTGATGCAAATACTTTTAAAACGCAAAAGAAGAGATGGCGATTGCTCGGAATAAATAACGTAAGTGCCAAAAGTCAATTTCGGATTTTTTGACTTAAAAGTATTATGAAATCAAAACCTGTTGTGAAAGTTATTTTCTATGTTTAAAAGCAGTTTTTATAACATCAATCTCATGCATTACGTCATAAAAATGAAAATGGCAAAAAGACAGATCGAACTTGGTATTTTTTTTCTATCGAGAAAATTTCTTCACATTGTGTATTCCTTTTTTTCCTTTAATTTAGGTAGATCATATGGTCAAAAAACATAAACCAAAATATCAAATCGGACTGCGGCCGGCAGCGAGAGATCACTACCTACCATAGAGATGAGGGCACGGCGTAGCTCCTCCCAGGCGGCACACTCTGCCAACGTATGCCGCGCCGTGTCCTCCCGACAGTCGACGCAATGGTGACACCGGGCGTCCGGCTCCCTGCCTATGCGACACAGGAACCTCCCGAAGCAGCCATGCCCCGAGAGGACCTGCGTCACACGAAACGACAAGGAGCTGTGCCTTCTCCCGAGAAGTACCTACCGACCTAAGCCAAGACAGGTACCTCACATAATATGTGTCACCGGAAAATTGCTAACTTCGTAAGGTTGAAAAATATTTTGAGGAATGATTCCCTCAAGATATTTTACAACCGCTTTTTTTTTAATCGAGAGTTTACAATCGTAAACTCTCGATAAATTGTCAACTTAGGTATCATTTCTTCTACAATGATACGATTCAAAATAGGTAATGTATTTTATAAGTATCGTTCCAAGAAATTGTGGACTGACTTTAACTGAGGACAGACTGAACAGGTCTGCAATTTATCCGTTTTGGTGTGATAGTAAAATTGGAAACTTGGCCCCTGTTTGGTCTGAGCATTGCGATTCTGTAAACATGTCGAAGTGTAGGCTTGGGAGAAGTGATCACGAAGTGCGCTGTCAATCCATATAGGTAATCAAGATGGAATGACAGCTCACCTCGGGATCACTTCAACCAATCCTTCCCTTCGACATGTTTACAGAATCGACCGGCTGTGTATTGGTGCGAGATCATATAAACGCGATAATGGGTATCATTTTCATGGTTGAAAATGAGCTAATAAAATAAAAAAAATATGCTGATGATAATTAGTGTTCCGTAACTCAAAAGGAAAAATTGGATCTCTAAAACATTAAGCTTCTCAGTCAACGTAATATCTTTGATTATATATGTATATAAATCAAAGACTAATAATTAAAAGAGGTAAAGTTGGTGAATTTACTGAACCGATTTAATTTTCCAATAGAAATCTACGTTATTTGTGAGTGTAATAGGCTATATTTATTACTAGGAAAAAATAGAAATCCTTAAGGAAATTTCAATATTAAACCCGCGCGAACGAAGTCGCGGGCGAAGTGCTAATTTAAATATATGGCTATTTATATGCAAAATTTTTGTGACATAGGTATACTCTTACGGAATATTGCAATTATCCGGTGAATTTCAAGGAGAAACAAAATAAAAAACCCGGCCAAGTGCGAGTCGGTTTCTCACACCAAGGGTGCCGTACCATAACCCGAAAAAAAAACACGTTTCTTGTTTGGGTAAAATTTTTAATTTGGGTTTTATTATTTGTTGTTATAGCGGCAATAGACATACGCACTCTGAAAATTTCAAATTTTAACCTATTACGGTTTGAGATACAGACCGCTGTCAGACATAAGGACGGATGGATGAGATTATTAGTACCTAACAGGGTTCCGTTGGTTACCGTTCGGGTACGGAACCTTAAAAAGGAGTAATGGCTGTGTAGGAGTATTGTACCTATGGTATTAGTGTGAAAATAATTAATGAGTGAGAGCTACTGTTATTGCTGACCTACAAAATCGAGATTGCTGTTATAGCTGATGTAATTTAGTTACATCTTACAGCATCTCCAAAAATATAACTTATCGATGATAAATATTTCATACAATTTTCTATTTATTTAGGTAGGTAGATACTGTTGTAAAATTCCACGACCCAATGTCCATCGGATTCATATCGGATCAGTCATTGACTTGCCCGGATGGTCACGCGAGAAGCGTTACTTCCGTCCATGTTTTATAATGCGTAGCAATTTGTTCTATATTTTTGTTACCAATGGGTCAGAGGTTAGGATGGCATGTTTTTCAATCAAGATCGATAAATCTGTCTGAACCACAACCCAGCAACGTGTGGTGATTTTAAAAGATTTTGGGCACCAACACTTGCCCCAGCCAACAGTATCCCGCGATGGTTTAGCGTCGAAGGAAAGGCTGCGCCAGCGCCGCAGCAGCTGTTTCAAGTACCTAGTCGTATGTGTATACATAGTATCGTATAAATAGATTTGAACGTATTAAAGAAATTAGACGAAAACTTACCATTCCCCCCTTCCTCTTAACTTTGAAACTACTGAGACTAAAATTTTGAATAAAAAAAATACAGATAAGTTGTACATTACTGTAGATTACAGGAAAACCTATAAGAAGTCTATGGTTTTAAAGTAACATGTTACAAAAATGAGATTCGTTCGAAATCGTTTGCACGCGAGTCCGACTCGCACTTGGCCAGTTTTTTTTCAAGCGATGAATATGCGATGTTCACACGTACCTACCTACTGGCTTGACTTGGTTGTATCTTACGTGTTATATTGTTTTTACTTGCAGCGAATAAGCTTTCCATCTGACTGCCATACAGAGCTCACTTGCACAAATACATTTTCTAGGAACGACTGACAAACGGAAGTCAATCACACGACAACACAAATCGAGCTGTCAAAGTTGGTAGCTGCACCGCCTGCCTGCAGGGGCGGTCCGTGTGGTTGTGTGTGGGCTCTTGGTACCCTCAGGGCCCTAGGCTGCAGCCCAAAAAGCCCTTACGTATATAGATCCGCCCCTGTCTGCCTGACTGTTGCCAGCTTCTATCGGTATTAGAGTGCTAAATATTTTAAAAACTCTCTTTTCTTAAAAACAATGGCAATGAATGAGTTCTGCTTTACGCGGCATACACCTACATACATTACCTAACCATTTTGCTGGGATGCTCATGTGTCAATTATCGCCCGTAATAACGTCGTATTTATGTGTAGCTGGCGTCAATTATTGTGAATAAGTAATAGGGGCTTTATTTGTTTCCAATGCACTACAATTACATAACTAGTAGGTACTACTAAACATTTAGTCTTCAATAAATGAATATAACCTCGCATAGGAATAGTTTTATTAATCTAAGGGCGAGTTTTTTCATCCGTAGTTAACCAATGGTAAAAATTATTTCCTAGTCGCTAGTCGGACACTCTTGGTTGCGCAGATAAGGTACATGGATGTTCGGTGGATCGTCGATTTTCCCGAGGACTGCTCTCTCAGCGATGCTCTTTCATTTCTGCCGGTTGGTCACGTTACGTTACCATAAACATGGTATGAAACCGGTCAAGAGCGAGTCGGAGTCGCGTACCAAGGGTTCCGTACCATCTAATAACACGTGAAAAGATTTTTAATTTTAACACTGCGGTGTATATTGCTGTTTTAAATCAGCGCCATCTCTTGACCGATAATGGAGCTACTGTAACTTTTGTTGATGATTTCTGAAACAGTGTGCTATTTAGAGACATCGTTTTATTTTTCGTTGTAATCTTTACGTATATTTCTATCACATAGAATAATATAAGATTTTAGCGGCATCAATCGTAATCCACAAGAAAAAACTAACGGAGCAATACTTCAAAAAATTTCAACGTTCACGCGGGCGAAGCCGCTGGCAGCAAATAAATAACTATTAGGTACAGTTAACAATTGACCCAAAAACGCATTTTAACGATTTTTTTTCACAATGTTCGCCACAACTCAACGAATGACATGCAATTCAGAAAAATACGGTTATATCGCATTTGAGCAACAAAAATTGCAACATAAAACCCTGGATCACGACAGGTCTTATCCGCTGTATGAAGCACAGAGATAAACTGAACATGAAAGCTAAATCTCACCCAGATAATGCTGTTGCAACTGTCATACAAAAGATATAGTAATTTCTGTAATGATCTACTCAAAAAAGTTAAAAGCGACTACGATAAAACTGAATTAGAAAAGGCTGGAACACGTAGTAAAAAGATCTGGAAATATATTAAAATATAACATATTCGTCAAAACAAAATAAGTCATCTTCAGGTTTATTACAAGCGCACTCGTCATAGCTGACCTCTGCTAACATAGCAAATAATTTCCTGGACCTCGCCAAGGCTTTTGACACAGTTTCCATTCCTATTCTGTTGCGCAAGCTTGAGACAGTGGGAATAAGAGGTATTCAGCTAAAACTTTTCAAAAGCTACTTAGAAGACCGTACCCAGTGCGTGAAGATTGGCAGTATTCTCAGCGCAGACCAAAAACCACGATTTTTGGTGTTCCCCAAGGAAGTATTTTGGGGCTTACTTTATTTCTGATATACATTAATGATCTTTGTAATCTGAAGCTAAAGCATGGTACAATAATATCTTTCGCGGATGACACTTCTCTTCGTTTTTCGGCTGAATCGGAACATGACGTCTACAAGCTCGCGCAAGACGGCTTCAGTATGGTAAATAAATGGCTTCAGCATAACTCACTAACTCTAAATGCAATAAAGACACATTAAATAAAGTTTTCGATGCAAAAACAAACTTCTTATATTCCTTCGTTGTATGCCCATTGTTGTATAGTCCCTGCAGATTGCCCGTTTGTGTTTGTGTGTTGGTCTTATTAATTCCCAGAATTAATAAGACCAACAAAATAAAATACTTGGGTGTTATAATTGATAAAACCCTAACCATCAAACATCATATAACAGAATTCGTAAGCTGATATTCGTATTCAAAAAACTACGATATCGTGCAGACCCAATACTAATAAGTCAAGTTTACTTTGCTCTATGTCAGTCAATTTTGCCGTACCTACTGCATTAGCACATGGGGTGGAGCAGGTAAAACTTTATTACTGCCCATTGAAAGAGCTCAAAGAGTGATTCTCAAACTGTCTACTTGCCACCCTTTCCTCTTTCCCACTAACCTGCTCTATAAGTCTTGTGAAGTACTAACAGTTCGGCAATTATTCATAATGAACATTGTATTAAAACAACACGCAGCTCTTTGCTACAACACTGAATTTACTAAAAAGAGATAAAAAGACATTGTTTGCCCCACCAAAAGTACAAAACATGTTTTCACAGCCAATTATTGTTTTCTTTAGACCGCTACTCTATAATAGAATGCAAAAGCAAACATCTATTCCCAAAATTTTAGAAATTGTAAGAAAACTCTCAAGGAAACTCTTCAAAGTTTGTCATAATGAAGATACAGAGAAGTTGTTAGCGGTATTGAAATAAAGATTGTTGGTGTCCTATTAATTTTAATTTAGGAAGCTAAGTTAATATACTAAGGTTTTAGGAAGTATGATTTTTTTACACTATTTACACCTTTTTTACATACCTATAAGATGACTATCTTATTTAATATAATTACCGTGATTATTTCATATTTACCTCCTTTCGCCTGAAACACAGGATGTCCTAGTTTAGGCACACAACACAGTGATCTTAACATAGATTTAAGTAAAAATGTATTTACTCATAACTTGAATAAATTTGATTTGATTTGAATGGTTGAGTTTTTAAAAGGGTTGAGGGGGGGGGGTTGGTTGGGGGTTGAGTTAGAGTTAACTCGGATAAAAACCCACCCTACGCTATTATAAATACTTACCATATTTACATGGGCGCAAAAAAGGTATAGATATACATAGGTACCTATCTAAATAAACAAGAAATTATAAGAAATGCGGAATAATACGCTGATGTAATCGACGTTCTCACGAATCGCGAGGGCAAAGGAAAAACTCAAATCCCCTCTGAAGTTCGTTCAGTGTTGCGTTGCGAGAAACCACATAAACGTGCGTCGTATTCCTGGCAAAGGATAAGATCATGAATAGATATAGAATTACCTAGGTACATTAAACATTCAAGAATATAAATAGATACCCACTACCTACTCAATTTCTCATTTGGTTTCATCTGGTTAGTTAAACACTACACGAAAAATGAATGAGATTTGTATATTTTTATCTGAAGATCTGTTACTTATGTGCGGGATAGCCCTCTCCTCTTCGCAGTACCCACTCGAGCTCCTACAAAGTGAACCCCGTTGTTTAAAAATATCCAGCTTTATTTTATCCCAACTGCGATATTTCTATCCACATTTCAGAGATATTTTCGGCTCTTTGTGCTTAAAATATTGCGTGGATTAAGATATTAATGTTCGTAATTTAATATTTTGTGCGCAGATGTGTGTTTGATTAAAATAATAGGTCATAGTGACGGGCCACTAATGACGCATGTTTTGACTAAATAAGTCTGAATGGCATTGAATTGTTAAGTAAATATTGTTTATTTTTGTTCGAGTTCCAGCCCCATCAGTACTGAATACGATTGATCTAGCATTAGATATATTTATTTAAGTATTATCTTTGCTTTATTTAGGTCTCAATTACCTACATGCAAGACATAATTCACAATATTAACAGATAAATAATTATTTTATTGTGATTGCATCTTTTATCATTTCCTAGTTTAGAGAAAAACAAGTAGTGAAGTAGATATCCCCACTTATTTTGCATGATCGTGGTGGCTAGTGCAGAATAGTTTCAAACTATATTTAGCTTAGGCCCAATCATAAATAAGGGCCTTGCAACTTATCACCGGCGCACTGGTGCACGCATTAATGAGCTCCATGCGGGTTTACTAATTACGGATAGGTTCGTTAAAGTTATGTTTCATAATTATGGAGGGCACCACAACAGTGTGTTTAATAAAGTTTTGCCAACATTTGTATTAGGTATGGGAATAGGGTATTTTACTAAAAAAATCAAATTAGTCCGTCAGATAGATTAAAAAAAAATATTGGACACGTATTTATACTTTTTCACGTAAACAAAAAATGAAGACGATACAGCGCGTTGAAGACACGCGTGACGTCATGTGGCTTGGTAAAATTGTACCATCATAGTGACGTCACGCGTGTTTTATCATCTCATCGTGGCACTATATCATCTTCATCTTTTGTTTACGCGAAAAAAGAAAAAATACGTGTTTAATATTTTTTGAATATCTATCTGACGGACTAATTAGATTTTTTTAGTAAAATACCCTATTCTTGCGATAGGTATTTGTTTTTAAATGATCGATGAAACACAGCAGAATGAGATTGTATAGGTACATAAATACTAGCTAACCCAGCAAGCGTTGTTTTGCTATATAAAATGAAAAAAAAACAATTGTCCAAAAAAAAAAAAGTTGCCTACGACCGATATCGATAACAAACACAGTGACACGAGATTTTTATATATTATAAACATGGTAGGTACGGAATTAATATACAATTATTATGGTACATTTAGATGTTTCTGGTTTTCCCATTCCAGCGAACTAGAGATAATGATAATCATCTCAAGCTTCCAATCAGACGTATTAGATCATTATCACGATTAGAGATTCATACATTCTTCATTCGATTCCTTTTGCCGTCTTGCTTATTTTTTTAATGGAGGTACACCACATTTTTGGAAGTTTCTTTTAATCTAGCTAATACTGCAGTGACAGCATTTTTCAACTTTTCCTTATCTATTGGTTTTCATTTTTTAACCTTTTTTAGTCTTATACTTTTGCGGCATGGCTTCCTAAAGAAAAAAAAAAGCGGTCAACAGCGAGTCGGCCTCGCGCACCGAGGGTTCCGTACCACCTTATAAACCCTATTAGGTGTATAAAAATCAAGGTACTGAGTCAACACGATTAAAAGATATAATTAAGTTTAGATTTTCGCGAGAACTTGGAAGTACCAAAATTTACCTTAATTTTCAACTTTTTTTTTTTAATTTTCCTTTATTTGTGCTTGCTTTTGGCCAAATTTCGTGATTCTAGGTCAACGAGAACTACCATACCTATAGGTTTTCGACCCAAAATATATAGAGTACTTTCGGTTTACCTAGAATTGACAATTTTGGTTTTGGCTTAAATATTTGAATTTGAATAGAATTTCCTTTACATTTCATTAAATAAATCCAGCTAAAACTCACCGGAAATTAAATATAACACGACGCAAAAATTTCACCGTCCCCTATTCGAAAACTACTGACATTTGCCAAAATGCGCCATGACAGAAAGTGACGAAATGCCATGAAAGAAAATGGCGAATGAATCAGTGTCTAGCGATTCACACTGATTCATTAATAAGCGTAAAAAAATGTATCACGTTTGGTTAAACTTGAAATCAAGTTTATCAAGTGTCCCGAAGGGATCGACCCTCCCCAGGTTGTCCTAGGCACTATGAATAATTGTGCATTATCCGACTAGATTATACCTATAATAGAATTATAATAGAACTAGTTCTATTGTAATTATCTAACCGCCATTTCGTACGCGCATATCCTGTTTTATCCCGTTCCAGTAGGAATTTCGGGAAATTCACTCTTAGTGCTCCCCTACACACCCCATGGAACTAACATGCAAAATGTCAGTACAGTCACTTGTACTAGTAGTTTCGGGTGTACTATGCCAAATCGAATGCCAAATAATCGAATATCAATTGATCGAACACTATAAATCGAATGTCTAAATACTCGAACGTTCATAATATCGAATGGTTAATAAATCGAACATTCAATAAATCGAACACTCAATACATCGAGTATTCAAAATATCGAATGTTTGTTTGATCGAGCGTTCAATGTTATGTAGAATACAAAAAAAAAAAAACAAAATTAAATAATAGGTCACATTTTAATCTGTAATTATTTATTTGTTACAGGTACATTTCAAAATTGTATGTGAATTTGCACGGTTAAACTCAAATATATCAAAGTAATCACAGATAAATTAAAATGTACATATAAATGATAAATAATTACAGACTCAAATGTCATTTATTATATATTTTTTGTTTTATTATAATATTATTACAATCAAGTAACCCTAGCCTAGTTTCCCACACTTGGATACCCTGCGTCTTGGGATCTAGTTTTCACATTGTAAGTGCACTAGTGGGTAGTTCACAAATGATTTGTTTACAAGACTAAGGGCCTGTTTCACTACTTACAAATACAAACAGACATTAAACAAACAAATTCAATACAATACAAATTCTATTCCATTTTTAAATTTAGGTACCTACTTATTCAGTAAGTAGTGGCTATCATCGGGTCTAAAAAGGAAACTTTAGTAGAATTAGCTAGCACGTCAACCTATCCGAAACTGTATTTTTTTTTAATCAACCTTGAAATCAATATGCTATTTTCCATTAAAAATATTGCAAACAGCGACATCTGTAAGTCACTATAAACAATTTCGATAGTTAAAGGTGTTACCAATCTCAATTGAGTGTTGACAAATACAAAAAAATCTAAATAGATTTTTTATCTTATTTTGAAGAAATAAAATAAATGATTTTTTATTAACATTTCAAAAATTTGCTGCCAATATGAATTTCTTGGATAACATAACATTGCGTTGCAACCGCAGCAGGAGATCAAAATCGAACCACGATGATAGCAATAACACAACATTGAATTGCACTACAAATAGTATGCCAGAAATGTCGGAAGATGAAGACAACAAAAAAAAAAAGATTGATAATTTGACTTCTAAACTAAACAGCGCGCATAAAGAAATTGAGATATTACGAGTATCTTTGGAAAACAGTAGTTTGAAACAAAGTAATGAAGAATTATCAAAGAAAAATAATTTATATAGGTAAACAAATTGCTAGCTAGACTGGAGACAGTCAAACACAAGGCAACAACACCCAAGAAAAATCAGTCAAGACAAGCGAAACAAACATAAACAACTTTAAATCAAGGCGGCAAAACTAGTAGCCAGTAGCGTAGCGAGGGGGGGGGGGGCGGGGCGGCGCGCACCTGGTGACACCCGACCGCTCGTTGACTGGTTTTTGTCACTCTCGGGTGACACCCCTAAACGTTAGACGCAATGAAACCTGTCGGGAGCAGGGTGCAAATTTTTTTAAGCTCGCTTCGCTTGCTCTTGCATTTTGCACTCTCTGACTTCCTGAGTTGTTCTATATAAATCAACAAAAAACTTAAATTTCAGTATGAATGTTCAAAATACAATAAAACCCTTTCGAGATGAGGTGCAATTTTATAATCTGCCTGCCAACTTTTCAGTACACGAGT
Source organism: Lacanobia wlatinum (assembly GCA_947578705.1). Taxonomy (NCBI): domain Eukaryota; kingdom Metazoa; phylum Arthropoda; class Insecta; order Lepidoptera; family Noctuidae; genus Lacanobia; species Lacanobia wlatinum. The sequence continues at coordinate 15,387,822 of OX388039.1, forward strand.
AATGTAAATATTATGTCCAACAGTAGGGACTTTTAATAATCTACTCTATATGGATGTAGAAACAAGTAATTATGCATATGTTTTGGACTGTAACCTTAATTTACCATACACTTATGATACATAATGTAATGGGGGCTCCCATTACGGGACACTTAATAAAAGAGGTTTACAAATTATTTTGTTAGATTTAATAAACTTGATCTCATATTGTAGCACTAAGACAACCACTACTATTATTAGCTCCGAAGTTGATTGTATCCAACAACTACAAAACAAAATAATAGGTGCAGACTCCCAAAACAATTTTCAGTTTTTTCTGTAAATACATAAATATACTTCACCAAAATATAGCGGGACTGATGAACAAATCGGATACACTAGCAGTCAAAATAGAAGAGTTGCACAATGCAGGAACTAACATTGATGTAATCTGTATAACAGAACATTTATCGAAGCAGGCAGGTTATGAAGATTTGTTGCGTATACCTAATTTTTACTAGCAGCTTTCTTTTCTAGACAGGCTAAGCGCGGGTGTACGTGCATCCTTGTTAGAGCCGGACTTCAATTTAGAGAAATATCTGACGTAGCAAAACAGTCAGTGTCGGGGGTCTTTGAATCCTGTGCCATAGAACTTATTCATCATAACAATTATTATTATTTGTTTATATCGAGTACCAAAGCATAATTACAATATATTTTATAAAATTTGGAGGATATATTAAGAAAATAATGTTCAGTTTCCAATAAAAATGTAATCTTAACTGGAGACTTTAACATTAACATCTTAAAATTACATTAGAATTTGAAATTTTCTTGCTCTATTTAATCTTTTTTTAGCTCTTAATAAGCCTACTAAAATAAAGCAGTAACTCCTGCATAGATAACTTTGCACACACCTACAGAAAAGACTGTAAAGCACAAATAATAGACCTAATTCTATCAGATCATTCATCTCAAATATTAAGTATACCTATTAATAAATCATCTAAACTTAAATATTGGAAATATCCTGTTTTAAATGCGCAAAAACGCTGTATTCGGTCCATTTATATCTTAAAAACTACCGAAACTTGTAAACCTCATTATCAGTCATTAAAATTACTGACTATGCTAGCTATGTACATTTACGAGACTGCTTTGTTTGTGAAAATCAATTTACACCTTTTACAAAAACTATCCTATGTAAAAGACTCCAATGCGTTGTCAATATACTAATAAACTGTGCTACACAAAATGCAGAACTGCTCTAATGAAAAGAGCTTTTTTGGCATGGCTCCAAAAATATACAATAATATACCTGATAATATAAAAAATGGCCTTATTAAAGTTTCAGAAAAGCCTCTACTCGCTATTAATTGAAAAATGTTATTATAATGAAGGGGATTTCATTAATGAAAAATTTTAATATTTCATGTGCAATAATAAACATTAGATGTACTTTATAAATATTTTAAGACAACTGATCTCTTTTTAAGCGTCCTTATAATTGTAGATTTTATATAGACATTTATTAAATTTAAAATGTTATCATTCTTGTTAGTACTTAATTTATGTTTTTTTATAGTTTATTATTAGCTTTTATTTTTTTTAAATAATATTTGTACCCCTTCATGGCAAAACATAGCGCTAAGCGCTTTTAATTTACCTTTATGTAAATACCTATGTTTCACAAATAAAGTCTGATTCTGATTCTGAACCTAAGGCTTTAGCAATAAAGATGAAAATGAAATTTGACAGATTGTTGTATTAGTCAAACCAGAAGTTAGGCTTCAATTAGATATTAATAGTATTTATCTGTTTATATTTCTACAAGTCTGAAGGAATAAAATGCTTGTAGGGTAACATAGAAATCGCACTTTTATTATCGTTAATCATGATTTAACATAACCGTCTCACATAGACTACACAATACTTATTATTTTGGAATATAACGCATTGTACACACTTCCTACATAAATTATACAACCAGCAATAGTTACACCATGGAATTCAACAAGTAAAACAAAATAACGGCCACAGTTTTTTTTTATTATTTGTGACAGGTTTGCGCTTGACTCTAGTCTAGGTCAGAGAAGACAGAGAGACAAAGTCTACGATGGAGCGAGCTTACCCAGAAGGAGCCTGTTCACTCTAACTTTGAAGAGGGTTGTAAGCGTTTGGAAACACAGACGCAGGCAGAGAGTTCCGGCTGCGGACTTTGTTCGAAGGAGTCACCGCGGCCCTGGAACGCAAAGGTCACTAGGAGGAACACGGATGGGTTTTAGTCAGCAAGAGTCAGACACTCCCTCCTGCTTCACCCAGAGCGGGAGGAGTCATTTGATAATTTCCCATCCTTAAAAAAAAAGGCAGAGAGTTCCACTCTTTTGCTGTGCGCATTATAAAAGACGTTTGGAAACGCTTAGTGCGAATTGGTGGAATAGCAACAACGTAGGGATGGTAAGATGCAGTGCGTCTGGATGTCCGATGGTAGAAGGGGGCCAGTGGGATGAGGTCGTGGAGTTCTTGGGCACACTCACCGAAGTACAATCTGTAGAAGATCGACAAGCAGGCAACCTTACGGCGATGAGCCAAGCTATGTAGCTTGGCATCCACCAGTTTTACGTCACCGTCATTTTTATGCCTATACGTCTGACCACTATCTCACCTGATGGTAAGATATGATGTGGTCGAAGATGGAGCACGTTTGCCTAGAAATAACCTATTTACTCTTGTCTTAAAGACTCCCAGGTTGTAGCTATCTGGAAACACAGACTCTGGCAGGGAATTCCACTTCTTAGCTGTACGCACTATGTGAATGTGTTCCCAAATCGTTTTGTGCGTGTGGGTGGGATGTCCATCATGGCCCAGATGCGCATCGTTTGTCTTGTGGTTCGATGATGGAACGGGCTTTGCATACTCCCCAAAATGCAACCGATAGAAAACCGACAGGCCAGCACAATTCGGCGTTGATGCTCAAGAATTTGGAGCTTCGACTTGACGAGCCTATCATTACGGATGATACTTTTGGCTTGTTTCTCAATTGACTCAAGGACATCAAGCTGGTATCTGGCAAATCCATCCCAAAGATGAGAGCAGTACTCTATACACGACCGAACTTGCGCTTGATAAAGTTTGAGCAGCTGATCCGGCGTGAAGTACCGTCTCACCTTTGCTTGGAACCCCAACTTTCTGGCAGCCACTTGAGCCGTTGCCTCTATGAAAGGGATAAAATTGAGGGTAGATGTTAACGTATCACCAAGAAGCTCAAGTAGGTCGGTTATCGGCATGGTTACACCTCGAAAAGATGGAGCTGGGTGGAATTGGCTCATTTTAGCGGAAAAAAGACATGCTTGGATCGCATGGCATCGCCCCATTCAGAAAGTCTGTAAGGACAAGTTCAAGCGTTCAACCATAGCCTCCCGGAGACACCGGATCTGCGACCCACCAGCTCGTGCGTCGGACACGTATCGCTCAGCAACAGTGCTGACGTCTGGATACCCAAAGGTACCGGGTTTGAGCAGATCATTAATATGCAGCAGGAACAATGTTGCCGAGACCACCGACTCCTGAGGAACCCCGGCGTTAATATTCAGCAGTCCGGACAAGCAGCCATCTATGGGCACTCGAATAGACCGATCCCTCAGGAAATCTGCAATCCAATCACATAATCCGGCGGGCAGACTGAAGGAAGGAAGCTTACTAAAAAGGCTATCGTGCCAGACCCTGTAGAAGGCCTTCGAGATACCAAGGGAGACCGCTAGTGCCTCCTCGTGCTTCCCTATTACCTAACTCCAGATGTGAATGGCATACGCTAGAAGATCCCCAGTTGACCGATTTCGGCGGAACCCGTATTGTCGGTCGCTAAGGATATCATTCGCTTCTGGTATGCTAGGAGCTTATATGATTCAGCACGCGTTCCATACTCTTATAGAGTATGGACGTTACCGAGATGGGTCTATAATTCAACGGGTCAGCTCGACTACCCTTCTTGGGTACGGGCTGCACGTTAGCTTGTTTCCAAGCCTTCGGCACTTTTCCAGTCTCAAACGAAAGGCGAAATGGGCGTGTCAAGATCGGAGACAACTCAGGCGCACAAGTCGTTAGCACAATTGCCGGAATCCTATCGGGGCCACTAGACTTGCTCACGTCTAGGTTACGCAGTACCCTAAGGACGTCCTTCTGATGAATGCATAAGCGTTCAACATACTCGACTCGCATCCAACAGGAGAAGCAGGGGGCCCCGCGCCTCCAGGATCCAGACGTGACGATTCCGCCAACATAGAGGCGAACAAGTTTGCTTTCTCCTCAGCGGAGTGGGCCAGCGACCCATCGGGTCTCAGCAGTGGTGGTAGTGAGGGAAGTGTGTATGTAGTTTGTGTGTTAAGGGATGTGATACGTCTGGGTGAGTCATTGCGAGAGATTCAGTCTGTATGCATATAGTCCAGAGTTGATAGCCATCATTTAATAATATCTTAACACCACCTGCACGAAAACGTGTAATTATTTGCCATGCAAACCTAAACTAAAGTAAGTCAATCTAACCCGCGAGCGGTCCCCGTCGGCCTTCGCTGCGCAGTCAAAATGCGTTCCAAATTCAAATCACATTATTGGGTTATAATAAAATTCAGTACAATTTTTTGCCTGGCGGTGGGCTGGAGCCATGGCTAGAGCACAATTTTCTCGCAGATGGTGTGAAAAGTAGAGTATGCTCCTCAGGGATAAAAGTGTCTTTGCCTTGGGCTAGCTTAAATCCTTCGCTGCATTCAGGATTCTTGTATTAACTCTCTCGCTTCGCTCTGAGTTAAACTTTAAACTCCCTCGCGACGCTCGGGAGTTCACTCTCGAATTCTTCATAGTGTTCTGGATTCAATATGACGCCGTGTCATAAGACACTGCTTTATCCCCTCGGTTCATAATCTACTATTATTTTACATAAAGTTACCTACTATGCCCAGAATGTTATAATCATTTTGATAAGTGCAAAGACCAATTTATCTTGGAGATCTTTGAGCGATTTTAGAACTAGAAGCTTAGTTATTTATAAGTTATAACTAATTACGGCTACGCTAATATTAAATTAATTAGAAACGAATACCAGTATTATTTTCTTTATTTTTTGTTTTAACGTTAAAAATCCAGTCTTCCCTTGACATTTTTAAATGAACCCTATCATTTGGAGATATAGACGAAAACTATCTTTGAGAATAGGGTTGTACGAGGCCCTTGAGAGACCCAGAGCGCCGCTCGCCCTGCCGACGGCTGTACCCTACCATTTTATACAAATTGTTTTATATTTCACTTAAAAACATAAGTTTGGCTCTAGGATTTAGATAAAATATAGATTTTTGCTTACTTTCGCTTTTGCGTTTGATGCTATAAGTTAATGTGAGGTTATTTTGAAAAATGTTAATTTGTTGCAAAAACGTATAATTCATCATCAACAAGATTATATCATCATCATCATTATTGTTCATCATATTCATTTTCATAACCTGAATTCGACCGCTCTTCCGCAGAGGATGATCTTTTTATCCCAGTCGTGTTTCTGTGCCAGCCTCTATCCGGTTCTACCTGCGTTGGCAACAATGTTATCTCGCCATCAGACGACCAAAACTTTTCACTCACTTTCTTACTTGACAAGCTTAACTTAGTTAAAAGTAAAATGGCTAGTCAAAATATTATTTTACATCTATTATATTTAGATCAAATATCACTCAAATAACACTGAAAGAGTTGTAAAATATCCTCCCGGAATAAATGAAAACTACATTATGCAACCTGTAACAAAATAAACGCAATACATCTAAAGGGGTCATTGTACTCGCACTGAAATCGCGGAAAAAAATGACTGCCCCATACATTTAAGTGCGCGCAACTCGACAAAATCTACCTACTGAACAGCAGATTTTTTTTCGTGATTTCGGGATTTGCCACCACGCATTTGTCAGTTTACTGGTCATGTAATAAATAATTTCTGTTTTGTTCTTGTACGGGAAATTAGGGTGCCTGTCCATTACAGCGGAGCGAGGCAGCGGGCCAATGGAATTGCATAAAATCTCTGCACCACGTACCCGTCACTGACATTTTGATAGACATGATTTGTTAATATTTCTCCGTTTCACCGCTCCGCGCCAATGGACCCCTTAAACTGGAAATACTTTTGTACATAAATGTGCCCACTACTTACTTTGTTGGGGTTTTTTTCAGAGTTGTGGCTAGAAAATATCGATGTGGTCCCGTATCTAGTGATGTTTAGGGATACCAGCTGTACTTGACTTGATATCTACGACAAGTTTACAGTAGCTTTTTCTTCTTGTTACCCACACTTCCAACTCTCTTGACTTCGTCTTCACACGTCTATGTTTGTGTGTTTTTTTTTGTGTAATTGTTGTGTTTGTTTGTTGTATTTGTCTATATTTTGTGAAGTTGTTTGTTTTAAGAGTTTAAAAACTTTGCAAAGAATCGGTACCAAACTAGCCCTTGAATATTCCGCAATACGAATCACTACTTGCACCCACAAAACCCATGAAGAACCTTTAGGCAAAGCATCAAACATCGTAGGTGTTATTTTCCCCTCCATTCCTGTGAGATTTGAGAGCAAAATGCTAATAAACAAGCCCACTTATATAACATTACGCTTATTACGCAGCGGACCAAACCAATTAGCTGCTCGTTATATTTACATAATTTATTAATGATGCACTACTTTCAGTATCGTTAGAGGGTTCTCCTAGTTTAATATTATTTTAATCTGATATACGTCCGGGAGGGCAGGAAACGTGCTTGTCGCTTAATTGTGTGGATTATCGCGACTCTGTCGCCGGCGACATGCGATTGATGTCGCCTCTGCATTTACCTATCGATTAGTCTTTGCTCGGGGCGTTACCGCCGCGAAGCCACTTACACGGGCCTTCAATCTAATACCTGTACTTGTTTTAACCCTCCAACCTTGAATTATTTTGTATTCGCTTCGATTCCTGCATGGGCCAAGGTTATCTCTCTCACAAATCTACTTCCGAGCTCTGATTCTCCTCGTGTCTTAATTAACGTGCTTGAATTCATTAATTAAAATAAACTTTCTTAAACGTTGTACTGGATCGCATCGCTGTGTACCATGTTTGTACACCTCAACTTTTTATGTACAGATTCGTTTGTGTTATAAAGTGATCATACGAAAATTAATCTTTAATAAATAATAAAACCTATCCACACAATGTAGAGTACATGATGAGCAATTTTTCATGTTCGTTTAGCGTCTGGCTTTGTGTATTCTATAATCCCCTTTCCTAGGAATTTTCGTCCAAATCGCAGTTGAGTTCAGAAATAAGATTATTTTCACGTTAATCTTAAAAAAATATCTCCTTGAAGCCTCTTTATTGGTAGGCAACTGAGGAATAACAGAATTTAGTTAATAAAAGGAATACGACACCCTGAGGATTTTTATGTTTTTACGCCAATGACTTTATATTGCTTTTGCTAAAACTGTATCGGTAACCTTTTCTGATTGCTGATCTCTGACGTCGCATTGCAACGTGGATCAGTGCACATCACGCATGAGGAAACGCAGAGTCAGTGGATAAACTGCCTCCGCAGAGAAATTAAAAGGAAAATGCCTGGTCCATAGCGCCCAGGGACTCCTAAACCTGTTATGTTTCTAAATATAAACAGTGTGTAGGTGTTTATGAAGGAAAATGTGGCTCGTACTTTAGCTATTATTGAATTGCGTTCTAGATACTGTTGTGGCCGTCACCGTCATGTTACTCTATTTATACACATGAAGAAACACGCATGTGTGTTTTTGTTACCTTTGAAAATAGTGTAAAAGTACTGTAATCGATGTTGAAGCCACAGTAGGTATAAGGAAAATGAAAACAAAAACAACCTTGGCTTCTCACGGTTTACGCGAGCTTTGTACCCCATCACTAAACATTCATTATACTGAGGGGAAAACACAATGTCATGCTGATTCACGTTAAACTTGACTTTGAACAAAAACAGCTTCCAAGTGACGTGACATGTGTCTGGCTGACGAAGGCTGCATCCGAAAGAAAGTGATGAAAAGGCTCACCTTTGTGCGTATCAAAGTGAGTGAGGATGCTGCAAAGTGAAGGACCCGTGATATTGGTGAGCGGATGCGGGGCGGGGTTGTCGGAACGGGGTTGAGGGTGCGACGCGCGGAGGGCGGCTACCATCCGCGCAGGGCGGGCGGGAGGCACGTAACAAGTGAAGCGGGCCCGGGAGCAACAGTCTGCCGCAGCCCGGCCACGCGGCCCCACACACCTCCGCTACTCGCCCGCAGCACGCACCCGCGTAAGTAGCGCTCACCCGATTTAATTATTTACCTTTATCCGGCCGCTGCCCGACCAGCTCGCCAGCTGCCGCCTGCTCGCCCCGGAGCCCGGGCGGCTTCCTCCGCCGCTCCAGATCCTCCATTATCGCGGTCGTATAAAATATCGTAAACGCGCATCCGTTCTTCAGTGAATGTCTACCATATAACTGTACCTGTTGAATGCATGACGAAGCAACATACACCCTTGACGTTTATTTAGAAATGAATTTACTTGATTGTTACCAATATTTCATGTTAATTTAGAACTTAAGTATAGAACGTACCTAATTAATATCCGTAATGGCGCTGTCTGTATCGCGTAGTGTTCTGTTCGGCTCTATCCAGGTGTTCGGTATACAACAACGTTGTCACGTCGCGTCATGATACCTGTAATTTAGAACTATATAACGTTGCAGTCATTACTCTTATCTCACAGTTTCCTTCGAGCAGGAAACTCATAAAGTTGCTTCAGGCCCACAAGTCTGGGCGGTATCATTTTAGTTATGAGACGTAATGTTTGCTACCATTATTTATAACGGCGCTCATTTTTAAATTTCAGTGCCTTCTTTCATACACGCTATTAATTACAGTTAACACATTATTACGTTATTATAATGTGTGAAAGATTAGAAATGGTTGTATGTACTTTTTATTTAAAACAAAGAAAGCAAGTCCTTTGTTTTGCTTTGTGATCTTCTACCTCGTTTTATCTAAAAGCTTCACCGAATTGAACTGTATTAGGGCGGAGTGAACCTTTTTTATCCATTTAGATCTATAAAGTCTCGTTATTGCAAAGCGGCGAGTCAGATAAATATTTATTTGTATCTTCTTAATGAAAGAGGATTAACATTTCTTAAAAGAGTCGAGAGAGAAAGAAGCGAGAGAACAGAGGTAGAACACAACTCAAGCACACCGCCGACGCGCGACGTGAAAGATTCACAAGTCGGAGATAAGATAACAATGAATGTTCGAAAACACTCGCTATAATTGGAAACCCTTGAAGTCCTTTTGATGTAAGAAGACTTTATTAACGTGATGCACAAAGAGAGGGTTTGATTAAAGACGGAAAATGGAACATGTTGTAATACATGTAACAACACGGAGGTTTTAATGTTTAACGAAAAGGAGACAAGAGGTATCGCTTAAATAAAAATATTTTTGGAGATAATTTTCGTACGCTATATTTGTTTTTCAAACAACAGTAACTGTTTATACGGTAAACGTGTTCCGCTCACGCGATTTCATTTTTTTTTTTAAGGTTTTTCGCAAACCATTGTGTATTGTGTCACTAGTGTGAATTGTTATAAACGCAAAAGGTTAGGTATTCATAAATATACGGGAAAAAACTAGAACATAATAACGCCTCCAGCCACTGAGTCGCATTATAAAATACCAAGAATCTTTGAACAAGAAGCTACACATAAAAGTTAGTGATGATGAAAAAGACTGGCTTTCTAATGAATGTGCTGTCATACTTTGTTCATACAGTGCAAAGTGGAGATAATGAGCATGAAAAATGTGTGCATTGTGAGGGGAGGGAAAAATAAACGTGAGAAACATTCACTAGGTACTAGCTCCCGGAATAATTGGAGACTGCAGGGAATTAGGTATCAGCTTCGAGCTTTACATGAATTTAGCAATTTAGATCTGCAATTGAATAAATCAAAGGAAGATAAACACTAGTTACAGTGAAATCGTGCTGACACAAGGGGATGAGATCAGTAAATCTCTTAGACAGTTGGAATTTAGCTGCATGAATTTGACGTTTGTTGAAGGGAGCAAGTTTGCAGCGACAGCGGTGTTTTACTGTTCATTGTGTTTGTTGCTTCAACATTAGCATACAAGTCGGTAATTCGAGCACTTCAGACGGTTAAAGTGAAGTCTGCTGTCAGAAGCGCTTCAAACTAAGCGAAGCGGAGCCGAGCGGACGGCGTTAGTGAACGTGGCAACAACTAAAGTAAACCTAATTCGGGTGCGACCGGCCGACCGGAAAAGAGAGGCTTTGCAGCAAATGGCTTTGAAGTTTAAGAAAATGTAAAGAGCACGATGGGTTTACCTACCTTTACCTACATATGTTTAGATGACCGGCTTCTTTGGATTTTGTTGAAATAAATTTGTCACGACCAACGAAGTTTTCTTCGTGTACGAGTGCTACGAAACTTTAAAGGAGCGTTGACTAGCAATGACTGAACCTGACAAATTCGTTAATAGATTCGTTTGAAACGGTCAATTGTTGTTATTTTTAAATAATGGAATAAATGTATTTCATAAATTAACATGTTTTAATGTGGATTGTTTCTCCAATTATTCGTTACAATCGCTCCGGGGTGTGCCAACAGCTATGAAATTTTCGTGTGAATTTTAATGTCGCGAGCGTAGTTAATGTTTTTTTATGAGGATACTAAACGATGCGATACGTAATAAAGAAAGATAAATTGAAATAAATTGGGAGTACCTGCCTGTTTTGCTTTTCCGATCAGCACATTATTTGTGATTGAATTTCCATTCCCAGAACTACTCGCCCACGTCAATACCGTTATTGGATATAAGTTATTAAATACTTGGGTAGAGCAAATACGTCCAATTAGCGGGCAGCTCCACGCGGATGCAATATTGATTACATTCGCACCACCAGTCACGTACTCTTTGTTTGAACGCTACGCCTACACGCCATCACCACTACGTTTGATACAGCCGCGCCTAGCTTTATGCTAGCTCTGATTATTTTGAATCAAAGTGATAAAATGGAACTTCGTCGTGTAATATCGATTAGTCCGTAAAAAAATAATTGTTAGCTTTCAGTATTCGTTTTAGCCGTAACTTGTGGAGCATATTGCTAATGCCGGTCGGGCTGACAGTAAAAAGATAAAGGCGAGCGGGCAGCGACGAACACGGACAATAAAATAGGCTTATCGTTACAAAGGGTGTACTCCACCTGAAACGCTTCTTGTACGAAGGTACCTTATCTAATCTAATTGCTGGACTAGGGCGACTTTAGTTGGCAGCGCGGCGCCCATACCCTTTTTACTTTGTTATTTGACTGATGTTTTATACGAAAACTGATGCAGCAATTATTTATATTTCCGTAAAGTCTTAATTAATTTTACTAAGAGCTACTAAGCAAGGGTATGGCCAAAATATGGATATGTAGATGTAACTGTGTGTTTAAAGTTTCGCGATAGTCAAGGCTCAAACACGGTTAACGATTTCTAATCAAGCCTTTGTTTCCACTAAAATGTCGCTGCTATCGCGTTCAGTGTTGTGTTTGCTCATGCAATTTATCTTTGTTCGTACCTACGTTACAAGCCCCGTCTGCGGTGTAACGTACACTACTTATGTATTACTTAACACGGGCTACTATTAATATTAATTAAACTTGATATATTCGTACGTAAGTACGCAGGTACCTACTCGCATTAATATGAGAACTGGTTCTATTTCCAACTGACAGATATGTAGGTGTTATAATTATAGTTTGTCTCATAACACGTGTAACAAGGAGCAGCAGATTTTAGAGATTAATATAACAAACAGAATCCCTTGTAATACCTAAGTTCACCCTCCCTTTTTACTATCTTCTGCTTTAATAAAAAATCATAAAGAGTTGCTTTTAGTAGGTATACCCAAAGGGGATCGTGAAGATTAATTAAGAAAACAACCGAGTGCTCGCCAGAGTATCGCAGGGAGCTATTTCATAAGGTTGCAATGTTATTATAACTTATTTTTCTTTTTAACACTCAAAGTTATTTACAATCGCGGCGTTCGCATTCATTTCTTTGTCCGCCATTCAAGCCGAAAGTTTTGAATAAGTATTTCTTAAAGTAGGTTAAATGGAAATTAGTGTTGGACTTCTGTTGAGGGATTTCTTAAACGTAACATAATTAGTTTCCAAGCTTCTAATTGGAGTAAATAGATTGCGTACGCAGACTATGTACATTATTAATTAATTCGAAACGTGTGTCTTATCATGCACACTTCGGTACACAACACCTTATCGATGCGTATTAACATCAATAATTATGTATTCAATTATTATGAACAATAATTTAATTTACGTTATCATTGAGACACTACCTCGCATTAGTCGCATTAATCTGTGGGTAATCTACCAAAAGCTGTTGGATAAACCGTCTTTCTTAACATAGGGCTCATCATTTCAACTAACAGCAATTACCTATGTTTGCCTGGATAAAGGTTGTAGGGGTTGTAGTAACATTTACCATGGCATAGATTTATGTTATTACGATAAACTGTTTCCTGTGAATAACTAACAACAAAACTTTCCACTTTGTTTAATAATATTGCATTAGTATGATGTTGACGTGACCCAGTTACAATTTTATAATAATATCGGCGACCTACCATTAAGGTGACGACTAGTGTACACGACGTCCAATAACGTGTACACACTACACACAGTATTCGCGTCAGCCCGACTCTGCCCGGCTTCCCGACAGTCCCATATTTACGAAATACACACTCCAGAATGACACACTCCAGAAATTATATTTAGAGGAGAATGAGATTTTAACGACTCATTTGTTAGAAAATTCTCAGTATTTTATGATCACAAAGGATGGGTTTTTTTATGGCTTCACTGCGATATTACTTTATCAAACGTTTTGGACGGGGTGAAGAGTATCAATTTTGCTTCACCTTTAAACGAGTATCTTAAAGTTAAATGTTCTTGTAATGTACTTGTAGTTGGAGGAGCCTGTAGCTCTGAGGAGTTTGTTTGCGTACAACAGTTTATTGTTTACTCTGATGAGCTCGTCAAGTAGTTATAGAAGTCAGACGCGAAACGGATGGTGTGGGTCGGCAGAATGTGGGGGTGGGGGGGAACTTTGCAGAATTTTATACGATTTTTCTTACGTTTACATTGCGAAAAATTCAGATCTAAAACAGCTGATAAATACCTAGAGACATACGTATCGGTAGATACTAGCTTCTGCCAGCAGCTTCGCCAAATTCGAAAATTATCGTAAGGGAACATACTCTTTTTGGGTGAAAAATCCTGGGTCCTTCAAGGACATGGACTTCGCGGTTGCCAAGTTTCATCCAAGTCTCTTCTGCCGCTAAGACGCGAAGAGGTAGCAGACAGACTGTGTTACTTTCGTATTTATAATAAAAAACTTTTTCACAAAAAAATACAACCGACTTCCAAATAAAACACTACAAAGAATAAAATAACTTTAGGTAATTTCTGAAGTCGGTGTTTTCGGTTGTTTTTTCGTTTTTAGAGTGCCGAACATCCGTAAGAAACGGAACATTTAAAGGATCACTCGGGTGTCTGTCTGTCTGTCAGTCTGTCCGTCTGTCACAGCCAATTTTCTCCGGATCCACTGGACTAATTCTGTTGAATTTTGGTACACATATGGAATTCTGCAACCCAAACACGGACGCGTTACGTAAATTAATAAATTTTGAGTATGGGGTAAGCACTTTTGGGGCACAAAACTAGACAATTTAAAAAAATGTTTTTGAAATTGTACCGTGTGGCTTATCAAATGAAAGAGCTTATTGTGAGGGTTTTAATTATTATTATTTTTTATAATTTTAAAATAAATAGGTTTGAAGTTATTCAAGAAATTAGACGAAAAATGACCATTCCCCCCACCCATTATATCCGAAACTACTGAGCTTAAAATTTAGAAAAAAAAATGGAAATAATAGATTACAGGAAAACCTATAAGAAGTCTATAATGTTAAAATAACATGTTACAAAAACGAAATTCGTTCGGAACCCTTTGCACGTGTCCGACTCACACTCGGCCAGTTTTTTGACCACAAAGTTATTTTATACTTTGTAGTGTTTTTTATTTGGTTAAGTGGGTTCTGCTTACCTTTTCATGATTTATGGCCGCGATGTTATGTTATGACCTGGTGTAAACTATTAACAGCCATACAATTTCAGCAATCCCGGGAGATTTGCTATCATTCATTGAAGAGTTCCGTTGCCTGCCTCCGAAGTTCTTCATCAGATCTTCACCATATTGAAATGGGACTAGTCTGAAAAAATACTCTTCCAAATAAAGAAAGAATCATGTAAATCGGTTGACAGCTACTGAAAATATCGCTGAAAAACGTTTTTTCTGAGATCCCATGGTCAGATCCTGATATCGCTGAAAAACCATTTTTCTGAGATCCCATGGTCAGATCCTGACTTATACTTTCCATAATCAGCTCAGTAACAAGAGAGGATGATTACCAGGCACAAGTATCTGAAATGCGTTACAAAGAATATGAGAAACATTGTATGTGCTTATAAAATTTGAAGATTGCTCTCGATTTTCCTGGGATCCCATCTTTAGATTCCGACTTGGTGACAATGGGCCCATTTCAGGAGTGTAGGCTATCGAATAAAAAAATAATTTTGAAAATCGGTCTACAAATAGCCCAGAAATCGGTGAAGAGACATTAAATAAAATTACATACAGCCGAACATACGTCCTCCTTTTTGAAGAAGTCGGTTTAAAATAATATCTAAATAGTACATACTCATTTGTCTATATTTAGCTACGTTGTCATATTTTTTTTTCAGGTGAATAAGCAGTATCAGTGCCTTTACCTAATAACCTATAATAATTGCCAGAATTTTCCCGAAAAGGAAATATAATTGACTAAGGAATATACGTTAATAGAAATAGACATTTATTTGCAGGAACACGGTGACGGATTGGTAATGCCTTCTAAAAATAACACTTTCTGCCAATGTGATCAAATATTCCAATAATACAAAATATTGGTATGTAGGTACTCATTTATTGCTATGTAGAGTGACTTATAGACACAGAATCAAATAACGATACAATAGAATCAATTTACGACAGCTTATTATTTGTACGTAGGTATATGATGTCACAAATATTTTAATGATCAATTAAAAATCAATTAGATACAGGGATCTACGTAAGGGTATGCCATTTCCACCTACGGCTGAACTTCAAAGAATCCGTACCGGTACAAGCTCACTTTAAAGGCTCATCAAAGGTACCGATCAAAGGTTTTTCAGCGATTATTCACCTCGTTTTATTTATAGTACGTTGTCTTATCTTCTGAAAGCCCACGTACGACCGAATCTTCGCGAGCCCTCCCTGAAAAAGCTTACTTAATACATTCTAGACAAAAAACGCAAGTCAAGGTTAAAAGCTTCGATAAAGGTATTCCATTTATTGTTTTAGGTTCAGGATCAGATAAACAATCTCTCGAAGCTTACTTCTTCAAATATACACCTTTTATACTTGGCTGTGTTACTCTCGCCGCGCAGGCACGAGTAAAGGTCATGGTACATTATACCGGCACCGCAACTGCACAGCTGCAGTACGGCGTCGCCTCTAATTTAGTCTACGGCTTGCCGCCATCGCGCTAACTACGCGTCGTCCGCCAGGTGCAAGCTCGCAGTCCGCGCGCCGGCCGCGAGAAGCAAGCTCGCAGTCCGCCTGCTGGCCGCGAGTTGCAAGTTTGCTGTCACCGCGAACACAATTGTTATATAATACGCGAACATAATGTAATAATGCGTCTCGAAGTCAGCGTGCAGTACGCACGCGGTCAGCGCGCTGTAAGTACGCGGTCCGCTTGCTTGCAGCGCGCTGTAAGTACGCGGTCCGCTTGCTTGCAGCGCGCGGGCTACGAGTCGAGTTGTATCGTAGCGGCAAGCGCGCTGACTGCCCGCCGTTGGCTTTTTCATATTGACAGTATGACGATTTAATGCTCTAATTTGAATGAAAAGTAAATTGCTGGGTTGGAGCGGTGCCGTTGCGATCCCGTTATAGTGTGCTATGACCTTTACACAAGAATAGCTGTGTCGTGATGAAAAGATTAGGTGAAGTCAGCAAGGTTGCGGCAGAGCTGACTGGTTCGCATCTTCTAAGCATTTGTTCCCAACCTGTGGTTCACGTTCAGTGGTCCGCGAGTGCTAAATATGGTTCGAGAATAAATGCCTAACTTTTCAATTCAAAAAAACATTTGATTTTAAGTTTCTATCAGAATTGTGGTGTTTTATATGACAATCTTGTGTCTTCTGATACCTATGAATTTATTTGTTGGCCAGCTCAATATCTTCTAGGCTTTTGGTCCCTGCTAAATACAAAGAAATCGTAGGCTTTCTAGGCTAAAAGGGCTACTTCCCGTCTGGTCGCATTCTCGATTCGTCAAAATGTCAAAAGTTTTAAAAACAAGTGGCGTTTCGACAGCATTTTTATCTTCATACGTCCATTCCCGTTTCGTCACCCTTTTTAAACTAGTTTTTTTTCGGTAGCGTGGGTATAATTTTTTTCTATTGTATTTAAACTCCTAAATTATGTTCATATTCTGCAATAATAATAATTCTGCACCAGCCACGGATTGTCCCCGGGCACACTTTCATAGTGCACACAGAGATAATCATCGGTTGGTGCCCTTTTCTATTGGAAATGTCTAATAGGGCCCTCTGTGAGTGGCCTCTCCTCGCGCACCCAGGCGTACGAGGGGCCAAATGCCAAAACAAAAAGAGATTTAAGGTTCGTGACAACACAGTACCAATATTTTTAAAGACATAAAAGATAAACTAGAAACGTGTCAAAGTATTTCCGAAGCTGGAATTGTGAATGTTCAAGATTTACAAGTACCTAAAGACTAGAAACATGTTGAAGTATTTTCGGGGCTGGAATAGTGGGCGGTAAAGATTCACAAACTACCAGGATACCAGAATCAAGAAGATATATTTCCGGGGCTAGAATGAATATTTATCATCAGGCTGTGACTCTTAGGAATCGAGCAAGCGAAAAAGCAAAATAGTCAGAGAAGACCTAAGCTAAAAAGAAGAAATGCCTAAGAAAAAAGAAACTGAATCCAAAAATCAGCCAATCAGCCAAAATTTCCGAATAGGATACATTTTGATGTGATTTGATTATTTCTCCCTGGAGCCAGTTCTAAAGTTCACGCAGATGTCGCAGGCAAAAGCTAATTTATAATATTTTGGTATCACAAAATCAAAACCGATCAATAGATCGGTTTTGATTTTTTTTTTATCTTTCGTGGGAGTTGTTAGAGAAAATGAGATGAAAGTAATAATCAAAACATTTTTCATGCGAGCGAAACCGAGGGCGGGAGCTAGTTAGTAGATATAACATGAATAGTGGTATTTCTTTTGACCAACCGGGAATGAAAACAGGCATTCTCAAAAGTTGACGAATCGGGAATGAATGTATGAAGATCAAAACCTTGACGAAACTTTTTGTACTTTTGAAATTTTGTAGAATCAAGTAGCCAATAAAAGGTTTGGGAAGATTTTGTTTTATCAAAATCAAAAAGAGGCAAACCTTCGGTTTTGATTTTGGTAAAAACAAAGTAGTCGTTCTAGGGACGGGGGGTTGGTATTTTATACTTCTGTGAAAACGTTTGTGAAATCTAAATGTCCTTTGAAGTTTTATTAAGATTCTTAACTGAAACGTGTAGAATTTATCAGTTCAAGATCAGGAAAGTCGTTCAAAAGAAGTATCTCAATGTGCCGTCCGAAAATAGCCCTTATATGCGAAATATAAGTATAGTTTGCGTCAGTAGTGGTTGTTGAATATGGCAGGTGAGATAGCGAGTCGCCGAGACACGTATCTCGATACATTTATGATACAATTGCCACCGTGTCCCTGATTCAGAGCGCCGCAGTTTTATTTAGTAGCTCGCCGAGGAATGCATGACACGTTTCTTATCTTATTATAAACATGTTGCATTAAATTAACTTGTTGCAAAAACAACTCAATAAATATGTAATGCGAGGTACAATAATATTATTTTGTACTGTTCTTGTTCTTTTAGTACGTTCCACTGATTTTATAATCGTGATTATACGACGCATGGTGATGCGACATTATAGTAATTTATTACTTTGTTAAGTAAATCTTTTAGAGTGTTTTTGAAACAAATAACTTTTATGGAAGTTATTTCATTGCTGCTAAGTCAATTTTACTTTCAAAGGGAATAAGCCGTAGGAGTCACTAAATGTCACAACATAAGGAAATCGTGCAATCTTGAAGATACCTACGTCGCTCACGTAAACCTTTCCTAAAGGCACTATTGCGTAACCTGAATAAGTCTCGAGAAGTTAGGTTGGAAAGGTCCAATTTAACATGAAATAATACGTAGTTTGGACAAAAAAAAAAATAAAGTTTGGTAAGGACCGAATCTTAACACTGTGGCAATCGTGAAAAAAGATTCAAGAGTGATTTAAATATAAATCTCTTTATTTTCAGGTTACTTAGGTTTTTTTTGCTTTGGCTTTAGTATTTGAGTTCGTAATGAAAAATGGGACAAGTGGGAGTCTGACTCTCGCACCGAGGGCTCCGTACAAACTCATGTTTTGTTATTTCGTCAATCACGGGATTTTTCTCAATTTTTTTCCGAGAATACACTATGAAAGTACTCTCTTTACCCTGACAAAAGTATAAGTAGGTAGGATTGAGGGAAAAACTTAGCTTTTCAGTTAAAACAATGTTCTTCTAAATAAAGATGTACGTCACGATCACTTCTTCAAGTAAAAAAACTTTTTAACAAAAAAATTAAACCTCCGAAAAAACTGGAAAGAAAAAAATAATAAACCTGTTTACAAAAAATAACTTTAGGTAATTTCGGAAGTCGGTGTTTTAATGCGGGGGCTGGGGCTGTGGGGAATTTTGGTTTTCAGTTTTTTCGGAGGTTTAATTTTTTTGTTAAAAAGTTTTATTTTATACTTTTTTGTGGCTATAATCTACTAATTAATACATGCTTAATTTTTATTACTTTTAAAATAGCTACCTATCTTACTTTACCTATTAACTGTTATATAATCCTACTTTAACTATTACTTTTTGTATAATATAAATACTTAAAAAGCAGGCTTTATTAAAATAAAATATTAATTAAAATTTAAATACCCACAGGGTAGGCCTGCAAAAAATGTTACACAACTCTGCACTAAAATCTTCGAATGAACAATAAATCACCCCTATTTACCCTCTTAGGGTAGGATTTTTTTTGCAAATTTATTTGGGACCACTGTCGAGGTATACCCTGTCTAATAAAAAAAGAATTATAAAAATCGGACTACTCTGTAAAAAGTTATGCGTGGTCATACATAACAATCAATGAGTGAACAATCAATCATCCCCTGTTTTCCTACCCTTAGGGTTGGATTTTTTTTTTTTAAATTTATATGGGACTACTTTCGAGGTATACCCTTTCTAATAATTTTTTTTTTTATCAAAATCGGACTATGTAAAAAGTTATGAATGTTCATACATAAAAAATAAAACATATGCGTCGACTTGAGAACCTCCTCCGTTTTTTCGTCGGTTAATAAAAATAGGTATAAGTTTGTAATCGTTAAAAGTTTTAGTTTATTTGATAAATCAACAAATGACTAATTTTATAATTTTCAGACTCTTCTCTTTACTTGTGCCTTCCTTCATGCCAGATTTCATGATTCTAGGGCAATGAGAAGTGTTCGCGACAGAGCGTCACATATCTTCAAATATATAAATCACGTGTCACGTTGTTTATCCGCGATGGACTCCTAAACTACTGAACCGATTTTGATGAAGCGTTGTAACTATCTGTTATTTGATCCAAAAAAGATAGGATAGTTTTTTGGAACGGGTAAAAACGGGATACGGGAAAAAACGGGATATGCGCGTACGAAGTTGCGGGCAAAAGCTAGTAGTTTATATAACTCGCGTACATACGAACTTATGTAATAGAATAAGATAGTTATCGTTTGAGTACTTATGTAATCAAATTAAATTTATATTTTGTTGTCGTTTTCCCCCAGACACATAAGATGTTCTTGGGGAAATTATTTTCTTTAAATAAATAGATAGGTAGGGCTACACACTCCCCAACACATTCCTGGTAAACCCCTAAAAGGTACTTGGTAACAGGTAATGGTAAAGAAGGTACACAGGTATTGAACATTTTACACATACTGACACAGGAAATTATTCAAAATGGTAATAGGGTGGACAGATAAACCACCATTTACAGACAAGACTTTGTAAATCAAGGAATCACTTACACTATCTAAATATAAGTAATTTACTATATTTGTCTTTAAAATCATGAAAAACAACAAATCGTAAAATATGTCTTGCTCTTACTATATTATTCTTTTTTTCAAATATCACAGCGACTGTATTATTTTTACAATAAATGCATTGCTTCTTATCCACTGCCTAAGTTTTTCGCTAAGTCACTGGACAAGCAATGTAAATATTATAAAACGATCAAATCAAATCAAATCAAATCGTATATTTCAAATAAACCATTTACAGGCACTTTTGAATTGTCAAGGTCGGTCAGTCCAACAAGATGAAGCTATTTGCACGTTCCAAAGCATAGATCTCTATGGAGAAGAACGTGCAAGAAACTCCACGGACACTCTTTTAAAAAATAATAAATTGTTACAAATGTTTGTTTACATCAAGTTGAAATTATACAAACATGTGAGAACGATGTAAAAGACGAGCAGGATAAAAGCGTCCGGGAAAAAAAGGAACAATTCAAAGAAATATTTAAAATAAACCATGGCAACTGAGAAATGACCAGTCCCAACTGACAGCGCCCGTTCACGAACATGACGCATGCGCTAGCACCATTCGGCTCAACCATTTTGAAGGGAACCAAATGATCCAACGCATACGCCACCATCAGCCAGACTTTTGTGTGAGCATGACACTCCCAACCGCCAGGGTACATTCAAGTCAAAAACAAACCTAAAACTGATAGCTATAGCTTAAGTTTAAAGTACACAGTACTCACACATGTGCCGTTAAAATGGATGAAATTATACATTGCTAAATAAAATTGAGTCTATACAATGCAAATATTGTTTTTTTTTTTACAATCTTCAGCCGGTCCAACAATGTTTCCAAATGCTAACAGATTATTTTGTGCGCCCTAGTGGCTGTGGAGCCGGACCAGCATTCAGCCAAGCATTTTTATCTTCAATGTAATCCCCCAACTTATAATATGCTTGCCTGCATAGTGTGCGTTTAATACAAGATTTAAATTTTGTCTCATTAAGTTCTAATATATGGGGAGGTATCTTATTATAACATTTTAAACAGTACCCCATAAAAGATGAGGCAACTTTAGCCAGTCTGAAACCTGGTTGAACTAATTGATCCCTATTTCTAGTACCATAATTATGTCTGTCGCCTCTTTTACTAAAAAGATGTAAATTCTTTCTGACATACATGATGTTTTCGTAAATGTATTGACAAGGTACCGTCATGATGTTAATATTCTTAAACAGTTCCCTTAGAGAATCGCGCGGGCGGAGATTGTATATCGCTTTGATGGCTCTTTTCTGCAGAATAAAAATAGACTCAATGTCTGCAGCCCGTCCCCATAGTAAAATACCGTAAGACATGATACTGTGAAAGTAACTAAAATAGACCAGTCTCGCGGTATCGACATCCGTTAATTGGCAAATTTTCCTAACAGCATAAGCTGCTGAACTTAGCCGTCCAGAAAGAGATGTTATATGAGGGCCCCATTGTAGCCTTGGGTCAAGCGTAATTCCCAGGAAAACCGTTTTATCGACAAATTCTAGTTTTTCCCTGTTCAATACTATGTCACAATCACTGCTTTTGACATTGGGTAAAGCAAATCTTATACATTTCGTTTTCTTTTCATTCAAAACCAAATTATTCGCCGTGAACCAATTTTGGACTTGCATTAGGGCATTATTTATGATATCAACATTGTCTGTCTGTCTATTTATCTTAAAAATTAAGGAGGTATCGTCTGCAAACAGCACCATATCAAGTTTTTGTTGCAATAAATAGGGTAAATCATTGATATATACCAAAAACAAGAAAGGACCCAAAATCGAGCCCTGGGGAACGCCCATTATCACGTTTAATCCCGACGAATTGACACCGTTTATTTGAACTAATTGCCGTCTATCATTCAAATAAGATTTGACCAAGTTTAACGCAGTTTTGACCAGTCCGTAATGCCCGAGCTTCAGGAGTAATGTATCGTGATCAACGCAATCAAACGCCTTGGAGAGATCACAAAAGACACCTATGGCATCCTGTGCGTCCTCCCACGCATTAAAGATGTGCTTTAGTAAGGTAACACCAGCGTCAGTTGTACAACGTCCCTTGGTAAAACCATACTGTTTATCATGAAAGATGTTATTCGTGTTAAAATGATTAAGCATCTGATTTAGCATCACTTTTTCAAATACCTTACTAAACACTGGCAACACAGATACTGGTCTATAATTATTTGTGTCTTTACTATCCCCAGATTTAAAAAGTGGTATCACCTTACTGAATTTCATTAGGTCCGGAAAGACTCCTTGATCCACACACAAATTAAATATTACAGCTAAGTACGGCGCTACAGTCTCGATGATTGAGGTACAAACTTTGATAGACAATCCCCATAGATCTTCGGTCAATTTAATTTTGATTTGTTTAAAAGCTTTTATTACTACTATGGGGTTTATATGTTTAAAATTAAATTCAGTCGGGCTGGCTGAAACGTTCGCCTGTAATAAATCAAAAGCAAGTGAAGGTGAGGAATTTAAGGCTTCAGTAGTTTTAATAGGGATACTCGTAAAGAAATTTACAAATTCTTGAGCAACTTGTTTGTTATCGCTAATAAGTCCATGAGAAGTATCCAATCCGTAATCAGTGTTATGTCTTTTGTTCCTATTTGTTTCATTGTTTATAATTTTCCAAACCGTCTTTATTTTATTGTCTGCTGTTTTTACCTTATTACTTATATATAAAGCCTTAGCTACCTTACAAGTGTTTTTATAAATCTTTGAGTAGGTAGCTACATACTTATTAAAAGTCTCAGTGTTAATAAAAGGCTTAAGGCCATACAACTTATAAAGTCTTTCCCTACTTTTTCTGAGTCCTTTAGTTGCCCAGTCACTAAATAAAAACTTAGGGCAGATAGTTTTAGTTTTCTTTTTAAAAGTATTATTGAATTCGGTTTGGACTAAAGAAAAAAAATCTGTATACAAAATATTAGCATTATTCATTGTAAGGTTCCAATCACTTAACTTCCCGATTAAAGTGCGGTTAAATTTATTTAAATTACCGGATGTTATTGGTCTAGTTTGTATTTGCATTTGTTGAATTGGAATGTTGGACTAGAGTCACTATAATATTTTATTTTATTTTAATTTGACGTTCAAAAGTGCCTTTATTGGTCTAGTTGAAATAAATCATTTGACTTTTTTTTTGACTCAAAAGATACCAGTAGCCCACTGTGATCAGAAGGAAGGTAATTTACAATGGCTTTCTCTAAGTAGTTGCCACAACAAAAAACATTATCAATACATGTAGCAGTAGTTGTAGTTGTACGGGTTGGTTCTATGAACACATTAGACAAATTGAATGATTTAAAGAGATTTAATAATCTACAGCTATCTGAATTGTTTTCTAAGATATTAATATTAAAATCTCCACAGATGATTACTAGTTTATTACCAGTTGCAAGTTTTGCCAATATATCTTCCATCACTGACTCAAATATAGCGTAGTTCAGATAATTAGGGGGTCTGTAAACGCACACTATGACATGCTTATCTAGCTCAACACAGGACAGCTCAATGCTATGTTCAACAGACAAGTTAACTATGTCTTTACGGGTTTTAAATTTAATACATTTTTTTACTAATATTAGTGAACCCCCACGTAGCATTGTCTTTCGGTTAAAAGAACTTCCCACACTATAATTCTCGTAATTAATCAACATTTCAAAATCCTTTAACCAATGCTCAGTGAAACAAATAATGTCAAACATTGTTTTTTCTAAAAATAACTCTATTTCCAGCTGTTTTGAAGAAAAGCCTTGAATATTCTGATAGAATAATTTAAAGGATTTCTGCTTAGCCCCTTTATTAAAATTAGCTATGCGAGAGCAAGAAGATACCTGGATACTTTATTAAGCGGATGCAACGCGTAATACGGCCGCTGCTTATTGCGACGAGTTAATGATGCGCTTGTGCAGATCCACTTACCTAGGTTATCGACACAATGTCGATTGACGAATGAAATCTTGCTATAAAAGTTTATTTTCTATTTGTGAAACGTTTTAACTCGGTTATAAGATCGATGTAAAATAACGCTTTTTACTTATTTACAGCGTAATAGAGAAATGCGTAACTAACTTACGTAAAGTGAGTTAATTAAATTTTAGGTTAATAATCGGTGGAGTGTTTATAATATTTTCTGGACATGCCGTTTTTTCGTTATCCCGTGGGTGTCGTAAGAGGCGACTAAGGGACTCACCAGAGAATGGGCAGCAGCGTTCCCTGTAAAACGCAACACCATACACTGCAATCGCCAACCCGCCTGCCAAGCGTGGCGATTATGGCAAACCCCCCCTTTGGGGGAGGCCTATGTTCAACACGTGGACGTCTTTCGGATGTTATGACGATGATGCCGTTATTTTTTTTTTTTTAGGCCCCAAAAATAATTTTGTCCAATAATAAATGGAAGATTCGACAACTTTCCGATTTAGTCAATCACTAGCATATATGTGAAATAATTTGCTTTTGCACAGCACAACGATATCGACCGTTTTTTTTGTGTGCGTAAGTTGTACGGTGCATGGTAAATGCACGCTGTGTTTGATGAAATAAGGTTTATAATTGATTGTGTAGTACGTTCTGTTTTGAGAAATGCGGGTGTTTGCGCGACTGCGTATCTATTGCTTTTACTGACGTACATGTGTAGTAGTTGCCGTATGGAAGGGGCATACTGGAGACAGTTTCCGGTACATTTTTGTCTATCGGGCATATCTCCTTATTTATAATATCTATGGTTAAAACCATTTGCGACGATAAGCTCGCGCCCAAACCCTGCAGCGCCGGAGCCGTGACAGAAACAATGCTTGCTGCATGTTGCATGCCTGCTTGCATGTTGCATGCTTGTTTGCACGCTGCATGCTTGCTTGCGTGCTACATGCTTCAAG
The DNA here is from genome assembly GCA_947578705.1 of Lacanobia wlatinum. Lineage (NCBI taxonomy): Eukaryota > Metazoa > Arthropoda > Insecta > Lepidoptera > Noctuidae > Lacanobia > Lacanobia wlatinum. Next base: position 15,413,080 of record OX388039.1, read on the forward strand.
CAAGCATCCTGTTTGCATGTTTTTTACTAGGACTACCCAAAAGCACTTTTGTTAACCACTACCACCACCATTACACCACTTAAAACAGTGGTATAATGAATGGTCGGAAACATAATACTTCGAAAAAATGTTATTTCGGCTAAGTGTTTCTTCGGTAAGAAGTTATTCGACCAAATGAAACGTCGGAGTAACGAAAAAAATTTAATTGATAAATAGGTCAACTGATACAGTGGCAGACGTGACTTGGATGAAGTAAAAAAAAACACGAAACGATAATAGTTGAAAAGCTTTAGGTAAAATGAAATTCGGTCAAATAGTTTTCGAACTCATGATAGGTAACCATCGCGTTGATTTAGAAGCTTAATTTTTTTAGAGCTGCAAGGGTACGTAATATACGTAGGTATTTGACAATAACTTTAACATGATGCCTCCACGCGTTCTTGTAAAAATGGACAGACCGACAGACGGACAACGAAGTGATCTTATAAAGGTACCGTTTTTTTCCTAAACCTTAAATACGTTAGCAAAAATGTTTAAATAACCAACTAAAATGTTAACAAACAATTTTGATAACATTTGACAATTTAGATTAGTACAATTTTATTGTAACGGAAAGCAATATTTGCTAGATTTAGAACAATCGAAAATAAATGGTTGGGTGGGCACGCCTCGTCGTTTGCACGCCCGACCCCTTTGCGATGATCAGCGAATTTTTATCGCCCCCATCCGAATCGAGCACTAGGTGCATTTGTTACATCACCTTAGCTTTTATATCTATTGAAACGTGCATATTTTACTTCGTATTCTATCGAATTTCTCGAGTTTTACGAAAGGGTACAAATTCATCACGTGTAGTTTATTCTCATGCGATTCGATTCCAGTCGTGGAAGCGCCATCTTCAGTGTTTCGATTTAGTATGCAAATCACTTTGGGAACTTTCGCTGATATTTTTTTAACTTCTGCATTTCTTTTGTATTGTACCAACAAAGTCGTGGAACAGAAAGAACTGGGCTCATGACTTTTATTACATTTATTCCGAACTGGGGCGGATAACTAATCAATTTACTTTTTATTTATTTAAATCAAAATTATTATGCAATATCTTTGCTCTCACAGTTGTGTCTTTATTCTTGAGCGATTACAAATATATGCGATACTTACCTACTTTATTCAATTGATTTTCAATATTGAGGATTGCACGTGTTGGTTTATTTCATCCTTTTGCAATAAAGCAATCATAACACCGGTTTACACGCTTTTTATAGCCGAGCTGAAAGTTGTTAATTCTTGTTTATTGTGGAAAGAGTTAACAAGAAAAAATAAAAGAAAATTCTGTCACGTTTGGTTTCAGGAACATTTACCAAATTGCAAAATGGAAAATAAAAGTAGGTAGGTAGTACACGTTATCATAAAAAAAAAAGATTATTTTCGTCTTTTTGAATTGGTTCCTCTGGGTATAGACCAATAGCAATCCCCAAACCTTAACACCTTGATGTCGATCTTCAACAATTTCATCTTTAGCAATCTTCATGTTCGTCATTCACACTTCTTATGTTTTTAGGGAAAAATCTTTAATGCGGTGGCAGGAAATAGATCTTAATTGCAAAACATATGGGAAACTTGTTTTTATAAGGGTTCCGAATCCGTTGGGTGAAAACAGGATAACCAAGCTTTATAAGCAGCTTATACTGGTACATGAAACAGTACCCCTATAAAAACGTCGGTGTTTTTGGTTGTTTCTTCGTATTTTGAGACCGACTTCCGAAATGAAAGGTATTTTATACTTTGTAGTGTTTTAGGGTTCTGTACCTACTTCAAAAGGAAAAACGGAACTCTTAAAAGATCACTTTGTTGTCCGTCCGTCCTTCTGTCTGTCAAGACCCTCTATCTCGGGAACGCGTGGAGGTATCGAGTTACTCAGATCTACAGTCCCTTGAAGTTGAGAAAAAACTCCTAAGTTAACGTAAAAAAGGTACGGCCTTTTATGCCGCATAAAACGTATATTTCGACACTTTCAAGGGAATCAAAATTAATTCGTTTCATAAATAATAAAATTGATGCCCAAGTAGATAATCCAAAAAACCAGCTAAATTCGAGTCGGACTCAACGAACGAACACGAAGGGGTTACGTACCATAAACCTTAATTTTTATCATTTGTTGTTATAGCGGCAATAGAAATACACAATCTGTGAAAATTTTAACTGTCTACCTATTAGTTGGTTAGGTTCTTGAGATACAACCCGCTGACAGACAGACGGACGGACGGACGGACGGACAGCGGAGGCTAATAGGGTTCCGTTGGTTACCCTTTGGGTACGGAACCCTAAAAACTGGCCAAGTGCGAGTCGGACTCGCGTGCAAAGGGTTCCAAACGTATATCTTGGGTTTTTATATATTAATGATTTTACGACTAGTACTATCGGCTGTGCGTTGTCTGTCAATCACTCGGTCACTCAGTAACGGAAGAGTTTTATAATCATTATATTGATGCCAAAAGGTAGGTACTTCTATACTATAAAACTGGCCAAGTGCGAGTCGGACTCGTGTGCAGAGTGTTCCGAACGAATTTAATTTTTTTAACATGTTATTTTAAAACTACAGACTTCTAATAGGTTTTCCTGTATTCTTTAGGTAAAGATCTATTATCTCCATTTTTTTCAATATTTGAGGCTTAGTAGTTTCGGAGATAAGGGCCATTGTCATTTTTCGTCTAATTTCTTGAATAAATTCAAAACCATGTATTTTAAAATTATGAAAAAAAATTCAATTAAAACCCTCCCTTCAAGCCCTTTCATTTGATATGTCACACCATATTGCTCAAAATCTTTATTTTTTAATTTTCTAGTTTGACCCCTAAAAGTGACCCCCATACTAAAAATTTATTGATTTACGTAATGCGTCCGTATTTGGGTCATAGAAGTCCATGTGTGTACCAAAGATCAACAGAATCGGTCCAGTGGATCCGGAGAAAACTGGCTGGGACAGACGGACAGACAGACAGACAGACAGACAGCCAGACAGACAGACACCCGAGTGATCCTATAAGGGTTCCGTTTTTTTTTCGGAACCCTAAAAATATGGAAATTTTACATAATTGGTGAGGCAAGGGGATGACTGATGCACATCTGCGTACCCCTTCATAGCGTAGGTACCGGCGTGATGTTATATTATGAACTAGTGTAATCAATAAATAGTCGTGCGATTTCAGCAATCCCGGGAGATATGTTAACATTTACTGAAGAGTTCCGTTACCTACCTCCGGAATCTTCATCAGATCTTCACCAAATTGAAGGAAAAAAATCTCAGATTTATAGTTTAACAATTACCACATTTGCAAATGTTCATGTCAAGCAGAAAAAAAATGTTAATTAACTGTTGCAATTGAAACATCGCGATCAATCAATCAAAACAAAAATAATAACAAATTGCCGGAGGATTATTGTGCATTTATTTATCTAGTAATTGCTTGATTTTTCATTTCTTTTTTATATTTAATGTGTATAAATCAATTTTATTGTTAAAGTGGCCGAAGCGGGCGTGGCTTGCGAAAGCCAGAGTATCCGTTTTCGGTGGTATTTTACCCCTCTGGGAAAGTTATAATTATTGGTCCTACAGTTCCGAGAGTCAAGATTTTTTCTTAGGAAGTTTCCTCCCCTTTTCGAATCTTTTTTCAGATTTCAAAAATATTGATCAGATTTTGAGATATTTGCAAAAGACCAAACCTTTCTTTCTTTTTTTAGTAAATAGTTTATAAGTTTTGTAATTTTTTCGAGCGGTACTTTATTTTTTTTAAAAACGATCTACAAGCTCTTCCAAATCGAAAGAAACCTCATTCATATTTTTCCGAGACTGCTGTAAAAAGTAGACCAAAAAAGCACTTGTTGACTAGACTATCTATGTGTTATTAATATTTATATAAATAAATATTCTTTTTTTTATACAATCTGTAATTGATCTGCTTGGTAAGAAAATATAATCTATACTGTCTACAAACGTTACAAAAACTATTAGAAATTAGTTACCACCGTCTACTGCACATTTTAAATACAATTAAAACAAGCCATGTTATTTATTGCTTGAGTCAAAAAAAAATAGACATGAAAAAAATGTGACGTGATAGAATATTTCTGCCAACGCTTTTAGCACAGCTTTTAGATTATTGAGAGGTAGCGTAGCTAAACACATATATCAATTTCTTGCAAGATATATAAAAAGCGGCCAAGTGCGAGTCGGACACGAAGGGTTCCGTACCATAAACCCAAAAAACACCCCCTTGTTGTTACCCCCTTTAATTTTGAACCGACTTCCAAAAAAGGAGGAGGTTTTCAATTCGGCGTGTATTTTTTTTATGTAGGTATTTACACCGAGGTTTCTGATCCGATTTGTGTGATTATTTTTTTAATTTAATAGAATTATTATTATTTGTTGTTATAGCGGCAATACAAATACACACCCTGTGAAAATTTCAACTACAACCAATTACGGTTCTTGAGATACAGCCCGGTGACAGACAGACGGACGGACGGACAGCCAGCGGAGGCTTAGTAAGTAATAGGGTTCCGTTGGCTATCCTTCGGGTACGGAACCTTAAAAAAAGTAAAAATTTGTCAAATCCGTACAGCAGGCACATACCTTTATGAGCAGATTATAATGGTCAAGCTTATTGGTCCTATCAATGTTTATAGAGCAAGAGCCTACAACGGCCAGACCTTCGTTATTTTATTAAAGCTGAAAGTTTTTCTGTGCATGTCCCCTATACAGGTAAGAACGACCAGCGACTATATAGTTTCGGTTGTGGTTACTTGGGCAGGTAAAAGGTAGTAAAGGTGTATAAAATAGTCCCTTAAATTCATTAAAGTATAAAGCTCAGTTTTTTTTAATATTTTCTTCGGGGTTTTTTTTATTTTTTTTATTGGATATCTTATAAGATCACAATCGACTAAGCACTTGCGCTCGCACCTACAGCGGACTTTCAATGTGTCTGGCAAGATGTAAAAACCATTAAAACTGTCCGGCTATTGAGGTAACATTTTAATATAGGTCCCCAAGTAAAATTTATAAAATTTAACTTTTATACTATAACGAAAGTAAAATTGTAATTGATTAAAGTTTAGGGGAGTCTGGCAGGGGGTAGCAACTGTCATAAGTGTCCGGAAACGGATAGAGATTTTTAAAGTTACCCCGAAAAATAAAAATATAAAAACATTGAGCTATATACTTTAACGAATGTAAGGAACTATTTTATACACCTTTACTACCTTTTACCTGCCCAAGTAACCACAACCCAAACTCTATAGTCGCTGGTTGTTCGTACCTGTATAGGGGACATGCACAGAAAAACTTTCAGCTTTTATAAAATAACGAAGGTCTGGCCGTCGTGGGCTCTTGGGCTATTAGGTATGTAAACGGATATACTGAAATCAATTCACACGGTGTGTTCAAGTCAAAAATAATTCACTAGGAACAGTTTAAATACAAATTGCGCCAAAATCCCCCGAAAATGCATGTCTGGTTTATATAATCATATTAAACGATTGAAGATTTGTACCATCTGCTCCCGATCAAATAATAGCGCCAATTTAAATGACGGAGCCGGTGAATGGTCCGTTAAATGTTCCGATTTCTATTAAATAGTAAGGAATTCTTTGTGGAACCTCAGAAATCCTTTTTACTGCGATAAAAAGGGTTTTATCGTTGTTGGGTCAGCAAAGTGTATGTAAATGAGAACGCGCTGAGTTTTCACGAGAGAAATAAAGCGAAATTGACGTCTTGGGCAACATAATTCATAACTTTTAGTACGCCAACACAATGCTGCCTTGTAAAAATATTGGAGAAATTGATAATCACGAGGTATAACTTATTTTGTTACGCTGCTGCTCTTTACATCTTTTATAAACAGATACGCAGTGAAGCGGGGTCGTTGTCGGGAATATTTCGTCATCATGTCGGTCACAAAGCCTTATTCGAGACATTTTGAATAAATTTTAAGTAAATCAATTTAAGTTGCGAGTTTAAAAGATCAAAAGCTTGATGTTTACGAGTTCCTCCCCATCCTGCGCAGTGGCTCTAGTCCTGAATTTCCTTTAAAAATATCTTGAGAAAACATAATATTATAAACCCACAGTACACTTCTAACATCATATCGGTTTTACATAAGCTCAGGCACGCGTGCTTTTTCATTTTACAAAATAGAAAATAATATTGTATTTTCAACTCCCACGCTGTAACTGCAGTCGCTTTTGATCTAGAACTGAAATAGTTTTGCACGTGTACGGTCCCTGAATGATATTAAACGCAGTGCTATATGTAGTACAAATGTACGTACAAAGTGAGCTGTGAATCCATATAGTACAAATATAACGTCGCTCTGATGGCAGGCGGCAGGTATCGATTTGTCGGAGCATAGTGTATTTTGTAAGCATTGGACGTTTCGCGCGGAACGAGGCAATATCGCCAAAACCAGCTGTTCCCTGTAGCTAACCATCGCTTTTGCTTCTCCACATGTCAGACTAATTCATGAAAAAGTTTCACATATAACTAAGTGCGTTTGTCCGTTCGTCAGTGTTTATTTATCGTGGGATTTTAGATGCAAAGCAGAGACGGAGTAACTGTATTAAGCTTAAGGCTTTAACCACAGTCAACTAATCGTTTTATTCACTATTTGAATAAAAATAAGCGAGCTATTAAACTTATTATTCATAATTCTGCTGTCCTATAGGTTATTGTGTAGGTATTGTTATAATACCTTGTTATTTCAAATGTGATGAGCAAGATTTACCTGTCACACAGTACAGGAAAATTTATATGTTTTGAGTTATAAAAGTGTCATAAGTTCTTTGAATGTAAAGTAGCAAAACATCGGAATAAAATCAGTGGCAATGTGTCGTGCGGTAATCTCGTCATAAATAAAAAACTCCAGGAAAACACAAGTATTCGTTCAGATTTGACTTCGGATTCATTCGAGTGCGAAGCTTAAACGAACAACACATCCAGAGCTTCGGTTCTTAAGCTTCGTGACGTCATCAAGATTTCCAATTTACTCCGAGTTATTCAAAAGGATAGGGGGTTTATCTTACGTTCATCTTTCTGAACTAACTTATCGCATTTTGGCGTTGACGACAAATTGTTACATTGCTGACATTTTGAACCGAGGGGCCTTGTCGGCTCGGGGCGGCCAGATTTAAACCCGGCTGCTTACCGGCCTAAGGTAAGCAACTTCGATTTTAGAGAGGACTTAGTAATTTTATAAACTAACTAGCAGACGTCACGCGAATTCACCCGCGTAGTTCCCGTTCCCGTAGGAGTACAGGGATAAAATATAGCCTATGTTACTCGCTGATAATGTAGTTATTCATTGCTGAAAGAATTTTTCAAATCGGTCCAGCAGTTTTTAAGTTTATTCGTAACAAACAATAATACAAATCTTTCATCTTTATAATATTATTATGATTATATTACACTAGTCGACCCTGCTCCGCTCCTATTGGTCTTAGCGTGATGTTATATAGCCTATAGCTTTCCTCGATAAATGGGCTATTTAACACTGAAAGAATTTCAAATCGGATCACTAGTTCCTGAGATTAGCGCGTTCAAGCAAACAAACAAACTCTTCAGCTTTATATATTAGTATAGAGTATAGACTAGTATAGAAATAGATTAGTATAGATATTAACAAAGATTTGTAAACGGAAAAGAGAGAAAGATATATGCAGCGTTATAACTACGATGTTAGCGATATTGTGTTTTGACTTATTATAACTACGCTGTTTTTAACATTTTATTTACATGTGCGGTAAAGATAAAATTCAAAGCAAAAAATATAGGGAGGGTTTTCTGTGTTAAGCTTAGTGTTCAATGTACAAACAAGTCCACGCGTACCGACCGTAGGTACAAACTTTTTCAAGTTCAGTTCTGATTGAAAGGGAACGTAATATTACCAAGTTTGGGGAAGATTCCCGATCTGTTTACGTATGCATTGTTTTCATTTAAATGTACCCTTGCGGAGTGACAAGCCTGCCCTCGGGAGGCGCACATATAGATAATGTTGCTAACTTGTCTCGTAATTTACGGCCGACACTTCCACTTTCAGAGCCTCTTTATAAGCGTTCTGCGAGTTATCCTTAAGTAATTAGTTGTGTTAAGCAAAGTTATGTACGAAATAAATTGTTTAATGAAATGTGATATCATGAGTCGACACCTCTGGAGAGTTGGAAGTCTTGGAAGAACTGTCATTTCGCGATTTTGAACGTTCATTAGGTTCATAATACTAGTAAATATTTGAATGAAAAATTTAGTTACGTTTGTAAGTCGTGCTCGTAAACTCATATCAAAGGAATGTCCTTTATTCGGAATAAATTACCATGAAAATAAATGGCTGGGTCGTCCGACGGCAAAGACATGACAATAATAGATAATGACCTAAGCGTGAACCTAACCTATTGAGGGGTATTGTTAACTTTAGTTAAAGGTGTAGGTTCTTTTGAGCAATTCGTGCCTAGGGAGCGTATATTCGATTTCGATGTATTGCCATCTCGGCATACACGTTTATCAAGAATACACTTTTAAGTTCCTTCCCCATTGTATTGTGAGTAACAAGAAACTAATAAAAGGAAACAAGTTGAATTGAAACCATAATAAAATCGCAAATGATAAGTTGGTCTAGTTGTGGCTAAAGATGATAAAATACCTAGAATTTATTATCTAGAATGGCAGTACAAATAGCGATGGCTCCACGAGTAAAATGATAGAACGGTTTCCGCGAAATAGCGTTCACTCCTTCATTTTGTGATATACAATAGAAAGTTGATTAAGGCACAAACCTAATACCGTGGGCGGGATCGGACAGCGTCGTTAAGCTAACGTCTCGGTTGCCTAGACCGGCTCATGTGGAGTAATCAATCTATTAGTCGTAAGCTTCATCTGGCCCTTATTAGTGTTTTTATTTGCTGCCTACTTCCGAGGGAATTGGGTACGGAATATTTGTATTGGAGAGAAAATCGTAACTCTTTTGTTTTGTCACGCTACCGTAACTGTTGCATCCTCCATTGGCTTACAAAACCAAACGTGAAAATCTTTATTTCTACCGCCGAGTGTGGTGAATTCTTTTGTTCGTTGGAAGTGAATCTTCTTTGTTCCATTATTCAGAATGTCGGTTTTATGTTTATGCTGTGACAGAGTCACCTCTCATGACGTCCTTACAAATGATTAGAATTGACCTACCTTAATATCATAAGTATTTCTAGCCATTAAAATGTTTCACCTGCCATTCTATTTTACTTACCTAATCACCTAAACCTGTCTATGTGCTCTTATGAAGTGTTAACAATCATTAACCTTATCTTCCTGCCGTTATCCCATGTTACTTGGGGTCGGCGCAACACGTTTTTTTCTTAATCATTAACCTAATGTTAGATTTAAATCTGTAAAAACAATTTTCTTTAAAGAACATCCAAGAAGATGAAAATATTCCTAAATAAAAACTGACCGGGGTCTCATTTTATTGTAGTATTATTAAAACAAAACGAAAGAGGTCGGCTCCACGTTCCGTGGCAGCTGCCTCGCGTCAAACGAATATTTCGAGAGGCCGCCAAAGAAAATTCATTTCCTGCTGTTTCTTGTTTCGTAAAATCTTTGCGAGTGCGAATTTAACTGCAATTTCTATTCATTTATTTCATTAGCGAAGACGGCAACCTCTTCAAATTAATATGCATCTATTATATAAGATTTTAGATCCTCGTGGCTAAAATAATGACAGTCGCACGAGTCGATCTTTGTGTTGAAGCAAAATTTACCGAGGCTGGACCGTGGATGGCTGACACCATCCATTATATTCCGAGACTTCTTCGTACCTCAGAAAACACGTTAAAGCTGTTTGTACCGACTGTCATTTGTAGATCTTTGACAGTCGCTACGGATAGTCAGAAACCAGAAAATGTGGCACCAGTCTTGCCAAAGGGACCGTGTTACCCAGTTACTGGGTTATGTCGGACAGATAGTTGGACTGGAAGCTAATCCCAACATAATTGGGAAAAGACTAGGTAGGCACGCTATTGTAACAGATTCCAGGAATTTGAATATAATTGGGTCATCATAACAGCGCAGCGTTGAGGGAGATTATTACATGAAAACGTAATTAGGTACATCATTATTATTTTAATTGGTGGTCTGAATAAACGTTTGCCATCGTTAAAAGTATTACGTTCTATTGATCGCGCCGGCTCTAATAGGGCGGCCCTGTAATAACTTTATTTCGTTTGATGACGAATAAAATTATTATTGGTATCGCAAAGACATTCATTGAATGATAGATCGTATTTGAGAAGCTACTTCTTCAGCTTTTGTTAGGGAATCTTATTTAATTTAGCAGGTATTTAGTCTAGTACGAAAATAATTGCTTGGTAAGCCTGAGGTCGCTGGTAGACCATTAATAAAATACCATGCCATTATGAATGAAATATTCAGTAACGTTAGAGACTGGCGAAACGTGAGCCTCATCGTAGACTTCATTCTTCTTGCTTTAATTATTTATACCTTTCTGTTTCCTACCCACTAATACTATCTGTTTTATTGTGAACTATTTTGCTTTACACTTTGAGCATTTCGGGGTTTGATAGATAATTGGACTCATCTTTACAGTTTCAGAGTTTTAAATACTTCAATATAGATAGATCTAAGTGTAGCCATGGATTACCACAAGCAGTGCGCCCGATGGATTTTACTGTTCTCCTATCTAACCCTTTTAGGAAGGATTAAAAAAAAGCAACCCATTTCCGAATAATTCTTTTTGGTGCTCACTTTCGTTACAAAATAAACTCTTGTGATCCTAGAAAATCTAGACCTAGCAATTTAGGTGGTGCGAAAAAACATATGTATGTACCCTACGTACGTATGTACCCACAAAAACATGAAATAATGCTGTCTAAATAGTGTTCGTTTGATACAGGGGCTCTCGCCTGAAATATTCTGTAATTTTATTTAAAGGAAGATTTTAAATTAAATTAAACTAGAGTTTCTCTTGTGAGCACGAGTGTTTTATTTATACACATAATAAAGTACCGTGTAAAACATTTACCTACATCCGAACATTATTACATTTTCTTTACGGTAGTAAGTACCTGAATGGTGTAAGTTCCAAAATGTAATTTGCACTTACAATAGTATTTAGTGGAATTATTTCAGTACGTGGGTATTTCATTAGTTGGAGAGCGCCAGATTGCAGCTTTGATTACTTAATTTGGTGTGGTGGACGCGAATTCTCTATATTTGTGAATTTGAGTTCCATCCTATTTTAGTAGCAGATTCAATATTGAATGGATGCACTTTGAGAGTAACCTGTCAACAACGGCGAATGATAAAATAAGCCGTTCCATTTTTGGAACAGTTCAGGTTAATGTGGAAAAATATCGCACAGTCAATTTACTTTTTGCAACTTTTGTTTTAGTTCCTACCGTTGAAGCTACTTGAAATTCTAGTCACCCCGCTTGAAATGAGGATTCTAAGGAGTTATCTTTTGGATCGTCACACCACGGGTTGTAAAACATTGTTGCTATCTAAACCTAAAGAAGATTATCTTATATAATCCAACAAGTGCTAAAATAAACCCGTGTTACAATATAAAATAACCTGTCATACCCCCGGGGGCTGAAACAATTCAGGCAATGTCACTTCAATTATCCCCCGAACGCTTTGAATTCCTATATCTTTCCGTAAATTTAAGACAGTTCAAAAATGTCTCGCGTACCCTCATCAAAGCTAAACAAACCTAACTTATTTAACATATTTTCAGGTACAAAGGGAGTCCGTGATCTGGCCTCAGGGTAAGTTACGTATTAACTATGTATAACGTATATTTTTATTGTTTTAACAGCCGAGCAAACATCGCTTCTACGATGTTCCAGCGACAACCTTTTTTATTCACTGAAAGCTTTTTACAAGATTCTGATATTCTATGAAACATACTTAACGTGATTTGAGAAGGGTATACCAACGTGAATGTATCGTCATTAAAAAATCCTTTTTCTTAAGCAGCGAGAGAGTTGCATCGTAGCTTCATTTACATTATTAAAAAAAATGAATAAAAATCGAAATTCAGAATACAACTAAATTACGATAGGATAGGCACGCGTTTGACCACTATCTCACCTGATGGTAAGCGATGATGTGGTCGAAGATGGAGCGCGCTTGCCTAGAAGTAACCTATTCATTTAAGAGCCCTATCACAGAATTGCATTTTCACTCACAAAACTGCTGACTCATCGCATTATGTAGAAATTAGGCAGTTGCAATTACGTTTATTTAAGGGTTTGTAATTAATTTATGAGTATTTGTTAAATTTTCATTTCTTATGCACTGTAGTTTATTTCGGTATAAATTTAATGTAACAATATAAATGTATTAAGGAGAAATTAACAGTTAATTCTGAGCGTTTTAGTAGTTTTTATGGATTTTAATGGGATTTGTTTTTACGGAAATTCCATTCATATTTTAAATTTCTGAGGCCGCTATGACCGAAACGACTATATAAGGAATATTATGATATATTTTTCATTTCATTTGGTTTTGTACAGTAGTTCAATCCACGAATTCCAAAAAATGCCATCGCGCTTTTCATGAGAAACTTACTTCGGAATTTTGGCGTAAGAGAAAAATGCGAAAAGTGGGGCCGCTATCTTCAATACTAATCACTATTTTCAACTACCCAATAAGCCAAAGTTGTCTAAATATTTCAGTTTCTGAGAATAAGAAAGCCAAAGTTGGTCATTTTACGCAAAAAAAAACACTCAAATTGTAATAGGCCTCTTAAAGACTCTCGGTGGTAGCTATGAGGAAACACAGAATCCGGCAGGGAGTTCCATTCCTTAGCTGTACGCACTATGAATGTGTTCCCAAAACGTTTTGTGCGTGTGGGTGGGATGTCTACCATGAACCGGTGGTGCATCGCCGTTCGTCTTGTGGTCCGATGATGGAACGGGCTTGGCGGAATTAAATTATGTAATTCCGTCGCACATTCCCAAAATGCAACCGGTAGAAAACCGACAGACTAGCAACTCGGCGTCGATGCTCAAGACTTTGGAGCTTCGAATCGACGAGCCTATCATTGCCGATGATCCTCTTGGCTCGTTTCTCAATTGACTCAAGCTGTTATCTGGCAGATTCATCCCAAAGATGAGAGCAGTACTCCATACACGATCGAACTTGCGCTTGATAGTTTGAGCAGCTGATCCGGCGTGGAGTACCGTCTCACCTTTGCTAAAATCCCCAACTTTTTTGCAGCCACTTGAGCTCTTGCCTCCATGAAAGGACCAAAATTGAGGGTAGATATTAAGGTAACCCCAAGAATCTCAAGTTGGTCGGTTATCGGCACGGTTGCACCACAGAAAGATGGAACTGGGTAGAATTGGTTCCTTTTGGCGGAAACAAGACACGCTTGGGTCTTAGCAGTATTGAACTTGACCAGATTGGCATCGCTACATTCAGAGACAGCCTGTAAGGACAAGATCAAGCGCTCAACCATAGCCTCTCAGAGAGATCGGATCTGCGACCCACCAGCTCGTGCATCCGCTCACCTATCTTTAACAACAGTGCTGTCGTCTGCATACCCAAAGTTACCGGGTTGAAGCAGACAATTAATTTGCAGCAAGAACAGTATTGCCGAAAGCACCGACCCCTAATAAGATTTATAACATTATTGTTATCTCTAATTTAGAAACGGTTATCTGCAAAAGTTAGCACCGTGGTATGAATCTAGTAAGGTCTGGAAAATCGTAGCCATTGAGCGAGATCACGAGATCGAAACGTTTACGTCTCATAGGCTTTTAATCTGTTCAATGTGCCATTACAGTCACGACTTTGGCCATTCTTTCTTAATTTATGTTCGGCCGTCGCACCGTCGCGTCGCACTTTTGCTAACGTACGTAAGACCCGTATTTTGCACCTATGTGCCTTAGGTCCTACTAAGTTACGTGGAAAACACTAAAAGAAATACCTCGTAATAGCATCACTCGGAGGTATACATTATAACGTTTTCCTCATTTTCACAAATCGTTTCTTCATTCGATTTCCCAATTATTTGGTGTATTAGATTTTCAATGTGGATATTATAGGTATCTTTTACCGCTGTTTGAGCTCAATTTTTTCACTTTCGAAAATAACGTCAGCCTTCAATAATATAATTCGGTTTATTTTTGTAGGCTTTGGTTCCTTTTTTAAATAACTGTTCTGATAATTCGGAGCACGTTCTCAAGAAAAAAGTTGTGGTAAAGTACGAATATATATATATTAACTAGGAATTTACGGAATCAGTATCTATTGAAGGTTTTTCCTGAAACCTTTGCCCTGGGCCAGGTATCCTACCACAAGTAAGCTTATTTATAAACTTTGCAGAATCCTGAAAGCATAAAGTTCTTATCGCGATGTTCTTCCTATACTTATTTACCAGATGGTTTCAGTCAAATTGATCGAATAGCTGCGCCCGCAGGCTTTTCCCCGAGGTACATTTTGTGCGGAGTTGTTTAAATATGTTACAGTCACAAGAGACAATATCTACTATTAATTCATAAAAAAGAGGTAGCTTTTATTTACGCTTAATAAACACGAGAGCAGTAACTACCTAGCTACATACATATTTGTAAGTAAAATAATAGGTATATTCTTACTACAAGCGACACTAATGAGACATTTTTACATTGAACTGTTGTCAGAAATGTTGCATTGATTAAAATAACATAGCCCACGTCAAAAATACTATACATAATATACCCATCAATGCTTATTACCAACAGATGAAAATAAACAAAGTTGGTGCCCCTAAGGCTCGGCAGAGACAAGAAACGATTCCATAACCGACTGCCGTAAGAAGCGTTTCGTTCAAATGAAATCCCATTAAAACTTTTTCCATTAAACATTGTACTTTAGAAAAATGCCCTTGATCCCAACATTAAAGTTAATAATGGCACACGATTACAACTTAATTGCGAAATAACTTGATTCTGATATCAAGATTTCTCAATGTTTGACTTTTCTAAGATCTTATTTTTTTATGAAATTGTAAGCAATTTCTTATGTAACGAAGCCGTACAATCTGTATAAGAAAAATGCTTATTTGCTATTCGAAACTCAAACGTAAAGGTTTAAAAAACATTCGTAAAGCGTTCGCTTGTGTAACCCCTTTCTGCGCTTGACGTTTGTTAAACGGAAACACACCTTTATCGAAAAATCCCAACAGTATTTTCACAGTTCCTTCACGCTTCGATAACCGATATCTATCATTTCGTTGTACCACTATGCAATAACAATTTCTACTCAATCGCGGAAGCCATGCGAGATAGATACTATAGGAAAAAGCTATTCATAAATATAGGAATAAACTTCAATGGAATTGATTGTTTCCCGATACCTAATATTCAGTAGGATTTATTTTATATGGAACCATTGTGTCCATCCCGAATACGTTATCGATTGGGACGCGAGAGCCATCAGATTTTATTTTTGTGTGAAAAACATAATATCTACAATCGCTATTTCTTTTGAATACGGGATGGATTCGAATTATTGAAGCAAATAATTCAGTCATGTAGTGTATTTATTGATAGATATTGCTTTTACATGGCATTTTAATGAGCATTTCGTCGATTTCACAGAATCCAATTTGAAATCATGAAACAATAATTCACTCTGAAAGTACGGCTGACTGCATTCGGCGAAAAGGTGTTTACAGTAAAAGCTTATTGATTTTAAAATAAACATGCTACGTGTATTTCATAGTCTGTGCGAATGAATCGTCGACGAATAAGGGTGCCTGTCCATTTGCGCGGAGCGCGGCAGCGGTGTGGAGAACCGGAGAAATTTTAACCAATGGAATTGCATAAAATCTGCGCACCACGTGAGTCACTGACATTTTGACTGACATGATTGGTTAATATTTCTCCGTTTCTCCGCTCTGCTGCCTCGCTCCGGTGAAATGGACAGACACCCTAAGTCTGCTTCATCATGCTTACATAGATGACGAGTGAATTACAAAAAAGTGCGGAATGTATTCAGTGCCCTGTGAAGCTGCCAGCCGTCGTCGACCAGGGTAAATTACTGAGTGGCTTTACAAATTATGCAAATGCACGAAGTACACGTGCTCTCGTCATTAAAATTTGACGCGTGGTTGATCCCGACTGATATGCCACTTTTCCCTTAGTTCATAAACGTGAAAATGTAAAGAACAAAAGCTAACAAGGATTTCAGTCCGCTGTAATTGAGTCCCACATGTTTTATGTTCCCATTTCAATAGGGATTTATTTTGGGCAATAGTTCTAATGTAACTTACGTATTACATTCATAAATAAACTATTCAAATAATAACTATTTCGGAGGATGAATTGCTTGACTGGCTTAGTTCGCCGCCTAGTAATGGTCGTTTGAATAAAATAATAATTCAAACAGTGCTTTTGGTCGTCAGTTGTAGGTATGTACTTAGCTTATAAGTTATGGTCGAGTTTTGGACTGAATGATTCTATTCAAAACTTCATTAGTTAAACAAAAGTTCCTGGATTGTGTTTATATTATAAACGGTAAACGTTTCGTAGGTACCTATGTGAGCATTGTGGAGTAGCTACTTTTGCGCTGTGATAGCCAGGGGAAGAGGACCAAGTATCAACACAAACTTCAGCCGTGGCTATATTAATTAGCACCTCGGAGTCTGCAGGCTCCGGTGCATCTACTGTAACTTTTCTAGTTATGACCGAAATAAAGGCACGACTTTTTGGTCGCCATTGCACTCATTAGAGAGCTGAAGTGTACCTAGCAGTCACTCAAAAGTTTTCAGCCATTCATGATGTCATTCAGTTAGAGATAGTGTTGTAAATTGGGTTTTGATAAGTGGTGTTGTTTTAGAAGTTGTTTTCTTAAATAATATTTCCGATAGTGAAGACACGCCTTTGTTTGAAACTATTAGTAATCATAAGAAATAGTTTGCTAGTTAAATGATTAGGAGATAGGTATCTCAGATGATGTGTCGCAAAAATCACCAATAGAAGGCCACGCCAGACATAATTCTTTAGATATGTCGTAGTCGGATTGTATAAATCGCCATATTACATTACGGCTAGCCTTTTCCAAGAACAGGGACGTTTTGTATTGCAGCGGGTTAACTATTAGCCGGATTGTCATTGCGAAACGTTCTACAATATGGCGGTTCACGTTTAAGCCTCATTGTACTTATTCCACAACATAGGGTGACCATGTACTAACAAAATGAAACATTGTTTAATTGAAAATCAATTGTTATGTTTAAAAAAGGTAAGTACCTACTTTGTAATAACTTTGTACATAGTACGACTCGGATAGCTTAGTTTCGAATGGTATGGCCCGTCATACCATTCATGTTAGGTTACTATAAACCCTTTACACAGAAATAGGAGCCCCGCGGTTCTTTACCGTGTTACCTAACTTTTTTATCCATAATTTAAAGTGCCATAACTTTTTTTGTCCTAATCATCATTTGTCCGAATGATAACTTACCCGAACTTAATATCACATGCCATAAAATTGAAATCCCTAAATATAATGTGTCCTTAATCCGTTTGTCATAAATATTACAATCAATAATATACAAAAGACATAAAACCGTTTTGAATAAAAGTTATAAGTCCTAAATTCAAATTACATACCTAAAGTTTATTTGTAATAATAATATTCTTAGAACAAGTTTGTATAATAAAGCTTTTGCTATAAACTTCTCTCAGACGTTACGTAGATACGAACGGGCAATATTTTTTCATCTACCGACTTGTTTTGAGATAGTTCACTTGTTATGTAGTTCTGTTTAGTAGCAGGATAAATACGTTTTTGTTTTATAATATACTCGTATCAAAATTAATTATTGAAATGTAGCAATGTGAACTTTTAAAGACTAACAAGGGTGGCATAAAATTAAATTGTGATGGTATTGGAAGATCGATTCTACAACGAAAAATGTTACTGGGTGTGTGAAAAGTACAAAAATAAGCAATATAAGTGTAATGTGCGAGTGGTTTTTCTAAGCATGCAGCAAGCATGTAACACGCTCGGGGCTCCGGCGATCCCACGCGAGTTTAAATTACACTCTAGGGGTAGGGCAGACAAGACTGCGTGGAGTCGGATTTACAGCAATTCGTTTCTGTCACTAAAACCTAATTTTTAGCAAATGTTTTAGGACTAAAAAAATTATTATAAATGAACATCCGGAATAATACACATTATTTAACACAATACTTAGGACATATGACTTTAGGTCATGTAAAATTAGGAGGTTTAATTGTTATAGTACTCGATATTATGACAGAATACTTTTAGAACTAAAGATTATTATGTTAAACAAAATTTCGGGATTTTGAACATTATGGTATTGAAGTTTATAGCATACGTGTTATGGTTAATGATTTTTCGACAAGCAATTTTAGGAGAAGGAAGGGAGTACCGAGCCCCGCGGAGCGGAGCTCCGTCAACCGCACCTTCACAAATTTGACAAAGAGGCGGATAATGACCCGCTCTATTACATTACGGCTAGCTATATTGAATAACATATATCGCCGAACACTTTCTGGCGGACTTTGATTCAGCCGTATTCAATCCGGCTAATCGTTGACCCGCCGAAATACAAAACGGCACTGTTTTTGGAAACGACTAGTCGTAATTCTCATGGCAATGTCAGATCCAAGATAAAAGATTTACTAGACGCAACTTCGCAAGTCGTAAATATATTATCAGTTACGTGTACACTGTCCCACGATATCATATCTTCTGTGATATAACGTCGTAAAATATGATTCGGTCTGATCTTTACTGAATACTGAATGGTTATTCACCTCTTTATTTTCACTCCTCCTATTGTGAAAAGAGATCATATCTGCAAGGAATATTGCCATCGTGGTTGGGTCAAAGTGGGTAATATTTTGTAATTGACAGGGATTGGCATAGCCTATTCTTGCGACATATTCTCGTATCGACTTTTTAAAAGGCACAAAAAAAGTGAGGGGTGTATTCACTGGCGGAGCGACACGCGCCGTGCAGGTATTCCCGGTATTCAACGTCCGCAACGTCATTCTATTGGCTCTCATATTTTCTGTTCTCAGAATATTCAGTCAGCGCCTCTTTGGACGGCAGCGGAAAATACTAGGTCAAGGTATCTTCACTTTATTAAAACCTGGAAGTTATAAGTACTATTTTATTAAATACCTTGCTTCTGGTATTAAAAGTACCAAGTAATAAAAATCCTTGACACAATTTAAATACCTAGTTATGTTTAATGTAAGGTACATTCTCGGTTCTCGTAGTTTTTAATAAGTTTAAACTTAAAGTAAACGCCATTTAAAGTTGCATGTCACAGCTCCATATCAAATGAGAGAATTAAGTTGGCACTTAGGTACTGCCGTTTGTTCGAAATAGTGCTTTTGTTCAGCTTTGAAAATAGTGTTCCGCTACAACAAGGTTGACAGTTCTTTGAAGCTTGTTCTTCAAATATGGCTGATTTTGAAAAGTCGATTGGTTGACGAAACTAAAAATGCTAGTAAAAAGTTAAATTCATTCCGAAATGACTTTCATTCTCTCCGAATCTGAGTTGTGACTGACAACTGAAATAACTACGCGTTGCGTGCTGGATACGCCAATTTCCGTGACTATTGAAAATACGCAAGCGAATAAAACTAGTACAACTGTTAACAATCGTTTTGTTAACTGAAGGAAATATAATAGGTACAGTGTTGGTACCTAAACACAAATCAAAAGCCTTACTTTAACCCTAGAAGCCTAATCTACGTCTGCGAGGCGTACATGCAACCGAATATCGTTTGTCTGTTTCTAACGGTTGAAGCTAGCGCGTCGTGCGCTTTTGCCAACTCTGTGGCCGACGGAAGCTATAGGACGGAGCCCATTTCGTTAAGGCAAGTCCCGCCATTTTTGATTCATTGAAGTATAGCACGCCTGCGAGACGTATGTTCAGGCTTTGTGTAACTTTTAACTAGGTTTCTGTGATTTTACCTTTGTTTGTTTTTCGTATATTTTATGTCTTTTTTTGGCGTTGTTTCAGGTATAAATATGTCACGGTCTAAAAGATTAGACGACGACAATATTTTAGCAATCTTAAAGGGGGAAGTTCCTTCTTTAGAAGATTCAGATTCTGAAATTGAGGGTAACTAGAAAATATGAGCCAAATACGCGTAAAACCTACTGATTCAAAGAATGAAAATCGAGATGAAGAACCCGAGCCAAAACAACGTAAATACTGCGCCTTTTGCTCCTATAAAAAAGGAGAATGTCAAAATTTGTGTATTATAATTGTAAAAAATCTGTGTATGGCGACCACTAAGTTGATATGTGTGTAGACTGGTCTTCAAGTTTAGCTGGTCTTTTAAATTCTGATTAGTTATAATGTTTACTTTAAGAATAACTAATTAGCGTTAAAAAAAAGGTATTCTTAAAAAAATATATACATGTTTCAGTTGATTTTGAAGAAGTTATTTTTTTTTGTTCCAATTTATGCATATTGTTTTTTCGTTGTAATAAATAACTGTGATTATTGTTAAAATTCATAACAGTGTTGTTTTATTTTTAGTTTATATTCCAAATTTAAATTTCCGCTAAGTAATATTTCTAAAATAGGGCTATTTTTTAATACAGATTGTAATTTATACGTGTACGCTTCTGAGACGTATATTAAGGCTTTGTGTACGTCCGAAATAGATAAGGCTTCTAGGGTTAACTATAAATAATATGGGATTAGGTACATTTTACTGTCAGAAAGGAAATTCAATAAATAGGTATCTAATTAATTTATAAACATTGACATCTCAAATCAAATCAAGCTCAAACGGAGATTACCCCACGCCATGAATTTGGAGTCAATTTGATCCGATATTTTGCTAAAATTCTCGATAAACTGATCCTGTAATACGTAGATTGATAAATGGATGATCCAAGTTGATGGATTTTTAATATTTTAAACCTCTGAGAGTAAAAAGCCACAAAACAAATGAATACATACAAGATTAATGTATGCTTTTGTTTTACAAGTTACAATTGCTAGTGTTGCAAACCTTTTCTCTAGCTAGTGTATAATTATTTATATTTTACTAGCTGACCGGGCAAACGTTGTTTTGCCATATAAAAGAAAAAAAATAACCTATGTCCTTTTCTCAGACCTACCAAATGTACATAAAAAAAATATTGAAAATCGGTCAAGCCGTTTCGGAGGAGTTCGATAACAAACACCGTGACATGAGATTTTTATATATTAGAAGAAGATTATTGTACGAGCATATTGTATCTGTGGCCATTGAAGCACGTAATGGAGCCGGCAACTGGAACCCATAAACATTGTCTATGGTAGTCCACAGGCGATTACGTTATAATAAAAATATAGTAATGGAAGTGCTCCATTATTCAGTGCAATATACTGAAGTTATGAACTTTAAAAGAAAATTAACTTTCGTCACGATCCTCTGCTTATTATCACATTTTATTGCCATTGTTCATGGTGTTTAATATAATCTGAGACTCCTATACTACCACTAACCACTCGGGACTATAATAATTTCGCAGTGAGGTCATTAAGTCGGCTGTTATTGTGATTGTTATGACAATATCCCCCATTGTCGTTCATTGTTGCGGTCTATGAGAAAAGCCCTCTCTATTAGCTATTTGATTTACAGTCGAGTATCAATTAATATGATGTCTGTTACCCGAGTTTTTAATAGTACCAAAGCTTCTAAAACGTTTTGTGATTAAGGTTAAATTCAATATTTTATCGAATGTTCTAGAATCGGAAAAGTGTTTGTTGGGGCGCGCACAGCGCTAATGGCAGCCCTAGGGCAGGCGCAGGGGAGCATGGATATCGGTCACACAAGTCGGTCATGGCCGTGCCTTCCTTTAGCATCCGTTCACATTATAAATATTCCGCCGCCCACTGACCAACACTGACGTCACGCTGCAGCCTGCACCCGCCATGTTACATCTATCACTTTTATATGATACGAGTACTCTCAAGTTTTTGTAACTTAGTTAACGCTAGCTGGAATTTTGTAAGTTGTACAAAGTTTTGCGCAGCGAGAATTCGTGGTACATTATTAACAAAACTGCAACACTGTACAACATTTTACGAACCATGGTAAACTTTGTTGATTTAGTTTGGCAGAAAATGTATTATTACCTATTATTACTTGTACATAAAAGCTGCCATTTCCACGACATCAATTTAAAGATATCATTTGTCATAGTCACGTTTGTCGCGTCTGGCTGAGCTATATTTCCTTTGTGCCACAACATACATTTTTTTGCTAGCAATCGATTTCTGAACGGTGCGCCTTCAACGTTGATATACCTTTTATGATGAGCTAAGTATTGATTGATATGCAAATGACAAAGGGACGTCCCGCGCCTTCGTCTCTTGGGGGAGAGAATATTACCTAATTCAACCTGCCTGGTATGGTAGATTGTGCCTAAGATATGCGATGGGTCATATCTCAAGCTGTTGCTGCGTCTGCACTACTCTGTCCTTAATAGCGAAAATTGTTTTACTTCACGTATTCCCAACGGATGTTAAGGGACTGTTGATATGACCCTTCCAAATATTTTCAAAAGCACAACCCTTCTCCCGTTTATGGGCGACCTAATATGCGGTTGACCCCAAAGCTTTTAACAGTCTCAGCACTTTGTTCCTACTATATTCCGAAGCGACGTTGGAAGGTCAATGTCAGATAGCATAATTAAGAATAATCTTATTGCTAAATAAAGAAACCGAAGTTAAATATTCAGAGGAAAGTTGGCTAAATGTAGAGCTTTGAGCGGCGCCCATTACCGGCTCGCCGTTTGGCGGCGTCTTGATACTTCTTACGAGTCATCTTTTATTTAAAGAGTGTTTCATTTCACTGTCTCTCGTCCACTCGGACTAATGGCAACAAGTATCTTTATAGAGCAGGCGGCGGCTGTGTCCAAGATGTGCACTTGTGTGCCGTAATAGGATTAAGTATTTAGCTTGTTTTTCTTCTTTGTGCATTTAGATAGGAACAAACCTGTTTGATGTTACAAAAGATACTGTTATCAAGGATCGGCAAAAAAGAAAAAACCCCAGAGTTTTTGAGAGCTTTTAAAACACATTACGAAACAATCAACATGAAAGGTTGTATACCTTCTTTTACGAGAATCTGTCGAACACTTATGAATGTTGTGGTTTGCAATTGTAAATGTTTTCCGTGAAAAACACAGAGTACAATTTTCGGCTGTTTTGTTGGTCACTGTACAAGATCCAAGCTTACCGGTGTTATAGCGGTAAACTACGTCTTCAACACGTTCTTATGTCACTCATAATATATGGCCATGTCAGCGAATGTAGGATAAGTATGTAGGAGGGTGTCACAGGCGCTTTGTGCTCAGTGGCCTTAGTGCGAGTGTTATACGTGCTCGATCGCGTTAACGTAAACGTCAAATTGTATTGAAAGTGTCCAGTAACAATAACGGAAAACCTATTTTTAACCCCCGACCAAAAAAGGGGGGTATTATAAGTTTGACCGCTATGTGTGTCTGTCTGTGGCACCGTAGCTCTTAAACGGGTGAACCGATTTGTATGCGGTTTTTTTTATTTGAAAGCAGGTTTTCCAGCAACGGTTCTTACATAAGTTTTATTAAAATCGGTTGAGCCGTTTGAAGATCTTCAGCTCTTTTCTAGTTGATGAAGGCATTTAACAAGCTTTTACGGGTCTGATCGATGCGAAATTTGGTATACTTGGTATTTTTAATATCAACAAAATTCGCAGTAATATGATATTTCACTTTTTGCTTCGGAAAACTACCTAAAAGTATTATTTCGAGGATACCTATTTATAACTTTTCCTAAAATCCGGAGTTTCGGTTCGAATTCGATCTTTTCACAATAATGATTCGTATCAGTTTATTCTCAATTTTATTATGAATGGACAAATTAATTCTTTGAATTGGTTCTATAATTATGATTTTTGCTGTTTTCGTTTGTTATCGGGCGATACAATCAGTTTTTAGGAATTTATTTCTACAAAGAACACGTAGGTACACACTTATGTTAATGTGATGTTGTAGATAAGTTTGTCACTTGATAGGGTTTCGTACCAACAAGGATGCCTGACGACACGCTCAGTTGGTACTAAAGTTTACATTCACGTGGGCGAAATTACTACTTTTATTAACCGAAAACCACTCGTAAAGCAACCCAAGCGCTATCAGCCCTTCAAAACTCGAAACATTCGAGGTAGATTTTGTTAGAGTAAAATTATAAATCCCTGGCAACGCAGAGTTTTCTATAGAAAATAATGTATATTTAGTTCTGCCGTACCGTTTTTATCACATTTGTACCGTATTTTTTTATCCGTCGTCTCAAAAGGAGGGTAATGTTTTTCTATCTTTTGTCGGCCTACAAAAGCTATCAACTGCGAGCTAGACAGCGAGATAGACACACTACCTCTCCTCCACGTCGATCAAGTAACGAGTTCCTGGCTTTACGAGCCGCGACCCGTCGCAGGTGCATGATTCTCTTTTATGTATGACTTACCAGAGCCTGAGTTACCACGCTATTTCATTGTGACAGAAAACAGTTGCTGTTTGCAGATCTTGTCAATGAGACTATCTGATATTCATGTCTGTGAATGAGCTTCAGTACCTGCTAATTGGATTTAAAGCTACACTTACCTTTCTGAACGTATGATAGTGTTATTTGATCCGCATGTAACCTAGTTCCCGCATAGTGAATAGGTAATGCGCAACTACTGGAAAGTTACAAACGAGGTCTCGTTAATATGTGTTCATAAATAATACAGCTTCCTCAAAGATGTTCTTTACACATATTCAACATGTATTGATTTCCAGCGCGGCTTCCCGCCCCGAATATATTGTTCTTCTACCCTTTTTATCATAGAGAAATTAATATTTGTACAGATATTTTTATCCGACGGCAATGTTCGAGGGATCTGGTGTATTGTGGGTAAAGTTGGAAGGCTCGAGGTTTGTTACAATCTTTATAGATGTATCGTTGTTCCCTTTATTCAGACTTGCTCAAGTTATTTGTTCAGAATGTATTGTGGAAGATTTTCATTTTATATTTGTAAGTCGTGGCTTGAAACTTGTGTAAATACAAGAGTTGCGGAGATTAGATGGTTTGTTATCCGCAAATCTTTTCACATTTTGTGTGGATAGCAATTGTAATCGCTAGTTATGAGCAATACGAAATCTACATTCGAGCCCATGTTCAAATGGCGAATCATGAACAGAACTGTGAGGGTACTTTAGATGAATGGTTGAAAAATCGCTTACATTTTCTTTCAGGTATTTTACACGTGCGTAATAACGTTTCATATAAAATATGTCATCCCTTTTCACCAATTTATAGTTCGTATTTCAGAAAATCCCTTATGTCATGAAAAGCAATAGTTTCTTAAAGCTTATTTCTGTAGGTCCGGGGACGTATGCCATCCGTTATTAAGGTTTTCGTGCAATAATACAGATTAGAAAAGTTGAGGGATGAGGGCGTTGTGTGCATAAGTAGATGAGTAATAATATATCATAACGCCTTTGTTCCGATGTAAACTGGAATATTTAATGGCGCATTAGTGGGAGCCGCATGATTGATTTCGGTCGCACAACAGTTGGTCGCTGTGAACAATGAATACATATGCCCGGTAATGGTGTGACTAAATTATTTAGGCGTTGTCACACAATGGAACGGCGTAGTCGGCCCGATTAAATCGTCGCTTAGGTAATTATATGCCCCAAATAGTCCCAGTCCATCCAGGCTCTAATCATTAAATATTTGCCGTACAAGGCAATTATACCACCTTGACTTGGTGTTGAGCGTGACGGGTAGCCCGACCTGCCATCCGTTGTCATACTCACCCACATACAAAGGTAACTCGCAATTTTGAATATATTATTAACGCAAGGATCCTTTACGCTTTCCCTTTTCTTTGTTTAAAAGGTGATGATGAATTTAAATTACGGAAATATGTAATTATGGCGTAGGAGTGCTATGTTTGAAATTAATATTTTGTCAGCCCCGTGCCTTCAATTTTGTCAACAGTTAGAGGGACAGTTCAACGACAGTATTTTGTTTACATTGACATTTTTACTTTGTTTTATTTCTATTGAAATAAAACAAAGTAAAAATGACAATTTTTACTCAAAATGTAAAATTTATTTCATACAAATCTGTTTGTATTGTTATTTTATTTTCTAGGTACTTTCAATGGTTTTTGTCAGTCATAGGCAAAAACTTTCCTCCTTTTCATTCCATTTCACTCTGAGTTTTTGCTTCTATTAAAATAATATGACAGTAAATATGCGTTTCATATAATGTATTCTCAATTTCAACTTACAACGGGTGCTTGCATACTTAGTGTGTAAGTCGATTATGAACATTTTTTGGACAATGATTTCTTTGTAATGTGAATGTGCACCCCTAATACGATGATATCATCATGCTATGTATTCATAAAGGATTTTTTTAATAAAAAAGAAGTCGAGAGAATAGTTGTCAGTCTTCAATTGTGTAACTTGATTATTATTAATATTCAGTGGCAATGGACGTACTTTTCACAAAGATTTTAAATCTTAAGGTGTATGTTTCCAATTGGCGAGAAAACTACTAAACCGATTTTGTTCAAATTTTGCACAAATAATATTTATAGGTACGGTCAGGTTATAGACTATATATTATCACGCTATGTGCTATGGAGGATGAGCAATACTCAAAAATGTCTGTTTTGAACGAGAAAGTGCACATGTTTCAAATTCAAACCTCACCAACAGATATTATTTTTGTATTTATTTTCTCTTCTGAAATGTATTTTTACACCATAATAACGTCAAAATAAAAATAAAATTGGTTTTCGTGTACTTAAAATAATATTTAAATTAATATTCGACATTTTTATTAACACTTTAGCTAGGGATAAAGATTCACAACATGTTACAAAATTGCAGATACTTATGGGTCTAACCTTAGCCATGATTATCATCACGCTATACTTTCAAGGAGCTGAGCAGCGAAAAACCATGACACAAATTAGATCATCCATTTCAATCAATTGTCATCAGTAGTCATAGACCATCGGTTTAAAGACAGCCTGCCGAAAGAGTAGGTGTATTTAACTTATGCATATCCTTACTTATACGATTCCTATTTTACCTAATATTTTCAAATATTCATAACATCTTATTGTTGGATTTTAGATATTTTTTTATCATTTATCCAAGTATGCCAAATATAATACCAGACTGTTAAAGTATAATGAACAGAACCTATTTTCTATTTATCTGTATTCTGTTTTGTTCGCATCTCGTTTAAAAAAGTACAAAACCAATGTATATTACTTTTACACGCAAAGCTGATAGGGATTGTAGATTGTATTTTCTAGAAGAAATCAACGTACTCTTCTACGTAATGCAGATACACGCAGTGCCATCTTTTGACCGACATATTACTATCGATAGCATGAGAGTTACAGTTCAACTACATATTCCATAGATGGCGTTATGCTTTTGATCTCATGTTTTGAATTGCGGTATTAAGATTAGAATATTGGTCAACAGGCTGCGCGCTTACATTTGCTAAGCTTTGCTAACGTTGCCCAATACTGGGCCTGGACGGGCTTCGAGCCAGGGGTCACGTAATATCACCCACGAGCAGGTGGCGAAGGCCCATGATAGAGAAGTCGAAAGAATTGCATTAACTCCGCTGAAATTGGTTTCTGTGTTTTAAAACATTTTTATTTTATTTTATGTTCCCGGTTCGTAATAAATAAAAAATCAACTTGATTCATCACGTAGTTTCAAGAAGATAGTTTGGTTATTTTAGAAGATAGCCTGTGCTATCCTGTTGCTTCACAGCATGAATTTATTTCTTCTGCCATGTGTACGGTGAACCCACCGACCAAGCATCAATACGCAAAATATTGACAAATGTTTCTAGAGAATATCAGGAATGTATTTCCATGAAAACGACCATGGAAGAAAATGATACACATCATCCGATTAAGTTTTCTGATCTCTATTTAAGTATTTAATTTCTATAAAACTTTGCAAAGTCACATACATCCAACAACCTGTTTTCTGTTTAGTTTCAAAACTTTTCAATTCCCAGAGAGCCTATGAAACGTTATGACCAGCACATGGCCAGAAATTATCCGTTGCGAGCTTCACTGTTCAGTGGATCAAGGAGAACTGTAGATCTCTAGGCAATGACACCACAGACGAACTCCCGAAGAGAGGTTCCGAGATGATAGCGCTGGACCCGTACCCACTCCCCACTCCAAAGAATTTGCCAGAGATCAACTGAACTTTGTGACAACAAATGGTCACGGGCTACAAGTTGTAGGCAGTCAAAACTGGCAACGTCAAGCTTATACACGCGACTAACTAAACGACTTATCAACCCAAGTAGAAATACCCTCCGAATGATTATAGGCCATTACCCCCTAAAAAACGACTTTTCAACATAGGCGCTGTAGACAGCCCAATTTGCAGAGGTTGTTTCGAACCGAGGAATCAGTTGCCCACGTCATCCAAACAGTAATGCCGAGGCTATCCGACGTGAACAAATTCTCGGAACGGTGAGGTCGCTCCGCCAAATCTGTGAAGCACCCAGGAGGCATCTGTGCATTAGGGCGGAGCTAGACTGACTAACTTAGCCAGGACTGACTGAGACTGGGAGTTTAACATGGTGCAGATAGCGACCAGTCTCTGGTCTACTCTACTCTCTCCGTTGCAGGGGTAGACTTCTCTTCTGGTTTCTTTTCCCATGGCCATGGCGTAGCTCTATCGCGCGTTAACAACCCTTTTTATTATTATTTTTTAAGGTTGGGAAATCGACAAATGACTCCTCCCGGAGGCGGAGCAGACGGAAGTGTCAGACTCAAACCCATGCGTGTTCCTCCTAATGCCCTTTGCGTTGCAGGGCCGCGATGACTCTTTCGAACAAATTCCGCAACGTGTTAACACCCCTAGCAACTTTCTTTAACATTATGCATAGAGAAGCGTTATCATTAAAACGTTTCTCATTACGAAAAATTACTAGGTTTGGTCGGCATTTGGAACAGAAGAGGTGAAACAGCCAGTGCCTTGCATAATACTCTTCCAAATTCCTAAAGCTAAGAAGAGTCAAGCAATGCTAGATATTGACTGTTCGTGTATATCTTGTCTTAGAGACAACTAGCGACAACATTTTACTTCCGACTTAATCGCGAACGAAATCGCAGGCAATAGCTAGTGTAAAATAATCTTAGAAAAAATAAGCTGATGAAATTTGGAACTGAGAAGACAAACTCTTTGAATTTTTTTTATCGCCATCATCAATATATCAGCCGAAAAACGTCCACTGCTGGACATAAGCCTCCCCAAAGTGCTACAAGAATCGGTCTTGTGCGTTTCGCATCGATCGGCTATCCGCTGGCTACTTTTATATCTATGCAAGGTTGCAAATTATACACACAAACCGTCCTCGTTATAGCTCTTTCTGTAAGTCAAAACCGTATATAAGCGGAGAAACAGGCAGAGGCAGACAGCGACTTTGTTGTATACTGTTCAGAGATTATAATTTTAAAACTCCACTAAAAGATTCTAACTTCAAGATTCTGTAACAGATACGATCTTTGAACTCAGCGATTATTATCTTACAAGTCTGTCGTAAACGCCCGCCATTGTGTCACATAGCTCGTCAAATATCACGTTCAGGTGGAAATCGTTCATTATGCACACACACCCTCATATACCCACCCACCTCTCGTACACACACACTCATTCACACAGACACGCATAATGAAGGATCTTGCGGGAACACTGTTATAATCACCACGCTTAGCACTGAATTGATGGGGTTATTCCTACACTGAGATATTTTCTTGTTTATGGTAAGGCCCACCGCACGTCTGAGGCAAGGTATAATTATTATTATGTTACAATAATGTGTAAAAAGATTGTAAAGGAGATGACCAGTTTCTGTCTAGGCGAGTTCGGGATCATGTGCAGGATTACAGGTTTTACACCAAGATTTAAAAATAAAGATTTAAATTGTCGTGGTTATATTATTCCGAATAAGGCCGAGGTTAAAATCTTTAAAAGTATTTTAATTGTATTGTAATAGTATTTTAATTGCTTCCACAGAATTTCACGATGTTGACGTTTCATTGTATCCATAATCATCCGGTAACCATAGTAACCTACACATAGTCTAACGAGTTATTTTCGATCAAGTGAATAATTACTAAGGAATATTGTAATAATAATAACTCTGCTCCCGACACCAGCGGACTACCATTTTTTATATTTTTAAACGTATTTTTTATGTTTTTTTTTAAGATATATTTCAACATTTAATCTTTATTTACGGAAAAATAAATAAACGAAATAATAATAAGATTTATTTCAGACTCAGTCCATAATTTTTTATAATTCATTTTATTGATTGACAAACCTACAGGTTAGGTTCAGTTTTTATGATCGGGCGCCATCATTTTTAGGGTTTCGTACCCAAAGGGTAACCAACGGAACCCTATTACTAAGCCTCCGCCGTCCGTCCATCCGTCCGTCCGTCAGCGGGCTGTATCTCAAGAACCGTAATAGGTAGACAGTTGAAATTTTCACAGATCGTGTATTTCCATTGCCGCTATAACAACAAAATTAAGGTTTATGGTATAGAACCCTTCGTGTGCGAGTCCGAGTCGCAGTTGGCCGGATTTTTTGAAATAATCACTGCGTATAAAGGAGTGTCATTTCTTTCAAAATGCATCTGATATTAGTGGCGGATACCTGTGTAGGGACGGCCAGCAATCTGTTTCTTAAAATTGATTAATCTATCGATTCGTGTCAAATCGTGAAAAATCGATTCACAAAAAATCGAGATTCAAATAGAGTTTTGGATTGATATTTTATATTACCGTTTTATCACTGGCCATGTCTTTTCTTTTCAATAAGATGAGATGAGAAGAGATTTATTGTATACTATCTTTGGATAGTTTGCTTTTGCTTCATTTAATTAATTTGTATGTTCGTTTTAGGTATTTGAACTCATTTGATTAAATGGATGTTCTTTGGATGGGATTTATTGTATCCAATCATACTAATCGGTATACCATATATAGAAAGTTTATAATCTAATCAAGATTTACTACAATCTTAAGGTTTTTGCAATTATTTAGTGACATTACCAATTCGATAACGATATCCTACAATAATAATTCATTTTTAATTTTCTGACAGTGCTGTGCACTTTTGTAAATGTCTATGGCCCATATTCCAAGTCATGTTCTCCAACTCGAATCCGAACCAGAATCATCAAATTGACAGCTAGAGCTTGTTATTTATTGTCATTAATCGAGGCTTTTTTTCATAGTCCCTTTTCAAACTATCTAGATAAGTACACATATTAACAAATTAATAAATAATTTGTCTCCGGCAGCTCCTTTATTTTGTAGCTGTAAGGGTGGTTTTAGAAGTTCAAGTGTAAGTTCTGAGCTGCGGTGGACTGTATTATAACTTAACTCTCTTTTACGATACCTGCACGTAAATGCAGTTTCACAGACAGTAATTAAATTGCTTTGCAGTTAAAAATACTTAAAGAAAAGGGAAGCCAGCTTTTCCTTTAAAATTTTTAACTGCTTCTAGAGTGGTAAACAGCACCAAAGTTGTAATAAACTGGTAGGTAATATTTTCTTGGATATTCAAACATGTTCTTTTAATGATTTCAGTAAAATGTTCATAATCTAGTCTTCATTCACGCGAATGCTTCCTGGAAGTCCTTAATGGTTTAATATACCTCCGAAATATTGTAATAATACAAATATGTAGCCATTTACTCCATATATTGCTGAATAAATTCAGAAAAGTAATACATTCTGGAAATAGAATTACGTTTATTAGGCGTTTCAGGTATAAAATATATTTTTGGTATTCTACTACGATATATTATATATTCCTTGAGCTTAACTTATTTCCGGCAAATTTAATATTAATATGACATGTTACTGTCTATTTGCGTTTTCATTTAATCGTATCTATAAATAACAATATTTTTTCTTTGAACCGAGATAACTAAGCTGAAATGGATTTACATATTTTCATTATGATTAAATATTATTACGAGTAAGTGAACAATTTAATTCAATAATTTAAGAGTATGTTCAAGATAAATATTTCATGTATCAAATGTGTGTCGTCACTGTATTCTAATACAATCTTCTCACACAACGTTGGAATGGTTCATTGTGCTACGGGCGTCTCGTAGCGTATACCACCGTAGCGTCGTAGCTCGTAGCACACTCGTAGCTCGTAGCGCTCGCGTAGCACCTGCCGCACTTACCGCAGATTACCGACCGCTTCCCCTTCTTAGCATAAAAAGTGGCGTTTAGATCGTCTTAGCTACGTTACGTTGCGCGTCGAGAATTCTCCTACAATGTTTACAATGACATAGAAAATTACGATCCAAGTTTTACTTACATAAATCGAGGATGTGAAAAGTACTTTACGAAAACACTCTTCATAATAATATATTTTGCAGACGACAGTGAAGATATTTGTGTCGATACCAGTTGTTGCGTGTATCCGGCCAAATATTTTGCTATGTAACCGCTCCGAAGGCTAATATCGTTTACTTGCCGTCGTACTGAAGGAACTCGAGTCAACTTAATTACGAGCTTCCTTTGAGGCTCTGCTCGTCGCTGCAAAAACGTCGAAAATGTGAAAAACAATATCGCGAGATTAACTGAATCAGTGTATCGAGATTTGTGGAAATCTGAAACTTTGAGCTTAAACGTTTTATTATAGAACATTTTGTGGAAGATAATGATACCTCCGCATTAAGTTCCGCAGGGGATCGCTTTAATTTAAGGCTATCCTTTACAATGGGAGATGGCATTTCAAATAATGATCAGCGTTAGAACTTCCTCTTTTATCGTTTGTTATGGATGCCGACTGTTGCAAGGGTTCGCCTTTATCATGATAATATGATTATATTCGTTCTCGTCAGCTAAATCACTAGGGAAAAAGATTTTAAACATAAAAACCGGACAATTGCGAGTCCGACTCGCGTTCCGAGGGCTCAGAACAAACTCGCATGTAGATACATAGTTCATCTATTAGGGAAATCGAGTCTCAATTTGTTTCGAGTGTATATTACCTACTGAAGTTTATAAACTATGAAAGCACTCATTACTATGACAAATTTAAGTAGGTAGAATTAGAGGACAAACTTAACTTTCTAGTTGACAAATTGGTTTTCCCATACATGTAAGTACGTCACGATCACTTCTTCATCTGCAAATATAAGTTTGTTATAGCAAAACGTGTTTTAGGGTACCGAACAAAAAACGGAACCCTTATAGGATCACTCGGGTGTCTGTCTGTCCGTCTGTCAAAGCCAGTTTTCTACGGATTTACTGGACCGATTGTGATGAAATTTGGTACACATATCATTGATATTATATATCAATGACACATATGGACTTTTTTAACTATTGAGAACTGTGACGAAATTGTCGTCACAGTTCTCAATAGCACACAATTGTATTTGATGGGTGATGAACAAAACACTAAGTACATCTACACTACTATTATTGTAAAGAGGAAAGATTTGTTTGTTTGTTTGAATTGAATAGGCTCCGAAACTACTGGACCGATTTGAAAAATTCTTTCAGCATTGAATAGCTACATTATCAGGGAGTAACATAGGCTATATATTATCCCCGTATTCCTACGGGAACGGGAACTACGCGGGTGAAACCGCGTGACGTCCACTAGTACTACATATACTTTAACACATATTATTTGATGTACATTATAGCTGCTCACTCCATTAGTACAATACATATACACATCCGTAATTACTCCGCTCTCCACATTCCGAAACCTTGATTAAAATCTAGAGGCTTAACTAAGGCGTAAGCCTTTTGTGTACCTTCATATGTAACAATAATGGGCACATATTCAAAACGGAATGTGGGTAAGAAACAGGGGATGATGAAATCAGAGTGAAGCGTGGACTGTGCCACAAAATAGACAGGGGTCTACAGAAAGCCGGCTCTGTAAAACGAGTGGAGGGATTTACTGTGTCATTTGTAAGGTAAACACTGAAAATCAGAACTAATCTGCGAGGCTCCATGGCACAGCATGATGCTTAGTGGGTAGTTTTTTAAGTTTCCGTACCTCAAAAGGAAAAAATTACCATACTTTTTTGTCCATCCGTCCGTCCGTCCGTCTGTATGTCAAGAATCTTTATCTTGGGAACGCGTGGAGGTATCGAGTTGAAATAAAAAGCATATATGAAGTCTACAGTTCCTTGAAGCTGTGAAAAAAATCAAACTTCTAAGTTAACGTTAAAAAAAAGATACGGCCGTTTATGCCGCATAAAACGTATATTTCGACACTCTCAAGGGAATCAAAATGTATAGGGTATTTCCCGTTGACCTAGAAGTATGAAATTTGGCGTCTTATACTACAAGTATAGGGAAAAATCATTTGTAATTAAATCACTAAAAAAAATGAAGTCTTTAATTAAAGTAATATGTACATCCAAATTTGTACGGAACCCTCGGTGGGCAAGTCCGACTCGCACTTGGCTGGTTTTTGTTTATCAAAGTCACGAAGTGTCTGCCGAATATTAATTTTAATTTTGCTTATTTTCTGTAGTGTTTGTATAATCCAATACTTAATACTATCAATGACTGAGTACTGGGTCTTTAAAATAACCGCACTTCCACGCAAAGATATATTGATACGAATGATAGTTGCGAGTGCGCTTGCAATTGCTGTACTTAGACGAGTGTCTATTAGTGTGTGCGTTTTCACATGCTTCACCTTGCACTTTGTGCCTATCTATTGAATACCTACGTTCAGCTTTAGACAACGTTCACCAGAATGCACATCTGTAAGCAAATAATTAAATAATTCGTCGTAGCTGGTGGTAGTGGAAGGTGGATATTAGAATTATTGAATGCGTACTGGAATAATAAACTAGTCAAGTTTGGGCTTTTTAGATTTTGCATAACGAGTCATGTTTGTGCTAAACGCTGATCTCCAGAACATGGCACTCTGACTTGATCATCTTCGGTTTCTTCTCAGTAGATCTTCTGGACCTGTGTAATCTGTGCTGTTGGTCAGGGAGGGGCGCACGCGGCGCTAACGATCCACCTGTCCGCCCCTCCCGCGCACTCCGCACACTGCGCCGCGCTCGCCAGCCGCCCACCTTCCATATTCGTCTTACATTTTATTATCTTCCTACATTCAAAGCTTACGTCCCTCCGCACAGCACTGTTAAAGGTTCCTATCTCCCAATTTCTTTCTACATAAAATTCCCGAATAAGAATCGGGCAATATAATCTTATGGAAGTGGAATTTCAATTCGCCCTTCTATTTATGTGCGCGACAGTTTATTTTTAGCAGACACGAGGAATATGAATACTGGCTTCTTGTACTTACGACGTTCAGCTTCATCGCAGATTTGGGTACAATAATTTTAGTGTTATACAATGTTTGCTTTTCCTTTTCTTTTTGTTTAACCTTGTATGTCAGTGACAGCCTTGATGCCAAATCCGCTTATGTACAAGGATCGGCAAATGAAACGATGTCGAGAGCCTCGACGTTATCAATCATACTCGTATTATTCTGTGACAAAGTATTTTTTGTC
This sequence comes from Lacanobia wlatinum, assembly GCA_947578705.1. Taxonomy (NCBI): domain Eukaryota; kingdom Metazoa; phylum Arthropoda; class Insecta; order Lepidoptera; family Noctuidae; genus Lacanobia; species Lacanobia wlatinum. The sequence goes on from OX388039.1 coordinate 15,448,734, forward strand.
ATTTTCTGTGTATTCTGAGTGTGTATTTATAAGCACGATGTACGACATTTCTGTAGACGCGGGTGTTATTTTAAATTGAACACGGGAAATTTTTTTATACTTTTAGTATTACCAAAATGGCTTTAAAAATAAAATATGTTGGAGCACGAACCAATTTAGCAACAGTTTATTTTAGCAATATACGAACAATCGGGGATAAAAGTTCATTCAGCGATATGTTATCGTGCGCTAGGGGTCGCCTTCCGAATCTCTAATGAACTGTGAATACCGATCCCTGGCGGAGCCCGAGCCTCCAGATGCCGACACAAGTAATACGCACGCCACGCTACCCCCCCCCCCCTCCCTCCTCACTAACAATAGCTTCGACTTCATTTATAACTTTATAACAAACACTTAGTTCCCTTTTATCACGGCCTTCGTTCCCGTTAATCCAGTTTGTGTTCAAAACTAGGTTTGGCAAATCTTTGACTTTATTAAATTTGCGTGATTTCGACCGAAATATTTCAAAGTGTTAAACGGAAAATGCTTATCTCAGTTTTATTCTATGTTCTAAAACGTGCTTTCATAAACGGTGAGCGGTGACGAAACGCAGCCCACATCAATGTCTTAAAAAACTGGCCAAGTGCGAGTCGGACTCGCGTGCAAAGGGTTCCGAACGAATTTAATTTTTTTTAACATGTTATTTTATCGCTACAGACTTCTAATAGGTTTTCCTGTAACCTTTAGGTAAAGATCTATTATCTCCATTTTTTTTCAAAATTTTAGGCTCATTAGTTTCGGAGATAAGGGGGGGGGAATGGTCATTTTTCGTCTAATTTCTTGAATAACTTCTAAACCATTAATTTTAAAATTATGAAAAAAATATAATTAAAACCCTCACAGTAAGCCCTTTCATTTGATCGACACACGAAATTGTTCAAAAAACTATTTTTTTAATTTTCTAGTTTGACCCCCAAAAGTGACCCCCATACTAAAAATTTAATAATTTACGTAACGCGTCCGTGTTTGGGTCATAGAAGTCCATATGTGTACCACATTTCAACAGGATCGGTCCAGTGGATCCGGAGAAAACAGGCTGTGACAGACGGACAGACAGACAGACAGACACCCGAGTGATCCTATAAGGGTTCCTTTTTTTTTCGGAACCCTAAAAATATATACATTTAAAGCAGCTCATTACCCCTTTACAGGGAACTAAACGAAACGACTTTATAACATTTATGCTGAATAATAGCCAGACATTGATAACGAAAATTATCCTCATAATTTTTGATGACAAAATTTTGACAACCCAGAGGCTTATAACGTAAGGTATGAACAAAATGAAGTGAAAGATACCCCGAAATTCATCTCCATTTAGCGACTTCATCTTTTGATACTGATAAATCACGTTCTATCTTGAAGGCTGAAAAGATATTTTGAGCATTAATTTTTCGAATTCTAAAGATAACAGAGTCAATGTTCAAAGACGACGTAATTTGTTTGCACTCATATCACGTCGGGCAAACAAAAACTGGATTGTCTGATAGAACAGCTCACCATTAATCTGTGTAGTCGGTGTTTGTTCTAAATTCAGATTATCCGAGCAGGTGCAGCCAGTGCGATTCCATTCAGCGCGCCGTGTGGCCTCACTAGAACGCTTCCACCGTACATTATTATAAAAAATTTACGTTGGTAATTTATTATAAGCCCCAAAAGCAATTAATTTTTTGTTCTGAACCTGCACTTTTTATACCGAGAGCGAAAGGGGAAGAAATATGATGGATGCGAAAATAAAATGTCGTGGAAAAGAGAGACGTGTTGGCATTTAGAAAATTAGAATTGTCTTTTAGGACTCATCGATGCTTCAAAATGGAATATTAACACAGAAATTTACTTAGGTATACTTTTTGTGGAAAAAATATTCGTGATGAATCTAAATAAGGTGAAAAAACCGGCCAAGTGCGAGTCGGACTCTCACACGAGAGTTCCGCACCATAAACCGAGAAAAATCGTAGCTTAACCTCGATGATTGATTACGTACTTTAAATAAAATCAAACTTCTAAATTACAAGTATGGGGAAAAAACTACAAGTATGGGGAAATATCATAAAAAAATAGTATTTATAAGTGTACCTACAAATTTGTACGGAACCCTCGGTTGGCGAGTCCGAATCGCACTTGTATGATTTTTTTATGATTTAATTATAAATGAATAGTTTTCAGATTTTTACCTATACTTGTAGTATAGACGGTATTACTTGCCAAATTTCATAGTTCTAGGTCAACGGAATATAACCTATACATTTTGATTCCCTTGAGAGTGTCGAAATATACGTTTTTTGCGGCATAAACGGCCGTATCTTTTTTACGTTACCTTAGAAGTTTGATTTTTTCACAGCTTCAAGGGACTGTAAACTTGAGTATAATATATGGTTTTAAATTCAACTCGATACCTCCACGCGTTCTCGAGATAAAGGGGTCTTGAAAGACGGACAGACGGACAGACGGACGGTCAACAAAGTGGTCCTATAAGGGTTCCGTTTTTTATTTTTGATGTAAGGAACCCTAAAAAGGTTTGGTACTATTTTTACAAATGAAACATAACTTTACGTCTGTCGTTTAAATAACCATGACGTCATTTCCGCCAGATTAGTTGGTGAATAAACTCCAGGTATTATAACACTAAATTGTGTTACGCGAAATCATTAGTGTTTCTACAATAATAATAATTTTAGATGAGTGCCAGTGCAGAGTATCAGCTTAGTGCCAGCTAGTTACCTTCGTGTGATTAATGGTGCAGTGACGTGTCATTCACCCGTAAGTTTTGTTACTAAAACGTAACCAAGGACGTATCAAATCTAAAAACAATCTAAACAAGAACCACTTAATTTATTCGAAAATTTTCATTAACGCTGGACTAAGTAGAGAAAATAGGAAAATTATTTCAGTAACGAATTAACTGAAGAGAGTTTTCCAAACTGCCACTTCAGAGTGTCGACAAAAAGTAAAGTTTAAGGAGGGTGCGTCCACGTTTTTCCAACTCGTATCATCTACTATCTATATCTAATACCTTTAAACGAGCAATTCTTGTATATATATAATCTGAATCTCGGAAATGGCTCCAACGATTTTTATGAAATTTAGTATGCAGGGGGTTTCGAGGGCGATAAATTGATTTAGCTAGGTTTCATTTTAGAAAACGTCCTAAAAAATTCATCCAGGTACTGATATTTAAATGAGGTTGTGTTGTCTGTGGAGCATTGCACACAACTTATTCAGTTACAAGCGATCGCCGGTGTCCCCGGCCGGTGCCTCCCCGGTGCCTACGTAGGCCTACAAATTTCCCAGCGCCATCCCTTCTTAGCCTCTACATAAGTGTGCGGTAAAATTTACGACAATCTTCCTTTTTCTATATTTCATTAAAAGTTCCTAAGTCTGAGGATTATACTTCTTGTTCTTTGAATAATACTTGTCGTAAATTTCAATATTCAAAATGAATCGTATTACTTTTAGCTACAGTAATTGGTCTCTGATGTTTTAGAACAATATTAAAAGTGTCAGCCGTCTTTTAATTAAGTCCGTCAAGTGGACCCCGCCCGCTGCGATCAATATTCGTTCTTTAATTTTTGTGAGGAATCATTATAATTAAACGTCCATTACAGATAAGGTTTTGATTGTTTGTTAAATTATTGTGCCATTGATCACAATATAAAACAGATAAAAGTTAGCCAACCGTAATGTCCAACAAAAGCGGATCAGCCGGTCGATTCTGTAAACGTCTGACCGTGAATGAGTGCAAAGTGAACTGTCATTCCATCTTGATTACATGGATTGACTGCTCACTTCGTGATCACTTCACCCAAGTCTTCACTTTGACATGTTTACAGAATCGCACTGCTTTTCATATCTCTGAATGTGTCCCTTGCGATAGACGCTGACAAATATGAATTTCAAATGTTATTTCACTTTTAAAAACATCGGCTGGTCTTACATACATCCTCCTTCAATGGATTGGGGATTTCGCGGTTATATGTACAAAAAACAAGGTAATGATAAGCGAAGGTTTCGATTTGGTAGTGGTAATGGTAATGTCGCCGTGGGAATACCCGCTCATAAAGTGGGCTGTGGCGCCAAGCCCCCGAACTTACGAGCCCTAACCCTCTGAATACTGTTAAAATTTAACAAGTCCCTAAAATCCAGTTTATTGCACGCACTTTACCCAATTTATTTACATTTTATTTCGAATTTACCAACGCTTAGCAAATACTCGGTCCAAACAACATTTTCACATTTATTTGCAATTAATGGAAAACCCATTATCAAGTATTCCACGTACGAACGAAATTAAATGCTCTTAGTAGTCGTTTCGTTCTTTTGGAACGTTTAAATGAGTGTTAATAAAATCAAAGGCACAATAATATTTCAATTGAGTTTTAAATATTTATTGGACTTATTGAAGGCGACGAAAGATTAATTAATCAAAAAGAAATTAATAAGGTCCTTTTTAATTGGGGATGCCAATCCAAAAAATCGACGAAGTGTTTTTAAGTTTTTAATTGCCGTTTCGAGTGCCTGTTTGGGGAAGCGAGAGGTCGACCGTTGAAGTTCAGCCAGAGATTTTGTACTTGTATTTCGTTATTTAAATTTGTACCTACTGTTGCACGTGATTGATTTTCTTAGTGGATTTTTATATGTTAAGGGAACTAACGAAAATGGACAATCTAGTTGCACTGCTTTGAAAAGCTCCTGCTAACTTTACCACTTTTTTCAATAATAACTGTTGCTCGTCCTTTTCATCTGCGTAACATATGTAATTGTTTGTATATTTCTCGAACAAGAACAAACAAATGGTCGTAAGTACTAAAACATTTTTATTTAAAGCACGCTCAACACCGCTAATAAAAAAATAATAACAGGTATTTTTGCGCTACTTTGTACTGTTTAGTCCATAAATAATATAATAATGGTTGGTTGGCGTCGCTCGCGTGGGTCCATGGGTCGGGGGTACCTTCCTAGCGTCCTACATAGTATAATCGTAGCGGGACCGTGCCGAGGAGACTGCTTAATTGATGCTCATCCTGTATTCAAGGGTACGGAGCCACAAGTGAATGTATTTAAATAAACTAAATCCAGCTTTCAGACGGATCTTTTATGAAAATTTTAGCTTCTGGAAATTGCTCTTTGGTTTTTTACCTACATAATTTTACGCCTACGGGTTCTGTCAAGCTTTTGAATGCTTAGGTACTTTTTGGGCTTCTTTGAATTAACTGGACGTTTGTCTGTTTTACTCGTTAAATAACAAGCTTATTAAAAAAACATTAAAGGCGGCAAGAATATTATGCAAGAATTCCAAAAATATAAAAATCCAGAAAATAGTTGAACTCAGTGAAAACTTTAAGGAAACATTCATAATGCATTTAAGAGCAGAAGCAAAAGAAAACTTTTTATTACCCGTATCAGAAGGCATAGACACTAAGGTCTTCAATGCTTAACCCGTTAAATGGCTACTCGCCGGCTTTCCACTGTTGACATATGTTGCCAGTATACACTACACAGTGCCCTCATTCGCGTGTTTTGAATTTGATCAATACATGGACGTCGTCGCCGACCGCATCAATTTAGCTTTAATGCGATTATTCGGACAGCACAGTGACTAGCCTAATGGATATTGATGTAGATACGAACCCGCCAGGTACTATCAAATGCATATTCCTGAAAATATTTTTCCAGTCCACAAAGTTCGGAATCAAAATCTGATTCCACAACTTTCCATGACGTTGTTTGCAGTTTTATTAAATTCGAATGAATTACGGTGGTTTGAGGAAATTTACCTTATATAACCGCACGGTTTTTCCTAGAAATCAAATGTCGTTTAAGAATTATAGATGTCTTGACACAGTTCAACTTAGGTCACATGCAAACCGTAGCTTAGGTCATTAGAGGTTGTTGATTTAATTTTAAAGTTGTCTTGTGTATTCACGTTTTGCCTCCACGGCCGCGAGTTCGAACGGAAAAGTAATTTCAGTTAATGATTTGACACTTTTACGGTGTTTCCGGCTTGTAACAGGGCTGTTCGTGTGTGCCTGCGCTTTATTAGCGCGATTAGGGGCCGCTTTTATTACGAATAGCCCTTTAAGCAATTAACCTAAAGCCTCCCTTATCTATGTATACATTCTCATTGAGAATACTAACTAAATGGGAAATTTGTAATTAGTGAAATGAGTTAATCGATAGCGGAGAGGTGAAAATTGCAAATGTGATACGATTTGCGTTGAATACATTTGCATTCTAATTAGATTGTAAATGTGCTTTGATGAATATGGCCGTTCTAGTAGAGCGCTGTAAGAATCATGTTTTAAAATAATTAGGACTTCAGAAGACTTCATATTCAGGTCTCATGATATCAACTGCTACTACGTTACTTATACTCTACTACTACAAAAATGCTGATCATTCTGAAACCACACTCATAATTTTCTTATTATTTTTAAACAACGAACGTACTTCTCTCGTCTGTGAACACAATCGGCATGGACGCTGGCACTCAAAAGAACAAGAGCTTGTTCAGACGTCACTCCACGTCGAGTAAATTTAGCAGGGACCGTCAACTCGGAGTAATGTTGTGACTGGCCACTCGGCGCTCACTCACTACGTACAGTTGACAGCGAACATGGCCTCTGTACTCAAGCCTAGTTAATACCCCTGTCCTTGTTAGGATAAATGATTATAGCCAGACGCTGGTAATTCTGCTTGACCTTGACCTCCGCCAAAAGCTGGATGAACTCGTGATTGAACCAAAGCATTTGAATAATAAATGTTAGCTGCGTCGGCAGCCCGCCTCGGTACAATTAATAATTTTGCGCGCTTGCATATTTAATTATCATCATTACGGTTTCATTCGCTTTAGCGTCTGGTAATTACAACGTTGATTAACAACTGAAATAATCGATAGATACTTGCAGGCTTTTGAGGTTGTTGTGCTCCCGCGGGGCGTTTCGTACGTCTATCAACTTGTTTATGCGTGTCTCGTCGTTGTTGTAAAGTACGACTAATGGAACATTTCATATTGATAAGCAGCATTATTATAATGAAGGCTCATCTAATTAGACCTGCTTATACGATTAATAATGCTATATCTGCCAAGCGTAGAGGTTATAAGCCATATTTTCCCACGGACGTTAATTACAATAATCTATTATGGGGGCCCATATCTTATGGCAGTGGACCTTTTCTCATAATTTCTTTCTCGTGAGAAGTACAGATGTGTAGGTGTAGGTACATACGTTTCATTAAGTTGTAGGTACATATTATCGCGCTTATCGTCCCTAATGGGTCAGGTTTCAATTAGGACTGAAGGTCTAATTGAAAACTAACTTGGAATAGAGTTGACGGGTAAGAGTTCGTAACGAACTTTGTAGGGACAGGTTGTATGGCTGACTTACATAACATGTTATATTTTACCTCTAGAGCTTTGTGGAACTCTTGTGACATCGTGTTGAAAGTTATTGTGTGTTTCCATTTGGAATTTCTCAATAGCAGTCTGGATTTGTGTGTTGATGGCATTCGGCTCGCCCCCCATTCCATGGAACTTTAAAAATATAACTGGCTAAATGTGAGTGTATTATAAGTGCATCTCTGTAATATACATGCTCTGGAATGCGTGATGTTATGATATAATATTGAAAACCTATCTTATTAGACTTCATCGCACAAGTCCTACAAAGCTACAATCCTATTGAATTTATTTGCATACAAAATCCATTCTATACCGTTACTACTCAAACGCATACAAACAATATACATAGATAGCCATTTAGGTATGTATTCCACTTATAATTTTTTTAGAATTTATTTGTATAAGTTCGTTTAAAAAAATAAAACATGTTGAAATATATAAAACATATTTCGAAGTCAAGTTGGAGTGAAACCAAAGGCAGAATTATACACAAACGTCTGTCAGCTGACCTCAGCAACCTAATTACTGAAGTGTGCAATGTTTTTACTTTGAAATGGTTTCCAGAATTTCATGATGCTGACTTCCTGTACTTTAAACAACTGCTATTGGGTACGTGTACCAAGAATTCCCAAATAAATTGAAAAGGGTTCGTAATTGATTTTTAAGGTTCCGTACCTCAAAAGGAAAAAAACGGAACCCTTATAGGATCACTTTGTTGTCCGTCCGTCCGTCTGTCCGTCGGTCTGTCAAGACCCTTTATCTCCGGAATGCGTGGAGGTATCGAGTTGAAATTTAAACCATATACTCAAAACTTGTTAATTTAATCAATAAAAAATTCGAAGTAAGACTGAGTGCAGAGGCTGGATTGGCTCGGGTAGCTGAATGGCTAAAAAGTAACTTACTTTCCCTGAACACAAATAAAACAAACTAAATATGCTTTAGTATCAGTAACCGAACACAGCCTGATGAAGACTTAGATTTAAAAGTACATATATGTGGAGACATGCCTACTACAAGCTGTAACTGCATTGAGAAGGTCACTAATACTAAATATCTTGGAGTTACAGTAGATCAAGCATTGTCCTGGTACCCTCAACTTGAGCAAATTTCTGGGAGAATAAGGTAACAGCTAGATCTTTAAAACCTTCTGACATATTGTTCCAACTAAAATAGAGAGCTGTAAGAGAAATCACCTAAATGAAATATATGTAGCATTTGTCCAGTCTGTACTATTATATTGTATCCCAATTTGGAAAGGTGCAGCAAAAACAAAATTTATAGCCGTAGAACGGGCGCAGTGTGCATTAATAAAGTTAATGTATTTTAAAAATAAAAGATCTCCACTGCAAGCTTATACCAACTTAGTAATTTACTCTCTGTAAGGAAACTGTATGTAACCCAAACCATACTAAAACAACATAAAACCCTACCATTTGAAAATTAAAATCTAAAAGGAGAAAAGATTTAGTTGTTCAAGTTCCCCAAACTAAAACTGGATTTGCATGCAAACAATTCAATAAACTCTTTGCTCAGCTGTATAACAAAATTAACAAACAGGTTTATGTAAATAATAAAAGTTACCACGACTGTAAAAAAAGGATTAAAGACTGGATAAAACCACTTATGTATGAGGAAACCGAGGCACTCCTGGAACACGTTGAGTAGCCAAAATGTATGACATATATACCATAATTTAAAACACCACACACCCGCACATCATACCACACCACGCAACTCATCACACACACCACACACCACACCACGCAACACGCCACTCATCACACCACATCGCGCGCATCTCCACATACCACGCACAACACTGCACTATTTGCCACACCACACTACAGTTACAATACTTCACATATACGAACTGGGAATAAGTTTTATAACTCTACAAATAATTTAAATTGCATCTGTAAATAATTTAAATTGCAACTTTACTTAAATATTTATATTTTCTGTATTATCTTAAGATTAGTATACACAAAATATAAATATTTAAGTAAAGGGAAATGGAATTACATTGCTTATTTACCCCTAAGGTCACAGTACATTATATTAACTTTAGTTAGTACGTAAGTGTACGACAATGATGAAGAGCGGAGCCTTCTAACACAGGCATTGTTTGCTTAACTGGAGGCTCCAAACACGTTCAAATGTGATGTAATTTTCTATTTCGCGCAATAAACTATTTTGTGTTTGTATTGTATAAATCTATAGTACCTTGAAGTTGTAAGTAAAAAATAGAAACGGCCGTTTATGCCACAAAAAACGTACATTTCGACAGTCTCAAGGGAATCAAAATTAATAGGGTATTTTTCGTTGACCTAGAACTATGAAAGGCAAGTAATATCGTCTTATACTACAAGTATAGGGAAAAGTCTGAAAACTTTACATTTGTAATGAAATCATAAAAAAAATGTAAATGTCTTTATTCAAAGTAAGTTCATGTACATGCACCTACAATTTTGTACGGAACCTTCGGTGGCTGAGCTCGACACGCACTCATTGGCGTATGTAGCGATTTTTTCCAGGAGGAGCCTGGCCCCTAACCTGCGGTGTGTACGATCAAAAGTGGAATTTAAGGCCAGTCATAGTCAGAAGGCCTGTTAGCTTCCCACAATCCCGGGGCCCGGGACGATATAAGTAACTTTGTTAACTGATGTAGGAAAGCTCAAGAATTTAGTGAGTGTAGAATGCAAGAGCGAGCTCGAAAATTTTTGTACCCTGTATCGGAAAGGTTTCTGCCAACTGAAACTGTTTATCTAAATAGAAGTAACTTTTTGCCTCATACAGGAAAATTGCTTTGATGTCGGTATTTGGTCCTGCATCATTTTTTAGCCCTTATTGCAATTATTTTGTTACATTGTGCATCGCCGCAACATGTCATCTTCCATACTTCTCTTTTAGTCATAATTTCAGTAGGACCTCCTTCTAATTTACCTAAACAAATGTGAAGTGGAAACATTAACATTTGTGAGATATCTTATTTTGGACTTTGAGTTAATACTCAGGGTTGCACCTATTCATCGACTGAGATTGCTAAACCTGCATGCAGAAAAGGTAGGGTTGGCAAATATCGCGCTGGTTGTGTATAGCTCAGAACTTAGTGAAACAGAAGTACGTATAATCTGAGGCGGAGACGACGTCTTTGTTGCAGTGAAGCCGAGGCTTAAAGATTACGCTGAATTTTGCGATAAACCGACGCAAGTATCACTCACTACGCTCCACATTAAATATCCTACCTACACATTTCTTCCAGTCCGCTGGATAAGGAAAAAGGTTTCTTTTTTAATTTCTTAGAATAAAATTAAGAAGTGTATAAATTATATCGGGCCACATTCACAGTCTTTTGTGCTTAAGATAACATAAAAGTTAACTTCGACTGAAAGAAAGAGTCCATTATTTATATTAATAGAACCTCAGACAGAATCTAAACCTCCATTCATTTATTTTACAATGTTTTTGTACAAAGTAAATGTCGCCTCAAGGTATTTCTCTCTTATTTCAACACCTGACTTTTAATTATGTTTAAATGCGGTTTATTTGGCGGTGCCATATATCATGTCAAAACCTTTTACCGTTTATTTATAGTCGCGTCACGAAACGCGGTCGAGGCCGTAAGCTATGCAGTGTATAAAACAATGCTACGCTTCGCTGGGCCACCCGACACACTCACAGAGCTACGAAAATTCACTCTATGTTTATAACAACTTCTGTTGCATCTTCGTGTAACTAATATCGTTGACAACTGCGAAACAAAGAAACCGGGACTTATTTAGCAGGTTTTCACTTTGTCCTCATTGTAGTCTTTGGACTTTTGACGCAAACATGTATCAATGAATTCCGACTTGTAATTAGGTCGCCGCTGAAGCCATTCCAACGTGTGCTAGTCGTCACGGTGGCTCTCTGATGACACGCAACAAATCTGTGTCGCTCGCAAGCTTTAATTTTGTCAAGTACGTGTCAGATAACGGGAGGTCGTTTTGCGGGCTTGCGTCTCTTAATTGCGACGTACTTGTACTCGGCAGTCGGCACAGTCGAGGATGACACAGTTTGACTTCATTGAGGGACACAAGAGGCTGTTCTCCCTCTTCACCCTGTTCCCGCCTCGCATGCCACTACATTCGCCAACTAACAATGATTACACACGACTATACGACGTAACTTATGTTTTAACAAATTACGTCGCCTTTATCCAACTTAATACGAACTAGTGGCTCTCGCAGGAATTCGTTCCCAAGTAAATAGCTATGTTATATGTATGCTATGTATGGACTGTAACTATCTGGGTTCAATAAACAATGTGATAATGAGTTTCACATATCGACTGGGCCTTTGTTATAATTAGAAAGGTTCGCTTTGTAATATCAGCTTAACACTTTGGATTTAAAAAACACAAAGGTTGGCAAAGGTTGCGAAGCTACCTAATTATTAATTACAAAAGCCTTTCCCGAGTCTCTCTAAAAAACACATAAAATGTTGCCTTCGTGAAATTACTTTATTTTATTATTACTTGTGATAAGAAATATTATTCCTTTGCAAACTCGGGTGTTCGTGTTGAAAGTTTCGCCAAGACTTTGAGGCTAGAAATAATGAATGGTGTACAGCCTCTGCAGGCTCAAGCCAAAGAGTTGTTTCTTTGACGTAACTTGAATAAAGTCCCGCTGAAAAAGTAGGCGCTTATTCAAATTTCTTTTAATTTTCAGGGTTCTGTGTTTAAGGAGGAAAATAAAGCACCGCAAAAAATATGCCACGCCATATAAATGTTTAATTTAAACATCTCTTAAATGTTTTCGGAATATTTCCTTGCCACGGTCGTTAAATATTAATGGGATTTCGCAAAAATCCATTTGTCATTTAATTATCATGGGATATTTTATTAAGACTGTTTCTCATCTTTCATGCATATTTTGTGGGGTATTTGTGGGCACAATTTAATTCCGCACTATTTTTGTTTGGCTACCGTTAGTTTAGGCCTTCGCATGTTTGAGAACCCTTACGGAAACATATTACACACGAAAATGTCAACAGTTTACACCGTGTTATGGTTAGATATCTTAACACAGACCCTACCACTCACCTTCGTACTCTGAAAAGGAACTTAAGTTCTTAGTAGTTACCACGACCTAATAAATTTCTTAGCCAGGAAGGACAGCAAGAACATTTCATAAAACGATCTGGAACGTAAAGATTGATAGCAGGTAAACATGAAATGAACATTGCTAGGCTGTTGTTCCGTCAGCGCTTCCTAACTCGCGTATGTTGTCAATTTTGTTTGACTACGCGGTGTTCACGTCACAAGTTCTCATAGTAATCAATACTCGTCAGGTAGTGCATACATGTTCATGTTCCACGCTCGCTACGTCGACGTATTACCGAATAATAGATAGCTACAACAGTCGACTAGCTGAATCACAGCTAGAGGATTTAATTAAAACGTGTAAAACTCAATCAGGATTTCTAAATCACACATGACAATTTGAAAAACATGGTCACTGGCAGAGCTATTTTCGTGGGTGGTGCATGTTACTTTTCTTTTGTCCATTCAAACAGACATAGATACAGAAGTAAGACATAAAATATCTTCGTCGACTTATGCAGAAAATCTTAAGAACGAAATAAGAAGGATGCAAGACCGAGGCAAGCGAGCTCGAACATTGTAGTACTTATACTTTGCCCTGAATATGCTAAGTTGTCTAAAATGAGGCTTAATTGATCAATTTTTATTATTTAGTGTTTTGTAAATTTTATCGATAGCTCAACCCCTCGACGTTCAATAAATTGTGGCCGGCGCTTTGAACGGTATCACACCAAAAAGATAATTGTGCTCAAACAGAGTCAACAGCCCGCGGTTGATTCATCTTGATTTATCCACACATTAATTATTCTGATTGTGTTGACAGAATATTAATAATTTGAATTTCACCTACTTGTCTGGCTGCATCCCTACAAAACATACAACTTTCGTAAATTATTTCCAGTGAGTAATTATTTACCTCTCCGTTACGTACTTCGAGATAATTACTATTAATAATTGAAAATTTGCACGTCGTGCATTTAATATTGCACTCGTATAATAAATAAATAAAATCACTGATGTATGAAATTGGAAGATCGTAATGGTTATGATGACATGTCACAAAAGTTGAACGAGCTGAATTATAGACATTGATCGTAAATCGTATCATCTTCGTTTATTTCTAGATTTTAACTGCAGAATTTACGTTGTTTAGAAGTTCCTGTATCATTGGCGCTGAATAACGCCACGAAACAGATGTGCTATTTCAAGCACCAATAACCCAGTTCTCTAAATGTAGCCTGCTGATACTAAGTAGGCCACCTGAAAATTTTGTTTCAAAATTCTGGAAACGTATTAAAAAGTTTATCTACCAATTTAGTCGGTGGCAGGCACAGATATAGGTTACAATAATGTCAGTTACAATGTCGCGGGCGGCGCGCTACATGTTTATCCCTGTTCCATTATATTAGTAATAGAAATAAGCCGGGTGTACACTGGTCGCCGGCGGCCCTTCTCCTCACCTACCTGAATTTAATAAAGACACGAACATTGTTTGTGTTGCGTAATAGTCTATTGATGATGGACAGAAATATTATGTTTGTGTCAAGCTTCACACGGCATGACACTTTTGTTTGTAATGAAATTGCTTTATACAGCTGTCCGATACAATTCTGAGTCGTTTCTTGTTGGCCCGCACTGCAAGCGACATCTGCACAAGTTTTCCCAGACCGTCTTATCCGAGTTTCATATCGGCTGAGTGTACAAACCTGTGTGCCCCGGCACACACACGTCCCATTAAAATGTATTTTAGCTATTAAACGATGTGCAATGTGTAAGTCTGGTACATGATGCAAGGCATGATGTCGGCAGATTGCCGACGACATCAGGCAAGTTTCACGGCGTCATTATGTACGAGGAGCATTTACTTGATATCTACGTGTTGTGTTGCTGCGTCGCGGCGCATTAACAACAACGTTATGTTTATTTGTTTTAATAACAGCGATCTCAATTTACAGTTGAACAAACCTGGAGTTACGGCCGAACATTTTGTCATTACCGTTTTACACGTGCATATTAAACATCGGAGTTATAACGAGAGTTTTATTTGAGTTTTAGCGATGTTCGCTTACACGAATCGTGTAACAAAACACGATTCGTGTTAGCTGACTAAGGCAGATGGAATAAAAGATTGCGGTTTCATATTTCAGCGTTAAATTTTCATACTGTATTTTGACGTTTCAAGCTTTTTATGTTTCCATGCGATATTAAAAGCTTGGATAGATCAAGAATAAAATTTTATTTGGTTCATCAGGATTTTCCATTTTTCATACTAACGATCTCGACCTTGTTAAAATCAGTTCCGTAGTCAAACCTGACCGTGTAACGCTTCCACTAGGAACACCGGCTATAACAAACAAATACGACTAAATAAAACATACTTTCGTATCATGTTTTGTGGTCGTATACTTGTTGACTTCTTCAGATGGAAGTCGACGTAAGTTACTTTTTTTGGCACAAGCCTCGACCATCTGTAGTCTGCGATAAACTAGATACCCAGCAGTCGTAGTAACAGTAGGCCTGAACGATGTAGCTTGCCAACTTTCAACGTAAGATAAGGCAATTGAAAAAAATATTTTAATAAAAAGGTGGCACAATTACTCAAAATATTTCAGGTTCAGCCGTTTATAGCATGTAATAATAATACAGGAAAGTCATAAACAGGCTACTTTATTAATTCGCTTCCCGAAAAAATCTACATCATCATGAGTAATACGAGTTTTTATGAGTGTTATGCATAATATTGTGTAGCCGCAGGGCAAACCTTGCTCCGGTATATTTTTGGATAGCTTTAAAATTTAATTTCCTTGGGCGGCGGGTCGGATGTTAGGCTTCGCAGGAGCAGTGGCAAATTTCTGTTAAAACAGAGATATTTTGAGTGCGGGCGTGAAATCTGTCAGTGGAGGTAATGTGTGCCGCTGAAGGCGCGGCGTGTCGCCTCCTCGCGTCGCCGCTTTAAGTCGCGTGTCGGTTGCGGGGCGGCCGCGGGTCGGCGGCGTGCGCGCGGGTTACTGGCGACAGATTCGATTTAATTAACTTGTTACACCCGTGTTGGCTATGGGCTTTAACCCAATATCTCTATTTGTTAATTAATGGTGTTTGGATTGATGGATTTCATTTCAATGTGTATAGAGAAGTACCTACTTTTCAATAATCATTCAAATTGAATCCGTTAAACTTCTTCTTCTTTTTCTTAGTTAAAATTTAAACTCATTCAATTTCAAATTAGCTTTCTCGGACGGCTTTATAATTATTCGTTGAATATGAACCTACATACGCAATTAATATAACGTCGTCCGTGTATGTAGTAACCTAACTAGCTAAGGTATACCTATCTTAATTAATGTATTGTAATCAACAACTTTGAAAAATGAGAGTTAAAAATCATACAACTCTAGTTAATTGAAATTCAACAGATTAACAAAAAGGTAGCAGCTGAGTGCATATTTTATGTTACCACCTCCGGGGTTCCCATTTTGTTGAAGCTTCGTTGAAATAATATAAATGAGCATTAGGTCAGTGCTTTAATTTAATTCTAATCCACTCGCATTTCCCTTCAGCTTCTCATTGAGTGTGTCTTTTATTAAATGCTAACTTACTTTCTCTGGTTCCTAAGAAGCGGAAACTTGAATTCCTTAACATTTTTATTTCGCTACATTAATTCATTAGTGAGTGGGTCATTTACTTGCAGGAGTACATGAAGCAGCACAAGCGCGTTCATAAAGCAAATATTTCGACGAATAGCAGAGAATTTATTGATGAATTTTCATTTTATATCAGAAATATTTGCGCTTTGCTGTAGTTGGCTGACCTACTACCCATACAAAATCAAGTAGCAACGAGGTAGTTATAATTATTTGTGAGTGTCACAAGAAATAAATACCTTCCTGACTCGTAAAGTAACTATTTTCATAATCCGCTTTGATATTGTTCGAGTAGAAATCGGCCATAAAAACGTTTATAAATAGAAAGGCTTTACTCAGTCCAGGCGAGCTCGGCGCTCGGTGCTAGACTGCGCGCAAATGCCACTACTATATATTTTTCCAAGTGAACGCAATATGAAAGGGTATACAAATATTTTTAAAGCGGGCGTGTTGTATTTTGATGCGGCCCGGCCCGCCCGGCCCGGCGCGGCTCGGCGCGGCGCGGGCGTGGTATCGACGTGACGTCGTCTCGTCGCCTCCACCACACACCTAAATAAAACGGAAAGGGAAACGGGTAAATTTACCTGTTTCTCCTTCACACGACCCACTATCTCTATAGAAGCACGAATACGTTCATAAATTATGTCGCCAGCGTTATTTTTTGGAAATTGTTCGACTTTGCATACCTAGCGACATTTTCACGGCGGTTATACATGAAAATCGCGTGCGATGTGATGAAATTATTTTTCGTTTATTAACTTCTAACTACGTGTCGATTATGTCACGAATGCGAGCGTGAACACGGCTCGTTATGTTATGGTGTGTTAGTGCGACTGTGTTCTTTATACATTCGGCTTTTACATGCGTAAAGTTAGTCAGCGACCTCGACAGACATTAATCTACCATCATATGAACAAAGGATATCAGTAACATAATAATGGAAGGATGTCACGGCGTAAGCGGACCATTACCGAGGAGGCATCAAATCATTACGTGGTGTCATGGCCACAGCTATTATATCTAGCATGAGCCATGAGTGGGAGACTTTTCTACGTAATTTGCAGCTTTGAGTAGCTGCCACTGATGCCCGGAAATTATTCTCCGTGTTCCACAGCTCTTTGTATTCTTCATGTCAGAGAGAAATCTTATTTTCTAATTTCGCCTCGAGAAACAGGAGCAAAAGGCCATTGCGGTAAGATTATGTGAACATTTCGTCGGGATGAACCTAAAATCTAGAAATCCAATATCGTTCTACATAGAAATAGGATTGTGAAAATATGATTTCCGTTTGCACACATATCGGGTTTACTGCGATATTTTGACATTAGCGAGGCTTTTAAAAATTGTGTGTTTAGAAAACATCGAAGATGATACGAACTTTTGCTTTATAACTATTGGCCGTAAATCTTTGGTTTATTGAAATTCATTGCCCTAACCTTAATAATGCTACACAGTCCACATTATTTATTTATTACAGACATGCATAAAGCTCTCGCATGTGATAATATAATATTCAAATATAAATAAGAACTACGATAAATTTGGAATTTAAAAGAACAGTAGAAGATAGCTGTGGATATCTGCAGGGAATGAGGGCACGTCACTTTGCTTTCAGCAAGTTAGTGTAGCGACAGTTATTCATAGTGGTGTTGTGGTGGGACTGCGCGCATCACTACTGAGTGCTGCGATATTAGGCCGGAGCCTCGCCATTTATTTTCGAGGGTTTCACTGGATTAGTATTCGCTCACCGTCCCCTCCGGATATTAATGGATCTCATAATATATTGTGCAACACCTAGTGCCGATGTGTTTTATGGTATTGAATTACATTGACCATTTTACGCCTACCTAAGCTTTGTATTTCGCTAAACGTGTTAAGTGTATTTTTTGCTCATGGATTCATTGCTTAGATTAATTATAAAATCGTGAAATCATAGATGTAACTTACTAGCTTCTGTGAGCGGCTTTGCCCGAGTGAATGTCGGAAATTATCCAACAGGAAAATACTCTTGATAAAAACCTTACTCTATGTGCTATTTCAGGCTTTAATCTATCTCTGTACCAAATTTCATCCAGATAATTTCAGCCGTTCCGGTGTGATTGAGTAGGTAATAAACATCCCTTTATCATTTTTTTTTTCATTTATAATAGTAATAAAATGCATAAGCCGAAACCTGTAAAAAAATTTAGATAGTTTGGTGTTATGTTAATTCTCGCGGTCACGTATTATCCGTGTTATTGTGATACGTGACACTGTTTTTTGATTTTATATCACGTAAATATCTTACCCCAAACATAAGGAAACTGCTTCAAAAACACATCAGTCGGATTTATAAGTAATTTTATTCCAAGGGAAAAGTATATAAGTTTTCCCATATTTCACAAATGACTCTTGCAGGGTCAGCACCTTCATTACAATAGCTATATAAGTGTGACGTCATCACTAATAACTTCCCCTCGGAATTATCATGAACAAAGGACGAATGCCATGGTCGCAATAACTGGGAATACCAGTCCTGTCTCCACAGTGTAGTATTCGAAGCACGTTATGGGGTTATCTAAGCATCTATATGTTAAGCCTTTGTTGCATGGAATACGGGTTGTAAGCGATGCACAGGCGGCGCGGTGGCGGGCACTACAGCAGTTGTATTGTATTGAGCTGACTTGGATTAGCGTCGATACAATGAAACTGAAACACAATGTGACTGACGGTGCGGGTCAGTCATAGCGTGGATTTTTCGACATACCGCGTCACTTATATTGTAGCCATGCTACAGCCAACTGGCTTAATCCGCCGTTCAATCAGCGGCCTAGCCTTTTGATTGAAGAGCGCCTTTAATCAATCAGCCTCACTGACATCTCGGCATTTAATTGAACAGCAAGTCAAATGACTTTGTTTAATCTTTAATGACTTGCCTAGCCAAGTAACTTATGGTACAGGGTATTTAGGTATTTAGGGCACCCTGGCATAGATAGGTTAGCCTCCATCGTCAAGGCTAAGTTTGAGCATGTCATGAAAAGGCCAATTTTGCAACAAGGCTATGATATAAATCAGTCTTTTTATAGAATTATAAGTATTTTAGTTGAATAAAATTTATTTTCGTCACACGGTTACCCTATTCTAAGAACGGCCTAAGCGTGTTGTATTAGACGCAATGGCTGTATGTCATTTAGGCCGCAAATTAAACGGCGCGTACAATGAAAAGGATAGGCAACTAATGAAACGGCTGATTAAGTTAGTCAGCTGCGATAGCTACATATCGACAAGATAAGAATTGCGCATATTTTGGCTTGCACAAGTCTACGTGGCACGGTAGAGCGTACAAAAGGTGCAGGTAGGTGGCACTTGCACAAATTCATCATATAGGTAACATGTATGCGCAAATAACTAATACCTCTGTTGTGTGGCTAGGGCTCAGTCATTAGTTTAAGTCCACGTTTCCACCTGCAAGCTGCTCGTATACAAGTTCAATTACATTGCGGGCTACGATCGAGCGATTGATCGCATTATACCTGATGCTGATGTAATGCAACTTGCATGCGATTCGGTATTATTTATTCGAGCATATTTCAACATGAATGCAAAAACGCGACTTAAGATTAAGAAAAACGTACAGCTGCCATGGCAGCAGCGACCAGCCGTTCATGGCTTGTACCATCTCACATTATACGGTAATGTATCACAGGCCTAACTAGCAACTTCCCCAATAACCCCCCAGCGTATGACGGTGACTAAGAGACGTAATTATCACAGTTAGGCATGCTAAGTGAACACTTACTCGCCTCACTGGCTCGCCCAACTTTATCTACTGACACTTTGGAAACTATCTCTAAAGCGTACAAAGTATTGGTGGAACATTTAACGATATTTTAAAAGTGCCAAGTTTATTTGTATTTCACTCCGGAAAGTTTGAGTTTCACGGTATGGTTGCACTGGTTATTTAATGTGAAACAAATTTTAAGTTTGCCTATTTCGACACCGATATCAAATAAATCAGCATTTCTGTAAATTCTGTTTCCAATTCTAAGTGGAAAACCTCTTCGAAGAACACTTACATTAAATAGAAATCGGATAGTATGTACGCTTGTTACAAAGGCACGTTTCTAGTTAAAAAAACTGAAGAGCACAGAGACAGATGTTATGTTGCTCATTCCAGTAAATTGGAGCCGAGCGAGAGGTCGGTTGGCCGGCACGGAGCGGACAAATGAGGAGGGCTCGTAAAGAGGTTTAATTACTCTCTCTTTGCTCTCCGTCATTTTAGCGGCCTACTTTGTTTTTATCCAACGGGAACAAAGAAAAGGAAAAGTAACGACATAATTTACCCAAGATTAATACAAATATAAATTGTTTTATTCAGGACAACATAGGAACCATTTTTGTTAGTTACTAAATACTGAAATTTACACACTAGGTTTAGTTACAAATTTAAAAAATAGTTAGTGAGTCATGTACTTACGAGGCACTTTTTTTTAAAGGTCAAACCCGCCACTCATTCCCAGCCGCTGTAACTCTGAAATCCAGAATTAACAGTGGCGACCACCAGATAAAACGCCGAGCCAATGAAGCCCGACGAGTCCCGGAGAAAGGATTCAACTGTCTTGGATCCCGCAAAGAAATTAATCAGAAAAGTACAGCGGAGGAGTAGGAAAAAAATATGATAATTTTCACTTCCCTCCTTATCAAGCAGGAGATAGAATAGAGCTAGACCAATAGACACCAAGGGACATATACAACTGGGTTAAGCCCAGTTGTTAAGCACCACGGATTATATGCACTACAGAAACGAGGGAGTTTTAACATCATCCTGAAAACATTATTATATGGGACGCGCAAGGCATTTAGCATCCCCCGTGAACAGCTGAACCACAGACTTCCCGTGTCAGGCCTTAACAGTACGCTTTAAACAAGGTGATTTTGACTTGATCGGTACAACGAAACAATCTGCGTGCCAACATGTTTCCGCGGACCGCCAAACCCCTGCGCTCCCTCTCCACGTCGTCATCGTCCCTAAGGTCGTCGACAAGTGTATAGCCCAGTTTAATACCTACTATTTAAAAATCAAATAGAATGAAAACTTCAAATTAAGCATTATAACGTGCATCGTGAATATGGAGGATTTAACAGACAACGTTTTAGAACTTTTTCAAACCACTTTTAAAAATACATACAACAGAACAACAACATGCGATACGGAGCGAGAAAATTAAAATATTAAATTTTTTACATTTTAATTTAAGTTAGTTTTTATGTTGAACAATTTATGAGGCACTTTGAAAGTCGTTTTAAATTTATGTTGGAGTGGAGTGAGTAGCTTCACATACATACAAAAACTGCAGGTACGTCGTCGTGCATCGCACTCCCGTCCACATGGTACCGCAGACGTGAATTAATCACCTGCCAATTATATGTATGTACTGTGTTGCACACTGATAAATATTAACACTTTACATGGCTTTTTACTGACTTATTTTTACTGTTATGCGAACTGAAGCTACGATGCTGAATAAAGTAAATATTTCATGTATTTTTACAACGATGTGAAAGACTCGAGCTGAATAAAAAGGAAAAAATAAAAATCACATTCTTGTTAAATCTCAAGCTCGGAGCACATTATCGTTTTGTAAAAAAATCTATGTAGCTTAGTGGTCTGTTTTACTTACACCCAAAAAGATTATCGTAGACATAAACAATGATATTTGAAGTGCAAAAATGGCTCAATTTGAATCAGCTTCGCAGTTTTACAAAGCGGTGAATAATTTCGTGTTGCGACAAAAGATTTCTGCAATGTAAAAGCCCCGGAGTGACAGGCTTTTTCTTTAATGACATCTTTAACTGGAGCCTTTCCACTGTCGCATTGTGGAGCAATTTTTATACCAGACGTTGAATTAGATCCAGAGGGTCAGGGGATTTTATTACTATTATCTAGCAACTCAGAGCGAGCGACGCCTACGATCATAAAAGGCGAGAAAGTATAATTCGTTTACGTTATAGAACCAATTTTATTCTCTCTTTAAAATATGAAGATTTTTCTTCGCTACGTAGAAATTATTGGCATATCTTAAGTGGTCCTTAAAGTCTGTGATGGAGACTTTGCATGATAGTTAGTAGCTTTTCGGTATGACAACATTCTCCAAAATGCGCAACATTCTTTGCTTCATACAATCGACATTTTTCATTTTAATAACTGCAAATAACTATAGAAACCAAAAAAAATCTTATTCAAATTTATTTTATAGTAACTTTGAATCACCCTACTAAACTGCTACTAAATCAGAACAGTTTACGCTTAATTTAAAACTATAATAGTAAACGAAAAAAATTGTAACACAATGAAATGAATAATCTTCTTTTTATTTCATAATTGCAACTGTTAAGCGATGTTCATTTAGTGTGCTTTTACATCAGCCACGGTTTGTTATAATCAACCATCTGGCATTTACACCTAGCGGTTTCATAAGAAGCGCTATAGCTATGGTTAGCTATAGGCTTAGCAGTAGGCTACGAGCGTAGTAGTGCGGCTATAAGCGTAGCAGTGTGGCTACGTGAGTAGCAGTGCGGCTACCTACGTTGCAGTACGCCTACGTGCGTAGAAGTTCCGCTTCATGAGTAACAGTGCGGCTACCTGCGTTGCAGTACGCCTACGTGCGTAGAAGTTCCACTACGTGAGTAGCAGTGCGGCTACCGGCGTAGCAATGCGCCTACGTGTGTAGCAGTTCCTTTACGTGTGTAGCAGTGTGGCTACGGTCGTAGCAGTTCCGCTACGTGCGTAGCAGGTCGGCAACATCTTGGTGGCTCAGTGCATAAAGTTTAGAAGCTACGTGCATAGCTGTGCTCTTATGGGCTTGACTACGTGCATAGCGTATATCTCGCTACAACGCAAAAGATCGTGGCGAAATCTTGAGAACTATTAAACGCACGTGGAACAAGTCGTGGAATTTAAAGATTCGGCATTTCTCGGAACTAAGCAAGTAAAGAAATCAATTCACGGGAAGTGAAATCAATTCCACGAAGCGCGGAAACTCGTTATTGAATGAATCATGTTTTCACTTCCAAAATTATTCCAACCAGCGAAATATGACTGCTTTAAGCTATATTTATTTAATTATATTATAAATTGCTTTGATGTGGTGTCTGTAAGTGGGTGGTTAGATCGTGTTCGCTCGTATACGGCGATGTGTGTGTAAGATAACCGAGGCTGTCGTCGGCACGACAGATTAGCAATTACTCGCAGCCGATTGCGCGCAATTAGCTTACTCGAGCTTTCATTTCCTCCACACATCTTGTCGCGTGTTCATAGCGGTGGCCGGTATCTAACATCACTATTGTTGGGGTTTTATTGATTAAAGCTCGAACCATCATAATTTTTGAGTTATGACTATATGTCATAGCTGAGCGGTCGTTATTAACTATAGATTGATACACTATAGTAAAAAGTAATTTAAAAAAATTAAACCGACTTCAAAACTGTATTGATTAATAACTAAAACGGGACAAATAAAAGCTTTAGCTTTAAAAAATCTAAGTAAATATGTATACTATATTTTTGAGGTCGGTGCTAGCCTTAATATTTGGAATAACGACTACTAAGTGACATCGATTATGCGGTACGAGTACTGTTGAACATCCCCATACACCGCCTACCGCAGTTAGGCTGGCACCGATCTTAATTGGATTTTGAGATATTTGAAAAAAAAACAAACCTCTTTTCTTGTTTTAGTAATTGTTTATAACTTTTGCAGTTTTTTCGAGCTATACTTTTTTTTTACAAAAATCACCTACATGCTTTTCCGAATCGAATGACACCTCATTCATATTATTTCGAGACTGCTGAAAAAAGTTGAACAAAACAGTACTTTTTGACTAGACTATAGGAAAACGTGTCGTTGGCTTAATAGCGTAATTCTAAAACATGTCATTATGCATGTTGTTTCAATGATTGCATGCAGTTAGGCTCTAGCTAAACAATCTCGATGAAATTTCAAAAAGATGCTTGGCTATTAAAAAAAATCGTTTAATCGATAGATTGCATCATAAAAAATGATTAGTCACTTCATTTATCATAGTAGATAATTTAGGAGGAATTAGTACTTTTACTTTTAAGTAATTAGTTTCAATTACAACAAAAAATTAAAAAAATGAAGAAATTAAAACCGACTTCAAAACTGTATTGATTAGTAACTAAAAAGGGAAAAATAAAAGCTTTAGCTTTAAAAAAATCAAAAGTAAATATGTTTCATCCTTAAAAGTAAATGTGTTTCATCCATTTTAACGGCACATGTGTGAGTACTGTGTACCTTAAACTTAAGCTATAGCTATCAGTTTTAGGTTTGTTTTTGACTTGAATGTACCCTGGCGGTTGGAAGTGTCATGCTCACACAAAAGTCTGGCTGATGGTGGCGTATGCGTTGGATCATTTGGCTCCCTTCAAAATGGTTGAGCCGAATGGTGCTAGCGCATGCGTCATGTTCGTGAACGGGCGCTGTCAGTTGGGACTGGTCATTTCTCAGTTGCCATGGTTTATTTTAAATATTTCTTTGAATTGTTCCTCTTTTCCCGGACGCTTTTATCCTGCTCGTCTTTTACATCGTTCTCACATGTTTGTATAATTTCAACTTGATGTAAACAAAAATTTGTAACAATTTATTATTTTTTAAAAGAGTGTCCGTGGAGTTCCTTGCACGTTTTTCTCCAAAAACGTATTTTTTTCATTGAGTTAGTTGCGTGTTAGGAAAAAAAATACATTTCGATAAAAAAATCGTAAAAAAACAAGTCATGGTTGTTTCTGTTTCATTAAGCAGAGTACGAAAAGCAATATCAGGTAAAAATTTAATTGCTTATTACAAATTGTTTAAACAGTGAAAAATTTAATAAAACTTATTTTTTTCTGTTTATTTTAAAGAACAAGATAAATAATGAATTAAAAAATAAGAATGGTTCCTTAATATTTATTATAAGTGGTCTAAAAAAATTGTTAGTGAACAAATACGTTTTTGAGCATTTATTATTTTAGGTTCGTTCCACGGGAAATGCGTACTGTGTTTTCCAGTTTGGCTCGGACATTGCAGGTTTGAATCACCTGATTGTCTGATAAAAAAGACGATTCCGTGCTTCAGAAGACACGTATAAGCCAGTAGTCCCGGCCGCCAAATGACAGTCCTCAAATAAAACATGTCAGAGGCCTTTGAGGCGGTTTATAAAGTTTAACAAAAAGCACTAGATGACTAGACTACTAGTGACTGATACACACTTAACTCTCTATCTCAAAAAATACTAAACCAAATTTGATTAAACTTGCACTGTTCCCTAAGTTAAACTATACGTAGTCCAACTAAAAAATATTTTTTGCAATCCAACTTATAGTTTGTGAGATATGCGTGGGAAAACATACATATGCTTATGAAATTTGGCACACATTATTTAGAAGCAGCTATAGACTATAACATATATAAAAAGTGCATTTCTGACAATTCTGCTTACATACGGGTCGAATTGATAACCTCCTTTTTTTAAGTCGGTTAAAAAGACGGTTAACAATGCAATCGAGAAAAACACAGATATCGACTTTTGTTTTATGTGACAATAATCAGTCAATAAAAGACGATCGTTTTCACGCTGTTTTTATGAACACGCCCTTCTGTTGGCGTATTACGCGCTATAGCCAACGTTACAGCGATTTTATTTTCTTGTTTTGTAGAAGGCTTTGTTAAGCGGGAGTGTTCGAGAACGGTTTAAATTGGCTCGTGAACAAGCGAGCTCTGCGTTACGCGCGATAAACACTCAATTTGTGGGGCGAGGCTGCGCCTTAAGAGATGCTCAATATAAAGGGGGTGGGACTTAATGAAGTCATTTATACCCATCCTCTCAGCGTACTTAGAAATCACCGCTGTGATTGAGTAATGTACGACTTTTTAGGAATTTAAAGTTAGTCTTTAAAGGGTAGAAGAATTTAAAGCAAATTAAAAGTGAGTAAGTAAAACGTAAGAGGGCGCCACCCGCGCCACGTTGTTAATGCCCTTTACAGTATTAATTTTACTTAGGCAGGCAAGGGTTTGTTTGTCTGCTATCCGAGGGATACAAAATGTCTTTATCGCGTTAATTGCGAGTCGTCTCTGGCTGGCAGCGGACCCTTTATGGTTTAAATTAAAACATTGTTACGAGCCAGTGCCTCAGTCACCTTAAGTGTTCTAGAAATCTCTACGGGCTTCGAGGACTATTATAAATTTTGTGGATAATTACTCTCTGTCCTTTTCCATTTGTAAACAAAGTGTCATCAAGTACCTACGGAGTACGGCTAGCATCAATTAATGTTGCTCAGCGCAGGTCGCTCCTTATCTACGCTGTACGGCTTAAGTTCGTGTCAGAAACAATTTTGTTATTTTCTGTCCTGAATAATATAAAGTGTGAGTCGTGATAACAATCAGAGAGCGCCATTCTATTAATAGGTATAATGTCACACGAATGTGTCGCGCAACAACACGACATATTGCGCGAGATTTTAAATAAAAGCACAGCGGTCAGCGGTCCATAAAAGCGTATATCAAATAAAGTTAGCTCTGTTTTAAAATAACTAAAAGTAGGTATTAAAGGTATTTTTAGCTCTTTTTGGTGCTTAAAAGTTAATAAAGAGTGATGGTCGTGGGTAGCCAGAGCGGATGTTCATAAATGTTCAGTGGACTGTGCCGAACAAGGGGCGCTTGCTTTTCACATTAGTTTTCAGTGCGCTCGTTGACGATAAAATTGAAATTTATGTGGAACTCGTAAAGTTGGCCACTTGACTCTATACTTGTGGGGGTCTTTGGCTTGGCCCACCTGTAGCACCTCACTAGCTAGTTAGACGTTACGGCCTCACGATGCCTCCGGGGTGTGCCCCAAGCGTCTGTACGTGAAAGGACTTAAATAGCTCCATTAGTAAGTTTATTCAGGACTGATACGCACGGTACCTACGCAAAGTTCCACTGAAGTTGCTCGGGTGTCCTATGTACCTATGTTTGTGAAATTAAAGAAAATTGACATTTACTGTGAAATCTAAAACTGCACTGAAAGCTGTGTGTATGTGAAAGCAGCCTTAAGTAGTTCTGATCTCGTGCCTTCTGAGAATGTTTTATTTATACTTAATCCCACCTCTACTCTAATCTCAACTTTGAATGCTGTTTATTTATTTACTTCAATAGATTTCTTTCTGTGAAAAGAGATTGTGGGCGATTGACATATACATTATTAAGCTTTCGCATTCACTTCTTAAGTCAATCAATTGCGGAACGTCTCGATAATCTTATTATTTAGTTGGAATTATTTCCGGTACATCTTCAAAAGTTATAACTATGGGAATTATACTTTTAATAAATTCTTGTTTTAGTTTAGACACTTTTACTTCTGGTCTTCCTAAATCTATGCGATAAATGTTCTTGGTGTTATTTTGGTACCTATACTTCATCATCTGGCCGTAGGCCTCCCCACATCACGCAGATAAAAGGTTATGAATATTTTATGATCACAGGCAAAAAGAGCCAGAGATCGCTGAAGACAGGTTTGGTAATAAAAATTTGGAGACTACATTGTCCAGCAGTGGCACAATTACCTAAGTTAAAAATTATGTTGAGTAACCTGACATTATTTCAGTGAACAATTTATAATCAAAATGAACTCTTTCCCTTCAAAATCATAAAAGTGCTCTTTAGTTATTAATGTATCTGTAGATAGGGAAGATTCTTGGTAGAAGTGAGTTAGTTTTCCACCTGACAGATCACGGGCGCGGCTGCTGCAAACTTGAGACTCTCGAGACTTAGATGGAGGACTAAAGCCGATCCGAGGCTAAGTGAAGGTCGAGGTCGAAATTATTTATCTTAATACTAGCTCCTGCTAAAGGCTTTGTCTGCTTGAAATTCGAAAATTAGGAAAGGGAACGTATTACGTGATAAAAGGAGCTACTGATCGTAATTAAGACTTGACCTCTACTCTTGTGCCAAGCTTAATCTTTTTTTTTTTTTTTTTTTTTTTTACTATGTATAGTCATACGTTTGACCACAATCTCACCCGATGGTAAGCGATGATGTGGTCGAAGATGGAGCACGTTTGCCTAGAAGCAACCTATTCAATCTTGTCTTAAAGACTCCCAGGTTGTAGCTATCTGGAAACACAGACTCTAATTCTTTTCAGTCGTTGAGGCGTGATTGATAAACAAACATACAGACTTGTTACATTAATATAATGTAGACACCATTAGTAGGTAGTTAAGGAGAAAAGGATGACTCGACCGCGATGAGATTATTGCGCTAATTTTAGTAAGCAATTAGAAACATAACTATAATGGTTTAGGTAAGGTTTTGGGCCTGGGACTAGGCTTACCGGATTTTGACTATTAATCGGCAAAAGTTGTTTTGCAAAAAAAAAATAGCGTACAACCTATTCTTATACCTGGTCTACCGAATTAACACACAAAATTTCATGAAAATCGGTCGAGCCGTTTCGAAGAGTTCGGTAACAAACACCGTGACACGAGATTTTTATATATTAGATTTGCAAATGTGTAATTATAAAAGACTGCATTAAACATGTTTCTCGGTTTGATTCTAATAGCAATCATGGCTGGGGTATTTCATGACAAATACTTAGCACTAGCTTCTGCCCTCGTGACTGTCGAAAATTTTCCCAAGGGAATATATTTCTGAGATCCTACGTCTTATTCCAGGATTTGATCTTCCTTTAAACAGACAGACAAGTTCGCATCCGAACTGTTCCCAGTCCATTTGCTGCTTTCGAGTGATATTAAAGTTTATTATCGAAGTAAGCACATTAATTTACTAAATACTTAGGGATTTGCACTGACTAACAACTCAAAACGGCCTGAAAAATGAGTGTGTGAAAACATACTTTAAGTTTTAATGCCAAATATCTATAAACCGACCCTAAAAATGGTCTACTTCTGTACCGCTGGCTACAACTTGTCATGTGGTTCTATAGATAACTAGCGACCCGTCCCGGTTTCGAACGAAGGCAATTTATATACACAAACCGTCCTCGTTTATCTCTCATTCTGTTATTGAAAATCATATAAAAATCCGTTGCGTGGTTTAGAAGAAGTAAGCTGAGAAACAAACAAAGGCAAACAACAAATTTATTATATAGGTACTATTTAGACTTTAGAGAGTATAGATTGCGGTTGATAGGTTATATGTACGTAGGTAGGTACCTAATCTACCTCAACCTGAATTCCTAAGTAGTCCGTTACGAAACCCGCAAGGACTGATAGAGCGTCGTATTTGCTGGCGCGGCCGCATGGCCCAGCAATTTATCCCAAAACTTTTGATGGTGAGCGAACATCAACAACACGAGTAAACAACTTTACGCACACATATGAAAAAACTTTGTGTAGTTACCAGGAAAAGAGTGACTGGGCAGGAACGCACACATACGTACTAACAATTTCAGCTGCCACGTGCTTAGTTTTTTGCTCGAGGAGAACAAATGCTTGTGAATGGCGAAGGTGAAGTAAATGTCGGTCGTTTATAAAAATTCACACGCAGTTTCTGAAGTTTCCTTTAATATTTTGCACTTTACGTAACGAATAATTTAGATAATCTACATACAATGTGTGATTTAGACAAGCATTTTGAAACTATTAATAACTAGCTTTTGACCGCCGCTTTGCTCGCGTTAAAGTAGCCTATGACTGTCTCCATCTATCTTTGTAAAAATATTCATCAAAATGAGTTAAGCGTAACAAACAAACTCTCTTTCGCTTTAAACTGTTATATTAGTACGAATTATAATACCTTTAGATGCTTATAATATCGTATTCCTGTAGATACCTACCGTTACAAGTTCTCAAAGTTACCAAACGGACACGAAGTATCATTCAACTTCATAGCTCAAGTATTGCAACTTGCTGCCCCAACAACTAATTTGACATTTCATGTTTGTAGTTGTTGGAATGTTAGTAGTGCCAAGAATGGACATGGAGAGAACTCCTATTTATGTATTCTGAAAAGCAACGTATGTTTACGTATCTATACTGAAATCTATCAATACTGATATTATAAAGAGGTAAAGTTTGTGAGTTTGTGAGGTTGTAGGGGGTAATCTCTGGACCCACTGAACTGGTTTTGAAAATTATTTTACTAATAGAAAGCCACGTTATTTGTGAGTACCTATCATAGGCATATTAACCCGTAAAATACCGCCCAACGTGTCCACTTACACGGGCCAGCTAGTAATTAATAAAGCAGCAAGATATCTAAAAAGCATTTCTCATTATGAGTTTATACAGAGCACAACCGCGAAGTGCTTACTACAGACATATAAGACAGGCTGGAAAATAACGAAGCATTTGCATATGAATACAGTGAAACAAACTGTAACCCTTAAAGCAAGTGTGATAGAATCTGAAGCGAGGCGCAATATCCGTAAAGTACCTACGTGATGCCATATTATTTGAACGGATACAGTAACTGAAGTAAATTCCACCCATGAGCATACAAATTGTATTCCGCGATCGGGAGGGACGGGGGGCTCACGATAACTGTCAGCTTTGCTTCAACTCAGCAGCGCATTATGATGGAGCCAGCGAACGAACGACACTGTTATTCTGTAAAATTGTATGAATCGCAACGAAGCGAAAACGATTTTATGGAATCGGATAGAGCATTTATTACTTTTCTATAAATATTTAACAGCACAAACGGAGAGTGAATTTATCTTTGACGGGGAAGTGATTCGTGAACGAGTTCAATTTAAATGGCTTTTTCAGTCATTGTTGAATAGCTATCACGTCACGGCCCAGCCCACGGGTCATTCACCGAAAAGTTAATTTAGTGACACATGGGTGAAGGCCTACCTTTGACATTTAACAAGTCGTTTATCATCAATGGCACACGTTTATTAACATAAATTATCTTTAAATTGACAATTAATTCATAGTAAGTACGGAAATTCAGACGCCCATAATAAGTTATAATGCGCGTAATTCTCCGTTAACATGGCAAGCGTCACCAGCAAGTCAAGCTGAGCGTAAAATATCGGCACAACGTGGATGCTCACAGCATTCAGTATTCATTCCCACAAACTTATCGGTGCTCACCCTGCAGGGGAATGGTACTCTACCCCCTGATAACAGACTTGATACATATTTATACTGGCACTAAAAAGTAGGTATCATTCATTTTAAGAAGAAAAAACGAATACCGATTGAATACCAATAAGAAGCGATCATCGATACCTATTCCTTTTCTAGTCGTTTGTAATAAAATATCTTTAACTCGTAGTTGGCTTCATTTGAATATTTTTCAACGATATTTAAATGCAAGAAAATTGAGTCTCAAGTGTTCTTAGGATAGTAATTGAGTATTTATGAAAAGGTCTATTATCGACATGAGAGGGAGGTCCTCCTGGCTTCCTCTTTATTACTTATAGGATGTTCTGCGTACAATGCCAATACAATATTCATAACGTAAATTTTCCGCACTTCACTAACAAAGTAACAACGCAAGTCGAAAAGACGACTGAATTTAATTTAATGAGCAATGTTTAAATGCACCTGATTTTGAACAATGCTTATTACGTAAGCATCCGACGAAAGCTAAATTAATTATATAAGCGTTTCATTTTCACGGTGTTGCATAATGAGCTAGATAAGGGCTAACAAGCTTGCTATTTCCGTGTTCATTATTTTTATTGATTCACCTCTTGAATAAATAATAGGGGACGAACAAGTCACCAGCTAATAGGCCGACAACCTGTCATTACTAAGACAACCTTTTGACCCACTATTCCCTGTTACTACGTGGTTTTGTTGCTTCGAGCCTTCCTATATCACTGTCATAAAGAGGCAGGGAGTTTTCTATTTAATAATGAACGTAAGCAGCTATGAACATCACTAAAGCAAATAGCTTACATTATAAATAATGTAGTAGATACCTACTCACATGATAAGTACTGACAAAAATATTAGGTCGGTGGTTATGTTGGAAAAGCTGCTCCAATTTTTCTTTTAATAAATAGTGAGAGTGACGTATAAAGATGACTGACGAAATATTGTAAATCGTGTCACATCTTGAATATGTCACGAAAAGTGAAGTAACAGGTATCAGTTTTATGCGAGGTAAAGTTACCCAAACAGAGTTTGAGTTTATTAAAAGCAACTGAAGTTTAATAAGAGATTAATTTACTTTAGCAAACGGGTACGATCTTCTTGATTAAATATAATATTGATGTAATAAATGTTTCGAGGAATACTTCCTTTAAAGTTAAGCTAGTGAAGCAGAGCGAGGTAAACGGTTTGAACGAACATTTCCATTATAATATTTTTGTGTTAGGTTCGGATAGGTTAGGTTCGCATGGGATGACGGGAGCTAAAGTGAGCGAGTGAAGCGGGCGAACATAGCTCTCGTCATACCAATCATGTTAGGTTTCTTAATACCCTGCAGACAGAAATAGTATAATCCCTCGTCGTAGTTAGGTTTGAGGTGACAGAATTAATATCAGCATTTTTATTTCGCGATGTGGTTGCATCAGTAACTCAGAACGCGTCATGGCATTTTTTCATTTCTACAACGCGTTCTGGCCGTTTTCTTAAGTGCCACGACGCGTAATTCGCGATGTGGCCGTTTGAATGAAGCCACAACGCGTTGTGATCTGTTTTTTCGCTCAATGATCGTTTTCGGTCTCAAGCGTAACGTTACATATCCCTAACATAATTTTCTTGTGGTTTCTGGAACGAAGTTCCTTATCGCACGGTGTACTCCAGGCACTTGGTATTTGAGCGATGGGCGAAAAAAGTGTGGCTAAAAACTTCGAACACGATACTTCATCTCATTTTATTACTCTCAAATATTGCTAATTGATTTCATTGTGACTGTTTATTAATAATACATGTATAGCGAAAGTACACCCACTCCGCCACCCCGCTGTTCCACCATACCTACCGCTCAATCTAAAAAAAAGTGTCTACCTTTGTTAATTTGTAATTCACATGCAGAAATACTTTTCATTTAAATCATCATGACTGAGTGCTATTGGGAATCCCATTGCGATTCACAGAGTTCTCATAAAAGCAGGAATGCGCACATTTCAATGGGAGGCCTATCAATCGTACCGTGCAAACTGGATAAAACAATAAGTGGAATGCTTTAACGATGCACTCGACATCGACATGTGGATGCCTACATGCGATCGCTGAAAAACCAGTAAAAAGTGAACAGACTATACACGGGGAGGTAGGCATCGGAATTTTCAATAGACTCTAACTATAGTTGAAGAGGAATTCAGACAACGCTCGGGAGATTTTGATATCCACTCGAGTTTCAATACCGGAGATGAACACAATAGACTGGCATCAGATCGATTACGTGGCTATCTGTCTATTATTCTTAAATTAACTGTCCGTGAAAAGAAATTCCTGGTAAGGCTGCCAAGTAGATGGTGTCTGAGTTTAACGTAACAGTGAAAAATCAAATGCCAAGTTTGTAAGCCTAAATTAAATTAAGCATATCGCAGCTTGCCTAATGAAGTTGCTACTAATCATGAGGTAAACCAACCATTAATAATAAATTCCTAGCACGCGTAGCCAGAGAATGGTGGTAGTAACCCCACCTGTTACGCCGCGCATAAATTACCAGCAACATTCAACTACCCTCCACGTACGCACGCAAACAGAACGACTGCCAAGTATCAACGACACCGCAGAAATTAACACTCCCTTGTGAATGGCTCATAGCATTGACCACGCGCGGTGGAATTTTAGCTGAAACTACCCGCTTGAGGATATAAAATGGAAAACAACAACCGCGAAAAGACACCATTGCAGACTCTTTTTGTAGCACACATAAACGAGGTAGGTGGCTTTAAGAATTAGAATGAGAAACATGCCACAGCACACGGGGATATATAAATCTGATGTTATCGTGTTGTAGAATACGGCGCAAGTATGTGAACCGAGCACGTATGTACATAATGTAGCGCTCTAGGAAGCAACAAATTTACTGGCGCAGGTTCTCCAAAGGGGCGCAAAGTGCCTCCGTTACTTGTTACCGTCGCGAGGAAAAGATTTATGAAAAGAATAAGGAATTCACCGCTCTACCCATAATCCCACAAAGGACACGACGTCAGGCATGTGATCGATCGCACAAAAATTGTGAAGACAGTAAATAAGTTTATTTATGACGTCACGCCGTCACATATGCAGATTAGGCAATTGTTTTCCTATATTCACCGGGGAAAGCGGTATATTACGTTTCTGAACGGTTTGTTGATAAAGCGTTCCTCTCAGCCGTAAATTGTAAAACGATTTATCTACTTTGCTTGGAAGAGCCGACATTGTCTGCGACAGTTGCCCGATTTAAAGTGTGGCCGGGAGCTGAGCTCGTGTTCTCTCGGCAAAGCCTCCCCAAGTCTCGGGTTTATCTACGCCTAACATATGTTATGGTTTGCACGTACTCGTATAATTGTCTGTTCATGTGTGTTTAATCTGTACCTACACCGAATTTTTGGTTCCTAATCTAGTTTTTGCAACATATTTTTATAGCTAAACCGAGACACTTCAGACGTTTAGGGTGATCGGATCGATCAAACCTTCTGCATTGAATAGCACCGTGTTATTAAGGTTTCATAAAAGGTACTTGAATATAAAACTGGCCTCTGAGCTTGATCTACTAAAAGTTTTGCTACTTAGGTATTTCTATTTAGGCTAACTTTCATAAACAGTTTTGTTTATGAAAGTCAAGAGCGAGTCGGTCTCGCGCACCGAGGGTCCCGTACCATCATACATAAATATTTTGGTAAGTATTTATATATTCTCATATATAAATAATTACCTGCCTTAATTAACAAATTAACGCAATGTCGGCCCAGTCTTCGTAAAACTGTTCTTCGTTAGTTAACATCGCAACTATAGGAATATTTACATTTATTTTCTAAATAGTCGCAGTCTTTAGTGCCGTAACACAGAGTATCACATCTAGAAGAGATCCTAACCTGGACCTCAATTTACGCACCAGAGCGCACCACTCATTTCCCCTCGCTGATTTGAAATCAGGAAATAAAATAAATATAAACCAAATAATTCTGATTCAGATAAAATAGAATATTACAGTAGGGTGGTGGTTACCGGTAAACTGTTAAAATAAATATGTAAAATTTTATAATTGGTGATTTTGCGCCCCCTTTCATTAGGCGCCCAGGGCACGTGCCCTACCTGCCACACCCTAGTTACGCCTCTGCTCGCTGTTGCATGAAAAATATGTATATTTTTATTTCTTTATTATTTGCAAAATAGTGGAACAAACGCCATCTAAAACTATTCCAAATTTCAAGGTCATAGCATTAGTAGTTCTAATGAGGAGCTCGTGGCTAGATAATAACAGCCGCACGGGTCGATATTCAAGGTTAAGCAACGCTTGCCAAGGTTGGTCTGTGGATGGGTGACCATCTTAACATACCGAGTTTCCTCCGTGTCTCGGAAAGCACGTTAAGCCGTTGGTCCCGGCTGTCATTTGTAGATCTTTGGCAGTCGTTACGGATAGTCAGAAGCCAGTAAATCTGACTCCAGTCTTGCCATGAAGTACAGTGTTACCCAGTTAATGGGTTGTGGAGGTCTGGTAGGCAGCCGCTCCATTTAAAATACTGGTATTCAGCTAAATACGGCTTTACTGGAAGCCGACCCCAATTTAGTTGGGAAAAGGCTAGGTAGATGATGAGCATTAGTAGTTCTTCAGATATCCAGCTGTGACAGACAAACAGACTTAGTCACACCATAAGGGTTCCTTTTTTACCATTTTGTTTCGGAACCCTAAAAACAACAATTGTTAATATCGTTTTCAATTTTTAGCCATTTTCTTTGCTGATTTTCCTTATCATGTTCCAACGAATAAACTGCACGTTATGTGACATCCTAGTTGTCGACGGGGAGTGATTCATATACAAGGAAATAAATCTATACATATAATAATCTATACATATAATAAAATCGTAGACTAACCGTGTCTGTACATTGAATATTTTTGCATGAAAATGACACAGAAAACTCAGGAAAAAGGTATAAAACACAAAAATGCGATTTTTGAAATTTTTGTCTGTTTATCTGTTTGTCTGTGCGTTTGTGGGAGCATCACGCATAAACCATAGATTAGATTGCAAATCTAAGTACTTGAAAATATTAAGTGATAACCCGGGTAACATTTAGCGTTTATTTCATCAAAATCGACCCACAAAATCAAAAGATATTGAATTTTTAAATTTAGGAAGAAACTTCCTAATGTATTCAGATGAGTCAGAGCGCCATCTATTGAGAAAAATAAAATGCACGAAAGCATTCAAAATTGTTGAGTTATTTGTGAAACGTTTAGTACGTGGCAAAATAAGAGTGATCATTTTATACCTTTTCGTTATTAATCGATACAATCGATCCACAAAATTAAAATATATTGAATTTTTAGTTTTGTAAGAAACTTCCTAATGTATTCTGATCAGTCAGAGCGCTATCTATTGAGAAACCAAAAAATGCATGAAAGCATGAATGTTACACCAAAACACATTGATTGAGTTATTTGTGAAGCTTTTAATACGTAGACGTAGCAAAATAAAAGTAAACATTTTAATACCTTATCGTTATTTACCGTTACATACGGGCTTCTTATTTAACGTCTTCCGCTGCCAAATATTTTGTCAGTTTACATGGTCGATAGATGGCGTTGCACTGATGACGCGTTTTTTCTGAATTGCGGTGTTAAGATTTTCCGCTGGAGAATGACCTCACGCGATTTCTAAACACAGTCTTATTTCGAAAGAAATTCGATTTGGTCTCTAAAGGATCTTAAACTGTTGGGGACCATAATTGGTTAAATCTCTGACTTGTGCTGGTATCGTTTAAAGTGCATTTATCGTAGATTCTTAAACTGAATTAGTGTTGCGAAGTTCTGGACGGTTCGACTTGCGGATCAGGCCTGTAGGGTTCCTTACCAAAGGTGCTGTGCTGACGGGACCCTACTGCTAAGCCTCCGCGATTGATTCCGTTTAGAGCGAAGCAACGAACGGTTCGATTTGCGAAACAAGGCTAATAATAATAAATAAATAAAATTAAATCTTATATTTCAGACAGAGTCCATTTTATGGTTAGTAGTTAGGTTTAGTTTAGGTTAGTAGTTAGGTTTTTTATAATAAGGTACCGTACCAAAGGTGGTCACGGGGACGGGAGCGATCGATTTTGTGAGGCTACTCTCTAAAGTCCGAAGTCCGTAGTTTCGGGCTTAGTTGCGGACGTATTCTACTCCGTATCACCTACAGACTTACGATTAGTCCCGAACCAGACCTAAGAATGAATGACAACACGATTTCACAGTAACTGTCAAATCGTGTTATCATTAGTTCTCATTGGTTAGGTGATACGGAGTAGAATATTTTTTTTTTTACTATAGATACGCATACGTTTGACCACTATCTCACCTGATGGTAAGCGATGATACTACTATCTCACCTGATGGTAAGCGATGATGCGGTCGAAGATGGAGCACGTTTGCCTAGAAGCAACCTATTGACTTTTGTCTTAAAGACTCCCAGGTTGCCCGCAACTAAGTTTTTAATTCGTGCTAAGTATCAGACGGTTCGATTTGCGAGCAAAGGCAAATTATAGGGTTCCGTGCCAAAGTTGCTAATGGGACCCTATTATTTAAGCCTTCGCGTACGATTTTGATTCGTGCGAACCAAGTCGATTTTTAGGGTTCCGTACCAAGTTTGCTAACGGAACCCTATTTATTAATAAGCCACCGCTGTCCGTCTTCCTTCAGTAGTGCTATTCTCTAACAACATTTTCGTATCTCGACAGTAGAATTCGAAGTGAGTTTCAAATGAAGATCTTTATGTTGTGTGCAATAAAGCTCACTTTGTGAGTTTTATCACTCAGGTGAAGCTCGATATCGAAATAGTTTCTTACAGAATAGACTAGCTGTTCATGCGTTTTATTCTCTTTCATGTCTCGCTTATGAGTGAGTGTGTGAGTGAGTATGAGTGAGTGTGTGAGTGAGTATAAGTGTGAGTGTGAATAGTGTAGGTGTGTAGTGCGTGAGTTATAATAATTATAAGCAATGCTTAGTTCATTTACCCTAATTAATATCATTATATCCAGCACTACTTACGAAGGTGTGTTTCCTTATTTATTTATCTTTTTTAGTAGTTACGCTGTCACGCCTAGACGGCTGAACATATTTTAATGAAATTTGAGATTTGGCAAATATATTTTGTTATTTAACATATGCACACCAAACATACCTATCACAGTAAACATAGCAAACAATGAGATCACAGATTGCGCGTTTTCCTCCCATTCAATAGTATATAGCGTTCTACCTAACTGATAAATATATTATTCTATCGTTCGGAATACAATAAAAGTGTAGGAAGCACATCTTATCGCGATGGACAAAGTATAAAGACGTAGGAAGAAAAAGTTCTCTCTGATTTAGAATACGTTATCAACTTCCCATTTTCTTTCGGGTCTCTTACTTTCTAACCTCATTATTGTACGTCTGTGGTGAACATTTGAAATTTTTTTCAACAATCTGTGATGCAGTTTTAATTTTCATCAACATCTAGCCCGAGAATTGGATTTTAAAAAAAATATCAGTTACGGTTTAGGTGGATAAGTTTAGTCAGAAATTTAAAAAAATACTTAATTTGTTAAAAATGAGTGCTTTCCTTTAAAAATTCACCTGCATATTAGGATTCAAATGTCAAAATTGAGTATTAAAAATTAGATTGTCGCCCCCTTCTACCATCGGACATCCAGACGCACTGCATCTTGCCATCCCTACCTTATTACTATTCCACCAATTCGCACTAAGCGTTTCCAAACGTCTTTTATAATGCGCACAGCAAAGGAGTGGAACTCTCTGCCTGCGTCTGTGTTTCCAAACTCTTACAACCCTAATCTCTTCAAAGTTAGAGTGAACAGGCTCCTTCTGGGTAAGCTCGCTCCATCGTAGACTTTGTAAACCATCACAAATAAAAAAAAAATAAAAAAAGTGATGCCTGCTTATACAGTTCGAATGGTACGTGATGTCAATAAATAAGTATTTTCAAACACATTCAAATAAATAAGGTTTTCATTTTCATATCAATTCAGTAACGGATGTTTTTTGGCAATTGCTTATTCAAAATACACAAACAGAAAATGTTGGGAAATTGTATTTTTAGCTCCACTCTCAATCTACCAAAACCCCTTTTTAAAACCGCCTGCTTATTTTTAATCTACGTACATTTAAGGTAGAATTAAAATCCATGTAAGATTATCAGGTAATGACATTTTAGAAATTCGGCAGTCACGGTAACGAGTTGGATCGTCAGCGGCTCAACTCGGCTCAGGTGAGCGGGTAATGACATTCTGGAGCGTATCGATCGCGCGGAAATAACCGGCCGGCGAACAAACCTGATCTGCTGTCGCGCTCTGAGCCTCCGACCGACGACCGACGACTGACGACCGACTAAACGCCCGACCGCGCAACCTGCATTCGCCATTGACTTCCTCATTATCCCGACGCTAAACGAAAATTGATTGTGAATAGGTAAACAAGCCCTGTATCCTTAATAATAGTATCTGCAAGGTTTCTGTATATATTTTTAATAATATTAATAATAAAATGTCTCCTGCTCCCGACACCTGCGGAAAACTATTTTTTATATTTTTAAATGTATGTTTTTAATGCTTTTTTTTAAGACATATTTAAAATGTAAAATATCTGTATATAAAAATAAATAAACGAAGTAATAATAATAACGAGCTTCGACTAACACTCCAGGTTCTCGTTAGGCAGCTGGATCAAGCGCTTAATTCAGAAAGCAGTACTTCTGGACACGGCTCGTATTGTTAGGAGGTTCCTCTTCTGGAGCTCTGACCGCCGGTAGCTTGGACCCTGTTCCCGATACCGGTGGGCTACTATTAGGCATTATATTTTTAAATGATTTTTTATATCTTTTTATTTAAATATTTAAAAACGTCGAAATAACTTAAGATAATGAATAAACGAAATAATCTATACATAATAAATAAGAATAGAATATAATTCCTGAAATTTCTTAGGTATGTATAAAATATCGGACAGTGTTTAGTTTAAACTGTAATCAAACCAAATCGAAATATAACAATTGTTGCATAGGCGTACTTAGAGGTAACGGTGTCAATCCGGCGGAATTCCGTGTATCTAAGCAACAAATACACATAATTATATAAGTACATATCGCCTACATTAACAATATGCAATCACTGAATGAATATTTATGGTAAGCAGGCTCTTTGTGGTTCTTGGATGTGACCGTAATTCATAAAACGCCATCCCTTATCCTTGCAGTAGGTACTAAAAGTTAAAGATTAAAAAAGCATCAGGGAACAGTAATCTCATTATTATCGCTAGCCAGGTTACATAATGCTCCACTCAACGCTGAAATCCGATGATCCGTCCTAACATGGTACAATATTAAAGTCCAAAAATAAACATGATGTGGATGCCAAAGATTCTTGGTCGGATTATGGTAGTATGTCATGATTATACCTCTGCCCAAGGTCCCGTTACCTTAATGAAAACGGTATTAATCAGTCGTACGAACCCAAATTGTGATTGTACCTATCTAATGGTCAAACTATAATACCCTCAACCTCTTGTTTGATTCAGGAGTACCTCTTCTTTTTTGTTGATTCTGACAGCATAATTCACAATCGATACGGTTCACCGTGACTGCCATTGACTGTCATTGCCTCAATATGGACTAAGATCTAATCCCGAGGTGGGGCTTCCGCCCTCGGCGCCAGAAGGTGCGAAAACGCCCAAGTTTTTCTTTTTTTTTATTTGTGATGGGTTTGCTCTTGACTCTAGTCTAGGTCAGAGATGGTACTTCCGGGACATTGACGAACAGGGCACTGGCCGCCGTTCTGAGAGCCAAACCAGAAAGGTGATGCGCCGAGGGAGGTGAATCATCTCAGGAGTATCCCAGCGATCAATGCCTCAAAGGCGTGCCGCTAAACATAATTTCCTTATGTGTTTGACCACAAGAGCACCTCTTTCCGTTTCTGGTATGGCGCTTCCGTTAAATTGGCGTATATTAAATAGTGTTAGTACCTACATAACAATAAATATAGTTATACAATAACAAAATTTAGGTAGAACTAAACAAATATTCATTGCTTCAGTATTCCATCGAAATACTGGAGTAACAATCAACACAATAGCCCAGCTTATCAGTAATCATGCTCAATAAGTATTCGGTTGGAACTGGCTCGTATCCGGCGTACTGCGAACCAAACCCAGCGCCCTCCGCTCTCTCAATGTCGTCATCTTTGAGGCTAGTGGTCAATAGGTAAGTATGTACCCGAAGTACCTACTTTAACTTCTGTACCTTCGATAATGGTGTGATGATCTACCAATTGGTAAATAAAGTATGAAGGTTAAAAAAAAACCTTTATCACATATAAATTTTTCTCTATGCAAACTTCGCAGATAAGGGGGGGGGGGATGGTATTTTTTTTACATTTTTCGTCAAGTCGAAAACCATGTGGCCTAAAAAATAAAAAAAATGTTTGAGAATGTGCGATTTGCGATTATTATACCCCACATACCCTGTTAGACCCATTTCGAATGTTTAAGAACCACTTTCAGTCACTGTTGCAAAAAAAATGTCTACATTTTTATTTTTACTTATTTGCAAAATAACTGAGCAAAAGTCATCTAAAACTATTATAATTTTTAAGTTAGATAGCATTAGTAGTTCTTGAGATATCCAGCTGTGACTGACGGACAGACTTAGTCGCACCATATGGGTTCCTTCTTACCATTTTGGAACGGAATCCTAAAAACTAATAAATAACAATAGGGTTCCACAGTGGGATCCAAGAAAGGCACAGCAAAAATTATCCAGGGCGCAGGTAATTCTAAAATCAGCACTGCTTCTCTGTTAGTCTTACACCCTAGTATAAGTTAGTACCTACTTAGTTACAACTCTTCCGGAATTTGTAAACATAATAAAATTCACTATGTAAATTTTTAAATGTTTTTACCTTGTAATAAATGAACGAATGAATGATATATTTTTTTTTTGCTGAAGAAACTCTTTATTTAATTAAAGAGTCCAAGCCAACCGAAACTGTGTATGACGAACTATATCTTGGATTTCAATTTTGCCGCGTCTTCTGTTAGATCTGTCACACTCGCAAACCAACAAAATAAAATAAATACCTACTAAAAATGTTTATTTATATCGTATTTTTTTTTTAATTTTGCTGTGAAAAAGTAATTTATCAGAATTTTTTTAATTTTGATGTGAAAAAGTAATTTTAATTAAATTATTTTATAAAAAATGAAATCAACAGCGCAAACTCAACATTTGCCATGTGAAACGGGGCGTCGGCAACGCTCGGCCAGGCGCATGCGTCAAGAGAACTCCTTCCATGCTCCTTCCATCGACCGATACCATAGACAATTTTTTCGTTATCTGGCAAGCAAAATCTGCTTTTTGTTTGTAGGTTATGTTTTAGTGATTATTAATTGTCAAATTTAATGTTGAATATTTTCGTGGAATTTGTTCAGATAATAATGGAGTGGACATGAACTTGTTACTTTGTGTAGCCGTGTGAATTATTCTATAGGTCGTCGGTTCGCGTGAAGTATTGAACGTCCATCGTCCATTTAATGACTGTGTCGATCTCGGAGTATTACTTGACATTGAGTTATTGAATTGAGATGTGAACACGAAAGTAGATACGCACTCGTCACCTAACTATCAACAACGTGAAGTTTACCAACTAAACTAAATATTTTGTGGGTCTCTTAAATTCAGTTTGGTTCTTTGTACAGTTTAGACATAGCCGTCAAGATGACGATGAGTCAGTTATCAGTTATGAAACTTTATAATACAGTAGTAGACGACGTGATAGCCGGAGTGAGGGATTGCTTTCTTGATGATGGGGTCGACGAACAAGTGCTGCAGGAACTCAAGCAATTATGGAAAACGAAACTTCAAGCCAGTGGGGCTATGGACCCACCACAGCCAGAACCAGCCATACCGCCTCCTCCAGTACTACAGAGCTTTCAAAAGGCAAACGGTAGTAATGTAATACCCAAGAGAGCTGATACACATGTGGGACAGCAAGGATCTAGCCAAAATTCTGGTGTGGAGCATGGCCCTCCTGCGTCTAATCTTGCTGGCGCGCACCCGCACCACGTGATGGACCCCAACAACAAGGTGCCCGTGCAGCTCACCCTGCCTGCTCAGCCCGGTGTGCCAGGATCACAGCCGCGCTCATTTACCATACAGATCCCTGCATCTGCACTTAACGGTAACAAGTTACACCAAGTACTTACTGGCCCTATTATAAACGCAACTATTAGTTTACCTCAACCATTAGCTGCAACATTATTGCAACAACACATCAACTCTGCACTAGCCGGACAGCAAAATGAATTTGATGGAGGCGGAGGTGGCCGCAGTGGAGCTGCACCCTTCTCTTTAGATGGGGCTCTGGACTCTTCTGACGATGAAGGATCGAATGCTGGAGATGGATCAGAAGATGGTGCAGGTGATGATGATGAGGACGAAGAGTCTGCCGAGGAGAGAGCAGAGGAAGAAGAGGAAGAGCGTGACGAGAGTGGCGGAGCTGAGGAAGAACCTCTCAACTCGGGGGATGACGTCTCCGATGAAGAGCCTGGTGACATGTTTGACACTGACAATGTGGTGG
The DNA here is from genome assembly GCA_947578705.1 of Lacanobia wlatinum. Classification (NCBI taxonomy): domain Eukaryota; kingdom Metazoa; phylum Arthropoda; class Insecta; order Lepidoptera; family Noctuidae; genus Lacanobia; species Lacanobia wlatinum. Next base: position 15,492,602 of record OX388039.1, read on the forward strand.
TTTGCCAATATGACAAAATTACTCGCAGTCGCAATAAGTGGAAGTTCTATCTGAAAGATGGTATCATGAACTTAGCTGGGAAGGATTATGTCTTTCAAAAAGCAAATGGTGATGCGGAATGGTGAATATTTCCTTATAATGAACAAATAAGCTGTGTGTATTTTTATAGAAGGTGTAACTTGATGTATCTGACTATTGGAATGTAACTACTAGAGAAAACAAAAGACAATGGTGAAATACTGTCACAGATATTAATATCATAATGGGCATTGACTTCAACCGTAGTATGAGCATGGATTATCAAAAAATTATTCCATATATATAATCTCACAGTTTTGCAATCATAGTGACATATTGCACAAACTATTTTTATAACAGTATGTGAATGGTGCTTTGCAATATTTATATTATTTTTTTATCAGAAACTGTCGCTTCTTTTATACCTATGTAAAATTGATATTATAGCAAAAGAATCTTATTCATTCTAAACTTTTCTACTCTCATGACTTTATTTCTCAAAATGAACTGCTAAATGCAGTCTGTCTGTCTGTTATTTTCAATAACTAAAACATCACCAATGCAACACAATGAACATATTTTGTGTTAGGACTAGGGCCTGAGGTGCATTGTGGATTAATCAAAATACTAAGTATCCCATTTACTCAGTTGTTGAAATAAAATCTGCAAAAAAGTATTATAAATGTTGCCGCAGTGAACATTTACATCTACTAGCTTGAAGTCAATGATGGTGATGCTCATGAAAAGTACCAAATGCTGGTGATGGTTCAAATGATGAGCTTCTAAGATTAATCTTTTTCTAAATTGTTTAGGAGTACTGGACATTTTGTATAATTGCTATTTTGGCTTCACTCAAGTACATAATCCAATAATTGTAAAAGTAGTAGTAATCCACACTGTTTATTATATAACTTGTGCCATAAAAGCAATAATTCTGAATTCAAACCAACTATGTGTGCAAAAAAACCATTAACTGTATTTATCAACTGCTTATCCAAACAAGGCATTTCAGGATGTATTTATGATTGGTAATCAAACAGCTTACATACCGAAGCAGTAGTTTAATTTTCTTGTTTCATGTATTGTAGCCATGTTTTGTTCAGAATAGAAATACCTGTGCTGATATTTTGCAATTGTGCTTATATTAAAAACCATAATTAGTATCAGCCAATATCAATGTGTTATTTATGTATTTTAGGAAACTACTTAGTGAAGCAGGTAGCATGTATGTTATCACAATTAGCGTGATGATTATAGAAGTCTAAAATTATGTAGTAATTTGTATGCAAATGTATCACATAGCTTTCTTACAACATTTCGCTATAGATTAAGCTGAGTTTAAATCCAAACATTACTTGTAAGTTTCTTCAAAGTAAAAATAGTTCTTTTGATAACTATAATGTATATATTTTCATAAATTGTTCATTAATAATAGACTTATTCTCATGTAGGCATACATAATATTCATTCCCTCACACTTTAAAGGTACTTGTATATATCACCCAAGTACTGGCAATACCTTTCTCCAAGGAATAGTTAATAATGAACATTCATATTTTGAACTCATATTTACGTTTAGGTTGTTTTGTCTCAGTTCAGGCACTAAGTTATTATATTGTGATATCTATGTTAATAAAACAAATTTGTTTTTTTTTTATTCATAATGAGTGGAACATTAAAAATGTATTCTAAATTTAATTTGTATTGTAATGATCTTTGATGATAAAGGTTTCAACAACTTCCAACTGTTTAGTTAATTCTCAAATAGATGTAATATAAGTTGTATGGTTTGTTTCAATCCTTTAACGTTTGATGAAAGTGGTAATTATAATAAAATATGTTGCAACACTTTGTTCTTTTTACTGCAGGAATGCTTATGATCCTTGGTAGGCACTGGTTTAGGTGTGTTAACTGTGATTGTAATTTTAGACAGTAGTTTGGGAGACAAGGGGGGTATACTGTAATTTATATAGTTAAAAAAACCCACATGGGCTTTTATACATGAAAACCGGACAAGTGCGACTCTGACTTGCGCACCGAGGGTTCCGTACAAGAGTACAAGCTCGTGTGTAGATACATCGCCCATTAGGTACTGGAATCGATTCGCCTTTTTACCGACTATTACTTACTTTCATAAACTATGAAAGCATCGAACATTACTCTGCACGAAAAGATACTGAGGGTTGAAAAAGAAACTTCTTTTTAGTTGACAATTTATTTCCCTCATAGTACGTCGTCGTCGATATGCACTGACCAGAAATGTGACTGATATCGAAAGAAAAAATGTGATAAAACTATGAATTAACGATTTTCCGGTCTTTTCCTTTACCCACCTACTTGTGTTATATGACCTTGCCTCTTGCCAAACATGATTCTAGACCCCTAATACCTACCTACCTTATAGGTTTTGCTTTATTTACGAATGCTAGTATCAAAATAATATGTTGCATATTATGTGTCCGGTTGGGCTTAGTAATCAATTTTTAAGCTCTTTCTGGCATCTCCGATTAAGATTCTTTTTACCCACGATGGCACGGAGACGTTGTGACGGTCTAACTCGTATATGCGTTTGGGGTGAGAGGGTGTTCGGTTGTGCAAACCAATGTTGCCATTTATCTCCGAAACTACTAGTCCGATTTTGATGTGGATGTCAGTGATGGGTTCGGGTTTGATTGGTGCATGTTCTTAGATAGGTGTTACGGTGACAACTCACCAGGGGGCGCTGCAGTAAACATGTGTTTGTGCAAAACCAAAACTACTAGTCCGATTTAGATGCGGTTTTCAGTTATAGGTTTGTGTTCGCGACGAAAGCGTCACATATAGCTTTATATAACTCGCGTACATACGAGCTTATGTAATAGAATAAGATAGTTATAATTTGAGCATTTTGTAATCGAAATTAAATTCATAGGTATTTTGTTGTCGTTTTACCCCGGACACAAGATGTTCTTGGGGAAATTAATTTCTTTCAGTAAATAGATAGGTAGGGTTACACACTCCCCTACACATTCCTGGTAAGCCCCTGAAAAAGGTATTTTGGTAAAGGTAATGGTAAAGAAGGTACACAGGTATCGATCATTTCACATATACCGACACAGGACAGTTACTCAAAATGGTAATAGGGTGGATAGACAAACCACCATTTACAGCCACCTTCCTTTACTAAACATAAAGGAAATCTAGGTATTCAGGCTTTAGACAATCGGCACTAGAAAGCTAGCGCTGAGCTCTATTTAGATACATAAATATCTTTATGGTCCGATAAGGCATAAAGCCACAATTTAGAAAAATGTAAAGACACATTTTTTCCCCTTCCGTGTTTCTGACCTTATAGTGCTTCCACCCTTAGAGGGGTGGCTTTGAAAGTTGTGTATCTGGTTAGAGGGGTGATGCAACTACCGTAAGACATATAGCCCAACAGCCCTTAAAGCACAGTTTTTCGGAAAATCAACCCTTAATAGTAAACAAGTTCATACTTGTAGATAGATTCGATAGTTAAATGCAACAAGCCCCTAAGTGGGCAGAATTGAAGGGTTAATTTTGACCCCATTCGACGGGGAATTTCAGGGGCTTTACAGAAAGGTGCATCAACCCCTATCCAGACATAGATATACCTAGGAATGTACAAAAGTTAAACTAAAATAGTACGATAGTAAACAGATCAAAAATAGAAATTTGTAGTCATTGGCAAGAAGAAATATAGAACTTTTAACTAAATAGTAAAGTAGTCGCGAAAAGTTTCCCTTAAACCGCTAGCTGCAGTGTTAACAGTAAATTATCTGCATCTTCATTTATCCCTGGTAAGCAAACATCTCTAACCCCAATCTACCCCGAAGACAGCAAGTACGAATAGCAAGAAAGAAGAACGTTATACGTGTGGTACAGGAACCTCAGTATACAGGTACAAGACGTCAGCACGGCTGGACGTAGTCGGGGTTCACAGTTCACATCGAAGGAATAGAAGAAGGATAGACCTACCCCATACACATCCCCGTTCCAGTCGATCACGCCCGTCTGGTACAGTTTGTGATTGATAAGCGAGAGTTCTAAATAGGTGTTACGGTAGTAACTCACTAGGGGACGCTGCAGTAATATATTTTATTTTAGCTACTACATATTAAAGAAACTCGATAGAACTCGATAGGTAAGTGTTTCAGTAGAGAGTAGTGATGTACAAACTCGAAAAATTGTAAAGAAAAAATACCTAGCTATCTAAAAAGTTTGAAATAAAAGTCAAAATTAAAAACTTTGAAAAAACCAACAACGGTTAATACGTAATTGAAAAAGAATAAAATAATTTAAACCCCCTCGCATCTTAAAGATAATAATAAACCCCAGAATCCATCGGGGGCTGCCATCACTATTTTAAACGACATAAATATAAATAAGTATAGCAATAAAATATCTCTAATTATTCACGTTACTATAAAACTGCAAAAGAAAACAGACTGATTGGCGGACGGCCTACGAAGGTTCCTAATCCTTTGGGTTCCATTATTAACCAACGTAACCCTATTACTAAGATTCCGTCCGTCCGTCTGTCTGTCAGCAGGCTATATATCAAGAACCGGACCGTTAAATGCTGCAACTTTGCCTGGATTTTGACGTTTTTTGACAAAAAAAAAGAGAAATATCTGTATAACTAAAATTATAAACCGTGTCTCTTAAACTAGGAGACCTGTATCTCTAAAATAAGAGACAGTGTTTGGCCAAACAGTTCATAAAGTTTTTCTTAAAGAATGAAAGGGTATCGATCTACCAAAACAAATGTAAATTAACAATTTAAAGTGAAGCTGGGGTCTCTGTTAGTGCAAGATGGAGGTGGTGGTGATCTAAGTTACATAAGCATATGTGTGTTGTATGTGTTTGTGCACGTGCGTGTTCTTCGATAGAGGGTGAAGTGAATGTATGTAGAAATAATAATAGTTTTGTGAATGTTTGTTAGGAACATGTCAAGTGATGTATGCTAGTAAGGATTCTGTTTTAATATAGTCCTGCTGCATGAGCCAATCCGTAGTTTTTGATTTAACTTTAAATTTATTTAGGTCAATTATGTTTAGTTGTTTTTTATATACGTGAATGCTCAGAACATAGTACCTATTGGTGTCTTGCGAACGACGTATTGTGTTGTACACCTGCGGGAACAAATGTGCGCTTTCTAGACGGTGGTATGCAGCCATGTACTCTTAGAACAGAATGAAGAACAAAGAGCTGCCGAACTGTTAATACTTTGCAGTCAATGTAAAGTTGCGTTGTTGGGTATCTATATGGTTTCCTTGTCATGACCTTAATTATAGCCCTTTTTGCCCTTTCTGCTCTCAGAAAACAAGTCTTCGCTGCTCCACCCCATGCAGTTATGCAATAATCGATTGACATTACGCGAAGTTTTGAGGGTGTCAAAACCGGCAGATTCTCGAAGAGACTTAAAGAGACTCGAATAAGCCGAAGTGTTCGATTATTTAATGTATCAAGTTGTTTGACCCATCTTAACCCATCATCTATATGCACATTATGCACACCCAGGTATTTCACACTATCAGCTCTAACAATGCTAGGGCATGAGCACAATACCAACTGATTCTGGCATGAGTGAGCTGTTTTCACGAAGGTATTTGTGGGTTTGGTATTATAACGGATTGCAAAGGGTAGATAATAGGTTTTATTAAGGTTAGCATCAGCAAGTTTAGGTCAAGCCAGTTCATTATTGCAGACAGTGCAAACTCCGCCCTTGTTTTCACATCTTTCCAAGGACGCCCTTGAAACAGAATCGCTGTATCATCGGCATGTGCATAAATCTCACAAGATGGAATTGACACACTACAGAGGTCGTTTGTGTAGATTTTAAATAGTGTGGGACCCAGTATGCTTCTTTAGGGTACACCGTAAGACACAACTTCTTCATCGCTATAGCTAGAGTCTATTTTAACTCACTGGCTGCGATTTCTCAGGTAAGTAATCTTTGAAGATCTCCAGTGCTGTGCCACGTACAACCAAATATTCTAACTTAGATATTAGGATAGGAATAGAAACTGTGTCGAAGGCTTTTGGCAGGTCCAGAAATATACCAAGACACTTTGTTCTGCTGTCCAGTGTTTTAGCAATAGATTGCGTTAAGTCCAATACAATTTCTTCAGTTGAGACTCCTGAGCGGAATCCATATTGATTATTTGCTATAATTTTATATTTATTAAAAAACTTTTTAGATGTTTGTTAAGAACCCTCTCAAGAATCTTTGAAAGTGATGACAGCACTGTTATAGGTCTGTAATTATCGACACAGTTTCTTTTCCCTCCCTTATAAATTGGGTAGACTATGGCCTTCTTTAGAGAATCTGGAAGAACTCCTGTCTGTATGCAAAGATTACAGACATATGTTATCGGAGGTACCAAGATGTGCCGACATGTCTTAAGGAGCGACGCTGGTCCTCCATCCCAGATCACGGCACAGTCATTACGTAATTGCATTATAATCGATTCTACGTCACATTCGTCGACTTTTTGTATAACAAGTGAATTGACAAGTGACTTCAATGTGTTATTTTCGCCAGCGCGAGGGATGTTACGGTTTTTATTTGGATCTTTTAGTATTTTTGCTGCCATGTTTTTACCTATTTTACTGAAGAAAGAACAGAAATTGTTTAGAGAAGACTTAGAATTATCGCTTCTTTCTAGTAGTTCAACGGGGCTAAAGCATATTTTACCAGTATTAGTTATTTCCTTAATTGTTCTCCATAGTGCTTTAGGATTATTCTTTGACTTTTCTATTCCACTCTTCTCATTTTTTATTTGTGATAGGTTTGCTCTTGACTCTAGTCTAGGTCAGAGATGACCGAGACAAAGTCTACGATGGAGCGAGCTAACCCAGAAGGAGCCTGTTCACTCTAACTTTGAAGAGATTAGGGTTGTAAGCGTTTGGAAACACGGACGCAGGCAGAGAGTTCCACTCCTTTGCTGTGCGCATTATAAAAGACGTTTGGAAACGCTTAGTGCGAGTTGGTGGAATAGCAACAAGGTAGGGATGGTAAGATGCAGTGCGTCTGGATGTCCGATGGTAGAAGGGGGCCGGTGGGATGAGGTCGTGGAGTTCTTGAGCACACTCACCGAATTACAATCTGTAGAAGACCGACAAGCAGGCAACCTTACGGCGATGAGCTGACAAGCAAGCTATGCAGCTTGTCATCCACCAGTTTTACGTCACCGATGAGCCTCTTAGCTCTGCGATCCACCGAGTCAAGCGCGGCAAGCTGATACTTAGCTGAGCCATCCCAAAGGTGGCTACAATACTCCATGCAGGATCGGACTTGCGCTTTATATAGGGTTAAAAGCTGTCCAGGCCTGAAGTATCGCTTCACCCTATTTAGGATTACCAGCTTTTTGCCCGCGGTTTGGGCTTTGTACTCGATGGTGGCACCGAAGTTGAGACTGGATGTCAACTCCATGCCTAGGAGCTCGAGCCGATCAGTCACAGGAACAGATGCACCCCGAAAAGTAGGAGTTTGGTCGAAACGACTCCTTTTTGCAGTAAAAAGACACGCCTGTGTTTTGGTGGCGTTAAAAGTGACCACATTGTCATCACCCCACTGGGAGACAAGGCTTAAGGTCAAATTTGTCCGCTCTACCATGGCCTCTCTCAAGGAACGAACTTCATCCCCGCCGGTTGTTGCGCTGGACAAGTATCTCTCTGAAACCGTACTAGGTCATCTGCGTACCCAACAAGACCAAGCTGAAGTAGGTCATTGATGTGCAGCAGGAAAAGAGTTGCAGAGAGAACAGACCCCTAAGGAACTCCGGCATCAATAGCCATGAGGTCAGAGGAGCAGCCGTCAACGACTACTCGGATCGACCGTTCACTCAGGAAGTCTGATATCCAGCTACAAAAACCAGCTGGGATGACAAACCCTGTCAAAGGCCTTCGATATGTCGAGCGACACGGCAAGTGCTTCACCGTGTCTCTCGATGGCCTCATTTGGACCATCACTGATCATTGAGCATTGTCCATAGCTTCGTTTAGTTAAGATAAAATATATTAGGCAGTTGCTTTACCAATGAAAAATATTCTAAATGACTCGTTATTGTCATTTCCTTTGTTGCTGTTGGAGACCAATTAGAGATCCTTATTAAATAGTAGATTATGCAACGAGGGGATAAAGCAGTGTCTTAGGTCACGGGCATTATATTGAATTTTTTTTTAGGATTCGGTATGTGAATCCCGAGCGTAGCGAGGGAGTAATACAAGAATCCTGAATGCAGTGAGAGATTCAAACTAGCCCAAGACAAAGACACCTTTATCCCCGAGGAAGATACTCTACTTTTCACACCTACTGCGAGAAAATTGTTCGCAAGTCATGAAGAGAGATGAGTTCCAAATTCAAATCACATTATTGACCTCCGGGCAATAATAGTGTACTGAATTTCATTATGACCCGCTGGGCAATAGTGACTAACTTTAGATTGAGTTTGCATGACATATAATGTGACGTTTTTGTGCAGGTGGTGTGAATAAGTATTTACTAGCTCTTACCCGCGACTTCGTCCGCGCATATCCCTTGTTTCCCGTTCCCGAAGGAATATCGGAAAATCCTCTCTAAGTGCTCCCCTACGGTGTGTAGGAAAGCTAAATGCCAAATTTAACTTTCTACAACCAGCAGTTTTGGCTGTGCGTTGTCTGTCAGTCACTCACTCAGTCATTCAGTAACGGAAAAATTTTATATTATTAGGATTATTTTTTTCCCCAACATCTACAAAATAATTTATGCTGAAATCGTCAGATAAGGTAAAATTTTCAAAAAATCTGAGTCGCATACTCAGACTTTTTGGACTGTAAACTTGTTTCGACCCCTGATGTCTCTGGCTGTCCATTAGGCAGCAACGTCCATTCGTCGTAAAAAAAAATGTAAATTAGGTACCGTTTCAGGCTGTATTTATTAATTATTCGTATTTTATCTGCATGGGAGCTCCCAACTCCAATTCACTTCTTAGATGGGTAGTTAGCATATTTTTAAAGCCTTGTTTAGGAGTTGATCGAGGCATTGGAGGAGAGGCCCCTAGGACCAGAGGCCGGAGCGAGCCGCCCCTTCCACACCTCCGTTAGTCCGCTTACTGGTACTAAGGGCTATTACGCACTGTCGACTAGTCGCCGGCGATTCAGTTGTCGACGACTGTAATATTGTATAGTTTAAATAGGTGCACTAGTCACCGGTTGCCCGGGCGACTCGGCGACTCGCCGCGCAGTGGCGACGCACAGGCAACTGCCGGTCGCCGGCGACCAATAGGAGCACGGTTTCAAATGAAAGCATTCACACTGCGAGCAACTGTCGTAACGACCGGACGGCCGCGCACAATGAGTTTTGACACGGATAAATTTATATCGGAAATACAATCCCGAAAAGCTATTTGGGATTTACAAAGTGAGGAATATGCTAATCGGGATTTGAAGAAAAAACAGTGGGAAGAAATAGTGGAGTTATTTGGAGGTGAAGAATTATCAGACGAAGAAAAAAAAACTCAGGTAAGTAAGAAATGCAATTTATTTTTTATTAATTAATACTGCTCATCTGCCAAGATAATTGACCCTCAGTTGTAAAGTAATCAGCAAATACATCTCTGCATGATGCACCACCAGCACCACGTCGCGTAGCTCTTTGGAAACCGTTTGGGATTCTTCAAAGCCAGGAATACTCAGGGTATCTTCAAATTTATATCCGTCTCTTTCTCGGACATAGTTGTGAAGAGCGCAACATGTTTTGATGATGCATGATACTAGATCTAAATTCACGTTGATAGGTCTGTGAAAAATCTGCCACTTGTTTGCTAATATGCCGAATGAACATTCAATATGGCGTCGTGCACGAGAAAGCCTATAATTAAATATTTTTTTCTTTGTTGTTAAATTTGATCCACCGAACGGTCGCATAATTTTGTCAGTTTGTCCAAATGCTTCGTCACCCACAATAACAAACGGTACTGGTATAGGGTTTGTCGATGAAATGGGCTTAGGTTCGGGTATTTGCAAATCATTGTTCATTAGCTTTTGATAAAACGTTGAATTTGTAAATATAGTTGAATCGCAATCCTTTCCATAGGAACCAACGTCTATGTATATGAACTTATAGTCAGAGTCACAAATGGCAAGCAAAATTACAGAAAAGAAGTGTTTGTAATTATAACACAATGATCCACTGTTGTATGGTTTTATAATTCTTACATGCTTACCATCTACGGCACCTATGCAATTTGGAAAATTGGCCCGTAAATGAAAATCTTTTGCGATTTTTAACCAATTTTCTTTTGTCGGTTGCGGTAAACACATGTCTTTTAGTACAACCCATATAAAATGACAAACTTCTCTTATTATTTCAGCTATAGTTGAAATCCCAAGTCTGTATGAGTAATGTAAATCTACAAATTTACAACCGCTTCCAAGATATCTGGAATTAAAAAATAATTTAAATATATACATTATTTACAGGTCATGCACTTCAAAAAAAATGGAAAAATATAAGAAGCTGCTTTTCGCGAGAAGTACGAAGATTAAAAAATACTAAAAGCGGATCTGCTGCTTCCCATAAAACTCCCTATATTTATTATAATCAGCTGTTATTTTTGAAGAATACCGTTGGTAATTTGAACACAGAGAGTAACATTGCTGAACAAGAACATTTGCCAAATGATCAAGAACCTTTAGGACCTTACTCGAGAGAAAATATAGTCGGAAGAAAAAAGAAAAAAACGTCAGATGATGGCACAAGCGAACTGTTAACCACATTAAACAAGTGTATTGAAACTCGCAAAAATAAGGAGGATATTTTGGAACAAGATGAGGACAGAATGTTCCTGATGTCCCTATTATCATCATTTAGGGCAATTCCGGAGCACAAAAAGTCAGCTGCGAAAATTCAATTAATCAGTGTAATCGAATCATTCCGATCCTCTACTCAAAATAATATATATCCAAACACAATGTGGCGAAATTTTAATGAGTACGAGTATGAGCGTGGTTACTTCACACCGGAGGCCGGGCGTTCAACAGCACCAAGTCAACAATCACGCCCTGAAGCACAACATTATTATACGCTACCAACTTCAACTCCTTCAGAACGTGAACGCCCAGAGTCGCGATTTTCTACTGTCACTTCAAATACCTCGCAAGATTCTGACATTTTGGATCTATTTTGAATATTTCCTTTTGTTGTGCGTTCGTTTATAATATTGATTTCATTAAGTACTTTAAAAAAATACATGTTTTATAATTATTTACCGTATATTTTTAAATTATGTCATCGAAGAGTAGACTTACAGATAGTGCCATCCACGAAGACGCGCCCCACTCTTTGTTCAAATGCATGTGTGCTATCTTCCGCATGTGTTAAACATCTGTCGATACACGCTAATTATCGATGAATGCAAACGCACACTAATAGAAATTGACTAATCAGGAAAGAGTATTATGAACAGCACGAAAGATGCTCTATTTAAATTTAATCGCGCGTCTTCGTGGATGGCATTATCTGTAACTCTAAACACACTCCCGGACACATCTATCGGCCCACCTTGAGTTTTAAGTTTTGACTGGAGACCAGCTAAAAATAAATGTTAGGAGGAGCAATAAGTTTTTGCAGGTGTGAAGCTGATTTACTGGCCATCGTTTTCGTAAAAAACTGCATAAAAACTTATTGCACCACTTAACATTTATTTTTAGCTAGGGATTGTCAACACTTTAAACACTAGGTTTGGCCGATAGATGTGTCCGGGAATGTAATGTAAATTGTGTTAAAATCCCGTAAAAAATAAATGTTAGGAATGAATTTTATTTGAATTGTCACTTACCTTAGTGTTATAAAAAGTTTTTCTTCCGGAGAAATACATGGTCGCATATTTGTATCTATGCCAGTTATATGTGGTTTTAGAAGACACAATAAGTCATCAAACGAACTCACAGACATTCTTGCATAATTAAAAAATTTACGAGGATATTTTCTAACGTCTTCATAAAATATTTTAAACATTCCCTTTGACCTCCGTTCTTCTAACAAAGGATGCACCCAATACTCTTTTGATTTTTTTTTATTTTTCTTTCTTTTTATAATTAGTAGCGCCGCTACTATTGCAAGTTCTTCAACGTCCATTCTGCACGAATGTACTTGGAATACTGTCGCTCGGCTCGGTCTCCGGCCCTAGTTTCCCATGTTTCGGTCGCCGAGGGACTGAGTCGCCGGCGACTCGGTTGACGGCGACTGTGACTTATTATAGTTTACGCATTTGGTCGCCCGGGTGACTCGACGACTCGCCTGGACTCGCCGCGAGTAGCAACGCATAAGCGACTGGCAGTCGCCGGCGACCAGTCGACAGTGCGCAATAGCTCTAAGTATTCAGTTTAGGTAACTACCTCAGGATAAATAATATGTACCTACCTACCATTCAATCAGGCTGTAGATAACTTGACCAATCAACGTCAATCCAAATTAGGCAATCCTAATTTGTGTACTTAGTTCCGATCAAAAATAGGCCATCCAGTCCCGTGTTGATTGTTGGTAGAATAAAGACGCCGTTTCATAGTAGGTAATAGGTAGCTGTGGAGTGTTGTGGCCTGTTACCATTTACGTATGTATTTTTTTTGCGCTATGCTAAATGTTAACCTTTTGATATATAGGTATAATAGGCATAAAAATATCTACTGCTGAAGCTAATAAAGCTGAAATGACCGTGCAGGAAGTTGAGACTTCAGAATGAGAGGATCTCATCTCCGTACAATTTTTAACCTGCTTGCGGACTTTAAAACCGTAAGAATAATACGGTTTTACCGTTGCTGCAGCCTGGGGCTATTTTGATCCGACGATCGATGTGGCACTCAGTAAAGCGGTCTAGCAGCTGGCAGCATCAATCGGGTTATACGGGCTTCTATTAGCTGAATAAACTGACCCGAAACTCTGGCGTCTCCACCTCTAGCTTGTAATCTTGTACGAACATGTAAGTATATTCGGACAGAATCTCTACTTACTATAACTTCTTAAAGCTATCATGATTTGAAAGATTGATTTTTAATCCCAGATAGTAATTTGACAATTCAATTGTTGCACGCATGTTCCATTTCATAAATAGTGAGGTGCCGCACGCAACCGACACTTTCCAAACAATGAAAAATATTCGTAAAACTCGTCGTAATTAAGAATCTATGAACGCGGTTCATGGAAAATCGCCAAAAACCTTTCGTTCGTAGGTAGGCTAATTTTGACTACTTACCTACCACTTTTCAAAGAACTCCTGGTATCCAAATTAAAAGGAGACTGACCAAAAGTGGTCTATGAACCAATATTGAAACTGTTTTGGTATTTTTTCCCATATAAATTAAAACCGTCTCTTTCGCTAAGGTTTTAACTACGCTATGAGATATATTAGATATCGGTCTTGAAAGCAAAAACTGAATTTTTCGTGTTATAATGTGGAGATAGGTGGCATTACTAACTTATTAAACGAAAGTGTGAATATAGGTTCAATATCATAATCTGTACGTCTACCATGAGTTGTATCAATCTATACTCGCTAGCGAGTTTAGTTAAAAAATGTATGAAAACTTTAGGGTTCCGAACCAAAAACGGAACCCTTATAGGATCACTCGGATGTCTGTCTCTCTGTCTGTCCGTCTGTCACAGCCAGTTTTCTCCGGATTCACTGGACCGATTCTGTTGGAATTTAGTACACATATGGACTTCTGTGACCCAAACACGAACGCGTTACGTAAATCATAATTTTTTTAGTATGGGAGTCTTTTTTGGGGGTTAAAGTAGAAAATTTATAAGAAAAGTTTTTTGAAAAATATCGTGTGATATATCAAATAAAAGGGCTTACTGTAAGGGTTTAAAATATACTTTTCATAATTTTAAAATAAATGGTTTGGAAGTTTTTGAAGAAATTAGACGAAAAATAACCATTCCCGGGGGGGATGGTCATTTAAAAAACTACTGAGCCTAAAATTTTGAAAAAAAAAAATGTAGATAATAGGTCTTTACCTATAGATTACAAGAAAACCTATAAGAAATCTATAGTGTTAAAATAACACTTTAAAAAAATTAACTTCGTTCGGAACCCTTTGCACGCGAGTTTGACTCGCACTTGGCCAGTTTTTTTAACTACAGTCGCTAGCGAGTATAGATTGATAAAACTCATGGTAGACGTACAGTCTGCATAGCCTTCTCAAATCGGGGTAGCTTCCAGTCTAACCGGGTAGGTACTGTTGAGCACCTCCCCTACCAGTCATTTAGATGGAGCGACTGTCTACCTGACCTCCACAACCCAATACCTAATTGGGTAGCACGAATAACACGATAACCCTTGGCAAGATTGGTCTCAGATTTTCTGACTCCGTAACGACTGTCGAAGATGTTCAAATGACAGCCAGGACGAACGGCTTAACGTGATTTCCGAGCTGAGTCTCGGAATGTAAATAATAAATAAAATAAAAAATAAAAATAAAAATATTTATTTGACACTTACAAATACATGTTACAAGACAGTCATAACAAAAATTGCACTCGAATGTATTGCCACGAATCCGATCCTAACCCCCAAACTAGGCCTGGACCTGTATTTTGGGGATCAGCGTTCAGCCATGGGTTCTATTTCCACTCAAACAACATTTAACGGGAGTGTCACTACAAAGTTGACAGCCAAGGTTATAGCCATTAGGTACAGAAGAAGGTAAAACACACATTAAGTAGGAATTAAATTACAAGAAGAAAGATATAATGCTAAAAACTATTTGTGTTTGTATGTGAGTGTGTGTGAGAGATGTTGAGTATATGTGTGTAAGTGTGCATGCGGTGTGAGTGTGTTGTGTGTGTGTGTGTATATGGGAGTGAGTGAGTGTCTAGTTTGGTTCGCACCTTTGAATCCTTACACAGAAAAGCAAGAACGGACGACATAGATTTTCTATCATATTATTTTATGAATGTGAATAAATTTTCAGTCTCCTGGTAGTCCATCTTTTGAAGCCAGTCTGCTACTCTGTTTTTCATTTCCTGCCGGCACATTTTAGCTATATTTAGCTTTTTGTTTGCGAGATTGTAAAGTTTGCTGCTTAAGCTATTAAATTGGTGTTTCGCAAATGAGGTTCGGCAGGGTAAAGCAGGACATATGGAAAATTTGCTACGTTTTTTTGGGTCGGGTAAGGGAACATTTCCTTGTTTTCTTTGGATGGATTTGAGCACATAGAGCTGGCGGACAGTGAGGACTTTAAGTTCGGAATATAATTGTGAGGTGGGAAACCTGTACGGTTTCTTGGTCATGACCTTGAGCACAGCTCTTTGTGCTCGCTCCAAACCGAGCAAGTAGGTCTTGGCTGCACCTCCCCACACCGTTATGCAGTATTGAATAATGGACTGACATAGGGCCAGGTAGACTAGTTTCAGGTTTTTCAGTGTTGCAGAACCCCGTAGGGTCCTGAACACATTCATAAGCCGCCTAGTTCTGGTAATGATCGAGCCAATCTGCCTGTCCCACCTCAGTCCATCATCCATCAGCACTCCCAAATATTTTGCCGATTCTACCCGAGAGATAACCTGGCAGGTACATTTGTGTCGGTTTTCGCAAGTATGTGCTATAATGGAGTAGTCAGGCAATGGTTTAGTGTTGGGTCTCAAAGAAAAGGGTAGGAAATGTGTTTTGTCCAAGTTTAGTGTGAGGAGATTTAGTCTTAGCCAGGTCATTATTTTGGAAAGGGAGTATTCGGCTCTATCCTTGACCACCTGCCAATTCCGTCCCCACACAAATACTGCTGTATCATCTGCATATGTAAAAATTTTGGTGTGTTGAAGTGACATTGTGCAGAGGTCATTAATATATACCAAAAACAACAGGGGGCCCAAGATACTCCCCTGTGGGACCCCAAAGAGGATTGTGCGTTCTTCGCTAAGACAATCGCCTATTTTGACATATTGCTTACGTTGGGAAAGATAATCTTTGAATATATTTAAGACTGGAATGTAACCGATAGTAACTCATACACGAATAGATAACCTCCTATATACCATTACCCTATTCAAATGAAATCCTTACGACACGTGTATATACGCATCCTTAGTTAGATTAGTTCTAGTTAGTCGACATTACAACAGAGTGCTTTAGCTCAAGTCTGTCCCCAATGACTCAAGGTGTATAAGTAACAGGACGTTTTTGAAGTGATCTCGCCAATTCTTATACATAATTAAGTTGTAGTAAAGCCATTAGTTGGTTCAAAGTAGGTAGGTAGGTAACATAAAAGACAAAGTAAGTCTCCGCCCGGCTCTAACTGAGCCGGTTCCAATTATCTACGGTAATCCGGCGCAGCGGGCCGAGCTAGATAGCCGCCTGTAATCGACTTACCCGCGCGATTTAATATCGCACTCAATGTCCCAACAAAATATTTACGTAATTTTCCTCCAGCCGGCTTTGTTCGATGAAACAAGTTAAAATCAGCTATCTCTACAGCTACAGTGCCGAAGGTGAATAACAATTTTTTATTTACTCAGCGGCGTTATTGGTCGCCGAAGTTTGGCACAGCTGCCGATAAGATAATTAAGTAGTTTGTGTTGTTTGACAAATGGAGAGATGCTCAGTAGACTTAAAGTTTTTCACTATGCCATTTTGAAAACAGGTAGGTACCTAATATTATTTTACAGGACGCAACCCTTAGTGCCTTCAGTTAGGTTAAGGTTTTCTGACGAAAAACTTCCTTTATCACGCTTTAAATTATATTTCCTGTAAAACAGCGGATGCTTTTGAAATATCGCTACAGAAATTGTGTTAACGTAATTCTGTTTCCTTTTTAACAACAAAACACCATTAATTTAATACTTTACATTAGCCAAGTGGGAGTTGGAATAACTCGTGAAAGTTTGAATCCTACCTACATAGTTACCAGCATCGTGAAAATCGATATGTAAATGAACGGGAAATGTGGAAACTTTCATGAACCCTAGTGCGGCCACGCCTCTCATAAAGTACCTGCCTGCAACTTTCAACCACGATCTATTTAATGGCTATGCACTATAAATAACCCTTAATTTTTAAAAGCTTTTAGGTAGGTAGGTGCTGATTGTATTTAAACGTGCACTATAAAAATCTTACTTGCACAAGTTACCTACGTATACCTTCCCTTAGGTAAAAGTTTCAGTGAATTTATGATAGAATGTTATGTACGAAGGGTGCATAAATAAATTAAGTTAGCCGCTGATACCGGTATTAACGTGCTTACTCCTAATAAGAAACAGTTTTAACACACTTTTTACCGTTAATCTTGACTTTTTTATTTTGTACGACAAGCGTATTAAGTCTTAAACCTGTTCACGCTTAAGATCGTTACCTATTTACAATTACGTGCTTATTTCACCCCTACTCAGTTTCGCAATTTTACCTCTAAGCATAAACAAATTGTCACCAAGCCGAAGGACTCATTTGAATGCGGGAGATAAATATCGGTTTAGCCATACAAACCTGTAAATCTCTGAATAAATCACTATTTTGGCAACACTGATTCAGGGCCGCATTCGTCTTGATACAGACAGCTAAAACGAGATACTGCCAAGCTATGCCTTACTGGGGACAGAAAATAACGAGTATCGATTTAACTAGCAGTCTCCGTCTGTACGTGCAAGTCGATTCGATTCGGGTGACACACTTTACCGGTGATAGGCACTCACAGAAGCGTGCAATTCGTTACCCGCGTTACGCTAACCCCAGTCCCAACTTATCGTACTCTTAACCTATTTGAGGTTATTTGTTGTTTGTGTAAATGTTGGTTTTGAATCCGATACTTCGAGTCAAGTTGGATTTACTTAGGTAGGTATTATAACACTATGTTTGCCTATTTCATAGCAGCTGAAGCAGTTTTGCTACTCTATCTACTCTCTTTGCAACGAGACTTGTAATTCAGCCTGTATATGTTTTGAAAAAATAATTCACAATATTTTAGGTACTACCAGATACACAATATCCACTGCTATACATCGGCCAAACAGGGCTTTATAAATCAATCAGATTGCTTAAGTAACTTGAGCGTTAATAACTATTTATGCTCGTTAATTGATATTAACGCGTTATTTATTGTAATTACCAGCGTTATAAATTTTAGAGTGTTCGTGATTATGTCCCAATTGCAGGTTTTTGTTTCATTATAAAAGAAAGGTTAATTCATTGGATATATCTTTCAGTGTGTGAAATTAGGATACTTCATCCTCGAAAAACTATTACCATAGGTAATATAGACTATGTCAAAAAATTTCAGCCTCACATAAATATCATATCTACAGCACTATCAAAATGTACCTACGGAACAGATTATCTACTATTTTCTTTATTTCAAACACCACCTGAAAGTTTTCCAATAAATATTATCATCATCATATCAGCCGAAAGACGTCCACTGCTGGACATTGGCCTCCCCCAAATAAATAAATAATATAGATAGTCGATCCTACTTCAAAGTCACTACTTTTACATATAAAATGAGGAATGTGTCTTTATCTCTAAGAGCTTGTGACATTTTGCAATCTTCTAAACAATATTCTCCAGACGAGTGAAGTTTGAACCAATGACAAAAAGTGATTTTAATTTCAGATTACGTAGACGCACCAATATTACGGTGCTACAATAGGTATGATTTGAATTACGCAGATAGGACCTATACCACATATACATTCTCGTATACGTATATATAAGTATATAGATAAGTACGACAGATAATAATTCAAGTTCTTGTACGAAATCCGCAGACGTAGGAAGGTACTCTACTCGCACGAATAATTCCATTGGTAAATGAAATCGGTTCCATTTGACAATTTGAGAAATAGAGAAAATGTCAAGTCAAACCGATTCCAATTAAAATTGAAATTATGTGGTTAGGACTCTCTCACTGCTGGCGACGTTATGAATTCGGGCAGGCACCTATACCTACTTTAACTTTAGCTCTTAATAAAAAAGCTTTTACTGTATACTACTAATTGTATAAAAGCTTCTACGAAAAGCTATGCGCTCAGACAAATCGATTTCGTAGAGGCTATTATATTTTCGTCCAAGTTCAAGCCATTCTGTCAGTATATCAATATAGACAAGTACTTATATACTTAAGCATCAATCTGAAAAGAAAGACGATAAGACCCCGCGAACAAAGTGCTAACCTGTTGAATGGTTGTGTGGCTGCGAGTATAGCTTCATTCTCTCTCGGCTTTCCCGACGGTGCGGTCGTTATCGAGCGAACCCAACTCCACAACAATAAGTACCCATACCCAGTACCACTCAACACTTAAGTGTCTGCATTTATTTTCACTTTGATCTAACATATATTTTTTTCTTTTCAGGTATTCCTACGTTCTCACAAGCCAGTGTTGTGTGGTTTCTCGTGTCGTGCGTTGAGATAGTTGGAAAATGTCGTGTTTCGGTGGCAGCGTGCTGATCCCTGACTAAGGATACGGTGTGTTGTGGTGCTCAGTGTACTGTGATGATGTGTGTGAAGTGAAGTGCTAAAGCAAAAGGAAAACCGACATCATGTTGCCGACAAATGTTATGTCCTTTATGAAAAAGGTGAGTGAATCTTTTTATTAGCATGCACACGACTGGTCTTAGTTTAGTAAAGTTATGGGTTTCTTCAAAATACTATACGAAATAAAATCATTGTGAAGATTTTTAAGTCTCCTCGTTTTTTCCGATGGATTAATGATCATTGTAGGACGTCCTTCTATGTAGGGGGCAGGTTTAACTGCCCATTATCCTTATATTAACTCTTAATCGCCTCTTACCTCCCCCTCACGGGAAGTAATTAAGAGGTCCTATTCGTGACCGAGACGGCACGGATTGATTAATAGTATTCCTACCAACCATTTTCTATTGTGCCTCTAATCTACCTGTCCCGGCGAACGAAGACTCAGGTATCGTCCTATTATCTGCGCAAACGAGAAAAAATTCTACGATTGATAGGATTTTTAAATTACGTTTGATCGAAAATCGAAAAAGTTTGTTATCTTGGGAGTTCCGATGTTACAAAACTAGGTATGAGATATAGGCTAAATGCATATTTAGATACATACATCTTACAGACAGTATTAATAAGCAGATATCTACCTAATACTACTTATGTAAAATCGTTTTGCATTATTTATGCACAGATCTTTTGATTCATATTTTCTTTCTAATCCTCTAAAGGCTTCAACCCGCTGAACATACTTTTCGTACTTTCATCTTTTCAAAATGGAATAACGTTAATATTTGAATACCATATTAATATAAAGCTCCTCTCTTTTGTTAATATTAACTGAATTCTCAACAAAATATTTCATTCAGGAGCGGAAAACGCGCCGACCATTTTCAGTCCTAAATTATTCAGTTTGCTTCTGCTAGGATGAGCGAATGTACACTAAATATGAGGCCACCTGGGCTCAGTTCGCGTAGGAACCTACTGCATTAATTACACAAGCACACACAATTAATGACACAAACCCAGAGTCACGTACGTGTAATAATTTTTCGTTGTCTGTTATTATAAATCTCACCATCTGTGTTTAACAGAAATCTTTGTTTTGATTTTATTACCGCCTCGCCTTAATTAAAATTCCCTGTGTAGTCGCTGCTCTAAAATAAATTATGATGTGCTCGGCTAGCAGAAATTCCTTTCCATCTACATTTTTTCAGCTTTCGACTAGGGCTAAAATACAAAAAAGCATAGTTAGATAGGTAATTGCGAGTTCTTTCGCAGAATGAATGGAAATGGGTCAACCATTGTTATCCAAACTAAGTTTAGTTATTTCAGTTGTAGAGCCCAAACCTATGTAGCTAGTAAAATAAGGTTGAATACACTAAAACTGTTATTTTTATCTTTAAATAAAAAAAATAAACATGAAAACCCTAATAAACGTAATAGGCAAAACTTCTTCAAAGTAGCAATCCCGAACAAGTAAAAAGGAAAATAGTGAGGTTTTATTGTAAACTATATCTTTTACCCGCGGTTGCGTTCGCGGAATAAAATATGATCCCCGGGGAACTACGTGTGCCTTCGGTATAGAAGTGGATCGTGTCCTTTTCCTTATATTTTATCAAACGAAATTCCATTACGAGCCATTGTTTCGTAGAACTACGTGGTTCAAATAAACGGCGCTGATGATGGAAGTAGTTAAGGTTGTGTTGAAAGATATCACAGATTGCATTCTGTAAATGAAAGAAGCTTTTAAGTTGTTTTAAAACTAAAAAAAAAACAGAACACTTCCGTTTTGTTACACGTTTAGAAACACTTGCTTTTTTAAATCCATGAATAGATAACAACCACATTAAGGATTTTTTTGTTTTAGCTTTATTAAAAATATACTGGAAATTAATTATTTCGCTGCGAGATCGACGCATACACATGATAAAAATTCTACACTTTTCTGTAAAAGGCATGCACAAAACTGCCGGGCAGGTGCAGGTACATCTGATCACAAACGAACAACCATTTCAATCAGTGTCCCTAAATAACTTTGTCATTCAAAGCCCCCATTCCGATTCACTGTGAATAGAATGAACTAAAATACCAACTAGCCACGTTCATGCCTCACGTAGAGCTTGATTTAGATGTTCAATCCCGTGCGCTGAAATTCAATTTGTGATTTAAAAAATCCACAACATGCCTCGTCTCTTCCGGTATTAAAGTTCGAAGTCTTATAAAAAATATTCGAGCTCGGCTCAGTTATCCGCTGCGCAATTTGTGCTAGTTACGTCGTCAGCCGACATTCTAGAATGTTGAAAATGCAAGGTAGAAAGTATGCAATGTATTTTGTAGGAACCTTTTAGCTATTGAACCGAAAAGTAGACAAAAATCTTTGTGTGCATTCATTGTTTTTCGTGGTGTGTGAATGCGGAATCTGCCCGCTATCGGGCGGCACTCGCAGCGCAGGTGCGGCCAGTGTGTCCCCGTGGCGGCTCACTAGCGCTTTCTGTGAGATAAATTAACGCTTGGCCGAGCGGAAACGTCTTTCTTTCTCGTCAAAACAATATTGCTGAGTTTCACGCTCGCCAACAATACCGTTTGTGAAACAAACGCCCCTATGTGCTGGGCAAAAAAATCAACTACTCGTAAAACTGAATTTCATGTTCTATCTTTTATACGAATGTATTTTTAGTCGCAATATAACTATTCTGTACACGTATTGACTTCTCAAAAACTTGTGACCGCCGTCGGTCCCAATTGGCACACAAACCTGAAATCCCTCATCGACACAAATGTGCCGAATTCCTGTTAAAACCTCAGTATCTAACAAAGTTTAGCTTCTGGTTTAACTTTGGAAATCTCTGGGGATTTTCCTAAATATACATTATAATGTTTCATCAAAATGTAAATGTTGGTGCACGACAGTTTAACGTGAATACCTGCCGGGTGTCTTCGTATAAATATTTCTACAAAAAGGAACGTCGTAAGATAAACCTTCAGATAACAGGCAGATAAGTGCAAACCTATCCACCGTTCGAGCCAGATATTCCAGACATTTTCATATTTCTATACCACGCACGGTCAGCCTTCTTTGTCGTTCGCCTTTATCTTTGACATCTGTGTCGGGAACGTGCACCACATGCCTAGGTAGATATATCAGCCACAACCTACGTTGAATCAATTGTGAATTAAAAATATGTAGGTCGCGTTCAGCTGCAGTAAAGGAGATAGTTATGCTTAATTAGTTGCGTATGTCGCAGGTATATCGTACTCCTATAGTGAAAAAACTCCTACCATTGTACTTTTTTGTGTAGTTGGTAAAGTAAAGTGTGGATATGAAAGAGGTATAACAGATAAACACGTTCATAAAACATATTTCAAATCTATACAAATATAGTCTCGTTAATCTTTTTTAATTGCAGTCAAACCCTGCAGGAAACTTTATCGGTAAAATCTGTGTAAAAGTACGGTTAAATTTTTTCCAAACATCCTGCAATTGCTGAGGGTTTGGTGGTGTGGGGGGGGGGGAGATCGAGAGATCCACTGAATGGAGCCGCACTCCATAATGGCTGCCCCTGACGACTCT
Source organism: Lacanobia wlatinum (assembly GCA_947578705.1). Lineage (NCBI taxonomy): Eukaryota > Metazoa > Arthropoda > Insecta > Lepidoptera > Noctuidae > Lacanobia > Lacanobia wlatinum. Next base: position 15,515,631 of record OX388039.1, read on the forward strand.
ATTAGCACACAGCGCGCTGCATAAAGGTGCACCTTATCAAAGCGCGCATATTAAAGCGAGTCTTTTACTGAACTCAGTCCACATTTTTTTCCAAAAATAAATAGATTTCCATGAACGTACAGTTTGCTAGGTTAAATAAGCAAACGTTTTCTTGCTATTTGCTTTCATTTATATGTATTCTGAAGTATTTTATTTGCTGAGTGCAAGGTATGCGAATAGAAACACGCTAATGTTGTCTATAGAAATAAAGTACGTTTGGGAAAATGTTTACCGAAAGCTTGAACTTTTAAAACCAATCTCAGCCCGTTCCTCGGCATCGAGTGAAAACAAAACGAAATGAACGGGACGCTCGCTCACTAGAATGTTTTATGGATATTTTTTGCTTTTTAAATGCTAATTTGCCAGTAAGGTGAGACGAAAACTTGAGAGATAATTTCCATACCTTACTACCCAAACCTACACTTTATAATGTGGAACATAAAATCAGTTTTTTATTCAACAATAAAGTATTTGCTATCATTTTACCTGCGCAACAAAACTAAATTACGATAAAATCACTAGGGGTCGCTCGGTGACCTCCATCTTGCCGAAGGACGGACGAGCATTGACAGGGCAAACATGTACCCAAATGACGTTTAACATTAGGTAAATCTCTCCTAACGTGTATTTCAGTCTATATTAACTATTCAGTCAGCAGGTACCTCAGTATTCGTGATTCATATTTCAACCCTTATCAAAGTTAGCTTGTAGGTACTTCGCCAGACGTATACTCAGCTGACACTTATCATTATTGCGTACTCAATTGATTTTAGCTGTATTCAAAATGAAAATTGATTGTTTGTATAGGTAGACTATATTTAGTGGTTACAATTATGGTTACGAGAATAAACAAGCAGATACGGGTAATGTGTTTGCTAAAAATGTCGGTTGAATAAGATAGGTTTAGGTTGCTTTCCTATCCTTTCTGGTTTTCTCACACTGTTTTTCTTCGTTGGTTCTGCCAGCTTATCTACAGCCTCGGTGTCAACCTGGACCATGAGTAAGTAGGTAGTAAAAATCAGTCATGTGGGAGCCGACGCGCGCGCTAAGGCAACTGGTTTTTGTTTGCGCGTTCAAGCAAACATACAAACTCTTCAGCTATTATATGTATATTAGTAAAGTATAGATATCTGAGGTCGTCGGAAAACTTGAGACTGGAGATGCCGATGCATTCCACCAGCTTCTACAAGCGGTACGGTTATGGAATGCTTTGCCCGTGTCAGTAAGGCGTGCTCAATATTTGTCAACTTTTAAAACTTTGGTCAAAAACCACTACCTTTCTCATTAATCATTTTTACTAGAGTTCTCTGCTTTTGTTCATTATTGTATATATCACCGGAATATGCCAAACTCCGTAAGATCCAAAAAAAATCTATAAAAAAACACAACACAAAAAAATACAAGATTATAAAATAACTTGAGAGATTGTAAACTTTCGATAAATTGTCAAATGTACATTGGAAATGCTTTTTTACGCATCAAAATTTGATAGTTTATAATTTCTCGAATTTATTCCGAGAAGTAGTGAACTGAAAGAAGCTAGGCTCTCATTGGTTTGTTCAGATGTGACGTCACATGTACGCCATAGAGTTACGAATTAAATGAACCTCCCGTTGTCCGATGTTGGTTGGATTTACTTTGGGTGTGTAATGTTGGTTTAAATTACGACACCCAAGGTGAGTTGACGGATTCCTAACTGCAGGGCTTAAAGTAACCTAACATGAACGGGATCATTCGAACCTATCCTATCCGTGTCGGGGTGCCCTAAGTTAGTCTTCCCGAGCTGGCGCGGTCGTTCTTTCAGCGATAAGATCAGATGTCAATTATACAAGATGATAATTAGATTAAAAGAACATTACTGAATAAGAATATACTAAACGAACGAAAAAATCTAAATTTTTTGTCATGGGTATTTTTTATTTCGCGAAATCGACAACGCCATATCGAAATGTAAATAATAAACGAATTGAATGGGGTCGCCCATTCAATTCGTAACTTTATGGCGTACATGTGACGTCACAGTTGAACAGACCAATGAGAGCCTTGTTTCTTGTAGACTTGTGCTCTGATTCGTGGCCATATTATTTCAGTTCACAATTGCTCGGAATAACTTCGAGAATTTATAGACAATCAAATTTTGTTGCGTAAAAACGTATTCCAAATGTTTAGTTGGCAATGTATCGAAAGTTTAAAATCTCTCAAGTTATTTTATAATCCTCCAAAGTTTGCTATTTTCCGGTTACATATATATGTATTTATCTATTATGTATAAATAGATCACAAAAGACTACCTACAGTACGTCTTTCCTTTTCTCTTTAAAATCCATCCAAAGGTTTTCTTGTAAAGATCGCTTTTAGCGATAAGGCCGCGCATTGTGTCACCATACGTAATTTTATCCTCATCTATCTTTTCTGTATCTTATATGGTGTACATAATAAAGAGTATTCTATTCTATTCTATGGGCTCGAAAACATTCACAGCTGAACTGGGCCCATTCGCCCGCTGAAACAATGTTATTAAACAATTAAAACTTGTTATCTTGTAATCAACGGTAGGTAGAGTCGCCATTAGACATAACGACACTTATATTTCCACGTCAGTTACTTCTGTAACTTAAAGCGCTTCTCATAATAAAACTCAAAGCTCAAGTATTGATTTTATCCGACTTTCTGTTATTTCCAAGTAAATTAATATTGCTCCAGGCTATTTTTAATTCTCTTTATCGTTGACTTACTCTCGTCCGATATTGAAATCGTATAAAGACGAGTGACGAAGTCGGCGCGAGACGGTGAGAGGTACTCTAGAGCTACCCTCCACATCGGTAATATGTGTGCCGGAGTATGTAGGTTGCGGCCGTGTACGATATAATAGCTGCCTTCTGTAGTGGCTCCGGTCAGCTTCTCACAATGTATTGAACCGAATCACAGTGACGTATGTACAGACACTGCCATTGTTACTGTTCCGATATGTTTGGAGGACTTTGATGTACGCACACAAACAGATATGGAGGGTCGCGCGCATACATAACGATAACTAGCGTCCGCACGGACCGCACAAACGTTCACCGCCAATCAAAGGGCAATTCCATCAGCGTCTAGGTCGCACTCGGTGCGTCAATACCTCCCGTAAGTAATTAAACTACTTCGATGATTGCTTAATTCCGTCGTTGTATAGTTGACTTATGCATTATGTATTTGAATTTTAAACAGTTCCGTGAACTCGTTGAACGGTGAGCGGCTCCTAGTGTGTAATTAATTCTGTTCATTTTCAACTAAGCGGAAGTTTTTCAATTTGCATCATCGCACTGTGCACCCGTGCTTATTTATGCAACCCTCGACACAAAACTCTAATTTACGTTTAAAGTCGAAATCATTTTAAAAGGGTAAAGTTGTGATTCATTATGAAGCGTTTGCATTCTTAATTAAATGCAGGTGTTCGTGAGCGGGCGCTGCTTTGTCTCGCGAGGAGAGAAGCGACGCGCGGGCGCGGGGAGGGAGACAAATTAGCGACGCCTCCACGGTTTGTTTGGTGTAACGAAGAATTTATGTCACTTTACTGTGTCGTGTGTCACACGTGTCTCCTTAGCGTGACATATACATACATGCGACTGATGTTCGTCGAGTGTTTAGGACACACTAAGCTGCTCACTAAGTACATATTCAGCTCGCACTCGAGCCTGTGGACGCGGCTCACGAGATAATGGCCCCGCAACACGTCGCCGGTCAAATTATGCGATTTGGGCCTTCGCCCCGCGCAGATGAAAGGCTTACTGAGGTTATACCCCGACCCGACCCTGTCATAAAGGCTTATAGCGAAATACTTGCGGATTCTTGTTTGATGTTACAAAAACTTAATGTACGTTTTACATATTAATGGTGCGTATACAACACACATTAAGCCCAAAAACAAAATCACAATTATTTTATCAAAATTCCTTTTTTAACATTTTGAAACTTTTCGTCAAATTAAAATAGCACACTTCTACAAGCTTCACTAATATCATTAATAAATAACTTAATAGGTATGAAATGGAATTGTAAACATAGTAAAACTACATACTTCCAAAAAATAAAAACCTTGAAGTAGTTTGTGTACACGTCAACTAAAAGTTGTAGCAAGCGCTTGCCGCCCGTTTGCTACGCCGTAGCTCGTAGCACACTGCTACGCTGCTACGACAAGTAAGTGGCACAAACGATTGTTTGCCATCTTGATACAACGTGTTTTATAACGACGTTTAAATTTTAAACACATTAGTGGTTCGCTACCAACTTCCTAAAATGAACAGCTGTTGAGCTACAAGCGCAGCGTGTTACGGAACAGCAACTTGTAAAACTACTGAACTTTAAGAGTGTTCAACATTTCGGTTGGCGTGTTCGCCGTCTCAATTAATCTTCTTCAGCAATAAACGCCACAGAATTTGTAACGCTCCTTGGATCGTACTTGCGTAAACTTTTCTTGAGTAATGATGGCTGTTAAGGGTTCGATCGCTCTAAAAATGTGCGCCTCAGCGAGTAATTGGCACTGTCGGGGAGCATTAGAACCTAACTTTAACTATATTAAGTGTTAAATGCTGCGCGGTGCCGTACTTCAACACTTATGATGACGATATTCCTCACTGTGAAATTGCCTTAATATTTAGTGCAAAACTTGCCAGGAAACTTTGCCTAAACTAGTTTCAGTATCGTTCGTTCCTAAGGTACGAATATGTGGAAACTTTAGGAAAATTGTCTTAGCTGATACATTTGTTAGAGATATTCTGTATACAAAAGGTGTAATTTACTATTTTCGGTTCACTGAGTAAAATAGAATGCTCCATAAATCAATGTCTTTATTTTTAACGAAGACTTAGGTTTTAATTTTATGAATTAGTTTTTCTAGCTCTAACTTTCGAATCAGGGTTTGAATCGAAAACGATCAAAGAAGTTTTCGATGTTACCATAATCACTACCATTCATAAGAATAAGACTTACAAAATATTCTGGCTCATTTTCCTCTACGCATAATTATATTCCGCGAGACTACTCCGGGGTGTGTACAGATATAAGAGATGTGTTTGCATACTCATGTAAAGCTGTTTCTGTAACAGAATGCAAATACAGCCTGAAAAAGACAACACGAGGGACGTTGGCTTTAACACAAACAAATGTAGAATTCAGTGGTTGCATGACGCAGTAGTTTCGTGGCTCGTGGCTCCGTGGCTTCGTGGCTCATGGTAACATGAGCGTAATGTGTGCGCCCGGGTGTGAAGAGCATTAAAGTGGATTTAGGCAAGATTCAGCCGTCGGTGATTTAGATTTATTCTCGTGTAGTTCCAACCGGCCGCGCTCAAACTACCTTAATGTGATTTCTGAACGGGATCCACATAAGTCTCGCGCGCAACATGGCGGCGGCGGCGCGGGGAATCTACTAAATTACTTTACTACTCTCTACACATTGTTTAACTGCTGTTTGGCTAACATTTGAGGGTTGTTTTTTTTTGTTTGCCAAATTGTAGGCACATATGTAGGTAAAGGCCATTGTCATTTCTACTATATAATTTCGATCCATCTGATCTGAACTAAACCCGTTTCGTGTTACTATTACTACCTAAAGACTGATCGCTCGACCTGATCGTCGAAACCATGGGTCAAGACTGACAGGATTATAGTATAGTCAAATAAGCCAGCTAGCAAATAGTCGCATTATGAAAAAAAAACTGGCCAAGTGCGAGTCGGACTCGCGTGCAAAGGGTTCCGAACGAATTTTTTTTTAACATGTTATTTTAACACTACAGACTTCTAATAGGTTTTCCTGTAATCTTTAGGTAAAGATTTGTTATCTCCATTTTTTTCCAAAATTTTAGGCCCAGTAGTTTCGGAGATAAGGGGGGGAATGGTCATTTTTCGTCTAATTTCTTGAATAACTTCAAAACCACTTACTTTAAAATTATGAAAAATATATAATTAAAACCCTCACAGTAAGCCCTTTCATTTTATAAATGTCACACGATTTTAAAAACTTTTTTTTTTAATTTTCTAGTTTGACCCCCAAAAAAAAATTAAATTTTTAGTATGGGGGTCACCCCCATAGTAAAAATTTAATAATTTACGTAACTTGTCCGTGTTTGGGTCATAGAAGTCCATTTGTGTACCAAATTTCAACAGAATCGATCCAGTGGATCTGGAGAAAACTGGCTGTTACAGACGGACAGACATACAGATACCGTTTTTTTTTTTTCGGAACCCTAAAACCAAGCAAACTAATTTTAAGAACTTCTGAATCATCGATACAATACCATCGGTTTCTGAATCAACCTTTGAAGTTGAATATTTGTTTTACTCTACTTTAGCCTGTAACTTATCTTCGAGTACTTAACCCGTGAGGCACCGAGCACGCAAGACAATAGAAAGACCATTTGGCCCCAATTGGGCCTTACGGTCGTTAAAAGGTATAAAAACAAGTAGGGTTTGACAAGTTAATAACTCCAAATGCACAATTCAGAGCCCGAACCATCCTCATAGTGAGTGAGTCGGCCCATAAATGGTTTTATAATGCTTGTACTTTTTACTTTTATAATCTGTATTCATAGCTAAAATTAAGACTTGATAGATATTGTCCGCAATGTCGGTGGCGGTTCTTTGACCGCGCCTCCGCTTTTCAAATATTATTACGTTGTAGTGGTGACCAGCAACCACTGAAAGAACCTAATTTCGCCCTCGTCCGTCCGTTCAACGCCGAGGCAATATTTCATAGTAGTAGTTTGCTATATTTTGTGATGAAAATTCTTGGCATTACATTACTGGAGTAAGGATATTAGGTAAGTTATTAGGCCAAATAACTGCTAGCCTAATAGTTTGAAACCTTTAAAATTTCACTAAAAATGAGTGGCTTAATGTATGAGTGTGTTGCTAGGCGCTTATCTGGAGTACCTACGACTGGACTAACCCGGCTATTTATTTGTCAAATATTCGTTGAAGTCCGGGAATAGATATGATTGGGGATTCTTAAGGCCAGTTAGACCAAGTGAAGTCTGTTTGTCGTTTTGTCTGTTTGTCTGTTTGTATGTTTGTTTGTTTGTCTGTTTGTCTGTTTGTCTGTTTGTCTGTTTGTCTGTTTGTCTGTTTGTCTGTTTGTCTGTTTGTCTGTTTGTCTGTTTGTCTGTTTGTCTGTTTGTCTGTTTGTCTGTTTGTCTGTTTGTCTGTTTGTCTGTTTGTCTGTTTGTCTGTTTGTCTGTTTGTCTGTTTGTCTGTTTGTCTGTTTGTCTGTTTGTCTGTTTGTCTGTTTGTCTGTTTGTCTGTTTGTCTGTTTGTCTGTTTGTCTGTTTGTCTGTTTGTCTGTTTGTCTGTTTGTCTGTTTGTCTGTTTGTCTGTTTGTCTGTTTGTCTGTTTGTCTGTTTGTCTGTTTGTCTGTTTGTCTGTTTGTCTGTTTGTCTGTTTGTCTGTTTGTCTGTTTGTCTGTTTGTCTGTTTGTCTGTTTGTCTGTTTGTCTGTTTGTCTGTTTGTCTGTTTGTCTGTTTGTCTGTTTGTCTGTTTGTCTGTTTGTCTGTTTGTCTGTTTGTCTGTTTGTCTGTTTGTCTGTTTGTCTGTTTGTCTGTTTGTCTGTTTGTCTGTTTGTCTGTTTGTCTGTTTGTCTGTTTGTCTGTTTGTCTGTTTGTCTGTTTGTCTGTTTGTCTGTTTGTCTGTTTGTCTGTTTGTCTGTTTGTCTGTTTGTCTTTTTGTCTGTTTGTCTGTTTGTCTGTTTGTCTGTTTGTCTGTTTGTCTGTTTGTCTGTTTGTCTGTTTGTCTGTTTGTCTGTTTGTCTGTTTGTCTGTTTGTCTGTTTGTCTGTTTGTCTGTTTGTCTGTTTGTCTGTTTGTCTGTTTGTCTGTTTGTCTGTTTGTCTGTTTGTCTGTTTGTCTGTTTGTCTGTTTGTCTGTTTGTCTGTTTGTCTGTTTGTCTGTTTGTCTGTTTGTCTGTTTGTCTGTTTGTCTGTTTGTCTGTTTGTCTGTTTGTCTGTTTGTCTGTTTGTCTGTTTGTCTGTTTGTCTGTTTGTCTGTTTGTCTGTTTGTCTGTTTGTCTGTTTGTCTGTTTGTCTGTTTGTCTGTTTGTCTGTTTGTCTGTTTGTCTGTCTGTTTGGATGTGCAGGCATCACGTAAAAAGTATAAAAATAACGTAGATAACTTTCATATATTGAAATTTGTACTGTGATACAACCTCCTTGGATGGCTTACCCTCCGGGAACCTCCGTCAAATTAATAATTAAAAAGCTTTAGAAGAATTAGGATTTTAGAATAGGTTTAAATATTGACATATAATGATGGATTTGTTTTGATGACAGTTCTGTAAAAGTTTTTCTTGAGAGCACCTGCTCAATATAATAATCTATTTAATCGCTTAAAGGCTGTTTTATTGAATCGATTCCGGGGGCGTTCCAGAAGCCCTAGTTGGAGCGCCCCACATGTGGTGGAGGCGCCGGGTAAAATAGTTAGGGTAGCTTTCGTGAAGTCAATCCCTTCTGGATGGATGTGAATTTCCACATTCTTTTATTTACGTTCGGCGATGTGTTGCGGCTTTTAGGGAAGTTTTGCTGCAGCAGGGTTTCAGCATGTCTGCGTTATTGTCCAGCGTAAATGGCGCATAAGAATTTAAAAGTATAATGCGTATCGCAGGACATGACTGAAGCTGCTTCTCCAGAAGCATATGCCCCCCTGTCAGCAAAGAGTCTTCCCAGAGGTAGGGACTCCTGGTTAGGGTTAGGTAGGTGCTTAACTCTTCCAAAGCTTGGAATAAAAGATTACAGGAAGACTTTCCTAGCATCTTCTATTCGTGAGGGCGTAGCTCATGTGATACAACCTCCTTGGATGGCTCACCCTCCGGGAACCTCCGTCAAATTAATAATTAAAAAGCTTTAGAAGAATTAGGATTTTAGAATAGGTTTAAATATTGACATATAATGATGGATTTGTTTTGATGACAGTTCTGTAAAAGTTTTTCTTGAGAGCACCTGCTCAATATAATAATCTATTTAATCGCTTAAAGGCTGTTTTATTGAATCGATTCCGGGGGCGTTCCAGAAGCCCTAGTTGGAGCGCCCCACAGTACGTAACTGGAGGTATAACTTAATTTTTGTTTCATCGCAATAGGTTCACTCTATCAAAAGATATTTGTTTTTTCATTACGTGAAGTACATACACGCAACGCCATCTATTGAGATTAAAATAGTAATAGTTTAGAACTGTTTCATGAATGCATGCGTATATTATTTGTGAAACTCTAAATACCTAAGGAAAAAAAATGAACATTTAGTTATCTTATCATTTTATTCATTGTAACACGTGAGCTTCTAAGTTTGATATTTTGACAGTTCAACTACATTGTCGATAGATGGCGATGTCCTGATGACACGTTTTTCTGAATCGCGGTGTTTAGATTCTCCGCTGATACATGACGTTGATCCATGTCTGACAATCAAAGTTTGGATACCTATCATAGGATAGCAAATTAGAAGGGGATAACGATATGTTTGACCGAAAAAGAAAAAAGAGAAGTGATGAATGAATTTTATTGTGATTCGAATCGACATGATTAATCAGCTGCACGGGTCTATCTTCAAGGTTAAGCAACGCTTGCCGTGGTCGGTCTGTGGATGGATGGCCATTGTAACATACCGAGATTCCTCCGTGCCTCGGAATATAAACAGCCGCACGGCTAAAATACAGATAAGAGTTGCACGAGTCGATCTTCAGGGTTAAGCAATGCTTGCCAAGGTTGCTATGTGGATGGGTGACCATCTTAACATACCGAGTTTCCTCCGTGCCTCAGAAAGCACGCTAAGCCGTTGGTCCCGGCTGTCATTTGAAGATCTTTGGCAGTCGTTACGGATTGCCAGAAGCCAATAAACCTGGCTCCAGTCTTGCCAAGAAGTACCGTGTTACCCAATTAGTGATTGTGATAGTTATTTTCGTCACACATTTACCTACCCTATTCATAGACGGCCTAAGCATCTGCCAGCCTGTATATTAAATGTTGTATTAGACACATTGGCACACTTTGACACATTTGGGCATTGGGGATCATTTAGGCCGCTGATTAACCGCCATTCAATGAAAAGGCCAATAAAACAGCAAAGTTACTCTCTCAAGGACCGTCAGTTGTATTGCGCAAATTGTATTGTGTCTTTCAATTGTCTTGCGTGCACGGAGCCTGACGGGCAGTTGGCTGCAACAATAATAATAACGTTTTACTTTTTTAATATATGCCTAACTTTTAAATTTTCCCTACTATTTTCGGATCAGCTTCCGATCAGCACGTTGGAAAACCATGAAAATCGATCCGAAACCCGTGCGACTGTTATTATTTAGCTGCGAGCTTCTCATTCAGTACATACCAAACATCAATTTTAAAAATTCGATTATTCTTACACAATAAATCGATTCTATGAACCCAGTAGAACTGTTTAACATAAAATGTAAAAATTAATTGGTGTTCTGTAATCTGCAATTGTCAATGAAAATGTGTGTTTCCTTTTGGGCTGAACGAAATTAAGAATCGACTTGATTCATCAGTTTCTTTGTTTCGTAGTTTGAAGACTACCTACAACCGTTCATTCGATAATCGGTTTTGTTGATTTTGATACCTAGCTCGAGGTAGGTATGTACCAGGAGATTACGTGGGCTAATCGGCATTTCAACCGGAAGAGATGATAGAGTGCCCTGCATCAGGTACCCTGTTCCTATTTTCTTAATTTTGAGAGACATTAGGATACGCAAGGTATTAACTTAAAGTAGATTTTATCTATGCAATAAATATTTTTCGACATCCACGCGAACGAACTCGCGGGCACAGGTAGTAAATAATAATTTTAACATAATCTGTCTCATGGAGACTTGGCTATCCTCTTCTGTATACGACCTAGAATTGTTTTGATGACCGATATGAAGTCTATAGGCATGATAGGGAAACTAGTGGCTTTCACCCCAAAAAGTCTGGGGGCGGAGTACTTATAGCAGTAAACAAACAGCTTCAATCGCGGCGATTATATGAACTCGACTAGTAAAACGAAATCAATACTGATTTGTTGCACATACTTGCCTCCTCCTATTCAAAAACATATATTGGACCATTACATCGATAATGGGAATTAAAACTTCGAGACACAGGTATCACTCTTAGTCAAGTCTTTTCAGTGCTCGACAAAGGCGCTGGCTCTGATGGCGTTCCTTCCATTTTTGCTAAAATGTGTGCAGTAGCTTTATCGGAGCCTCAAACAATTATCTACAATTAGTCCTTAAAAACCGGTAACTGCCCTAAAATCTGGAAGCAAGCGCTCATTGTTCCACTACCGAAAACAAGTGACAAAAATCTGGTAAAGAATTACAGACCGATTTCAATTCTTCCGGTTTTTGCCAAAATCTTCGAGTCTCTCTTATGCCCAGTGATATATACCCACGTTAACCAAAGCATTATAACACAACAGCACAGTTTTATGAAGGCCAGGTCCACGGTTACGAACTTGATGCTTTACCAAAACTATGTGGCCCAAATGATGGACTCCCGGGTCCCTTTCGATGTCATTTATACGGATTTCTATAAAGCCTTTGACAAGGTAACGCGTCACGTGCGTCTGATCGGGAAACTGCCAATATTGGCATAGAAGGTAACCTGCTTAAATGGTTTGCCTCCTATTTATCAGATCGTACCTCGACAGTGGTAGTTAAAGATCACTCCTCTAATCCCTTTGCCACGAAGTCCGGAGTACCTAAGGGCTCCCACTTAGCTCCCATTCTATTAAATATATTTGTAAATGACATAAATGACTGTTTCAAGCATTCTGAGTTTTTCTTATACGCTGACGACCTCAAATTAGCCAGAGCAATCAACTCACCACTGGATTCAGTTCTCCTGCAAGAAGATTTCGAAAGACTCTCTATTTGGTGTGACAAAAATTAAATGACACTTAACATCGAAAAATGCTTTCATATAAAATTCCATAGAAATAAATCTGCGCTACACACCAAGTATAAATTAAACAATAACATTCTTGCAGAAGTCGACGAAATAAAGGATCTTGGAGTTGTTTTTGACAAGGGCCTTAAATTTTACCTGCGTATTGACAAAATGATAACTAAACAATTCAAAAGGCTTGGTTTCATCCTGAGGAATTGCAAGGGATTTAAGAGGCACTCAACAAAAATAATTCTGTTCCTATCCCTTGTCCGGAGTGGCTTAGAATACTGTAGCTCAATATGGAACCCCAGTTATGACATTTAAAAAAATATATAGAAAAAATACAAAAGCGTTTCCTCTGGCACCTACCGTACAGCTGCAAATTAGCTAAACAAAATCCCCAGATAAACGGATCGCCTGTAATACTTTAAACTGGTCTCCTTAAGCGATAGGCGGCAACTTCTTGACCAAATGTTTTTACGCAAACTTATTAATGGAGAGGTTGACTGTTCAGAGTTAGTATCAAATATACTTTTAAATGTTCCCGCAAAATACCCTCGGCCAAGTAAATACAATCTTTTCGCGACAGAGCAAAACTAACATGGAGAAATACTCCCCACTGAACAGAATACCAGCCGAGTGCTGCATTATCGCTAAGGTCTATCTATCTGCCCTAATAACATCCCAAAAATCAGGATGGTGCAAAATACAGCGACCTAAAATGTCTTGTATAACTGGCCTAGTTCTTATGTAAATAATGAGATAAGATTGTTGGTTTGTAAGGGGACCCTGCCACGGGAGCGAAGCCGCGGGGAAAAACTAGCATAGGTACAATAAAAATGCAACTATTTTAGATACATACACCGAAAAGCTACAAAAGTGAAATAAAAATCAACCACAGTTTGCTAGATACACGCCTTCTTTTATTTGACCTTACCATCTTTGTCTGTTTTATTTCTTTCTATACAATACAATTTGAACACACAAAATACAATGAAAACTTTAAGCGTATTTGTCATCACTGAAATGAAAGGAGCTTACTCGTTTTAATACGTTTCATACCACAGCTGCCCAGGTTCACATCAACGCAGCAATGTGCACTTTGTATATAATGTTAGCTATTTCAACATTAAAACAACAAATATGTATCTGGGACCTAAAATAAGAACAATCGCGTTGTGTGCCAGTGACGCGTAATTACATTCCTTTGTGCTGTCCGCTGTAGCGCTGCGCAGTCTCCGCTCCGCTCCGCTCGCTGCGCACGTGAGACTTCGACGCAGCCATTGTTGCTATCACCATTGTGCTCATATGTCGATACCAAATGAATATATCAAAAGGCGAAGAACTCTACGCCCTTTCAACGCTTAATTAACAGCGCTAAACGAAATGCGAACGACCCTTTCGCCCGCACCCGAATGAAAGAAATCACTCTTTTTTTTAGCCAAAGGATGAAAATGAAATAACATGAATTTCGCACAGTAATGGATTACATTTGCACAAGTCGAACAACGAATTAGAAAAGGTTGGCCCCTAGGTGATGATTAAGTAAAGGCTTACACCTGCCGTTTGCCGACAGAAATTAGAGTTGTAATGTAAATAGCGGGTTGAGGCAACAAGTGGGTCAACCAGGGCCGCGTGCGCTCCGTACCCCGTCCCGCGCGCCTCGCGCTCTCCCCTTGCACCTCTCCAGTAGGTCATGAACGCTGTGTTCATGACCCATTTTATCTCAAAAATCTCCGCCGGTAACGCTAATCGAAGCGGACGTTCGTGTGCTCAACATGATACTAGTTGCTCCGCTGCGAACGCGCTATGTTTATTATCTTGCTGCTTCGCTGAGCTGAAAGTAAAACGCAGATAATAAAACTGCATACTTTACAATCTGTATTTTCGCAACCCCGTTTACGACTCAATTTTACTATTACCAGTCTTTCAAATACAAACAAATTCTCAGAATGAAACTTAGTAAGCTTTTTTCTTAAAACAAAGCTTTTAAAATTGGTTTTTACTTTTTTAACAATAGAAACATCAGCTGTATAAAAGCAATAAAACTCTTATAAGGTCATCCAGTCAACGATCATATGACTTTTAACTTCAAGTTTGGAGTAAGTTCGGTGATCAAGAGGTGCCTTATATAAGAAAGGATTACCTTATCTTTAATAGGTAATTGAATATTATTACATGGTCCGTCTTGTATTTTAAGCTTCTTAATAACTATCATAATGGCAGTGTTCAAAATCGCTAGACCTATCTACACTATATAACATAACTGATAGGTTGCTAGTATGTAGAGAAGTAAATATCTACCACATTATCAGAGGAGCTATTCACTGAACATAAAAACGGTTCCGTAAGCCCTTTGGGATCTACCAATCCGAACTTGAAAAGTAAGGTACAATTCACCCTTCGCTTCAACCTTAGAAATACACAGAATTGTAAAAGAAATTATGTAAATATTTGAAAAGTTATTGTGTCTTTATATTTTTTGTCTTTGCTTATGTTTCACTTATCCAGTCTGAACTTTCAAGGTCTTCAATATTTGTCCCTTTTATGTAAAAAAAACTTTTAATTTTATGAAAGAAATAAAATGCGAGCTTAATTTTCCGTCTGATATAATACTCCCCGCAGGGCTCAACATAGGTAAACGACTACGAAATATCGTTTACCCGTGGAACCGTCGATTACCGAGGATAATATTTGATCCCATGTGATTTGATCGAATCTATTCTTCAATAAAAAGTCGTATTGCTTTCTTTTGAACATTGCGGGTGCCTAACCGTTTTTTAATGAAAGGAAATCACAATAAAACGCAGATTACGCTAGCTTTTCAACCATCTCGGATTCAACAAAGCATTTCGCGTGGAACAAAGGTCATAAATTGACAATTAGCAGTGAAGTGGCTCTCATTGAAAGCTTTCGACAAAAGCGTGTGTAATTGGTAGCAGCGGCTTCATTGATAATGTATTTGAGTGGAAAGCGTTCGGTCACGAAGCAGCTCGGAGGCGAATCCAATAACGCGAGGATAGAAGCTGTGAGGTCAGCCGCGGCCGACACTCGCTCCCCGAGGAATGCGTTCGCCGGATGCCTCGCAAGCAAGAGCTCTAATATTCATGAATATTGTATAACAACTGTATGTTGTCTTTGACTGCGTATGTGTTACCTTTGATAACAAGATTAAGGCGATATAGAGGTGGAGATTAGTTTAAATTCTAGGTTTACTGTCACGAACATATAGATTTGCACCGTTGCACCAAATAATATTACGTAAAATCTGATCTGTTGTTAGAAGTTGCTATCTTTCTATGCGTCCTAGTACTGCTAGTAAAAAGTTACCATCCAGGAATAGAGTACATAGATGCTCCAACCGACAATAGATAGAACGGTTCGATTGTGTCAGGGACTTAATTGCGCTTTTCAAGACGAAACTGCAGTTTGATTTAGTCAATTCGGGTGAACTCTATTGATGCCAGCGCCAGCCCCCACTGTATAACGACCAGATTCCATTTGAATTCTAGAGAAAATTAACCGAATGCCTTAACTGTGACCTAACCCTTTTGTGGGTGTAATTTTACGACCATGCGGGCGTGAAGCAGATGTTGAACATTCTGTTTTATTTAACTGTCAGATCTGTGTGGAGCAAGGAATTCGTTTCAAACCAAGTATGTTATATTTTCAGATTTTACTTACGGCATATTTATCAATAGTCAATTTAAATCACGAATTAATATGCCCGTTTAAGGGTGCCTTTCCATTGCAGCGGAGCGAGGCAGCGGAGTGGAGAAACGGATAAATTTTAACCAACGGAATTGCATAAAATCTCCGCACTACGTGACTCACTGACATTTTGACTGACATGATTGGATAAGAGCCTAAGTTAATAATTTCTAACAGTTCGAAAGGCGTGGCTTAGCATCTCTCTCCCCGAGCGCACCGCACACTCTCCTCGTACTCCCGCATGGAAAGTTAAAAAAATCGAATATAGCGACACCCCGTCAACTAATTCAAACCGCCAAATGTTTCAGGGTTGCTCGCACGCAAATTATATTAACATATATCGATACTTTTATAAACAACTTTTTTAAAGATATAAAAAAAAATATATCGACTCTAAAGACTTACAAACTACAAGGAGGTCAAAATCATGAAGGAGTAAAATTTTCGGGACTGACAACTATAATATTTACTCTTCATTTCTTTTTAAGTAGAAGTTGAGGTCACTTACCTCATTTTCCTCTTTATGAATAGGGCTTATACATTTTTTTAATAATTTTCACTTCCTCTTGACCTAATTTTGAAATTCACGCAGATGAAGTCGCGGGTAGAAACCAGTTTCTAAACTCATTTTTTTCGTAAGCTGGCAAGTTTAATTACTTGACATATTGGCGTATTTCAAACCATGAAATAAATAAATTTATTTTAACCTGTTTGTTGAGATAAAATGTGAGAAAAATGCTATAAAAGACAGACACGTTAGTCTAGAAAAAAAAAATGCTTTTACTATATTACTTTACGTGAGGGAAAAATAATGTTTGTTCTATAGATAGAAGTGAAAGTGATAAGCCACTATTAATTTCCTGTGATATGAATCCATTGTTGCGTTCAGGTATGTCCCCAAATGTTGTGCTTTAGGCAGTTTTAGTCTTTTATTTCGTTAGATTTTTATAAATAATTTCAATGTTAGTATGAATATAAAATGACTACGATTACATATTGTCCAAGGTCACAAAAATACACACACGGTGGAAATAATTTTATTACACAAATTTTAACAAATAACAACTTTAAGCTGCTGATCTATGTAAATTATTGCTAAAAAAAATTACGTCCACGGATTTTATAACATAAAAGTATTATGAAATCAAAACCTGTTGTGAACTTAGCTATATAAGGTTTTTTCTATGTTTAAAAGCAGTTTTCATAACATCAATCTAATGCATTACGTCATGAAAATGAAAATGGCAAAAAGAAAGATTGAACTTTGTATTTTTTTTTTCTATAGAGAAAATTTCTTCGCATCGTGAATTTATGATCTACCTAAATTCTAAAGGAATACCTTTAGAATTTAGGTAGATCATAAATTCAAAAAAAATAAACAAAAATTTCAAATCATTATTACAGGTACTTTACGAGAAAAAACAATTCTCGAAACGGCCTTATAATCCGCTTATCGCCTTTGTATTTCTCCGTTTCTCCGCTCCGCTGCCTCGCTCCGCTGTAATGGACGGGACCTTAACTGTCAAACAGCCGTTATTATTTCTCGGATAAAAGTTATCTGACAATTGAACGATCATTAATCACTGTAATAATATATTATGATTATTTATGTACTAATTAAAATGTTTACTGTAACAAAACTTGACTTGTCTGTGATTACGGATATTCTACATCCATACATTTGTGAAATTGTAACCCTTTTATCCGCCGTAGGTACTTATTCATATAAAAATGTTCAATATTAAAAAGCTAGGCAGGTCCACTTAGTGCTAAACCCCAGTGCGTGGCACAAAGTGTCTGTTGTAAGGTACAGCGGCAGGGCTCCTTCCTCCGTCGGTTCCTGCGCCCCGTGTTCGCGCGCCCACTTTACTGCATCCGCCAGCTGCTCGCTTTGTTGACGCTAACTCAGTTCCTTCCACTTGCCGCAAGGCTACTCCGCTTAGACAACAATTTCTACAGCATTTATTTAGAATATATCCCTATTTATAGTCTTCAGTATATTTTACGAGCAAGTTCCAATTAGCCGGGAGCCTATTAACGTAGCTCGGGTGCTTCATCAAGTTATTTTATGTTAGGTATCTCACCATCGTGTGCTTCATAGTATATAGTAAGTGACCTCATTTCATTCATATCTATTTCAAATGTAACTTTTAGTTGATTATTGAAGAGAAAGTTTGATAAGACTTGCTGCGAAGCAATAAAATCGCTCCGCAGTCTAGTTCGGGAGACGACAATATTGATTTTCCCCTCTCTGATGTATTTCATTCTCCATCTGTTGCTCTCCATAAAATTTACGACAGTATTACTGAGCCGTTATTTTTGTATGAAGAGTTTTATCGCCGCGCGGCGTCGCTTTCCACGACATGAGTTCTTTTTCAACACCAAGTGTTTTTATCGAGTTCACTAATTCACGACATTTTTATTCTTGTAGGTATTGTTCGTTATCTGCAGAGCGAAAATCATAACTTAGATTTATTTTATACTCACACGTTACACGCGTCACAGGTTTATGAAACTTTCTATACCTATCTGTTCCAAAATGTACTACGAATGTTTAAATGAATGGAATGTGTTGCCCTCAGATGGTGGCGACAGACGACTCATCGAACACAGTGCCCGGACACATAGAGTCACCAGGGACCTTCGGCAAGCTGCGACAAACCCTCTCGTCCTCACTGCTCACAGCCCAGGACAAAGGTATGTCAACAAACCAACACTGAAAAAGACTACACAAAGAAGGGTACCACTTTACACATGTAAGTACGAACCAAGATCCCTTGTAAATTGGATTAAATTAAGTTAACATTTGCTTTTGAAAGTTTCACTTTGTATGGTATACTATACTGACATTGTAGCTCATAATAGCACTAATAATGCCAGGAGCAAATAAATTGTTGGACTTGACGCGAAGTTACATAACTATGGTCCAACTTACGTAATATCTGAAGTATATAAATACTGATTCTAGCATGAACGAACACTTACTGAATTTCGCTTTCCAGAGCAATTAGGAAAATTGTAGGTCGTTATAAAAACGGACAATTTTATTTTATTTTGCTTAAGGAAATGTAAAAGGATTATCGAAATGAGGCATACGACTTTTTCACAGAATTTTTCGTAGGCTTTTTGTAAAAAATTCGATGCCTCATTTCAATAATCCTTTAACATTTTAAAAGCTTTATATTTTGTAGCTATTACGGTATAGGTACTAAAGCCTGATCCTCCGAAAATATCCAATACGTCTAAATAGGATCGGCCATGGAATACCAAAACCAATTGCCCTTTTTACAGCGCCCAAGTCGGACAAAAAGAGAGCAAATTCCTGAACTTAGTAATGCGTTAAATTGATCTGACGAAACAGAAAGGTATCCTTTAGAGCGTTAATCTTACCGAATTTCAGACAGATTTAAATCATTTGTTTGTAAATAAATGGAGTGTGAGAATTTTGATGGCTACGAAAACAGAGAAATACAAGGAAACGAATGAATGCTCTCGTTTTGAAGTTTACGTGGCGTATAGAAAGATAACATAATCAAATCAACAGAAACTTGTGATTTTAAATTTTGATGTTTGCAAAAACCATGAACCAAACTTAATCCACACCGAAATCAAGATATACTTGTAAATGTATTAGGAATCAGCCGTATGGTGTCGGACGATGCTGTAAAAGAATAATACCATCCCATCACTTCCCGTGGGAGTCGTAAGAGGCGACTAAGGGACTCACCAGAGAATGGGCAGCAGCGTTCTCTGTGGAACGCAACACCATACACTGCGGTCGCCAACCCGCCTGCCAAGCATGTTGATTATGGCAAAACCCCTCCCCCCTTTGGGGAGGCCTATGTCCAGCAGTGGACGTCTTTCGGCTGTAATGATGATGATGATGATGAATTAAGAAAACCAATCAATTACTCCTGTAACTATTTGCACCGGCCATCGCTAGTTTTTGATCCTTCTAAAAATAGATAGTGCTTAGCTGAGATACTGACTGACCACCTACACGACTCGTACAGCTTGCGTAGGATGGCAAAACGATCCGGATATTTTTAGTATTTGAAATTCACTGTAAAACCACAAACTTTTTGAACCGAAAAAGAATATTCCTGCAATAATGACTTAAAAATACAACAAAGGTTTTCAAGCTTTCACATATTAGAATTAAGTTTGAATTATATCGGGTACCTTAAAAAGGATTTAAGATTGATGTACATAAAGTTAACCCATGAGAATTCCAAGTAGGAGGTTGCGAAATCAACATTCCGGAGCCGTTCTCTTGTGGGCCCAAAACGTACCCATCCGGCCGTTATCTCTCATCCCGAAACAATATCCATTCATCATGTCGACGGAAATCTGTTTATAGAAGCCAACAAGGGAAAGTATCGCAAACTAGCTACAGTTTTTAGATACACCTTTTTATTATTGTACATAATGGAAATAAGATGTCTGCTATTATGATGGATCTGAGCTGCAGATATTATGGTATATTTATACAGCATTGATGATTTTTATGTGTTCAATATCTAGTCAAATAAAAAAATTATAAAAAGTAGAATCATGAATTCCATACGGAATGGGCACCATATGGTAGAAACATTTGCCATATATCACATAAGAGTGTAACTGGCAGGTTCAAAATAACTAGTATTTGTTAACAGCAGGTAATAATTCTCGGCAGTATCCGTGTATGCTGAAGATTGGAGCGGTGTTATGTGCCAGTTACCTAAAGCTGTTATTACCGTTATTTATGTTTACCTCACACCCCACAAGAACTCCTAACTCAAACCCCACAATAAAATATACTCTTCCCTACAATTTAATATAATTCTTGTTATTTTCACACAAAAAAGGATCTTAGATCCATTATGAATCATGTAGTTTTTATGAAGAATGTTGTTTTATATCAGCCTATTGAAAAATCAGCCCTCATACTATTAGATATATTAAAGGTGCAACCGCTCCACGTAGTGGATACGTTTGTGAACTGGGTTCGCACTTCTTTCGAAAACGTATTCACTGTGTCGTAGTAGGAGCGCGGAGCGCAAGAGGTTCGCGAACATAGTGGAGACTCACATTTAAATCTATACTAATATATAAAGCTGAAGAGTTTGTTTGTTTGTTTGCTTGAACGCGCTAATCTCTGGAACTACTGGTCCGATTTGAAAAATTCTTTATATATCATCACGCTAAGACCAATAGGAGCGGAGCAGTAATGAAAAATGTGACGCAAATGAATTTGCGCGGGTCAGCTAGTAAAAAATATAACTGGCTACTTTAATTTTTTTAATATTTTGATTCAAATAAATTTCTGTTGTTTTAAGGGTTCCGTACCCAAAGGCAGTAGCGGCTTTAGGGCGACACGGGCGGTCACCCGGGGCGCCGGCAACTGGAGGGCGCCGGGTCATACACGGGCCGCGGCACGTAATTTGAGTACTTATTTCTTTTGATATAAAGAAAAATTCAGATATTGATGGCGATTTGTGTGCGATGAAATTTAAGGACGGTAACACAAACTCGAAGACTTTTAGACAACACCTATCGAAACTTGAAACTTTATTAAAAAGCACAAACTTCAAGAATTATTTTATTTTATTTATTTTAGGAAAACTTACAGCTAATACATAACCATATGATACACAGCTCAAACTATTTGGGGATTACCTTGCTGACAGGCAACAGAGAGTTAGAATTGGAGAATTCACTAGTAATGACTTACCTGTTTGCTACGGTGTTCCTCAGGGTAGTGTGGTTGGGCCCACGCTTTTTCTCACCTTCATCAATGACCTGTGTGATCTGCTACTACAAAATGGCAAAATTGTCACATTTGCGGATGACACTGCGTTGATCTTCCATGGCGACAGTTGGGATGAGGTTTACAGCCTTGCTCAATCTGGGTTCAATACTGTAACTTCTTGGCTCAATAACAACGGCCTTACTCTCAATGTCAGCAAAACTAAATTTGTACCATTCTCAATTAAAAACATCTCATCCGCAGTTCACGAAAATTATTAGATACATCAAAGCCCATTACTGTTCATCTGCACACTCCTGTTCCTGCAGCCGGTTAGAAATAGCTTTCAGTATAAAATATCTGGGAGTCATGATTGATAGTACTCTCAGCTTCAAACACCACCTGGACCTACTATCTTCCAGAACTCGAAAGCTAATTTTCATTTTTAAAAATTTAAGCCGTATTGCAGATAAAAATGTCACTAAAATGGTTTACATGGCACTATGCCAATCCATTCTAACCTACTGTATTACTGTATGGGGTGGTACTTATAAAACTAACTTAATAAAACCCGAAAGAGCTCAAAGAGCGGTACTAAAAGTAAGCCTGTCGTTACCTTTCTTCTTTCCTACCAAAGATCTGTACTTGCTCTCTGATGTGCTGACAGTAAGACAACTTTATATTCTGTGCTCAGCTCTAAAACAACATTCACTAATAGGGTATGATCCCTTACTTAATGCAAACAAGAGAGTCAAACACAGGGTTTGCCCAACTCTTACTAATCGTAGCACTGCCTTCTCACGCAAATTCTTTGAATTTCTTGATGGACATCTATATAATAAGATAAATAAGAAGCTAACAGTTTACCCTCTTACAAGAGCTAATTGTAAGAGGGTTATTACTGCCTGGCTTAAGTCCCTCAACTACGATGACACTGAAAATCTGCTTCTTGTACCATCCTAACCAACTGCGTATGCTCTCACCTCCTTCACCCCGCACACACGCACTCACACACACACTCACTCTCTCCCACACACACTCACACAGACACATACACGCTCCCACACACTCGCACTCACACTCGCGCACACATACTCACGCACACATACTCAATTACTCACTCATTCAATATAGTTCCTCTCACCCACTTTTACCCCCATAACAGCAACAATCTCACTGCACCACTTTGTACCCTCACAACAGCAACAATCTCACTGCACTTAGCTTAATCCCCCATAATTATTACTTCTCACTGATGTGGTATACAGCTGTCACCTATTGTCCGGAGTCTGGAGAGGCTGGTAATCTGTCATACAGGTCTCCTAGTACAGAAACCAGTCTCTCACATAGATCACAACAATGTTTTGTTTGTTTTTTTATATTGTTTGTAAAATTCTATGTGAGAGAAGAACAATAAACTTTATTATTATTATTATTATATAAAGTAACCATATGTAAAAAATTGCCATTTACAAGCTTTCACATATATTTTGTGTTAATAATAAAAACAATTTCACGAAAACAGCTAGCACGCGAATACACTCAAGAATGAAAAACAACGAAAAACTTAAAACGGTGAACAAGCACCAAAGAAATAATTAGTCAAACTTTTTTAACCTTTTTAACGCTACTGATAAACAAATCAAGCTCGACATCGAAACACACTATAATAAACCGTACGACAAGCTCTTATCATGTACGAGTTCTTTCTGTAGTTCGTTTTAACTTGAGGAACATGAAAGAGACGCGATCTACGAAGAAATGCACACGGTACTCAAAGTCCTTCTTGCTCACCAGCTCAGGGACATCAGTAAATCCGTTCATAAAACTAAATAAGAATGCAAGATCTGCAATTAAATGATTGAATGAACTTAAAGTCAGTAGAAAGCCTAAAAATAAAAACCCAAAGCTTTAGAAGCCTTACTGACAATGTTATTTATATGAGCATCAAACAAAAGCTTTGAGTCAAATGTAACTCCAAGGTCCCGATTGACATTGACCCTTGCTATTAGGGTATTTGACAGCTTATAATCATACTGAAAAGGGTTTGACTTACGAGTGTACTTGTACATACATAACATTTGGAAACATTTAAATCTAACCTATTTTTAACACAGTAATCTTGGAACCGATCCCAAAACTTCCTGCAAAAGGCATGTTTTAAGTGTGTGTGTTGTGTTGTATATTGGAATTGTCAATATTTGTTTATTAAGTTTAGTTCCATCCACCTCGATGGTGTTGCAAAATTACGTCACTCCGCTGAATGGCGATGTTAAAATTTTCCGCGGATACATGACCTCCCTTGTATACACTGTGATTAAATGTCTCTCGTTCTGAGCTCGGTGTTTTCTTTATAAATGCCTTGAAGGCTCCTCACACTTTTTTGGGAATTTGTACATGGTCCTACCGAGTCGGACAATAGTTGATTGACGGAAGTTGGGCCACACAGTGACATATCCAATAGGTACTTCTTATTTAAAAAAAAAACGTTGCCCCACACTAGGAATTTCTCCTGTATTGTGGGTGCGTTTACAAACATACAAACTCACATACACAAACAGCCAGACCCGGAACAACTATCTGTAGGCCATACAAATATTTGTTCCGTGCGGGAATCGAACCCACGACATACGGCACAGCAGCCGATCGCTCAACCACTGCGCCAACCGTGCCGACCATATATTGAAAACTAAGATATTTTAAGCAATTCATTCATTTAAAAAGCGTTCAAAAAGGCATCGTATTTTTCATTTCAAGAAGTTACAAAAACAAAGATGCAAAAAGCCAAAGTTAATTTTAAAAATCTCCAAAGGAAAGATTAACCCAATCCTATCTGGAAACTCAACAAGAAACACTGGAAAACTATTGGACTTCGTATCGCGATATACATAAAGTCATCATTTCGGAATGTGATCAGAAGGAATTGGTTTAATCAATTTATTGTACGACTGATGCCTATGGCGTAACTGAAGAACTGTACTCGGAATATAAAACGGAATTTAAGGATTGCTTGCTCAAGTTTAAGATCGATTCTAACACTGTTACACGGTCTAATTCTAAGGTTAATGAGTCAAACGTCATTCAATCCGTTAGCGTTAATTTACCCAAAATTACCATTCCTAGTTTTAGTAGTAATTACACCGAATGGACAAGTTTTCGTGATATATTCATATCGTTAATACACAGCAACAAAGCATTGGACGACGTTCGACATCTACACTATCTCAAAGGCTACTAACAGGTGAGGCCGAGCAACTTTTGCGGCATATTCCTATCACGGCCAATAATTACAAAGTCTATAAGGATGAGTAAGAACATCGCTATAATAATAAATTACATCTTACTATTTGTATTTTAAAACGTTTCATGAATCAAAAAACATACAGTCAGAATCATCCAGTGCCATAAAACAATTGCTTGATACGACAAATGAATAACGCCCTCAAAAATTTAGATATCAAGACATTTCTTCTTAGGATATTATTGTTATTTATATTGTAAGTCTAAAACTTGATACTGAATCTAGGAAACTATAGGAAGTTTTAATCTGTAAGTTCAATAATGAACTATACTATATAAGGTTAATGATTTGCAAGCATTCTTAGAACAGCAATTCAGGTCTATTGAGTTTTTGAATAGTAAAGTCACAACTAAGTCAAATTATAGCACTCGCACAACTAAGGCTATGCATGTCACTTCAGGTTTAACATGTGCGTTTTGTACCGAAAGTTATAAACTTATTAATTGCATAAAGTTTGCAAAGGAAGATGTCGAAGCATGTCGTAACTTTGTCTAGACCAATAAGTTGTGTTTCAACTGTTTCGGTTCAAATCGTTCTGTTTATTCATGTCGTTTTTCCACCAATTGTCGTATTTGTAGGAAGAGACCCATCCGAAATCAGGTCCTAAGAGGTGACCATGACCCACGTGATCAAGAGGTCAATGGTACGGATAAATCTCCACCATCAACTTCACAGAGCGAGACTCCAAACAACGTTGTATCTTGTTTCTCCAACGTGAACTGCCAAATTCGTGGCCACAGCCATGGTAAAGGTAGAAGCGAGAACAGGTACTTTCGTTTTAAGATCTCTTTTAGACCAAGGATATCAAGCATCGTTTGCTACCGAGTCTTCGGTACAAAATGCTTGGTCTTTAGAAGATTCAAGACAAGAGCTTTACTTTACTTTGGACTCTAAATCTATACTAATCTATACTAATATATATAAAGCTGAAGAGTTTGTTTGTTTGTTTGCTTGAACGCGCTAATCTCAGGAACTAATGGTCCGATTTGGAAAATTCTTTCAGTGTTAGATAGCCAATTTATCGAGGAAGGCTATAGGCTAAGGCTATATATATCATCAAGCTAAGACCAATAAGAGCGGAGCAGACGAAGTTGCGCGGGGCAACTAGGGTTATATAACCGTAAGGCTTCAGTCGCGTCACGATCCCAACTTTACAGTTGTTGTGAAAGCTCATGTTCTTAAGAACATAACAACACTTCTTCCTGAGCGGAGGATTCGTTTGACAGCGTTGTCACTTCAAATTTTGGATTTTAAATTAGCTGATCCTTCATTTAAAATCCAAGCAAAATATATATTTTGTTAGGAGCAGAAGTTTACTGCCAGATTTTAATGGATGGTGTTATCGAGGGTCTACCTGGGTTTCTAGTAGCTCAGAATACCAAACTCGGATGGATTCTCTCTGCTGTATTAACTCACAAAGTAACCACGGTTCTCTGCAACAAAATAAAATCGTGAACATGCACACTCAAATAACGACTGATTTGTTAAAGAAGTTCTGTTAGTTAGAGGAACCTTTTTCAAACAAAAAGGGTTTATCAGAAGAAGAGCAGGCTTGTGAGGACTTCTTTACAGCAACAGCTAAAAGAGATACATCAGGTCGTTATGTAGTAAGATTGCCTTTCAAGTCAACCGACCCAGACTGTAAGTTCAGCAACTCTTTTGAAATTGCTCGTAAACGGTTTTATTTATTGGAGAAACGGTTAATTAATAATCTTGAATTTCGGATTCAATATTCTGATGTCATTGATGAATACTTGACGCTGGGTCATATGGAGGTGGATCCAGAATTACAGAAGAAGAACTCTAGTGCTGTTTATCTGCCACACCACGCAGTTGTCAAAAATTATAGAACCACAAGGTCCACAACAAAGGTAAGGGTTATATTTTTTTTTAAAGTACTTGGTACATCTGCCGACAATTTACGTTACTCTGTCTCTTAAACTAAGGTATACAATTGTATCTTAAAGGAACAGTGAATGGCCTCAAGGTTATGCTTCAATTTTACCTATTTACGAGGACCTAGTCGATCTACCCACAATTTAAACAATAATTAATTATCAGAAAATGGTAAGTAACATTGAGTATTTACATTAAAATAATGAACTTAATTCTTGTAAATGTGTGTATATGTGTGTGTGTGTATATGTGTGTGTGTGTATATGTGCGTGTGTGAATGAGTGTCATGGGCTAGGTTATGTAGGTTAATATAGATTCTGTATGGTCATAATCTTGTTGAAGTAGCCACTCTGTAAGTTTCAGTTTAATTTCCCGTTTTGTCAGATAAGTATTCGACGCGTCATGTACTCTAAATAATGGCTCGTCATTAAATAGAGACATGATGGTTGGTCCAAGGCTACAACCTGAACTGAGGCATTTCATCATGCGCTGACGCTGTCATCCAATATGTCTTGTTGCAGACATTGTAAAAATGTTGATTTTCAACGCCTTTTGTGGCGAATTCAGAACTTCAACATGTAAGGTTACTACGCGTAACATTTGATACATCTTCAACTCCTTACTTGGCTGTCCGAGTTCTGCAACAGCTTGCGTATGATGAAGGTGATAAATACCCGTTAGCAGTAGAAAGGGTTTTAAAAAAAATCTACGTCGACGATCTCATGACAGGTTGCGAAAGCGTTGAAGAAGGTGTTCAAATATTTCATCAAATGAAAGACCTTCTTAGTCACGGGGGGTTTGAGTTTCAGAAGTGGTCTTGTTATAACAATGAGTTATTGCGAGAAATTGGTACAGACAGTAAAGACAGGAAGGAACACTAAATTACTCCAAGAAGTCTCGGAAGTATTGGGTATCTCAAAAATAAATATACACGCCTGGACTGACTCTAGTGTTGTTCTTACTTAGCTGAGCAGTCATCCAAGCAAATGGAAGACATTTGTGGCCAACATGGTCTCAGAATTGTTCACTCAGTGGACGCATGTCAAACCCGAAGAGAACCCAGCAGTTTATGCATCGCGAGGCGTAAATCCGAAAAATATTTCTGAAATTGCAATTTGGAAACATGGCCCTTAGTGGCTACAAGAAAATACAGTCCACTATAGTAAAGGAAAGTGTAAGCAAACTGGCATAGAAGAGAAAAAAAGTAAAGTTTTATGTCATATAGTTACTGAAGGAATTGATATGATTGCAAGTTTTTCAAGTTTAAGTAGGCTTGTTAGAGTAATTACATACTGTAGAAAGTTTTTTAAAAGAGCTGCTACTAGCTCTACAACTACACGTTGGATAACATCTAAGGAAATGAACGAGTCATTACTTACCTGCGTGCGGCTGTGTCAAAAGGAAGGTTTCCTGAAAGAAATAGAGTGTCTACAGTGAGCAGGTAAAGTAAATAAAAGTAGTAAACTTACCTCGCTCAGTCCATTCCTCGATGGCGAAGGCATCCTTAGAGTTGGTGGACGATTGCAGAAGGCTAACGACAACAACGCAAAAATACGGCAACAATTGATGGGCCAATTACCATCAGGCCGTGGCACTGCTTGCCACCCTTTTCACCAGAGCGGTGTTTATTACGCAGGGCCTATCGCAGTTAGGCTCTGTGAAGCTGGAGTGAAGTGTACTAAAAATCACTTAAAGCGAGTGATCGGCAATACTACTCTCACGTTCGAGGAGATGACGACTCTTTTGTGCCAAATAGAGGCATGTCTTAACTCACGGCCGATAACTCAAGTTAGCTCTAATCCAGAAGATCCGTATCCAAGTGGATACGGATCTTCTGGATTAGAGCTAACTTGAGTAAGTACCCCGGGACATTTTTTTGTGGGTGAGCCTTTAGTACTGGTACCGGATGCTAATTATGAGAATGCGAACATGAGTGCTCTTAAAAGATGGCATTTTACTCAACGAGTTATGCAAGACTTTTGGCGACGATGGTCGTAAGAGTATGTTACACAACTCCATCACCGTTATAAATGGTCTCAAATATCTTCAGAGCCTAAGGTGGGAAATATAGTGCTGGTTAAAGAGGATGATCTGGTTGTATTGGCCTATAATTATCTATACTTACCTGAGCTACTTTTTTATGAATCGACATTATATACGCTGACTTCTAGATAGTGGGCACAACTCCTAATTTAAATGACCGTTTAAATAATATTGTCAACGGTACCGGTAGACACATGGCACATCTGGAAATGAAAATTGGAGAAATGTTATCAGGGCCTGCGGATTTTGTTTTAGCAACCGAAATACTTCCTCCGAAATATCCCTGGATATCGCTGCGTATTCTGCTAACAATATCAGTGACTGCTGAAAGTAGCGCAATTTTTCTAAACTAAACTAAAGCCAAAAACAGACAAATAGGGGAAATAATTCGTGTATGACTCGCCCGCGGTTTTAGCTAGATGGTTAAGGAGATACATTTAGTATAAGGCTGTTTTTCGTTTTAACTTATCTTGTTAGGTACCTGGAACAGGTATGTGAGATTACGGTATACTCGATAGAAAAAAATCACAAAGTTCGAAATATATTTTACTTTTTTTAGCTACAAGACGCAACGCTTTAGATTGATTCTATGAAAATTACTTTAAAGCATATAAAATAACCTTATCGAGGTTTCAACTGAACAGATTTCGATATAATAATACTTATCTTTATGTTATCAAATCCGAAAATTTATTTTGGCACTTACTTTTTTTATTCCGAGCTACACTCTTATTATCCTCATCTCATCTTTTGCCTTGCAAAAATAATCTCACTCATTTGTTCAGTTCTTCAGATGCTCCGTGGAGCTCTTGCAGGCAGGACCTGTGCCACTTTTCTGCAAATCGGAGCTGTCAAATCTTCGTAATTTCAATAATTTTTTAACAGTAAATGCTAATAGTTTAGTCGTTTATGGATAAATTTAGTGTTTAAAAATGTCTGCACCATGTGAATGTGTATTCTTATAACCTTGAATAATATAAAACGCTATATTTTTCTATTCGTGCTAACTTTGAATTATGTATAAAATTGGTATGAAATAAAAGAGCAAAACTAAATAAAGTACAACGTCGTTGGGATTTCTTACCTGAAGGCGACAATGGACTCGTTTTCCAGTTGTTAGGCCAATTTTACTTTATATTATTATAAAGTAAAACTGGCCTAACAACTATTACTTAGCATAATTCTGGGCTCCTGATATTTTGTGACTCTTTACCCCTCATCATTTCAGCCTTACTTCATCTCGTACCACAGACATATTTTTGTAAAAATAAAATACTAACAAGTTCAATTTGACAATGACGTTATTTCAAAGCCTTAAGTTAGTTATGACGCATTTTTAACGTCTCATTAGATATATCGCCAATAAAACAGTATGTAAATCAAGGGTTTGATAACCTTCTCATAACGTCGGCGAAATAATTATACATTATTTTTTAATTTTTCCGTCCAAATTTGTTTAAAACGCTTACTTTCTTTCACTTTTACGACAATAAACATTACAAGCATCAGAATAAGGTTAACATTTTTCCCCCTTTCTAACCTGTCAAAAGTCTTGTTAGGTACGACAAATAGTTACAAAGATTTTCTAAATTCTAAGTATTTTTCCATGATTTGGTATAAGTCTTGAAGATGTTCCGTGGACGAAATAACAATCAGGATGAAAGTATTACTTAGCAATATGGGCCTGAGGATGGAACCGGGTTTATCCTACAGACCCGAATTAGGAATGCCGCATATAATAGCAGCGCGGGCGCTCATGTATACCTCCGATGGAACTTTACTGAAAGGTTTATTAATAATAATAAATGTATTCATCAAAAAAGTACAAAAAGTAAACATGTAACAAAATGTAGGTATATGGTTAAATCATTGTACCGTGTAGCAACTACATTTAGCACACTGATTCCCAAAATGAGACGAGCTTGTATTTCGGGATTCGGCGGCTCTCCACTCTAGTGTCATTACAATAATTATGACCAAACATTTGCAACATTGAACTCCTTTAAATTAAACTTATTTACAGTTATGTACTCAACTATGTATTTCTAAATTCTATTATTTCTCATTCACTGTCCATTTTACTTATCAATTAATATGAGATTTTCTGTTTCTTCATAAGTTAAGGACTTAAGCCAATTTGTTTAATTTTCAAGTTATATTTATTTAGTTTATATAGTGAGATTTTATTATTAATTTTGTAATAAATTCTAGAACTTAGTGCGGTATATTGACGTAATGCGAAACTGGTCCTACATTGAACAGGAGAACAAACGAGTGCTGCGCGTCTTTTTTGTAAAATCTTTTTATTAAGGGGAAGTTGTGAATGTCGCCGAAGTATGGTACGGAGGACAAACAATTGTCTAACAGATAATATCTGGCTTTCCTTATGCAGGTCTGTAGTCGAGTAGTAACGGGGTTTGCAGTGTACAACCTTTATGAGGTATCTCTGGGCTCTCTCCAATTGCAAAAACATAGTTTTATAAGTACCACCCAATGCAGGTATACAATAACTAAGAATTAATTGGCATAGTGCAATATAGACTGTATGCATTACTGATACATCGGCAGGAAGACGAAGATTTTTAAAACTATTCAAGAATCTCCGTACGCGCTCGGTAAGATTTTTAACTTGAGTGCTCCAGTCCAATCTTTCATCAATATCAAAAAACGTTTGCTAAAAGTGGACACGAACAAGTCGTAATTAGGTTGTTACAAAAATGAGCCGTCATTGCTGTGGTTTCAGTTAGTGGTGTAGGAGAATTTGGGAGATAGAAGCGTATACATTTAGTTTTGGTAAATTGCATCACATTTAGGTTCTAATATTGGTTATCTAGGTATTGAACTTAACTAATATGATAAAGAATTAAAAATATATGTTTACAGGACGTTATATTTATTTTTCACTGATACAAAACAATCTCCGGAAAATGCACGGTTTCTGTGGAAAAGGCTACGTGAGTAAAGCCACGCAAAAAAAAAAAACAAATAGACTACTTATCTTTTCATTCGTTTTTATAACTTGTGTAAATATTTCAATTATGATTAAAAATGACTTTTATACAACTGGTCTTCTCCATACCTCCCGTATGCTTAAAAATCTCTATCGCACAATTATGTCCATGTTCTTAAATAGTCAACTGAATTAGTAGTTTTCACAATAATTTGGGGCCATGCACAACATGATGTTATTTACCAACGACTGTAAAAAATGAGTATTAAAACAAATAATTATTTTTCGTCACTCAATAAATTTTATCTACGTCTAAAATCACTGTTTATAAGAGTGCTGATTTGTGTTAATATTTTGACAGAAGGAATTTATGAAGTTTGCGTGGGGCAACACTGAATCAGTTGGCGGTTTGAATTAATTTGATGTTATGGCGCTAGGTTCGATATTTCGAACTTTGTGCGTGGAAGCATGCGGGGACTGCGCGTTGCCGGGAGGTGAAATCGGTGCTTTCAGGCTATCATTTATTTCAGAGATACGGCATTAAGGCCGGCCCTGCCCAAAGGGTAACCAACGGAACTCTATTACTAAGCCTCCGCTGTCCGTTCGTCGTAAGAAATCGAAAACATTAAGATAGTGTTTTATTTTGATATTGAATCAAAGATTTTGTGTAAGTGCACAAGCGCGTGTGTGTACAATAGATTGTAATAATATTTTCCTTGCAGTCTCACTAAAA
The DNA here is from genome assembly GCA_947578705.1 of Lacanobia wlatinum. Lineage (NCBI taxonomy): Eukaryota > Metazoa > Arthropoda > Insecta > Lepidoptera > Noctuidae > Lacanobia > Lacanobia wlatinum. Next base: position 15,547,935 of record OX388039.1, read on the forward strand.
ATATTTTGAAAACGAATTATGAACTCCAGAAATAATTTAACATTGGTGTATTTAATTAAAGTCCATGGGTTCAGATTCTGATTCAGATTCAATTTATTTGCTAAAACATGTGTAGATAATATACATGGGCAATCACAATACATGCTTATTACAGGTGTTGCATAAATTCTTTGGCTCAACATGTTTGACCATGGCTGGTGTACAAATCACATGATACAAATTAAAAAATAGATAAAATACAGATTAGATTAATAACAATAAATACATCAACAATTAACATTAAAATTAAATTTGAAATTAGGTAAATAGTCAAGATAATTAAACAAATTTAGTCATTACAGCGATTTGTCATTTAGAAAGTCATTGATACTATAATAAGCTTTTTCTGTGAGTATTTTTTTAAAAGTTTTCTTAAACTGGTCTGTATTTAATTTTTTAATATGGTTAGGGATATTATTATAAATTATTGGCGCCATGCATACAACGCTTTTACGCAGAAGCGCCGTCTTAGCTGGCTGAACACGTATTTTACTATTATCCCGGCGATTACGCATTATAATGTCCGATAACCGAGGAAACAAATGGGGTTTTTTTCTGACAAACAGGGAAATGTCCAAAATATAAAGTGAAGGAAGTGTGAGGATTTTATATTTTGTAAAAAGTGGCTTACAGCTCTCGGTACTGAGGATGCCGAACATGGAACGTATGCATCGTTTTTGCATTTTAAATACCATATCTTTATTTGTTGAGTTTCCCCAAAAGATAATGCCATATCTGAGGACAGATTCCACAAGTCCATAATAAGCCGAGAGTAACACATCGGTGCTTATAGTTGGAGCGAGTTGGTACAAAGCATATGCTTGACTACTGATTTTTTTACATTTTCGTCAACGTGTTCTTTCCAATTAAGTTTACTGTCTATAATTACGCCTAGAAAACGGGCATTAGTTACTTCATTTATGGTGTAATTATCATGACTCAAATTTACATTTAATGGATTATGCAATCTTTGTCCAAAGTGCATTATATTTGTTTTTGATAAATTTATTTTTAAATTATTATTATAAAGCCAAGAAATAATAGATGTCAGTGAATTATTTATGTCAGATTTATAATTGCCAATGTCCTTACATGCAATTGAAACTGTACTGTCATCAGCAAATAATGTCATAGGTTGAGTCGTTACCTTTGGCAAGTCGTTAATATAAATAATAAACAATGGTGGCCCTAGCACACTGCCTTGAGGAACACCGTATGTGACGTATTTCTTTATAGATCTAAAAGTTTCTTCTTTTTTTATTTTACGATTCACTCTTGTTATTTCTGTTATCTGTTGTCGATTCGTTAAATAGGATCGAATTAAATCTAAAATATTGCCTCTGATGCCATATGCGTCAAGTTTACTGATTAGTATGATCTACATAATCAAATGCCTATGACATATCGCAATAAATAGCACAAACTGGAATTGTTTTGTCAACGTGGCAGATAACATTTTGAATGAATTCATAAATGGCCACATTTGTTGTTTTATTTTGTCGAAAGCCCTTTTGTTCATTGCACAAAATTTTTTTTTATTCAAGATATGAATTAAGTTCACCATAAACAAATTTTTCAAAAATTTTGGAAAATACTGATAATAGTGCAATAGGTCTATAATCACCATTAACTGCTTACTTCCTTTTTTGAATAAAGGCATTTTATAACTGATAATTTAAGATCTTGAAGAAATACTCCTGTTGAAATCGACAGATTCATAATATGACTCAGGTGATGGCATATATCCTCATTTACTGCCTTAACTATTTTAGTAGAGACACCGTCGTATCCTACACTGTTGGTATTTTTAAGGTTTTTTATAATTTTATTAATCTGGTAGGGTGAACATGGTGCAAGAAACATTGAGTTTAATCGATGATTAATTAACGACGTTACTTTTTTTCCCGGAATCTGGAAAGGGGTTTGACTTTTTCAATAAAATAATTATTAAATGAGTTCGCTATTTCTGTGGGATTATTAAGGACGATGTTATCATCACTTTTTATGTTATCAATAGATTCTTTTGGGGTGTTAAGTCTCGTTTTGTTTATAATCCGCCACGCTGTTTTAGTTTTATTACGTGACGTTATTATTTTATAGTTATTTTGCGCTCGTTTTGTTAGTTTTATATATTTTTTTTAATAACTGACAATAATTCATGTACTTTAATTTATTATCTTTTGTTGAGTTAAATCTGAATTTCCATAACAAATCCTTTTTCTTTTGATTGCAAATTTTTATACCCCGTGAAATTTGGATTGTGGAAAACAAAGGTTGTAAAAGAGTTTAAAATCAGCTACAAAGTGTTGATAAGCCGTGTTTGGGTCATCAGTGAGGTAAATATCTGAGAAAGATAAGCTCTTAATACACAATTTAAATTTATCAAAGTTTTCTATGCTGTAATCACGTTTTAATGTATGCCAATAATGCAATGTCGGTTTTTTTTTTAACCGGAACTTTAATCAATTGTGCGCTATGGTCCGACAGACCCAATTCCAAAATTTCAGATTTACAACCCTTTTTTAAGTTATGTGCAAAATTATCAATACAAGTTTGACTGGCAAATCTAGTCGGTTCATGTAAGGTCAGTTTTAAATTATAATTTAGCAGTAAACATTCAAACTGTAATGCTACATTATTGCGGTTTAGAACATCTATATTAAAATCACCAGCTATTATAATATTTTTACAGTTCAATTTGGCTATACATGTGAGAAGTTTTTCCAGTTTTTGAAAGAACGAATACAAGTTATTTTGTTTAGGTACCCTATATATACAAACAATAATAATTTTATAGTCAAGAAGTTCAACTGCACAACCTTCGAGTATACATTCAACACAAAATTTGCGAATTTCTGGAATTTCCCTGAATTTATGACCTTTTTTAAGTAAGATACATGATCCTCCTCTTTTACTATTTATTCTACTGTATGACGAAGCCAAACTGTAATCTGGTATATACATATAAATTTGACTCAAATCCTGCCAACATAAAGTGTTCAGTAATACATATGACGTCCACAATTTTGTTAATGTCAGCGAGTTCTTCTAAGTTAACACATAATGCATCAGATTTGTTAATTAAACCTGCAATTTTCTGATGTAAGATATACATATATTTCTCAGAGAAAAAACTGGTATTCAGTTTCTTTTACGTTGATTTCAGGAGATTTTGTAATAATGTAAGGTTCCGTATGTATTCCACTATTATTTGGTATTATGTCAAACTGACCAAGTGAGCACTAATCTATCACAATATTATTCATAATGCCGTCGTATATACATTTCATTCCCTGTTTTTTTATTTTTCCTGTTATGTTCGAAAACATGTCTAGTGTTAGCTCTCTGTTACTGTCAAATAGGTAGGCGTAGTCATTTTTATGTAGGTCAAGATAAAGGCTTCTTTCTACTTACACGCCAACTACCGAGTATGAAATTTTCATCGGAATTTCATAGTTACAAACTTGGTTGAAAAAGTAGGGCTTGTGTTACCTTATAATTGACTTTCGGACAAGTTAATTTACTTCTAGTAGACCTGGTGGGAGTATCATAAGGTAATTTAATGCGCTTTGTAAAATAATGCCCACACCTGCTGTCCACAATATTTCATTTATCCGTGGGGGCAAAAACGCGTTGATTGCAATCTTAAAATAGATCGATTTTCACTTTTATCTTATGTCTAATAATAAACGTGTTAACTTGTATTATTTGACAGCACTGAGAGAAGTTTGCTATGGAATTCATGATCGTTTCTTAATATTCATAGCGAAATATCGCGAGGTTCGCATCCCAGGCCAGGAGGCCACGCATTGTTAGCACATTCCTGCTCGGCAGGTAGACACAAGCTGCCGACTTATTTGAATTCCCATCGTTTCATTCCAATTCAGCATCTGAATGTTATTTGAGTTTAAACGACTTTCGGTTTTGGAACAGTCAATTCAAATCTAGTTTGGAAATTTGTTCTTGGTTTATAGGGAACGTGCACGGTGAAGACTGCCAAATAGTGTTGTAAATTGGAACTTATTACCATATAAACACTTGACATTGATACTCATGTGCTGCCATCTATAGTTCCTGTACGCTCCCTATAGTTTGGATCTTTAGGAAGGATGTGTTGTTTCAGTAACGAAGTTGGGTCCGCGACAAGTGGCGCCGGAACCGGCCCCCGAGCCTACACCGGCACCGCCGCCTGCGCAGCCACCGCCCACTGCTGCACAAATAGCTAAGACTGACCGGTATACTAAGTCTACCATTTTAAAGCAGATAGCTGCGAGGTGACAATGTGACCACGTGTTTCATAGTGGTTGTTCTTAAATTGCTCATCAGATATAACGATTCGCATCGATGTCGCATTGTCGTGTCACATTTGTCTGCGGGAGCCTTAACTGAGACGGTGCCTGAGTTAACTGCACGGGGTGAAAGTGGTGTTGACCAACCTTCCACGCGTGCAGCTATTTAGCGATCGACTCAGTTTAACGAAACCAGTAGTAGCTCCGTACCACAAACTGAATTTCTTCCCAATTTCAGCCAAAATTCACACCTTTGTTTCGATTCGCAACATATAAATTACGAAACTCATTCAAGTTTCTTTCATTAAAAAAAGTTTTAAGGATTTTAATTTCTTTCTTCTTTATCATTTCATTGCTTTTCATTAGATCAGCTTTTAATGTATTTTTCTGTTCGGAACACAGCGAGATGAATAGTATTTTAATTTCCTCTCTTGTTACTTCAAACAGATTCTTTAGAACTAACTTGTAGTCTAGCAATACGCCAGACACAAAGCCAGTTCGCGAGTTGTTTAAACTCGCGGAACTCTCACAAATGTTTTCGTACGAACACCTTACGAAAATTAGTTTATAATTTTTGGACTTTGATACATCGTATTATGTGACAAGACCATTTTTTACCGCTATGGGAGGAGAGGAAGGGAGTGTCAGACTCTAAAACCCGCCTGTGTTCCTCCGAATGCCTTTTGGGTTCCAGGGCCCCGGTAACTGTTTCGAACAATTCCGCAACCCTGACAGGCACTGGACCTAGCGGGCCGAAAAGGTCGCCGCCGCCGATCGCCACTACGAGGACACGGCGGTGCTCCGTCCAAGCAGGGTAGACCTCCACCGTATGCTCCACCTCCAAGCGATCCATACTGTAGTGATACCCGGGCGTGACAAGCCCCTAAGACTGCATTTTTTGATCCGTAGTTACTATGGAATGGTTCAAAGTTATGGGTACCTTTCGTTAATAATACGTTTTTCGTTTAATATCAGCTTGAGCAATTCGCAAATAAATAACTTTTACTTAAAAATATTAGTTAATAACTCACAATTGATCGAAAAACGCAATTTAACGAAACTTTTACCACAATTTTATCAAGTTTTTAACCAGTTGGATATTTTTGTGATGCCCACTATTAGGTTTCGCAACTGCTTTATTGAGACCATAAAATGCCTCGTATTAGATAGAAACTGGCAAAGTGCGAGTCGGACACGCGTGCAAAGGGTTCCGAACGAATAATTTTTTTAACATGTTATTTTAACACTATAGTCTTATAGGTTCTAATTTCTTGAATAATTTCATGGATACTTCGTGGATAACGGTGTTAGTTGCACATTTGTATCATGTACAATTATACAAAAGATAGCTTAAAGGTTTCATGTGTTACTTTTTATTATTTCATATTTTGTCTATTGTACAAAATAAATAAACTGGTTAACTACGGATTCAAAAACTCTCTCTTAGTGGCTAGTTAAGGTTTCCGTAAGCCCAGGAACCCATAAAAAGACTAGTGACTGAACTGTCAACTTAACTGACTCGCAAGCTGAACTTCATAGCCTTCATCATAAAATCATGTTTATATTTAGCGAGGCCGGTAAAGCGCCGTCACGGGCGGGCGCCTGCCGTGTTTGCCTGAAGGCTCTGAAGCCAGGAGAGGTGTACCACACGTGCAACGGATGCCAGCACCGCGTGTGTGAGGACTGCTCATCATACTCCAAGCCGGCCAGCGATGAAGACGCTGTAAGTATTGTTGACCATTTATGCTTGAGACCCTTGTTCTATAAAGCTTATATTTTATCAGTCATGTAATGTTGCTAGGCAAACGTCAATTTTAAAAACGTTTCATTGTCATGGTGTACAGAAACCAGCATGTAGTAGTTAAGCATTTAAACAGGAAGAATTAAACAGGAGATGAGATTCTCAATTAAATGTTGATGACAATTGCTTCTACACCTCACTTTAAATTGAACGCTCCGAAATTATCCCCAAGAGCCTAATAAAGGCACAATTAGATTCTCCTTCGAACAAGCCAAATCTGGCAACCGTCCAGACCACTCCGACAAGTTATTACAATTCGATAAACGATTCTGATCAGGAAAAAAGTTATAACGACAACGAAAGCTAATATAAAGCTAATTGAGATACGAGAATACGAGAAACTATGTATTATGTTTCTTGAACTAATACAGTACTTTAGTGACATAGATTTTACTTATTAGGCAAAACTATAGACGCAAAAAGATAAACTGGCTATAATTTACATTTCTCTATGAGGAACACGGAGGATTACATTCGACTGACTAAATTCCCATCGTCTTACTGCAACCATGAGTCAGTCGTCCAGAAAATTTCCGTACTCACACCAGTCACACTGCACCCTCGACTGGGTCTAATTTAATCCAGAAAAGGTGAAAGACCATCATACAATGTTTAGAGCTCGTGGCGGTGCTCAGTGTGCCGCCGCAAGGCACAGCCGCGCCTGCCGCCGGCGGCTCAGGACAGCACGGACTCGCTGCTGGATGTGCCGGTGCTGGAGGCTCTGCAGCGCCGCCACTCGGAGGCCCGGCTCGGCAGCGGCGGCAGCAGCGCCGGCCTGGCACCGCCCCGCTCGCCCGAGCTTAGGCGGCACTCAGACGTGTCGCCAGCCTCGCTTAAGGAGCTCGAGAAGGTAATGTTTATGGATGCTTTTCGCAATTATGAAAATTTCATAAACATTTTTTTAATCTAATTTTATCTTAAACGAACTCTTAAAAAAAAACTTTATATGAAGAAAAATTTACTTGAGCTTAACTGACTAATGGATGATTTGACTACCAGAATGGACCAACCCAAAATATGTATTACTGAATATGGTAAATATACAAAACAACAACATAGCATAGTACATATTATCAATCTATCAAAATTAGTCCAATATACGTAACTGAATCAAAATTTATGCTTAAAATAGATTAATCAGCTTTAACCATTCAGAATTATTACAATTAGGAAAATGAAAGTGATGTGGGTTGGTTCGTTTTGGCAAAACTAAGCTCACTTACGTGAGTGGCTCGAACTCGAATCGTATTTAAGCCGATACAAAACACTAACGTTTTTGCCCTTCGCCAGACGGGGCATCGTGGGAGTTTGGGTGAGGTAAACTACAGTATTTACTTGCCCTGCCCCTTTATTTATAAAACCAAACTAATCTTCATCTTGTTTCCTCCGAAATTCTTTCTTTTCACCCGCACTCCTACGCTGTCACCTAATGCACGTAGGTAGGTCCACACAAGTAGATAGTTACAGGTACCTACAGTTAAAGGCAAACAAACATTATTGATATTCCTCTTAATTTTTTTATATTTGGGGCAAACATCCTTTTCTTTACTTTGATTGTAATAAAATTCAATTTTTTTTCATGAATTACTACTTCAAGCAATTATTACTTGAACATGACATTAGCAACACACAAAATATTTTGTCTATTGTATTAAAAAAATCTTCTGAATTGCACCAAGAGCTTACAGATTTGCCCTTGACTGTTCTGCAATTCCATTAAACTTAGTTCAACAGCGGTAGTAAGATGACAATGGTCCACTATAAACAAAAAGGAAAATAAAAGCTGTGCACAGCGTTTTGTAATACTGACAAAATATTTCACACCAAATATACATAACATTTTCCGTCCAGTTTTTAAAAGTATTGCTGAAACAATGTTTGTATTGTACATCGGACTTGTATCAGCAACTCCAGTTCTGAACCATAGCATAAAATACATTAAAATCTTTTCCCAACTCCATTCCATTCCATTTAAATGCAGCTGTATACTAATCTTTTACATGAAGAGACTACCTATCTGAACTCTACAACAGGGCCAGCCACTGGGCAAGACGATACCCTTTTTTTAAGTATGGGAAATCGTCAAATGACTCGCTTCCAGAGCGGAAGGGAGTGTCAGACTCTTACTGACTAAAAACCATTCGTGTTCCTCCTAATGCCTTTTGCGTTCCAAGGCCGCGGTGACTCTTTGGAACAAATTCCGCAACCCTCGCAGGCACTGGCCAGTGACTGCCAGGGTTGCGGAATTCTACTATACTGACATCTCTTTAAGGCGCGTGTGGAACACAACGCACCGTCGACCCGGGCCAGTTTCTAATCGGACGGCGATTCACCCGACGCTCGCCAACCTCAAGCCCGCGCCTACGGTGGCGGGAATCGCCCTTCGACTCCCGACGCCCGAAGCGTCTTCTTCTGTTGTGGCTGCTGGGGCATGAGTTTTCCCTCTCACGCGGTCCGCCTACTCATTCGCTAGCATTACTGCTTCGCAGAAGGAGGTGGCCGCTTCCCATGCCTCTTCGCTCCGGACCATGAATTGCACAGGGTCGGACGCGAGATGTCGCCGCCGCCAATGTCCGCGATGAGGACACGGTGATGCTCCGCCCAAGCAGGGCAGGCCTCCACCGTGTCCTCCGCGAAGACGATACCCTGGCTAATGGTCAGATTTTTAGGCTTCTACCCGTAACGACTGTCAAAGATCAAAACAATAGTGAACAATGGCTTACCATGCTTTCCGACACCCGTTCTCGATCGGAATTATTAGACTAGGTCACTCATCCGCAGACCGATATCTGTAAGTATTACTTACCTTTGAAGATAAACTCTTGCGGCAGATATTTTTAGAAACGAGCTCAAGTACAATACAAATAATTTGTTAACTTACACTGCGTGTTATGTTGTTGTAGGATGCACAACTTTTGTTTCCAATAAAACACTACAGCTCTATTCACATAAACTTTTTAATCATATACATAGTTATGAAACCGGATTAGCAGATTCTAAACGCAAATCCTCTATAGAAAACTTGAATTGAGAATCTGCTGGTCTGTATTTAAACTAAGTATTTAGTTAGAATTTTTGTATGAATAAGCCTGTTACTTTTGGGTGTTATATACCGTGTGGAATGTGAGTTCGTAACCACGCTGCCCGCGGCGGCAGTTAAAGGGCGGCGGCAGCGTGACGCCGGCCGAGTCGCGGCGGCCCAGCACCGTGACGCCGGCGCGCCGCCGCTCGGTGCGCGCGCCCCGCCAGCGCTCCTGCGACGAGGACCCGCCGCACTCGCCCGCGCACCAGGCCGCACCGCTTGCGCCGCCCTCTATCTCCAGGAGGTATAGTAAAATCACAGTACTATTTATTTGAGTCACACGACCACAAAGCTCCTCTTTGGAGATTCACCGCTTTATGAACATACATTACTTGAACGCGTATACGTAACAAGTCTGTAACAAAAGATTTGTAGTTTTAATCACGTTTAATGAGTAGAAAATAATTTTTGCACAGTATTAAAAAGCTAACCGCTACGAACTCGTAGCTGGCGTAGCGCTGAGCCGTAGCCGACTGCTGCGGCGTAGCGATTTCGTAGCTTTAAATCATATTGGTTGGATAATAATAGTTCGAACTGTGAATTTTTTTTTTGGACAGCCAAGCTTCTTGTTATCTGCTTATAGTGTCAATATGCACACAATACTGATACTTGTTAAGAAATATTTCATTTCCCAATGAAACCACTCTGCTTGTAGATCATCAGCAGTGGACGTGGTAGCCGGCGCGACGTCGCGGCGTGGTTCATATCGTACAGATGAGCCCAGCTCCACGCCCACGATAGCGCCCGGCCTCAGCGTCGACGAGGATCGACCCATCCGCCGTCGGGGAAGTCAGCTGTGAGTTACACGGGTTGAAAGACCCTATTGTATCTTGTAACAGCAACGAATCATTGTAGTTACTAATACTTATTTGTCTAGAGCTTGTAAAAATATTTACTGGCAATCGTCTGAGGTATTATAGTCCACTTAGATGTTTAGGGTAAATTTACTTATCTCTGCACAAAAAAACTACACGATTACCTTCACAAGCCAAGGAGAATCGCAGATGAAACATCTTCAAAAAACAATGACGACACCAAGGTCGGGGATTCCTCCGAGCCGTAGTAACGAAGCATACGGCGCGAAGATTGTGGAGTTACTGTTACCTTCTTTATTCCATTACTAAGTAACGGTCCCTTAAGATCACCCTTGTCTCATGTTACTTGGGGTCAGCGCAACACGTTTTTTCCTTAATTCATCCCTGTCTACCGTCACTATCACTGACTGGAACCGTCTGTGCCCTCTAGGCCGGACATAGCAGCACTACAGCAAAAGACAGGTGCTCTAAACGCACTAGCCGCACTGGCATCTCGCTCAGACTCGTCCCAGGAGACGTCAGTGTCGGTGTCAGCAGCCACGTCAGCAGCATTGGCGGCTGCCGCGCGTCAGATGTCCGTGGACGCGGAGGCCATCAAGATCGTCATACACGATGTCGATGACCGCACCCCCCGCCGCGTGTCATTGCGTCGTGACCCTAATGATAAGGGACACCGATGTAAGTCTTTTAGTTATTGAGATTTTAGCTGTGCCCCTCAGTTTTCCCCAAATGAAGATTCACAAAGGAAGCCTACGTATTTAGGGTACCGAACAAAAAACGGAACCCTCATAAGATCACTCGGGTGTCTGTCAGTCTGTCTGTCTGTCTGTCCGTCTGTCACAGCCCGTTTTTTCCGGATCCACTGGACCGATTCTGTTGAAATTTGGTACACATATGGACTTCTGTGACCCAAATACAGACGTGTTACGTAAATTATTAAATTTTTAGTATGTGGGCCAATTTTGGGGTCAAACTAGAAAACTTAAAAAAAAAGATTTTTTTACCAATATCGTGTGACATATTAAATGACAGGGCTTACTGTGAAGGTTTTAATTATATTTTTTTCATAATTTTAAAATAAGTAGTTTTGAAGTTATTCAAGAAATTAGACGAAAAATGAACATTGCCCCCTTATCTCCGAAACTACTGAGCCTAAAATTTTGAAAAAAAATGGAGATAATAGATCTTTACCTATAGATTACAGGAAAACCTATAAGAAGTCTACAGTGTTAAAATAACATGTAAAAAAAAATTCGTTCGGAACCCTTTGTTTTTTCTGGTGTAATCCTGTGCAATGTAGCTTTCTGTCCGTATTTTTTTTTTGTTATTAGCAGGACAATATCCGAAACTAAAGAGTATTGAACTATCGCAATATTATCTCAGCGACAATCAATATCAAAACTTGTCAAAATGTAGATGTATTCGAGTGCGATGCGAAAGGGAACGCTTCTTAAAAAACAATACCAGACCATAAAAGTTTAATACTCCACGCCTAGAGGTTGAACAAAACACAATTAAAATAATTTGGTTTAAAACAATTTAAAAACTATTGTACCGGTGTGAAAACCACAACGCTTTCGATTTATTATGAGTAATCCACATTAATAAATTCAACAAGCAACATTTTCATCACCACTCTCTGTTATGACGTGTGTCGCATCCACCAAAAATTGTGGTTAAACGTAATCACAAAAATGTAATCTGAACAAAGGTATGTAGGTGGCTGTGGGAATGATTAATTACAGCTCGCGGTTTCGGGATGCGCGTTGTGGGCGGCAAGCCGGACGCGAGCGGGCGGCGCGAGGCCGTCATCGTGTGGACCGTGCCCGGCGGGCCCGCCGACCTCGCCGGCCTCACGCAAGGAGACAAGGTGACTATGTGTACTCTTTGATGCTGGGGTGGGACTAGGCATTGTAAGCCATGTTCAGGTTTAAAGTCATTATTCTCGGAGTTGAATTGACGACAAGGTATAATGTGACATTTTGTTGAATAACAATAAATAAATTATTAGATTAGACAGGAGATCTGCTGTGTTGATTTTGGGAACGAAAAATATCATTACGTTCTCCACTTCACGAAATATATTTTCCATATTATATGTATACGAGTAGATTAATCATCGACCCTTCCATGCCGTTTCCTTTCTTTTTGTTACACTACGTGGTTTGTATTTTTTGTGGTTTTACGTAACCATTTGAGAAAAATATGATCGTAACAAATCCTATTATAGCCGACCCCAATGTAGTTGGGAAAAGGCTAGGCAGATGATGATAGACAAGTACAGGTCGTTATCTAATGTTGACATTAACATTGTATAAAGGTGTTGGAGTGGGGCGGGGTACCGCTGACAGAACGCAGCTTTGAAGAAGTGTGTGCTGTGCTTGAGCGCGGTGGAGACAGCGTCGAGCTACTGGTGGAGCCAGCACCACAAATGGATGAGCCGCCCTCACAGTCCAACCAGGCCTCCATGCACCATCACGCGTTATACGGTACGTAACATTCTCCCTTTATAGATCACCACACGCTAAACGAAACATAAAACCTCTTCACACTACGCTTTTCTACACACCTTTTGTTTAAGTAGGTACATAATTTCGTGAGCGAAAACAAACGCCCAATATAAGGCAAAGTTGCATTAGGTGAATATCTGTCACGGACGGTCTGCGGATTATTTTCAGAATTCGTGTCGCGAATCGTCCGTCGAACTAGTAATAGGAGGCCAAGCCTCGACAAGAGACCCAATTCGGGAGATAGTTTTAGTTGTGTTTTATCTTTTGCCTTATCTATTTTATTCCAAAAACAAAACGTTTTTGTGCACCGCCCTTCTGCAGGCTTAACTGCGTAGTTACAATAGGCGAACACTTATTGGCATCTTTATTAATTAGCATATTCTCATATAAAGCTTTAACGAAAATCCGGGAAAATCGTATTCTTCAATCAATAAAGATTAGAAACATCAATATGGGATCTAGGAGTATCTCCGAGTGTGTCTCTTTACTTCGGTCATTTTATCAATACGGACTGCGCAGTTATAACTTAACGCCAGAAAACACTCTTTATCGCTCATTTTAAATTCAGTAGGTGAATGTTTCATTTGAAAGTATAAAATAATCAGAAATTACATTTAGTACTGCACCTACACACAACATGTAATAACACATTTCTGTAAGATATTACTTCACTCTTACTTACTTTCTGTTTGTTTTTCCTACCTTAACCTGTACATATGATTGCTATGTTAACAGCATTTTGTTCTCTACCTGTCTTGTTCCGCACCAACATTTCTCGAGCCTTCTTTTTGAGCAGCATTACGGTATTTTTTACACTTTTTTGCATTTTCCTTCTTTTTAGCTTATAATGTTTTCTATTGAATTCAGTTCATCACACCTCGGTGATAGTACATGAGTCTGTGTTTTGATTCACAGAACCGGATACCGACAAATCACCATCGTCGCCGACCCGACGGAAATTGCCGAAAACCCCGGTATAATACCCATACATAGGCTTTAATTGTAACAATATGTGTTGTGAACCCATAAGACATTGAGCCTCGCGCTCGCTCCTTCATAAACTCTAGTAGAGACTGTCACTCGGTGCCTCCTCCTCTGCGCTTCTCGGATCATTCATTACTACACGTGTGGTCTTCAAGCATTGTGTTAGAATGTTAATAGATCATCTTCTTTTATATCTATTTGGGAGGACTTTAGGCTAAATATATTCATTTTTATAAGAAATTCAAAATCTAACATGTCGAGAAGGTAATTAGTATAGATAAAGATGATCCACTAACTAGAATCACGATTGAACTTCATAATTCGTTAGTTGGTAACATATTTGAGGATGAGCTTTAAAGAGACGAGCCCTAGAACGACTCAGAATGGAACAATTTCGTAATCAATCATTGACATGTGGCGTACTGTCAGAGTTAGTTTAATGTTCATCTCTTTAACTTGTGACGGGGAGTTGATGGCGCTTCCTGGCGTAATGTTTGTTTCATCGCTCGTTAATGTCACTGAGGCCACGCGAAGCGCGATCACAGCTCTGCCGTCGGTCCAGTTCTGTCCAACATAATCCAAAGGCACATCGAATGTAACTTGTAAAGAAATGTTTTGCCTTTTGATTCTGGCTGGGTACGGGGACGCAGTGCAAGGGCTGGTCTCCACTGATCTGCTGTGATACTGTAGCACTAATCAGTCAGACATCTTCCACGTTAGTCTAGTTGTAAGAGATTAGTGTTTCTATATACGATCGTAGATGTACTTTAACTTTGTTAACCTTTACTATTTAGAGAAAGGGATGCTCTGTTTGTTTACTTGAAATATTTATACACCTACATATATTTTAAACTTTATTTGTTATCTATATTCGTTATACGTTACCGTTTATATAATGATTACCCTAAGTGAAGTGTGTGAAAAAATGCTACCTACTTATTTTCAGATTTTTATTTTTTCTATCACCCGACCAATTTCATAATGTCGCCATCAGCGCCAGGCGGAGTTAGGGAATGATCGGCAAATACACAAATATCGATGAAACATATACGAATAAGTAAGTGTAGTCAGAGGCTAACTACAGTTTTAGTGTTCGATGGTAGATTAGGGGACTCGTCCCGGCATCGAATATCATCTATAGGATACCGTGGATGAGTAGCGCTCATTGTCTACTGACAGTACGAATAAAGACGTAGTGAAGCTAGATTCGCCGCAGCTTTCAGCTTGGCCAATGACAACAAAATTTACATTTGTACTTATAATCACAATGGCAAAGGCACAAACAGTTCACTTCATACACTGACTTAAGTGAAGAAACACCAGTGACACAGTAAGGTAGTGCAAAGAGAAGGTAGAAGCAGCGGACGACGGCGACGACGGCAGCGAGCGCAGCGGCGGCGCGGCACCCTCCCGTTTGTACCGTCTCATATCTAGCGCATCGAGTGTCTGCTACCGAGTCTTGCTGTTGACTTAGTTTAGTGTAATGCCGCACTTGCATCGAAGGCGCTCGCAGCGACTAGAGTCTCGTTAGGAGCTTGGAGTGGTGGAGCACGGTACACCGCACTGGAACACCTTGTCGACAGGCGCGCACCGACGCTTCTGTCATGTGGCGACGACACCTTACAGCGACACGATGTACATAACCGCTCGTACCATGTAGTTGATTGTTACGACCCAGTACTAACAGATTCAAAATTGCATGAAGTTGCACAATGTCGATATGTGCATCTAGTAAAAAGCACCGTAAAAGACATGAAGCCTTTGTGTGTGATATTATTATATTAATATGAATAATGTGTTTACGTTCAAGCTAAGAGAAATGTCTGTACAAATACAGTATTGCGTTTTGTCATTGTTATGGTGAAAATACACGTGTGTATCGTTAACGCTTAAAGTTTTAATATGTTTTTTCATTATTATTATAATACTGTTATTGTCAATGTGAATGAATGCGCCGATGCAATTCATACCATCATGCTCTGCAATAGACACATTTCGCAACTCCAAGATACCGATGTTCACTACAGTCATTTATTAACTCACCAAAGTAAGTCAGATTTGATTACGTGGCTGGCAACACATTTTAATTAAAATACATAAACAAGGCATAAACTAAGACATAGAAAAATAGTTTAGAGGAAAAATAAAAAGCTTTCTTAACGCTTTAGTTGAACTATCAAGATTACATAGAACTTTTTGAAAAAATATCTTTGTACATTTTAAATTGCAATTCAATTTCTATAGATTTTAAAAAGTAGCAGAAAATTTTATTCCTTCGCTAAAAACTGCAATTTTGTAATGTAGACTTTGGTATAGACTTCCCCAACCCTATAGGAAGCTTGTGCAACAAACACTATAGATATAACGTAGGCATAGCTAGGCTACATAACAAACGAGTATCCTTAGAGAATGTCCGGGTGAAGTTGTTTTATTTCGGCTACCGACGTAGGTACATGCAGCTTGTGAGACCGGTATCAGCATGATACAGCTTCCTGCATGGCGGATGAGAACATCCGATTTTATTCATTACTTTGTGTTTCATAGAAATGCCTCGGCCCGACGCATGTTACTATAACATAATATTTTGAAATGGATATTACAAGTTCTGAATATATTGATGGTGATATGAATGCATTGCTATAAATCGCACAGAATGGATAACAGTCTAATGAATTTCTCTCTGGCTGATGAAGGATTGAAATAGCTGATGGTTGCTGCATGTTACTTGATAAAGTACATTGCATTCCCCAAAGGTTTATTACTGATTTAGAGTTTGCATATCAGATCTTGGGAAATTGTTATATTTGTGTTATTTTTTCGTTAATGCCGACGTCACCCTTGTTTGTTTAGTAGACATATGCGAATAAGTTGTATATACCATGTGACTTTGTTGTAAACAAATTGTATCTTAAACACATCTCGGGCTTATTGGTGTGCATGTTTTCATATTGGTTCAAAAGTTCTTTGTATTTCAAAATACTGTTATTATATGAAAATTATTCTAAACCAATAGCCCTACGGGTCGCATTGTTGTACAACTTACACTGTGTGGCATGTGATTACATGTTGCTGCTTTGCGTGTAGGAGCAGGACCGTGCGGAACGCGCGCGAGAGCAGCGCCCGCCGGCGCGCGCGCAGCTGCAGGTGTGGTTTGAGTGTGACCTGCGCAAGCTCATAGTCGTGCTCATCGCGGCCGACGATCTGCCGCCAAGGGACCACACGCTGGGATACGGTGACGAACCAGAAGCTTTCGCTCGAATACGGCTTCTACCATCACTGTGAGTATGATGTTCTGATCTGTATGTTTGTTGGGGCTATTTTTTACTATTTTTTTCCCCAGTGAGAGTTGCCCGCCCGTGGAGACGGACCCGGCGTCAGCTTCATGCAGCCCGGTGTGGAACGCCACGCTTAGCTTCGGTGGTCTCACAGCTGATACGATAGCAGGCCGAGCTCTGGAGCTCACTCTATGGGATGCCTGCCCTGGCATTGACCCTGTTCTGATCGGAGAATGCACCGTAAGACACTTCCACAAAATAACATTACTTAGTATTGAGTTCTTGTAAATATTTACGTCCTGTTATATTTGGTAGTTTTTCAAGTAATCTTATTCACTCCTAAGTAGCCAAACAGATTATGCTTAAATCTAATATTATGTAAAAAAAATACTTTGCTTGCTTTGTTGAACAGTCTAACTTTATGTAGAGTCGAATTGGTCGATATAATTTAAACCAGGGCAATGGACAAAAATGTATGAATGCCTTTTTAAGACATGACTTTGCTACTTGAACTTGCAGATGGAAATCGAGAAAGCATTCGCGGAGGAGCGCGCGGTGTGGTGGACCTTGGAGGAGCGTGGGCCACGCTCGGCCAACGCATCGCCACGCGGTTCACTCACTGGTGCGCGCGCATTACGCCGCGGAGACTTCGCCTCCCAGCGTTCAGTGTCAGGTACCGAACGCGGATCCAACCCCACCTCGTCCAATATGGTCGCTGCTCACTTATCAACTTTAATGCTATCCCTTCTAAAGCCTGCTCCACATTCGTCAGTAAATCTTATGGCTTGCTTTTCATATCTCATAGAAAGACGCGAACTTGACGAGACAAATGCTCTTAAACTCATTGATTAATCTCACGTTTAGGATGTGAAAGTTATTTTTGTTGGAACACTTTACAATAACTTGGCTGATTAAACCTCAAGGCGTAACAGCACACATAAAGGACTCGTACGTTCAAGTCCGTTCACACATATTCTCACCGATTGTGGAGTAGACTTGTGGTCCCAGCTTATCATATAAAATCTATGTAAATTCGTCTATGTGTCATGGTGTAATGACTTACCTTTTCATTTCCACATTTAATCTGCTTGACTTACCCCGCTTTCCCGGAGTCTGTTTGATGTTTGTAAGGAAGACGTGAAATGTCTCAGAAGGCCCTGGTTTGATGCAACGTAACCGTGGCGATAACAAGATAAGTATCACAATTCTCAGATAAAATACCCAGATGATTAGTGAGTGACAACCATTGCAAATATTTGATGTTTCAATTTATTAAATCGGTGTAAATGTAAAATCATTGATGCATGTTACAATGTTCGTAAAAAATAATACCCTTTGAATAATGTCTTGGATCCGCGCTTAACGTATACCTTGACTTAGGATCCGTAGTTTTCTGAAAAAAGTCTATGATATAAATAGAATTGTTATTGATTTCAGATGACGTGGATTCCATCGGCGAATGTGCATCGTTGCTCCACCCGGACCACGCGTGGGTGGGAGGCTCACGACGTGGCTCCTCGCAATCCGAAACTCTGGAGGTGGAAGTTTATCAGCTTGGCAAAGATTTTTCCCGATCTTTGCCTGGCTCTCGCCGATCTTCATTCCAACAACAAGAGAAGGGTAATGATATCTTTTACGGGAGGAGCTCACGTAATTTAACTGTTCATAAGCATCGTTTGTTCTGTGAATAGGGTTAGTTTATGAGGGGTAACAAACGAAATGAGCTCTAAGCTGTGTTAACACGTGTAATAAACCGCAACAATTTAGTAGAGGTGAGGTTTACAAGTATAAGGTAAGCCATGTGAGTAGTATATTAGTGGCGGTTGTATAGAAGGTGGTGGCGATGTGTCGCCGGCCGTGAGCGCGCGGCGCAACGAGCGGCGGCGCTCGTCGTGCGTGCGCCGCGACCCCGACGACATCCTGCGCTCACTGCGCGCCGTCAAGGGCGAGCTGGGCCGCACGCTCTCGCTGTCCGGCTCCACGGCACGACGTAAGTCACCCGCTCTTATATTGTCCACCTCCACCTCACACACTTAAAAGTTCTCATATCATTGAAATTATTTAAATAAGAAATTGTAATTCTAACTTATCTTTAACTTTCAGATTGATCAATTCAGATCGAACATAACACTATTCATTATCAGTATTGTGTCACTATAACTGATTAGCAACTAACATGTATAACCTCCTCTGTAGAATCGACCCAGTCACGATTAACTAAGTTCTTTCTTAGATGTTTATTTACATAATTATTGAACTATAAACACCTCCCTTTCGGCTTGTTGCCTTTAAAAATCATGTGCGATAATAAGGTGAAACCGAAATATGTAAACTTGTCCCGTTCGACTCCCCCAATTACACCACAGAAATCATTAGACAATGCGAACATTGAGGGTAGTACTGATTTGTACTGTGTTGTGCTTGTTTGGTCAGCAGCAACGGACCGTTAGCACCTCGGTAAGCGACTGCTCGTTCGTGCCCGCGCCCGCGCGTACTCCCGGCAGGGTTTGTCCGTGCGCGTGTCGTGTACGCGATCCCTTGTGACGTCCGACGGCCGCCTGCTCCCACCGCGCACCCTGCCGCCGCGGCGCCGCGCGGCCTGCCCGTGCGTGTCCTCCGCCTGCATCTGACCAGTCAGACGGGGTGGCGCTGGCGGGCCGGCTGCGCGGCGCCGGGGGCCAGGGTGCTCCGCGGGGCACGTAGTAGCATGGGTCATACATCGCTTGCGCGGCGGCCGCGCGCACGCACCGTTGAATGTGGCTGCGCCCGAAGCTTCTCATCACTTCACTGTGTCTGTACTGTACTGTCCTGACGCATGCCCGGCCGCGGGCGATCACGCTCACTTCATCTGTCTCTGTGTTCCGTCTGTTCGGCTGCCCGTCTACGTTCATCTCGATGGCATTGTGTCGCCTAGGTTGTTTGGTTTCATTACCTCTGCGAATGTCACTCATTGTTACAAAACGCATCTATTAGATTTCTTGTAAATATAATTTATTATCCTTACTAGGCCGTAGTTAAGTTTGACGTTTTATTCAATACGTTTTATTTAAATCTATCGAGTAGGGAAGTAGATCACACTTGTGAAGCGTAGGTCGCGGTCGCGCATGACGTAGCGGACTCTGGCGGCTCGCCGAAGCCAGCGGTGGCATGAGTTATGTTTCGGTACTCCTCCACCAATCGCAAGTTTTCCTAAAAATCAAATAAATGGCTGTTCATGACACGGAATGCTTACCATAATAAGTTGAGGAACGCTTCAGACAACTATTAGAAATTCGACTCCACTCTTGGCTGCACACGATATAACGCTTTCTCTTTCATTTATGTGTTTAGGAAAGGAAAGATTCGATTCTATGTAAACGAAAACTATACATTTGGCACGAAGCTGTTTGACGTGCTTATTTTATGTAAATGTTTATTTTCATCATTTTAAGTGTTCGATTGAATGGTTTATTATCATTTTGTACTTTGGTTTTTGTTACTTTTAAATGTTTAAACAATTAGAGTAAAGACTGAAACATTGCCCGCAATCCGTATGAAATGAGCCGAAGTGGAGTAGATGGTGTATACGGGCGGCGCTCGCTGGGTGTGGTGGTACGTTGTATGGTAATGCGCAGGCACGGCCACGGGGCGCAAGGGCAGCATGTGGGCGGCAGTGCCGGCGGCGGCGGCGTGCGACGCGCTGGCGGACGACGAGGACGTCGTGCCGCTGGGCCCGGGCCAGCTGCCGCCGCGCAACGCACACCTGCCGCCGCTGCACGCCGAGATCAATATCAGCATCATCATGATCAAGGGACAACTGGAACTCGAGGTTGGTTATTCTTCAAAATCGTTGGTTTGTTGACCAAAATGTTTACCTACTAATAGTAAGCCTACACTGTCGTACTACTGGGCAACCGCCTCCCTCAAAGTCTTCTAGGTATTTTTTCCAGATCCGTCTCAGATCAGCCCTTGCACTTAAAACGCTCGAAAAAATTATATTATATTATATTTATATACAAGTATTTTCTCAAAAAAAAAGGAATACATTTCATTAACCTTGCTGACTGCAGCATTTTACCTGTACAATCGGTACTAAGCTATCTCAATGACGTAACAACACAGTTTACTTTTGCTCAACCCAATGAATTCCGGTCAATTCAAAAAGACAATGACATGATTGAAGTTCAAACCATTCGTGTGAACAAACCAGGTATCGCACGCCCGCCGCGTGTACGGCGTGAACGGTGAAGTGCCGGACTCGTACGTGAAGTGCTACCTGCGCGACGGGGACAAGTGGCTGCATAAGCGCAAAACGCGCGTCATCCGCCGAACCACTGAGCCGCACTTCAAACAGACGCTCAAGTATCAGGTACAAGTAAGAACATGTACGGGGTTTTGCCGCACTTCTTTTTTAATCAGGTTTGGATGTTAGATTGTGGTAGTAAGGCATGTCTCATCACATTATGCTGCCCTTTTTTTTCCAATGCTCAAATCATTCCTCTCTCATTTTTAAACTTTTTGAGTAGAAGTAGTTGCACAAAAATTAACTCCGTCTCTATACTTTAACCCCCATTGATAACTTAAACCTTAAAAAGGATGGTAAATCTGGAAATTACACTGGTGATCACTTTACTCCGTGTTTATTAAGGAGGGTTGAGTCGGTCATCTAGGCCTCAACCTCATCGAGATAGTAAAAGAGCTAAGCTTTGACCGTTGTGGTCTTAACCGTTTGCGTAATTTTGAGCAAATGATGCGTGCTGAAACGCAGGTTTGTTATAAAGATGTTCCGAAAAACATTTATGAGATTAGCTGTGATTTCATTTTAGCAGAAGTAGACATTGTTTTTAATATTTGGTATACAAACACCGTAAATGTGTAGGCAAGCGAGGCGCTTGGTCGCACGCTGGTGGTGATGCTGTGGCAGCGCTGCGGCGGCTTCGAGCACAACCTGGCGCTGGGCGGCGCCGAGATCTGCCTGGATAAGCTCACGCTGCCGCAGCGCACGTACGGCTGGTACCCGCTGTTCCCCGCCACGTCCTTTGCCAACGATGAGTCCCCAGACTGATCCAGGGAGCCGTCGCCGGAGCGCCGCGATGACAACTAGCGCTCCTCGACGGCTCCACTCCCACATGATCGTATTTATCTCCGACGTGCATCACTCATACGCCCACAATGCTGCAACTATCGGACTGATTAATGTGTTGTAACTCTCCCATCTTTGTAAATACTGTGGTGTAGACAGATTATAATACCTGAAGATATTTTTTGCTTATTTAGTTCCAAGTCAACATCATGAATTTATCTTTGAGATAAAACATAATACTAAAGCTTTCATTTCTACAAAAAAAATCCTGTCGGGGCAGGCCCGACAGGACTAATACAACACCATTTTAGAGTGTAGTTAAATAAAAAGGAGCTTATTGTAGACAAGTGCTTCAATTTTTTAAGTGTGTTTGTTATATCCAGATATGGATGTGCCTAACTACCGATTAGGCCTTTAATATAGTAATTTATTGTTAGCTCAAGGGATATGGTATTTTATTTAAAAGATGACTTAATGATTGTGCTTAAAAATCTATTAAACATAAATATTTGTAGCAGTTTTGTGTTGTTTAATAAATCTTATAAATGTGTGTCACCAAATAATTCAGTAAATTCAGAATATTTAGTATAGTACAACAAACTGTAGATCCCTTCATGTGAAGTACAATAGTATATAATAGCTGTAAGACACTTACACTGTGCAATGTGCATGTATATCACTTCGTACAATTTCAATACTTTACAAAACTTTCATAGAAAGTTTTATTTTGTAAAAGCTACAAAACATTTTCCTTTCTTGACTATCATCATTCTTATTGAAATTAACTTATCGTTAGTGTCTATGTAACATGTACCTATTTCTAAGTACTTAGATATTCGAACCAACACTATCTTATAGCATACGTCATCAAAATAAACCCCAACTTCGACACTTTGCCTTATATGATTAATACATTTCTAAATTTATTCTAGTGTGTAAGCGCGTCTAGGTACTATTCTTCCAAGGTTGTGCTTTAGTGAATTTTCCAACGTATACCTACTTGATTTATAAATCATCTCTATACCAAAATGGTAAAAAAAACATTTCTTCGTGTCAAAAATCTTACTCTACGAACTGTAAATAGTTATTGTGAAGTTGTTTTTCAAAATTTTCTACGCACAACACTTTCGTGATAGAATTTATAGTTAATCTTTTATAATACCAAGATTGAAACAAATGTAAAAAGGTATCTTCACATTTTGGGCAAAACCTTAATATTTCTATTTCCGAAATATATCTACACTACGTGTATAGTAATCATGTTATAGATGTAGACCGGTAATTTCTGCGTTGTAATATTCATGTGATCTGTTTTAAATAAAGTAGAGAGTGCGGTGCGAGGCGTGCTCACGCCGGCACCCGCGCCCGCTCCTGTAGTTGGACACACAAACTCATTAAGTAGATATTTAAATATTCGTGAGATGAATGATATTTTGATCATCGGTGTTAGTAACAAACTACATATCCTGTGAGAGGTATTTAATGTAATATATATTGTCGAAATCTGTGTTCTTCCAGTGCTATCATGGCTTAGTGGCTCCTGACAATATTTTACTTGCTTACTTACGGCCACCGTAACGGAAATGGGTTTGGACACTGGTCAGTGACGCTGCGATGCAGCACGTCTTACGAGTAGCGTCATTGTCACTATCGGCAACATTGTTCAACGAGCTTACGGTGCGTCGTTTTATTTTATTTTATCGTGGTTGTACATTTTCCAAGAGAGAGAAGTATTTATTAGAGATCTAAATATTCACTTATTAGATTAACTAAATATTAAAATACTCGAATAATATTCAAATGCCTAAATATATATCAGGTGTTAAGTATATTTTTACACTATAATTTTTGTATTCGATTACTTTGAACAAAATATACATAATAAATTATTTATAAATGTTTGATACATTAATAAATAATTTAAAAAATCTAGATATTTAATATATAACTATCAATTCTGACAGAGTGTTAGGATCGATCTACTTACGCTTATTATCTTGATATGTTAGAGTTAACAAAGTAAAATTCTACGTAAGAACGTATGTAAAGACATAATCTAATGTGATGTGCCTCGAAGCCCCGATACCGCCGATCACGCCGCCCCTGGGCTCACTCGCCACTGACACATATCCGTCGCGCACACGACCGCACACCGCAGCTTGTGATATGGTATCGGATATCATACTATGTACCTTCCTTACTTAGCTCTAGTTATACCTACAAATATATCGTTCCTTCCTAGAACATGATCATTTCCACATTCCGTGCCTTGATAAACGCTGAAAATGCCCAACGCTTACACACTTATGTAACTCACACTTCTGAAATACAACTTCATGCCTAAATATCATATATTCACTTAAATGAACAACTATAAACTCGGCACGGTAAGTACAGTTTTCAGCTTTAATCACAGGAACGGAATGGAACTCTACAAATCCTAGTACGTAACAAATATTATGTGTCAAAGTATATTATTAAATAAATGTGATAACAAATGAGTTTATTATAGCGATATAAACAACCAAAAGTGGCGTTTTATTAATTTTCCAGGATTTGAAACATTGATGAACGACATACTAGTCCAAGGACTCGTCACCTAAAAATATGCTCGGAAAACTGCCCCATAGGAGCACGAAAATATGCCTTTGAATATAATTATTAACATGTGCCTTTACACTTATTTCTAAACAAATCAAACACAAAAATCGTAAAATGGCTTTATTAAATACACATAATTAAGTTAAATATAGCTACAGAATAAGAGGAACAAACAATTACCTATAAATAACGTCAAACTAATACACACACCCGTATTTGTTTGAGTTTCTGCCTCAAGACACCTAACGTGGTCAACCGCGTTCGGTGACTCAACAAAACAGGCAAACATAATTAGTCATTATTTTACTAAACTGCTAAGAATCTTTTTCTGATTCACATTCTAAACTTACATAAGGTATTAAACAGTTATAGTGGTTAATGAATGACTTGAACACCGCAAGACGCTCAAAACTTCACTTAAAATTTTCAAGCACCTGTGCACTTATTTCTTTGGGTACAGTCAAAGTACCTACCTGTAGTGCTATTCTGTAAAACTCGCACAGTGAAAACTTAGGTGAAGTATACAACAAAATCAAATCAAATCTGTTTATTACAATGTGTTAAAAATATATATTTTTTTTTTACTATTTATAGGCTCGCGTTTGACCACTATCTCACCTGATGGTAAGCGATGATGTGGTCGAAGATGGAGCACGCTTACCTAGAAGTAACTTATTCACTCTTGACTTAAATACTCCCAGGTTATAGCTATCAGGAAACACAGACTCCGGCAGGGAACTCCACTCCTACTCCACTCCTTAGCTGCACGCACTATGAATGTGTTCCCAAAACGTTTTGTGCGCGTGGGTGGGATGTCCACCATGTATCGGTGGCGCATCGCCGTTCGTCTTGTGGTCCGATGATGGAACGGGCTTGGCGGCATCAAATTATGCAATTCCGTCGCACATTCCCCAAAATGCAACCGATAGAAAACCGACAGGCTAGCAACTCGTCGTCGATGCTCAAGACTTTGGAGCTTCGTCGCGACGAGCCTATCATCGCCGATGATCCTCTTGGCTCGTTTCTCAATTGACTCAAGGGCATCAAGCTGGTATCTGGCAGATCCGTCCCAAAGATGAGAACAGTACTCCATACATGATCGAACTTGCCCTTGATAGAGTTTGAGCAGCTGTTCCGGCGTATAGTACCGTCTCACCTTTGCTAAGATCCCCAACTTCTTTGCAGCCACTTGAGCTTTTGCCTCTATGAAAGGGCCAAAATTGAGGGTAGATGTTAACGTAACACCAAGAAGCTCAAGTTGGTCGGTTATCGGCACGGTTGCACCTCGGAAAGATGGAGCTGGGTGGAATTGGCTCCGTTTAGCGGAAAAAAGACACGCTTGGGTCTTAGCAGCATTGAATTTGACCAGATTGGCTTCGCCCCATTCTGAGACAGCCTGAAATAT
This sequence comes from Lacanobia wlatinum, assembly GCA_947578705.1. Taxonomy (NCBI): domain Eukaryota; kingdom Metazoa; phylum Arthropoda; class Insecta; order Lepidoptera; family Noctuidae; genus Lacanobia; species Lacanobia wlatinum. Next base: position 15,573,798 of record OX388039.1, read on the forward strand.
GTCTGTTTATGTGTGTGTGTGTGTGTTGTGTCTGTTATCTGTTATATAATAATATGTCCTATTATGTATGTATGTCTGTTGTATGTAATGTGTGTGTATGTATGTGTGTGTGTGTGTATGTGTGTGTGTGTGTGTGTGTGTATATTTCAATCTGTTGTTGTTGTTTATCTGTGTTTGTTTTTTCTGTTGTTCTGTTTATCTGTTGTTTTCTGTTTACAAGTGAGCTTTCAATTCATCCAATCAAGATAAAATGACAGTTCACTTCTAGCGCTCCGCCTAAGTTTTCACGGTGACGTATGCACTTTTATATATATATATATATATTGATTAGAGCGGTTGGTCACTCTCAGGCTAGGCTCTGGTGGTTGGATCTGACCTTCAATAATTTTCATTTTATTTGCGTATTCCAATTAAGCCGGACCACGGCTCATAAAGATTCTTCATCAGCGTCCTAGCCACATAATGGTGTGATCTACACTCCACTTATTTGTTTGTAAGCCAGTACTCTGTAACCACCTGAGGTTCTAGACAAATTTAATTCTATCATCGATAGTGCTTGTCAAAAGAACAAAGTTAATGGGATTGGCAAGTGCTATCGAAATGTTTCGTGATCACTGATCAATCCCTTTCTTGTTGGCATTTCGCGTCGGATTGATAGTTTAGTAAAGCCTCTGGGCCAGGTTAGTGTAGAGGTGGCGCTCGCTACACGTGGTGGTAGTCAGCGGGGCCGCACCACTGCTCCACATGGTACAGCAGCGCGGCCGGCGCGCCGCCGCCGCGGGACGCGCTCACTGCACGGGACCACCACTCGCGGTTCGCGCATCGACCTTACGGGATAAAATTATACCTTAGAATGGACCCATATTCAAACAAACATAAAACTTAAACTGAAAATGAAAGACCCACGAGGTGGTCATTTTAGATAAAGGGTTTTATGGGCAGCTACTTTAATCGCTGTACATAGTTTTAGGGTGGGTACGTGCAACCTTAACTTTGAAAAAACTATTCCTATCTTCATTGAAACCGCTATGTGGATTATGGCCAGATTAGGTAGAATTTTATACACTGATTTTATAGTTTTCAAAAAATATCGTGTTTAGCTTTAGCTTGAAAATCCAAGATAATTAAATATCTGTTAGTTAAACTCCAACACAAAAACTCCCAACACAAATCATTTTGTTAAATAAATCGACCTTATCTTCCACAATATATCACAAAGTATTAAAGGATCGTCGCGTCGTTATCATAATACACGTTATAACATCATAGCGCCCATGTTTAATTAATGTATCAGGCCGGGCGGGTTCCGTCGAGCCGCCACTTAATAAGGCTATATGTCATCACCGCTACGGGCCGACTTGACGACGGCGGTAATTAATCATAGCTTAGGAAGAAAAGGAGTTCAATACATGAAAAGTGACTATTTTGTCAAGAGAATGTGGTTATAAGGGGTTCATGTCAACAGAACAACTTAACGTTATTCCATTTATGATTATGTGCCTGCAGACGGGATAATCGTGGCCAATGAATATTCAGGGTGAATTTCTATGAAGTGTGCCTGGATGGCCATATCTAAAACTATGAGGAATATCGAAAAACACTGAAAGGAGTCTCGAGCCTGAGTTTAATGAAAATTAAGAGAGCTTTCCTGAAGTTAGAACTTTTTTACTGAAAGGCTAAAAAAACAATAAAGTTAGTGTTCTACTAGCGTGGTAGCTTAGAGGTTAAATGTAATCAACCATCAATTCATCGGCAGTAAGCTCGTCTTAAATTGCATAAACATTCGTGGATTGATTAGATTCGTTTCTGAATAGTACTTACCGTTTGTAAAAGTGACGAGTCTGGATCCCAATGGGTAGCCGGTGACCACACAGCAAGCTTCTGTATCGCCCACGCTCGACGCATACAAGTCGCGACTATCCACCGGCAGCGTCTATACAAACAAAATAGTAATAATTGTATCTATTTATTTGATTACATAATAGTCTTCTTCTTATCGTGTAGGCAGTAAGGTCTAACGACCCCACACACCCTAGTGTCAGAGTTTCTAAACCACCTCAAGGGCCTCTGACAAGGTTTATTTGACGACCGCCGAATCTACTATTCGTTTTCATGTAAAATATTGGTTTTGGTTAGACTGAAAACCGACCCTTACATTGTTGGGAAAGACTAGGCCAATTGATATCATAATAGTGGATTCGAAAAGATGTGTTTTTGAAAAGAAGCAATATAGATATAAACAATAGGAAATCTATTGAAATAAAAATGAGATACTGTGCGTTGATAATCACATCATTAAAAACGACCGTTCCAATTTTATATTTTTAGGGTCTGTCTGTCTGTCCGTCTGTCACAGCCAGTTTTCTCCGGATCCACTGGACCGATTCTGTTGTAATTTGGTACAAATATGGGTTTCTGTGACCCAAACACGGACGTGTTACGTAAATTATTAAATTTTTAGTATGGGGGTCACTTTTGGGGGTCAAACTAGAAAATTTAAGAAAAAAGTTTTTTGAACAATATCGTGTGACATCAAATGAAAGGGCTAACTGTGAGGGTATTAATTATCTTTTTCATAATTTTAAAATAAATGGTTTTGAAGTTATTCAAGAAATTAGACAAAAAATTACCATTCCCCCCCCTTATCTCCGAAACTACTGAGCCTAAAATCTTGAAAAAAAATGGAGATAATAGATCTTTACCTATAAATTACAGGAAAACCTATAAGAAGTCTGTAGTGTCAAAATAACATGTTAAAAAAAATTAATTCGTTCGGAACCCTTTGCACGCGAATCCGACTCGCTCTTGACCGTTTTTTTTTATGTTCGTAAAAGTCTGAGTTAAACTTTTTATAAAAAAGCCGAAGAAACAAAAAATAGCTTGTCATTACATAATTTTTGTATGATAAGGCAAGATAACGTCGGATCAGCTAGTGAATAATACGAATTTAAACGCGATACGACTCTGGCTCACTTCTAAATTTACAAGTGTGCGTGTAAATAATCTTCTTAAAAAAATATCGATAGGTAAGTATTTATACAAAAAATTAACCGCAATACAAGTCAACTCTGAAATAGGAAGATTATATTATCTACCAGTCCCAACAGGAGCTCCTTAGAAAAAATCCATTCTTAAATATCTCAGCTTAAAACACAAAATAACCTGCAATTAGTAACTCCGTCTACGAAAATGATGAGACATAATCTGTCTACAATTAAGTTAACAAAAGACCAATTAGATTTACATCTTAAATCGATTTAATACTCCTAAAGTCAAGAGACATAAAACTTTCGTTGTTGGGAAACTCGTTATTAAAAGCTTAAAGTTTTAGTAATCCCGCGGTCCTCACGAGTTCCTTGATCCGGAAACTCTCATTACGATCTAAATAATTTATGTGAAGTCTCAAGTTCGCAAAGTTATTTGGAAAATGAAGATGACTGCGAGGTAAATGGAGCAGCAATATGAGAAACGGTTTGTCAGAATGTTTTGAAAAGTTGGTAAAACTTGAATGGTTGTAGGAATGATTTATTGCATATAGAAATTTTACGATATCCTCGATGCTCTAAAGAAAGAAAAATCGTTCTAAAAATAACTGTGAACTCGATTAAATTAATTGTTACAAAATAACTGACGTGCATAAATACCTGTCTTACTTTTTGTGTTGTTACTTTAATGGTGCCAGATATTATTAATGACTCCACAAACCTCTACATTTATATACATAAAATGAGTATCCTTATAAGGGTTCCTTACCAAAATGGCAAAAAGGAACCCTTATGGTGTGACTAAGTCTGTGTCTGTCACAGCTGGCTATCTCAAAAACTACTAATGCTATGAACTTGAAATTTGGAACGGCTTTAGATGATGTTTGTTCAACTATTTTGAAAAAAATAAAAATATATATGTTTTTCTTGCAACAGCGACTGAACAACTTGCAACAGCGGGATTATTAAAAATTCAAAGTGGGGCTACTTGGGCATGTGAGGTATCATATAAAAATACGCTATTTACACATTCTCTTTTTGTTTTTTTTAGGCGTCATGATTTTCGACTTATGACAAAATATGTTGAAATTTTGACCACTTCGCCCCCCCCTTATCTCCGAAGTTTGCATAGAGAAAAATCGGAAAATATTCTATGTGATAAAAGTTTATGGAAAGATTACAGGAAAAATAAAACGATGTCTCTAAATAGCAGTTTTTCAGATATCATCAGATAAACAAAAAACAAAATAGTTCTACTATCTATAAAGAGATGGCGCTGACCTAAAACTCCATATTCTACACCGCAGTGACAGGGTCTCGACACAAAGAAAGAAAATTTAGTTCTAATAAATTTTATAGATGGCGCGATATGTATCGATTTTCATTGAAGTTTTTGTAAAATGAAGTTTTTTCTTTTTAATTACCTATATTAAGAATGGTATGGTCTATACAAATTTTATAAAGAGGTGAAGTTTGTGAGTTAGTGAGGTAATCTCTGGATCTACTAAACCGATTTTGAAAAAAAAATTACCAATAGAAAGCCCTGTTATTTGTGAGTGTCATAAGCATATATATTAACCCGAAAAATACCGCCCAACGAAGTGGGCACGAGTCAGCTAGTATTTAATAACCTCCAATGGAATAATGGGGTCCAAATTCAAATCCCAGTACCTATGTGCCAGTAGATGACACTATTTGAAAGTATAAGATTTTCTATTCAACTCATTGATTAAAATTTGTATAAATAAGTACTTACTACTACTCGGGCGAGTTAACTTGATACATGGCTCAAATGATGTTAGTGCAAAGTATAGTTTACAAAACTTTCGTTAGCACGGAACCCTCGGTGCGCGAGTCCGACTCGCTCTTGACCTATTTTTTAACAAGCTTTTTAGTACTATCTTGTGTGTGTTGTGTGTTTGTGAGGATTTCTTATCGCCACCTTCCGGCTGCATCATTAGACCAAGTCACCATATTACTGCACTGTCTCCAAAATCGAACAAGTATCCCAATTTCAAGGTTAATCGAATGCCAGGAAGTGTTTAAAAAATAAATTGCAAAAATGACATTTTTTGGTTGCAACTTAGCAATTTGCGAACATAATTACGAACGCAGTAACTAAATTAATAAAATGCTTATAAAAAGGAATGTATTTTATTGTCCTTACCTGTTCAACGGCTTGGTCCATAGAGACAGCGAGTACCCATTCTCGTGCGTCTTCCAACGCACCACCGCGCACACACCCGCTTTCTAGCAGCAGTGGTGTGCGACTCCAGTCCGTGCATTCTGAACAATTATACAAGACAACATTATTTCTAATCTTAAATTTATTAACGCGTTGGTTGGTCGATTAAACATATTGTAATACAGAAATTAAATTAGTCTGTTTATGAAATCAAGACTCGAAACACAAATATGTGACTATTCACTGAATGATCACTTACTGGCAAACTTGACATTTCAATATGCACTCGATGAAACAATCTAAAATTAACAAAAGTAGTAGTACCAAAGTCAGTAAAATCCAACAGATGCGCAGAGTCATCATCAGCCGCTTCAGCAAGGTCAAGACAACGGTTGAGTAACACGAACGCCTCGCGCGCACCGCTCGCTCCTTCCGCACGCACCGCCATTCCGCATGCGTAATACGCTGTATATTATAAACATTGCATGTTAAAAAACTGGCCATTTGCGAGCTGGACTCGCATGCAAAGGGTTCGGAAACAATTTCATTTTTGTAACATGTTATTTTAATACTATATACCTCTTATAGGTTTTCCTGTAATCTGTAAGTAAAGAACTATTTTCTGCATTTTTATTTAAAACTAGCACTTTGCCCGCGACTTCGTCCTCGCTGCAATTTACTTAAGGATCACCATTTTTTTTCTAGACAAATTATATACTAAAACCTTCCTCGAAAACCACTCTATCCATTGGTGAAAACAGCATGAAAATCGGTGTAGCAGTTTTCGAATTTATCGCGAACAGACAGATAGACGCGGCGGAGGACTTTGTTTTATAATATGTTAGTGATGGTGATGATGATCACACGATACAGTTTTAAAAACGTTTTTTGATGTTTTTTTTATTTGAGATGGATTTGGTCTAGTCTAGGTCAGAGATGACAGAGACAAAGTCGACGTTGGAGCGAGCTTACCCAGAAGAAGCCGGTTCACTCTACGTAACCCCCATACTTAAAATGTATTTATTTACGTAATACCTCCGTGTTTGGGTCACAGAAGTTCATATGTGTGCCAAATTACGAAGGAATCGGTCCAGTAGATCCGGAGAAAACTGGCTGTGATAGACGGACAGACAGACAGATAGACACCCGAATGATCCTTTAGGGGTTTCGTTTCTTACGCATGTTCGGAACCCTAAAAAGCAAATAACACGAAGTTTTTACTATTTCAACGAGCTTTATTCATACTACAAAGTGTAGACTTAGGGCTATGGTGCGCGACGCTTGCACTATGTCTACGACGAGTATAAGCGCGACGATGCGACACCTGCACTGTCCCACGACCCGTAAACCGAGAGTTACGCCATCTTTACTATGTGCTACGACCGTAAACCGAGGGCTACGCCGCCTGTACTATGAGCTACATCCGTAGACCGAGGGCTACGCTGCCTGTACTATGTGCTACGACACGTAGACCGAAAGCTATGCCGTCTGTAGTATGTACTACGATCGTAGACTGAGAGCTACGCTGCCTGTACCATTTGCTACAACCGTAGACCGAAGGCAACACTGCCTGTACTTTTTGCTACGATCCGTCAACCGAGGGCTACGACGCCTGCACTACATGCTATGAACCGTAGGCCGGGGCTATGACGCCTGCACTATGTGTTACGACCGTAAACCAAGGGCTACGCCGCCTGTACTATGTGTTACGATCTTAGACCAAGGGCTACGCCGCCTGTACCATGTGCTACGACCTGTAGACCGAGAGCTAAACTGTCTGTTATATCTGCTACAACCGTAGATCGAGCGCTACGCCGCCTGTACCATGGCTACGACACGTAACACAAGCGTTCCGAAACGTAATTCCAACCTATAGGCGATGAAACAAACATTTATTAATTACACCAAAACCTAAAATAAAAATGATCAAAAATAGCGCCCACTAGAATCGTGAAAATTTATAATACGGTACTACTCACACTTATTCAGCTTATGCCCATAGACAACAACGATTTTGTATGGAGACGCGTACGCATCCATTCAGCTTTCCACGTCTACTCAGCTTTCGCGGCAAACCAGCATAAAATGATGACAAATGTTATTATCAAGCGAGTGCTGTAGATAGAGTTCAGCCCTGTTCTGCCGCTGCTGCCTTCTCATTCTTAGGACGCTGTAAGCGGTTGATAGAAGCAGAACTGTATAAGTGTGACCAAAATCGTTCAGCGAAACGCAAATAGAGCAGAATAAGTGTGAGTAGTCTCTAAATTGCCAAATCTGTGTTAAACATGAAGAAAAGATCAGTATCACTACTAATAGAAAAAGGCTACTACACAATAGACGAATTTATCAATGATAAAACGTTATAGCTGCAGGTAATCTGAGCGACTAGGTGAGACCAATGACATGTACCTAATTATTATTATTTTCTATTATATTATATTGAAACTGACATATTACCTTGTAGCGGCATCAATGCCGCCACAAGAAAAACCAACGGAGCAAATCTACATCGCAACAAAAAAGAACCGCAACGCCATCTATCCAACTAGCAGCGAACTACTAGGTTGAAATCCTGAATCGCGCAAGCAGAGTTTACCGTGTGATTTGAACATATACATCAGCCCGAATATTAACTATCGGGCAGTTGCCCGCCAGACACAACAACTGTCTGGTAGGAGGGTCCTCCCTTTTCAATGGGGGTTTGCGGGACTTTACTTTCTGTACCGCATACCTCTAAAACCTAATCTACTTTGACAATAATCTGACATTACTAATAATGATTCTTCTTTGGTGCTCTTTTGTTGTATTTTTGTTGTTGTGTTTACTGTTTTTATTACTTAAACGTTATTTTATTTTTTTTGTTATTTAAATTCAATGATATTTTTCTTTTTTTCTTGACATTTTTCAAACTTTGACATCTCGCCAAATTTGACACAATTTATCATGCACATTGTGTCAAATTTTGCAAAATGTCAAAGTTTGACTATGTTTAAATAATTAATATTTTGTTAATAATTAATTTATTGATAATCAGCCTCATTAATTTGTTTGCGGTGCCCTAACAGGTTTCATCCGCAAAACGAGATAATAAATGAAATTGTAAAGTTTGTTGTGTGCATGAGAGAAAATAAATAATCCACGCGCTACGAAGCTAAGCAATGGCAAGATAATTCATAATCGATTTAAAATTAATGTACCGAAAGTGGAGAGACATATACTCGCTTAAAACCACAATGCATTATTTTATACACTTACCAACATCTGCTACAATGATATCCGTGTAACGAGGCAATGCTCTCGCTGCTTTTGCGGCTATTTGAGGCACGTGAAGCGCCATTAATAACGTGATTGCCTGCAAAAAAAAAACACAAAACATTAAACGGCACATATAGGAAGGCATAAAAACACAACTTTTCAACAGACGCTCATTATTCCATTGCAGCATAACTCTTGACTATCAGTCAATGGTAGTTCAATGGAACTCTAACATCGGCGTTTGAAGTCACCATGACAGATGCGGCATCTTTGAGAGCTCGATGTGTGGACTCTCTGATTAGCAGCTCACTGCACACTGGCTTAGCGAGAGGCACGTCACTGCCCGACAGATAATCAATAGAACTCACCTGCAAGGCTCTGTCATCAGCATTTGAAATCACCATGACAGAGGCAGCATCCTTTAAAGCTGAGACAGACTTCGGCGCAGTGGACACTCGGACTAGCAGCTCACTGCACACTGCCTTAGCGAGAGGCACGTCACTGCCCGTCAGATAATCAATAGAACTCACCTGCAAGGCCCTGTCATCAGCATTTGAAGTCACCATGACAGAGGCAGCATCCTTTAAAGCTGAGACAGACTTCGGCGCAGTGGACACTCGGATTAGCAGCTCACTGCACACTGCCTTAGCGAGAGGCGCATCACTGCCCGATAGAGAATCGATGCCGGGCTCTCCACTCCCGAGGTATTGACGTAACACGTCTAATACTTGGGTTAATACTTCTGGTGGTTCTTCGCTTTCGATGTCTATTCCTTCCATGCGCTGTCGGGAAAAGTAGGATTGCAATTTAAAAATAGATTTCGATAGTTGAAATGGGAATGAACAATATCCCTCCAATTCCTATCCTGGTAAACTGGTTGTAATGTGGAATAATATTGTTCATTCCCATTTCAACTATCGAAATCTATTTTTAAATTGCGGGGGATTTTTTTTATCCCTTTATAAAAGAGTTATAGGAATGATGATATCCGCAAAAGAACCAAGGTTACCGACATAGCCCGAAGGATCGCCAAACTAAAGTGGCAGTGGGCAGGGCATATTGCTCGCAGAACAGATGGTCGATGGGGCCGAAAAGATCTGGAGTGGCGACCGCGTACCGGAAGTCGCAACGTTGGAAGGCGGAGGCCCCGTGGGAGCACAAGGTAACCGATAGATGCGAGACGCGCAGGACCGGTTGTTGTGGCGACACTTGGGGGAGGCCTATGTCCAGCAGTGGACGTCTTTCGGCTGATATGATGATGATGTTGAAAAAAGTTATGCTATATTGCCGACCTCGTAATTGCTATATCACCTTAAGGTCAAATGTTTCTTTCTATGGACTGTTTGTTAGCTTCAAGTTTTCAACGTTTGTGAAGTTTCAATTTACTGGGAATTATTGTCAGAAGTGTAAAAATACTTAAGAGGGGACTCTAGACGGTAAAACAGGTATTTAAAGAAACTTGCCGATGCCGTCGTGCTGCGCCATACCAAGTAATGTGCGAAAGCGACAACTGTAGTTGAAGGGATGCCTCTAAGGTTTTCCCGAACAAATGATCTTGTTGAAATCATATTCGCGCGACGATCACTTTTTACTAGATCGTCGCTTTACGAGATTAATTATTGTTATCAATGCGAGTGTAAGCATATGAGAATGTACGTACCGGGTGCGCCTTGAACAGATGCGCAGCGTACCGGAGCGCGTAGTGCGGCGCCTTACGCCCCGCGTGCGCCAGGCAGCGCTGCCAGTGGCCGCCGCGAGCGAGGCGCTCCAGCCCTTCTGCCTCTGCCTCCGCCTCCGCTTCCGCTTCTTGAGGAGCCTCCGCTTCTTCTTCTTCATACTCTGTTGAAGTGCCTGTTTATGGGATGGCCGAATGTATTTCATTATTTTTGTTTATTACAACTACTTTTACAGGTCTTACGCTGTATTGAGTGACTATCAACTGTTATTCATGATGGATACGTGTAACATTATACTTGAATCATCAATCTAGGAACAAAACATAATACTGATATGAATTACTAAAACTATTATTTAAATTAAACATGAATATTGAAATCAACATTCTCATTTATGTTATGTTATAAGATTTAGCCTTTTTACCTTGTGCTTCGTCATCTGCCGTATAGCCTTCAGTGAGAGCGGCTCGAAGTTGTTCACCGATATCATTCTGACCGATTGCAGCAAACCTGTGTATTTTTTAAAATATATGATGATGAAATAGTTCAGTAAATGTATTTATAAAAACCGGCCAAGTGCGAATGGTACCGTTTTGACAAAATAAATAATAATTATGTATTTCTGCTTAACAATTCAAAATCTTGACATATTAATTGTATTCTAAATGTTATTTATTATGAAACAGATTGTATTCTAATTATTTAAATGTATGCTAATTTGTATGTAATATCGATTTTATATTCTTAAATTGCTAAATAGTGTATACCCGGGCTAATGGGTAGTTTTTTGAGTTACCATAACCTAATTATAAGACCTATTGTATCACCAAAAACACACTAATAAAATACTTTGACATTGAGAGTCCCTTTATTTTTTTTTATTTTTGAATATTTGGCTTTATAGCCACAATAAAAATACACATTTAGTGAAAATTTCAACGGTTTAACTATTATGGTACTTAAGATACAGCCCATTGAAAGACAGACAGACGGACGGACAGCGGAGGCTTAGTAATAGGGTTCCTTTGGTTACCCTTCCGGTACGAATACCTAAAAAACCTGTCATTACTTGTCAGGCTTGCCAAACTAACGCTACAAAGAAACGTCGAGATATCTAACTAAAAGTCATTCAATCTAACTAACCTTTTCCCAACTATTTTGAGGTCGGTTTCCAATCGTACCGAATGCAGCTATTCAGCTGTATTTGGCAGCCAGTATTCGACATGAACCGACTATATACGATCTATCTGAATGGACTGAATTGGAACTGGGGATTCGGATAATCCTCGGTAAGGAAGATAGTCCGGTCAATTTAGACATTCGAAGGTGCATAATATCCCAACAAGCTGAAAATCAGTAAAATTGTTCAAATCATAATTATAAATAATATTTTAAAGTTCCCCATCATTCCCGTGTATGGGAAAAAAAATATTCAAGGTCAAAGGTCAAGAAAATTAGTTTTTCGCGATTTTCAACAAAACGGTAAGTTTTATCATAAAAGTACCTTAGACAAAAATTGTAACAATACTTTTTTTCCTACGAGCCACCGTTTCTGAGATATAATTATTCAAAAAGTTATAAAAGTTGTTATCGTCATAATATGCACACGCCACCTATGAGGTAGTGACGTAGTGTACTTAGCGCGTTTTTTTAACAAAATATAATGATGACTATCCAATAAGCATATGAATGTTGATGCTCCCGATTTCTCAGTGATAATAAGTTTATCACCATACTTTACTTTTAGTCGTAGCTTAATCGTTCTGTAATCTAAAGTCGTAGTTTTGCAAACATTTTGTAATTCGTTCAAAGTGAACTGACAGTCATCGCTATTTTCAATGTAAGTAAATATTTCCTCCATTGCCAGATGCTTCGTCTTTAGTACGACCCATTTTAGCTCCAGTGGAAGGTTTTAAAAAAATAGCATAGCAATCACGATGATACTTAGCTTCAGCAGCAACTTTTACTATAACATCGTCACAAGTCCGAGCTGTTTCCAGAATTGAATCTTAAAATTGTACTTACTTGGCTAATTCGACGGCGAAAATCTGAGGATTTTCTTCTTTCATACTCTTCATTCAATTTCTGGCCACAAAATAAGTATAGTTCTTTAAAACAAAAAGCTGATTCACTGATACGTGATCTAGTATGAGGAGGACTTGCTGTGGATGTTACTGGCTTCTTGTTCTTCACGTTGTCTTTTATTAGCTGCAGCAAGAGAAGACTTTCGAGTATAATTTTTACGACAATTTTCATGTATTGTCACAGATTTCTGATTCTTGAGATATTCCGAAAATTCATCAGCTCTTTCGATACTTGCATTAATTAATGTCTTCATACCACGTTCAACAGTAACTTCACTTTAAGTTAAAAGTTTATTTGTGCTAAACTTTTAGCTGAAAGTAAAGTTAATAATAAAACAATATTCTGACATTTTTGTTATAAAACTCAAAACAGCACAATATAGGTTAGGATAAACACTTTTTTTCACTACAGAGTGACGCTCAAAACTAACGGTATTTCATATATTATAGCAGGCATAAAACCCTAGCCACGCACACAATAGAACAAGAAACAATGTCTCGAAGTTACACTGGCTTAAAATTAAGGGACTGCTGGGTTTTATTTTACCTGCTATTCTTATATATATAACCTATGTATATTTTATATTTTAAGTATAAGTTACAATGACCGATAGAAAAATATTTCAACGTATATAATATATATATTATAATATATAACAACTCTAGAGATGTATTACGTGGCGTACTCATGCATATTATGACGATAACAAGTTTGATAACTTTTGAATCGTTATATCTCAGGATCGGTGGCTCGTAGGAAAAAAAGTATTGACACATTTTTATAGATAATTTTATGATCTGCAATTTTTGTTTTAGGTACTTTTATGATAAAACTTACCGTTTTGCTGAATATCGTGAAAAACTCATTTTTTTACCTTTGACCTTAAATAAAAAAAAAAAACACCAGTAGCACTCCGGGAGTGCCGGCAGAAGTGAAAACTTTAGTATTAACGTTGTGTTTAATTATAAGTAGAAAAATACTATCATTTATGAGGTAGAATACAATGTTTATTTATTGCGCTATCGTACACAAATATGACAATTTACATGTTATTATTCATAATATTATATCGTTATTTATTTATATATTACATTAATTTTTATCTCTTAGAAAAATCAACTTTCATCCATAATTTCGTAACTCCGTAATTTCGTATCCTTGGATACGCGTGGCACGCTGTACATAAACACAGACGGACATTCGCGCAAGCGCCCTGTGCCGCCTAAGCGGAGCAGCACACTCAGGCACGGTAGAAAGAGTGGGAGATACTAGTTCCTCTCCCTTCCCCTCGATCTTACGCTTTTTCGATCAGCATCACGTGACCCTGACGCGAGTCCGTCTTACGCTTTTTCGATCAGGTCACGTGTCCTGACGCGAGTTTAAGATTTTATACCCATTACAGAAAAAGTGCTCAACGCCGCTAAAGAAGTTTTCACTTCAAAAAATTCCATACACGGGAATGATGGGGAACTTTTAAATATTATTTATAATTATGTTTTGAACAACTTTACTGATTTTCAGCTTGTTGGAATTTTATGTATCTTCACTCTCATTTTTTGGTCTAGATTGACCGGACTAAGATTTCGTGCTTCTGACTATAACGTAACAATAAATGTCAAAGATCGACAGCTGACGGCTGGGAACAACGGTTCCACTTGCTTTTGGAGGCACGGTTTAGTCTCTATATGATAAGGATGGCCGTCCTTCCACGGGCCTACCTCGGCAAGCGTTACTTAACCTTGCAGAATGACTCGTACGGTTGGTATTATTTAGCCACGTCCAAGCCAAGCCCAATCATTACGAACTTGTAACGGAACGTCGTTACTCGCTCCATAAGCTACAGCAGTGCTACTTTAGCAAGATTTATTAGAACAATATGAGCTACCTTTCAGCAAGTATGTCAGCAGCAGCCTTCCGTCGTCCATCATGCAGATGGTCCCTGGCGAGGCGGGCGGCCCGCAGCGCGGCGCGCTCGGCCAGGCGCGGCGCGGCGGCGGCGGCGGCGGCGGCGCTGGCGGCCGCCAGCAGGCGCACGGCGTCCCACCACTGGGCGGCGTCAGCGTGCTCGGCGGCGCGCTGCAGCAGCTCCGGCACCTCGCCCGGCACGCCCTCGCCCGAGCTGCCGCTGCTGTCGGGCAAGTACTCGCGGGATACGCGGGCAGCCTCGTCCCATAATTCTACGCCAGCACAAACGAAAAATTTCATCGACACTATTTCTGCACGTCTCGATCTCATTCAAATTTATTGTTAAATATCTTTTACTATTGTTTTACAAAGATTTTTTTTATCGTGAACGGTTCTAGTTAGTATGGTAATAAAATAGTACTCACCCAAATCTTTGTAATGTTGCACAACTTCACGAGGCCTATTAGCTCTGATCATGAGCGTCTCAAACTGAGAAAGATCACCACGCTCGGCAGCCGCTCTCGCACCTTCCACTAAGACCTCCTCCACCTGGTGGAAAACAAATGATTAAACTAGGCAGACGATGTGCATTCTAACTCAAACTGCAATCATAATTATTGCAACTAGGGCATGCAAACCGGTTTCACCGAAAACCAAAAAACCGGTTTTTCGGCATATTTTTAGTGGCTAAAAAACCCGGATATTTTTCAAATTTCCGGTTTTTTGGGATTTTAAGTATTTCCGGATGACAACATTACTACACCACATGTCAGTCAAAACGATGCATTTGATATCAGATATTTTGTTTTGCCAAAAGTTGCCAAGCGGTTCAAAACCAAAAGACGTGTTGTTTGTCGTAGTATTGGTAACTAGGTAACTTTTAACAAATGTACTTTTCATTTTAACAAGGTTCTGCATTTTTTAACCGACTTCAAAAAAAGGAGGCAGTTCTGAATTCGACTGTATGTTTTTTTTTTTGTATGTAACAATATGCGATTATTCCGCCAAATAGTAATCGATTTTGATTATTATTTTTTTGTTTGGTAGAACATACTTCAGAGAAAAAAAAAATTTCTTCTTCATAAAAATTTCATCAAAATCGGTTTAGTGGTTTTGCTTTTAAATCAAAATAATTCGTTTACTTGGACGAAGTATTTTGTTTGTCATCCAAGTAAATGTAATTGCTTATTTTGCTTTCCTGCGACTTTCCACAACCAAAAACACCGACTTCCGAAAATAGAGTTTTTATATACTTTGTAGTATTATTTTTTTATTTAAAATTTGGTTGTATTTTTTTTTAAACGTTCTATATTTAAATTATTTATTTATTTCTTTTAGTAGATGTTTCTATTGAATAATTGAAAGGATGCAAGATGTAAGCGGTCTGACAATCCGTTTAAAAATTTAATTTAGAAAAACAAAAACTTTTTCAAACCGGTTTCACCGAAAACCGGGTTTTTTTGTACGAAGCCCGAAAAAAAAACGGTTTTTAATTTTGACCGGTTTTGCATGCCCTAATTGCAACATGGAATGATCCATTGCTCGGCATAGACCTCCTTTATTTTCTACTGTGCTACTCGATTCTGTGCATCATATCATTTTTGCAAACGATTTATTTTTATAATCCCTACGTTTATTGTTTCTTTTTTTTGCTATCGTAGCAGGTAGCGTTCTAAAGTTTCAACTAACCCCCATGGGGTAGAGGCGTGAGATTATGAATGTATGTGTTTGTTTAGGTCAATCTAACACCCCAAACCAACAATACCAATATAACACATGGACGGATTAAATTGACCTCTATTTATTCCCAGGTATGTACCTCGGAGCTGGTCATAGGCGTAAGAACTCGAAGAAGCTCGTAAGAACGCTGCATCGGAATTATCAGCTAAGGACACTGCTTCTACCATTACATTACTTTACAACCGGACCAATAATTTTGTATATCTCACCATAGTCGGCGCATGTTGTTCAGCCAAGACGAGTGCCCTCTGATGCTTGCCGTGTTGCAGCCACATGCGTACTGCATGGTCTGCTGCACCAGCTCTAAGGAAAACTGCCTCAGCCTCGTCAGGACGATCATCTGCTAAAGATGCAGCTTCGGCCCGAGCTACTTCATTTCGTGATACGCCGCCGCCAAGAGTGCTTAGCTCCATTGCTATGTCCCATCTGATAAAACGTTACCACGAACATAATAATAATATATAAATTAGCTATGCTATTTTGAAAATGAGATATGAATTTTATTTAACACTGTACTGTACTGTACATAGTCAAAAGTTTTGTGAAAAGTCGTAACAAACCTAGAACCAATCATTCGAAGATATGAGACATTCACAAGCCGCGTCTTGTTTTTGTTGTTATGTTTTATAGAATAAAATAGAATAAAAGTTGTTATTTCAGACCGGAGTCCACAGGGTTAATAACAATTTTATTTAACTTCTACTTTCAGTAGGACACAGATGAAAATATACAATTAAAATTCAGCTTGGAGCCGAATACACCTCCGCAATATCGGGAAAACCCACCGATTTGCGAATTCACTGAGAATACTGTCGCCAACAGTATTCTCAGTGAATCAAACACGAGTCATCAGGGATGCACATCTTTTTCTAATAATGGCGGCAAAAGCATCAATATTAGGGGCCGTTCAAGTATTACGTAAGCAGAATTTTAATCATTTTTAAGTAAATACCAATAGTTCGCTCTTTAACCGACTTCCAATAAAGGAGGAGGTTCTCAATTCGGTTGGTATTTTATTTTTATGTATGTGCACCGATTACTCAATTTCTACGTATAGCTCAGTAGAAATCGCAAAGCTGTTAGTTCTGTTTTTTTAGTATATGTTAAGACCAGTTAGAGTAGAGTGAATCCAAATTTACAACTTCGAAAAGCTTGTGCTTGCTGCGCAGCACGCGATAAACTGGGATCTTTTTTACTTGTTGCCATAAAAGTCAAAAATATGTATTTTCGACAAATAACATTTAAATTTGCAACAATTTAAGCCCAACCGCAGATCTATGAACCTTATAGGGACCAAAATATGGCCCTACAAAGATGATAAATTTTCTTGAAAAGTGATAATTTTAAGTTTTGCTCCAACCGATACACGTCCGAGTACGAACCATTCCACTATCTTTTTTTTGTTTTCGGGGGAAATCTTCAAAAGGTGCCTGGACTTTTCGGGTAAAGACCAGGGAGTGTGGGATTTTTACTTCACTAAAACCACCCCGGTGATCACCATCAGAAAATATAAGGACCACTCCGGAACCCCCTCTGTGCAACGCCCGTTAGGGCACATCCCTGAGGATGTGTCCGACCTACCTCTGCGCTTGCAGCGCCCAGCGCGCCCCCAGCGCGGCGAGCCCCCGCGCCGCCAGCAGGCGAGCGGCCGGCGCGCCGCCTAGCGCGCCCGCCCATTGTAGAGCCACCTGAATCATGATTTATGAACTCTTCAATATTTGAAACCACATGTATTTTAACAGCAGACTGCGGATTTCCTTCATTCTATCGCATCCATGTACAAACAAACTATTTTCGATCAGAAAGTGACCTCGGAGAGCACGTTCAACGGAAATTTTTGACAGTCGGGGGTAGTCACTGTCTGAGATTGAGAAATAGTCTTGCGATTGGATATTGTGTTACCCAGTCACTCGGTTATAGAGGTCAGATAGACAGTCGATTCATGTGACTGACTGATAGCCGACTACAACAGGGTTGGGACAAGGTTATGTAGATTTATTGAAAATTGCCACAAATTGTTTTATTGGTGGTTTGGTAACAACCTCTGTGATAAGTGCCTGGTATTTTGGCCGTATGCCTGCATTACGGTCAAAACACTGATGTTACAATAGGGAATATGCATGAAACAAATATTTATTATCTACACAGTTTATCTATAAATATACAAAAGTATAACACTAACAGTGAGAAATAGAATCAAAATTGCTCAAAAAACAAACGACATATAATTATTTTCAACAAATATATCTGTCCCTCTCGCGAAAGCGCTGTTTTCTATAGCAGCTGTATAGGCATCATGGACTTTGACGTCAAAGTTCATATCGGACTTCTCATTCTAATTGTAATCTTTGAAGCTTTATAACGTCATCGCTGATGAAGGTATTTAAAAAATAATTTCATGATTGTTTACTAGAGCTAATAAGTATTGCAAATAAAAAAAATCGCATGCATATTCCCTATTGAGCCAATGTTTATGTGGGAACACCAAAATGATCAAAAAGTTACTGACAGCCTGCAACGGTAAGACAGTTATATTTTTGCTGACCTGTTTGACAACCAACGTATTTGTGCGATAATGTTGTAAAACGTCAATTAACGCTAGTCTAAATAAGGCTAGTCCATAGTAGTTACCTGCTGTTGAACTCCGCTAGGAGCATGCGCGCGCGCAACACGTTCTGCACCCTCCCATTGACCCGCTGAGCGATACATTTGAATCGCACTTTTCCAATCACCTGGAAATTCAGTTCACTTAAAGTTATAGATTCTTTATAAGCATAAGCAGATTCTTTACTAAAATTTTTATAAACCAATTTGAATTTAGAATCTCTTAACACTTTCAGTGCAGACGACACCTACGTCGCGCTTGGATCAGTCCTTACTCAGGTGCCGCTGACGCCTCGGTGGCGTTTTGAAATTTCAGTGTTCGGTGCCGCTTACACTTTCCTGGCTTTCTTCACGAGTTGCATGCAGCACCCGGCAATGACTTCATGAAAATAGAGGTGGCAATGCAATAGTTAAACAGTAGGTATTTAAACTATTGGCGATGTAAATATTATGCGCAAGCCACTGGCGTAACCGCCAAAGGCGATTTTTAGAAGTTTATTTATTTTATACTTCATGCAAAAAAATGTACAGAGGCAGACTTAATACCTTAGGCATTTTCTACCAGTCAACCATAGGGTGATGCAGAAACAAAAGTGGCAGGTGCATTTTTAAAAAGAAACGTGAAGTTGTCTATGAACGACGCTTTGTTAATAAAGTTGTGGTTAATTAAGCTTAGACATGATGTTGAATTACGATTACATGAACAAAGCTATTGCTAATAAAAGCAAAAATATGAAATATTTTTGCTTTTCTTAATTTAGTGTTTATGGAGAGTCTGGAATAAATTAGTATTTGTTTCCAAAAGACATAATTATATATATAAAAAAACTGGGAGATTTCTTTAAGAATGAGCAAGCCGATTTCACCAGAGTTTGTTTTCGCGTCATTTTCCAGGTTTAGATTTCCAAACAGTGACTATTATTTTGTTTTAATTGTTTTGTTGTTTGTTATATTCATATATATTTTATTTAATATTTAATTTTGTTTACTATGTGACACAGTCTGGAATAGTGTTAGTGGATTTTTCAGCGGCTAAGGCGAGAAAAAAAACGTTATCCCACTCTAGGAAATTCTCCTGTATAGTGGGTGCGTTCACAAACATATAAACTCACATGCACAAACAGCCAGACTACAAATACAAACATTTGCTCCAAATATTTGATCCGTGCGGGAAGCGAACCCGCGACATGCAGCGCAGCAGCCAATCGCTCAACAACTGCGCCAACCGTGTCGTCCAGATTATGATTATTGAATTCCAGATTCCAAAAGACATTAGTTGTTTTCTGTGGGGCTAAAAAGGCCTCTTTAGGAGAATCATAATATTGACCACACAACAAACTGTCAAATTTTATTTTCATCTTTATCGCTAACGAATTAGGTTCAAGGTTGATTGGGAAAACTTGACAGTGACGGGTAGCATGATTAGCTTTCTGATTCTGCTAAAGTGTCCTTTTTAGACCCGCTGTTCTGCCTCCGAACATTCCTAAAAGGAGCTGTGATAAAGAAGTACCACTAGCCAAAAAATAAAAACTTTGTGATGTAAAATGTCAAAGTATCTTTCTTAAACAGTTTCACGATTTTGACACTCGAGGCGCTAATTAGAATCTTTACATCGCCAATAATAAGCTCAAAGCAAGTTCTGGTCAAACTGAAGTGAATCCCAGGCGAGAGACAAATGAATTTAAACTGTCAGGAATAATCGCGTTACTTCCTGAACATTAAAACAAACACTCGGTCGCATGATTTTCTTTCAAGTTGGGAATCAATAACAGGACCCGAAGGCCAATTCTACTATTTATTAAGCAAAGTTCGCATTCGCATCTCAGTCGCAATCAGTTAAAAATACCTCAAATGATTGCTGAAAAATAAACTGAGAGGCGATGAAAGCCAACAAGAAAAAATTAAGGCTTTATTTACTAGTATTAGTACGAGACGTGTAGCGCCTGTGCTACGTGGCGGCGCGTAGCTTGCAGCAGAGAGCTACGGTGCACCGCTACGAGGCGTAGCATTGACTCGTACTGAGACGCTTCCTGATACAACAGTTATTATAAACATACTAACCAGCCTGTATGTAATAGTTCTCGGCAGCTCGCAGGTCTCCTGAAGCGTGTAGCGCCTGTGCTACGTGGCGGCGCGTAGCTTCCAGCAGAGAGCTACGGTACACCGCTACGAGGCGTAGCATTGACTCTTACTGAGACGCTTCCTGATACAACAGTTATTATAAACATACTAACCAGCCTGTATGTAATAGTTCTCGGCAGCTCGCATGTCTCCTGAAGCGTGTAGCGCCTGTGCTACGTGGCGGCGCGTAGCTTCCAGCAGAGAGCTACGGTACACCGCTACGAGGCGTAGCATTGACTCTTACTGAGACGCTTCCTGATACAACAGTTATTATAAACATACTAACCAGCCTGTATGTAATAGTTCTCGGCAGCTCGCAGGTCTCCTGAAGCGTGTAGCGCCTGTGCTACGTGGCGGCGCGTAGCTTCCAGCAGAGAGCTACGGTGCACCGCTACGAGGCGTAGCATTGACTCGTACTGAGACGCTTCCTAACAGTTATTATGGATTTAGTTAGTCGTTGCTTATGAAATTTTTGTGTCCTTGAATAAAGTTAAAATAGCAATTATTGACCGTGCACTGTTGCTCCACTCCACATGTGGTATTCAAAAAAGAAAAGTTGAAAGACTGTTCTGGTTATAGAAAATTGTACACAAGGTGTAACATTAATAACACAAATATTGAAATAGGGCAATTATTACCTCATTTCAATATTTGTGTGATGAGGGCAATTATTGCCCTCATCGTTATAAACAACGTTTACTGTGGCATCAACCTGATATCGCAAACAAAATCATTTGCCCATATATTTATGTTAACATACTTCGATAAAATGAAATGAACCCCTGATTTTTGAACTCACCTTGTACATAGATATAGCCTCATCTGGCTCTCCAAGTCCAATATAAATCTGTTCCGCTTTCCTCAGCTGGCCGTCCAGCCTCAGTTGTTGCGCTAGCGGCAAGTATATGTCCCTCGTGTCGTCCTCGGACAGGTGCGCGGCGGCGAGCTGGAGCCCGTCGGCGACGCGGCCGGCGGAGTTGTACGCGCGGACGCATCGCTCTGCCATGCCACATGATGTTAGTACGCGTTCTGCTGTCTCCCATTCCTACAACATGAAATCAATTTTTTTATTCGTCCGTCTCACAAAACAGTTAAACTTAACAGCAAAGCATTTCTAAGATGTTGCATACACATCCTCATGAATGTAGGTATTCTAAATCTAAGGAGAGTTTTGAGGGTTTTGGGTGTAGTTTTTTGTATTATCGTGAATGTAATTTCAAGTTTTTGGACACTCACTCGAGTCGATATGAAATGATCACCAAGTCTTTCACACTGTTCTCGGATAGAGTCCTTGTCCTCGATAGCCTGAAAGTGAAAAAACGTTTTATTTTAAGATATGACTTTATAGTTAAGTGACATAGCACGGTGACATAAATGTAACCATAACGCGGCATGCCGCGTAACCGCTTAAACCCTTTGAAACTTAGAGAGAGAGCCAATTCTACTAATTTTTAAACAATGTTCGCATACGCATGTCAGTCGCAAACTGTCGATAAAGCCTTAATTTTCATACATTTTTGACAGTTTACGATTGAGATGCGAATGCGAAAGTTGTTTGAAAAATAATAGAATTGGCACTCAGCGCCCGCCTGACGCGACGCTACTAGCCACGAGCCCCACACGCCTTCTAGACGAGTCACCACATACCTGCAGTATCTGCAGCGCCTTCCTATAGTGATGCGCAGCGAGCGCGGCGTCGAGCGCGTCGCGCGCCTGCCCCGCCTCGATGAGATGCGGCACGGCGGCGCCCGCCTGACGCGACGCTACTAGCCACGAGCCCCACATGCCTTCTAGACGAGTCACCTCGCCCGGACATGCCTACAGGGTTGATCAAGCATGAGAAACACTACAAACGGTGGATATGGGAATGCTGCACTGTTTTAGAAACGAAGTAGTGGAATGTTAGACTAGCAAACGATAATGTTACGCGCCAGAATTAATGTTGGGTACATGGCGGCATTTGCGTGCTGCTAACGCCATCTAGTATCAGGTAGCGGAAATCAACCAAACATTTACGTGCTGCCATCTCGTATCAAGTAGCAGACACTGGCATGCTGCTGGCGCCATCTAGTATCCAGTAGCAGACATTTACGTGCTAGAACATTCTCGATGTTTTGACACCTGGTCGGTCGGGACCTGTGTGTGCCCGAACTTTCCATACAGGAGGGTTCTGGAAATGACTGTCGGTATATAAAGGGCGAACATCAGGCGACGACAGTCAGTATTGAATTGGCGATACAAACGATAACTTCGAGAACGATCTTCAACTGCGAATTATAGTGAAGTGAAGTGTTCAGCAGTGCGATTGTGTTTTATAATTAGTGTTATAAATTAAAGTGTCAGTTTTGGTTGTTTAATCGGCTGTTTTTATTGTAACGAACCCTAAGCTCGTAACAATTGGTGTCAGAAGAGTGGATAATCATGCCGATTCTGCCAAAGGACGACACGAAGGGTATCCGTACCCGTAGTCAACGCCAGCAGGAGACGGACCAGAGGCGCTTTGGTGGTGTAACGCCGCAGACGTCGGAAGGTCAGTTACCGACCATGGAGGCCGGCCCGTCCACAGCAGCTCCGGCATCATTAGCACCAGACTTTGCTGCTCTGATGATGATGCTGCAGGAGCAGGCCCGCCAACAGGAGGAGCACGCTCGACGCTTGGAAGAACAGCTGCAGCGCGACAAGGAGGAGCAGGCGCGCCGCCAGGAAGAACAGATGCTCCTCGTGAAGGAACTTCACGCGTCCTTCGGGAAAGACATGAAGGAGGTGAAGGATAAGGTTGCTCAGCATGACAACCGCTTGTCAGACGCTGAAACCAGGATCAGAAAGTTTGCTGACGTCATTGCGGATGTGAAGAAGGAGTTGGGCAACCTTTAACTTGGAGATGGAATTGCTACTTCAGCAGTCACTACACCTTCGCCACGTGGGTTCAAAGTGCCGCCGTTTGATGGGACGTCTTCTTGGTCGGCCTACAAGATTCAGTTTGAGGCTGTCATGAAGGCGAACGGGTGGAGTAAAAATCAGGCCATGACTGCCCTCACCCTAGGCCTGCGCGACCAGGCCTTAACTGTCCTGGAAGCTCTCGGTAAGGAGGTGACTTACGAGCAGCTGCTTGAGGCGTTGGAAGCCAGGTATGGCGACGCTCATCTGGAGCACGTTTTTCGTGCGCAGTTAAGGGATCGCGTGCAACGCAGCGGTGAGAACCTGCAGCAGTGGGCCCTGGAAGTGGAGAAGCTGGTGCGAAAAGCGTACCAGTCTGCACCAGCGCTCATTGAAGGGAACCTGATGCAGGCATTCATCGACGTCATCCGCGACCTTGAGGTTAGGGCTGCAGTGAGGCTCGGACACCACGGGACGCTTAAGGACGCCTTGGCCCATGCACTGGAGGTGGAAGCTGTGCGGCAAGATCATCGTTCCCACCGCGTCAGGGAGGTTGCAGCGATTACAGTTCGCGATCGTGTAAAAGGATACAGCCCTAGGTGCTACGGCTGTGGTGAGAGGGGCCACATACGATCCAGTTGCCCTAAGAGAACTACAGAAAGGGAAGATAGCCGATCTCCAGGCGACAGGGCGGCTAACAATAGCGCCCAGCGGCTGCAGGAAAACGACTTTGTGGTCGAACAACGCATTGGGAAATGTCATGGCAACGCAGACGCATTGTCAAGAAGACCTTGCCCTGAAGACTGCAAGCATTGTACTAGGCAAGAGGGTAAAGAAGTCGTTACTGTGAAGATGCTCAAGACAGACCTCAGCAAGGAGTGGAAGGAGAGTATACAACGTGCGCAGCAGGAAGATTCAGACATCAAGTCGATTCTTGAGTGGATGAAGGCCAGTGCTCCTAAGCCCACGTGGAGTGATGTCTCAGCGATGAGTTCGATCACTAAAAGCTATTGGGCCCAATGGGACAGCTTAGTGATGCAGGATGGAGTACTGTGCTGTAAATGGGAAAATGTTGGGGGCGACAGCTGCCATTTGCAAATGGTTGTCCCTAAAGCTAAAGTACCGGATGTTTTACTGCTGTACCATGATGGTTGTTCAGGAGGCCATATGGGAGTTAAGCGAACTCTACTGAAGATACGGGAACGGTTTTACTGGGTACATTGTCGTGACGATGTCGAGGACTGGTGTCCAAGTGTACAAGTTGTGCGGCTGTAAAAGGACCTCAGACTCGTAGCAGAGGTGCATTGAAATTGTACAATGTTGGTGCACCATGGGAGAGGATAGCCCTGGATGTTGCGGGACCATTTCCGGAAAGTGATAGTGGTAACAAGTATTTCATGGTTGTAATGGATTACTTCACTAAGTGGCCGGAAGTCTTCGCCATTCCAAATCAAGAAGCTTCAACAGTTGCAGATAAACTGGTTCATGAAGTCTTCTGTCGTTTTGGAGTACCCTTGGAGATTCACAGCGATCAAGGAAGGAATTTTGAGTCACAGATATTCTAGGAAACTTGCCGAGTTATGGGTCTCATAAAACGAGAACAACTTCTTACCACCCACAATCGGATGGAATGGTGGAACGATTCAATCAGACATTGGAGAGATACTTGGCAAAAGTTGTGGAAAATCGGCAACGCGATTGGGACAAGCATATACAACCGTTCTTGTTGTCATACCGAAGTGCTGTTCACGAAAGCACATCAGTGACACCAGCCTTCGCAAACTTTGGTAGAGAATTACGGCTGCCGGCAGACCTGATCACTGGAATGCCACCTGATGCCCCACGTAGTATAACCGATTATGCGAATGACTTGCGGAACAAAATGAATAACATTTATGAGCACGTCAGAGAATCGGGCCAGCAAATGTCTGACAAGATGAAAACCCGCTATGACCGCAAAATGAACAATAAAGGGTTCGATGAAGGTTCACAATCCAGTTCGCAGTAAAGGGAAATCTCCTAAGCTTCAAGCTAAATGGGACGGGCCGTACCGGATAGTGACAAAAATCAATGACGTGACCTACCGTATACAAAAAGGTTCAAGAAGTGCTCCTAAAATCATCCACGTGGATCGACTGGCGCGTTATTATGGGGCCAATAATGCTCGGGACGAGCATGTCTTAGGAGGGGGCAGTGTTACGCGCCAGAATTAATGTTGGGTACATGGCGGCATTTGCGTGCTGCTAACGCCATCTAGTATCAGGTAGCGGAAACCAACCAAACATTTACGTGCTGCCATCTAGTATCAAATAGCAGACACTGGCATGCTGCTGGCGCCATCTAGTATCCAGTAGCAGACATTTACGTGCTAGAACATTCTCGATGTTTTGACACCTGGTCGGTCGGGACCTGTGTGTGCCCGAACTTTCCAGCGGTTTCCATACAGGAGGGTTCTGGAAATGACTGTCGGTATATAAAGGACGGACATCCGGCGACGGCAGTCAGTATTGAATTGGCGATACAAACGATAACTTCGAGAGCGATCTTCAACTGCGAATTATAGTGAAGTGAAGTGTTCGATTTTGCTTTATAATTAGTGTGTTTTAAAGTGCTAATTAGTGTTATAAATTAAAGTGTCAGTTTTGGTTGTTTAATCGGCTGTTTTTATTGTAACGAACCCTAAGCTCGTAACAATAAGTTTAAACCCCGCTTCACTTACTTATAGAGCTGGCACCGTTTTTGAGCAATATTCATTTTCATCATATTCAGCAAGCTATATTCAGGGCAAAAAGCTGATAGCTGAGTAGGTGCAGCTTGCTGCGAGGGTCCCGAGAATAAATCTGAACAGCTTCAAATAGCCCAGTGGTCAGGGATCACACAAATGTGATCTTCAGAATCGTTCATTCTAATTTGGTAAAGTGCAGCTTGACGCAAAATTACATAAAAGGCAAATCTACCACAGACATTGTGGGCTTACCCCAAATCTGACGACTTTCATAACTCCGTTTTTGACAATTGTTGAAAGTATGTTCAGGGCAAATAACATTTATGCTGCGCAAGATTATTACATAATCCGATAGTGAATTTATTAATATCTGTCGGGATGGGAGCTTTTTAGCAAATATGTCGAATTTTCATTGATTTAGTGAACTACCCCAAAAGTGATCAAAATTTGCATTTATCTCAAAATTCACAGGCCTAATTAGCCGGTCGATTGTGCAGACATGTCGAAGTGAAGGCTTGGGTGAAGTGATCACGAAGTGAGCTGTCATTACATCTTGATTACTTGGATCGATAGCTCATTTCGTGATCACTTCACCCAAGCCTTCACTTCGACATGTTTACAGAATCAACCGGCTGATCCTTTGGTGAAGGTTTGTTGATATGGAAGTTTGAAAATATCAAATACTTGAAAGTAATCATTAAATTAAACGCAGTGCTATAAATTTAAGTAACTAAATAAAAATATCATCGAGGTACGTCATAAACAGATACTGAGCAAACAAATGATTACTAAAACATCCTAATCTTATTTTATTTTTTATACAGGAGCGCCCGTTATTAATTTCATGAAACTGGCAAAGACGGAAAACGGTATAACAAGTTGGAAATATGCTCGAATCACAGATGATTTTGGTTTGTTTGAACAATTCATCATCCGCAGGCTTGTTATTCTAAAAAGCAGAGCTTAACAATTTATGACTTATGAACATGAACTATGTGAACAGTATATGGGATCTACCGAAAACATAAAAAACATGAGTATTTACCTCTCTAGCCAACTGAACAGCTCTCGCATAGTTGTTTCCTTTAGCGTAGTACTCCACTGCAGCACGAGTATCACCTCTACGCTCCGATATTTCGCCAGCCGTCTCCCACCATTCTTCCTAAAAACATGTCAAAGTAAACGTTAAATTGAAGCTACAAAAACTTATCACCTAAGTTTTAAAATTTAAGGTTCAACACGTCACTTCGGGTGACATATCTTGGCTCATTTTTCGATAACGAGAAGAAACCATTGTCAGGGTCTAATACAACATATCTCTACGATCCATGCCTTCAACAACTTCAGGGAAGTTGTCAGAAAAATTATAACTGCTTGGTTCTGTAAAGTACTTTAAACCATTCATTAAAACAAACTAACAATCTACGAGGATTTAAAAGTACAACGCAATTCGAGTACCTGAATTAACTGAGTATGAACTGACTCAACCAAGTCCGTATCCCTCAACAGCTGTGGGTGTTGCAACAACAGCGCCGCGGCACGTTTAGACCGTCCACCTCGCAGCCACAGCTTTACGGCTCCTTCCACGTCACCTGATGAAGCCAGAACTGCACCCGCCTCACCTAGGCGACCTGGAAGTGGAACCATGATCTGATACCGAATATTTTAGCCCCATTTAATAAGTCCTTACACATTTCGAGTACTAAATAGTCAGTGATTAGAATTATTGTCATTAAAATTATGAGCTAATACAGAATAATGGATCTAAATCATCATCTTTTTGCCCTTATCTCATGAAACTTGGGGTCGGCGCAACACGTTTTTTTCATCCATTCTGTTCTATCAGCCGTCGCGCTATCACTAACTCCCTTATCAAATCATGGGTCTAAATAAGTTACGTAAACGTAAGGGCTCTCCAAATCACTACACTCCGGGAAAAAATGATCTAGTCGATTGACAGTCACGATCAGAAGAGGAAGGAGGCACTTTCTTGGAACAGAAACCGCCTGGCGTGCTAGATACCGTGAGCTCAGTCTCTATGATTTGCATTATTGTATTCAGCACACTTAACTAAGATATGGAACTCTTGCTAACCAGTGGAAGTCAAATAATCAATAAATGTACTGTGTTCAGCATGAATGATTTG
Source organism: Lacanobia wlatinum (assembly GCA_947578705.1). NCBI lineage: Eukaryota > Metazoa > Arthropoda > Insecta > Lepidoptera > Noctuidae > Lacanobia > Lacanobia wlatinum. The sequence goes on from OX388039.1 coordinate 15,602,101, forward strand.
ATTGATGTGCAACGTAAATAAATTAAAACATGAGGATGTGGTCAGTTTTGAAAACCTATGAGAAGTCTATGGTTTTATAAAAACCTGTTTAAAAATATGATACGATCGGAACCCTTGCACTTAAGTCTGACTCGCACTTGGCAGGTTTTAAACCAACTTCAAAAAAAAGAAGGAGGTTCTCATTCGGTTGTATTTTTTTTTAAGTCCATCTACTGTTGTTACAGCGTATGATGCGCGGTCAATTCTCTCAGCCAACGCAATGGCTTCCGTCCACTTACTGAACTGCTTGTACATATCCACTGCGAGGTATTACTATGTCATTGTTTAATGTAAGTTGTAACTAACCGGTAGAAATCAAATAGTGAATGTGCAGTTGTTTCAACGTAGTCACAGAGACGCGGTCAACTCTCTCAGCCAGCGCAATGGCTTCCTTCCACTTACTGAACTGCTTGTACATATCCACTGCGAGGTATTAGTATGACTATGACATCGTTTAATATAGGTTGTAACTAACCGGTAGAAGTCAAATAGTCCATATGCTGCTGTTTCAGCGTAGTAACAGAGGCGCGGTCCGTTCTCTCAGCCAGCGCAATGGCTTCCGTCCACTTATTGAACTGCTTGTACATATCCACTGCGAGGTCAGGTCGACCCGCGCGACGTACGTAGCACTCTTCAGCCGCGGATAAATCACCTTCAAATATTGCTAGACGGGCTCGCACTATGGCATTATTGAGTCCTGAAAACATCTCTTACATATTGAAACGGAATGAATCAATAGATGATACAGATCAAGTTTAACTTGTCTGTGTAGTCGCACTACGGGGCAAAGAGCGTCCTTAACTTTTTCTAACTACTTAATTTGTGGCATATGTCTGCAGATACTCATCTGTGACAGACAGATGTCAAAATCTGAGTTCGCTTGAAGTCCTCGATGCCGGTTGTTATGCTTTTTACTATTATATTTATCACAGATATTGGCTAGAGGCTTAAAACCTAGTTCCATAGTTCACGTACCAACCGAGACGTCACCGTCACCTTCAGAGGCGGCCATTTCAACAGTCTTCTCCAAATAAAAGGTGCGAGCTACGTCATCCACTTCCCGGTAGCATTTAGCAGCCAACTGTCAAATAAAGAACATACACAAACTATAACTAACACAGCCTGATGACAAATTCAACTAAGACGGAAAAACAATACAAAACTTTGACTTTCTGTCAATTTTGTCAGTGTGATAACAACGCACCTATGATGTTTCTGGTATTGCAGATATGTATTGGCGAAGGTGGCCACTAATTACCCTCAGATGGCAGGTTGGCTTGTTTTCCAACATTATTCAATAAAAAAAAATCTATCTTATACAAAAGTAATAATACTCCACGAAGACTTTATTAGATATTTTTAAAAACCTGGACATCATCGTCGGCTAGTGCTCGTTCAGCCAGCTGCCTCCACAGCGGAGCCACATCAGCATTGTTGCCAACACTGTCCAAATAACGCGCACACCCAGCTAAATCACCGCTTCGAAGCGCATTATCTGAAGAAAGAACTTAACGTTGAACGGAGATTTTTTTATTTAAAACTAGTAAAACAAGGTAAATAGTGAAAATACTTATAGAAATTCAAAAATATTAATCCAACATTGTTTTTTCGTAGCAAAACTAAAAGTTTTTAGACAGTGAAAAAGCATTGAAATAAAAAGTGGTTTTAAACAAATTGACTACAAATTGGTTACGGCGTAGCGGTATTGCTACGCGCTACGATCGTCGTAGCAGATTATGGATCAACTACGCGCCGAGTCGCGATTGGGAGCACGGGATTAGATTTATCTTTCGTTACGAAATGGACTATTAGTACCTACTTAGTTTATTTGATTAATCATCATGTTTAAATTTTGAATATCTTCTATACTAAATCTAGTGTGTATACAAATATAAATTCTTGGAGTACTCGCTCGTTCCATCGTAGACCTTATCCAATGCTTTTAATGTTAATTAAAAAAACTTACTGAAAGCGAGTCGATGTTCGTCCAGCTGTAGATAGGGCAGCAGTCCTCCATCTAACACGACGCGTCTCGAAATCACTTCGACGGCGACCGCGCCGCCGCACTCTGCCATTTCAACAGTCCCGGGGTCCCAGGCACTATACCTTTGTGGATGATATCATGATATCAAATAACCAGCTGTTTGAGTCAGCTAGTCAGCTTGATACACTTCCCAACCCTTAAGGAAGATTGTAACACAGGGATCGCTTGATAAAAATGACTTTAACTACGAATAAAACGATACAGTTCTAAAAATGTACGTGACACATCAACAAACGGTCACCCTACGTGGAGTTCTATACAGTAGCAGTAATGCACACACAAAAAAAAAAATTGATGTTATACAAATTATGAAGAATAAATGAATGGTTATCTATGATAAGTCTACAGAGTGGACTTAAATGACAAAATGAAGTTTAAATCAAAAGGGGCCACTTACCACACGAGTAGATGAGTCGGTGTTTGAGCTACCACAGCGTCGCTATTCTCGATCCACTGCACGAACGAAACCCCGCTCGCTATGATTTCCTTGTCGCCATTGTTTAGACGCAGTAAGGCTAGTCTTCGTCTCGTGTCTCTCAGCAGGAGTAATTGTCCACTTTCGTTCAGCTCAAGCCAGTCCACGCGAGCTTCGTGCCACCAGTGACCCAACTGTATACCTGCATAAAACATCGAACATCGATTTTGTGTCATGGGAAAAAAAGAGATTAAGAAAAAATAAGACCGAATGGCAGTAAGCAAACACGATAAGATTTGTTCTTAAAATTTGCCGAAAAGTGCCGCGCAGCAGCAGCGCGGGTGTCGCGCTGCTGCCACGCTGCTTTGTAAATCTATACAAATAATAAACACGCACAAGCGCGACACTTTTGTAGACGTGCTCCAAACACCTGGGCTAGCTAGGATTTATGGTAATTTTACAGCTAATAAAGGTTGTGTTACAAGATGTTATACCGTGCTAGTCGCTTGTACTGTATGACACAAATTCACTATGACGTGTCCTGCGACTGACGTCATACGCCATTAGTCCTGTTTCAGTTAATCATAGATTTTAAACCCTCGCACCTCAGTTATTCTTTCATGAATTTCACTAATTTTTTTTGCATCTCGTCTTGTCTCTTGGTTTTAAATGTAGTTAAAACCTAGGTGAATACTAGGGGCACAACAAGACGTTGGAAAGAAGATGAAGATGACTCACCAGTAGTAAGATCTACGACAGCAATAGTCTGCCTGTCCAGTAAGTAGGCGAGATACTTGCGGTCGCCGAGCTCCGTGCCTCCCGTGGCGCCTTCGTTGATGCGCACGCTCAGCACGTGCGGGTTCACGCGCTCTGTTCGCACCTGCACACAAATAATATACACTAAATAAGCTTCGGGGTCTTTGCTTTCCGCACTTCATATTTGTAAGCAATAAATACCAATATTCGCGTTAAGCATTAAATCGTATCTTAACACTGAAATCAATGTTTAGATACGAAGAAAAGCGTAACGCGAATTGAGCTAATGTTCCCAGGCTAACTATACAGGCTGATTTTTTAAGTCAACCACGCCCATTTGAAAAAATTACACATCAGTATTTTAATGTTATTTCTTAAATAAATGTTGGGTATCATCTAACTCACAGTATGCAGCACTTTGTCGAGACCATACTCGACGACACTCAGTTCTCCTGCTCGGTGCAATAGACACGCGCCTCCCACGGCTGCATACACTCGTTCTCCACCACCCGACCATGGGATCTACAAACCATATTACACTTTATTGAGAAATCAGTATTTAAGAGTGTATACTGCTCACAGTCTTAATACTTCACAATCGAGTTCCTATTCAAACAGAATGCTTGAAGTTAGCCTAAAATTCTGAAAATGGGAAAAAAAGGAGATCAATGAAATTACCTCACTGGTCAAGCCTCTTGCGATGTCACATAATATTAACGTACAGCTAGTACGGCAAACAGCATACCAGTCGTTACCTGCAAGAAAATACAGAAAAGAAATGATTCAAGGAAATACTACGTAACACAAACGGCTTTATGAGCGCATAAAGCGCTGCATTATTCGGTGAATTAAGTCTTGCTTAGTAGTATACATATTATAAGTGTATGTTTCTCTAGACATAAATATTATTAGGCAAAATCAATAATGGGAAACTAAGACACCAGGTTGGAGCAATTTGAAACATTGGGAACTGACTCGGAATCAATCTCGAACTTTCTGTGCTAAATAAATGCAACATATTTAATATCACATAGGCTTACATTGCGCTTATAAAACGTCAAAAGCTAGTGCTCGGTTACAAAATCGGTCGTTTCCTGTAGACAGGAACCGGCAAGTAACTCCACGGTTACCTACTCTTTCACTAAGAGAGAAGATAAGAGCGCTTTACTTAAACTACATTGCGTTGGTCCAGCATGCCGCTAGCTGATCATTAGTTAAATAAAAAAAATGGACTTTGTCAAAAAACCTGACCGCTAAAAACTACTGATCTGATGCCACCAACTGCATCAGACTGCTTGAAAAATTGTTTCGAACTTTTTAGTCGTTTTTAGCGGTCGGGTTTTCTGACAAAGTCAATTTTTTTATTTGCTACATTTTAGTGAGTTAAATTTTTGGAATCGTCTCCTCGAGCCCTTTGTCTTGATACCTCACTCGACAGGTTTTGAAAAAATAAATTTTTTGAAGGTAATTATGCCGCCAAAAATCGGCCATTTTAATTTTTATATACCCAGTGTCACTCTCACAGCAAATACGAATCTAACGAAACCTCTCAAGCTAAAATCCATCGAGCCGTTCAAGCCGCAGAGCGTGCCAAACAATTATACATACATACATACTCTCGAAAAACATAACCCTCCTTCTGGCGCAGTCGGGTAAAAAGGTACTGAGTTACTGACCAATGAACCGCACGTTGAATATATCGGGCGCCTGCTTGGTGGTGACGGTGAGAGGCATCGCGTCGTTAGCGAGGCGAGACAGTACCAGCTGGCGCGCGCTCACGTGCTGCACCTCTACCGTGTCGCGCCACACCCAGCGCCTGGCCACAGAGGACATTACAAAATAACACACCACCACAAAGTTTATACAAACTCAGGATTCCTGAGGTAAATACCCAGTTGGAGCAATGTGTTATTAAGAAATTCTCAGACTCGCTGTAATATTTGTTGCACAGTTTATAGCAACAGGCTCATTCCCTTTTCTTAAGCTTGAAAAAAAAATAACCCTGCCTGGATCTTAAGCAAGATTTAATCTCTCAGACTATTATTCATAGTTTTGCTGTCTACTAAACGCGCGCAATTTCCTCGTCTATGATTATGAAAAGGCTACAACTACTTCATATCCCCAGGTGGATCCATCACGAAGTTACGACGTTCATGGACTAGTAAAACATAGTTTTACCCAAGTACGCTCACTTTTTAACCAACTTCCAAAAAAGGAGGAGGTACTCATTGACAACAAAGAAAGTAAGGAAGACTTTACCCAACAATGGGTGTAGTAGAGCAGAAGTGTTCAAACCTCAATACAGCTTCAAGTTGAATAACAGCGCCTGTTTGCGAAGCGAGTGCTAGCTTGGTGCCATCGCCGCTCCAAGCCAGCGCGCGCGCCGCGTAGAAGTTGGGTATGTTCAGCATCGAAAGCTCCACCCCGCCAGATTCTTTTACTTCACCCACCAGACACCCGTCGAACACACCGAATGCCACTGTCTATAATGTTAAAGGGTGTTTATTTCTTTTCGTGCATATTATACATCCAGTAATTGATTAATTCAATAAATATCTATATTACTTTCAAAGGATACGAAATGTAATAAAGTTATGCTTGCATGCATGTAAGATTTACAGTAATAGTTAGGATAATTAATTAATTATAAATAAAAAAACTCCTAAATAAATTTTATTTTTTAATCAAATAAATCGAAATATATAGAAACAAAATTATCATATTAATGAAGTATATTAAAAAAACACAACGTCTATATAATTATTTAATTATTTATTAATCATATTTTAACAATTTGAGAAGATAGCATTATTTAATTTAGGGATCTAAATTAAATAATGCTATCTTCTCAAATTGTTAAAATATGATTTGATAAATGTTTTTTTTTCTGATTAACCTTGGTATGAAAATAATAATAATAATAAACATTTATTTCAGAATCAAGTTCCATAATTTGTTAGTACCAGTACAAAATGCCTTATATCTAGTGTTAGTAAATAAACTAGTCTAACGGGTGATTAAATAAATTTTAAAATAAGTACACCCGCTAGCGACTTTCCCATCCCAATCTACTTCACTGCATGGAGTCGTATCCAGCGTCCTAGAATGGGAGAGTCCCAGCGGTCTGCCAACGTCCTCAGGATAGTGTTGGGGCTGGCGCGAAACCGATATAATAATGATGCGCATCTCTTGCGCATGACGGTTGAAAAGCTGTCAACATTTGCGTCGGCAAACATACCGGACGCGCTGCAAAAACGCGGCAGCCCCAACAACACCCGGAAAGCGTTGTTGTATTGGATGCGCAGGTCGCTATATGCCTTCTGCGTGAAGTTCACCCACAGGCTGCACGTGTAAAAGGATTGGCAGAAGGCTTTAAAAAGCGTTACTTTAACTCGTGCAGTACAACGGGCGAACCTACGGGCCAACATACAGCATCGGACAGCCAGCGACCTGCGCTCCCTTTCCACATCTAAATTATCCTTAAGGTCTTCACTCACCCAGTGGCCCAAGTACTTAAATTTAGTAACTCTTTTTAATGGTAAGCCGTCTAGTGTGATAAGTGGTACTTTAGAGTAGCTTTTATTACCAGCTTTGAAAACCATCAGTTCACTCTTGAGTGCATTGTACTTGAGCCCATGGGCCCTCGCATAGGATTCGCACAGACTTAGCATCCTTCGCATTGCTCCAACCGAAGGACTCAGCAGCACCATATCGTCGGCATAACTGATATTATTAATACAAGTGCCATCAATATGGCATCCGACCCTGGTGCCGCTGAGCTCCTCGATCAGACTATTCATATACAGGTTGAAGAGCGCTGGGGAGGTTAAACCCCCTTGTCTCACCCCGCACTCCAACCTATACTCTTCCGACAAAGAGTCCACCCACCTCACACGGTTCACTTGGTTTCCATACCAAAATTTAAATATGCCTATCACTTCCGGTGGTACCGAGGTTTCCCTAATTAGTTTGTCCCACAATATATTGTATGAGACTAGGTCAAATGCCCGTGACAAGTCCAGGTAACAGGCGTATATTGGTGTCTTTCTTGCTGTGTAGTACTGAACAGTCTGCTTGAGGCAGAAAAGAAAAGCACATTATAGTTTGCGCTTGACCTTAAAATGCTACTCTACTGCGATGTCGAGTCCCGCAAACATCTGTCTGTTAGTAAACGTCGAAACAGGTGCACGCTAGCTTGTGAAAAAATAGTAGGTTGTATCATATGGGAGTTAAATAATATTTTAACGGCGAGGGCACTTGTTTGAATCCAGAGCGAAGTGAGGGATTCTTTACTAGAATCCTGAACGTAGCGAGGGATTCAAAGTACGTCACCTAAGCCAAAAATATATTTTGCGCCCGAGTGATACACTCTACTATGAGGAAATAAAAGGCGCCTCAGATTGTATTGTAATATTATTATTTCATAAAACATACAGTAACACCTAAATTGAAATTAAATAGTATCTAATAATAAAACAACTAAAACTTATACATAACTTAGACATTTTCGCAATTATGATAATTTATTGTTACAGTTTTATTAGGAATAGAGATTGTTGTAGATTTTATATTCGGCGTGTTTGAAATAATTTCCGAATCTGGGACATTTTGAGGAAAATGTGACGGTGAATCTCGTTGTTTGGATGTAGAAGGGCGAGGCGACAGTGGCATGGATGGATTAACTGAAGGTTGCAATTTAATGTTTTCCACGATGCGTTCACATGTTTCGCCTTGTTCTCAATGGATTCTTCTATATACCGCTGCAGCACTCGACTTCCATCCTCCATGTCGCTTGAGAACAGTTAAATCCGCTCCAGAATCTGCCAAAAGGGTAGCAGAAGTACGACGAAAACGATGACCTGTATACAGCTTGATATCCTGGTAACTTCAAATAAGTAGCGATTACTTGTGGCATGTTAGAAATTTTATTTTTTCCCATAACTTGTTTGAAGCACTTGCCATTTTGATAACGGATGAAAAACCGATTGGTCTTCATATCAGCAGGACGCAGGTCCAGGTATTTCTGTACAATAGTTTTGTATTCTTCTCGGATTATGAAGGATCGGTAATTTTTTGTTTTTGTGTCTGTCAGCTTTACTAACATCAACAGTTATTTTTAAAAGTTCATTGCCACGACAAGCTCCTGTACTCCGAAAATTAAAGCCACCTGTTACAAAACTGAACGTGAGTAAGACAAGTATCTATCGAAGTATCTATGGTTACAATAAAATGAGCATTTTAAAACACTATGGTTATACTTTACTAATTCACCATTATACATAGTTACTTACTTTTACGGCAAGAAAGACTTTGTTGGGTACAGTCTCCACGTTTTTGACTGAGAACATTTTGGATTTTTAAGGTTTAAATCCATCAGACATCCTCTTCAGATACGCTATTAATTTCGAATATGTGTCCAGTTTTACGTCGTTATTAGAACTGACTGTTGATTTTAGCATTGAGTAGGTATTCCAAAGAGTGGAAGGTTGTTTAGATTTGGCTAAGTACTGGAAGTAGGCCGAAAACACGGATTCTGAAAAATTCTTGGCGCCTCTTGCATTTCTTCATTTAATAAAATTACCATAGGCTTTCATATATTTCTCCAGGGATTTTGCAGGTCTCACATTTCTTGCGTCACTTCTATCTTCTTTATATACTCTTATATTCTTATATATACTTTCAGGAGTTAATTCTATACTTTCACTGTCACTTGAAAAACTCATTTTTCAAAACAAAACCATGAATTTCTAACAATCCGTGAAAATTTACGAAAACGCGCGTTTTTAATTTGATTTATTTTTTTTATTCAGCTGGTGGCGCGACTATGGGTCGTCGTATCAACCAGTCTTTATGCAAACAATATTTGCGTTCGATTTCTTTGGCGCTGAACACTAAGATGTTCCAAATTCAAAAAGTGTGCGGCTGTGCGGCAATTTCGGCGGTTTCTATTGGCGACGATGATGAGGTCAAAATGATGGTAATTAGAATATGTTTGTTGCTGTGTATGTTTGTTTATTTGTGACGTATCATAACTTGTGATCGTGGGTCTTATCCGTGGTTGAGATTTTCTTTTCACTTTTTCCCTTTAATATGTAGGGTAAAAAAACTGGCCAAGTGCGATTCGGACTCGCGTGCAAAGGGTTCCGAACGAATTTCATTTTTTTAACATGTTTTTTAACTCTACAGACTTCTAATAGGTTTTCCTGTAATCTTTAGGTAAAGATCTATTATCTCCATTTTTTTTTTCAAAATTTTAGGCTCAGTAGTTTCAGAGATAAGGGTGTATGTATATTTATTTATTCATCAACAAAGTCAAATTTGTGTCAAACAAAGGTTTTAACAATACACGTAAGTAAATAAATTAAATTAAATAAACACCAAATTCATTTTCCGGAAAAAAACAACATTGTTAGTCTTAATATTAATTATATCTAATAATTAAACTTAATATTAACTAAAAATAAATATAAATTCCATTCGACGAGCTTATGATTTAGTAGATTTCATGCAAATTCAATGTCATTTCATGATACAATGTTGGATAAACTATATACTCTTAAATATTAATTCAAAATAAATATAAATTCAATTTAATAAATGCATGTTAATTAAATTCATTCAAATGTAATGTCATGATACACTGTTGGGCATTTTACTACTTATAGTCATTAAAATATAATCACATATTAGTTTGAACTGCTATTATCTTTGAGAAACTCTTCTATGCTGTAATAACATTTCTTCAATAACAATGACTTTAATTTTGTCTTGAATTCATTTGGATTCATAGAGTTTTTAAATTGTACAGGTAATTTATTGAACATATTTACCGATTGCACTCTTGAGGCATGTTTGACGACATTAAGTTTAGGTTGTATGAAATTAGGTAGATCCCGTCTTTGCGTTTTTATTCTAATATGTCTCTGTTCTTCTGTCTCAAACTTATGGATATTTTTAATAAAATGACTAAGCAGGGGAATGGTCATTTTCTAATTTCGTGAATAACCTCTAAACTATTTACTTTAAAATTATGAAAAAAACACCACAGTAAGCCCTTTTATTTGATGTGTCACACGACATTGTAAAAAAAAACTTTTTTTTTTAATTTTCTAGTTTGACCCCCAAAAGTGACCCGCCCCCATACTAAAAATGTAAAGATTTACGTAACGCGTCCCTGTTTGGGTCATAGAAGTCCATATGTGTACCAAATTTCAACAGAATCGGTCCAGTGGATCCGGAGAAAACTGGCTGTGACAGACGGACAGACAGACAGACAGACAGACACCCGAGCGATCCTATAAGAGTTCCGATTTTTTTTCGGAACCCTAAAAAAATACTTTTTTCTTTATTGTACATACAGCTCAATATCATTCCCCTCCTTATCATGTTTCCATTACCTAACTCCATTATCTCTTAAATGTTTTCATTACCGTTTCAGTTCGATTTTAGAAAAATTATAATAATTTTGAAGTTATTAATAAAAAAAGAAAGTAGAAACAACGAAATGTATGATGATTATCCATATATTAACGATACCTATTAGTTAAAAAACAAAATTATTCGACAGTAAATTTAAAATTTAGGATTGTTTAAAATAGAATTTGCACGAACTACGCGAAACACCCTAAAAAGTTGTAACAAAATAAACAAAATAGATCACCTGTAACGCGAAAAAAATTAGATCTGCGCTTATAAATAACATAGTGTAGTGGCCATACACGCTTAACCAACAGGCAGGGTTCCCTGCGTGTCTACACTTATTAATTAACTAATAATAATATATTATAATATATAATATCATAAAGAGGAAAGATTTGTTTGAATTAAATAGGCTCCGAAACTGCTGGAACGATTTGAAAAATTCTTTCACCATTAGAATCCTACATTATCCCTGATGAACATAGGCTATAGAGCATGTTAAAAAAAGTTAGGGATCCGGATGAAAACTTCGATAGTGTAACCCAAGGTGTGAAAAAAATACCAAAAAAAATCCTTATATCGCATACACTGCGGAAACTATTGACAATAGAGTAAAGTAAAGTACAACAGTTTTATAGAGGACATAAATATCCACAAAAAAATTCCGCGAGGGTATATATCTAACTATTATGGTTAAATCACAATAACCGCTTTTTATTCAAATTATTCGATCAAAACCCGGGTGGAATGGAATAGTGGTGATTTTGGTATGATGATATTAATCGTTATCCATTTAAATGGTTTTGTAATTTAAGTTGGTTATGTATAACGTAAATTACAATTCAAATTATTCAAATCGGACCTTTCGTTTAAAAGTTACGACGAATATAAAAATACTCTAAGTAAGAAAAATGTCGCGGTTTGAGCGAACTGCCCTACGTTTAGTCTATTAATAACTAATTTACACGTTAGCCTTTATAGAGGGAGGACTTATAGGAGATGAAGTTCGTGGAGTACCTACTAAACCCCCGCGAACGAAGCCGCGAGCGAAGTGCTAGTATATTATAAAACTGTAGGTACAGTAATCGATGCATATTATGTCGGTTATGCCTGTGGGTTATGCGTGTAAGGTTATAACCATCATGCAAACCCTGTTGTGTATGGCAGCCATAACATACCTGTCCTGAGGGACTAGGAGCAGCTGATATCAGATCTCGTCGATCGGGCGGCAGCTGAGGCTCCAGACTGCGCAGCAGAGCACCGCGCTGTGCTTCATACACCGACACGCGCCCGTCACACGACCCCACTATCAACTGGACAAAATAATCAGGGCCTGTTCTATGACTTTAGAATAACTCGCGCTTCAATCATCAACTGAATATAATCTTAAATTCAAGAAGCATTAAATTTTGCACAAGATTTCCACATAAATACAATAAACGCAAGAACTTAGCAAATAGCTTTAGCAGGTATTACTGGTTCATGAAGTCGCTGATGAAGGGTGACCTACCTTTATCCTTGAAGCGCAAACTTATTGACATGTGCTTTCTGCCACTCCTTACTTACGGTGCGCAAACTTGGTCCCTGGCCGAATCTCAGAAGTGCAAACGAAAGGTTTGCTAAAGGTTGATCAAACGTAACTTTCCAGTAAATCTGCCAGGCTTAAGTGGGATTGGGCGGGGCATATACGTAAGATGCATCAGGATAGCTGGGCCAGAGTCGTTACGCAGTGGGAGCCAGAGGACGGGTTTCGTCGCCGAGGAAGGCCTAGTGAACGCTGGCGTTGGCGTGACGACTTGGAGGCGTTCATGACGGATTGGTCGGATAGAGTAACGTACCGAGAAAAATGGAAGGCCATGAGGAGACCTTTGCCCACCACTGGGGCAATATAGATTGATAAAAACTGGCCAAGTGCGAGTCGGACTCGCGTGCAAAGGGTTCCGAACGAATTTCATTTTTTAACATGTTATTTTAACACTATAGACTTCTTATAGGTTTTCCTGTAATTTATAGGTAAAGATCTATTATCTCCATTTTTTTCAAAATTTTAGGCTCAGTAGTTTCGGAGATAAGGGGGAGGAATGGTCATTTTTTGTCCAATTTCTTGAATAACTTCAAAACCATTTATTTTAAAATTATGAAAAAAATATAATTAAAACCTTCACAGTGAGCCCTTTTATTTGATATCTCACACAATATTGTTCAAAAAACTTTTTTTTAATTTTCTAGTTTGACCTCCAAAAGTGACCCCCATACTAAAAATTTAATGATTTACGTAACGCGTCAGTGTTTGGGTCACAGAAGTCCATATGTGTACCAAATTTCAACAGAATCTGTCCAGTGGATCCGGAGAAAAGTGGCTGTGACAGACGGACAGACAGACAGACACCCGTTGTTTGTTCGGAACCCTAAAAAAGGTTGAAAATATATTTTTGGAGGATTTCTAGAAACGTGAAAATTGGTCCCTACATAGACTTTTTATGAATGCTACAAAGAAGTTGAAGAAAAGCAAAAAAGAACTTATAAAACATACGTAAGGAGGCAGCAAGACCAATGCAGTCGGGGGCAGCGCATATCGCAGTAGCAGCCGTCCGTTGAGGTAGAGTGTACCGTCCACATGGCCGGACGCGAGCGTACCCTCCCCGCCTCGTGCTAACGACACACAGCAAGCGCCTCCTGTCCACATGCTGCTGCTCTTGTTGCTCTTACAGTCTAGAGATCTAGACAACACTAAGTATCATGAAGCAAATATGAGTGAACTTTTAAAATTAGACTAATAAAGACCTCTATCTACCTTGTATCAAGCATCATAAAATTGTAGGGCAACCAGTTGTCTGCAGCATAACTATTTATCGTCTAAATCGTTTATTTCTTCTATTTTATGGCTGCTCATAACTTCATCGACAGAAGAAGAAGCCGTTATCCTCCAGAAACATTCAATATAAGCAAGTCAACACAACAGTATTTTTTAAAAACTATCAAGAATTTTATGGGTTCACGGGTAGACACTAGATAGGCTAGATCGTCAGTGAGAGTAGAATAACGATCTTTTTGGCGTGGTTCGAAGTTTAAATTGAGTATGATTGGATTATGGACTGATCTATAAGCTGATCTGATGGTGTAGGTACCTAGTTAGATATCATAACATTTACCTCACCTTATTTTCCCATCGCTAGTTCCGGTATAGAACCCATTGTCTGCAGGTAGCAGCGACATGGGCGCACCAGTAAGAGGGAACTTGTTGCAGATAACTTTCTTGCCGGTCCAGTCTGCTCCCACACGGTACACGAACACCATGTTGTCGCTCTGAGCAACGCCGAGCAGTTCGGAATTGTCGCTGAATGACATACCTGGGATAGACCGGTTGGATAAATGGTTAAGAAATAGAAAACCTAAATTAATTAATCCAAAGCATAAGCGAACATTTACACCAACTCAGGTGCAATGCAATTAACCTTCAATGGTTTCCACTCAAGATTTTCTACTGAATTTGAAGTAAAAGACGATACTTTTTCATATTATCTTTTATGAAACTGAAATTTGAAGTTTCGAAAGTCGACCCGTTTGTACATAGGTATTGTTACGCGCCAGAATGAATGCTGGGTACATAACGACATTTACGTGCTAGTAACGCCATCTAATATCGAGTAGTAGAACTAAGTGGATTTACGATCTTTCTGGACTTTTCTATGCTAGAACTTTCTCGATGTTACGACACCTGGTCAGTCGGGACCGGTACCTATGTACCCGAACTTTCCAGATGTTTCCATACTAGAAGGTTCTAGAAATAACTGTCGGTATATAAAGGTCGGCGACTGGAGTCAGTATTGAATTGACGATACAAGCGATAACTTCGAAAGCATTCTTCAAAGTGAAGTTAAGTGTTCAGTAGTGTGATTGTGGGTGAGTATTGTAAATTAAAGTGTAATTTTTGGTAAATTAATCGGCTGTTTTTATTGTCACGAACCCCAAGCTCGTAACCTACACAAAGAATAATGGGCAACTTTATATGGATCGTGGGCCAACGTTGTAGCACTTTCATACTACCTTAAAATGAAGATCAAACAAAAAAGTTACAACGGTTCCAAAAGTTCAATAATCACATTTACAAATGCTAATATTATGACCTAATGGTGCGCATACCTAATTATATCTACATGTTGCCAGTCAAAATGCGTTTTTCTCTTTTATGTGTCGCCTTGGACTTGAAAAGTTTAATTTAATGAATATTTAAGTGGTGTAAAAATATTCAATTCTTCATTTCGGTATTGGGATAGGTTTCTAATAGAAAAATACCTTTGAAAATGAAACATCTTTATTTCCAAGACTATAATATAATCATGAACAATCAGTTATATAGTGTCATTCTCAGAATGTGAAGGGTAAGGAGTTGGTTCTTACTAGACTACACTAAAGAATTGTCTTAATGAGTATTATCGCTTGCGGGAGCGACAGCGCATGCTCCAACAGTCCTCATTCCTGTTAAGCTGGAGCAATACGCCTGGATAGCGTTTATTCTCTGAGTTGATCTGTATCTTGGTATAATATGTCCTATTTTACCATTTTGACCTATTATGTCGTGATAAAATACGACCTCTCATTTATTTATTATTAAAACAACGCAAAAAAAATGATGTATTGGCTCAGCTGTCTCAGCGGGTTTAGGGCTCCAAGGCCTTTGATGGCAAAACCATATCCGTCAAATCGGAGCTTCTG
Source organism: Lacanobia wlatinum (assembly GCA_947578705.1). Classification (NCBI taxonomy): domain Eukaryota; kingdom Metazoa; phylum Arthropoda; class Insecta; order Lepidoptera; family Noctuidae; genus Lacanobia; species Lacanobia wlatinum. The sequence continues at coordinate 15,617,490 of OX388039.1, forward strand.
AGGGAGATCGAGACATTCTATGGAAAGTCATACACGTCAATGACTAAACCAGTTGCGTATCTAGCTAACGACCCATGAGCTAGATTGACCCGATACTATACCGAGGACGAATTACAGCTTCCCGAACAAGCCGGATTCCGAAAAGGCTTCAGCATCGTAGGCTACATAAATACGCTGCGGCAGGTTACACAGAAGACCGAAGAGTATAATCTGCCCCTCTGTTAAGCGTTTGTGGACTACGAGAGAGCTTTCGATTCGAGCGAGACTTGGGCTGTGCTGCAGTCTCTCCAACGGTGCCAGATCGATTATCGGTAAATCGTGGTGCTAAAGTGTTTGTATGAAAACGCAACTAAGTCAGTCCTATTTCAGGATCAGACCTCGGAGCCTATTTCTCTGCAGCGGGATGTAAGGCAGGGAGACGTCATTTCTCCGAAAGTGTTCACGGCCGAAACGGAGGATGTCTTCAAGGGTTTGGATTGAAGAAGAGTAGGCATAAATGTCAATAAAGAGTACATCAGCTGGCATGGCAAACGAAGGTGTCGTTTTGCCGATGACATAGACCTCCAATGATGAAGACCTACGTTCATTGTTCGATGACCTAAGTAGAGTGAATCTTAAAATGAACATAGAAAAGACCAAGGTCATTGTATATACCCATGTAGCACCCACTCATTAATTTCAAAATCGGAGATTCAACACTCGAAGTTGTAGACGAACACGTCTACCTGAGACAAACGGTCCAGTCAGGTAGCGCGACCTTCGAGATAGAGGTCAACCGTGGAATCCAACTCGGCTGGGTGGCGTTCGGAAAGTTGCGCTCACATACCACAATGTATCCAGACAAAAGTCTATAACCAGAGTGTGTTGAAAGTGAGTGAGTGAAAGTCTAAGGCCAGTGAAGACTTATGGAACCGAAACGGTCGCTCACAATCGGCCTAATAAAATGCTTAAAGTCACACAAAGAGCAATGGAGAGGGCAATGCTTGGAGTTTCTTTGCGTGATCGAATCAGGAATTATGATATCCGCAAGGCTGCCAAGGTTACCTACTGACATAGCCCGAAGGATCGCCGAACTGAAGTAGCAGTGGGCAGGGCACATTGCTCCCAGAACAGATGGTCGATGTGGCTGAAAAGTTCGGGAGTGGCGACCGCGTACCTGAAGACGCAGCATTGAAAAGCCACAAGGTGAGTCAAAAGCCTCTAGACAAAGCGCCATTCTATTAGGACATGCAATTGTCGAAATTGAAAAATGTAGGGAATTGATCGCGTGACATTTCGACAGCGATTGACAATCCCATACATTTTTGACGTTTCGACAGTCGCCTTCGCCACGCTACCGCTGACATTATGCCACTTGTCTAGAACATCCGGTGAGGGTCGCGGGTAGCCGAGCGAGACGCACAGGACTGGTTGTCGTGGCGATACTCGGGGGAGGGCTATGTCCAGTAGTGGACGTCTGCAGGCTGATATGATGATGATGATCATTAGGTCATAATATTAGCATTTGTAACTGTAATTATTGGACTTTTGGAACCGCTGTAACTTTTTTTTTTTTGATTCATTAGAGTAATGCTGCTATAGAATACAATGTTGAGAGTATTCGGATCTTCATTTTAAGATAGGTAAGAAAGTGCTACAACGCTGGGCCCATTCTGCCCATTGTTCTTTATCTAGTTACTTGGAAATGCATATTTTTTCTAATTTTCTTTACTTGTAATAACATAGGACTTCTTCCCTGCAGCAGAGTCGGCAGGCTTGGTAGCAAACTTATCTCGGCGAGTGCCCTCGCGGTCGAACAACAGCACCAAACGGTCACATGTTGCCACTGCTAGCTTTACGTTATTAGGAGACCAGCAGATATCCGCTATAGGACTCTCCGTGTCCTGGAATACACACGTATATTTAATAGTTATTGGAAAAGTACATAATAAAGTATTACTCTCAACTAAAATGTAATACGTTTAAATGAGTAATTCTTGTATATTTAAACATATATATTTATATTATCTGAATCTTGGAAACGACTCCAACGAGTTTCATGAAACTTAGTATGCAGGGGATTTCGGGATCGATAAATTGATCTAGATAGGTTTTATTTCTAGAAAACGTCTTAAAAAAGCCGAGCAAAGCTTGGTCATCCAGGTAGGTACTATAATCATAAAAGACAAATTCCAGTAAATTACAAAAGTGTTTTAGATGATTCGTTTACCTGTGCTTCCAAAAGCGTTTTAGAATATTTCAGCCGCATATTTATTGAGCAGTTTTATTAACTAATAATGTTTTACGAAATTACGCAGTGTTATTATTACAAGGACTATGTTGTGTTTACTGTTGCGGTGTTGCCTAGCAACATTTAAATTTCGCGCTTTTCATTTGTACAAACCTAAATAACATTTTACTATGGTAAATACCACAAACAAGAACAACCATAAGCAATCTAAGATTTATTATCGGAAAAAAAGTTACTCTCATGGACGGCCCTAACCAATATGAGATAAGTGCAGAATGGCGATGAATCAAAGATTATTTTTGGATCAGCTTCATCTTTAGTGTTGCCGATTAATAGGGAAGATTTTTGTAAAGGCCCTTCCTACCCTACCCTTCAGTAAATGTGGAATCATATTATTGGACGCGTCCATAAGCCGCAGCTTATGGACGCGACTTAGAGGTATCTGTATAATGAATGTATATTGAACTGTACACACTATCGGACATCATCCGCGGACGCAACCTTGGGCTGACCTTGAGCGTTCGGACGTCCGATAGAAATCTGGCTTTTTGTCAGTCGAAAATGTCCGCTGACAGTGTGCACGGGATGCGGGACTCGTCCGTGTGTCAGAAGGACACAGATTACGTGGGAGGTGGCACGTACATGCGAGATAAAAATTATAGGTACCAAAAAAATGGAAGAAAAACTCATTGAATGTGTTCGCACTTTCGCAGTAAAGAATTGCTCTATAATTATAATTGTAAAGACTAAAAACATGCTTCGTTAAAACAAGCAACAAATTTAGCGTGCACAATTTACGTTTATATATATATTCGAACTCTAAATAAAAATTTTGCATTAAAATTTTACACAATACTTTTTTTTATCTAAATCTTAAACTAGATGATTTCCTAACGCTCAAAAAATAATTATTTAACTAGAGCTAGAGTTACAAAAAAATGTAAAACTTAAATTAAAAAAAAAATGAATAGTTTTTGAAATAGCTGAAGTTACCGCAACGAATGCAACTTTAATTAAATTCAGATAGAATTTGGCGTGCAAGCGCCTTTCCGTTTTCCATATTTATATCTCTTGGCACTGTATGATTCAGTGTCGAGTAAACAAAAAATGTATTTATTACAAGCCAGTAGCCAATGAAGGTATATATTTTTCATGTCCAGTTAGCCGACAGAAAAATAAAACCTTTTTTATGGTTAAAACTAGCGAAAGTTGTTGTTTTTCTATATTAAAATCCGCTTTCTTACTGAAGAAGAATAGCACGTAAAGACATCTAGAAAGATGTCTTTACGTGTCGCTATGTCAATAACTAAACTAGATTAGCTGGATTGGGTTATGTCAGGGCCATTACTTGTAATTAAAATATCTCTAAAAACATAGAGCCTCCAAAAAAATATGTAATTTTTTGAGGCACACTTATTTACTCCCTAAATTTGGGGAGAAAACCCCTAAGTTGGGAACTCTGGCTACCTATCAGCCGATTACCGGCGCTAGAAACATATTATCGGACGCGTCCATAAGCCACAGCTTATGGACGCAACTTAGAGGTATCTGTATAATGAATGTACATTGAACTGTACACACTATCGGACAACATCCGCGGACGCAACCTTGGGCTGTCCTTGAGCGGTCAGCCGTCCGATAGAAATCTGGTTCGCTGGACGTCCGCCGACTGTACACACTGCTCAGTCGCGTCCATAAGCCGCGGCTGATGGATGCATCCGATAAAATGATTCTACCTTAAAAGTTTAGTTCACAACTTTAAAGTTAAGCATAGACAAAAACGTTAATAAATTGTAATATGGCAACTCTGTTGATTTTTATGTCAACTTGACGTGACAAACGGAAACTCTTTTCGTGAAAACAGTGTTTATTGTACAGACGTTGTAAGGTTAGAATAATTTTATCCGTTTTGATCCAAGCGAATTCTAAGTTTATATCAATTTGAAACGATGTCGGGTTTTCGTTACAACTTGTTTATTCAGTTTTGCAACATATTTTCGCCCACTTTCGGTTTATTACATGCAGTGATAATCGGCGAGTGACGGCATTGTCCTGATATTGAGTGAAATTAACCTGCAATCGTCTGTTTCCAGGACGTCATGCCTTTCGCACGGTTTGTAGAGCCAGGGCGTGTAGCCCTGGTAGCCGAGGGTCCCTTAAAGGGAAAGTTAGTGAGCGTGGTCGATGTTATTGACCAGACCCGCGCTCTCGTCGACGGGCCTTGCAGCGGTGTCTCACGTCAACAGCTCCGCCTCAACCAGTTGCATCTCACCAAGTTCCGACTGAACTACCCATTCACAGCGCCCACACGCATTGTGAGAAAAGCATGGACGGATGCTAAGCTTACTGAAAAGTGGACAGAAAGCCAGTGGGCTACTAAGTTGGCCAACAAAGAAAAGCGTGCACAGATGACAGACTACGACCGTTTCAAGCTGACGTCTGCGCGTGTGAAGAGGAACCGCGCGAGGACCGCGGTGTTCAAGAGCTTGAAGGTGAAGGCGGCGCGCGCCGGTACGTTCGGCAAGAAGTCCGTGCCCAAGGCGGCCGCCAAGAAGGTGCGCACCAAGAAGCCCAGCGGCAAGAAACCGGCGAAGAAGTAATTCTTTAGTGCCTCAAACAGGTTATTGTGTTATCAAGGGACAGAAATAAATAAAGAATTACTCTAAGCCAATTTTCTTGTGTTATTGTTACTCATAAACAGTCCTATGACTGGAAATAGGTGAGTGAAGTTGATATTGTAGAACATGTCGTGTTTTTTCTTTACTCAAAATGTTTTACTTTTCAGTTGCGGCTAGTCACTGGGTGAAATCAATTTGAGGTTAGTTGATCTCTATTTCCTGTGTGATAGACACTAACAACTCAACATGATGAATTCTATTTTAGTCTCGTTCGGATGAAAATCAATGATTTTAAACCCACCACTTTGCTGATTCAGTAATTACAATATGTTTTGTAGACATTGTGTAACAAGAAAAATAAAAGTTTTATTCTTTTCAGGTTGAAAAATATCTACATGGTGAACTATAGTACTCAATGTAAGTTAATTTTACCATCATTTATATGCCATATACTAAAATAATTATTATACCCAGTAAAAGAAACATTATATACTTTTCATGATGAATTTAAATTAATAGTCTCGTTCGTATGAAACGCATGATTTCAAACTTACCACCTTACTGATTTTACCATAAAAACTATACATACCATATGTCCTATACTAATTATGTCTAAATTAAAAGTGCCTATTTTATCTTTCCCAGATATACTAATAATGTTGGAAGTAGCAAGATTTAGTAGCCAACAATGAATAAGTGTTCTACAAACTCAATGTAAGTAATTTGCTACAGTTTATATGCCCAAAAAGAAATATATACTTCTAATGATGAATTTAATATTATAGTCTCGTTCGTATGAAACTCATGATTTCAAACTTACCACCTTACTGATTTTACCATAAATATTGTTATAATTCAATAGCGGTTTAGTAACACTTAAATTAAAAGTTAATTCATCTTTCCCAGGTATACTAATAGGGTTGAAAGCAGCAAGATGTAGAAGCTAACAATGAATGAAAAAGGTGAGTGACCTTAGTATATGAATGATCTTAGACATGGCTTTAGATTCTGGATACCCTACCAAAGCCGATGTGTGTACTTTCAAGTTGTTCATGCGTGACTCTGGATAGGAACATTATCACACTCTGTGTAAGACATCCAGTTACCATAGTTGTATGTCCAAGGGTTGAGTGTGACAAACACACATATTAAGACCAAAAACACCACACTGTCTGGCCTATTTAGTAATTAATCTTTTCTGTTGTTCACAGAAGGTATTGTGAATGTGAAGAAATATTCTACCAGACCGAAGAACAAGACTTAAACAAATGGTTTGCAAAGAGAACCAAATTAAGAGGTTGCGTGGAAGCACTTATCTCAGGTAAATAATTTCAACTAACATACTTGAATATAAAAACCTAGCCTATTTCTCAAAACTTTCAACACTAACTTCTAAAAAAGGCAAAAAAATTATTAGTCTCATTGGAGGTCTGGAACCATCAAACTGACCCTACTAAAGCCGATGTGTGTACTGTCAAGTTGTTCATGCGTGACTCTGGATAGGAACATTATCACACTCTGTGTAAGACATCCAGTTATCATAGTTGTATGTCCAAGGGTTGAGTGTGACAAACACACATATTAAGACCAGAAACACCACACTGTCTGGCCTATTTAGTAATTAATCTTTTCTTTGTTCACAGAAGGTATTGTGAATGTGAAGATGTGAAACATTCTACCAGACCAAAGAACAGAACTAAAACAAATGGTTTGCAAAGAGAACCAAATTAAGAAGTTGCATGGAAGCACTTATCTCAGGTAAATAATTTCAACTAACATACTGGAAAATTAAAGCCTAGCCTATTTCTTAAAACTTTCCCAGGTTGCCTGGAAGAGATCGCGGAATACGATAAGGCCGCCCATTGTATGTGTTTTAGTTTTAAGTTTCCTTTTGTATTTAATTTTTGGTGTACAATAAAGTATATAATAAATAAATAACTTCTAAATAAGCCAAAAAAATAATTAGTCTCATTAGTCATTGGAGTTCTGGAACAATCAAACTGACCCTACCAAAGCCGATGTGTGAACTGTCAAGTTGTTCATGCGTGACTCTGGATAGGAACATTATCACACTCTGTGTAAGACATCCAGTTACCATAGTTGTATGTCCAAGGGTTGAGTGTGACAAACATCCAAATTAAGACCACATAACAAGCTGCACCATGTTTGACCTTTTTGTAATTAAACTTCTGTTTTGTTACCAGGACAGAAAAAGAAAGAATTTGACCATCATCATTTAATTGGGAAGTAATTGTTGGGGAACCATGCATCAAGTCAGTCAATAAATGTTCTGCCAGACGCTGATAAAAAAGGCTACAATGATAAGATGTGAGATTATCCTGCCACACAAAAAACCCCTGACACATTCCTCAGGTAAATATTTTAAGTCAAAAATTTTAAAAATAAAATAATCATCTTTTACTACTGACTGTTGGACATTCAAGGGTTCTTTACTCTCCTTCCACTTCTATGTGACTCCTATTATAATGATAATTAGGAAGACCCTACCAAAGCCGATGTGTGCACTGCTAAGATAAGATGTGCATGTGTGACTCTGGATAGGAACATTATCACACTGTGTAAGACATCCAGTTACAATAGTTGTCACACTCAACCCTTGTTATGTACAAGGGTTGAGTGTGACAAACATCCAAATTAAAACAAACTCTAATCATTAAATATTTCAATTTTGTAATTATCAATTTTTTATTGTTGACAGTAGATGGCTGAATTTTAATATGGATGCAAGTGAATGATTAATGGATGTTTTTTGAAAGTAAATTGATTTTAATTTGCATAGCTGCCTGGGTAAATAATTCAAATTAACAATAATAAACATGAATTTTATAATTCATTGACTATAAGCATCCCTGCTCATGTCTACTTTTAAATATTTTAATGATGACTTATAGTATCGCCCCTATCTGAATTCTGACCATTGATCATTTCTGAAAAAAAGAAAAATAGTGTAATTCACAAATAATAAAAGCTTTTTTATGTTATTATTTTTGTTAATTCCATTTATTCTTGTTACAGATGAAACAAATACTTGATGCTTGTAACACGGCAATTGAGTACTATATTTGAGCATCTATTTGGTAAGTGTCCTTTTTTCGTTTTTTTTTTCCAGATTTACATTTTGGAATGTCCCAAACCTAGAAACTTTCATGATGATTATTTATCGCCCCAGTCTGAACGAATGTGTTGATCCGATTTCCTGATAACAAAATAATGCTGCACAAATTGTGTTCATGGAAAAAACTATAGGACTAATAGGCTTCATTCTTGTTTCAGAAATTTAAGAAATTAAGTTTCTGGAACACAACTACCTCCTATCTGTGTTCAGGTGAGCTTTTAAAATAATTCTGTATAGCTTTTATAACTCACGGTATATAATGATGATTAATTTATCGCCCCAGTCTGAAGCTTTGTGTTGATCCGATTTCCTGATAACCTTAATAATACCACACAAATTGTGTATATGGAAAAGAATAAAAGAACTAACAGATGTCATTGTTGTTGCAGAAATGGTCACAGAAAATATAAATTGGTAGGGCACAAAAGTTTCATCTCTTTTTTTCTATTCTATGGTAAGTGTTTAATATAATATACTCTTTTAAGTTTTATTTCTCTGTATGTCTATAATGATGATTTATTTATCGCCCCAGTCTGAAGTAATGTGTTGATCCGATTTTCTGATAATATGATAATTCAACACAATTTAGGCTCATATAGAAAAGCAATTTAACTAACATGCTTTTTGATTTTTTCAGAAATCTTCAAGAAAATTTTCTTATGTCAGCTAACACTTGAAAAGATCTCTATTCAAAGAAAGGTGAGCCTATTGTGTAAATGTCCCATATATTTTAAATTCTCTTTCTATGATGATTATTATATCGCCCCAGTCTGAACAAATGTGTTGATCCGATTTACTGATAACATAATTTTACTAAACTATTCATTATTGCATAAAAGCATATTACATAATGAATTCGTATTTTTTCAGAAATCCTCATTTTTTGCATATCCATAAAATAAAGACTAAAACTTGCAATGGACGCCTCACAAACCAAGGTCAGTAAATTACATTTTGAAACAGAAATACACTGTATTTGAAATGATGGTAACAAGCATATATCTTATAATTTTGATGAATATACTAAAAACTGATCATATTTTGATAAGAGACTAATTACTAGGTCAGAATATTTGCATAGCTGTTTATTAAAATACATAACTTGATTATTTTTAGATAATTTAACTACTGGCTGATTGATGCCTGACTGCAAAACCCAGAAGGATCAAGAAAGAGGTGAGTTTCTTTTCACAAAACTATTTTAACAAAGAACTAGCACTTCGCCCGCGACTTTGTTCGCGCCGATTTAATTGGTACTCCACGAACTTCATGTCCCCTCTACCCCTTAATAGGGTAAATTACTTATTAACAGACTAATCGTAAGGCGGTTCACTAACAAAATTTTCTTAGAGTATTTTTAAAACCGTCGTAACTTTTAAACGAAAGGTCCGATTTGAATAACTTAAAGGGTAATTTACATGTACATAATAATTTGAACAAAAAGCGGTCATTGTGACTTAACCATGATAGTTAGATATAGATATATACCCACGCGGACTTTTTTGTAGATATTGATGTCTTCTATAAAACTGTAGTACATCACTGCTCTATTGTCAATAGTTTCCGCAGCGTACGCGATAAAAGGTTGTTTTTTTTTTTTCAGTATTTTTTTCACACCTGAGTTACATTATCGAAGTTTTCATACGAATCCCTAACTTTTCTGAAAATATTCTATAGCCTATGTTCATCAGGGATAATGTAGGATTCTAATGGTAAAAGAATTTTTCAAATCGGTCCAGTAGTTTCGGAGCCTATTCATTTCAAACAAACAAATCTTTCCTCTTTATAATATTTAACAATAACAAAGAATAAAACTAAATGATGAATATCTGTTATCCCTGTCTCACAAAACCATGGGGAAAAATAATGGTATGGTAACAACTGAATTTATATCTAACAAACCCTACAAAATTTTTGTAAGACATCCAATATTAACAAGCTTTAATATTTGCAGGTCAAATGGACTCTACTTACATGGATGAATCAGAAAAAAATTACAACAAAGATATCCCAATCTTGTAGGTATTAAATACTTTATTTTCGATGTTATCATAATAAATCGTCGGTACGCTTGCCAAATCTGATATGTGTTTTTCATCAAGTTGACAAGGGAGACAATAATCTGTTTTATTTAATGATTAATTGATGATTTTTTAATGATTAATTGACTAATTCATAATTTCAAAATGCCGTATGAACTGAGATACACGTGAAAATTATAAAATGTATTGTTAATATACTTGATTTTAAAGGATATTAAGTAACAAGAAAGTATCATAGAAATGCACGTATCAGATTTGGCAAGCGCACCGACGAAATATTAAATGATGAATATCGTTATCCCTGTCTCAGTTTTTTTTTGGTATTTTTTCACACCTTGGGTTACATTATCGAAGTTTTCATACGAATCCCTAACTTTTCTGAAAATATTCTATAGCCTATGTTCATCAGGGATAATGTAGGATTCTAATGGTGAAAGAATTTTTCAAATCGGTCCAGTAGTTTCGGAGCCTATTCATTTCAAACAAACAAATCTTTCCTCTTTATAATATTTAACAATAACAAAGAATAAAACTAAATGATGAATATCTGTTATCCCTGTCTCACAAAACCATGGGGAAAAATAATGGTATGGTAACAACTGAATTTATATCTAACAAACCCTACAAAATGTTTGTAAGACATCCAATATTAACAAGCTTTAATATTTGCAGGTCAAATGGACTCTACTTACATGGATGAATCAGAAAAAAATTACAACAAAGATATCCCAATCTTGTAGGTATTAAATACTTTATTTTCGATGTTATCATAATAAATATTAAATGATGAATATCGTTATCCCTGTCTCACAGTTTTTTTTTTTGGTATTTTTTTCACACCTTGGGTTACATTATCGAAGTTTTCATACGAATCCCTAACTTTTTTGAAAATATTCTATAGCCTATGTTCATCAGGGTTAATGTAGGATTCTAATGGTGAAAGAATTTTTCAAATCGGTCCAGTAGTTTCGGAGCCTATTCATTTCAAACAAACAAATTTTCCTCTTTATAATATTTAACAATAACAAAGAATAAAACTAAATGATGAATATCTGTTATCCCTGTCTCACAAAACCATGGGGAAAAATAATGGTATGGTAACAACTGAATTTATATCTAACAAACCCTACAAAATGTTTGTAAGACATCCAATATTAACAAGCTTTAATATTTGCAGGTCAAATGGACTCTACTTACATGGATGAATCAGAACGAAATTACAACAAAGATATCCCAACCTTGTAGGTACTAAATACTTTATTTTCGATGTTATCATAATAAATATTAAATGATGAATATCGTTATCCCTGTCTCACTAAATCGTGGGGAAAAATATGGTATGGTAACATCTGAACTTTGTCAAGTTACCAAAACTAACCTTTATGTATAGATTCCCACTTTGCTAACCTTGATGAAAATACTTTCAGATCATCTGAATTTGTAATCAGATTGAATAAAACAAAATATTTAAACATTGGAAATCTGTTTTCCGTGAGAAAAACAATAGAAGAAGACTGCTAAGCCGCAATAGACTAAAAGCACAGTGGAACCCTAAATGCAGTCGTCCGGGCGTCTTTCGGATTCTAAAGACAAAACAGGTAACAATCTAAAACTAATCTTTTAGTGCGTCATTTAGTCAAGTTAGATAAATGTCATAAATTCAGAATAGTATGTCTAAATCAGACTGGTTTTTTATTATTTTTGTTTCATATCAATAAGTTAAAATGATGAATATCTGTTATCCCTGTCTCACAAAATCGTGGGGAAAAACAATGGTATGGTAACAACTGAAACCATTCTCGTTACATTGTTACAAATAAGTAATAAACATTTTTGCTAATAAGTAAATAAATTTTTCAGGATGATGCAGTACTCTAGAATAGACCTGCAGTTAATGATAAGGTAATTTACAAGTTTACTTGTAATCTTTGATTTTCCCAATATGATGATTTGCTTAGTTATCCCTGGCTCACGAAACCGTGGGGAAACTATGGTCATGGTAACAACTGAATATTATTAAGTTAAAGCCAGTACCAAACTTCCCTTCCCAAATACTTATAAATGCTTACTTTGCAGATATAAACAGTGAAGAAGTGCGTCACCATTTCGTGACGACACCTTCCATGAAGAAATTACAAGCCTTTAAGGTATGTATTTATGGGGTTTTACCATGGCAATATACCACAATTTAATTGGCATTCCCTTGCTTATATATATGATGAATATATTTTAGACAAGCATATATCTCGAAAACTTTGAAGATACCTATAATCTGACAACTTCTAAAAGTAAATATTAACCAAATTCACATCTGCACCTCCAAATCCTAATTTAATCATAATTTTGCAGATATAAAATTGTCGCTATTCTGTGAAAGCATCTTCAATGAAGAAATTTATAAGCCTACATACGTACGTACATACTTTACTAATTGGTTTTATTATCTAAAGCAGTTGAAAGTGTTTGTTTGGTTGAACGCGCTTATCTCAGGAACTACTGGTTCGAATTGAAAAATTAATTTAGTGTTGCATGGCCCATTTATCGAGGAAGCATAAAGGCTATTTTAACATCATGATACAACTAATAGGAGCGGAGCATTACTGAAAAATGTGATGAAGTTTCGCAGGTCAGCTAGTAAAATATACAACAGTAAAATTGGCATTCTCATGCTCATAGTGATGAATATATTTTAGACAAGCATATATCTCGAAAACTTTGAAGATATTCATAATCTGATAACTTCTAAAAGTAAATATTTATTAAGTGTACCTAAACCACCTTCCTAATATATTTTTTTATTTACAGGTGTTCTTCACTGGGTGCAGAGGAGCTTCATATGGCTGCTTCAGAATACTTTTACTAATATCATTACATTTCTCATCATCTATAATTTTATCAAATAAATTATTTAAAATTTTTATGCAGAGTCGGTATCATTTTATAACCACATCCTCAGGAAGAGCTGATAATTGTAGACTGATAACTGGTCATATAAATAGGAGAAAATGGCAATCATAGAACGCAGTTGATCTAGTTGTTGGTGATACACACGCGTAAAACATGTATTACGTTCTTGTAACTGAATTGGAGACTACGAGCTTCACGTCCTGTAAATTGCAGGTTTGGCTCTCTTTGACTGACTTGCTCATCCTTGTTGTGGAGACACTGGCATGGCCACCATCGATGATTTTTCGGGGAGGAGGTTCCCAATTCGGTGGGTTTTTTTGTTATGTATGTACACCGATTAGGTACTCCTAGGTTTCGTGTACGTTACCCCAGCAGGAAAGTGTCTCCTAGAGTGATATGAGTGGAACGTATATTTAGTGCGTAATCCTTACTAATATTATAAGTGCGACAGTAACTCTGTCTGTCTGTCTGTCTCGCTTTCACGCCAAAACTACTGAACCAATTTAAAGGAAATTTGGTACAGAGATAGTCTAGAGCCTGAGAAAGGACATAGGCTACTTTTTATCCCGGGAGTATGTTCCCTAGGGACCACGCGGGCGAAGCCGCTGGCAGAAGCTAGTCTGCTATAAATGTGCGCTACTTATAGAATTTGTGCGCCTGGCCGTTTTGGAAAAAAACGATTCCTGCTAGGGTAACGTTCTTCTAGCAGGAAAATTCTAAACGAATGATCGGAGAGAGAAATGTTGCGCATGGGCAAAAAGCTTAAATTTGTGCAAAAATGTGCCCCGAAAATATAATTTGTGCGTCTTCAGGTTTTCGAGATATTGCGTTTCCTGCTGGAGTAACGTTTTGCAGAATCGTGTATCTCTAAAACCATCGTATGTGCGCCTGTAGAATAAACGTACACGAGTAGCTCTTAATTTGTGCATATTTGTGACAGAATTAGATTTACAAAAATATTTATAACTTTCAAGTAATCGCACTTTTTCGAAAACCTGAAAAAAAAATCGTAGCTCCTAAATGAGAAAACGTATAAGCTCGCTGAAAACTGTATTCGGTCCTTCTTGACGCTTTTAATGTAACCATTAAGTGTCAAAAGTGCACATGCATGCGTTATTGAATAATATTGCTAAAAATCAAAACGAAGGTGTCATAACTTTGACGGCAAAATACAAGAAACCAGCTCAACCCAAGATGTGTGACTTTAAACCAAGATTTAGTGCGTTAAGTCAAAAATATATAGTGAAAATATTCAGCTTGGAATGTTTCGCATTAAGTAAATGTACCTAAACAAAACATGTAAACAACGGTTGGTTATCTGACCAAATTCGAATGACTACAAAAAAGCGGCGTTTTCATACATAACGGTGACCTTCTTAACTTTACTCACGAATCGATTGAAAAGTGCACTGAAGTCGAAAAGTGTAGTGCTTAGCCACAAGCCCCTCAAAGGAAGAAAAAAAGTAAGTGCCATAAAGAACAAAAATATGATTGGCGATTGTTTTTAAAAAAATATATAGATCAAGAAATGTGTGTAAAAGAGCCTGCAGATACATTTTATTAACAAAAGCTAATTAACACAACAGTTATGAAGACATGAAGTATCTAAATACATTGAATTAAGCCGTAGATTAGATAAATTAATGATAAGTTTTAATCGTCAATACAAGATTCCTTTTTACGCCTCGCCACCGCAACTCAGACTTACCTTCTAGCCCCACGCCATCCGCTGACGTCACGTCGCAAGGAGGCGCTTTGTCTAGCTAGGAGAAAGCGAGATAGCTAGGAAGCGTACGGTATTAGTGGGACAAAGATACATAAACGTCGCTCTATCATCAATAATGCTAAATGTTTTTTTTTTACTAGGAAGTGCGGTTTATTATTTCGTTCGTAAAAAACTCATTCGTACAAAAATTAAAACTATAGGTACTGCTCGTAAAACAGACTTGTCGCGTTTATAACGATTATTCTTGATTGTTACAACCAAGTAATAAAAATCACGAGGTTGTTGTGTTATGTTATTAAATTGATAAAGGGAAAGGTATTCAATTTGACTTTGTTAACAAGTAAAAGTCATTTTGAGGTCTAGAATAATAGTATGATTGCCTATAAACGTTTGAACGCGATTGTACGGACAACAGCTTAGGTTTAATATGTCCAATAAAGAAGGTCACCGTTATGTATGAAAACGCCGCTTTTTTGTAGTCATTCGAATTTGGTCGGATAACCAACCGTTGTTTACATGTTTTGTTTATATTTACTTAATGCGAAACATTCCAAGCTGAATATTTTCACTATATATTTTTGACTTAACGCACTAAATCTTGGTTTAAAGTCACACATCTTGGGTTGAGCTGGTTTCTTGTATTTTGCCGTCAAAGTTATGACACCTTCGTTTTGATTTTTAGCAATATTATTTAATAACGCATGCATGTGTACTTTCGAAACTTTTAATGGTCATTAAAAGCGTCAAGAAGGAGCGAATACAGTTTTCAGCAAGCTTACACGTTTTCTCATTTAGGAGCTACGATTTTTTTTCAGGTTTTCGAAAAAGTGCGATTACTTGAAAGTTATAAATATTTTTGTAAATCTAATTCTGTAACACAAATTAAGAGCTACTCGTGTACGTTTATTCTACAGAGGCACATACAATGGTTTTAGAGATTCACGATTCTGCAAAACGTTACTCCAGCAGGAAACGCAATATCTCGAAAACCTGAAGACGCACAAATTATATTTTCGGGGCACATTTTTGGACAAATTTAAGCTTTCTGCCCATGCGCAACATTTCTCTCTCCGATCATTCGTTTAGAATTTTCCTGCTAGAAGAACGTTACCCTAGCAGGAATCGTTTTTTCCGTTTTTTTCCAAAACGGCCAGGCGCACAAATTCTATAAGTAGCGCACATTATAGCAGATTACGCACTAAATATACGTTCCACTCATATCACTCTAGGAGACACTTTCCTGCTGGGGTAACGTACACCTAGGTTTCTTATCCGATTTCTGTGATTCTTTTTTAGTTGGATACTTGCCATTTGATCCCGTAAAAATTTAATTCAATTTGGCTCAGTACTTTTTATTTTATGAGCATTTTTGCTTAGTTCAATTTCTGGGTAGACAATGACGTCGTCCAAGTATCATCACTTAATTGGAAGAAGAAAAAAAAGTGGAAATATAAACTTGCGTAACAAAAAAATAAAGGGGGAAGTGGGGCAGATTCATACAAGGGGCACCGTCATACACAAGCCGGTGATTTTTCACATTATATTACGTACATTTTTTTTTTATTTACATTACATCATTGATATATAAAAACTCAAGATGCACAGTCTCGAACAAATGCAACACTCGAAACTGTCGTCAAAAACTGACATGTATCAAGTGTCATGTGTGAGTTGTCTGTATTATACTATAAACAATTTTTTTGCAAATTCAACCTTACACGGATCGCTTAGTTGTTTTTACAAAGCAGTGCAGTATGGCGAGTGATGCGCAATTTTTTTTGCAAATTCAACCTTACACAGTACGTCTACCATGAGTTTTATCAATCTATACTCGCTAGCGACTGTAGTTAAAAAAATGTATGTAAACTTTAAAAAAACAAGTTTTTAATTGATTAGTTTAGTTGTTAACTAAAGTTTTACTTGCAACTTTCTTGTTTGTTAGTTAATAACTAAACAAATAAATTAGAAACTTTTTCTTTTAAGTTTTCATATATTTTTTTAACTACAGTCGCTAGCGTGTATAGATTGATAAAACTCATGGTAGACCACAGACATATAAATAGTAGCAGACCAAACATTAATCCATAGGTATATTTATTTATATGGTATGATTCTTTATCCTTTTTTTTCTAAGAGACAAGTCGTAAAAGCGTCTCGTTCTGTCACGTGTTGTCACACTGACTCATACATAGACAATATTTGACGCGTAGCCTGTCTAATCCACGCCGCCATATTGATAAACAACATAACCTGTATCGGGTTCTGTTTCAATCGTGCTAAAATTAAAAAAATATTACTTGTTTGGGACATATTACACACGAGGACAACAAAATAAAATGGTGAAGTGCTGTGCGTACCGCTGTGACAGTGCTAGCTACCACAAAACACCTGGATTGACCTTTCACCGGTAAGTTTTGGGAAATCTTAGTGCTTTCTTTACTGAATTCATATGTTTCGATACTGTTTATTCGTATTTAACATAGAGTTTTTAACAAAGATGCGATTTGTCTGTACCGTTAACCTAAAACGAAAGAAATAAACCATAACAAGGACAAAATAGTCAGAAAGGGGCATCAAGTGACAGCTCAAGTACCTGTTCAATTAGTCAGGGACGAATTAGGCAACAAAGACGAAATTTTTGGGTAATTGAATTTGTTGTATGTAAAATATTTATTTCCATTGAATTATCAAATAAAGCCTCAGTTTAATGTATGATTTTTAATTCGTTTTTGGTGATATAATTCCAAAATACCTGTAGTAGTTAAATGTCATGTTATTATAAAATCAATATTATGTTACCCAGTGTTTGTGTTATGGAGAACATGAACATAGGCATATGTGTTAATAAATACTGTATAGGCTACTCACATAACTATGAAATTTCATTCAGCAGGCAATAATTGAGCATACTAATATTTTTCCAGGTTTCCAAAGGATGAAAGTTTACGGAATGCATGGATTAAAAACATGAAACTCCAGGATTGGCAACCAAGATCTTCGAGTGTACTTTGTTCAAAACATTTTGAGAATCACTTGATCGATCCCAGCGCTTTTCGAACAACATTACGTCCCGGAGCAATTCCAACACTGTTTAGCGAATTGCCTGTGGCTCCACATGTAAGCATTATGGATATTATAATATATGTTACATCAATCACAAGTTATGTTCGTCATCTACATAATGATTAATTGTTGTTGTATTATTTGCAGGAAAAGGAAAATGTAATTAATCCACCACAAAAAACCTTGTCTAGAAAACGAACTGCAGACATGGCAAATGTTTCTATACTTACAGAGATACATAATAAAATAAAGCCAGCTGTTTCTACATCCAATATGACTGAGACTGCTTCAATAGTAAGTATTTTAACTACTTAATACTACATATAACTTGGAAAGGACAGTTGGATCATTTTGAATCATCATTTAAATGATATTTATTCATGTAGGTATGACCATTAGGCATATATGGAGACATTTTTTATTGCTTTGGGCTGGATTTGTAGTGCTCAAAAACTCAAGCTATGATTTAGGTAGCTTAGTGGTAAATTATTGTGTTAAGTATCCATGAGCAAGGCAGATTTGCCCATTGAAGTTCAACTCTATTATATATGTATTTATGTGCATTAAATTAAAATGTTTTCCCTAATATCTAATATTCAGTGTAGATAAAATTGTAAAGTTCAAAAGCTGGAAAGCACAAGCTCAACTTATAATGATTAATAACTTTTCACTTTAAGTTTGGAAATTGATCAACAATCAATCTGTACTTAATCAATAAATTCTTTAATTTCTTGCTACCCTAAAAGTTTATGTTATTAATTATTGTTTTTTATATCTATTCAGGATGAAGAAAATGTACCGGGTCCTTCAAATTATAGTATTATTACACCTTCGAAACCTCCAGTTCCGGTTTCAACCAGATGTGAAGAAGTGCAAAGATTAAAAAGAAAAATAAACTTGAAAAATAAAAAAATTAAGGCATTACTGCAACAACGTAGACGGTTAAGAAAAAAGGTTTCTCAAGTCTCAGATATAATTAAAGAATTAAAAAATAAATTGTGTCAGGATGATATTCACATTTTAAATAACATTCCAGGCAATAGCAAAGACTTTCTTGTGCGATACATAAAAAAAGGAAAGTGTTCTGCTTTAGAAAAGTCATATTCACCTGAATTAAGAGCATTCGCCTTACAACTACATTTTTATTCACCTAGGGCATACAATTTGTGAGGGATACATTTAACACAATTTTGCCTCATCCAGGCACCATTACACGCTGGTATAAAAAAATTAATGCAGAACCTGGATTCACCTCTGAATCGTTTGACACTTTAGAAAAACTGGCTAAAAGTAGTGAACATCCTATTTATGTAAATCTGTGTATAGATGAGATGGCTATAAGAAAAGGATTAGTATGGGATACTTCTTTAAATAAATACAAAGGGTATGTAGATACAGGCACTGAGGTATCGGACGATAGTCTCCCTCTTGCAACACAGGCCTTGGTAATGTTAGTAACTGCAATAAATGCTTCATGGAAGTTACCCATAGCATTTTTTTTTATTATGTCCATGACAGGTGAACAACGAGCTACTTTTGTAGAAACAGCAATAGAAATGCTTTTCAATATCAATATTTTCGTTTGTGGTTTAACTTTTGATGGGGCCGCTAGCAACATTAGCATGGCGACTAGTTTAGGGTGTATTTTTGGTTTAGAATCACTAAAGCCGTATTTTACATTAAAAAATACAAGAATTAATGTTTTTTATGATCCGTGTCACATGATTAAACTTATAAGAAATACTCTGGGTGATTATACAATTTTAGTTGATAAGGATGGCAATAAAATTAAGTTTGATTATCTATTAAAACTGCATGAAATACAGCAGGAAAAGGGATTATATCTTGCTAACAAAATAAGACAAGTGCATGTTTGTTACAGCAAACAAAAAATGAAAGTTAGTTTAGCTACACAATTGCTAAGTAGATCGGTAGCAGATGCACTTCTGTTTTGCAAAGATATTCTAAAATTAGATAATTTTCGTGATTGCTCTGCTACAGTAAATTTTATAATCATGATTAATGACGCTTTTGATATTTTAAATAGCCGATGTATGTATGTGCCAGGATATAAGAAAGCTCTATGTGCTGCTAATATACAAAAATGTATGACATTTGCTAAAGAATGTGAAGAATATTTATCAAATTTAAAAATGTTGAATGGTAATTTAATCGTACAGTCAGGTCGCAAAACTGGTTTTATTGGATTTATTATTTGTCTTCATAGTGCCATTAATATGTTTAATGATTTGATTATTAAGGAAAAATTAAGATTTTTGCCGTTATATAAAGTTAGCCAAGATCATTTGGAGATGTTTTTTGGCCTGATGAGAGCAAAAGGCGGTTTCAATGACAATCCAAATGTTACTCAATTTCGTACGGCGTATAAAAAAAAATATCACCCGTTCCCAATTGAAACTACATACCGAAGGGAAGCTTATTGATTTGCCTATCCTTACCGTATCTTCAACAACAGATGCAATACAAATTGTGAACAATATAGTACTCCCACATTTGAAAAAAATATTATGAATGTTCATGATATTGACGAAGATCTTATAGACTTTTTTCTTGATGATGTAATTAATACACCTTTGGATGAATATACAGGGGAAGTAACCATATATATAGCGGGCTTTATCGCAAGAAAGATACATAAAAAAATTAACTGTTCGTTATGTCAATTGTTAACGATAGGGGAAAAAGAAAACTTTTTGTTCTCTTTAATAAAACTTAAAGACCGAGGTGGACTCACATACCCCTCACAAGCACTCGTTAAAGTTATCCAAATATCTGAAAAGTGTTTTAAAATTAACAACGGTAACGAATTTAATAGTTTCATGAAATTTGTCGCTGATTATATCGATTACTCAATTTTTGATTCAAACGACCCAGAGCATGATAAAAACCATGTTCATCTGTTAATTAAAATTATTGTGAAATTTTACATTGATTTAAGATGTAAACACGAATGCAAAGAGACAAATTGGTCACAAAGAAATCATCTTAAAAAAATTGTGTTGTTCCAAAACAAGTAAATAATTAATATTATACATATTCATTAAAATCATACTTTTATTTCAAAATTCCTGATTTATTCCTAAACTAGCTTTCAGGAATACCAGTTCTACAAAACTGGGCATCCGATACTGACGTCCGTCAACGGTTTGTATACACCGTCAAAAGGTGGAGAGTGAACTGCTGCCCACTGTCCTCTTAAAATATTCCCTTAGTCACCTTTAACAATAACCACGGGAATAGATGGTGGTTCTATTCGTTAAGAATATTGATAAGTAATGTATACGAAGGTAAGGTATATGAATATACCCAAAGAAAATCGATTTTCACGGATTTTCAGAAAGTATATGGGTTGTTACATGGTCTGAAATAAATTACAATAATAATTATTATCTTTAGATAATACCGGCAACCCGTCCTGGTTCGGCCCTGTATTGACAACATTTCCTATGTGTGCGTAATGGCTACGCAAGTTTTAGCGAATGTTTGGTCTGCTACTATTTATATGTCTGTGTGGTAGACGTACAGATCGCTTAAAGTTGTTTTTACAAAGCAGTGCAGTATGGCGAGCGATGCTGACTGTTTGAAATTAGCGCACAATTATACATATTGCGCTTGTTTTTTGCGGACGTTTTTGAGATGCTGAGTGTGTATCTTGGGTTTTTATATATCAATGCATTAGGTACATACATTTATTCCAAGAGTTAGATCAAAGAGTTAACAAAAAATTGGCATGAATAAATATTTCTTATTTATTTATTTAAACTTTATGTACAGTAGTGGTACATGGGCGGACTTAATGCAACAAGGCATTCTCTACCAGTCAACCTTTGGGTTAAAAAGACTACACTGTGGTAGGTGTACAACAAAAAAAAATAAAAATTAATGGAATCTTTTGGGGAACATTATACAAATAATATATTTAATACTAATAAAATACATATATAAGCTAAAATAATAAACTAATAAATATGATGTTTTATAATAATCCTTCTGATCAAGAGAACTCACAATAATCATGACGAAGACCAAACTAAGAAAGACAGGCTTTTAAGTAGTGTTTTCGGACTTTACGCTTAAAAGAAAATTTCGACTCAGCCTTCTTGATGTAATTAAATATATGTACTTCTAGTTTTACCGGTCTAAAGTCCTTAGAAATGTCAGAGACATAAATTTTTCGATCTAGCTCATGGACTATGCCTTAAAAATTGAACTCATCTAAAATAAATCTGTGACTTGCCGAAAAATTGCGAATAAAGGGATAAACCATAGAAATATAAAAAACAGAAGTGGCAAGGGGCGTGTCCGTATCCGCGCGACATGCTCAAGTTGAGCATGTTATAGGCAAATGGTCGTCTGGGGGAACTAGTGCGCTTTCGACCGCGATCGTGGCAATTTATAAGAATTCCGTGTTGTTCAGTGTTTTCTTGAAGAAACCGCAACCTAAACCAAGACTTTGTAAATCAAGGAATCACTAACACTATCTAAATATAAGTAATTTACTATATTTGTCTTTAAAATCATGAAAAACAACAAATCGTAAAATTTGTCTTGCTATTACTATATTATTCTTGTTTTCAAATATCACAGCGACTATTATTTTTACAATAAATACATTGCTTCTTATCCACTACCTAAGTCACTGGACAAGCAATGTAAATATTACAAATCGATACTTTATCAAACAGATGCAACGCGTAATACGGCCGCTGCTTCTTGCGACGTGTTAATGTGCTTGTGCAGATCCACTTTTGTAAGTTATCGACACAATGTCGATTGACGAATGAAATCTTGCTATAAAAGTTTATTTTCTATTTGTCAACCGTTTTAACCCGGTTATAAGATCGATGTAAAAAACGCTTTTTATTTACTTACAGCGTAAAAGAGAAATGCGTAACTAGCTTTCGTAAAGTGAGTTTATTAAATTTTAGGTTAATAATCGGTGAAGTGATTATAATATTTTCTGGACATGCCGTTTTTTACTTTTTTTATTTTTAGGCCCCAAAAATGTTTTTTGTCCAATAATAAATGGAAGATTCGATAACTTTCCGGGTTAGTCAATCACTAGCATATATGTGAAATAAATTGCTTTTGCACAGACAACAATAGCGACCGTTGTTTTAGTGTGCGTAAATTGTATGGTGCATGGTAAATGCACGCTGTGCTTGATGCGATAAGGTTTATAATTGATTGTGTAGTACGTTGTTTCGAGAAATGCGGGTGTATGCGCGACTGCGTATCTATTGCTTTTACTGACGTGCATGTGTAGTAGTTGCCGTATGGAAGGGGCATAGTGGAGACACAGGTTCCGGTACATTTTCGTCTATCAGGCATATCTCCTTATTTATTATATCTATGGAGAAAACAGATCTTCGCTAGTTGCCCTAGCTTTTGAGATTCAAATGGTCCAAGCTAGGGTAGGCGCTTCCCAGATCGGCCATAAACCCTTATAACTTTTGAACCAGTGACCGGACTAATTCTGATATTTGGCGAGTTGGTGACTATTTTTTTATGTTATCAAAATTAAGATCTCTGATGGTGACCATGTCAGTATCTCACACATCTTTGATAACTAGTGGACGGTTTCTGAAATATTTTCTACCTCTTATGATTGATCCACATGAAGCCGGGCTGTGGTCCGACGCGTCCCCGACAAGGATGTGTTTGAAGAGTTTGAACGAGTAAATATACGCGCCGATATTTTGCGAGCTCCTGTGCGGAATGTGTGGATCAACCTTAATAAAACTAATCTTCCACCATGGAGTAGAGTACGAATAGAGTGCTATACGATCGATTTTGGTATGCTATGCATCATAATTATCTGGAAAAAAACTACCTGTGAAACTGTTTTTTTTTTTTAATTTATCCCAAAAGGAAGGCTAGGTCTTTTGAACATATTGCCTAGTCTTACGGTCTTAGATTTTATGGAGTAAAACGTCTTTCGTATTTTATAATCATAGTTTTTAAAATTTTGTTAAATTGCCTTTCGTAATAAATCAGGTAAAGTTTTGTCATATCCATTTTGGTCGTAGACAGAGCTGTAAATCTGACATGATAATAGGGTTTGACGCAATCTCAATTCGGAAACCGGCTATTAGTAAAACATTTAACCGTTTACGTCGAATTAATCCGACAAATATTTTCGTGTCCATTTTGCCAGGGTCGTATATTTACGACCAAATACCACAGCTCGTTAAGACCAAAGTTCAGTATTGCACATTTCTCTTTGTTGTTGGAATTTATATTTTGAGCTAGTAGTTTTTTTTTTGTGCCGGGCGCTAGGGGCACGACAACTGATATGAAGTCGGGCGGGTAAAAGGTTATGGACGTCCACTATATATGCACTTATTCATGCTTGATTACGAACTGAAAATTGTTAGGTAATTCGTACTTGGCCGGTTTTTTCTTTAGGTTCGATTATAAGGGGGAACTGTGCGATCAATCTGGTATCTACGAGTACCCACCGAACTGACCACCTAATACCTGCCATAAGGAAATTGTTATGCCAATAAATAACAGACTGTTGACGCAAAACTCACTTTAGTTTTATGTCATAAGTCTCTGGAGGGGGAATCACTGAACTGACTCGCTAACTAGCCAAGTTACCGTTTACCGAGTTTGCGAGTCAGTTCAAAAAGTTCAAATCGTTTGCAAGTTTTTACTTCGATAAGGGTCAGATGAACCTTTTTCAAGTTGTTTACTACTGTAAATAAAAGAGCCTGCGCGATTTCCGCTACAAATTCTATTAGAAACGCATTAATAAAAAAAAACGGCCAAGTCCGAGTCGAACTCGCACACGAAGGGTTCCGTACCATAA
Organism: Lacanobia wlatinum; assembly: GCA_947578705.1. Classification (NCBI taxonomy): domain Eukaryota; kingdom Metazoa; phylum Arthropoda; class Insecta; order Lepidoptera; family Noctuidae; genus Lacanobia; species Lacanobia wlatinum. The sequence continues at coordinate 15,642,047 of OX388039.1, forward strand.
ACCTTAATTTTTAGTCATTGTTGTTATAGCGGCAACAGAAATAGACAATCTGTGAAAATTTCAATTGTCTACCTATTACGTTCTTGAGATACAGCCCGCTAACAGACAGACGGACGGACAGCGGAGGCTTAGTAATAGAGTTCCGTTAGTAATAAGCTTAGTGATAGGGGCCTACACCAAAGGGTAGCCCTTTGGTGTAGGCCTTTTTAGGGTTCCGTACCCAAAGGGTAACCAACGGAACCCTATGGTTTCGTATACAATTTTAGGGTTTAGGTACAAATATTCTTAAATTCTTTTTACAGGGGCTAAAGACAGATGAGCTAACGAGCCTAGAAAAGAAGTTCACAGACTTAAACATTACAAACAGCAAACAAGAACACTTCTTTGAGGTAGACATCCAAGGAATTCGTGTTGTTAATATTTTATGCGGTGATGATTATAAGTGAGTAGTGATCTTCTAACTTTAATTATCTATACACATTTAACTTGAACAGGGTTAAATAATAAACATCTACCCAACTTTGTGAGTAAAACAAAGTCTGTTTCAGTTACAGGATTACAAGTCAATCTATGGCGATGGAGAAAACGAATATTGGTGGCAGAACCATTCAAGTACAAAAACTGGTGTGGACATTAGGCAAACAAGAAGATTAAACAATTAATTTATTAAATAAAGTATCCAAAATAATTTTCTTAATTTGCTTTTTCTACAGATATTTCACTTTGACAGTCGCTAGGTACTCTGTCTGTGAAGAGCTCTGGTACCTGAAAAATGATTAAATTCATAAGTTTCGATGTGCACCGACTTTACAGTGAGACAATTAAAATTGGTAGGTACCTATTTATTATTTACAAGTTGTTTATTACCTGAGGTGTATAAGCCTCCACTCTGTCCAGTAATGAGTCTGAATAACCCGGAGTATAATATCTGTAATGGGTAAATAACTATAAAATCATTTTATTAAATGCGCTATCCAAAAAAGACACTTTGTGTAAAAGGTTGCTAACAACTTAGCAAGATAATTCAATTACCTAACAATTTCTTCTGGGAAACAACTATTTATAATATTTATATATTCTTTAAGAGATGATCCGGGAACTGAATCAATTTCTTGAACTCTTTTCAATGCTCCCGTGGTTACAAACAATCTTCGAGCTCTTGCATCGTTTGGTAAAATCTAAAAAATATGTAAAAGAAAAACTCCATTAGCAACATTTTCTATTTTGTTTACGAGTAAACGTTTTTTGCTGTGGAGGCAGACTCGCAAAGAACTACGGTTTCATGATTGACAATTATCGATGTTTGATAATTGACTTGTCACTTTATGGCTCTATGCTTAAGTGAGGCTGTTATTCTCATGTTGACTATCGCCTTAGTGCAGTAGTAGTTTAGGCGCTATAGCTTTGGTGTTGCTGGTTAAGGCGTTTCAAATAATGCTGATGGAGCGATATTATTCTGCTACCGCTGGTAGAGAAACAGATCGAAGAGCTTAGTGCTATTGTTGTTGGGACACTAAAGAGATATGGTCACAATATCAACATCATCACAATATCCTACTTTAATTCCGAAAATTGTGATAATTGAAAAAGCAATGTTATGACTTATCCATAACCTGACTGCCCACTGTAGTTCGAATATCCTGGCTGGTGTAACCTGGAGAGTTGTACCATCGCTGACATATATATACATATACGCGGTCGAATTGAGAACCACCTTCTTTTTTAGAAGTCGGTTAAAAACAGACTTGTAATACGAATATCTGTGATATGATATCTGAGTTTTAATGTGATTACTCGAAATGTAACATCACTAATAAGGTCGTAGCTACTTACTAAACATCATGCTAAAAGGTTCTAGCAACCAAGCCACAAAACTAATAAAAAAAGAAAAAATGTCGAACCGAAACGTCAAAAACACATGTATTATTTTGACATATCATGTCAACAACAGATTAGGCGTACGCTTTATTAAAATTTAATTTATTTTTTATTTTCTGAATTGTCTTGTCAATGAAATGGCGGGTAGAGGGAGAGGCCGCGGTGGAAGTGGCCTGTCCTTAACTCACGATCAACTGCAAGCACTCGGTATAGCCAGAGGAGACAACACTCCACAAACTGTAGCACCACCCCCGCTGTTCCCGAAACTTGAAGCTAAGCCTCTTCCATTGGTAAGCGACGCCGCCACAGATTACATGTTGATTGTTAAAGACCAGTTCATTGAATATTTGCACGACTCGCCAGCATTTGTGAAACTAAAGACGCACACTGATGGAATCGAGCGCTACTCTGATAAGTATAAGATGCTCGCTCTTGATGCTAAGAAAGGTCAAGTATTGGATTGTGTATGGGCAAACATGCCCACTGAGTTGAGACCACAAGCGAACAGAGTGCGGGTTACAACACGCAAGCGGAAGCTTGACGACCCGGCCGCGATAGCTAAGAGGCTACAGACACTGGAGAAAAAGGAAAATCAAGAAGACGATGAAAATATGGAAACCAACGAAAACGAAGAGCCTGTGAAGAACCAAGAAGTCAATGATGATGAGGAGATTGAAGATGAGCATGAGGAAGAACTAGAAATTGACGATGGCACAGACTATGCAAACAACTACTTTGACAATGGGGAAGATTATGATGAGGAAGATGACAATCTTGATGATGGACCTGTTTATTGAACAACTTATTATGTATAAAACTATGTAGTTGATCTAATCAAATGATACTTATGTACTACAAAAGGTTTAGTCTAAAAACATTCAAGTTGCAAAATCACCACATGGGCGCAAAACATTCAAATCTCATATGATCAAGTTGCAACATATCTATATCTCAAAACATTCAAGTTGCAGAATAGTCAAGTCTCAAAACATCCATGTCTTATAATATGCAATTTTTTGTAAGAGTGTAATATTATACGAAAAGTAAAAAAAAAAAAACACCGGTAGCACTCCGGGAGTGCCGGCAGAAGTGAAAACTTTAGTATTAACGTTGTGTTTAATTTTAATTATAATTTAACAAAAATACTATCATTTATGAGGTAGAATACAATGTTTATTTATTGCGCTATCATACACAAATATGACAATTTACATGTTATTATTCATAATATTATATCGTTATTTATTTATATATTACATTAATTTTTATCTCTTAGAAAAATCAACTTTCATCCATAATTTCGTAATTCCGTATCCTTGGATACGCGTGGCACGCTGTACATAAACACAGATGGACATTCGCGCAAGCGCCCTGTGCCGCCTAAGCGGAGCAGCACACTCAGGCACGGTAGAAAGAGTGGGAGATACTAGTTCCTCTCACTTCCCCTCGATCTTACGCTTTTTCGATCAGCATCACGTGACCCTGACGCGAGTTTGGAAGTTTTTACCCATCCAACAAAAAGTGCTCAGCGCCGCTAAAGAAGTTTTCACTTCAAAAATTTAAGTAACTAAATGTATTTTTTCCTTATTTTTCTTCAGCATATCATGAAAAATTAGAAATGCTAAATTGCTTTTTATAAACTACTAGCTACTGCTCGCTACTTCGTCTGCGTATACTTTAGAACTGGTGCGCAACTTCTTTGTCTCATAATTTCATCCTCAGAAAAACATTTTCATGATTCTTGTATGCTGATAGTTTGTGAATCTTTGCTATTTTTTTTTTTTTTTATTTGTGATGGGTTTGCTCTTGACTCTAGTTTAGGTCAGAGATGACAGAGACAAAGTCTACGATGGAGCGAGCTTACCCAGAAGGAGCCTGTTCACTCTAACTTTGAAGAGATTAGGGTTGAAAGCGTTTGGAAACACAGACGCAGGCAGAGAGTTCCACTCCTGCTGTTCATACTTTCGGCTTCAGAATTACTTAAGACATGTTTCCTGTTACTTGAAAGTCTTAACGGTTCACAATTTCAGCCCAGGAAATACTTCAACATGTTTCTGGTCTCCTGGTAATTCCATACTTCGACATGTTTCTGGTCCCTTGGTACTTTTAAATCTTAATGGCCTACAATTAAAGCCCCCGAAATACTTTGACATGTTTCTGGTCTCCAGGAACTTGTGAATCTAAAATGCTCACAATTCCAGCCCCAGAAATACTTTGAAATATTTCTGGTCTCCTGGTACTTGTGGATCTGAAGTACTAAGGCAGCAGCGGCTCTGGATTAAACATAGGATTGTTTGTGAAGTTTGTGACTTTTTAATATAATATTACACTGACACATTCACACATACAAAAAATTGCATTTTATGAGACATGGATGTTTTGAAACTTTATTATTTTGCAATTTGTACGTTTTGAGATGTAGATATTTTGCAACTTGGAGGTTCTGAGATTTGGATCTTATGACATTTGAATGTTTTGCAACCATAAGTTATTTGCAACTTGAATGTTTTGAGGCTAAACCCTACAAAATATAATGTTGTTCAATATTCTTACATAACTTCTCATCTAAGCTATTTGAAAAGTCTGTGATATTACATACTTAAATAAAATATGTTTGAATAAAATTTTACTTAAATGTAAACTATAAGTTACTAACTGTACTGACCTTAGCATACTGTGCCAGCACATATTTGAGTATGCAAGCGGGAGCAGAATGCAACAATGGTTCTAGTGCTGGTCGGTGCAAGCAACACTGTAGTGCTTGCTTCAGGGCACATGATGCTCTTGCACGAACTTCTCCTGAAGACTTTGGGTGGGTGAACAGCTGCATTAATCAGTTAACAAAACATGATAAAACAGACTGTACCTTTGCTTTCTGCTAAAATCTACATGAAATGACAAGTAGGCTGCTGAGAAAATGCCTTTTATAGAAATTTTAGGAAAATTAGTTATCTTGCCCAAATCACATTAAATAAATAAAAGTATTGATCATTGGTCCCATTACTCCCATTGAGATGAGAATACTGCAAGTCACTGAAAGAGAATGGTTTTACTAGCAGGAGATGGATAAGTAGGCCCTTGAGTCTTACCTGCAGCAATCTAGGCAGTGCATTAGCAACAGCGATAGCGAGGCTGTGCTGAGGAGAGTGCTTCGCGATATGACCGAGCGTCCAAGCTGAGGCGCATAGCTCAGCATCGTCAGCCTCTGGGTTTTGAAGTATTTCCACAAGCATAGGAACAGCCTAAAAATACCTACATGGTTACAGATGCTAGTATATAGGTTAAACCTACAATGAAATACGTGGGTATAGAGTCCTACCTTAGATTCGATAACAGCCATAGCCAGCTGGTCCGACTGGCCGGCAATGAACCCAAGCGCCATGCAAGCAGGCACGCGCGCGCCCCCGACCTTCTCTCCTAGGAGCTCCACTAAAGGACCACATCCTCCTGTGTTCACCACTAATTGTGCCAGCTGGAAATAAGACCAGAATAACTTTATCCTGTTTTATTTAAATTACCTTCAGTTATGGCTTTTCAGATTGCATGTAGAACCTAGGTATAGGTAGTCGACATAGCCTATTATAGCAGGGATGGCCAACCGGTAGCTCGCGGCTATTAGTCCAGTCGATCGCGGCAAGGCAAAAAATATAAATAGGACGAATAACAGACTGCGCAACTATGTTAATACTTATTAGTTTAAGTTAATAAAATTAAAAATACTTAGTACATAACCGCATACTGAACTTTACCTACTGTTACATTTGTAATTTTAAGAAGCACCTATGAAATTAGTAGATCGCACAGGGTTTCGTCAGTAAAAAGTCGATCTTGGGTCTAATCAAGTTTATTTTATTTATTTTATTTATTTTATTTTTTATTTATTTATTATCAATTTTACTGGACAAATTACATAGAGTCTTAAATATATATCTTAATTCTAAGGATTACGAGCCTGAACTAGGAAATCCTGTGTTTCAGGCGAGAAGATCTAAAATAATTTAAAATTAAAAAATAATCAAAAAGATTCTATAGTACAATACAAATGTTGGCCACCCCTCGCCTATAGCATATAGGTACATGTAAATAACTATGACACTTAAGTAGGTGTTAGACGGGACGGGCACCGTCGGAGCAGACGTGTTCTTAAAAGAAGAAGAATCGGCCATAGTAAAGTAGGACCATATCATCCTTGGAAAGATCACAGCAGCGTAGCTGTTGAATGAGTAGTCCAGGATTAAGTTCAACGGCATACTATTGCACAAGTATGTTTAGTAGTTGTCTGTAATTTTCTAATATACACGTCTAGTACTGAATTAAAATGGACTCTACGGAACTGTACTGCTGGTCGTAAGTAAAATCTTTAAAACCACTACAAAAATCTCACATCAACGGAGTGTTTGACGATATCCCTGAGCAGACAGGCGGCGGCCTTACGCACGAGCGCGGAGTCGTGGCCGGCATGCAGCAGCGCGGGCGGCAGCGCTCCGCCCGCCACCACGGCCTCCGCCAGCTCCGTGCGCGCGCCCGCCACCGCGCCCAGCGCGCACAGTGTGCTACGCTGAACGATAACAACAGGAAGTGGCGTTAGCGGTCAACCGCAAGTCATACCGCTACAGTAGTAACACTAATGCTGCCTCCACACGCTTGGCACACAAGGGCAAACAACGAACAACAAACACGAACGTGTGGATAGGTGTTTGCTGTTTGCGTATGTGTTCGGGAAGTGTTTGGCAGTGATCGGCATCGGTGTCGGTTTTTGTGCACAAATCAAAGGGTGTTCGCAGTGGCGTAGCTATACCTCAAGGGGCCCTGCATCAAACGTTTTTTGGGGGCCCCTTTTTACCAGAGTGCCAAAATGCTCAAAAGGGCAGTTTGCAGGGTTGTTCCTTTTTTTCAAATTGGCACTACTCGCAAAAAACTTTCGCTCATATCATCATTACTCATCCATCATAGGCGTCTTATTGATTGATTATACTAAGCATGATTTGAGGTCGCAGACAGTAATTTATTCTTGCTACCATACAACGGGGCCCCCGGACCCCCGTATAATTGATACGGCAAATACGGCGGTAGCTACGCCCCTGGGTGTTCGTCAAACGTGTTTGCGATGTATCCACACGCTTGTTCAGTTCTATTCTGCCGTCATAAGAAAAAGGACGTATCTACATAAAACGAAGTAACCGATTTCCGACTTTTATAAAATAACTTAAGGTCGGAAATCGATTACGTTGTTTTGTATAGATACGTAATTTTTTTTTTAACTGTGGGAGTACTATTAACCCGAAAGTAATCCGGAATATACTTGCACGTTCGCCAAGCATGTGGATGTCGTATTTGTGTTGGGTGTTTGTGGTCGGTGTTCGAGACGTGTTCGGTGTTTGTCCTGTTTGTGGCAAACACCAAGCTTGTGGAGGCAGCATAACACATGAGTACGAGAACAACCCATAGAACTATGACCTCGTAACAAGAATGACAAAATCACTTTTATAACTATGAAGTAAAAGCTTTCATCATCATCATCATATCAGCCGTAGGACCGGTGGTTGTGACACTTGGGGGAGGCTTAGTCCAGCAATGGACGTTTTTCATATCAGCCAAAACGCTGATATGAAAAAGCTTTAAACTTGCTCAATCACCGACCACATCATCAGGTGAGATGATTAATGGTCAAAGTGTAAAAAGTGTAGGTACTACAGTAGGTACAACTTACTGTATACCTACCCAGTAATGCCCAAAACAAAAAAGAGACAAATAGATCCAGAATTGTGGCTATAGGTATCTGACGTTATAGCCATTGCTAAACCGTCCTTGAGTTTTCAACTAGGTGCCAGTAAGTGTCTTCTCTCCATTTCTCGGGTCTATATGTACCTACTTATGACAAGTTACCTATCTAAAGATAAAAGTAACCTTCAGTTTGGGATCTTGGTTTTCTAATCCGTGCACTAAATGGCAGATAGCTCCAGCATCCACTACCGCTTCGGGCTTATGCTGGGCCAAGTCTACTAGAGCACCAGCAGAAATCTGAAAACAAAATCAATACTTACATACTTAAATATAACACTAGCACTTCACACGCGACTTCGTCCGCGCTACAATTTTCTTGAGGATCTCTAATTTTTTAAAAATAAATTATAGCCTATTTACTTCCTGATAATTTAGCTTCCAAATGATGAAAGTCATTTGAAAGCTAAATTATCAGGAGTAAAATTTTTGAAGTCGGTCCAGTAGTTTTTGAATGTTCGTTACAAACCCATACAAATACAAATCTTGGATATTAGGACCCATTCAAACATCGCTGCAATGTCCGATCCGTTGTTCCTTCCTTTCCCACTATGCAGCCAGTTCCTACGAATTTCATAAGATTGCAGCGTAGCGGGCGGTCGACTTGTGGGCAGGGCGCTACCGCCCGACCAAAATCTTGCAACATTCCGTTTTTCTTCGTTATTCAGAGACTATTAACTCATTAGGTAAGAGAAATAAACTACATCTGAAAGCACATTATTAGTTCGATATCTTATCATCACATTCCACGTTCTAATTTTTTTTTAAGTGTTGTAAATACATTTAAAATCTAATTTTAAAAATGACTAAAATCATTGATTGTATGCATCTGTTGCTAAAGGCGACGCTCTAATCATTTGAGGATTACACTAATGGATAAATGATTTAAAAATCTTAACTATACACGATTTATTTAATTTCAAAAGATCGCTTTTCTTTTTTTATTAACATAATTCCAAAAATTGTGTGAATTCTATAATAAACGGTGGGGTGTAGCAAAGAGGGAACAAATGCTCAAGGTTATTTGGTCAGGAAAACGCCTTAAGACTATTTGATGCCCTAAGCAATTCACGGCTGTGGGCCCTCATTCCACTATTCAAACTATTTCGATTTGAATTTTGGGCTTCCTAATTCTTACTTTTACCAGACTGCCCCAGAAGGAGAGTAACGTTTTTTGAGAGTTGGTTTATTTCTTTGTCACGCACACGCTTTGTCAGCCTGAACAGCTGGATAGATCTTAACAAACGAAGTACCTATCATTAGCTTCATCGGAAGTGCCGAAGTGACATGGGAAATAAATGAATGAATTTTGAACAAAAAGAACAATTACGGCGGTCGCCGTTAGATTAGTAAAGTTGTCGTGACATGTTTTGTATCAAAATAAAAGGTTGCAGACGTTTAGGCGAGAAGACGTATCCAAATGTAACTTACTAAAATGTTAAAAATAAAAAATACTGAAGTATTTCTAGTGAAACTGTGAACTAAACGAAATACTACTACCTGCATCAGTCTATAGAAGATGCAAGATCGAGCGAAGCGTAAATTTTAGCTAGGATATACTTGGCCGAGATATTCATTACAGAAAAGGTACGAAATTATGAGAACACACGATGCAAGAACAAGCAAAGCAAACTCAAAATTTTAGCTTCCTGCCTTTGACAGGGATTTTTTTTTCAACCTTTCAGAAATAGGTACCTACTCGAATTATTTGCAACCTTGTACACGGATACTACCAACAACGTGCAAATATAGCTTTTCATCCAAGGTTCAGTCAAATACGGACGATCATGCTCCTATCCAACGGGGACTTTAACAATGATAAAGCCTTAGAGTTATTATTCTAAGGATAAAGCATAGATCTCTACAATCCTATCAATGACGGCATAAAAACTCTTTTTTAAACTGTTCTCTCGCGCTGATGCGGCTTAGGTACTTCAGGGACTGGACCGTCATTGCGCATTTTTCTTTCGTCTTTGACGGGTGTTTTTAAAATCTACATCTGGTAGGTTTTCTTTTGCGCAGGCTTTTAATCAAGGTCGCGGCGTATTTTTTTTTTGGAAATAACTGATGGGTGATTCGAAAGACTTCCGGGTCTTGTAACACCTTGCTGACTTTTCCGAAGATTTGCGATATTTCGTCCCACTTGACCAACATAAGTGCAACCTCTCGTTTCTGGGGGGCTACTCTCTAACGAAATCCGTAGTTTCGGGCTTAGTTGCGGGCGGGCATTTTCTACTTCGTATCACCTAACCACTGAGAACTAATGATAACACGATTTGACAGTTACTGTGAAATCGTGTTGTCATTCATTCTCAGTTCGGGTTCGGGACTAATCGTAAGTCTGTAGGTGATACGGAGTAGAATACGAACGTCCGCAACTAAGCCCGAAACTACGGATTTCGTTAGAGAGTAGCCCTCCTGTTTCCTCGAGACGTGATGCCCTAAGCAATTGCTTACTTTGCTTATGGGTTAATCCGGCACTGCTTGTGGGGTCGGGCTCACGCTGCACCTGGGAATTCAATATAAAATTCTTCTTCGATAAGAAGAAGAATATAAAATTAATGATACTTACTTGCTTCAAGCTCATTTCAGGTTCCTGAAAAGCTAATACCAGTAGTGGTAGGGTACCAGCGTCTACAACCAATCCAGATAATTGTTCGCTGTGTTTCCCGATGTATCCCAACGCCCACGCGGCATTCTCTTTCACCTAAAATAGCTAGGACTGTAGAGGAAAGTATTTAATGCTGTTTAAGTTCAAAACAAGTTTCACATAGAAGCCGACCAAGACTATAATTTGATGAGGTTCCCTTACGATCCCAGGTCCTGGAATTGTCGTATACCTACCACATTCGTGCCTAAAATATTTTCAGACTAGCTGACCCATAATAACAATAATATATAGCCTATGTCACTCACAAATAACGTGGCTTTCTATTGGTAAAAGAATTTTCAAAATCGGTTTAGTAGATTCAGAGATTACCCCTGCAATCTCACAAACTACGTCTTTATAATATTAATATAGATAGTATTAGGGACATTCCGATACTAGTAAATACAGAGGCGTATTTAAAGATTTGGCGCCCCTGATTAAAAACGAGTAAGTACTCGATACTTTTGTTTCGATACCAAGGTCTTCTTGTCTTGGTGTCAAATCGAATCAGACTGAACTTATGCTTAATTGCTTAGAACTACTTCTAACTACAGAACTGAATAGTATCACACCAAACTCTACTATCGTTAAACAATGTAAGGATGTTTTATTGAGAGACCTGAAAAAAAGGTATGGGACGATTGAATTAAATGACCATGCTGCCATTGCTCATCAGGGCGATGAAGTTTCTCTATATTTATTAAATCCAGTAGTTTCCCTTAAAAGCAACCCATTTGCAGAATGGGATGATGTCGCAACATCGGTTCCAAGCGAGAGCTTATTTTCCAAAGCCAGAGCAACAATGTCGCAAACAAGGAACAGATTTTCCCCAAAATACCTAGAGCAGTTACTGTTTTTGGGCATAAACAAATATCGTAATATTTCAAAAGATAATAAAAATAAATTGATTAACTACTTTACTTTTAATTTCTGCCGTTACAAAATCATTGTTCTTCAACATTTGCTGTTAGTTTAATAAAAAATACGGCCCAGTGCGAGTCGGACTCGCATGCAAAGGGTTCCGAACTAATTCCATTTTTTTAACATGTTATTGTAACACTATTGAGTTTTCCTGTAATCTATAGGTAAAGATCTATTATCTCCATTTTTTTCAAAAGTTTAGGCTCAGTAATTTCGGAGATAAGGGGGGGGGAATGGTAATTTTTTGTCTAATTTCTTGAATAACTTCAAAACCATTTATTTTAAAATTATAAAAGTATCGATTTGAGTAAAGTATCGATACTTTAGGGAGTATTTATATTAGTAGTATCGAAAAATTATTTGAGTACTACTTATATGAGTAGGTATCGATACTTTGACGGTATCGGAACATCCCTGGATAGTATAGATGACGTCACGATCACGACAGATCTTATTAACTTGGTCGACTAATAGGCTGTTAGTGCCTATTTAATAAATGAAATGTATAGGAAGTTTTTATATTTACTTGTGTATCAAAATCTTCAAGGCACGAGACAATATGCTCTAATGCACCAAGTCTTATAATCGCACCAGCTAGTTCCTCATTATGTCTGCAATAATAAATCAGATTTAGTAGTAAATTATTTTTTTGCTCAGTTTTGTAGCCTCTGAACGTTTACTCACTTAGCAACGGCTCTCATGAGATACAGCGCAGATCTTTTATAATACACCTGTTGAAATAAGTTCATGGAATTAGGAGCATGGCCTTTTATAACAATAAATGTAAAACTTCATCGTAATATTGTGCCTTAACCCAGAGGCGTATTTAAAGATTTGGCGCCCCGGGCCAGTTGGCTTTGCCGCCCCATTAATTTAAGAAAAAAAAACTTGCTATGTGGTGTGAAATAATAAACGAAAAAGAAACCTAAAAATGAACCATTTATTCACTATAATAGGATTTTCATATTTTTTCTGTGTACAATTTGGTTGACATAATCGTCAACGACGCTGTCATAACTTATGGCGATTGTATGGCTTTTATTCAGAACAGCTAAGCTGTTGAAGTGTTCTTCGCTTATAGTAGAACGTAAATAATTCTTTATTGCGCTGCAATTCGTCACTGCGGTGCAAAGAAAAATGCGTAATGCAATCTCTACATATGGTAAAGCTTCTTTTAAGTCCCTATTTTTTATAAATAAACTAAGTTGCCTTATTTTATTTTCATAGACTGCCAAGAAATGTTTCAATAGAGCACATTCGTCATGTAGGTCTACCGCGAGATCTAACGGGTACCTACACATTTTGGAGGTTTACGGCATTCCTTCTGACTTCTGCTTCAAACATTGTATCTGTTTTGCGCCTCCTCAACTCGCCCAACAACTCGCAAATTGGGAATAAGGTATTTACTCGAAAGTGGTCACATCCCTGTAGTAACATTTCTCCTGCGCGAGTCTCATCATCACATTTCTTCCTTTTGACAACTCTTTTTTTATTTTAACAATTTTCATTTATAAAATTATTAAGAAAATAGACTTATGTAATATATATTTTTGCGGGAACCTTATGCGACTTCCGTAATCCCCGGCTGGTGCCGGCCCGCCTCTGCGGGCCACCTCGGGTCAGCGGGGGGAGTGAGGTGTTTGACTCCCCCCGCGACGTCAAAGAGGGAACACCACGCGCCGCCACCTCACGTCCGGATGAATGGGAGACGACGGACATAGAGTAAATACGCCCCTGCCTTAACCTAGATATGACTGGCTAAAATATCGAATCGAACTACTTATATGAGCTAGAGCTGAGTGCGCCGGGATCTCCATAAGATTCGATATCCAAGTCGGGCAGCGTTGTTGGATTTTTCCATTCAATTCTCAATAGCAACTAATAACTACCCTTATTAGTTACTAGGTACAGTCGTGATCCTATGACACCCTTACTGCGGTACTGCCTGTTATTAGTGCCAATCTTTTATCAAGTACTTATATACGTAGGTAACCGATTCCATAATTAAAAACCTCGACATTTTAATGCGACGCAAGCGCGAATACTCACATTATATTTATTAAGATTTTCAAGAGTGATGGTGACTACTCCTCCGTTGAGAAGTTGCCTGGCCACCCCCTCGTCGTGTTCGGCTAGTCGAGCGGCCGCTACCACCGCGCACTGGCGGACAGTGCTACACGCATCAGACAGCAGTGGTCGCAATAAATCTGTGAGGATTGACAAAAGTCACGCCTTTAATATTTTGAGACTGAGTAGAAGAATATTATTAAAAGCTTACCTATAGTATCGACATTCAGCTTCATCTATCTTATGTCAATCAATTACTTTAGCACAATTAGCACTTTGTCTCACCAGGGAATCGAACCAGTCTTAGGCGATTAGGCCAAGATGATACAATCGGATATTAACCATAATAAGGCGATTGGATTGGTGTTGAGTACATGGATCTAGCTTAATTCACATAATTCGTCAGTTAAATAAACTAGGTACTAAACTTGATATTAGCTGACTGGTTTGTCGGGCTTTGCCTCAACACGTAGCTACCATGGTCATAATGGTCATTTGCCACACATTACTTATGTAAGTTATAAATAGATCATAATAAATCATATTTACCGAGTACACCCGCGCTCTCCAAGCATTTTACATTACTTGATCTAGTCGCAAGTTCGGCCATCGTTTGCACGAAGACCAGCCGAGCCTTCTGGTAGGTCTCGAATACTGGGGAATTAACAAATATTTTAATCAGATTTAGACGATCCCAAATCGGTTAGTAGTTAGAGACCGCTTCGTTTTTTGTTGACCCTACAAATAACCTGATATGGTAATGATATTAAAAATGAACTGCGCACACAAATCTGAAATATTAAGTACCTAGGTACTTTGATACAGTTTTTGTAGCAGACGTCAGAAAGGGAGGCAGGCTGTATTATTAGGTGCTTATAAGAACACCACAATAGCTATTGTGATGAAACGACGTTAATAAGATGCACAGAAGGTAAATACTTAACAAGCGGATGTCACTGGCGGATGTCTGCACTCCTTCTAATACCTCAATGTTTACCACTTCCTACAATGAATATACCATTACTAAATACCTGTAACTAAAGCTAATGGAAAATCTAAAACTTGCTCAACTATCTACCCATAAATACCTAGTTGAATATTCCTTGGACTGCTCATAGAATGGCTCATGATTAAATAATTTGTAAATAACTCTTCAATATTTATACACAAACTTTTGATGATTAAAAGATGTCAGCAGATGTCAAGTACCGGCATGACAACTTGATGTACCTTTGTTTTTTGTCGAGAGACAGTAAAAATGTAACACCAGACACATCTGAAAGTTACCTATTCGACCTTATTTTCTGAAAGCTTAAGTGTGATATAGGTGCAATTTTCGGTTTTTCACGTTAATTTTAACGGATTGGTATCAAATTGGGTACCTACCTGCTAGTCATCATAATATCCATGTGCGCGCGACAGTCACCGGTCGGCGCGACTTGCGCTCGCGCAGAGCAAGCACCCGTGAAGGTCACTCAGCTCGACGTCACGTCTCGAACAACTACAAGCGCGTCATTAGCAATCCGTACAGCAACCTACATAGAAATGCCATTGTATACCACACATGCAGGTAGTTATCTGGCGGACTGAACCCACACATGAGTAAACAAGCGGTCGCGGTTACAAAAGGCTGTGTGGCCGCGTGGTTACTTACTAACAAGTTTATATGATATTTTTGTTTCTGTATGCTCGTGTTTAAAATGAAATACGTAATTTGCTGTTATTCTTTTGTAAAATAAATTCATAATTTGTAATATTTGTGAGGTGTAGTTTGTAAATAAACTAAGATGCCATACGTGATGGTCATGGGCAGTCTGAGTGCTCCTCACCTCTCAAAAGATGAGGGTGCTACTGTTTATGGACTCAAGAGCGAGGAACGAGCTTCATTAGTCAGGGTAAATAAATTTTCACAACTTTTTTTTTCAATATTTTCCCAACTTAAAGTTTCGGTTACAAGGTAATTGTGTTTAGGATATGTACCCAAAAATAGGTTTTTATCTGTTTTGAATAGTTAAGTGTTATGTGTTGCGAATATACCGGTAAGAAAATAAACAGTAATTTGTTCTAAAAGTAATTTGTTACAATTTTAACGTTTGTAAATCTATTTTTAACACATTTAGTGCCAAGAACTCAGCGTATGGGTCGAGCAGTGATTCGTTATGTGCCTACAACCCGTATCTGAGTCGTTGTTTTAAGTAGCTATATGTGACTTGTGTTCATGCGCGGGTTGTGGGCACACGAACAAATTGTTGTTCGGCCCATGTGTTGAGTGCTTCGCACTAAAACTGTAAAAACACTTTTGCACTTGGCACTGAAAGTGTTAATAGGTAGTCAGCAAAGTTGTCAACTGCATCATGACAAATTGCAAAGCACTTAATTTATCTTCATGCATTTAAGACCCAGATAGGTACTTTTTTCTCGTTTCGTATACTTTATCTACACTAATAGGTACTTATTACAAAGAGGAAAGATTTGTGTTTGTAACGAATAAACCAAAACCTACTGGAGCGATTTCAAAAATTCTTTCACCATTAGAATGCTACATAATTCCTGAGTAACATAGGCAATATTTATTATAGACAAAAAAAACTGGCCAAGTGCGAGTCGGACTCGCGTGCAAAGGGTTCCGAACGTTTTTTTTAACATCTTATTTTAACACTACAGACTTCTAATAGGTTTTGCTGTAATCTTTAGGTAAAGATCTATTATCTCCATTTTTTTCAAAATTCTAGGCTTAGTAGTTTCGGAGATACGGGTCATTGTCATTTTTCGTCTAATTTCTTGAATAACTTCAAAACCATTTATTTTAAAATTATGAAAAAAATATAATTAAAACCCTCACAGTAAGCCCTTCCATTTGATATGTCACACGTATTGTTTAAAAAACTTTTTTTTTTAATTATCTAGTTTGATCCCCAAAAGTGACCCCCATACTAAAAATTTAATGAATTACGTAACGCGTCCGTGTTTGGGTCATAGAAGTCCATATGTGTACCAAATTTCAACAGAATCGGTCCAGTGGATCCGGAGAAAAAAGGCTGTGTGACAGACGGACAGACAGACAGACAGACACCCGAGTGATCCTATAAGGGTTCCGTTTTTTTTTCGGAACCCTAAAATTAAGGAACCTAAAGAAAATTGCAACGCGGACGAAGTCGCGGGCGAAGAGCTAGTTACCTGTATCTAGATAGACATTCAGTCAGTAATGTTGTTTTTTATTAATTCATTTCCCTAATCTTTTACAGGAGTTAAACTCATCGTTCGGCATGCAGGTCGCAGCATCATCCGAACCTGAGCGAACTGTCCGAATTACACAGAAAGGACTTACTCTAGTTGTGGTGAACCGTCTTCACGCATTGTTTGGATACGATGTCGTCTCACACGCCATGGCTATGACAAACGCCAACCGGGAACTGATATCCTTTACTATGTACAAGAAAACTGGTTCAGGGTCACAAGGTCACAGCCAGGGACATGGTCACAGTCAAGGACATAGCCATAGTCAAGGTCACGGGCACAGCCAAGGTCACAGCCACGCTCACGGCCATTCACACAGAAGCTCTCCTAAGGCTCCCAGCAGCAGTGTGGTCACGCTTTGATCGTGAATATTGAACAACATTACTATTCAATGAACGTGCACTGACGATGTGTATGGAGTAGCATGGACTCTTATTTGTACGCCTGTAAAATCGAAATTGAATCTCATGTAAAAAATCCGTCCTGTTATGTAATCTATACTAATATATAAAGCTGAAGAGTTAGTTTGTTTGTTTGCTTGGACGCGCTAATCTCAGGAACTACTGGTCCGATTTGAAAAATTCTTTCAGTGTTAGATAGCCCATTTATCGAGGAAGGCTATAGGCTATATATCATCACACTAAGACCAATCGGAGCGGAGCAGACGAAGTTGCGCGGGTCAACTAGTAAGTTGTATATTTATTGACACGAACCTTTGTGTTAGTGTTATTCTTTTAATATCAGGGTATAAAATAAACATATTTGTAATATACTCGTGTTATTTATTTAATTTAAATAACTTTACAAATTCAGTGCACTAGAAACACATTTCGGATAATATAAAACCTATATTCAGTCTTAAATTCTATATTTGAGGGATCTTGTTTAGTGGAACTGGAACGAATATAAAAGTAGAAAATTAACTACTTATTATTTGAGGACTAGATAAACTATGCATGTAATGTAGACTCCAGAAAAATAGACATGAACGTGGTCTCCGAAGTATCCACATTGAACTGAAAATTGGTTCCAACGTTAAATAAACTATTACAAACATAAATATCGGAAGTCCGCAATGAAACCATTCCTGTCCAAAAAAAAAAATACCAAAGAGAGGGAAAACGTGAGTTTTTCTTATTGTTCTCCTAGACTTATGACTATAAGTTCTATTGTAAAAATATGTTACTTACTATAATACGCGCTTTGAAGAAACTTGTTAAAATGTCTTCTAAACAAAGGAGCTTCACTCGCACAAATGCGTATCACAAAAATGCAATGCAAGTTAGATCATACTAGTTTCGCCTTTTCCTAAGTATCATCACTCAGAGGTATCGCAGTTATAAATATTTATTATAAGCGCGAACGTCGATGGAGATTCGCAATCATCGTTATATTATGGGCGGTGTAACCCTAATAACGAAATTTGCGAGCAAAGCGAGCTCACTTACGAGCCGAGTGTACGAACTGAGCCCATTAACAAGCCGAGCAGCCGAAGTTAACCCACTAACGTTCCGAGTGCATGGAGCGAGCCCATTAACGAAACGAGCTCACTAAGTATCCGAGTGGACGAAACGAGCCCACTAACAGTCCAAATGGACAAAGCGAACCCATCAACGGTCCATGTGGTCGAAGCAAGCCCACTAACGATCCAAGTGGACAAAACGAACACACTAACGGTCCAAGTGGTCGAAGCAAGCCCACTAACAGTCCAAGTGGTCAAAGCGAGCCCATTAACGATCCGAGCGGATGAAGAGAGCGCACTTACGATCAGAGTGGAAACGCGAGCCCAATAACGATCCGAGGGGACTAAGGGCGCCCACTTCGAGCTGAGTGGATAAAGCGAAGCCACTAATGGACAGAGTTGACGAAGTGAGCCAAGTGGACGAAGCGACCCCACTAACAGTCCGAGTGGACGAAGCAAGCCCACTAATACTCCCGAGTGGACGAAGGTAGCACACTAACGATCTGAATAGTCGAAGCGAGCCGAGTGGACGAAGCGATCCCACTATGTTAGTGTGCTCACTTACGAGCCGAGTGTACGAACTGAGCCCATTAACAAGCCGAGCAGCCGAAGTAAACCCACTAACGGTCCGAGTGGATGGAGCGAGCCCATTAACGAAACGAGCTCACTAACTATCCGAGTGGACGAAACGAGCCCACTAACAGTCCAAGTGGACAAAGCGAACCCACAAACGGTCCATGTGGTCGAAGCGAGCCCACTAACGATCCAAGTGGACAAAGCGAACACACTAACGGTCCAAGTGGTCGAAGCAAGCCCACTAACAGTCCAAGTGGTCAAAGCGAGCCCATTAACGATCCGAGCGGACGAAGAGAGCGCACTTACGATCCGAGTGGACAACGCAAGCCCAATAACGATCCGAGGGGACTAAGGGCGCCCACTTCGAGCTGAGTGGATAAAGAGAAGCCACTAATGGGCAGAGTTGACGAAGCGACCCCACTAACAGTCCGAGTGGACGAAGCAGGCCCACTAACACTCCCGAGTGGACGAAGGTAGCCCACTAACACTCCGAGTGGACGAAGTGAGCCCATTTACTTTTCTCATGAATGATGATTTGTAGGCAAAAGGGTGTCGTTTTTTTGTAAACATTTTTTTCCATACTTGTTCACACAAATAACTCAGTCGGAGTGGTCACTTTTCCCTTTTTAATAAAATTTGGCACATGGATAGGCCAGAAAGATCGAAATCAAAAAACACTCTTCCAAATCCAAACCTTGAGGTACAGAAGCGTAAGGGTTGGGGACTCTTGACCTTTTATTTTAATAATAGTGTATTTAAGGTCTGTACTAATTTTTAGCAATACGCGAATTTTCCGAGATCACATTTTGTTGTCTATTTTGACTGGACTATTATAGCAAAATGATGAGACAAATGCCTGCGTAAGTATGAAGAGATATTTAAGATTGGTCGGTCAACTATGGCGCTCTGCTCCTATCCTTCTCTGTTCTCCCAACTTCTTCAAAGCAGCAGCATATTGCCTCTGGACATCCATCAGCCTTGAGTATTCGTTGTAGAGATCATTTTTCTGTTCCTTCTCAGTTTTGAATTTCTCTTCGACCTTTTTAACAGTGTGGTTGACCCAGTCCACGATGGATTCGAACTGTGTCATAAACTCTTCTCGCTTTCTGACCGAAGACATGGCCCTGTAGATTAATGATATTGTTAGTTTTTGAGGCTGTTTAAACATTAATATTCCTAAACAATAGATAGCCCCCAATACACAGCTGTTTACTTTCACGATAATGCATGACTCATTTCAATGTTTTTCGCATAGGCATAGCTAGGCATGCTATAATATCAATATCACATTTTTAATTGCTTTCTTATCTTTACAGATGTTAGGTTAAATTTCACATATTGGCAATTGATGATTTTTTAGCATTTAGTCAGGAAGTAAGCTGCAGGTAGCCACTTCTTTGTGTAGAAGTCATTTACTTGGGACCAATAAGTGTGAGATCACTAGAGTTGCCATCCTAAAATTTCGTGCGCACCTTAGGCAGTCAGAAGCACCAGCAACATTCTGATTGCCTTATAATTTTATCCATGAAAAAATCTCGTTGAATGTTTACTGATAGTTCATATGTAAGGTCTAATAAACATAATAAAAAAAAACTTACTCATCATAGTTATCCAGGATCGAATTTAGAAGACTCAGCTCTTTTGAGGTATATAGTTTTACTTCTAGTAGTGTGTTGTAGAATATGTAATACTGCTTCGTTTCCTTGTGCTTGGATGCAACTGTAGGAAAAAAGGAAGCATTGTTAAAATGTCTTCGGGTGTTGAGCACACATGGCCGATAACTGAAAAATCAGTGCACGAGAACATCAACTCACGAAAACGCGTCCGAACGTGGGCTTTTCATTTATGGTTAAGTTTCAGTTTAGATTGAACTGTTATTTAGGTAATGTCAATAGTTCGATAGTGTGCGTCCTGTAATTGAGTTTGGCAATATTCATATCCCGCCACTTTAGATGGATGGAACGCCTTTGAAGCCACATTGTGCCAATAATACAAAACACACTGAAGAAATTCGTGTAGACTCGTATATTATTGCGGTAATTCAAAATGAAAGGGTGACAGTAGCGTAGCGATTGGGCGGCCCGCACCGGGTGACACCCGTTTAGGGGTGACACCCGACCGCTCCTTGACTGGTTTTTGTCACTATTGGGTGGAACCCCTAAACGTTTGACGCAATGAAACCTGTCGGGAGTAGGGTGCAAAAATTTATGAGCTCGCTTCGCTCGCTCTTGTATTTTGCGCTCTCTCAATTTTTCAGTATAAATCAACAAAAAACTTCACTTTCAGAATGAAATACAATAAAACCCTTCCGAGACGAGGTGCAAAAATTTCTTTGGTTCTTCAGGTGTTCTGCATTTAGGGGTGACACTCGTTTGTTGTCTTTTTGTCACGGTTGGGTGTCACCCCTTAACGGGGGACTTAATAAAACCCGTCTGTGGTGGGGTGTAAAAAATTTCGAGCACGCTTCGCTCGCTCTTACATTCTGCACTCTCTTTGCTCTCGAGCGTCTCTGTATAACTCAACAAAATGACTATGTTTGTGTATGAAATGATCAAACCAACATTAAATCTTTCCGAGTTGGGGTCCATGAATTTTCGAGCTCGCTTCGCTCGTTCCTGTGTACTGTCCTCACTTAATTAATGAGCTTTCTTGTATCTTTTAAAACATTAATGATCGAAAGAAAACAAAACCTATCCAAGGTAGGATGCAAATTTTTTTAAACTCGCTTCTCTGGCTCTTTTGTTCTGCTCTCTATCAATTTATGAGCATCCATAAAGTCCATAAAGTTACTATACGAGGTGGGGTGTCAAAAATTTAAAGCTCGCCATGCTCGCTCTTGTGTTCTGCCCTCTCTCAGTAAATGAGTTTTCTTGCTCTTCTCTCCATTAAGTTACTTCTATTTATGATCAAAAAAAGAAATAAAACCTATCCGAGGTTCAAAATTTCCTTAACAAAACAACATTTTCTTAACAAAATTTTCACACTAATTTTCGAGACTTTGTTTGTGAGTATGATGTAAGAATATTCTTGAAAATAAAAACCTGCAGCGCAAATGGCACACCTGCCGAAAAAAGGCCAAAGGCGCAACTCATAATTATTTGGGGGGGGGGGGGGGGGGTCATTTGTGGGATGGCACCACATTATCCGCCCCGGGTGACACCCATGCTAGCTACGCTACTGAGTGTGATAAGGAAAAATGCATAAATACCTTGATTGTAAAGCTCAATGAACCTCTTCTCATATTGCAACAGTTCCGCGGTGCCGGGCACTTCATCAATGGCAGTGGAGTACCGTAACACCTCCCGGTTTATTTTGGCAAGTTCAAGTCTCATACTTGTAATGAAAGCTTTCAGTTTTTCCTGCCTTTCATTAAATTCTTTCAATTCTGCTGGGGTCAATGGCTGTTCTTCGACTTTGTTGTCAGGGTCTTTTGCAATCCTGTATGGTTTAAAATATGATTTAATAATTTGAAAGAGAATTTCGGATTATCCGTTAGTTTCGGATCGTATCGGTTACGAATATTAGGTTTTTTAAGAAATAGTAAAAGTAAAACACAAAATCGGGTAGTCTCGGCTCGGCCGGGCAAAAAAAAACGTATCTCATTTAGACTCCGCCCCTATCCGAAATTATCCGAATCTTTTATATCAGATTCGGTTAAGGTTACGGATAGATGGTAATTTTGGATATCCGATAGTTTCGGTTATGGTTATGGAGTTTAACATCCCTGATGTTGATTTTAAGAGAAAATATATCAAGATTTAAGTTAAAAACTCCTTACCTTAGCTTTTCTTCCAATTTACTATGTTCATTGTTTCTATGTTGAATTATTTGTAACAATTCATTTCTCTCCCTTGCCAGCTCCTTGAGTGACTTATAAAACTGTTTGACATCTTTATCACTGAAACAACTGAGATGTAATTATACCAATACACATGACACCACAAATCTGTATCTGTATTCAGTGGAATTGCTATAGTTAATGGTTTATGAATAGCAATATGTACAGCTAAAATCAAACCTAATGGCGGCTCAGAAATACGAATTGCTGCCCAGTAATAATTTCAAGTGACAGCTGGGATAAGGGGTGGGGTAATGCGCAGCGAAAAGCGAACTTCACAGACGTCATAAAATTTATGTCGATCTTTACCATTAAATCACATGGCAACTACTAACAATGAGCTTTATTTTATATTACATAGCAAAACATAGCATTTTATTGTTATTATCATGCACATGTAGTCACTTGGCATTTCTATATTCACACCTCTTTAGAAGTTATCTAGGTATATCAGTACTAAAAACACAAATAAAACATACCTTTTAGGTATACCATCAGTTTTCATCAGTTTATTAGTAATCTTTTGCATCTTGCCAAGCATGTCATTGTGCTGTGTCTTAGCATTTTCCATTCTGGCCTGATGGGTATTTTTGAACTTCTTTATGTCTTTTGACAATGCATCTATGCTCTTACTGAGTCGGTCCACATCTTCAGAATACTTTTGCTTTTCCCTCTCCTCCAACTCTTTGGAAACCTCCCCAGTAAGTTCGGATTGTAAAACTGCATAGTGAATTTTAGTATCAGCATGAGCTCCTTTTGATTCTTGATCTTTTATGTATCTATTAGCCTGTTAAATGGAATTATCAGTCAATATTTTTTTAGACAAATTGTAATCAATATTATTATTGTTCTTTTTACAAGCTCATAAATAGTTTTATGTTGCACTTACTTTTGTAGTTATTTCTGTGGGATCTGCCAAAGTCTTCTCATAATCATACTAAAACAAACAAAACTTAGTAACTTATACAATGAAACAAAAAATCAGCTTTTCATCAATTATTACAGTTCTTCTTACCAAGAAATCTAATCCATCATCACTCTTGGTGTCCCCTTTGTTGGCAGATGTGTGCATCATCATGCGTTTATCATACTCAGAGAGTGTTGCATTCACTTGTTCCAGTTCATTTGTAGGGAAATCACCTTTCCTCTTGCGCACTCTGCATGGTTTGTACAAACTCTATAAAAACATTAAAAAGCTTAGGAACAGAGATAACAACATAACCATTTCCATTTATATTAAATTACAGTATTCATAATTTATATTTTTTCTGACTTTCAACTGTCACAAAGAAACAAACAATATTTTTATCAGTAATGGAAGATAATTCACTATAATTTTACTGATACTCTATAAGAGACTAACTATAGGTGAGATGGGTACATATTGAACATTTCAAACATACATACCTGTACAACAGCTAAGTTTTTCAACAATTTCTCCTTCTGCAGATAGGCAGCTCTATCAGATTCAAATATATGACTCTTATCATATTGCATGACTGCAAACTTTCGCAACTCATCTTCTTTGGCCACTCTAAACTCACTTGAGTATTTAATTAACCACAAAACCAGTGGGTAAATGTTGATGAAATCTAATCCTTGTATTTGATGCGGTTCAACTGAGTGTGGACATTTCATTGTATTTAATATCTTTACTATTTTTTCAGTCAGAGCTCTGTAAAGATTGAATTTTACTTGATTATTCATTTTCAGAAAGATGTAATACAATAGCAGATTATGTCTTAGTGTTATAACCATAGTAATCAAACTAGTAAATACTGATGCTGCTTATGTTTTTAGATAACAATTACATTTTCTTGCCAATGGTGAGATTCTCTTCAAACAGGAGGCTGATGTCAACATCAATGTCACATAGCTCTATACACCATGTGAGCCCTCCTACAATCTTGTCGAAGGCAGAGAGTCCCTGTAGTTGTGCACGGTAGTACCCGGCTGTGACCAATGCATCTGATATCTCATGCCACTTCACTAGCTGTTCCGCATCCTCACGCACCTCCACCTGGTGAAAGAACACTTGATTATAAAATGCTACCAAGATATTTGATACATAAAAAAACATTTCATAAGCAACTTGTTCATACAATCATACCTCTTTTCCTTCATGATCTAATCCACTATATATGTTCATCAAGGGTTTGCTGCGCGTGAATATATTTTTATTTTTTGTTGCCATATTTACTGATGTACTTGACTTTTAAATCTTATAATCCAAGGTGCTTCCACTGCTGGAATTTAGTTAAACAAGTTAAGATAGCTAAAAGAGAAGGTAATGGGTAAGGTACTGTTTATTGACATCGCATGTCTCGGTATCTGCAAAAAAACCATTTAAACAAGCGTTAAGTAAGATGATTGTTTTCTGAACTCCCGTTATAATTCCAAAATTTCATTTCATAAAAAAATGTAAAGAAAAACAGACCTACTAATTTAGTTTAAAATTATTCGGAAAAGAGACGTTATACTTAGTTTATTTTTATGTCAATTTAATATTCATCACCGAGTAGGCGAGTACTACCAGGGGATAGGGCTATGCATTTACAATTTTACAGATACCTATTGAATATGTTTTGCCAAACGAATGATAAACATGACACTAGTCTGTAATTTACACATTCTTTTACTTTTGACAACTGATGAATTGACAATTTGACAACTGGCTGGTTGTTTGATTGCATAGACTAAGTATCCTATGTCAGGATACTTAATCTTAGTTTGATTGTGATATTTTTTTACCCCTGGGTGGATTTACCCAACAAAAATTTCTCCGAACAAAAAATTCAAAAAAATTAAAACACATTGGAATGCCAGTAAAACTAGATAAAATCATTGGAGGATAACTTTAATGTACCTACATTGTGTTTAGACCAACATTTTAAGTGTAGATCAGAAGATATCAGCATTCCAATAAAAAGAGGGGAGATGGTGATGACGACGGTGGTATGGTACTGATTTATCTATGGATGGTGATGATTTCGTGTGTATGGTGATGACGCTATATACATGAATGTCAAATTAAAAACAACAAAATATATGCAAATAAACATTTTTAATTATTTAAATAACACTCATAATTTCTATTCCCACCAGTCATAGACATTTTTCTCTAAACTAAGGGTCTTGAGCAGTCCACATCCATCAGCTGCCAGCCACCTTCCATCGGCATGGGCGTCCCCGCAGTCTCCCAACTAGTACCCCAATGATGTCATCCTGTCTGAGCGTGCCTGAGGGTTAGCAGCATGGAACCTCATTTCACTTCCTTCTCCTCTCCCTCCTTCACTCAAATACATAAAAAGGAACTAAATTGGAAAAGCTGTACAGCAGCAGCACTCCCTCACTCACAAAGTGCACAGCAATATTCAAGGTCTGCACTCAAATCTCGCCGCAGTCCATCACCACCTTGAGACTGAGAAACCAGTGCTCTTCTTCCTTTCCGAGACGCAGATCGGATGTTCGTCAGACGTGTCGCACCTGTCCTACCCAGGGTTTACCCTGGAGCAAAACTTTAAATCACGCGCGACGTATGTATGTACGCCCGGGACGACATTTGCTATCGGCGTCTCCGCAACCTTGAGGACTCCAGGTTCTCAACGCTATGGGTTCTACCGTTTCTGTTCCGTTCTGCCTGTGTCTACCGTTCGCACAGCGGTGATTTGAAGACAACTGGGCTCACACAACACCTAAGTGACACGGCGGATGCGGCTCAGCAGCGGTACCCTTCTGCCCAATTGGTGTTACTGGGGGACTTCAACGTCCACCATCAGGAGTGGCTCTTCCCATACCAGTGCACAGACCATGCTGGACGAGAGACGCGACAGCTAGTAAGATTTAACGCTAAACGTTAAATCTTACACAGCTGGTCCAGGGGGCAACGAGGATGCCGGATGTTGATTCGCACACTGCCAATTGCTTGGACCTTTTGCTGACAACAAATCCAGACCGTAACTCAGTGTCGATTTCTTCACCACTGGGTAGTTCCGACCACTGTCTGGTGAAGTCTGTGTCCGTTTACTCCCAGCACGATCCTAGCCCGAGAGGCACCCGGCGGATTTGGCGATACAGGTCAGCAGATTGGGATGGCATGCGATCTTTCTTCGCATGTTATCCTTGGCAGCCTACTTGCTTTTCTTCGACGGACGGTTCGTCGTGCGCGGACGCCGTGATGGATGATTGAGGAGGGGGATGGAGTACTACATTCCGTTCACTGACGTAACAATGTCTGGCACCGCTCGTCCATGGTTTGGTGCCGAGTGCAATCGCGCTGATGCGCTTAAGCACGCAGCGTACCTAGCATGGGTCGACGCTCGTACGCACAAAGCAAATGACGTGAGTTTAAGAAGAGAGCCTTCAACAGGGCTGCCAAGTCCTGCAAGAAGGTGTTGCGGAGGGCTCGGTTTGACCACATTAGCCGAATAGAGAACAAAATTGCTTCATACCAAGCAGGTAGTAAGGCTTTTTGGTCCCTGGCTAAGTCAGTCGAATCGAACTTCTGCCGCCCCTAACTACCAGCACTGCTGAGACCCGACGGTTCGCTGGCCCTCTCCGCTGAGAAGAAAGCGAACTTGTTTTTTTCTTTGTTTGCGGATTTTTAACGTCTAGATGGACGCGGTCCGGTGGCGTTCGACCCCCTGCTTCTCTTGATGGATGGGAGTCGAGTATGTTGAACATTCGCATTCATCAGTACGTCTACCATGACTTTTATCAATATATACTCGCTAGCGAGTGTACTTATAAAAATATGAAAACTTTTAAAAAACAAGTTTCTAATTTATTGTTTAAGTTGTTAATTAACAAGCAAGCAAGTTGCAGGTAAAACTTAAGTTAACAACTAAAAAAAATAACTAGATACGCTTATTTCGCCTTTCGTTTGAGACTGGAAAAGTGCCGATGGCTTGGAAGCAGGCTAACGTGCTGTCCGTGCCCGAGAAGGGTAGTCGAGCTGACCCAACAAATTACAGGCCTATCTCGGTAACTTCCGTACTCTGTAAGAGTATGGAACGAGTACTGAATCTTAAGCTCCTGGCGTACCTAGAAGCGAACGATATCCTTAGTAACCGACAATACGGTTTCCGCCGAAATCGGTCAACTGGGGATCTTTTAGCGTATGCCATTCACATCTGCATTGAGGCTATCGAGAAATACGCGGAGGCACTTGTGGTCTCCCTTAACATCTCGAAGGCCTTCCACAGGGTCTGGCACTATAGCCTTATTTATTAGTAAGGTTTCTTCCTTCGGTCTGCCCGCCGGATTTTGTGATTGGATCGCAGAGGGATCGATATATCCCAGTGATCATAGATGGCTGCTCGTCTGGACTGCTGGTTATTAATGCCGGGGTTCCTCAGGGGTCGGTGCTGTCGGCAACACTGTTCTTGCTGCATATTAATTATCTTCTTAAACCCGGTATGCAGACGACAGCACTGTTGCTGAGAGGTAAGTGTCCGAAGCACGAGCTGGTGGGTCGCAGATCCGGTCTCCGGCCGGAGACCGGATCTGCGTGAACGTGTCTTTACTGGCTGTCTATGATTGGGGCGATGCCAATCTGGTCAAGTTCAATGCTGCTAAGACACAAAACAAGCGTGTCTTTTTTTCGCCAAAAGGAGCCAATTCCATCCAGCTCCATCTTTCCGAGCTCAAACTCTCTCAAGCGCAAGTTCGATCGCGTATGGAGTACTGCTCTCATCTTTGGAATGGATCTGCGGGTACCAGCTTGATGCCCTTGAGTCAATTCAAAAACGAGCCAAGAGGATCATCGGCAGTGATA
Source organism: Lacanobia wlatinum (assembly GCA_947578705.1). Classification (NCBI taxonomy): domain Eukaryota; kingdom Metazoa; phylum Arthropoda; class Insecta; order Lepidoptera; family Noctuidae; genus Lacanobia; species Lacanobia wlatinum. The sequence continues at coordinate 15,670,233 of OX388039.1, forward strand.
GGCTTGTCGAGTCGAGGCTCCAAAGTCTGGAGCATCGACGCCGAGTTGCTAGCCTGTCGGTTTTCTCCCGGTTGCATTTTGGGGAGTATGCGACGGAACTGCATAATTTTATTCCGCCAAGACCGTTCCAATATCGGACCACAAGATGAACGGCGATGCGCCACCGGTACATGGTCGGCATCCCACCCACACGCACGAAACCTTTTTGGGAACACATTCAAAGTGCGTACAGCTAAGGAGTGGAATTCCCTGCCGGAGTCTGTGTTTCCTGATAGCTACAACCTGGAAGTCTTTGAGTCAAGAGTGAATTGGTTACTTCTAGGCAAGCGTGCTCCATCTTCGACCACATCATCGCTTACCATCAGGTGAGATAGTGGTTAAACGCGTGCCCTTCAAAAGTAAAAAATTACCAAAATGGTCATCACCATACACTTGAGTTCATCACCGTTCATTATTTGTAAATGGTGATGATGGGTATGGTGATGATGATTGGGACGCTATTTCGATTTTTCTAGAAAAGTAACAACAATAGTAGGAAACCCCTTTTTTCTTTAGCATCTTCACTTATAACTAAGTCTTGTTGAAATTAATCGTAATGTTATTTTAAGTACTTACCTTGAACTACAGCCTGACGGGAATGACGCAACTTTGTCTAAACATCGTTTTTGGTCAGTTCACAACATTTTTTTCTGTCTGAGCGCGTGTTATAACGACGTGCGGGCTCGCTTCGTGGTTTGCTATGAACTGAGGAAGCGGGGCAGGGTATTACGGGCCGCGTAAATGCTACACATACAGAACTACCTTCACTTTGCTATTGCCGTGACGGTGATGACGAATTTCGATGCTAAAATTTCATTTAATTATTGATTATTTATTTTACGAAGAAATTATAATTTACTTTTCCAGAAAGTTATATACAATATCAATAAAAGTAAATAATAAATTACAATCTACTTCATATGTCGGGTATTCGAATTTTTTGCCGGCAAACGTAAAGAGTAGCATTTTATTCACAGACTGTGATGATTTTGATAGCAGTTTTCATTTTTTTATTAAAAATCTATTGAGTTTGAGTATATTTGGGTTAAAGCACATTGTAAAACAAGGCTACATACACCCTGTAAATGTAAAAAAAAATACGATAATGGAGCAATATATATTTTTTTATGCCCAAAACGTGAATTTTCGACAGTATTGTAAATCCACCCCCCTACACTTGCACTGGTGAAACGTCGTTGGGTGCCCTAATGATTGGCCTCGTCGGGCTTTTGGTAAAAAGTCATCACTCATCTGTGGTAGTTAGTGGTGCTTGTGGTAATGCTCGTGAGAGTGTCAGTCACTGGCTCCTCGAGCAATCACTTTTCTAAATCAAAGACTACAATAGTAATATGTTACAAAAGCCCAATCTTACAGGCATAGAGAATTCCCGGTGTTTGCACAGCGAACACCTTTATGTATAAAATTGACTGAACAAAAATATTTTTTTTTCCAATATATTTTTTTGTGGTTTTCTTTGCTGCTCAGGCGTATACAATAAAAATAAATTAAAAAATAAAATACATTTATTTCCAGCAACATTGGCTCATATGTGGAGTACACAAAAATACAGACAGAATATAAAACAGAAAATACAATATATAACCAATATAAAACCAAAAAAATAAAAGACAAATAAATCTAACCGGCCCTGCTGACGGAAACATGTCTGTCACAGCAGTGCCGTATGTATGGGCAGTCCATCCTGTCCGCGATCATCGCCAGGACGGTATTGGTGCTGCCCCACACCCTACGCACCAGGGACGCGCCTCGCTTGCGCATAGTTGCATAGAAGCAATCGGTACGCGCCTCAGCGAACATACCTGAGGCGCTGCAATAACGAGGCAGCCCCAATAGAGCCCTGAGCGCGTTGTTTAACTGGACGCGAAGGGCCCCATATGAAGCACGCGTGTAACTCGCTCACAAGCCGCACGTGTAGAGGGATGTGCAGTACGCCCTGAAGAGCGTTATCTTCACCTCCCTTGAACATCGCGCAAACCTACGTACGAGCATGTTCGCCCGCACCGATAAGGCCCTTCGTTCCCGCTCCATGTCAGCATCGTCCCTGAGATCGGTCGTAACTAAATGCCCTAGGTACTTAAATTGATCCACCCTTTCGAGTGGAACACCGTTCAGAAAAACGGGTGGACAATTTTGCGAACGTTTCGTACCGGTCTCAAAGACCATGCATTGACTTTTGGTCACATTGTATTTTAACCCATGGCCAAGGGCATATTCCTCACAGGTCCGCACCAGCTTTCTGAGGCCACAGACCGACGTGCTCAGCAGCACCATGTCGTCAGCGTAACTGAGATTGTTGACACAGACTCCACCGACATGGCAGCTGACATGCTGGTTACTGAGCGCGACGATCAAGGCATTCATGTACAGGTTAAAGAGGGAGGGGGAAGTTAAACCCCCCGGCCTCGCCCCGCACTCCAGCTGGTACGGTTCCGACATTGCACCCGCCCATTTAACGCTGTTGACCTGATGTCTGTACCAGTATTTAAAGACGTTTACAAGTTCAAGTGGTAGGTTTATACCCTCGAGTTTATCCCACAGGATGTCGTATGACACCAGGTCAAAAGCCTTGGAGAGGTCGAGGAAGCAGGCATGCACTGGAGTCTTTCGATTTGTGTAATATCTGACGGTATTCTTAAGACACAGTATCGCACTCTCAGTTGACAGTCGAGGTCGAAACCCAAACTGATTATCGTGCAAATCCAGGTACTTGTCTAACTAACTGTGCATTAAGCAAACCGTCAATAACTTTTGCAATAATCGTTGCCAGCGAAATCGGCCTGTAGTTACTTTTGTCGGCAACATCACCCGTTTTATTTTTCACTATAGGGACTACTACGGTTTTCATGAAATCAGATGGTAGGTATGAATGGATCACGCATAGTGTGTAAAACATTGCTAAGACTCTATTTATATGTGGGCCAGCGTGAACTAAGTGGTCAATGCCGAGGCCATCGTGGCCAGGGGACTTGCCCTTTGATATAGCTTTTATAGCTTGAGCCACATCTTTGGCACCGAAGCTTGTCCCCACGTCCTCGTCTGGCACCTTAACATGGAGCCCCGACCCCGCCGGTCCCCGTGGAGACAGTACACGAAAATGGTCCCTGAAAATATTAGCAACATCCTTAGGGTCACTCACACCCCCGACACTCACCGGAAGTCCAGGCCGAACGTTTCCTTTGTTGGTGCTCTTCCAAAAACTACGAAAGTGCCCATTCTTATGTTTATCAGCAAGGGCATCCATTTTGATTTGGTCCTGATGGTTTTGGCACCATTTAAGTCTGGACTTGAATGTTTTTCGACTATGCACATCCAGACCTTGGCTTACCACACATCACCCACTCTAGAAACTTCGTCCTAGCCACCCGGTGGGCCCCGCTAACATGCCTATTCCACCCAGCAATGCGGTGGGCCATTCCTACCCCTCCCGCGCGAGTGCCTCCCCGAGCCGTCGCCGTCACCGACGCCGACGCCGCCCCCCGTAAGGCAAACACAATGTCAGAATAAAGCCTATCAAGAATATGCCCATAGTCCGAATTATTACAGTATCTGTCCCCACACCTTGTAAACTCCGCAGGAAAATCAACACATTCTTTTGCTATGACATTCTTTTGCATATAACTCAATTTGTTCATCACTTCTTTCCCCCCATAGCACATCGTTGCTTAGTACGCTGTTATCAGGCGCTGTTATAGCTTTGGTGTTAATAAGTTTAAATTACACTCGATAATGAGCGGAAAATGATCAGACCAAAAAGTGTTATACTTTACATATGCATTAACAACAGAATGTTTAGCCGATTGCGTAACAATGCAGTGATCCAACCAACTGCACGTTCCATGTGCCTCACTGATAAAAGTATAGGTATCAGAGTGTGATCCCAACATTTCAACATCTACACAAGTCCATATCTGTTCTTTACAAAAATGTATAAGTTCGTTATAGAATAGTTCACATGGATCGGCATTAAAATCGCCCAGCACGAAAACTGATTCTACACCGTACTCATCTATTATAGCACTCACCGTCCCTAGACAATCCGTAAATTCCGATAGGTTATCCGTCCCATTTGTAGGCATGTACACACTCATCACAATCACAGGCCGATCATTTGTAACAATTTTAATTGCACAGACCCGAACATTATCGCACCTTAGTACTGACACATCTATGAAAATACTGCTCCTCCAAAGCAGGGCGACACCACCGAACGGCCTCCCGCGTATTATTCCCGCCGAAGTATCCACCGCCGAGGTACCTGTATACCTGAAATCACTGTCGACCGTGCTCAAGTACGGCATCTCATCCGGTAGAAGCCACGTTTCCAGCAGGGCGATCAAATCACAAGATCGACACAGTTCCCTGATGCCGTCTACGGAACGTTTAACGTTCTTACAATTAAAACTAGCTAACCTATAAGGGCGTTTATCCATTGTTGTTGTTATTCGAGCCGGATATAGAAGAAGATCTGTTCATATTTTTGTGACTAAAATTCACAAATCTCCTGAAAATTATACCTTCAGGCCAAAGCTTTTCATCCAGATACATACAACGTGTTGATTTGCATCCTAGTCAAATTCAAGGACGTAATTATGCTAATCATTCTCGACCCAAACCGACAATAAAATGGGTAGGTATTTTTTTAATTTTATTTTTTTATTTACGGAAATCCGTAAGTGTAAACCAGCCGTATTTAAACCCGGCCCGTCTGTTACTAGCCTTATAACCGCGCTTTCACACACAAACAAACGCAAACAATACATACACAACGCATACGCAACGATCATTCGATAAATTCGTAGGTAATCAATCGCACCCCAATCACGGTACGGGGACTCTCCCGCGCAAGCTCCTAGCCACGCCCCCGCGGCCCCGGAACTAACAGTGTGTTTGATGTCGCCGAAGCGTGCGTGCGCTTTGCGAATTCCGCTTCTCCGTACATCGTTGAGACGTAGGTACAAAGTGCAAGATGACGGACAATTATTCAAATGTCGAGATGGTGGAGATGGTCCGCCTGTATGCCATCAGTGGAGACAGCCTACGTGGAGCCAACCGGATATTCACGGAAATGTTTCCCGATCGGGAATCCCCATCACAGAGCGTCATGCTGGCTGCTACGCAGAGACTGCGGGATCATCGGCAGTTTGACGTTCACCGGCATGCTCATGCTCGCGGCAGCGTAGGCCTGCCTGTCGCCTTGCAGGAAGACATCCTGGAATACTTCCAGCGAGACCCATGGGCAAGCACGCGGGAGGCTGGTCAACACTTAGGAGTGCACTACACCACAGTGTGGCGCCTACTGAAACGTGAACTGCAACTGCACTATGGTCGGCAAGTACGCGAGTACTTGACCGAAAAGTTGGTGACCACTGGATCGGTCGCGGAGGACCTGTGGCCTGGCCTCCGCGTTCTCAGACCTGACGCCTGTAGACTTTTATTTGTGGGGAGACGTTAAAAGGTTAGTTTACACGGAGGAATTGACAAGTGTAACAGAATTACATGCAAGGATCATTAGTGCTTTCGACACTTTAAAAACGAATGTGTTAGTGTTACGTAAGCTGAAGGAAAACCAGCTACGTTGTGCTCGATTGTGCGAAGAGTGTGGTGGTGGCAACAATACCTCCGGGTAACATAAGTAGGTAATTTATTTATTTGTACATTTTGTAAATACGTTGTAAGCTTAATCAATTTTCTTAGTGTAAATATATTTTATTTATTTATTTATTTTATTTGGTTCACCAACAATTGTATATATAGGCGTATTATCAGGATGGGATATTTTAAAGTAAAAAGTAGGTAGTTTACTTATTAATCAATTTTATTCGATTAACTCACTTAATTTATAATAACTGTGAACTCAATTAATTATCATATCATAATTATTAACTAAAAGGTTTTAACACGATATTAGCAAATCTAGGCGCTATGACAACACGTGTATCGGACCGAGGTCTAGAATAGAATGCCCCGATCGCTCCGCGCGGTCTCCTTTTACGTCCGAGCACAAACAAGTCGAGTAGTGGGGGAGGTGGGGATGGCGACATCGCCTGATCGGTCCGGTGCACGTGCCGTGTACAACCGTACGATGACGTAGCGCCGTCACGGCCATTCTGACGTGCGTACGTCCTCGGACGCGCACTTTAGAAGCACTTAGGTATCTTTAATGAGAACCACAATTTTACTGTTCGTTCATCCTGACATTAAAATCTTATCTCATGGTCTGGTCCGGTCCTACGACCCTTCAGAGTAATAATCTTCTGGTCCGGTCCTAAGACCCTTCAGAGTAACATCTTCTGGACCGGTCCCAAGACCCTTCAGAGCAATATCTTCTGGTCCGGTCCTATGACCCTTCAGAATTATACTACTGGTCCAGTCTGTTGACCCTTCAGAGTAATATCTTCTGGTCCGGTCCTATGACCCTTCAGAATTATACTACTGGTCCAGTCTGATGACCCTTCCAATGATGTACCTACATGATCTATTAAGTTAATCAAATCAAATCGTATATTTCAAATAAACCATTTACAGGCACTTTTGAATTGTCAAAGTCGGTCAGTCAAAAACATGAAGCTATTTGCACGTTCCAAAGCGTAGATCTCTATGGAGAAGAACGTGCAAGAAACTCCACGGACACTCTTTTAAACCATGTGATGTGTTACAAAAATCTTGTTAACATTAACATTGATTGCTTCTATATGTGAGGACAATGCAAAGAACAAGAAAACATATAAACAATTCAAAATGCAGGTACAGATTAAAATAAGCCAGTGGCAGGTAAGAGATGACCAGTTTCAACTGACGGCGCCCGTTCACGAACATGACGCGTGCATCAGCACCATCTAACTCAACCATTTTGAAGGGAATCAAATGATCCAAAACACGCGCCACCATCAGCAAAACATTTGTGTGAGCATGACAAGCTCTTAACTGCCACGCTCGTTCATGTCAAACTAATTTAATAACGAAATCTATAATTACATATGTAAATGGCTCCATAGTGCTCACATTTACAAAAAATTGAAAATATGCTTCTACGTTATACAAAACTATGGTTTCAAGTAACTAAGAAAAGAAAAAAAAGAAGGCTGCTTTATTGTGTATACTTTGCTAATACAATAATGCAAAGAAATGATAAATAAATGATTGTATAGGAGAACAAAAAAAGGGTAAGCATTTCTTCCAATTATCGAAAACCTAACAAGTGGACCCATGCTGCTGTGGCTGTGGAGCAGGACCGGCATTTAGCCAACCATTTTTATCAAGGACATAATCTTCCAGTTTATAATATGCTTGTCTACATAATGTGCGTTTAATACATGTTTTAAATTTTCTCTCATTCAGTTCGAGAATATTAAGTGGTATTTTATTATAAAATTTAACACAGTACCCCATACGTTAACTACTGCTACTGGCTTTTTAAGTACGAGAGTCGGCAATTTTTTTTTAAAGTGTGAGCCCTAAAATAGTACCACTTAAAACTTTATTTTTATGGGAAGTTTCATAAACAAGTTCTTCATTATTATTCGCCGTCACGTCATCACTGATATTTTCTGCATCTAACGTTCATGTAAGCACTCACGAATTACTTTACGTTAATCTAAAATCATCAAAATCATCGCTGCGCTGTGCGGTTCGAATCAATCAATGTTATTATAGTCTCACCCGTATTAAATTGCACAAAATGGAAAATCTATTTAGAACTTGTAATAGCTCAGAATTCTCTGTACCTTTAAAGCTTTTATCAATGTCATTAAAATCAAATTGCTATTCATGATAGTTTTGATACTATCAAATTTACTAACTGATGTTAGGCAAACTGCCTCCGTACGTTAATACGAAAGCCTAGATCCAAAAGTACACTAAAAAAAACGTCTAAGTTGAAACATGACCTTGTGGTACTTGCTATGCGATAACTAAACCTAAAGCTCACACTGAATAAAATTTTGACACTATTACCGCCAATGGGAAACTCTTTTAAGTACTCGCTTTGTGCTAACTATGTCAAAATTACCTAGCACTATCAATGCAACCACCGAATTGGTATCAACCCCTTTAAAGCTTCGTTTGCTATTCAAATAAAACTTGAGCGACTCACCAAGTATTCCAGTCGGCCTTGAACGCTCTTAACCCCACAGATGTTGACATGATACTTGGCTACTGCAGTTTGCCAACCTTCGGTCTGCCACGCTCAGAACCGTTCAGAAGTTGCAGCTGCTCAGCAGTTGTTGCAACTGCTCAGCAGTTATGGCAGCATGCCAACCGCTAGCCTCCTGCTGGCTTTATACACCATGATACGATGTCTGAAACCGAAAAATGCTACGACAGTACAAGTCCAATAAAAGCTGTGGTGGACCAAAAGGTTTCAGGTAAGTGTAGTAGTCACAGTATCAAAGTAAATAAAAATCTAAATTTTATCGGACCATTGGCACAAGAAAGCGGCCTATGCCTATGAATGGTGATATAAAATCAAAATATTCAAAATAAAGTGTTAGGTAACTAAATCGCTCTTATGTCCAAAAAAATAAAAGCTCTCTGGTATTTCACTTCATGACTCGATCAGCGATAGCAGAATAATATCGCTTCATCAGCATTATTTGACCAATGACCAAGGCTTTGTGCCCATTTCAAGCGAACTCCTGTGCAACCGCCACTTCCAGGTATGTGCTTCCAATTCACCAAGAGTAGATAGCGACAGCAAAAGAATGGTCTCCCTTAGGGCAGTGTGTTGGCGCCGACGTTTTTTTTAACATCTACGCGAACGAACCGCCTTCCACCTAACAAACGGAGCGGTTCTTGTACGCGGATTACCTGGCCCTAGCAAACCAAGCAGCGACTTTTATGGACGTGGAGCATAAACGTACAATGGCACTCAGTGTACTGAGAGATTAGTGTGACCGCAACGCTCTACGGCCGAACCCATCTAAGAGACAGTCGTGCGCCTTCCATCTCTGCTATAGGCCCGCAAATCGAATGCTTAACATCACATGGCGTAGAGCCAAGGTCCAACACTGCTCGAATCCAAAATATCTCGGTGTGACGTTAGATATGGCCTAAGCGTAAAAGTCAAACTGTTACAATACTTAGCTCCGTCGAACCCGGAATAACTTGCTCAGTCACCTAATTTCCATCAATTGGGGAGCGGCACCCGATGTTCTCCGTACAACCGGCATGTCCCTATTTTTTCTGCTGGCGTGTTTGCTTGCACAGTGTGGCACCGACCTGCTCTTTCTAGTAAAGTAGACATTGCCCTAAACGAAACGTGTCAGATAATATCAGGCTGATTAAAATAGACTCCACAAAACAAACTATCCGCTTGCAGGCATCGCACCTCCTGCTGTTCGAAGGATCTGAAAACCGATTCCCGACATCCCTGTATGGCCACATGCCAACTTCGGGAAGACTAAAAAGTCGCAAGAGCTTCCTTATTTCTACACAGGCGATCCTGGATATGCCATCTAAAGGGAGAAGCAGACTGTGGGAAGAGAAGAATCCACCTCCTCACGACTTCATAAAACCCAAAGAGCAATTGCCCCTGGTCGTGAATCGCAATGGCCTTTGGAAAGCGTTAAATCGCGCGCCAGCGCAATTTGCGCACCCAGGTAGGCCGCTGCAAACACAACTTGGCGAAATGAGGATGTAATGATCTGTTGTATACCCAACGTGAGTGCAGTGCCCGTTTTCAGAGCACGAGCCATATGTTACAGTGCCCCAAGTGCCCATTCTCCTGTAATTTGGAGTATCTAATGAATGCCACTGTTGCTGCAATTAACGTAACTACCTACTGGTCCAAAACAATAAAAAAGTTAACGATTGAATCGAAAAGAAGAAGTATTATTGAAAATGCTATCGCTTAATCTGCAACACTTATGCTATTAATAATAGCTTCACTTTAAGATAAAGCGACAGGCCAATTATCAAACATCGATAATTGCCATCCATAAAGGCGTTGCCTTTTGTAAGTCAGTCTCCACATCATAAAAATGAACACTCGTAAACAAAATAAAAAGCAGCTCTACAGCAATTAAAAAGTTTAAACGACTCACCAGATTGGCGTAGAAATCTTCATATAAATTCACACTCCTCTCCTTGACCTGACCAGCTGTTGTGAAGTTGCTTGCCTCCGGACGGAACTGGTTTAGTTCAGGTTGATGAGGGTAGCCGCATAAAACTCGTCGAAAAGGAATTCGGCGCAAAGCTCTTCAGCGCCATATGGTAAAACAATAAACTGCTCTGCACATCACTGCATCCTCGACAAAACATACCACCACGGTGACACACTATGATCGTCTGTCGAACTTCGGCCTATCGGATTTAACTTCACGACACTTCACGGCACACATCAAGTTTTTAGCGTCTGGATAAACGCATGCGTTTTAAAAACAAACCGCAATTTTCACTATCACTGTCATTACATTTCAAAACGTAACCGCCACATATTTCACTAGCATTGTCACGAATCTCCATGTGGGCCCTTTGAGTTACGTCCCAATTCTGATATAGGCGTATTATCAGGATGGGATATTTTAAAGTAAAAAGTAGGTAGTTTACTTATTAATCAATTTTATTCGATTAACTCACTTAATTTATAATAACTGTGAACTCAATTAATTATCATATCATAATTATTAACTAAAAGGTTTTAACACGATATTAGCAAATCTAGGCGCTATGACAACACGTGTATCGGACCGAGGTCTAGAATAGAATGCCCCGATCGCGCCGCGCGGTCTCCTTTTACGTCCGAGCACAATCAAGTCGAGTAGTGGGGGAGGTGGGGATGGCGACATCGCCTGATCGGTCCGGTGCACGTGCCGTGTACAACCGTACGATGACGTAGCGCCGTCATATACACTGGTATATACAAATGAAACAGAAGCAACAAATCAGACCAAAGTGTAACAATCACTTACAGGTAAACTCTGCGTGCACACAAAACGTTGTCGTAACTTACAAAAAAACAAAATAATAAAAAGCTTCATCAATTTTGAACTTAATTAAACTTAAACTTAACAGATTAATTGAACTAAATTAAATTAAAAAATAAACTAAATAGATCTAGGTAGGTGATACTGCAATTCACCCATCCTAATTCACCGAGTGAGACAATGCAGGGCTAACTAACTTAATGTTCGGGGAGATACTTATGAAAACTGGCTTTCAATTTCCTTAAACCATCGAAATGGAGGTCGATCCGATCACTGCAACTGTTCACAACCCTGCAAAATCTCGCGTAGGGAGAATTTGCACCCAGAACCGTTCTTCTCTGTGGAGGGCAGAGCGGTGTTATAGGATTGCGAGGAATTCTTGAGGGAGCACGGAAGTTAAAATCATTTAATATTTGCGGACAGTCGATTTTGCGGGCCATAACTTTGCACACAAACATCGCGTCTTTCAGACGTCGTCGTTTGTCCAGAGAAATCATATTAAAATGTTTGAGCCTATCACTATAAGAACGTATTTTCTTAGACAAACCACTAGCATAGGTCAGGTGACCCAGAAAACGTTTTTGTACACGTTCGAGACGCAATGAGTGGGAAGCATAGTGTGGCCGCCAGACCACGCTACAGTACTCCAATATGCTTCGAATTAAACAATTATAAAGAATAATTTTTGTTCTGCAGCTTTTAAATTGTTTTGTGTTTCTGATAACAAAACCCAGCATTTTGGAAGACTTTTTCACGATTTTGTCGATGTGAGGGATGAAAGTTAATTTCCGATCAAACATAACACCAAGGTCTCTTATCGTGTCCACTTCCTTAATTTTTTCTCCGACAACATAATAATCATGATCAATAAGATGATGCTTCCTGGTGAATTTGATATGGTAACATTTGCTAGGATTTAAAAGCATCTGGTTTATTTGGCACCATGTTACCAACTCATCCAAATCGCATTGTAGTTCAGAGGCGTCATGCTTAGATTTAACTATTTTGACGAATTTTAAGTCATCGGCAAACATAAAAATTTGACAGTAGCGAAAGCAGTTCGGAATATCATTAATGAAAAAGTTAAATAAGACCGGCCCCAAATGAGACCCTTGTGGCACGCCCGAGGATATGTGTCTGGCGGCTGTTCGAAAGCCATTGACCACTACAAAGAAAGTCCTATTCTCAAGATACGAACTCAACCATGAGAGTAAAGTTCCAGCGATACCATAAGATCTTAATTTGTCTATGAGAATTTGATGCGAGACCCGATCGAACGCTTTGCTGAAGTCTGTGTATATGACATTAGCTTGATGGCCAGAGTCCAATGCTGTCGTCAATAACTCAGTAAACAGTGTCAGATTGGTATTTGTGGATCGAGACTCCACGAAGCCATGTTGTCCCTCACTTAATTTAAATAAGGCTTCACTGTCGATAGCTGGGTTGTTTAAATATTATGCTACTTTCATGAATGTTATAAATACTTGTTTTTTTATGGGCACTGCAAACTTTTTCAGAAGGGCTGTATATAGAAGAGAAGTGAGAAGCAAAAAACTCACATATCTCCGTTCCATCTGATGATTTAGCTGTACCATCTGTCATAGATAAAGGATACGAGCTGGATCCGCCTCGTTTAGTTTTAACATAGGTCCAAAAAGATTTAGGGTTATTGGTTAGAGTGTGTTCAAGATTTTGTAAATAATTATTATAGCAAATCGTAGCAAGTGCATCACAGCGTTTGCTGATTATTTTCAACTCAATCTTGTCCATCGGGTTTTGGTAAGTATTGTAACGTTTCCTTATCTTATTTTTTGTGTTTAATAGTTTAATTAGAGTCTTGTTAAACCACGGGGGGTACCTACTTACTATTTTTGGGTTTTTTAATAGGAATAAATCTTTGAATAGCATCATTGATGACGTCATAAAAAACCTGTACCATATCATTAACGTCATGATGTCCCTCAAATAATTCCTCCCAGTCCCGTTCCTTTAGGTATTTTTTAATTGGTACATAACTTGCTTTACGGAAGTCACGTAACTCGTTTGTAATATTATATGGAAGTTTGGCAACTTTTTTAAGACAAATATTTATATCTAAGGGTGGATGATACTGATCAATATTACATATGGAGCCAATACTTTGACTTACATTACACAGTGGATGATCAGTTAATATAAGATCTAGTATGCGAGATGAGGCATTACATACGTTATTACATTGATTGAGCTTATTAACATATGTGAAATCCAACAAAGCTTCACAGGTATTAGGCAGTTTTAGGCTTTTATTAAGATTACTGTTAAGTTTCCAGTCTATGCACCCTAAATTGAAGTCACCCATGATACATGTACATGATTCCTGAAGTTTTTCAAAAACAGCGCTACAATTATCTAAGAAATTTTCCAAGTGAAAGAGGCTTACTGGCGGTGGCAAGTACACAGCGCAGAGAGCCATTCGACGAAAACATTTATTGGAAGGGAGGTCCAAAGTAACCCAGAGATCCTCACATCCACTCTCAAAATGTTGCACACGTTTAGGATTGAATTTCTTTTTGGCAGCTATTAAAACACCCCCACCTTCTTTACCAGCAAGTTGGGAGGTTTCTCTATCTCTCCTATGGACCGTATATCTGTCATCGAATAGCTCACTGTTCTGTACGGAATTATTAAGCCAGGTCTCCGAAAAAATTATAACATCATAGTTTTTATACAAACATTGCGGAAAATCATATGCGTTTTTGTTCGCAATCCTCTGCAGTTCTGATAGAATATATTTAAGTTATCGAATTATAAATTATAAATTACACAGATGCATGCATTTTTTAGATAAGAAAAAGATTAAAGCCTCTTTTAAAACTATACTAACTTATTTAAGGAATCTGAATTCTTTATAAAAATATGTTCGCCTTCGGTAGTTTTCCTAACAAAGATCCTGCTGTTTCTTACCCATACAAATTTATATCCCTTGTCCTTTGCCTTTTGTCTAGTGGCAGCATGAAGCGCTTTATTAGCAGGAGATAGATGTTCAAGCACGAATACGGGCATTTTATCCCCAGCAATACCCAGGTCTGCAGTATTGAGTTTCTCTGAGTTTACCTTCTTGTTTTTGTTATGATTTATAACTGACGCCAGGAGGGTATCACGTAGTTTTGGGGAGGCGAGCTGGACAACGATGGATCGCGGACGGGTGTTACCTGCTTGCTGTTTGGCAACACGGCCATGAAGAATTTCATTGTCATTCAGGTTGCATCCCACCACAGATCCCAGCTGCTTAACGACAGTGTATAGGTTCTCCTGTTTGTTTTCGGGCAGGCACTGAATTTCGAGATTTTTTGAACGAGTCTGTTGTTCCAAATAATTCACACGTAGAGTTAGGTCCGTCATTAATATTTTCAAGTTAGAACTTTGCTCAGTTAAGTCCTTCAACAAATAAGTTGATTTCAAATTTTATTTTTAACTACGCCAATAATACCTAAGAGTCGAAAGTATCACCACGTACTTACACTTAACTAGCACGTCTTTCCATTTCCATCAAACGTAGAAAACATTTTTAGACTTAGTAGATCGCTACACCAACTAAGGTATTCTTGCCGGTCCTCAGCCCGTTAAGTAGGAAGGAAAATTTCAAATCAACCAATTTAATCCACAAATAAAAACAAAATCACTACGAAAACTTTAGGTTGAAGGATAAAGCAAAACTGATAACAGGTCAGTGAACTTTTCTTTGGCGCACTAGTATTACTGTCATTAGTAAGATTTCCGTATTCCAATGATGCTCAAAGATGAGTTAATTATCAAGCGAAATTTATGACAATAATGTAGGTGATTTTCGAAATAAAATTAGGTAAAATTATTGCTACCGGTCATTGATCGGTCGCGCTCGCGCGCGCTAGCATTTCGTAGGTAAGAAGTCGACACTCACGCACACAGCTGCATTGTCGCTGTGTGCGTAGTCGGGTAATTCTGTTTTATTTGTATTGAATTAAGGGCTTAATTCTGAAATACTGTTAAATTTCAACAACAAAAAAAAGCAGCGCTTATTAGTTATTGCCTGCTACCGTACTTCCGATTGATTATTTATGTCTTTTATGACAACCTCCTGAAATTTGACGAGGATGCAAAACAACACGTTGTATTTAATTTCGCCTCGGTTACGAAAAATTTAAACGCACTGTGATCTGTCTGCTTTTTAATATTGATTTTCTGTAACGACACAGACTCATGTGTTTTCGAGTGAATATACTTAATAATATCCTCTTTCGTAGTTTCACTATGGACATTCGTAATTAACATAGGTACTTTCTTTACGGCGGCCCTAAAGTTAAACTCCGAATCTCTCGCCACACCCGACTTGCCCGAGTACCTATATTTCAATTGTTTCCGGCGCCGTTCTACTCTTTGCCAACCATCATTGTCATTATTTAGAGAGTTATGTAATGCGCTCAATACAATGTCGCAATTTCGTCCATCACCGCTAATGTTGTTATCGCTCGGAGTCAGCTGTGACCCGCTCTGTACAGACACGCCAGCTCCCGATGACGTAGTCTCAGCCGCCACCAGCTTCAAACCAGTCTCGGGCGAGTTCGCTTCACCGACCGCCCCACCGCTCGCGATGACGTCATCCGAGCTGCCTGCGACCGACAGTTGCCGTCTTGATAAATCACAGACGGTATGTTTTGCGACTACCCTCACTATATCTTGGTATCGGTTCTGTATGGCACTCTCATCTACATTATTCAATGATTCTTTACAATTGTTATACGGTTCGTTTATCGTAGAGTTATGATGATGCGATAAGCCCTCTGGTCCACTGTCCATTACCCAGGCCCCCCTTCTCATGTTTACCTTGCATACCGACGGTACCGAAGTAGGCGGTAAAGAATCGTTCTTGAATTGTAAAAACTCCAATTTTAATTCTTTCAACTGGTTTAATGTGGCATACGTTGATTTGAATTCTTCCATGTCGGTCTTTACTCGAAGTAGATCCTTTAAAAACTTCGTACAGTCCAGATGATCCCACATAATTGGTGCTAATTTTTCCAGTTTACGGGCTACAAACACTGGAATTATATCTGGTTCTGCAGATTTAAACAGATTGGCGATATCAGCCCAGTCTCTTTCCTCCTTCCCTTTGTTCTTCCTCAAGATTTTACGAGAATCTGTAGGTATGGAATCGAATAACAACGACTTCGATTTCTTAATTTCTACAATTGTAAACGATGATTGTAAGTCTGTAGGTGATACGGAGTAGAATACGCCCGCCCGCAACTAAGCCCGAAACTACGGATTTCGTTAGAGAGTAGCCCCCCTGGCCTGTAGGGTTCCGTACCAAAGGTACTGTGCTGACGGGACCCTACTGCTAAGCCTCCGCGATTGATTCCGTTTAGAGCGAAGCAACGAACGGTTCGATTTGCGAAACAAGACTAATAATAATAAGGTACCGGTACCAAAGATGGTCACGGTGACGGGAACGATCGATTTTGGGGGGCTACTCTCTAAGTCCGAAGTACGTAGTTTCGGGCTTAGTTGCGGGCGGGCGTATTCTACTCCGTATCACACTACAGACTTACGATTAGTCCCGAACCCGAACTAAGAATGAATGACAACACGATTTCACAGTAACTGTCAAATCGTGTTATCATTAGTTCTCAGTGGTTAGGTGATATGAAGTAGAAAATGCCCGCCCGAAACTAAGCCCGAAACTACGGATTTCGTTAGAGAGTAGCCTCCCTGATCCGCAAGTCGAACCGTCCAGTACTTCGCAAAACTACGATATATATGCACTTTAAACGAAACCAGCACAACTCGGAGATTTAAGCAATTTAAGACCTTAACAGCCTTATTAATAAAAATAGTTTATTCCGAGCGAAGACCTTTCAGAGACCGAAACAAAATACCAACGAACTACGACTGTGTTAAGAATCGTGTGAGGTCATTCTCCAGCGGAAAATTTTAACACCGCAGTTCAGAAAAACGCGTCATCAGTTCAACGCCATCTATCGATCATGTAAACTGACAAAATATTTGGCAGCGGAAGACGTTAAATAAGAAGCCCGTATGTAACGCTAAATAACGATAAGCTATTAAAATGTTTACTTTTATTTTGCTACGTCTACGTATTAAAAGTTTCACAAATAACTCAATCACTGTGTTTTGGTGTAACATTCATGCTTTCATGCATTTTTTGGTTCCTCAATAGATGGCGCTCTGACTGATCAGAATACATTAGGAAGATTCTTCCTAAACTTAAAAAATCAATATGTTTTGATTTTGTGGGTCGATTTTGATGAAATAAACGCTAAGTTTTCCTCGGGGTATCACTTAATAGTTTTAACTACTTAGATTTGCAATCCAATCTGTGGTTTATGCGTGATGCTCCCACAAACACACAGACAAACAGACAAACAGATAAACAGACAAAAATTTCAAAAATTGCATTTTTGTGTTTTAAACCTTTTTCCTGTTTTTGTTCTTTTTTTGTTTTTTGTGTAATTTTCATGCAAAAATATTCAATGTACAGACACGGTTAGTCTACGATTTTATTATATGTATAGAAGATTAGAACTAAAACCCTCACTAAATGCTCAAAATTGTCCGATAAATCGCTGCAACAGAGCCCTAGTGTACAAATTTGGCATAATCACACACACGCAGTTACACATATATAACTTTACACAAATGATTCAAATGAAAAAAATCTGTCACCGAGAAATCTATAAACTTACTAAGTATTTCCTACATAATACACAGTCATTTAAAACATCGCATTAAATTACACATTCCTGATTTTCTGGGGTGTTGTGCCAGGATAGGTGCCAATAGTGGGGTCGTGGTGGTCGTCAAATCGTACTCGTAAAATTGAATGACCTTCCAAAAATCAATATTTTGAAATTATCTCTTGCGTTCAGTGCCACAAAATCGCAGCACGTTATCCCTGTCGCGACATTCAACTCGCGACTTCCATTCTTACTTTTTTGGATTTGATAAGACACAAAGTGTATTTCACTGTTAGTGTCTTTTTCTAATAAAAAACCCAACTATTCAAGGACGTGGAGAGGGTTTACTTTGTTGGGTTCCTGCAGCATTGCCATAAAAACCCGTTTTCTGGTAATTCTTTTTTGCTTCAGCCGACAAGGTATTAACGGAATAGGCGTTTTTATCGTCAACCTTGAGGAAAAAAGCAGTAGTCTGCCGGTGTTGAGAGCAGGGTCCAAGCTACCGGCGGTTAGGGCTCCAGAGAAAGGCACCTCCTCACAATAAGAGCCGTGTAAAGGAGTACTGCTTTCTGTATCCAACCGTGTAACGCCAGCTTCGAAAGATGGTCGTCGAAACTTTTGGCAATCAGGCCATTGGCCGTAACGAAAATCGGCACAATGACTACCGAGTCCACTTTTGACATGTCGACAACCTCGTGAGCTAAGTCAAGATACTTAATTTGCAGCATCTTGATTTCAAGTTTCTATGAGAAATGTGTTAGTTAGTTTAGATACGCTAGTATTATATAATCTGTGGTTTAAATTTAGAATGATGCAAATACAGAATTTTAAAATGATTTTTTATTTATTTAAAACAATAGTTACGAATTAAAATAACGTGAAACAGGACGAATGCATCGTAGAACAATCAGCGTCTAGTGACGTCACGTCACTGCTGTTCATCAAAGACGACCTAAATAACATCTTTAGTGGGTGATAGACGTACGAACTTTTAGTACGCGGTTTTTAATTATGATCGCGAATTTACTCGGCTCGACGTCGGTGACACACGTGAAAGCTTGCTCATTAGTCTGGTACCAGGGGGACCGCGATGTCATCAATGGAGGAATCTTCTTGTTATTCAGGAATAATATTTTATTATAACTAGACAGGATATTTGTATGAGAGAAGCAAGAAAAGATTTCTGTTAATAATTAGTGTGAATAGCTTCGAAAATCAGCAATTTTAGTACTCGATGTGTCACAAAACAAAGTAATGGCTCGCGGCTTGCGGCTCGCGGCGTTGACAAACGTGCGAGCCGAAGCGAGCTACGAGCAAAATTTCAAACCTGTTGGATCACCAACGAACTTACTCGGCGGTTTTTATGTACGAGTACTTACGGTGACACATGCCTGAAAAATGTCGTCGAGCCACAAGTACGCGTACCTACATACTTGCTCGCACGTCTATGTCTCACCTCACCCACTTTTGAGTCATGACAGTATTGACAGTATTTTTTTTCCTTTGTCGGGGACCACTTGTTTCACCTCTAGAAGGGTGGTTACTACTCAACCGGGCTAGCCTGTGGTAGCCTCAGATATGACTCTAAAGCCCCCAGCCAAGGCAACAAAAACTCTTAAACCTACAACTCCGCTCGCACGGGCCTCTCTCTCTTTCGGAGAAAACGGTTTTGGAGGGCCTGCAACCTATAGATCCGGTATGACTTTACGTAGGCGAATGTAGCACACGCATACGTCATGATCGGGCGAATGCAAGTGGTGTAAATGCGCAGCTTGCATTTCAGGGACAGTTTGCTGTGCTGGTTCAGCATGGGGTGGAGCCTACCGAGAGCGAAGGCGGCACGCGAGCGCACCGCCTTAATGTGCTCATAGAAGCTGAGGTTCTTGTCTAGGATCACACCTAGATATTTGGCCCGCTCTTCCCAAGGGATCGGCTTACCAAACATCTTGATCGGTGGAGGGATCGGGGGGAGACTAGCCGTGGCCTGCGCCCTGCCCTGAACAGGACCTGTGCTCTGAACAGGACCGCCTGGCTTTTCTCGGGGTTGACCTCAATCCTCCATTTCCGAAACCAACCGCCTAGACGGTTGGCGGACCTTTGGAGGTGTTGAGATATGGATTTACTACTCTTGCCAGAGTAGTAAATGGCCGTGTCGTCGGCAAAGAGCGCTAACTGCGACTGTGGTCCGGAGGGAATATCGCTAGTGAACAGCGTGAAAATGAGAGGCGACAGCACACCGCCTTGCGGTACGCCGGCGCGGATGGGGCGGGGGATGGAAAGCGCACCTTCGATTCGGAATCGAAAGGTATGGTTCGACAAATAGTCTCTTAAGATGAGCACGAGACGATCTGGCACCCCGAGTTGATATAGCTTGTATATCAGACCGTTGTGCCAGACCTTGTCGAAAGCTTTCGCTATATCGGAAAACAGGGCTCCCGTCATCAAGCCGCGTTGATAGCGGCCGTTGATATGCTCAACGATGCGGTACACCTGTTGGATGCACGAGTGAGTGGCTCTAAAGCCAAACTGCTCGTTGGGGATGAGGCTCTTTCGCTCGACGTAATCCCTGAGACGCTTATAAATAAGCCTCTCGTAGATCTTGCCGAGCGAGCTGAGCAGATGATGGGGCGGTAGGAGGACGGGGAGGATTTGGGCTTACCCGGTTTGGGAATGCCGATCACGGTAACCTCTTTCCACTGCTGCGGAAACATGTTGTTGGACAGAGCGCCATTGAAGATGGCGGTCATCAACACGATCAGAGTCTTGGGAAAGAGTTGGACTACCCTGTTGGTAATGCCGTCACGCCCAGGGGCTTTCCTGGGTCTGAGTTGGCCAATGATCTTCTCTACCTCGTCTGGAGTGACGGGAGGGAGAGGGTCATCGGGGTCCTCGACGGGAGGGAGGGAGGTCCTACGTTCGACCTCGGCGTCCACCTCGGCGAGGTGGGCCGGGTCGACCGGGTTCGAGCTTGGGGAACACTGGGCCTCTAGACTGTCAGCCAGGCATTCGGCCTTCTCGTCGTCTGCGTTCTGCGAGTCGGTGCCGGACTCGTAGTCCATGGGGGGGGAGAGGGAGAGTCCCGCTCGAGAGTGAGCGGGGTGCTCTCAAGGACGTCACTGAAATCAGTGATGACACGGGGTTTTTGTGAGGGGGGGGAGAGGCCCAGAGGGGGCTCGGGGGAGATTGCCACATGCGGCGGTGTGCATGGCTTATGCACACCGCGCCGCGCCGCTATTGTGGGTGGCCTTTAAGGCCTCTAAACAATTGAGCCTGTCGCTCACTGTACGGACCAGTTCCTGGTTTGGGTGGTCCTCTAGGAGTTTTTGGACGAGATCCAAAAGGATCTCGTCCACGCCCATATTGGGAGAAGTATTGATAGGGTTGAGGGGAAGAAAACATATGCCTTAGGGGCAGGGGAGGGGACCTAAACCTAAAACTCCTAACAGTCCTAACTCCCCGGGTGGGAGTTCCCGGGGATGTGTACCCTCCCTGTCGGGTGAAGACAGGGAGGTGTGTACCTAGGGTGTGCCCTAAGCTTGTAATCCCGTTAAATTGCCAGTCTCAATGTGCAACGGGTTCCTATGGGTCTTGCGACCGACCGAAGAAGCTGAAAAAGAGCGGGGTTAAGCATTTGGTCGCGACTAGGAGGCCCCCCAAGGCCGCGGGTTCAACGCCCTTCCGACTTGACCTAGGCCCTGATGGGGCTAGGTCGGTGTGTCGGGTCAACACCCACTCGGCTTTGTTGGCACCGTAAGGTATCCACCGAGTGACCACGAGAAACGTGGATTTACCCAGAAGGGGTCACACGTTTCTTTGCCAGTACCCGAAAGAGAAACAGATATCACTCGGCGGCCTTGAAAAAGGCAGCGTCGGATCAGGGTTTGTAGTCGGCGACCACAGTGTTGTAGTCGTCTCGCTCTCTCGCTCGCTCGGCGAGCGAGACGAGCAGGAGCGTGCGAGCGATGAGTCACGGAGCGGCTGGGAGCAGACGTCCGTCACGGTCGGGAGGCGCGCGCGGAATGTCGTATTGACAGTATTTTTTTTTTTTATCACGAAGGCCACTCGCAGTTACGAACCCTGGGAAGGTTGTAACTACTTAGCCGGACTTCCGTATTGACAGTACATGACCACGGACTTTTTATATGTCTATGACGGACGGTCAAGAGTGACCTGTCATCAATCAAATATGTCTATGATCAAAGGCTGTCATTAGCATAGACTGAGTAGCTGTCATTTCGCTGTCATCAGTGTCATTGTTTGGTCGCATCGGTATTAAATTCTATTCACTACAATTAGTTACAATCAAAGACTACAATATTAATATAGGGGTTATAATACTCTTTGATTCACTGCTTTTCAGTAGGTACTTCGGTGTTAAGAAACGCAAAAACTACTCTTTGACATCAATCAAAGAAAGTAGGTATATCTAGACGGAAGACTTAAAGTATTTATTACAACAACGCTTGACGTAATTATATCGAATATGAGCGCATTACAGAAGATTTTTCGCTGTAAGTATCGATACCTATAGCTTTTTGCAATTATTATGGTATTAGTTTTTCGAACATAATTTCCTCGGATACCTATCGGAACAAAATGTGGAAGAGTTACTAACCTCGCAATAGTAAAAATATTACATACAGGGCACTTAAATTTCAGAATTGTTGGAATTAAAGTACCTACATTTTATAAAGCTTTCACACAAATCTCAACATGAGTCAAATAAATGTTGTTGATTTAATTTCCACATTATTAGATAATGAAAAATATAAGGAAGCACTGAATGTTTCGAACGAGGAAAGACTAGCTGAAAGTTTTAAGGATAATTGCTGGGATTTAATACCTGTGATTCTTGGCAAAATTCAAGATAATACCATTACTATAAAACCATCATTATATGGTGCCTGTGAGCAATTATTATCAATTATAATTGAGAAATCTGCACCAGAGGAAGCTCTATTAGAGTTTATTGAACAAATTGAACTTTCTAAAAATGATGCCCAATTTGGTCTCATTCTGCCACCTCTGCAAGAACTCCTGAAAAGGCTGTATTTAAAGAGAGGAAGATCTTTAGAATGGTGTTTGAACTCAATCAGCACATACATTGAAAATATTCCGATACCTGACCATCACTTGGAAGGCAAGGAAAGATTGCTGATGGATTCTGATCCTAACATCAGAAGAATAACTCGTGTCTACAGTCTGTTACCTCAGTTCTATCAATATTTTATTAATGAAATAAATGAAGCTGATTCCAATATCAAAACAAAACAAATAATAACAGCATTTTTGATAAGTCTTCTTGGGAAACCTTTGATTTACATTGATATGGATCCAGAAAGAAATGCAAACAGTGAGGCAAGATTAAGCAGCTCAACTATTATTCAAGATATTTGTAATATTGAGAAGAATGTATTGAAATTTCTAGTTAATTTAGAGGTTTGTCATAGAGAAAGTAAGAAGAAAACAACTACAGATGAAA
This sequence comes from Lacanobia wlatinum, assembly GCA_947578705.1. NCBI lineage: Eukaryota > Metazoa > Arthropoda > Insecta > Lepidoptera > Noctuidae > Lacanobia > Lacanobia wlatinum. The sequence goes on from OX388039.1 coordinate 15,693,413, forward strand.
GTGATGATGAGAAATCGCCTTATGAAAACAGGGATAAAATTAATATGACTACACTTTCTGGATTATTTTATATTGTATTATCAGGTCATTTCGAAGTACCAGAATATGCAATCCCACAAGTGTACAGTTTAGATTATATTCTTCATGTAGCAATGCTTTCTGTAGTTCACTTGTTGAGTTTTGCTGAATATGGGCCTCTTGCCAAGGCAATTGCTTTATGTGAAGCAATTTTAAGCCGCTTTCCCAACCAATTAACACAAGAACTTCTTTCATCATCATTGCACTTTGACATGTGCAAGGGATTAGCAAATGTTGCTATATATTCTAGTTACGAATCTCTACGTAAGCATTCTGTAACATTGATAGGATGCCATGTAAATAAATTTGATTATAAGGGAAGATGTGCACTTGTCAAATATTTGATTGAAGCATCTAATCACTCCGGCATGATTGGATATGCAATAACTTTGTATAAAAGTTCAATAAATGAAGCTTTCCAGAATCCTAGCATGGATGACTGTTTCACTGGTCCTCAATTTTCAAATATGATAAAGAAAATATGCTTTCTACCACACGGTGCTGAGTCAGATCTGGTTGAACTTGCTGATCAGATTATTACTTCTTTAAATTTCCTAAGATATTTGACAATTAAAGATACAGTGAATATTACTGGAATTCAGGATTGTTTCTCATTTATTGAGAATAATTACCTAGAACAGCTAAGAGTAGGGTTGAATATGTCTAAAGCACATTATGAGGTCAAACTTAAAGATATTGAAGAAGGAAAACATCTTCCTGATGAGAAAGTTGAAATCTCACTCAATGTAGGAGGAAATGTTTTAGATAATATACCTAAGGAAAATATGAAGGAGATAATATATTCTGCATTGAATGCTTTTCATCTGATAGAAGGCCTTATTGCTCGCCTATCTGAATGTATTAATATAAATAAAATGCAGGCATTAAAAATGAATTGTGACTAATATTTAAAGCTATTTTTCATTAAATCACTTTTTACTACTAATAAATATCAGATTTGTTTATTTTGTTCCAAAGACCCATAACATTCAAATACCCTAAACTCATTCTAGATCATTCTTCCTTTTGAGTACTTTCTTTATTTTGTTAACAGCCTTGAAGAATGGCCATAGAACCATTAGGCCATTTGCCTGTATTTCTGTCAATAATTCACATGGAATAAGTTCTCAAGTTGATATCAACCTTGAAAAGGAACAAAAACTTTCTATTCCTGCTACCTTCCCAAATCAAAATCAGCATGAACAGGAAGATCATCAATATGAGGAAAATATTAAAAAATCAATTTTGGAAAATGCATTGCAATTTGTACCAAAGAGTGGATGGTCTGTAGAGTCATTGAGTTCTGGTGCCAAAGCAGCAGGGTACCCAACTATAACACATGGGCTATTCCCAAATGGAGGAGGAGATTTGGTACATTACTTTAATGTTAAATGTAATGAAAAATTAGTGGATGCCATGAAAACTGTGAGTCAATATCAAAATTGTTTTTATATTTTCATTATTAAGTCATAATCATGCATTACTTAATATATAATCATTTTCTGTCATGCAGTGGCCCAAAACAGACTCACAGGAGAAAGTACCAGCCCAATTTGTTGAGAATGCTATATTCCAAAGATTAATGATGATTGAACCATACAAGTGAGTGAGACTTTTTAATTAAATAGTTTTTATGATAGTGCAATACTGAAGGTATAATTTTCTTTTTCTTTTCCAGGACAACATGGCCCAAAGCAATGGCTATTCAAGCACTACCTAACAATGTTCCTAATTGCTTGGCGACATTACTATCACTTGTTGATGATATATGCTATCATTCCGGTGACAGAAGCGTGGATGTGAGTACAAAGCACCTAAAACAGTTTCAAGAGATCCTTGCATGATATAAAAAAAGTAAAAGCCTTCTGGAAGAGCCCTTTTGGCTAAGTATCTCAGCGAACGGAAATACATGTTACATGAATTTCACTACACACATCCAGACGCGACAACTGCCCGGTAAAGACTGGAAACCTCAGCCCTTACGTCGCCGAAAAGCCAGAACCGGAATCGACAGAATCAGCAAATATGGACCAAGCCTGCACTAAGCAAACTAATTGATTTTCAGTTCAACTGGTATGTCCGCCGTGTGGGTGTGGCGGGAATATACAAAGCAGCAGAATTGTTTTATCTAACAGATAGCAGCCAGGACAATAGTGCCACAAAGAGTTTTATTGCGTCACGTATTCGTGATGCCCAGTTGGTTCAGTCGGCATTGAATTTAAGTCCGGTGGGTGCAGCCCCGCAAACATTAACTGCCGCATTTACAACGGTAAGGGATTACATAGTATTTTAATAGAAAACCGGTCAAATTGTTCGCACACGAAGGGTTCCTAATTTTTAGGGTTCCGTACCCGAAGGGTAACCAACGGAACCCTATTACTAAGCCTCCGCTGTCCATCCGTCTGTCTGTCAGCGGGCTATATCTCATGAACCGTAATAGGTAGACAGTTCCAATTTTCACGGGGTGTGTATTTCTGTTGTCCCTAAAAAACTAGCTTTTGCCCGCGACATCGTACGCGCATATTCCGTTTGTTCCCGTTCCCGTAGGATTTTCTGAGAGGACGCACGGAGACACTCCCCAAGGAAGCTAGAGCGGTGTGAATTACCCAAGCAAAATGTTGTGCTTTAGAGAGGTGAAACTATAACAAATAATTAGTTCAACATGAGGAGCAATTTGTTCACTCATAGCAAAACTTAGTTTTGTTATTTTGTAGTTTAGTTATTTCAGAAAGAAAAACAAATTTTGCTGGAGTAACGTTCGAAACGTTACCCTGGCAAAATCGTTTTAAAAACTTCGTTTCTGGCTGGAACCAAACACATGAAGCTTTTGTTGCGTAGTAAATGTTTGTAAATAGCAAAATTTGTGTGTGTTATGATTCTTAAGTTATTCAAGATTTTGCTGCGGAAAATCTGATCTAGGAAATCCCATGTTTTGGGATTTCCCAGATCTCGAAAACGGCTCAACGCAGAAGTTTGAAAAATATATCAATAAGAGACCTTAATTTGTTCAAATTTTTTCCAACATTAGTTTTTAATTTGGTTAACGTAAACCAATGTAATTAAATAGTTGAAAAAAATCAGAAAAAAACGGATTTGCAAGTAAACAAATACACCTGTAACAAAATAAACAGCCGCAAAAAATACTCGTGGTAGACGCTCATAACGTCAGGAAGTTTAGGTTTTGTAACTTTACACGATATGAAGATAAAAACAAATTTGATTAATTTTAGACTAGTACTTTAGTAATCGAATACACAGTTTCCACAACATTAAGGCTTATATACATGCCATTGACCTTGTGCATATAAACGGAGCTAACTATTCCGCTACCCGCATTTTTAATTTATTATAAAAAAATAACATATTTTAAGAACAAATTGCTCCTCATGTTGAACTAATTATTTGTTATAGTCTTACCTTTCTAAAGCACAACATTTTGCTGGGGTAATGCACACGCTAGAGCGCGCATACGATGAGTCTGCACGCAGTTAAAATCGAAACTAAACATGTTAATTTTATAACTATGCTCATCATCTTCCTGCTTCCTGGTACATCTATTGTACCATATTGTCACAAATAAACAATTTTGATTTGATTTCTTATCCTATGTTACTTGGGATCGACGCAACACGTTTTTTTCTTCCATTATTTTCTGTCCTATCAGCCGTCACGCTATCACTAACTCTCGCTTCTTTCATATCGCTTCTCAGTTCTCACACAATCCATCTATATTTTCTTTGGTCTTCCTCTCCCTCTCCATCCATCTATCGATATTTATATTCATAACTCTTTTAATTACATGAGTTTCATCCCTCTTCTTCACATCACCATATGATGCGATTCCCTTTTAAATTTTCCGTCACTGGCGCCACTTTTAAAATACCTTAAATGTACTAATTTCTCACTTTATCCATTCTCGTTACTCCAGACATCCATCTCAACATTATCATCTCCGCTACATGCAACCTATTTTCATCCGTCCTTTTCACAGCCTATTCTGGGGGGCTACTCTCTAACGAAATCCGTAGTTTCGGGCTTAGTTGCGGGCGGGCATTTTCTAGTTCGTATCACCTAACCACTGAGAACTAATGATAACACGATTTGACAGTTACTGTGAAATCGTGTTGTCATTCATTCTCAGTTCGGGTTCGGGACTAATCGTAAGTCTGTAGGTGATGCGGAGTAGAATACGCCCGCCCGCAACTAAGCCCGAAACTACGGATTTCGTTAGAGAGTAGCCCCCCTGATCCATACATTACGACAGGACTTATAGATTTTCCCTTTTAACTTGAGGACGAGGGAGATCCGTGGGTCGGAAATTGTTCCAGTGATCTATCGTCATTTCATCCATCTTGAGTTGATCCGATGCGTTACGTCTTGTTCTATATCGCCATCCCCTTGGACTAGCGACTCGAGGTACCGATCAGAGCAGATCGGTATAGGCGTTCGGGTAATAGCTATAGGCATAGGACTGGTGAGACCGCCGAAATCGCAGAACAGGTATTCTGTTTTGGTTCTGCTCAATTTCAGGCCAACACTCTTTAGTCTTTGTCACCACATCTCCAATCAGCTCTGGACCTTAAGGCCGCTTTCGGCAATCGCACAATGTCATCAGCAAATAATATACACCAGGGAGCCTCTTCCTGGATGTGCGACGTCAGAGCGTCCATTATTATCACAAAGAGATAAGGTCTGAGGGCCGACCCCTGGTGCAAACCGACTGCCACACTAAAGCTGTCACTGCAGACCAGACTACTGCATCGACTGTACATCGCTGGGATCAGCTGTACATACTTCCCAGGCACACCTTCCTCCTTAAGGGCCCACCACAAAACCTCACGAGGCACCCGGTCATATGCCTTTTCGAGGTCAACGAATAACATAATATAATGCAAGTTTTTTAGAACAGCTCTATATTTCTTGCACAGCTAGCGAGTAGCGAAAATGGCATCCGTTGTACCCAGACCAGGCATAAAACCGAACTGGTTCTGTGAGGTTACACTCTCTTTTCTCAACCGATTTTCAATAACATTTTCCCAGGGTTTCATACTATGTGAGTGTGAAATAAGCCAGGGAGGTGCAAGTGCATCCCCTTGCACCCTCCTCGCGGCGCCCATGTTCGCATAAGGAGGTGACTGCTTCCGTCTCCTCGCTCCGGACCATGGATTTAACCAGGGGCAAACGGGAGAGGTCGCCGCCGCCGATCGCCTCGACGAGGTCACGGCGCGGGCTGTGCTCCGCCCTAGCAGGGCAGACCTTCACCCTATGTTCCACCGTGTCCTCCGGGCGATCCACATAGTGGTGACACCCGGGCGTGTCCTCGCGCCGAATCCGAAACAGGAACCTCCCGAAATATCTACATGGGCAATATCGTCATGGACACTGCCTTTATCTTTTCATGACTTGTAAGCCTTCACACAGTGAAGATTTACAAGCGAAATGACACTGAATTGGCTATAAGAAATATAATTATGATTTTAAAGTAAAATGTCAAAAATGTATCATTCGTTTGTAATCCTTTGCACGGATTTTTTGTTTATTTATTAATTTGAGATGGGTTTGCTCTGGACTCTAGTCTAGGTCAGAGATGACAAAGTCTACGATGGAGCGAACTTATCTAGAAGGAGGCCTGTTCACTCTGACTTTAAAGAGATGAGGATTGTAAGCGTTCGGAAACACAGACGCAGGCAGAGTTCCACTCCTTTGCTGTGCGCATTATAAAAGACGTTTGGAAACGCTTAGTGCGAATTGGTGGAGTAGCAACAAGGTAGGGATGGTAACTTGAAGTGCGTCTGGATGTCCGATGGTAGAAACGGGCCGGTGGGATGAGGTCGTGGAGTTCTTGGATATATACAAACTGTCCGGATAATTCATCATCATCATCAGCCTATAACAGTCCACTGCTGGACATAGGACTCCCTAAGGGCACGCCATTTGGCTCGATCTGTTGTAACTCTCATCCAGTTGCTACCGGCCACCCTACGAAGAGTGTCGCTCCACCTAGCCTAAGGGCGTTGCTTTACGTTTGCCGATTCGCAGTCTCCACTCAAGAACTCGTCTACCTCATCGGCCATCGGTTCTCCGGCTAATATGGCCGGCCCATTACCACTTCAGCTTGCTTATTCTGTGAGCTTTGTCGTCAACTTTGGTTCTCTGTCGGATCACTTCGTTGCGGATTCGATCTCAAAAGACCCCAAGCATAGCCCGTTGCATAGCCCGATGAGCGACCTTGATTTATGGACCAGCTGTACATTTCGGCTCTGTAAGTCATAACAGGTAGGACGCCCTGATTGAAAACCTCTCTATCAGCTAAATTCTTCTGTTAGCCTCTTTCTCAAAGTTGTTCTAACCAAACTGCAGAGTTTGCCCGAAGTACACATATTCTCGAACAACTTTAAGAGCACCGCCATTGACAACAATCGGTGCCGGGGTAACGTGTTCGTTGAACATAACCTGGGTTTTTTCTAAGTCCATTCGGAGAACAATACGTACAGAAGAATCAACTATGTCGTTCAGCATCTGCTGCAATTCCTGCAGCGATCCAGCCAGGATGACGATAATTACATGCCCAAAATATACGGTTGACAATTTTTAAGTCATTTGAGTAAATTTTCTTTCGAGAAACTGCGCCTGAATGCTTAAGATAGTTCAAATCGTTTGGGCCTCATTTATGTTATTTACTTACCTGAAACTTAGGACAATACGGTAATAGAAAGTTATGCCCATGGTATTTAACAATATAATTGTATGTGTAAATAGGTTTATTAATTTTTTTCTTACTAAAAATCATAGTCAAATGAGATTTTTTTAAGGACATTTGTGTTGTCCTATCTCTAATTCCTCTCATGATTTATACATTATTCTATCTAATATTCTATTATACTTCATTTAGGTATGGCATGATTGATTGATTATATTATTTGGCTAAATATGACTTTTTATGTTTCAGGCCAAGAATATGCTCGGAATTAATACACTGAAGTAATAATTATGAAGATTATATTAGACAAATAAAGTGATGGTTATAAAACATTTTCACACAGAGAAAACTATGAATTAGACATTCAAAGTATTATTCATATTTAGTTGTTTGTAATAAATAGTTTAATTGCTACATTGTTGTTAATATTTTCATTTTTACCTTCATAATTTTCTAATAAAATATTGACTTTAGTATAAAATTTACAATTAATATATTCATATAGTTCATAATGTGGCAGTCTCTTATAAAAGGTTGTGTAAATATGCTTACAATAAACATAGGGACTATGAGTACTAAAGGCACATCAGTGTTAGCTATGATGGTACGATGTAATCACTGCCAATAGATACATAAGATATTAAGTTTGGCGGTAGTGGCAACTTGCTCCATACTTGTGCTGACACAGTTTGTCGAATGACAAATCTGCAAATCATTTGTAATGAGTCCAGCTTCGCAAATCTGAAAAAAGAAAACAGTATTTTATGTAAGAAAGTCATTTCAAGTTTATCTTTGTTATAATGACAAATGAGTACCTGTTCAGAGGTCTTGCTAATTTGACTGGCATCTCAAAAAGGTTTGATTTGACATCAACAGCTGCACAATGTTCTGAGATTCTGTTTGCTGGTACAAATGTCTCATTGTTCAGAGAAAATAGTCCATTGGCGTGTCGCAGACGAGCGTGCAATGTGCGACCCACACATCGGAACGACACGCAGAGAATATGGCGGGAGTCACACGAATCTCGAACTAAGAATACATTGTCATGTTGCCCTGCAAGCAATTCTTCAGCCTCACTAGAAGTTATGCCACCCCAGTACCAGCCATGCCTGTAAAAAATAACTCCTGTAAAAAAGATTTACTTTTCCTAAAAAAATAAGGTCAATTTTTCTTCCTAAATTAAGTTTAATGAAAAATGTTTGCTATGCCTATGGTAATACATCCTACTCAACAATTTTTCCGCCTTGTGATCGATATAATATTATAAAGATGAAGAGTTTGTTTGGTTTAATGCGCTAATCTTAGGAACTTGGTACGAATTGAAAAAAATCTTCTAGTATTCAATAGCCCATTCATCGAGGAAGGCTACATACTATATAACATCACACTACATTGAGTGCAGCATTTATGAAAAAACCCGTCAAGAGCGAGTCGGACTCGCGCACCAAGGGTTCCGTACCATCATAAATAAATATTTTGGATATTTTACTTACTTTACGTACAGATAGACGGACAGGTGGATGAGCGGACAGACGGACAGGTGGAAGAGCGTAACGAAAGCTTTTGCAAACTGTACTATCAAGTTAACTCGCCCGAGTAGGTAGCAGGCGCGGTCGCAGCCATACATTTTGGGGAGGGTCAGATCACATGAATAGTACTACCTAAATTAAAACAAGAAAATTAGGGATTTTTGCACAAAAATGAAATTAAATTACGAACTCATAACACAACTGGGGAGACGCCTGTGGGGTAGATTCAGACCAAAAAAAATTGCTTTCCCAAGGTCCCGAAAAGTATCCAAGTGTGATTCGGACTACGGACTCGCCCACGATTAATGGAACCCCAGTGCATTCCTACAAAGGAGACGTTATGACGCCCCTGCTAACAGCGGGGTTTGTTCTTGCAGACAAAACTGGCTTGCTTGAAATTTGAAGCTTTTCTCCAAGAGTCGCTAACGTAACCCACGTTAGCGACTCTTGGAGAAAAGCTTTAGCCCGAAGAGAACAGACTGATAAGCGAACTCGAAAATTTTTAGCACCTTGACTCGAATATCTTTGTTTTTTTCTATCGTAACACAAATAGATGTTTATTGGTCGACTTAAGTTTAACTGCTGGAGAACGACAGATGCTAGAGCGAACGTAGCGAGCTAAAAATATTAGATACAATAGATTGTTTCAGATACCTACGTTAGATTTTGATTTTATTTCGAGCTTAGATTTTTTGTTGACAGCGTAAACTGGAGAACCAAGGATGCTATGCCGAGCAAAGCGCGCCCGAAAATTTTTAGTTCCTTGACTCAGAAACGCAAATATTTTCTTATCATACACATGTTTTTTATCGACTCAACCGAAAGTCAGAAAGCTAAGCATTATGCGCGAAAGCGCTTTAGATGCGATAGGTACCTTATTTCAGATACCTACGTTAGATTTTGTTTTTATTTCGAGCAAAGATTTTTTTTGTTGACTAAAGGTGAACGCACACTTATCCGAGCCGAACGCGACGAACGAATCGAAGTCAAGGAGGCCTCGCACACATCCGCACCAGAAGAATTGCGCCTGTCGCACTGTTATTACATGTGAATTGTGATGGATCTTGACGAGGTTTTTATTGTCAATGCTTTATTAATGGAAGATGAAGAAAGTGAAATACGTCAAAGCGAAACAAGAATGTGGGTTCATAACATCAATTTAAAAAGGCAGTGCTTTGGAGAGTATCACACATTATTCCCAGACTTATAACATGATAAGCGATTTTTTTTAAATTTTCACATGACTTACAAAGTTTATACGACTGCTAGAAACATTAGAAACGCATATAACAAAACAAAATACAAGGTTTAGAATGGCAATTGGAGCGATAGAAAGACTTGTTGTATGTTTGAGGTAAGTTCTTGCATTTATTGTATCGAATCATCAGTTACAAAAATACACGGAAGCAAATAACTATTATTTAAATTTTATGTACCTATTGTGAGAAATTATCTACGCAGATGGCACCAATTTCTTCATCATTATTAGTTAAATATACTGTTCTACTTGTTAGAGCATCTTCTTCTCTCCACTTTTGAGAAGAAACTGGCGCAGTGTTGGTCGGTGGCGTAATAATCTCATATGTTTGAATCTCATTACTTACTGGACGTGATAATGTAGTGGCAGATGTTGATGGCGTCGAGGCTGGGGCAGTGTTGGTCGGTGACGAAATAATATCATAGGAGTGAATCTGAATTCTATTACCGCTTGGATGTGAAAATGTAACAGCAGAGGTTGGTGACGTCGAAGCTGCGGTAATAGATTGAGTCAGCGTGGCAGGCGACATAAGCCGAGATAGAAGTACTGTTTCCTCTGTAACAGAACTTGATTCTGCAATTTCACACTCAACACTATGTACCATTTGAAACAGTTGAGATTTAATTTGTAGTTGTTTGTTTACAGGGAATTTGGCGACAGTTTTCGCCATTGTCATGAAAAAGTCAACCAAAATATCTGATTCCGATTTTATTTGCTGATTCTGTTTGTTCAGTTCTCGATGAATAATCCTTTAAAACTGTTGCTGCAGTACTCCGTTGGTCAATGGCTGAGAATGGTGCTCTAAATGGTGTTGAATAGCGACGTTTTTGGGCATTTGAGAAACGAAACGTGATCAACGATTTATCTGGAAATTGCGAGTCGCCGCCGCCGCGCTGGAAGAATCAATTATATAATCAGGGTTTCTTGTATAATCAGGGCTATTACTAATATCTTGACTACTGCATGGTCTTGGAACGTCTGGAATGCTAGATCGTCTGGATTCTTCATCATTCAAATATGGTGTAAGAAAACTTAATTCCTAAAACTTAAACTTAAAATATAGGAGTTATTCTAAAATCAATTAAAATAACTCCTATATTTTTTGTGCAATCTCGGTCAATTATAGTAACGTAGGTATATTAAGTATGTTATTTAATTTATACATCTGGCAACCCTGGACTAATGTTAAGGACGGCGGAGGCGCAAGCATGTTGGAATCTGCTCGCGCTATAATTTAAGTAAATAAATAAATATGCGTAAATGTGTTATTCGATTATTAAATATTTAAACTAAACATTTTATATTGTATTTCATTTTTTTCAGACCTTCCGTTTTCGTATTCATTTAAATTGTTGCAATGAATAGGTTATAAATGGGAACACCCAAATACTCCGAAATATTTTATTCCGAATTTCGATATTCCGGTTTTCATAATACCTAAGATTTATCTATTATAAAAATCACGAAACTTATTTTACCGCAAGTCGTAAATACGATTTGTTTGTTTTCCGATTTTCATACGTCCGAAGAATCAAATACTCGATGGGTTTTCGGTCCGAGAAACGAGATTCCGTTTTTCAATTCTTCGAATATACTGCTAAAATTAAGATTTTGATTTAGATTCAATCAGTATACTATTCAGTTAGTTACATATTTTAATATCCAAAGATATTTTAACTATTTTCGAAATAACTACGGTCTAAAGACCTACTGTTTGATATAACTAACAAATTTTTTTTTAGCATTTTGAATCTTAAATTAAAATATTGTCTTAAACAGTCAATAAGTTTTGCTACAAAAGTAGGTGACAGAAACGAATCGCTGTAAAACCGACTCCACGTAGTCTAGTCTGCCCTACCCCTAGAGTGTAATTTAAGCCCGCGTAGACGCGGAGGGGCGAGGCGGCCCGCGAACTGAGGAGCAGGTGTTATAACGCCCGCCACCGCGGCTGAGGTTAGGTTGAGTGTTAAAACCATCTGCGACGATAAGTTCGCGGGGCACCGCCGGAGCCCCGCAGCGCTGGAGCCGTGGCAGAAACCATGCCTGCTGCATGTTGCATGCTCGCTTGCATACTGCATGCTTGCATGCTCGCTTGCATACTGCATGCTTGCTTGCATAATTGCATGCTGCATGCTTGCTTGCATAATTGCATGCTGCATGCTTGCTTGCTTGCTTGCTGAATGCTTGCTTGCATGCTGCATGTTCATGTAATATTACACGTTGTTCTGATGAGCAATTGTGTTTATTTGGCTTGCTATTCAGTTTTACTGAGCGTTTTTATTTCGGAATTCTAATGACTTTTATTCAAGCTAAAAAGTAATATTAAATAAGCAATAAATCCTAACTATATACATATGAATATACAAAAACAAATACATTCAGTCGTCGAAGAATTCTAATTAATAGGTATTTTAATATTTTTGATGTTTCGAATTATCATTAAGTCGGACTTTTTGTTATTCGATCTATTGAAACTCGGTATTTTAATAATAGTAATTATAAACATTAGGAATATTAATATGTCGGAATTATAAAAAAAGGATGAATGATAAATCGGAGAAGTTATATTAGGAATTTTGAACCATTCGGAATTATGAAAATCGGTATTTTGAAATTCGTATTTGTGACTGTCGGAATAAAGATTTTCGTATTAATGTAGTGTACCCGTTATAAATAGATTGTGATCAGGGTCTGATGACGAAGCAGAAAAGAGAAATGGATAAATACATTGGTGAGAGATGCAAAGCTACTTTACCAAGGTTGTAGTGCCGTTTAGGTGAGTGTAGATCATATGTGGATGGAAAGAGAGGGAGAGGAAGGGCAAAAAAAAATGGATGGATTGTGTGTGGAGCAATATGAAAGAAAAGGGAGTTAGTGATAGTGTGACGGCTGATAGGACAGAATGGAAGTAAAAAACGTGTGGATATGGGTAGGAAGATGATGAAATTATAGATTTTCTAGTAGTACCTATCAGGTAAATTATTATTAAGTTTAAAAAGCAAAAAATAAAAATAAAATTTAAAAAACCCCCGATTAAAAAATAGCTTTAAAAAGTGAAAAAATAATACATATTGATCCTTTTAATTTAATATAGGTACGATTCTTTGGGCCAAGCGTCATCGCGTCGGAGCACCGCTAATAATATAGAGGTACTTAACAAGTACAAAAAATTGCGGACTCCCGAGGCGACGACGCTTGGCCCAAAGAATAGTACCTATATTAAATTAAAAAGATCAGTGGCGTGCCTAGGGTTTCAAAATAAGGCAAGCCCAATAACATTTTAACCGATTTCAAAAAAAGAAAGTTCAGTTTTCGACTGAGAATGTAGGTACCTACATTCTCAGTCGAAAACTGAACTTTCGTATGTATCATCGCAATTTTCTCATAAACTGATATAGATGTCTCAATTCGTTGTTTACCAAAATTACCGAAAGAAACCATTGCACACAGGTGTTTATGGGAATTTGCGTGCCTTTTAATAGCGCCAGATATGTTATTTAAATCATTATAACCAGATGTATTCCAAACGGAATCTTCATTCGAAAAAAATATGCAGCACCAGCAATTATTAGTGTGCGAACAGCCAACAATCCAACTAGTTTTATACACTGATCTATCAAATTTTCGTTTATGCGATTTACTAGTCTGAGAAATATACAGATTAGGCGTCGGTTTTAATGAAGAAATTAACTGTTTTTTCTGAGCAAAGTTTAAAGATTTTACCTTATCTTCGCCAGTCAAAACTTGAACGCATTTTAAATCCTCACAAGGTACAATTACCTCCATTGTTGTAGGTAAGTCACCAAAACAATTGTATCACTGAGAAAATCTAAGAAAACACACAAAAAACTTTAACAACATAACTTTTCAACTCTCAAGCAAATGAAACTGAAGTGAGTTGCACTCTGGTGTCGAGAACTACTTACGCAAAGTTGCAGTGTTGTCATTTAGGCAAAAAAAGTCGCCAGGTATATGAAAAATCTAGCTAGATGTCGCAAATGTTTTATTTTTAACAATCATGTTAGTAACAATTCTCTAATTTTATAAATTTCTTATTTTAACCTAATGGCCAATCAGTTTAAGTTTATTACTTCTATTCACCTCGTATTCAATATATCCTACCTACCTAGCTGTATTTGATAACATTAGAATTTCATGTCAAAAATACCTACAAGTAAAATATTCACAAATAATGATATAGCTAGTTATTTAAAATGAAATAATCATAAAGTAGCATGTAGGTAATTCAAAATAACTTATCATTCTCACCTAGTAGTTGTCCAATCTCTTCCCATATATTATCTCGTCTTTGTTGGTTGCTGTAGTATCGATGTTGCAGATTGTACAGCTCTTCGTAATTACGTACTAATTCAATTAAATTAGAACCACTCATTTTTTAACACAATGCAGAAATAATACTCGCGCGTTGCTCTGTCTTAATGCAGCTGATAGAATGCGAGCGCATCGGTCGAGTCGACCGCATAAGCCACGCCGAATCTGATTATGTCATCCGAATTCGTCTAGGATTTCTGGGGTTTTTCCAGATTCGGAAGATTCGACGCGGGGAAGTGTGCGAGAATTCATGAGATTTCATATACAGAATTCTAAAATTCGTTTCGTTCGATTCGTTCGGCTCGGATAAGTGTGCGTTCACCTTTAAGCGTAAACCGCAGAACCAAGGATGCTAGAGCGAGCGAAGCGAGCCCGAAAAAAAATTAGTTTCTTGACTCAAAAACGCTAATTTTCTTGATAATACATCCATACACATGTTTTTTTATCGACTTAAGCGAAAACCAGGGAAAGCTGAGGATGCTGGAGTGAGCGAAGAGAGAACGAAAAATTTTAGTTTTTCTTATGACACATAGTACAGATGTTTTTTTTGTCAATTTATGCGCTAACCGGAAAACTAAGCTAGAACGGGCGAAGCGCGCCGAAAAAAATAGTTTACTGTCTATAGGTACATATTTTCTCTACTATAGGTGTATATTTTATCTACTATATCATACATACAGATGTTTCTTTCTTCTTATCGTGTGGGCAGTAAGGTCTAACGACCCCCACACCCCACACACCCTAGTGTCAGAGTTTCTAAACCGCCACAAGGGCCTGACATGATATGAGGACATGGTTTATTTGACGACCGCCATTTGGCGGTTGGGACCACCGGCTTATACGTGCCTTCCGAAGCACGGAATTATCTTTGGACCGCGCCTGGCAAGTAGTAGTAAGAACTTATTTTAATGATTGAGTTGAACAGAAAATCTCAAAACTTTAAAACAGCGCCATCTACTGGCACATAGGTACTGTACGGATTTGAATTTGGAGCCCACTATTCCATGGGAGGTTATTAATAAAGTTGTTTTCACATGTTTTTATTGTTATTTTCTTCTAATAAAGGATTCAACCAAGCTAGGAACTATTACTTGAATTTAATCTAATGCATATAAGCACATAATAGATAAATTTTAGGGTTTCATACCAAAATAGTAAAAAAGGAACCCTGTCTGTCATAGCTCTGAAGAACTACTAATGCTATGACTTGAAATCTGGAATAGTTTTAGATGATGTTTGTTCAACTATTTTGCAAATAAGAAAGAAATAAAAATATATTTTTTTCTTGCAACTGAAGGGGATTATTATAAATTCAAAGTGGTAGCCCCACACTAGGGCATGTGGGATATCATATGAAAGAGCGCTTTACACATTCTTAAGCATTTTTTTATGGCCGCATGGTTTTCGACTTATGTCGAAAAATTTTGCATCGTGAAAAGTCTGAAAATATTCTATATGATAGAAGTTTATGTAAAGATGACAGGAAAAATAAAACGATGTCTCTAAATAGCACAATTTTTCAGAAATCATCAGATCAACAAAAAATAAATTAGTTCCACTATCTGTAAAGAGATGGCGCTGACCTAAAACTGCATATTCTACACCGCAGTTACAGGGTCTCAACAGGAAGAAACAAAAAATAGTTCTAAAAAAATTTTAATAGATGGCGCGATATGTATCGATTTTCATTTCAGTTTTTGGAAAGTGAATTGTTGTCTTTTTAATTATGTAAATGTGAATGGTATGTTCTTCTATAGTAATTTTATAAAGAGGTAAAGTTTGTGAGGTAATCTCTGGATCTACTAATCCGATTTTGAAAATTCTTTTACCAATAGAAAGGCTCGTTATTTGTGAGTGTCATATATATTAACCCGAAAAATACCGCCCAACGAAGTGGGCATGGGTCAGCTAGTAACTAATAACCTCCCATAGGATAATAGTCTCCAAATTCGAATCTGTACAGTACCAATGTGCCAGTAGATGGCGCTGTTTGAAATTTTAGAGATTATCTGTTCAACTCAATCATTAAAATAAGTACTTACTACTACCTACTCGGGCGAGTTAACTTGATAGGTACATGGCTTGATTGATGTTAGTGCAAAGTACACTTTGCAAAAACTTTCGTTAGCATTTCATATGTGTACGTACATGTATATTATAGGAATTATAGGAACAAAAAGAGAAAAGCTGTACAGCGGCAGCACTCCCTCTCACACAAAGTGCACCTCTCTAATATACGAGGTCTGCCCTCAAATCTCGCCGCTGTCCATCACCACCTAGAGACTGAGAAACCAGCGCTCTTGTTCCTGTCGGAGAAGCAGATAGGATGTCCGTGAGACGTGTCATATCTTACATACCCAGGGTTCACCCTGGAGCACCACTTCAGACCACGCGCGGGCGTATGTATGTACGCCCGGGACGACATCTGCTATCGGCGTCTCCGCAATCTTGAGAACTCCAAGTTCTCAACGCTGTGGGCTTTAGTGGACACCGGTCTGGATAAAATTATCTACGCCTGTGTCTACCGTGCGCACAGCGCGAGCGGTCATCTGAGACAACTGAGCTAATACAGCACCTCAGTGAGGCGGCGGATGCGGCTCAGCAGCGATACCCTTCTGCCCAATTGGTTTTGCTGGGGGACTTCAACGCCCACCATCAGGAGTGGCTTTTCGCATACCAGCACAAAGACCATGCTGGACGAGAGCCGCGAAAGCTAGCGCTTGCGTTAAATCTCACCCAGTTAGTCTAGGGGGCAACGAGGGTGCCGGATGTTGAATCGCACACAGGCAATTGCTTGGACAATCTGCTGACAACAGATCCAGACCGCTACTCGGTGTCGATTTCTTCTCCACTGGGTAGTTCCGACCACTGTCTGGTGAAGTCTGTGTCCGTCTACTCCCCGCCCGATCCTAGCCCAAGAGGCACCCGGCGGGTATGGCGATATAGGTCAGCAGATTGGGATGGCATGCGATCATTTTTCGCATGATACCCTTGGCAGCCTACTTGCTTTCCTTCGACTGATGCTTGGTCGTGCGCTGACGCCGTGACGGAAGTGTTGCGGAAGGGAATGGAGTACTACATTCCGTTCTCAGACGTAGCAATGTCTGGCGAAGCTCGCCCATGGCTTGGTACCGAGTGCAATCGCGCTAATGCGATAAAACATGCGGCGTACCTAGCATTGGTCGAAGCCCGTGCGCGAAAAGCAAATGACGTGAGTCAGAAGAAGAGAGCCTTTAACAGGGCTGCCAAGTACTGCAAGGTGTTGCGGTGAGCTCGGTTTGACCACATTAGCCGAATCGGGAACAAACTTGCTTCATACCCAGCAGGTAGTAAAGCTTTTTGGTCCCTGGCTAAGTCGGTCGAACCGAACTTCTGCCGCCCCTCACTACCACCACTGCTGAGACCCGGATGGGTCGCTGGCCCACTCCGCTGAGCAGAAAGCAAACTTGTTTGCTTCTATGTTTGCGGAATCGTCGCGTCTGGATCCTGGTGGCGCGAGGGCCCCTGCTTCTCCTGATGGATGCGAGACGAGTATGTCGAACATTCGCATTCACCAGAAAGACGTTCTTCGGGTACTGCGTAACCTAGACGTGAATAAGGCTAGTGGCCCCGACGGGATACCGGCAATTGTTTTGAAGACTTGTGCGCCTGAGTTGTCTCCAATCTTGACACACCTATTTCGCCTTTCGTTTGAGACTGGAAAAGTACCGAATGCTTGGAGGCAAGCTAACGTGCAGTCCGTTCCCAAGAAGGGTAGTCGAGCTGACCCGTCGAATTACAGACCCATCGCGTGCTGAATCGTAGCTCCTAGCATACCTAGAAGCGAATGATATCCTTAGCGACTGACAATACGGGTTCCGCCGAAATCGGTCTACTGGGGATATTCTAGCGTATGCCATTCACATCTGAAGTGAGGCCATAGAAAAGCACGGGGAGGCACTTGCGGTCTCCCTTGATATCTCGAAGGCGTTCGACAGGGTCTGGCACGATAGCCTTATTAGTAAGCTTCCTTCCTTCGGTCTGCCCGCCGGATTGTGTGATTGGATTGCAGATTTCCTGAGGGATCGGTCTATACGAGTGGTTATGATGGCTGCTCGTCCGGACTGCTGGATATTAATGGGTCGGTGCTCTCGGCAACATTGTT
The DNA here is from genome assembly GCA_947578705.1 of Lacanobia wlatinum. Lineage (NCBI taxonomy): Eukaryota > Metazoa > Arthropoda > Insecta > Lepidoptera > Noctuidae > Lacanobia > Lacanobia wlatinum. The sequence goes on from OX388039.1 coordinate 15,711,454, forward strand.
CCTGCTACATATTAATGATCTGCTAAAACCCAGTACCTTTGGGTATGCAGACGACAGCACTGTTGCTGAGAGATACGTGTCCGATGCAAGAGCTGGTGGGACGCAGATCCGGTCTCTCCGGGAGGCTATGGTTGAGCGCTTGAACTTGTCCTTACAGGCTGTCTCTGAATGGGGCGATGCCAATCTGGTCAAGTTCAATGCTGCTAAGACCCAAGCGTGTCTTTTTTCCGCTAAAAGGAGCCATTTCCACCCATCTCCATCTTTTCGAGGTGTAACCGTGCCGATAACCGACCGCCTTGAGATTCTTGGTGTTACGTTAACATCTACCCTCAATTTTGGCCATTTCATAGAGGCAAAGGCTCAAGTGGCTGCCAGAAAGTTGGGGGACTTGGGGCGAGTTGGGAAACTTCACGCCGGAACAGCTGCTCAAGCTCTATCAATCGCAAGTTCGATCGTGTATAGAGTACTGCTCTCATCTATAGGACGGATCTGCCAAATACCAGCTTGATACCCTTGAGACAATTGAGAAACGAGCCAAGAGGATCATCGGTAATGACAGGCTCGTCGAGTCGAAGCTTTAAAGTCTTGAGCATCGACGCCGAGTTGCTGGCCTGTCGGTTTTCTATCGCTTGCATTTTGGGGAGTGTGCGACGGAATTTCATGATTTAATTCCGCCAAGCCCGTTCCATCATCGGACCACAAGACGAACAGCGATGCGTCATCGGTACATGGTGGACATCCCACCCATACGAACAAAACGTTTTGGGAACACATTCATGGTGCATACAGCTAAGGAGTGGAATTCCCTGCCAGAGTCTGTGTTGCCAGATAGCTACAACCTGGGAGTTTTTAAGACAAGAGTGAATAGGTTGCTTCTAGGCAAACGTGCTCCATCTTCGACCGCATCATCGCTTACCATCTGGTGAGATAGTGGTCAAAGGTATGCCTATCTATAGCAAAAAAATAAATAAGTAATATTATTAAATCAAATACACGAATCTGTGCTAGGGGTAGTATCTTGCTTTTACCTAAGTACCTAGGTATTTGGTTTTAAAGCAAGTTTCAAGACCAAATTACAAGTTTGCCTACTACCACAGATATAAAATTAATGCAATCTCAAATTAACAACTAATCTCAAGTAGATATCAACTTTAAATTGAACGAAAATCCTCTTTTTACCATTGGATTTGACTAAATCTTTACACTTCGTTTGGACCTACAGAGTTCAAGTCAAATGTTGTGTGAGTAGGTGTTCGTGATATTTTTAGGGACTTTGACATCAAACAATATATATTATAGAATACAATAATTATCTTTTAAATATCATATTGGGTATTAATGTTAATACCGACTCAATACAGCTCAGAGCGGTGTGGCGCAGACACTGGTACAAATATAAACAGTATGCAATGTGAAATAGCTGAAACGTTTTTCAGTCACCATAAGCAGTTGTGGCTAAGATTTCTAAATTCACAATAGCAAATTACTGTCCACCTGTTCGCTCTTCTACCTGTCCATCTGTCTGCTCATCCACTTGTCAACATTATTTGTTTATTGAAGTGTCTTCTAAACATATATATACATGCATGCATGCATACATATATATGCATGTCATACAGTACGCCGCAACTTTGAAATATTATCAAAACGGCGGCAAGGTGGCTATACCACAGTGGTTTTCTCACTGAAATAAAGCTACATTGCAGCTTGCCATACGGGACTTCTACCACCAAATATTGCATGATTTTTTGTGGAATAGGCCCTGGAGAGTACTCACAGAACCTATGTTATATGCACCTAGCTACCTGCCATTTTGTTTCCTGTTTACAAATCCACTGATAGGTCAAGGCTGTAAAGGGAATGTCACGACTATCTACAACTTACTGTTTTGACTGTGTAATTCAACTATGTATCAGTTCTGTAATATACACAAATATAGCCTTACTTATTGGTTTCAATTATTGACCATAATGCATAGTCAGGTGGATGAAAAATTTAAGTAGTTTTAGCATTTAATTCACAAATTAAACCTGCAACCGAGTTATTAGCAAAATTATAAATAATCAATGCACTTACTTTGATAACTGACAATAAATAGCGCACGTTTCAAGTGAAGCATGTTGGTGGTGTCCCCGCAGCACTGAATGACCCTCAGAATGTTGACATTTAATTGCTTGTTTGTTTGACTGAAAATCCTTTTTTGTCTCATAACCAGAACCAGCAGTAACTCTCTTATCCGACGATGTCGATGCATCGCCGCTGCATTTGTTTAGACTGCATAAATGTTCGCCACCATTATTTTTATTGCCAAAGCATCTCTGCAAAGACCTGACATTGCCAGTAATGAACAATTTATTTTTCCAAAACTTTACAAATTTGCTTGTGTTTACAGAAGGCTTGCGATCGGGTAAAAATACGCCGTTAACAATATCTGTGTTGTTAAAATCTCTTTTGTTATCAACATTTCGCTGTAAATGTTTACATTCCAGTGGCTTCAACCACTTACGCAGGCAACCTGTAGCAAGCCATTTGCGACGATTACAATGAGTGCATCTCTCGTAGTTCTTATTCATTGCTGATACAAAGATTTACTTTTTCCAAAGATTTTAATTGTAATTATTATTGTTTTAAAAATAGGATGCTTCGATTCCTTCGAGCAAACATGACATTGACATGACAAAAATGTCAAACAACTGACAGTTTTAACTTTTCAGAGACAAGACAAGAGCGGCCTCAATGATTAAGTTTGTCAATAGACAATAGTCAATAAATGAAACTTAAGCCAAGGACACATTGTCTAAAAATTTTTGTTAGCCGAAGTTTCTCATGAAATCCAGTAGCCTTGACTGCCTAATTAATGAAAAGCATGAGGCTATGAATCTCCGGGACGGGGTACCATAAATTTCATGAATTATCCACACACACCCACACCACCCAATACCTGGATAATCCCTAGGTAAGTTTTATCCATGAAGTTTCTTGGAGAAAAACGTCTTCTCCAAGAAATCACGCGGCAGTTGCACGTTCCAAAGAGTGGATCCTAATCCACTCTTTGGAACGTGCAACTGCCGCGCTGGAGCTAGAGTCGGTGAGTGTGTTTTGCAGTTGCTGAAGAAGATTCTTCTTGCTCTTGTCACTAGCGAAGTAGAACTACATAGCTTCATCTATGTGACTGACAGAGCTTGACAATCCAAACATGACTCTACTTGAAATAAAGGATTTTGATTGATTTTAAAGGTTCAGCCGCGGTTGCGACGTAGACAGAGTTGGACGGTATTGCGACCTTTGCTGGACCGACTGGTCTTAAGTGGGTGATAGACGTACGAACTTATAGTACGCGGTTTTTAACGCGAACTTACTCGGCTCGACGTCGGTGACACACGTGAAAGCTTGCTCATTAATTTGGTACCAGTCGACCGCGATGTCGTCAATGGAGCAAACTTTTTGTAATTCAGTAATAATAATTTATTATAGCTAGACAGTATACTTGTATGAGAGAAGCAAAGAAGAGAATTCTGTTAATAATTAGTGTGTGTGTCTTCGAAAATCAGTATTTTTTGCAACACAATAGCACTCGATATGTCACAAAACAAAGTAATGGCTCGCGGCTTGCGGCTCGCAGCGGCGTTGACAGACGTCGAGCCAGCCAGCCTCGGCTCGAGGCGAGCTATGAGCAAAATTTCAAACCTGTTGGATCGCCAACGAAATAACTCGGTTGTTTTACGATTTAAGGGGAATTACGGTGACACACGAGCGAAAAAGATCGTCGAGCCACAAGTACGCGTACTTGCTCGCACGTCTATACCCACTATAATCTAGTCTTGAGCCCCTTATCATAGACACAGGTTTGTTGGTTTAGTAAGGTATATATTGGCATGACAGCACTACGAACAGTATCGTAATCGTAGTAGTAAGTTTTATCTGTGGTTCGATACCCTACCTTCCCATTGAAATGGTGTTGTGGTGGTTTTTAGGTCAATAATCCTAATAACTATTTCATATTTTATTGAAATGCACTGTTTGCGTGTCTTAATGTTCAACTAGTAATATTTTATTCATGAGTTGTGCCTATTATGGATGTATTGTGCATTGAAAATATTTACATTTTGTGGGAGTAATGACACTGAAGAAAATCGCGAAAATGTCAACAAAATCTCATATTTCTACGGAATTGAGTGGTTCGTAAATGTTTATTTATTAAAATACTTCTAAATGTACTTAGTTGTATTGGAGTATTTAATAAAATCTTATCACATGTGTATTAGTACTTCGTAAGTTTTCTTATAGTTTATTTATTTTTACAGACAGTATCAGCAATGTATTGGGGAAAAATGTTAAAATTCTTTACAAATCCCTCATACGAATGGAATCAAGAGGGGATAAAGTAGACAACAAGGTTTTGGTAAGTATAACTTATTTTTTATAATCCTGTCTGTGATAAATGTTAAATAATGTGACACAAACAATTAAAAAAACTTAAAAGTTAACTAATATTTTTTTTTGTATTAATTTCAATTGCACTCAATCATCCAACTAAACCTTTCACATTAAAACTTTTATACTCAATTAATATTGTTACTAACTAATTTTTTGTTGTAGTTATAATCATAATTTACTATCTTATCATGTTTTTGTCAGCTTAAGATTATATCTATCAAATTTTGTCTACCAAGTTTATGAAAATTACTCTTTTCTATTAATTGAATTATGAATATTTAACAAAAATGTAAAATATTTATGTAACTAACACAACATTGAAAACATTGACCTTAAAAACATTTATATTTCAGTCATTATCTTCTCTATTTCAGTGTGGTTTTTTTGTTGATATTGATAAGGATAACACTGGCAATAGGATGAGTCATGTAGGTGTGCCTGTATCTATCTGAGCCAGCTGTGTGTGTGTTCCCTGTGGACACATACATACAATCACAATAAACCATATGGTCAACTTTAGTCACAATGACTTAACCAATTTATTCATTCATTGGCTTTATTATTTTCATTGACATAAATTCTAACAAAGCTAAATTTAATCCCATTGTGTGGTTGGTGCTCCCAGAAGTATAAAATGTGAATGAAATAATTAATCACAGTAAAACAGTTAATTTGTTTATTTTTTTGCATGTCTTAATACTTCTGTATCTGGTAGATTCTGATCCGTTTGTGACTTTATGTAGAAGGAAGGCACTCATTCTTTAGCTATAGTATTTCATACATAAAGATCATATTTTACTGTCACACCTATTTTATTTCAGATTGTAACAGCATACAGAATTTTCATAACCACAGCAAAAATTCCGACACGGGTAAGTTAAAAATACATCGTTTCTGAACAAGTTCTTATTAAATGAATGACTGGAATTTGAAATATTTATCTAAACATGAGATATCAGCTGGTGTTATTCTGATTCCAGTCATTACAAATCTGTTGTTTATTGTAAGCTTATTGCAAGTATAGTTTAATAAGTTTTTGTTTCACATTCTGTATAAGAGTGTTTCTAAACACATTTTTTATAGATACACAAAAAGTTTGGCTTCGTTAATGTCAGCCATGCACTTAATTATGCCTAAATAGTGAGCAAACTTGTTTTTGAACATTACACAAGTTTCAAAAAGTACTCCAGTCAAGTATACATGTGCAAACCTAAAGTGCAAGTACTCATACATGTCAAGTATTCAGTTAGTAGGTATGGCATAAGTAAGACATATCAAAACACTTAAGGGTGGCCATTGTAGGTCAAGGTTTACAGGAAACATTAATTTATTTTGTCAATGAAATAACCTTTGTAAATGATGCCAGGTTGACAATGGATTTCACTTGATGGAAATAGAGGCACTGGATAGTAAAAAGGCTAATCATCTGTCTATAACACTCATCCATGAACACAAGCCAGTATCCATACTTATAGGTAAGTGAGAACATTTTATCGGCGCAATTACACTTGGTTGTTAGCCCGTATTCGGGTTCGAAAGACGTTGCTCGAATTCGGCCACCCGATGCATTAATTACATTGTTTTACTCACGTTCGGTTACTGGAACACGGCTTCGGGTAACCAAAACGAAAGCTGTTCGAATACCTACTCGGCTCCGTTCATTTACACTTAGTCGTTTGTCCGAATTCTATCCATACAATTAGCAGGCAGTAGTTTTGGATATTTACAGATGGGCGGCACGGTTACTATGAAGGTTGATTGACGATAGTTCACTTAATGCTGACTGGTCGTTAACAACCAACGTTCACGTCAATTACCGACACATACCTACGACAGAGTCGTTAGCCAACGACAGCTAAAGTCGTGACGCCATACTCTTCTATCTATACGATAGATAGACAGCCCAAAGTAGCATTTACTAGCAGATGTTTTATTGCATGCGATATTTTTAAGGACCTAAGAATCTGTAGTTCTAAACCAGGCGACTTCTTTGCATACATATTAGATGAAAGCGAGACGAAAGCTGTACACTATATAGTCGTGGTTCGTAATTTTAATAAAATTAACTATGCATCTACTTAGGAGTCTAGTCAGATAAATAGAACTGTAGCTGGTTTGCTTGATAATTCAAAGATCGCTTCGATACATCTATACTATCTATACTAATATATAAAGCTGAAGAGTTTGTTTGTTTGCTTGAACGCGCTAATCTCAGGAACTTCTATTCCGATTTGAAACATTCTTTCAGTGTTAGATAGCCCTCTTATCGAGGAAGGCTATAGGCTATATATCATCACGCTACGACTAATAGGAGCGGAGCAGTAATGAAAATTGTGATGCACACAAAGTTAAGCGGGTCAGCTAGTATATTATATACTAGCTGACCCGCGCAGCTTCGCCTGCGTCACTATTTTCATTACTGCTCCGCTCCTATTGGTCTTAGCGTGATGATATATAGCCTATAGCCTTCCTCGATAAATGGGCTATCTAACACTGAAATAATTTTTCAAATCGGACCAGTGGTTCCTGAGATTAGCGCGTTCAAGCAAGCAAACAAACAAACAAACTCTTCAGCTTTATATATTAGTATAGATTATATATTATGTATAAAGCTGAAGAGTTTGTTTGCTTGCTTGAACGCGCTAATCTCAGGAACTACTGGTCCGATTTGAAAAATTATTTCAATGTTAGATAGCCCATTTATCGAGGAAGGCTATAGGCTATATATCATCACGCTAAGACTAATAGGACCGGAGCAGTAATGAAAATTGAGTCAGCTAGTTACTGTAAGTACTAGCTGACTCAATTTTCATTACTGCTAAAGGATGGGACTGAAAGCTACTGTGGAAAACTCCAAAGCATCACGTTCTTTAATCTTTAAGAATTATTTTGAATTGCAATTTATACAGCCAAAGACATACAGACAGTCAGTTTGATTTACGTCTTTCGAAGTCCCTAGAAGAGTTACGACTACCATTGTATGCTAATGTATAGCTCTTAAACGACACTCGACAAAAGAGCTATCATTAAAATAATAATGATTACGACCGATTTTCCGTTAATTATAGTTAATTAATATTGCCTTGAATGTATAAATATTTTTAGAGGTTTTTGCTGTTTGCCTTAGCTCATAGTAGGTAACACGAGATTAATAATTGGAAATTGAACTTTTAAACCAATGAATAGATTCACATTCGGTTTCTGTTATATTACGTATGTTTTAGTTATTTATTTACCTACTTACTTACATAGCTTTAAACATTACGATAAACTCAGATAGACCTACTCATTGTTATTCTTAAGAGGTTTGTTTATAAAACAAAGAATAGGAAGGAAATAAAACAATAGGTAACATTAAAAGTTACTATAAAGTGCTAGACAGACATCTTAACGTAGGTACTCGTACTTAAAATATTCATCAAGCTGTGTGTTTAAAAATTTTGAATCTACATACAATTAAAGTATGAAGTTCTCCATTGTACCTATTTACAAGTTTAACGTAATTTTAATATATACGAAGTTTCCCAGTGATAGGAAAACTTATCTAGCCTCTCCAGCTGTGACTCGTGACTCTGCTATTCACTATGCGATTGTTTTCAGGTGAGGAAGGTACCGCGGAAGGCGTCTTAAATGTACTACACGCGCTCGTTGCTGCCTTCGACGACTTATTCCCAAATGTGGCCGTGGTCGACATAATATCAAAGGTTTCTATAAAAAATAATATTTTATGTACCGTTTAGAGTTTCATCTCTTTATTCATACGAACTAAATTAGCGCGACAATCAACATTAATTTCTCTAATTGTCGCGCCAGTTAACGTATTTATAAGGATAAAAGTAATCGTCCAGTGTGAATCATCAATACAACGCGTGCCAAGCAAATGAAATATCTGCTAACCACTAACCTAATAAGGAAACATGACGATGGTTCCTCGGTAATAATAATAGTTAGCAATTTTTTTCCTGCTATGGTAGGTACACTTATGTACTTTTCGTGTGATAAGTGATAAGGGGTTAAATAGTCATCTGATGCGATAACACCCGTTTAATTATGAGTCCGAAATCAGCAGTGGCCTAATTTAGTTAAAAACCCATTTATCATACTTATCAGAAATACATTTTCTATTTAATTAGAACACTTTTTTGGGTTTATTTGGGAACATAAACACGTTATCTAATAAGTTAATAACACTGTGAATAGGACTTAGCTGCATATCTATGCTACACGCTTTGATTATATGTATATATCTAACGCGACACAACTTCTGCGCAGCATGTGAAGTGCTTGTCCAATAGCAACTTGCAAAAAACTTTTTTGGTGGTGGTGGTGTTTTTGGTTATTTCGTTTTTTGCCACCGACTTCCGAAATTAAAGTTATTTTATACTTTGTAGCGTTTTGTTTTTGGAAGTCGGTTATATTTTTTGTAATTTTTTTTTTATTTTTCACTTTTAGTGGTACCTGCGTCATTCACAGCGTACCGTATGATTTTATGTTGTGAACTGGGGCCTATTTAGTAAAACTTACTTAGTGCTTTCTGTGTAAAGGTCTCGTCAATACGAATGAAATAAGCCCAAACACTTGGTAGTTCCTACATACCGATGTGGAGTTCCCTTGACTCTCTGTCGTCTCCATCATCAGATCTGATCCAAACCTTCATTGTTTTGTAGTATCACCCGATATACACACGAATATAAAGTTTTTACCAGATGCGTGCCTACAATTTTCGAGAGTTGCCCTCTATTTCTCAGGATTTCCATCATCAGATCCTAGCAATGGGACCACCTCGACAGTATACCTTTTCATATAAAAAAAGGTTCATCGAAATCGGTTCATAAACGACGAAGTTATCCGCGAACAAACATAAATATACATATATATATAACGTGTAATAGAATAAACGCAATACCTCTTAAGGGGTCATTGTACTCATTATTATGAACAACTTTTACTATAGGACCAATACTGAAATCGTGTAAATTTTTCGAGTTATGCGCACAGAAATGTATAGGGGAGTCGATTTTTTTTTCCAGATTTCATTGTTGGAAAGTTGTTCATAATGATGAGTTTAATGACCCCTTAAGAGGTATTGCGTTAATTCTGGTACAGGTTATATATACGCGGTCGAATTGAGAACCTCCTCCTTTTTTTGAAGTCGGTTAAAAATAAGCAAGACGTGTGTTTGTATGTCACGATGACAGTCATTTCTCCCATAATGCTTTTCATAATCCGTGAAAATGCCTCAGTGGGGGCTTTCTGCACCGGAAGTAAGGTGCCATGCAAGTAATGGAGTAAATATTATTATTATTTTTACGTCCTCCATTCCTCGGGGTACCATACCGTAGGCATATTAATGTCCCCTTGCCGGGTAAAGGCAAGTTCGCTTTCCATTTGTCTCTGACCTGTGTCGAGGGCTACTTAGGGTCAGTCCTTATCGAAGCAGTCGAGTTTTACCTTATGTTTGTTCTGAATCTTGTATTTCTATAGTAATTTTCCCCCATAGGTAAATCTACCGTACCCAGTGCCTCAAGTGAGCGGCACTCGAAAACATTCGACATGCGGGGATTTCTCCAACCAGTACGCAGCGATGTGCGATCTCTGTCAAACGCCCTTCAGGTAACTCATCAAAATATATAACTGTATAGTTTTGGCTATCACATCACATCACATCATAAACTACCATTTTAGGGATATACGGAAACAATATTCTAATTTTATCCTGAGTTGAGTTAATCAAGTTAGTTGTAGGTAGGTACAATACGAAACCAATTTAGTAATCTGTGATGAAACATCGGCCGAAAAAAGATCGAGTCGCAAACTATGGGCTTTTAACGTAAGATACCTAGATATCATAAACGAGGTTACTTGTTCGGGGAAGACCCTCGAGTTCTCACTTTATTCATTTTATATTTTCCTGAATGTAAGCCGGATGTAAGTAGATAAGTCTTGGGATAAACGAACATACGGCATCGACATAGGAATAAAGTAATGGGTCTCGTTAGCGCCCATTAGTTGAATGTGGAACCCTAAAAATGGTCTGAATGGTTAGACTATCTAGGTCACGAATACAACGAATTGAAACCGGATATAATATAAATGAAGGAGGAAGAATGCATTCTGCATACATAGAGGTCATTTTAATCGAGTTCAATTGTAGGTCTATCCTAGACATTACAGACCAATTTCTTATTTGTAACATGTATTTTGTTGTGACACAAAATACATGGTCACACTTTTCATTAGAGGCAATAGAAACTAACACGAATTACTCATCTCATTGTGACTCGATCAAATTCATGTAAAACCGCACAAAAGTGCTACATATTACTCGTAAATGTAAGTATGACTATTCCTGTTCTAAAATAATATCATTTAAATTGTTGTTATTATTATATTTCCGTTGCTCCCATTCATGTTGTAGCAGGTGTTAGTGACCTATTAATGACCCATACTTATCCTGGTTTCAGAGCTGAAGTGGCGTGGGATATTGACACGATATATCTGGCCCATGATATACGAATGTTACATTTAAAGGATTTCGATCATTTAGACCAGAGGTATTATTTTATTTTTCTGTTTTTCTTTGATGATGGACAACCATTTTTAATTTATTCATATTAGATGATCATTTTAAAAGACTTTTTAACTGATTTTACTGTATGTTATTCTTCCTGTCGATCAATGAGGACAGTTTACAAGAAACGTAATAACAGATTTGATACAAAGGCGTGACCACGCTTTCAGAAGCCGTGTGTGCTTGTGGCACCTTAAGGTTAAGATATCTAAATCCAAGCCAATCGACGGGCTGAGTGACTGTCACTATGTGAAACTTTTGATTTTGAATCAGGTTAACATAAATGTTTAATTGTTTGTCCAGAGACCTAATTCCACTAGTAATGGCATTACAACACAACACTTGGTTCAACGGTGTATGCGGGGACGGCGTGCGCGCCCACGGCGAGGCGTGGGAGAGCGTGTGCCGCGTGGTGCGGTCCGCGCGGCCGCCGCCCGCGCGCCTGTCGTGGCGGGCGGCGGCGCTGCGCCACGACCACGCGGCGCGCCTGGGCCACGCGCTCGGCCGCGCGCGCCACGCTCCCGCCATGCATACCATTGACTTCTCGCAAAACCATATTGAGGATAAAGGTGAGACTTGATGAACAAAAGCTATTGCTTTTGTCCGCACGGTCATTTTTATACTTCCGAGATAGATGATAACCTAATAATTAGGACACTCAGACCCATAAAATATGTTAGTCAGTGGATGAAAGAATAATTTTTGACTAATCAAAAAAAAACATAAAAAACTGTCGAAAATCATAAATTTTGACATAAAAGAAAGATATGCTTTTTCACATGTAAGAAGATGCTCAACCTATAAAATCTCGTTTGTCGCCTTGTAAGAAATCCACAGAAAGACTGAGCAACTGCGCAAATTACATAGTAGGCTACACAATATAATTATGCAAGTATCACTTTCATCAGCGTGAATCACTTTTAGTTTTATTCATTGAATATTTATGACGTCACGCCATTGTTTGTGTTTTATAGGTGCTATTAGTATACTGAGCGGGTTGGCGAACAACCCGGACGGGCTGCGACATATTGCGTTGTCGCAATGCGGCCTCACTGGCAAGACTGTGATGCATCTCGCGACCATGTTGAATGACAACCCCTGCCATCTGTCCACACTGTCGCATCTGGACCTATCATATAATAACCTCAAGGATGACGTACATGTAAGTTTACAAACAGAAAAACGAGAGATTATGTAATGTTTACTTATTTTGATTGTTTCGTTAGAGGCGTCGCCTACATACTAATGGAACCGGGCGCAGGCGGCGTTTTATCCCAAAACGGAGAGAGGGGGAGCATGCACGGCAATGCTCCCCCTCCGATATGGGTATTTGACTGGACTTTTCATGTTAAATTTCTCAAAATCTAGGGAAAAGACAAGACGCAGTGAAGGTGCAAAAAATGGCGAAGTTGTGAGCGTTTTAAAATCTATACTAATATATAAAGCGGAAGAATTTGTTAGTTTGTTTGTTTGTTTGCTTGAACGCGCTAATCTCAGGAACTCCTGGTCCGATTTGAAAAATTCTTTCAGTGTTAGATAGCCCACTTATCGAAGAAGGATATATGTCATCACGCTAAGACCAATAGGAGCGGAGCAGTAATGAAAAATATGACGCAGACGAAGCTGCGCGGCTCAGCTAGTCTATGATAAATAAAACGTCACTCGCAAATCACGCAATAGTGAATTTGTGCCACCCAGTACAAAGTTTTACGTGACAAGGACAGAAGACTAAACATTAGTCTTCTGTCTTTGTCACTATTTGCGTGTAAATTTACAATTTTTCCATCGATTTAATTTATATTTACACAATTTATCTAGATTTTGATATACTTATCAAATACCCTCTTGCCTAACATGGCTAACATGCTTTCTCTCTCTTTAGTCAAAAGGACGCCCGCCCTATGTTACTTGAGACATAAAAAAACTTTTTAACAAAAAAATTAAACCTCCGTAAAAACTGAAAAGCACAAATAATAAATCTTTATACAAGAAATAACTTTAATTTCGGAAGTCGGTGTTTTTGATTGTTTCTTCGAATTTAAAGTTATTATTTAAATTTTTTTTTGGCTATAATCAACAAATTTCTACTAACATGGGTAGGCCTACAAAAAATGCTACACAACTCAGCATTAAAATCTGTGAGTGAACAATAAATCGCCACTATTTTCCCACCCTTATGGTAGGATTTTTTTTACAAATTTATATGGGACCACTTTCGAGGTATACCCTATCCAATACAAAAAGAATTATCATAATCGGACTGCTCTGTAAAAAGTTATGCGTGGTCATACATTACAATCAGTGAGTGGACAAACAACCTTCCCCTGTTTTCCTACCCTTAGGGTTGGATTTTTTTTCCAAATTTATATGGGACCACACTCGAGGACTCGAGACCACACCCTTTCCAATAAAAAAGAATTATCAAAATCGGACTACTCTGTAAAAAGTTATGCGTGTTCATACATAAAAATAAAAAATATACGCGTCTACTTGAGAACCTTCCCCGTTTTGTCGTCGGTTAACAAAACCTGCCATATACTTCTGTAACTTTATTCATTTGCAGAATACAGGCATAATGTAATATTTACTTGTTACTAATTCTTCCAATATTTTCCTTTCAGAATTTATACAATTTCCTCGCACAACCGAACGTTTTAACGCATTTAAACTTGACAAACACAGAGACGACGTTAGAAAACGTAAGTAATAAAGTAAGTTTTGCCGTTCACACGGGTACGTGATCAGTTTATTTTGTCTAATCTAGCCTATTCTTTCTACTACTAACAATGGTCTTTTTTGACTGAGATCATTCACTCAATGATCAAGCAATTTTGTTATTACCCACTGGATCTTCATTACGTCGCGTCGGCGCGGCGGCATAATGCAGCCTACCACTTAGAAAGGAAAAGAGCCAAGCATGACGCATAGGTACCATAAAATAAAACAAAATTAATGAGTAATTCAAATTGGGATGATACATCCTCACAAAACTGCAATCGCTCAGCATAATGCTGGGATTCGAGTGCGAGACAGAAACATCTTCATTGATGAGCTTCTCCACCATTGTTTTTAAAGTGTTTGATAGACGTGGTCGCGGTAGACTGAGGAGAAGATGGTGGAGCACTTTAGATGGGTTCTTTGATGATACATGGTGAGATCAAGCAAAACATTGCAAAATTAAAACAATGGGTCAGTGATGTAAAGTTTATGCAAGCAAAACATAAAATCGTTTGCTCACTGCATCTGATCTAAATTCGAGAAATGACAATGCGTCCATAGTACTATTTGAATGACTAGTGGCCTTTGTTAAACTGATAGCTGACCTCAATCATCGGCACTCTTACAATGGGTTTTCTATAGCCATACAAACATGAGTATAGGCTGCATATATCGTGTTATTGAGTGATCGTCAGAACCTCTTTGATTTGAATCCGCTGAAATTCGGAGTAAAGGTTTGATCCACACACAGGACCGTGACCGGGACGTGTCCGGACCGTGGTCCGTTAAACGCGATCTGATACGTCTTGGGCACAGCCCGAACAAAGATGTGTGTGAACAAATTATATGAAATGTACGCACCGATATTTGTTTGAGCTCCGGATGGGCCACTGCCCGGCCGCGTCCCGGGCATGGCCCGCATATATGTGGGTCAATATTTAATATTCAAATAATAATAATTCTATAGTCTTCAACATCACACCTCTTCCTTCAATTTTCTGTTTATATCACCTTTTCAAACAACAAGCCAATAACAATACCGTCGTTACGTACAGATGTGGGGTGCCCTGCTGCGCGGCTGCGCGGCGCGCCTGGCCACGCTGTCGGTGGCGCGCAACCCCTGGTCGGCGGCCCGGCGCGCGCGCGACCCGCCGCCTTCCTTCCGCCAGTTCTTCACCGCCTGCCTCGCCTTGACCGAGCTCGACTTCTCCTATTGTAAGATGCCGCCAGATGCACTCAAGTAAGTTGACGACGCCATCATTTCTTTTTTTAGGGTTCCAAACAAAAAACGGAACCCTTATAGGATCACTCGAGTGTCTGTCTGTCTGTCCGTCTGTCACAGCCAGTTTTCTCTGGATCCTCTGGACCGATTCTGTTGAAATTTGGTACACATACGTAAATTATTAAATTTTTAGTATTCCATACTAAAAATTTACTTCCCGTCGTCTTACGTCACTTTTTTTTTAATTTTCTAGTTTGACCCCCAAAAGTACCACCCATACTAAAAAATTAATAATTTACGTAACGCGTCCGTGTTTGGGTCACAGAAGTCCATATGTATACCAAATTTCAACAGAATCGGTCCAGTGGATCCGGAGAAAACTGACTGTGACAGACGGACAGACAGATAGACACCCGAGTGATCCTATAAGGGTTCAGTTTTTTTTTCGGAACCCTAAAAACCATTAGGACGGGAATCAATAAAATATTTGAAGGCGCTTTGGACTGCCCCATCGGAGTTGAAATTTTTTCCCTTGCAAGAAGTTATCCAAACGAAAAAAATGGTAATCTGTTGGAGGAAGGTCCGGGGAGTACGGTGGATGTCTTAGACATTCCAATTGAAGTTCCTCTAATTTGGTAGCCGTCTGTTGTGCAGTGTGTGGTCTAGCGTTGTCCTGAAGCAGCAGTGGCCTAGAGCGATCGACCAGCCTCGGCTGTTTAGTAGCTAGCTTATCCATCATGGTTTGCAGTTGCTGACAATAGACATCCGACGTAATCGTCTGGCCAGATTTAAGAAAGCTGTAGTGAACGACACCGGCACTAGTCCACCAAACGCTCACAAGTATTTTTTTTTTTTTTTTTGAGTCAATTTTCGCTTGGGGCTGGATTTCGCTGGTTCGCCAGGGTTCAGCCATTGCGATGAGCGTTTTTGACTGTCGTACAGAATCCACTTTTTATCACAGGTAATGATTCGATTTAAAATCCCTTCATTATTGTGCCGGTTGAGTAATGTAACGCAGCAGTCGACGCGCGTTTGTCGGTTTGCTGCACTCAATTCATGAGGTACCCACCTTTCAAGCTTCTTCACCTTCCCAATTTGCTTCAAGTGGATTAAAACAGTTTTATCACTAACACCGCAGCCTGCAGCTAACTCGGACGTGGTTTGCGATGGATCTGCTTCCGCAATAGCCTTCAACTCTTCATTATCAACTTTGGTCTCCGGCCGTCCACGGGGCTTGTTCTGCAGGTCGAAATTTCCAGAACGAAAACGTTGGAACCAAAAACGCACTGTGTTTTCTTTTGCGACATCGTCGCCATACTCATCATTAATCCTTCGAGCCGTCTCTGCAGCACTGGTGTCACGATGGAACTCGTACTTGTAAATAACGCGATATTTCAAGTTTTCCATTTTGTAAAGTGACTCGCGCAAAGAAAAAACCAAAAGAGGAAAAAACCAATGAATTACGGTTTTCGAAACACAAAAGCATGAGTAAATAGCTGTATAAATTTGGAATTGGAATTCCAAACTAAAGAGGAGATATTTGAGATCAAAGTGGCCAGTACGACAAAACGCCAATTTCATATGTAATTACCTAATATATATTGTTTCGCAACCTGTGTTGTCCCACTGCTGAGCAAAGATCTGCACCATGGACTTCCCGGTGTTTCGTCTTCATCATCATTATATCAGCCGACAGACGTCCACCTCGCCTCACCACGCTGGACATAAGCCTCCCCCAAGTGTCGCCACAAAAAACCAGTCCTGTGCGCCTCGCATCCATCGGCTACCCGCGACTTTCAACAGGTCATCGGTCCACCTTGTGGGAGGCCTTCCAACGCTCCGTCTTCCCGGTGGTTCAGCCCATTAGATTAAATTATCTGTTTATAAATATTTAGTTTTATGTCTTATTACTTATTTAGGTCATCGATTGTATTATTACTGAACACTGAACAATTCTACAAAACAACTTGAAATGACACGACGGTAGCTTATGACACGGTAACTTTACGTACAATGATGTCACATGATGAAAAAATGATATTAATTGTTTGCAGCAAGTTTTATTTGTAAACACTTACGGGAAATGATCCGTTGTTTACCGGAGAATTATTTAAAAGACCGGGGTGTTGTGTATCGAGTTGTTTGTTCGTATCAGAACTTTGAGCTGAAAGGTAATCGTGATACGGTGCACAAACATAAAAGTTAAAATAAAATCTTAATTTAAATTCAGGAAAATTAATTCGCGTATGGATATCGCTGCTATATTACCGACGCTGGGGCTCTGTAGTCCTATGGCAATATTGGACCAGAATTATGTTCCATTAAAGAGTTGAATAATAAGTAAGTAATATTACCAAATAACGAATTAGTAATCGCTAGCGCGCAGGGGCTCATTTTAAATTAAGGTTCATAGCAGCTGGCAGTAATTGCAATTTAAGGTTGATCCACACATATCAGTTCCGTGCCGGGAACGCAGACGGACCGTGACCCGCCACAACGTAATCCGACACGTCCATGTCACGGCCCGGCCACGGATGTGTATGAACGAGTTCATATAAAATATACGACCTTTTTTTTCAGCTCCTGGTCCACGGCCCGTCTACGTCCCGATATATGCCCTTTATGCTGTCGTTGTCATCATCATAGACTAAGCACCTGGTTGTCGATGGGCAGTCAGAACCTGATTTTACTTTTGTCTGCAGGAGTCTACTGCTGGGCTTGGCGTGTAATGAGAGTGCGACAGGGGTTCAGTTAAATCTGTCGGGAGTGCTGTCTTCGTCGCAAGCTGCGCACGTGCTCGAGTCGTGTATACACGGCGTTAGATGCTTGCAGTCGCTTGATTTGTCTGATAATAGTGAGTATTGCATACAAATATTTCACAACATATACCTACAAGGTGTCAGTCATTCAAATAACTTATAATTTCTAAGAGAACTCATCATCATGAACAACTTTAGCTAAGAACTGAGTAGCTATCCATAAAATCACTTTCATTTTGTCGAGTTATGCGTACAAGTCTATAAATGTATGGATCAGCCGATTTTAGTGTTGGTCTCAAAGTAAGTCGTTACAAAACAACACAATTAACTCATTTTAATAATTAATTAACATGACCGCTCATCATCTGATCGTTAGGGGTTTTTTAGTTATTTTAATTACACCTTGTAGTTATTTGAACTAACCATTTATTTGTGTCCTCTTCTTCTAGGTATGGAATTCGAATTATCTGGTATTGTTAGAGCGATTGGGAAAAATCATTCCATTACACATTTATCTCTAAGTAAACTGACGGGAAAAAGATCGTATGCGCCGCCTTTAATACAGGTATGTAGAACTTAAACCTTCTTATAAGGTGTTTTTCTTGATCTAGAATGTTTCGTAATAATAGTTATTTTTGTAGGCTCTAGTCCACGTTCTACAAGAACCTGATACCGCATTGACGTCTCTGGATCTCAGTGATTGTAAACTAAAGGTAAATGTAACTTAACTATATTTTTATAACGCTTTCTGAGTTTTGAATATAATAGTAAAGTAACTTTTGGTATTTTTAACTCTTACTAGAAACAATTTTTCTTTTTCTTTCGAATGGTTAGTTGTTATTGGATCACGCCGCTCAGGGAAACATAATCTGATAAGAATTTAAAACACTACAGATCACTGAATTTATTCGAAAGAAAATATATTTGCTTGTAAGCCGCAAGCAAATCTCATATTTTCTTTCGAATAATTTAAACAGCAGATGTTGAACCAGTTTATATAAAAATATTATAAATGACAGCCGATCAAGCATATTATGTTTATTGTCTCCAGGGCGACCTGTACGGGCTGCTGAACGCGCTGGGCGGCGCGCGGCGCCTGCGCACGCTGGACGTGGGCGGCAACCTCGCGGGCGACGCGGGCGCGCGCCTGCTGGCCAAGGCGCTGCAGTGCAACTGCACGCTGCACACTTTGTATATAGACAGGAATGCCTTTAGCTTGCAAGGTATTTTGTTGTCAGCGTTTACATGTAAAAAATATATCATCAAATCAAAGCGACCTCTATGATTTAAATGTTAAGCTTTGTATCGTAAAGGTTGCGACCGCGCGAAAATGGCTATGACAATTTCGAATCACACGAAACTGCCTAGAAGTGATCAGGGCACGACACGACTAAACTCGACGAAAAAAAAAGTCACATGGCAGTTATGAAGAAGATGCTGATTTTCTTATATCAAATATGAGTCTTACTTATAAAAGTGGTTTTTGAAGACCTTTGACTTCGTTATCTCATATTCATGCGAAGTAAACGCCATCGCTCAGATGTTTATCTAAGCTATTTCAATGTTGGATAAAAAGTGTTTTTCCTTGTCGGTTGACAATGATCAATACTGAATGATTTGTGTTTGTTTACAGGCCTAACGGACATAGCGACGGCACTGCGGCGTTCGGTGAGCGTGCGGCGCGTGGAGTTCCCGGGCTGCGACGCGGCGGCCGGCGGGCGCGGCGCCAGCGAGCGCGTCGCCACGCTGTGGAGGGACCTGCATGAACGGTGAGGCTTCGGCACGAAGCCACGAATCGGAACTTCAAAAATCGACTTCATTGAATAAAAACAGGGTCATTTGTGTTATGCGACTAAAATAAAAGGAAGCTGTAATGCATCGTTCTTACACTGGCAAAGCGGCCATAGAAATTTGCCGTATCGAAATCACATATAGCTTTATATATAAAGCCAAAAAACCACAAAAACAAATCAAATAACTCTTATTTACCGAAAATACGGTATACCATCGTTTTTCAACGTTCTCGACGTAATATTTTTACAATTTGTCAATGAATACTTCGACATTTTTGACAAGCGCGCAAAGGCGAGCGACGCGAAACAGTTTGATACGTCCGCATAAAATGAGCGCTCATTTTATGCGGACGTTTTTGAGACGCTGAGTGTGTATCTTGGGTGTTTTATATATCAATGGGTGGGGCTTTCAGAATAGCAATACATCATCAATCATGCGCAAGTGGTTGTAAATTCATAATTAATGTAAAATCATTTGCTATTGTTATTTGATTTAAATTACTGTATTGGTTTTCTATAGGTTTGATAGCCTGAAATGTTTTATTTTTTAATTATAATAATTAGAATTTGGTTGGTTCGTACCAGGCTGGCCAGCAATTGCAGCCCGGCACAGACGCACACGCTGCGCGCCATGGCGCTGGAGCGCGCGTGGGCGGGCGGCGAGGCGGCGGCGGCGCTGGCGGCGCACGCGGCCGCTGCCCTGCCGCCGCCGCCGCTGCCGGCCGCGCTCGAGAGAGCCGCGGCCGCTGCGCATCATCTGCTGCACCAGTACCTGCAGGTACACACGGAATGACGATCTTGACCACACTTACCGTAATATGTACTATCATGTGATGGTATTATAATCTGATCAGTGGTCGCTGGAAACAGGGCAAACTACTTCGGAAACACAAGTAACGGAGGGTCCGTTAGATAGTCAGTAACACCAGGGCGTTGCTGGCCTTCTTAAAGGAGCTGGGGTGGATCTAATGACATATTTGTCCCACCCGTACGATAGATAAGCGTTTGCGGTCACCAGCCCGACTTACACACATTATGTGATGAAGAAAAGGCACTGATGACGGTAGAATCAAGAAACCAGTTTGTGACAATTTCAAAATATAAATCTATCTTGATAGTTTCCGAACTACACAACTTGTAGTCATAAATCTTTGCTAAGGCAGTCATCAACTGCAATGATTAATCAGATTCTCAGTATATCGCTAATTATTCTTGCTGTAACAAGAAACGTATTGAAAAAGTGCACTGCCCACCCATAAGTGGTCAACAAACGCAGCGACAAGCACGCAGCACACGCAGGTCGCTCACGAACTCGTTTACATAATGTTATACGTTGGGCAGCGCTGCGGCGAAGTGTTCGCGGCGATGGGCGGCAGCGGGCCGGGCGGCGAGCTGGTGACGCTGCAGGCCGTGCGCGACGCCATGGCGCCCTGCTCCGGCACGCTGCAGGACCTGCTCAAGTAAGTGCGCCAGATCCATACTAAAGCCAGAGATACACTGGCGACAAATGTCCCGCGACATGTCAAACGAAGTTGAGCGATTTCACTGGACTTATCTGTCCAAACATGTCCATGGAAGTCCGGCAACGTCGCGCCACTT
Organism: Lacanobia wlatinum; assembly: GCA_947578705.1. NCBI lineage: Eukaryota > Metazoa > Arthropoda > Insecta > Lepidoptera > Noctuidae > Lacanobia > Lacanobia wlatinum. Next base: position 15,732,553 of record OX388039.1, read on the forward strand.
CCCCCAACGTCGCTGGTGACACGAGTCGCTGGACATTTGTCCCCTAGCTAGTGTGTCTCTGACTTAAATTGTAAATGCTAAAGTAACGCTGTAAACGTAGCATACCAGACGTCCGTGTTGGATAGACCATATCCTGGAAGAGAAATCTATTTAGGTTATCCCACTTATGATCATCATCATCATCCACCGTCCGACTTAACCCAAAGCTTGTAGGCCTCCCTTTTCTTGTCTCCTCACGTTCTCGTGACAGGTCCTGCACGACGCATTTTAAAGCATAAAAAAAGGATAACAGAAAACCCGTGCCACCATATGTTTTCACATTCAGCAAATTTTATACCATCTTAGAGTTATTATGTCGTTTGTCGTAAAATATTGTCAATGCGTAACTCACATCAATATTCCACGAATCACTCCTAATCTAATTCGCTGACTCAATTTAAATCCATTGAAAAATTCAGTCATTCGGTTTACTCGCGTTCACGATACCAATATTATTAATCTATTGTTCATTTAACGCGTTTTCCCGCTCTGCAGGCGTTGCCTTTCCGTGTCATGGACGCATATCGTCGCATTTCTATAGGTGCTTTCATACAAAACCATGTTTTAACTCATCAACAAGTGCTCATAGTGAACAGCCCTTCCAAACAACCTGAGCCATGTGTGATAAACCATTCGCGACGTATGCCTCACGATATTTGTACGCAACATAGAAATAAAGACAGCGTCTGCCGCGCGACTGAAACTCGAGTTTCTAAGTCGCGTAGTTTTGGTCAAAGCTTTAAATTGTGTGTACTAAAGTGTTTTGGTATACGCAGTCAAGCGGTGGAGAGTTTGGCGCTGCTGGCGTGCGAGAATGTGGATCATATAGACAGCGAGCCAATGCCCAGTGCGGATGGAGATATACCTGACTTGCTGACTCCTATATCACATTCTGGGGTAAGTTTATTTAGATTACTTTACACAAATCTATGGAACCTTTGTAACATCTTGATGCAAAGGACAGGGAACAGGGTTTCCACATAGATTTCTACACAGGTCTTCATGTTACCTTTTTTGGCCATTCTGTCACATAGTGAATGAAACCAAGTCGTCACGCCATTCGTCTCTTAGGCCTGAGTCTTTGACTTAAAATAAAGGGCATTACTTGAGTGGGGCTATTTTGACCTGCTTTTATCTACAATGTTGATTGATCTCTGAAATAATAGCTAAAACTAAGACTATTTTGGTTGGTTGGTAATGGTTACTCAGGTACGAATTAGCCATCGATTTTTCTGCTGGGCTAATAGACCACAAGCCAGGCTAAAATTTTGTCATACATTTCCTCCCGGACGATAACTTGTAAAATAGTTAAGAGTGCTTTATTACGGAACTCTGTGATCGTTAACTGCGATTCGATGGATGGGTTAAGCAGCGGCAGCCTCCAAACAGGTCGAAAAATTGAATGAAAATTGTGTCAGATTATAGCTAACCTAATATCTTGCAGAAAACAAAACGTCAGCTGGCTGTATCTCGGTGGAAAGGTCGTCAGCTAACGCCTTAAAAGGGGCATCTATCGCCTACTAAAATTCACCAGCTGACGAGTTTTCTCCCTCGGCATTTTGCCAGCTGACTTTTTTATTACTTATTTATTTATTGCACTCCAACGACATATTCACTAGCACATTTTTTGGGGTAAAGTTGCAATAAAACTTATAATCTAGGGTGAATTTGTCACTTAAAGGTTTGCACAGCACTTACATAGTTCAAGAATAATACATAGTGTACATTTATTAGCTAAAAAACAAAACTAAATGAAAACAAAATTACGAATTTAAAAAAAAAGAAAAAAAACATACTTACAGGATCATATTAACTATCAGCTTACAATTTTTTTATCCGGGAGGAAATGACGTATCTAAAGTTTATGGCTTTGTAAGGCTTTATGCTCCACGCTCCGACTGAAAGATTAATCTTTGAAGCCTTTATTTACGCCATTTCCTCCTGGATAAGAAATTGTAAGCTGATAGTTTCTACAATTAACTTTGCTAAGTCAGAAGAAACCATAGAAATTTGTTTTAAAAGCAGTTTTTTGTGCTATACTTTGACCAACATAGCCTTGAGTCGATTTGCAATTGGTGTACCTGATTAAAGACATGAATCATTTGTTAGACTTGAAATATAAATAACACATGCAATCATTGATTTCACGCTTCCCAGAAATTGGATTACTTGAATTTGGTAAGAACAACATTTCTTCATAATTAGAAATAATCATGAAAGTACGCATTACGCCATTATAATCTTTTGTTTTTTTACTTCACAGAGATAACAGTGTTTACGAAATCCATTGATTGCTATACAGTGGTCGAGTGCGACCGTGTTTAGTTGATTGATTTCCATATAATTCTAGTGTTGTGTTAACTTTGAAATTATTAGAAAATAAAAGTGCTACTTTTAAAATGCTAAACCTAGTGTCAATTAGTGTGCTTTTCAAATGTTTTCGCATATCGACAAAGAAAACAGCTATCACAGAAAAAATAAAGAGTGTAAGAAATTAGCACCAGTTCATTAATTAACTTTTATTACTTTAAAAATCTCTTTCTTATTGTTAATGTCATGCGACATTTAAAGAAAATTATTATTTTCTTTTTATTATCCGCTATTCTTCATGTAGGCCACACCGTTGGGATGTCGTCGACGCGAGCGCGGCTGCCGACGCGTCCGCCCCAAGTCGGTGGCAGAACAACAATGCAGCAGCAACGAGATGCTATCCCTGCCGCCCTTACACGCAGAAGCCGCGGATGCACTGGCCGAACTACCAGCGCACACACTACGACACCTCGTCAAAGGTTACAAACTCTTTGCTACAAACTTTTATTATTGGACCTTACTGGCAAGTATGTTCCATTTTTGAATTGACCACGTCTATACGAAGACTGTCACCAAATGCAAGCTTCTTTTGTTTTCTTTTTTTCGAAGCAAGCAACAACCTTGTCCTTATACATACACATTTAAGTATTTATACACGTAATATCCATATTATTCCTGTGTAGTTGTTCACGTGGCGGCGGCAAATTGTAGTCGTTCTAGGAGTATCATCGCATGTTTGATTTCTTACAGGTCGACCTAGACGGGCTAAGACAAGGGCGCCGACGCGACCAATAACTGATCAGTCGCAAGATATCGATGAAGGTATATGAGTGTTGTAAACTAATGTAAAATACAATGGGTGTTGTCTTCTTGCATGATAAATTTATGTGACGACGCGTCAAAATGACGTTTGTATTATAGATTTACCGATGAAAGGAAATGTTTATTCTGACTTGCACAACATAAAATAACAACAGAAGATAAGATATAAATGAAAACAATGGAATTAGGTTAATGATATTGAATCTAAGCATTGTACACATTTCTGTACATTTTTGTAGGTTGTTTTTAGTGCAATAGCTACTTGAAATGTCGTCTGAAGTCTGAAAAGTTAACCTCGTCATCGACTCTAGTCTAGTTTTCCTGCTGGTAGCACACAACTGTGACAGATCACGTCAGTCATCAAATAGATTGACCCTACTCTCTCCAGCGAATATGTCAAAGCAAATATCTTCATCAGGTCTGGAAGAGTTCTGGCGTACCTGCCGCACTCCTCCGGGCAGCGAGGAGGCGTCGCTGTCAGCTCGCACGCCGCTGACGTCACGCTCGCTGCACTCGCTGTCCTCGCTCGCCTCGCCCTCGCCGCTCAGACACTCGCCCACGCTGCAGCGAGACGATACTATGTATGTAACGAACATTACTATAACACACGTACCTGCCGCACACCTCCGGGCAGCGAGGAGGCGTCGCTGTCAGCTCGCACGCCGCTGACGTCACGCTCGCTGCACTCGCTGTCCTCACGCTCGCTGTCCTCGCTCGCCTCGCTCTCGCCGCTCAGACACTCGCCCACGCTGCAGCGAGACGATACCATCTATTTAACGAACATATAGTAGGCGTCGCTGTCAGCTCGCACGCCGCTGACGTCACGCTCGCTGCACTCGCTGTCCTCGCTCGCTGCACTCGCCACTCAGACACTCGCCCACGCTGCAGCGAGACGATACCATCTATTTAACGAACATATAGTAGGCGTCGCTGTCAGCTCGCACGCCTCTGACGTCACGCTCGCTGCACTCGCTGTCCTCGCTCGCTGCACTCGCTGTCCTCGCGCGCCTCGCCCTCGCCACTCAGACACTCGCCCACGCTGCAGCGAGACGATACCATCTATTTAACGAACATATAGTAGGCGTCGCTGTCAGCTCGCACGCCTCTGACGTCACGCTCGCTGCACTCGCTGTCCTCGCACGCCGCTGACTACACGTCTACTGCAACAAACGCAACTAAAGTGACGTCACTATCTCAATCGTCAAATCTGCAGTATGATTTTGTTCTCATAGACAATCACTAAAAAGGTCCATATTCCATGTAAGGTATCGGTCAAAAACATTTTTTTTACAGCCTATCGTTTAGTTCAGTATGGTTCAGTCATTTAGCTATCTTCACTACATAGTATAAAACAAAGTCATTTTCTCTGTCCCTATAACCCTATGTATGCTTAAATCTTTAAAACTACGCAACGGATTTTGATGCGGTTTTTTTTAATAGAGTGATTGAAAAGGAAGGTTTACATTTATAATAACATACATTAAATAGTGGAGAAATACTGTTATTTTTGAGGTTTCTAATGTGATGTCGTAAATAATTACATTTTATGACGCAGTGGAAGTTGCGCGGGTCAGGTAGTAATACATAATATGTAAATGACCACACCAGCTACACACACTTTACCAGCTTCATGATTAGATTACGGTGATCATTTTATTCATGAATGATAACACAAAATGTCTATTCTTACAGGTACAGTGTGACATCCGGTGAAAGCACGCCGGTTTTATTAGAATGTGGTAAGTGCAGTTGTCAAAATTATTTTCAAATTTTAACCATTAGGTAAGACTTCATATCTGAGTCTCTGTCATTTACCATTTACAGAAGTATCACGTTGCAAGTCTTCCGACAATGTAGGCATGAAGACCTCGGCGTCTACGCCGCCGCCATCGCGATCCTCCGACAACGTCAATACTATGGGTGAGTACCTTCTAAACAACACATCTACGGGTAAAATGAATTCTCTTGTCACAAAAAATGGGGGTAAAAAGGGTTAAATTACATAAAGGTTTATCTAACATACATTCTGGCAATCTCACTTTTACGGGTTATAAAACACTGGTATACAATTTTGGTTCAAACTCTGGCTTTCTTTATTATACTATCTGGTTGAGTTATAGATCTTTTGCATCTGAGAAGCGAATATTTCAGTTGCGCTACTTGTAATTTTGATTGTCTCATGAGACGCCGATCGCACGCGACTTTATTTCAGTCAAATACCGACCTTAATACAGTTTCAAAAGGTCCAATCATATCAACTCAATCGGATAGTATTAGCCTAAAGTGGTTGTCCCCCTCACCGCCTTTTCTGAATGTGCTAACACAGCTTATGTGCGAATTGTACGCTGGTGTGAGTGTACGCTTCACAGGACAATTATATCCTATAACAGGAGTAAGGCCATTTTAATTATAACGTAACCAATTAAAGAAAGGTTTTTGTGCAAAATATTTGAACGTTTTGCTTTTCAGTGGATTAAAACGAAAGCTTTCACGCGGGAAAGTACTCGTGAAATATTTCTACCTCATCCTATCAAATGCCAACGCATGGGAGAGTCTTGAAATGTTACAACTTCCCATAAGTTTGGACGTCAGCCTATTAGGCAAATCTCTAGCCAAACAAATAAGATTTCTGCCTAGGACAAGTTGCAAAAGTTCAAATATTTTTATATAAGAGTAACCAGTATGTCTTCGCTGTGTGCGTGTGTAACGAGTGCGTGTGACTAGGGAACGGGTGTGCGCGCACGCCCGGCAAGGCGCGCCCGTGGTCCGTGGCCGGCGTCAACCCCGACAATAACGCCGCTTGCACTACCGGTGAGATATCGCATGACGTCATTTTTTTTTTTTTTGCATGATTGTTCATTTGCTCCTTTTTTTAACAAGCCAGTGTATTTTCCGCTCGTCCTGGTTATTGAGTAATATTCCTAACTTACATAATTATAACATTGCTCTATTTGGCTCGATTGAAAAAGTTCTCTGGTCTAGCTGCTGCTACGGTCTAAGCCAATAAAAACCCCTAAGATCATTTTAATTCCATGACAATCAACCAATTTCAAATATCAGGCTACTCGCTCACGAATATCTATGTATTCGGGAATCCTTGAATGCCTTCTCCGTTTTTGGAAGGTGACCGAAGTGGTTTAGTCTCAAAACATTCAAGTTGCAAAATCACCACATGGGTGCAAAACGTTCAAATCTCATAAAATGCAAATCTTAAAACCTCCAAGTTGCAAAATATCTACATCTCAAAACGTTGAAGTTGCAAAATAGTCAAGTCTCAAAACGTCCATGTGTCACAATATTAAATTTATTGTTTGAGTGGAGGTGTGAGTGAAAAATTACATTAAAAGTCACAAGTTTTAAATCCGACTAATATTATAAATGTGAAAGTTTAATCCAGAGCCGCTGCTGCCTTGTAATTCATATTCACAAGTACCAGGACATGTCGAAGTATTTCGGGGGCTGGAATTGTGAGCTGTTAAAATTCAAAAGTACCAACGGACCAGAGACATGTTGGAAGAGTGGAATTACCAGAAGATCAGAAACATGTCAAAGTATTTTTGGGATAGAATTGTGAACGCTAAAGATTCACAAGTACCAGGAGACCATAAACATGTCGAAGTATTTCCTTGGCTGAAATTGTGAACGGTTAAGACTCAAGTAACAGGAGACCAGAAAACATGTCGAAGTAATTCTGTAGCTGAAAGCACGAACAGCAAAGACTCACAAACTATCAGGATATCAGAACCATGAAGATGTATTTCCGAGGATGAGAAAATGACATAAGATAAAGAAGTTGCGCGCCAGCTCTAAAGGCAGGCAGAAGCTAGTAGTTTATAAAAAGCAAGTTAGCATTTCAAAATATTCTGAGAAAAATAAGGAACAAACACATTTACTTAAAAATTAAAATTTGTAACTTTTAATACAGGGAAATTGAAAAAATACCCAAAACCTCTTAATCTTGACTTCGTATCATCACCCTAAATAACATTTTTTTGGGGTTTTTCAATTTTCCTGAATAATATTACACTTACACATCCACTCATACAAAAAATTGCATATTATGAGACATGGATGTTTTGAGACTTGATTATTTAGCAACTTGAACGTTTTGAGATGTAGATGTTTTGCAACTTGGAGGTTTTGAGACTTGAACCTTATGAGATTTGAAAGTTTTGCAACCATAAGTTATTTTGCAACTTGAATGTTTTGAGACTAAACCACCGAAGCCTACCCCCTTTATCCTTGCTGGTACTTTTAGTACCTCGTTAAGTGCAGTTCATTTTGGTATAGGATAAAGAACGAGCATTGTTACAACGGACAAAATACAACTTTGCTTTCCTTTCCGCGCCAATGCTTTGTGGCTGCGATTGGCTATTATAAAACAAATAACTTCGAATTATTGCCTTTTTGTGTATTTTTCGTTAGGTTATCCCATTATGAAGGCTTAAGTTTCACCCCCACATAGTCATAATCAACATAAAAATAATAATATACATATTTGGGTAGTTGCTAACGTATATCATCTTTAATTTTACAGCAGAAAGAAAAAGATATCCACCCTTAAAGAATCAAACTTACAATGATGAACTTAAACCAATGTTTTATTTTAACTTTTAACACATTGCATGTTTCATTGATATTTATTTTGTGACCATTTACTAAATATAGAGTTGATTTTTCCTAATGTGTATTTATTGGTACTGTGTCAGATTATGAAGAAAGTGTTTTTACGACTGAATGGAGTTGATGAGTTTTTACACAGGGGTATTACATTTCTTTGTAAAAATAAAACACCATGTGTACTAGAGTATTCCATGATTAATTCGTATTGTTTTTTAAACAAATACATCCAAAAATCTGATGTTAGTTACTGAAAAGTAGTATAAGGCAACTCTTTGAGATATAAAATTGACAATTTTGCCGCAGGTTTAAAAAAATATTTGATCAAAACAAACTATAATAATATAATTTATTTACATAAGTTACAAGTTTTCCATTGTTATCCGATGATGAATATTCTCTTAATCTGACTAATCATTTCATCCATGAAAATTATGTGCACACGACAGTGCTCGGCGAATATCGTACTGCGATGCTCTGTGGTTAGTATTTGATGTTCTGGTGGTGGTCTACAGAAGGCGTCGAGGGCTGCGTTGGCGGCAGCATCGTGGGCATCACGCCGGGCGCCGCACTAACCAGTAACCAACTTTCAGACGCTATTCTATACTGAACGATTGTGCCCTGTGCCGTCTCGCTGTATAGGTAAACGCTTGATGCAGCTTTATGTGTGCTAATGTTTTAACGGCATGCTTTGTGACTCAAAACACGATCATTTTAAACATATTCATTTGAAACATAAAGACCGATTTTATTCTATTTACTTTTTTTATCAAAATCAATGTGTTCTTTTAATTATTGTAGAAGGTTCCTGCGAGCCTTTTCCGACATCTTTTTATCTAAATGTGTTAAAAATACCTGCGCTATATCGTCTACAGACAAGCGACTAATATAGGTATTTGGTTAAATATATATCAAGTTGGAGTAATAAACAAATGAAGTGATAATGTAAGTTTTTCACATACACATCAAAAAAAGTTTGCGCTCACTTTGAAAAATCGAAAGCTTTTTTGTCACGGTAGATTATATTATGTATTCTTCTTCTTTTTATATTCTTTATTTAAGAATATAGAATCAGAATATAAAACAGTCCAATTGTTTTTCAATATAAAAAGGCTTTCAGTCCTAGCTTTAGTCCGGTCAATTTAGACATAAAAATAGTGATCAAATAACAAAAATGCCCGGAAAGCCAAATTTAATCGACATCAAATTAAGAGCTGCGAATATTGCAGTGAAACAAGCTCAAAATGACGCAGATGTCCTCATAATTGATACAGCAATAGAAAAATTTAATGCAACAAACACAACAATTGTTGTTGGTGAAGGTGTTGATTTGTTAGTACTACTTACTGCAAGGACTCCAATGGATAAAATTATTTATTTTCTGAAACCTGGAAGGGCTCAACAGCGAACAGATATATATTCTTCAAAAGTTTATCTGCTTATCCCAAATGCCAAAACTATATTTTAATTTTATATGCGATAACCGGCTGCGACACTTCGTCAGCAATGTACAGAAGGGGCAAAACGACAGTATTAAAATTATTCGAAAAAAAAATAATTTGACTGACTGCGCTAAAGTATTTACAGAAATTGATTCCAGACCTCAAACAATAATGACGGAAGGAATTCGCTTTCTTCTTGCGGTTTATGGAGCTCCAAAAAAAAATTACTTGCTTTAATAAATACCGATAGTTAACTTTTGTAAAAAATACGTGGAACAAGAAACAAGTACAACTATCATGTCTTCCTCCAACATCGGCATCTGCTATTCAACACTTGTATCGAGTATACTATCAAGTTCAAACATGGCTAGGCAATCAACTGAACCCAGAAGACTGGGGTTGGAAATTGATAGATAATACTCTGGAACCGATTAAAACTTTACTCCCACCTGCACCAGGAGAGCTCCTCAACACTATTTTTTGAAATTGCAAAAAAGGTTGTAGTGCCAAATCTGGCTGTAAAAAAGTCGGGTTGCTGTGTTCTCCAGCGTGTACCAACTGCCAAAGTCAGTCTTGCTCAAATGTCCAGTTAAGTACAATAGAGGAAGATTCCTGTGATTTTAATGAAGAGACCAATGACTCAGCCGCATTTGAACAATTTATGAAAATCCAGCAAGAGGAAGAGGAAGAAGAAGAAATCGAAGAAGACATGATTGTTGAAGTAGACTTTCAAGAGTATGAATCTGATTAAAATATCTAAAAAAAAAAACAAAACAATACGTAACCCAATAATCAATAGCAATATCAATAATAAGGTAATATCTAGAACTTGACGGGCATTGTTTCCTTAAATTATCCTAAAATTGTCATGACAGTTAGTGGAGTAGGCCTACAGGAGAAACCACGGTAAAAAAAAACGCGCCGAGTACATTACTTCACAGTGGCGTGGAAATGTGTGCATATCTACATCTACACTAATATTATAAAGAGGAAAGATTTGTTTGTTTGTTTGAAATGAATAGGCTCCGAAACTACTGGACCGATTTAAAAAATTCTTTCAGCAATGGATAGCTACATTATCAGGGAGTACCATAGGCTATATTTTATCCCCGTACTCCCACGGGAAGGGCAACTACGCGGGTGAAACCGCGTGACGTCCACTAGTCATGTATAATGTGACTCTTAGAATCGCAATATCTCACGAATGGTAACTCTTAGCAAAAAAAATCATAAGGACCTTTGGTTTGAGGTTTTTTTTTGAGAAAACTTACCGTTTTCGAGAAAAAAAACAAAAAACTTCAAATTTTGACCTTTGACCCCGAATAACTTTTGTAGCACACATAGGATCGATGGGGATTTTTAAAACTTTATTTGTAATGGTAAACCCCAGCTCTCCACCAATATTTAGCTTTCCGGGAATTTTTGTTATTTTAAATGTCTATATTGACCGGACTACTTACGCTCATTCAGAATCCTGATTTAGTCAATTTTAACGGATTTAAAATACTTTTTCGCGGAAAGTTGTAATTGAAAAAATACTAAGAGGATTATCAGATTTTACGAGCAAGAATAGTAACTTTGAGGGAAGAAGAATCCACCACGAAATAGCATGCAAAGTTGCTATATCCCAATCCTGTGTCGTGACCACGTTGCAGAGGTACCACGGGATGGGTAATTTAGCTGACCGACCCCGCAGTGGTCGCCCAACTGTTTGGACTGCTGCCCAAAAGCGCTATATTAGATAGCTGGCAGACCGTGACCCAATAATCCCTCCCCTCCTCGCGTCGTATTCCTCATTGCTGAGGGTCGTGAATCCCTCGATGAGTGGTCAATTTTCGCTGTACAATGTCTCTCCACCAGTGCCTGTCCTTGGCATCATGGAGCGCATCATAGACCCAACAATCAACGCTACTAAAATAAAAGCTGAAGTTCGAGCCGCCTCTGGGCTTGAAGTTAGCACTCAGACCATTCGGAATTGCTTGCACCAGGCTGGATTACGAGCTCGGAGGTCTTGGCGAGCGCCTCTGAATTCCCGGCAACGCCAACGACGGAGATTGCAGTGGGCTAGGCTTCGACGAAATGAAGAAGATGAAGAAGAAAACATTTGGTAAAACTGTCTCTTCGTTGATGTATCGCGAATCAGTACTCATCCAGATAATTGACGTGTCCGTGTCTGGAGAACACCAGGAGACCGTGAAAGGCAAAGAACTGCCACTGGAACAGTTCAGCAAGGCGGGAAATCGGTGTTCTTTTGGGGTGGTATTATGATTGGAGCTAGAACGCCTTTGATCCCGTATCGAGGCTTCATGACAGCAGACATGTATACAGCAGTTGCTATTGATGAAATTGTCAGACAATTCCGAATAAATCATGGGCACCAATTTGTACCGGTCGATGATAATGCGCCCGCACATCGAGCTCAACGAGTCAATGCTGCTCTCCAAGAATACGACATCACAAGACTGGCCTGCCGGCTCGCCTGACTTAAACCCAATAGAGCACGCGTGGGATGCTCTTAAGCGAGCTATTTGGAACCGTCAGCCACGTCTCCAGACAGTGCCAGAGCTCAGGGAAGCCACTATACAAGAATGGGACAGGTTACCCCAAGAAATGTTGGATAACTTGATCCTCAGCATGCCCAGGAGAATCTCCGCATGTGTTCGAGCCAGGGGAGGAGTTATATTATATTGAATATAGACCTTTTATTAATTAATTGTTGTTTAAGTTTGGTTAAACAGTCTTTTTCTTTCTATCAAATTCCTGTTACAATTACATTCTGATTAATTACTCAATTATTGTTAATAAAAAATTGTTTTATTTTTTTAATTTCAAACAGGCTTTTTCTATTGAAAGAAAACACACAACAAAGATTTTTTTTTGATAAAGTTAAATTAAATAAATATATCAGCTTATGCTAGTGATCACAAATTTTTTTGATGTGTGTATAAACATTGATAAAGGTTTTCTTGTTAGCTTCAAACGCGCCCCACCAGCAATCGTCCAATGACGGCTCTTACATTTGCGTACATTTAATTTGTTTCATGCTCCACCATTGTATTGTATCCTATAAGCTCCACAGCTGGCGCTGTATATCATTTTATTTGCATGATATTATTCATTTGCACTCTGAATTGAACTTGTTCAATAACAGACACTTACGTTGAGTTGCATGCCTTCAAAGTAATGGAATGTTATCCGTCACGTTTAACATAAAACATATTCATTAACTATTGTAATTAACGCCTAATATAAAACAGGTGAGTAATAAATGGTCAAAAGTAGCCATTCATGATATCGTTGCTAGAAATAAACTAGAAACGACATTTTTGTAAGATAAGCTGTTAGAAAGTATTCATAGTAAAGCAAAGCCAAAACGTGCAAGTAAATAGGTATTTAAGTAATGGTTTAATAGAAACCGTAGAAATAGTTATAAAAAAACCTAGTTGTTATGAATAGTGCTTTGTAAAAATGAATATCTAGTGATTCTAGTGTTAAAAACGTAGTTCTCTATATTCTGCTTGAATATATTATTCCGCGTAGATATTTCGATTACTGTAGATGATACGATTTTATACTAATTTCGCTGTATTTGTTTTCCAGGTTCAATGTTACGAGATCATCCTTTAACTCCAGGTATGAATTCTGTCATACATATTTATTTACCGTCATGCTTTTGGGTGTAATATGAAAGTATCTAATTTTTATTTTTGGTCGACAGATGGCACTGAAACCTAAGCCAAGCTCGGGTGCAGTCAGCGTGACGGAGATAGTTCGTGATAAGTTGAGCAGGGTTCAATGTCCAGATGTTACACAAAAACGGATTTTATTCTCGGATGCTCACAATTGTGCCAGTTAGAATGTTAACGTTTTAGACAGTAAAGTAGTTACTGATTAGGATTCTTATATTGTATTTGAATAAAACTGATCGCCATTTTAGTTACTATGCGGAAACCATACCTACATTTTTAACTTCTAACATTAAGGACATTCTGAATTGATGATAACACAGTCATAATAATTCCAAGTAACTTAAAGGTAGGATTAAAATTAAAACATTATAATCATTTTCTATTTACTGTGATTCAGTTAGTATTATGTTACTGATTCGTGTAGTCATTAATATATTTTAATCACTTATAATTTATAGATATTCACAACCTATCCCACTAACGGATATATTATTTTGAGTGGGATATATATTATTTGATGTAATGAATTATTATTTGTTCTATACAAAAAGTATTTGTAATATAATCTCATGAGATTGATATTTATTTAGATTGAAACAGGTTTCTGCTTCGCCAATGAGCTTGCCGTGGGTTCTTGACGGACAATATTTCTTCCATATTTATTCATTCATGTTTTAAACGAGTGCCACTTTCACTATTGGACATTCACAATGCCAAAACATTGTGAATGTCCAATAGTGAAAGTCATTGATCAAATTATCTACATAGATAGATTTAAAAGCACCTGGCGGAAATCGGAGTGGTTGACTCTGCAGCTGCATAAAGCTTTCGATGATAGATTCATGGTTACCTACTAACGCACAAGTCTTCAGATTTTGGTAGGTACGCGTTTAGCGTATGTAGGGTAATTTCACATTTTATTGTAAAGTATTATTGCATTTACGATAATACGATAACTAAACTGAGATCATCGTAATGCTTTGTTGTGTTAAGTGAGGCACCAGACGTGTTATATACCTCTACTCTTATACATGCCATAATTATTGTATTCCATTTGGGGACCGGAAAAGGAATAGCCATGCAAGGTAAACTATTTCTGGTATGATGGCTGCATAAATTACTACATTCTTGACTAGCATAGTGTGTTGAAAGCTCACGCAAGATTGCTGCTTCTTTATACTCTCGGAATAAATATATTTCGCACCCAACAGAAATGTTTGTCAAGTATGTAGTCATGTAACATTCAATTCACAGTTTTAGTGGCAAAGAAAAATAATATAGATATAATCTTTGTGAATTCGTTCAGCATTGGTAAGTTAGGAACTCGGTTCAGGAACTAAATTGGTCTTAACTAGTCATATTTTAAAAGGCCTATATTAATTACGCACAATTTATTTACGTCCGATTGTATTATGAATTGTGGAAATAATTCGTTTGTAATATAATTTACCATGACAGATATCTTCCAGTTTATACATTCCTTTGTAAATTTTAAACTAGACATGGACTATTTTGAAAATATTGAACAAGTGTGATTTTAAAATGAAGTTCAAACGTGAAATGAATTTTTAGATTAGTGCACTTGCAGAGATGTATGAAAGGTTCAATTTTGCGATAATTTGGTGAACGTAGACGACTCGCCCCATACAGTTCTAAGTGTTCATTAGAGTAAATATTTGTAAAACGATTACATTCATTTGTCTCTTGAATTCATAAAGGCTGTCTCGTACTGGAGTTTCCTGTATGTAAAATTACTGATTGAGGTAGATGTATATTGCTAAATTATTTCATAGTATTTTTATATTCATTCCAATTTAGTTGGTTTTATCTAGCTCTTTGGTACCAGACTGATTTTAAGGTACTTTTATTTTATGGTGCAATTTATGTCTAGAGCGTTGTGATAATCGTTTAAAATTACATACAATAAACAAATTATGTGTTTTATTTTTCCCGTAATTATGACTCCTTACTAGGTACTGAAATTATGCTATATAAAGTACTTACTGAACCGTCATGGCCGATAATCAGGGGCAACACAAAAATATAACAATGCAATCTGAGTTTAAAATATTTAGCTTCATCAGACTGTCGACCCGGAGCGGCAAAACTTAAAATGCTGGCGCCTCCCTGTCTCGGTGTATAGGAGGAAAAGCTTTTATGAGGAGAATTTAAGATACAAGTCAGCGAAGCGATGTTCATAATTAAATCGGTTTGAATGAGGAGAATGTAAGATGCAAGAGTCAGCGAAGCGAGGTCTATAATTATATCGGTTTGTGTGAGGAGAATGTAAGATGCAAGAGTCGGCGAAGCGAGGTCTAATAATATCGGTTTAAGTGAGGAGAATGTAAGATGCAAGAGTTAGCAAAGCGAGGTCTATAATGATATCGGTTTGAACGAGAAGACTGTAAGATGCAAGATTCAGCGGAGCGAGGTCTATAATTATATCGGTTTATGTGAGGAGAATTTAAGATACAAGTCAGCGAAGCGAGGTTCATAATTAAATCGGTTTGAATGAGGAGAATGTAAGATGCAAGAGTCAGCGAAGCGAGGTCTATAATTATATCGGTTTGTGTAAGGAGAATGTAAGATGCAAGAGTCAGCGAAGCGAGGTCTAATAATATCGGTTTGAGTGAGGAGAATGTAAGATGCAAGAGTTAGCAAAGCGAGGTCTATAATGATATCGGTTTGAACGAGGAGACTGTAAGATGCAAGAGTCAGCGGAGCGAGGTCTATAATTATATCAGTTTTAGTGAGGAGAATTTAAGATACAAGTCGGCGAAGCGAGGTCCATAATTAAATCGGTTTGAATGAGGAGAATGTAAGATGCAAGAGTCAGTGAAGCGAGGTTGAAAATCATAATTATGAAGGGTGCGTACATCTATGTATATATATAAAGCTTTGTCCTGATTGAGGGATCAACGCACAGCCTAAACCGCTGGTCGTAGGAACGTGGAATTTGGGGGAAATGTTTCTTATATGGTGTAGGCATCCGATAAGATAGGATTTTAGAAAATTCATCCCCAAGGGGGTGAAATAGGGGTTAGAAGTTTGTATGAAAAACCTTATTCCTTGATCCAATTTTCTTGAAATTTGGTACAAATGTTGACTAAAGTAAATAATAAAGATTGTCATTATTCGTTTTTCAGAACTACCCCCAATAGGCGAATTAAGGGGTTTTAAACTTTGTGTGAAATAATCTTATTCCTTGGGCCAATTTACATGAAACTTGGTACGAATATCGTCCGAAATAAATAATAGAGGTTGTCATTATTAGTTTTTCACAAATATCCCCAAAAGACGTTTTTGGTAAATAAAATTGAAAGTTGGCACCTTAGTTGATAGATTGCTACAATTTTACACAAAGTGCTCCTTTATAATGTGTACAAGGAATGTTAAAGCATATTTTGGGATGGCAAAATTTGTAAGGAACATTATTATTTTTCAGATTTACATGAAACATGATCTCCTAATGATACTTCATCTTTGATATAGGTACCTAAACAAACATCTAAATATTTCAGTACCAGACACAACAACCGTCCGGTATGAGGATCCTCCCTTTTCAACGGAGGTTTGCGGGACTTTACTCTCTGTACCTCATAACTCCAAAAATAAAGACTATATTTTTTATGATTTAATTACAAATGTAGTTTTCAGATTTTTCCCTATACGGGTATATGACTTGCCAAATTTCATAGTTCTAGGTCAGCGGAAAATACTCCATACATTTTGATTCCCATGAGAATGTCGAAATATACATTTTTTATAAACAGCGGCATTAACGGCCGTATCTTTTTTTTAAGTTTGATTTTTTCACCGCGTCAAGGGACTATTGACCTGGGTATATAGTTTTAATTTCAACTCGGTACCTCTACGCGTTTCCGAGATAAGGCGTCTTGACAGACAGACAGACAGACAGACGGACGGACGGACAGACAACAAAGTCCTATAAGAGTTCCATTTTTTTCCTTTTGAGCCACGGAACCCTAAAAATACGCCAGTAAATAGCTGCCAGTTAACACAATTCTTAATTAGAATTTATATTTTCGAATTTTCATCCAGGAAATGAAATTAGAGATTATTTTCAATGTATGTAGGTGGGTGGATTTACAATACTGTCGAAAATTCACGTTTTGAGCTTAAAAAAATATATATTGCTCGATTATCGTATTTTTTTACATTTACAGGGTGGGTGTATATAGCCTTGTTTTACAATGTGCTTTAACCCAAATATACTCAAACTCAATAGATTTTTAATAATTAAATGAAAACTGCTATCAAAATCATCACCGTCTGTGAAAAAAATGCTACTCTTTACGTTTGCCGGCAAAAAAGTCGAATACCCGACATATGAAGTAGATTTTTTTTTTTTTTTTTTTTTTTTTTATTATTTACTTTTATTGATATTGTATATAACTTTCTAGAAAAGTAAATTATAATTTCTTCGTAAAATAAATAATCAATAAATAAATGAAATTTTAGCATCGAAATTCGTCATCACCGTCACGGCAATATCAAAGTGAAGGTAGTTCTGTATGCGTAGCATTTACGCGGCCCGTAATACCCTGCCCCGCTTCCTCAGTTCATAGCAAACCACGAAGCGAGCCGCACGTCGTTATAACACGCGCTCAGACAGAAAAAAATGTTGTGAACCGACCAAAAACAATGTTTAGACAAAGTTGCGTCATTCCCGTCAGGCTGTAGTTCAAGGTAAGTACTTAAAATAACATTACGATTAATTTCAACAAGACTTAGTTATAAGTGAAGATGCTAAAAAATAGCACTCCGGGAGTGCCGGCAGAAGTGAAAACTTTAGTATTAACGTTGTGTTTAATTATAAGTACAAAAATACTATCATTTATGAGGTAGAATACAATGTTTATTTATTGCGCTATCGTACACAAATATGACAATTTACATGTTATTATTCATAATATTATATCGTTATTTATTTATATATTACATTAATTTTTATCTCTTAGAAAAATCAACTTTCATCCATAATTTCGTAATTCCGTAATTTCGTATCCTTGGATACGCGTGGCACGCTGTACATAAACACAGACGGACATTCGCGCAAGCGCCCTGTGCCGCCTAAGCGGAGCAGCACACTCAGGCACGGTAGAAAGAGTGGGAGATACTAGTTCCTCTCCCTTCCCCTCGATCTTACGCTTTTCGATCAGCATCACGTGACCCTGACGCGAGTCCGTCTTACGCTTTTTCAATCAGGTCACGTGTCCTGACGCCAGTTTAAGATTTTATACCCATTACAGAAAAAGTGCTCAACGCCGCTAAAGAAGTTTTCACTTCAAAAATGGGGTTTCCTACTATTGTTGTTACTTTTCTAGAAAAATCGAAATAGCTTCCCAATCGTCATCGCCATACCCATCATCACCATTTACAAATAATGAACGGTGATGAACTCAAGTGTATGGTGATGACGATTTTGGTAATTTTTTACTTTGAAGGGCACGCGTTTAACCACTATCTCACCTGATGGTAAGCGATGATATGGTCGAAGATGGAGCACGCTTGCCTAGAAGTACCTATTCACTCTTGACTTAAAGACTTCCAGGTTGTAGCTATCAGGAAACACAGACTCCGGCAGGGAATTCCACTCCTTAGCTGTACGTACTTTGAATGTGTTCCCAAAAAGGTTTTGTGCGGTTCCGGTATCCGGCCGGAGACCGGATCTGCGACCCAGCTCGTGCTTCGGACACTTACCTCTCAGCAACAGTGCTGTCATCGGCATACCGGGTTTAAGCAGATAATTAATATGCAGCAAGAACAGTGTTGCCGACAGCACTGACCCCTGAGGAACCCCGGCATTAACAATCAGCAGTCCAGACGAGCAGCCATCTATGATCACTGGGATAGACCGATCCCTCTGCGATCCAATCATAAAATCCGGCGGGCAGACCGAAGGAAGGAACCTTACTAATAAGGCTATCGTGCCAGACCATGTGGAAGGCCTTCGAGATGTCAAGGGAGACCGCAAGTGCTTCCCCGTGTTTCTCGATAGCCTCAACCCAGATGTGAATGGCATGTAAAAGATCCCCAGTTGACCGATTTCGGCGGAAACCGTATTGTCGGTCACTAAGGATATCGTTCGCTTCTAGGTACGCCAGGAGCTTAAGATTCAGTACTCGTTCCATAGTACGGAAGTTACCGAGATAGGCCTGTAATTTGTTGGGTCAGCTCGACTACCCTTCTCGGGCACGGACAGCACGTTAGCCTGCTTCCAAGCCATCGGCACTTTTCTATTCTCAAAAGAAAGGCGAAATAAGCGTGTCTAGTTATTTTTTTTAGTTGTTAACTTAAGTTTTACCTGCAACTTGCTTGCTTGTTAGTTAACAACTTAAACAAATAAATTAGAAACTTGTTTTTTAAAAGTTTTCATAATTTTTTTAACTACACTCGCTAGCGAGTATATATTGATAAAAGTCATGGTAGACGTACTGATGAATGCGAATGATCGACATACTCGACTCGCATCCATCAAGAGAAGCAGGGGGTCTCACGCCACCGGACCGCGTCCATCCAGACGTGAAAAATCCGCAAACAAAGAAAAAAACAAGTTCGCTTTCTCCTCAGCGGAGTGGGCCAGCGAACCGTCGGGTCTCAGCAGTGCTGGTAGTTAGGGGCGGCAGAAGTTCAATTCGACCGACTTAGCCAGGGACCAAAAAGCCTTACTACCTGCTTGGTATGAAGCAAGTTTGTTCCCTATTAGGCTAATGTGGACCTTCTTGCAGGACTTGGGAGCCCTGTTGAAGGCTCTCTTCTTCTGACTCACGTCATTTGCTTTGTGCGTATGAGCGTCGACCCACGCTAGGTACGCTGCGTGCTTAAGCGCATCAGCGCGATTGCACTCGGCACCAAACCATGGACGAGCGTTGCCAGAAATTGTTACGTCAGTGAACGGAATGTAGTACTCCATCCCCCTCCGCAATCATCCATCACGGCGTCCGCGCACGACGAACCGTCAGTCGAAGAAAAGCAAGTAGGCTGCCAAGGATAACATGCGAAGAAAGATCGCATGCCATCCCAATCTGCTGACCTGTATCGCCATACCCGCCGGGTGCCTCTTGGGCTGGGATCGGGCTGGGAGTAAACGGACACAGACTTCACCAGACAGTGGTCGGACCTACCCAGTGGTATAGAAATCGACACCGAGTAACGGTCTGGATTTGTTGTCAGCAAAAGGTCCAAGCAATTGGCAGTGTGTGAATCAACATCCGACACCCTCGTTGCCCCCTGGACCAGCTGTGTAAGATTTAACGCTAAAGCTAGCTGTCGCGTCTCTCGTCCAGCATGGTCTGTGCACAGGTTTGGGAAGAGCCACTCCTGATGGTGGACGTTGAAGTCCCCCAGTAACACCAATTGGGCAGAAGGGTACCACTGCTGAGCCGCATCCGCCGCCTCACTTAGGTGTTGTATGAGCCCAGTTGTCTTCAAATCACCGCAATTTTGTCCAGGCCTGTGTCCACTAGAAGCCATAGCGTTGAGAACCTGGAGTCCTCAAGGTTGCGGAGACGCCGATAGCAGATGTCGTCCCGGGCGTACATACATACGCCCGCGCGTGATTTAAAGTGATGCTCCAGGGTAAACCCTGGGTAGGACAGGTGCGACACGTCTGACGGACATCCGATCTGCGTCTCGGAAAGGAAGAAGAGCACTGGTTTCTCAGTCTCAAGGTGGTGATGGACTGCGGCGAGATTTGAGTGCAGACCTTGAATATTGCTGAGGTGCACTTTGTAAGTGAGGGAGTGCTGCTGCTATACAGCTTTTCCAATTTAGTTCCTTTTGTATGTATTTGAATGAAGGAGGGAGAGGAGAAGGAAGTGAAATGAATTTCCGTGCTGCTAACCCTCAGGCACGCTCAGACAGGACGACATCATTGGGGTACTAGTTGGGAGACTGCGGGGACGCCCAAGCCGATGGAAGGTGGCTAGCAGCTGATGGATGCGGACTGCTCAAGACCCTTAGTTAAGAGAAAAATGTCGTAAAACTGGTGGGAATAGAAATTATGAGTGTTGATTAAATCATTAAAAATGTTAATTTTCATATACTTTGTTGTTTTTTATTTGACATTCATGTATATAGCGTCATCACCATACACACGAAATCATCACCATCGATAGATAAATCAGTACCATACCACCGTCGTCATCACCATCTCCCCTCTTTTTATTGGAATGCTGATATCTTCTGATCTACACATAAAATGTTGGTGTAAACACAATGTAGGTACATTAAAGTTATCCTCCAATGATTTTATCTAGTTTTACTGGCATTCCAATGTGTTTTAAATTTTTTGAATTTTTTGTTCGGAGAAATTTTTGTTGAGTAAATCCACCCAGGTATGCCTTCGGAACTTCACCTGTACGAAACTATTAAACATAACAACGATACTATACTGGAAATTTTAGAACGTTAGTTCTGTATACTAAACGGGCGCCTTTTTATAGCCATTCAAACTTGGTCGGATTATCCATGTTTTGTGGTGGTTCTGCATTGATATATAAAAAACCCAAGATACACACTCAGCATCTCAAAAACGTCCGCAAAAATAAGCGCAAAATGTATAATTATGCGCAAGTTTGAAACAGTCTCGCATCGCTCGCCATATTGCACTGCTTTGTAAAAACAACTTTAAGCGAACCATGTAAGGTTGAATTTGCAAAAAAAAATTGTTTATAGTATAACTACACTCAACTCCCACATGACACTTGATACATGACAGTTTTTGGCGACAGTTTCGAGTGTTGCATTTGTTCGAGACTGTGTATCTTGGGTTTTTTATATATATCAATGTGGTTCTGGTATTTTATTTATATCTCTTTAATTATTCAGTGTAATGAACGGTATGTTTTTTTTTCAAATTCTGTTTTCGCAAACATTACACACAAATTCAAAGCAACGTGCGTAAAAAAATACAACTCTCCACTAAACCGTTTTAGTCACCACTCAACCGTCAAAGCCCAGCGGGCGACTGAAGCGACTTACGCAGGCCGCTGTAATATTTAATAATTTATTTAAAAAAAAAATGAAAGTATTATGCAAAATTTAACCGTAAATTATTATTCTTTATGTTATTACCCTTTCTTACATATAGTTTTTGGAACTAAAAGTTTCATAAGCTTCAAGAACAATAAGAAAAACATGAAAAAATTGTCAATTTAGCCTCCTTTTCGGATTTTTTTTGATCGAGTGAAGTTTTCGATATTATGTTTTGAACCGCAAATTGTCAAAGTACATAAAGTAAACTACAATGTGTATTTTTTTGGCTTTCAAAAATCACTATTTGTTTGTTTATTATTGATTCAAAGTGATGGAATATTGGGAATACCTGGCCTTAAGAAAAACGTCACTTTTCCGCGACCTAAGTAAAAACGATTTTTGCAAAAAATTTTTTTTAGTAGTATAAGAGTGTAGTAATTTTGCTTAAATTAAATTAGATTTTGTTTTTAATACGACAAAGTGTCCATTCTAAAAAATGTCTACTTCAGGTCTGTTCGTTTCAATATTTTAATTTTATTTTAAAAATTTATGTTAATAGATATAAAGTGATAAACATTTCTAAAAAGCCCATTGTATGTAGATTTTAAAGCAATTATAATGTTGTAGGTTTTATGATTATCTACCAGTTTTACGTCACCGATGAGCCTCTTAGCTCTGCGTTCCACCGAGTCAAGCGCGGCAAGCTGATACTTAGCTGAGCCATCCCAAAGGACTTAACTTCATCGAGATTTTTGACAGTTACCAATGTCTCCCGATGCTTTACTTTTGATGTTGTTTTGTAGCGTAGATATTCATAAATAACATTTATAAAAATTTGCGTGACACATACGTGCGGTTTCTGAAGTTATCGTGAAAAGTATGACACAAGTCAGGGAACAGAAAACCTCTATCTTTTGCGGTTTCTAATGTGAATAGTTAACCGATTACTTTGCGATATATTTTATTAAAATATTAATTATTTAATGATATAGGGCGTACTATCTACAGTTTGCGCTCATTTTGCGTGACTCATTTTTCGTGAGAAGCTAGGATTGATCATCGACAAACCACGACAAGTGGTAATACCTACCAATGACGGTAATACTGCTAGAAGATAGATAGATATATTTATTTTGTAAAACATGAGTACAGTATATAGGTCTTATAAATTATGATGAGGTTGCTACATGTTTTGCCAATTAAGACGTACAAAACGACGCGACGCGACGCGACGTACAAATGTACAATGCAGAATGTTCTGCTGAAAACACAGGTTAAACGACTATAGGTACATAATTTTACAAGCTCTTTCATGTGGTGTAATCATTGACATATATATTACTTTTGAAATCATTGGGTATAATGGTGAATGACAAAGAATTTGGCAGTTATGCCATGGAAACTGCCAGAATCTATGTGAACAATAATGATTGGTATTATATGCCATCTTCAGTAGGTACATAAAATCTTAATTCATGGTGAAAGTATCATTAAGCATTTTGTTGTGCTTCCTATTGGTAAACTTTCAGAAGATGCGCAAGAATCCCGCAACAAATATTATAAAAAATTTCGTCTACATCATGCCAGGAAGTGCTCTCATACGGCTACAAATGAGGATGTATTTCATACTCTTCTCTACCTACACATCAGTTCCATATATTTCCAGTCTTAGAAATACATTTAGCAGACGTGTGAAATCACTTGATGAAGATACCCTAGATCTTTTAAAAGTGAACGAGCTCATTTTGGATCCTGAAGTTCACCAAATATAATTAAGCAAGTGTACATATATGCTTCATATTAAGATACATAATTTTTATAGTATTAATTTTAATTAGAAATTTCGTTACTTTAAATGTTTAATGAGATAAATATTTATAATCATAATTTTAATTACTTATTTAAATACTAAAGAGCTATTTGCTATTGTTTTATAATAAACTAATGTAATTATACATTTTATTAACAATATGAATAGTATTGTCCTTAAGGAAATAAATAAAGACCATTTGTAAAAGTTTTTCTATTATATATATAAGTTTTTAATATTTACTATTTAATAAAATTACAGCATCTGAACTTTATCTAAAGCCTTATTTAATACTCTATGCATGTGCAAAAATTCAAGCGTCTTTCTTGAAAAATATAGAAGTTATCGATTTTTGATCTGAAACAGACCTCGATTATCTTATTATTATACTTATTATCTTAGCGATCTTATTTAACGACTTTTTTTTCCTACTCACCCGCGACTTCGCTCGCGTGTTTTCATACGCGAACGAAGTCGCGGCAACAGCTAGTTTTATATGAACTTCTTCACTCCCGTGCCAGACCGCGTTGTGGCGGCCCGGCCTGTCCCGGTCTCGGCACTGATGTGTGGACCGTTATAGGATCAAGGCGCAAACCCACCGCCTGTGTATGGGCACGCGGCGCGTTTTAGCTGCATGGGTTCATTTGTTTAACAACGTGGGTCTACTGTTCCACTACAGTACACACTACACACCCACGACTATGTACAAATGCAGCGTGGCCCACCGCGGCACACGGAGAGGCTACGCACGTTTTTTTGCAAGGATAAGGCTTTGACGTAGTCGTGGGTCATGTATAGCGTGTACCGCGTGCATGGCTTTGACAGCGTTGAGCTATGTGAGTGCCATATTCGAGCAAGCCACGCGTGTACCAATGACGTCAATCGATGCGTAGCGTGTCTGTGGGTTGCACTGGAGACAATCTCATACATTTTCATGCGAGGCGAAGTCTCACACACGTGCGTAGCCTCTCCGTGCACCGCGGTAGGTTTTCCACCTGTATACCCTAGTCTGTTTCTGTCACATGCAATTTGCGCCGATTCTGCTGGTCATTTGATTTTTGATACTCATTATGAACTTCTGTGTACCTTAACGTGTAACACTGACGCCAAACTAAAATAAATAAATTTTGAGATTTCCCCCAAAAGTGGTCACTTTTCACAAATTAAAATAAAAAAAAAGCTTTCAAACTGTGCGTTGTGATATCACAAATGAATGGGCTTATTGTGAGGGTCTCGTGTTTTTTTTTAACAAATTCGATCGATTAATGAATATCAGCGGGTATAAAAAGTGAGCATCAAGATGACGGGACCAAGTCCCCAATTTAAAATGTATCACATTGAAGTGTTTGTACTACATTATATTATGTACTATTTGTACCCTAAACAAGACATTTGTACCTCTAAAGGTAAAGGAAGTATGTCAAGGCGTCACTGGTCCCCATTGGCGTATCTAAGGCTTTTTTCCAGGGGGAGCCTGGACCCCGAGCTGAGATGCGACAGTCATCGTCAGAAGGCCCAGGTAGCTCCCCACAATTCGGGGGGCCGAAACGATATAAGTAACTTTGTTGACTGATGCAGGAAAACTCAAGAATTAAGAGTGTATAACGCAAATGTTTTGTACACTTTATCGGATAGGTTTGTTTTTCTGCCATTAATATCTAAAAAACGTAATTTTTTGCCTCAAATTGGAAAGATAAAAAACTGAGAGAATGCAAAATTCGAGAGCGAGCGAAGCGAGCTTGAAAAATTTTGTACACTTTATCGGATAGGTTTGATTTTCTGCCATTCATATCTAAACAGAAGTAACTTTTTGTCTTATGTCAGGAATTTTTTGCATTAAATCTCGTTAGGTTTGATTTTTAGGGTTCTGTACCAAAATGGTAAAAAGCATCGTCCATGGTTTGGTGCCGAGTGCAATCGCGTTGATACGCTTAAGCACGCGGCGTACCTAGCGTGGGTTGACGCTCGTACGCGCAAAGCAAATGACGTGAGTCAGAAAAAGAGAGCCTTTAACAGGGCTGCCAAGTCCTGCAAGAAGGTGTTGCGGAGGGCTTGGTTTGACCACATTAGCCAATTAGGGAACAAACTTGCTTCATACCCAGCAGTAGTAAGGCTTTTTGGTTCCTGGCTAAGTCGGTCAAATCGAAATTCTGCCGCCCCTCACTACCACCACTGCTGAGACCTGACGGGACGCTGGCCCACTCCGCTGAGCAGAAAGCAAACTTGTTTGCGGAATCTTCACGTCTGGATCCTGGTGGCGCGGAGCCCACTGCTTCTCCTGCTGGATGCGAGTCCAGTATGTCGAACATTCGCATTCATCAGAAGGACGTCCGTAGGGTACTGCGTAACCTAGACGTGAGCAAGGCTAGTGGCCCCGACGGGATACCGGCAATTGTTCTCAAGACTTGTGCGCCTGAGTTGTCTCCGATCTTGACACGCCTATTTCGCCTTTCGCCTTTAGACTGGAAAATTGCAGAAAGTTTGGAAGCAAGCTAACGTGCAGCTCGTGCCCAAGAAGGGTAGTCGAGCTAACCCGTCGAATTATAGACCCATCTCGGTCGGTCGGGTGTGCTGAATTATAAGCTCCTGGCATACCTAGAAGCGAATGATATCTTTAGTGACTGACAATACGGGCCGCCGAAATAGGTCAACTGGGGATTTTCTAGCGTATGCCATTCACATCTGGAGTGAGGCCATAGAGAGGCACGGGGAGGCACTAGCGGTCTCCCTTGACATCTCGAAGGCCTTCGACAGGGTCTGGCAAGATAGCCTTATTAGTAAGCTTCCTTCCTTCGGTCTGCCCGCCGGATTGTGTGATTGGATCGCGGATTTCCTGAGGGATCGGTCTATCCGAGTGGTCATTGATGGCTTCTCGTCTGGACTGCTGGATATTAATGCCGGGGTTCCTCAGGGGTCGATGCTTTCGGCAACACTGTTCTTGCTGCATATTAAGGATCTGCTTAAACCCGGTACCTTTGGGCATGCAGACGACAGCACTGTTGCTGAGAGATACGTGTCCGACGCAAGTGCTGGTGGGTCGCAGATCTGATCTCTCCGGGAGGCTGTGGTTGAACGCTTGACCGTGTCCTTACAGACCGTCCCTAAATTGGGCGATGCCAATCTGGTCAAGTTTAATGCTGCTAAGACCCAAGCGTGTCTATTTTCCGCCAAAAGGAGCCAATTCCACCCAGCTCCATCTTTCCGAGGTGCAACCGTGCCGATAACTGACTAACTTGTGCTTCTTGGGGTTCCATTAACATCTACCCTTAATTTTGGCCCTTTCATAGAGGCAAAAGCTCAAGTGGCTGCAAAGGAGTCGGGGATCCTAGCAAAGGTGAGACGATACTTCACGCCGGAACAGCTGCTCTATTGCAACTCTATCAAGCGCATGTTGCGCAAATGAACTTAGGGTTAGAAGGGAACTTGCTCTTGTACTTTACATTTTTAAAGTACTGCGAGGGAAACTATTTAGCAGCTTTGTTGGAGTTTTTGTGGCTATGTGTCCCTAACAGATACGTTTGGCGCCGACTTCGGCCACCACTGTTGTAGGTTTCAAGGGCGAGAACAAACCTGCTTAAGGAGTCGCCACTGACGCGCGCACTTCGCACTCTAAATAACATACACAACAAGTCAGACCTATTCATTTGTACTTTGAGTGAATTTAACAAGGTGGCACTAGCGGTAATTTGCTATGATAATTAATTTGAATGGGTACTTATACTGAAAAAAAAAATGTATACAATATTCTTTTTATTGGCTGTACTGTCGCATTGGGTTGTTTATCCTGTAAAGATAGTATAAGTTTGAAAAATAAATAAATAAAGTTCAGTATCGTGTATGGAGTACTGCTCTCATCTTTGGGACGGATCTGTCAGATACCAGCTTGATGCCCTTGAGTCAATTGAGAAACGATCCAAGAGGATCATCGGCAATGATAGGCTCGTCGCGACGAAGCTGCAAAGTCTTGAGCATCGACGACGAGTTGCTAGCCTGCCGGTTTTCTATCGGTTGCATTTTGGGGAAAGTGCGACGGAATAACATAATTTAATTCCGCCAAGCCCGTTCCATCATCGGAGCACATCACTTTGTTGACAGCCAACAGCGGATTCCAAAAGGTTGTCCCGATAAAGTAATTTAGATATTTAGAGTCTATAACATTGCCAGAAAAACTGTAAATTTGAGGTATTTCTTTTTTAGATTCTGCCAGCCTATTTACAGAGTTAAAAGCATTTTTGATGTCAACCTTCAGGATGACCTCTCCTTTGCCAGAATTCACGTAGGTCGACAATGCGTGTACGGCAGCCTCGCAGCTCCCTTTGGAGCCGTAACCCAACTGAAGGGGCTGAAATTTTTCCGAAAATCTTGGCTGCCATATGAAGGTAAGTAGTTCCCACGGCAATGGGACGAATCCCGCCATCTCTCTTGCGCAGGGCACATATTTTGGGCCGAAACGTTACAATTTTCTTTAATTTGTGCTGTTAAGTTTTTTTGGTTGCCAAATTCTTATTAACATGTAAAATTCGGTAGGGGAAAGTGAGAAGTTGTTCCCAGGCACTTTGTGACTTCTCCCGGGTGGCACGGCGAACGCATCCTGCTAAGTGTTGCGCCACTAGAGTTCTAGGGCCGCGGGTAACTCGCTTTAAAACAGGTACAGAGTTTTTGAATTTTGCAAGTTTTCCAACACGGGGTCTAAGGAAGTAGCTGGTGTAGAAGGTCTAGATGATGGAATGACAGGGTCTGAAGGGAGTGCATTTTGAGATTTATGCACCCTCCCAATATGCCCATTCAAACCCCACTTACCTTTAAAAAAATCATGCCTGGATGCACAGAGGACACCTCTCCAGGATGTCTAGTGATGTCGAAGGTTGACCGGAGTTAAGTTGGAGTTAGATCAATATCTATACTAATATATAAAGCTGAAGAATTTGTTTGTTTGGTTGCTTGAACGCGCTAATCTCAGGAACTACTGGTCCGATTTGAAAAATTATTTCAGTGTTAAATAGCCCATTTATTGAGGAAGGCTATAGGCTATATCTATATCATCAAGCTAATACCAATAGGAGCGGAGCAGTAATGAAAATTGTGACGCAGGCGAAGTTGCGCGGGTCAGCTAATATAAATATAATTACCAAACCATTTTGGGTTGTTTCATTTCTGCATAAATGTGTCCATTTCAAAGATAATGATGAATGATAAAGAACTTATGATAAAAATGACACACGTTCATGTACTTAGGACGTACTAAGTTTCCATTTGATTTTACACGATCTGTAACGATTCTCACATGAATTCAGCTATTATTATTATTATTAATAATTCATCAAGCTATAACATGAATCATCAATTTGGCGGGACCAATGTTTTAATCACATAACTCTAATTTGGCACTTCCATTGTATTGAAAATTGAGTATATACCTGTACATATGTAGTACCAAGTCTTCGGGTGTGAATTACATGCCTCTGATTAGTGCTCCAAGTGCGAAAATGAAATATAGATTGTTGTGTGGTTAATATTAGGATTCTACTAAAGTGGCCTTTTTAGACCCGATAACAGTAGAAATAAGGATGCTGCGACAAAAAACCATCAGGAGATAGTAGTAATTTTAATGAGAGAGAGACTTCGATCAACGGAGAGAGGTTGCAATAAAACATGGGATTGTACACAATTCGATATACTGAACAATAAAAAATATATTTACAGTCTTATTCTATTTAATGCGAATAATCAAAAATATTCGTCATCATCACTCGCAATACATAAATAAATATTTTCCTGATCAACATTTTACATTTTAGAAAGTGATTTTTCAGACATTATTGAATGTAATTTAAGGCCTTCGCAAACTTTATAGTTCGCTCCTGTGGTATAGAAAATCAACAAATTGAATTAGTTGCATTCTTGTTTTTCTAAGACAATACGTACTCATTTGACAATCTCAAATTTTCTTAAACATTTTTATTTCAAAGTCTTTAAAATATGTACAGAATTACAATACTTTTATGGTTACAACAATACAGAATCTAGTATTAAATTTGTATACTGCAAGAGAAGTGTAGTAATCTGAATAGTTAAAGACTACAATATTGACGATAAACTGAAATGCCCTAATATTTAAGAGCATATCGTTAACATTTTTGGAGGCTTCGTAGGGAATGTTATGAATGTTTGTTTGATAAAAAGTGAAATTCATACAGCCCCTACAAAAATAGAAACATTCCGCGCCTGACACTTATTTAAATTAATTAAATCGAACCTAACCTATTGAACTCGAATTAATCATCCTTAAATAAAAAAGAGTTTACCTGTTTAACGCAATTTGAACATTGCGCTTTTGGTAAGTTTCGTGTGAAATATATTTGAAAATGTTCAAAACACTTGGTGTTTGTTTGAAAATAAAAATGCAATGTTTTAGGTGTCACTTACTCACTTGTATAAAAAAAATAATTTACAGCTAGCGAGATAATTACTCCTATACTAAAACAACCGCCTCTGTCGCAAAATGACCACTTCTCAAAATGACTACCGGTAGAAAAATGTCCCCTTCTTCCTCACGGGCATTAATTCCTTTCATCAGTAAAAAAACTGGTCAAGAGCCAGTAGGTGTACAACACGTAGGGGTAATGTATTGATGTTTAATCAGTAAAATGGTTAGGTGCATGCACATAAACTAAAATAAATAATAGAAATCAAGTTTGTCAGATTCACTGTTACTCAAATTTACACAAATAAACAATCAAAAAATTAAACTTAACCCAAATAAAAACAAAAATTAAATGACTTTATTACGAACAAAATATAAAATTTTATTGTTGTGCTGCCCAGCGCCACCGTACCACAAACGTACTAGAAGGCTAGCATCGTCGTATTAAGACAGGACGGACGATTACCAAAAAATCAAGTTTATATTTGTTTACAAATTAAAAAAAAAGAAAACTTTGGGACAATAAAGAGATAATTTATTTAAAAAGGTAAAAAAGAATAGACGAAAGGGGGGCATTCATTTAGACAAGACATATAAAGTAATATTGGCTAAATTAGAAAGAAAGGAGTACTTGCATAATTTATAAAATAAATATTACAATTACATTAAAGAAAAAACCTTTATTGATTTTTTTGTTGTATTACTTAATCAATGTCTATAATTTTGTGTTTTGTATTTGGGTTAAGTTTAATTTGTTGATTGTTTATTTGTATAAATTGATGTTTTGAGTGGCAGTAAATCTGACAAACTTCGATTTCTATTATTTATTTTAGTTTATGTGCATGCACCTACCCATTTTACTGATTAAACATTAATACAGTACCCCTCTGTGTCGCTTACCTACTGTAAGGAGTTAAAGGGATGAAAGGAATTAATGCCTGTTTGAGAAAGGGGACATTTTGCGAAAGGGACATTCTGAGAAAAGGACATTTTGCTACATGTAGTCATTTTGCGAAGTGGTCATTTTGTGACAGAGCCAAACAACCATCGGAGGTTGACATTTTAGGCAAGTGTTTGTGATTCTGTAACATGTCTGAATATAAAGTAATTTATAAGTTGTAAGAAATCGGTATGTGTGTGAGCTAAATGTAGAATCGTGTAAAATGTCAAACTCCACCTTCTGGGCGCATATTCACAGAAGTAATCACCGAGAAACAAAATATGGTCCGCCAGCACTAGCTTATGGCCAACCACGATCATAGGCGGACTTTAGAGGTAGCTTTGAACTACAAACAATTCCGGCGCTGAGATGTAGTTTTGTTCTTGGTGTCAGATCCAGTGGATAAACGCCGTATGGCAGATCCATCTATTACAATAAATTACAACTATTGAATTTAAATTCGAACACTATTTATTCAGAGTTAAACTAGATAGAGAATTCGTAAATATGGAAGTTATTACTCATGTCACTTGTCTCAAAATAAAATTGACAATCTCATTCATGAAAAATGTGGACTATAACTACGACATTATTATTATTACAAAATTCTTAATGCTAGATGAAGCTAATTTGTGTAGACGAGAAATTCATACATCAAGTAGCCAGATAATTTGTAGACATTTCAGAATATTACTTAACCATTGACAGGGCACCATATATTATAACAGAGGGTTATGTCGACGTGAGTGTGCCCTGCGTCATGAACGCTAGGTGTGGGGGAAACGTCACGACATGGAGAGGAACTAATGGTTACAAAATTTGAGATCTGGAGACGTTTACTCGCTATCTTCTTGTGTGTATCAAATATATATTTCTTTGTTGAAGCTACGTCGAGAATTATAAAACGGACATTTCGTGATGATTTCACGATATCATCGCGGTTTGTTATAAACACCAGTGTTAGACTCGTCACACGTATCGTGACTATTGCATGACAGTGAACTGCACAACTACGGTGTTTACCGCGAACATCAGGGATTTGGAGGCAGGTCTTTCTTTGGTTCTTCTACACTGCTGATATTTTTGATGTCGTCCTTTGAGTCTTCAGCTAAAAATAAACAAACAAATTAGAACCTAATTACCAGACGTGTGTCGAAAAGAAAGGGAGAGGCCTGTGCTCAGCAGTGAGACATAACGGATTAATTAGATTAGTATAACCAAGTACATAAGAACACGGATTAAGTAACGATTCAAACTCACTCATTCTATTCAATGAATGTGCGAGCTGCAAGGTGAAGCACGTTTAACTAGAGTTCATTTTTAGGGTTCCAAACAAAAAACGGATTTCTTATAGGATCACTCAGGTGTCTGTCTGTCACAGCCAGTTTTCTCTGGATCCACTGGACCGATTCTGTTGAAATTTGGTACACATATGGACTTCTGTGACCCAAACACGGACGTATTACGTTAATTATTAAATTTTAAGTATGGGGGTCACTTTTGGGGGTCAAACTAGAAAATGTTAAAAAATAAGTTTTCTGAACAATATCGTGTGACATATCAAATGAAAGGGCGTACTGTGAGCATTGATATATAAAAAAACCCCAGATGCACAGTCTCGAACAAATGCAACACTCGAAACTGTCGTCAAAAACTGACATGTATCAAGTGTCATGTGTGAGTTTTGTGTAGTTATACTATAAACAATTTTTTTTTTTTGAAATTTCAACCTTACACGGATCGCTTAAAGTTGTTTTTACAAAGCAGTTCAGTAAGGCGAGTGATGCGCAATTTTTTTTTGCAAATTCACCCTTACACGGATCGTTTAAAGTTGTTTTTACAAAGCAGTCCAGTATGGCAAGCGATGCGAGACTGTTTGAAACTTGCGCACAATTATACATACTGCGCTCGTTTTTTGCGGACGTTTTTGAGATGCTGAGTGTGTATCTTGGGTTTTTTTTATATATCAATGACTGTGAGGGTTTTAATTGTATTATTTTCAAAATTTTAAATTAAATGATTTTGAAGTTATTCATGAAATTAGGCGAAAAATGACCATTCCCCCAACGTTATCTCCGAAACTGCTGAGCCTAAAATTTTGAAAAAAATCTGGAGATAATACATCTTTACCTACAGATAACAGGAAAAACTATAAAAAGTCTGAAGTGTGAAAATACCATGATAAAAAATATTAAATTCGGTCGGAACCCTTTGCACGCGAGTCCGACTCGCACTTGGCCAGTTTTATTGATTGAAGGGGCAAATGCCGGCGCCAGACGATTGTTAGCTCCTCGTCGCAAGCTAGCTAGTTATTCTAAATTGGCGAGTACTTGAGTCGATCGTCCATAATGTTTGTAATAAATTATGTAAAAAAATAATGTTTTGTTACGTGTTGGAGGTAGACTAAAAATAAAACTGGCCAAGTGCGAGTCGGACGCGCGTGTAAAGGGTTCCAGACACCCGAGTGATCCTATAAGGGTTCCGTTTTTTGTTCAGAACCCTAAAAATGAAGGTGTGTTTTCCTAATAAATAAATTTAAACTAAGTATGTATTTTTCCTTGGAGACTACTATATTATAATAAATTATGCCGGAAAGAATCTAACGGATGAGTTGAACTTTTAATCTGCTGGTGGGTAGCTAAATCCTTACTAATATTATAAATGCGAAATTAACTCTGTCTGTCTGTCTGTCGCGCTTTCACGCCAAAATTACTGAACTGATTTAAATGAAATTTGGTACACAGATAGTATAGAGCCTGAGAAGGGACATAGGCTACTTTTTATCCGAGGAGTATGTTCCCTAGGGACCACGCGGGCGAAGCCGCTGGCAGAAGCTAGTAGAAAATAAAACAATTGAAACTCTTGTTTTTCTCTATTTATATGCCAGTAGCAGCAACTAAAAATATGGTTTCAAATGATCAGTTATTATTGAACTGATGTTATGTTAATTGATATTATTTTAATCGATATTATTGCATCTTGTTTATGAATGTTAATAAAATAGATTTAAATTTACTACCAGATTGCTGGCTTTAAAAATAAATGAACAAGTTAACCACAGGAAGTAGGAAGACGGATTCCTCTTCGGCAAGACAGCACGTCTCCATTCATGTCTTGATAATCCAATAAAATTGAGGAAAGCCTTAGAAGGAAAGGAACGAAAGAAACGCCAACCGAATGTGCTGGCGTTTCTTTACAAAATCAGGTAATCGCCACGCGACTCCATATAGGGGTTGTGGGTGTTGTTTTAAAGACAACAAAACCACAAATTACGGCAATCCCTCAATTCCATCAATCGCAGTAGCTTGTTCAAAGCATTTAGGGCAATAATCTGTCCCGAAACAATCAAGAACTCAGGATTTAACTAAAATTAAGGCGAGAGATGAAAATCAATGTTCTCTCATTGCGAAATGGTCGTAAAGTGAACGCCATGACACTTCTTCCAGACAAAAAAAAAAGACGAGATGCGACGTTCGAAAATCGTCTAAGATTTACGGAACATGTAGCGAGGCGAAAAGACTCGTTACACGTTCTCATCCATTTGTAATGACTAGATTGGACACTTGACAAGTTCCGGTTAAATTATCAGGCAGATAAATACAAACTGTTTTATTTTGTTAATTACCTACCTACACCTAGCCTATGCGGACACTGCGACCTTACCATGTATTTATTTATTATCCTGGGTTATTTGTAAAACACTAACAACCTCTTAAGAAGTGAAAGTACACATGACTATAAACAACAAAGACCAACCCGAAATGCTAGAAAAAATATATCAGCTGTTTAAATAAATATAGGTAAAAAATTAAAGGCTAATAATTTTTTTTAGGTTTTCATGGTTGGTCTCAAAGTTGTTGTTAGTTAGATACTTAATTGTACACCAAAAAAAAAAACAAAAAGGAAACTTAACTATACACATACAATGGGCCTTATCACATTACGCTATCTCTTCCAGGCAACCATATCTCTAATTTAGTGCAAGTAATATCTCTAATTTTAGTAATACAATTATTACTCACATTTAATTTCATCTTTGATCGTGGATCCATCCTTATCCAAACGCGGACGCTTGCGCGGCTGCGGTGTCCGGTACGACCTGTTGTCGCGGCGACCTCCTTCCCCTTCGTCTTCAGAGTCCGACAGTTCGCCGTCACCCGTGATGCGCTTGTCCTGATAACAAGCAACTTATACTTTAGCACTGGGAAGATGACTTAGTATGTCTAAGTTACAGAAAGGAGGAGTCTATTGACTTTCGAGTTTCAATTCAACTTTGGGTTGACTTTCAACCTTATAATTACTGTAAATTTTACATAAGGCATGTTCTAGTTTTCTATGGCAAATTGAAAAAAATCTTGAAGCAGGAAATACAGGGTGTAAAGGACATCGTAACGCAAACTTCGCGAAAAGGCTACACCTAATGCCACTAACCAAATTATGGAAGTCATTAATCTCGCTAATGATCGGTTACAAAAATTGACATTTTCGAGCACGCAATGTATTGTGAACAACGCGATCTAAACGCGCGAGAGCGTTGTACGGAATACGTACCTACACTACTTGCACACACACATACACAAGGCTGCGACGCCGCGCGCGCTGCGGTCTTTAAATGTACTCGTAGGTGCTTACCTACGAATATCGCCTACCTATCGCCGACAACAAATCACACAAAATCATTTTATCACTCAGAAATACCTACGGTACCTACTGATGGTATGAAAATGTTTATGCAGAATTTAAGAGAAGAAAAGGATCCATAAGCTTAGTCTCTTAAAATCACGATTCCGATTAGGATTGATAAGATAACAAAAAGGAAACTTGTAAGTACCTACCATTGAGATCCCGTAACGTGTAGGTATAAACTAATGAACTATCTAACTCACTTTGAATGTAAGTACCTACGAATATCGCCTTTCGCCAACAACAATAATGCCTATCACATAAAATTAATCATTTGTATCACTCAGAAAAACTTACCCACTGATGGTAAGAACTTGTTTTTGAAGAAATTAAGAGGAGCCATAAGCTTAGTTTCTTAAAATAACGATTCGAATAAGGATTGATTTAAAAAAATAAGCTGGAAGTAGGTACATTGAGATCCGGTAACGTAGATAACTAATGAACTACCTAACTCACTTTGAATGTACCTAAGTTCCTACGAATATCGGCCCTTCGCCAACAACAACTGACATGTTTATGCAGAAGTTAAGGAGCCATAAGCTTAAGCATGTTCCATACGGATGTACCTAATCCAATGTCCAATCCAAGGTGACCTTAGTGGGAGATTGGTTTCCATCCGCGAATTTTGTATGAATTTGGATTGTATCTGCCGTCTTCACGGACGGCAACAAGCAAGGTCACCTTGGATGGGTCGCTGGATCCTTGTAGAACATTATGTGGAACATTACTTTAGTCTCTTTAGTAACTTTAGTCTCTTCAAATCACGAACACGATTCCGATAAGGATTGATAACAAAGCCGGCCATGTTAGAGTCGGATTTTAAAACAAAGGGATCTGTACCATAACCCAAAAAAACACGTTTCTTGTATGCGAGCCTATTACCTAGTCCTACGGATGGATGGACAGAGGAGGCTCAGCAAAGGGGATTCGTTGGTTAATTGTAAGTACATTGCGATCCGATAATGTAAGTATCTGCCTACTACTAAATTACCTTAAGCTCGCTCACCCCAATCTGGTTACAGATTGGGTTCGAAGTGGCCGCTGCCAAATTTGGGTCCTGAGCACACTCTTCACGCAGCGTCGTAAACACTCGGACACAAACACCTTGTCCTTGACGTAACCCCAAAGAAAAAAATCTAATGATGTCAAGTCTGGTGAGCGAACTGGCCATGGCTCCAGACCGAATCTACCGATTCCACAAGTCCAGATGACATTTTTAAATCAAACACACAAAACACACACAAACACAGAGAAAATTAATAATAAGTTTTGGTATCAAACCAAAACTTATCTTTCCTAACGTTCCGAAAACAAAATCTCGCAAAAAAAACACTCGCTCGCGGTCAACATCAACAAGATACTAACAAAAATCTATCACGAAATGTTCTTTTCGAACTCTCCTTTGATTTCGCCGACATACGTGCATCAGTACAGTGGCGGATCTATCATTGGTTTTTATTTATTTATTGAATGATTTTTTTATTGAAAAACTCAACTATTAAGTTACTTGGTCGCCTTCAAAAATGATAAGATCTAAGAGAACCCAAGCTGCAAGAAACCGAACGAAGCGAACAAGTTTCGCCACTGAATGGAAGTATGATTTTATTTAATTAAAACAAACAAATTAGCGT
The DNA here is from genome assembly GCA_947578705.1 of Lacanobia wlatinum. Lineage (NCBI taxonomy): Eukaryota > Metazoa > Arthropoda > Insecta > Lepidoptera > Noctuidae > Lacanobia > Lacanobia wlatinum. The sequence continues at coordinate 15,769,963 of OX388039.1, forward strand.
CATCACTTGTCATTATTAAGTCTCAACACCATGTACATAATTTAGTGCTGCCGTATTTTACATTTTGTCTTTTGATGTATCAAAGCGTAAATTGGGTATAGCAAGAGCCAATTGAGATAAGCGTAACATTACTTATTTTAACTTTAGCCTTATTATGGTTTGTGTAACGCGTGCCTATTAATAGTAAAAAAAAAGATTTATTTTCTCGGTCGGCTATCTAAGGCCGCCCCTTGCGCTCTCTTCTATCAAAGCAACAGAATACCTAGATCGGCTCTTGTGTCGGCATCGGCGGCATGTGCAAAAGACGTGAGCTGCTATACGAAAATACGACATAGCGACACTAAACGAAGTAACCGATTTGCGTCTTTAAGCAATTACTTTAATGTTGGAAATCGCTTACTTCGTTTTGTTGTGATACGTATTATTTTCCAATGACGGCAGTCTTTAGACGGTATGTTTGAGCGGCGCTTTTGATGAGCTATACACACATACACACTCGTTAGTGTGCAGGCAGGTACTAGGCATGCGTTGACCTTTCGTTTGAACTTTGCACAGCTGAGCGTATACCTATTTGTAGTTTTATTTACATTACTTTTTTTGGTGAAAATAGAGAATTAATGATTTTTTTATTAAAAATCTTATTGGGTTAGGTCAGAATAACGATTATGAGCAGTCTAAAGTAAAAAAAACTCCTGAAAAAAATGAAAAAATGAGGAAAAAGCCGACGAAAAATTCCAACTTGGGGGTGTCCAGAATCATGTCCTGGACCCATGGAAATCGTTTGTGCGTCGATGTCTTTTACACCCGGTATGAAAACTGAAGCAAGTTTTCAACAGAGTTAAACATACTTTTTCGCTTTGAGGCAGTCTTTCGTCTTTGTCAACTTTGTCTTCATCCTCAGATTCGTCGTTGACTGCGTCTTCCGGAATAGCTTGCACCTGAAATAAAAAAAATATTGAATACGCTGTCGCGGTAATTATCATATAGATCCCTAGCCTAGTAGGTACTTTTGTAAAGCTGTCTATTCATGAACTGAATTGAATTTGACAGCTTTACTAAACAACTTTTTCAATTAAATACATCAATCTTACCTGAACACCAGGCGCATGCGGTAACATCCTCAGATTTTCAAAGAGCCTGTTCTTTATTTTCTCCAAATACTCCGGTGTGTTCTGATTGGACATGTTGCTAGGTGATATGTGCAGTTTGAAGTCTGGGCCGAAGTATTCAAAGTAGTCATTGTATGGGAGCTCATTGGCTATTTCAACTCCAAGAGCTACTGACGTCTCGTAAGTCCAACAGCGTGACACGTTACGAATTGTATAGCTAGAAAGAGAATGGGAAGGTTAGAAAACTAATATGACAACCACTACATTGTTAGTTGTATTTCACTAGAAGCATGTTAATTACTGTAACTTTAGTAGTCACACACATTATGCGCGTTTGTGATTTGCAACGACAATACAAAAAATTCGGAAGTCGGTGTTTTTGGTTTTGTTTCATTGTATTTAACACCGACTTCCGAAATTAAGGTTATTTTATACTTTGTAGTGTTTTGTTTGGAAGTTGGTTATTTTTTTTTGTTTTTCAATTTTAAGTGGTGATACTTGGACGACGTCTTTGCCTACGCAGAAATTGAAATAAGCAGCTCATAAAAGTAAAACTACTGAACCAAAGTATACCGCATCGAACTAAAAAAGAATTACAGAAATCGGATCAGAAACCAAGGAGTAATCGGTGTACATACATAAAAAAAATAACCACCGAATTTAGAACCTCCTCCTTTTTTGGAAGTCGGTTAAAAATAGATTATTAACTTGGATAACTTACCCTCCTCCTCCAACAAGTAAGAATGGCAGGCCGAATCTCTTCACTAGTTCCACGCACCTTCCGTGCCCGCGCACTGTCAGATTGAAACAACCCAATCTGTCACCTGTTGAACAATAAAATGTTAACACTCGAGAATGATGTTGTTCCATTTGACTGAAATTACAAAACAGATTCATGTCAACATTATACTTACATAAAAATGAGCATTATTTACGTGACTCCCCAAAAAGGAATTACATTTATGCTTTATTTATATCATAATTTAGCAGGGAAGTTCTTATTTCAGTAGAGCAACAAATTGAGTATAATTTTAATTTCAAGAAATACAGTATAACTTGGTTAAGTGGGACCTGGATAAGTGAGAAACCTTCATAGCTGGAACTCATGCTTAAGTCCCGACACTTTAGCACTGAATTACCTCTGTTAGTAGGACAAAACAAATATCTGTATCTGGGACTAGCACTTCGGCCGCGACTTCGTTTGCGCGGGTTTAGTAGGTACTCCACGAACTTCAAATCCGATAACTCCCTCTTTATAGGGTAATGTGTAAATAACTTATTAATAGCCTCAACGTAGGGCAGTTCACTCTACTCGCAACATTTTTCTTACTTAGAGCATTTTATACCCGTTGTAACTTTTAAACTAAAGGTCAGATTTTAATAATTTTAAGTGTAATTTACATGTACATAATCAACCTTAATTATCAAACCATTTAAATGCGCGCGGTCATTGCAACTTAACCATAATAGCTAGACCATTTCCCTTGCGGACTTTTTTATAGGTAACAATGAGTACTTCAATAATGTAGTACATTATTTTTATGTATCATCAATAGTTTTCTCAGCGCATACCAAAAAATGAATTTTATAGGCAAAATTTTGCTACTTTGGGTTCCATTATTGCAATTTTCTTAAGGATCTCTAATTTTTTTGAAAATATAATATAGCCTATGTTCATCAGGAATAATGTAGGATTCTAATGGTGAAAGAATTTTTCAAATCGGTCCAGTGGTTTCGGTGTCTATTCATTTCAAACAAACAAACATACAAACAAATCTTTCCTCTTTATAATATTAGTGTAGAAGTGTAGATTCATTCTTTCAATTTTATCGTCATAATTACCTCTATAATTGAGACAGCGAGTGTATTTACCTCTTTTACTGAGATTATATTTTAGGTATTAGTTCTTTCGATTTTATTCGTCACTAGCTGACCCGCGCAACTTCGTCTGCGTCGCATTTTTCAATACTGCTCCGCTCCTATTGGTCTTAGCGTGATGATATATAGCCTATAACCTTCCTCGATAAATGGGTTATCTAACACTGAAATAATTTTTCAAATCGGACCAGTAGTGCCAGAGATTAGCGCGTTCAAGCAAACAAACCAACTCTTCAGCTTTATATGTATAATTAGTACTAGCTTTTGCCCGCGACTTCGTACGCGCATATCCCGTTTTTCCCGTTCCCGTAGGAATTTCCCAATCCCGTATAGCCTATAGCCTTCCTCGACAAATGGGCTATCTAACACTGAAAGAATTTTTCAAATCGGACCAGTAGTTCCCGAGATTAGCGCGTTCAAGCAAGCAAACAAACAAACAAACTCTTCAGCTTTATATATTAGTATAGATATAGATTAGTATAGATAATAACCTCTATAATCGAGACAGCGAGTATATTTTACCTCTTTTACTGAGGCTATATTTTGTGGACCGTTTTGTTTACTAATTCTTATTCTAACCGCAAATTCCGCACTTGGCTAATTGTGTAAAAGTGACCTCCAGTTTTAGTTTGGTTTTGCTATCGTCCGGATGTTTATTTGAAAATGCCGAAGCGAAGGCGTAAGTCTTTATCAGTACGTAAAAAACTAAAAGTTAATATCCGTTTATGAAAGTGGAAAGACGCGCGATGAAGTCTGTGTCGAATTTAATGTACCAAAATCTTGTTTGTTTAAAAAAGTTTGTTTTGTTTATAAAAAACGTACTGAAAACTGCAACTGAAATAAAACTGAAATAACCTCCTCCAATAATCACCTCTAATAATGGAACCCTCTGTAAATAAGACAGATATTTATTTATACCTGGATATCTGAGACACTGGGTAAGTGTAATATCTCTTTAAGTGAGACAAATTTGCAGGTCCCTTAAGGTCCCAGCTATCAAGTTTTGACTGTTTTTTACAGATGCAACAAGATTCCCTGCTTCAAAAGGAGGGTAAATCTAATATATAAAAATCTCATGTCACGGTGTTTGTTACTGAACTCCTTCGAAACGGCTCGACCAATTTTCATGAAATTTCGTGTGTATATTCGGTAGGTATGAGAATAGGTTGTAGGCTATTTTATTTGGCAAAACAACGTTTTCCGAGTCAGCTAGTATGTCAATAATAAACTATTGTACACACCTGTAAGAGAGTCAGCCCCACACTGCAGTACCACTGCGCTGGGCTGGAACGTCTCCATGACCTTCGAGATGATCGGCACGAAGATGGACTCGTACGACTCGTCGTCCATTCCGTCGCGCAGGGGAATGTTCACCGCGTAGTACTTGCCTTTGCCGGCGCCAATGTCACGTAGGTCACCTGTTTTACATAAATTATTAGTAAGACTTGGAAAATATTTTTAAATTACCCCAGAATCACTGTTAAGAAGACTTGGTAAGCTCTATACCGAGTCGTTAATTTAACAACAAAAAATAATTATGCAATTAATTTCCTTTTAAACCTTGAATGAAGCATTTAGATAGATCACATTTCAGAACATTTACTCTTTACTGACCTGTTCCAGGGAAGTATTCTCCATATTTGTGGAATGACACAGTCATGACTCTGTCAGTTGTGTAGAAAGCCTCTTCCACACCATCTCCATGGTGAACATCAATGTCGATATAGAGTACCCTCTGGTGATACTTGAGCAGTTCCAAGATTCCCAGCACTATGTCATTGACGTAACAGAAACCAGATGCTTCCGATTTCTTGGCGTGGTGAAGTCCTCCACCCCAGTTGATGCAGATTTCTGAAGCCTGTGGAAATAAAAATATATATTACAGATCTACACTAATATTATAAAGACGAAAGATTTGTTTGTTTGTGTTTGTTAGTTTGTCCGAAACTACTGGATCGATTTGAAAAATTCTTTCACCATTAGAATCCTTATATCATCCTTGATGAACATAGGCTATATTATATTTTCAACAAAAAAATTAGAGATCTAAAATTGCAATAATGTAACCCAAAGCAGCAAAATTTTGCCTATAAAATTAATTATTTGGCGTGCGCTGAGAAAACTATTGATGATACATAAAAATAATGTACTACTTAATTGAAGTACTCATTATAACTTTTAGTCCGCGAGGGTATATGTCTAACTATTATGGCTAAGTCACAATGGAATAGTGGTGATTTTGGTATCATGATATTAATCCTTATCCATTTATATGGTTTGATAATTAAGGTTGCTTTAAATAATTCAAATCTGACCTTTTGTTCAAAAGTTACAATGGGTATAAAATGCTCTAAGTAAAAAAAAATGTTGCGGAACAAACTGCCCTACGTTGTATAAAGTATTATTACGTGTTATAAACAGACCAGTAAAGCAACTAATCAATCCTGAGATAAATTGTTTACAGCGCAATTACAAATTAAAAAAACATGGTACATATCCCTTGAAGGTGTACACTCAAAACCCCACACTACAGGTAAAGAAAAGTCATCTACATTTGCTCACTTACAGACTATGAAGAAAATGTATTTAGCAAGTAATGTTTCCAACAACACATAACTATGTTGCTGCAACATGGTGGTGTTTTATACAACCTACTTATGGTCCACAAGCCGGAACAGATTTCCATGACCAAGTTCCTCCCAGATGATTATTTGTAAAATGGTTAAGAGCTTTATCATGGAGCTCTGTGAACGTCAGCTGCGATACGGTGGGTGGTTTAAGCAGCGGCAGCCTCCCAAACACGTTGAAAAGATATTTTTTTTTGAGTAATTTCTTCCCGAATGAAAATTGTGTCAGATTATAGGTAACCCAATATCTTGCAGAAGACATAACGTCAGCCCGCTGTATATAGGTGGGAAAGTCGTCTGCTAGTGCCCTGAAGGGGACATCTATCACCTACTTAAATTCACCAGCTGACGACTTTTCCCTCGGCATCTTGACAGCTGATTTATTTTATTACTTACAGGATCATATCCTTACTTCCTTACTAATATTATAAATGCGAAAGTAACTGTCTGTCGCGCTTTCACGCCAAAACTACTGAACCGATTTAAATTTGGTACACAGATAGTCTAGAGCCTGAGAAAGGACATAGGCTACTTTTTATCCCGGGAGTATGTTCCCTAGGGACCAAGCGGGCGAAGCCGCTGGCAGAAGCTAGTTAACTATCAGCTGACAAAATTTATCCGCGAGGAAATGACGTGTCTAAAGTTATTCGACTTAATGCTTTATACTTCATGCTCTGACTGAAAGATTAATCTTTGGAGCACACAAGCATATTATAAACTGGAAGATTATGTCCTGGATAAAAATGCTTGGCTAAATGCCGGTCCTGCTCCACAGCCACAGCAGCATGGGTCCACTAGTTAGGTTTTGATAATTGGAATTTTTTGTTTTCCTATACAATCATTTATTTATTATTTCTTTGCAATATTGTATTAGCAAAGTAAGTTTACACAATAAAGAAGCCTTCTTTTTTATTTTCTTAGCTACTTGAAAACCATAGTTTTGTATAACGTAGAAGCATATTTTAAATTTTTTGTAAATGTGAGCACTATGGAGCCATTTACATATGTAATTAGTTATAAATATCGTTATTAAATTAAGTTTGACATGAACGAGCGTGGCAGTTGAGAGCTTGTCATGCTCACACAAATGTTTTGCTGATGGTGGCGCATGTTTTGGATCATTTGGTTCCCTTCAAAATGGTTGAGTTAGATGGTGCTGATGCACGCGTCATGTTCGTGAACGGGCGCCGTCAGTTGAGACTAGTCATCTCTTATCTGCCACTGGCTTATTTTAATCTGTATCTACATTTCGAATTGTTTATATATTTTCTTGTTATTTGCATTGTCTTCACATATAGAAGCAATCAAAGATCATGTTAACAAGATTTTTTGTAATACATCACATCACTTAAAAGAGTGTCCGTGGAGTTTCTTGCACATTCTTCTCCATAGAGATCTATGCTTTGGAACGTGCATAGCTTCATGTTTTTGACTGACCGACTTTGACAATTCAGAAGTGCCTGTAAATGGTTTATTTGAAATATACGATTTGATTTGAGCCTTTATTTATCACTAGCTTCTGCCAGCGGCTTCGCCCGCGTCGTCCCTAGGGAACATACTCCCGGGATAAAAAGTAGCCTATGTCCTTTCGCAGGCTCTAGACTATCTGTGTACCAAATTTCATTTAAATCGGTTCAGTAGTTTTGGCGTGAAAGCGCGACAGACAAACAGACAGTTACTTTCGCATTTATAATATTAGTTAAGATTTTTCCATGAAAAGCCCTTACAATTTATACATATTTAGATTTCTAAGACCTTATTCTATAATATAACAATAATACACTGATGTTTTGTTTTCTGCAAGATATTGGGTTAGCTATAATCTGACACAATTTTCATTCGTGAGGAAATTAATGAAAAAAAAATTTTTTTTTTCAACGTATTTTGGAGGCTGCCACTGCTTAACCCACCCACCGATTCGCTTCTGACGTTCATCAGCTGCTCTCTTAACCATTTTACAAGTTATCGTCTGGGAGGAAATGTATGACAAAATTTGGGCCTGGCTTGCGGTCTATCATAAAATAAATAAGATTTATCAAAGTTTGTTTGTTAAGTCTGAAATACAATCATTTTCAATGCACAGCTCTGTGAGAAGTAAATACTAAGGCCTTTTATAAGTAAACAAAGACAGTTCATACTTGTTTATTTAGTTTGACAGCTGCTGCAACAGAGCCACCTGCGGACAGCTGGCAGAACTCGTACAGACCATCAAACACCGGACAATCTTCACCCACATTGACTGAAAAAAACAACAACATCATAATTCCATGAGCACTCAATACTATATTTGGTATTTCCAAATGATATCTGTTGTCCATCTTTAATAATTAATTTAAGCATGCTTACAGGACACAGTCAACTTCAGAGGAAGTCAGTTAACTATTCATCACTTAATTAAATTGAATGCTACCCTAAGACGACCCACTGATCAAAATTTCAAGTAATTAAATTGTACAACAAGTTGTACAACATTTCAGAACTTGCATTTGAATTTACACGGTGCCATTTCCGTCCTCTTACAATGGCAGCTCACTTAATCTATCCAATGACTACTACACATTCATTTAAAAAATTGATATTTATGACCATTTGAATTATTTAAAAAATTAAAATATTATTCATTATCATGACGCATGACATAGTTTGAAACATCTAGGAGCAAGCTCAGTTCGAGCCTTGTATTCCAAGGTTCGGGACATTGTTTTGATCATCATCACATTAGCTGAAAGACGTCCACTGCTGGACTCCCCCAAGCAGCGCCACAATGCCCGGTACTGTGCATTGTTTTGATACGTAGTCATTATTAACAGGTTATTTGATGATTCTAATGTACTATTTATTTTTATTGTGCCTATAATTTAATGAATTATTTTTTACATTAAGTGGGCCATCTTTTTATGATTTCTATAATGGCACTGTGTATAGATAAGAATGAATATGACTTACATCTTTGCATCTGTTTGTTGTACTCGGACATATTGTCAGGCCTAATTGATCGCAAGAAGCGAATATAATCATCTGAGTGGAACTTTGTCATCTCATCAGCGGTAGCTTTGTGTGGTCTCTGTAAAAATATTGAGTTGTAGAAACACTATGATAAAAATAATGTTACATTGGTAGTGTACTTTTGAAGTTGTAACACAATAGAAGATTAATTTTCATAATGAATTATCTAACTTCTATCTAATCCACCTTCTAATCTAATTAATATTATAAATGCGAAAGGTCAAATCACACCAGAACAGATCTGGATGAAATTTGGAACAGGAAGAAATCTATTCCTTTTGGTGTTAAATCTGTTATTCTCAATCATAATAACAACACAACATTTTTTCAACAATATTATTTTGCAATCATAGGAAACATGTTCTTTCTGGCAATATTGCTGTTTTGATGTCATTACAGTGTTACTGAATCTTAAGCAACTATTTCTTACCATGAAAAATTCAGCTTTACAAAGTAATAAGGCGAGGTGTGTGAGGAAAAGTCGCAAATAAGGAAAACTTACATAAATCTCCATTTTCCTATATAACCCATAATTAAGTAGCAAGTTGTGAGTCATACGTATACGGTGAGGTTTCATGGGATGTCCTTGTCCATAATAATAGTTTCCAATATCACCTAAAAATTAAATAAATAAATCATGAAACACTAATTTCAACTTCATAAGAATATGTTACTCAGTTAATTTCATGGCTTGACACATAATAGTCTGTACCAGACATATCAAGATGCTAGCGAAAGCCTTGCGGCCAATGAGAGCGCAGAACGCAGTACAGACGCCACAAAGTGATTCGTCACACAAAATCATAAAATCCTCAAGACGATAATGAGGTCTTCACCTAAGATTTTATTCGTTTTTTACTGTAAACACTATGTGACAATTGTCACTTACAACGAATAAGCCAAGTTTTCAGTGAATATTTAATTAAAATAAGTATGGATGCATGAATGCATCAAGCGATCGTTGTGGCGGGTAACTAACTTTACCATACTTACTATCATAGTAATAGCACACTCTTTTCTTGCTATGTGGTTGCATCGCCATTATGTGATATTAAACTACGATTTCAGCAAACAACGATCACAAATCACCAATTAATTTCACAAATAAATAAAACTGAGAAACATGAACATCACCGCACAACTTCCTCAATTGAGTGAATGAATGAGTGAATGGAATGAGCTGATGAAATGAAGTAATGAACGAATGAAAAAACAACTTACAAACGCGATATTGTGTTTTTTTATTTAGTAACATTTATCTTTTAATTTTTCTTCAAAATTAAAAGTTTTACGGTCTAAAAGCCACAACACACGCTGGGATTTGGTACGACCGGACCATCAATTTAGTTCGCTGCCGTACCAAATCCGACCGTCTAGTCTGTAGAGTAGTCCGGCGAACATATATTTTTTTTACTATTGATAGGCATACGTTTGACCACTATCTCTATTTCAATTAATAGAGATATACGTTCCGCAACTTTTCAGTTTTCGAGCTATGGTTATATTTTTAGGGTTCCGAACAGAAAACGGAACCCTTATAGGATCACTCGGGTGTCTGTCTGTCTGTCCGTCTGTCTGTCTGTCTGTCTGTCTGTCCGTCTGTCACAGCCAGTTTTCTCAGGATCCACTGGACCGATTCTGTTGAAATTTGGTACACATTATAATAACATAAATGGACTTTTGTGACGTCGTAAATTATTAAATTTTTAGTATGGGTGTCACTTTAGAGGGTCAAACTAGAAAATTAAAAAAAAAAGATTTTTGAACAATATCGTATGACATATCAAATGAAAGAACTTACTGTGAGGGTCTTTATTATATTTTTCTCATAATTTTAAATTTTTTTTTTTGCCTTCCCTCCGAAACTACTGAGCCTAAAATTTCGGAAACTATTTAGATAATAGATCTTTACCTATAGATTACAGGAAAACCTATAAGAAGTCTATAGTGTTAAAAAAATAAAATCGTTCAGAACCCTTGGCACGCGAGTCCGACTCGCACTTGGCCAGTTTTATTTTTGTAACACCATTGTTCGTCTAAGTTCAAGACGTCACGTCACGTCTTCCAACAACCATGGTTTTTTTTTTACTATTTAAAAGCACACGTTTCACAACTATCTCACCTGATGGTAAGCGATGATGTGGTCGAAGATGGAGCACGAAGCATTTCCTAAGAAGAAGTTTCTGTAGGTTTCTCCATTAAGTCAGGACTGCAGTTCAAACGGACCAATTAGTTTGTATTGAGGATACCAGACCACAAGTAAACGGTGAAACGATACTGAAACGTTGAAGCTCTTACTTCATCTGGATAAAAAATATTTTTAATCAGATGGTTTATTTTAAGAATTTTCCATTTCGCTGTCTTTGGAGGCCGATTTCAGCCAAAGTAGGCCTGTGAAAGTACTCATTTTTTAAATGACTATGAAAGCAGAAAGTCTGGCGCATTCTCGAGGCCTACTTAAGAAGTAAGTAAGTCCGCGAGGGTATATATCTAACTATTATGGTTGAGTCACAATAACCGCTTTTTGTTCAAATTATTCGATCAAAACCCGGGTGGAATGGAATAGTGGTGATTTTGGTATCATGATATTCGTTCTTATCCATTTAAATGGTACGGTAATTTAGGTTGATTATGTATACGTAAATTACACTTAAATTATGCAAATTGGACCTTTCGTTTAAAAGTTACGATGGGTATAAAAAATACTTTAAGTAAGAAAAAATTCGCGGTTTGAGCGAACTGCCCTACGTTTAATCTATTAATAAGTAATTTACACGTTACAGTAGTTACCAACAGATATGGCTTACCGATGTACCTGCGCAGAAGATGAATTTTCAAAGCGCGGGATGTGCTACTGACCAATCGACACGCTCCATCAACCGCGCTTCTTTTTCCTGTACCGCTATTGGTTGGCAGCTGCCGCCATGTTAGCGCACGCCGCGTGGCATGCACGTGACTTGCGAGAGAGATGGAACTAACAGCTGAGCTGAGCTGCTGTGTATTATGAACCTTATAATAGTGGTCTAAGGTTGATTGTAAGTTTTAAGCATCCTTTCGTTAATCTTCGGGCCATACTTTCTTTTCTGTGCGAACGAAGATTCACGACGCGCCGAATCAGTTGGGTACCACAGTACCCTTTATAGAGGCAGGACTTTATAGGAGGTTCGTGGAGTACCTACTAAAACCGCGCGAACGAAGTTGCGGGCGAAGTGCTAGTGTAAGTTAATGCGAATCCGATTTAATAAATCTTAAAAGAAAACAGACTGCCTATTACACAAACAAACGAACAAATGAATCTCAAAGACTTCAACCACAGCTACAATAAGGTTTATCTCACTTTGACAAGGGTCCGTGTAGTGGTGGCGCCATCTGAGATCAGCTTTCACTTGCCAACCTAATTGTCCATACCAGTCCGATCTGATCGTCTGTAGCGAGAACGGACTTGGCTGGTTGATTTGATCCGCCGCGCCCGCCGTACCAAATCCGAGCGTGTGTTGCGGTTTTAATAGAAAAGTTGCACAAAGCAACAAAAATCAAAGGAATAAAGGAAGGCCATTGCCTTGCAGTGGGACAGAACTAACTGAAAATCATCATCTACTTGGCCTTTTTCCCAACTATATTGGGGTCGGCTTCCATTCAAATCGGATTCAGCTTCTTCTTCTTATCGTGTGGCTGTGGGCAGTAAGTTCACACCCTAGTGTCAGAGTTTCTAAATCACCTCAAGGGCCTCTGAAATGGTTTATTTGACGACCGCCATTTGGCGGCCAGGACCACCACCGACCACCGGATTCAGCTGAATACCAGTATTTTGTATTTTACGTGGAGCGGCTGCCTACCAGACCCCCACAACCCATTAACTGTGCAACACTGTAAGTAGTTCTTGGCAAGACTGGAGTTAGATTTTAATGGCTTCTGACAATCCGTAATGATTGCCAAAGATCTACAAATGAGGATCAACGGCTTAATATGCTTTCCGAGGCACGGAGGAAACTCGGTATGTTAAGATGGTCACCCATCCAACCTTGGCAAGCGTTGCTTAACCTTGAAGATCGGCCCGTGCGGCTGCCACGAGCCACGAGCTCAAAACTGGCTGAAAATATATTAATAATATTAGACAAATGAAGAACTAAATTGTCAACTAGCCATCGAATGAATGCTATTGCGTTTGAATTCTGTTCGTCTGTGTGAGCAAACTTTCTGCTTTCTTTGATCTTTTCGTCAATCAGTGCTGCCCAGAGCCGGATTAGTCAAGTAGCAAGAGTAAGTAAATTATTAATACGTTTATTTCAGATTATTATATCCATACAAAGTTTAAATATTAATTATAGTAAGAAAATAAACAAATATTCAATACAAAAAAAGAAAAATCAATAAAATCAACAAAAAAATAAATAAAAGAAAAATTAAAAGTCAAAATAAAATAACAATACTCAAAATAATCAATAAAATCACAATAATCAAAATAAAAACAGAAAAATTAAAATAAAATCACAGTCAAGTTAACAAAAATCAGTTGTCGAGCCAGACACGTCACCATCCTTCCTGTCATCTTCCCCTAGACACCGGCAAACCCTTGCGCTAGTTTGCCGACCTCTAGCGTCCCAACATGATACTCATCCATCTTTGTTGGATTGGGCAATCAGCACGTGAAGCAATCATCTTCAGGATACCGTTGCTACTTTCCCTCACGCGCTTGAAAACTGAAGCGACTTTCTTGCGAATAATCGCTTGAAAGCCGTCTGTGCGCGCCTCTGCAAACATTGCAGATGCACTGCAGTAACGAGGCAGCCGCAACAGCATCCTGAATATGTTGTTATACTGAACTCTAATGACATTGACGGCCCGCCGGGTATGACTTACCCATAGGCTGCTCGCGTAGAAAGTTTGGCAGTATGCCTTAAACAAAAGGACCCAAAAGCCCCGCGCTTGGACTTACAAAAATATATCGCTTAAAAACAGAGCCATGAATCTGTTCCACACACGAGTCCTAACTCCTACCATACTGAGCAATAGCCGTTTTGCTCGGATGTGATGCGTATTTTCCCAACCTGTATAAGCTAAAAATTTTGTTTATTTAGTATGATAGGGATCATAATTTCCACAAATAAACTGTTTTTTCTTTCCAGCTACCAAATTATGAAATCTAAGCCGTAGCCCCGGATCAGGTCCATAAATCGATATCTATACTAATATGTCGGCGATGGTACAACTCTCCAGGTTACATAAGCCAGGATATTGGAACTACAGTGAGCGTACTATGGGAAGTGTTGGTTATTGCGCAATAGAAACACTGGTTGCTATTAAATCAAATTAAAATTCACACTCGAAAGTCTCAATTAAAATATTCTCACACAATAGGTAAACTGAGCAAGCATTCGGAACACGCGGCGGCTTCTAGACGTGTGCACGTCTGCACTGCTCGACCGCCACCAGTAGACTGAGCTCAGCCTCTGTCGAGCACAACGTCCTAGACTCCGTCGAACGCCACTAGATGGCGTTGGCGTCCCGATTGTTCAATTGACTGACTCATTTCCGACAAATATATAAAGCTAAAGAGTTTGTTTGCTTGAACGCGCTAATCTCAGGAACTGCTGGTCCGATTTGAAAAATTATTTCAGTGTTAGATAGCCCATTTATCGAGGAAGGCTAAAGGCTATATATCATCACGCTAAGACCAATAGGAGCGGAGCATTAATGAAAAATGTGACGCAGGCGAAGTTGCGCGGGTCAGCTAGTTATAGTAAATGTAGGCCAAACCTATGTGCTCGGGTGCTATATAAGAGCCCCACGGCTTGTAAAAATAATAGAGGAGGAGCTGGCACGGTTTCTGAGCAACCATATTCTGGGCAAAAAGTAGATAGCTACGATATGTATGTGCGGCTTTCTGGCAGAATATCGAAAATAAATCTGAAAAGTTTCAGATACGAGCCCAAAAATCGAACATTTACTTACGTTCACAGATACGAGTTCAAAAAGCCTTTTTTAAAGTGATCTTCAAAGAACACTAAAACAATAATATTTTCACATATTTTCCAAAAGGTATAAAGGTAAGCGGAACAGGATGTTTAAGTCCCGCAGTACCCCATAGAAAACCGTGGATCATACGACTTAACGGCTATTGTACATGTTCAAATCGTACCGTTTAGTAGTTCGTCACTGATAGATGACACTGCGTCTCTTTTTGTTGCTGTACGGATTTTGCTCAGCTAGTTTTTTTTAGGGTTCCGTATCCAAAGGGTAAACAACGGAACCCTATTACTAAGCCTCTGCTGCCCGTCTGTCCGTCCATCTGTCTGTCAGTAGGCAGACAGTTTAAATTTTCACAGATTGTGTATTTCTTTTGCCGCTATTTCAACAGATAATAAAAATATAGTTTATGGGACAGAACCCTTCGTGTGTGAGTTCAACTCGCACTTGGCCGATTTTCTTGTAGTGGCATTGATGCCGATGCCGCTACAAAGGCTTTATCATTCCGTCAGATATGAATAAATTCACTATCAGTACATGTACCTATTGTAACTTGTAACTATTGCGTTGAATACATTTTTTTGCCCTAATAATCCTCTTAAAATTGTTAAAATCGGACCTTTCAAGGTCATAAGTCAGATATTGGATCCAACATTTATTCGTCAGATTTACCTAAGTAATTTAAGTCATTTGGTTTCAAGCCACACCCGATCAAACCAAATTATTCTTTCTGGAATCCCGAGACGAACCCGAATTCAATGCGGGCCCATGAGCATAGGGCTAGTATCATTTAAGATATGTACGTATATTATATACTAGCTTCTGCCAGCTGCTTTGCCCTCGTGAAATTCGGATATTATCCCATGGGAACATATTCCCATGAGAAAGCGAATCCTAATGTCGTACGTCTTTTTCCAAGATATGGTCATAATACATATTACATATCTTAGCAGCTCTTCCTCAAAGTTGATTCCGGGACCACGTGGATGTAGCTAATGATAGACAGTGATAGAATTACTTATTTTACAATCGCAAGTTACTCAAAATAATATGTATTCTCAAAGTCCGAGGTGGTTTGGCATGTGTGCGAAGCAGGCATAATACCAATGTCTTTGTTATCACATAAATCGACTACACTGGTGAACGAATGGTACGAACATCACTAAGCCCTCATTAAATTCGTTCGTTGAGCTAACAATTCTCTCATTTCTCTCCTTTCGGCGTTAGCAGTGGTCAAGGTGGGACGTGTTCATTTTGTCCTTGAATATAAATCTTTTCAATTTATTTTACTTGTTAAGTCAAGTTAATGTTGTAATAATTACTCTCGCTATAGTAAAAAGTATTACATTTTAGATTCTAAATCTAAATTAGTTTAGGATGTGTTGTGAGTGGTGAATTTCAACTCATCGTCCATTTTACTTACAGGTTCGACCCTGCTACATAAAATAATCTTGAATTACTTTTAACATCGCGGATTAAATCACATCCCGCAAAATGTAAGTATTAATATTTTACTCTGTTTATGTTAAATCCGTGTTTATTTTAGATGGTATTTTTCGTTATAACAATTAACTTCATCACGATCGATAACTTGTCCCTACATAATTCCCATGTGCTGAATTCATATTCCTGTTTCGGCATAGGATTAAATAAGTACTTACAACATCAAGCATTATAATATAATATTTTAATAATTTGGTTTAGTTGAATCGACAACGGTAAATGGCTCCGTTATTGTGTTTTCATATAAATAGTTGTCTGTGCTGACACGCCATTTTGTGAACTCTATTCATTGATCCACGGTGGCTTTCCTTTCACGCATGCGTGGCAATCTCTGCATAGTGACGCAGTCCCTTGTACGTGGATCAATACTGAGGAGTTGAAAGTTTTACTGTTTGAATAGCTTACGAATCGAGATGATTCATGGTTCTCGGTAAGCATAAACGTGATAAGAGAGATAAAACCGGTTTCAAACACGTGCGCGGCATAATTATTATTCTAACACGTGTTTGTCACAGTTATTGTCACTTGTATCTTTTAATTACTTTGATAAAGCACTTAATGATTCATGACTTTTCTCATCAGGTCTAGTAGTTGGAACAATAGCCGTGGTGGAAGCGGCGGTTCCAAATTCGGCGGAGAGAGGAAGTTTGGAAGCAGCAACGGTTCATCCCGATTCAGCAATGGGGGATCGAAGTTCGGCGGTAGTGGAGGAGGCGGTGGTGGTGGCAGATTCGGCGGATCTGGTGGTGGTTTTGGCGGCGGTGGGGGCAAGAAAGACTTCACCGGCGGTCAAAACATGCGCCGACCAAATTGGGATTCAATGTCTCTGCAACCATTCAACAAAGATTTCTATAACCCACACCCTACAGTTTTAAGCCGATCACCCTACGAAGTTGAGGAGTTCAGAAGCAAACATGAGATATCTGTTAGTGGAGTAGAAGTGCCCAATCCTATTCAAAATTTTGATGAAGCCAACTTCCCTGACTATGTTAATCAGAGCATCAGCAACATGGGCTACAAAGACCCAACACCCATTCAAGCACAGGGCTGGCCGATTGCAATGTCTGGAAAGAACTTAGTTGGTATTGCCCAGACAGGATCTGGAAAGACCCTTGCTTACATCTTACCAGCTATTGTGCATATCAATAACCAGCCTCCTATTAGGCGTGGAGATGGCCCTATTGCTTTGGTGCTTGCACCAACTAGAGAATTAGCACAACAGATTCAGCAAGTTGCTTCTGACTTTGGCAACACTGCTTATGTCCGCAACACATGTGTGTTTGGAGGTGCACCCAAGAGAGAGCAAGGCCGCGACCTTGAGCGTGGAGTCGAAATAGTTATTGCAACACCTGGACGACTGATTGATTTCTTAGAAAAGGGCACCACCAATTTACAAAGATGCACATATTTGGTCTTGGATGAAGCTGATCGAATGTTGGACATGGGTTTTGAACCACAAATTAGAAAAATCATAGAACAGATTCGCCCTGATAGACAGACTCTGATGTGGTCAGCAACATGGCCGAAAGAAGTAAGAAAACTGGCAGAGGACTACCTGGGAGACTATCTTCAAATTAACGTTGGATCACTACAATTATCAGCTAATCACAACATCTTGCAAATAATAGATGTCTGCCAGGAACATGAGAAGGAAAACAAGTATGTATTACAACAGTCTCTATTAGTAGTAACCAGTTTTGCAAATAAGTTAACAATGATGAATTGATGTAAGAATGAATAGTATTTTGATTAAAATAAATTGTTTTCCTCTAAGAAGATCTGACTAGAACATATTTTTAGTGATTTACTAAGAATATGATTGACTTTCTTTGTTTTCATATATGGATTTTTCTTTGCAGATTAAATGTACTCTTACAAGAAATAGGACAGAGCCAAGAGCCTGGTGCCAAAACAATTATCTTTGTAGAAACTAAGAGGAAAGTAGAAAACATAACTAGGAATATAAGACGGTACGGATGGCCTGCAGTATGCATGCATGGTGACAAAACACAGCAAGAGAGAGATGAAACATTATATCAATTTAAGCAAGGCCGTGCCAGTATACTTGTTGCAACTGATGTTGCAGCTAGAGGACTTGGTAAATATTCTAGTTTTAGTTTTTCTACAGGGTTTGTAGTAAACTTAATATTTGCAAAACATATGCTTACTTGTGAAATTGATAACTATAAATTGATTGTAACTATATATTTAATACAACTTGCATTTGTTTATACTTTCAGAGGCACTGGCGGAAAGTTATTGTGTTCTATCCGATTACTGTCTGAATTTACTGGGCAAGTCACTACTGCAATGGATTTGTAGATGATGCTTTAGTCTGAAGCAGTAGAATGCAATAACTCGTCACTATAACGGTGCCTCATAAGTGCCTTTCACTGTGATGGGACCCGAGGCCGGAAAGCTTGATGGTATGTCCGTCTATGTGTACGGACGGATACACTTGAGAGTGTGGAAAACCTGGTGATGCACTAGTATATAACAATCAGATTACCGAGATAAGATTCTCCGATGTGCATTGTTGAAAAACTTGACCACAGTTGAGACGTTATCGGCAGAAGGTCAAGGGTTTTCTATTTCGGCCAAATGGAGTTTTGGATGGGGCAATATCAATAAAAGATTTTACAAACTGAAATAAATTTACATCTACGCCCTTAATAAGACTCCAGGGTTCTGAGTGAGAGGCAAATATTGAATTGTATTTGGTACAAATCTGTGTAACTCATTCATGTAAGTAATAGACTGCTATGAGTTACCATAACATTACACAGATTTTTTTAAGGTTAACTTACTCGACTAGTAGATTTCTTTGTTTTGTTATCAAATTACTGTTCTCAGCTTCTTCTTTTCCTTTCGCCTCCTAAATGTCGTAACAAGACAATAATATATGTCTTTTTTACAGATGTTGATGGAATTAAATATGTTATTAACTTTGATTATCCTAACTCATCTGAGGATTATATTCACCGAATTGGAAGAACTGGACGTTCTAAATCAAAAGGCACGTCATATGCCTTCTTTACACCATCAAACTCTCGTCAAGCCAAAGACCTTGTGTCTGTACTACAAGAAGCCAATCAGGTCAGTAGTGTTAAAGAATTTTTAATTTCCTCATACCTTTGGCATGGGTACGCTTCTACATAGCGTAACATGAATGCGAGTATGAGGTACATTAATGACAGCTACATGCCTTCGGTGTCCACACAATGTTGTCTGGATCCCATCCTCAGATGTTGTGACAATGACAATAGAAACTGCTAAAATTCGGTTATTTACCCCACTTTTGTTATTTATTAATAACAACAAAATTAATTTGCAGGTGGTGAACCCTCAACTCCAGACCATGGCCGACCGCTGCGGCGGTGGCGGCGGAGGCTGGAACAGGAGCCGGTACGGAGGCGGGCGCGGAGGTGGCGGCGGCGGATCCTTCAAGCGCGGAAGCAACTTCGGAAGGGGCAGCGGTGGCGGTAGCAACGGTGGGCCAGGCCACAAGCGGTTCAACGACTATTAATTTTAACAGTACAAATAAATTAATTCATTAGTAGCAAATCCTCGTCAGAGTACTTGTGTGAAATTTATTATTAAGGTGTGTAGAATGGTTGATATTGCAGTTGGCGGTTACATGAAAGGCTAGATTAATTGTTTTTGTCTGCATACACATCTTAAACATCTCTGAATGTACTAAGTATATTTTGTTCATTAGTAGCAAATCCTCATCCGAGTACTTGTGTGAAATTTAGTATTAAGGTGTGTAGAATGGTTGATATTGCAGTTGGTGGTTACATGAAAGGCTAGATTAATTAAGTGTTTTTGTCTGCATACACATCTTAAACATCTCTGAATGTACTAAGTATATTTTGTTAACACTGTGATATTTATTTAACTGTGATGCTGCAGAGGATTAGCTAATTTATAGTGCTACTAAGACAGTACCTACAGTATTTGTCTTGTGGAGGACTTGCTCTCAACTATTTATTTAATTTAAACAATGATTTCATGAGATTCTCATTCGAGATAATTTCATCACTTGTGCTCGTCATTCCATGCCCCCCTTTCCGATAACATTTAATAATAATCAATAAATGTAATAATTAAGAACTTTGCCTTTTATTTACTCCGACATAGTAATAACACGCAAACCTCAGAAAATTTCATTCTGGACTGTTGTAATTGAATCCCAAAATGTTGAATTTGTAAAAAGGTATTTTATTGAAAACTAGCTGACCCGCGCGGCTTCGCTCCCGTCAGCTGGCTACTCTACCTACCGACCCTAACCTACCTACCTATGCTACTTACCTACCTACCCTTCCTACCTACATACTCATTTTTTTTTTTAATTATGCTATTTTGTACGAAGACATTCAAAAACTATGAAAATCGCTCGAGTTAGAAAAGTGTTCGAACAAACCCGACTTTGTTTTACTTATGTTAAGACGAAAAAAAAAACTACTCCGTATCACCTAACCACAGAACTAATGATAACACGAATTGACAGTTACTGTGAAATCGTGTTGTCATTCATTCTTAGTTCGGGTTCGGGACTAATCGTAAGTCTATAGTGTGATACGGAGTAGAATACTAGTCCAGTCATTTAAGCTTAAATTAGGTAAGAATCTCGGAATTCGAGATACCAGCTGTAAGTCTGTAAATACTTGTATGTTGACACCCTAAAAGTTGTCTGAAAACCTACATGTGGTAGGGTGTACGCAACTATTAAATTTCAAGGTCAAAGGTCACAAAAATCGGTTCTTTGCGCTTTTTTTTGTAAATATCTCATTTCCTATGGGTTTTTTGCTATTTGTATTTATTATCAATATTGTAGAATACAAAATTCTCTACAAATTTTGTTTAAAATTTTTTTTTATACGGTGAACCGTTTTCGAGATACAGGGCGGAGAGCGCGCGGTCACAGCATCACTTTAGGTCAACCGGTGCCTCCGGGCAAAAACGGTGTGCGTTACCCAGGCCAGATGTTGTCGAAAATGGTCATTTGAAACTTATAGATAATTAGTTTTGCGGCTTCTGTAATTGTTGCGCACATTTTTAAATTTGTTGCGCTTATAGTTTTTTAATTATTTCACAAAAACATTTCCTGCTGGGGTAACGTTACCCCAGCCAGACCTTTTTCTTTCTAATGGGAATATTTAAATAATTACTAGCTATTAAATTAGTTGTCTAGATGAAGTAAATGTTGTGCCTTATTTTGTATTTGTTCTTTCATCGGTTGCGAAGTTATTCGAGATTTTGCTGGGGTAACGTTTTTGGTTTTGCTAGATCTTTGAAATGGTTACGCGGATTCTTATCATATTTTGTACATGGCTTCTTGGGAATTAGTTTAAATTTGTTCTGCAATAAAAAAACCAAAATAATACATAGCTTAAAGGTTATTTCATTAAATAGAAAAACACTTCAATTGGTCCCAGCACTCTCAATAAGAGCTCTAAAGACTTACTTTAAACGTTATTTTAAAGCTTGTAACTGCCTTCAAATGTACGTGAAGTTTCATTAGTATCCTGTAAGTATTTAACAAGTTATGATGATATTGAGTTCTTCACGAGCACGGTCTTGATGCGCGCGGTGTTATTTCGCCACTGGATTGGATATATGAACTGAATGTTATGTCAATTATTAGTTTTTTAGTTCAGTTGTATATCAGTAAAATTTCAGCTCAGTACATTGGATAATTAATGAGATAATACGATTAAAGTCATTAGGAAGTGAATGACCGTGGTAACCCGACCAAGTTTAGGTGGTTACGAAAAAGCGAAAACGCAAAACATTATGGTACCTTCTGAAATATGTAGGATAGTGTTACAAATTTAGTACAGACATGTACACAAGTTTAAAAAAAAACTACGTGATTATTAAATAATTTTTATTGACAGGTAATATAATCATTTCAATTGAACTTTTAAAGTATTATTAAACTTATACTTAAAAACAATCACAGATTAAAATTACAGATAGTAATTTTTTTTCAGTTAACACTAAACTTACGGTGCGTACAAACTATATAACATAACATGTTATATAACATTTTTCATAGTGTGGTCATGTTATTTAACATTGTTGTATAACATTTTACATAGAGTTGTAGTGTTATATAACATGTTACATGGTCTGTACGCACCTTTACGTATGTCTACTAATACCTACTTATATCAATTAAAATCACAGATCAATGGTAATATTAAATGACATCACAATGTAGTAAAATGCTCACAGTTAGTCCTACTGTTTTGTTGTCTCATTTCAAATATCACATTTTTTTCCTAAGTTTAAAATCACAGATCAAAAATAATAAAATTAAGTAATATTAAACTGCAGTCAAATAATTATGTAAGTACTACTTTAACTAATTACAATCTCAAAAAGTCGACGTGTAAAGGTACATTCTAAAACTTTGTTGGTTTTTGTATAAAAATATCACAGATCATTTTGTAAAATGAGTATCCAAATACGTAAGTAACTTTGTGAAACAAAAGTTGTCATAAACAGAGATCTAGTTGGCGCTCTAGAGAGACCATAAGCGTAGGCAGATTTTGTTGATTCTTACGTCAGTCGATGAAATGGTCATGATTTAGGTTCTATATTAACATTACATTTGTAATAATCTATTTAAGTCATGATCCATAGTAATAAAGATTGAACAGTGGCCAGCAGGTCAACCTACCTAAATCGTAGTAATATATACCTAGCTAGATATAAGTATGTACTCACCGTAGATTGAGAGTTTTACAGACGTAGAGGAGAACGTCAAACGATATTTTTTATAACTTCACCACGCAGCCATAGTCGCCACCACACTCATACGTAGGTATTATGTCGCCATCACCGCGTCCATCATCGCGGCCCACGGCTATTGCTATGTTGCCATTCTGTTTATGCCTACAATAAAAACAAAGAGTACATTTTTTTTGTCTAAATCCTTAATGGGGTTTCAATTGTAGTTTTGCTACCTACATATTTGAAACTCGAATCGTCATCTATTTGCGAGTTTATATCAACGCGAGTGTCGCAACAAGGTAATTATGGATTTCTTAAAGTCTACGTGTCCAAGGAGTTTGTGGAAATAAATAAATACCTACCTGTTGCGGTAGTCCCGACTCCCGACATTGATAACGATAAAAATCGGTCGCTAAGTCATGAATTTCATTAATCAAGTTTCAAGTCATATTTTGACAATATACCTATACACAAAAACCTTCCACTTGAATCAATCTATCTATTAAAAAAAACTGCTTCAGAATCCGTTGCGTAGTTTTAAAGATGTAAGCAAACAGGGACAGACAAACGGGAAGCGACTTTGTTTTATAGGTACTATGTAGCGAAGGATAAATATGTCGTTATCATTGTTGAGAATTCCAGTCTAGGTAATAATTAAGTACGAAAGAAAAGAAAATAATAAGTTCCTAAATTTAAATATTTAAGCCTTAAAAAAATACAGTTTTAGATAAGTACCTAACAACATGTACATATTAATAATAATTTTGCTACTATTTCTGTAGTTACATTATACAAGCTTACCTTGTTCGTGAATTCATCAAGCAGCCTGCACCATAACTATGAACATCAATAGAAGCACTCCACATTAGCAGTAATTCGCCACACTTATTATTTTACATTAGCTCTCACGCACTCTATAAATATTTGCAAAAACAGGAAACGGAACTGCCGAAACGCATGCGCACTCTACAAGATGAATTATGTGATTACGGAGCATGTTTAGTGCGATACGCAAACAATGCGCCCCTTCACCCCACCCCTTCCGCGTCCCACCGAACGACATGTTATATCAGTGATTTTTGATAAGTTTGTGCAACTGGAAGATAATAATAATGTTTTCATAGTACAGATATTATTATATTATTAATGTATTTAACAGTGTACGCGTCTGTACCGAAATTGTAAGGTGTATTATACTAAACATTTCAAAAGATAGTATAATGTTCTGCGTTTTCGCTTTTTCGTAACCACCTAAACTTGGTCGGGTTACCACGGGCATTCACTTCCTGATGACTTTAATCGTATTATCTCATTAATTATCCAATGTACTGAGCTGAAATTTTACTGATATACAACTGAACTAAAAAACTAATAATTGACATAACATTCAGTTCATATATCCAATCCAGTGGCCAAATAACACCGCGCGCATCAAGACCGTGCTCGTGAAGAACTCAATATCATCATAACTTGTTAAATACTTACAGGATACTAATGAAACTTCACGTACATTTGAAGGCAATTACAAGCTTTAAAATAACGTTTAAAGTAAGTCTTTAGAGCTCTTATTGAGAGTGCTGGGACCAATTGAAGTGTTTTTCTATTTAATGAAATAACCTTTAAGCTATGTATTATTTTGGTTTTTTTATTGCAGAACAAATTTAAACTAATTCCCAAGAAGCCATGTACAAAATATGATAAGAATCCGCTTAACAATTTCAAAGATCTAGCAAAACCAAAAACGTTACCCCAGCAAAATCTCGAATAACTTCGCAACCGATGAAAGAACAAATACAAAATAAGGCACAACATTTACTTCATCTAGACAACTAATTTAATAGCTAGTAATTATTTAAATATTCCCATTAGAAAGAAAAAGGTCTGGCTGGGGTAACGTTACCCCAGCAGGAAATGTTTTTGTGAAATAATTAAAAAACTATAAGCGCAACAAATTTAAAAATGTGCGCAACAATTACAGAAGCCGCAAAACTAATTATCTATAAGATTCAAATGACCATTTTCGACAACATCAGGCCTGGGTAACGGACACCAAAAACGCGCCATATATAGTTGATGAACTATCGATAAATCAATGATAATAAATATTTGTCACTTTTTATTCAGTACTAATTTTTAAAAGTTTTTGAGAAACTGTCAAATTTGGATGAACTAGCTGCAGCATTTGAGGAAGAAAATTGTTCGGCCCAGAGATTATTAGAGAGTGGAACTCGAACCTTATTGGCAGTCTATAATGCTCCGAAATCTGTGAAGTCTCGATCATCTTCGTTATATGCATTACGCTTTCAAATATTCCACCAACAAGTGCAGCTGCTCATCAACATTTCAAACGTGTATATGATCAAGTTCAAACTTGGTTAGGGCATGATTTGGAACCCCAGGTATGGGGTTGGGCAATGCGAAACGATTTTCTGGAGCTTATCATGACAATTTTACCACCTGCTCTAGAAGATTTGCTAAATACAATTTTCTGCAACTGCAAGAGTGGTTGTGGTTCGCAATGCGGATGCAGGAAAGCGGGCTTGCAATGCTCTTTAGTTTGTGGCCAATGTAATGGGCAAGCTTGTCTCAATGCTCTACCTTATCAGAGCGACATTAACGAAGATGGAACCTTTGACCCCGAAATTATGGAAGAACTTGAGACAAATTTCGTTGAAGACGATAATGAAGACCAGTTTGAAATTTACCAGCAGCCGGAAGACGACGATGAAGAGGAAGAAGATGATTAAAATTATAAAATTGTAGTTTTTGTACCCTTTATTCCATTTTTTTACTTTTAATAAAAATAAATATATTGAATAAAAAGATTAATTCATAATTTAAGTGTTTTTTTTTTTCATCATTTAAGAAGTTATTAATATTAATTAGGTTAAAATTCGAATATAATTCCTATATTTTCATTCACAATTCTGCAATTACATGGGCAGGTAAGTGTTGTTAAATAAATTAATACTGAATAAATAGTGGATAGGTTAGGAAAAAAATGATAAAATATAAGAGTTAATAAAAATTGACAAATATTTATAATCATTGATTTATCGATAGTTCATCAACTATATATGGCGCGTTTTCGCCCGGAGGCACCGGTTGACCTGAAGTGATGCTGTGACCGCGCGCTCTCCGCCCTCTATCTCGAAAACGGTTCACCGTATAAAACAATTTTTAAACAAAATTTGTAGAGAATTTTGTATTCTACAATATTGATAATAAATACAAATAGCAAAAAACCCATAGGAAATGAGATATTTACAAAAAAAGCGCAAAAAAACGATTTTTGTGACCTTTGACCTTGAAATTTAATAGTTGCGTACACCCTACCATATGTAGGTTTTCAGACAACTTTTAGGGTGTCAATATACAAGTATTTACAGACTTACAGCTGGGTATCTCGAATTCCGAGGTGAACTTACTATAATGACTGGACTATACGCCCGCCTGCAACTAAGCCCGAAACTTCGGACTTAGAGAGTAGCCCCCCAAAATCGATCGTTCCCTTCACCGTGACCACCTTTGGTACGGTACCTTATTATTATTAGCCTTGTTTCGCAAATCGAACCGTTCGTTGCTTCGCTCTAAACGGAATCAATCTCGGAGGCTTAGCAGTAGGGTCCCGTCAGCACAGCACCTTTGGTACGGAACCCTACAGGACTGATCCGCAAGTCGAACCGTCCAGTACTTCGCAAAACTACGATAAATGCACTTTAAACGAAACCAGCACAACTCGGAGATTTAAGCAATTTTGGTCCCTAACAGTTTAAGACCTTTCAGAGACCAAACTGAAATTCCTACGAACACGACTGTGTTTAAAAATCGTGTGTGGTCATTATCCAGCGAAAAACCTTAACACCGCAGTTCAGAAAAACGCGTTATCAGTGCAACGCTATCTATCGACCATGTAAACTGACAAAATATTTGGCAGCGGAAGACGTTAAATAAGAAGCCCGTATGTAACGATAAATAACGATAAGGTATTAAAATGTTTACTTTTATTTTGTTACGTCTACGTATTAAAAGTTTCACAAATAACTCAATCAATGTGTTTTGGTGTAACATTCATGCTTTCATGCATTTTTTGGTTCCTTAATAGATGGCGCTCTGACTGATCAGAATACATTAGGAAGTTTCTTACTAAACTAAAAATTCAATATATTTTGATTTCCGGGATCGATTGTAACGATAAATAACGAAAAGGTATAAAAATTATCACTTTTATTTTGCCACGAATTTAAAGTTTCACAAATAACTCAACAATTTTGAATGCTTTCATGCATTTTATTTTTTCTCAATAGATGGCGCTATGACTCATCAGAATACATTAGGAAGTTTCTTCCTAAACTTAAAAATTCAATATCTTTTGATTTTGTGGGGCGATTTTGATGAAATAAACGCTAAGTTTTCCTCAGGGTATCACTTAATATTTTTAAGTACGTAGATTTGCCATGCAATCTGTGGTTTATGCGTGATGCACCCACAAACGCACAGACAAACAGATAAACAGACAAAAATTTCAAAAATTGCATTTTTGTGTGTTATATACCTTTTTCCTGAGTTTTTTGTGTAATTTTCATGCAAAAATATTCAATGTACAGACACGGTTAGTCTACGATTTTATTTTATGTATAGAATAGAAGATAGATGATCGGACCTTCCATAGCCAAACAGGATACAATACTACGGAACGCTATTAGTCCTCATGCCACTGACTTGCCATTACATTGAGGTACTTGTTAACTGGAGATTCTTATGCTTCCTTGTCTTACACTTTTCGAGTGTCAAAACAACTGGTAGGTACGTAAAATAGTACCAGAAGTTTGTAAAGAACTGATAAAAAAAAAATTGAAGATATTTGTAAAGGTAAGTTAAAGACAATGCATACATTATTAAATTCTATTTTTATTTTCAGTAAAAGAAATTTTAATCTTTAACTTGACAGACTACAAGATAGATATAGCGGCCAACGTAAATTAATTTGTATTAGTGTCATTAATTCTATTAGTGCTCAAGGAATCCATAGTTCCATAGTTGTATTTCTATTCTATTCTATACTTTGTACTAGTGGACGTCACGCGGTTTCACCCGCTTAGTTCCCGTTCCCGTGGGAGTACGGGGATAATATATAAGCCTATGTTACTCCCTGATAATGTAGCTATCCAATGCTAAAAGAATTTTTCAAATCGGTCCAGTAGTTTCGGAGCCTATTCAATTCAAACAAACAAACAAATCTTTCCTCTTTATAATATTAGTGTAGATAATATGCTCTTCAGAAGGCCCCGGGCTGATATCACTGGATGCAGTGTGCTATAGCCCTGTTGCACAATTGGCTGGCTTTGAATAAATAACTTGTACGGTATTTTCCTAAGCGTGCATCTAATAAAATATTATTAATATAATATTTAGCCATAATTACACTGTGTTCGTCATTTAATGCACGTAACTCAGTTCCTATGTACTGTCCATAAACATCGAATTCATCTCGGGACATCATTCTGTTTTTAGCAGCATGCATATCTTCATAAGCCTCCTCCAATCTATCTTCATTATGGTGGCTTCTCTTGCGAGTTGGTCGCGACGATGAAGGTATTGGTTCAGAGATTATGGGTTGCTGTGCTTGATCAATGGTAGAATGCGACTCTAGTTGATAAGGAGAGTGAAGTTCCTGAACGGTAGATTGAGACTGTAGAACGGCATCTTCATCCGGAGACAAAATCGTGTTTTGGCTTTGTGGGCTCTGAAAAATGATAAAATATTAAATCAAATAATTATAATAAATATAGACTACAAAACATGTATTATTTCAAACATCTGTTAGACATGAATCCGTTACTATTAGTAGGCAAAAATAGTATTTAATGTAGGTATAATTATTTCTTAACAGGTCCCAGCAACTGCAAATGAATGGAAAGCCAAGGCTAAAAGCTTTGAAATTATATGGAATTTTCCGCATTGCGTTGGATCTACAGACGGTAAACATGTTTTGATCCAAGCTCCTTCGAATTCGGGAAGTGACTATTTTAACTATGAAGAACAATTTAGTATTGTCCTATTGGGTATTGTGGATGCAAATTATAATTTTATCTATGCAAATTGCGGTGCTAAAGGAAAATCTTCAGACAGTGGAGTATTCCAAGGGCCTGCTTTTTATAAAGCTTTGGCTGATAACCAACTCAACTGGCCAAGTCCAGCTCCAATACGACAAGATGGGCCAAATATGCGTAACGTACTTGTAGGAGACAGCGCCTTTGCACTGACAGAAAATATGATGAAGCCATATCCCGGTAATCACGACTTGGGGGCAACGAAGCGCATTTTCAACTATCGACTGTCAAGAGCTAGAAGAATTGTCGAAAATGTGTTCGGTATCTTAGGTGTCGTATTTCGTATATTCCGGACTCCCATAACCCTCCAACCCTCTAATGCTGAAATTGTTGTAATGGCGTGCGTATACCTTCATAATTTTTTAAGGCGAAATAGTCAATCAATATCACTGTACAACCCACATGGATTCTGAAAATGTGGATCACGATATTTTAGAAGGATCTTGGCGCAGAGAAATTGGATCTGTTAAGGTGCCGGCGATAGATGAATTGTCCATACAAACGTAATACCAAAATCATTTGCAGTTGGAACATATTTCCACCATTTTATGCTGATACTAGTTGACCCGCGCAACTTCGTCTGCGTCACAATTTTCATTACTGCTCCGCTCCTATTGGTCTTAGCGTGATAAATGGGCTATCTAACACTGAAAGAATTTTTCAAATCGGAGTAGTTCCTGAGATTAGCGCGTTCAAGCAAACAAACAAACAAACAAACAAACTCTTCAGCTTTATATATTAGTATAGATTCGGATTTAGACAGTATTTATCTAGGTTCCTACGTCTTTTTAAAAAAAAAACATCGTAAAATGGAGTTAAAGCGAATTTAATTTCGCACATTTTTACGGCGTAAATGGCATGTTTTAATTTTGTTTTTTCTGTATTATAAACAACAATATTTCCAATATTGTTTCCGCAGAAATATAGCTTAAATTATCAAGTTTCAGAGTATAGAAAAAAAAATAGAAAAACATTAAGTTTTCATTCATGATTTTTGGTATTACGGAACACATCCAAATTTATCACAAATTTCCAATCGTTAGTAGTTCTGTCTCGGCAAGCAAATGTCAATGTGTGCGTGATCGCACTGCTCATGGTGTGTGTATCACTCCGACAGACACTCACAACAGCGAGTGAGACGATTAGATAGGTACTTTACTGTGTAGTGCGCGCGTAATTATTATTGTTTTTTAACTTGTGTTGTAATATTTCTTGCACTTGACCTAAGCTATGAACTTGGATTTTGATAATTTTCCTTTGATTTAGTATCGAGTTACGTACATTTTTACGACCTTTGCTAGTTTTAGTTGCCTTACGTTACGCCTTCAAATTGGTCTTACGTTGGTTTGGGATGTATCTCATCTAAAGTACAACCCAATGATATTATTATAATAAGTTACTTACCTACTTTCTTAGCTACTAATTATTATTATTATTATTTTTAATTTAAAGTGAGCCCAAGAAAATTAAGATATTTTTAAGCGACTTCAAAAAAAAGGAGCTTCTCAATTCGACCACGTATGTTTGTTCGCGGATAACTTCGTCGTTTATGAACCGATTTCCATGAATCTTTTTTTTATATGAAAGGGTACACTGCCGAGGTGGTCCCACTGCTGCACGTCAGGATCTGATGATGAAAACCCTGAGAAATCGAGGGCAACTCTCGAAAATTGTAGGCACGCATCTGGTAAAAACTTGATATTCGTGTGTATATCGGGTGATACTACAAAACAATTAAGGTTTGGATCAGACCTGATGATGGAGACGACAGAGATTCAAGGGAACTGCACATCGGTATGTAGGAACTACCAAGTGTTTGGGCTTATTTCATTCGTATTGACGAGACCTTTACACCGGAAGCACTTAGTACTTAAGTATTATTTTCATAACATAACATCACGCCGGTACGCTATGAATGGGTACCAGTAAAAAGAGAAAAATAAAAAAACTTTTTTTTTTAATATAACCGACTTCCTAAAAAAAAAATATACTACACAATATAAAATAACTTTAATTTCGGAAGTCGGTGTCAAAAACCGAAATAACCAAAAACACCGACTTCCGAAATTGAAGTTATTTTATACTTTGTAGAGTTTTGTTTTTGGAAGTCGGTTAAATTTTTTTATGTGTGTTCGCGGATAACTTCTTCGTTTATGAACCGATTTCGACGAATCTACCTATACTAATATATAAAGCTGAAGAGTTTGTTTGCTTGAACGCGCTAATCTCAGGAACTACTGGTCCGATTTGAAAAATTCTTCCAGTGTTAGATAGCCCATTTATCGAAGAAGGCTATAGGCTATAAATAATCACGCTAAGACCAATAGGAGCGGAGCAGTAATGAAAAATGTGACGCAGACGAAGCCGCGCGGGTCAGCTAGTCTTTTATATGAAAGGGTATCCTGCCGAGATAGTTCCATTGCCACCACGTCAGGATATGATGATGAAAACCTTGAGAAATCGAGGGCAACTCTCGAAAATTGTAGGGACGCATCTGATAAAAACTTGATATTCGTGTGTATATCGGGTAATACTACAAAATAATGAAGGTTTGGATCAGACCTGATAATGGAGACGACAGAGCCAATAGGGAACTCCACATCAGTATGTAGGAACTACCAAGTGTTGGGCTTATTGCATTCGTATTGACGAGACCTTTACACCGAAAGCACTAAGTAAGTTTTATTAAATAGGCCGCAGTTCATAACATACTACTAAAAAGTGAAAAATAAAAAAAAATATACAAAAAGTATAACCGACTTCCAAAAACAAAACACTACAAAGTAAAAATAACTTTAATTTCGGAAGTAGGTATCAAAAAACGAAATAACCAAAAACACATTACATAGGGTGACACAATGGGCAGCCTTATCGCTAAAAGCGATCTTTTCAAGACAACCATTGATGGATTTTAAAGAGAAAAAGGAGAGACAGTAGTATAGGTAGTCTTAGTTGTACTATTTATACAAACATCAATACGTACTAAATAGGTACCTATTTTTAGTGAGCTAGCATTAGACCTAACTAAATTTAATTGAGTAGGTAGGAATAACCTACCTATCCGTTTCATCACTAATATTAATCGGTAGGTAGGTACCTATTACAGCGCAGTTGTATTATCTACTTATTACAAGCTTTGTCATGTCACTGTTCCATTTCTTTACTCGAGAGCGAGTATAGGTGATTATATCAAAGACACTGCTCGCTTCTCTTTACTTGTAGGTACTGTGAATACTGCGATGTTTGCCCGGATCACCTGGGGTAGGGTGACAATTGCGGCTTTATGGCCTCGATCCGGTTTTAGCTCGGATTTAAAAAAAAAATCCTAACACAAAAGTCAAAACATTGATAAAACTAAAGTGAATAGTTCAAAATCGGTCTAGTTAATTTTATAATTTGTTGAGTTGAGCTTCACGATTACTGCAAATGCACTGCCTGGACAAATCCACTCAATCTGTGTGGTTCTTCAGAAGACCATTTCAGACACGAAAATACATCGTCTTCACATATACCAGCCCGTTTAGTGTGGATCTTTGACACTGTACTCTGATTACCATAATGAAGAATGTTACTACGTATGCAAAATCGCTTGAAATTTTGTCTCAGTAAAGCCTGTATGTATACAAACAGACTAGTTTTTGTGGTAGTCAAAAATACCTAGCAGTTTTGATTTTATAGGCATTCAAAGTTTCGAAAAATATCGAGTCCCGCTAACAGTCATGTGACCGCTTGTGACGTCATGTCACAACGCGCCGCGCGGGCCGCGGCCCGCTTAGTATCATGTCGCCAGCATTTATAGTAGGTGTAATAGCTTGCGCAGTATTTTGTTGTGTTTTCTATATAAATATGTATTATTCGATTAATAAAATGGATGAAGGATTCGATTAAGGGCAATCGGATAATCTACCTAAAATAGATGAATTCATGGTTGCGCATTATTTATCAACAAATAGTGATTTCGTTTCCGCCGAAATGCGAGGAATAAAAATGCAAAGGTAAGTAAACTTTCCTTGCTACTACTTGTGCTTAATAGTTTATCTGTTCTAAATTATTTTATCAAAACAAAATACCCAACTAATGTCGTAATGGAAGAATGCAAATCAAATAGTAGAAGTACCTACCTACCATTAAATTTTTATGTTAAAGACAACAAATATGTATTATAGTTTTGTAGCTATAGGCAGGTACGTATGTGTATATAGGTAGGCTCTTCTTAGTAAATTTAAATGAATACATACATTGTTTTATTGCAAACTAGCTTCCGCCAGCAGTTTCGCCCCCGTTTCCCTCGGGAACTGTACATTTTCCCAGGATTAAAAGTAGCCTATGTGTTATTCCGTACTTCGTCCAGATCCGTTCAGTAGTTTTCGCGTGAAAGATAACAAACACACACACACTCACAAACTTTCGCATTTATAATATTAGTAGGAAGTAGGATAGGTACTTAGGATATAGATGTAGTGGGTTGAACGTTACAGATGTACTAAACCTTTTTTTTAATCTGTATTTATTTTTACTAACAAAATAATTATGTAAGCCAATTTTATTTAATTAAATTTAATTTTTATTGCAAATGTAGATGTTTGAACAGATGTACTAAATCTTTTTTATTTATTTTTATTTTTTTTACTAACAAAATACGTAAAGCCATTTATTTTTATTTGAAACTTATTTCAGATCGGCAAGAGACAGCTATGGCAATGATGCTATTGGTTATGTTCAAGTAAAAAGAGTAGGTGATGTATGTACGGTTAAATGTAGAATCACGCCAGAACACCGCGTACGTACCACACCTTATCATTGCAGTTTAGAATGCAATGAAAAGGATCAAGAAGTTTTAAATGTAACCTGCGAAGATTGTGCCGCCAACAGAGGTGGCTGTAAATATACTATAGCATTTTTATTGTGGCTACATCGTCGAAGCGAGGAACCTTCAACATCCATATCCATTTTTTTGCATTTTAACGTCCTTCGGAACTATAAAAACAACTTTTCCGCCGAATTGGTAGTTTTATTTTTACATTTAGGCACAACACATGATTTCCTAGTATTTGCAGTGGACGTCTTTCGGCTGATATGATGATGATGATGATGATTTTTAAAAGTATTTAGGTATAATTTCGACCGCACGGGCGCGCGACCGCGAGCGGACTGAGTGAGTAAGCCAGACTGAGCGTGTTGTGCGATGACGTCACACCGTCACCGGCAGACCGCGTAGTGCGGTTACAACTTGTTTTACTTCTAAATCAGAAACTAATTGACGTATCGAAGTAATTCTTTCACTAGTATTTTTTATTTTTGACAGAGAATGTGGAGTGCTAATAATCAAAATTAGTTAACATTCTTCATTGTATTTTTTTTAACTAGTTTAGTCGGTTATGGTCACCCTAAACGACTATCACGTTGTTATTCGTATATTTTTCAAAGATGAACAGAATTATCAATATCTATGAAGTATGAACATAAATGTTAATAATTGTTATGTTTATTGAAAATCCTTGTATTTTAATTTTATTCTTAGTTCAGAACGATTTGCAGACATCGCGTAAATGTAAATTACTTACCTATTGGAATATTTGTCTTTTACCTACTTATAATACTTTGCATAACACTTTTACTATTTGTCTTGTTTTCATTATCAATCATCCTTACTAATATTATTATATTATATTATTATTTTAAAATATAAATGCGAAAGTAAATCTGTCTGTCTGTCTGTCGCGCTTTCACGCCAAAACTAATGAACCGATTTAAATGAAATTTGGTACACAGATAGTCTAGTCAGATAGTCTAGCCTGAGAAAGGACATAGGCTACTTTTAATCCCGGGAGTATGTTCCCTAGGGATCACGCGGGTGAAGCCGCTGGCAGAAGCTAGTCGGACGGAAGAATTTTATATATTGACTATATAAAATTCTTCCGTTACGGACTGAGTGAGTAACTGACAGACAACGCACAGCCGAAACTGCTGGTCGTAGAAAGCTGAAATTTGGCATGTAGCGGTATGTTTCATGGGGACTGTAGGGACTAAGAGAGGATTTTCCGAAATTCCCAAGGGAACAGGAAAAAACGGGAAATGGCCTTACAAAGTCGCGGGCAAAAGCTAGTTTAGTAATAACAATAAGTATTTGAAGTTTAATACTTAGTAGAAATAAAGAAATAAGACAGAAGTATTAGCTTTTCAAAGCTGAGACCGTCCTAAAGGAATAATGTAGGGTCACCTGTCCAACATTGAAACAATTGTACACAGTGAAACTTTGCGATATTTCTAAAACACGACGTTGGCAGATTGTGCTAGATAGCAAGAAAGGACATGCTCAGGACCCCCCCGCACATGCCAAGTTTGCGAGCGCGCCGTGTGTAAGAGGGCGTCTCTAGTGACACATAACCGATATTGCTACAAAAAAGTAAAAAAATATCGAAATATTTGGTGTTTTTTTAGCAAATTACAGAAAATTATTTCGTATTGTTAAATATGAGGTTGCATTCTGTACATTTCAAAGTGTCTTTTGACCTGAATCTATATGAAAATAGTTCGCTTTTTGTTGAAATTTTTCTATAGTTTATAAAATATGACGTGGTTGGTTTACAATGAAACGAAAGCATGTTGTATACAATAAAACAGTATATACAGTACCCACACTACCCACATTATTCCGTTACATATGCTAAAAACAATAAGAATGGGAATGACACGTATTAGAAGAATCAAACTTTTTTTTTTAGTTTTTAAGACCTGTGACATGGACAGGGTGATTGATTTCTTGTTAGTCCGCAACCAGTAGGTCTCTGTGTTTTTTAATGTTCAAATCTGATTATTAACTTATTAAGATTACAGCATATTTCTTCATTTAAATTTATTGCTTACTTACCTAGTTGATTAAAAGCAAACAAAATATCTACATACCTACATATAGTACCTAATATTCATTTTACCTAATTAACTGTTTCATTGTAAAAAATCAAGTGTTTCATTGAATACGCGTATACGGACACAATGAAACAAAGTTCATTTTTTAAAAAACCTTTTTTATAAATAAACTATAAAAGTAAAGTCAAAATGTTAAATACTATGCGATTACTAGTTAAATTGTCTATCTTGGTACAAAAAATTAGACTCGAAACTTGAGAAACGACAGAGACAAGATGTTTTGAAATTTGGGTGTTTCATTTGTGAACAGGTGACCCTAAACATAAACGGGCTTAAAATAAATGAAGACTCTGTAAGAATTATAATATCCCAATTATTAATATTTAGGTACCTAACCGATATGTGACGTGCGGCCGGGCCTTTTTCCCCCAGACCACCTATGCATGAAGCATCTGCTAGGTTTTCTCTACAAGACATTTATTGATAAAAATATTAACATTTTTATAGGTTTCCTAAAAATGAAGGATTAAGGAAAAAGTGGTTAGAGGCTAATGAAGAAGAAAATATTTATCATTGACAAAAAATTAAAAAAAAAGCAAAGAAAGGTACATCTGTTCACTTCACTTTGAAGAAATTGTTCAAAAGAACACTTGATGTAATGAGATAACAAGATAACTCTGTTCCTACAATGTTTTCGGTGTGTATTAAAATGATTGATTAACCTCTCTGTTCTGTAGAGGTTCTACAGGTTTAAACTACGGGTACAAAGCAGCGTTTTCGATATAACTTAAGGATTGAAGTAGTTTTTTTTTCTCTTTTTCAGGTAGCACAAACTGGAAAAATTAAGACTGAAAAATATGTCAATCAACAGAAAAAAATTAAGCGCTTCAACGAAAGGATACTCTGAAGAAATTAACGTTGCATTTTTATCCCCGCCTATAATTATATAAGGCGAACTTACAATACATGCTCACTCACATAAAAACTTTGAGCAAATGGTACCAGCATGTAAATTGGGAACCGGGATTCACGAAAGAAGCATTTGAAACTTTAATAATTAAAGTGCAAGGAAGTGCAGTGTCATATCAAATGTTTATTGAATAAATAAAACACTTATGTTGATTTTTACCGAAGTTTTATTTAATGAATAAGTAAAAGCGAGGTGCGATGCACAATTTATGGTTGTGTTTTAATATTTTAAAAATAATGTGCATTGTATGAGCAGTAGAAGCTATTTCAAAAACGAACTTACCTCGTTTTTGAAATAGGTGTATTGGTACGTTTGAAATGCAATTTACAAAGACCACTATCTATTTTCGTACCCACCAAATTAGTATCCCTCGAATTGTCCCAGAAATGAAATGACTGTAAGTATCTGCCAAACCTAGTCCACATACCTACCTACCAGAAGCTACAGACCAGATATATAATAAGCGAATGCGTAAAAGTGATGCAAGTAAAATGTTTTTAAAATCTGTGCTGAAAAAACTCATTTTTTTGTTACAACAGACTAAGAATATAAATTATACTTATGATTCAAACGTGATATCTAGTAAGACTCGTAATACTAGTATGTAGTATTAGTATCGATACTTTTTATAGTATGGTTATAGTAACACTGTATTCCCTGATTGGTACAACCCTAGCATTGGCAGCCATTTTATGCGACACTTTGAATTTTAGGTATGCACCTTTTTTTTGTAGGTATTTCCAGTCCATACTTTTTATATGTAGACATATGAGCCAGCGGGCCCCTTTTTAAATATTACTCTTTTACATCAAACAATAGTGTTAGGAGCTTGATACTATTGTGTACCTTAAAAATACAAAATGTCGACTTTCTGTGAGCTACTGCAGAAGTTATTCGTTATTAATTGAAGGAGTTTATTGGGGGGAGGTTTTGAAATTCTGAATCCAATTGGGAAGAAAAATGAGACCAGTCAGCTTGTGAAAGAAGATATTTTTATAGGGGTTGACTAGAAGGAGAACGAGGATGAGTACTAGGAAACGAAATCAATATAGGGAAATGATCACTCCGGTAGGAAGTAGGGAGAACGAACCAGGAGAGTAATGACACTAAGGAAGGGGAAGAGAAAGTAAGGTCGGGAACACTAATGTTTTGGATAGGCGAAACCCTACGGGTAGCAGATCCATCATTAAGGACGCAAAGGTTTTCCATTTTGGCGAGTCCAGGATTCTAAGAGCTGTTGATCTAGTATTACGACATTTTCCGGTATTGCGTCACTAAATTTAGACAACATATTAATGAGCGAGCAAGCCAGGAGCTCTATTAAGTTGTCATTAGGGGTGGGGAGGGGAGTGGTTTCAACATAAGGAGAGTTCAAAGCACAGCCATTAGGTTGAGAAGAGCTAGGGTTATAAACCATTGACCTGTGGGCTTGGGTATCATAAGATTTTCCCAGCTCCGGACGAGGTCTTGGGGAACGATAAATGGTTTTGGTGTAAGATGACTTAACAGGGCTTGCATATGGGGAGGAAGTAGGGCTATTCAAAGGGGCTAAAAAGATATGGGGATCAGAAGGAAGATGTTGAGAAAAGTGGAGGGACCTGCAGTTACATTGGAGTATAACAGTTTGGGGCGGGGAAAGCCTCGGTAGCTGAGGTTTTCTTGGGACATAACCATTTTAATTGATTTCTGTCTTGAATATTCAGGGCACTTGTCATCAGTAGCTTTATGGTTTCCACCATCACACAGCAGACATGTAACTTGTGGATCCGGAACATTGCAGCTATCACCAGGGTGTAGTTGAGCACATCGGTAGCAACGGGGCTTAGATCTGCACTGGGTGCTAATATGGCCAAAACGAAGACAGTTACGGCATTGAATTGTGGGAAGATGGTACACAGAAACAGGAAGAGTAGCATTATAGCAGAATACTTTTTCTGGGAGTATTTGGCCAGAGAAAGTCAGCACTACTGTTGTTGAGGGAGACCAAGAAACGGAACCCTCTTTTCTATTTTTAAAATGTCTCCTAACCCTAATTACTTCCCCACAGTTACGAGGAGTCTCTATTTCTAGAACTAGCTCCTCAAGAGTCCATTCTGTGGGTACATCCTTAACAACTTCCCATGCGTGTAACATGGAAGCGTGGGATGGTCGCCACGTATTTGTTGTCTATTAAAATAGGGTTGTTGACAAATTGAGTGGCATCGTTGAATGTGACAAAATCTAAAGACATCCTGTTACGACCTATTGACTTGACACTGCCCTGCCGGTCGATTCTGTCGACATCTCACCGTGACCACTTGGGTGGAGTGAACGACAAGTGAGCTGTCATGCCATTTTGTTTGTATGGTTTGACAGCTCACTTGTCGTTCCCTTCACTTAAGTTTTCACTTCGACATGTTTACAGAATCGCACTGCTGAACAACACCTCTAAACCCTTTGTTGTGGCCTTGCTAAGGGTCTGTTTCCAACCTAGAAATAAAGAAGATTAGAACTAGAAGATTGCTTTACCACTAAGTGCGAAAGAGATTTATTTTTGACTCATACTTACTACCTAGTAAAACGGGTTTTTTAATATTTGATAATAACAAAAAAATTGGGTGTGCGTAGTCCCAGCGGAAAAGTGTCGTTTTTCTTCATTTCAGTTTAGCAGATATTTAGTGTATGACGTCCTGTAATTGTGTATAGTAAGTATGAATTTGTGCATCCAACCATTGGGTATTATTCAACAAAAACGGTACAAAACAAATTCGTACTTACTATACACAATTACAAGACGTCATACACTAAATATCTGTTAAACTGAAATTAAAAGAAAACGAATCTTTTTCGCTGGGACTACGCACACAAAAATTGGTACCTTCGTAGTTTTCGAGAAAATCGACTTTGAAGGTGGTCCCGCGGTAGTCACGCTATTTTGAGCGGCATTACCATGAGTGCCGAAAAAGGGAGCATGCTAGAGCTATTCTTCTAAATATACTAAAAATTAGTACCCTTAAATGTGATTAATTTTGTAAAAAAAACAACAAACATTTAGGTACCGAGACATCAACGATGATAGGTAACTTTCGCGAGCTCATAATGAATTACCACTGACTTTGAGAGTTTGTATGCTGATTCCAAGCTTGTTTGTCACTTTCTTAAAACCTATATAGAAAATTAGTACCCTGCTAGATAAAATTGGTACCCAAAATCCAAAATTAGGTGTGTATCAGGATGACGTTTATGGCCTCCAAATGATCATGCTATATGCCTGGGAGCAATATACTGATTGTACGTAAAATTTGAAGCAATGTTCTATTTTAAAACCAAAGTTATTAGTGAATGTATGTGAGCCGCCAGATGTCAGAATTGCTGAAAAGGGTGTATTCTAAATCAGAACAAATTACCAACTATCTGAGTGAAATGCCCACTGTAGCAATGTACGAGCAATGTTCGTTAGCATATGCATAACCATAAGCTATTAACGGTTAAAGAGTAATTTAAAAAAATAAAGTTCTCCACATTTAGAGCCTGTTCAATTTTATTAGCTACTAGTTGCGCCTTACCCATACGTTGCTATGCCTAAATTTAAAGGATTTCGTGGTATGCAATGACCATAGCTATGATATGTGCTGACAAAAAATCGTCTGGAGAAGACGAATTTTAGAATACATTTTATTGTATAGTTGTTGTTGTTATTATTAAATAATTTTTATCTTTTGTTCCTAAGTTTGACTTGTTGATTAACTAATTATAAAATTGTATGTTGATTTACTGATTTTGTATTTTACAAATGTTTCTAATATAACTAGTTAAGTGCGTTTCACCGATTAGTACTATATTTATATACTCTAAGATATATGTACATTGTAGCTGTGACAACCTATCAAACCAAACTGTCAATGTAGTACCTATGGCGTTATGTTGACAGCAAGTTTTCCAGTGTTGCCACATTACCTATATATAACCTACCTCAAAGTAAGGGTGATTTTTTTGTTTTAGTTAGATTCTTATATATTTACAAATTATTCGATTATCATTTAAAAAATCAGGACAGTAATAAAAAGTATAAATAATCTAATAATTTTTATCATAATTATGATCAGACAAAAAATGCACATTCAATTTTGCCTGGAGTAGTTTTGCTCATCCAACGGACTTATATATATATTTGTTCAGAAATAAGAAAACTTTGGTCCACAGTATATGTTAGTAGCACTTAATACTAAATTAGTTTAATCAGTAGACAAACAATAAAATAAAAACTACCAGTGACCCGAGAGATCGTCTCCATCTTCCATATCATCCTCGTCATCAGAAGTGTCGCTACCGTCTCCCAATTCAATAATGAACCTGTCCATGTCGTTATCAACTACTGAGCCATCAGCATAATATTTTTCTTCCAAATTTTTCACGTGCTCACATTCTTTTCTCCATTCTTCTTCGGTGATTGTTGTAAAGGCTTCTGTGATTTGGACGATTTCATTTGCTTTTGACCCACGTTTTTTTCAGTAAATCGGCTTTTTAAGACACTCCATTTTTGCTCTATGGGGTTTAAATCCATGCGCTTCCAACTTTATGCCCATGCGCTTCCAACATTACATCAGTTTCATAAACGGGCGGCTTTTTGTGCTCATTTATTATTTGAAATAACTGGGCTTTTACCATAGTTGACAAGCAAGAAAGATTATTACTTGTTATCCAGTTTTGCGTTTCTGCCTTTCTGCTTGACATTGTTGGTGCTGTGTTACGTCGTACTGTGTGGTAGGAGGAGTTATCCATCATCACAATTGATTGGGGAGGCAGATTCGATATAAGCTTTTCATTAAGCCACTTATTAAAATTCGTTTTATTCATATCATCGTGATAGTCGGCCGCTTGTGACTGAGATCGGAAGATCAGTTGAGCATTGGGTATGAAAAGCATAGCACCACCCGCGTGGACGATAATCAAACGCGGCCTTTTGGAGTCTGATGATAATACCTTCTTCTTGTTCGCTTTGCCAACATTTTCCGGCGCAATATGTTGCGTGTATATATCATCATCATCATATCAGCCGAAAGACGTCCACTGCTGGACATAGACCTCCCCCAATTAGGGGGGATTTGCCATAATCGCCACGCTTGACAGGCGGGTTGGCTATCGCAGTGTCTGGTGTTGCGTTTTACAGAGAACGCTGCTGCCCATTCTCTGGCGAGTATATATGTCTAGACCAAATGTACAATGGGCGCTGGTTTCCGAGACGATTATTTCGCAATTCTTCCAGGTATCGATAATGCCTGGCGACAATATCGTATCTCCCCATTAGGACTTTCCTTTTGAATCTACATTTTTTAAAATAAAACCCCATATCTTTCATAATTCTCCACAAAGTG
This sequence comes from Lacanobia wlatinum, assembly GCA_947578705.1. Taxonomy (NCBI): domain Eukaryota; kingdom Metazoa; phylum Arthropoda; class Insecta; order Lepidoptera; family Noctuidae; genus Lacanobia; species Lacanobia wlatinum. The sequence continues at coordinate 15,812,101 of OX388039.1, forward strand.
GTACGACTTCCTTTGAAATCTATCTCGCTTCACATTTCATGCAATAACTTTGTTAAGTAGGCAATTCCTTTTTTACGGAATAAAATTCATGTATTTTATGCCTTATAGCACACCGTACGAAGTCATCCAGTTTGATTCTTTTAGGCCGGGGAACGCTTTTGCGTGGTGTTGAAACCTTAGTCGACGACGTGCTGGCTGCGACTCTCCTTTTTTGGTGATTTGAGACACGGTTTTTTCGGATACAGCTAAAATAAATATTTCGGTTTATTTGTCTATTGTCACAGTCATACATAAACCAATAATAGTTAATAAAACAAATAGCAGTTTATGTGAGGAAATTATTATCTGCTACTGGTAACTCTATTTGACTAACCAGTAATTCGGTAAGTTTACACGCTTGCCGTGGCTTGGCAAGCGTACACAAGCGTGTGAACGGGGTGTTTGGCTTGGCTTGCGTGAGCTTGTCGCCGATCCGGACTAGTGTCGGTTTTTGAACACAGATCAAAGGAAGCTTACGGCAAGCGTTTGCGACGCATTAACACGTTGGCGCGTGTTTAGTTTCGCTCACAAGCTCGCACCGAATGGACGTTTTCCGTCTTATTACAAAACAATGCTTAAGTACTGGTTTAAACCAAGACTAACAAGTCTAGGATTGTTACGGTATTAACGCTAGTACCAGGTTTAAAATGTGTTCTAGTTTTACGCTACGATCATCCTTTAAACGAGCAATTATTGTATATATGTATAATTGTATTTATCTACACTAATATTATAAAGAGGAAAGATTTGTTTGCTTGTTTGTTTGAAATGAATAGGCTCCGAAACTACTGGACCGATTTGAAAAATTCTTTCACCATTAGAATTCTACATTATCCCTGATGAACATAGGCTATAGAATATTTTCAAAAAAGTTTGGGATCCGTATGAAAACTTCGATAATGTAACCCAAGGTGTGAAAAAAATACCAAAAAAGATCCTTACATCGCGTACGCTGCGGAAACCATTGACAATAGAGCAAAGTAATGTACTACAGTTCTACAAAAAAGTCCGTGAGGGTGTATATCTAACTATCATGGTAAAGTCACAATGACCGCTTTTTGATCAAATTATTTAATCAAAATCCGGGTGGAATGGAATAGTGGTGATTTTAATGTCATGATATTAATCCTTATCCAATTAAATTGTTTGATAATTAAGGCTGGTTATGTGCATGTAAATTACACTGTAAATTATTCAAATCGGACCTTCGTTTAAAAGTTCCGACGTAAGAAAAATGTGGCAGTTTGAGCGAACTGCCCTTCGTTTAGTTTATTAATAAGCAATTTACACACTACCCTCTTAAGGGGGTAGAGAGGAGATGAAGTTCGTGGAGTACCAACTAAATCCGCACGAACGAAGTGCTAGTATAATATCTTCTGAATCTCGGAAACGGCTCCATCGATTTTCATGAAATTTAATATGCAGGGGTTTTGGGAGCGACAAATCGATCTAGCTAGAAACGTCTTAAAATAAAAAACCGAGCAAGGCTCGGTCATCCAGGTATTGAGTAGTAATTGGTCTAACGACGAGAATAGGGCCTTTCTCGAGGCCTCACAACTTTATCATTTACGTCCACCATGCTTGCCTGTCCGAAACATACTAACGCACTCGCAAGCGTGTAAATGGCATCCAAGCGTTTGTAAAGGCTTGGAGCTTGTGGACGCTTGTCAAGCCACGGCAAGCGTGTAAACGTACTGTAATGGCGGCGACACGAGCCTGAACACATCTTAATTAAAGGAATTAATGGTGCATGACTACGTTTTTCACGTTCACAAAAGTTCTTCACCCTTAACACCATCAATCCTACACCACTTTTCAAAGTTTTGGGCATGATTTCAGTCAAAAATCAAATGAAAATAAACATCATCTTCTCGTGCCAATGACTTTGACAGACAGGGAAGCCAACATAACGCCATAGTTACTATTCGTTGAAACGCACTTTATTTACCATTTTCTTTTGTAAAAACCAAAACTTTGTTTAGTGGAAATTTTAGCGATTTTTATTAATTTTTGGAGAGGGGCTGATTTTTGCTAGTGGTTTTCGGTGGTTTTATGGCACATTTACACGCTTGCCGAACGTCCACAAGCTCCAAGCCTTTACAAATGCTTGGATGCCATTTACACGCTTGCGAGTGCGTTAGTATGTTCCGGACAGGCAAGCATGGCGGACGTAGACGTTAAAGTTGTGAGGCCTCGAGAAAGGCCCTATTCTACTTGTTAGACCAATTACTACGCAGTACTTAGATGACCAAGCTTTGCTCGGTATTTTTTTTACGACGTTTTCTAAAAATGAAACCTAGCTAGATCGATTTATCTCTCCCAAAACGCCCTTTTTTTAAGGATGGGAAATCTTCAAATGACTCCTCCCGCTCTGGGTGAAGCAGAAGGGAGTGTCAGACTCTTACTGACTAAAACCCATCTGTGTTCCTCCTAATGCTCTTTGCGTTCCAGAGCCGCGGTGGCTCTTTCAAACAGATTCCGCAACCCCGGCAGGCGCTGGCCCTAGCGGGTCCCGTCTTTCCCAAAACCCCCTGCATACTAAATTTCATGAAAATCTATAGAGCCGTTTCTGAGATTCAGATTATTTATATATATAAATACAATTATACAATAATTGCTCGTTTAAAGGATGATCGTAGCGTAAAACTAAAAACGTCCGTTTGGTGCGAGCTTGTGAGCGAAACTAAACACTAGAGGTGAGGCGTATATACTGGACTAGATCCAGGTACTAGGTATTTGAAGAGACTAGGTCGCACCTATTCCAATTATAAAAATACTCGATCCACCTAGTCTCTATAAAGTCTCACCGTGCGTACGTGGCGCACGACACACGCGCGGCCTGCTCGATTCGAACAATGTAGTTACCAGTGCGGCGTAGCGAGAAGGCGAGTCTGCTTTGCCGCTCACACGTGTTTGCCTAAATCATTCGTGAATCGTGTGTCAGCCATTTGAGTTTGAACCATATTTTCAATAGATAAAGCGACACGCAATCGTGTTCCGCAAGTATATATACTGTCCTTTTTTAATTACACTATGCCGCAGTCTTTCCATCTTTGTCTGCCAATACTCGATACTAGGTAGGTACTTGCAAATACTCGATGCTTAAGAAGACTTTGGACTAGGACTAGATGCAATGTGCAGTCAAGTCTCAAGTGCGGACTCAAGCGAATATGATCTCGGAGGACGCCTCGCCGCCCGTCTTGACGTTTTGTGATATTCTACCTACTCGACGCCGCAGTCTGATACGCGATTGTTTGGTTAAAAACCTTATGATTTTATTTTATATTACGATTTTAATTTATTGATTTAAAAAAGGTCCCCAAAGGCAGTAGTATCGCTTGGGATCATTTTACGGTAAAAGGGCAACAAAAGCATGAAGGGAAGATTACAATTCATTACTACTACGTACCGGTGCACAAATCCCAAGCAAACTTTAAAGTATGCGTACTAGGTCAGACTAGGTGGAATAGGTATATGGATCGAGTATTTGTACGGACTAGGACTAGGTACACCTAGTACAAAATTTACCTAGTATGACCCATCTCTACTAAACACGCGCCAACGTGTTAATGCGTCGCAAACGCTTGCCGCAAGTTTCCTTTGATCTGTCTTCAAAAACCGACACTAGTCCGGATCGGCGACAAGCTCACGCAAGCCAAGCTAAAGCCAAACACCCCGTTCACACGTTTGTGTTTGTGGACGCTTGCTAAGCCCCGGCAAGCGTGTAAACGTACTATTAGAAGTTGAATAAGGTGGAGAGCTAAATAGCATAGATTGCTAAATAGTATCTCTGTTGGCAACACTGCTTCGCGGACTCCGAATTCCGAAAAAGAAATGTCAGTTGCATGCTTGTGACTTTTGTAGCAATTTAATGAAAAAAATCACTATTGTTGCAAAAATCCGATTGTCCGGAGAAAGTTAAATAGTTCCTAGTGATAAGGAGTTACATTCAAGCACGACCCGTCCTACTCCACTTTGTGCTTTTTATTGTTTAGAGATTTGGCGATTCTAACCTTAAAATTGTTCGATTGACGACGAGGAAAGACTACAATATTATTATCAACATTTCGAGGGATAAAAATATCGAAACGCGAACAGAAAGTTAAGCATGGCTTTAAATATAATAACGAGACTTCTGAATCGCAGAAGTTTACGTAAACTGTAAGTCCAAACTATCATACTTCTTTGCCAATAATATTGTATATATGCATAAATGTGTTACTATCACATGCTAATGAATGTTTTATAGATTTTCATGATTCAAGTAGATAATTGTTGATTGTTTTTTTCCAGATTATCACATGGCTCGAAACAGTATACTCCGGAGGTTACATCAGTAAATTTTATAAAAAGTGTCTGTATACCTTATGCAACTGTCAATCATGAACACATTTTGAGGTCATTCAAGTATAAGACTCAAAATGCTCATCGGTATTATGCAACTAAACCAGCACAACAGAATGATATTGATGATTATCGTAATGAACATAATATCACAGTTATTGGAGAAGACATACCAAATCCTTATATAGAAATAGAGAAGAGTGACTTTCCTGACTACATCAAATCATTTTTAAGAAATCAGGGTTTTGAAAAACCTACAATTATACAGTCACAAGGATGGCCCATTGCTATGAGTGGACAAAATTTTGTAGGAATTGCACAAACTGGCACTGGCAAAACTTTGGCATATTTGTTGCCTGCAGTGGTTCACATCAAGGAGAAAAAAGCAAGGAGGGGACTGGGTCCTGTTGTACTTGTGCTTGCTCCCACTAGAGAACTAGCACGTCAAATAGAGCAGGTGGCAAAGGACTTTGAAAAATCACTGGGCATCCGTTGTGTCTGTGTGTATGGAGGAGCAAATCGTGCAGTTCAGGCTGAAAAATTAAAACAAGGAGTTGATATACTTATTGGCACTCCAGGCAGATTGAATGACTTTATTGTCAGCAAGACTGTGTCACTGAGCAGATCCACCTATGTTGTGTTAGATGAAGCAGATAGAATGTTAGACATGGGTTTTGAACCTCAAATTCGGCAAGCTCTAGAAGGAGTCCCCCTTGAGAGACAAATCTTAATGTTTTCGGCTACATGGCCTAAAGAAGTTAGACATTTAGCTAAGGACTACCTGGGAGAGTTTGTGCAAGTTAATGTGGGATCAACAGAACTGTCTGCAAACCATAACATAAAGCAACATGTCCATATTTGTGACATGGACCAAAAAATGGACTTGTAAGCATTTAGCATAGTTTTATATAGTGATTTTAAATTTTTAGGGTTCCGAAAAAAAACGGAACCCTTATAGGATCACTCGGGTGTCTGTCTGTCTGTCCGTTCGTCACAGCCAGTTTTCTCTGGATCCACTGGACCGATTCTGTTGAAATTTGGTATAAATATGGACTTCTGTGACCCAAACACGGATGCGTTACGTAAATTATTAAATTTTTAGTATGGGTGCCACTTGGGGGTCACCCTAGAAAATAGGGAATATGCACGAAAAAAATATTTATTATCTATACAGTTTATCTAAAAATATACACAAATATAATACTAACAGTGAAAATAGAATCAAAATTGCTCAAAAAACAGATGAGATTTAATTATTTTAAACAAATATATCTGTCCCTCTCGCAAAAACGCTGTTTTCTATGGCAGCTGTATAGGCGCCAAGAACTTTGACGTCACAATTCATATCGGACTTCTCTTTCTAATTGTTATCTTTGAAGCTTTATAACTTCATCGCTAATGAAGGTATTTAAAAAATAATTTCATAATTGTTTATTAGAGCTAATATGTATTTCATTTTACAAATAAAAAAATCGCATGCATATTCCCTATTTCAAAAAAAAGTTTTTTGAACAATATCGTGTGACATATCAAATGAAAGGGCTTACTGTGAGGGTCTTAATTATATTTTTTTCATAATTTTAAAATAAATGGTTTTGAAGTAGAAAGTAGGTATTAAAGAAACTAGACGAAAAATGACCATTCTCCCGCCCTTATCTCCGAAACGACTGAGCCTAAAATTTCGAAAAAAATGGAGATAATAGATCTTTGCCTAAAGATTACAGGAAAACCTATAAGAAGTCTATAGTGTTAAAATAACATGTTAAAAAAATAAAATTCGTTCGGAACCCTTTGCACGCGAGTCTGACTCGTACTTGCTCAGTTTTTTGATCTTACATTACTCTCTTCACTTTACAGGTTTAAATCTATAATGCATCGGATATCAGGTGAAGGATTTGGTAAAATGTTAATATTCACGAATACCAAGCGGTTTGTGGATACCCTTGCGTTAGCTCTAAGGAGGAATGGATGGCCGGCAGATGGGATTCATGGTGACAAAACACAGTTTCAGAGAGACAAGATTATCAATAAGTTCAAAACTGGTGTGACAAATATATTGGTTGCTACTGATGTAGCTGCTCGAGGTCTTGGTGAGTATTCAAACTCACATTTCTTCAAAAATCATTATAATCATAAGCTAAAAGAAGGCTGGACATAGGCTGTCAAGTGTCAAGTGTCACCACAATAACCGGTCCTCTGTGTGTTTCCTATTTCTTCAATGATCACCTTCAATCTCACCTTTGATCAAGAAACCTGGAAGTCATGGGGCAAAAACCTTTTACCTGACAGTTGAATATTAAAAATTTAAAAAGCTCCGACAAAAAAAAAAAAGTAACAAAACAATATGTGTTGATCCTCTTATTTTAATTTTGGTATGATTCTTTGGGCCACGCATCTTCGCCTCAACTTCGCATCAACACATTTCTTTTTAACTTTCTTTTTGTTGGGGGTTTATTAAATTTTTAATTTAATTTTTATTTCATGCTTTTTAAATTTAATTTACCTATTAGGTACTACTAGAAAACCTTTACATGGGGTCGGCACAACACATTTTTTACTTTAATTCTGTCTTATCAGCCGTCACGCTATTACTAACTTCCTTTTCTTTCATATTGCTCCTCACACAATCCATCCATCTTTTTTTGGCCTTCCTCTCCCTTTCCATCCATCCACATAATATGTGGATGGTATGATCTACACTCACCTAAACGGCACTACATCCTACATCATATACCAAAATATCATATCGGTACAGTGGTACCCAACTGAAAAGGCGCGTCGTGAATCTTCGTTCGCGCAGAAAAGAAAGTATGGTCCCGAAGATTAACGAAAGAAAGCAAACTAACAATCAACCTTATATCACTGCTATAAGGTTCATAATACACTGCAGCTGTTAGTTCCGTCTCACTCGCAAATCACATGCATGCCACGCGGCGCACGCTAACATGGCGGCAGCAGCCGACCAATAGCGGTACAGGAAAAAGAAGCGCGTTGCGTGGAGCGTGCCGATATCAGTTGGGTACTTACTGTAGAACAAGTGAAAGTAGTTTTTTTTCCTCTGTGTGTATATGCAATCAGCCCTAAGGCTATGAGCAAATCTGTTCTGTGATGCTATCATGCGGACTGGCTTCCCATTGGAAGCATCTACTCATCTGCTGCCCAGAGCTACTGCCGGTCTTCTAGCTCTAGGATATGATGATGTTTTAGTCGTCTCACATACTGGTTTATGGTGAGTTGGCGAGAGAGTTTGTTAGGGTGATGGATTAACCGCTCTTTGTATTTTGCTGCCAAACTCCGAATTTCTTGTGCTTGTGAACTTCGTTGTTGGTTATGTACCATGGTACTTTTGCAATTGTTCTTAGAATTTTGTTCTGTTGTCGCTGGAGTATATTTATATTGGAATCCCTTGCACTGCCCCATAGTTGCAGACCATATTTCCAAATGGGCTTTAGGGTGACTTTATATATTAGCAGTTTGTTGTCCAAAGATAGTCTCGAGTTCCTTCCTAGCATCCAGTATAGGCTGTTGTACTTTAGCTGAAGCTCTTGCTTTTCACATTCGATGTGGTGCCTCCAAGTCAGTTTATGATGAATGTGCAAGCCAAGATATCTTACATGATCACTGTGGGGTAGGGCCCAACTTTACAGGTGGGCTCCTTTTTGAGGGTGAATGTCACCTGTACTGACTTTGCAGCACTAGCCTTTGTTTTCCATTTTTGTAGCTATTCGCTTACTTTGTTAAGGCCTTTCTGTAAGTTCTCTGATGCCAGTCTTGGATCTTTATTACTTGCTAATATAGAGGTGTCGTCTGCAAATGTAGCTGTGGTTATACCTGGCGTTAGCGGCAGGTCAGCAGTGTACAGTGTGTAGAGCATGAGGCCGAGAACAGATCCTTGTGGCATCCCGGCGTCAATCTCTCGGAACTCAGAAGTGGCGTCACCTTCTTTCACATAAAATATGCGATCTTGGAGGTAGGATGTGAATATTGGAAAGTATGAGTGGGAAATATTCTGCTTGATCTTGCATAGTAGGCCTTTGTGCCAGACGTTGTCAAACGCCTGCTGGATGTCCAAAAACGCTGACGAGCAGTATTCCCTTTGTTCTAAGGACTTTCTTATGGCGTCACATACTCTGTGGGCTTGTTCCACTGTGCCATGGCGTTCTCTAAAGCCAAATTGGCGGTCCGGTATCACTTTGCGCTCCAAGTGGCTTGGCATAATTCTGCCAAGTATTGTCTTCTCCAGTACCTTGGATAGAGTAGGCAACAGACTGATTGGCCAATAGAATGGTTTTTCGGTCATTAATTTGCCAGCCTTGTAAATCATGATGATTTCCGAGACTTTCCACCCACTCGGGAAGTACTCTATTCGTAACATTGCATTGAAGATGATGGTGATGAAGACAATAGCTTTTCGCGGGAGTTCCAGCAATACTTCTTTTGTTATCAGGTCATAACTCAGTGTCTTTTTACTGTCCAGCCGTTTGATCGTTTTTATGACTTCCGCGGGCGACACAGGTTTAGGGGGTAGATCCATTTGAAGGTCTTGTTCTAGAATGAGATCAACATATTCTTCTGATGAGTGGTCTAGTGTTACATTCGGTTTAAAAACGCTTGTTAGATGATCTGCAAACAAGTCCGCTTTGTCCTGGCTTGTTCTAGCCCAGTCGTTTTCCTTTCTTATTGGGGTTTTTAGTGTGTTAGGTCTGTTACAAGAATGGGTGATTTTCCAGTGCGAGTAGTGGCCGGCTTTAGTAGCAGTTAGAGACTACAACTTTGATTGCATTGTTAAGTCATTGGCTTTCTTTATAGCCTCCTTCAATTCTACAATGGTTTTATTAAGGACGGCCTTGTCTTGCGGATGACGGCTCAGCTGCCAAACTCTGCGTAGTCTGCGTTTTTCCTGGATCATGATCTTTATTTCCAATGGTACGTTTGTGGGCTGGTTCCTATGTTCAGTAGTAGGCGTGCTTCTCTATGCGGCAACTTGTATGAGATTAGTATATTGCACTACTACTGTTTCAATTTCTTCCTCTTCTTTGAGCCTGATATTTAGATTAAGATTTTCTTCTATGTGTTCCCTGAAAGAGGGCCACTCACGCACACACACAGTATGCTGGTTGTATAATATTGCGGGTCCCTCGACTTCAATTATAGTTGAGCTGACAGTAAATAAGACTGGGGTGTGATCAGATGACCCATCTGCACATGACTCGATCTTCATGTACTGTTTGTAGAGTCCTTTTGTTAGGAAGAAGACGAGTATGTCCGACATGCGATTGTGATCGGCTGGCCAGTTGGTAGGTTCTGATGGGGCAATTGTACTTAAGTCCCGAATAATTATAGCTGATCCTGCATGGCCTGTACCGTCTTGGTGGTTTGTAATGTATATCTGGAACCCTTTGATTTTGACATTGGTTTTGTCTGCGCAGTGTGCTTCGGATACTAGGACTATGTCTAGTTTGTGCTCGGCCATTAGTATCTCGAGGTCATCTTTATTGGGTGAGAGACCATTTATGTTCCAAGTCGCCAGTCTTAGCCCAAGGCCTGTTAACCTTGTATTTTGGTTATGAGCGTAGTCATGAGGCTCATTAGAGAACTCATTTGTTGTAAGATTAAGTCGAATTTCTCGTTTTGTTTGGTGAGGAGAGTTTCTAATATTGTTAGGGTTTGGTTTACATTAGGAATGGTATTTTCTGTTGTCAAAGTGACACATTTCTGGCAGCTTTGGCGTAAGAGAATGGTTCATTTTCTCTATCAATGGAGGAAGATTGGTGGGCAGTATCTTTTTGGGGGTTTGTATCTCGAAATATGTTGTCTTTTGCAATAGCACGTCTCATCAGCTCTTCGATGACCGTATTTGTTATTTTTTTTGGCAAGTATTTCTCTGTACACCTCACAACCCTTGTAGTTTGCCGGGTGGGAACCTTGGCACAGTGCACATTGAGCTGGTGTATTTCTATCGCGCTTTGGATAGTCTGAGGTTTTATGTGCCTGCGCGCATTTCACGATCTCATGGTCTCATGCGGTAATCCTTTGTGTGCCCATATTGCTGACACCGTTGGCACTGTACGATTGAATTTTTTTTTACCTTGGGATCTTCTATGGATATAGGTTGATGGTAGATGTATTTGATTTCTTTAGCTGCCTTATTGTTCTGACTAGGTAAGAGATTTACGAAGAATGTTGAGGTAGGTTTTTTCTCTGGACCATATCTGGAGTTAATAATTTCCCCTACAACAGTGTTTCCGGTTCTTTCAATTTCTTCCTTTATCTCACTTTTAGGTGTTGTGTGGTGAAGATTCCGAATGACAATACGGCAGAGTCGTTCTTCCTTTTTGTTGAATGTGTGACCAATTAAGCCACTTTCCCGGAATTTGGTGATGATTCTTTGGTAAGCCTCTGTATCTTGGGTGTTGATTCTCAGTTGGTTTCTGTTTGTAATCTGTTATGTGAATGAACTTTTATATGCATCAGTTTCCACGAGTTCAGTTAATTTATTGACATCTTCTATACCATATAATATTATTGGTGGAGGCTTGCTAGGCTTTTTTTTCCACTGGTTTCTTGATTGCAGTGGGTTCTTCTTCTGTTAGGTCAATAGGTAATTGGTTGAACATGTTGCTGGTGATTATATTCTCTGGGGAGTCGCAGACTTTTTTCCGTTTCGGATTTCTAGTGCCTGGTACTCTCTGCCAAGATGGAGGACATACAGTGCCTTGCTGGTTTGGTGCGTTTTGCGTGGCCGTGTCTCTAAGTGGTTCTGCCACGGTTTGTAAACTATCTGGGGGTTTACTTCCCAAGGACTTGCTTCTAGACCTGGTGATAAATAGACTGCGGTGAAAGGTCTGCTGAAATGAATTTTTGCTGCCAGTAGCATTCACTGTAATGGAAGCCTGGTCGCCTACTTCCATCAAGAAAGTAGCTTAGCCCACCAATGTATTCACTCATTTCTCTTTTCTGCTTTATCATCAGGCCCTGGTCACAATCTATTTATAACCTACTAGCTTCTGCCAGCGACTTCGCCCGCAAGGTCCCTAGGGAACTTCCTCCCGGGATGAAAAGTAGTCTATGTCCCTTCTCAGGCTCTAGACTATCTGTGTACCAAATTTCATTTAAATCGGTGCAGTATTTTGTCGTGAAAGCGCGACAGACAGATAGAGTTACTTTCGCATTTAGACTATTAGTAAGGATTCATTGCGACCATTAAATGAATACGAAAACGGAAGGTCTGCTGTAAGTAAGTGAGGAGTTGGGTATCCTGCAGATTTCAGGACATGCTTCAGCATCAGGTTAAGGTTACTGATCTAAATATAATCTGTTCATTAAAACCATTCCAGTGAGTCCAAACACGATACCTCTGCTGTAACTTCGTGAGGTATTCTGCAGACCTCAGGTTATGCTACAGCATCAGGTCAATATAACCATGTCATTGAAGTAACAGAATACCAGATTTCGCATCGATCAGACTCATAAAAGCTGGTTAAATGCCTTCATCAACTAGAAAAGAGCTGATGATCTTCAAATGGCTCAACCGATTTAACCGATAAAACCTATCTAAGAACCACCGCAAGGAAACTGGCTTTCAAATGAAAAAAAACCACATCCAACCGAAATCGGTTCATCCGTTTGAGAGCTACGTTGCCACAAACAGACACACACACACAGACAGACAGACAGACAGACATCGACGTCAAACTTATAACACCCCTCTTTTTTGGTCGGGGGATAAAAAATGCAGTAAGTGAAGAATAAAAACTATTTTTATATTTTGTGTGTAGCAAATCCTTTGTTTTTTTTCTAGATGTGGATGGTGTGACACATGTGATCAACTATGATTTCCCAAATACCTCTGAAGACTACATTCACAGAATAGGGCGCACTGGTCGCCAAACCAACAAAGGAGTCTCCCACACCTTACTCACTGAGGATGATGGAAGACAAGCAAAGAGTTTGATGGATGTTTTGAAAGAAGCTAATCAGGTACTGTTCCTTCTCTTGCAATTCCTAAAGCCATGGGCATGTGTGTGGCTTGATATGAACCAATCAAACAAATCTGTTCAGGCCTATGTCATATTAGAACGGGTTACGTAGCCAATCAATTGTGTCAGAAGGACGCCGCGACACGAAGCAATACAGTAATGTGAATTCATCTTTAGTATTTTTTTTTTCATAGTTTTTTAACTGTACAGGAAAATCTGGATACATTATCAGTTTTAGGAAAGATAAAGGGTTTGAGGACACTGATTGAAACCAATTGGTACAGAATTTTACTTATTTATTAACTTTTTATTGTGAGTTTTCTTTACAACTTGGGACAAAGATGCTAATATTAATATATTTATTACGTCATTACAGGAAATACCAGCGGAGTTAGAAGATCTGGCTCGTTCCTACGACATGTTAAAGATTAAAGAAAAGCAGTCAAAATGGAAGCCAAGACAGAACAACTACCAGTTCAACCGAAGCAATTACCAATCCAACCCAAACAAGAGGTTCAATAGATTTGACCGATCGAGAAGTTTTAAAAGTAACAGATATGATGATGATTATATATAAATACTAATTGATAATGTAGTCTTCTGTAGTAAAGGGGTGTATGTTATTATACCTGTATTTTATTTACTTTGTAGTGAAATATAATTTTATGTTATTGAGATTTTTGAATTTTATTTTCTTGGTTATTTTCCTGTAAGTATAACACACTGTACTGTTTTTCTCGCAGGACGAGTTAGAGATTAGTGTTCACACTCAATATTATTCTGTTCAGTTACACTTATCGTATGGCTTGGTGATATCGACACAAATATAATATCGAGGCAATGCAGTGTACTAATTAATTGCATCACATTTTACTGATATAGAGATGGGCGCGCTACTTAGGAATGAGTGTTATGTGCCATCATTCAGCTCTTAACAAGAAATTTTCGTATTCATAAAACTCCATACTACAGATATTATGATGCCCAATCATTATGTGCCATCATTCAGCTCTTAACAAGAAATTTTCGTATTCATAAAACTCCATACTACAGATATTATGATGCCCAATCATTTATTTGATTCAAGAAAAGTAACATAGATAATGCACATATCTACTGCCAAACTGCTGTATAGTTTGTTGGCCCAAAAAATAAAAGGCACAATAATGCTCAACAGCCTTGGTGCCTGGACCATGGAGGTGGGTAATGTTACTACTTCTTCATCAACAAGGAGTCCTAATACCCACCGTTTCCATGGATACACGTTGACATAAAACAGCGTCTTGGATACTGCTAGGAGCCAAGCAATCGAAAAAATAATCGGGAATTGTGAATAAACCAAAATACCTAATCATGGTGTATAAAATACCTCCGAAAAAAGCCCAAGCTTCTTACAAGATGTTGCCCTTACCTGAACTTGATACAAGATCCGTTTTAGATGTCGTGGAGGAGAATTTTCAAAAAGTTGGCTTGGTGAGGCTTCATTTCTAATATAATTGTGTGAAAGTGTAGGTCCTTAATTAACTTTTAATGATTCTCATTGCTTATATGAAGCAAGCAATTGTTTTCAGAAAGCCTATGCCATCCGTTTGATATACATTGGCGAGCACACGTTGCCAAAAGAAGAAATTATACAGCACTTCTCCAAGACCATCAAAATTGTGAACTCTTCCTATTGTGAAATTAACGTGCATGGTCTACTGCTCGTATATGACAGTTACTTTGTTCATATACTTGAGGTTAGTACTTACCTACTTATAATAAGCTAGCTAGGACCTTTTACCTAATCATTGTTGCAAAATCGAATAAAATTAAAGTTAATTTTGTCAGGCGGAAGGGAAGATGCACTTATAATTCGTGAGACTATATAGGTGTAATTTACACAGCTGAAATGGTTCTTAATTCTTTATCGTCGAATCAGTTCGTCAATCATTCGAAAAACTATTACCAAAACAATTTAAATTCATAGTCATAATAAAGTTCATGAAGGCACACAAAGGCGAGCTTAACTCAAAGTTGAGTTGAGTTAATAATGTTAGAAATGTTAGACTTTCGATGCTGACCATACCTACCTGCTTATGGAATCATAGTACCTACCTATATTCTTGTTAGGAGGTAATTTTGCTCTCATCAAAACTTTTAGGGTTCCGAGGACACTGTCCACAGGCACATAAGGTTTTTATTCAGACGCGAACAAGAGTGGATTGCTGAAATGAATAAATTAGACCAAGAAGCGGAGGAGGGCGAAGGGCTGACTGTTTTATTGGGCGAGAATACGGAACTCAAACCAGAGAGGAAAATGTTCAGGCGATTGAAATCAGTGATGACTTATCATTCCATTCGCACGGTAACAAAATCCTTATTAGGTAGCATTTCATTTAGTGTAAGTATTTAACCTATTTAGAGATTATTTGGTTCTATTTGCCGATTGAACTCAGGAGAACTAAAAGGCTCTTCCGCCCTTCATATCTTGAACGCATTGTCAAAAGTGGCGGTGGGCGCTCGTGGAGCGGTTGGCCAAGGGGATCGCACGTGGTTTGTGTGTGTGGTGACCGCGATGGTACCGGAAAGCGCAGTTCCCACAAAGTTGTTGCGGGTATCTAGCGAATAGCGACGACGGTGATTGGCAGGGGGGGGGGGTGCAAAGCGCGTCGCCGTGCTTAAACGCTACAGCGGATAAAAAGACAATACTGTTCACTAGACAATTGTCCTGGCATAATTATCTTCAGACCCGAGCCTATTTTGCCAATCCTCTTCAATCAATGTGCTGCGGCACCAGGCAGCAGGCAGTCCAAAGAGGCCATGCATTCCTTGGATATTAAGCTAATCAGACGCTTCTGCGAGCTCAAAACTCAAACTCAAAGCATTTATTTCAAATAAACCATTTGCAGGCACTTGTCAAAAGAGTAGTGATGGGCGTTGAATCAACGTTGATGTCTCTTCAACGGGATTAACGTTGACCGTGTACAAATCAACTCGTTGAATCCGTCAACGAGCTACGAGACAACGACGTTTATGAATTCAACTCGTTTGATGAAACGAGAAAATGAGCCCAACGTTTTGTTATTTTTAACGTACGTAAATTGTATTTCTTTAACAATAAAACTCCCGCAAACTGCATCAAATTGTTCGTAAATTAACATTACAACAGCATACGTTAATAAAAGCGTTTAGGCGTTTATCGTTCATGCAAGTTGACGTTCGTAACACGTTAACTCGTTGACGAAATTAACTAGTTGATCAACTAGTTGACAAACGCAATTCAACGTTAACGTTTCGTTGACGGAAAAACCTTCAACGACCCATCACTACAAAAGAGATGAAGCTATTTGATATAGCGTTCAGTCCTATGTGTAGGACATGCATGGATGCGGAGGAAACGGCGTAGGTTCATCTACCTTAGATTGTTAAGTTACTCTTACCTTTATTTTTTTTTCTTGTTCAGCGCCAATTTAAAAATTGGAGAGCTATAACAGCCAGGCCCCCGTCGCTTATTGGCAAGTTGGATTTGTTCGGACCACTGGAGGAACATATGGAGCAACTTCGAGTCTTTCTTAATAAGATGATAAAAATTGTAGGATACGCGCAAGAGGATGAAAAAGTAAGTTTCTGACTGATGCGATAGTAAATTGTAATTTTATGGGTAGATTCATAAGAAAAACCACAACCCAATTTAGAACATTTTTAAAATAGGTAGAAATCTGGGATGCGCTAGACTCAGTGAGGTTGGTGACCTGTTAGAATCCGAACTCTTTTAGGTATTGGACTCAGATAGCTTAACACCTGGAAAATAGAAAAGGAAAGCTACGCCTTTGCCCTGTAGTGAGGAACAAGCCTCATTCATTATAAAACAACTTAAAAACGAATTTTCCTTTTTTGAAAGGTAGATAAATGTATGGCCGTATTCACTGAAAGCAGGCAGCCAGTGCCGATATAGGAGTACAAATACTTGAACAGCCCTTACAGCTACCAAATGACGATTCAACGGTGACGGCGATCATCATTAGTCCAGTGCGAGATAGCGAGACTGAACTACACATCAGTCATCATCGATACCACCATCCCTTTTTTTGGGACTAGAATCATGATGGCATTAAACCTTAATCCTTTATAATGGGGTAGCGCAGATGGTCAGCGTTGCGCTAAATATCTGCGCGGAGTAGGCGTTTTTAAGAAGCAATAGAATCGCTTCATTCACCCTGAGCGAGGTGGGGTAGGTAAATGCGCAAGCGATTCTATTGGTTAATGTTGTATTCCAAACATTTTGGAATTTGGTCAGTTATTATTATTTTAGGATTTGGTATATTGCAGTCTTAGATCGGCGACATCTCTTGCCCGATAGTGGAACTAATGTAATGTTTGTTGATGATTTCTGAAAAAGTGTGCTTTTTACACACATCGTTTTATTTTCCTGTAATGTTTACATGAACTTTTTATCACATTGATTAATTCAGATTGTTCTCTATGCAAACTTCGGAGATAAGGAGGAATGGTCAATTTCATATGATACCCCACATGCCCTAGTAGCCTCACTTTGAATTTTTAATAATCCCTTTTAGTCGCTGTTGCAAGAAAAATAGGTATATGTATGTATATAACTTGAGAGACTGTCAACTTTCGATAAATTGTCAATTGAACATTGGCAATGCTTTTTTACGCATCATTTGATAGTTTAAAATGTCTCGAATTAATTCCGAGAAGTTGTGAACTGAAATAAAATGGCTACCAATCAGAGCACAAGTCTAGAAGAAACAGGTTCTAATTGGTCTGTTCAGATGTGACGTACGTGACGTCACATCTGAGTACGTACGCCATAGAGTTATGAATTGAATGGAGTCGTTTTCAATTTCGCGAAATAAAAAAACACCGGTAGCACTCCGGGAGTGCCGGCAGAAGTGAAAACTTTAGTATTAACGTTGTGTTTAATTATAAGTACAAAAATACAATCATTTATGAGGTAGAATACAATGTTTATTTATTGCGCTATCGTACACAAATATGACAATTTACATGTTATTATTCATAATATTATATCGTTATTTATTTATATATTACATTAATTTTTATCTCTTAGAAAAATCAACTTTCATCCATAATTTCGTAATTCCGTAATTTCGTATCCTTGGATACGCGTGGCACGCTGTACATAAACACAGACGGACATTCGCGCAAGCGCCCTGTGCCGCCTAAGCGGAGCAGCACACTCAGGCACGGTAGAAAGAGTGGGAGATACTAGTTCCTCTCCCTTCCCCTCGATCTTACGCTTTTTCGATCAGCATCACGTGACCCTGACGCGAGTCCGTCTTACGCTTTTTCGATCAGGTCACGTGTCCTGACGCGAGTTTAAGATTTTATACCCATTACAGAAAAAGTGCTCAACGCCGCTAAAGAAGTTTTCACTTCAAAAAGACCCATGACAAAAAATTGGGATGTTTTCGTTCGTTTAGTATATTCCTATTTAGTATAATGTTCTTTTGATCTAATTATCATCTTGTAAAACTGACATTTGATTTAACTGCTGAACAAAGAGCAACCGCGTCAGCTTGGGAACTTAGGGCATCCAGACACTGATAGGTTAGGTTCGAATGGGATTGTTTAGCTCCCGTGAACTTGTCCTGCTATGCTATTCTCTAAAGATTCAGCCTTGTGTACACCGCTGCTGCAGCGGTGAAACTCAGTTTCGTATTCTCTAAGCTACGTAAAGCTACACTAGCGCTCAAGGCTGTGACGGCCGTGAGTTAAAACTACCCAACGGCGAACAAATTGACACTATTGACAGTTCTTCATACATTTTGGTATTCCCTACGAAAAAACAGCGACGAAAACGCTTACAGCCTCGCACACAGCCTCGCTTCGAACTGTCAAATCCAAAAGCTACAATAATCGCGCGTTCGACTCTTACATTTATTTTTCTTATAAGTATATAAAAATGGCAGATCGGTTGATTATAAAGCTTAATTTATTAGAAGAAGCTAAGAAAAGTGACGATTTGTCTCCAACGTAGCTCTTCCAAACTCTACTAACCTAACATCTCTACTTGCACACGGGATGGAACGCACTGGCATGCTTAAATTACACAATGTTCCTTTACAACAATATAGTTATAGGTAGGTACATTAATATTATAAAATAATACCTAGTAACATAATTTACATAATTTTATTAATATCTCGTGGCACTTTAATGTAATAGCCATGTTTGATAACAGTGAAAATATTTATCGTAATACTCACGTTTCAGTAGGTTTATTTATTTATCCTCTTGGTCACAGAACTATCTATAAAATTCAAAGCAATAGCTGCTAATGCCGACACAAATAAAAGTTTCCAAACTAAAAACTCAGGTGGACGAGCGAGAGAACGAAACAATAGACGCAACGCTCACAAAATGAGCGTTGCGTCTATTGTTTTTTGTGTACACGTTCGTTTTCATCGTCGGGTTGCGTTGCTCGAAATAGGCAAAGGAATCGTTATTCAGCCTTAAAATGTAACAATTATAAGCAATAAATTCTTATAATTATGCAATTTGTGCATAGTTTTACTCTATTCCTTAAAATACATAAAGATAGACATTTATTTCAAATTTTAAACCCCTAAAATTCTCTGATTAAAATAATTTTTTTCAAGGCCCTAATTCGTCTACGAAACAGCGACGAGAGGCTACAGCCTAAAGTTCGTCGACGACCACAGCCACGCTAGTGAATACAGTTTGAATCAGCGCCACACGCTCGAGCGATCTCAAGGCTGTCTCGTCGACGAGCTCGTCGCAGCTTACAGCCACGAAATTGTCTTTTAGAGAATAGCACTGCTGGTCACAACCGTTATTTAAGCCGAATGTACATTCATAATAAAAATTAGATAAACCTAAAATTTCAGTTCACAATTTCTCAGAATAAATTTCTCAGCATTCCAAATGTTCAGTTGACAATTTAACGAAAGTTTACAATCTCTCAAGTTATTTTATAACCTTACGAAGTTTGCAATTTTCCGGTGAAATATATATTTTTATTTCTTTCTTATTTGCAAAGAGTTGAACAAACGTCATCTAAAACTATTCCAAATTTCAAGTTCATAGCATTAGTAGTTCTTGAGATAGAATATCACTTTGTCTAGAGCCCAAGCTCCGACAAGCGGTAGGTCGGAACTGGCTGCCTGCTTCCTACCAGCCTCTACTGCTTCTGTGTCTTGTAACGTTTGCAGCTATCGTTTGATGGGTTGAGGCCGACGGACCCCAAGATGGAAGCGCTACCCGAGGTTGCCCTGATCGACTTCTTGCTGCAATCTAAATACATTCTTCCGTTTAAAGAGACCGCGGGTTTGCATAGACGTGTGGATGACTATACATTCTTTTTCGGTGAGCTATCTTAGATATTTTTAGTGCTCGCCTGACTAGCCTTTTCCCAACTATATTGGGGTCAACTTCCAGTTTAGCTGGGTGTAGCTGAATAATATTTAGATACCAGTTTATGAGCTCATCATAGAATAGAATAGAATAGAATACTCTTTGTTGTGTACACCATATAAGTGTCATACGTATTTCTTAAAAAATACCTTTACAGTTTTTGTTTCTACGTGTACCTATGTGGGTGCCACGGTTAGACAGATACTTAAGAACTTATATGTTGTTGACGGCGAGCTAAGAAAATAAACATACAATACTAAAAAGAAGCTCCTCAAAACACCGATTGAACATAATTTACAGGGATCTCCTAGTCCATGTTGTATTTTTCGGAAGCTTCAATTCATCAGTACCCACCTATTGTTCCGTGTATACTTGACCGTCTCCTATTTCTTCTTGCAGAGCAAGCTTGGCCCGTGCCGACTCACTACACGCCTCGGTTCCTGTACAAACTGAAGGTTGACGACTCATTCGTAGAACCTCTCCCTGTGATGCCCTGGGAAATTGTCCAGAAAGGAGGAGATGGAGATGGAGATGATGAAGAGAAGGAGGAAAAAGAAGAAACTGAGGGCTCATCTAGTGATTAGTTTGCCTAGCCTTTTCCCACATCTGTTGGAGTCGGCCAGTACCTAATGATTAAATTACGAATAACTTAGCGATTACCTACATAAATATTAGTTACCCGTTTTCGTCTTGTCTGATATGTATCTAGTCATTTTAATTTTTTATGTTTTTTCTGGGACAGTGGCATTACGGAGCTTGCTTTTTTGCTTTGAATGTATTTATTTTCACACATATAATTAAACTTTTAGATACTATTGCAGAAATTGTTTAATTCTAATTAGAATCGCAGTTACTTAATTGTCAATTTAAATGGTAAATTATGAATTAGGGATCCATAGCAAGGGCTTCCTTTGGTGCTAACAGTCAAGAATTTTGTAATCCTACATTACACTACACTCAGTGGTTAATATAGGCCTCGCAACTTTGGCTTGTTTACTGTTTGATTTCGACAATGCTTCATAATTATAAGAATCATTTGATTAGACTATAAACTAAGAGACAACTGCGAAAAAAACTGGCCAAGTGCGAGTCGGACTCGCGTGCAAATGGTTCCGGGTCAATTTAATTTTTTTAACATGTTTAACATCACAGACTTCTTATAGATTTTCCTGTAATGTTTAGGTATAGACAGTAGCGTAGCGAGGGGGGGCGGTTCGCACCGGGTGACACCCGTTTAGGGGTGACATCCGACTGTTCGTTGACTGTTTTTGTTGACTGTCGTAGAGGTGACAACCCCTAAATGTTTGACGCATTGAAACCTGTCGGAAGTGGGGTGCAAAATTTTTTGAGCTTGCTCTCACGACTTCGTGAGCTTTTCTGCATAAATCGACAAAATACTACTATTTAAAGTATGAATGATCAAAAGCCTTCCTCAAGGGTGCAAGAAAACCTCAAGAACTTAAGATTTTTTTGCACCTCATGTGCAAAAAAATCTTTAGTTCTTGAGGTTTTCTACGTTTAGAGCTGACAATCGACAGTTCGTTAATTATTGTCACGGTCGCGTGTCACCCCTAAACGGGCGGCCTAATGAAACCTGTTTGAGGTGGGGTCGCTCTTGCATTCTGCACTCTCTTTGTTCTCGAGCTTTTCAGTATAACTCAACAAAATCACTTATATGTTTATGTGTGAATGATCAAAAGAATGCCGATGGATGCGAGACGCACAGGATCGGTTGTTGCGGCGATACTTGGGGGAGGCCTATGTCCAGCATTCGACGTCTTTCGGTTGATATGATGATGATGATCAAAAGAAAATAAAACCTTTCCGGGGCAGGCAGGCTGCATGACTTTTCGAGCTCGCTTCGCTCACTCTTGTTTTCGTTCCTCTCTCAGTTTATGAACTTTCTTGCATCCGTCCATAAAGTTAGGTTCTTTGTACATTTAAGTATGAATGATCAAAAGAAAATACCTGTAACTTATCCGAGGTGGAATGTAAACATTTTCGAGCTCGCTTCGCTCGCTCTTGCGTTCTACCCTCTTTGGTTCTTGGGCTTGCTTGCGTCAATCAACAAAGTTGAGTTCAGATAATGATGAAAATAAAGTCACAACAACCCGAGGTGAGATGCTCAAATTGTCGAGATTTTGTTTGAAATGTGATGTAAGAACATTTCTGAAAAAATGGTACATCCCGAGAAATGACTTTCGATAGCCGCCACCAGAACGTAAAGTGCAACCCATAATTATTTGGGGAGGGTTCTTTTGTGAGCTGACATCAAATTATCCGCCCCGGGTGTCACCCATGTTAGCTACGCTACTGGGTATAGAACTATTATCTGCATTATTTTTAACATTTTAGGCTCATTAGTTTCGGAGATAAGGAGGAATGGTCATTTTTGGTCTGATTTCTTGAATAACTTCAAAACTATTTATTTTAAAATTATGAAAAAAATACAGTTGAAACCCTCACAGTAAGCCCTTTCATTTGATATGTCACACAATATAGTTTGAAAAACTACCATACTAAAAATGTTTTTATTTACGTAAAGCGTCCGTTTTTGGGTCATAAAAGTCCATATGTACACCAAATTTCAACAGAATCGGCCCAATAGATCTGGAGAAAACTGTCTGTGATAGACGGACAGACAGACAGACACCCGAGTGATCCTATAAGGGTTCAGTTTTTTACAGATGTTCGGAACCCTAAAAAAATAATAAAAAAACTATTTCGCACGAGTAGAGGAGACCGGCACAAAACAAACGTGCGTGACTGAGTCTATGTCAGCGCCATTCGAACGGTGTGGGAACTTCAGTGTGTTCATATAGGTCAGCGAGAGGAGAACGTAGAAGGAGAACGTAATAAGAGACGGATATATTGGAAACTATTAAATTTGGATGGGATTTATTGTATACTAGCACTTCGCCCGCGACTTCATTCGCGCGTGTTTAGTTGGTACTCCACGAATTTCATCTCCCTTCTACCCTCTTAATATGTAGGGCAGTTCGCTCAAACCGCAACATTTTTCTTACTTAGAGAATTTTTATACCCATCGTAACTTTAAATTAAAGGTCCGATTTGAATAATTTAAAGTGTAATTTACATGTAAATAATCAACCTTAATTATCAAACAATTTAAATGGATAAGGATTAATATCATGATGCCAAAATCAACACTATTCCATTCCACCCGGGTTTTGATTGAATAATTTGAATAAAAAGCGGTCACTGTGATTTAACCATAATAGCTAGATATATACACTTGCAAGCGTTTTTATAGATATTGATGTCTTCTATAAAATTGTAGTACATCACTTTGCTCTATTGTCAATAGTTTCCGCAGCATACGCATTATAAAGATTTTTTTTTGGTATTTTTTTCACACCTTGCGTTACATTATCGAAGTTTTCATACGGATCCCTAACATTTTTGAAAATATTCTATAGCTGTTCATCGGGGATAATGTAAGATTTTATTGGTGAAATAATTTTTCAAATCAAATAAAGATTTTTTCCAATCTTACGGAGTCCAATTTTCCGGTGACAGATACAACTATCGTTCTAACGATAAGATTCCACTAGGCACTGGCGAATAGTTCTAGTTTCAGTTTCATGAATCTAATCATGTTGCTATAGTAATATTGATTTATCGCTGTTGTTCATAATACTGTCCTTTAGTGTGAATCTTTCATACCCTGGATTAGTGAAACATGGATAAACTGAAAAAGAAAAAGAAGATTAAAAGAGAAACAAGGAAAACAATTGCCGGAATCAAACTGCCGCCTATAGAACCAGTGGAAGGTATCAAAACTATTGTAGATGTAGATCCTGCCTTTTACTCCTTAGTTGAAGGACGTCCACTAAGACAAAACAAATCAATCCATGAATACAAACGGAACATAAAAAATGTGGCTTTGAACAGAACACTTCATGGATTCTTGGTTGATGAAATTCTCAGGATTGAAGGAGAAATAGAAACAGAACGAAATATTTATGAAACAGCATACAAGCACTTTGAAGAATACCAGAATAGTTTCGACAAATTCCTCGCAGACGATAATAACAAAACGATTGCTATAATGCAAAAGTCAGATGCTCTAGATAAGGAACTAGCAAATCAAACTGAGAATCATAAGAAAGCCAACTATGAGTTGGCTTCTATTAAGTCCAAATTGCAGTACATTGATGAAACTTTAATGATTCTAGTATCATTTCAAAATTTTCTTAATAAAGCTTCCCCCATTTTGTGGCAAGACAGTCATAATATCAAGCTGAATATAAAGTATCCAGATGTGTTTGTAGTGGAATCTGATATTTTCAAAAAAATCGACAAAGAGACGGTAGTGAAGAAACTTGGAGAGTTGCCTGAACCACAACTTTATTTCGAAACACCAGACCAAATTTTAGTGATCTTTGATTTACTAGAAAAGCAGAATTTGAATTATTTATTGCTTACCACAGAATTCAGTTCGGAAAAAAATAGATTTTTGAGGACAGTTGATGTTTTGAAAAGGATGTTGCGGCAAGAACTGAACTTTATAAAGGAAAAGGTACGCGCATTTTATAATAGTTCCTTAAAAGTCCTTGCACTTCATGTCTTTTAGATTCGGCATACAATTACCAATTAATATATGTATATTGGAGTATATCTCTACCGAAGATATACCTACTCGTACTATACATAACTAACTACTAACTACACACCTACTTCATGGAATGAGAGCTTAGACATTACTGATGAGTTTTTAGGCTGAAATCATAACTAGATACAAGATACTGATGTAGAGTATGAATTCAGGTACGTATAAACTGCGTAAATCTTACGGTCATATGAGACACCTTGCAAAATCAAAAAAAAACTGGCCAAGTGCGAGTCGGACTCGCGTGCAAAGGGTTCCGAACGAATTTAATTTTTTTGACATGTTATTTGAACAGTACAGTCTTCTAATAGGTTTTCCTGTAAACTTTAGGTAAAGATGATAAAAATGGAGATAATAGTATCTCCATTTTTTTCAAAATTTTAGGCTCAGTAGTTTCGGAGATAAGGGGGGGGAATGGTCATTTTTCGTCTAATTTCTTGAATAACTTCAAAACCATTTATTGTAAAATTATGAAAAAAATCTAATTAAAACCCTCACAGTAAGCCCTTTCATTTGATATGTCACACGATATTGTTCAAAATACTTTTTTTTTTAATTTTCTAATTTGACCCCCAAAAGTGACCCCCATACTAAAAAAATAATAATTTACGTAACGCGTTCGTGTTTGGGTCACAGAAGTCCATATGCGTACCAAATTTCAACAGAATCGGTCCAGTGGATCCGGAGAAAACTGGCTGTGACAGACGGACAGACAGACAGACAGACAGACACCCGAGTGATCCTATAAGGGTTCCTTTTTTTTCGGAACCCTAAAAACAATAAAATGCAGGTCTTTATTAATTTTAAAAGGTTAATATTGAACTTGTTTACAGA
The DNA here is from genome assembly GCA_947578705.1 of Lacanobia wlatinum. NCBI lineage: Eukaryota > Metazoa > Arthropoda > Insecta > Lepidoptera > Noctuidae > Lacanobia > Lacanobia wlatinum. Next base: position 15,837,331 of record OX388039.1, read on the forward strand.
TCAAAGAAATTGAAGATACAATCAAATGGAACGATGATCGCGAAGCTGAACTCAAAGAAATATTCTTCAGGATTTTAGAAGTTAACTTTAAGGATGTAGTGGCGTCGGATACTGCCTTACAGATTTTTAATTACGTGGAATTCGCTTACGAACAACTCATAGCTCCAAACGAAACTCAATTCAGTTCTTTAGATATGGCCTTAGCCCTAGAGCGAGAATATGACAATTTGTTGATTGATATATCAGCTTATGATTTAGACATGATAAAACAAGTCGAAAAAGAGACGTATGAGCATGGACATTTAGAGCTCAAGCAAGCTAAAGAGGCATCGACACTCTTAAAGGATATTGATAAACTTTCGAAGCGCTTGAAGTCTTCTTATGAACCATCGCGGCGAAAAATATACGAATAATCGTGATTCTCTGACTTTTCTAGAGTTTTAATTTGAGATGGATTTGGTATTGAAACAGTTTCTCATATCTAAAGAAAATTAGTCATCATCTGCCTAGACTTTTCCCAACTATATTACGGTTGGCTTCCAGTCGAATCGGATTCAGCTCCATATTTTGTACTTGGCTAAGGAAAACCAGTACTTATATCTATTTTTAAACAGTATTGTTAAGTCGCAGCTACAGTATTATAATTATGTACATGTATACCGATGCCTAAATAAATCCACTACGAAAGGGAGCGGTAGCGGTGTGAGTCCTATATCTTCGATTACCACTTCAGCTTTGGTTATTACCAGGCATACCTACACACACATCATATTTTAAATTAGGACGTTCTGTGCAAAAATAAACGTTTACTGTTGTCCTTTTAATTTTTTTTTACTTCTTATGATAATTTCTCTTTTTTTACTACATATTATAGATTTAGCTAAAGTTTTATATTCTTAAAGAACGAAACATTCCTGTAACCTACCCAGAGACCCTACATTCAAGAAGAAAAATAAATCTAAAAAGAAATAATTATTATGAATATTCTCTTTTGCTATATGTGATACGCTGGTTGCTGATAAGATCTTTTTAGAAAAAAAAAAACTTAATAGGTCATATTGACACATTTCTTGCATTACATTCACAGAGTACCTACTTTTTTATTCTGACATTAGCATTATTCGTAGCACTGTGACAAATAAACCTACATTTTTATATTGTGTTGTTTTGATATCATAAGATACAAACTAATAGTGTGTGTTAATTTAAATATTTGTAACAATGAGTTGTTTAGATGAAGAACAGAAGCCTATGGTTCCATTAAAAACTTTAGATATAATATTCAGGCGTCGGTATGTTCCCAATACACAACACTACTTTGCAAACCGAAAACATGCCGTGACTGCAGATATGAAGCATAGGAAACCCTTGAAACCCTTTCGGATACCGAAGTCCGAGAAGTTGCTGTCGTACATAAAGTATAGTGATCGGAAAGAAAAAGTTACTACGAGACAAAGGTTAGCTCAACCACTACACCTAAAAGATAACTTAAGAATCGCAGCAACTAGGGATATCTCCGAAAGACTTTTCACTGAAGAACCTATCGATGACGTGAGAGCAGTTGTTGAAATTCACCCTGAGTTTTATACCATGATTGAAGGTCGTCCTTTGCGATGTTTCGACGATATCAAAGTCTATACGAACAACATTCGAGCCTACGCAATGAATCGTCAACAAATTGGATACCGACGAGACTTGATTCTGAAAATAGAGAAAAGTGATCTCGAGGAGTCTGAAAATTATGAGCGCATAATGGAAAAATTGAAACGCCACATCAAAGATTTTCAAACATTTCTCACGGAAGATTACAAGAAAGCATGTATAAAAGTTTCTCAAGCTGAAAAAGTATATGAAGATTTAGTTGCTAAAAACTCTGAGTTCTTTGGCTATGTTTCCAGTTTGACGGTTTTAAATAACATTTTGTTCGAACTTGATGCCATAAGGAGTATTTTAAAGACGTACAGAAGCTATTTAATGTTTACAGCACCTTTGTCGTGGAGGCAAAATAATGACGAAAGTTTGATCGGTAGGGTTATGTCCATTCAGTTTGAAGAAGGAGAATTTGCAACTGATAATGATCTAGTTGAAACATTGGACCTTGAAAAGATGGTTGAATTGGCCAAGATTGAACTAAAAAACCCACTTCCAGCTTGTCTGTATTTTAAAAAACCTGCACAGATGATGTATTTATTCCGTTCAATGGAGTTACAAAGTCGAGAATATTTGATACAGCTTGCGAAAACTGATGGTCCAAATCGGTCGCTGCGAGATCGCATAAAACAATTGAAACTAGCTCAGATACAGGAGTTTGATTACTTTCAGTATTATATTGACCATATCAATTATGAAATATCTAGAGAAACTTGTAATGAAAAACATTTACGAGACAAGTTTTTCCGAATATTGAATCAAACGTTTTATGACAGTATTGCGAGTCCACAGACATTGAAATTAAAAATTTGCATTGAGTACGTGTATGAAGAAATTTTCGGCAAGTGTGAAGAAGGTCACGTTACTTTGCAAGATCCTCTAAAAATTCTCGAAGTAATGTATGAAGATTACAATTTACGGCTGGATGCTTTAGACTTCCAGGTAGTAGTTCAAGCTCAGAAAGATTTTTTCGCTCAAGATTTGAAAATGATGAAGAACGCTTACAATGCGCAACGAGAGCTAAGAACTTTCAGAGAAATGACAAATGCTATGGACAAGGCGTTCTTGCCGCCTGCGCAGTTCGTACGGGCACCGCTCACTAAATTTATGAATAAAAAATCTGCACGTGCCTTTATGATGGCTGAAAAAAAGAAAAACGAACAGACAAGTGGAGAACGAGCAAAACCTAAAAAGTATAAATTGTCGCCGGAGGAACGAGAGGGCTTGGTACTGTTTACTGAATGGTGCGAGGGTGAGAATCCAGCCCCATTCTTAAAGGAATATTACGAATTTGTAAAGCCTGTATTTGAGGACGACTCTGAAGAAGACAGTGATGGATATTAAATATTTACACGAGTTTGTATTTTTATGTTATTGTTTTAGGTATTTTTTACCTAAAACGAGTTTAGTATGTGAAGAAGTAGGTATTCAAAATTAGTAGTTCAATGATTTTGTGTTTCTTTTAAAAGTTAACTATATGTTTAATTAAGTAGCAATGTCCTTAATATTATTAAAACTATTGCACATTTTAAATTATAAAAAAAAACTGTTTAAATCTAGTTGGTTCGGGCATATTAGAATACTATTTTATGTATTCTGGTATCCAATAATACACATTTTAACAAAAACTTTATAAATGCACGATGAAGACACTCATTCTGTTATTATTGACATACCGAAACCGAGAACGTTTGCGAAAAAGACAAATATCAATGTAAAACGGAAAAGTAGTAAGCCGGTTATCCGAAGTCGCCTGAAGTCGTCTATCGATACGAAGGAGACATGTTCTCTTCCAGTTATCAAACCATTAGCGGCAGCCACTGTCAAGAAGGATGAAGTTTTAGTTTCTTACATAGTATTTTCAAGAAAGCAAGAGAAAGACAAATTACGACAGCGTATGAAAACAGGTCTGCAAGGAAATTACAAGGCAATATATGAGGAAAAACAGAGGCGGCTACACATCGATGATCCTCCGAATGATATTCTTACTGTAATAGACTTCGACCCCGGTTTTTTTACGTGTGTCAATGGCTCTTTTCTATCAAGTTACATTGCTCCATATAAATCCTTAAAATATTTATTTAACAGTCAGTTAAGGTGGCGCCAAGAGGTAGGCTATAGAAATGATTGTATGTTAAATATTGCAACTAACTACAAGAAAGAACAGGAAGTATACGATACAAGCACTAAGAAATATATGGAACAAGTGAAATATTTCGAAGCTTTTGTTTCGGCTGATTATCGAAAGTCTATGCTGTCCCTGAATAAATGGGATGAGGTCAAATTAGCAGTGTATCAACAAATATTTGAATTACAATGTTTGGCGGCGAAGGAATTTACTATAACATCGAGGATTGTGGGACTGGATTACAGGTATGGTCTACAGCAAAAGTATGGTAGATTTTTATATTACTTATCTCCTCCAAGTTGGCGCTTCAAGAACAGAAACTTTGCTCGATCAATCGAGATAGAAGCAAAAGGTTTCGATTTTGGAATTTCTAACGAAGAAGATACGTTTAATGTCATGTTCTCAAACATGAGAAGAGAGTGCTATAGTGGCCTTGTAAAGCCTGCTTTATACTTCAATCATCCTGATGACTTGATGAAACTGTTCGAAGGCATAGAGCAGCAACACTTGCACCACTTCACTCACGTGGTCGCACTAGCACCTCATGCTACATTTTTAAAGAAGGGAATAAAACTGTTTAAGGACTTTATTGCACAGGAGAGTGCCGGAACACTTAACACTATCAAAGAATTTCAAAAATTATTGCAATTCAGTGAAAATCAGAGCTCACAACTACAAGCAAAATTCTTTAAAATAATAAATGGTTTTTTTTATGACTGCGTAGGAGATCCAGAAGTTTTAAAATTTCAGACGCATTTAGAATTTTGTTACGAAAAAATACATAATGAAAAACCAATAAACATGGACATGGTAGCAACTGCTAAGGCTTTAGAAGATTTTTACATGGAGTATTCAAAACGATTGGATGCGGTGACTGGTGACAAAATTAAGGCTGCTATGGCGCAATATGTAGAGTCAGAAAGACGGAAGTTTAGAAGAGCCAAAGTAGCGGCAAGGGAACTGCGACAGTTTGAGCGACTGGAGCGAGACTTGCTGCGTGCGCACGCGCCAGCTGCCACCAGTCAGCTGGGATACTCGGTTTATATGCAGCGGAACTCGCGGAGAAAATTATGTTCCAGGTCGAAATTTGATGAAAATCGAAATAGTCTTACTGAAGCTGAAGTAGAGTATCTGACTCTATTTACTGATTGGACTGATAAAGAAGACCCAGGTAATTATTTACATGTATCGCCTGAAGACACAGGACACCAACACAACTAGTGACCGTAGCCGTTACATTTAAAAATAAAATACAATTTGTTAATGAAAACAGTTTATTTACGGGGTTCAATATGAAAAACGTATATGTATCTTCATAAAACACAATACAATAATACGCAATGTATATAGATGTAATAAAACAAATATACTTTAATAACAAAATTTACATGCTCTACTCATAAAAATGTTTGGTTTCATGGTATGACAAGTAACTACTTGGAATTTACATATTTACAAAGTGGGTACCTAACACAAAATGGTAAAAGCTTCATTCAATATATATGTCTTAACATTAAGTGATACCTCTATGAGTAAATAAATAAATAGGCACTAATTAAAACTAACAAGTAAACAAGTGATGACAATACATTTTCTTCTGTAAGAAGTTTAAAGCTTTTACTTGAAATTTTCATCAACATTAAAGTTGATTTACGATCAATGGCCTGGTATAGTCTTACAATTACATCGATATCTTAGCCTTACAATTTCAGTACGTCTACCATGAGTTTTATCAATCTATACTCGCTAGCGACTGTAGTTTAAAAAATGTAAGAAAACTTTAAAAAAACATGTTTTTAATTTATTTGTCTAAGTTGTTATCTAACAAGCAAGCAAGTTGTAAGTAAAACTTTAGTTAACAACCAAAAAAATAAATTAGAAACGTGTTTTATATAAAGTTTTCATACATTTTTTTAACTACAGTCGCTAGCGAGTGTAGATTGATAAAACTCATGGTAGACGTACAGTTTAGTTATGCATTTTTCAGTAACGATTACAAATCTATCAAAATGTCAGTAGGTACGTTTTTTGGCTAACTCAAAACTGGCGTAGTTAAATAAGTTAAAAGTTACAAAAATTCGTTGACGATTTAAAATAAACGGAAGCTAAATAAGCACTGATTTACCAAAAGTAACAAAAGATATTATATTATATGGTTCAGTATTATTAAATACGCACAAACAATTTTATGATTTTATTATGATTTTATTCGAAAGACAAACATATTTATTTACGTTGTGTATTTCGTATGATATTTTCCCCTACAGTATTTACAATATGTCAGTATATGTACAAAAATTTGAAGCTCTCCCAACATAAACGTAGTACAAGCCTCTTCATAATTATGTTGTAAACAATGCTTATATAACATCACATTAAAATGTAAAATCCTTTACACACTATATTTTTAGCTACACATGAAAAATAGAGCAAAGGATTTACAGGACAAAGAAGTGGGGTGGCTGCAGAACAGATACATTCTAAAAGATAAAGACTCAGAGAAGCTTTTAAAAAGATTTGAAGAACGAGCATTTTCATAAAACTACATATTCAGTTTATCATAGAAAATATGTTAAAATTACAGAAGTAGGTAGGAAGATATTCCGATAAGAAGTACGAAGATAGTCATTTAGCTTTGTAATAAATTACACCACAAAAGATAATCTCACACATGATACAAAGTTTGACATTCAGAAGGATTAATCTAGTGAGTTTTCACAGACATAACTAATTTATTTACTTCACTCACCTATTTAGTTCCAAATGCCCATCTCTTCACGCGTTACCGTTACCTAAATACTGTAACACTAATGGTCCCACATTATATTGTGTGTGAGCCACGTTTTTGCAACTATGAAAACCATCTAAAATTATACATCGTTGGATTTGCATATTTAGGCTAGGCTGGCCGCGGATAAAGTGGCCTCGTACAAGCTATTATTTACCATGTATGTAAGCCAGTAGTGGTCGTATCAAACGGACATATCTAAATGATTTAGTGTAGTACTACCTTTATCTCCCACCTAGCTATTTTCAAAAGAAAATGACTAGTAGTTAATGTTAATTTATAATATTCGTTTCCTTCAAAATGTTCAATATAACTTGAGCAACATGATGATGGAATATTTCATAAGACGTTATACATCTATAGTAAAACAATATTTGGTGTTTCTATCTCGGACGTTATAAAATCATCCATACAGTGAGCATTTTAAAATACTTAACGTTCACGAACCGTACCGTTACTAGCGCACGGCTGACTTGTCACAAACACTAACGACACTGTAGTTTATCTGACTCGTTTCTTCTGCAACTTGGCGAGTTTTCTTCTCTTGAGTATCATCTCGTAGAGCGCCTCCAGCCCCTCGTGCAGGCCCTCGCCGGTGATGGCGCAGGCGGGCTGCACGTGCCAGGCGTGCGCGTCGCGCGAGCCGTGCGGCGACGACACCAGCTCGTGCAGCCCCAGCAGCTTCTCCAGCTCGCGAGGCTCCTTCGCCCCCGGTAAGTCTTGCTTATTCGCTAACACGAGAATCGGCACACCCGTATTGTCGGGAGACTTGGCCGTGCGTATTAACTCCATTTTGGCTTCTTCCATTCGTTCTACGTCGACAGAGTCCAGCACGAATATAATACCATCCGTACATCTGGTGTACGATTTCCATAGGGGTCGTAGTTTTTCTTGGCCGCCGACATCCCAAACAAGGAAGTTGACACCCTTAGATTTTCCAAGAGTCCCTTTGACTTTTTCACAGTTGAACCCGATGGTGGGTACGGTGTTGAGGTACTGGTCGAACTTGAGGCGGTAGAGCGCGGTGGTCTTGCCGGCGGAGTCCAGCCCCAGCATGACGACGTGCAGCGTGCCCTGCGCCGTGGGCAGTGCGTCGAGCAGGCTCGAGTTCTTGCCCATGTTAGCACCCATACTTCGTAACCGCGCGGCGGCTATCTGACACTGTCGTCCGAGCGCACCATGATGAAATTTTCTTGAAACTCTGAAACGTGAAAAATTAAATTTATATTAGATGCTCAATACGTATAAACAATTTTGACTGTCTCTATGCATGAGGTAGTTTATAATAATAATCTACATGAGACGATGACCTTAGGACCGTGTTGTTCTATTTTTGTATGTATTGCGCCATACGTCTCCTGAAATAATGTCGAAGCTTTCCTATAACATTGTAGCAGAGGAATTATGTTCACAATGCGGCAACGGTTTCTGGCTTTTATTAGGTACCAACCAGTCAAAAGAGGTTTATTTTTAAGGTTCAGTATATCATAATGATGTTTTGTCTGTAAGTTATTTTAATGCAGGTTTTTGTCACTTTTTGCCTTAAAGTCGGTTTTACCTAAACAAAATAGTGGTACCTAGAGATAAAATCAGCAATACGAGGAGCGGTCCAACACAAAGTAATCGACCCCATGCCCTTTACTCGACTCTTACTTAATTTAAACAATTTATCACAGTTTCGAAATCACTTCAAACCAATCATGAATATTAATTTGTTGCAAGATTTAATTTTAACTGTGGCTAAGGGATAACATTCAGAGATAGATGTAATTTTGGGCAAATAATTTATGTTATTTATTAAAACTTGAAAGTTTCGAAGAATATTCAAATTGCTTTTTTCATAGACAGATAGAGACGTACGTTACAAGAAACTTTTACTGTGTCTCGAAGAAAAGATTCACTCACATTGGCAGATCAGTTTAGTTAGCTTAGAATTTCTTATGATGACTATACATCCGTTCTTGTTCATGCTTCATAGTTTATTACCTGAGTAGGAAAGCAGATTCATAGGTTCAGTGAAAAGTAACAGTATTAAAGGGGGAGTGGGGCAGTGGGAGGGGGTCACATCGAGACGAGACAAGATGTCGCCATCGCTCGTGCCCTTTTAATAATTATTCGCGGCAGACGAGTCGACGACTTTTTGCACGGAGGCACGGGCCGGCCCGGTTATGAAGCGAACTTATAATTCAGCTCTAACATCTCTGCAGCTACTGCACCCCGTAACCATAACGATACAAAGTTCACTTTTGTTTAGTTCCACTGTGGCAAAAAGTTGGCAGACTTGATACGGTGAGCAGAGTGTACACCTTGCGTGGATTTTTGATCTTTTCAACGTGGGGGCAACGACCTAACACGGTTCAAAGTCGATTATTATTCAGGAGCACCAGCCTCCAAATTTTTATTTAAGTGGTCGTCGGATGTTGATTTCAAATCAGTAGTGCTATTCTGTAAGGACATTTTCGTATCTCGACAGCGGAATCCGAAGTGAGTTCTAAATTAAGACATTTATGTTTTTTGCAATACAGCTCACTCTGTGAGTTTTATCACTCAGGTGAAGCTCGATATCCAAATATTTCTTTAGAGAATAGACTAGCTGATCCATTAATATTTCAGTTATTTTGAAATATGTCATCTCTATCGTGTCCTCAAGCATTTGCAGTCAGGAATGAATAAATGACGGATTTTAGAGCAAATCGTCGAACATAATTGGTTCACTTCGGTGCTTATTAACCTCTGTTTAAAGAGAAGTCCTGTGTAATTGTTTTCTCTAGGATCTAAGGAAAAACAAAAGATGCTATCCTGCAAGATTCTATAATTACACTGACGTAAGACGGATGGAATAGCTTTAATAATAACCGAAATTGAATTTAAGAGCTTATGGCATTTTACTTACTGTTTTTTTATTCAGATTAAATATTGAGATCTTTCTGGCCGTTACATTCCACACAATATTTTACTCATCAACAGGTGTATAAGTTGTTGTAGGACATCGAAAGTTAACTTCTCTTAATTTCGAGGCCAAATTTATCGCAAGTGGGACTCCAACATTGGCTGTTTCGACCTGTCTATCTTGAAAAACTAGTATTGCAACTTTTGTTTTTATTCGGCCAACTTTAGTAGACTAACAAAGGTTAGGTCAGTATGTCTACTTCAACTTGAAGATCTAATTTGCGACACGTAAATGATGTTCTTATTGTGAGCCAGAGCTTGACAAACAATTCTTACGTTTGATAGAACATGTTTCAGTCATTGACTTGAATAAGTTAATCTGAGTTTAGAAACACATTAACAGTAGTCTGAAATTGGAATCAGAATATTCATGATTATGGAATCTTTAAGCCTATTTGCATGCTGATATAAGCGCAAAGACGTTGATTAACTTATTCAATACAAAATTTCAGCTCACCCTATTGAGCTGAAATTTTGTGTTGTGCTCAATCTTGCGGAGAGTATGGAGAGTTTAATTTAAGTTCAAACGGCAATTTTACTTCGGGACACGAATATAAGTCTTAGTTATTAGGGTATGCAAGAGATACGTGGTTAAGTTAAAACAGCCAAGTCGTGATTAGCAGGGTCAACATAACTGAGAGAAAGCATGTGATGCGATGATGGCGGCCACGGCGGCCCTTTACTTTCTCTGTGCATGATCTGAACCACGCCTAGCTGGGAACACGCTTCACTGCATCCGCACCACTATTTAAAAACACCATGTAAATACAGAAAATATACGCAAAGAAAATGAGAAAATATGGTTTTTAGTGTCACATGCATTGACAATTTTAGGATTTTGGCAAGTAACAGGTGACAGCAGTAGCACTATCTACGCTAAGTAAAGAGGTTGAATACACGGTGAATAGCGCATACAATTGAAAAAGTTTTCTTTCCAAACAATTTAGAAACGTTGTCTCGCTACTGCCAACAACTGTTCTGTTCCGTTAGATTCCTTACTGTCGAATGTTTTCGTGAATAATCTACATTACAAAACATCGGTAACATGGAAACATTTTCTTTGACCTACAAACGGGAACTGCTTTGCTCTTGACCGGGTTTTAAACATTTGATGTAGAAAATGAATTCTCATTATAGATTTAGAACGGTGATACCAGTTGTATCAGTATATTTTGATAAGGTAGTCATGTGTAGATAAGTGACAGTGCTCCGCCCCTTCTGTGATCGAAACAGATAGTTCGCACATGAGTGAACTGAATTCGACGATAGCTAATCGTTGGTCTGTTTGCGGTTTCCAGCAAAATTGTTTCAACAAACAATCACAATAAAAGTGAAACTAGCTCATAACGAAAGATTTAATTTGCCAATGGGGTTAATATCATATTTGATTGTAAGGTTTTCCGGTCGCTTGTTGAAACTGTGTATTCATGATAATATTCCCGTTTTTGGTGTGGATAGAATGCTGAACCAATTTCATATTCCTTCCACACAAAGCCAATGAACCGATATGGAAATCGGTATTGTGTTTTCATATTATTTTTTCCTGTGCCCAGTTCAATACTTATTATTAGTGTGTATAATAAGATGCAGCAGAAAAGGAAAAAAGGGAGACCACTTAGAAGATGGTGGATGATATTAAAGCCGTAGCAGGAGGCACATGGACGAGAACTGCTAAGGATAGAGAGGAATGGAAAAGGTTGGAGGAGCACTTTGTCAAAAATTGGCATATAGACGGTTGTTGATGAATAATAGTTAAGCGTAGGTAGTGTTCAGGTTTAAACAGTGAGAACGGAATCATAGCGATCAATATTTATTTTAATTTCGGAAAATAGTACCACTTCGATCGATAGATGGCGTTGTAGTCAAATTAGAAATCGCTATGGTTTCGTTACCGCTAATACTATAAGGTCTAAGAAATTATTATTGTTTTTTGTTGTTGCGAGCAGTACATCCAGTACACTGTGATTCGGTTCGGTTGATTATAAGTGATTTAAAACCAGTCCAGTGTATTTAATTTCACTACCCGCTCCAAGTCGACCCTCGGTCTTGTTCAGGTAGGGTGATAATATATAAATAATTAAGATTAAGATAGATACTGTAAGTGAAGTACTGTCTGAAATAAGGCGATTATTATTATTATAATAAGATGCATTTGGTGCATATAGTCTGTGCACAGCTTGTATAGTCCAGTTACGCGGTGTTCCGCTAGTCAGCCTGGTATGTGCAACAGGTCCAGACGATCCGAATGCGGCTCATGTCCCATCACTGCATGAGGTCAACGTGGCTTGTAATGAGTCATTCCTCCCTATTCAGTATCATTTCAAAAATACATTAGCCTCTGGTTCAACATTTTGTGGAAAAGTTCTGGTTTTTTTTTGGCAAATGTTTCCCGTATTGAGGTCGATTTTTGTTGGTTGTGTTATTATAACTGTGTGACTTTTGGCAGTTTAGATAATGGCTCTCAGTTAAGTGTTTGGAGAAGCAGGTGTATGACCCACAATGTGCTTTTATTTGGCAAATATGACATCAAATCCTGCCCGACCCTTAAAAAGTTAAGGGGTAATCGATGCCATAATTGAGTTCTGAGTCTTACGTTTTGAAGGAAGCAGTTTATTCATAAACGTGGATCGAATATTAATCAACCAGTCATGATTTATTTTTTAATATATTTATCAAAGGCAGCTATTATAAATTTTAGCCAGCAATTAAACTGGCTTGTAAAGCAGATCACGTACTCGTCCAGCTGACAGGTGAAAGGAATCTTTTAATCAATCTCATCGGGCTGCATATTAAAGTCACGTGTAACAGTAAGCAGAGTAATCGATGTTACAAGCGTTACACGGTTCCGTAGTGTGTAAGTAATGCGTATGGAGTTCTAATTGATTCACCGCAGAAACAGAATGGACCGTTCATGTTTACCGTACATATACATAAATTGAACACGAGTTAGAGGACTGAACTTCGCGTTTGCTATATGGAACTTCTATGTGTGAATCCTAATGAAATTATCTAAATGGTTTGATTTTCCGAGAAGGCTCTACCTTTGTACATTAAAAGAGAAGATTTACAAGAAAGATTTATTTCAAGCATTCTGTTCTTTGAAGTACCTTTTATTAGAATTCGTGTGAGAAACTTTTACGAAATCACCTAACTTTATCTTCGAAAATGTATTTGATTTTTGTTTTGAAATCTCAGACTTAGTTTTTTTATTATTAAAAGCTAAGTAATATAAATAAAGTCTGCAAAGTTGTTAAGTGTTGTGGTTTTATTTAATCTGAAGAAGAAAAGGGAAGTTGTACTGTTGAGTAAAACTTTTTAATTTCTAAGTTTACAAGGCTGTGTACTGGAATATTATCTTCCCTTCATAAAGTTGCGGGTGTTTATCGGTTTTCTAGATAGACAGCACGTTTCCTTTGACGTATTTCTGAATGACGTCAATGTAAGCACGAGGAACTTTATAGGCAAGTAAATCAATAAAATGGTTTCCAAGATTATGTAAGTGTGATGGCTATTCAAGGTAACGTAGAATTATTACAATGTTTACTTACGTTTCAAATAAATTTAGTTTGATGTCTTCTTAAGCCAAGTCTTCAGTCTTCAACACTCTTAGTACCTGTAACGAAAAAACTACCTTCAATATGATTTTACAACATTTGTAAATATACGGAATAAGTAAAATATCTTTGCAACGTTTGTTTCCTTTGTGGGCAATTAATCTAATTATCCGGATTCTTTTAAAATATCGCAACAATCTGCAAGGTGATCTAAGTTTAATGTTTTATTAGCTTTGTTTACGGAACTGTGTTTAAAACAAAAGACTTATGAGTATGACACTCATAGGAACTCTTCGTGGCTTGTGGCATATGTGGTTTCTGAATTCGATGCTCATGATCTGACCGTTTCATTCATATTTTTGTCATCTTCATCTTTTATGAAATCTAAAAGCTGAGCTTATGTAGCCGTTTTTATTATTATTTAAATTGCTAATAATACCTTTTTCACCAGCACACAGATATTGTTAATCTTTATCTGTCTTCAGATTGTGGAAACAATCTACGTCTAGCTCTAGCATATAATCTGTTTTACGAACATAATAGTTTCATGAAGGCAACAACTGCAGCAACGTTGGCGGATGGTAATTTCCTACGCTAATAATGAAGGACGGGGGACCCGCCCAACGGAACACGAGTGCGGAAGGATGCAATGAAAATCATTCACTATGCGGGTCATTCGCCCTTCATGCCAATAACCTTTTACTATTCAATGCAATGTTTGTTCTATTATTGTGGCAATTTGTTTATTTATAGTTCTCATAACTTCATTTGTTTTCCTTTAGTATCAATTTTCATAATGGTGCTGTTGTCATTTAATTCTCTGTACGTTATCATTCTGGTATCACATGTGGTTTATGCATCAGTATCGAACTATCGACTATGTGTACATTTTGACTGCCTATATCATCTTTTTAATTTTTAAATACAGTTCGAATAACAGTTTCTTTAAGAGTTTTAGCAGTAGCTTTAACTTTATCTTTTTCATTTTCGGATTTAAGTTGAATAACCGTTTCCTTAAGAGTTTTAGAAATAGCTTCAACTGTTTTATTTGTAACTAGTGGACGTCACGCGGTTTCACCCGCGTAGTTCCCGTTCCCGTGGGAATACGGGGATAATATATAGCCTATGTTACGCCCTGATAATGTAGCTATCCAATGCTAAAAGAATTTTTCAAATCGGTCCAGTAGTTTCGGAGCCTATTCAATTCAAACAAACAAACATACAAACAAACAAACAAATCTTCCCTCTTTATAATATTAGTGTAGACTAATGCGTAATCTCTGTTGAATAACAAGTACTCCCTTTTTTCCATTTCCCGACAACTCGTACCTATAATTCTTAGTACTTTTTCTAGTTTTTCACGAAGGGTTTTTGCCCTTTGTGAAAAACTGTGAAAAAAGTGCGGCTAGTGGGCTGTGGATGGCAATTTCCGTTTCTTTCACCAGTGGGTACTTTAATGAAAGACGTGTATTCCGGGCGACGGCCAGCGGCCCACGCTGCCGATGGCGGATGGCTGCAAATGATGTTTACGTGCTCGCTACTGTTATTGAAAATTACTAGATTTTTATGTTTGAGCCATATGGTAGGAATAGGAAGATTGGATTTAGAAGTTAACGAAGAACGTATAGCGCGTTAGCTACTCATAGAACTTTACAGTTACCGATTCACGAATTTACGAGGCTCACAACCCATCAAGGCGCGAAACGTAGAAGCGGCTACAACTCAAGACACACACTGAACTGACTACAAACCACTGAAGAGCGAACTCTATTGGTCCTTTCTCCATACAAACGCTTTCCGCTGCTTTCTTCGTGGATAATGCTTCTAGAGCAATGTTTTTTTTCCAAAAAATCTAGGTCTAATTAATACGTGCCCTTATCATTTTCTTTTTTCCAAAACAATAATTTCTGAGAATTATGACAATCCCGAAAAAACAGCCCGTTTTTACTGCCATGTTCAGACGACTATCAGACAAATTTGATAAGTTTTTAACAAAATAGAAAATAATAGAAGCATAGATTTCAATTTTGTTATATAAATTTTTTTTAGATTAGTCCAGGTTTGATGAATAAAATAGCGGAATACAAAACGTCTTTTGGTCAAGGTTTTTTTAGGTAAAATCAGCCTGAGCTGCAGTTGTCGCTTTCGCAATTTACATGATAAGGCGCAGCGCGACGGCATCGACAATAGTTTCTTCAAATACTTATTTTTCTAATTCCTCGGGACCTTTTAATAGATTGTTACTAATGACTTCCTGATGAGTATTCATGATTCAAAATACAGACTGTAGCATTTGATTATAATTGCGCACAATAAGAAATGAAATGTGACACTATTTACTTGTATTTATTGTATTTAACAAGCGTTTCTTACAAAAGTATCAATTACTAACTGGTTAATTCGTTTCGATTATTTAGTTGTGTATTGGTGTCATAGATATCGTTACCGATACTTGTAATAGGCTTGGGTTACACTGCAATACGATACAAGACATTGATATTATCGACACATGCACTGGAAACTTTATACCTCCGTATCGTGTGCACTAATCCCTATAGCAGATAGTACTTTTAGAACTCCCGGAAAGCGAACTTCATTAGACTTCACGTGAGTTCCGCTATTAGCTCAAATTGCATTCTTTTCCTACTTGAAATCTATGAAGGAAATGAAGACCTTGTCCGGCCGGGCTCCAGCAGATACCTAGGCTCAGAATAGCTGAAGGTTGCTGCAAGCTAAGCATGAAAGATGCGTCTTTATTATGTACATGTTTGCTCCTTCAATTGTTTTTTGTCATTGTCTGACCGGTCAACCGTGAGAGACCATGAGATTGGTTTTGCTCGAGCCCACTCCTTGCCTTGTGTTTACGTAGGTAGCACGCAACAGAATTAATGGTAACATTTATGGCAAACACGCCGGTTCCATACTTGGCTGAGACAATATTAGGTAATACGAAAGCGCTCATTACGTTACGCACAGAGAAAACCAGAGTTGGTAATACACTAGTTAAAAAAATACGTATCACGATTTGTCAGGGATACGCTAAAAAGTTGAAAACAAAGCTTTTTTGTGTGAAGAGCGTGCCAGATGTTAAATATTGAGAGAAATTTTGTCACGAGTCAACAAAGTTTGGATTGCACAGTTAAATCAACGATTAGATGGCGAATAAAGTTACGGTGTGCCCAGTGCCCGTTATACTATGACAGGTGGCGAAATATGGAACTTAAAATTAATGTTCTGAATTCGACACATTTTTGACGTTTGGCTTAACGAGCAGCGCCACCATACAATGTCAAGATAATCTGGACACATTACAACGATGTCACCACCGTCGCTAACCAAAGCGGCCATTGTTCGCATAGTAAATATTGCATGAGCGATAATATTCTTCGTTCGTGAGATCTTTTTGCTGTATTTCACAGATACGTATCAGAACTTAATGAACACTGTTATCTTATTTACAAAATTGTTCTGCTAACTAAGCGGCAGATCTTAATGTAATTTTCCCTTGTTATTCAACGCGGATATTATCAAGATTATGCCTGAACTTTAGGCGTGTGATTATAATAATATTTAGGTACTTGCTATGCCAACGCACGTTTAACAAATCCTGTGTAGGTACATGATTTCCATTTTCGCCTCCAACGACTAGTCTCTACTTATACGGAGCCTTAATGTGAATATATGCAGTGACTTGATCCCATAGTTGGTACTGATAATATACAAATGGCCGGAAATTATCCATCAATTAGCAGGAACCTTTTATAATGCAAGCCATGATAACAAAATAATTTATTTCTTCGAGAAATAGTCCTTAGAAAGCACGCTTCGAGCTTCGAAGCATAATTTCCCTGGAAATTTCAATTAGCCATGTGGCCAGCACTAAAAGTAAAACTACATCAAAGGGTTGTTCTAAATTACTCTTAGCAACAAATGAGTTTACAAAATAATTTCGTCTCCTATGACGTGTGGCTATGAGTTATTTGACGTTCGTGACGTCATTAAAAAATCGCTCGCGACCAAATGGTTGGCACTAGATCATAGAGTAGTTAACGGATTCCATTTCATTTTCCTACCCACCTGGCTCGCCATGACCGTAGAGAACGCACGCAAAAACTAGCCTTGAACGACTATCGTCGTCATGTGTGCGATATTTTACAAGTACTAACATTTTTGTATTTTTGTTCGTTTTGAACTCTCTGTGCTGTGCCTGCTCTGTGCGATTGTTGTGATCGTTACCGTAGTACGTCTTTATAAATTCAAATTGTCTATGTTCCAGATATTTTAATTGCCTTATCTGACAGTTATGTCCTTAATATAAGTTGGTTAAGATATCACGTTTATGGGTTATTAAACAGCTTGTACGGTTTTGTTTAAAACAAAATAATAAAGGGCCTGATTTCACATTAAACAGTATTTAATGTGCCTTGTAAAATAATTTCTGTATGTCTTTCTGAAACTCATCAGGTTAAAGGTAAATTTG
The DNA here is from genome assembly GCA_947578705.1 of Lacanobia wlatinum. NCBI lineage: Eukaryota > Metazoa > Arthropoda > Insecta > Lepidoptera > Noctuidae > Lacanobia > Lacanobia wlatinum. The sequence continues at coordinate 15,854,880 of OX388039.1, forward strand.
CTGAAAACATGTTAATTAATTTACGAAATCAAAACCGAAATAATTAATTCGAGTCAAAATTTTGGTGCCGGAAACTTTCGTCTGAAATTCGGTGTTCCTCACCGTTTATAAAGTGGCGTTGTTCGTCGCGTCCTTCATTAAAATTCCGGAGACAACAGTTCATACAGTCATACCGTCTGTCTGTCTGTCTTCGTACCTCCATATCAACAGTTACAATGTCGCGCAGTAATTATTAAATAATGTTTGCCACTCGGGACGGGAAGCAATCGCTTTGCTCCATTCACCGAAGGCGTATGTATGGATTGTATGGTAATATGTATGAGTTTATTGGCGTAACAAGCGTGGGAGACTTGTTGTTGGTATAGGTACTAGTTTCTCAGTAGCGTGTTGCTTGGCTAATTTTGTTAAATGTGTTTAGATTCATCGGTTGATTGGTTATCGAGGGTTAGGATATAAGTATACATAATGCCCTTTTCCCATGACGTACATATAAATTACAGACTGCCGATCGTATTACGATTCTTAGACCTTAAACGTGTCCTCCAATCGTCTTAATCCAATGAGAGAGCTTGGTTTCCGTCCGCGAATTTTGTATGAATTTGGATTGCATCTGCCGTCTGCACGGATGCAATTCAGGATTGGATTGGATTGAACGCTGGATTACATCCGTGTAGAGCACGTTTTACCTTACCTCATTACTACAGCTGTTAGGTCCTCTAAATATCAAATCAATCAAAAAGATTTCTATGGAAATGTATGGCCTATCGACCGATACTGGTATGAAGTAACTTTTGTTTACTTACCAATATCGGTGGCAGGTTTTCAAAGTTTATTTGGACAGCGTAAAAATACCAACAATTGCTACGAATGCAATTCCCATAACTCGAATGGCTACTGTGAAAACGTGTGAAGGTATTTTTCCGAATATGATCCATATTTAGATATTGAATTCCAAAATGGCTAAATATTAGCAAATTTCAAGAATTCTTACTCCAAGAATATTTGGTTGTTTGGAACGGGTATTAAAATACGTGTGATTCTTTGATAGAATCATCGTACTTATTAATATTATGGATCTTCATTTAAAGCAGAAACATCAAGGTTATTCAATTGCTAAGAGCGTCATATCATCGCCAGTAAAAATGTCGTCTTCGCAAAATATAGGCGTAATATCGAGTAAATTGTATTTACTATTTAGTATGCATCGTCACGCCATTACCCTCGTGTGATGAGCCATCTTAACGCGGTCATAAGCCGCATGCCGCTTGTTTATGCACGTAAATGAAGCGTTAACACGGTTTGAGCCGCGCTGAGGTTTCCACTTTTAGTGATTTCACTTTGTGGCCATAAGAAGTAAAGAGGTCCCATGTACACAGAGAATCTTGAATTAGTGGAGTTACCGCAAATTGTTGTTTGAGATTAAGGTCCTGGCTGTGAGGTCAAATTAATATGGAATATACGTAAAAAAAAATTAACTCGCTTATCTAACGACAAATAAACTCCACTGACAGACTAAATACTTCAGGGCCAAAAGCGTCACATTTTGCACAAGCGTTTCTCAAATAGCAAAGATAAGCACCTCTTAAATAAGGCGTTAATTTTAGCTGATGAGAAATCCGCAATCGTGGACGCACCGCAAAATGTAATACTTATTCGATTTAAAAGCCATGATTGTGAGAAGGTCGAAATAATTCCAATGCAATAACCAAATAATACACCAGATTGAGCGCAAATTGAGTCCGTATTCACCTCAAAAGCACTTTACGACCTGCGTTCAGCTGTTCGTGGTCTATCTATATCTGGGAGATTTTCTTTGAGCAAGACGTTATTGAGTTCGCTTCGTAGGTCAGAGGTTGCGATATAGGTCAAGATACGGCCACTTGAGTGTACAGTGGGGCTTTGATCCAGTAATCAAACAACCCTTGTTTTGTGCCCCTGGAGCGAGTTACGATTAACATGTGCTGGTGGCGTATCTCGTGAGAGTAAAATGATACGTTTTTTGTTCGTATTGTTTTGAGGTCAAAATATTTTTGTGGGAACTTTTTGGTATTTTTCTTCTTTTTTTTTAATCCAATCCGATTGTACTGTAAATTTTAATGAGATCGAATTAAAAAAAAAATTTTTAAAGCACCAAATGAGGTGGACATAATTTGTTCTGCATCTTGAGATATATGGAGTATCTATTCTTAAAAGAATTGCAGAAATGAATTTATAATGAGCTCTGTAATTTGTTTTTTAGACAATTACCCAGCCCGGAACCAGCAGCTTTATTACCGAAATTAATAACACCGACTTATATTAGACAGAATACATTAATAATCTTTTTTATCCTCGACAACACGGAACTGTGTTTGCGTTTTGTTCTTTTTTCACTTTTATTACAATTTCCTTCAAACGGTGGACTAAATTCAGTTTTATCGGTCGGTTTTAACAAAAAAAGTATTACTGTTCCTGTTTGCTTCTTTTGCACTTTGATTTCCTATTTCCGCGTAAAAACAATAGGCTAGTTTCCTCCTTAAATAAATTGCAAATCTATTTAGTCTGTCAGTTTGAGTATTGAAAAATAATGGACACGTATTTTTTGTTTTTGTAAATCAATGAATATTGACAAAGATAAAATGCATTACAACTCGGGAGACCCCGGCTGGTGACGTCACGCCGCTAGTAAAATTGTACTATCGTAGTGACGTCACGCGAGTTTTCAACGTACTTTATCTTCGTCATTTTTTGTTTACGTGAAAAAAGAAAAAATACGTGTCCAATATTTTTTGAAAATCTACCTGACGGACTAATTCGTTTTTTTCAGTCAAATACCCTATTGTCGCACTTATCTACTGACACAGTCCCATTGTGCGTATTGTGCAAACTAAAAGCGTAGCCTACACTCACGATGGCGGAGTTAACGCCTGTCATTTATGTAATGACACAACCAGTGTGTACCCGCATTATTGTCCAATGAACCCACTTCGTGATAGCGAGCACACGCGGTGATTTCTGCCTCGACGAAACATTTCGTGACTGACGTATAATCAGTTTTTGTGAACATTACCAACTGTAAGAAACAAGTTGTGTGTTCGTGAAATCTTGGTCGGTAAAAAACAGTGGACTTAATCAGCAGGACAGACAAATAAAGATAATGACGCAAAATTGGCTTTACAAAGAACAAGGAGACACATACTGAAACCTAATTTAGTATCAGGTACAGCAGTTCGTATGTTTTTATTGGGACTGGACCAAAAACGTAATTTAATTTTAATTTATTCCGTCGGACAATCCCATAATAAGTTAGGAAAGCAAAGTCTGGCAGTCTATTTAAACAGTAAAACTAAATTACTAGGAACCCAAACTAATTAGAGTCCGCCCTAGTTTTATCCGTTCCATTTAACAGTATTTACGCTGAAGAAAGTCTGTCGAAAGGGGAAGGTCTGAAGTCAATAACTAACCACATTAATCAAGATCGACCGGTCCATTTAAACGACAGCCGCTCATTTGTGGAAACCATAAAATTGCTGAAGGAAATTACAGAACCCACATTCTCCCTGACGTTCAGTGAAAGCTGCTTTCATATAGTTTTTGATGATCAAAGGTTAAACGAAATTCTTACAAGAACAAGTGAGAAATTAATACATGGTCATGATTGCGACTGTGTAAGTTTTAACACTATGCAGAAATTCAAGCATTGTTGCTGAAACTACAATGCAATAATAACAGCCAATACCAATAACGACAGTAAGCACTTAATAATATAATTGCTTCAATGCAATCTTGCATCTTGCAATGCTATAAGAGCGAAACTAGGACATATTAAATTAAATCATAGTGGCTATGTTCCCATAGTGCCCAGAATCAAATAAATGAGCTGCAGCTGTTCAAATGAAACAAGTCACAATTACAGGTGATGCAACACTTTCTTTGATCAATGCAGTTGGCATTGAATAGCTACATTTTCTGCAGCTTTAGAAGTCTGTAGGTATTAATAGAGTCTATTGAATAAGTTCACGGCGATGTCACCGTTAGTGGTGCGGACACCGGCCAGTCGACTGCGCGATTGAGGCCGAACCAAACCACAGCAGGTACCTACGTCAAGTTCGTTTCCAATTTGCTTTCCATTTGCGTTCCGGGACGGCTTGAATGTTTGAGGAGCCGGATTAAAAAGTCACTTTTACGTGGCTCTGTGTCGCCGTGTGCCGATTAATGTTTGCACATTGAAACTCTCCGGAACCGTATTTAACTTATCGAGGGACTGGCAAATTAGGTCGACAGTGCACACATGCGATTCGACACATATTGTGAAGTAGGAGATATACTTCTACAATAGCTCCTTTATCAAGATCAGATTTTTTATTTCAAACTCGGCCATTGTTACTCACACAATATCAGGTAACAGCCTCGATTATGAACCAACAGTATTACTTTAACCTATTAACGCGCGTGCAGTCAAGTGCAATCGACACATTTAGTCCACTAGGTCATTCGGCGACACAATGACTGCGGCCACTGTCCGCCTCGATTCTATCACAGCAACTTGTTTGTCGGACTTCTACAACAAAGTAACTAGACACAAACTCGTTCTAGGCTGTATGGTGGATCATCCATCTCCTGTCAAGCGATTGCGGCGCGCACCGTGATTTATATGACCGGCATTCGATGTAGGATACGTTTCAACGGGCAGGGAGGTCGCTAGACGTATCGGATGACAAGTTGTAATCGAATTCGATGTGTGGTGTTACATTTGCCATGTATCGTTTGTCGGACGGATTCGCTCTCGTGATTCCGGTTGGACTTACATGGACGTAGAATGCAGAAGAGGGTTAACGTTGTCATTAGCTTTTATTGACCGGCGTTAACACACTTTGAGTTTTTAAATGAGGTTGTTTTTTGTACGTATCAAGAATTTTTAATGGAATTAGTAAAAAATTTAATTATAGGACTCGAGGTCCACAAAAATGAAATCACACATCCATGAAGGCAGGCGATACTTGTGTTAAGCTAATGATAATCATTTTCTCAAATGTAATTTATTCAGAGGTAATATCATTCATTAGTCTAGTAAAAGCTACCTATCTAAGTCGACACCTCGTCGATACTTTCATAGACAGTATATTTTGGTTGACGTATGACCTTGTGTGCACTTGGCAAGAAATATTAGTTAGTTAGGCAACATCGAGTTTATAGAATAGTACTTTTAATTATTTCGAAATGAAGACGGTGTGTTATTGAGTCATTATCGAGTATGCGCACATAACTATGTGCAAATTCCTTGCCGGTAAAACAGCCAAACAAATAAAAGTTTGTGATATCTGTATAACGTACAAAACCTTGATTGACTGATGATATAATTGCTTGATTTAGCAACTTTTTTTTGCAATCGGAAGAATCACATTAAACAGCAATTATTTTGATTTACTCACGATTGGCCATATCCTTGGCGGAGTTTTTTGAAACCGGGAAATAAGGCTGTGAAAACATAGTATAACTGCATTTGTTTGTAATCGGGAGCGCCGCTTCCTATTACCATTCACAGTGTAGGTAATCTTGTTTGCAAATGACCCGGGGCTATCGCAGGTACGCGATTTGCGGTCAATGGCTCGAGAAATTGCACCGACTCATAACATTTCTTCGCGCTTGCATTTCGACTCTAATAACACTGATATTACTAGTCTGTGGTCGAGTCCACTCAGTAATTTCTAACGATAACATATAAAATATCGATTGTCATTCCGTCGATTTATAGTTGCCAATCTTATCTTGACCAGGTAAATTGTTGGTTAGTGACATATCGGTCGATACTTTCTTGTGCCACATAAAATATTATGAGTAACTGGCTGTTTTCCTTATTAAATTCTCAGAATAAAAAACCACTTCGTAAGGTAAATATACATATAGGAGAAAAAACCATGTTAATAACGATGTGGGATTTAAATTCAACATAAACGATTTATTTATTTAAATTTATTTATTACTAGCTGACCCGCGCAATTTCGTCTGCGTCACAATTTTCATCTATAATATAACTCCTACCCTACTCCAACCCTACTCCTACCCTACTCCTACCCTACTCCTACCCTACTCCTACCCTACTCCTACCCTACTCCTACCCTACTCCTACCCTACTCCTACCCTACTCCTACCCTACTCCTACCCTACTCCTACCCTACTCCTACCCTACTCCTACCCTACTCCTACCCTACTCCTACCCTACTCCTACCCTACTCCTACCCTACTCCTACCCTACTCCTACCCTACTCCTACCCTACATACCTACATTGTTGAAACAACAGTAACTGCTTGTAATTCAATATGAACTTTATACAATAGCAAAAAAGCTCGTTTTAGTTAGAAAACGTTTGTATGGGAAAAAGAAAAGGGCTGCTTTTAGGGTTTTTCCGGCAATTATTCGAATTTTTCTCGCCGTAAAAACGATCTTTGAACATTTAAAAAAAAAGAATTGGCCAAATTGGTCCAGGCGTTGTTGAGTTATGCGCTTACCAACACATTTTGCGATTCATTTTTATATTATAGATATTTGGAGGCTAAACGATTTATTTATTTAAATAAATAAATCGTTTATCTAAATAAATAAATCGTTTATCCTCCTATTAAGAACAGTTCGCGAAACATCGTCGTTCAACCTTCACCCACGAAAAGCCTTAAAACAAATAGGTACAGCTGTATTCGAAGCCAAGGTTCGTTCGATTGTACGGTAATTACAGGGTTCGATTAGACGGCGGCGTACCTTGACGATCTAACTCGGTCCGCCGTTGTCAAATTACAGACAGTCAGACCAGAATATCATTTGGTTCATGAATATTCAGAATAACTGTATCGGAAGATTCAAGACTGGACTTAATTCTTTGTAGAACTGTATTGCTATGCTAACTTCTGTTATTTATTTTAGACTTGGCTAGTAATTGCCGCATTTATACATATTCGATTTTATAAATGTTATTTTAGGTCGTAAATAAATATCGCTATTTGGGTTCACGCCAGCTCGAAATTCTAATAATTTTGCTGTAAAATTTTCGTTTGGCACCTAGATATCCAAAACAAAGTTCAATATTATCTTTGTTGAAACTATTTTGTAGTATGAGAGTCGGATGTAATAATAGTTTTGAGGGCTGTTTCGAAATATCGGTAGGTAGCTACAGTTGGCTCTAATGTAAATTGTTGATCAAAGGTAAAGATGATATAAATAGGTTGACTGGGAATTTCGAGGGGTTTATCAATAGGCAACAAGGCAAGCCTCGAGATTGAGCTTAAGGGTGCTATTACAAAATCGAGCACTTGGCCCGGACTAATGCTACAGCTTGCGTTTTCCGAGATTTATAGTGATTGTAGCGCTGTATAAAGGTATGTAACAATTGTTTAAAAATATTGTTTTACATTTAAATAGACAATTTTTTTTTCTTCAAGGTAACATATTACTATGTTACATTGAAGAAAAAAAAAAAGTAATTAGTTACTTTTTGTTTGAATTTGGATTATATTTTCATAGAAAAAAATATATAATTTCGGACGAAAAATTGTCAGTAACTCTCTGTTATACGGAATTATTTTTGGTATATTGCTGTATGAAACATAATAAATTGATTACAGCACTCCAAAGTAGAAGATACAGTTGAATCATATACATTTTTATTAATGACTAGTGGACGTCACGCGGTTTCACCAGCGTAGTTCTCGTTCCCGTGGGAGTACGGGGATAAAATATAGCCTATGTTACTCCTTGATACTGTAGCTATCCATTGCTGAAAGAATTTTCCAAATCGGTCCAGTAGTTTCGGAGCCTATTCATTTCAAACAAACAAACAAATCTTTCCTCTTTATAATATTAAATAATATAATAATTAATATAGTGTATATTAAATAATTATATCTTCGATGTAACAAAGCATCAAGAGATGACTAATGTAAAATTTTATTAAACATCCTTTGCAGAGACAAGGTTTTTACTAATTTACGTAAAAAAAATTAAATATTTATTTAAAGCACTCCCAAGAAAATTTAAAAAAAAATAGATGGCCAAGAAAGTTTTGTTCTTTAAACTTTATTGGCCATCAATTTTTTTTTAATTTTGTGGCTATATTTAAACCATAATCACACATCAAAACTCGAGTCAAACGCTCAAATAAAAATAATAGTAATAGCCCTTAATGATCATGTCAAAGACCAAAGTCATGACGAACAGCGTCGAAAGAAGATTGTCCGTTAAGGGTGTGCACACTAGGTTCCTACCGAAAGGACTGGCTCGCAAAAAGACACAATATTGTGGAAAAGGGGGAGTGGGAAGCCTTTGCCCAGCAGTGGGATATACCAGGCTAAATTGATGCGACCAGTTCCATTGCTCACTCATCAATATTATTATTCCTTCTGCCTTCATCAAATCTTTTGCAGTCGGCGCAGTCATGACAGTCGATGACGTTCACTGCTGGACGTAGGCCTCCCCCAAAGGGGGGGGGGGGTTGCCATGTATTATTTGATTATTACCTGTATTTTTAACATGACTTAAGACCTAAGGGTTGACAAGCTGAAAGAAAAACTATCCACTTGGCAAAAGAATTCCCCTACAACGAGTGCTATCGGCGAAAGATTGGTTCCTTTAACCAATCGTCGTTGAAGAGTGTTTTCGGTGAACCGTTACATCGGCGAAGGATTCATTCGGACTACCAACCGTCGATGAATAATATTATCGGCGAAACGTTTCATCGGCCAATTATTTTTTCGTTCAACTAACCGTCGGAGTAGAGTGTTATCGGAAAACCGTCCTTTCGGTGAGCGGTATTTCGGAATACCATACGTAGCTCTAGTCGCCTCTTACGACACCCGAAGTGATGGGATGGTATTAATCTTTTACGGCGTCATACGGCACCGGCCGACACCATGCGGCGCAGTATGTCTTCTTATTCCATTATCCCTCTAGTTACCATTTCTGGTAAAATGTTTCTCATAATCCTTGCACAGTTTTGTTGGTCGTTGTATTCTGGATCTGGGCTGTATCTTCGTTGTTCTTATACTCTTATAACCAACCACGTTCTTCCTTCAGTTCCATTACTCACTATTGTAATCAATACTCTTTTATTTAGTTTATAACATCTGCGTATGACTGTAAAACAGTACGTTATATATACTCAAACTACGCAGTGGCCTAATCTTTGTTCTAAATAAGTCTCTACTCTATGCTTACATCGCACGTGCGTTATCATCGTTATCAGTAAGGTCAAACAATGCATCTTCTGAGCAGACCTTGCTATTTGACTTCAGATAAGAGTCGGCGGCGACATCGACTTCCTATAAACAAAATCATTGGCGACATTATTTATGTCCTGAGCTTTGAAATATTGTTTTAAGTAGAATCGTGTTGATTAGTACTTAATTAGGAGAATGTGTTAATGAGGGGTTTTCATGTTAATTAGCTCGTTAGTTAGATGACTAATTAATGTTTTGCGGTATTTATTTTTTAAAGATTTTAGAGTTTAATGTTGTATTTCTTCTTTTATTTGAATTTTCATGCCACTCAAACTTTTAGCAAGTCTTGAGAAATTCTGTGGTGCAGATGGCAATTCAGATAAATCTTCAAAGTTAAATAAAAGTAATTCTAGTCCAAGAAAAGTAAATTCACACAATTTCGTTTCATTCGCCACTTTTTCGTGGGCTTATCAGATCACTCCGCCATCGCAATCAAGTTTCAAAACTTATTTTCTTTGCGCCTTTAATTATCTTTTCAACGAGTAATTATGAAGTTGCCTGATAAGCTGATGACTGATAACAGTGATAACAGGCTGCGACGAAGTAGCTGCGCGTCCTAAAAGTACTTGACAAAGTCGTTAATATTATGATGATGAATATATTCTTGTGATGGTTTAATGAACGAATAAAATCGCTTTGTAGATATTCTCTTTTACGAGATAATACTTAGTTATTGTATACTTTGTATGGAAGGTGTGTTCCCTTTCGTACAACACAATTTCCGTCATAAATGAGACTCAAACGATAAGTGGTTCGATACATTTTTCAAAGGAGCCAATTTAGGGACTGTTTGTTAATCCTTACAAATGTAACAAACAGTCCAAGCACATCCGTGCTTACAAGAAGTTGTGCCGAATTGTATAATTCTGGAATTAGAATTTATTAATAGCTGTTGGCCACTTAAAAATATAGTTCTCGCCTCAAATAATAAAACATTTAAGAAAATTGTGGAACAATTTTTTTCGGTCTCTTTTCTATTTGGTTAATGTGTATCATAAATTGTTAGGTCTAGCCCAAAGGATCGTCAAACTGAAGTGGCAGTGGGCAGGGCACATTGCTCGCAGAACGGGTCAATGGGACCGAAAAATTCTGGAGCCGCGACCGCGTACCGGAAGACGCAGCGTTGGAAAGCCTTCCACTAGGTGGACCGATGACCTGGTGAGGGTCGCGGGTAGCCGGTGGATGCAAGACGCGTAGGACCAGTTGTTGTGGCGACACTTGGGGAGGCCTATGTCCAGCAGGGGGGGGATGTTTTTCGGCTGATATTGATGATGATGATGATAAATTTATAAATAAACATCTTCTGATAAAATAAATGCATAAGTTACTACATCTCGGTGAATGTGCACCATTACCCGTGCAAAAATAAGAAAAAAATATCAATATTTACGAACAAGTCACTTGCTTTCTATCCAAAACTCTGCTAAAGAACGCCTATGTAAACAACCGGCCAGTCCTCTCATGCAAAATTTACTGGCGGAAAGCCAAGAAAATTCTAGAACGAAAAAGAAGAAAAGAATCGCCAGCACGTGCAACCTTATCTCCCCAGGTTTGATTGTCGCATGTCACTCTGAGTGAGAATAAATCGAAAGCGATAAGGAAATGCCGCAATTTTTCATACACGTTTATTGCTTGAAAATGCAAATTATTTCCGAATGTAACGGTCTTCCATAATTTATTTCATAACGCGTGTATGATTTATGAATTGAGGAATATGATCTGAAATAACTAGCTAATATATTTGGTGGCACATTAGCTGTCACGGTTTCAGTAATTGGGTGTCATATTAATTTTCCGTAACACAGGGTGATCGAGCCATTAATCGAATCATGGCGGCGCGTTAGTTTGACCATTTATGTGATTAAATTATTGGATAATTTTCGTCATCATTGTTAGTCTCGTGATAATAAGCGTATACTTTTTACTGGAGAAACACACAACCGATTACTGGAACTATCCAGCCGGTCTACTAGGACAACAACTCATCGTGTAAACTTACGTGGAGTGTGCGTGAACTGCGTGAAGTGAGCTCACATTTCAACTTAAGGAGCGTGCAAGTATTACGTATTGCAATTTTTGGAGATTTTTGACCCCCCTCCCCCCATTTAATGCGCCGTAACGTTTTTCTGTACCCCCCTACCCCCTATTGAATCGGTACGTAACCACCGAGTGACCATTTTTACCTAAAAGTCACAATTATGTGGCGTAAAGTACCGGAAAGTCGCTAAAATACCTTTGTTAATGTTACGTAACGCGTAGTTAAAAACTGTAACGCATCGTAACGTTTTACAAGACCCCCCTTCCCCCAAATTCGTTACGTAATACTTGAACGCTCCCTTATTTGTATGGATTGACAGCTCACTTCATATTCACTTCACCCAAGCTTACACAATGTGATGCTTACAGAATCGCACTGCTGTTTGACCCCGGGGGTCAGACAAACTGTCATAGAGACATTGCGTGTGTCACATAAAAAGTTGTTGTTATAGCGTCAAAATATCAACTGCTTACCTATTACAGAAAAAAAATATACAGTTCATGAAAAATGGTCCGTTTGTAGACAGACACAGGACAGCTGAGCCTTGCATATAGTTACGTTGGTTAAACTTCGGGTACAGTAATTTTAAAAAGATATAATATAAAACATACTGTATCTGTTAAAGTACATAATCAGACTGTTAATATTATTCCTGGATTGAATCACTGAATTCTGAAGTAATGATTTGTTCATACAAAATTCGTAATATAAAAAACATGCTCACATTTTCTCCGTAAAGTTTACTAATATTGCATTCATTTCAATTACCTCGTGTTGATAACGATTATCTATAATCACAAATACGTAATAACGGTTATTGCAGAAATTCACCAGTTATTGATAAACTTTATACATTTCTGAGATAATCGGAATATATATCGCGATTAGATAACGAATTTTGTATGGAACATTAAAGTTTTATAGCTCAATTGATTCCCTTTCCATAGTGTAGCGAGAATATTAACATCAGAGGACTTCTTTTACTGTGAAATCTATATAAATATACCTACTAGTTTTCTCAGTAGGTACGCTCGCGTGGATGGCTGAATTTATCCAAAAGGAACGTATTACCGAGATAACAAGTATCCTTTGTTCTAATACAGTTCATCGTCTACCTGTTTGCCAAGCTTCACCCAAATTCATCCTGCCGTTGAGGCGTTATTCACAAAAAAACATACATGTAATACAGACTTTCACGTTCATAATAATATAATCTTAGTGGGAAGCACGATATTCTCTGCGATCCCATATAAAATTGCTAGGTACGTAATATAAAAGGAGTTCTGTATGTATCCGAGTACACATTAATCTCCGCCTGTTGAGGCATTTTCACGTTTTCCCCTTTGGAAGTTTCATGAGGGGTGGATGAAGGTTGTTTATGTTTCAGAAGTATGTTTAGCTTGGGTTCAGGGGATAACCGTGAATGACACACTGCGGTAAATTGGAGAGTATATGTGCATATTTTTTGTAATGACGGTATGTATTTGCATTTCATTTTCCTTGTGGTATATAGAGGTTATTTTTGACTCGACCTAAGTTTGTCAAGTAGCTCTATTTATATTTCGGTATTTTTTTACCTCTTTATAATTTCAAAAAAACACTTCATTTTGAATACCTACCTATACAAAAACTGTTTATTAATGTCCAGTTAAAAAACGACTCTACTTTGAATACAATTCAAATATATTAGGTATCGAGATCAAACTCCAACGTATCTTAGTACCGATATCTTTGTTAATTCAGGTCAAGCTTGTTAAAGCTCAATTTACTTGGAAATACATCAACGTCTGTTATTTGCTCTGTAAACACAGGACTGACATGACAGACTTTTCCCGTCACTGGAGCGCGCGTGTGTCATAGCTTTCGAGTTTCGTATCAATAATTCATCTGGACGGACGACATTGCAACTGCGGGTAGGAGTTCGACCTACTTGGCTACTCTCGTTTATGTTCCCTAATATCCGACCCATTTTCATGTGTCACTCCACCGGCTAGATATGCACCGTGTTACCAAATAATTTGGGATGAGAAATTTATTTGCAGTTTTCGCTCGGTTAGCGTGGCCTGGATCTCATATATGGATTAGTGGACAGGTTATGTCTCATAGAATAGAATATTTATATTTAATTTTGTATAATTGACCTAAGTTCTTAAGAGTTTGTTCGAAGTTAGTATGTTGCCATTTTTGGTGTGGCTTCAATGTGCACAGATAAAAAAAGTTTCAACAATAATACGGATAGTCATTTATTTATTAAAAATAGGAGATCAAACAGTTGAATCCAGGACAATACCGTTGGTCGTCTGAAGTTACGCATAACAATAAAGAGGACGACACACGAACGAGGTCGCTGTTTGTTGTGGACTTATTTATAGAACTAACCTAAACAAGCTTGAAAACTTTCTATATACGTGCTTCATAGTACAAAAATATACTAACGATTCTAAACAAATTCATCGGCAACCGTTAAAATATAAACAATCGGTCGTTTATTTTTTTATCGACACCTTTTATACAGCCAGTACTGATGATGATGTAATTTGTATGAAAAATAAGCGCGGAGCAAAAAGTTTTTCTGCTTGAAGTTACATTACGTCACCTTCTTTATAATAAGTGCAGTTCCAACACTGCCAATGATAGTAAAACCGCAATCTTACTTCACAAGTCTATTGTTTGAACGTTCTGTATTATGCGTTTACGCATTGTCATTTAAGGAATAAAATATGATTCTCCAAGACACAATGGCAGTTATGCAAGAATCGATTGATGTCTACACTTCTATCGTAAAATTCGCCCATGTGTAGGTAGTTTAATTCCTCCCCTTGCCAAACGTGCTATAACAATCGCTTTGCAAATACCAAATCTATTATCTTTTCTTCTAACATTTTGAATAAATTGTTCTTCAATTTTGCCGCTGTTTTATTTCCCTGAAGACGTGACAACGCCAGCCTTCCAAAAATATATTCCAGAATACTTTTTGAAGATTCGTTTCCAAATTTGAATTTTGTGTCTCGGTAACAGTTTGTCAACATTCTTACTAATAGGTTTGCGCGAATAATGAAAAGGAAACAATAAACGGAGCATTATTGTTCGTTGTTAATCAAACTTTTCAATTTTTTCTTGACTTTTCAAAGACATTAAAACTCTTTGAAAAGTCAAGAAAAACGACGAATAGATAGACCACCGTATCTAATTCCGATAAGTAGATTTTATAATAAAAATGTTAAGAAATATATTAAGCAAAAACTTTTTCTTGGCTTATAGGCGTTTTCATAATAACATTACGGATGAGTCGAAGATAAAGTTTGTTGTTTATTATAGTGAGCCGCCGAGAAAGTTTGAGATATGCCTTCGAACACTGTGAATGTTGAATCGAAATAACATTATTTATTGACCACGTAGAAAGTTATGCTTTTTTTGTATGACTTTTCTTGATTGTATGGCAGTGACTCCTAAAATGTAATGACCATGATGTAATTCTATTTTAATTTGACATCGCAATTTTATTATGTTGATGATTTCATCAATATATTCCCAAGTATTCATTAGTTTCTACAAAATTCCTGAGTATTGATGGAATTTTCCCGATCACAAAACAACAAACAGATATAGCATTTCTTTGCCGGTAAACTCGAATGTGTTGACATTATGATGATTATGTCATGTTGACATGTGTCATTCTATTCTATTTTTCAACAACGCTCGGCTTTTGTTTTTAATGTCATGTGTATTTCATTCATGAAAGGCTTGACAATCGCTGTTCAAATTCATTGAAATCCGATACTGTGAATAGTAACCAAAATCCCATACATTATGGTCGACTTATTCCACCGTGACACAACCCGTAGCCATGGGAAATATTTTAGTAATGCTATTTTATTAGACAAGGCCTCTATAACTAAATCCGTAAGTCATAAATAATTTGATGTTATTTTAATGGTGACTCTTATGCTTTGAGAGTGAAAAATGAAAACGATATTGATCATAATATATTTCAACAGGCAGAATTTATAAATGGATAATTTGGTTAAATATAGATCGTGTAAATTTGTTTGCTTCATGGGAATCAAACACTCAGTCGTATTCTTTCAAGCACAAGGCGAAAAAATTATTACTGTTCCTTACTTTTCTGTTAAACAATACTTCTTGTAGTACTACGGCCAAGCCACATATTTTGACTAAGGTGTAGAGTTTGTGAAATTAGGGCTTGTAGAGTTAAGGCGGGTAGAGTTAGAAGCTTGACTCTACATGAGATCTGGGGGCTACTCTCTAAACACGAAGTCAGTAGTTTCGGCCTTAGTTGCGGGCGTATTCTACTCCATATCACCTAACTACTAAGAATGAAAGACAACACAATTTGACAGTTACTGTGAAATCGTTTTGTCAATCATTCGTAGTTCCGGTTCGGGACTAATCGTAAGTCCGTATGTGATACGGAGGAGAAAACGCCCGCAACTAAGGCCGAAACTAGGGATTTCGGGCTTAGAGAGTAGCTGATGACTTTTTGACAGTGCGAGCCATATGGCGAGACCATATCTTGGCAACATTTTACATGAAAATGTTTTTGGTGGGATACTTATTACAAAATGGTTCAGAATGTATCTATATATAAATTATCTCGAATACAACTGTGTAGGTTTACGTATGTGGACAATAATATGCACAAAATTATAATAGAGAAGAGAAGAAGAATTAATACTAAGAAGTAATTATAGGTTCAGTTTATGTCCCGATGAGCTTTAAGTCTTATAGCCCGTAGAGAAGTTAACAGAGTCAGTAACTCGTTGTTTTCCTTCAATTTACAAATCAGATCAAAGGCACTGAGTAATATTGTTTTACTGAAGCCGTAGAAGCTAGTGTAATAAAGGGCATTAAGTCTAGGATCCCTTTTATTTGAACCTTTAAATTCCTCGCCAAAAACACGAATATACGGTTTTCAGTACGTCTACCATGAGTTTTACAATCTATACTCGCTAGCGACTGTAGTTAAAAAAATGCATGAAAACTTAAAAAAAAAGTTTCTTATTTATTTGTTTAACTAACAAGCACGCGTATTGCAAGTAAACTTAAAAAAAAGCATGTTACTAATTACATGTTTTTTTAAAGGTTTCATATTTTTTTTTAAATACAGTCGCGAGCAGAGATTGCGAGTATAGATTGATAAAACTCATGGTAGACGTACAGGAACCCTATGAGTAAGCCTCCGCTGCCCGTTCGTCAGTCTGTCGCTGTATCTCATGAACCGTAGACGGTAGGAATTTTATAGTGTGATTTCTATTGCCGCAGTAACAATAAAAAATAAATAGGCTCCCCATACGAGGAACGTCACTTTTTCAATTTACAGTAGGAAAGTACGGAACACATGATGTGGGAGTGCAACTCGCACTTGGCCGGTTTTTATAGTAGCACGTTTCAAACCAATTTCGCAGTATTTTATGGTGAACGATATCGGATTCATGCACAATCAGCACATGTGACAGGAAATATCCTATTTTGCACATGTTGTCGTTTTTTTAATGTCTTCCGTCATGTGGGCGTGACGGAGGCAGGTGTTGTACGATAAACACAGCTGATAATGACGGTAGCACCTTATTGACTGTACCCAACCTTTAGTGGTACTTATTACTGTTATAAATACACGAGAAAATATAATAAGGTAATGTCTTTAGGGTCTATATGAGATGATTATTTCTTTGAGTTATTTTGTAGTTAAAATATAGCGAAGAAAACAGAAAATGAATCATCATTTTTATCATAGCTAGACATCGTGTTAATTAAAACACACTTGAACAAAAAGTAACTTAAAAATCGTAATTAAACTTGCTATTGAAATACTGGCAATTCGCACATTGAGTACCCAATTAGTGGGCTCTTCATTATAACATTTAATCGGAGCATGAGACTTTCATATTTATTTTCAGAATTCGTGTTACAGGGGTGCAGAACCTTGCATCCGCAGGGAGTATTCCCACACCCCCTTATGCCCCGCTAATCCGTGCTTTTAGAGAGCAACCACTTTAGGTTGAGCTGCTCTACCCTTCGAGCGGCTTTGGGGAAGTTTTAGTAAGGCAGCTGCATCAAGTGGTAGGGGTCTGTCACATTGGTCGGTTGTTCATGTGAATTTGCCTCCTACATGTTCACACGCACCCCCTTTTCTTATTGCATGTGTGTAATGTGTACGGGACATACGAACACGTGGCGCGGCTATCAACTTGATGTGTTTCACGCTTAATAAGAAATTACATTTCCTCCATTATGTTTTATGAGAAACTAGCATTAGTTTGTTGTTGGCGTTTCTGGGAATGAGCGGATGGAGAATTAATCTTATTGGCACAAATAATGCGTAGGTTTGATTTATGTTTTGAAGTCAATCACTGAGTAACAGCTGAATGATATTGGAACCAATTTAGTCCTGAAGAACATTTTGATTTCAGACGGTTACAGATTTATTCTTGAGGATCTGCTAACTTTTGAGTCGAATTTAAACTAAAAGTAAATGCTAAAGAAAAAACATTACCTTCTTTTTGCCAGGTAAAAAGTTAATTTATTCTGGTAGTCTTTTGTTTTGATGGATGACTGTCAAGGCACAGTTGTAGCTAGTCATTTTACTCAGAATGGACGTTGCGCAAACCAAAGGCCCTTGGTCTTACATAATCCGAAATTACACTCAACTATTTGTGTCACCTAAAACCTGTACATTGAATTCTAAGCCTGTTGAATTAAATACGGCTGACGACTGTTGTTATTCAATAGTTTTACGATTATTTCAGCGACAAATGGATAGATTTAAGTGCGAGATTGGTGGACTTTGATTAATTTTATATTTTACGATAAGCGACGGGACACTGATTGAAACTGCATTTTTTATTTCAAAAATTACACTGCTTTACAAAACCGTGCAGCTTCATTCTTGAGAAAATATGTACAGAAATTATTTAGTCATGTGTATCTAGCGAATATATAATTTTGGACGATTGCCGATGTCACGTCACAGTGAGAATATTTGCATGGCGATGTAAGCGCAGTTTTTGAGCGGATTTCGTCTCCTCGTAAAGTCGTGATGACTTCGTCGACTATTAGGATACAAATCTGGTGCTGTAGGCTACATTTGATCTGATATTGCCACTTATATGACTTGCCACTGGTAAAAAGTACAGATGATACGATTACGAATTGTTGGATTCCTTTTTATTTTTCATCAAGCACCTTTTCACTTCGATTTTTACAGGGGTGATAGATTCGTTCTTTTTGTAATCCTCACACAGCCAATCACCATTCATTGATCAACAAAAGTAATAATAAATTATATCCGAACTCCATCATCCAAAATATTATTATTTTTTTCGTTTCCTTTTATCCGGTCTTTATTTGTTTTCATTCCTGCCAGCAACATTTGAAGTTAGAACTTTATATCCCTCATTCATTCGTCAAACGACTCATCTACGAGCGATACAGCGCACAATTATAGCCAGCTCCATGGCTCATGGCTCGTGGCACATGGCTCATGGCTCCCCTCTTTCAAAGTACTTTGTTTATGGAGCCCCGGCTCACTGGAGCGGTATATGGGTCAGTCTCCACGTGTTTTTATTCCATGTTATCCTTTCTCGTTAGTAATTAGCAACTATTATGGAAATTCTGACGTGGTTCTTACTTGCTTTGTTTACATTTGTTTTTGCTTGTTTCGGAAATTAATTGGAATGGAATGCTGGGAAAAGTAGTGCATGAAGTCATCTGTAAAATATTATATATTGCTCCGGGTATTGATATATTAGGTATTAGTAATATTTTATGATAAAAAAAATATGAATAAAACTCAATGAAAAGATTGAAGAAAAGCTTTTGTGTTGTTAGAAAATCGCAATATGGATCACACATGGATATACTTTGGCATTTTGTTCAACTTCATCATCTGCCTAGCCTTTTCTCAACCATATTAGGGTCGGCTCCCAGTCAAATTCAGCTGAATATCAGTATTTTACATGGAGCGGCTGCTTACCAGACCTGCACAATCCATAACTGGGTAATACGGCAGTTCTTGGCAAGACTGGTGTCAGATTTACTGACTTCTGACAATCCGTAACGACTGCCAAATATCTACAAATGACAGCCGGGATCAACGGTTTAACGTGCTTTCCGAGACACGGAGGAAACTGGGTATGTTAAGATGGTCATCCATCCACAGACCAACTTTAGCAAGCGTTGCTTAACTTTAAAGATTGATTCGTGTGGCTAGTATTCTTTAGCCACGAGCTCCTCGCATTTTGTTCAACTTCAATCACACAAAATTTATTCCAGCAACCATCTCACAAAATAAATATGATTTAGTTTAAATTACATCTATGTACTTACCAATCTTATTACTCCGATTAGTTTGATCTGAAAGCAGAGAACACAGTTATAAATAAACGTCGAGCGATAACTCAACTACAAACGGTTAGC
The DNA here is from genome assembly GCA_947578705.1 of Lacanobia wlatinum. Classification (NCBI taxonomy): domain Eukaryota; kingdom Metazoa; phylum Arthropoda; class Insecta; order Lepidoptera; family Noctuidae; genus Lacanobia; species Lacanobia wlatinum. The sequence continues at coordinate 15,874,600 of OX388039.1, forward strand.
CAGAATCAAACTATGCACGTATGTATGTATAGACTCAGGGAATGAAAATGTTGAGCAATTCTATTTCTGGTTTAGAATTGTCATTTTCATAGATTCATTTCATTCATTCATTATATATATTTTGCATATTCATTTATTATGTACATAGTTAGGTTTAGTAGTTTTTCTGTTTACATTCATTCAATATGATGTTAGATGTTAGTAGAACGCTGTCGGAAAAATATATATACGTACATATACCTAAGTAGGTATTGTAAAATTTATCTCATCATTATTATCATTTTCTTTGTCTCATCCTAATTAATTTGGGGTCAGCGAAACATGTCCACTTCTTTCATACAAATTGCATACAAGTACAGTTTAACATTTTAATTCCCAACTGTAACTTAAACATAATTTCTAAATAACACAAGAATTACAACTTCATTAACTACCATTTAAATGTAAAATGTAGTTTTCCGGCTACCGTGCCAGGCACAGACTAATTACATTGCTAGGACAAAAACGGTCACTTTCAAATGTATTAATTTATGTGGTCATAATTGTGGATTTGTTTTTAGTCTGAGGTTTTAATCTGTACTTTAGTTGCCAAACTAATTGATAATACGAAGTCAATGAAGCGTACTAAGTGCAGAGAAGATGATAAGTGCTTATTAAAACAAAATTCTCGTATGAGAAAATGCTATAAATAAATACGATAAAAAATGTATGCTTTTCATTTACATAATGAGTTCTTTCGCTTCATCTCAGTGAGGTAAAAATAAACCGTATTTCTGTACGTGTACCTATTTTTTTTTGTCAGCTTACGTCGAAATAAAATACCTCAGACCCAATCTGTTTAGAATATCGCCAAGAGGTTGCTTGCTATCCTTCATTTCAGAATTCAGACCTTTTGATTCGAAATTCGAACACAAAATGAATAAAGGTAAAGAGATCGAAACGCTTTCAGCTGCTGTTTTAAAATTATGTTCGGTGATTCAATTTTTATAGGCAGCCCAACATTTTTATTCGTTTCGCTTGCAAACACAGCTGCTTCCTCAGACTCCACCTGTCGAATCAGTGACTAAATCATGACGTTGTCTATGGTCTGAAGACCGTGACAGGTCATAGCCACCACAGATTACAAATCCTTTGTATTATGTCAGCGACCTTTTGTTCTCCAGCGTCTATAATTGATTTTATTGCTGTTCACACCAAATAATCCATGACTAACCCGGTCTTTCTAATATTTGCGAAAACTTTTTTCACGAGTTTTGCCTTCTTTCGCTAATCAGCGCTTATTATGAGTTTTATAGTCGTACGTCGCGTCGCAAAACACGCAATGATTTTGATTACGTAGTTTAATAAATGAAGTTTTGTACGAAATATTTTCCAGTTTTGCAGTTTCATAACTGCTACACTGCAGCGCCTTTGGAACTTGAAGTTACATGTTCAATATTAATTTTTATTACAAAAGTTCTGGGAGGGATGATTTGAATTCCTCTGAAATCTGAAACAGTTTATTTATTTCAAACTTTCTTGTATTTTATTTTGGTTTGAACGTAAATGAGCGCAGTTTTTTTTTTATTTTTTGTTTCAAACTCGTATTCAAATTAACAAAGAACTTTTTCAGCGCTCCACGCGGGGTGAACGCGGACGCCATTTAATTTGCAAGTTGCAGCGGTGCTCACATACCTGCATCCGTATTGACGACGAGGAGTTCTGCAGGTAAAGTTGAATAATTAGCTTGTCAGGATATACGCAGATGTAGTTAGGAACGTTTTCCAGTTGTTCAATACAAAGTTAAACCTAACTTTCGTGTAACATAGAATCAACTATGTTTGTGTTTTTATTAAATGTTTTGTAACTGAAACGCTTAATTTACATAGAAATAAAAGGTTTATGGTTTGGTTACGGACCAGACGGATGGTTCCGCCCGTATTTTTTTGGCCAGTGTAAAAGCAATCTAACCGAAGTCGAGACAACCATCACAAAAAATGTTACCATACATAATTTGTTCACAAAAAGTGATTATTCAATAGCATGATGCTAACATCTACAAATAAATATCAATTTAGTTAATTTAGCAACATAGTATATTTTTGAATGAAGGTCTACGAAAAGTTTCTACACATATGCAGACACAATAGTGAATGAGATGGTACAGATAAAACTTTTATAAGTTTAATACAAATATAGAAATCGCATTTTTATCGTAGATTCACGTTTACGACGGGATTTAATATCGCTAGTCACAAGCGATATTAAATAAATAATAATGTAAAAAAAAAGTTTTATTGCTTATTAAAAATATTGCGCTAAGTATCAAATTATCAACAACGTTGCATGAAAAGAAACTGAGTTTGTAAAGTTATAATTTAGAAATTCTTATGAGCTTTTTTATGTAATGCGTATCAAATTCACGTTATTTCAGATTATTTTATAATAAATGTTTTACCTACATATTTTACTGCATATCTTCTTTGTATGTCTCTTATTTTTGAAATATAGAGTAAGTACGCCACTACTTTTGAGGCGTAGGTACTTAAAAGCGTTCAAATCCAAATTGCAAAATCATCTCAACAACACCGAATGTCAACAACTTATCAAAAATTAGAGACATAAGAGGTCCTATTGACAGTATGCAACTGCAATGCGAAAGCGAACGTCCTTTTAAAATACTCGAATTGCGTATTTTACAAAATTTTGAGCAATCATCGCATTCCCATCTTAGTTGTAAGTTGTCAAAAGTTTCTATTTCCATACATTTTTGACAGACGCGAACGTTACTTGAAAATTAGTAGAATTGGCACTCAGAGGGATTCTACTTATTTTCAAGCAATGTTCGCATTTGCATCGCAGTCGTAATCTGTCAAAAATGAATGAAAATAAAGGTTTTCTTTGACAGTTTGCGACTGACATTCGAATGCGACCGTTGTTTAAAAAAAAACGAACCGACTTCCAAATAAAAAAACACTACAAAGTTTAAAATAACTTTAATTTCGGAAATCGGTGTTTTTGGTTGTTTCTTTGGGTATTTTTACACCGACTTCCGAAATTGAAGTCGCAGGAAAGTAAAATACGCACTTTCATTTACTTGGATGACAAACTAAATACGTCATCTAAGTAAACGAATTCCAGCTGAATTTTGATTTAAAAGCCAAACTGCAAAACCGATTTTGATGAAATTTAAATGGGACCAATCAGAAAGTATAACCTTTCACATGAAAGAAGAATTTTTCAAATCGGTTCATAAATGACGGAGTTATGATGTAATACACATAAAACAAAATACAATCGAATTGAGAACCTCCTCTTTTTTTGAAGTCGGTTAATGAGTAGAATTGTCCGTTATATGGCCAGAAATGTCAGTGGCGACGCGTCGCGTGCAGCCCATGGCGCGTTTACTATAGAGGTGGATTCGCCACCCCTGACCTAGACAGTCATAACGCGACCTGACCTTAAAAATATTGATATTGTCCAGTAATTCAGTTGTGAAGGCCACATGGCAGGCGTTCCGTGTAAAAAGCCGACCGATAATGGAAAAAGGCTAGACAAACGACACGGATTCCATATTTATGTAGGTTCAGTGTATTTTTATTGTGATTGTTTCTTTGCAAAGTTTACCTCGCTGGACACATTGATGTTATAATATGACTGGACACATTTCTTCACGTCCATAGCTGTAGATATTTATGTACGTATGTAGCGTTAAAAGACATTAAATAGTTAATTCAAAAAAGTTTTCGGCATCGAATATCAAGTTTTTTATACGGCAAAAGGACATACAGGCTGCTTTAATAACACCAGTATATCTTTAGTCTTTGCACGAGAAAAAAATGCCATTCTATTAACGACGATGGCGGCTGTCGAAATGCCAAAATATAAGGGATAGCTCACGTGACAGTGTTTGTCAGTCTGTCAACGTACATTATTGACGTTTTAACAATCGCCGTCGCCACGCTACCGCTTACAGAACGTACGCTTACATCTGTCTACAGCATAACTCTTTTGTTAAAGACAGCTAAACGCACAACAAGCGAAGTAATCTTCTCACTCCTCATTACATCTTCCCTCACGAATGGAAGTAAGGAAATCATGAACTAAACTTAATCTAGCTCCGTAATAAGCCAGACTTCCATTTGTCTGCTGTCTGTATACGGAGTGTCGACGCGTCACTTCTAAATGTGGAAGCAAATTGCAGACTAGCTGGGTTTAGCTCTATAGTCACAGAGCATGGAATGCAGCGTCGCTAGTGATTAGAGGCGCCATTTTATTTTACAACTAACTTCTGCTAGCGGATTTGGTCGCATGACGGTTCAAAATTGTTCCATATCCAATGTTCTAATTCTGAACGGTCTACCCGTTTGCCAAGTTTCGTAAAAATCTATTAAGCCGTTAATACGTAAAGAGGAAGTAGACAGACAGACTGCCCGTGCCCATACATCTATTAGTATGGGTGTTTGGGAAATTTGTAGCTAACTGGCTTTCGTCCGCGACTTCTTACGCGCATATCCCGTGTCAGTCACTCTGTCAGTCACCAGTAACACAGAGTTTCGGTTGTCAAAGCCATATTCAGAACCGCCACAGCCCATCAACTTCTATAGAAAGAAGTTTTGACAATACCGTCTCTACCTGTGGACGCCGAGGCTCCTCCGTGGTCTATGGCTATAACTATACTCGGTATAAAGTTCTCTACGGTCGTGCATTTGTCTCCTTCTAAATTAGATAAGTGCTTGTTACTATGCGCTTGAGTTCAATTACTTCCTACAATTTTATTAAGGGACGCGCGCTCGGTATTAATATTACGCTGAAATGTGGAGGATGTTGTGTATTAAAAAGATAATGTTATGTGATGAGATTACTGTAAGCCTAAACATCTGAGAGGGAAAAAATTACGTAAATTTTCCCGGTTTCTATATATTAAGGGTCGTTATTGGTTAATATGTAGTATGTACGATCCGTGGTGTTTCCATTTGCGCAAATAAAGTAGCAGTCTGAAAGCAATGTATACTGCACGTTTGTGTATTTAGCTTTGGTAAATATGTCTAGGCTTTAAATTGTATATAAATGAATATGTAACCAGTAAAGAGTTACGCAATGTGTTTAAATTGTCTCTTCAATAGTACTTTCTTAAGAACTTAACAAATATTTAAATGTGAAATGGCAGTAACGAAAGGCTGTCTCCTTATCTCACTCAGTACCTATTTATGTAAAATAAAATATATTTTTGAATGTTCAAGAAAATTAATTCTTATTTAACGTGGCTGTCTGAGAAACGTTACTTTCTCTGAAAGTTTCGGTTGAAGATTGTATCTCGTTTTTAGTTAAATGAATATTACTTTATCGTCTAAGCTTTTAAGGTAAACACACCGATTGCTTGAAATTGCTCAAAGGCGAAGCAACACCGTTTGTTTACGTCTACAGCTACATTTGAGGGGAACATTTTACGCAGCGATAAATTTAGAACCTAAAGCCCATAACCCTTTGAGGGATTGAATCTGACAGCCATCCGCGCGTGTAAAGAGATCAATCAGAGTCGACGACGGTAAGGCAGGAAGATGTAGCGGCATTTTTAATGTCCCGATGTGACTGGCAATTTGTAGAGAAGATTTAAAGCGCTTTACAGAAGCGGGTCTAACAGTACTAGAATTCGGTACGCTCGCGCACGCTATTCGTGTACCGTACACAACAGTGTGGACTTTTTCTGAACGTTTGGTACCGCTCACGACTGACGAACACGTGTCGAACTTACAATAAAATACTTACAACCTTATTTCAATGGAAAATTCTGCAAATAATTCTCGAAATTACAGAACTGCGGTAAAATTACTTGAGAAACAAGAACTTGCAAAAGTTTCGCGTTTCTAAAACAATTTGTTACAAATTAAAACTTTTGCAATATCATATTGTTCTTTGTAATTATTCGAATGTTAAACACGCGAGAAAATATGGACTCAAATTGTTATTCTTGTTAGCTCACAATAGTCTGTCTGTGTAGTAGTCTCACAATACACATTTATTAACTGTTTATTTATTACGTTGTTAGCTATTATTATATATTTCGATATTTACGGGCCCAGTTCATTTGAGAATCAATTTTATCAGTCGGCCTAACAGCGAAGTTTTCGCCGAGTTATCGATGAAACGTCGTGATTTGTTATCGAAATGATTTAGAGGTATTTATGTTTTCAATCAACATGTTTTCAGTTCAATTATTCATGATTTATTTCTTTATTATTAAATGTTGTAGACAGCTATTGCACAACAAATCTTCATTAAGGCTTGTATACATGTCAATGACCTTGAGCATATAAACAGAGCTAACTACTCCTCTACGCGCCACTCCGCTACGCGCATTTTTAATTTATTATAAAAAACATAACACATATTTTAAAAAAGTAACAAAACCAAATTATTCTCGTTTGTGTTGCAAAGCAGTAGATAATTTTTTAAAGGGTTTTGTTAAAAATGAAGGAGTAAAATGGTTTCATCTCGACGATTTGGAGGTGATTTGGTGATTTTTTTTCTTATGGGACACCGATATATAAATTCTGGCTAAACCAAATTACGTATAATATCATGTAGATTACTACCAATTTTTTTCAGATGTAATTTCTCAGTAAATCCCGACGAAAAGTTGCTTCATCTGCACGCTGTTTTTAAGCATTTCTCGAGAGAGCAGCCTTAATGTAATACAGTTTAAAACTAGCTCAGGTGCCAGGGAATTTCATATAAATTGTGCTTGAAACTGATACAATAAAGAATTTATTATCTGTTTCTTGCTTTTCAGGCACATCTACTTTTCAGTCACTTTCGTTGTATTCTGTCAAACATTTCTATCATACATAACATAATTTATGTAAATAACATTCATAAGAAAATGATATTAAAACATGAAACAATAAAGAAAAACTCCTCTCTGAAAAGTTTCAAAGGAAAATGTCCTTTTCCTTTCTGTCACGGTAACTTCATAACCCGTTACGAAACTCGCTCACAAACTCGACTCAATTATTGTTTACGAGTACCTAGTCGCGTCTCTTTTATTATTGCTCTTAATGTATTCTATGTGGACGGGACTGTGCGGGACAGACAGGATGGTTGCGTAACCGCGAACTTGTGGGACAATGGCTTGTAGAGTACACGCTCAAGAAATCAATACTTCAGGTTTTTGGAGTCTTTACATGTGCCAGACAGCGGTTTTTATTTAGGTTCTTAATTGCTATCTGTACTTACTTTCGTTACGTTAGTATTATATTATCTGTGGTACTGTTCAAAGTATAAATTATTTGCGTCTTAGGTAGGGTTATACCGTGGCTTATGGCTTAAGCAAGTATGGTAGAGAAAATTGTGAATTGGAAGACGCTTATGTAGAAGAAGGTCGAAAAGATTATGAAAGATCAAGTTCATGAAAAAAGCATGCTATTATTTTTAATGATGATTTCATAATTTAATCAGTCAGAAGTCAAGCAATATCATAATCAGCATATCTTATCGTTGCAATAGTGTGACAAAGAAATAACACACGTTTTTAAAACAGATATGTCATTCGAAAGTTCCTTTCGCAACTGCGTGCACGCACAGTTGTTACGGCAGTACAGTACGGCACCCATTTGACCATATCCTTCAATGGTACGTACTACGTATGTTCAACAATGGAACATTCACCGCGACTAGTCAGTGGAACGTTCACGTGTGTTCCGACAGCGTACTCACGACCTCATAAATGAATAGAACATTACGGACAATACGACTACTTTACACTTTGTTATAAAAACTTTTCGAATAAGAATCTCTTTTTTTTAAAGCAGAAAAAGGTATCATAGACATTATAGAGGTACAGGTTGAATGAATTCACCACCAAGATTGAAATAGTCGAAAGATTAAAATAAAGAATTAAACTCAATGCTGAGTCAAAGTACGACGTGGTTTAGCTTAAATGTGCATATTAGGTAACAGTCTATTTCTAAGACTATGTAGGAGTCTTAACAGCGATCTAATTTATTTGAATAATATGATGTAATTTAATATACAACAGCACGCATATTAATATGTTCGCACTTTATAAATCTCTGTAGCGCTATTCTGTAACAACATTTTCGAGTATCGACAGCGGAATCCGAGGTGAGTATAAACATAAGACCTTTATGTTGTGTGTTATAAAGGTCACTTTGTGAGCTTTGTCACTCAGGTGAAGCTCGATATCGAATTGGTTAATTACAGAATAGACTAGCTGATGGTTTAAATCCTGATTACGTTTCTTAGTGGGTTTGATTCATTGTCGCTGCAAAAGAAAATAGAAAATTCAATGAGTTCATTCAAGTATTTTTAACTTACCTACTTTTTTCTGTGCCCTATAATGATTGTACTTAGCTATATGTATAAGCTTCTGTGTATCGTCGCACAAAACACTGTGCAATGCAATCTATGAAAATTTCATTTAGATTAACTTGTACAAGAACGGTGAACTTCTCTTACAAGTACCAACATCTACTCTATGTTTAAAGCGTGAATCCGCTATAAAAATCATGGGCCATTATAATATTGTCGGTCTGTCGGTGCTCGGTAGATTGCATGGTAAGCGCACGCGCCGAAACTTCCGGCCAAGCGCTTATTGTGGACTGACGGACCGGAAACTCTTGATACCATCTAAAACTACGCCGGTGCAGTACTTATGCTACTTACCCTGTATAGAGAAGACGCGGTACTGCATACAAACGAGTTATTTGCAGTATTTAGGCCTTATTTGCATGTAACGTCTATAAGGCAGTAATTTTGTCTAGTTTAAATGCAAATGTTATCTTTTAAAGTAGACATGGCTGTTTATGATGTAATTTTGATTCGGAAGTGGTTATTTAACGCAAATAAAGATGTAAACATACTTGAACGTTTAGAAACCAACGTCTCATTCCTCATGTTCAAATGAGCTTTAAAGCTTATTGTAACCAATGGCAGTAAAGTTAAAGTGTTGGCCTCTTCACATCCGCGATTTTACTTTCTTATTAGTTGACCATGACTGGCGAGTCTCTTTTCAATGGAGAAAACCGATTTTCTATTAAAACCACGATCGGACACCCAAGCTCGCTCGCGCTGCGGTCAGATTAATAGAAAAGAAAATGTAAACAATGAACGGTAAATAAATCTATTCAGTCTGAAAAAGCTGGTATAATCAAGCTGTCTGCGCGCGTTAACCATTCAGTACTATTTCGGTACAAATTATTTATTTAGTGCTAGTTTTACGGTATGGTTAGGTAGCAGTATGCTGACCGCCGCACAGGGCGGGCCCATACCGCCATGCGCCGTGCCAGTGTGCACGATAATTGGAGCGTCGTTCCGGGCACATTGTTCACTCCGTATTGTTTGTTATGGTAATGCACTTCGTTTTATTTCCTCTCCAAAATAAACCTAACACTGACAAAGCAAAATCACGGCTTTCGCGAAACAACGAATCCACACAGACTTTCTTTGACAAGTAAACAATAACAGTGCGATTCTTCGAAGTGCAGACTTGTTTAACCGTAATGACGATGTTTGAGAATGTCGGAATTACTCGCTTGATTATCTCCATACGTTTTTCTCGAATGAGACATAAAAACTTCAAGCGCTTAGCGGATGCGACGCACGAAACATGCAGCAGTAAAATATCCGTTTTAAGTACCGCAATAATAGAACATAGAACACAAATGTAGTGTGACAGTAACGGTTCAACTGCTAAAGTAGAAGAACACAGGCAACTGATTTGTTTATCGACTGTTGATTGAGCCAGTATTTTTCAACACATAGTAAAATTAAAGATTTGAAAACAGTAGTATCCAAGTTCCAACTAAAGCTGAGAAACATAGATATGTAGAGCCAATTGAAGGCAATAAGTTACATAACTAGATTCATTAGCGAAATTATGAACGCAGATACTTGGTCGCCTCAAGATCATGAACTGAATAGTAAAAGTAACGAATCTATGTCAATAAACAGAATGATAGAGAGCGGCGGCGATATCAAGAAACATAAAATAATTTATGATCGATTCCATCTGATTAGATTCGGAGGATAAAACGATATTACTTCACGATTCCAAATTAAACGCCTACGTGTTTTTTGGAGAAATACTTTCACCGAAAATATGGAATTAGAAACATTTTTACGAAGATAGTCGAGAAAAATGTAGATAAAAATCTAAATCTCCAGTTAAATATGAATCCTCAAGAGACATCAGCTGAGTAAAGATAATTTAAAAAACTGGCCAAGTGCGAGTCGGACTCGCGTGCAAAGGGTTCTAATAGGTTTTCCTGTAAACTTTAGGTAAAGATCTATTATCTTCATATTTTTCAAAATTTTAGGCTCAGTAGTTTCGTAGATAAGGGGGGGAATGGTCATTTTTCGTCTAATTTCTTGAATAACTGCAAAACCATTTGTTTTAAAATTATGAAAAAAATATAATTAAAACCTTCACAGTGAGCCCTTTTATTTGGTATGTCACACGATATTGTTCAAAAAACTTTTTTTTTAATTTTCTTGTTTGACCTCCAAAAGTGACCCCCATACTAAAAATTTAATGATTTACGTAACGCGTCAGTGTTTGGGTCACAGAAGTCCATATGTGTACCAAATTTCAACAGAATCTGTCCAGTAGATCCGGAGAAAACTGGCTGTGACAGACGGACAGACAGACAGACAGACAGACAGACGGACAGACAGACACCCGAGTGATCCTATAAGGGTTCCTTTTTTTTCGGAACCCTAAAAATATAAAATATATTTCCATTGAAGCGTTTACTGAAACAAAAAGAGTTTTAATAGCAAAACAAGTCACACAACTAAAAATATTTAATTTTAAACTTGTCAAGGATAAAGATAATGACCGTTCTTGAACCCGACTATGCGACAGATGAAGGTCGCAGAGATATTACCAAAACTTGAAATTCATTTTCTAAACGAACGAACATCGAAAATATCTTTGAAATCCCAAAGGCACGTCATGCTCATCTCTTATTAGAAGTGCCAAAGATACTTCTAACGTTATTGGCACTTTTTATTGACACGTAGACTTTGAATGGGACGATGATCGCTGGATTGTTATGCAACTTTCTATAATGTTTTCCCAACTTTAGCAACTGGATAGGTTTGCGTTACAGCGAGTTTATTGACATTCATCAGCTGTCTATTGTGAACGACATCTCGACGTCTCACGTAATCTTAGAAAAGAATTTAGAGATTTAAACAATGGCAAATATTAATACCGTGAGACACCTGAGAAGTCAAATTGATTAACTTTACCAACATCATCAGCGAGAGTCTTTGCATTGTAAAGATTCTTTTCATCACTGGAATGAGAATCTTCCTTAATAAATATGCGGAACATAATAAAGCTGGCGAGTAAAGGCATCGTTATAAATAAGGATATAAATGTTATAGTGTCGTTATTGACGCGGCACACAATTCCAACATTACCCGACTCATTAGATTGCAATTTCACACCATCTCGTGGATAATAAGGAAACATTACTACATAACATTGTATTTTAGCGTGGCATCGCGTAAAGCTGAAGATTACGTCTCTCTGTGGAAACATTCCATCAACCAGAAGAGATTACGTTATGATGGAACATAGAACAAGACGCACGCGCAAGCATCTGGGATAGTGACAGGTGATTTATAGAATACCTTCGTAATGATCCGCGGATAAACTGCCGAGCAATGTTAGTTCAAGTTTTTCATTTTGTGTTAAACCGCTTTTTCTTACTCAAGTTCTTTGAATTGTGTTTCCATCCGTGGTCTAGTCTTGGAGTACTCCGTAGTTCAGTAGGAAACGGGATTACACTTATGTATAGATTCAAAACTCTTCACGGTAAGTACCTGTGCTTTGTGGCAATTCGGTTCATTAGTGTTACCAGCCTCCGGGTGTTCCCATCAAATACCGAACTTATTATTCAGCATTATCTAATGCCGCTACATTTTAGTGCAATCCAATCTGTCCAGTAACTTCTAGGCGACATTTTCATGATAACTTTCCCGCAAGTCATAATATATTTATTCTGCTATTAACAATGTTAACTAATTCATAAAGTAACTCTCCACTGGTTGCGGATCCTCGGCCTAATTTTATCTTTCGTATATTGTCCGGAATTCGCACCGCGATGAGCGAATTTTGTGGCAGACCCACGTAATACCGGGTTTTCGTCTAAATTTCGCAATTCAGGAGCCAAATCCCATAGACTACTAATATTATTTGCCTGAATAGCTTCATTTATTAAGTATTGGAAGGCCAAGGCCTTGTTTAAATAGGTATTAGCTTTATTATGATTCCTCGTAGATCTGCTCAAAAGTTACTACCTATATATTTTCTTTCTGATTTAGAGATTTAGAGTTCTCCAAGTACAGGGGCAACACGCAACCGTTAAGATAATTAGTGCCTGGATTAAAATTCAATTTACCATTGGAATAGCCAAAGATAAACCATAGGCCAGGTGATATCTCACGCACGAAGCTAAGTCTATTTTTAAGTGCCCAAGCCTGTTCCACGCAACTCGTAAAAAGGCTATTTCCACTCCAGAAGCAATAAAATGTGTCCCTGGAACAATTTTATCCTCAAGCTTATCTCAGCTTAGGGTAACTTCTTTTTATGGCACATAGCAATAGTCCTTCGACAATAAGAAACACACAAAAGGTCTTTAGGGGACAGTATGGTAATAGTATTTTCGAGATAGCATTTAAGATTTTTGAGATGTCGCGCCGTTTAAGGACGTTTTAGAACAACCAAAGGTAAAGTCCGGCCATAAGTGTCTTTTACGATAAGAAAAGTAATGTTTCATGAATTTCAATCTCGTATGCAATAAACTACGATTTGCTGTTTATGATATGGATTGCATTGCTTAACATTTCAAGCCTATTTCAGAGCTCAAACTGTAAACAATATCGCTGGAGTAAAACACACTCGGTGTATTAAAAGATGGATCAAATTCTTGTTCAAACTTCTATATTGCTTAAACCTTCGCCCGAACTATATTGAACCTGAACTATGTATATAAAGCACAAATAAAGAATCACTCCTATTTATATTTAGTTGGCATATAAAACAAACGAGCTGAGGGCATCGATGCGATATTTCAGTTATCTGCCCACGCAGTAAAATCGTTGGGATAAACGATTTTATCCCTCGTCGACCTATTTTCTGGATAACACAATGGTTCGACTTGTATCGTTGTCCCATTTGTGTATCGATTGCTGAACGTGTGTAATTAAAGATCGAATATTGACGAAATAACCAACAATAGAATACTCAAATTGGTCGGTACGAATTCGGATATTATTGGTAGACTTGAAAAACCTAAATGTCGATATTGGTCCGATATTATTCTGTATTCCATCAACAGCTCTCATAACGTTGATGAAGAAAAGAATGTAAAAGATTTTAATTTCGCTAGTGTCTTATTTAACGAGAGCGTTTTTAAAATTAAACTCGTTTTTAAGATGATTTAAAAGCGTACCCACTTCGTCACCACGTATACACAGTTACTCATATTGACTTTGTAACTCATGTACTTGTACTATTGTCTGAAAAATTGGCAACATGGCAATCACGTAACCGACTGCTTAAGACGAAACATACCTAATGATTCCAGCATTTCCGAGCAGCCAGAATTTTACCAGATTCTCGGAAAGTCTACTCATTAACAAATGGTTTGAAGAAAATATATTTTATAGGCTTGTTGAACAAGATCATTGAGATATTCTTCCTTTCACGAGTATCATCTTATTTGTCGAAATAAAACTATTTTCCCAACTTATAATCAGTCGTGTTGAAAGGTCACATGCTAGCGCATCAACTATGATAGATGCCCGACGGACTAATATTAGGAAATAATCATATTATTGTGGTTACATTCGTGATTACCAACTACGATGGCAGGCGACTGCGAGAGACCGTGGGAAATGACCGTGGACATTCGACAGACGAGTACATTATGTTTATTTACATTTTGGTGCTCTATGCATACAACAATATGAATTCTCAACGAGCTACTGTATAAAATGTATATTTATCATCACGTAACAGCAAGTTTACTTCATAACCATAAATATTTTTAGTACACATGCATACTAAATACGGGTCATATGCAGTTGGCGATGCGACAAACTCTTGAAATTCTTGACTAACTTGCCACTCATAAAGTTCCCAAATAGAAAATTCTTGTTTCATGACGAAGAATGGCACAGCAGTGTGAAGTGGGCGTGAAATTATAAATAACTACCCTCGGTCAGCCGATTTAGAAGAGCTCAATGTCACAGCTTCATTCTTCAAGGTATTTTTATAACGTGCTTCGGGTTTCCCCGAAATACGTAGCCTCGCAAATAAACAAAGATTTCTTATAACAGTTTGTTGGGTCTGCTCCCGAGAAAAAGGTAATGTGAGAATATTAACACAGCTTATTTTTCTTTTAGTAACTTATTTATATACAGAGAATGTTTATTTTTCTCTCGTCACTGATTTGGTGAGTTTATTTATCTTAGGTAATACAGGTTACCTCGAAACACTTATCGGTAAAACTAAATACAGCTGCCAACTATAATTTTAAATCAAAGATGCTCTCGTAACAGACCATGTACTGGCTGGCAGATGTAGCTATATGAAAAGAGCAATATAATCTCAATTGTGAAACGAAAGCAATATCAGTTCAAAAATACTAAAATACATTCTGAGTGGAATGGCCGAGTGCAGCTATTAACTCTATACAGCGACCAAGCGGCCACTTGGGCACGTTTAGCCTGTTTCATCCTAGAAACGTCGTCGTTTAAGACAATAGCCAGAGAAAACCTTTTATATTTCAGATCAATAACCTCTTGTTCGGGTGCGAGCCGTTGACACATGAATAGAGAATGAAGCATCAGTTTCCCTCATGGAAACCATTGTCGGTGTTTCTGTAACAATGCCATTATATGCGATGGGGCTCGGTTCGCAAGAGGTCATGCAGTATCTCTGCTTATTGTTTATTTAGGTACGGTACAGAGGTTGAACTCATTAGCAAGACACGTCTGGCATCGGCCAAAATTTCATCTCAGTATGTGGCATAAAATCTGGTACACCCGCAGTTTTATTTTATCCCCGAACACACGAATTTCGTGACTCCTAATGTAATGTTGTACTATAGTAGTCCCACCCACTCGAGAAAGTTACGTTAGCGGTACAGGCCGGAATGTTAATGGTTGGAGCAATTATTTTGGACGAACCTCGACCAACTTGAGACGGGCAAGGGACAAATTCAATTAGAAAACATTATGGTTCTACGAGTTAGGAACGAACGCAAGAACACGACAAGGACACTCGAGATTGCTTTGGGCACTCCTTCGAGCATCCTGTTATTAGGGAGTTGATACAAGGGCCGGATCACGCAACACTAACGAAGATTTTGCGTGAGAAGTCGTATTCATTTTATTCGTAACGAATAAGGTCGGTCGCCATTTATTTTATTAAGCACTTATGAATGAGTTAACCTTATTAAAGTCAAGTCGCGTTGTCCACATAGAAGGGAACGTGACTGCCGGCGTAAGATACAGTCTGAATAATAATTAACTTTTACGATTGCTAGCGAACATTACCTACACCTTGACCATTTGGGACGATCGAAATAACTGGGTCTTTTAACCCACATTTGATGGAAACTGTGGTTGCAATAGCGCTTTTACCCTTATCCTCTATTATATCTAGCTCGCCCACGCGCGTCTGGGTTGGAACATAATCCTTTTGTTTCAAACATTTATAAGAATAATAAAAATACGACGAAACGATTAGCTGTCTGACTTAGATCATATCAGTTTCTTGATGCTTGCTGTGAACTTCGTCTCGTGACTGTTGTAAACCTTCTTTATTTTCTTTTACTTCGGCGTTAACAGACTTTTGTATCTATCAATATTTTTATGTCTGATATAATGCATATTAATGTTTGATGTAATTAAGATTTCAAGTTCTCATCGAATCAGAGTTCAATAATGCACCTACGCAAGTGAACGACCGAATCCCACACTGTTTTTAGTTTTTATAATCATTAGTCTATCTTTCAGCTCTTGACTGACATACACACGTAAGTATTCAATTTGAGCTAAACTAAATGTGAAAATCTTTATCAACCTTATTGTGATTTGTTCATTAATTTGTAAAATATCGTCTGCTATGTCAATCTTGATAAACTCATAAACTGAATAACACAGTAAGAGACCCTTCTACCAATTGAAGCAATGGTTAAGGACATTGAGTAAAAGATCGCAATTTGTAGAAGATGGTTATTGAAACCCTCTAGAGAGATCATGTGTAGCACGAAGGGATGAATTTAGGGGAGTTCGATTAAAGAAAATTAAGGAAGATCAGATTATGCAATTAGTTTCATGAAAAGGTTTCTGCACCATCAAAGTGTAATTACGTAAACATAATTTTGGATTATATCGTGGTCCCGTTAAGTGAAGTTAACCAGAAACGACTGCTAAGAATAGGCGGTGACTGTGCAAACACTGCTGAACAAAGGTGAACGAAAGAGAGGCGATTCATGCGTATGTCTCGTAATAAAGCGATTTCTAGTTACGTCAATACTTTTGCGTGATTTACTTTTTGCAGCTACTGTAGTAGATACTTTGATCGATCGATGGTTTAATATCTTACTGTATCTAATCAAGGAAACCAACATGATAAATTCAAAAAGGTGGTGTGAATACAAAACTCAAAATATAATCGCAATTCCTAAAGTAATTTATGAAAAACAATACGAAAAACATTCAAACATTCAAAGTTATACGTAACGAGGCGAATGAACTCGCTTCGGTCAATATCAAAGTTGAATTTAAACAGCCGCCTACTAATGACCAAATTTTAAACGAACTCTTTACAAATGTTGCCTCCACAAGCACATATTTGCTGATCACTTAGAAACCTTTTTACCTCACATAATTTTATGAGTCAGCAGATAATTCGGAATCTCATAAAATCAGGAGAAAGTAATTTTGCATAACTAGATGACACACAAGCTATATCAGATTCTACAACCGTCATATAGCCTAAGGAAAGACAATGAGTTACATAAGGTTTATTACGTATTAAGAGACTAATGCTGCTGAATACAAAGACGTTATTGGATTAAGAATACTTAAAACATTCATTGTTACTGGTAAGGCACTCCTTTCAGAAATTAACTCCTATTGTGATGATTGAGGCACTTAACATTTAACAACGCTTATCTCTATTAAGACTTTTGGCCATGAAACCATGGGTACATTTTGTTCGAAATTAACAATACATTTGCATATATTCGATAGTTGATTGATAAGTGCATCAGTAGACAGTTGCTTCAAGGCATTTTCGTTATTAATGTCCAGTTAGAAACCGGTTTAACCTGCAAACTATGAATCACTCTCTGATTAATTATATTATGAGAACCGCTGATACAACATTTTGTTCAGAATATTAGTTCCTTGTTCGTGATGTAATTATTGAGGTCAATTAAGTATGGAAATTATGAAGTCAGCATCCTCATTAATAAAATTGTAAGCAATAATATAAACATTGTCTAAGGTTCTTAATCCAACATAAATTCTATATTGTTTAATATAGCTTTTGTTATCGTTAATGCTTCTTTTATGGAGACGTACACAGTAAAACTATTTTTATTTTTATCTTAAGGGTCCCGATCCCCGACGTAGCACTGTGTCACTCAAATATTTGTAGGGCAAACGTCAAGGACCTCTGAAAGGACCCTTCTTACGCCACCGTCCTAGTTCACACGGACTTATAAACTATACTGATCTTGTTACTATTGTTATTAGATTGAATTTATTTTTGCTGTTAATGAAACGAATAAAAAGGACTGCTGAATAACGTAGGCTTTTATTAGATACTAGTATGACTTCCAGTACTTGTAGTATCTATAGATAGATCGATGTTAACAGCTGGGATTTTGTTCTTTTTATCGCGGTTCCGTTGACTGCTTTCGGGGTCCGCAAGCACCACACGGGCTCATTCAATTGCTCAATGCCCCACCATTGTGTTACGTGACCAATTGAATCAATATTGTTCCTCTATTGCGTTATCTACTTGTGAATGAGTTACATTTTCCTATGTGTGTCAAATTAAATTAACGCCGTACAATAAATTTCAATTTATTTTGGAATGAAGATCGGACTATATTTAACTTTTTCAAGACTGTTACTGGAGTATACGCCTACGAGAAAAATTTTTGCTATTATTTGACTCATGAGAATGGTTATAAGATTTATTTATTCAATTTTGGTCTAAATATACTTGAATAGACAAGCGAATTCAGACCAAAATTTAATTCTCTTGCGGCTGCTGCTTCTTACTCTCATCTCTTGGTAGGACAGTCGTGGCACTGTATCAATTCTCATATTATCGGTCATTGGTCCAATTCAATGCCAAACAAGCAGTTCACAGGTTCATTGATTCTCTATGTAACACAGTTCATTGTCAGAGAATAATTGGACGCTGCAGATAATGTGTCATTTAGCATTGATGTACTAATGCAAGAGTTACAAGCGTGGGTCGACGGCATAGTTGCGTGGGAAAACAGCCCAATTGCGGCTATGTATCCGGCTAACGTGTTAACAAATACTTAAAGGCTGTAACTAGTTAGTTAACCTATTGACGAAGAGCCTGCAGCTAAACGCTACCGGTTTTGAAGACTTAGAATCGATACTTGCAAGTATGATGTAAATAGTTTCTCATGTTTTGCCAGAGACTGTAACTATGGTTAATATTGAACCGATATATGAGTGTGTTAGTGAAAAAAGTTTGTATGGATTGCAATGCTGCCTACACCTTTAAGGATACGTGACTTTACGTGTCACGGTAATAAATCTGTGGCGGTCTTGTGTGCCATGCTGTCTTGACAATGTTCGGCTGAGAGCTATCATAACTCAAGTCAAGAGAAATTAGACGTGTTGAAAATGTGTGCAGTTCAAACACATGCGGATGTAGGTTACGAGAATTATTTGAATTAATAAATATAATTACTTCACGCAACCTACTAGGTTTATAGGTAAATATAATATTATATTGTACATAAGCGTGTGTAGAAATTAGTTAATGGCAGAACAAGCCAGACAACCTTCAGTTAATGAAGACGACGATAAGAGGGAGAAAAAATAGGTAGAAATTCAAAACAATAAAAATAAGCAATTGACATAGCCATTAGTCTTCATTACCAGTTTAACAAAAATGAATTGGAGATGTTTCAAAGTTGAAATATGAATATATGACGAAGGCACCCTTTAGTTTAAACATACGTAGCTGTCATGAGTAGTCATGAATTTGAAAATTAAACGTGCTAGTTAAAAATGATTGTAAACGTACTGCTTTTCGTAACGGTGATTTATTATGAATCGCCGTTACTCTCCTATCGCGGTCATTACAATAGAATAATTTATTAGCTTGCGATACTACATCACAACTGTTACGTTAATTATACATTCCAACTAGATATAATAAATTTTAACTAAGTACCAATACGTGACGCAGTTGTATTTGAATGTCAATTTTACTTTCTAAAATGATCTACGATTTCTAGCCAAACGGGAAACAATCTGCTTTATCATCTTATTGCTCTTCGTTATCGCAGTACATAACATTGTTTGCCAGCATTAATTCATTTTCATTGCTTACAAAATTATTTTCTGAATTAAAGTCAATTTGTTTAAAATTCCGCCTATTCAGACTTAGCAAACCCCCTTTTCATGATCTTTAATGAATCTGTATTTAGGTCACTGTTAGAAATTTCATTTGAATAAATCTGGGTTATTTCAGATTAAGGCTACGGATAATGTAAAACTTACGCTAACCAACGGAATTAATGAGCATTAAACGATGCAAATTCCTTAGAGCGGCTTGGGTTCTATAAAAATATACTGATCTTTAGAACTAACTTCATAAAGCTGCTTGACGAAGTTTTGTAAAATTAAAATTTGTTTCGAATGAAGGACACCACTGAGTCACGGCACGACTCTTTTGAATGTTTGACCACAGCTCATCCCTTTGAAATTCCAATAGGGTGCGTCAGGAAGATGATCACATGCTAAGGTGTGCTTTTGAATTTTTGAGAACAAAAACATATCGAAGTTTTTTTTTCTTTATATAATAAAGTAAATAAACATTTTCCAGGATACGGTTTATCACATTATAACTGTAAAAAAATGGTCTACTCATTTCTTCTAGACTACACATATGTAGAAAAGAAAAAAATGCTTATTTAAGATAAGTAAAATGGAGCATATTACACTTAACATACTACACAAACACACACACATAAGTAGTTTTCAGTCACATTTAATTTTCAAAATTGTTGTTACCTATTTAAAGATATTTTTTTTTTGTTTGCACGTTTTTTTTTCTTTGTTTGCATTTAGTTTGCAGTAATTTTGTAGCAGTAATACATATGTACGTAAATTGTAAAAATACATATTGTCTAATCCATGGGGGATCGGAATAGTCATTCCTTCATACAGGTTGTCTAGTTAGGAGATCAGAACGCACACCTTAGCATGCTAGGGTGTGGTGTGCATTTGAATACAATAATATTTTTAAAATGCAAGTACCTGCTATTCGTATAATCTTACTGAATTCTATGAAGTACATCCAATTGTGCTTCTGTTTGTGTATTATCTGTTACTTATATAGAGTTTAACGACGTATCTAATATAGAATTAATGACACAAAAACTTTCAAATTAAGAGAATTGGTTATTGGTTCAATGCTCACTTCGCTTGTGTTTTTTGTTTAGTCATAGAAAGTGCATGTCGAGAATTGAGTAATAAAAAGACAATAGCGCATCATTGGAGAGTTGGTAAGCAATTGTAGTGTGAAGAAATTAATCTGTGGCAAGCAAGAGCGAGCAATAATCACTAGTCTGCGGTGTCGATTGCTAAACGAAACGCACTTTCTTTTCAAGCTATACAGATGGCGAATTATATTGTTTTCAGGGACATCTGCGTCCTTCGAAAAACGAGTTTCTTTGAAATTAAAAGCATAAGAAATAAGTGGTCGGTGTACAATGATGAAACGAGCAGCTTCACATCGGCAAGCTGCGATTTGGTAATGTGTGCGCGCAGTGGCCAGGTGGCGAAACTGGTTGTCTTCCCTTCGCCTTGCCATCAGGTGTGTGCTG
The DNA here is from genome assembly GCA_947578705.1 of Lacanobia wlatinum. Lineage (NCBI taxonomy): Eukaryota > Metazoa > Arthropoda > Insecta > Lepidoptera > Noctuidae > Lacanobia > Lacanobia wlatinum. The sequence goes on from OX388039.1 coordinate 15,895,734, forward strand.
TGAACTTGCTCCCAGATATATTTCACATACACTTATTTTCATTAAATAATTTATCTGCTCTGGTCGATAGCTTTCATCATAATCATTTTGAAATGCAAAGAAACGTGTAAAAAAATTCAAAAACGATGCGATAGAACGTATTCCCAAGAAGCTGGTTCCAGTACAATTATCAAATAAATTATCGGGACTGAATGACTACAATGTAGAATTGTGTCATTTCATTAGAAACAGTCCTAAACATTAATGTTGCCATAAAATACCTGCAAAGGCGTGCAATACTGCGCTACCTGCGCTTTATGCGGCTTCTCGTTTCCAGTTCCATTGTTAGAGATGTAACTGACCCTACTGAGGCCGAGCAGGTAGTCTTAACTTTAATCAAAACCATTAAAAATAAAACAGATCGTACTCGGTTTGTCAATATCATCTCCAAATCAATAGGCCATTCATTTACGTACAATATGGACATTAAAGTGGAGCGAGAAGCTAATACAATGAACAATAGAGATTAAACATTTGGATTGAATGCAGGCGCCAACATCGTGTAGGTGTCGAAATTCATTCATTACCAGATGTAGGCACGATCGAATATGTAGAACTAGAATAGACATAATATAGACTAGTTACATGCAATGAGTCTTGGTATTGATGTACAGAATGTTATCAGCCATGCTGGGGATTATCCCGATCCGTAGCAGCTAATTGCTTTCCATTATTTCTCATTGCGTTTATTAGTTCATGACCCAATTAACTTCTAAATTGCTCGAAATGGGATAGATTCAAGTAGCTCCCAGCGTCCATAAACAACTGCTGTTTTTTTCTTAATCCCTTCTTAGAATTGCCTCTCAAACGGGCAATATATTTAGAAACATGACGTGGTGTATGTCATCACCTAAACCCTGATTTATAAACAAAAGGTATTTTTGTTCGGTTTGTGCTCATCGGTTCTTCGAAACAACTTTGACATTATTTAGAGATGACCTTTGAGGTAAACCAACTTGGCGTGTTTTCTATCAGCAATTAGTTTTTTCTTCTATAGAACGGGTCTGTATTTTTTTTCTGGATTATACCTTCGTTTTTTTGCATAATTTGGAATAAGAGGTTATTGGTGCTGCTTTTAGCAGGTTTCTTATTGTGTGTTGCTATGCCGTCGATGGTCTTACTTTCTTTTTGAGCACCACTTTGAGTGCTCGTTTGTTTAGTAAACAAATCATTAGTAAATGCCAACGATACTGATAAAAAATCCAGATTCGAGCTCAATGGAATGTTTGGCAATATCTTCTCACCTTCATACACATCTTGTTAGAGTATCTGTAAAGTAATTGACAGTTTCTGTGATTATGACATTAGATGTAACGTTACCCACCGTTAATTGGATGACAAGTTCCAGTGATCCCGGTACAGAACCAATCAATATGCAACCGTATAATACACCGCACCGTAAGAGCTCTCGGGTGCTCAGAGCTGGTCATCCACTCGATTATTGATTTGCATGCTTTTCGATACAACAGAGATCACTAACACATTTATAGTCAATAACAATGTCACAAACAAAACCCTCCTTCAGATGAAATTGTACGATAGAGTTTCACTTGTCAATACTGCCTTGCTTCTATTCCAAGACAATTTTTACAGTCACTGATTTCACACTAGATTCTAGTGAATGCAGCAAATAGGCCGTGTTTTCACTCCGATGTCGTATTGATTGTAGACGGATTGAATTAAAACAATGGCGTACATAAACACAATGTAATGTCGCGAGGCGTGCACAGCACGTGCCGCCCCGCCCGCGGTCACCTCCGGACTGGCGGTGCGATCGTGTTGAATAAAGATCGCGTTCGGGTGCGTTCGTCGCACGACGCTTACTGCGTTCGGATGCCCCGCTCAGCGCAACACAGCGAGGCAAGGTAACTCGGTGGATGTTTTTATTTTGAAAACACTGCATGTCATTTCCATGCGTGCGTTATATTAATGTTGATTTGCATCCATGTCTAGTCTTCCTAACTTGGTATCGTAATGATTTTATAATGCTTTTGTTGCTAGGCATTTCTGTGTATAATCATAGCTCTGTTTACTGATCTTTACGTTGAGATTGTCCTAATTTTCGTGTTATTATTACAGTGTTCGTTCTTGTTTAAGTTCATAAAGTTCCCGATCTATTTTACGATTCTCTGTATTGCACACGCTACCAGGTCCATTTAATACATTATGTCTAATATTAGAAAACAAAGGGCCGGACACTGATGACTAGAATAATGGCAAGTTTTATTGGAAACATTTGCATTTTGAAACGGAGTGGTAAAAATAAAAGCTAATTTTGCCAAAGCTGTTGGGTTTTAATGTTGCAAGAGATATTAAAAAAAAATATGGTGTTTATTTTAGGAACCTAAGCGTTGGAATTTCATATCAGGTACCTACGCATAATATTTTCTTTTTTTTTGAGTTATACATATAACTCAGCAGAAAATATTAACTAACTTTACAGTTACTGCTATTTTATTGGTAAATGCATCATACCAACATATTATTACTATCCTTTTGCTTAATGTACTTATATTTAAATTATGTGGTCATGAGTTTTGCTCTAGCTTCTATATCATATCGGGTGTAGAAATTCTGCCGAAGAAAATATTACTCTAATACTTGGTAATTTAAAAAAGGATTCAAACAGCAACGCAAATCATGAAGTAAATCTGGTAGTGACAAAAGAATGGCCAATTTAAACGAACAGAATACACATATGAACGACACTAACTTACCAACCGGAGTACCGAATTTCAATGAGATTGGTAAATTGGTTTCGACGCCAGCCAGACACATGACGGTCATTCACATACGTATACCGACCGAAGCCCTTTTTCGTTCAGCACCTGAGAGCAAATTGACAATTTTGGTATGATTTTTTGTATTAAGTTTAAACAATTTAAACATGCTATATTCGAAAATGAGTAAAAAAAAGTGTAGACGCTCGTGATCGTGTTGAATTTGTGGAAACACAAGCTGTAGTGGTATTCTGAAACAATATTTTCGTATCTCGACAGTGGAATCCGAGGTGAGTTTCAAATTAAGACCTTTATGCTGTGTGCAATAAAGCTCATTTTGTGAGTTTTGTCACTCAGGTGAAGCTCGATATCGAAATAGTTGTATATATAAGTAGTATAAGTAGTCGAATAGACTGGCTGGACTGGTACGCTTGGTGAATTAAAATTATTTTAATGTATTAAACTTAGATGCTATACAATTTAATTATGTCTGTAAAATGGGGGCTGATTAGATCTTTACTCCTTTTGTTTTGCAAGAGCATTTACTAGCTTGAAGACTGTAACAATTTTTTTTAACATAGGTAATACATTACTAATGCAGTCATTATCATACACTGGTAAGTCTTTGCACACCCTAAAACATTGGATTTTATTGTAGCAAATCCTTCAGTCTAAATTATAGTTTTCCTAGACGGCTGTGGACGTCGCATGCAATTTGTCCACTTCATGAATCTGTTGTTCTAGTCTAACCAAGTAATCTCCAATGAAAGGTCAGTAAACACTGCTTATTTATGCAGGAGCATCAGTCGTTTGGCTCACGTGTGCAAATGTAATGTTATCACTGGGAGCCGACCTACTGTCGCCGTTAGCTGTCCTGTTGATTATCCGTGGAGACTTGGCAATGAGAATGTCAATTAACACTGAAAGTAAAACAAAAGAAATTAGTCGTAGGTACATAACTAACCTGGAAACAGGTCAGATGGAGTACTCCGCTGAGATACACAATACTGTGTAACACCACCACAAACCTACCAACCTCATCTCTTATCCTGTTCTTTATGGAAAAACAACTGCACCATGAAAGATATTTGCGAGGCCAATGATTGGGCTGTCACTGTTATGCTACGGCCACACTACCGTAATATGGCAATAATTATGACGATAATTGAAATAAAACCAACTGAAACAACACTAAATATGGCCATAATTATTGCCATATTCCGGTACTGTGGCCGTAGCATTACTGAATACTCCTTCTAATGGTCCAAGCTCATGAAAAAGTTAGATAATATCATCGAAGAATAAGTTGGAAGTCTGAAGATTTTGATGGGTGCCATATGTTTTGGCATTCGATTGTAATTAGCCTAATATTGTTGATGAAAAAATATAGCCTCCATGGCATAGTTATGAAAACCTCTTACATTGTGTTAAAATTTAAAGATAGATTCCAATAATTTTTATTGACCTACTTACTTTTTATCTTCTCTGAATTAATAATTCACAGAACCGAGTCACGGCCTACACTTGAATGGCCCCTTTGCAACTTCTAAATTATTTTAACCGTCAATTTACTTACATTTTCATTTTAAGTCTTCTCGTCATTAAGCTTAATAGACATCTCCAGGTAAAATATATTTCTAGTATTTATCTTTTAGTGTACATAAATACGTTTCAATAATACAGTCAACTTAAATAGAAGCAATGTTTGAGTTAAATTATAAACTTTAATTATTTTCTACTAGAGACAAAACATTGAAGATCATTATTTAGTAACAAAAAACTACTAATATGGACTTGTTTATGAGGTAAAAGCTGTATACATTTTTCTACAGACTTGAACACGAATCAGAATATTTTATTTGCGCAAAAACATGGTAAATTTAAGGTCTTATTTTAGAATCTATGATGAGCTTTTATTTTTTTCAGCAGTTCAAGACATTAACATTGTTCCATTTGCTGGTAAATGCCGTCCTTTGTTGCATTGTTTTTCTGTTTCTTCTTACTTACTTATGTCCTCTCTTTTGATGGCAATAGTAAAATTACCTTACATTTCTTAACTGAACACAAAACTGCATCGTTCTTTTCTGGCGTGCGTACTTACTCTTGTGCGAGTAAAAGGGCAAATTCTTGCTTGTCAAAAGTTTATGTATGTGTGACAAACGTTAAAATACTTGTAATGTCTCATTGCAATCGTCCTCGACCTCTCTGTTAACGGGACCTGCGGCGGACGAAGGAATGGCTTCGCATACCACTTTAACATTATCTACAGCGTTTGTTTTTCCATTGTCTGGTTTAAAATTCTACATATTTCTTGTCTTTGAGTAAATTATTCTGTTTTCTTCTGCATTTTATCTGAATCTTTCGTTATTATTCTACTTATTCCAAAAAAATATCTGAATGTGACTTATGTCGGACCGGTTCAATTGGCCAGATACTGGTCGGATAAAATTTGAGTAATCGATCAACACGAAAAGTAGAAGAAAACAAAAATTTTAGGTGTGTGAAGTCTACCGTGCAACTATTTTATTTCATCGTTCAGTTTGAAATTTAAATGATATTTGCATCAGATTAAAGCCTAAAGGCGTCGGAGCGGCGGCGACGGGTTGACGGCTGAAGGGTGGCGTGTGATGCTGTTAGCTCGAGATAGTTTTCACTACGTTTTAATCCAGACTCTAGACCCTAACAAGGTTAAGTTGAATTGGGATTTAGGAATGTTATTCGGATTTGAATTAAATATTTAGTTTTGGTATTTCTGTTTAAATCATGCACGTTAGCATTATTAATTTGGAGTTGACCTTCTTCAAAGTGCAAGGAACTTTTAATTTTAGGTTTGATGCCAAGGTTAAAATGGAATATAATTTGCTGCTCTTGTTACAGTAACAATAAAGCTATGACAAGCAAAATGAATATAACTAACATAATATTCCATGCCTGGCTACCATTAAAACGAGACTATGAATTCTAAAGATGAGGCCTTCACAATAACGCGTCATCATATTCCGTTCTCCAAATATTCAACCACAAACGCCATAATGAACTTCATAAATGGGATCCTGGGTTTATGATTAAGGAGCGTCCAACTCCAAATATACCTCATCTGTCAATCCGGACGAATCCATCGAGTCTTCTACCAACAAATGCGAACAGGACATGAGTTATATCCGTAATTTATATAATATTTATCACAATCTAACATACAATCGAAATGTCGTCCAATCGTGCGGCGATTTAAACCCGAAATAGGCATAGCTAAAGGGGGCTATTCATTTTGTTCCATGGGAAAGAGCGACGAGCCACTCTGACAGTGATGTATTATACTCTTTGGGGATTACGATATGTTTAAATGGGACAGTTCAGGACTGATGTACAGTCAGCCCTACATTTTTGACATATTTTCAATTGTAACTGATGCTATTCTTAGGAAGTACGACACCTCTAATAAGTCTCTACTGGGTTGTGTTATTCTTAGAAGAGCGCCATTGCGGTTGTTTTCCTGTTAGCTGCTATTTTAAGATGATACAACAATAGTCATAAATCTGCTGACATTCTTCCTGTTATATTAATTGTTTCAGAGAATTGAAGGTCCAATGATGGCATTGGATACATGTTATCACTTGCTCTATATAAAATGTGAACAGTTACTTACGCAATTTGCCAACTTGCGGCATGTTTACAAATTGAAAAAAAAATTCTGTTCCGCTAGATTTTTTGGTTGTTGTTTAACTCGACGCATGTCTTTCGCTCAGCTTTTTAGCCGTATATATGGTTTTTATCATGCTACAAAATCTCAAACGTTCTACGCACATTGTCCTGAATAATAAAAGCGCATCAAATATTCTCTGTGATTATGCACGCTCCTGAATATTCCATACATCAGGAAGTAACTTAACGTAACATTCTTGCTACTTCATTAACAATGAAGAGCATGTTTTTCCGCGTGTAAAACTGTATAATTTTCGTTTTAGGCTAATATAGGTCGAGGGGAGCGTCAGCTATCCCTCTATTACGTGTATATGTAAGGGAAAGATCATCCCCTCTTAAGTCTCTCAAGTTATTTCGAACTACACCCAAAACTTATTGACTAACATTAGCCAAGGAAATGGAAAGAACTTCAAAGATATGAAGTAGTTTTTTCTTTTTATGTTTTCATTGAGACATCAAAAACTTTGATGTAGTACCATTTTATGAGTTACAACTTTCATGATTCATGGCTGGGTTCAGAATTTCTTATTAAAATGGTATTCTGGGAAGCTTAGACGTTCATGTTTTATCGTTATATTTTCAATATTAAAAAAAACTGGCTAAGTGCGAGTCGTACTCGCGTGCAAAGGGTTCCGAACGAGTAACATTTTTTTAACGTGTTATTTTATCACTATAGACTTCCTATAGGTTTTCCTGTAATGTATAGGTAAAGATCTATTATCTCCATTTTTTTTTCAAATTTTCAGGGTCAGTAGTTTCGGAGATAACGGGGGAATGGTAATTTTTCGTCTGATTTCTTGAATAACTTCAAAACTTATTTTAATATGTAAAAAAAAATATTTAAAACCCTTACAGTAAGTCCCTTCATTTGATATGTAACACAATATTGTTCAAAAACGTTTTTCGTTAATTTTATAGTTTGACCCCCAAAAGTGACCCCCATACTAAAGACTTAACAATTTACGTAACGCGTTCGTGTTTGGGTCACAGAAGTCCGTATGTGTACTAAATTTCAACAGAATCGGTCCAGTGGATCCGGAGAAAACTGGCTGTGACAGACGGACAGACAGACAGACACCCGGACCCAAGTGATCCTATAAAGGTTCCGTTTTTTGTTCGGAACCCTAAAAATCGGTTCTGAACCAACATTTTTAATTAATTTTTGAACGAATTTGCCTTTTATGATGATACTGTTTTAATAACTGACAAACTACCGACATAAAACGTGAAACGTTACTTAGTCTGCCCGATATAAACATTAGCTTCCCTTAATAATGTTTACTTTACACCATATTACTACATAAACCCTTCATTACCAGTCATTACTATGAAATTTTACAAACGCAGCGCCTCCCGCGCAGCCGTATACTTTTCTAATGGCCATAATATTCTTAATTGAGCATCATCAGTGGAAGGCAACCGCCATCTTAGAAACCTGGGTGGTCTCGCCCGTAACCCGTAATTAAATCCCACAAATCCTTGCAGTTCAAGATATTAGAAGCTCTACAGGTACATTAATTTATGTCAGTGTAAATAATGAGACTCGCCATTTGTGATACAAGTTTTTCTATTTATAAAGTTCCAGGCTCGTTTTGCATGTTTAGATTTAAATGCGTGGAATTACATGGTTCAAGTACCTTCATTTGTAATTAATACTTGCTTTTAATTAATATACTGAGTACAATCTTATTATAATTTACTACTTATTTCTGATTTTAAAGATCTCTCACAAATTGTACAGAACAGCACATTTTTTTTTTCGATTTTTGGATTAGTCCCATAGTAAAAGTTGTTCATAATGTTAAGTAAAATGACCCCCTAAGAGGTATTGTGTCTATTCTGTTACACGTTGTATAAAATATAGTCTTCCTCGATAAATGGGCTATCCAACACTAAATTTTTCCAATTCGAACGAGTATTTCCTGAGATTAGCGCGTTCAACCAACCAAACAAACAAACTCTTCAGCTTTAAAGTATTACTAGCTATTGCCCGCGACTTCGTACGCGCATATCCCGTTTTTTCCTGTATTCCGTTTTTTCCCGTTTCATAAAATTATCCCATCTTTTAAGTTGGATCAAATAACAGATAGTGACGAAGTTTGATCAAAATCGGCTCAGTAGTTTCAGAGTTTATCTCGAACAAACATCGTGATACGAGATTTTTATATATTTAAAGATAGTATATAGTATCGATAGGAAACTGTAACAAATCTTTGTTGCACCCATTTCACACGGTTTGACGAAGTCTAGCAAGTCTAGCTTGGGAAATAAAGCCTGCTCAACGTTTAATGGCTCAGTGGGAAAAGTTCTTCCCATATATTTGCAATATTTTCCTTTTTATAACCTTGTCCAGTCCATAAACTTTTTAGCTAACCCTCTTGGAAGACGCCCAAGTTTCCACGCCAGAATTTTCAAGGCTTTCCTCGTCGCCAAAATCCCCATGACCGTGATAATTCTTGTCTACTACTTTAAGAAAACGTTTTGTCTATAAATCTGCAATACAAAAACTAAATAAGGGGTAATACACATTCTCCTTCTTCTTATCGTGTGGGCTGTAAGGTCTAACGACCCCACACACCATACACACACACCCCCACACATAGATACATATGAAATAAAACTCTTAAACTGCAGTTTTTTTCTGATTTTGGTCTACTTCTATAGCCAATTCGTTTGTAATACGTGGTTATTACTGAGTACTTACCAAGACTATTTCAGTTTGCTTTAGTGCTCACATGTGGATTTAGCGACTTATTACGTACTAGTTTTTTCCCTCAGCTTCTATACATTTTTTCGCAAAAAAGTAGCATATACCCGTCTCCAGGGTCCCATCTATCTTTGTATCTTAAGTAATTAAACTCCGAGTGTAACAAACAGTAAGTATAAACAAACTCACTTTCACATTTATGATATTTAGTTGGGATTAGGATTAGTTAGGACATCTATTATATTCGTTAAGGAGAACCATCTTAGTCATTCATTAAGACATCTATAATAAGCTCATGTCATCATTATACTGTACCACCAATTGCTTCGACCCTTTACCACGATCACGTCACATTAACTTCATTCAATACCAAAGCTGTCCTGTCCTGGGAAAGATTGTCCCAGTGAATTGTTCCTACATAATCTTGATACGTGCCCATGCTCTTTAATAGCGTGGTGTCACTCTGCTAGGCCATTGTCTTCCTACTCCGCGTTTATGCGCCCAATTACACGAAATTAGTTTTTATTACACGAATTTCTAGCATTATTGTTTTAATAATCGTGGTTTTAATGTTTTGGGGTTAACGTTTATTACTATAACGCGGTGGAGCTTGTGGCTGAATAATAACAGCCGCACGGATCGATCTTCAAGGTTAAGCAACGCTTGTCGAGCTCAGTCTGTGGATGGGTGACCTTTCATTACATACCGAATCCCTTCTGTTCCTCGGACAGCATGTTAAGGTTTGTACCCTGAAACCAAATGATAGCTCGAAAGTACTGATTTCACCGCCACAACGCGCGGTCCCCGCATGCTTCCATGCGGAAAGTTTGAAACATCAAACCTAGCGACATGACATCAAATGAATCCAAATCGTCAATTGATTCAGTGTTGCTCACATGCAAACATCATAAACTACTTCTGTCAAAATATTAACAAAGCTAGCTATGCTGTTGATCCTGGCAGCAATTTCCAAATTTTTGACAGTTGTTATCACAGTCAGAAACCTGACAGTCGACAACCAGTTTGACTACAGATAGGCAATCACTTCACATAAAATACTGATATTCAGCTGCATCCAGTTAGACTGAAAGCCGATCACAACTTAAATGGGAATGTTAGTTTTTTACTACCTATATCCAAAGCAGGGGAAGATATTTTTAGCCCAGAAAAAGAAACGACCAAACTCTGTTTAGAAGAAAAGTAAATACGCTTCTCTGAGACTTGCGTAATACGTGCAAATATAGGGGAGATATTTCTGATTCCCCAAGGGAAAGAAAAAGGCTAGGCGAAGGACTAATTCCGCACACCGACAGTTTATGCCGGTTTTAGGAGCTGTTTCCTTATGAGTATGTATGACATATCCTGGTAATCTGCTATTTCCATGATGAGCCCCTTAACTAGTAGCATCCGGTTTCTTAACTTGACTTCAGAATGAGAACTTGCTAAAATTTGGCTTTAAAGCAAAATTTGATAAGTTGTCAACTTCAAATTCCCAAATCAGAAGCTGGTTGTAAGGAACTGATGTCCCAAAACCACTTGCAGGTTTGGTCAATTGCAAAATTGGCAATAAAGTGGTACGCCTTTTAAAACGTTTCTATACGGCTTTCATTTAGGTATGTCAACTGGCAATGAAGTGTTTCCGCAAATTTTCAACTTTTGCGGCTTCATTCATTCGATGGATAGTGTAACACTAGACGCCCTTTAAGCCTGATTGAAACTGTATTTTATTAATTAACTACTTCAGAGTATGTTTTAAACATTAAAAAACCAACCAAAGCAGTCATCCTGGTATTCCTGAAAATTTTAAGGATAAGTAATGACGAAGTTAAAGCAACCCAAATTAGATGAGACGAAGATTCTGCGAAACAATTTCTTCGTTAATATGATGTTATTTATTTATTTAACAATTTATGTACACACATTACATAGGAAAATAAAAAGAAGGAAACAGAAAAATAGGTACAAAGGTAATGCTTTTCGTTTTGGTTGCTTTTTTTGCTTTTCGTGTCGATTGACTCTTACTAAATTTTGTCCGACCATATTGAGCAACCCGTATAGCTCTATCATTGGCCTCGTTCAAATCTTAGATAGTACAGTTGTGCTTGACGGGCAATTAAGGAGGTGATGCATGTCTTGTGAAGGGGCTCCGCACTGGCACTGCATTTTGGATGGGTGGAGAATGCCCCATTTAGCCAGGTTATGTTTACAGCGGCCAACCTGGGTCCGCAGTCGGTTAGATTTCCAGATTAGCCACTGAAGTTCGCGTCCAAGGGGCAGCTACCCTTCCCAGCTAGTGGATGTCAGGCAGCGCAAGGGGGTTTTTTCTAGTTCCGAATTTTTGTTTAGTTTTTCGACAGTGGAACTTATATGTCAGGGACCTATCCAAAGTAATGCCCAGGTAGCGAGGTTGTGAACAGTGCTCTATGTCAACGGCTTGCCACGAGATACTTAAAGCCCTATTTGACTGACGGTTGTGGAGATGGAAAACACAGGACTGGGTCTTAGAAGGGTTTTGTCGTAGTGCATTTTCATCGTAAAATTTTCCAAGCGTTTCCAGAGCTCCCGTCAGTTTTTCTTCGGCATCTTCGAAAGTTGATGTCTGGGCGGCTGGAACAAGGTCGTCAGCATAAAGAAAGCGTTGCGTTTGCGGAGAGCTGGGCTGGTCGTTCGTGTAAGTATTGAATAGGGCTGGGGCCCTGTTCTCCTGTTCTTCTGTTCTGTTTGACCTTGGGGAAGTCCGTTTTTTTGACAGCACCACCTACTGTTGCTATTGCCAAGATGAATGTGCACGACACTTGTATCCTTTGTTATTATGATACGACATTTGAATTCATACAACAACATACAGTAGTTAGTGAACAAAGCCTACGAATCAATTTCTTTCATGATATAGACATATCATGAAAGAAATTGATTCGTAGGCTTTGTTAAAAATATATGATGATAACACACTCGAAACACCATGTGTCATCCAAACATTTTTAATTCTCAGATGACTAGTCTCTCTGCAGGTATCTAAAGGACTTTATGGGATGAGACGATTGCCGGGCCATACCTACCTACTATCGGACTTTTTTCAAAGCTCAGAATACTGAGAATTCCCTTTCAGAAAAACCCGACAGCCCTGTGAATCATCAAAAGATATTTTTCATACTACCATTTTTGCAGACTTGAGATTTGCATATCTAAGGAATGAGTCTTTCTGAAGAACTTTTAACAGATACCTCAATTTTGCTCGAAATTCTGTTCATTCTAGACAAGGCTGTTTCAATTTCGTACCGTAGATTCAGTAAAGTTATAATTTTCGAAGTAACACGAAGATTACTTGGAATTGACTTAAACACCTGTGCAAATGCATTTGAAGGGGAGCCGAGGCAATTTGTCAATAATAAATTTAACAGGTAGGCAGGTAGGTAAAGCCAATTTGTATTAGGGGAAGTCTCCAATCAATACTTGAGCCCCACAAAAACTATGTAGGCATACGAGCGAATAAAATACATGTGACGGAAATGGCTTGTTTGCCTTCCCTATTTTAATATCGCCTGTTACTAAGTAATGAGCCTTTTAATCGATAAGTATTAGTCATGAATTAACCAATGTTACTTACAATCTTAGTAAGGGCTCCTTAAGTACTACTATTTTTTGTTTTTATAAAATTAAGATTTTAGTAAGGATATTTTGTGAAATCTTGTTTGCCCGTACCTAATATGGAATACATTTTCAAAAAAAAAATCTCTTTTTTGGATCATATTGTCACCTATCTTATGCTCGACAGCTATGGTATCACTTCCTAGATTTCAAGGCTAGTGAAGCGTTATTTTTCATTAACGAACTATTCATAGCTTTAATTGGACAGTCTTTGATGTTCATGATTGATTAATAACTAGGTATCTTGATTGATGTCTTGTTTACAATGGAGCGATGGATAGCCATACAGTGTACATGCTGAAGTGTCTACAACGTCGGCTGATGTGTACAGGCCATTAAGGATTCATATCTAATTAGAGGTTGATGTACACATTGGTATAGGATTTCTAAGTAATACAGCTTTGTAATTAGTCTACCGTAGGGCAAAGACCTCTTCTCATGCGTAGAATAAAGATGATGGAATGCGTGCTGTCCGCGTGATGTGAAATAATGACATAAAAATAACTAAAGTAGTGTGTTAGGGCCAAAAAACCTCAAACGGCGCAAATATAACAACCTTATGGGGAATTATTTAGGGCAGATATTTGGGGTTCAGACACAAGGGCCCAGGGGTAAGTGCTCATAGAGATTTTCGTGTCATCAGCAAGCAGTTAGTCGACTCTACACCTGGGCTGGCATTTTTTCCGGCCACAGAATCAGCATTGTCATCTAACGTGGCAATGTTGTTTTGATTAATTTTCTATTGACGAATTAGCTTAGGTGTCTATGTATTATATGGTGTAATAGTTTGTATTCACCTACTATCTATATCTGTATCAATGAACATGTTTAACTATCAATAAAAAATCGTGATTTTTACCTTAAACCTAAGAGCTCAACAGCTGCACAGCGAGAAATATGGAAATTATGGAACTAGAATAGAGAATCCATTACCTAAATATTGTTAAAGATCTGAAAAGTCTTCAACGAACATCTCTCACGACGAAATAATTACACTTCTACACGCATATGTCTACCAGTTACACGATATTACGACAAAAATACAAAAGTAAAAGGAAATCGATACTGAGAAGCATGCGATTATTCCGGAAATCCGCGGCGATGTGTTACAAACTCGTTCTTTCGTAAGTAATCCTCGTGTATTTGATTCGATTCAATGACACTTTCGATGCGAAGGAATCCGTTGAAATCGATGCAATTATTTTTGGCTTAAATGTGCCTTGAAGGTCTATCTTTTCCTTAAAAATAGGAATCAAAATACCAATTTGATTGACATCTGACTAAGGTCACGTGGTGGATAGGTGTCAATTTGCTTTTGTCTGAAGAGCCTCGGTATGTCATGGGTGAAGAAGCTGAACTGTTCTGAACTTCGGGAATTAGTGCATGAAGTTCTAGTTACGCACTAATTACAAGTGCACGTCCTTCAAGCAGACCCTGGCATGAAAAAGCGGTAACTATGACAAAGTGAATCCGTACATCTTTGGTAGTATCGTCTAAAATTATATGGTACAAGTAGCCGTATATTTGTGGTTAAATGTTACTCCTCTATCAGTTGTTTGCTCATTGCTGAGTGTCGAGACATGTACGACTAAACTTATTGACAGCATCCATATACGATCTTTCACCTGCTGTAGAGCGTCGGAGATCTTAGTGTCTTGACGTGGTCAGATATGGAATAGGGCTACGTCCCCTGGGTAATTTTCCATCGAACTTTCTTTAAGCTTTGAGTAAATGTACAGGCAGTTAATCAACTTTGTACTCAATGTTTACCTAGGACGAAAGCATTACCTACTTCCGTCTCCAGAGACAAAGTTGAAAAGTAACGTTTCATGTGTCTGTTTATTTCAGGCCTTTTAAACTGGAACACAGCACTCTAGATACTTTGTACGAAATAGAGTCCTTTAAACAAGTTAGATAGACGTAAACGTAAGTGCTGCCAGGAGTTCTACGTCATACTATGTTGCGATATTGACAATTTTCGGGGAGCGGTACTTGTTTGAATGTTTAAACCGTATTTGCCAGATCCCCAACTGTATTAGGAGATATAGATTGCTTACTCGTATTCGCATCAAACGACGACAATATCGTTCGAGGAATTATCGATACAATGATTACTTAGTACACATTGACCGACACTGGAAGCCGACAATCGTAATCATGTGACTGGATGACAAGTCAAGGTTTCCAAGTCGAATCAATAAGTAATTGCAAAGCTAAATAACATTTAGCACAAACAGAATTTGCTCTATTTGCAGTAGCCACGATGTTTATGCAAATTCGTAATTTCGTTTGGCCGCATTCTAGACAAGGGAGGGGGCGCTAGGGGGTGACTTGAATATCATGTTACTGGGGTAAAACCCCTTTGTTTTCAAATTGGTTACCATAGTTACTGGAAATGACCCCCTTTTAATTTAAGATTATAGTGCTTGATATTTGTTTTTTAATTAGATTTATTTTTGTGTAACGAGTTTTTTATATTCAGGGTTCTGATTTTTATACAACTGCGTTACTTTTAATATGTTGAGGATTTCCCCACAGGAAAAAAAAGGGTAGGCCTTAAGGGGGTAAAAATCTTGCGTGATCGTACACTATCTGCATTATGCTCATTTGGCGTAACGTAGTGTCTGTAGGGGCCCAAAGTGACTTTTCTGATTTGATATAAAATTAAATATAGTTCCGGTACATAAATACTAAAATTTCCAATTTCCTTACATTTTTATTCTAGTTTTTACAACGTCTTTTTTGCCTTGAATTTTTCGAGTCTCCTTCCCAGGTACTTACTTATCTCTAGTTTGTTCCCATTCAATTTCCGTATATTTTTTGCACCTTCATTTAAATTGGCTGAAGCATTCCAGGTGATATTCTGCGCCGTCACGTTCTTCTACGGATGTGTTCGTAGCGAAACTGATCTAATCGCGTAACGGAGCGGTGAGTAGCGCATCCACCGCAAAATTTTCATTTCCGCGACTCGCAGATGCACGTGTAGCCTCAGCTTTACATGGTACTGTGCTTTGCTTAGTGTATTCAATTGTTATTAATTTTAAGCTCCCTAGACTAAGAGAATCTTCGATCTACAGGGATAGATATAGTTTCGGTAATTATGTGATTGATGGCACAGTCTGTCGTCTGTCTGTCAGTCTGTTAAACATACATTACTTACTTGATTTTTGACATTTTTGTGTGTCTTTGTGTTTGTGCCAAATAAACGTATTTTCTTTCTTCTTTCATTTCTTTTAGATTTCCACTACCATGATCAATGATCAGTCATGCGATGGGCCGTGAAGCTAATGTATTGAAATCTAATTTATATACACAAAAAATAGAAATTAATGTTTATTTTGTTATTCACAGCATACCTACTACAAATAACAATAGAACCCGACATAGTTGGAAAAATGTTATGCAGATTTATTAATACTTCAAAAACCTTTTTTACTGCTGCTTAATGTTTGAGCTAAGAGGATAATGCGGAATCTTTCCACCCGTACTTATTAATAGGTATAACCATAACGTATTTCTGGGACTAGATAGATGACTCAGTTGTATACCTGTCTTTATACAAGCTGCGGTCACTGCAGCCACCCGCGCGCCGTCTCTCGATATCTCGCTGACGCAGTGCCCATCGGCTTGGATATTGTGCTGAGCAATATTTGCC
Source organism: Lacanobia wlatinum (assembly GCA_947578705.1). Taxonomy (NCBI): domain Eukaryota; kingdom Metazoa; phylum Arthropoda; class Insecta; order Lepidoptera; family Noctuidae; genus Lacanobia; species Lacanobia wlatinum. The sequence goes on from OX388039.1 coordinate 15,912,205, forward strand.
AAGTCTACGCTCCCAAGTTTACTTAGCTTAGATTTTAGAAATTATGAAAAATAGATAGGCAGTTGCTCCACGTAAATACTTGTATTCAGCCAAATCCGATTTGACTGGAAGTCGATACCAATATAATTATGTATGTAGTTGGGAAAAGCTAGGCAGATGATGAGGATGATTAGAATAGAATAGCATTTATTTGCAAATATGGGTAATACATAAGTAGGTAGTAGAGTTCTGCCATATTTCACCATTCCGCATGCAAACATTTTCATTATACAAAATTGTTAAAATTAAATTGTCATTAAAACATTAAATTAATTATTACATTCAATAAATAAGATGATTAATATTACAATTGTCATTAATTCATTAACTTAATTATTATATTCAATAACAAAAAATATTAAAATTCAAATTGTCATTAAAAAAAACTATTAGAAATTATGAAAACGCACTTTCAGTACAGTGATGATAGTAGATTATTATCTACCTACCAAAATCAGATACAGCCGTTCACTGGTTTATAATAGGTACGTGAGATACCCTATTTTATCTCACGTCTTCAAAAATGTTGCAAAACATATGTGTGCATAGATGTTGAATTTATAAACGTGCCTATACGTACGTGGCAATTAGGTATACAAGATATGCAGTAGTACTGACTATATATTAACTGGCTATATATTCTTAAACTAGCTTTAGCCCGCCACTTCATACGCGCATATCCCGTTTTTTTCCCGTTCCCGTTGGAATTTCGGGAAATCCTCTATTTGTGCTCCCCTACACTCCCCAAGGAACCTACATGCCAAATTTCAGCTTTCTACGACCAGTTTTTTCGGCTGTGCGTTGTCTGTCAGTCACTCAGTAACGGAAGAATCCTTACTAATATTATAAATGCGAAAGTAACTCTGTCTGTCTGTCTCGCTTTCACGCCAAAACTACTGAACCGATTTAAATGAAATTTGGTACAGAGATAGTCTAGAGCCTGAGAAAGGACAAAGGCTACTTTTTATCCCGGGAGTATGTTCCCTAGGGACCACGCGGGCGAAGCCGCTGGTTTTAAATATATTGATGATGACTAGTTGACTAGCTTTAGCGTGATGATATATCGCCTATAGGGCTATCTAACACTGAAAGAATTTTTCAAATCGAACCAGTAGTTCCTGAGATTAGTGCGTTCAAGCAAACAAACGCTTCAGCTTTATATATTAATAAAGCATGAATAAAGATACGTATAGCTTGTAAGAGTTAAGTACCTATGTCCTTCTATGGCTATACTATGAAAGTTATGTTCTGAAAACTCAAATCATTTATTTTAATTATATTTTTTACAGGCACTATGGAGAAGAATGTGTAAGAAACTTTGTGAACTCTCCCGAAAAATATCAAAACATAACACCCCCATCAACTACAGTTAGAAATACATTTTTAGGGTTCCGAACAAAAAACGGAACCCTTATAGGATCACTCGGGTGTCTGTCCGTCTGTCACAGCCAGTTTTCTCCGGATCCACTGGACCGATTGTGTTGAAATTTGGTACACATACGGGCTTCTGTGACCCAAACACGAACGCGTTTCGTAAATTGTTAAATCTTTAGTATGTGGGTCACTTTTGGGGGTCAAACTAGAAAATTAAAAAAAAGGTTTTTGGAACAATATCGTGTGACATATCAAATATAAGGGCTTTTTATAAGGGTTTTAATTATATTTTTTTCATAATTTTAAAATTAATGTGTTTGAAGTTATTCAAGAAATAAGACGAAAAATGACCATACCCCTCATCTCCGAAACTACTGAGCTTAAAATTTTGAAAAAAATAAAATCGGGATAATAGATATTACAGGAAAACAAGATAAGAATTGAAATAACATGCTCAAAAAAATGAAATTCGTTCGGAGCCATTTGCTCGCGTGTCCGACTCACACTTGGCCAGTTTTTTTTTAATTTCTTAGGCACCATACTTCAAAAGGTAGGTTAATCGGAATCTGAAATCCCTTGTTTCAGCTGAGCAAAGCAAGTGTTTATTTATGACAACTGAGTGTACTTCCTCCTGCTCTGTTATAATCTCCAAATAAGTATCATTACGATGACCGGATCATTCCGTATCCTGTATGTGAGCAGTGTAATCTGTAGTCATTCGGTAAATCAAAATAATTGTACGGTGACTGTAGTTGTAGTTCAAAGTTTTGGGATATCTCATTTCTTAGTAAATGTTCTTTGAAGATGATCGCTCCTGTATGTGGTAGGTAGGTGCTTCATTTATTAGGGTTCCGTACCAAAATGGTAAAACGGAACCCTAATGGTGTGACTAAGTGTGTCCGTCTGAAACAGCTGGATATCTCAAGAACTACTAATGCTAACTTGAAATTTGGAATAGTTTTAGATGACGTTTGTTCAACTATTTTGCAAAAAAGAAAGAATTTTTTTTTATATTTGTGTTCTAAAAATTTCGATGTGGGGTATCAGATGAAAGAACGCTATTTGTACATTCTCAAACATTTTTTCTTTTTTTTTTATGGCAGCACAAAATTTACCATACCCCTCTTATTTCCGAAGTTTGCATAGAGAAAAATCTGAAATAATTATATGTGATAGAAGTTTATGTAAAGATTACAGGAAAAATATAACGACGTCTCTAAAGAGTACACTATCGGTCAAGAGATGGCGCTGATCTAAAACTGTAATATACACCGCTAAAATTCTCTGACGAACAAAGCCCTCGCTGATAAAAATTTAAAATATTTCATGTTTTACATGATGGTACAGAACCCTCGGTGCGCGATTCCGACTCGCTCTTGACCGGTTTTTTCAATGTTAATTGTTCCATTATTGAGAAAAACCCAATGGCATTACTCTCAAAATTATCCAATTGCACTGCTCATCAAACGAAAGAACTTGAAAGTGCGTAAGCATGAAGTCCCAAATTAGAGGGAAGATTTCAAATTTGTGTATATTTTTATTTCATTTTATTACCTCAAAATCCACACAAAACGTTTGGCAAGTAACCTTACGTGAACGAAACACATTGAAAGATCTAGATAGCAGTGCATGCATTAGTTATGTACCTAAAATGGGTCGCAGCGAAATGAAACGAAATGCCTCGAGCACCATAGCCACCCTACGATCACTCATAGTGGGTGGTCTACAACGGCGATAGCGACGTGAAATGTCTGTGTTTGTGAGCTAGAAATTGTACATTCTACTAATAACATGTGTGTCATGAGTTCCAGAATGAATTGTAGAAGGTATATTAAGAGCACCGCTTCATTTAGTGTGTCTCACGCTTTAATGTCTCTTTTTATTCTTTGTTGGTTTTCCGTGAAAAGTTTTCCAATGGAGAACGGAGTGTAGTAGGTTCTAATTGAGTTTATAAAATGCTGGAAACAATAATATGCTTTACTAAATATTCGAGCTGAATCACCAGAAAATTCAAAATCAGTCGATTTCGATTTCGCTATCAAGATTGGATGCACATTTTAAGAAGATGCGTTTTCCTGCGCTACTTGCTAGGTGGTTGTGAAATGAAATGGTGGTTATGCCAGTGTTCTGGGTACTTTTGCCATTGACAGCGATTTTTTGATGCCCAATGATTAATTTTGTTTTTATACGCGTTTGCACATAATTTCTTGTTAATTAGTGTAGTTATTTAAGTCTTCATGTATATTTTTAGTTCAGTTAAATTCTAACAGTTTTTCGTAGGTGGGTGGAGAAATATTACACTGATCATACTCAATGAAATGAAAATGATTTATTATCAAAAAAATAAATATGTAAATATATATAGATAACAATAAATTAATAATGGTTATGGTTCTAGGTGTTAAGCAAGCCGCTTATTAGTGAATTTCGGTCTTATTGAGATTTAAAATACTTCAAACTGGTTCGGAAAATATGGCAGAAGCAACACCCTTTTCTTATTCCATTGAACATACTGCAGTTCGTAATCATTCATTTGTTAAAACTACAGGAGTTTACACCTTATCTATATCTATACTAATACTAATAATATATAAAGCTGAAGAGTTTGTTTGTTTGTTTGCTTGAACGCGCTAATCTCGGGAACTACTGGTCCGATTTGAAAAATTATTTCATTGTTAGATAGCCCATTTATCGAGGAAGGCTATAATATCATCACGCTAAGACTAATAGGAGCGGAGCAGTAATGAAAAATGTGACGCAGACGAAGTTGCGCGGGTCAGCTAGTCTTATAATAAGCGTGGTAATGTTCACAGGAACGTGTAACCTGTGAACTGTGTGCTTCACCTTAAAAAGTGCTATAAGAAGATGCCAAGGTCAAAATACAAATATAAACAAATAAAAGTAGTCGGCAGTACATAACATAGACAACCTTGGCGAATCCCATTAGTCTGCCCTAGATCCCAGACACATTACTGGCAGCCATTTTGTTTACGATAAACGGGAAACTGCCGAACAAGTGGATAACAGATCCGTGTTTAGTTTTGTTGAGGAGGAAACATAAAACTGTTGTTGTTGGTAGACTTTGGAGTAATCGTTCGAATGTTTGTTACTAAATCAAGCCTTAATGTCTTTGTAGATTAGGCTAAAATATTATGCAGACGTTGAATGTTTCTTATATTAGAGGCTGACTTATTTTCTCGAATAGGCATCTAATCTGCCTAGCCTTTCCTTTATGACTGTTCCTAAGTTACCCTAGGCTGATAAAATTTTATTTTTTCCTGAAAAATCCTAGTTGTTAAGGTCGGTCCCACTGGTTTCGGCTTCCAGTCAAACCGGATTCAGCTGAATACCAGTATTTTACGTGGAGCAGCTGCCTACCAGGCCACCACATTCCATTAACTGGGTAACATGGTACTTCTTGGTAGATTTACTGGCTTTCTGACTGTTCTGGCTGTTATTCTTTAGCCACTAGCTCTTTATTTTCTCGAATAGACATGAATTTTGTAAATGAGGAAACCGGATGAAGTGCGTTGGATTCAGGTAACACAGTACTGGTCCATGAAGTGATGCTGAAGGGAAACCTACGTTCAGCAGTGGGCGTCTTTGAGCTCAAATGTTGAAAAACGTTGTTACAGATTCGACTGTCTCAGTAACTCTAGTACCATAGAGACCAAAATTTACCGAAGTTGGAAAAACTCTTCATCCTTCAACCTATTCAATATTAGTTCTAATATGGGAAATATAGATGGGTAAAGCGATAAAGGTCAAAGACAAGGTCTTACGGAAAGCAATTTGCTAATTCATAAACCTGAAGTGAGATTTACATTTCTATATTGAATTAGGTACTGCTCAATACCTTCTAAAGTTAGTGAATAGACTCTTCAGCTCACAATAGCGGCTCCAAAGTGATTAAAAGCGTATTTGAAATGTAAGGTTTTCACGCAAATCTCAAAGTAAAGGCAATTGAATGACTTCAGTAATCTATTTGTAGGTGAAAATAGCAGGAATTTTGTGAAACGTGTGCTCTACGCACATGCATAAATAACTCTACGCTTAGCAATGGGGTGGAGCTGTCAATATTTATGAACTTTTGTATTTTTAAACCCAATGGTTTCGTGAGCACGTTTCAGAAGCCTATAATAATAAATATCAGAATAAACTTAGCAGTTATGGGACTGCCACGTTTTTGTAGTGCCTCCGGCATGTTTGCTGAGGCGCGTGATCATGACTTCTACGCAACGGTAAGAGAAAATGCGGGCGGAGAAATTTTGGGAAAAATATCATGATTCGACGTTTGGCTCTCGCCCGTTACCTCCTCCAATATTGGAACGATTAAAAGACATTTCATAAACTGAGTAAGAAGGATGTACTGTGTGCCTATGTTTTTTTTTTTGATCATGTATATATTATCCTTATAAGCACTAGAATCCTCAAAAAATTCTCAAAATTGTCTATATAAACCACTGTTAACAGAGCCCTTGTTGACAAATTTGAAAACTATTAAAAAAACTGGCCAAGTGCGAATTGGACTCGCGTGCAGAGGGTTCCGAACCAATTTCATTTTTTTTACATGTTATTTTAACACTACAGACTTCTTATAGGTGTTTCAGTAATCTTTAGGTATAGACCTATTATTTGCATTTTTTTTTTAATTTTTCGCTCAGTTGTTTCGGAGATTAGGAAATGGTCATTTTTGGTCTCATTTCCTGAATAACTCCAAAACTATTTATTTTAAAAATATGTTTTTCATAATTACACTGAGGGTTTTTATTAAAAAAAAAACTGGCCAAGTGCGAGTCGGACCCGCGTGCAAAGGGTTCCGAACGAATTTAATTTTTTTCACATGTAATTTTAACGCTACCGACTTCTAATAGGTTTTCCTGTAATCTTTAGGTAAAGATCTATTAACTCCATTTTTTTCAAAATTTTAGGCTCAGTAGTTTTAGGCTTAGTAGGGGAAATGGTCATTTTTCGTCTCATTTCTTGAATAACTTCAAAACCATTTATTTTAAAATTATGAAAAAAATATAATTAAAATTCTCACAGTACGCCCTTTTATTTGATATGTCACAAGATATTGTTCAAAAAACTTTTTTTTTAATTTTCCTATTTGACCCCCAAAAGTGAACCCCATACTAAAAATTTAATGATTTATGTAACGCGTCCGTGTTTGGGTTATAGAAGTCCATATGTGTACCAAATTTCAACAGAATCGGTTCAGTGTATCCGGAGAAAACTGGCTGTGACAGACGGACAGACAGACAGACAGACAGACACCCGAGTGATCCTATAAGGGTTCCTTTTTTTTCGGAACCCTAAAACAAATAATCTACTAAAAACCCTCACAGTACCTAAGCCCTTTCATTTGATATGTCACACGATACAGTTTGAAACACCTTTTTGAAGTGAAAACTTCTTTAGCGGCGTTGAGCACTTTTTCTGTAATGGGTATAAAATCTTAAACTCGCGTCAGGACACGTGACCTGATCGAAAAAGCGTAAGACGGACTCGCGTCAGGGTCACGTGATGCTGATCGAAAAAGCGTAAGACGGACTCGCGTCAGGGTCACGTGATGCTGATCGAAAAAGCGTAAGATCGAGGGGAAGGGAGAGGAACTAGTATCTCCTACTCTTTCTACCGTGCCTGAGTGTGCTGCTCCGCTTAGGCGGCACAGGGCGCTTGCGCGAATGTCCGTCTGTGTTTATGTACAGCGTGCCACGCGTATCCAAGGATACGAAATTACGGAATTACGAAATTATGGATGAAAGTTGATTTTTCTAAGAGATAAAAATTAATGTAATATATAAATAAATAACGATATAATATTATGAATAATAACATGTAAATTGTCATATTTGTGTACGATAGCGCAATAAATAAACATTGTATTCTACCTCATAAATGATAGTATTTTTGTACTTATAATTAAACACAACGTTAATATTAAAGTTTTCACTTCTGCCGGCACTCCCGGAGTGCTACCGGTGTTTTTGTTTTTTTGATTTTCTAGTTTGGCCTTCAAAAGTTACCATACTTAATTTATTTAAATCAAACGTCAGTATTTAGGTCACAGAAGTCCATATGTATTCCAAATTTCAACAGAATCAGTCCAGTAGATCCGGAGAAAACTGGCTGTGACAGAAGGACAGATAGGCAGACAGACAGACGGACAAACAGACAGACACCCGAGTGACCCTATAAGGGTTCCGTTTCTTACAGATGTTCGGAACCCTAAAAAAAATAGGGGCTCAGAAAATAATTATGCTTCCCATTCAGTTTATGAAATATCTTTTAAATCGGTCCAATATTGGAGGAGGAAACAGACGAGAGCCAAACGTCGAATTATTGCTTTTTACTCAAAAGTGTAGAGCGCCCGCATTTCCTTATAAGGCGATATTATGATATTGCTGCTAGAGATAACTCGTTCAAGTCTTCACAGCATTTTGAAGATGTTAGTGGACTTTAACTCACCGATAATAAATGAATCATTTCATGCAGGTGTTGGGGAGACAGGAGTGAGTCATTGCAGCCGTTGACAGTATGTAGGTACAGTCATGTTTTCTGTAAGTCTAGTTGACGTTATCGCTTTTGTAAGTTATGAAATGAGTTATTATTTGCTGAAAGCTTTGAGCCAATCAGACCCAAAAATATGAAAATATATAAATCTGTCCGAAAAAGAAAAAGCGGTGAAAATACCAACACATTTTGAAATTGTAACCAAATGCAGAATAATTGAAATCCATCCATTAGATTTACGATCTGGCGGATTTCCGTGGAAGAGTGAAAAATAAATCAACAATATGAATTTTCAACGGAAACGGTTTTTCCAGTTTCGACCTTTTGAGAGGAAAAAAAAAGTTTTTACTTTTTACCTCTCTTAATCACTGAGGTCGACATCTGGTAACCTGGTTTCTGAGCTCAATATACGGAAATAGGTCACGTTTAGAGCTTCAATATAATATCATTTAGCTAAAAAATAATGGAGTCGTTATGAAAAAATATGAGCGTAATACTGCCGAAGCTGAAATTCCATTTTTCAAAGAAGCACTAATTAATTGGAAGACCTTAAAAAGCCCTTTGAAAGGTCTTTATTTGTTAATTAAATATGAAATAACACAGGAGCTATGTGGAAAATCAGCACCAATATTTTACTCTTATAATGAGATACTGAAACCGCAATTCGAGCCTGAAATATCGAATCGTTATCGGTTCGTGTTCGTGACGTGTAAATAATTGGTCTGGATTTATGTTGAATTATCTATATTATACTTTAACCATAGCCTAACAATAAAGCCATGCATGCGTGCTTAGTTAGGATATAAACACAAAAATATATCAAGGCATTGAAGCAATTTTCGTATTTTTAAGGAGCTTGTTTTCGCATCGAAGACGCTGTCTGTAAAAAAATTCTGTAATTTCCGTTTTTGCAAGTTTTTGACATTGATTTAGCTGAGATGATTTGATTGAACGCTTTTTAAGTACGAGAATTTTCGTTCAGCGAAAACGGCCACTTTAGCTGAATCAGAAAGCAAATCACGCTACCTGTCACTGTCAAGTTTTCCCAATCAACCTTGAACCTAATGCGTTAGCGATAAAGATGAAAATGAAATTTGACAGATTGTTGTATGGTTAATATTATGATTCTAATATGATTCTGCTAAAGTGGCCTTGTTAGACCCGCTGAATGGCTAAAATTTTTGGAAACGTGGCGAAAAACAATAGCTAGCGGCATTAATTGTTCTCTTGTTTTTTTAATACAATTTCCACAACAGCGGGGCGCTTGTGGAAATTGTCAAAGTGTCATCCAAAATTCATGAAGCAAGCAAAACAGAAAAAGATTCTAGAAGCATTGTATGCGTCAATCGTTGCCAAGGAACACAACACAGGAAAAGTCATTTTCCCAAAGTAACGAGGCAAATAGCAACGAAAATTCTTAACAGTAGCGAAGACATAATGAAGAATTCCGACGTCTGTTCATTTGTGAGGTTCCGTCCTCCAAAAGGATTCAAACTCGGTACCAGTCTCGGGTGCATCAAATTGCTCACATTTTGTTTATGGGGGCAATAAAAAACGGCCTTCAGTGCTCCTTCAGGCTCCCGTTTTATTATGCCTGACTTCGTTAATTTGCTTTTAATGTGCTGTTTGTGCTTTTAAAAGGACTTGGAGGACAAATAAACATGTATCCATTAAAAGTAGTGGTCAGACTGGCAAGAATTTATTTTCCTGTAGGCTGTGTCTTTGACCATTTAGCTCACGTATGCAATAGAAACCAATGTTGGAATTAAATTTTCTATATGGAAAATCATAGCTTGTGTGTATTCAAATAGCCTACAAGAGCTTACAATGATATTAAAAAAGTTCTATTAATTTCATTTTCAATCTGGGATGAAAAGTGGGCGAGTTTATTGCATGCAGGTGGGCAAAACTAGAAATAAAAAATCTATTCTAGTCGATTCCAATTTTTCAACAACCTTTATAAAAACGATGTGGAACGCCCCGACTCTTGTCAACCCTACTCTAACTTGACTTTAATTTAAAAACTTTTCGTTTGTGACACAATTAAGCAGTCATAGATCGCAAAACTTTCGATTCCCCTCAAAACGGTCGGAAAAGTGCAACGCTAAGTGAACCTACACTGATTTATAGAGTATAACTTTTTATACGACCCATAAAAGTGATATATTTTGTAAGTTACAAGTGATTTGTTTGTGAAGAAAATTAAACTATTAATGTGGATAAGTACAGAGTTAATTAATCAAGATCTCATTTGAAATTACAAGTACTGCACTCCGTTGTAAAAGTTCTTCACGAACTGTTTTTTTAAATTGGTTTAAAAAGCGATAATTGCCCAGCGTCTAGGGCATTACTCCTTGGAGATGTCTTATATTTAGCAACCGTAAATTGTGTTGTAAGACATGAATCCTATGGAGAAGCAGTTGGTAGTTAAAGGTGAGTCGATGCCTTATTGGACGTCCAAAACTTGATGCATATGCAATTTCATAGATACAAGAGCCACAATGTTGAGATTTATGGGATAACTCCATATTTCCCATGGGCTTATCCCACAATACCCAGCAACGCGGATTAATACTTCAATTATCATATCGCGGTCCATAGCTTGTTATCCCAAAAACTTCTAAAAATACACCTAAATTTCTAAAATGAATTTAAATTCTGTAGGGCACTTTGTCATGTCATCGAACTATTAATAGTACATCGCACTCTATATAAGGGCGCGGGGGGTTAAAGGTTGAGGGCGCAGACGGGTGTCATTCGTGGCAGACAGCGCATCGTATTTATTCTAGTACCAACAACTAACATGATGCCAACTATTATATAAAATTATTTAGCTACGCTGCCCCGTGGTACTTAAATCGTGGATTTAAGTTTTGAAGTCCAATTTATGAGTTATTGAGAATGTGGAACTTTAATCCCTCGTGGGAAAATAAGCATGTGTTCTTTAATGCTTTTATAAATGCGGTTGTATTGGTGTAGTTTTTTTAGGTAAGGCAATGTATGGATGAATTACACAGTTGGAAATAGGAAGGTACCCAAATTAAGCGGTGGAGTGCAAAAGCGAAAACAAACAGATATTACGAGTATGTTGAATGATAAATACCCAGCGCTCAGCAAGGTGTCCGCTGATGAGTTTTGAAGACTTCTGCGAGTACCAGCGACATTAACAGTTGATAACTCTTCCAAAGCACAGACTCCTGTTAGTGCTAGCGACATGAAAGAGGGTAACCTAACAAGAAGGCTTTAGAGCAGCTAACAAATTTAATTTGAATTACTACGAGTAAATCTAAGGCCTTTTCTAAAAATGGGTAGAGACCACTTCATGGTTTTAAGCCATTCGCTTATATGATATTCCTACACTTGTAGTTGTTGCAACTTTCAGTAACACACCTGTACAGCAACTCATACTCAAAGAAAGAGAAAAAAAGTTAAACTCCTGTCCCTATCTGAACTAGAAACGCACACAAAAGCGTAACAGCGCTTGTCACTCGGGGCGTGTAAATAGTAACAAATTAAAAATAAGTTTTATACAGCAAGGATAATACGTACGCGTATCTTGCAGCTTACAAGACTGGAGCAAGACTTTGGTCCATACAACAATTCACGTCTTGCCTACGCCAAGTTTCTTCCTTCACATCTCAAGGCGGCTTAATGGATATGTAGACCATTGTTTGTATTAGGACAATATTTGATACTTTTAAGGGTTCTCTACGCAAAAGGGTATCGGAGCCCTATCTGTTTGTATTTGCTATAACAACAGATAATAAAAAAGTATAAAAGTTAAAGGGTTACCATACAGTAAATTCTTTTAGTGCTCATCGGTGCCCATCAATCAGCATATGGGTCGAAATATAATTTGTTCGTGTGCCCACAACTCGCATCCGCGTCGTCGACCCATATGATGACCCATATGCTGAGTTCTGGGCACCGAAAGGGAACAAATTATAAAAACTGGTCAAGTGCGAGTCGGACTCGTCGGACTAAGGATCCGTAATGCTCAATATTTTGAAACTCACAGCTCAAAGCTTAAAGGTTGTGCTTATAGGGCGCATGCTGTTGTTCGAATATTGACGCAAGAATAGATTCTTGCGTTAAGATTCGGACAGCAGCATGTGCCCAACCTAGAGTCTCCTATGCCTATGGCATGGAGCCTTTCGTATTCAAGTCCGACTTAAACTCGAGTAGTGATATAACTAAAACTGGATATAACTTCAAAGGACCTAGTAATCATATCTCGATATCGATATTCCGAGTTTGCAGCTTATCCATAAATGTGTTCATTGGATCGGTGAAGGACATCTAAATTGTGCAGTGAAGCAAATATTTGTTTGTAGTTATATTATTGTGTATTGATATGTAAGCATAAAGCCTGTATAAAGATATCGGAAATTTTGTAAACACATACCTACTTTATTTTAACTCATATGGGTTTTGAAGACAGGTTTAGGGAATTTTTGACTTCGCAACGATAAATTGGATGGCACCCAGCCCGCCTTATAAAGATTTCATATTGTCTTTTGATTTATTATACAGTATGCTAGATTTACATTTGCCGTCTTCTTTTATGATACCCTCATAAAAGTCTCACGAATATTTGATATGCTGCTATTTTCCAGACCAAGGAAATCAGCTCGATATTTTAGAAGACTAGACGAAAGAATTTACACTAGAATTTTCCAGAAATAACTCGTAATTTCGAGTTAGACTTTAGAAGATTATATTGCTAATGATACTTTTTATACCAGGAAAGTTATTACTAAAAACAATAGCTTCCAAGTGTTTAAGTGCTTTTCAGAGTTGTGTTTAAGTGAAAATGTTCTCGTTGAATCAAGGGTTTTTATCATGAAACGTGGCTAACTTTAGGGTGAAAAACCTCAATTTATTATTGTAGAGTTGTTTGACCTTTTTTGAAAGTAATACGGGATGTTTTACAAGCTGATTACGGACTAAATTGGGGTTTATTGTGAACCCAAATCTGTTTCTTTATTAGCGCTGTGTTTTCCAAAAATAACAAACTCATTTAGCGCTAGTGAATATCTGATTGCCTCGTTGGTCTGGTGATCTCAAGCGCAACTGCTGGGTTGTGTGTTTGTTACTGGGGTTTTCCATCTGGAATTTCTCAGTAACAGTCCAGATTCTGGATTTGTGTTCGTTTAGTGGCATAGGTTCGCCACACATGAGTCTCGTACATATCTGGCAAAATGACGGTGGGCTATGAATACACAAATACAACAAAAGAAATTTAAAAAAAATCTAAAATTATATTCTATACAACGTGTAAAGTGTATTGCTGATTTTTTTTCGCGATTTCAGTGTTGGTCCCATAGTGAAAGTTGTTCATAATGATGAGTTCAATGACCTCTTAAGAGGTATTGCGTTTATTCTGTTACAGGTTGTATGTATTTAATGAAAAACACTAAAAACAGAAAACAACACAAAAAGGATCGTTCATGGTTCACCTTAATAAGCATTTCTTCGTCACATAAAAGTCTCAACCTTTCGCTTGATGTTCAACGAATTAAAATGTCTCGGACAGTTTCGTGTCTGCAGCAACCGGTTGCTTTTACATCAAAGCTGTCTGGTATCAAATTGCTGGCAGTTGGCGCTTATTTTTAAACGACACCTGCCGTTGTGTAGGTACTATACCGTGCCCTACTTGGATCGATACGATAGGGACGTGCCCATTATTTTGCCGACTAGACGAAGACGACTATAGTAGCGGTACTATCGCTAGTGACGTTTGCGGTGAAGGTTTCATGATTATCATTAAGGATAAAATACTAATCATAAAAATCGGTCACAGGATACCATACAGCTGAAACTATTTATAGAATGAGTAAGCTTATGTTTATAATTTACTAGCTTCTGCCAGCGGCTTCGCCCGCGTGGTCCCTAGGGAACATATTCCCGGGATAAAAAGTAGCCTATGTCCTTTCTCAGGCTCTAGACTATCTGTGTACCAAATTTCATCAAAATCGGTTCAGTAGTTTTGGCGTGAAAGCGCGACAGACAGACAGACAGACAGACCGACAGACAGACAGACCGACAGACAGACAGAGTTACTTTCGCATTTATAATATTAGTAAGGATAAGGATGAACTGGCGAAATCATACCTCCAGTCTATTCTCTCAACATCTCACCGTGTAAAATTAGGTGGAGTGAGCAATTGATCATGAAGGGAACTGTACCTAATTCTATCTTTTTTAAATGGTTTGACAGCTCACTTCATATTCACTTTACCTAAGCTAACTCGGTGAGATGCTTACAGAATTGCACTGCAGTTGTTTATCAGTCCTTAAAAAGCTCACTTAAAGAGCAATTAGTTTAAACATTTTTGTCAAGAGATAAGAGACGTTCTATGCTGTTATTGTCGAAGAATGTATGGAGTGCGGTTTTCGAACTACACTTGACAGTAAATGTGGCGTGCCCAAATGGGCGGATTACTGATGAGTTACAAACTCATGCTATGTGCGATTAACCTAAAACTTATTGGCTTGCTGTACTTGCTTACTTACGAGTCGGCTCTCGAGTTGTAATTAAAGAAAATTATTGTAGCAGCTTTGTAGAGCAAGCTTGTGACGCGTATTTGCTAAGCGATTTTCATAAATTCGCAATGATGTCCGATTAATAAATTATACCAATATTTCCAGTAACCTTCAATAACCAGGAGTACCTATTAGTATATGCTAAACTAGATGTATATTCATAACTCGCTGGTTGCTGTTTTGTTGTTCACTGAAACTTATTTGTTTAGTGACAATTGCACACCATACTTACAGATTGCATCAAAGCGTATAGCAAGCCAAGAACGGTAAAATCTTTAACTGTATATCAAGGACGATAAAACGGAAAAATAGTCTCCCTGAATAGTAGCTAGGAACATCCTTAAACGACGTTTACTTCGCTACTAGTTACTTCGCTACGATAATAACAAATGGTGGCTTGTCGTAGTTTAGCGCGTTTATTTTTCATCGCTGCAACTTCCTTTGAGGAACAGTTTTATAGGGCACAGTTTTTTTTGTCAAACTTGATATAATGTCCGGAAAATTATGAAAAGTTTTTAAATTGAATTGTTGCAGTTTGGTATATTTTTTAGTAATTTAAATGTTTAACCCGTCAGGTACCGAGCACGCAAGACAAAACCATTTAGCCCAAATCGGTCCTTATGGTCCTTGACATTAAAGCTGATTTAGAGGAAATAATATTTGCATTATGGTTTAGCATTGAAGATTTTATTAAGGCGACATGATAAAATTGTTTTGATAATTCCTATTGTTACCCGAGATTATTTACATGCTCTTGTTTTTTACGTGTGTTAGAGATCGAAGTTAAAACTGCAACTAATTACTACGACTTTTTTTTTCATCGTTGCTGATCTTGATACTCATTGCGATTCGTCATAAATGTGATAATGATTGTTCGTGTCTGATTGTCTGTCCGATCATTCTGAATGGGGTAAGTAACAGTTGACCGTCTTTTGTTTCATTATTTCATCCAAAAGTCTTCCACTTCTGGACTTAGGCCTCCCCCAAGAGTCGCCACACCTTGCAGATCTCGCAAGCAGCGGATTCCTGTAGCATGCACCAGATCATCGGTTCACTTTGTGGGAGGCCTTCCAACACTTCGTTTTCCGGCACGCTGTCACCACTCCAGAAACCTTTCCTATCCTTTGTTTACAAACAAATGAAAATGAAACAATGTGTGTCACTTACTATATTGATATACTGTACTCGATACACATATATCACACCTAAATGACGTCTAAGTAAACGAATTCTACTCGTATTTGAGTTTATCGTTTGTTGAGATGTGCGATGTCGTAGAAACATCGTGGCTACGTAAATAAGGGTAACGCTTGGAATGATGGAAACATTTCGTGTAACTGTGGAGTGTGTGAGCAATGAAAATAGCGCAGTAATTAGGTGGAATATTTCGACCGTTTTGATTAATAACGACCTTTTTGAGTTTTAATTAGATACTTAGACTATTTTTGTGTGTTACTGTTGTTTAACCTTTTTATAGTATAGCAGTACCTTTTGCCATCAATATATTCTAATTCTAATATATAAACTTCTTCAGTTACTGACTGCTTGATTGAGAGACTGAGCGACTGACGGACAACGTACAGCCGAAACTACTGGTCGTAGAAAGCTGGAATTTGGCATGTAGCTTCCCAACACTCCGTAGCACTAAGAAAGGATTTTCCGAAATTCCTATGGGAAAGAGAAAAAATGGGATATGCGCGTACTAAGTAGCGGGTAAAAGCTAGTATTTACATATTAAATTCTTCCGTTACTGAGTGACTGACAGACAACGCACAGCCGAAACTACTGGTCGTAGAAAGCTGAAATTTGGCATGAAGCTCCCCTATAGGTGAGCACTAAGAGAGGATTTCCCGAAATTCCTACGGGTACGGGAAAAAACTGATATGCGCGTACGAGGCTGCGGGCAAAAACTAGTATTTTTAATAAAACCAGCCAAGTGCGAGTCGGACTCGCACACGAAGGGTTCCGTAGCAAGTGGCAATAGAAATACACAATCTGTGAAAATTTCAACTCTCTATCTATTCCCGGTCGCTAAAAAAAACGCGCCTAACGTGCACACACACACACACACGCACACCACAACACTCACTTACACACACAATTAACCAAACTAACAAAAGTTTATGGCTAGAAATTTCACTCGAGCCACTAATCTTATAATGTTGATTTCTTTGTTTTTTCATCTTATAAGTTGTCAGTGGCGTGCACAAGTACATAACAAAATAAAATGTATCATTCTGTAAAAAGGCGGAGACCTGGTGTCCTGCAATACAGGCCTACAGCTTAGTTTAGGCACCAGTCTCCCACAATATTAAAAATGTTATACCATGTAATATGTATATTGTAAGAAAATAAATAAATATTATTATTATATTTAAGGCATGTCTTGAACAATCTCGGGACCCTGAGGTCCCGGTCCTTTGGTAGGCGTATGAGGGGCAAAGCTAACTCGCAGAAGCCCCGTTAGACATTTCTAATGGAATGCAGCACCAATCGACAATTATCCCTGTATGCACTATCAAAGTATACCTAAGGACAATCCGCGGTAGGTGCAAAACTATTGCATAATATGGAAACAAAAGGTGACAGGCTATGGGTTTGGGTGGTTTAGTGCATTCATTATCGTATACTATGAAAGAACTATTGGCCCCTGCCTGACCACTGAAAATATTGACGGCTTTAAAATGGCATGGGGTGATTTGCACTACTCAATAAATGGGCCCCCGAAAACGGTCGCTAGCACAAAGTGACGTAGCTCATAGGAGGCAACATATCCTAAGTGCTAGAGGAGTGGAGAGGTATGCGACGGCTATCAGGACAATCCCGGAAGTACGGTCAAGATCCCTACCAGCATCCTTCTCCCGAGCACATTTGCTCTTGCGAATTTCCACTCAGACCAGCCGATTAAGGCAAGAAAGAGGTGGGAGCTCTGTTCCTCGTCATTGTTCACTCCGGCCAGCCACTAAAGGCAAGCTGGAGATGAGGAACAAGACTTCTCCCGTGAGAATATATATATTATATATTATTACGGTTCTTGAGAAACAGCCCGCTGACAGACAGACGGATGGAAGGACAGACGGACAGCGGAGCCTTAGTAATAGGGTTCCGTTGGTTACACTGTGGGTGTAACCAACGGAACTCTATTACTAACTAAAAATGGATATACATACATACTCGCGAAAACCAATACGCTCCTTCTGGTGCAGTCGGATAAAAATAATTTGTCTTGTTTGTAAAAAATTGGCAGGAAATTCTTGAGAAAATTGGTGTAAAGTAATTCTAGTAGGTACATAATACATGCAACTAACAATTGCGTTAAGAATATTCATAGACTACCTGTTTGCCACCTTTATAACACTTTATTTTAACAGGTGTGCAATGATGTATACCTATCTAGTTACTCATCGTTTTACCTAACTTTGTTTCAAGTAGATCTCTTTATGTGTCAGGCCTAGTATGGTAGGCGCCTCATCAGAAGGCTCAAAGTCACTCAAATGGCAATGGAGAGGGCACTGCTTGGAGTTTCCTTGCGTGATCGAATTAGGAATGATGATATTCGCAAGAGAACCAAGGTTACTGACATAGCCCAAGGATCGCCAAACTAAAGTGGCAGTGGGCAGGGCACATTGCTCGCAGAACAGATGGTCGATGGGGTCGAAAAGTCCTGGAGTGGCGACCGCGTACCGGAAGACGCAACGTTGGAAGGCCTCCCACAAGGTGGACCGATGACCTGGTGAAGGTCGCGAGTAGCCGATGGATGCAAGACGGGCAGGACCGGTCGTTGTGGCGACGCTTGGGGGAGGCCTATGTCCAGCAGTAGAGCTGATATGATTATGATGATGGTAGGCGCCAGATAAATGTGCAATAATAGTCATTGAACTACATACATTTATTGACTTTATTAATATCAAAAACAGAAATAAAGACATAAAGCTGTCCTGAATCGGCTTCTGTCTTGATCTTTACATTCTCTAGTAATGAAAAAAGGTTCATTATTTATTATTTGGGTATCTACGAGGGGATATTAGGAAAAGTTCAATGTACTTAATTGCAACTTTACCTGACGCCTACCATAGTAACAACACTGCCTTACTAACCTAATGGCATGACATAACTGCAAAAAGCTCCGCTACATATGCTACAAAAAGCAGTAATGGTATTGTAACAAGAAAACATCAGCTTACATAATTGCTTACATCTGTCCGTACTGCAACTGCTGACCGTAAGACTCACAATTAAGATGCTCTAAGATGTAATACTGGTGTAATTTGATAATTAACAGTGTACCGCAGCCGGCGTGTTGACACGATGGAACGAGACGCAGAAGGTTCACTTTGTTTATGGCTTTCTTTAAAAAATCTTCTGTACTATACTTAATATTATAAAACTGAAGAGTTTGTCTGCTTATTTGTTTGTTTGATTGAACGCGCTCATCTCAGGAACTACTGGTTCGAATTGAAAAATCTTAGTTTTGGATAGCCTATTTATCGAGGAAGGTTGTATAACATGACGCTACAGCCAATAGGAGCAATGCTCCGCTCCTATTAATAAATAGATATTATTATATAAATAGATTTCTCGAAATCATTTTAAAACATATACAATACAAAATTCGGCTAATAAGTGTTGTTACGATTCAAATTTTGCATCAAACGGTTATGAAATGACTCAAGGTGGACTCGAATGACAATGGTCTACGTTGTCATTCAAGTTCGAGAGAAAATTTAGATATGTAATACATAATATTATTGTGACTTCTGAACTTACCTGTGACATAGTATCCGGTGAGTTAGAGCGGCGCGTGCGCAACTTGCTCTCGTATAAATTGTGGTCATCGGTTCCTCGTGAGCTCTATATGGCGCTGTGACAGATGCCTGCGACAAAAACAGCTTGAAATTATAATTACTTGATTGGAATTATTAGCATTGAAAAGAGTTGAAGTACGCTGCGTATGCTGTTCCTTGGTGGTTCGTGGATGTAATAGGAAACTTTTTTGAGTAGGCTTGCAGGTTTTAAGCTGATACGTTTTTAAATATTTAGCGTTTATGACTACGCTCTGTACATATTATATAAGGCAAACGTAAGGTAAGATATATACGTATAACGTAAGGTAGGTACCCTCAGATAATGGTGAGCGACAATAGTCGCTCAAATTGGCTGTGACATACGGACAGACGGACAGATACACAGCCAGTCAGACAGACACACGAGTGATCCTATAAGGGTTTTCGGTCGTGTAAAACTCTAAAAAGGTGAATGGCGTCCGATTGAACAGTCCTATCCTAAGTCCTGGTGTGGGCTGCTGTGGACAGATGCTGACGATGATTGTGCTAAAAATTATGTACTTAGAAAATCCAGCGTTTTTTTTTATTTGTGATGGGTTTGCTCTTGACTCTAGTTTAGGTCAGAGAAGACAGAGACAAAGTCTACGATGGAGCGAGCTTACCCAGAAGGAGCCTGTTCACTCTAACTTTGAATAGATTGGGGTTGTAAGCGTTAAGAAACACAGACGCAGGCAGATAGTTCCACTTCTTTGCCGTGCGCATTTTAAAAGACGTTTGGAACGCTTTGTCAGCAGTCAATTAATTCAGGGAATTTTATTGATTGATAGATCAAGCCTATTTGGGAGTGAAAAAATCAGCCTTTTATACTCAAGACTGTTGTAATTGGCTCCCAAATAGGCCCCAATTAAATTCCCCCAAGAAGGTTTTTTTATTATTGCTACAGATGGAACTTTTGGTGGTGATCTTTTAATAACACCCACGGAGTTGTTAGAGGTTATACAATTGGGCTCAGTAGTGCTATTCTGTAACAACATTTTCGTATCTCGACAGTGGAATCCGAGGTGAGTTTCAAATTAAGACCTTTATGTTGTGTGCAATAAAGCTTATTTTGTGAGTTTTGTCGCTTAGGTGAAGCTCGATATCGAAATAGTTATTTACTGAATAGACTAGCAGTAATATAATAAGTCGAATTAAAATAATTAACATGTAATAAATAAATACCAATGATATTTATAAGTTCTCTTAGCCCGGTGTCTGAGTTTTTTTTATCGGTCGTTTATTTGTTCGTTAACCAACCAATGGCGTTATGACAACTAGCATTAATGGACAGATAAACGACCGATAAAAGCCTCAGAAACCGGGTATTAGAGGTTTTAGTAGTCCTTAGTGCGAGATCCTAGTTTTGTAAAAAATACGAATTATATCTGTAAGTTAATAATTCGAAAATATCTTTCACCTATCATTATAGTGGCAAGCTTGTACATACAACCTGTAACAAAATATACGCAATAACTCTTAAGGGGTCATTTAACTCATCATTAACAACTTTCACTATGGGACCAAAACTGAAATCGCGAAAAAAAAAACGACTCCCCCATACATTTCTGTGCGCATAACTCGACAAAATGTACTGAACAGCTGATTTTTTTTTCGCGATTTCGGGATTGGTCCTAAAGTAAAAGTTGTTAATAATGATGAGTACAATGACCCCTAAAGAGGTATTGCGCTTATTCTGCTACACTTTGTACATTGGAAAAAATAACGAACGAGAAATTGTTAGATTAAATTAACACTCTCATAACTGTGATAGACTCCTAAGCAACTTCCTATTCCGCCAACATGTACGGGTTCTGTGTGATAGAACACAGTGTGAGTTTTTTAACGTTCTCGATCGCGTTAGCGTAAACGTCAATTTGTATTGAAACTGAATAAGCGCCGTCTGGTGACAATAACGAAAAACCTTTTGACGTGATAACGTCTTTAAAATCGTTTTAGTCGGGTGACATGTTCAGAAACTTGTGTCACACCAAAACCTCACGAGCGCGATCGCAGGTATAGCGAGAGAGAGACGGACCGATCTCCCGTCTCATCTCGAGCGCTGCCAGTCATTCCGTGAAACTTGTCACGCGGAATCCTCACGAGCGGAGGCTGGCATAGCGTTCGAGTGAGTGGACCGATCTTCCGTCTCTCTCACTCTAGCGGCATACAAACGAATGGAGATTTTCTCGTTTTCGTTATCACGTAAACATCTCGATCGTAAACCTACTTTACAAACAACCAATTTTTTTTTTTCCATACATTTTGACATAAGCGAACGTTTACGTTAACGCGATCGTGTGCGTTAAAAAACTTACACTAAGCCCTGAGGACCAAAACCGCGGGTAAAAGTTTGTTATTAATATTGATCAACTTCATACAACAGTATTCGGCACCAGAAAATCACAATAATGGTTTGTAATAAAATAATTAAAGAAACGAACGTTAATAGACTAAGCGAGGCGTTTTACCGTTTTACAGTTAAGTAATTAAGAAACTTAATCGTTCGACCCAGATTCGGGTCAAGCCGATTCTTTGTTAATATTTATTGCTATTAATAAATACAAAGGTTAACTTGCTCCAGAAAAATAATGGACCGTAAATCGAAACTTTTAGTAGACGAGGATTGTGAAAATACTTTCTGTGTTGCAGTCAATGCTTGTGCTAGTAGGTATTTTTAAGTATTGTGTTACAAAAGGACTTAATGATGAATAACTGGCAAGTTATCATAATTTTATCAGACCCTGTGTGTAGTACAACAGTAACAGGTCAACTGTACGTACATATGCCTTTACTTGTTTTCTGCCCAACTGCAAGGCAAATGCCTGTCTTTCTTCTTTGTATTCCTCCAGACTTTGGGCAAGTGTGGACAGAAAATTAGTGTAATCCTGTTTAAAGTAAAATCATTAAGTTTAACTAGCTAAACAGAGTGACTGTCAAACACATAGGTGTTTTTTGGGATATTATCCGCACGTACCTAATGGTTTAGATAACTCTCATTTTGTTTCGAGGTTTTTGGGCAAAGCACCTTTCCCTCTGATTAAACCATCCCAGAAACCAGGGGTAAAATTATAGCAATTCATAAACCGTCCATTTTGAAGTAGTTGTAATATAACACAAAAGTTTCTCATTTCCCAGTTTCTCGTTGCCCAGTTACCTTACGAGTATCTAGAGGATACTAACATGATTTTGTAATTATGTTGTATCTGCATACAAAGACTCGGGGGAGCTCGTGGCTACGTAATAACACATTTAGTGCCAAGAACTCAGCGTATGGGTCGAGCAGTGATTCGTTATGTGCCCGCAACCCGTATCTGGGGGGCTACTCTCTAACGAAATCCGTAGTTTCGGGCTTAGTTGCGGGCGGGCGTATTCTACTCCGTATCACCTACAGACTTACGATTAGTCCCGAACCCGAACTGAGAATGAATGACAACACGATTTCACACTAACTGTCAAATCGTGTTATCATTAGTTCTCAGTGGTTAGGTGATACGGAGTAGAAAATGCCCGCCCCTAACTAAGCCCGAAACTACGGATTTCGTTAGAGAGTAGCCCCCCTGAGTCGTTGTTTTAAGTAGCTATATGTGACTTGTGTTCATGCGCGGGTTGTGGGCACACGAACGAGTTGTTGTTCGGCCCATGTGTTGAGTGCTTGGCACTAAAAATGTAAAAACACTTTTGCACTTGGCACTGAAAGTGATAACAGCCGCAGGTGTCGATCTTCAAGGTTGAGCAACGACTGCTAAAGTCGATCCGTGGATGGGTGATCATTCAATACGTACCGAGACTCTCTGTACCTCGGAAAGCGTGTTATGCTTTTGTTCTTGGCTGTTTATAGATCTTTAGCAGTCGTTACAGATAGTCAGAAGCAAGAAAACCTGGCGGGCTACTCTCTAAGCCCGAAGTCCGTAGTTTCGGGCTTAGTTGCGGGCGTATTCTACTCTGTATCACCTACGGACTTATTAGTCCCGAACCCGAACTAAGACTGAATAAAAACACGATTTGACAGTAACTGACAAATCGTGTTGTCATTCATTCTTAGTGGTTAGGTGATATGGGGATGTGTATATCATAGGTAGGATGGGCAGTCACCATTAAAAATACTGATTCAGATGCATCAGTTTACCTCAATATGTTCTGTAGTTGGGAAATAGCTAGACAAATTGATTTTGTCGAACATATTTATTTATTTCCCCCTTACATCTATCATGGCAGGTTTAACCCAATGCGATAAATGCGCTAATCCTAACTTATGCTAACATCTATAACTAATTGTAAATAATGCATTCCTTGTGAATTCACCCAGAGTACAACAAAATAGGTCCATCTCATTAGCAATAAGGTTGAGCGTGCGAAGTGCACGCGTCAGCGGCGCCTCCCTGCTCGGCTCCACCAGTAGGCGCGGTCGCCGTCGTCGCCACACGTACCTATCGGGGACACACAGGCTTACCTGCCCTAAAATAATGGTATTGTGCAATTTCCCTCTCAATATCTTAAATATATATGAGGTGATTGCCAAATCCCTCCTAACCCTTAAATCGTTGTATCCCACCATACCTAAAATAAATAAAGTGGGATACATCAACGGATTAAATGGATAGACACCATAATATCTCATATATAAATATCTTATAAATTTATTTTGTACTCTCTCGAGCATGTCTATATTTAGCTTCATGCGGAGACCAGATGACTGCGTTACATTCTAGCTGGCTCCTAACTAGTGCGTTGTACAGTGCTATGATAGCTTTCATGTTCGTGAACCCTCGGACCGTACGAAGCATGAAACCTAAATTTCTAAAGGCCTTTTTGCAGCAACGCGTCACGTGATCACGTCAAGCTGGTGTTAAAACTTACCCCCAAGTCCTTGACTTCTGCGACCCGTACCATAGGCAACCCGTCAATATGGTAGCTACCTACGATGGGATTGTGTGCACGAGAAAAAGTGATTGTCACACACTTTGAGCTATTGAACTGCAGGAGATTGTCTTTGCTCCAGCTCCCACCCTGTCAATGTCCCTCTGTAACCTGACACAGTCATCACTATTTCTTACTTCGAGGGATAATTTGAGGTCGTCGGCAAACAACAAATAGTTAGCATCTTGGACTACTTCTGGTAAGTCGTTTACCACAAGGAGGAACCCCAGAGGTCCAAGATTACTACCCTGACTCACTCCTGATCTCGCGAAATATGGATCTGACACGTGTCTCGCATATTCCACATATTGTCGCCTATCCCTCAAATAGCTGGCAAAAAACTGTAGCGAATGTGGGGTGAAACCAACACCAGCTAACTTTGTAAGCAACATGTCATTATCGACTAAGTCAAATGCTTTTCTGAAATCAAAGTAAGCAGCATCGGTTTGCCCCCCACTGTCCACCGTTGGAGTCAGATGAGCCATGTGACAGAGAAGATTACTGGTGGTACTTCTCCCCGGTCGAAACCCATGCGGAGCGTCCGAAAGCTGAGCGCTCACCTGCTGATAAATGCTCTTGTAAATAGCAGTTTCCAGTACTTTGGCTGGCATCGACAACACTGTAACTGGCCTAAACCCATCCACAGATTCGGCTGACCCCCCCTTGGGAACCGGAACAACGCGAGTCACTTTCCACCTTTCCGGGAACACGGCAGCTTGTAGACACTGGTTATAAATGTGACGCAGTGGCTTCGCTAGCACTGACCGACAATCCTTAAAGATATAAGGGGGAATGCCATCAGGCCCTGCGGATCGCTTCGGCTTCAGGTCTTGAAGCGCACGACATACGTCAACCAGCGCTCCGTTTCCACTACCTGCTTTAGCTACAGCCGCGTCCACATCCAGCACTGGAGGCTCTGCCCTATAAACCGAATAAAAATACTCCGCAAACTCTTCAACACACCGCTGACCAGACAATACCTCCCCGTCTTTCAAAATCTCCTGCGGACTCCTCCTACACCTTTTGGATTTGGCGTAATTCCAAAAGGATGTAGGGTCACTCAGCATTTGACTCTGAACACGATCACGATATTGTTCATGTGCGACTATAATCAACTCTTTAATGCGCGTCCTACACCTAGCAAACGCTTCGTAATCCACTTTCGACCTGCTTGCCTTGTACTGTTTATGCAGAAAAGCCTATAGTTTTATGTCGCGAATTAATTCACTGGTGTACCACTCAGGGTAAATGTACCTTGAGTTTACACGACTTCGCTTGAACCATGTACATATGTATGTACATGGTTACGTAGACGCGAAATCATAATAATATGACGATTTAATATAGAGGCCAAGCCTACGTGATGTCTGTAAAAAAGGTTAGGAATGACGTCATTGGAAAACATTATTTTATTTCGGTTTATGATTTCATAAAGGTCACGACGTGTCGGTTTTCAGAGGTCGTTGCCATAGTAATATGTCTTCGCAAACAAAATATTTATTATGAATCGGAAGAACGTTCATTGTTTGAACATGCAATAGGTTCCATAGTAGATTCCTAATGGCGGGTAGTGGGAAATCTCATAATTTTGTGTTGGTAGGTGTATTTTAGTCGGGTACACTACTTTAATACGAAAAACTTTATTCCGACAGTCACAAATACGAATTTCAAATTACCGATTTTCATAATTCCGAATGGTTTAAAATTCCTAATATAACAACTCCGATTTATCATTCATCCTTTTTTATAATTCCGACATATCAATATTCCTAATGTTTATAATTACTATTCTTAAAATACCGAGTTTCAATAGATCGAATAACAAAAAGTCCGACTTAATGATAATTCGAAACATCAAAAATACGTCCGATTATTAAAATACCTATTAATTAGAATTCCGAAATAAAAAACGCCTTGTAAAACTGAATAGCAAGACAAATAACCACAATTGCTCGTCAGAACAAACTATAATATTACATGAACATGCAGCATGCAAGCAAGCATGCAGCATGCAAGCAAGCGTGCAGCATGCAAGCAAGCATTCAGCATGCAAGCAAGTATGCACAATTGCTTGTCAGAACAAAGTATAATATTACATGAACATGCAGCATGCAAGCAAGCATGCAGCATGCAAGCAAGCGTGCCGCATGCAGGCAAGCTTTTAGCATGCAAGCAAGTATGAATTATGCAAGCAAGCATGCAGTATGAAAGCGAGCATGCAACATGCATGGTTTCTATCACGGCTCTAGCGCTGCGGGGCTTCGGCGGTCCCCAGCGAACTTATCTTTGTAGATGGTTTTAACGCTCACAACCGCAGCTTCGCCTTGCTGGCCAGCCTAAGCCGCGGCGGCGAGCGTTATAACACCTGCTCCTCAATTGGCGGGCCGCCTCGCCCCTCTGCGCCTACGCGGGCTTAAATAACACTCTAGGGGTAGGGCAAACAAGACTACGTGGAATCGGTTTTAGACCGATTCGTTTCTGTCACTTACTTTTGTAGCAAAACTTATTGACAATAACACTCTAGGGGTAGGGCAAACAAGACTACGTGGAATCGGTTTTAGACCGATTCGTTTCTGTCACTTACTTTTGTAGCAAAACTTATTGACAGTCTTTAAGACAATATTTTAATTTAAAGTTCAAAACGCTTCAAAATATTCGTAAGGTATACTAAACAGTAGGTCTTTTGACCGTAGTTATTTCGAAAATAGTTAAAATATGGATGTAATAATATGTAACTAACTGAATATTATCCTGATTAAACCTAAACCTTCTCGTATTAGACGTGTGTTGATGCGGACGTATTGCTGACACTTAAATTTTGTTTAAGTCGTCTAGCGCGGCGCAAGCCGTCGCTAGTAATTTTAATCGCCATGAGTCAACAACTCGTGGCGAACGAACTGCTGGCGTTTCAACAACAGAAGCTGGATGTGATGGATGAAGTGTCTGCAATCCAGATCTGCACCTCGAAATTCAGTGAGGACGGTATCACCGTCTCTAAACTGCTCTTGTACAAACTGGCAAACAAGAGAGACTAGATGGTGTCTCGCAGACGCGACGGGACTAAGAAAAGTGTGCAGGACATCGTAACCCTGCTAAAGGAGACCGACCCTGACGACGTGTCGACGTGCCGAAGTTTGTGGCGAAGGATATGCACAAGCTCCCTCCCGTCACCTTCGATCACGTCGATGTAAGGAGCCTACTGAAAGACATCGTTTTTCTGAAGGCAAGTCTTGTGGATGTGCAGAAACAGTTGGATGCATTCCAGAATACAGTAGCCGATTTGCGCAATGAACTTATAGAGTTGCGTAAAACGGTAGCGGTAACTGGGTCACCATCGAGTGCATCCAATGAAAACATGCGTCGCGGAGCGTGCCTCGATGTATCGCGGGCAAGTTTCGCGTCAGCAGTATTGTTGTCGCCGCCACCATCGAACGCTGAGCCTGCAAAACGTGCACCGTGCGCGCCCCACAGCCTCGCTCCCGCCCCTGCGGCTCCTCCGTGTTCCGCCACTCGTTTCCCGACCAGCCAGGCAGCTGCCCATGTCCACAGAGTCAGCAAAAAACATTGTTACTGTTAGCAAGGTCAATGCTCGCTCTACGAAGCCCGTGCCTGAAAAGGCAAAACGGGCTGATGATGATGATGGTTTCGTGATGGTGCAAAGGAGGAACCGCCGTCAGCGTACCAACAAGAACCGCTGCGGCACGGCTCCTGCGGAGCCCAATACTATACGTGCTGCGAAGCCGAACACTCCGGTGTATATCTCCCGCCTACACTACACCACTAAGGGTGAGGACATCGTGGAGTACGTGCACCAAAAGATCAAGTACGCGCCGAGGGTGCAGCTGTTGGAATGGCGCCGCAACGTTAACTTCAAGGCGTTCGTGGTGCGCGTGCCAACATGTTTTCTGCACCTCGTCATGGAGGATGACTTTTGGCCGCAGGACGTGGTGTTCCGTCGCTTCCGCGGACAGGTGTCACCAGAACGCTCAACGACGTAGTGCTAAGTGAAGTGAAGTGAAATGTTTTTACTAACATAGGTTTTAAGTTTCTATCTACTAACACAATCTGTATATTATTATATATATGTTATTTTGTAAGGTATATATCTATGGGCCAAAGTAGCCCGAAAATAAAGAGATTTATATTATTATTATTATTAAACCCTAAATCTTAATTTAAGCAGTTTTATTTGAAGGATTGAAAATGGAATGTCGTTTTTCGGACCGAAAAGCCATCGAACATTTGATTCTTCGGACGTATGAAAATCGGAAAACAAACAAATCGCATTTTACGACTTTCGGTAAAATAAGTTTCGTGATTTTTAATAATAGTCATTATAATTCTTAGGTATTATGAACTTCGGACTTTTAAAAATCGGAATATCTAAATTCGGAATAAAATATTTCGGAGGATTTGGGTGCTCCCGTGTTCTAGCTCTATTATCCTTTCCGATAGTCCTTCCATGGTTACTTTGGTCTTCCAATGCTTCAGTAGCACATGCACATAAAATTCTTTTTTCCATATCCTATTGATATATACAGTGGCTTTTACAGTAAGCTTTATACCTACCGGAAGCAACAGATTTAATGCAAAACCTGATGTCACTGTATTCATCGTAAAAAAATCTGCTGTTCAGTACATTTTGTCTAGTTATTTTAACTTTAAGGTAGTTGATAGGAAAAGGGGGTTATAATGATAAAACAATTACTCCATTTCAGGTTTTGCGTTTATTCTGTTACAATTTGTTGGTAAATACTTTCCAGGATGACCCACTATGAGCACACAACGTATGTAATTAGCATGATGCATTGGTGCAGGTAGTAACTCATACATTAGATAACATCCTCCCGGCAGCAGTAAGTTATTGTGCAATAGCAGCATAATGCTAGCATTGCTTACACTAACCGTTACCTAACTTATCTCCCCTTAGAGAATGCTAGCTATTTCCCACGGCTTCTCTCCTGTGGTGTTTAGAAACCATAGGAACCATGGATAAACATTATTCCGAGATACAAAGTAGTTTATGGTCATTCTGCTTCATCTCTGTCGTTCGTTCTTGACAAACACGAAAACATGTTTACAAAGAATTTTACCTCTTAAGGCACTTGGACAAATCAGTTATCTTTTAACTCGGAGTTACTTCTCCTTTTCTTCTCCGTGTCCTGGCACGACAGTTGATTAGATTTGAGTGGCCCAGAACATTGCCACTTCCATGGCATCGTGGTGGCAGCACATAGGTCACTATGGCTGCATGTTTTGGGTCACAGAGGGCAAGATAGGAGGTGGAGCACGGTTTGTAACTCGTCTCCACATCCACACCCTGCAGTTGATCCATCACGGCAGCCTCACTTTGCGAGGTCGGAATTACAGCTTTCTACTTGCGTTCTGAGGCGGTTCAGGGTCTTCCAAGTAGACCAAGAAAGGTTGGACTTTGCGGGAAGTTATGTTCTCTTGGTTGTAAATAGTTCATCAGTTAGTTGCTAACACGGGGCCATTATATACGAAATTATTCCGTGTTACCATAAAATAAAATTCTAGTGGCCTTATAATATCAGTTTAGATTGTACGTATTATTTTAGTTTGTACCAAACCATGTTTTTTACACAAACTCCGGTCTCATAACATTGTTATTTATTATCTCTACCACCTTTAATTAAGCCGGTTTACAAGAAAATAATTAATACGAGTACATTTGGTCCCTTGGGAGGATAATATTAAAACCCGGGTTAAATTAAAGCTTCAGGTGACAAGAACATGCCCCGTTCTTTCTACTTGCGGCCACAAATTGGGTTTTCACGCAAAACGATACACTTTATGTCTAAATTTTTCGCTTCAGGGCCATTTTGTTTTTCAGGATTTCTTTCACAGATATTATTCTCGTAAATAAACTTAAATGTTAGTGGGTCTGAGAGTAAACGACAATTCTTTGGTACATAAACGTTTTGCCCTTAGGGCTCGATTAGAGCGGAGAAAATCTGGATCGAATGGCATTTCTCTTTAGAAATATTTTCTGTGGATTTCACATGATTTGATAGATATTGGAATGTCTTTTTTTGTGGTTCCAGGTTCACTTATTCATTTGCAATAATTTGAAGGATTCGGTGTAGTGTCGTCGCCTCAATTTTTATATTTTTTCTTATGCGGGAATTCCTTAACAACAAACAAGTCTGCAAAGTTCCAGTAAGACAAGGAAAAAGATACCTCATAATGCCATGCGTAATATATTATCATTAAAAGCTCCAGACAGGGCATCGTCTGGGAATACCACTGGAGTTTAAAGTCCCTTTTCCTTAGTTAATTGACACAACGAGGGACAATGAACTATAACTACACTCAATGATAAGTGAAATGACTACTTTGAAGTACGTCAGTACAAGTATATCAAAGTGCGGTCGTTCTTAAAGACGTAGAAACAATTATATTGCACTAGCTCAAGACCAAGTTTCAAGAGGTCAAGTTTTAGTGTCATTAAAATAAAAGCCCATAAGCGTTTTCAGGGCCATCTATCTCTGTACGCAAATTCGTCAAAATCGATTCAGCGGTTTAGGCGTAATAAGCAAATAAACAAATAAAAACCACTTTCGAATTTATAATTTTAATATTTAACTTGGATGATTTTGTTGCTGAGCTGAAAAATGTGACTTTGCCGAGATGGAAGAAGGAAGCACTAAGGGCATGTCTCCCAATTCAACAGCGTTGCAGGAAGCAACGCGGTTCCAATGTGATTTAGACTGGCACCTACTAAACTGGACTGCATCTTCATTCGTCTCTGTCTAATTTGTTCAAAGGCACGATCGTTCAGCCATAGTACGTCTCGACTCACAGATACTCAAAACCGCATTATTAGCTTCTGTGTCACCAACTGGCAGGGGTATATTGAACTAATTCATTGAGAAAGCGTTTCATGAAAATGAAATCCAATACCTGACCTTCTCGTTAATTAACAAAATGTTTGTTCTTACCGAAATTCTCTGCGATATCAATGTCAGTATCTCAAACTTCTCTTCTGTGTCGTTTTCATAATGAATACAGTTTTAATCACTCACAACTTCAAAGTTAAAATGTAATAATTTCAAGATTTGACCCGTTGAGCCTTTGAAGCGACGGATGGTGCCATTCCAGCCCGAATTAATCAGCTTTAAGGCGACCGCTTTAAAACTGATTATTACGTAGGCATGGGACGATTTCACGATTCATCGATTTTTCGAATTTCGAATGTACGGTCTTTGGAATGTCTTTCTAACAGACTTTTGAAATTGTATTTTGCTATTTACAGAATGTAGGAGTCTGTATAAAGATGTGTACGAACAAATACTCAGCGAAATTCAAAGCTATTTTCTTCTTAATGATCCCTCTACACGCGACTGTTTAAGCTTCTTAACTTGTCTGTGTGCGTGTCTGTTTACTTTATAACGTTCGAAGTTAGACTCATATTTCTAGACGAGGTCAATTGAGATATTAATTTCCACTGAAACTAAGTACGGTCAGACATGAAATATTACTTGATTGAGGGTAATGGTACTTTAATTGCTACTTTCAGGTGGAGTAGACAGCCTAGCCTTCCTAATCGACCTAGGGTGACGCAGAGTTATCCGCGAGCTGGGACCTACTGTGACGGCTTAAAACCATCATGGTTCTAGTGTGTGTGAGAGAGACCGAGCTATGATAGATTGATAGATCGACGTCATTGGCGTTCCGTCATTGTCAGTGGTTGGTTATCGATAGCATTGTACTTCGAAACTATGATGATAGACGGATGCTATATGGGATAATATAACAAGTTTATCTGGGTAATCAGTCGTTCATCACTAGTGTTTAAAAAATCAATGTTGCCGTCAGAAAGTTTGAACACGAGAGTAAGTAATATCAATAAAATAAAAGTGTCTATAGCTGCAATGTGATCAAAATGACACAAAATTCAAGGTTTATTCTTAAAAAATCTATATTTCTATTCTTTTAAAATGTACGAAGATGAAGTGAGCCATGTTATCCCACTTTAAGGTAGGGATTGACATTTTACTTTCAGCTCACTTCACCCAAGTCTTCACGGCGAATTTTTTACAGAATAGCGCTGCTTCTGATAGATTCCACATAATAAAAACTTTCCGCTCACCTATTTTTCAAAATGAAGATAAAGTCTTCACAGTCTACCAAAGGCCAATTTATTAAAATAACTGGCTGTCTGACCTGATTCCGGTGCTCTGGAAAATCTTTCCTCTTTTGATCCGATTTTCGAACAAGTACGCCTTTGTCCGAAATGTTCCTGAAGTTTCTCGACCCAGAGCCGAAACGTGTTCTGCATACGGTAGCAGGCACTAACGTAAATAGCAAATATTTTTTTCAACCTTTATTCACTGTCGCCGATCTTAAGATCATGGTAACAGAGGTCAATATAACTTTTCAGAACACCAAAAGATATCGCGGTAAAGTAATAAAGGTGGGGTTCGAGGAATGAATGAACGAATGGGTTTCAGTGAATAGAAGCATAATCCCGTACTAACCGATTGAACCTAAAATTACATATAGGTGACCTATAATGATAGCTATTCTGGTCCTGAAACTTGATTCATTTTAATGAATTATCTTTGGCTAGTTATTGGTATTAGAAGATTTTTTAAAGTCTTAACGTACGCGAAGTAAAAAGCCTTTGGGTAGGTATTAGACTATCACCCGTTTACTCTATTTTTCATATTTACAACTGAGGATATGTCCAGTTCATCTCCATTTAAGGTCATCGATACGTGATAGGATATCTGGTAGTTTCGTTTTGCGCGTGATGTTCTGTACTCCTGGCTTTATTCTTTAGTTTTAACCCTAGCACACTCTTGTCTATGACTCTTTGACATTAAGCAAGTTTATCTCTTAGTTAAATTTTTCGACAAAGCCCAGGTTTCACGTCATATGTAAAACAAGGAAGAAAAAATGTATCAAAAGTCTTTTTCTTGATTGTAATACCTAGCTCCTTGCTTTTCATAATTTATTTCAATGGCCATTTTTCTTCCATACTGTGGCAAGCATCCAAAAAATTTAATTCATTTAGTGATTCCTAATGGCAAGTTGAGAAAATACCTTAGCTACGACAGCCCCGCGGCTGTCGCACTGCTTTGTTAATTCATACAAATAACAAACGCGCGGCAGCCGCACTGCTGCCGCGCCACATTTTGCAACAAATTTGAAGGCGCCCTTAGATCAGTAGTTTCGGCTGTGCGTTGTCTGTCAGTCAGTCACTCACTCACTCACTCAATCAGTCCGGATTAGGATTTAAAGCATCAGCTAAGGTATTTTCTCAACTTGCCATTACGAATAGGTAACTAAATAAATTAAAATTTGACATGTATGTTCCTTGCGGAGTATAAGGGAGTACTAAGAGAGGATTTCCCGAAATTAATATGGGAACGGGAAAAAACGGGATATGCGCGTACAAAGTTCCGGGAAAATGCTAGTTACTCGTACATTTAAAATGATTTCTTCCTTAATAGACGAAAATGTGTACAGGTTTTTAGAATAGCGGTCTGAAAGTTATAAGCGTTGCTCAATAAAGAAGAAATTGTATCCTCAGGCCAGACAAAAAGTTACGATTGGGTTTTATATGAAAAGGTTTCAGTGTTTTTCCAATATCTAAAAATACGAATGTGTCGTTTGCCGTACCTACAATGTAGAAATATTTTCTTACGTTTGTTTAATATTGTTATTATATTTGAAAAGCGTAAACGCTGTAGGTATGTTTTTTGCCATATAACTTTTACTTGTTTTTCTATTTCGTATATTTAATTCCCCTGTAAATCTGATTGTTGGTTATAAGCTAATGGCGGAGTGTAGGTAGTAAATAAGTACATTAATATTGTTTTCACTTGTAAGTAGGTAGATGATGCAATTTATGGTCAACCGCAACATCTCTCATGGTTATCATCTATTGCAATTATGTGCTGTGTGTGCACAAGCACCTACTTGGTATGAGCCTGTGTTTACAAATAGCGGGCTTCTTCTCAGTGAGATTTTGAAATAAAATATTGTATCTTAAAATAAGGCTTTTACTTGGTGTTAATTCAGTTGGTGAGCTAAAGGGATATTTTCAAAATGTAATGATAATAATATAGTATGCTTTCCCAACTGAGTTAGGGTCTACTTTAAGTTTAACTAGGTGCAGCTATGTTCGAATATCCTTAAGGCTGCACTCTCGAAAATGCTTAAAAACAGCGTGCAGATGACGCAACTTTTCGTAAATCACCTCCAAATCGTTGAGATGTAACCATGTTACTCATTTTTTTAACCAAAAGTAAAAAAAAAAATCTACTACTTTGCAATACAAACGAAAATCATTTGGTATTTTTACTTTTTTAAAATGTGTTATTTTTTACTATAAATTTAAAATGCGGGTAGCGGAGTGGCGCGTTGAGGAGTAGTTAGCTTCGTGTATATACACAAGGTCATTGGCATGTATACAAGCCTTAAGAGGAAATGCTGGCAGCGAGCCTTTGTATGTAAAAAGTCATAATTCGAGGTTTGGCTCTCGATTGTATTCTCCTCCAATATTGGACTGATTTAAAAGATATTTCGCAAACTGAATAAGAAGGATATATACTGTGTCTCTATGTTCCTTTTTGATGATTTATTTACCGTATAAGCACTAGAACAAAAAAAAAAACAAATGCTCAAAATTGTCCGATAAATCGCTGTCAACAGAGCCCTAGTGTACAAATTTGGCAACTATTAATCAGAAAAGGAACAAAACATAGAGACACAGTATACATCCTTTTTATTCAGTTCGTGAAATATCTTTTATATCGGTCCAATATTGGAGGAGAAAACAGTAGAGAGCCAAACCACGAATTATGACTTTTTACATACAAAGTCTCGCCGCCAGCATATCCTCTTAAGCAAAACAGCCGGATGATTCTGTAAACATGTGCAGTGAAGGTTCGGGTGAAGTGATCACGAAGTGAGCTGTCAATCCAAGGAATCAAGATGGAATGACAGCTCACTTCGTGGTCACTTCACTGAAGCATTTTCTTCGACATGTTTAAAGAATCGACCGGCAGGACGGTTTTGTTACCCAGTAACAAGGTTGTGGTGGTCCCGTCCGATAGACAAGTCGCTCCTTGTAGGTAAAATACTTGTAGTCAGCTGCATCCGAAGAGTGGAAGGCGACCTCAGCATGGTTTTTAAAGACTAGGCAGATTGATTAACTTCATTGGCGTATCTAGGGTGCTTTTTTCCAGGGAGGGCCTGGCTCCTAACCCGAGATGCAACGCCCAATAAACAGTCACTGAGCACGATAAAAATGAAATTTTAGGCCTGTCACCGTAAACAGATTAAGCACGCTAGAGAATACAAATGATTGCATCCCACCAATCACCACCACAACCACCACATTGTTTTTTTTTTTGAGGATGGGAAATCATCAGATGACTCCTCCCGCTCTGGGTGAAGCAGGAGGGAGTGTCAGACTCTTACTGACTAAAACCCATTCGTATTCCTCCTAATGCCCTTTGCGTTCCAGAGCTGCGGTGACTCTTTCGAACAAATTCCGCAACCCTATCCCACCTGGGATAGGTTTGATTATTGTTAGCTTACTTTGTTCACTGATGCAGGAAAGCCCAAATATTATATACGCCTATGATTGACTTACAGTTTAGTTCTCTTATAACAAGGATTCCTCTAATATCTGCCTTCTTAAAAATATATCTACCATAAAATGGCAAGGCTCCGTTTTACTTTTTCTTTATTTTAACCAAAAACTCTTGCTTATTGTAAACATAGTTGAAAGCCACTTCATTACAAACTAGGTGAGTAATTTGACTTACATTGTGTAATACAAAAGTAATTAGTCGTTATGGGGTCCATTGTACGTTAGCTAATGTTTTCCATTTCAACATGACCTCGCGTTTCTGTGTGTGTGGGAATGAGCACGACTGTACATTTTATGCTCAAATGTTCTGCAAGACATCCGTATAGTGAGTATTTAAAGCAGGGTCAAGGACAACTTCGTTAATCTGATGGATAGCGAGTCCAGTCGTTTCTTTAATTTGTTGTCGTCGCGTTTGCTGTCAGTTTCAATTTGTATTTTCTCCTTTGAATAAAGTTTCATTGAATCTGTATATTCTTGTACACAGAAGGACCGTGTCTATAAATATGTCAACATCATACTGACGAATGTCGCTATATAATATAGACATAATAATTATATTCTCATCAACTACAGGTTCGATTGGTAAATCAAGCGTTTGAGCTTCTAACTACAATCAAACGGTCTGTTTAAGCTTTGCTCAACTAGGTTAGGGTTAGCTTTCAGTCTAATTGAAGACATGTAGTGTCTTCAAAACCTAGTAAGTACTGGGTAACACGACAGGTACCCCTTGGCATGATTGGTATCAGTTTTTTTGGCTTCTGATTTTATCGTAACAACTGCCAGAGATCTACAAAAAACCGGCCAAGTGCGACCGAAAAAGTCGGACTCGCACACGAAGGGTTCCGTACTCTATAACTTAATTTTTCTTATTTGTTGTTATAGCGGCAATAGAAATGCACAATCTGTGAAAATTTCAACTGTCTACCTATTTCGGTTCTTGAAATAAAGCCCGCTGATAGACAGACGGACGGATGGACGGATGGACGGACATCGGAGGCTTAGTAATAGGATTTCGCTGGTTTCCCTTTGGTTATGGAAACCTAAAAATGACAACCGGGCTTAACGTGATTTAAAAGGCATGGCTTGTATTCGATATTACTCACAGGGATTGAATTAACGTTTTCTTCTTGCTTCCTGTAGTTGTGTTAAAAATGAGCAAATGGACTATCCATGGACGGAACTCTTTAGTTCGATCTGTCTGAGTGGTTGCCACGAGCCTTTCAAGGACATCTCATAATGGAAGTCCATTTGCTCAGAGAACGTGACAGGAATCGAAAACATTCTCGAGAATTAGAATCTGAATTTTATTGCTTTTACCGTTTCATGTTTCAATAAATTGTGAGCGACGTGCCATCGCTGTGAACCAATTAACCCCTGTCGATAACTGAATTGGAAATGGAATATTTTATCCGGCATTGATAGAAAGTGACAGAGCTAATGCAATAAATATTCTTGATTGTTTTTATGATTTGATCTTTATAATTTATTTTTTAAAGAAAGGAAGATTCTCAACATAAAAAAAGAAACAAAAAATAAGCAATGTCCACTTTTTTTGGGGTCCACAACATCTAGTTCTGACGGTACTATATATTTATGAAAATATCAAGCCTGTATTGCCCCAGCTCGGGAGGAGTCATTTGATGATTTCCTATCCGAAAAAAAACAAAAACAAAATAAAGGGGTGTTTTGTACGTCGACAACATCCGGTCGGCCAATTTTAACATAGGTATAATTTTTTTTGTGAGTTTTAGTGGCGCACTTTTTTAAGGCTTTAAGAAAAACGAAATATAACGTATCAAAAATAAGTAGGTAAGTAAATAAGGGCAAACCGTTTCATATTTTATTATATTGACGAAAACGACTAAAAGTTTGGGCTGCCAGCTGCCACCAAAATTTTCCTAAAGTTAGGATTTCATTATTTGTATAAAAAACACTAATTTTAACAAAAGAATATATTAATGAAGTAAATGAATGGTTATAATTGGTATCTTGAATCAACATCAGTCCAATTTAGATGATTCGAGCCACACCTTGAACAAAACACCACAAAAGTGGTACGTACGTTATGGTTGTACAGCCATCTGGCGGGTTCCCAGAACAACTTTAAGTGAGTGGTAGCGCCATCTAGTTTCAACATGGATATGTATTAAGATTCGGTTTCAGCTACGGCTCATGGTGGCTGAGCCATGTTACAGTAGGGAATCCAACGCCAAGGGCAGTAACTTGACAGCAGGGTAGTAATACCATAGAATTATAGATGGCAGTATCATAAATACTTTTGATACGTTTACTCATTTCGTTCGGGAAAATTGCAGTTTAAACTGTATATAAACGTAGAACTTGGAGGAAATATTTAACTATATAATAACACAAATCAATTTTAGTTCGCCAGATTTTTTGGAATATTTTAATTGAATTGTTATTCAATTGAAACGCTTCACAAAATCTGGCGTGGTGTTCCATAATCATCATAGGATATTTATTTATCAATGGGACAGGGTGGCCATGGAGATAAGGTTTTTTATTTGGGATTTAATTTTCATCCACAGAGAACACGCGGTGTTTCATGGCTTACCTATCAATAGGTCTATAAATAAACGATTCAAAGAGCTCTTCATAAGTTAAAACTTTAGCAAAATTCATAAGTTAAAAGTTTTTTTGAAAGATATTTAATAGGTAGCTAAGTTTTGCTTCCAAAATATTATTTTACCACCCGTCTTAAGAAAATGTATGTATAATTTTACACTCTCCTTAGCGGGTGGAAATTGGCGCATTTGTCCAAATATTCGCGTCACTTGTGCAATACAAAATATACCTTATGTCTTACGAAATATGGTTAATTTTGGATTGTTACATTGAAGCAAACATTTGGACAAATACGCCAAGTGAAGTGCCAACATGAGATAAAAGCTTTCTTGTGTCATAACCCAGGAACATCGGAAATATCGGAGTTGGGATAAGTTCCGCCTCAATACCGGTCGATACGGATGTTCCGTAAACTTGCAAGTTCTTAATTCTGTTAAACTGGAACTAATATGATCCTAGTGTTATTGGAATGCTGTTTTGAAGGGGAATTTCGGGATTAATGTGGTCCTACCATACAGTGGCGTGCGGTAGGTGCAAGCCAGCAGGACTCCCTAGTCCTGCTGCCATATACGGTTCCATTTTAGTCTCTCTAGGCTCTTATATCATTTACGTTATAAAATACTAATAGGTTGAAAAAAGTTTTGATCTTGCTCAGCTGTTTTAGTTATTTTCATTACTAGCTGACCCGCGCAACTTCGTTTGCGTCACAATTCATTACTGCTCCGCTCCTATTGGTCTTAGCGTGATGATATATATATGATGATGCCTATAGCCTTTCTCGATAAATGGGCTATCTAACACTGAAATAATTTTTCAAATCGAACCAGTAGTTCCTGAGATTAGCGCGTTCAAGCAAACAAACAAACTTTTCAGCTTTATACAAGGTGGGCCAAAAGAAGTCATCCGATATTGTTTGGCTCTCAATTTTTTTCTAAATGAAAAACTTCGATTCTGTTTTTTGATTATGTTTATTTGAACCTTTAGAATTTTATTGGTCAAGTCGAGAAGATGATATCGGCCAAATGGGCGCCGTCACAATTGATTGCCATACGGGCTCGTTTTATGGAATTTTTCATCATTTCGGCAAGAACTTCGGGCGACAGATTCTCGCACTCGTGTCGAATGTTGTCCTTGGGAGCTTCCAGGGTCTCGGGCTTGTTCACGTAAACACGGGACTTCAAAAAACCCCACAAAAAAAAGTCTGGAACGGCGTTAAATGGACTCTGTACGGGAACATGCGCAGGTCTTTGACCAAAATTCGCCTTAGGGACGACCGGCTGATGGCTAATTGCGAGGCACGGCGTCTGGTCGATGTTTCCGGCGACAACTCGACATCCTCGGCAACAGCGGCGATTTTCGCGGCAGAACGGGCGCTCCGGGGCCGGCCACTCTTGGCAACGTCTCGTGTGGTCCCATACTCTTCAAGGTTGGTGGCCAAACGGCGCAGTGTTTGCGCAGTCGGTGTCGGACGACCGGGGAATCGGCAACGGAATTCGCGCTGCGCCAACACCACAGACGAATTGTTACGCAAAAAAATAGACACAATTATTCCGCGTTCTTTAGGAGTGTATCGCTCCATGGCTTGTTCACTTGTATTCTACATCTGTCTCGTCCACAAATGTCAAAACAGATTTGACATTGGCCGCCATTTGCAAAAATAAGAGCATAGAGCAATAGGGTGATTTCTTTTGGCCCACCTGGTATATTAGTAGGTATAAATGTTATATTTCGATGTTATTAATGACTAGCTGACCCGCACAACTTCGTCTGCGTCACAATTTTCATTACTGCTCCGCTCCTATTGGTCTTAGCGTGATGATATATAGCCTATAGCCTTCCTCGATAAATGGGCTATCCAACACTGTAAGAATTTTTAAAATCGCACCAGTACTTACTGAGATTAGCGCGTTCAAGCAAACAAACAAACAAACTCTTAGCTTTATATATTAGTATATATAGATATAAGAAATAAACACGTAGCAAATTAATATCACTATAGCACAGAATTCAGTACAGAAACAGCACGGTGCAGTGGGTCGGTGCGATAGCGATGGGTTTTCTTTTTAACCAGTTATTACCTATGCTAGTCTATGCTGGTTTGCACCTACGGCACGCCACTGCTACCATATTCAGGAAAGTCATCATTGCGGAAATTAAGAAGTGGTTTGGTAAATATTGTGTTAGGCGACCTTTTATTCAAGTTTTACCATGTTTCTTATGTATTTTAACTATCCGTAGATCAACTTATTTGAAAGTGTCGTCTCATTGTCGCATCGTGCCTTTTTGCGGAAGTCTTATTACTTATGCGACTGTTAATATTTATTTAGAGAGAAAGATCTTTTTTTCTCTTTAAATTCATCTTGTAGTGTATAAATTCAACATTTTATCTTTGAAATAATAATAATAATGTTTTATTGACATAAAAGGTTATAAATTTTCGTTTGAGACCCTGACTCCTGAGCTAGGTGAGACCTGTGTTACAGTATTCATTGTCTTCACCCTATCTTTAGAATTAACAATTTATGCAATAAATCGAACAAGTAAATCACTTAAAATTAAATTTAATGCAACCCTGCTATTGCGTGGTGTGTGTGCGTATGCGTGTATAGGTGCGTATGTGTGTGTGGGTTTGGGTGTGTGTGTATGGGTCTGTATGCGTGTTTGTGTGTGTATTATGTTTGGGTTATACATACATATACATTTTATACTTTATTGTTCAATCATCATCAGTACTGTTCCTTTATTAAGTTTTCTGTCTGCAGGTAGTCTAATGTTTGAAGCCATGAATTTAGTTTAATCTTAGTTTTATATATAGTAAGAGGGTTAATGTTAAGAATAT
The DNA here is from genome assembly GCA_947578705.1 of Lacanobia wlatinum. NCBI lineage: Eukaryota > Metazoa > Arthropoda > Insecta > Lepidoptera > Noctuidae > Lacanobia > Lacanobia wlatinum. The sequence goes on from OX388039.1 coordinate 15,953,474, forward strand.
TATTTTATTTGTTATATATATAAGTAGATAAATATAATCGTTGCCGTCGAGCACATGCGGTCTCAAATTTAATGGTGATACATACATTGTCGATAGTTCTCTTATATTTCATTGCATGATTTACTGGTGTGATTTCGTGTTGTCTTAAAGTAAGTTTGACAAGGTATTATTGTCTCACTGTTAGTACTTCGCAACTTTCATATAAACTTTTTGTGCGGAACCGGTACGGCCTGTAAAATAAATATTTGAGGTATTGCATTTATTTTGACCATTGTGATAGCCAGAATTATATACCAACCCGTGTTGTTCTATTTCAAGGTAAGTAAACGTACTTAAGGCAATCCAATATTCTTCGTACCTTCACAGGCATGCAGTTTACATTCATTGAAGACAAAAACCTCCACGCGAAGCCATCGTTACGGAACCCTTTGTCTAACGGCTACCGCCATCGTTTTAATTCGCTCGGTACAATCGGAAAATGTTTGCATTGCGTGCCCACAAGCCAATGGAACGTGTTGTGGTAATGCCTGGTGCCTCGTAATCTGATTATGATAGAGTTGCAAAACCATTGGATTAATGGTTACCTGTTAAGTAACCATGGAGTTTCTTGCACATTAAGTATTTTGCAGAGATGTACCTCCATAGAGTTAGAAATGACCGACTCCTTGAAAGGTTCAAAAGTGCCTGTAAATGATTTAGTAGAAATAATTTTTGTTTGGTTTTATTTATTTATTTATTATATACTTTTTTGTATATAATAAATATACAAAAAAGTATATTATAATTATGATGGAGTTGCAAAACCATTAGATTAATAGTTATCTGTTAAGTAATCATGGAGTTTCTTACACATTAAGTATTTTGCAGAGATGTACCTCCATAGAGTTAGAAATGACCGACTCCTTGAAAGGTTCAAAAGTGCCTGTAAATGATTTAGTATAAATAAATTTTGTTTGGTTTTATTTATTTATTTATTATATACTTTTTTTGTAAATAATAAATATACAAAAAAGTATATTATAATTATGATGGAGTTGCAAAACCATTAGATTAATAGTTATCTGTTAAGTAACCATGGAGTTTCTTGCACATTAAGTATTTTGCAGAGATGTACCTCCATAGAGTTAGAAATGACCGACTCCTTGAAAGGTTCAAAAGTGCCTGTAAATGATTTAGTATAAATAAATTTTGTTTGGTTTTATTTATTTATTTATTTATTTATTATATACTTTTTGTACACCAAATTAAAAATACATAAAGGAAACCTTAAACTAAAAAAAACATACAATTGGCGGCCTTATCGCATTCCGCGATCTCTTCCAGGCAACTTAGAATGGATAGAGATAGCCTGGACACGAAATGGTAGGTAAGGAACCATTCATTTACAAAAGGAAAAACAATCACAACAATCACAACAACCAATCAATCAATTAACAATAAATTTTACATCTGTCTGTTTTGTACGAGTCCCAAATATAATTCTTTTTTTCTTTTATGCTTTTTACCATAGGTAAATTGAATCTATCTTATAAACATTCTCGATTTATATGTGGTAAGTAAATATTATTTTACTCTGGAATCTCTTCTTTTTACTTCATTTATTTAGTAGCTAAAATCCACACTATTGTAGAAAAGGTTTCAAAATTCATTAAGTACGTTACAATTTATAATAATTTCCATTATCTGCCAGTTAAGGTAGCATGATAATTAATCTAAATATTAGACTAATCAGTGGTTCATAGATAAGCTTAATTTAGGGTTTTCCAAACTCAGGTGCTAGTTTTTAACGAGCGTTCAACAACTGAAATATTCTTGTGTAGTATTACCTACCTACATTAAAATGACGTAACAAACATATTGTATGTACGTCATTATTTACTTGAAATAACAAAATTCCAGACACACAGCGACAATTTCCTTGTAGTGACATTCTAAATCGTTAATCAGTACCTTGTATGTTCTGTTGTTTTATACACACACTAGCTTTTGCCCACGACTTCATACGCTTATATCACGTTTTTTTCCGTTCCCATAAAAAAATTCGGGAAATCCTCTAGTGCTTTCCTACACTCCCCAAGGAACCTACACGCCAAATTTCAGCTTTCTACGACCAGTATAATTTCGGCTGTGCGTTGTCTGTCAGTCAGTCTCTCATTAACGGAAGAATTTTACCTATTAGGATTGTTGAAATTAGATGTACCTAGTAGACCTAGTACCTGTAGATAGATGTTGCTTTACGTCAAGAGGTGGCAGCACTGTAGGTACCGGTTTTTTATATCAGTAACAACGGCCTGTAAGTGTGGTAGCAAGAAACGACACAAGAGCCTTAGGATTCTCAAACAAACCCAACATCATCCCAACCCATACAAAAACATTAACTTCCATAATCTAATTACTCACATATCATTCGAATGAGCAAATAATATGATAAGCCAGCCTCGGGATAACGCCGACAATGAACCAGAGCCGATCGTAATCCTTTTTAAAACAGATCGCGTAGGCCCCGCGAAAATAGGCCGGGAGCCGTCGGCATTAATCCGATCATCGTGTGAAACGCAAACACGCCAACACGGTGTGTGGCTCTGTGGCTGTGGCCGATGTATGACGTCACTGATACGTGTGGCGGTGGGAGCTATGATAACTGTGTAATGTGGCTGTTGATTTTACAGGGATTAATACGTTATGTGTGATCCAGGGATTGGATCAGACAAGGCTTTTAGTGTTCGAAATCCGAGCTTGACAATGGTTTAGCAGTTAGCCCAGCCGGTCGATTCTGTAAACCTCTCACCGTGAAAAATCAGGTGGAGTGAACGCGAAGTGAACTGTCATTCCATCCTGATAACATGGATTGACAGCTAATTTCGTAAACAGGCTTGGGTAGCCAAGCCTTTACTTCGACATGTTTACAGAATCGCCCCTAGTTTAAAAACTGTGGGTGGAAAACAACTAACTTTACTTTGATTATACCACCAATGGAAAACAACTAAGTACCTGCATATAAAATTTAAGTTCTGCAATATAAATAGTCTAGACTTTAGATGTCTCAATGGAAAGATGATAGGTAGTATTCCCCCAAGCGGGGTGGTGGTGCGAAGATTTCTCAAAATAATGTCCATAGCGCAGGCTATAGTAACCCTTATTGCTACACTAAGCAGACAAAGTGAGCATCAGTATGATGTTTTCTGCTGGTACGATATGTATGCTGCTCCCCTGATATAAACCATTAGCCGCCTCGTACGACTAGTAAGCTCGCTAAACTCGCCGCCCGCAATGCTAACTGTAAATAAATTCACATCATTATGCAAACACCAGTGATAAAAACAAACAACTACCAGGCTACCAGGCAGATAGAGAGATCTGAACACCGGTTCTATACACAAGCACTACAAGTAGTTAACACAATACAGAGCTTCAATTATGCAACAGCATTCGTAGTGTTGTTCCTGCATTTTACGACTGCACTCCTATGGGAGGCGAGGGAGAAGTATATGTAAATGTATCGAGCAAAATGTAAATGATCCGCCGGTCTTTCGACCCGATGGACGAGTACCCCGACCTGCGGCTATGCAGTTTTTAAGCTTCAATAAAAATGTAAAACGTTGTTGCGGTTTCTATCGATAGTTCGTGGAGAGTGTGGTGACACGACAAGATTTTATTCACTTTTGATAGATTACGTGTGCCAGAATAAACTGTAGGGATTGAATGAAAATTCCGTAAATGTGAAAATGTATTTCGTGTTCCAGTTTTTGAGTACCTATGAAAGGATACGGTTTTGTTTTTGGTTTTGGTTCTCTAGTGTATATTAAACTGCTTATTTATTTCGCCTTCTTTTTAATGTTATCCTTCTTCCGGTTTGTTGTCACTATTATAAGACACCACTTTGGTATCTGTACTTATATAATTTGAGTACCTTTAGCTCATAATCATCTTGTTTTCCACTTTACCATTTCATTCAGAGCTCCAATTTAACTCGTCTTGTACCAATTTCAATAAAAGAGTTGGAATCCATTCCTTGCTTCAATCATTGAACGACAAATATAATTAAGGTAATCCTATTTACAACACACAATGTCTTCAAACTACTCGTATTTCTATGAGGAGTAATCTCGCTCCGACATAAACTCCCTAATATAAGATGAATGGAGTAATTGGACGGCATTGTCAATCCGCAAGCCGGCTCGTATTCATGATGTTATAAGAGCCCTAATAAGATTTCCCGTAATTGATTTTCAAAGGAAATCCCTTTTAAATTGGACTTAAACATTAAATAAAACGGACGGGTATTTTCAATGTGGTTGGTTCAGGGTAGCTGGTGTGGAAGTAAAACAGACGAGTTATAAATACTGGGCCAAAAAGATGAATTTACATTGGAAGCCGTGAGGCTCGCCTCAAGTTGTGTATCAAAGATGTATACCAAGTACATACATAAGCTTACTTGCATTTCTTCATTGCAAGGCATCTGCATTTAAATGGAGGTTTTATAGGTGTCTGGGAAAAATCGTCAAGTGATATCAAGAACAAGGAAAAATACGTAGGTTTTCTTGGTTTTTCCATTCCGTTACTTTCTTCCAAAATTATTTATCTATTCTACGAACTTTAGTGTTTATAAAGTTTAAGCAAGCGTTACCCAACAATTTACAGCTCTAGCTTATCAGGTTCCTTATAGCCCAGATCATGCAACCAAAGCATTTATAATTCAAAATTAATTTCTAGATCTGCGAGCCTCGGAGGATACTCGAGGAGATAGAAGAAAAGTAAAATGCAGTCACAGTAAAAAGCAGGTTTTATTTTACGGCTTTTTCGGTCTAGACATGTTTCAGTTATCGTGTTTATTATTTTCAGTGTTCAGTAAATTTGAACAAAGTGTTGAGTTTCTAATGTTTGTTTGCAAATAAGATTATTATTTTCATTGTATTTCATTTGTGGTGTTCATTGTGACATCTACCGACCGCCGCGTTATAGATTACGGCCCATTCAGTCTTACTTGGAGGAGGTGCCCTAAAAGCGGGGTGGAACAGGCTGATTATGTTATGTAACCTCTATGTGGGTTCAGCGGGATTTTTCATCTGGGAGACTCAGAACCTATACTTTTTGTGGGCAGTGGTAGCTCTACCTACCTACTATATATCTTGTGGCAAAGCTCTATGAGCCCAATCTCCGAAAATAGCCTTTAAAATGGCAAAACTATCTGAGGTAAAATTGAAGCACTTTGGTTCAATGAGTATACTTGTTATGTTTACAATGTGTTTCAAAATTTAATATAAGCAATACGATTTACAAAAAAGTTAAGTTTTCTAGTCATATTTCTTGAAATGAATTCCATTTAGGTATCTATCATTTGACTTTACGACATCTAAGAACAAAATCCGGAGATACAAAAGATTAGATAACCGCCAGTAAGTCCTGTGTCGCATTATGCGGGTCGCACTGCTCGTGATAGCTCTGAATTGCCTTATATTAATGTCCTCCCGAGGGTTGAGCGAGAAATTCCTTAAAGCAAATAACTACTGGAACACCAGTAATAAGGTTTCTTGCGAGGAATCCCGGGAACTCGATCAAATAAATTAAAATAGACGCTTTATTATGTAAATAAGATGTTACAGAGATGAGGGCTAAGAAGAAATTAATTGGTTACTGTTTTGGTTTCGAAAACCAATTTATGTAAGGTATTTTTGTACTGGAAGCAGAGTTTATATAAATATTTTCATTCGGCTACAGAATATTTTATTTTTAGCCAGCAATATGTTCGGAAATTTTTAATATCTAAGCTTGAAATTGAAAACGAAGTATGCCCGCTATGTGATACCTAAGGTCACTATTATTATAGTTAGAACGACTTGAAATATTTAAGTAGCCTAGACTCTTAATAGGTATTTGATTTATTTACAACAGAATTTAACTACATTTAACAATTCAAGAACTGGACTATAAAATATCTCAGTATACACAGACTGATCATAATAAGTGTGAGCAAACCCTTAAAAACAAATAATTAGACATCCAAATGTTCTACATTGCTATCAAAGGGAAATTAAAGTATGTACCCAGGGTTAAGGCTGACTGTCTGTAGCGGAGAGGAGAGGAGCGGATAAATATTTACCTATAGAATTGCATTAAATCTCTGCTCCGCGTCGGCTGCTGAGTTTTTATGGAATTCTATTTATTAATATTTAGTCAAAGAATTTATGTTCTTTTGGCAAGTTTTAAACTTCTTATTGAATCTGTCATTAGATACGTCCACTTACATACAAATCATTAAATTAATTTAATACTTAATTTGTATAATGTGTATTACTGTGTTTCTTAAGAAGATGAACGTTGGCCGAAACAGAACGATGATGTTAGTTACGAATGTTTAACATGTTTATAGCGCAAGTGGACTTTAGCAAAACATGTTTAATCTAATTTAAACATAAATGCTATTAAAATCGCTTCATATATCAAAGAAAATAATACCCAAGAACGAATTATTTCAAGAAAAACAGCAGTTATTCCGCCATGTTTTGTCGCGGGGCTCCCGAGCGACGACGTTTTGACAAATATTAATGTCCCCGCTACACTTGAGGAACGAAACATATTATCTTGACCATTACACTCACTTCCACACAAACGAATACAAGGATAGAAAAACTACGACTGTGCACGATTGATAACACAAATAAACGATACGAATAAAGATGATTCTTTTCTTGGATACAAAGATAATCAGTTTCGTTGAGATATTCGAGAACATTTCTAAGAAATAAACATTGGAATAAATGTAATCGACATGTTCCTAAGTAAGGAAGGTCATGTAAAGGAAATTAACGGATTTCCTCCGTAATTCTGTTCGAGAAATCTGTTATTACATTAGTTATATTATTCTGAAGTTGGCAAGGCAAGTTTTGACGCTTAACCTGTGTTGTGATTTTCTTGATTTAACACCCTAAAAGGTAACGTTACGTGTATTTATATTGCTTGCACAACTGCACACATGACCAACGGAGACAGAAAAAGAATGTGCCCTATCAGACTAAAATCGAAACAAGTCCACCTGTTATTAAATTAACACAATAATCAACCTCATAAGTGAAAATCTGACTACACAGAATACATTACAATAATATAATAATAACAGTTCATTAGGCGACAATTATGAATCGAAATGTACAAAATAATACTTTTATGAAAATGTGTCGGAGGACAAATGAACGAAAATTAACGCCCCGGGAGAGGGCCTGTGAAAATTAAATTGTCGGTCAATGAAACATGCAAATGAGACTTGCAATCACGCCCGCTTTTGTGCCACTCATTCGTATTGTTTTGAGCTGAGCTCAACAGAAAATGAACGCTAAATATTCAGTTAAAAACTTTCATTCATTTAAGTACCTCATTGCTGAAGTCGAAAACGAAGTGGTAATTGACCATAATAATTGTTAAGGCGTACTTTCGTTGACAGTCTTTAAATTCGCTCAAAAGTTTTTGTTCGTATTCTTCAATTCACTTTGGAGTGCTTTGTCACAAACCACTAAAAGAGATCAAACAATAATTTAAGAATTGTTTTTGTTATTGTTTCTTCAAGCACATGACTGTTCGTTTAACATTGTTTTTGAGGGAGTTCAAAATATTAATGCTAGTCAATCATTTCATTTTTTAGGTACACAAAGAAACAGAAGTCCCAGTTAGTACCAATTTCTCCTGCTCTTTATCCTCACATTATAAGGAGTTTAGCCTTCCCTTCCATTAGGCAACCAGGAAATTACAGAGCGTAAATGGCGGCTATTATTTAGGATATCATCAAGCCTGCTGATAAATGTACACGATCGGACAATTAATTGTCAAGGATGAGAAAGCAGCTTAGCTGAGTGTATCTACCTATATTATCTTTGTTTCTGTGGATTTATTCAAGGTTAAGAACCTCAAGATGAAGCGTTTTCAGCATTCAAAGACTACTAGTTAGGCCTTCAGCTTTTATAAGGATCCTTAGATGCTAACTAGCGTGTGAAGTAAGTATACTAGAACATTCATAAGACGAACGTCAAGGCGACTGAATGACTGGATGGTGCTCTGAAACGCGACGCATTGGAGTACCTTACTTTGCAAAGCGAACGGTGATAAAGTGGTAACAGACTGGCATAGCGAGGCGCTTCTAGTTTCCTTGTTGCATTAAGTCCGCCCATGTACCACTACTGTACATAAAGTTTAAATAAATATATTTTCCCAGTGTGTAGGTTAGGCACCCTACGGTCTAAACTATTAATGCGTATTGGTGAGATGTCAGCGGACATTCTACCAATACGCATTAATAGTTATAGCGATAGGGACACGTGGTGCATATGTAAAACTCAATATCAAGTTCTGTTTTCAAAGAAGCAGATAATAATATTACTAAATATATCAGCTTTTCCTTACTCCTATCCTTACAATGCTCAAGGCGTATCTGGTGCAGTTGTCTCATAAAGTGTCTCCGTATAAGTGTTTTAATAGAGTTCTCCATACACGCACGAGATGGCAGCACGTTGGCAACATTAATCTCCTGCGCCCTACTGGCCGAGATCGCGGCTATCCGAGGACCGAGACGCGATTTTAAACCCGACGGAACTCTTTTGTATAAAATTCGAATCGTATGCAATCACTGAGCCGAGGACAGGAATGTCGCATTTTCTGTGAAGCGAGAGAACTTCGCACATATGAAATGTGTGCGACGAGAATGGACTAGATACTTGAGAGATTCCTTGCCAACATGTTTTATGATTCTATATTATGCCGCACGGGTCGATCTTCAAGGTTAAGCAACGTATGCCGGGGTCGGTCTATGGATGGGTGACCATCTTAACATATCTACCGAGATTCCTCCGTACCTCGGAAAGCACGTTAAGCCGTTGGTCCCGGCTGTCATTTATAGATCTTTTGCAGTCGTTACGGATTTTCCGAAGCCAGAAAGTCTTACTCCAATCTGGCCAAGAAGTACCGTGTTACTCAGTTAATGGGTTGTGAATGGTAGGCGCAGGACCGGTCGCTATCCGAGGTCTCACAGCTGGTGAGCCGCATACGGCGCCTTGGCCTGGAGGTGGCCCTCAACAAGTCGGAGGCCATAGCCTTTCATGGCCCCCGGCGGGCGCCGCCGCCGGGATCACACATAGCTGTTGGGGGGGCCCGTATCGCTGTCGAGTCCACCACGAAGTATCTGGGATTGGTGTTCGACAGCCGGTGGGATTTCGGCCCCCACTTTCGGCGGCTGGCACCCAAGTTGTTGGGCGCGGCTGGGGCGCTGTCGATGCTGCTTTCCAATCTGGGGGACCCGAGCACCGCCTGCAGGCGGTTGTACGTGGGGATCGTGCGATCGATGGCCCTGTATGGGGCCCCGATCTGGGCGGCTGACCTGACGGCCAGCACCATCACTGTTCTGCGGAAGCCGCAGAGGGTGATGGCCGTCAGAGTTATCAGGGGTTATCGCACGATCTCCTACGAGGCGGCTTGCGTACTGGCCGGATCTCCGCCCTGGGACCTGGAGGCGAAAGTCCTCGCGTCACTGCATCGCGGCGAGCGACTGATGCAGTAGTGTATATTGAGTTGCGTCGGTCGCAGCTGCGCGAGGTCCTGGTGGCGGAATGGCGGGACAGGCTCTCACGCCCTTCCGCCGGCCTCGTCACTATTGAGGCCATCCGGCGAGTGCTCGACCTGTGGCTTGGGATTAGGCACGGCTTCTAATCATTTCATGTGACGCAGGTCCTCTCGGGGCATGGTTGCTTCGGGAGGTTCCTGTGTCGCATAGGCAGGGAGCCGGACGCTCGGTGTCACCACTGCGTCGACTGTCGGCAGGACACGGCGCGGCATACGCTGGCAGAGTGTGCCGCTGGGGAGGAGCCGCGCCGTGCCCTCATCTCTTTGGTAGGCAGTGATCTCTCGCTGCCGGCCGTAGTTCGTGCTATGGTCGACGGCGAGGAATCCTGGGACGCGGTGGTCTCCTTCTGCGAAACAGTTATCGCGCAGAAGGAGGCTGCGGAAAGGGAGAGGGAGATCTGGACCTCTCTCCCGGCCCGCAGTAGGCGCACCGGGCGTCCTTCCGGCCCCCCTAACTGGGTCCAGGGGTGGCAGACTTGGGGATGTCCGTCGCCCCCCATTCATCCGGAGCCGAGGTGGCAGCGCGTGGTGTTTCCGTGCGCCCCTCTTTAACGCCGTGGGGGGAGTCAAACACCTCACTCCCCCCGCTGACCCGACGTGGCCCGCGGAGGCGGGCCGGCACCAGCCGGGAATTACGGAAGTCGCAAGTTCCCGTGATCCCCGGCGCAGGTGAGAGATGGAACACCGGGGTTGTTTTAGTCAGTAAGAGTCTGCCAGACCCCTCCACCCGTCCCAGGGTGGAGGACATCCATGAGGATTTCCGCACGTTAAAAAAAAAAGGACCGGTCCCTATGGCGACGCTTGGGAGAGGCCTATGTCCAGCAGTGGACGTCTTTTGGCTGATATGATGATAATGATGGATGGTAGGCAGCCGATCCACGTAAAATACTGGTATTTATCTAAAGCCAGTTTGACTGGAAGCCCGAAGCCGACCTCAAAATAGTTGGAAAAAAGCTAGGCAGGCAGATGATGTTTTATGATTCAGAGTTGTCTTCAAGATCACTTCAGAGGAGATGTATGTGATTAATTCGCAAAATGCCTTGAGCTTGAGACCTGATAGTCGGGATGCTATTTTCGCATCCCGACTTTAACACACACACTTAATCACATCCCGGATTAGATTTATTTTTGCTTGCTCGTGGAAAATAGTGTACCTGCAACCACAGAAGAATTTAAATATGATTTGTAAATGGCCAATGATAAATGATTTGTGATAACTGTATATTTATGTCACAGGGTTAATTTAACCCAGTAAGTTTTTTTAAATCTTGCTATATCATAAAATCACCACCTAATTGAAATTATACTTTTAAAAATAAATCCCAACAAAATACGATATTTTCCAAAATTTCTGGGCAAGTCAAGAAAAAAAAATGTCCTTTAAATTACTGCATAATAAAAAATCTGTAAATTCTGATATGCAAAATAGTATCAGGATTTGGTCGACGGTAGGCCCCAAACTAGGTAGAACCTGTATATTGGGGTCCTGAATTGTGATTACATCAAATCTACGCTAATCTCAGGAACTACTGGTCCGATTTGAAAAATTCTTTCGGTGTTAGATGGCCCATTTATTGAGGAAGGCTATAGGCTATATATCATTACGTAAAGACCAATAGGACCGGAGCAGTCGAAGTTGCGCGGGTCAACTAGTTAAAGTTATAATTGGGTGGACATGTCTTGTTTTGAGTTGATTAATAAGTAGGTAGGTTGTGTAAAAATGGTACAAGTTTACGAATAAGAAGAAAATATAATAAAGACCTATAAACTTGCAAAAAGTTTATAATAATAATAATAATAAATCTTTATTTCAGACCATGTCCATAAATAAATCAAGATTATAAAATTTGAGCACGAAGAAAGTTTTTCAGGATACTTGAGTCCTGTTTATCCGCGATAACCATTAGGATGCTATTAGTGCTACCCCGGACTCTGCTTAACAACGACGCGAGCCGCTTGCGTACGATGGCATGGAAGCCGTCTACCCTGGCCTCCACAAACATACCGGATGCACTACAAAAGCGTGGCAACCAGAAAGTCTGACAGTAAGCTCTAAATAGTGTGACTTTAACTTGGTCACTACAACGCGCAAACCTGCGGGCCAGCATATTACTTCTGACCGCCAATGCCCTACGTTCCCTTTCTATGTCAACATTGTCGTCAAGGCCCTCAGTAACGTAATGTCCGAGGTATTTGAACTGTTGTACCCGCTTCAGTTCAGCACCATTCAGCGTTATCGCAGGCACATTTGACGGACACTTACCGGAGGCCTTGAAAACCATATACTCACTCTTCTTACAATTATAGACCAAACCATGCTTATAACTATATGTTTCACATATGGCTAGCAACTGTCTCATTGCGCTTACAGTTGGGGTCAGGAGCACCATGTCATCCGCGTAACTAAAGTTGTTCATACATACATCGTCGATCCAGCATCCTACTCGTGTGCTGCTGAGCCCAACTATAAGTTCATTCACGTACAAGTTAAAGAGCTTGGGAGAACTCAAACCACCTTGTCTCACCCCGCACTCCAACCCGTACGCGTCAGAGAAGCTATTCGCCCATCTAACAAGATTTTTCTGGTTCTGGTACCAGAAATGAAAAATCCATTGCACCTGCGTGGGCACGCCAGTCCTCTTGAGTTTCTCCCATAATACGTCATATGACACAAGGTCAAATGCTTTGGAGAGGTCAAGAAAGCATGCATACACAGGTGTACTTCTTTCCGTATAGTATTGAACAGTGTGCTTGAGACTCAGAATTGCGCTTTCAGTAGAAAGTCCAGCTCGAAAGCCGAACTGTGCGTCATGAATATTAAGATGTTTGTCAAGTTCTGAGTCAAGCACACCGTCCAACACCTTAGCCACCACTGTTGCCAAGGAGATTGGCCGGTAGTTATTCATATCGGACAAATCGCCAGTTTTGTTTTTAACTATCGGTACAACAACGGTTTTCATGAGGTCCATGGGCAGGTACGAGTGACTCAGACATAAAGTGAAAAACATCGCGAGCATACGTGGCAGATGGACGCCAGCGAACTTCAAATGCTCGATACTGAGCCCATCATGACCCGGCGACTTGCCCCTGGACATACTACTCACAATTTGACGCACTTGTTTAGCTGACACACTATACAAGTCACCAGTCATGATAGACCTCGGCTCCCCAGATGACGCGCCCAGCGGTGACTTCGCAGTAAAATGTTCTCTAAACAGTTCAGCTATATCCCTGTTATCACTCGCACCGCCCACGCTCACAGGGAGTCCAGACTTATGGTTTAGGTTGTTAGTCGCTTTCCAAAAGTCACTAAAATTCTTTGAGGCTCGACATTCTGAAATTATTTCGACTTTTAACCGTTCTTTATTATTTTGACACCATTTTAGTCTATTTTTAAAAACTTTACGATTCTCACACATTTCTTACAAAGGACATGCATACATACAAATTATAAACTTAAACTTGAATTCCTGAACAAATAATAGTTATACTTAAATTATGCATGTTGTTATAACCCGATGACATTTACAGGCCAAATACTCACGAAAGAGACAGTTCTAGGAGGAGGAAATTCTAGAATTTATTATTCTGTTTTCAGAGCAGGATCGATGCTTTGCATACCATTATTTCATGTAGCGCAGTAATGTACACTTAGGTATGCATTACGCTAGGTAAACGATTTTAATGCGGAAGTACTGGAATACAGCTGAAATTGGATTGGGACCTAAGCCGACTGCAACGCTTAAATATGTGCATTGAAAATTTTACGCTACGTTTGGATTTAGGATTTACTGATATTTTGCACGTTTGGTATAAGTTTTTTTAGAAAATATCTCGGTTCATACCTTCGTCTAGCCGGTTTACAGTCAACAAAGCTATTGGGTATGCAGGCAGCTTACTTGCAACTATTTTTAAACAATGTTGTGAGTGAGCTGAGTAGACAATTATTGTCACACTCGTAAGTATGTCAAAAGCTTAAAAAATCATAATGTGAAAGAAAAGATGAAAAATTAATATTTTTGCCTGTATACCGAATAGCTTTGTTGATACATCAAATCAATAGGTAGGTATTTGGTATATTTAAAACAGTCTATGATTCTTTATTGATTCAAATTAAATAAATCCATGACACAAAGTTGTGAAGAAGAACCGGTAAGAAATTGCATGGTTTGTGTGCATGAGATAATTCAACATAATGGACGCATACGTTATTTGTTTCAGCTACCTCTTACTTAAATTTTAATAAACACACCTCGTTGGTACACGCCACCCGTTTTGTCGTAAAACAGTGCAAATCCACTTCCTCAACAAAATTAATAGAACAACAGTGCTTTTATGTATACGAGATGAGCTCAGTAAATAGGAACAAAACGGGGTTCAAATGAGGACGTAATGAAACACATCGTTCCACGTGGCATTTCATGGAAGACTGTGGATCAACGCAGACAGAGCTGCAAAATACTTGAGAAGTTTTTCATTGTAAGGTTTTAGTAATATAACTGAAACTACATTGTTAATAATCTTCTAATTAAATCGATCTATGGTTTAAAATTTTTGTAGCCGTACTGATGGCGGAAATACGTATCGAAATATAATAGGGAGTTTGAATTCTTTGCACTGGCCACACTACTAATGACAGTTGCAGTGGCGTGGCACGAATCGGGCACTTTTTGATAGGAGTTGGCAGCGAGCGGTCGTAGTATTGTTGTACTGAGGTGGTTAATTGTAAGAAATAAGTTTTGAAGATAGTAATAAGTTTTGAGAATAATAAATAAGTTTTGAAGGTTAACTGGGTTTTCCTGAGGTATCCTATATCCTCGCGCATATTTTGTCAGGGTTTGATAACGAAAAACATTCTCGACTATTCTCGAGCAATTTGCTTCACTGTCTGCGCTGACCCTTATAAAAGTTTAGTAAAGGACACAATATAAAATTTAACCCCAGAGATGCAATAGGAGATTGGAAAAGTTTTGTTGTCTGCTCTCATATCTTGTATCATGTGGCCGTCGTGGCTGATGCAACGCTGTCTCTAAACCGATTTCTAAAAATCTAATAATAGCTTCGTAGTGATCGAAAAAGTTTTGCTGATTTTCTTTTGTTTGTTTACTATTTTTGTGACATATTGAAGTGACGTTTTTTGTTATTTAAAAAAAACAACCAAGTGTGAATCGGACTCGTATACGAAGGGTTCCGTACCATAAACAGAAAATCACATGTATCGGGGCCCCCATACAAGACGTGGAAGTAGCAAATAGACACTCTGAAAATGTCAACTGTCTACTGATGTAGACTGACGGACGGACAGCGAAAGCTTTGCTTTCCGTTGGTTATGGAACCCTAAAAACGACCACGACGTCTAAAATTGGCGCTATGCAACCGAGTAAGAAAAAAATCCTCATATGTAAAAGTGCAAATGGACACTACTCTTAGTTTTAACATAATCTATCACGTAACATATTAAGTTAGAGTTAAATTGCTTATTAGTCTTTTAGGCTAGATCGTAATTAATTATTAAAAATATATTTCTTACTAATAAAGTACAAAAAAATGTAGGTATTTATTTGATTGGCTACTTAATTGAAACACATATTGTTTGTACATAGTGTAACATTACTCGTAAATATTAGGTTTTTTTACTCTGGGCGGACCAAAAAGAAAGTGTCAGACTCTTACTGACTAAAACCCAACCGTCTTCCTTCAAATGCCCTTAACGCAACCCTGGAAATATTAGGTATACGTTTTACGTCTTTTATTATATTATTATTTGTTGTAATTAGTTATTTGACTTATAATTAAGTATTTATTCAATTAATTGTCAATTTCTCATTTTACTTTTTATTTCTCAGCTCTTTTTATAATTAAGAATGACTACATGGAACACTTGCAGATATATTGTTAATAGTTTAATAAATTTGAATTTGATATTTGTACGCTTCACGGCAAATCATAGAGAATCGATCTAATATAATGACATCTCACACACCATGTAACTGCCTATGTTTACAAATAAAGATTCATATTCTTATCTGTAAACATAGACATATTCTTAAGCTTACGTTTAACAGGTAATTCGATATCGATTATAATTTTCGATTCTAATACGTAATCGATACTCACCTTCGAAAAACCACCTAATGAAAATCATTAGGTGATTCTCAATAAATTGCTGGCCGAATTCATATCGCTCTAACTTTGTTATAATGGTATAACTAACAAAAGAAGATGAATGGCTGACGACGGATATGATGCTATGACGAGCGTTATAAAGACAAATCGATGAGGAACCCATTTGTCAAAATCGGTGTGGAGAAAAGAATCAGGATAACTTAGAGAGTGCAATGTAGATTGATGCAACATTTTTGATCTTGAAATTAATGTCTCATCTGAATTTATACAAAAATGTACAGGAAAAATCGTTGTTACTAAGTTATTTTTTCTAGGTACTTAGGTAGTAGGTAAGAATAAAAAGGAAAACCCGTTTATTCCATTAGAAAAGACGCAATAAATTACAAAATAATAAGAAAAATAACATTTCAACTTAACTAAAAACTATATAATAGGCAAGCCATGTCAGGAACGGACATAAGCGTCTCCATGGTCGTCGACGTCTTCAGACCATGCAGATAGAAAATACAGAGCAAATTCACTAATTACGTCTAAAACCAACAAAGGATCAGTACTACAATCATTAGCAAATTCAGGCCCCATATCTGTAATTACCCGGTCCAACTTGCAAACTATGACACGAAAAAGGTAAAAGAAATGGGTTTTTGCCGGGTCTACCCGTGCGGGTGCCCACAGGACGCGATAAGTCGATTTGATTGATGATAGTGATGTGTGTGCCGAAGCCGAGGCGTCAGTCCTGATGGACGTCCGAACACTAATTCCATTTCAAACAGAATTCTGAGAAACTTTGGCCTTTTTTTTCAGCCGATGTAGTGTGTGTTCAGACCGACAATTTTTAATGAAGATTAAGTTCACGTTCTTATTCACTACAAATGACCCGTGGAACTTCGTCTGCGTCACATTTATCATTAATGTTCCACTCCTATTGGTATTTCCTCGATAAATTGGCTATCTAACACTCTCTCTCCTAATAATTTAAAGTTTTGCTGTGCCCGACAGAGTCCATAATTTGTTTCTATTTATTCCTTTACCACCTGTATGTGTACATCATGGATTTCAATAAACAATTTGAGATTTGATTTGAGATTAGCGCGTTCAACCAAACAAAATCTTCAGCTTCATAACATCAGTATAGATAAACACTGTTTACTTACTTGATCTGTTATTAATTGATCTCAAACGAAATATGTGTAATGTTTTCCCGTCAATGAAAATTAGTTTAACATGTATGAAACTTATTTTCACTGACGGGAAATCATCCAATGACTCCTCCCGCTCTGGTAGGATCCCTGTCAGACTCTTACTAAAATCCAACTGTGTTCCTTCAATTCCCTGTTTTCTTTGAAACCCCGAGATATATTTGCCTGTTCTTAATGAGAGTGGCTCTCGTCTGTTAAGTTATTTACATAAAATTAAATAACAATATAACATATGTACATCATAACATTTCTTAAATATTCTACACTAATATTACAAAGAGGAAAATTTTTTTTGTTTGTTTGTTTGAAATGAATAGGCTCCGAAACTACTGAACCGATTTGAAAAATTCTTTCAGCAATGGATAGCTATATTTTCAGGGAGTAACATAGGCTATATTTTATCCCCGCACTCCCACGGGGACGGGAACTACGCGGGTGAAACCGCGTGACGTCCATTAGTAACTAATAAAATTAAGTTAATAAGTGAGAAGTTTTACATATCTTCGATGGATTTTTTGGTTGGGAAATCATCAAATGACTCCTTCCGCTCTGGGCGGAGCGGAAGGGAGTCTCAGACTCTTACGGACTAAAACCCATCCGTGTTCCTCCTAATGCCCTTTGTGTTCCAGGACCGCGGTAATTCTTTCGAAACTCTCCGCAATTCTAGCAGCCACTGGCCCTGGCGGGCCCCGTCAATTATGCTGACATTTCTTTGAGGCGCACGTAGAAAACGACGCGGGCCTGAGGGGGTGTTCGTATCACCTAACCATTAAGAATGAATGACAACACTATTTGACAGTACCTGTCAAATCGTGTTGTCATTCATGCTTAGTTCGGGTTCAGACTAATCGTAAGACCGCAGGTGAAACGGAGTAGAAAATGCCCGCAACTAAGGCCGAAACTACGGACTTACTACGGAGTAGCCCCCCTGGTCCTTATCGGACTGAGAGCTACACATCGATCGCTGTCCACAGGCCCGCGACTTCGGTGGCCAGGAATCACAATACGACTTCCGACACCCAAGGTGTCTTCTTCTGCTGCGGTGGCTGGTAAGTAACATGATGCTAACACCAACTTGAGTAAGCGTATTCGAATTTAGAACGCCTTTGCCTTGCAGTGGGCAGTTACAGACTCGTATGAATTCTTTTTTAGATACTGAGTATGAGTAGTAATTAACCGCCTATTGTAAGATTATTACAAATAGTGAGCTAAATCCTAATATATAAAATTCTTCCGTTATTGACTGATTGAGTGAGTGAGTGACTGACAGACAACGCACAGCCGAAAGTGCCGAAACTACTAATCGCAGAAAGCTGAAATTTGGCATGTACAATAGGTATGTTCCTTGGGGAGTGTAGGGGGAGCACTAAGAGGAGAGGTTTTCCAAAAAATTCCTACTGGAACGTGAATAATAGGATATGCGAGTACGAAGTAGCGGGAAAAAGCTACTACTAGCTTTTAAAAGTCTACGGTGCATACGTAGCAACATGCTCCAACTAATAACCTGTGGTCAAACCGGAAAGTCTTTACATATCAAGTTTTGCACTGTGGTATTTAGTATATAAACTTATATAATAATTCCTTGTGTCGTGTTTATTTTAAAATTACTATCTGTTTCGGAAACAACGCCGGTTTTTAAGAACATCAGACAATCTCATCGAATAAAAACTTATTTTTGAGTCAAGCAAGTGAAACAAAAGTGAACTAAACAAGACTGTGCAAGTGCCATTTGCCGAGTGATCATGTCTAAAGGCAGCGTGTATGGCATGGCACTGGGTGATGATGTTATATCTGTAGTAGTAAGAATTTTGTACTTTGTGCTTACTGGAACTGTGTTTTTATACGGAGTGACGTCATGGTGCCTTATTAAGAAGTTTCGTAATTATAGAAACTACGTGTATCTCAATACAATTTTAGCAAACTTGGTGTTTATTTTAATCGCCTATTCGAGAGGTTACGCCAACAGGCACCACAGCGGAGAAGAAACCAGAGAAGTAGAAAATTTTCGTGGCTGTATATTATATTTCTCAATTGCAGTGAAGAATTACTGGTCTTTAAATATAAGTCATATATTTTACGTAGATTTAATAAAAGTATTTAATGGACATATAAAAAGAAAATATTTGATAAGTAGCCTCTGTGGTTGGGGCGCTCCTTTTATATTAATAACCGGATTTTATTTTTATCAAAACTTTGCACAGAGTTTGCCTGATGAAGACAGTGGACTACAAAAACTATATCACAGCCTAGTTTATATCGTTTTAGCTTTTGTTTACATTATACCGTTTATAGCCAATATTATTTTTTATATTGTAATAGTTTTTTCAGATTGCTGTCGTTTGAATACGACCGCACATACGGTTAACAAATGTCGTCGCTTATATATGGCAACTTTGATATTTATACTGTGTGATGTCTCATTCTTTTCAAATTGGTCTCTGGATGTCGTTAAATTACGTCATACCAGCTTACATGGATTGATTGATTCATTGGTTTTATTTTGTAATCCTCTGTTATTAGACGTCTTTTTGGTAGTTGTTAAGAGTAATAGAGAATTGTGGCGCGATTTTTTTGTAAAGCAATTAGCAAGTCGAAGGGATCATGATATCATCATGAATGGAGGAATTACTCGTGAACTTGCTGCTAGCCACCCGCCGGTCACTGATGTAATATAATAAGTATTATTATTGTTTGTAACGTTATTGACTTGATTTTCAAAGTATTAGTACGGTAATCACAAATTAACAAAATTATCTTCATCTAAATATAATCTTCTTAATATACTGTCTTCTAGCAATAGAAAATAGCAGTCAACTCTTTTAACACTAACTAACAGACTGACAGTAAGCATGGAACGGAGTTATTTTTCCTTGCTTCGAGCAATGGAAGAAACGTCTATTTGACATGTAACTTGGACATGCAATGCTACGTCTTTGCCTCTCCAGGTTATCGTCACCCTTTAGGTTTTCCGTGATGATGTGTCCGAGATACTTAAATTGACTATTTTTAACTCTGAGCGACACAAAATGATTGACAAGACCTTATTAGGGCCATTGCCATGTTAGAAAATCATTACTAACTTTACTATTTTTAACTCAGAGCGACACAAAGTGATTGACAAGACCTTATCAGGGCCATTGTCATGTTTGAAAATCATTACTGACTTACTATTTTTAACTCTGAGCGACACAAAATGATTGACAAGACCTTATTAGGGCCATTGCCATGTGTAAAAATCATTACTGACTTACTATTTTTAACTCTGAGCGACACAAAGTGATTGACTAGACCTTATTAGGGCCATTGCCATGTTTGAAAATCATTACTGACTGACTATTTTTAACTCTGAGCGACACAAAGTGATTGACAAGACCTTATTAGGGCCATTGCCATGTTTGAAAATCATTACTGACTTACTATTTTTAACTATGAGCGACACAAAGTGATTGACAAGACCTTATCAGGGCCATTGCCATGTTCGAAAATCATTACTTCTGTCTTTTTAACAGTATTGGTTAATTGATGTCGAGCTGCATAATTCTCACAAAGGGAAATGAGTTTTCTGAGGCCGTAGATCGAGCTCGACTCTGGTACTGCTTAGTTCCTAGATCAAGTCATTGACATACATATAAGAGAGCAGTTCGACATGTTCATGATGCTAACGCTAACTTGAGTAAACTTGGTGGCCGTGTGAGACAGTAACAGACTCGTATGATTATACCTTTGTTATGCACTAAGTAGAACTTAACCAACTCTTATATAATTAGCTACATACCAAGGTATTATTAAGCTACGTAGTTAGTATTTTAATCAAAAACCCCAATGCGATTTTGCTTCTATAATACTTAATTGAATTTTCCTGTTTATTTGAGCTATTTAACAATAAAACTCAACGGGACATACGTTTCAACATGCTCGAATCAATAACATGTTGACAAACTAAAAGACTTTACATATATTTAAGTTCCGAATTGTGTGTTGTGTGTGTTTTATTTTTATTTTCTGTTGTTGTTTTTTTTTCTAATTACCTACTTAGGGTGTTATATTTTTTGTCGGAATGTGTAGTCGATGATTTTGGTGCACGGTAAAACTCTAATGAGTTTATGTTGGCATCAACTTAATGTGTAAAATGTATGTGTACTACTGAATGAATAAATAAATAAATAATAATAATAATCAATCAATATATACGAAATTCTTCCGTTACTGATTGAGTGAGTGAGTGACTGACAGATAACGCACAGCCGAAACTACTTATCGAAGAAAGCTGGAATTTGGCATGTAGGTTCCCTACTCTCCGTAGGGGAGCAATAAGAGAGAATTTCCTGAAACTCCCACTGGAACGGGAAAAAATGGGATAAGCGCGTACGAAGTCGTGGGCAAAAGCTAGTTCAGTATTTATAATTCGTTTTGTGGTGTTCATTTTGAAATTATTATTCATTTCGGAAACAACGCCTGTTTTAAAGAACATCAATCAATACAAAAGGTTATTTATTTGTGTCAAGCAAGTGAAACAAAAGTGAACGAAACAAGACTGCAAGTACCATTTGCTGAGTGACCATGTCCATCGTGTATAGTATGGCACTAGGTGATGATGTTATATCTGTAGTAGTTAGAATCTTGTACTTTGTGCTTACTGGAACCGTGTTTTTATGCGGAGTGACGTCATGGTGCCTCATTAAGAAGTTTCGTAATTATAGGAACTACGTGTATCTCAATACAATTTTAGCAAACTCGGTGTTTATTTTAATCGTCTATTTGAGAGGTTACGCCAACAGGCACCACAGCGGAGAAGAAACCAGAGAAGTAGTTAATTTTCGTGGCTGCATATTCTGTTTCTCAATCGGAGTGAAGAATTACTGGTGTTTAATTATAAGTCATATGTTTTACGTAGATTTTATAAAAATATTCAATGGACATATAAAAAGAAAATATTTGACAAGTAGCCTCTGTGGTTGGGGCGTTCCTTTTTTTACATCAATAATTTTTTTTTTTTGATGATGACTGGGCAAAGAGTTCGCCTTTTAATGAGTGTGACCTAAAAAAACGATATCTCCTAAATCTACTTTTAATGCTTATAGTTTTAGTTAACTTTATATTACCGCTGATAGCCAACCATACTTTTTATATTATAATTGTGTTTTCAGTTTGCCGTCGTTTTAACCCGACCGCACATACGGCTAACAAATGTCGTCGCTTATATATGGCAACCTTGATATTTATATTGTGTGACGTTACATTCTTTTCTAATTTTATAGTCGCTTTCATTTCACACAATTTGACTGGATGGATACCTGGATTGTTTGATTCATTGGTTTTATTTTGTAATCCTCTATTATTAGACATATTTCTGGTAGTTGTTAAGGGTAATAGAGAGTTGTGGCGCGATTATTTTGCAAAGCAATTAGCAAGTCGTAGGGATCATGATATCAACATGAATGGAGGAATTACTCGTGAACCTGTACGTCTACCATGAGTTTTATCAATATATTCATGCTAGTGACTGTAGTTAAAAAAAATTATGAAAACTTTTTAAATATAAGTTTCTAATTTATTTTTTTAGTTTTTAACTAAAGTTTAACTTGCAACTTACTTGCTTGTTAGTTAACAACTCATGGTAGACATACTGAGCACGAGAATCCGGCGGTCGCTAATGTATAAAATGATTACGAATTTTGTAATTGACTATTATTACGTTATTGATTACAATTTTTCAATGTATTTATTCTAATATTTAAATTGAAGAATCTTCAAAAATGACTTAGGTACATAATTACTATCGGATATCGATTTTGAGAATGCCTTAGTAAGAAACAACAGGGTTTTCGTTACATACTGTATACGTCATCTATGTCACACACATACATATTTTCTTGTTTGTTTATGTAATTATTCGAAATATAACCAACGGGGCATAAGTACATCATGTTTGAACTAAAAAGACGTTTGCAAATCAAAAAGTTTTAACATATTAAGTGCCTTATACAACGCAAATAAAATGAGAACCTACCATTCGTTTTGCGGTGTGTGGTTATATTCATATACTTTACTATTGTTCCAACGACAGTTCCGGTAACATCGCCTATTTTTTAAAGCATAAGGTTATTTCTGGCAAAGGAGTGAAACAAGAGTGAACCCATCAAAATTTTGAAAGTGACATACATCAAAGTGACCATGTTAGAATACGACGGCGTTACTGGTTTTTACATGTGACTCATATGTTTTACGTAGACTGTAAAAGTTTGTAAAGATAATATAAAAAAAATGAACAAGTAGCCTCTGTGGTTGGGGTGTGCTATTAGTATTAACAATAGGATTTCATTTGTGTATGTGTAATGACGATAGCGGCGGAAATGGCAAACATTATTTCAACTTTGTTCTCATAGTTTTAGGTTTAATTTTACCTTACCTAATAGCAAACTGTGTCTTTTTCGATATAATTGTAATTTTAGTTTGCCGTAGTATATATACGACTGCACATACAACTACATAATAATAAATGTCGTCGCTTGCATATAGCAACTTTGATATTTATATTCAGTGATGTGTTACTCTTTTCGTGCGTTACTTACGTTCGGTACGTTTTTACGTTATTGACTAGATTTTCAAAATATTGGAACAATAAAAGCAAGTTAGCAAAAAGATCTTAATTTAAATGTAATCTAAAATACTTCTGTTGTTTGTTGTTGTACTTCTGTTGTTTTTGGTGTTTCATCTGCCATGTTCGATCGTAAGTTTACTGCTAAACATTTAATACTCAAAGTTACTCTAATATTAAGCTACAAAATGAAAAAATAATCACGATTGCCGATGAAATTGCCTTGATATTTGTTGTTTTAGAAATGCACTTGGAAAGACGCTCAATTTTCTTTGCTTGTCAAGATTTTGATACCGTGTAAGTAAATTAGAGTAAAACCATTTGGTGTTACTCTAATTTGCTTAGGTACATTTAATGTTGATAAAACAAAATAAAATACATGTTCCCTTAGACCATAGCATAAAGTGGAAGCTCACTCATGTAATTATTTCAACCATTGTCCTGTGTTAGTTGAGACTAATTCAATCGAATATCTTGGCACAATCGTGTTAGTCCTACCTAGTTTTTTAGAAACTTTGTTAATTTAGTTACTTTTTTCTTTAGTGAAACATATTTTAAATATTTTTAATGTATAATTAATATTTAAGTTTAAATAAATTAGTTTGTATAAGAGTATGTAGTATTGGATTTCGAATTTAATACCTGAAAGTTTTGTTGTCCATTACTATAGACAACAAAACATTTAGTTCGTAAACTTGACACTTTTCTTGTGCTTCATCACCAAGTGAAGGAATGTGTTTTTGTACTGAATTTAATTGAATATACAGTGTTTTGCAAACAAATGATTTTGATTTAATTTTTGATAAATCATTGACTGCCAACTCAACAATGCATTTAAACCCTAATTAAAAGAATCCGCAATTCAATCTATATTTAAAAACCTACGACACATGCAGGCTGATTTTTTAAGATGGCGGGATGGTCGAATCCGGGACTATGTGGAATAGTGAACAATACCTAAAGAAGTCTCGGGCCTGATAACCAAAACAATGCTATAGTATCCAAAACTGTTTCTAGAAAAAGTAATACTAAAATAAATTCAGAAATACGTAAGAAACTGTAGACAACTTTATTCACTTTTAACGTTTAGCTGCTTCAAAAGCTCAACACTTTAGACCTTAACACTTTTATATATAATGTCAGAATGAATAAGTCATCCTCGAATAGGTGCTCGTTGCATAGAAAACTGTGGGCGCTCACAATTTTTCCGTCCACTAATTTATTCAGTGCATGACTCCAATTATGCAGTGGCAACGGAATAAACTTCGTTAGCATGTAATTAATGGGCTTGACAATTTGGTGCGAAGCTTTAATTTAGCATATTGTCTCTGGCTTCGCGTCTACATAGAAATGAGAGTCGTAAAAAAAGGTAAAGCTCTGCGGAGGTCGGTTGATCTTTTTACGAAAGAGGCTGGTTGGCACGCACCTACCTCGCTTTTTGGGTGAGCTTAACACTTTGTTTAATTAACAAAATTGTGTAGTGGGAGCTAGTTTAGATTTTAGGGTGGACAAAATAACAAAGTAATTAGTTGAACGTGAAGTTGAGGAGACTACCTACGTTGATTATTTATTATGTAGAGCGTGGAGCTATACAAAATATTCGTGTAAATCTGTAGTCTTTATGTAATATTTTGTGAACGGGACTAAACCAATTTCTTGCGAAAATATAAATGTTTCCTGACGTGATTGGGTAAGCCAGTCCTAAATAACAAAGTTAAACTTGACGCCTTCAGCTAAAGTAATTAATTGTTTAGCAAAATATTTGTTCAATTATCGCCAACAAGACAAACATGATGCTGGGCCCACCGAGTCCCTCGACAGCGAGCTAACTTCTGTCAATTCTACTAAATTACAATAAATTGAATATTATTTCCTGGAAGACGCAAGGAATTGTATGCTACGTTTACTTTTGGGGATGGCAGATCCAATATTTTGGTGTAACCTTTTCGAGTTTTTGTCGATTTGAAGGTACTTTACAGTTGCCAAAAGGACCGTTCTTCAAAAATTATTTATTTACATTCTTCGTCCATTTTTGGGTCACAGAAGTTCAAATGTAAAATTTGAACGGAATTGGATCAGTAGATGCAGTAAAGAATTGAGTATTTAGATTCGGAGCAAATTGGTTGTGATAGACGTACAGACAGATACACGAGTGGTCTTATGGAGGTTTCGTTCTGTATTCGGACGTTTGGATACCTAAAAAGTAAGAAACTATTAGTAAGCTACTGAGTTACTCCTTTCGTGTTGATATGGTTATTTGCGATTCGGGCTACATTAGTTCTTTCTAAATAGAATTTGGATGTATTTATTTATTTATGTACACACAATATACTTAAAAAGAAAATTTTGTACAGAGAAAAGAGCACAAAGGTACTGTTTATTTCAAGACAAATTTCTTCCAGTAGACCTGCGACAGAAGAATTTGATAAGAAAAGTAGACACAGTATGTAAAGAAACAGAGAAAACTATACTAGCTTAATTAAAACATATTATTATCTAATTACAATAAACATACGAACAAATATACACAAATAGACTTACAAATATATAATTATAATAAATTAATAGATCTTTGACTTCTCTTTTGAAGAGGGTTTTGGGGGAGGATGTAGTAATTATTCAATAAATAAGTTATTATTTTCAGCAAATAAGCACGATCATAATAAAATTAAAATAAAATCAGGCACTAAACAAATATACGGATCAATTAAATTAGAAGGCTAAAATTAAAGCGAAATATTAAAACTATACATACAATATAAAGGCAATTAATATTCAAAAGTCGTTAACAAAGTTATTTCATTTTCAATTTGCGCCTCTATTTTCTGCTTTTAAAGCGTTTAACCCTTTTAGTGACTAGTCAAATAATAACTGTAACTAACTTTAACTATTTCACTGGGGAACGTGTTTAATAGGGTAGTTTTAACTTAACTATTACTACTGATATTTCAGTACGCATTATTTAAACTTAAATTCTGTTACAGAACTGGTTATTTGGTTAAATAACATAGGTTTCGTTGTTTGCAAGAAAGTACGGGTGGGTAATGGCTAATTTGAATGTTAACTGTCGTTTGTTTTGCAATTTCACGTAGAGAAGGAAATACAAGTAATTTGTAAAATATTTAAGAGGGTGTGCAGAAGCAGTAGTAGATATCACAATGCCAGAGTGTTAAGTAAGTATTTAATTTTAATACAGCTCCATTTTCACTGTTTCATATTATATTTATTTCAACTTGTTTAATAACTTTTTTCAGGTTATAACGATGTTTCTTTACTGGTGCAGACGTATTAATTAGTCGGCATTATGGATAATCTGTGGGGAGCTCGGGAGGTTGGTCTCAATAATATGCTTCTTTGACTGCCAAGCAGCACTGAAATAAGAAGAAGCGAATGTAATGATTCACCTCATGCTCGCATTTAAACTCACACCAATATCAGTGAGTACAGTTACAACATCCTAAGTCGTAACAAGAGTACGAACCGACCGGATTGTCGAGGATTTGGGCTCGGATTGTGATCATTATCCCGAGATTCGATGGAAGCACCCTACTTTTATAAATCCCTGTAAGAGCCCTCCTAGACGCAAATACTTGCTCAACATGTTTCAAGATCTTGTTTCGATATCGGTGGGTTTTATTCACGGCTATTTGTATGTTTAGTTTGTTCTTTTTAGTGTGGTTTGTGTGTATAGTTTTGTAGGAATTGCGTAGTTACACGTTTTTCTGTTTAGGCTGTCGGGTCATCCTGTAATACTACCTTTATTTTGAGTCTACTAAAGGTTAATCCACTTTTTATTGGTTAAGTTAATACCGCTGAAAGCGTTGTTACAAAACTACAGCAGTAACAACGGTTAGGATAATTTGACAAAGCAGTAGGTTTGTTTTAGTACAGACTACCTTTAGAGTATTATTGACATTATTGTATTATTGGTATTTTGGCAGTTCAGAGGCGTGGACTCAATAGTTTTTTTTTGTTTTCACGTCTCTTTACAAAGTTAGAAGGATTGGCTTTGCGTGTTTTCATTCTTAAGTTTTGACGAAATGGTCACTCTTTGACGTAATGATTACTGATTATGACTCATCATCCTATCTTCTATGCCAAACCAGCCGACCCCAAGGTTGCTACCAGAGTTGCGGAATTGCTCGACAGAGTTACTGCCCTACGTTAAATGAAAATGCTGGCGGCGAGACTTTGTATGTAAAAAGTCATAATTCGAGGTTTGGCTCTCGACTGTTTTCTTTTCCAATATTGGACCGATTTAAGAGATATTTCACAAACTGAATAAAAAGGATATATCCTGTGTCCCTATGTTTTCCTTTTTTGATTAATAGTTGCCAAATTTGTACAGTAGGGCTCTGTTGACTCTTTGAGGAGTGGCTAGAGCGGCGCCACGGCGTCCTCACCTTCCGCCTGACGCAGGTACTCACCGGACATGGATGTTTCGGGAGATACCTGTTTCGGATTCGGCGGGAGGACACGCCTGGGTGTCAACATTGCGATGATCGGCCGGAGGACACGGTGGAGCATACGGTGGAGGTCTGCCCTGCTTGGGTGGAGCACCGTCGTGTCCTCGTCGAGGCGATCGGCGGCGGCGACCTCTCGCGTCCGGCCCTGGTCCAATCCATGGTCCGGAGCGAGGAGGCATGGGAAGCGGTCACCTCCTTCTGCGAAGCAGTAATGCTAGCAAAGGAGGAGGCCGAACGCGTGAGAGAGAGGGAAACCTCACGCCCCAGCCGCCGCAACAGAAGAAGACGCCCCGGGCGTCGGGAGTCGCAGGGCGATTCTCGGCCACCGTAGGCGCGGGTCTGTGGACGGCGAGCATTGGGTGGTTCGCCGTCCGATCAGAACCAGTCCTGGGTCGACGGCGCGCTGTGTTCCACGCGCGCCTCAAAGAGCTGTCAGCGTAGAAGATGGGGCCCGCTAGGGCCAGTGCCTGCCGGGGTTGTGGAAACTGTTTGAAAGAGACACCGCGGCCCTGGAACTCAAAGGGCATTGGGAGGAACACGGATGGGTTTTAGTCAGTAAGAGTCTGACACTCCCTCCTGCTTCACCCAGAGCGGGAGGAGTCATTTGATGATTTCCCATCCTAAAAAAAAA
Organism: Lacanobia wlatinum; assembly: GCA_947578705.1. Taxonomy (NCBI): domain Eukaryota; kingdom Metazoa; phylum Arthropoda; class Insecta; order Lepidoptera; family Noctuidae; genus Lacanobia; species Lacanobia wlatinum. Next base: position 15,982,097 of record OX388039.1, read on the forward strand.
AAAAAAAAAGGGCTCTGTTGACAGCGATTTATCGGACAATTTTAAGCATTTTGCGAGAGTTCTAGTGCTTATACGGTTAATAAATCTTCAAAAAGGAAAACATTGAGACACAGTATATATCCGTCTTATTCAGTTCGTGAAATATCTCTTAAATCGGTCCAATATTGGAGGAGAAAACAGTCGAGAGCCAAACCTCGAATTATGACTTTTTACATACAAAGTCTCGCCGTCAGCATTTCCTCTTAAGGGCGTTTGAAGGAAAACGGGTGGAGTAAGAGTCTTCCTCCTCTGTCTCCTCTTGAGTGATTCCTTTCTCATGGCGGAGGAATCACTTCACAGTAAAGATCCGCTTCCAGTATTCATGAATGTAGCTTAATACCACTATTTTGTATAGAGCGACTGCCTATCTAACTTATCTTAACAACTCAGTAACTGGGTAATATGGTATTTTCAAGTCATGGGCTACCCAGTAACGACTGTCAAAAAGCTGGAAGTGATAGCTGGGAGCAGTAGCTAACGCTTTATGAGGCACTGAAGAGTTTAAATGTGTAATGGTTTGGAGGTATGCGGTGCAGAGAGTAAAGTCCCACAAACCTCCATTGAAAAGGGAGAATCCTCCGACCTGGCGGATGTTGTGTCTGGCGGGCAACTGCCCGATAGTTGATATTCGGGCTGATGTATGTGTTCAAATCGCACGGTAAACTCCGCTTGCGCGATGCAGGATTTTACTTCGCTGCTAGTTGGATAGATGTCGTCGCGGTTCTTTTTGTTGCGATGTTGATTTGCTCCGTTGGTTTTTCTTGTGGCGGCATTGATGCCGCTACAATGGAAAGTCACCCATGCACGGTTAGCTTAACCTTCAATCCATGTGGCGGGTGTGGCCGCCAATTTATAAATATACCTTTATCATGACTGTTGGTCGTGTATTGATGATTTCGCGTAGCTTATATTGTTGTCTCTAGAACTATCTACACCTATCCGTATAGGTCACCAAAAAGTTCAGATCTTTACATGCAAATGAAAATACAAAGTTAGTTTCAAATCAGTCGTGTGTGGAATTCTTATCACCACAAAGACACAAATCCAACATTTTTTATTCTTACAGAGCCGGCCTTAACTCATCGGCTCTAGCGAGCGCCCATAACTTATTGTCGGGAATTTCGGGCTACTTTAGCTATATATTCTTTTGTCCCGATAGATTTTCCTTCTTTGAATACAATATAGACGGGGTTCATTATAGAACCAGTCCGCTGAGTAATGATTTCGTAGATAGTCTTATAGCGTTTTAGCTCTTTTCAATGTAACGTTTGCCTTTATTGTAACGATGTTAAATAATTAGATAATAGGTCGGCTCTGGAATTGAAAAGAAATGGCTAAATAATAGAATATCTTTATTTGCATAGTGCTTAGTACGTATCGATTTATTGGTATTTTGTCCTGTAGTTCATTAAGTGTGTGTGTAATTTTAATGATATGTCACAACGCACCGTAGGTACTTTTTTAATTTTAAATTTGTCTCCAAATAGTGTCACCAAAAATACGCACGCTCTTTTTATGACCGTTGACTTCAATGATAATAATATGAGCCTCTTAACAAGTATGTTTCAACGTGTGGTTTTGGAATTCTGCACAATATATTGATGAAAGATCACCAGCCAACTATCAAAAAAAAAAAAAACAAATCAAACAATTGCTAAATAAATATGAGCATAAATCTCCATCATCATTCGACATTTAATGAGTCGAACTAAATGTTTTCGTACATAGACTTATTTGACATCAAATGTTTACTTTCACTCCAAGGAGTTGTCAGAGTAGATGGTTAATCCAGCTCATATATGCTGTGACTCTAGTAAAGACGGCTGGGAAACCTTTTTCGCAGCCAGCAACAGATCCAAAAGAGGACACGCCGACCTGTAAAAAATATAAAATTACCAAAACAGTTTTTGTAAAAAAAAAACTGTGTTTTCAAAATTGTGTTTGACAATAACTGGTGTAAGTACAGAACCGACAAAAACAACATTTCTACTTACCAGGACCAGCCTGTTGTTGCTGTTTACTACAATAGGACCACCGGAATCTCCCTGGCATATGCTTCTTCCTCCAGCGCCGCTGGCGCAAACGCATTTCGAAATGTCGATGTCCTGGAAGGGATGGCACTCTGCGAGCGAGATCACTGGCATGTAGACGTAGCTCAAATATCTCTCCAAAGCCGCGTTGTCACCTAGTCAATAAAAGCGTACAGATAATATTCTAAATACTAATATTTAAAATTCTTCCGTTACTGAGTGAGTGACTGACAGACAACGCACAGCCGAAACTACTGGTCGTAGAAAGCTGAAAGATGGTATGTAGGTTTATTGGGGAATGTAGGGGAGCACTAAGAGAGGATTTCCGAAATCCCTACGGGAAACGGGTAAAAACGGGAAAACGAAATCGCGGGCAAAAGCTAGTAATATATAAAAATCGATGTCTTTTTATTCGTATTTAACGTACCGTAGCGCTGCCATGCTAGTCAAGTTAGCTCACTTAATTGGGGTAAGTTAACAATAATTCGCATAGAGATAAAATTTTGGTACGGATGTTGGGGACACCATTATAATTGGAGTGTGAAATGTCCCCATCGATCCAAAGTTCGCGAATTGAGTTTTTTGCATTTTTCAGCCAAACGGTAAGTTTTATTATAAAACTAGGTCAGACAAAAACTAATCATGGTCATGCAATATTGGTTTTTTTTTGTAATCTTTGTGGGATCTAATAAATCCCACCGACATGCTGCAGTTAATGTAGCCACCTACTACGCCAAAATGTTTTTTTTTATACACCTTCATATCTGCCATCGGCTATTCAGCCATAATCAGATTTTCTGTCTTCTTTGTGTTTCAGGAGGTATTTCAGCAAATACTCTCCTCCAATCCTCAGAATAGTCCATCTTCAATTTAGTGTCTTTAGTCCAGTTGCAATATTTGCCATCGTTTCAGCCTTGTGATGTTGTTATTATTATTAACCAGGTCCCTGGCGAGTTGGTTTGTATGCCTTTGAAGCATATCTTTGTATTTTGTGGCGTATTTATTTACTTCCTCCTTAATGGTGGGCACATTTAGGTATTCATGTATTTGTACATTTCTTGTAAACCATGGTGCATTTGATATTGCTCTTAGGACATTATTCTGGAATCTTTGTAGGATCTCAAGGTTTGAGTTACTGGCAGATCCCCAGAGCTAAATTCCATATGACCAAATGGGTTCTATGATGAATTTATAAATCAATAGTTTATTAGACATATTTAGCGGTGAGTGTCGGCCAATTAACCAGTACAACTGTTTGAAATTGAGATCTGCTTCTTTCTTTTTGGTTTTTATATGATTGGCCCACGTTAACCTTCGATCTAGATGAAGCCCAAGGTACCTCACGCAGTATTCTTTAAGTAGTTGTTCTACTTTTAGAGTTACTGGTGGACATTCTCTTCTACGTAGTGTGAATGTGATTTGTAAGCATTTGGATACACTTGGTTTACGTCACCACTTTTCCAGCCACTCGTCTATTTGATACAGATGAGTTTGCTGCATTTCTGCTGCCACAGTTGGGTCATTGTGGCTTGCTATGCAGACAGTATCATCCGCATATGTTGCTGTTACTACATTCTCACTGCAAGGTAGGTCAGCTGTCTTTATTGAGTACAGGACAGGACCGAACACGGAGCCTTGAGGCACAGAGGCCCCAATGTCATATAACTGTGACACTTCATCACCAAATCTAACTTGAAATTTTTCTGCCCAGCAGGTATGATTTCAACACCATGTAATAAGAGTTTGGTAGTAAAGTTTTGAGCTTATACAGTAATCCTTCATGCCAGACTCTGTCAAATGACTTAAAGTCCTATGACCTCTAGCTGGGGCATAGGGCGTCCACAGTAGTTCTCCATCGCGAGCGGTCTTGAGCTTCACGCTTCACTTCACTCCACGTCAGTCCGATGCTCGTCGCTTCTGCCAACACGGTGCGTCGCTAAGTTTGTCGGGGATGGCCACGCTTCCTTTTCCCTTGAGAATTCCAATCCATAGCCTGTTTGGGAATATGATCGGTATCCCTCCGGAGCGTGTGACTACTCCACCTCCACTTACGACGCTTGATCTGGCGGACGATCGGGTTCTCGTGGCATTTCTCCAATAGCTCTACGTTAGAGATCATCTCAGGCCAGTAAATCCCGAGGATACGGCGAAGGCATCGGTTGACGAAGACCTGGATTTGGCGTGAGATGTCCTTGGTTACCTTCCACGTTTCGCACCCGTAGAACAGCATGGTGTTGACATTGGATCCGAAGATTTTGATTTTGACTCTTCGGGTCAGTTTCTGTGATTGCCAGACAGGTCTCAGCTGCGCGAAGGTAGCTCGGGCTTTGGCAATCCGTGAAGCGATGTCCTGTTCCGTTCCTCCAGTCTCCGACACGACACTCCCGAGGTAAGTAAACTTGTGGACAACGCGTCCACTGCCTCTGTGCCGATAAGCAACGGTGTAGAATTCTTCACTCCCGTACGCATCTCTTGGGTCTTCCTAGTGTTAATTTTAAGACCAGTTTTCACTGCCTCCTGGCACAGGTCGCTCAATTTTGCTTGTATGTCGGCGTGTGTATGACTCAGCAGGCATATGTCATCGGCGTAGTCTAGATCTTCCAAAACGTTGGATAATCCCCGCTCTATCCCGCGGCGCTTTTTGTCATATATGCGATGCATAATTCCGTCGAGCACGACTATGAAAAGAAGGGGCGAAAGGCGGCAGCCTTGGCGGAAACCTGCATGGACTGCGATATCGTCCGAGATGAGGCCGTCGTGAGTCACCTTGCAAGAATATTTCTTGTAGATACTCTCCAACAGGCGGACCATTTTTGGCGGTACCCCAATGTCCAGAAGGCGGGACCAGATACTGGACCACTTTAACGTATCAAAGGCCTTTTCGAATTCGACAAAGGTAAGATAAATCTCTCTTTGCCATTCTGATGCCTGTCAAATGCCTGTTGGATATCCAGGAAGACTGCGGCACAGTATTCTTTCTTTTCCAGTGACTGCCTTATCTTGTTTACCACACGATGCACCTGTTCAACCGTGGAGTGCTGTTCCCGAAATCCTGAATTGGCTTTAGTCTGCTCAGGAAAATCCTTTCAAATAGTTTGGAAGAAGGCTGATCGGTCTGTATGAACTAGGTTCCGTTGGTGATTTTCCGGGTTTAGGTAGCATACATATCTGGGAGAGATTCCACAATTTAGGATAGTAGTGCATTCTCATAATGGCATTACATAGCATTATCAGAAAAACAAAGGGTTTTTTCGGTAATCGTTTCAGGACTTCATTAGTGATCAAGTCAACCAGGGGCTTTTTTATTACTTGATTATCTTATAAATCGCCACAACTCTCTCGGTGTTATAAGTTTTAGTGGTAACGATAATTGTTGAAGATACGTTTGGTTGAAACACTTGAGAGAGATGTTGTGCAAAAAGTCCAGCTTTTTCCTTAAAACCTTTAGCCCATCCTCCCAGCTGTGATCTTAGTGGTGGAACTGGCTGTTGTGGCCTCTTAAACTGCTTTGTGACTTTCCACAGTGTGTAGTCATAACACCTCCTTGTAGACACTGATGACAGTTTCTGTTGGAAGGTGTGGTTTTCAATCTCATTTATCACTTCCTTAAGTTCTTTAGCTGCCTTGTTGTACAGTCTCCTGGCTTCTGGATGCTTACTCAATTGCCAGACTCTTCCTTACCTTCTTTTTAGGGTTCCGAACAAAAAATGGTACCCTTATAAGATCACTCGGGTGTCTGTCTGTCTGTCTCTCTGTCTGTCTGTCTATCTGTCCGTCTGTCACAGCCAGTTTTCTTCGGATCCACTGGACCGGCTTGTTGAACTTTGGGTTTCTGTGACCCAAACACGGATGCGTTACGTAACTTACTAAATTTTTAGAATGGGGGGTCGCTTTTGTGGGTCAAACTAGAAAATTAAAAAAAAACTTTTTTTGAACAATATTGTGTGACATATCAAATGAAAGGGCTTACTGTGAGGGTTTTGGAGTTATTCAAGAAATTAGACGAAAAATGACCATTCCCCCCCCCTTGTCTCTGAAACTACAAAGCTTAAAATTTTGAAAAAAAAAATGGAGATAGTAGATCTTTACCTATAGATTACAGGAAAGCCTATAAAAAGCCTATAGTGTTAAAATAACATGTTAAAAAAATAAAATTCGTTCGAAACCCTTTGCACGCGAGTCCGACTCGCACTTGCCCAGTTTTTTCAGCTAGTTTCCCCCGTATTTGTAGTGGGATGTTTGTGACTTTGCTTGTTGTTGTTAGGTGTGTTGTACTACGCCAAGCTGCTTCTTGTATCTAATTAGTTATATAGAATGTTGCTTCATCTATGTCTATTTCCGTTTTTAAATTTTACCTCCAATTCTGTTTTGTTCTCTAGGTACACTGCAAAGGCTGCCCAGTCAGTTTTGTGGATATATAAGGTTGATTGTGGTTCTCTGCGAATAATAGTTCTACTAAATGTGCCCACAATTGGGGTGTGAACAGAGGTTGTATCCAGACAACTTTCAATATCAAGATAGGTATCTGTAAATCCCTTAAAAATGAAGAAGTCCAGCAGATCAGGGAGCTTGTTCATGACTATTGGCCAATAGGTTGGTTCACCAGTTGAAAGTGCTGTTAACCTTAGAGTGTCCATGCACTTCTTCACTTCTCTTCCTCATATGGTGGTGAGTCGAAACCCCCAGTGCGTGTGTTTACTGTTCCAATCTCCACCAACGATGAATCTGCTTCAAAGGTCTTCAAAATAGCTTTGAAATACTTCGTCTTTAACTGTAAATCTAGGTGGGTAATAAACAGCACTTACATTAACAGGTCCATCTCGATTTTCAATAGTGATGGTAGTTGCTTGCAGGTAATCTTCCCGGACCTGACTATAGGTGTTAAAATAATATGAGATATTAACCATCCGATCGAAAAGAAGAAGAAGAAGGACATAATTGGTGATCTGTTTAGAGATATAGATTTCTGCTACCAGCAAAGAAACAGTTGGACGTATGGAGAGTTTTGTTGGGTTGGCGAGACATACCTAGTTTTAATTTTTAAACCAACGAGAAAATGGAAATTTTTTCTCGACCGCATTTCTAAATTTAATTACGAATATGTTATTAAACATATAAAATCTCTTACCGTCGTATGTGTATCCATATCCCGATGCCATAACGTACCAGCCAAGGAATGACTTTGTAAGCTCATCTCCAGAGGGTAGAGCAACGGGCGAGATTACACCTGCAATGAGTAAACATCAACCAATATATATGAAATTCTTCCGTTACTGACTGATTGAGTGACTGACAGACAACGCACAGCCGAAACTACTGGTCGTAGAAAGCTGAAATTTGGCATGAAGCTCCCCTATACTCCGTAGGGGAGCACTAAGAGATGATTTCCCGAAATTCCTATGGGAAAGGGAAATAACGGGATATGCGCGTACGAAGCCGCGGGTAAAAGCCGATAACATATAAAAAAAACCAGTCTGCAAAAAGTAATTAAAAACCGTACTGTGAGTAACGTGTTACCTAGTTACGGAGTTGTGGAGATTAGGTTATCATTCTATGTTAAATACTGGTAGCTGAATCCGGTTTGACTGGATGCCGACCCCAATATAGTTGGAAAAAAGCTAGCCAGATGATAAAAAACTGGCCAAGTGCGAGTCGGACTCGCGTGCAAAGGGTTCCGAACGAATTTTTTTTTTCAACATGTTATTTTAACACTACAGAATTCTAATAGGTTTTCCTGTAATCTTTAGGTAAAGATCTATTATCTCCATTTTTTTCAAAATTTTAGGCTCAATAGTTTCGGAGATAAGGGGGGGGGGGGAATGGTTATTTTTTGTCTAATTTCTTGAATAACTTCAAAACAATTTATTTTAAAATTATGAAAAAAATATAATTAAAACTCTCACAGTAAGCCCTTTCATTTGATATGTCACACGATATTGTTCAAAAAACTTTTTTTTTTAATTTTCTACTTTGACCCCCAAAAGTGACCCCCATACTAAAAAAAATATGATTTACGTAACGCGTCCATGTTTGGGTCATAGAAATCCATATGTGTACCAAATCTCAACAGAATCAGTCCAGTGGAATCCGGAGAAAACTGGCTGTGACAGACGGACAGACAGACAGACACCCGAGTGATCCTATAAGGGTTCCTTTTTTTTCGGAACCCTAAAAAACAATTAAAAGTATCAAAAATTCTCACTGTCAAGTAGTCAGTTGTTGGTGGATGGCCATTAATAAAACAATTTAAGTTAAGGTTTGTTTTCATGCCAATGACCTTGTGCATACAAACGCTACAAGCTAACTACCTCTCTACGCGCCACTTCGCCACTAGCATTTTAATTTTTTTGTAAAAATATAATACATGTTTTTAAAAAGTAACAAAACCAAATCATTTTCGGTTGTATTGCAAAGCAGTAAATATATTTTTACACTCTTTTGATAAAAAATTAAGGAGTATAATGGTTTTACCTCAACGATTTGGAGGTGATTTGGTGTTTTTTTTTGTTATTATGTGATACCGATAGATAAATTGTGGCTAAACCAAATTACGAGTAATGTCCCTTCGAAAATTCGGAAAAAATATCAGCTGTTTCATAGGAAATGCAATATTTAGCCGATGAAAATGTATGCAACAGCTGAATTTTTTTTCGAATTTTCAGGGTTGGTCTCAAAGTAAAAGTTGTTTATAATCAGGTGTACTTTCACTGCCTAAGAGGTTGCTGGTGTTTTACAAATAACCCTGTATATTTTCGGTCTTTTCCCGAGCAATTTATTATGATAAGCCATGAGCATGTAACAAAAATAATCCTTATGGCATGTAGGTAACAAAAACAAAACAGCCATGTTGTTTTCTGCAAAATTTATATAGGTAATGTCACTCAGGGTGTCAACACAAATCTAATCCATCAAACTGTTCAGGCTGCAGAATCGGCCAAAGAAATAAACATACATACATACTTGTCAAAGTCTCCTTCTCGGCCAGTTTGGTAACAAGTTTCCAATATTAAGCAAAGGCAACAAGGAACACAAGTTGCTTCATTATTTTTTTTAAATTTAATTTAAAATGACTTACTAGAATACTCTACATCGTTCGGCAAGATGATCATAGCAATGTCGTTTGTAACAGGAGGTGTGAAGCTAGGATGCGGAAGGATGAGTTTAGTATCCATCCTGATGCCATCATTTCCATACAGACGGGTTGAGCCAAGGATCACTTTGAAGCTCAATGCCTGACTTTGCCCATCAAACCAGCAGTGACCAGCAGTGAGAACCCTTCGTGAGTTTAGCAGAGAACCACCGCAAAGAGCGTCGCCGTGTGCGGTACTAATGATTAAACCAGCCTGTTGAGGAAAGCTGAGGATATTAAATAATACATTTTGAGGCAAGTGAAATTTGGACATTGCAGCCGAGTTGGGATATAAGTTCTGGAGCCATTGTTGACAAATATTTCACGAAGGACTATGACATAATGTCAGACCTTTGTGACGCGGATACAGATCGTCACTCAACGATTCAAAGAAAATAAACAAGAACTGGACCTGGTAAGGAAAGTATTCGATATTAGAATATTCACCGCCGACAATTCTGTTTGGAATTTGGTCAACTTCTTCCTCAGCTTTGCGCATCTTCTTGGCTAAGGGAACACCGATTTTTCTGAGGTATCCATACGCGGTTATGTCTTCAAGGTCAGTCACGCTCTTGAAGTCGACGGCTATGGTGGTGGCAACCGCCGCCAGAGTCAATAAAGGCACAGCCAAAGTCTTCATGTTGCCGGTTCTAAGAAAAGAATACAAACACTACTCAGCCAGCAACCATAAAGTCATTGTTTTAGCAGTCGGTATTTTCTTGCACTAGTAAAGACTGCCGCTAACATACTCGTATTTTTATTTGATAAAAATCTATATTTGAAATTACATTAAGTTGTGGCTGCAACGGTGGAATATATTGCGTATGCAATTATTATTTTGTTTTTGGAGAGAGTCGAAGCTATACAGCATGAAAAGAACTGTTCCAGTTTCACGAAGGCATCATGATGATAATGACATGTCATACTAGGGGCTGGTCAGAAAAGGATAGACACCACGTTTCATTGCGGATTGGTGCTTTCATCATCATTATATCAACCAAAAGACGTCCACTGCTGGACATAGGCCTCCCCTAGTTTCACCACAACGACCGGTCCTGTGCGTCTCGCATCCATCGGCTACCCGCGACCCTCACCAGGTCATTAGGTCCACCTTGTGGGAGGTCATCCAACGTTGCGTCTGGTGCTTTCAGACTTAGATTAAATATTCATCCAGGTTTCCTTACGACGTTTTTAGTAAACTATGAAAAAACATATCGATGCCAATTTTATTTAGCGAACCGTCCGCTTTGTCTCTACCCCATCAAAAAAACGTAAAGTTAAAATAGAAGTATGAGTATGTGTGATAGCGCTGGCAAATAATAACCGTACCACAGACTAAAACAAACGTCAAAATGGCTGATGACGTAACGGAAACACGAATCAGAGCAATAAATAAATAAGTGATTTTGCATAACATTATAAAATCTATTTAAATTAAGTATTGTTTATTTTAAGCTTAGTTTTTATTTAAGTATTAATTTGAAAGTCTAAAAAGGAAATTGGAACATTGTTACTGTTAGTTCATTTAAATAAAATAATTGTTATCTAACTAAATTTACAAATCAAAAAATTTAGTGTTTTTAATTACAAATCAAATATTGTGCGAAATTACATTACTTTTACTAAATTGTATCTAAACTTTATTGAAAATTAAATGTCACCGGAAGTCGTTGCCGTGTGACGTTGATAGTCGTTTAAGCGTATAAATAGGCTCGCTCTAGCCGCAGAGCGCAGAGTTAATTCTGATCACCGTCCAGTGATCATGCACCTAGGCTCCCGCTCGGGCCAGCTCGATCCCGACCAGCCGCCCCCGTCTCAAGTGATCACCGACTGGAGGAAAGTAAGCGAAAGACTGAAATCCACCACGTCGCCTCACTTAGACGCCATCCCCGATCATATTGTCTCAGTCGCTGACACGACGGCGGCGATCGACTTGCTTACGGACCACGTACAATCCGTCCTGAAAGAATGTTCAAGGGAGATTCCAGTGATGGAAGACCACCGCTGGAAGCTGCCGGACGATTTACGGAGTCTGATAACCGAGAAGAACTCAGCCATCCGTGCGTACAGTTCTTTTCCCTGTGACGCAAACAAAGCTCACATGCGCAACTTGCAGCGTGCTGTGAGGAAACGCACTGCTGAGCTGCGTACCACGCGCTGGGACAAGACGCTAAGCGAACTCGAGCCCACCCACCTCGCCTTTTGGCAACTTCAGAGGAAGTTACGATCCAAAGAAGAGGCCACAATGCCCCCTCTCATCCGCCCCGACAAGAGTGTCGCATTTGACAACTCTGATAAAGCGGAATGTCTAGCCGACAGCCTAGAGTCCCAATGTTCCCCCAGCTCTCAACCAGTAGACAAAGCTCACCTCGATATCGTGAGTGCTGAAGTCGAACGTAGGGCTTCCCTTCCACCAGTCGAAGATCCTGATGATCCTCTACTCCCCGTCACTCCTGAAGAGGTGGAGAATATCATCAAAAGGCTTCAGCCTAGGAAAGCCCCTGGCTCCGACGGCATCACCAACAAGATATTCAAACTCTTCCCTGCCCAACTCATAGTGCTAATGACTGCCATGTTCAATGGCGCATTAAGCAATAACATCTTCCCCCAAGCATGGAAACAGGCCACCGTTATCGGTATCCCTAAACCAGGCAAGCCCAAGTCTGATCCCGCCAGTTACCGTCCCATCAGTCTACTCAACGTTCTCGGTAAAATCTACGAGAGGCTTATTTACAAGCGGCTCAAAGATTTTGCCGAAGCAAAGAGTCTTATCCCTGACGAGCAGTTTGGTTTTCGAACCGAACACTCGTGCATCCAACAAGTGCACCGCATCGTCGAACACCTAAGCGCTGGCTTCCAGCGTGGCTCGATGACGGGCGCCTTGTTCTTTGATATAGCGAAAGCATTTGACAAAGTCTGGCACAATGGCTTAATTCACAAGCTATACCAACTCGGCGTGCCAGACCGCCTCGTGCTCATCTTGCGAGACTTTTTGTCAAACCGCACCTTTCGCTATCGAATCGAGGGTGCACTCTCGTCCCCTCACCCCATCCGAGCAGGAGTCCCCCAGGGCTCAGTGTTATCCCCCCTATTATTTACGCTGTTCACCAGCGATATCCCCAAAAGTAATAAGGCTCAGTTGGCCCTTTTCGCTGACGACACGGCCATGTACTATACCGGTCGTGACCCTGACTCTATCGCTCGCACTCTCCAAACTTACGCGAACATCTTGGGCAGATGGTTCAGAAAGTGGAGAATAGAAGTAAACCCTGATAAGAGTCAAGCGGTTCTGTTTTCAAAACCGCGGCTTAAACCCCCTTCCCCCCGTCCGATCACCATGTATGGCAAGCCGATCCCATGGGAGAAGCAAGCCAAATACCTGGGGGTCATCCTGGACAGACACCTCACCTTCGCTGAGCACATAAGGCAGGCCCGTTCACGCGCCGCCTTCGCCCAGGGAAGGCTTCACTTTATAACGACCGCCCGCAGCAAATTGTCACTCAAGTGCAAATTGCGACTGTTCACCGCGGTCATCCGTCCCATCATGACGTATGCTTGCGCTGTCTTTGCACACGCAAAGCCTCATCACCTCCATAGGATGCAGACGCTCCAAAACCGTTTCCTCCGTAAGATCACGGGAGCCCCCTACTATGTCCGCAATGAGACTCTCCACGTAGATCTCAAATTGCCCACCATACAGCAGTTCATGAAACGCATTACTAAGCGTTTCTTCGATACTGCTGTCAAACACCGCAACCCCCTTATCGCATCGGCCGCCCGATACGAACCCTCCCGCATCTCAAAGATCCGCCGTCCGAGGCACACCTTAACCATTCCTGATGACTCTACCACTCTTCTACAAGAAAGTCGTAAAGAAACTAGCACACTCAAAACAAGACCGCCGTCCTTTCGCCCTCGCCGTCGAGGCCCGTCGCGATCTTCCCTTCAATGTCCACCCCGACCTTTGCTCGAGGCAGCCCGCGCCGCTGAGCCTGTAGTTTTAAATTCGCCCCTAAATAATCAATATTCGATCCAGCCCGTCCCTAGCTGTCCTCCCCCCAGCGACGCCCTGAGCCGAGGTCCGTACCCCACAGGGGGTGCCCTTAGCGTGTAGTCGCTTAGTTTGTAAGTTTAAAATAAGCCCTGACTGGAGGCTTTAATATTTATATTAAGGCCACCACAGAAAAGTCCGGTTAAGCAGTCGACAACCTCCTAGGTTGACCTGCGAGAGGCCACACATAAACAAAACGCAGAGCGCAGAGTATTAAATCTTATATTGTGTGCATCTCTTTGTAAAATTAAGTTGTGTGAATCATTTTGATTGTGAGTGATAGTAAAAAGAGTTTACAAGATGTCCGATCGTTATCATTTGAGATCCCCGAGCCCACCCGCTCTTACACGTGTGAATTATACATTACGTATTTACTTTTACCCAAGTTATTTTATAATTCGTATGATTATACTATTATTTACTCTTAAAATACTTACGGGATGAAGTATTCTATGTCCTATTTCTTTACTTATTAATTTCATTTAAATCCGTTAAGACGTGAAACAGACAGACAGGCAATTTCATAACACACTAGCTTTTGCCCGCTATTTCGTACGCGCATATCCCGTTTTTTCCCGGTTTCGTAAGAATTTCGAGTAACTCTCTCTTAGTGCTCCCCTACACTTCCAAAGGAACCTTCATGCCAAATTTCGGCTTTCTACAACCAGTAGTTTCGGCTGTGCGTTATGTCAATTACTCATTCAGTAACGCAAGAATTTTATATATATTATATATATAGTATGGATGGATGTTAATTCCATTGATTGCCTTTATTTGGCCAGCCCAAACAAAATTTATTAAGAACAACGTCTCCGATAAACAAAACAAGAATATTAACTGAAAGAATATTTCAGGAATATTAATTCTCGGTGCGCATTAAGAGATCCCAATATAAGATACCGTTAAAAGGCCTAATCAATTACTAGATAACATCGACCCGTATTGCCCTCTATAATTTGGGATAAATGTGTCAAAGGGACACCCCAATCTGATAAAAATACGTTATATATCGTATGAAAAGGAATTTTCCTTAATGTTTTGATACAGTTTAGGAGGGTTAAAATCTAAATCAATCGCGCAACAGAAGCTTGAGGCCAATAGGGATGTTTCTTGGATGAACAAATAATTCTACGAGTATTTGGTTCATCAGTGATATAATAAATCTTGGACGCGTATATTTATTGCTTCATCAAATAATAAAAAAAATACATAGACTGTGATGACGCTCCTCGATAAAAAATTTGGTACATTTTTACCGAGAAGTGTTTTGGAGAATGACGTCACGCGAAATTTCAACGCTCTTTTCACGTCAACATTTCGTCATTACTTTTTGTTTACGTGACAAAATGAGGTTTATTTTTTGGGAAATCTAACTGATAGACCTAAAAGATTAAGGAATTTACCCCATTTGGTTAGTTAGGTATAAAACTATGTTTAGATTTGAACGTTAAGTAGGAAAACACTTTCGGAAAAATGTATTGTTATTTTTCCGAACTAGTTTATGACCCCGGTTATGTGCAATTTCAATAAAAATTTAAGCTTGTAGAGAAACTGACGAGGAGATTGTTTTGTATATGATCTATTAAACTGAGTAATGCTTCTAGTAAAATAAATCAAGTTTACGGTATTGAGGAAAAGTGTAGCTACCACTGACGTTATTGTACTAAAAATATGATGGGAACATAATAATATAATTTCTAACATCAAAACATACAATTTTTATATGGCGCAGCATGTCTCTTTTCATTTTAATCCCTATTAAAACACGGACATAAATAACGGCACAAAATGGCCGTCATAATTATAGGTACAAGTGTTATCGGCACCACCCAGCTAATGTTTTAACCTTCGTCCACATGACATACTATCGTCCCCTGCAATTATCAGACTTACCTACTAAAACAAATATCCCTTCCACATTCCGGTTCAAAATAAAACGTTCGTTTTCGTAAGCCACTTAAAATTCAACCTGAATGCTAAAAAAAACGTGGGGACATCAAACAAACAGTAGATCACCTTAATTCAATAAAATCCTGTGTAGGGACATCACAAGGACCCCAAAGGGCCGTGGACCGGACTAACTTAATAATAAAGGGTCCCTAATGTTTCATCATTACCTGCGGGTATAAAAATGACGCCTGATATTTGAGCACCTGAAAAAGTTACTGATTTTGTGATGTATTTTTCCGTTTCTTTGAATTACACACAAATCTTAGTAGATTAGGAGCTTGATTAGGGGAAATTATGAAAAGAGATTTTATACAGGTTCGAATTCAGTATTGGATATAAACTTCTGAAAAATAAAAAGAGCTCGGGGCCCGGCGGCCATTGATCTGGTTGTCCAATATTGTGAGACCTCAAGCAAGACACATTGGTTCAAGAAAGTGCAATTCAACCCAAATAATGTTAACAGGAAAGGAAAAGAAGTTATAAACTTCTCGAAATTAAACAAATTAACATTAAAACATATCTATATTACAAACTGTACAGTGTACCTGCGTGTCCATCTGTAGGGCACTAGCTTCAGATACAGTAGGGTCACAAACACAAGTCAAGTTGTCGACCGCCACGCTTATTTTCCAAGTTCGAGCTATTTAATTATGAGATTAACTGAAAGTTTTAGAACTCAATATTAATAAAATTACACCTACGTACTTTTAACCGCAATACGGTATTTATCACGCGTAAAACTTCATGGCAGTTTCCTTATTCAGCTGCTTTTATTAAAGATTTATTCGAGGTTTGCCGCTGTCGGATATTTGTTTACGGCGTGTAGGATAGCAGAATAAATGTATATTATGAAACAATAAATCAAAGCTATGGAGCTAGTGCTGTAATGCAATGTGTTTCCGAGACATTAGTATTCTGTTTTCCTGTTTTGCGTCATATAATATTAGCATTTCTTGTTTTTAGGACCGTCCTATGTCGTTTTTGTGGTTTATTACGTTTGTTAGAATTTCTTTCTTACTCATAAGTTTGTTTGAATTATGTTTATGGAAGTTATAACCGGATTAAGTTGTTTGAGGTTTTTGTTTTAACATATTTTTTATGAAAAGATCGGGCTAAGTTATAGATAAAACGCGTTGACGAAAAGGAGATTTTTTAACACGGCTACCTAATTTACAAGTACTGTAGGTACTTGTAAAATAAAAATAAAACTATTTGGATAGTTTACTTTCACACTGAATTATGAAATTCTCTAACAGATCCTGTGTGTAAAATCATGAAGAAATTTTGTTTAAAATGAAGCATACACCATCAAAAGGCACGAATATAATCGCCAAAAAAGTAACAGAGGACAGAACGAAAAAATCCCTCATCTATTTACATATTTCACACTTAGTTAATTGACTTTGCTGCGACGCATCCAGACTGGCACGGCGGACATCCGCGTTAACAACCGTCCAAATTGCCTTAACCCATCCCACAAGCCAACTCTAAGCTTAGCACGAAAAACATAAGGTTCGAATTGCCTTGTAGGGGTAATGGACATCAGCACTTTTGTTTCAATTACAATACGGGTAGCCAGGCTGTTTTTTCTGTCTCCAGTTACTGGCGGATTTGCATGCTATTTGTTCAGTTGCATGCAAAATCCTTTGATTCATTTCTAAGACTTTTTTTACTGACTTCATTGTCATCGTATGGAGTGTAATGCCTGTTGAAATTGTGTCCTCGATGCTGCTTTTACGGAAATTGGATGTCAATACGATTGTTTCCCGCTAGAGACGGCGAAATGGGAAATGTTCTGCTATTGTTTTAGCAAAACCTGCGGGGAGCTAGTTGTTATTGTAATGAAAAATACGGTTTGCGAATGCAAGGTACTTTTTCTTACGAAGTAATAAAAAATAGAGTTAAAATATAGGGAGGTTTTGGTGATAAATTGATATTTGAATGAAATTAAATGAAATTAATCGGACATAGGTACATCATTTCCAGAATGTTCCAGAAGGCCAGGGCGGGAAGTCTCGACATCGATTTACGAACAAAATCAATGAATCGCGTTCGAAATTGACTACGTCAAGCCTTCTCACCCTGGTAAAATATGTAGAATGCTGTTTTATATCGATTCAGTTTAGCATTTAGTCGTTAAATGCTAAACTCGTGTTTGATTTCGAATCATCGCATCGATACTACGAAGCAATCGATGTCCGATACTAATGCTTAGTTTTTAGAACGAAAACAAAGTGACAGTGAATGAATTGTCAACACCCAATCGGAACACTTAAGATGGGTTTAATTTGTGTCCCGTCAGCAACATATTAACAGAAATCGGTCTCTAGGTAGAAAGTCCATATTCCGTAACTTTATAATAACCCAATTGGCAATTATATTTTCGAGCCGTTCGGGGTTGAAATTCTTGGACCGTGCAGGGCTCATGCGTTATTTAAAGAACTTGCTAAACGTTTAGTTGACACTTCGTGTGACCCAAGGGCTGGCTTTTACCTCGGATAGAGGAAAAACAAAGGAGTGGAATTCTATGCCTGCGTCTGTGTTTCCAAACGCTTACAACCCTAATCTCTTCAAAGTTAGAGTGAACAGGCTCCTTTTGGGTAAGCTCGCTCCATCGTAGACTTTGTCTCTGTCATCTCTGACCTAGACTAGAGTCAAGAGCAAACCCATCACAAATAAAAAAAAAAAACATTGCCATACAACAACGTGGCAATGCCGTCTGTCTTTTGGTCTCACTTCCAGTCGACAGCGATGCGGACGATTTTTTTGACGCCATGTTTTAGTTAGGAGTTTTTATTTTATTGTAAGTGTATATAGTTAGATATGATATAGGTATATAGTAATGAATAACTTCATTAAAAACACATGGAAGTAGGTAAGTAGACACTTAAGGAACAAAGTTTATCTTAATTTCTACTACCACAAAGTTTCACTTTCCATATAATATCTACGTAGTTCTGAAATAACCCAATGTAAGCGAAAGGCCTAATATCCCTACTTTAAGACAAACTTTTGCGCTTCCCCAGGGCGTTGGCTAAATTAGTTCAAACTAAACTTCAGTAGGTACTCAGGCAGTTTATTGTTTAATAGATAATAATTTTTGTGAATGATACTTTAAAGAAGTAGAAGATTATTTGGAAAATGGCATATTAAGTTACTGAAACCTAATGTAGATTCTTCGTTCAATCTACCAAGCTTTTTCCTAACTAATTATGTGGGGGTCGACTTTCTGTTCAACCGCCCGGTCACTGTCAAACCAGTACCATGCAACGACCGTCAGCTTATGTGACCTACACGTCTCAGTAACTGGGTAACAACCTTTTGGCGTGAGTGGTGTCAGATTTTCTGGGCTCTAACTGTAACGGCTGTCAAAGATCTGCACATGGCAGCTGGTACCAATAGCTTAAAGTACTTTCCGAAGCACAGAAGTCAATCGATATCTCATTTTATGCTCATTGTATTAGATGGTTACCATCAAAACAACAGCATATCGTGTACGGTTTCCTAATTAAGTTTTTGGATTAAGAATTCAGATTCGGAATTCCAAGAGACGTTCGGTTTTCCGTTCTTCTGACCCGAAAATACGGCTTGTTTTCGAAAATAATGCGTTTTCCCATTTGGCAAATAAAACAAACGTGTGAGCCTAGTTGATTTTTTTTTGTGTATGAAAGCATTTAGGTTTTTGAACCTGAAATTCGTGTCAGGAAACCTTATCAGGAAACCGTACCTCTGCTGCCGGCTTTAGTTAAAAATGTTGTATTTATGTAGGTAAACTGTTATTTATTTTGATTTTATTTCAGATGGTTCCATCAGCTTGAATCTCCTACCTAACGTTTTCCCAATTATGTTTGGGTCAGCTTCCAGTGAAACCAAATTCGACAGAATATTGAATTTTCGATAGAGACTATCTGACCTCAGCAATTACAGACCCACCAAAATCCCAAGATTCAGACATGTAGTTTGAATTTTCGGGACTTTGATTTGGCGGAAGTCATATTATTATTTATTACAACGCTATTTACACGACTGCCTAAAAAAGTAGTTTTATGTTTTTCACTTATGTTCGTCTTATTGAGCTTGACCGCAAAAACCTAGACTTTGTAACAATAGGACTTAAATATAACTCGAGAAATGTGGGTGAACTATGTTCTCTTATTATAGGCCTGACTGCCTCTCCCCTTCGGGAATAGTGGCGTGACGTCTTAATGGATCAACCATTTTATACAGGAAAGTTCATGGTGGACTTACGTTGCAAAAAATGAGTCCTTATGTCTATCTATATTAATATATAAAGCTGAAGAATTTGTTTGTTTGTTTGTTTGTTTGCCCGCGACTTCGTACACGCATATCCCGTTTTTTTCCCGTTCCCGTAGGAATTTCGGGAAATCCTCTCTTATTGCTCCCCTACACTTCTCGAGGAACCTACATGCCCAACTTTCTACGACCAGTAATTTCGTTTGTGCGTTTTCTGTCTGTCACTCACTCAGTCTCTCAATCAGTCAGTCACGGAAGAATCTATACAAATATATAAAGCTGAAGAGTTTGTTTGTTTGTTCGTTTGCTTGAACGCGCTAATCTCAGACACTACTGGTCCGATTTGAAAAATTCTTTCAGTGTTAGGTAGCTCATTTATCGAGGAAGGCTATAAGTTATATATCATCACGCTCAGACCAATAGGAGCGGAGCAGTAATGAAAAATGTGACGCAGACGAAGCTGCGCGGGTCAGCTAGTAAGTTATATCTAAAGAAGATCATACAGATCGTACCCAAAATCGAAAAATCAGATCGACCAGATACAAAAATGCCGGGGTAAAATACTCATAAGTACATGCTTACCTATATGAAGCTGCATTTATTAAGAAGCAAAAGTTTATAAAGTTCAAATGAACAGCTCCATCTCAACTATACCACTTATCTATATCTATCTATACTTAATATATAAAGCTGAAGAGTTTGTTTGTTTGTTTGCTTGAACGCGCTAATCTCAGGAACTACTGGTCCGATTTGAAAAATTATTTCAGTGTTAGATAGCCCATTTATCGAGGAAGGTTATAGGCTATATATCATCACGCTAAGACCAATAGGAGCGGAGCAGTAATGAAAATTGTGACGCAGACGAAGTTGCGCGGGTCAGCTAGTCTATACTAATATTATAAAGATGAAAGATTTGTTTGTTTGAATTAAATAGGCTCCGAAACTACTGGACTGATTTGAAAAATTCTTTTAGCATTGGATAGCTACATTATCAGGGAGTAACATAGGCTATATATTATCCCCGTACTCCCATGGGAACGGGAGCTACGGGCACGGGTGAAACCGCGTGACGTCCACTAGTAATTATATAATAAACATGATTACAGCTCCCAATAATTCTGTGTGCGTGTTTTGATTTATAAAACACATTCACAAGACCTGCTCGTATAAACAAATCAAAAGCAAAATAAAAAATCAATCGACGACCAGCGAGACATATAGTTTTTAATTACCCCCACTTCTTATTCATTCCGACGTTGAACTCAATGGGACTTCAAAATAGGAGTTCCACTACTTTTTTCCGAACGATTCCTTAATTTGCGAAGTTTTCAACGACCGCATTTTCGTATTCAGAATGCGCAATGTAAACTGAGCTAACTCGAAGTCTGAACTAACTTTGACAATAATCAACCGTGGGGAAAATCACCCACAAGTCGGTGGAAATTATGTAGACAAGACGAATCGTCTTAAATCTGTGTAAACATGTGAGTTTTGAAGGGGCATTGTACTCACAATGCGTATTAGTATAGCTTTGGCAAATTGTATGAGAATTACGTAGATTTACGTTTAAGTATTACGAGTAATTTGCTAGGCGTCAAAATCATTTTCCAAGATTAAAGTTGCCTACGACTGCATTGGTCATGTAGGCGATACACATTCGCGTGACCACACCTGCTACAAATCATCGCATGTCAGCAACGAATAGTGTAAATAATTGTATTATTTTCTTTGAACTTAAATGACTTTGCTGAACTGAAATTGTATTTTAGATTGCCTTCCGCAGTTCTGTAACAATCATGCATTAAATAAATTGCAATCAACAATTACCGGGCACGGTTTGATTAAGTTTTAAGTCACACATACTCATAACACGCTACACTATTTTGTTTTGATTAGGCTTGGTTCGGCGAGTATCTTGCTTGATGTAAAGGAACTTGAAGAATATTTAATTAAATACGCTTATGTCTTTAGTATTAGAATATGTTTAACCATGAAAATGATTGGTTCAGTAGCTGCATAACTTACGGACAAAGATACACACATCAACAAACGAGCTTACCTGTTAAAAGAAGTCTTGATACTAATTTAATGAACAGCAATTTAAAATGTAATAAATTACACGAGTAGTGCGAAAACATGTCTTTAACTTTGTTAGAAATTACTTTTCATGTAAAATAATTACTTTTAAAATTGGCGGGAAATAAATTATTAGTATGAACACCATTGCCTTCCATTCAGTTACGATTTTGGTTGAAAAGCAACGTTTCAATACAATGTACCGTGAGGAAATGTGCTCAATGGCTCAATATCAATAAATCCTGGGTGTTTAATGCTCTAAAACGGCGATTGGTACCGCCACCCGTCATTAAGCGAGAATTATAGCGATGGGCCAGCATTCACCACGGTGACTTGCATTCTAATTAGTCTGGCTGCTCTACCATAGACTAATTTATAACAAAACTTTTTGGAGGTTTTGAAAAAGGTTGTCATAATAAAACTGAGTGTACAGAAAGTGTTTGCCTGTGATTTTCCATTTTTCCTGATTTATTTGGGTAATGTTTTTGAAATTCACAATATTATATCTAACAAGCCTTTGTCCGCGACTTCTTATGCGCGTATTCCGTTTTTTCCCGTTCCCGTAGAAATTTCGGGAAATCCTCTCGTAGTGCTGTCCTACACTCCCCAAGGTTTTCTACGACCATTAGTTTAGGCTGTGCGTTGTTTGTCAGTCAAATCAAATCAAATCAAATCAAATCAAATCAAATCAAATCGTATATTTCAAATAAACCATTTACAGGCACTTTTGAATTGTCAAAGTCGGTCAGTCAAAAACATGAAGCTATTTGCACGTTCCAAAGCGTAGATCTCTATGGAGAAGAACGTGCAAGAAACTCCACGGACACTCTTTTAAACCATGTGATGTGTTACAAAAATCTTGTTAACATTAACATTGATTGCTTCTATATGTGAGGACAATGCAAAGAACAAGAAAACATATAAACAATTCAAAATGCAGGTACAGATTAAAATAAGCCAGTGGCAGGTAAGAGATGACCAGTTTCAACTGACGGCGCCCGTTCACGAACATGACGCGTGCATCAGCACCATCTAACTCAACCATTTTGAAGGGAATCAAATGATCCAAAACACGCGCCACCATCAGCAAAACATTTGTGTGAGCATGACAAGCTCTCAACTGCCACGCTCGTTCATGTCAAACTAATTTAATAACGAAATCTATAATTACATATGTAAATGGCTCCATAGTGCTCACATTTACAAAAAATTGAAAATATGCTTCTACGTTATACAAAACTATGGTTTCAAGTAAATAAGAAAAGAAAAAAAAAAAAGAAGGCTGCTTTATTGTGTATACTTTGCTAATACAATAATGCAAAGAAATGATAAATAAATGATTGTATAGGAGAACAAAAAAAGGGTAAGCATTTCTTCCAATTATCGAAAACCTAACAAGTGGACCCATGCTGCTGTGGCTGTGGAGCAGGACCGGCATTTAGCCAAGCATTTTTATCAAGGACATAATCTTCCAGTTTATAATATGCTTGTCTACATAATGTGCGTTTTATACATGTTTTAAATTTTCTCTCATTCAGTTCGAGAATATTAAGTGGTATTTTATTATAAAATTTAACACAGTACCCCATAAAAGAAGTGTGTACTTTAGCTAATCTGAATCGGGGTTGATCTAATTTGTTCCGATTTCTAGTATTAAAATTATGCCTATCACTAATTTTACTAAAAAGATGAAGATTTTTCCGAACATACATAATGTTTTCATATATGTATTGACAAGGTACCGTCATGATGTTAATATCCTTAAACAGTTCCCTTAGGGAATCGCGCCGGCGGAGATTGTAAATGGCTCTGATAGCTCTTTTCTGCAGAATAAATATAGACTCGATGTCTGCAGCACGTCCCCATAATAAGATACCGTAAGACATGATACTATGAAAGTAACTAAAATAGACCAGCCTCGCGGTATCTATATCAGTAAATTGACGGATTTTTCTGACAGCATATGCTGCTGAACTTAGCCGTCCCGCAAGAGATGTTAAATGAGGACCCCATTGTAGCCTTGAGTCAAGCGTGATCCCCAAGAAAACTGTGTCATCGACGAATTCAAGTTTCTCTTGGTTCAATACTATGTCACAATTAATACTTTTCACGTTCGGTAATGCAAATCTGATACACTTTGTTTTTTTCTCATTTAAAACTAAATTATTAGCAGTAAACCAATTTTGGACCTGCTGAAGGGCGTTATTTACATCGTCAAGACTTGTGGCACGCCTATCTATCTTAAAAATTAAGGACGTATCGTCTGCAAATAACACCATTTGAGTTTGATTTTTTAAAAGATGGGGAAGATCATTAATGTATACCAGAAAGAGGAACGGACCCAATATTGAGCCTTGTGGTACCCCCATTTTAACTTTCAGACCCCGTGAATTGACACCATTTATTTGAACTTGCTGCTGTCTGTCATTTAAATAAGACCTCACTAAACTGAGTGCAAGTTTACCCAGTCCGTAATGTTCTAGTTTTAGGAGCAAGGTTTCGTGATTTACACAATCAAATGCCTTGGAGAGGTCACAAAAGATTCCTATGGCATCTTGCGCCTCTTCCCACGCTGTATAAATGTGTTTTAACAACGTGACTCCAGCGTCAGTCGTACAACGACCTTTGGTAAAACCATACTGTTGTTCGTGTAAGATTTTATTGGTGTTAAAATGATTGAGCACAGTCACTCAGTCAGTCACTAGTAACTGAGTAATTGAGTTTTTAACCTCCGATCAAAATTTCAGTATCACATGTATATCTGTGTGTTTGTTTGTGGTATAGTAGCTCGTAAACGAATGAATAGATTGCAAATTAGTTTGTTTTGTTTTTTTAGGTTAAATATTGTGCATCTAAATACTAATCTACCGATTCTCTCAAAAAACGAAATTATCCCAAAACTTTAATTTCTCAAAAAATAAACGCAGTTGCACCTATTCTATCAGTAGGTAATTAAAAATTGACGCATCAGTGGAGACTGCAAAGAGGTACCAACTGCGATCCGTCCCTAACTATATAGATGGAGTTGTTTGTAACTACGTTGTCGCTAATTAGGCCGGTTCGGTGCCGTATTGCCGTACTCCGGCGGTTTCACGGCTGGCAAGCCCGTGTATATAGAACTATTTGCACTTAGAATAGTTTACGATTTCAATTATGGAACTGTGCGTATCTTTTTATGTGGCCGGACGGAATTAGGCGTTGTAAGTGGGTTGTTTAATTTGCAGTTTGGGGTTAGTTAGCAACTGTTTTATGGGTTGAAATATTTTAATGCCATTGTTTCTTACAACATATTTAGGTTAATTTTGTTTTCGCCCAACTCTATCATATTCGCCACATTGGGGTGTCGTTACCAGTACGTCTACCTACTATGACTTTTATCAATATATACTCGCTAGCGACTGTAGTTAAAAAAAGTACGAAAAATTTTAAAAAACAAGAGTCTTTGTTATTTGTTTGAGTTTTTAACTAACAAGCAAGCAAGTTGCAAGTAAAACTTTAGTTTACAACTAAAACAATAAATTAGAAACTTGTTTTTTAAAAGGTTTCATACATTTTTAGGGTTCCGACAAAAAAGGAACCCTTATAGGATCACTCGGGTGTCTGCCTGTCTGTCTGTCCGTCTGTCACAGCCAGTTTTCTCCGGATCCACTGGACCGATTTTGTTGAAATTTGGTACACATATGGACTTCTATGACCCAAACACGGACGCGTTACGTAAACTATATTGTTTTTAATATGTGTGTCACTTTTGGGGGCCAAACTAGAAAATTTAAAAAAGTTTTGGATCGAAGTTCTTTATCGCGCGTTGTGAAAGGGGGCTAGACGAAAAAATTCTCACGAAAACTTTGTACCGACACTTTTTGCTATAGTTGTAAGCTGTGCGACGTGCGCGTGTTTCTCTGTCTGTCTCTCTCTCTCTAGAAAGCAAGCCAGTTATTTCCGTTTCGTCTTTCTATTTCTGTTTACATTATATTTGTAAGGTAGGCAGGGTAGGCAGGGTAGGCAGGGTAGGCAGGGTAGGTAGGGTGGGCAGGGTAGGCAGGATAGACAGGGTAGGCAGGGTAGGCAGGGTAGGCAGGGTAGGCAGGGTAGGCAGGGTAGGCAGGGTAGGTAGGGTAGGCAGGGTAGGCAGGGTAGGTGGGTAGGCAGGGTAGGTGGGTAGGCAGGGTAGGTGGGTAGGCAGGATAGGTAGGGTAGGCAGGGTAGGCAGGGTAAGCAGGGTAGGCAGGGTAGGCAGGGTAGGCAGGGTAGGCAGGGTAGGCAGGGTAGGCAGGGTAGGCAGGGTAGGCAGGGTAGGCAGGATAGGCAGGGTAGGCAGGGTAGGCAGGGTAGGCAAGGTAGGCAGGGTAGGCAGGGTAGGCAGGGTAGGCAGAGTAGGCAGGGTAGGTAGGGTAGGTAGGGTGGGTAGGGTCTAAAATTGAGCCTACTGATTAAGTTTATATTACATTATATTAGTTAATAATAAAAAAATATTATTATAACTTAAAAAAAATATTACAATTCCTTCACTAATTACTTCTCCGAACTTCGTTCCATCCGGGTGTCCCTTGACACCTCTCAAGTAATATCGTGTGACACATCAAATGAAAGGGCTTACTGTGAGGGTTTTATTTATATTTTTTTTCATAATTTTAAAATAAATGGTTTTGAAGTTATTCAAGAAATTAGACGAAAAATTACCATTCCCCCACACTTACCTCCGAAACTACTGAGCCTAAAATTTTGAAAAAATGGAGATAATAGATCTTTACCTAAAGATTACACGAAAATTAGAAGTCTATAGTGTTAAAATAACATGTTAAAAAAAATCGTTCGGACTCGCACTTGGCCAGTTTTTTTTTTAACCACAGTCGATAGCGAGTAAAGATTGATAAAACTCATGGCACATGACCAAATATCACATGATTCTGACTCGCAGTATTTCTGGTGTTTAAACTATTAAAACTGAGCGGTGACAATTGATTTTCTAAAATGCCGATTAATAAATAGCCAGTAATATTCATAAATGCTGATATACCTATTCTCCAATTTCGGGGCACCATATTTTGAAATCTGGTGGTTTAGCAACTTTGAAGGTGTCCCGGAGTCATCCTGGGCCCTGGCTGGGTCGGAATGCACGAGTCGGACTACGTTGTAACGGACAAACAATCCGTCATGTTCCGGCACGGTCCAGATTTGTGTGGATCTAAATAACATTTAATTAAATAAAACAACAACACCATACATAATAGGTTTTTCTTACATTGTACCTACAGTGTAAAAAAGTCTGTCCTGGCCTATCTGGCCTGTAGTGTAAATGTGTAAAAATATCATAACGTCTTCAAAAATTACACTCGCAACAAGTTAACAGCAAAATAAAAATAAACCTTTCAGCCACAAATTGAATTTTCCGGCGAATAAAGAAACATGAGAAGTGGTAACGTATAATTGTAACCATAAATAATAAATGTCTTGGAATCAACCTGCATCATGCATTCTCAATTGGATTCGAAAGAGAATGAATATCGTCGGGAAAAAATTAAATTATAATTTCATGAGAACGGTCTTACTTTTAATCTGACTGCCTTCAGAGGGAACTTTGTCGATATCCATATGAATTTCCATTATCTTAAATCCAAGAGGAGCCGTTCGTTTCATGGAAAAAAATACTTCTTTGTTCTTCGTATTTCTTTTGCAGAAAACGTTTAAAGGATGAGTGTGTTTAAGCTACGTAGTTTACGTTTAAAAAAACTATCGGGGTGCCGTTTGTTGCAAATAAAACTTAAAGTACTTATATGAGCTGGGAGTGGAACATTTTTCATAACTTTCCAAGTAGATATTTTATTTTACGATTATGGGCTTTGTCGACGCCCGATGGTTTTAGAGTTACACTGTTTTAACTCTTGCTCTACGATAATAACAGTAAATTGTTGACGTCTGAAATTTTATTTTTATGTCTGGCCAATGAAATATTGTAAAGTTATAAAGTTGAGATATAATAAAAAGAACACTAGAAGAACTTATTGCATTTATTTTGCTTCACGTTGCATTATAAATTGAATCCCCTTTGATAATTTCATGCATTTAGACAATCTATTTGAGAGAGTATATTGCAGTCATTTCGCTAACGAATTCAGTAATTCAATTAATTCAATCACATTCCAATGAGACTTGAAATACACTTCATGGAAACTTTATGGCTTCAGTAATATCGGTGGATATATACGTACCTAATATCAGTAGGAATTTACTACTTGATAAAGAGAAACAAATGCAAAGAACACGATATAAATAGAATATGATTGCTTCTGCAATTATGTAGCCTGTTTCACCATCTCTAGAACAGTCCCGCTTTACTTACATATTTGAAAGAGATATGATTATTGTTCCCTCTTTTGTAGCATAGCATAAGCATAATCAGCCCATAATGAAACGTATGTAACTAGAAGAGTTATGAATATAAATGTGGATGGATGGAGAGGGAGGCCAAAGAAAAGATGGAGGGATTGTGTGAGGAAGCGATGTGAAATAAAAGGGAGTTAGTGATGCGTGACGGAATGGAAGAAAAAAAACGTGTTGCGCCGATCCCAAGTAACATGGGACAAGAGCAGGAAGATGATGATGATGATTCAGCCCATAATGTTGCCACTGTTGTTACATAAGCCTCCTCTCTGTAAGACGGAGTGGACTGTTATCTACCATGAGGCACAATGCAGATTAATATTTGTCACATTTTGTCTAATTTATAGTTATAGGATATGCTGGTTTCTCCACAATGTTTTCTTTCACCGTTTTCGGAGCAGTGGTGCAATAAATTAAATTATAGCGCCTACTTGGGTTCGAACCCACGATTTGCAACTTATAAGTTGGCGCTGTAAAGGAAGTGCCAAAATGGATAGAGATGGGCAAAATATATCAAAATATTGCATGGTTTAAGCCCAACAGTCAGGTTAAAACCCGATTATTTTTCCATCCCTAAACATCGAACTGGTCATTATAGCAGAGTACTTTTGTATAATTAATGTTACACAGTTCATACATTCTACATAGAATTTGACGGAACAGACACCCTTAGTCGCGGTTCAGTAAATGCTTCCGCTTACAATTGCTCATTGTCTGCCTGTCTTATGTCCCACTGAGCAGCCGAGTATACCGAGAAGAAAAGGGACGCACTCATGTGCATAGCGCCGTCTCCCTCGCTCAAACAATACGCAGGCACGACAGTAGTCAATACCAATTATACATATTTAATTTGTAGTAAATTATTTACGCCGGTTTCAGTATTAAATACAAGGTAGAAACATTACGAGTTTAGTGTTCGGTAATGGAATTCGTGTTTCGTTAATGATACCTTTTTGGTTGTGTAATATATTTTGACAAGAAAAGTTTTTGTTTCTGGATGCAACATCATTATCTGCTTAGAGTTTTCCCAACTATACTGGGATCGGCTTCCAGTCAAATCGAATTCAACTGAATACGTAGTATCTTACGTGGAGCGGCTGCCTTTTTGACTTCCAAAACCCAATAACTGGGTAACACGGTAGTCTTGGCAAGACTGTTGGCTTCTGCCAACTCTGTAACGACTGCCTTATACAGAGATCTACAAATAAAAACCAGGACCAACAGCTTTCCATGGCACAAAGGAGTCACGGTATTTTAAAATGGTCCCCTATCCACAGACCAACCTCGGCAAGCGTTGCTTAACCTTAGAGATCGATTGATCGATTTGTGTTGCGCATACCAACATGTTACCTGCCTCAGGTGATGGAGGAAACCTTTTGGCCTCAGGATGTGGTTTTCCGCCGCTTTTGCGGACTTGTGCAGCCGGAACGCACACGGACATAGTGCAATTAAGTGATATTAACATAGTTTTAAGTTTTTTTACTAACACAATTGTAATTATATTTGTACTTAGAGTAAGGTCTTTGTTACCTGAAAATAAATGGTTTATTATTATTATTTAATACTCCATAAGTTTCCTTGATTGCAACGATTTGTTATTAATAACATACAGAACAAAATTAACTGCGAAGTTGTACAGAGCTATATCTAGCTCTGTTCTATTTCTACAATCTCCAGTACAGGAAGGTGTGGGTGGCGACGAGATAAGACGACGCGCGACGGTGCGCCATCACCAGGTCGGCAGTAGAACAGCTGGGGAAGGTTTGGAAGGACTGGACAATGACCAAGAAGACCTAGGTCAGATTGATGAAATGCCTTGACTTTCCAATCTTTCTCTATAGTTTCGAAACTTCGTCCCTGAGACTGCATGATCTCCGTAAAATCGACGCACTAGATATGTGGCGACGCACTGGATGTGGTGCCATGAGAACCGGTGGACGGCGTTTCGCACTTATGTCTTCATCATCAAAGAGCTTCGTATAAAAGATCAATTTTCGTCCACTGTGAAAATATGAATACTTAAGTTCTGTGATCACATATGCAGAAATGAGAAATGAGAACTGGATGGAGAGACTGGTCATTTAGGGCCACGTGGATGGTAAGAGAGCACGCGGCCGATCACCAACTCTCAGCGAGTTGAAGAAATGCTCTTTCTCTATATTTCAAAACAACAGACTGAAGTCAGATAACTTCAGAGACTCTTCCTGTGTTTGTGATGTAGTTGTGGTACTTATAAAACAAGCCATACAGTTCATTATATAATTCGTAATATCCTAGATGGAAACAGAATTGGTGCCATCAATCAAACTGACGTCATTATTACCCATAAGTATAATTTTAATCTACAATAATTCTAGCTATTTCACGTGACCTTGAGTTTATGACTTACGCGTTAAAATTGGGTACCTACTTACTTATAGGGCGGTTTCAAGATTTATGACACAGTAATTTCGCTGTGAATCACAATATGGCTTTTTTTTAGGTGACTAATTTAGCTTGGTGGGCAAGGCACATTGCTTGCAGAACGGATGGTCGATGGAACCGAAAAGTTCTGGAGTGGCGACTGCGTACCGGAAGACGCAACCTTGGAAGACCTCCCACAAGGTGGACCGATGACCTGGTGAGGGTCGCGGGTAGCCTATGGATGCGAGACCCACAGGACCGGTTATTGTGGCGACACTTGGGGCAGGCCTATGTCTAGCAGTGGACGTCTTTCGGCTTTTATGAGGATGGACTATTTTTTTAAGGATGGGAAATCATCAAATGACTCTTTCCGCTCTGGGCGGAGCGGAAAGGAGTTTCAGACTCTTACTGACTACAACCCCTCCATGTACCTTATAATTACCTCAACCTTTGCGTTCCAGAGCCGCGGTGACTATTTTTCCGCAACTCTGGCAGGCACTGGCCGTAGCGGGCCCCGTCTACTATGCTGACATCTCTTTGAGGCGCTCGAGCCACATAACGCTTGCCGTCCACAGGCCCATATAACAGACCTAGTGCAGCCAATTTGGTTTTCATAAAACCATAATCCACGTTCAGCTACAATACTGTTTCATTTGTAAAGAAAGTATAGCCTGGAATAGCTGTACTACTGCTGTGCCTCTACTGTGACAAACGTAACAACCCGAGAACAATGGTGGTTATAATTGTGGCGCACATTTTACACTGCGCTGGGCCCGAATCACCACGAACTGCTGCAACTTAATTGTTATTGCAGTCTTGGATATTTGTGTGTTCTCACTGTATGTATGACAGTCTATATGGATACGTCCCTTCAAGACTTGTTACGAGTATGATTTACTAAGATCGTATGTACACAGGCCTTTAGCAGACATTGCATAGCTAGTACTATTGTTTTTAATGACAATAATTATTCTTTCGTAGTTTCAGGTAAATATTTGCTATTTGCGTGGAATAAAGTTATCGTACATTTATGGACCCATTTCTACGATTTTATTTTACTTAAGTTTTGTTGGTATTATTTTTACGGGAAAAGCCTGACACACTATTCCCTTCTATTCGACTCTCGAAAGTCCAAATCAACAGTGGCAATTAAAAAAAAGGATCCGGTTTTATGAAGCTCAACGAGTCCCGAAGAAATGATTCAACTGCCTTGGATCCCGCAACGAAATAAATCAGAAAAGAACAGCGAAGGACCAGAAAAAGGTTTTTTTGTAGCTCATGTGGCGCAGGAGGCTGTGTGGGTACGAGAATTTAACATGCTGGTAGGCAATGCTTATAACTCCTTTGAATGGGTCGCAGATTTAAAATGGGGATTGAATATGATAGAAAAAGAAAAGATTGGTTAAGGGCGTCAGACTAATTTATTAATCTTGCAATGGTTAAAAATACAATCGCTAATGTCTTAGTCCATCTAGTTTGAATATAAATACCTTGTATGCTATGTCTCTGTCACAACAGTATGTTCCAACGCTGCTATGCGTCTATTGGTTTATGGTCGGTAAAGTCATTCGGCCTCATCGGTCACCCGTCTTCAAAACAAAATTATTTCACTATGTAAGTGTTTTTATGTAAAACGTATATAATTCAACGCTTTATTCTTGTTACTATTTATGACATGCGCAATTAAAGTTATGGCATAATTAAAACTCTGTGAAATAAGGTTTAACAAATGGTACAGCCGTAAATTACTTGCATAAAGAGCTATAAACTGGACGTAACCTAAATAAATTGTTTAGAAATATTTTTCATTTTATTTTTATCTGTGAACATACTTCAATCAACAATGAATAGAGTAGAGTCGAGTAGAGTCGAGCAGAGTCGAGCAGAGTCGAGCAGAGTCGAGCAGAGTCGAGCAGAGTCGAGCAGAGTCGAGCAGAGTCGAGCAGAGTCGAGCAGAGTCGAGCAGAGTCGAGCAGAGTCGAGCAGAGTCGAGCAGAGTCGAGCAGAGTCGAGCAGAGTCGAGCAGAGTCGAGCAGAGTCGAGCAGAGTCGAGCAGAGTCGAGCAGAGTCGAGCAGAGTCGAGCAGAGTCGAGCAGAGTCGAGCAGAGTCGAGCAGAGTCGAGCAGAGTCGAGCAGAGTCGAGCAGAGTCGAGCAGAGTCGAGTAGAGTCTAGTAGAGTCGAATAGAATACTTTTTATTATGTACACCATATATAAGTAACTACATAACTGGTACACGTTAAAGGTAATATAATTATATCGTAGTACATGATAGTAAGTGCTCTATGCACTTTGTAACCGGTTATTGGGGTACCGGAAACTGAGACATGAAACTTCTACGAGTAAAAAAACCGGCCAAGTACGAGTCGGACTCGCCCGCCGAGGGTTCCGTACAAATTTGTAGCTACATATTACTTTTAATGAAGACTATATTTTTTATGATTTAATTAAAAATGTATAATGTTCAGTTTTTACCTTTACTTGTAGTACAAGACGGTATTACTTGTCAAACATAGTTCTAGGTCAACGGGAAATACCCTATACATTTTGATTCCCTTGAGAGTTGAAATATATGTTTTTTTGGGCATAAACGACCGTATCTTTTTTTACGTTAACTTAGACTTAAAGTAAACTTACGTTTTATCACAGATGCAAGGGGCCATAGACCTGAGTATATGGGTTTAATTTCAACTCGATACCTCCACGCGTTCTCGAAATAAACGGTCTTGACAGACAGAGTCTGTGTTTCTAGATAGCTATAACCTGGACGTCTTTAAGACAAGACTTTACTTCTAGGCAAAAGTGCTCCATCTTCGATCGCATCATCGCTTACCATCAGATGTATATGCCTGATGTGTATGCCTATCAATAGTAAAAAAGATGGACGGACAACAAATTGATTTTATCAGGGTTCCGTTTATTCCTTTTGAGGTACGGACCCCTAAAAACTATGTTAGAAACCGAATTTGACAATAACGATATTTTAAAATATTTCTATTATTATTATTATTACTCTGAAATCTGAGATTATGTTTCTTTTGCTCCAGGATTGGGGGAATTTTGGCTGATGTCCTTTGTGTTGTTGTGTGTCACAGAGCTGATTGCCAATCAGTCGTTTGCCATCTATGACTGAGTATACACTTGCGCTGTGTGTGTGATGCAGTTGGTGGCATTTATACTAGTTAGTCACAGATTTGATGCCACCAACTGCCTCAGACTGCTTGAAAAGTGATCAGTTTGAAAGTTTTTATACGATATTTTGCGGTTAGGATTTTTGAAAAAAGTGTTTATTATTTTATTTTGATATCGTTTCTTCACTATGTATCAGACTCAGAAGAGAGTCCCAATATGATCACGAACTTCTGAAACACCCTGAACCTATTCCTATAACTGCATAACGATTGCCATACAATTCTGTGTTTTTAGGGTTCCGTCCCTCAAAAGGTAAAAAAAGGAACCCTTATAAGATCACTCTCTTGTCCGTCTGTCTGTCAGTGTGTTACCACCGATTTTCTCAAGGGTGGACCTAGCAAGTTGAAATTTATACCAGATACTGAGGTCAAATTTAGATTTTCGCGAAAACTTGTACCTACCAAAGGGCATAGAACCATTGTGGCATAGCCCCCCGCCGCCATTTTAGTTTTTTTTCAAAGTTGCGGCGCACGATCTAACTATGCTTATATGGATAGAGAAAACTTTAATAAAAAAAAAATGTTAAGAACTAAATGCCTTAAAGTGTCACGTTTCCGAGATATTTCGAGGTAAAGTCACCATGTGACATCATGACTATCATTAAAAACCGGTCAAGAGCGAGTCAGACTCGCGTGAAAGGGTTCCGAACGAATTTATTTTTTAACATGTTATTTTAACACAATAAACTTCTTATAGGTTTTTCTGTAGGTAAAGGGGGGGGGGGGTATCTACATATTTTTTCAAAATTTTAGGCTCAGCAGTTTCAGAGATAATGGGGGAAATGGTCAGTTTTCGTCTAATTTCTTGAATAACTTCAAAACCATTTGCTTTAAAATTATGAAAAGAAAATACACTTAGAACTTTCACAGTTAGCTCTTTCATTTGATATATCACACGATTTTTTTTTTTTTTTTGAGTTTTCTATTTTGACCCCCAACAATGACCCCCATACTAAAAATTTCATAATTTACGTAACACGTCCGTGTTTGGATCACAGAAGTTCATATGTGTATCAAATTTCAACAGAATCGGTCCTGTGGATCCGGAGAAAACTGGCTGTGACAGACGGGCAGACAGACACCCGAGCGATCCGTTTTTCGTTCGGAACCCTAAAAATTACTAAATTATGTCCTTATATTTAATTTAAAAAATTTAATTTATTTACCAATTTCGGACAACAATATAGCCCATTTTGTTAGTAAAATATATATATCTTATAACTAGTGTTAGTAGTAAACAAACAAGGACAAAAACAAACCACAAAGTAGGTGTCAAAGGCAGGATGTGCAGAGAACGATAAAGTGAGGAATAGCTACCTGACCATTCTCCCCACATAGTGCCTCAGAAAAGGTGAGTAAGGACTCTCCACAACTGTTTTCAGGATGCTATTGTCACTGTCCCGCGTTCTACGCATCAGTGATGCGACTTTTTTTCGAACTACTGCCTGAAAGCCATCAGTTCGGTTCTTAGCAAACATCTCCGATGCGCTACAGAAACGGGGCAGTTTCAACAACATCCTAAAAACATTATTGTACTGGACGCGTAAGACATCTAACGACCTTTTGGTGTAGCTGATCCACAGACCCCCCGCGTACAGACCTTGACAAAATGCCTTGAACAAGGTGATTTTGACTTGGTCCGAACAACGCGAGAATCTACGAGCCAACATGTTGCCTCGGACCGCCAGTGCCCTACGTTCCCTTTCAATATCTACATCATCTTTAAGGTCGTCGGTAAGTATGTGCCCTAAGTACTTAAATTGATAGACTTTATTTATGCTTTTACCATTCAGAAAGAAGGTAGGTTCATGATTAGGGCACTTACCGGCGGCCTTAAAGACCATGTATTCACATTTACGGACATTGTACACAAGGCCGTGCAAGGCAGCATATCTCTCGCAGACCTTCAACATTTCTCTGATAGATCCCTCAGTCGGGCCCAGCAGCACCATGTCGTCCGCGTAGCTGATGCTGTTTATACTAACACCACCAACCCGGCAGCCGACACGCATACTACTGAGCTCGACTAAGAGATCATTAACATAAAGGTTGAAGAGCCGTGGAGACGTCAACCCCCCCTGTCTCACACCGCATTCCAACCCATATGACTCAGAAAACGTTCCGGCCCACTTTACATAGTTGGTTTGGTTCGCATACCAATACTGCATGAGCTTAAGCACTGGTGCCGGTACATTCCTGTCACCCAGCTTTCTCCAGAGCACATCATATGACACCAGGTCGAAGGCTCTGGAGAGATCCAGGAAGCAGGCATACACCGGTGTTTTTCTATCTGTGTAATATTGGACAGTATTCTTCAAACTCAGCACAGCGCTCTCGGTTGAAAGTTTAGGTTGAAAACCAAACTGTGCATCGTGCAAACACAAATACTTTTTCAGGCACGAATCAAGTATACTGTCCAATATTTTAGCCGCTGTGGTAGCAAGGGAGATAGGTCGGTAGTTACCCTCGTCCGAGATATCTCCTGTCCTGTTTTTTACTATAGGTACTACAATAGTTTGCATCAGCTCAGATGGTAAATAAGAGTGACTGATGCACATTGTGTAAAACAAGGACAGGACCCTCGGCAAGTGAACCCCCGCATATTTGAAGTGCTCGATGCTGAGTCCGTCGTGGCCGGGCGATTTACCTCTGCTCATGCTTTGAATGACAGATCTTACATGTTTAGCCGAAAAAAGAGTGAGTGGCTCCACCCCCCCACTGTCAGACTCAGCATCGGCCGCTTCAACCGACGGGCCTAGTGGAGATTGCACTTTAAAATGTTTCATAAACATATTTGCAATTCCCACCGGGTCATTGGCCCCTCCTACGCTCGCCGGTAGACCAGGCCCAGTATCCAACTTACGTGTCGACTTCCAAAATTTACTAAAATTTTTCGTGGCTCTTTGCTTTGCTATGTTGTCCATTTTGACCTGTTCTTCGTTTTTTTGGCACCATTTCAGGCGACCCTTGAAGATTTTACGGGTCTCGCACATCTCATCGAAAACTACTCCACTATTTGGTCTCTTTTGTCTAACCCATTCTTTGAACTTAAGCCTGGCCTCACGGTAAGCGTCACGAACATGACTGTTCCATCCACACACCACTTTTCCTCTCCTTGGCCTGCACCCAATTCCTACCACACATGTTTGCTCGGCAGCGTCACATAAAATACTTATAATATCACCGTACAAGTCGTCTAGGATATGTTTATGCTTCACTGAGCTGCATAACCCATAGCTACACTCTGAGAATTCAGGTGGAAAATCAATGTTACGAAACCTCTCATTACATAAATCCTTGTAAAGTTTTATCTGAGATTCGTCCCTTTCACCCCAAATAACTCTAGAACGTGGCGGATTCCGAGTTATTAATTTAGACCTCACTATATTTAGGTCACACTCAACGTACAATGGCAAGTGGTCTGACATATATACGTCTTCTTTTATTCCTATATTTACAATAGTTTGCCAGGCTGACCATGACACAACACAGTGATCTAGCCACCTTCTACACCCGTGGGCTTCGCTCACAAAAGTGTAGCTATCAGTCACGCAGCCCAATTTTTCTATATCAGCACAAATCCAAGCTTGGTCATTACAGAAATTGTTTAATTCCCTAAAAAACAATTCGTGTGGATGTGCATTAAAATCGCCTAATATGAAAATACTTTCAATCTCTGCACTCGCAACAATAGCACTAATCTCACCTAGAACTTCTGTAAACAAAGGCAAGTTGTCGGTTGAGTCTGTTGGCATGTAAACAGAGATTACAACAATCGAGCGATCACCGACGGTAGCTCTGATGGCAGCGAGACGCGAGCTAGTGCACTCTAATATTGTAACATCGTCAAAAATGCCCTTTCTCCAGAGAATAGCCACTCCCCCATATGGTCTTCCTATCAGTAGCCCTGCAGATGTATCAACAGCCGACCTACCCGTGTATTCAAATTTATCACTAATGGTACCCAAGAAAGGAATATCATGGGGAAGAAGCCATGTCTCCTGAAGTGCAACAATGTCTGACACTTATATGCCCCCAATAATTACTGACCCCCGTCGCCATTTTGATATTTTTTCAAAATTGCGGCGCATAATTTAACATGCAGTACGGGTAGACGACATTTAAACCAACAAAAATTGTTAGCAACATGGTACCCTAAAGTGTCACGTTGCCGAGATATGAAGGTAAAGTCACCATATGAGAAAAATAAAATTGATTAAAAATGAACTTATCACGCGCTTATGTGCAGTAGATAGTATTCTAGTAATATTTCTAGACTTGATTTAACCATTTATATAAATTAAACAGTATTTTTTGCGAAGTTCTTAATAAAGTGGGCTTTAAGTGTT
Organism: Lacanobia wlatinum; assembly: GCA_947578705.1. Classification (NCBI taxonomy): domain Eukaryota; kingdom Metazoa; phylum Arthropoda; class Insecta; order Lepidoptera; family Noctuidae; genus Lacanobia; species Lacanobia wlatinum. The sequence continues at coordinate 16,019,949 of OX388039.1, forward strand.
TTTATTTTTACTTATTACTAAAAAAATCTTTTAAATCAAGCTGGGAACTATTATTTGAATTTAATTAAGTAAATTTTAATGTTAGTCATGATGTCACATGGTGACTTTACCTCGATATATCTCGGCGACGTGACACTTTGTTCCACATATGTATGTAAGATTGTGTGCCGCAACTTTGAAAAAAAATTAAAATGGCGGCAGGGGGGGCCTAAGCCACAATGGTTCTATGCCCTTTAAATACGATACTTATTCATTAATAGAACTTGTAGAAAGTAAAGAATGTTTGTAGGATAAAACTAAGGATGCGTCCAAATATAAAATTTAGCTAAGAAATGCTTGGCACGAAATTGTATTTTGTACAAAAGCAATAGGAGAAGTTGTTGTCGTTTGAACGCAGCTATTCCCTAGTTTGTTTTATTTCTACGCACGACAACTACAACAAACTGAGTAAACCACCGAGATCGTCGCGGTGAACAAATGATCGCCGTCACGTCAACTTGATCTCGGCCAGAAATAATCTCGTTCTAGGTGACGTCCCGGTGACGGTGGCGGTGTACAAACGGCCTAATTTTCAACTTTTTTTTGTTCGGAATTTTCCCTTTGCTTGTTCTGTAAGACCTTGCTTTTAACCAAAATTGACAATTCTAGGTCAACCGGAAGTAGGTTTTGGGTCGAAAACCTATATGGTAGTTCCCCTTGACCTAGAATCACGAAATTTGGCAAAAAGCAAGGTCTTACAGAACAAATTAAGGAAAAGTTCAAAAAAATAAAAAAGTAGAAAATTAAAGGGTGCCCGTAAAAATGAAATGGTGTGTGTGTATACATAGTTGACGCCAATTAAGATAGTTCTCTGAGATGTGTGTGTGTTGTTGCGCTTATACAATTTAGAGGACTAGATTAATTGCCTTGCCTTGCTCGCCCTGTATTACCACATGCTAGCAACTCAACCATTACAGCACACACACTTAAAACTTAGCCACCAATAAAAATGATACCAATTTTATTATGGCGATATAATGGGTAGTCACGGAACCCTCGGCGCACGAGTTCGACTCACAATTGACCGATTTTTTTTTTCAGGGTTACTAACACTTTGTGGTAGATACTCGCTCTAATTATAAGACCCAGCATTACAGGAATACGGTAGTGCCTAAACACAAGTTTAATTGAAAAGTTTAAATTCGCGATTAGTGTTTTAGGACCAAAAAGGTATATTTTTGATCGAATTTCTGCCTCAGAGGCGACCAGTCAATGCATGATAATTTTGTGAGATCACAAAGGGAGGCAGGGAATGTTAACTAGAGTAGACCGCGTTTTGCACGACAACAATCCTTAGCTTCCTTACTCTGGGTTGCTGTTGAGATTTTCATATGTTTCACTGGTTCCTAAATTTCGATTTTTCAAAACGTATCGCTTATGTTTTAAAAAATCGAATATTAAGGATCAAAAGGAGAGTGACAGGAAAAAAATCCTTAAGATTTTAAACTTACGCGCAAATTAATCTATACTTTACTAATATATAAAGCTGAGCTGCTTATAGACCTGTATCTGTATTGCCGGTTTTCAGCAAAGTGTTTGAAAAAGTAATGCTCAATCAAATGCTCAATCATTTTAACACCAATAAAATCTTACACGAACAACAGTATGGTTTTACCAAAGGTCGTTGTACCACTGACGCTGGAGTCACGTTGTTAAAACACATTTATACAGCGTGGGAAGAGGCGCAAGATGCCATAGGAATCTTTTGTGACCTCTCCAAGGCATTTGATTGTGTAAATCACGAAACCTTGCTCCTAAAACTAGAACATTACGGACTGGGTAAACTTGCACTCAGTTTAGTGAGGTCTTATTTAAATGACAGACAGCAGCAAGTTCAAATAAATGGTGTCAATTCACGGGGTCTGAAAGTTAAAATGGGGGTACCACAAGGCTCAATATTGGGTCCGTTCCTCTTTCTGGTATACATTAATGATCTTCCCCATCTTTTAAAAAATCAAACTCAAATGGTGTTATTTGCAGACGATACGTCCTTAATTTTTAAGATAGATAGGCGTGCCACAAGTCTTGACGATGTAAATAACGCCCTTCAGCAGGTCCAAAACTGGTTTACTGCTAATAATTTAGTTTTAAATGAGAAAAAAACAAAGTGTATCAGATTTGCATTACCGAACGTGAAAAGTATTAATTGTGACATAGTATTGAACCAAGAGAAACTTGAATTCGTCGATGACACAGTTTTCTTGGGGATCACGCTTGACTCAAAGCTACAATGGGGTCCTCATTTAACATCTCTTGCGGGACGGCTAAGTTCAGCAGCATATGCTGTCAGAAAAATCCGTCAATTTACTGATATAGATACCGCGAGGCTGGTCTATTTTAGTTACTTTCATAGTATCATGTCTTACGGTATCTTATTATGGGGACGTGCTGCAGACATCGAGTCTATATTTATTCTGCAGAAAAGAGCTATCAGAGCCATTTACAATCTCCGCCGGCGCGATTCCCTAAGGGAACTGTTTAAGGATATTAACATCATGACGGTACCTTGTCAATACATATATGAAAACATTATGTATGTTCGGAAAAATCTTCATCTTTTTAGTAAAATTAGTGATAGGCATAATTTTAATACTAGAAATCGGAACAAATTAGATCAACCCCGATTCAGATTAGCTAAAGTACACACTTCTTTTATGGGGTACTGTGTTAAATTTTATAATAAAATACCACTTAATATTCTCGAACTGAATGAGAGGAAATTTAAAACATGTATAAAACGCACATTATGTAGACAAGCATATTATAAACTGGAAGATTATGTCATTGATAAAAATGCTTGGCTAAATGCCGGTCCTGCTCCACAGCCACAGCAGCATGGGTCCACTTGTTAGGTTTTCGATAATTGGAAGAAATGCTTACCCTTTTTTTGTTCTCCTATACAATCATTTATTTATCATTTCTTTGCATTATTGTATTAGCAAAGTATACACAATAAATCAGCCTTCTTTTTTTTTCTTTTCTTAGTTACTTGAAACCATAGTTTTGTATAACGTAGAAGCATATTTTCAATTTTTTGTAAATGTGAGCACTATGGAGCCATTTACATATGTAATTATAGATTTCGTTAGTAAATTAGTTTGACATGAACGAGCGTGGCAGTTGAGAGCTTGTCATGCTCACACAAATGTTTTGCTGATGGTGGTGCGTGTTTTGGATCATTTGATTCCCTTCAAAATGGTTGAGTTAGATGGTGCTGATGCACGCGTCATGTTCGTGAACGGGCGCCGTCAGTTGAAACTGGTCATCTCTTACCTGCCACTGGCTTATTTTAATCTGTACCTGCATTTTGAATTGTTTATATGTTTTCTTGTTCTTTGCATTGTCCTCACATATAGAAGCAATCAATGTTAATGTTAACAAGATTTTTGTAACACATCACATGGTTTAAAAGAGTGTCCGTGGAGTTTCTTGCACGTTCTTCTCCATAGAGATCTACGCTTTGGAACGTGCAAATAGCTTCATGTTTTTGACTGACCGACTTTGACAATTCAAAAGTGCCTGTAAATGGTTTATTTGAAATATACGATTTGATTTGATTTGATTTGATTTGAAGAGTTTGTTTGTTTGCTTGAACGCGCTAATCTCAGGAACTTCTGGTCCGATTTGAAAAATTCTTTCAGTATTAGATAGCCCATTTATCGAGGAAGGCTATAGGCTATATCATCTATATCATCATATATATCATCGCTAAGATCGAATAGGAGCGAAGCAGACGAAGTTGCGCAGGTCAACTAGTATTGTTATAAATAAATAGTGGACGCCACGCGGTTTCACCCGCGTAGTTCCAGTTCCCGTGGGAGTGCGGGGATAATATATAGCATATGTTACTCCCTGATAATGTAGCTATCTAATGCTGAAAGAATTTTTCAAATCGGTCCAGTAGTTTCGGAGCCTATTCAATTCAAACAAACAAACAAACAAATCATTCTTCTTTATAATATTAGTGTAGAAAACGGGTTGTTATGAATACTTTTGGAACTCGCTATGGAAATATGAAATCCGTGCAGCTAAAGTCGCGGGAAAAGTACGAGTTAAATTATAACCACAACCCAACCTAAGTGTAGGTCCAAAATGACTAAGTTTCTGCGATCCAATTTTCATCAAAACTTCAGAATCGCTCAAATTTAGATCGACTTTACAAAGTTCTAACTTAAATGGATATTAGGTTCCTTTTAAATGTAATGAGGTTAAAAATAATAATGATTATCTTAATAACTTACTTTACTGCAATTAGACACAATTCTGTAGTATTTCAATAAATACTGGTACTTTTGACAGGCCAGCTTAGACTCTAGGGCCTAGAGTCTAAGCTGGCCTAGAATGCCTTCGCCTAGAGTCTAGGCGAAGGCATTCTATCTGTCCTAATATTATAAAGCTGAAGAGTTTGGGTCGTTGTTGCTGCTTTCGTAGTCAAACTACTTGTAAACAAAAAGAATATGGGCAGACGTGAGTTTCACAATTTTCCGAATTTATCAGTATCCTGCAGTAACGATGACTTGTGTGCCTACTGCGAACATTTGGAAAACCTCCACATTGATTTCACCGAACGAGACCAGGACATTTTAAACTTGGAAATACCAGACTGGGTGTTGGATCCGTTTTCAAATGTCAACACAGCAATGTCACCTCAGCTGGAAGAACTTATGGAATTGACAACAAACGAGGAAATAAAAATCAAGTTCAAAAATGGCTACCAAGAATTTTGGCTACAATAACCGATTCCGCAATTGTACCCAGGATTGTGGTCAATCGTTCAACGATTCTTGATAGTATTCCCATCGTCATATTTGTGTGAACGTGGATTTAGTGCTGTGGCAACGCTGCTTACTAAAAAGAGAAATCGTTTGCATGTTACCGAACGTGGCGACTTTCGTGGCGTTCTTGAGTAAATTGGAACCTGATATCAACAAACTTACTAAACAGCATCAGATTCATCCTTCACATTAGTTTTTATATAAGAATCGATTGTTTGTTTTATTTTGAATAAAAGATACTCTGTCTGAATACTATAAAGTTGCGTTTCAATGACAGTGCCGTAAATAGCCTTTTCTGCGCCCTGTGCGAGCTTCTATAACTACGCCCTTGGTTTTTTTTATATTATAGGTATCTACCCTAGCTACAGCAATGCTATGTATAGGCCTACTTTATTTCATTCAGGGTGATAAAATAAAGCACAAGGACCCAGCTGTTGGTTGACCAATTATGTAATATTTTGGAAGAAAAATCTTTTTTTGGAACCGAGCACCAGGGGCGCAGCGGAAACTTTTCAGGAGCAAGCCGAAAAAATAATAGTCCTGCCTGGTCTGGCCTTTCTTGCGCCCCCCAGAGTCTACACCCTGTGCATGGGCACCGGTGGCACCGCCCTATTTACGCCACTGTTCAATAGTCATTCTCATTGGCAGATGTAGCCCGTAACAGTTAATTTGAGACCTGAGCACCGTTGCATACTACCTACTGCGCTTAGGTCTCAAGTTAACTCTTGCGGGTTATAGTAAAACCTTCGTTTCCATAAGTTCTTCTTCCAGCTGAGGTGACATAACTGTGTTGATATTTGAAAACGGATCCAACACCCAGTCTGGTATTTCTAAGGTTAAAATGTCCTGGTGTCGTTCGGTGAAGTCAATATGGAAGTTTTCCAAATGTTGGCAGTAGGCAAACAAGTCATCGTTACTGCAGGATACTGATAAATTCGGAAAACTGTGAAACTCACGTCTGCCCATATTCTTTTTGTGTAGAAGTTTGGCTACGAAAGCAGCAACAACATTTTTTGTTTCAATTCAATTTAGTTCATCACCTTGCAGTTGGAGATTCATGTCGTTGAACAATTTATACAGGTCTGTCATGTAAGCTATATAATTCTTTGATGTAATGAGCTTGTTGCTCAATTTTGTATCTTTAGTTTCCAAGAACTTTATCACGAGTCAAACAGGTTGTAAAATCAAGTCAGATAGTGCCTCTTAACAGTTGAAATCTTCGTCATTAGTAACACAAAGATGATGAAATAATCTATCATTCAATGTTACGGATTTTATTGACTGCTTTGATGACATATTGCAGCGATTGAAATAGTCGTTTACTTAAGTTTCTAGCAACCAAATGTTGTCTATGAATAACGCAATGTACAGCAAGGACATCTGGGATTTTATTTTTTATGTACGCTATGAAGCCTTTATAGCACCCTATCAAAGCCGGAGCGCCATCCGTACCAACTGATATAATATTTTTCAAGGGAATCTCTTTCTCATCACAAAACTTTTCCAATGTATTGAATATGGTTTCGCCTTTTGTATCGGTTCGAAATTTCTAGCAAACAATAGTTTGTCACATATTTTCTCAACTTCAATAAACCTCACGTAAGACAGCAACAATGCTTCATTAGTTGGTAAAGTGGACTCATCGAGCTGAATTGAGAATTGACTAGTCCTCAGATGATTGCACAATGATCCTTCAATGTTTTTAGCCATTTCATCAATTCGTTTTTGCACAGTATTATTACTCAAAGGAATTTTTCGGATAATATCTGCGGCGTTTATGAAGCAAAGTAGTTATTACTTCCTTTATTGCTGGCAAAATTAACTCTTCTCCGATATTGTGTGGTTTGCCTTTTTGAGCAATAAACAAAGAGATATTGTACGAAGCTCGAAGTCCGTCATCATCTTGCTTTTCAGCCGCCAAAACTAGTTTTGCTACACTTGGCTGAGTATTATGCTTCTTAGGTCTTGAAAATATGCTACATTCTTATCTTTCTTAACTGGATGCATTTTATTGAAATGATCTTGCAGTCTTGAAGGCTTCATTGCTTCATTAAAAAAATGTTTTTAGATATAGAAAGCACAACGGCAACGATGGGTTAGTGGGATTTTCAATGAATCCGAATTTAATATATTCCGCACAGTATTGCCGTCTCTTCTTTTTTACTTCCGGCATTGTTTTGTTTTGTTTTGAGAAATACGTAAGTAAGTGTTGAGCTTAAGTACTGCTTTTTTATTACGCGCGAAACCGCAAATGAAAATAAAATAAATATTACGTTGTTTATATGGGACTGCATAAGCAGCACGCACCGACAGGAATAAGACAAACATGCATGAACTCGTTTATCTCATTCGACGTTCAATCGTACTCAACAAGTAAGAAACAGTGTTCATGAACCAGCCGATTGATACAGGAATGCACAAATCGGGTTATTTAATAAAAAACTTGTTACATGATTGCCCGCGGTCTATTATTTACGAAAATTACCTATCTAGGAATACTAATAATTATTAAAATGTGAAAGTGTGTCTGTTGCTTTTTTGAAAAACTTTGGAATATTTCTATAAAAAAAAAACATTTAAAATTTAATAAATAGTAGCCCACCGGTATCGGGAACAGGGTCCAGCTACCGATGGTCAGGGCTCCCAAGAGAGGGATATCCTCACTAAACGCGCCGTGTCCAGGAGTACTGCTTTCTGGATCAAGCCCTTGATCCAACTGCCCAATGAGAGCCTCTTGAGATGTTGATCGAGGCTCTTGGCAACTATGCCATTGGCCGTCTTAACTATGGGCACAATGACTGCTATGTTCACATCCTACATGTCGACAACCTCGCGAGCCAAGTCGAGATAATTCGTTTGTTTATCTTTCTCAGACTTCACGAGGTTCTCGTCATGAGGGACTGCTATATCAACAATAATTGCGGTAAATCAGGTTTATTGACAACAATAGTCCTGTCAGTGATAATAGACCGATCCCAATAAAATGTGTAATTGCCCTTTTCGAGAACTGGGTCGGGCACATACCTATAGTACGGTCCTTCCGATTCCACAAGATTGTATTTAAGAGCAAGTTGCTGGTGGATAATTCTGGCTACAAGGTTGTGCATGTGTCTCCGTTAGCCAGACTAGAACAATCGGAAATAATGTGGCGGATAGATTCCCCGGGCCGGCGACATGCCCGACATATGTCAACCATACTGTACTTCATAATATATTTCCGGTAGTTGTTCGTCATTATAACTTCGTCCATAATTGCACAGACAAAACCTTCAGTTTCCCCGAATAGGTCAACAAAATACAGCCAGGCTACGGACGCTAAGAAGTCTACATCGGGCCCATGTAGGACCCGATAAAAGCGTCTGTCAAGCTCCTTGCTCTGCCTCTATACCTCCACGGGTCGTTAGTATCAAATACCACAGGTTTGCGCCAGTTCTCGTTAGCCAAGGAGAGCGCGGTAAGGCCTTTGTCCACCGCTACCACATCTCAATGCATATCCACGTCGGCGTCTAGGAAGTTTTCTTTAAGGTTGCATACCTCGCGATTGTGCAGGGTCTTAGCATTTTAGAAGCCACGACCCCCACATTTCCGCGGGATATACAGCCTCTTCACCGATGACCGTGGGTGATGCATCCGATTTGCAGTAAGCAGTGAACGTACTGAGTACATTTGAGTATGCCGAAAGAATACATCAAAATCGGCATGACCCAACCGTTGAAGGCGCGCGCCTTGTTTCCGCCTGATAAAAGACTGTTAAGTACTTTCTTCAAGCGGCCAAAGAAGCGCTCCTTCAACGATTGTTTCATATCAACAGCAGTAATGCCTAACGCTTCCGAAATACCCAAATACTTGTAAGTTTCAATTGAGGAGAGGGACCTAAGGTGTATGGAATCCGACAGTTGGGTTCCCACGGATTCCATAATCTCCCCTCGCTTTACATACATGACAGCACATTTGTCCAAACAAATTCCAGGCTGATGGCGCTACTGAAGGCTTCTGTTACCTTCAGTAGCTTAATCAGTTGCAAGTTGTTAGGAGCAAAGAGTTTCAAGACATCCATGTAAAGGAGGTGCGATATGACCTGACCACCTCTTATCAACCGGTAGCCTTGACCCGAACCCTCCAGCAATGTACTGAGGGGGTTATGGGCCAGACAAAACCACAGTGGACTTAGACTGTCACCCTGAAATATGCCACACTCAACCCTTATCGGGTCGCTGTTCACCTGGATCTGTCGGCATCCTGGATAGCGAAAGATCGTCCTCCACTGCCCCATACACGACATCAGCATCGACTTTATACAGCTCCAGCACCCTCATGAGCCATGTATGTGGTACTGAGTCATAGGCCGTCTTATAATCTGTCCAGCATGCCGACAGATCCCTTCGGGAACGACGAACCTGTTGGTTAATGGCAATGTCAATGAGGATGAGCTCCTTAGTACCGTGGGACCCTTTCCTACATCCATTCTGAGAGGCAGGCAATTATTATTACTATTAATTATTAGTATAGAAAATATTATGAACCGATTATATATCATTACGGTTGGATCAGCTTGATACGTCAAAAACATTCGTGCTAGGCTCTCAGTGCGTTCACAGAAATAACCCGAGTGATCCTATAGGTGTTCCGTTTCTTACGGATGTTCGGAAGCCTAAAAATAAAAAGAGAAGAAGAAAAAACATGAGATGACAAATGACGAAAACCATAAAAAGAAACCAAAACTTACATTTACAGAAAGGAAGGTATGAAGGAAAACACGCGACACATCCGCACAAAACGGCCACCGGACAGCATAATGCTGAGACTCGTGTGCGAGACTGAACCACACGTTCTTCGCCAATACAACGTGTACGCTGTCTATCTAGAACCCATGACAATATTCACACTAAAATGAAACAAACAAATGACTGCTTTTTAAAATTAAAAAGAAATAAGTGCTTAATGTTCGCGTAATGCCTTTCGATAACTTGTAATCAGTCGCATTAGTCAGGGTTTAAACGACCTAACACGAGTAATTTTTGAGTATGTAATCTGTGATGGTGTGTACAAGTTAGCTAATTCTTTGATACTATGCTGTAAGTTGGAAGGCCTCCTACAAGGTGGACCGATGACCTGGTGAAGGTCGTGGGTAGCCAATGGATGCGAGATGCACAGGACCGGTCGTTGTGGCGACGTTTGGGGGAGGCCTATATCTAGCAGTGGACGTCTTTCGGCTGATATGCTGATGATGATGCTGTACCTCTAATAAAAATATTTAGAGGTATGCGGAACAGAGAGTAAAGCCCCGCAAACCTCCATTGAAAAGGGCGGATCCTCCAACCAGACGGTTGTTTTTGTCCGGTGTGGGCAACTGCCCGATAGTTGATATTCGGGCTGATGTATAAGCTCAAATCGCACGGTATTCTTTGATTCTGCGATGCAGGATTTCGACGTAGTAGTTCGCTGCTATTTGTATAGATGGCGTTGCGGTTCTTTTTGTTGCGATGTAGATTTGCTCCGTTGGTTTTACTTGTGGCGGCATTGATTTTTCTGCAGATAGAAAGAAGAAAAAAGTATTAATACGATTCTCTTTTCAATTAATCGCCTTAAAATCTAGTGGAGAATAGAAAAGAATTTATAGAGAATAGTAGTAGAGAGTACAGTATTGTATTAGGTAAAGATACAGGTAAGATGTTTGTAAACACAATGTTATGTTGGAACTGGAACACATTAATCCTGACGCCTGTAAAGTTGTCTTTGACAGCAAACCTATTCTTTCCTTTTTCTGGTTTCCCTGGATTGGTGTTATTGTACTTTGGTTATCTCGTGTGGTAATCCAAATAAATATACTCGTACGTAAATACCCAATCAAAATTGTTTCTTTTGGATTTCTTTCGTCAACGTCAAGAACGTGACTGATCTTAAAGTCAAAAGTAGGTAGGTATGGATACCTCAAAAAATTCAGCGTTACCTTAGCCGCCAAAATGCACAAAGCTGAGGAAGAAGCCCTCTAAACTTCATACAGAATCGTCGGCTGTGAATGTTTTTGTATCGACTACTTTCCTTACCAGGCCGTTCTTGTTTATTTTCTACTGGCTTCTAACATTCGCAACAACCGCGTGAATTATGCATATTGTAATGATTATATTATATTAATTATCCAAAGGAAATATTCTCCCGAGACAAAAAGTTGATGCCAGTTGAGACTTGAAGACACTATTGGCGAAGTGGTTGAGCGATTAGCTGCTGCACTGCGTGTCGTGGGTTTGATTCTCACATGGAACAAATATTTGTATGGCCTACAAATAGTTGTTTCGGATCTGGCTGTTTGTGTTTGTGAGTTTATGTTTGTAAACACACCCACGATACAGATGAAATTCCTAGTGAGGGTAATAAAAAAGTAGTTTACATGCTATTTCAAACTATTTTATAAGTAATCTATCTTTGAATCAAATTTCGTCCAATTCTGGTCAGCCATTCTGGAGTGACTGCTGAAATTTTCACATAGTGTATATTTCTATTGCCGCTATAACAAAAAATAATGAAAATTAAATTACCATACAAGAAACGTGTTTTTTGTCGGTCTATGGTACGGAAATCTTCGTGTGGGAGTCGGACTCACACACTTACTGTACACTTATTACTTACTTATTTTACACTTACTATCACACTTTAAATAATCATTCTATATCTTAATTATGCATTTTTTTACAGATCGGTGTTTTCTCCTTCGTATCCACGTTTGGCTGCCAAAAAAGTTACCCCACTGTCTTAAGCAGAGTCACTTCATAAATAAGCTGGATCAGCCAACTACTCTGAATTGAAGCAACAACTCCTTGCAGTGAAAGTGAACATTAAGGCCAATGACCTTGTGCGTGTGTTGGTGATTTTTTTTCTTATTATGTGATTCCGATACATAAATTCTGGCTAAACCAAGTTACGTATCATATCATGTAGATTACTACCTGTTTTTTCAGATGTAATTTCTCAGTAAATGACGACCAAAAGTTGCTTCATCTGCACGCTGTTTTTAAGCATTTATCGAGAGAGCAGCCTTAATTTGATGTCAGATTGATTCTCTGTATAATAAATCATTTAGTTTTTTTTTTTGTCGGACCACATACGTTCCTCATCATAAATCAGTTTAAAACGTTTATTAGAAACGTTGTATGCTAATAAAATCTATGTCTAAAAAGTAAGTTGAGAACTTTTCCATAGTGACATGAGAGATTTTAATTAAAATAATACTGAACACATGATGTTCTTCAACTGTCTTTGGCCAAGGTGCAGAGCTCTTGTGCAAGTTGTCACGGTCGTCTTAAACACAGCTGGCCCCACGTCAGAATTAATCGTTAGCTGTAAATGTTGTTTTTTAGGGTTCCGTACCTTAGGAAAAAAACGGTACCCTAATAGGATCACTTTGTTGTCCGTTCGTCTGTCTGTCAAGACCTTTTATCTCGGGAACGCGTGGAGGTATCGAGTTGAAATTCAAACCATATAATCAGGTCTATAGTCCCTTGAAGCTGTGAAAAAATCAAACTTCTAAGTTAGCGTAAAAAAAAGATATGGCCGTTTATGCCGCAAAAAACGTATATTTTGACACTCTCAAGGGAATCAAAATTTATAGGGTATTTCCCGTTGACCTAGAACTATGAAATTTGGCAAGTAATACAGTCTTATACTATAAGTATAGGGAAAAGTCTGAAAACTATGTATTTGTAATTAAATCGTAATAAAAAATATAGTCTCTATTTAAAGTAATCTATACCTACAAATTTGTACGGAACCCTCGGTGGGCGAGTCCGACTCGCACTTGTCCGGTTTTTTTTTTCTATAATATGTTACGCAGATAAATAATCTAAATAGCGTACAAACGCACCCGTATTCATTTAACATGTAAATGTTAAAACTACAGCAATGCCGGTTATTCAAGTGCGGTCGCGTTTCGAAAATATATTTGATTAAATGTTTTGCTAATTTATTCAACTCATTTGTTGCACTCTGGAAATTAATGAAATGAAAATTAATAAAACAATTTGCCAACGTACATCCTGAATATTGTAGTTTTAATTTATTAGTACGTAACATGGAACGTAAGCTTTAATTGCCTCACAATTGAATGTTTTATTTTATGAGTGTGGTGAAAACTGTGACTGTGGAAATAGTCATGTTTTTTAATGCGTGATGGTACAATAATATTTAGCATTACACTCATACTATACATGTTAGTATTATTAGTCTAAAGGTATGTGAAAATAAATCCTTATCAGACTATTCAAAGAAAGAAAGGAAGAAAATTGCATTTAATGACACAATAAATAGCCTCACAAATAAACAATATAGAATGTAATATTGTGCCAAAAGGGCCTGACCAGGGATCACGGGTATGAACACCTAACGCTGATTTTCAAATTTGCATTCGCTCGAAAGCGCAGTAAAGATATATATTAACGTTAGTATAATTTCAACCTTTTGTTAGAACCAAAGTCTACAAGGAAAGCATAGAATCGACACGAAAACAAAAGCCCAGTATTTACAACCACAAAAATATTCCCATTGTGAATGCAGTGTCCCGTAATCTGCTGTATATGCGGTGCTGATCCGATTGCAGAGGTCACAGGTGAGGTAAGCTGATTTTGTGCTTATGCGCATAATACGCCAACTGTGCAGTATAAGTGAGGCTTTTGTTCTTCGTTCTGCGGTCGCGGTAGGTATGTCTATTCGTCTGGTAAGTACTTAAGTTTGTCGTATTGTAACCGCATTGTAAGGATCTTTTATGGTGGCAGATAGTATCCTTTACAGGCGTTATTAAAAAAATGCAAGAGAAAGATGTACGTATTACTTTACAATAAAGCCAGGCGGACTTTGTTGAGCAGGAACGAAATAAAATAAAGTCTTTTTATGCACTTAATTAAAAAGGTTTGCTTCTTACAATGCTTCTTACGATAATTTTCTTAATGTATGCCCAAATCATTAGAAAAATATTTTAAATGTTACAGAGCACATCGTGGGTTTCAGGACGTAAGTATTTCTATTTCTGATGGAAATAACATAAAGGTGGAGTCATATAGTGTGCGATAAGCGGAATAAGCAAAAGCGGTTTATGAGGGAATCCTGGATATTGCAATCATCATCATCTGCCTAGCCTTTTCACAAAAATATTGGGGTCGGTTTCTAGTCAAACTGGATTCAGATGAATACCAGTATTTGTCATGGAGCAGCTGCCAACCAGACCTCTACAACTGGATTCTCTCATTAACTGGATAAAACAATACTCCTTGGCAAAACTGGTGTCAGATTTTCTGGCTTCTGTCTATCCGTAACGACTTCCAAAGATCTACAAATGACAGCAGGGACTACTGGCTTAACGTGCTTTCCGGGGCACGAAGGAGTCTCGGTATATTAAGGTGGTGGTAACCCATCTACAGACCAACCTTGGCAAGCGTTGCTTAACCTTGAAGATTGACCCGTGTGGCTATTATTATTTAGCCACGAGCTCCTGTCACGAATCTTGGCTATTTAAATGTTTATTTTATTGTTTTTATGCTTATTCAAAAGCCGTTTGTGGGACTGCTAGGTACATGCATAATCGCCGTATTTTGGCAGTGGCTTAATTCTTTTGATCCTTTTGGTTTAATATAGGTACGATTCTTTGGGCCAAGCGTCATCGCCTCGGGAGACCGCAAATCTTTTACATTTACTAAGTATAAGTATTATTAGCGGTCTCCCGACGCGATGACGCTTGACCCAAAGAATCGTAACTATATTAAACTACAAGGATCAATAAAAATATTTTTACTTTTTAAAGTTCTTTTTGTCGGGGTTTTTAAAGTTTTTAATTTAATTTTACTTCATGCTTTTTAAACTTTAACTTTCGTTAGTAATATTCGTCATTCCCTTTCAATATAGTGTACATTATTCTACTCGTCAAGCTCTTTCATTTGATACCCATATTGAAGGAGTTGTGAAAAAAAATTGTAAATCGCCATTATGTGGTGGCGGCCATCTTGAATTTGAAATTTGTCATAGTGTATATTATTCTACTAGCCAAGCCCTTTCATTTGATACACATATTAAGTTGTGATAGAAAAAAATATAATTCGCCATTTTGTGGTGGCTGCCATCTTAGATTTGAAATTTGTCATAGTGTGTAGTATTTAACTAGTCAAGCCCTTTGATTCGATACCCATATTGAAGGAGTTGTGAAAAAATATGTAATCCGCCATTATGTGGCTGCGGCCATCTTGGACCAATTTTCATCAAACGCAGCTAAGAACACTTCCGACTAATTTACCTTTCAAACAAAAAAAAAGCTAAATCAAAATCGGTTCATCCATTCAGGAGCTACGATGCCACAGACAGACACGTTTTTGCTATTACGTTTTTGATACGATTTTTATAACTGAGCAAAACCTGTGTAATTTATAGTTTTACCATAAGCAGGCGATAACACAGCGCAAGTGAAATAAAATAAATACATTTGTCAGTACTGTCAGTGTTTTATTCCTATAAAACATTATCTAGATAAAAATCTTTCTATCTCAGGGTACCTAAGAAACGGGTAGTTCCTATTTGTTATATGGAATATGACGTCATCGGACAAAATAAGACAATTTACCTTTTTTCTATGTACCCAAATCAGTTAGACAATATTCTGGAACAACCGGTTGCACTTGATTCCAAAGTACTTGGGCACAGAAGTTGACGTCATGTTCCATAGGACAAATGAGAACTACCCTAGGTAACTCGCGGTTTGCCGCAGACCACTTGGCATCGTGTGACAGTTGTTCTATTATAACTACTAGGAGCGATGTGGGTGGCACCGTATCGCACGAGGCACGCCTCCGTTATGCAGCGTGTCATACATATCAAAGGAAAACAGCAAAGCGCCCTCAGCTCTAGTTTGACAGGCTAACTTCGAGCTGGCAGTAGACCGCTATTGCGTATGTTCACTTTGTTGTGTAATAAAATCTTGACGAAAGCTGGTTGTTCATTGTATTATTGCCGTACGTGTAACATACGAATTGGCAATCATAGTAACTTGTTTAGACCGTCTTAAACTGTTATGTAATCGTATGTGTCGATTAAGCTGGAATTTTGAGAAATAAAACTTACTGCCTCGTTGGTCTCGTAGTAGGCGCAAGATTCTGGGTTCGGTTCTAGGGTCGGATGCAATGTAAATGGGTATTTCATTTGGACATGTGCTGCTCGCAGAACAGATGGTCGATGGGGCCGAAAAGTTCTGGAGTGGCGACCGCGTAACGGAAGACGCAACGTTGGAAGGCCTCCCACAAGGTGGATCGATGACCTGGAGAAGGTCGCGGGTAGCTGATGGATGCGAGACGCACGGGACCGGTTGTTGTGGCGATGCTTGGGGGAGGCTTATGTCCAGCAGTGGACGTCTTTCGGCTGATATGATGATGATGATATGCCCAATCTGTGGCAATAGGCTTTCTCTGATTACATGGTGTGAAGTTTTCTTTTGCGGAAACTATTTATTAATTCGTTCTATTATCACGCAACAGGAACAAAACAGGTAGAGACTTTGCATTGCAAAATAGTGCCTGCGCTGACTGCCAGGCTCTGGCAGTCTCATCGCTGGGATAAGCAGCATTTTCCCATCAAAAAGAAACATTGGAATGCAGTAGAATGATTTTTTTTTCTTGTAAATAGGCTAAACAACAATTTTACAATTCAATCATTTTTTGACATTTTAAAGTAGATGAGGCCGGTGTTCCTAGCTTACTACCCTGAGAAGAACAGTACGTAGATAAAATGAATAAAAATGTTACCAAGGATACCAATATAGCCCGAAGAATCTCCTAAGTGGTGTTAGACAAGCACATTGCTCGCAGAACCGATTGGGTCGAAACTTTCTGGAGTGGTCACCACGCATGAACCAGAAGACGCAGTTTTGGAAGGCCACAAGGTGGACCGATGACCTGGTGTAAGCCACGAGAATCCGTTAGGTGCGAGACTCACAAGACTGGGCGATGTGGCGACACTTGTGGGATGTCTTAGCCTAGCAGTGGACGTCTTTAGGCTGAAATGATGATCATGGATAATAATGTTCCTTGTAAGTATGTTTCATGAGACATTATTCAAATTTAGCCTAGGTATTCGCTTAACTGTTAAGTTTTCTGTACGGCCTGATAAAATCGCAACTTAGCTCCACATAAAACAGGCTTAAAAAGTTACATTCGTAGCGATAGTTTGTTTGAAGTCAGCACACACCGTGTACCAACAGAAGGCGAAATACTGACCTTAATTTTATTCAATTTCTAACTCTCGAACCCAAAACTTTCGTGATGCATGACTCGAACAGTAATTCGACTTTTATTGCTTTTACTTTGCCGGATATTTCGTAAAAGGTTCGTTTCTGTGGGGAAATGAAAAAATAGGCAAGAATAACAATTTTCAATATTGCCGATTTGTAAGTAAATTCTGGTCAGGCGCTGTTAAATTTATTTCATTTAATTTTATGTTACGGTCTTTAAACTTGAAGATTTTCAATTGTTTTTACACAGCAAAATAAAATGGTTATTATGTATATCTAAATAAAATGCCGGACCAATCTGTTCGTTATGTAAATATAATAAGCAGTGTTGCTAAACTTGCTATTATAAATAAGGTTTAAGTTGATCTCAAGAGAAATCATATTTAATTTGTAAGGGTACGTATGTGTGTATCTACTAAGATATTTTGTCACGCCAGCTTTTACCTGTATAATTAAAAAATAATTCACAAAAAAACTCTAAGACTCTTTAGCTTTCACAGAAAATAATATTTCCCGTATCACATTCCAGCTCAAACTAAAATCTCTCAAAGTTGAAATATCAGCAAAACTTTCAGAAAAATGTAGTTCCGCTTTCCGCGTTCTATATCGAGTTAACGAACTAGCACATAGTAGAAAAGCCAATTTCCTTTCATATAAATTAGAAGCTGGTAGCTGATATTTCAAACTGTGGGGTAGCCTTTATCGGGCCGGTGTCACAGGGCCGTAACGTGGTTCTTGGCTGCCGACCAACCCTCGCCTGTCGCGCATTGCTTCCTCCCTGGCTCTCTAATTTTTCAAAACAACATGGCGGTGGTCCAAGATGAATAACACGTTATTCTGATAGTGCATACATTTATGGATTTATAGCCGGAAGCTTGTTAGTTGTGGGTTAAGTTTGCATTTTCTGGGTAAAGCCTTATGACAGTTATGACTAAGCTTGGATCGCGCAAAAATTCTGTGGCCCAGATAAAGCAGCATATGTATATTTTTGAACTTGCTACTTGTAGCAATTTGTTTGACTGTTGAAATCATTAGAGTTCACATAAAAAATACTTACTGAAACTACTTTTTATGAATTTTTCTTTGTGTCAAGAGTACAGGTAAATTTTCTTAACTTACATAATCCTAATTTAATACTTCTCCACATCTACGGCATCGTCAAAGGCCGCACATATGGTGCTTTGGTTAAAGATTTCGGGCCATAGAGGGTAGGAAAGTCACATCCGCACCCTTCAGCTGTTTCATCGATATATCTTCACATTACCAGAATGTCCTTCATCTGTCCACTTCGCAGTTGCTTCAGTTACTTCTAAGTAGACTATTGGAGATTTGATCCTGGAGGAAGGTGAAAAAGAAACGTACTTTTGTAAAGAAAATAAAGAACTCAATTTATTTAGCATCTACATGAAACCCGCACGGTAACTACCAATTAAAATGGTATGCTACATATTGATACTGTTCTATATGATTCCGCATTTATGAGAATCTCATCGCTTTTATTGAGTTTCGGACCACGTTTTATATTGCATCATCATGAAATGTGTTATATATTTTTTCTTGCATAAATTACTAAGTTTTAATATTCAGCACCATCGCAGACCAATCGCAAAATGTTTCCATAAACGTCATTCACTCGATACAAAAAGATAAATATTTCATAAATACAGTTCAGTTGCAATAAAAGACACGGAATCTATACCGTTCTCCGTCAGTGCCGCTTTTAAAATGGTTTCCTGTCCGTAGCAGGTACTTCTACTTCAATAGTTATAAACTGAATCTTTTTACTTAGAACTATTTCAATGGAAGTTTTCGTTGCAGCATTTCATTGAATGTTTAATGTTGCTTGCAAAATATGAAGTGAATTTCGACTACCGAAGTTCGAATGTTCGAAATAACTTTTACAAGTTTCAAGTTTTCATAAAATTTGTTACAGGTCCATTATAAAGTATTCTGCGGATATTGGCTTCTGGTTTACCCACTGGAGAAATATTTCAATGTATTTAATAGAGTTCGAAGGCAGTGAATTCTACATTAATATTTCGTGTGTTTAGTTGCTTATTTGGGCAACACATTTATTTTTTATAACTTAATCTAATGAAGTTAGAAAACATTTCATTAGACTTTCTTAAACAATAAGAATGTAACGCAATTCTCTAGAAATTACTTTCAGACGGTAAATGTTTTAAACAAGCTGAAATTCAGGAATTTAGCACATAGTTGTAGTCTAGATCCTCATTAAGCAGTTTAAGTTGCTAAGTTGCGGCATTATACCAGTTAGCACACTTTGTAACACGTTGGAGACAATCTTTATAAGCATAAACTATATTTTGAGAGCTTAGCAAACTTTCCAGTGTCGTAGAATGTTCATGTATGTACGTAGTACACGTACCTAGATAAATCTGCCTTGGAACACTTTATATCACTTATAAAGTTCATAGCGGGGAGTTTTAACAGTTTTAAGTAAACACAAAGTTCTGAACTCGTCTCAGTTACTAGTTTACGTGTGTTAAACAAGTCTGGTCGTGTGTTAGAATACGACGCGAACTTCCGAGCCGCGTGCGCTGTCACTATAGCGTTTTGAGACGCCTCCCTCCGACAACTTTCAACAAAGGGGAAGTTCTTCAATTTAAGATTGTTGTTATTGAGCGGTATAACTCGTGTTAACAGAATCCGTGTAATTTTACTTGCGTTTGATAAACTGCCTAATGCTGTGTCCTTGTAATGATAACAGATGGTTACACGCTGGGTTTGCGTGGATTTAGTACGTAGATGGAGTTTTTCCGCATTCGTGAACTGACTAAGAAATGTTGTGTTGGAAAATTCTTCATGGGAAGTCGAAAGAAAGGGAATATGTTATTTGCCATGATTGGCGTGAGAGTGGTGAATAGAAATGGAGGCAATTTTGGCAAGTAAGAAAATAATATTATAATTGTTAGAAAGATCACTTTAGTATGAAATAATATTACCAACACATATGATGAAAGAAAGACTGTACAGCTGAAATCTCTGCCAAATTATTCAACTGTTTACCACCAGTTCTTTTGTTCCACGTTAACATATACAGAGCAATCACTTTTTGTCAGTATTCTATAGGGAATAATGAGAGCTGTGCTGTGAGTTCCCAACTTATTGCCCGTGGCATTGTTTTCATACATACGCCTACCTCTGCATAAATTTGCGCATTCATACCTATTGATCCAATCTGACTTATATATTAACCCCTTTCTACTTTACGTGTATAGCCATACGCTGTATAAGCTCGTTCCACGTAAAGGCTTTTAGGGAGAGTAAACATCATTGACGCATCGCGAGCGTAGGTTAAAAATGCCCGACCGTTTTTGTCCCGGGCCTTTCATAACCTTTCCGTTTTATGTGCGCCGGATACGGCTTTATGTAGTGTGTTGTAGTTAAAGTGTAGTCAAGCAAGCGTCAGTACCTATAATGTGACGAGGTTCTGATATTAGACTTAGGAACGAAAACATTCTGGCTACAAGACTTCAAAATTATCCATTTCTTTGAAAGCTGGTGATAGGTGAGAGAGGGTGTTAGCGGCTGAATTTACTTTCGGTATAAAAATAATGTGAAATTTCATACCAGAAGACCAATTTCTGATACCAATTTTTACATTCTTTTTAAGTGGATAACATTGAACGGTAATATTGATATTATATTTTTTGGTCTTGTATTTTAAAGGGTTTATTATTATTTTTTGCCCGTTTTTCATAGATACTTATGAAAGAGCTGCACTGTAATGATCAATAGGGTGTGAGTCTGCACCCTACTATTTAAAAGTATTAGTCTATTTATGTATATATGTATTATTTTGTTCTTAACACTGAACACTATTTGAGTTTCGAAAGGATTTACTACCTATCTATGGAGTTAGGTAGAGACTAACAAAACCGCTGACACGGCCAGAACTGTGAAACTTGTAGAACGCTGACCAGCAGCACTTATGTGCAGAGCAGAAACCCAACTTAGTGTACTTGATAACTTCAGTTAGTTATGAGGTCCTGGTACTTCGTACGCTTAGAGTAAGGTATTTAAGGACTTTTAAAACAAAAAAGCTGTTTTAGTACATACATTCTTAGTCAAAACGAGTGTTAAAAGATTAGCAAACAAGAAAAAAAATTGTTCTCGGGGTATGAATGGGGTTCGAACTTTATTTCTATGGGAGCTGACATAGCCCCCCACTGCCACTTCGTTTTTTTAATGTTGCGGTGCACGATATTAGAAATATATTTGGGTAGAACGCATTTAAACAAACAAAACATGTTAGAAACATGGTGCCCTAAAGTGTCGCGTTGTCAAAATATTTCAAAAGTAAAGTCGCCATGTGAGAACAATGAAAATACCGGCGGGGGGGGCTATGTCAAAATCTATCCCCTTTTTCAGATCTTATAAAAAATAATGATGATTCCTAAACAAGCATACACAATTTAACATGAACCTACTAGCTCTAATCGAATACATCAAAGAGTGGTCTAGCAACTCACAGTTTACAAAAACACAGACTTGCAGATAGGATATTCTATAAACAAAGGCACGTTATAACTCATAGAACTTGAGTGTGAACTAACGGTAACTCCCTCTACATTTATATAAACTCCATTTATAATTACATTCATGTACGTACATCATTTTAAATATAATACACTAATCGTTAAATATAAGTTAACAACATTTACAAATTAGTATTTCATTTACAGTGTACAAGCTTTTGTAGTTACTAGTTAAACAAGTGAATAACTAATCGGTTGATGTTATTATGGGAAAACTGGCTAGACCGGTTTTTAAGATATTTACTTTATTGGATTTGTCTTTACCCTGAATAACAGAATAAATATTTCAACATTGGAAAAATTAAAGAAAAAGGTTTATAGAAAAAAACATTTTCTCATATTTGAATTTGAATACAGCGCCATTTCTGCGGGTCTAATAAGTCTACTTTAGCAGAATCAGAAAGCAAATCACGCTACCCGTCACTGTCAA
The DNA here is from genome assembly GCA_947578705.1 of Lacanobia wlatinum. Taxonomy (NCBI): domain Eukaryota; kingdom Metazoa; phylum Arthropoda; class Insecta; order Lepidoptera; family Noctuidae; genus Lacanobia; species Lacanobia wlatinum. The sequence goes on from OX388039.1 coordinate 16,042,011, forward strand.
ATTTTCCCAATCAACCTTGAACCTAACGCGTTAGCGATACAGATGAAATTGAAATTTGACAGATTGTTGTGTGATTAATATTATGATTCTCCTAAAGTGGCCATTTTTGCCCCCCTGATACATTGACAAAAACAAAACCCGCAAAAATTTATTCTGAGGCAGTACGAAGTTCGCTGGGATAGGCCAGTCACTGTAAATAGATGAAACGCGTTAGGACGCAATAAATTACACTGTCCTGATTTTTTGGGATATTATTAAGATAGGCAACAGTAGGTAATGTACACCCATTTTTTCTACTTTGAAAGGCCTGTGCTAACTGCATGGTGCTCGGAAAACTTCTCAATTTTTGCACGAACCCTATTACTTAGCCTCCGCTGTCCGTCCGTCCGTCCGTCCGTCCATCCGTCCGTCTGTCTGTCAGCGGGCTGTATCTCAAGAACTGTAATAGGTAGACAGTTGAGAGTTTTGCAGATTGTGTATTTCTGTTGCTGCTATGACAACAAATAATAAAAATTTAATTTTATGGTACCCTTCGTGTGTGAGTCCGACTCGTACTTAGCCGGTTTTTTAAGATTTAGGTTTCTTAAACGGTGCTTTACAAGGAGAAAGTTATTCATTATACACTTTTAATGTAGACAAAATTTGCTACAAGTAAAATAGTTAGTGAACTTTAAGGTCCGCGTTTGACTACTATCTAAAAGAAAGAAAGAAAAATGTTTAATTAGGACTCGCACAAGACACATAAAAGTAAAATAAGTAAAACTAACAGTTATAAAAAAATGTCACGTCAATGTGTGTGTCGTCTCACCTGCAGTATCGACAACATGGTCGAACGCGGAGCACGCTTGCCTAGAAGAAACCTTTTCATTTTTGACTTATGTACCAGGTTTAAGTTACCAGCTAACACAGACTCGAGTCTTAAAGGATAGTATAGCATTTTCATCATCAGTAGTGGTGGAAGGCAGAAAGATAAAAAAAGCGAGTAAGATCGGTGATAGGTCTATCTTAGGAAAATCGGTTGAATATTAATCGGACCCGTGCCGCAAGGTGCTACTAAAACGGTTATTTGTGATTTTTTTTTGATAAAAAAAAAATACATTCGTAAGTTATGAGTATATCTGTCACCGGAATATGGCAAACTCCGTAAGATTATAAAGTGTCTTGAGAAATTATAAATTGTTGATAAATTGTCAACGTTCAGTTGGAAAACAGTTTTTTTACGAAGTTTGACAGTTATAATCTCTCGATGTCAACGAAATAAAACTACCAGCCAAGCAGCAGCCAAGCCACAAAAATATTAAAACGACGTTATAGTGTTTCAAGCCATCAAAGTTTCATATCTTTTTCTGCTGCCTCTATTTTTTTTATAAAACCGCTGCTGGCAAATTTCTATATTAGTAACACATTTATTTTATCGTATTTTCAAAATTGTTTCAGGGAAAACATTTGTCGAATCGGTTCCTACTGCATGTAAATTAAGTAATAATTTGCTTGGCAGACCGTGACAAAAGCCGATTTAGTTCTAGCGTTGAATTCCGCTATAATGCTGCCTTTAAAGTCGCTCAGTCTTGATCTCTCACACCATACGAACGAGCATTGAAGCTCGGTACGATGGCGAAACAGGCGAGAAAGAAACTTTCTCTGGTGAGTAAGGAGGCTTTTGAAAAGTCCTTATATTTTGTAGAATGCAACGTCACTCCGTCTCTGCATCTGTCAGTGTGCTTTATACTCCAGAGCTAGTTAGTTCCACTAGCATCAGACACATGTGCCTGAAGTGGCAGCTGATTGGTTATAGTGTATTTTTCTCATCATTTTATCTATTCATTTTTAGTATGAACAAATTAAATACTGCTGTCATAAGGAAAAAAGACCAATATATATTTTTTCAAAATTGAGTTGTTCACATATTTGGAATCATAAAATCGGGGGAATACCTTGCATCCTGTTGAGTACCTCCACTATAAGTAAGGCCTTTATGTAGAGCCATGCGTCTAGGACAGCCCTTCAAATAAGTTAAAAAAAAAAACGATCGGAAATATTGAAGCGCGTCAGATAAAGGTAAGGGTAATTACTAGCTAAAAATTGTGTGTACATTTACATTATCTGACGATTTGAGCGTAACGTAAGGGAAGAGGTTACGAAGATGCAAAAAATAAACGTTGTCTTGAAATTCTCGAGGGTGGTTGATTTTTTTTTTGAAGGAAGTAGCTATGACCTCTAGTGGCGAAACACATAGCAGGATGTGTTACCGGGCCGCACGGAAAAATCACTAAGTGCCTGGGAACATCTACTCACCTTCCCCCCTTACAGAGTTTTACATGGTGATAAAAATTTGGCTACTGAAAAGAATATAACATTTAAAAAAAAAACCTTTGCCCCACACTAGTAATTTCTCCTGTATTGTGGGTGCGTTTACATACATATAATCTCACATACACAAACCGCCAGACCCGGAACAACTATCTGTAGGCCATACAAATATTTTGTTCCGTGAATCGGAATCGTGGAATTGGACCCGCGACATGCAGCGCAGCAGTCAATCGCTCAACCACTGCGCTATCCGGGCCGTCAAACTGCACAAATTAAAGAAAACTATAACGTCGGCCCACAATTTGGACTCAAATTATCGACACAGAGGTTTAACCCTTCGAGAGGCATTTCCAATCTGGTTGGAGACCAAACACCCTGCCACAGCGCATGGTCTTTTTTTCCGGATCCAGATCACAGCCGTTTGCTTCTTCCGGAGGCTCTGCTGGTGGCCGCGATGGCCTAAGTCCTCAGCACCTTAAGGACCTTGTCTGTTCAGGCGCCGGGGGAGCTGGTGAGTTGCTTTTGAAGGAGCTTGCGGTTCTAGTCAACCTTATGCTCTCCGGCAAGGTAAACGAGGCCGTCATCGACGTCTTGTACGGGGCCAATTTATGTGCCCTATGCAAGAGGGAAGGTGGTATTCGTCCCATTGACGTAGATACTACTTACCGTCGTATAACAGCACAGATTTTTGTAAATTTTATGGTGGCGACGTTTCGGAAAAATTCCAGCCTCTGCTGCTCCTGCTGGAGTCGTAGTTCCAAAGGCACCCTTTGCGGCTGACGTTCGCGTATTGTTGACCTACCTAAATTCTGGCAAAGGAGAGGTCATCCTGAAGGTTGACATCAAAAATACATTTAAAACCTTGCTGACAGAAACTAATAAAGAAATACCTCAAATCTTCAGTTTTCTAGGGAAATGTTATAGAAAACTATCTAAATTACTATATCGTGACAACGAGGCTGTCAACGAGGTGACCCTTGGGCCAGTGATCTTTAGTTTAGCTGTCCACCCAATTATTCTAATTTTAAAAGTGTGTTACCTTGATAATGGAACCCTTGGAGGCGATGTAGATACGGTTTTAAGTGACCTACAAATTAAAAAAAAAAACAATTCCGCTCCATTGGACTTGGTTGAGCGGCTAGCCGCCTGATGTGGTTAGAATAGCAGCTGACCACTATGGCGGCCAACCGCGATGAAACCACGTTAAGCCGTTGAACTGCTTCAGGGCGTGTTGGTCCATAAACGATCGGTCAACAAACAAGAGAGTGACACAAGAGGCTTCTTAAATTACATAATTCACATCACGACTTATGAGATAAAATATAAAATCTCTTTAAACAAAGGCATCTTGAAACGCCTGTTTCGCCTTTTGTTTGAGACTGGAAAAGTGCCGATAGCTTGGAAGCAAGCTAACGTGCAGCCCGTGCCCAAAAAGGGTAGTCTGACCCATTTCGGTTACGTCCATAATCTGTAAATGTATAGAACAGTTGCTGAATCGTAAGCTATTGGCATACCTAGAAGCGAACAATATCCTTAGTGACCGACAATGTGGCTTCCGCCGAAATCGGCCAACTGGGGATCTACTAGCGTATGCCATTCACATCTAGAGTGAGGCCATCGAGAAGCACGGGGAGGCACTAGCGGTCTCCCTTGACATCTCGAAGGCCTTCGACAGGGTCTGGCACGATAGCCTTATTAGTAAGCTTCCTTTCTTCGGTCTGCCCGCTGGATTGTGTGATTGGATTGCAAATTTCCTGAGGAATCGGTCTATTCGAGTGGTCATAGATGGCTGCTCGTCCGTACTGCTGGATATTAACGCCGGGGATCCTCAGGGATCGGTGCTCTCGGCAACATTGTTTCTGCTGCATATTAATGATCTACTAAAACCCGGTACCTTTTGGGTATGCAGTCATCTGCATACCCAAAGGTACCAGCACTGTTGCGGAGAGATACGTGTCTGACGCACGAGCTGGTGGGTCGCAGATCCGGTCTCTCCGGGAGGTTATGGTTGAGTGCCTTACAGGCTGTCTCTGAATGGAGAGATGCCAACCTGGTCAAGTTCAATGCTGCTAAGTCCTTTTTCCACTAAAAGGAGCCAAAATCGGCATCGATGCTGAGTTGCTGGCCTGTCGATTTTCTATCGGTTGCATTTTGGGGAGTGTGCGACGGAATTGCATAATTTAATTCCACCAAGCCCGTTCCATCATCAGACCACAAGACGTACGGCGATGCGCTACCAGTACATGGTTGCCATCCTACCCACACACTCAAAACGTTTTGGGAAGACATTCATTGTGCGTACTGCAAAGGAGTGTATTTCCCTGCCTGAGTCTGTGTTTCCTGATTGCAACAACCAGGAAGTCTTTAAGTCAAGATTGAATAGGTTGTTTCTAGGCAAGCGTGCTCCATCTTCGACCGCATCATCGCTTACTATCAGATAAGATAGTGGTCAAATGTATGCCTATCAAGAGTAAAAAAAAACGGCGGCTCGTCGCAAATGGAATCGCCAGTGCGTATAAAAAAGGTCGTGACCAGTCGAGAAGCGGGCCGCGGCTCTCCATCCAACCGCCGCAGTTTAAATTTTGTGGTGGTTAAGTGCGTACAATCCCCTTTGGGGGAGGCCTATGTTCAGCAGTGGACGTCTTTCAGCTGCAGCTAGCCGCGCGTGCGTAGGAGCGTTAAGAAAGATGTATGACAAATTACTGCGATAAAAAGACGTTTTTGGTCAGAACGTGTTTTCTTTGTAGTAAAACGCATTTGTTTGCATTTTTTGTAGTACAGCGAAAATTAAATGTGAATGATTTAATATATTTAATTAATTTTGCAGCAATAATTGAATAGGTCAACCTTTAATGCACCCGTACCAGGCTAGCAAAATCATTACTTTTTTATTTTCCTTCAGACAGTGTAATTTCCAATTTTAAAATATAAAGCGTTTTTAATTTCATAATCACACTTTATGTAGCGTCTTTTTTCGTTATTGCGGCAGAATAAACCTCTGTGAGTGTCAACGACTGAGCTACTCTATAAATAAAAAGCAATTGGGCACGTCATCTATACTAATATAATATTGTGAGTGTAATCTCGGGATCTACTGAACCGAGTTTGAAAGTTATTTGTGAGTGTCAAAAGCTATAAATTAACCCGAAAAATACCGCCCAACCAAGTGAGCACGTGATATAATTTAGAAGTTGGATTATTATATTACACTAGGAGTATTTTTGTCATTACATAAAAATATATCCGTCTGTTTCGGCGTAGTTTCAGTGAAACAAAAAGAGTCGGAATGACATGTTATAAAAATGAGTAGATGGCAAATACATATAGCAGAGTGCTCGGGGAGTATGACCTCGGAATCCAGTTACTGTGAATGTCTAAATCATAGAAATATTTGTTATATCTATGGTCTAAATCCTTCTGAATTATGTTTTATAGACAAAATACTAAAATATTTCCCAGTTTTTTTTGTGGCTTCTCTTTTTTCATTGGTTTTACGAGAAGAGGATCAGAAACAATGCAAGTATTCAACAGCAATGAGATTTATATTTTCTGAAAGAGCTTTTTCGGCCCTTTTATTTCATGTTCGGAAGCTAAGGTCAATTATGTCCCAGTTTTGAAATGTTGAGGTTAATGTACACATTTTTAACGAGTTAAGATGAACCGAGTAACTAGGTAATGTTTTCTGAAAGGGCTTGTTAAATTCTTATTTTATTTCATGGTAACTACTATCAATTATGTCCCAGTTTTGGAGTATTAGGGAAAACGTGCAGGGTTCATCCTCAGTCGTCGTAAACTGCCTGAGGATGAACCGTGTAACCAAGAGCATTAAGATTTTTAATAAAGACCTTTGTTTTATGCCATAAAATACAAATATTGAAAGTGTGCCTTTTCTGTAATTTTGTACTTAACGTATAATGGCCAAAATACAACAATGAATTGAGAAGATCTAAATAAACTACAGTTATTACTTTAATATTATCTAAAAGTGATTTATATGCACTTTATATTATGTTCTTGAAGCTAAGGCTTTTGTGCCCCAGTTCCAAAATATGTAGGAGAAGGAGTCTAATCGGACGTTACTCGATGAGTTAAGACAGACCAACGATACACATATTACCTGAATGGGCTTTTAGTGTGCTTCATTTTATGCTATGGCAGCTAAAACCATTCTGTCCATACTGAGAAATATCTGCGTAACGAACACAGGGCATTTTGGTCGAATTAAGTTAAACCAAGTAAGGAACAGCCATGTGGCTTATGTTTTTTCAAAGGATTCTTAAGTTCTTGTTTTATGTCATGGAAACTACATCGCAGTTTTGAAGTGTTAAGGTAAAAGTGCACTTACATTATTCGATTAGTTAACACAAATCGTATAACGAACAACAGTAATACCAACATTTTCTGGAAGGGTTTCTACTAATTCTGAAATAACCCACACTTTAACACCCCCTAAATCGCGTATTGGGGATATTTTTGAAAAACTAAAAATTATGTTTTTTTATGATTAACGTTTATGGACAGTATTCGTGCTGTTCCAAGTTTATAAAATTAAAGGAAGAAGACCGTTCTATACTAACTTTAACATAAATGGTTTTCGAGGGTAGTTATAAAAAAAAGAAACAAGTTATATCAAGCTTTATTTTTCACTTAAGCAAGTATCGTACCAAGTTTAAAGTATATTGGCCCAAGGAATAGAATTTTTCTTATCAACTTCCACCACCAATTTTATCCTTTTACGGGAAGAGTTTCCTAAAATCCTTTCTTAGCTGAAGTTTCATCTTCATACTCGTAGGTCATGTAGTTTTCGAGATTTCATGATTAATCAGTGAATAACCTTTCGCTTTCAAATAATAATCTACTATATAAAGCTGAAGAGTTTGTTTGTTTGTTTGCTTGAACGCGCTAATCTCAGGAATTACTGGTCCAATTCTGGACCAGTAATTCCAGGTTTTCTGGTTTCTTATTTATTATATAAATAAGCTTCTACCAGCGGTTGCGCCTGCGTGAAAGCCAAATGTTTCCAAAGTAACGTGCACTCAGGCTAAAAAGTATCATGTGCCCTATTCCACTCTTTTTTCGGGTGCAAGTTACATCTAAATTTATTCAGTCGTTGATACTTGAAGAGGTAACAAACAGACGGACGGAGTAACTTTCGCATTTATAACATTAGAATGGGTTTTTGCACAAAATTATTCCAATAAGCTTGTAATGCATCAGATTATAAGTAGAGGTATACTTCTCAGTTCTTTTTATTTAATTTTATATACACACCAACCAATTTTCATAGGTAAACTTTGTAAAATACCTTATTAATAAAACAGATTTCATAATTATTCGTTCACAGTAATTAGATTCCGAGGAATTCATACTATAGGCGCTAAAGGCACCCTACTAATAAGGATCTTGGCATTGTTAACTCTACCAGCACATTCATATTTATGCAGGTGCAGAAGAACCTAACATTTTTTTTTGCCAATACTATGCATGTTTAAAAAAAAATACTAGATAACTATAATTCATTGTTCTGACGAATAAATTCCTCCCTCACATACACTTTCAACAGTAGGTATACTATGCAATCCCCAATCACGCTTAAATAACATAAAAAACATGTTTTCAGTTGTTCGTCTTCGCAATAGTCTTCACTTGTCGAGCTGATGAAACCTATGAGGAACCTAAAGCGTTACGATATGGTTACCGAGCCGCTAATGGCGCAGCAGCAAGCGCTGCAGCTGCAGCTGGTATGGGAGGTGGCCTTGGTGGAGGTTTTGGCGGTGGTATTGAAGCCGGCATCGAAGGAGGCATTGAAGCTGGCTTAGAAGGTGAATTTGGTGGTGGAATTGATGCTGGATTTGATGGTACCGTAGAAGCCAGCGCCGATGCAAGCGCAAGCGCAAGTGGTGGGTTAGGAGGAATGATATCCAGTGCTCTCGGTGGTCTCTTTGAAAGTAGCCTTAGTGGTGGCTTAGAAGCTGAAATTGAAGGAGGCATAGAAGCTGACATTGAAGCTGGTGGTAGCGCGGGCTCATATGCTATTGGGGGTGGCAATAGTTATGCGGGAGCCAGTGCTGCTGCCAATACTCATAATAGAGGATCCATGTTTGGTGGAAGCGCCGCTGGCGCTGCTGCTAATGCTTATGCTGGCGGTGCACCCGGCAGTTACGGAATGAGCTCAGCTAACGCTAATGCAAATGCATACGCAAACAGTGCATCTCACGGATATAATGTAAACGGTATAAGCGCAGCTAACGCTAACGCCAATGCATACGCTGACAGTGCATCACACGGGTATGATGTACACGGAATAAGCGCGGCTAACGCCAACGCCAATGCATACGCTAACAGTGCATCTCAGGGATATAATGTAAACGGCATAGGCGCGGCTAACGCTAACGCCAATGCATACGCTAACAGTGCATCTCACGGATATGATGTAAATGGGATAAGTGCGGCTAACGCTAACGCCAATGCATATGCTAACAGCGCAGCTCACGGATATGATGCAAACGGGATAAGTGCGGCTAACGCTAACGCCAATGCATATGCTAACAGCGCAGCTCACGGATATGATGCAAACGGGATAAGTGCGGCTAACGCTAACGCCAATGCATATGCTAACACTGCATCTCAGGGATATAATGTAAACGGTATAAGCGCGGCTAATGCTAACGCGAATGCATACGCTAACAGTGCATCTCACGGATATGATGTAAATGGGATAAGTGCGGCTAACGCTAACGCCAATGCATATGCTAACAGCGCAGCTCACGGATATGATGCAAACGGGATAAGTGCGGCTAACGCTAACGCCAATGCATATGCTAACAGCGCAGCTCACGGATATGATGCAAACGGGATAAGCGGGGCTAACGCTAACGCCAATGCATACGCTAACAGCGCATCTCAGGGTTATAATGTAAACGGGATAAGTGCAGCTAACGCTAACGCCAATGCATATGCTAACAGTGCATCTCACGGATATGATGTTCAAGGAATAAGCGCGGCTAACGCTAATGCTAATGCAGGTGCATATCAAATTGGTAGTGCTGCAGCGGAAGCTGCAGCAGCAGCTAGTGCTGGTGGATACGTTAATGGTGGTGGTGGCATATACGGAGGTGCTGAAGCTGCAGCTGCAGCGGCAGCTGGAGCGGGAGGATATATTGGTGGTGATGTAGGTGGATATATAGGCGGTGATATCGGTGGCTTCTTAGTTGGTGGGGCTGATGTATATGCTGGTGCTGCTGCAGCAGCTGCGGCTGCAGCAGGGGCGGGTGGTTATATTGGTGGTGATGCAGGTAGTTACTTAGGTGGTGGAGGTGCGTCTGCAGCAGCTGCAGCAGCGGCTGGTGCTGCCGGATACGGTGGTGGTGGCGGTGGTGGTGGTATATACGGAAGTGCTGGAGCTGCAGCTGCAGCTGCAGGTGGTGCGGGTGGTTATATTGGTGGTGATGGAGGCGGGTACTTAGGTGGTGGAGGCGGTGCATACAGTGGTGCGTCTGCAGCAGCTGCAGCAGCGGCTGGTGCGGGTGGTTATATTGGTGGTAATGGAGGCGGGTACTTAGGTGGTGGAGGCGGTGCATACAGTGGTGCGTCAGCAGCAGCTGCAGCAGCGGCTGGTGCGGGTGGTTATATTGGTGGTGATGGAGGCGGGTACTTAGGAGGTGGAGGCGGTGCATACGGTGGTGCGTCTGCAGCAGCTGCAGCAGCGGCTGGTGCAGGTGGTTATATTGGTGGTGATGGAGGCGGGTACTTAGGTGGTGGAGGCGGTGCATACGGTGGTGCGTCTGCAGCAGCTGCAGCAGCGGCTGGTGCTGGCGGATACGGTGGTGGTGGTGGTGGTGGTGGTGGTTTATACGGAGGTGCTGGAGCTGCAGCTGCAGCTGGTGCGGGTGGTTATATTGGCGGTGATAGAGGCGGGTACTTAGGTGGTGGAGGCGCTGCATACAGTGGTGCATCTGCAGCAGCTGCAGCAGCGGCTGGTGCTGGCGGATACGGTGGTGGTGGTGGCGGTGCTTATGGTAATGCTGCAGCTGCGGCAGGAGCTGCGGCAGGAGGATATGCAGGCGGTGGTGGTATTGCTAGCGGCTTAGCTGGTGGACTTGTCGGTGGTGGTGGCGCTGGCGGTTATACCTACACAACTACGTATGGCTTCAAATAATTTGAAAAATCTGAAATAGTCTTAAACTGAATATCATGTCGGAAAACATTTAGTTGTTTATTTGGAATTGTTATTCTTAAATTATATCAATAAAACTCAAGTACAAAATGGTATGGACATACTTGTATATATAGCGAGACTTGAAGGTTAAACGACTTGATATGTGATTTTATATTTCTGTGATATAATATTCTGTCAGAAATACAAGCGTTAGACTTTGGAACATACGTAGTTGTGCTTAAAAATCTGCCTGTTGGCCCGTGCAAATCGTCATAATTGTTGAAGGGCGCCAAAACCGATTTAAGTACTAGGTAGTTAAATAATGTGCATGCGCTTTAATTTATAAACTATTGCTTAAATTTGTCATGCATACTACATTATAATCTACTCATGTCATGAAATTTCTTCAATGTGATATTACAATATGCCTATTTTAAAGTAGAGTACATTATTATTGCAACATTTAAGAAACACATTTTTTCAAATAATATAAAATGCAGAAATATGACAAATTGGATTTGGTGCTCTACTTATGTAACCTTCATTTTGTATTTGTTCATTTACTTTAAGCGACTTGATGACGATTTGTACAGATTAAGATCTCAAACTACCTGTCTAATAAAAGCAGTCATGAAATTAAAGGGGTCTTTTTATTGGTGGTACGAGGTAATTTCACTCAGTCCCAAACCTATGCATGTAGGTACTAACTACCAATATCTTTAAGGTCACGAACAACCGTAAGAAACGGAACTCTTATAGGATCACTCCGGTGTATATCTGTCCATCTGTCACAGCCAATTTTGTCAGAATCTACTTGACAGATTCTGTACGGGTACTGTGAGGGTTTCAATTATATGTTTTTCATAATTTTAAAATAAATTGTTTTTAAGTTATTCAAGAAACTAGACGAAAATGGGTGATGGTCATTTTCTCCTATCTCCGAAGCTACCGAGACAACAATTTTGAAAAAAATATCAGTTAGTAGTTCATCACCTATAGATTACTGGAAAAAATATAAGAAGCTAAAGCAACGTGTTAAAGTAACATGTTTCAAAAATAAATTCGTTCGGAATCCTTTGCACGCGAGTCCGACTCGCTCTTGGCCAGTTCTTTGATGTTGGTATCTGCTCATTCGTTAATACCAGCCAAAACTATTGGGTATGGCAATGGTTGATGACCAAACACATAATTAAAATGGTATAATTTATAATTATCACCAAAAGTCTATTACAAAAAAGATAGATTACTAAATACCGAAGGAAATCAAAAGAAAGGTGTCAAAAGTATCCAATCTCGAAAGCAAGAAAGCAAAAATATGATTTTATTGCAGGAAATAATTTCCTGAAGAGTTTTACTAGAACAGCGAAAGTCTACGATTAACCCCCTGGCTATAACATATTATTAAAAATTAAAAGCTTGTAAAAACGGAAAATGCTCATGGACTATGATCCTCCGAGACCTCTCTTATTTTCTCACATTCAAAATTTGCGGGATAGAGTAGTGTTAGTATGTACTTTTAACATACGTATACCTGTTAGCTTAGGCTGACCACTGGATATAAAAGCGTCATTATAACTTTCCAGTACTCAACCACTGACACTCCATTGAAAGAAATGGCAGAGAATCTTGTCTAAATCAACCATTATGAAATCAATGATAGACCATTCTGACACTATTGTAATAGCAGACTTGGGGCCCAGATATCAGGTGCTAAAGCCATTATTTTTTTTAAGTCTGTGTGATGATTTTTATGGATGTTTTACAGAATATTGTTGAATTATAAAATATTTCAACGACTGATTAGTTATTGTAATAGTCTAAGAGCTGGTCGCCATTTTGAGTGAAATTCGATTCACAAGGCTGTTTGGGCATAGTTGGTTCATTTAGTAAGTGCAAATAACGAAAGTTATTCTGCCAGGACTTGGGAGGATGCAAAACTACCTCCTTGACTAACTTTGATACACCACAAAAAAGAAATGGCCGAAGCTAAAAGTTATGCGTATGATAAAAGTACACAAAGCAAATCAGATAGGTTTGCAGGGCACATCAACATAGATATTTGTGTGCGTAAAATCAACGAATGTATTACTTACCCTATTTATTATTGTTTGCTTCACACTACATGAAGCAAAGATTATGAAGCATAAATTTCATTATGTAATTAACTGGTCCCGTGGCATAGGTGTATAAGTGTTCGCCTGGTAAACCAAATGTTTTAGGATCGAGTTTTGCCGCCACCAACATTTTGCATTACTATGAACTATTTTTAATTTTGATGAACTTTTATTTTTGTAATTTACTTGATAATAAGAATATTATTCAAGACAAAATATTAGGAAGCAAAAATTATACAAATTTGTAATAAGAAATCAACAATATTTATTGACTAGGTTTTTTAAAATTATAATTACAAATTATAAAGTTTTGTGCATGAGAAATATTCTAAGTCGGACAAGAATTAAAGTTATTTTTCATAATCAAGTGGGTAATTTATTTATTAGCGATATGAATGAACATGGTAGTAAGATATATATTAAGATACAGGTATCCTAAATTTTAATCTCACTAACAATAACATCCTTTACATAAAATAAATTTAACTACCCTCTGATAATTTTACTAATAGCCGATTGGTGCGCCTTCATTATCTATTACTTGTTGCAATCGAGTCCTCATGCTAGCAACCATATTCCAACATAAGTCAGTTCCATGAAACGATTCCCATGTCGTCAGCTAAATTCGACTTAGACCTGATGTCAGATGAATCTCAGTTTAGCACCAAATAACCCCATAGGTTTTCAATGGGGTTCAGGTCAGGACTTTTTGATGGCCATTCAATCACAGTAAAATTTTCTTGGACGCTTAACCAACTTTGCACAAGTCGCGAGCGATGCACAGCGCAGTTATCATGCACAAAGTAAATGTGTTCTTGCGGGTATGCAACGTGCACAAATAGTAGCATCACGTTTTGTAAAACGTCCAAGTAACCTTGACTGGTATTGCGATCACCTACCTGCACTAATTCACCGGGACCCATTGACGACATCCATCCCCAATATCCCAAAGTAAAGCGGCCACTAGACTTGCATGGAAGAATATTTTTTTTATTGTTACCGTCCTTGTCTGATTTAAAACATTTTTCATCGCTAAATTATTATTGTACTAATTGAAATCCAAATATTATGTTACGAAGCGTACCTGGTTTTGCCGGTAAATATCTGTCAGTAAAATTTTCTTGGCTGGCCTACGACATTTCACTCCAGCAGCACGCAAGTGATTCCGTACAGTTTGTAATGTCACGCCATGTTTAGTCACCGTGGAACGATTAGTGAGGAAGGGCTCAGCTATATACCTATCAACTATATCGCAGTGCCGCGCATGCCACATCTGTGTATACAAATCCAGCCTTTGGTCCCGGTAGGCGAGGATCAATGCTTCCCGAATCTGCATACCGATGGACCCACAATTGTACAGTTCTTCTTTGTGAACAATGATAAAATATTGTTACAAAAATCAACAATCAATAACAGGTGTATTATTTAAACATATTAAACTTCTAAACATAATAATAACATTTTGTTACTCACCGATATCATTAAACGTCTCACAATTTCACTAATTGAAAAGTTTTGCTCATGCAAAATAAATATCTCAGCTCTTGATTTATAATGATTCTCAAATAAAAGAACTTCTCACAACACGCAGGGTATGATGTCTAAAAACGTAACGAAAGCCCGATAGTCAATAGCATTATGATGATGAACTTAAACTACTAACCTAAATATGATTTGTCATTTTTAGAGGATAGAAAATTGATATATTCCAACTCAAATTTAAAGAAGACTTGCTAATAGTTTAGCAATGAATTGAAGAACCAAATGTAAAATATTTTATTAAAACATACAAAAACATTAGCCGTCGGATTCGATCTTACGGCGCCAAAGCTAGTAAGATATTATATACCACACGCTCGACTAATGCGCCAATACCGCAATACCAGTCAAGGTTACTTGGACGTTTTACAAAACGTGATACTACTATTTGTGCACATTGCATACCCGCAAGAACTCATTTACTTTGTGCATGATAACTGCGCTGTGCATCGCGCGCGATTTGTGCAAAGTTGGTTAAACGTCCATGAAAATTTTACTGTGATTGAATGGCCATCAAAAAGTCCTGACCTGAACCCCATTGAAAACCTATGGGGTTATTTGGTGCTAAACTGAGATTCATCTGACGTCAGGTCTAAATCGAATTAAGATGACGACATGGGAATCGTTTCATGGAACTGACTTATGTTGGAATATGGTTGCTAGCATGAGGACTCGATTGCAACAAGTAATAGATAATGAAGGCGCACCAATCGGCTATTAGTAAAATTATCAGAGGGTAGTTAAATTTATTTTATGTAAAGGATGTTATTGTTAGTGAGATTAAAATTTAGGATACCTGTATCTTAATATATATCTTACTACCATGTTCATTCATATCGCTAATAAATAAATTACCCACTTGATTATGAAAAATAACTTAAATTCTTGTCCGACTTAGAATATTTCTTATGCACAAAACTTTATAATTTGTAATTATAATTTTAAAATTCCTAGTCAATAAATATTGCTGATTTCTTATTACAAATTTGTATAATTTTTGCTTCCTAATATTTTGTCTTGAATAATATTCTTATTATCAAGTAAATTACAAAAAATAAAAGTTCATCAAAATTAAAAATAGTTCATAGTAATGCAAAATGTTGGTGGCGGCGAAACTCGATCTTAAAACATTTGGTTTACCAGGCGAACGCTTATACACCTATGCCACGGGACCAGTTAATTAAATAATGAAAATTATGCTTATTTATTGAATTGAATTGAATAATCTTTGCTTCATATAGTGTGAAGCAAACAATAACAAATAGGGTAAGTAATACATTCGTTGATTTTACGCACACAAATATCTATGTTGGTGTGCCCTGCAAACCTATCTGATTTGCTTTGTGTACTTTTATCATACGCATAACTTTTAGCTTCGGCCATTTCTTTTTTGTGGTGTATCAAAGTTAGTCAAGGAGGTAGTTTTGCATCCTCCCAAGTCCTGGCAGAATAACTTTCGTTATTTGCACTTACTAAATGAACCAACTATGCCCAAACAGCCTTGTGAATCGAATTTCACTCAAAATGGCGACCAGCTCTTAGACTATTACAATAACTAATCAGTCGTTGAAATATTTTATAATTCAACAATATTCTGTAAAACATCCATAAAAATCATCACACAGACTTAAAAAAATAATGGCTTTAGCACCTGATACCTGGGCCCCAAGTCTGCTATGACAATAGTGTCGGAATGGTCTATCATTGATTTCATAATGGTTGATTTTCACAAGATTCTCTGGCATTTCTTTCAATGGAGGGTCAGTGGTTGACCACTGGAAAGTTATAATGACGCTTTTATATCCAGTGATCAGCCTAAGCTAACAGGTATACGTATGTTAAAAGTACATACTAATACTACTCTATCCCGCAAATTTTGAATGTGAGAAAAGAAGAGTGGTTTCGGAGGATCATAGTCCAGGAGCATTTTCCGTTTTTACAAGCTTTTAATTTTTAATAATATGTTATAGCCAGGGGGTTAATCGTAGACTTTCGCTGTTCTAGTAAAACTCTTCAGGAAATTATTTCCTGCAATAAAATCATATTTTTGCTTTCTTGCTTTCGAGATTGGATACTTTTGACACCTTTCTTTTGATTTCCTTCGGTGTTTAGTAATCTATCTTTTTTGTAAGAGACTTTTGGTGATAATTATAAATTATACTATTTTAATTATGTGTTTGGTCATCGTGTACAAATGCAACTATTGCCATACCCAATATTTTTGGCTGGCAGCGAAGTATTAACGCCAAGAGCGAGTCGGACTCGCGCGCAAAAGATTCTTAAATAAAAGAACTTCTCACAACACGCAGGGTATGATGTCTAAAAACGTAACGAAAGCCCGATAGTCAATAGCATTATGATGATGAACGTAAACTACTAACCTGAATATGATTTGTCATTTTTAGAGGATAGAAAATTGATATATTCCAACTCAAATTTAAAGAAGACTTGCTAATAGTTTAGCAATGAATTGAAGAACCAAATGTAAAATATTTTATTAAAACATACAAAAACATTAGCCATCGGATTCGGTCTTACGGCGCCAAAGCTAGTAAGATATTATATAACACACGCTCGACTAATGCGCCACGGAGACGATTGTTATATTAGCTAAATTTATGATTCATATTCCCCGCAACACTAAAGTGACAAGAAATTGCAAGTGTGTGCGTGGACAACGGATTATTGTGAAACAAACACTATTAGTGTTTGTTTCACAATAATCCGTTGTCAATTTTACAATAATAATTGGGGAAGTAATACACCCGTTGATTCTACGCACACGAAAAATCTAAGTTGGTGTGCTCTTCAAACCTATCTGATTTGCTTTGTGTACATACTAGCAGTACTCTATCCCACATATTTGGTTAGTGAAAAAATAAGAGAGGTCTGGCAGCTCTGGGATCTTAGTCTCATCATATCAGCCGAAAGACGTCCACTGCTGGACATAGGTCTCCCTCATGTGTCGCCATAACAACCCAGTCCTATACGTCTCGCATCCATCACCACCTGACTGTACCTATCATCAACGCGCTTTGCCAGGTATCCTTCCTCCAGAGACTTCAAATATTGTGGAATTTTGTCTTAATTGAGAATGACGTCTTATTTGCGTCTAAAAGCGGACCACCCAATCTGTAGGTATTTTTCTCGATACCTCCGTTTGTTGATGTTCTAGACAAATTAAAGAAAATGACTACAGTGGACATATCGGTCACCCATTTCCAACGCTTCATTTCAAACTTTGATAGGAGGATTCGAATCAAGAAATATGTTTGCCATAACCTTTCATCCTAAGTATTACCTTAAAAACAGGACCATAAAGGTTTTGAAGCATTTTCTGGAGGTCATCGAAGTTTTCAGTGAAAATCACAAGGTATGCAAGTGCAAGTCTTTAGTGAGGAGGATAGGCACCATTGATGTTAATGCCACAAAATTCCTAATCTAAACTTTGATGTCTCCTAGAAATGCTGCGTAAAGTTTCGGCGAAATGATCTCCCCGCTTGATCAACACGGGTTTACCTCGGCCACTCTGCAGGTCAGCATGCATACCCTATGTATGTATACGGACCTGCAGAGTGGACGAGGTATATAGTTTCTGCAGCACATCCACCATAACTAGCACCATAGCGTTCAAATAGCCTATATATAACTCGTATATCAGTTCCATTTGAATATAAAAGTGTTAACGCATACCAGTACAACTGAGTTAGAGCATGCTCTAACTCACTTATAACCATGAAAGAGGCCTACA
Organism: Lacanobia wlatinum; assembly: GCA_947578705.1. Classification (NCBI taxonomy): domain Eukaryota; kingdom Metazoa; phylum Arthropoda; class Insecta; order Lepidoptera; family Noctuidae; genus Lacanobia; species Lacanobia wlatinum. Next base: position 16,059,883 of record OX388039.1, read on the forward strand.
GTTTTACAGGTAAGAGATATAAAATGCCTATAGTACGGTGATACAAAGGTATTAAAGCAACTGAAAAGCGTTTATTCTTCGTCAGTTACTACTTTAACCGGAATTATTGTTGTAATAGTCGGGTAGGTAAACACTACGGGAGGTAAAGAAACATCAGATTAGAATGCTTTGCCATTAAAACTATACTAGACCTATTAAGAATGGTGTGTTGATACTGTGACTCTTCTTAGTTATTTAAAAGGGACTCAGGTAAGTTTGTCACCGCTTCTTGAGTACATTATAAAATAACTGTACAGTTTTTGGCGTATTGTCAAGATTGATAAAAATCTGTAGGTTTAAAAAAATTAGATCTGTTTGTAGTGGAAGTGTATATCATCAATTATTCAACACAGCAGAATAATGGCAATAAAACTGGTAATAGCCATTTCATGTATTAGTTCGTGAAGTTTAAAATTACTGCCCTTGTGATTTTCACGGTAAATGTATACCATGTCTCTCATCTCAATTTTAACGCGCTTAAGATTTATTAAAGATTTAAAAGAAAAGTTACGACAAAAAAAAAAAATAGACGTTTCAAAGTAACATTATTATTTATTCCTGTTTCCTGAGCAGTGGCATGTAAAGTTTAGTGGTATTTATGAAACGCTTCAAATAATATAATATACTAGCTTACTCGCGCAGTTTCGTCTGCGTCACATTTTTCATTACTGCTCCGTTCCTATTGGTTTTAGCGTGATGATATAAAGCCTTCCTCAATAAATGGGCTATGTAGCACTGAAAAATTTTTTATATCGGACCAGGTATTAGAGATTAGCGCGTTCAAGCAAACAAACAAACTCTTCAGCTTTATACATATATTAAGTATAGATTGTATATATTGTATTGTATTGTATTTAATATATTGTATAGTATTTTGTAGTCAAATGTTGAATAAGGCAAAATAATATTTAGAGTCAGTTTACCAAAACAATGGTGAACTTTCTTTAAATACTTAATCTTCACTTAACTTATTTGTACCTCTCTTTAAATTACAACAGCGTTAGTCAAGAGTATTGTGCTACCTTTGATACACTTAGCTACAGTGAAGACAATACAGCCGGCTATAATTTTGCAAACTGGCTCGATTAGGGTTCTGCAAGGAAATAATGAAAACCTGCAAGTACCTAATGTAATCCGTTTATGTATGTTTATCCGTTGTCTGTTTTATGAAGGTGGATATTAGTGTTCTAAGTCATTATTATTATTGTTTCTGTATGCCGTTCAAAGTTGTTCAAACTTTGGAGTGAAAGAAATTTAAATTATTTTTCGCCTTTAATTGGAGCTGAGATCATTGTTACTCTGTAATATTACTTAAACTCATAAAAAATGCCTGTAACTGACACCAAAATGTTAGTTGGGACGTAACGTAAATAGTGAATATGTTAGCGATGAAGAGCGTGGAACACGGCCAAGTGATCGACACCGTCAAAAGTTTTATCGTAATCAACCAAGGCTAAATCGGATGTATACAACTTTGTTTCGCCCCTATTTCAATTTATGGCTGAAGTACAGTACATTGTTAAAAATGGTCTATGAATCAATACGTATGAAACCTTTACCATAATTAGTTTTTTTTATAATATACATTTTAGTTATTGCGTAAAAACGGACACTTCATAATTTAGTAAACAGTTTAAAAAGTAATTTACTTCGGTCTTTTCCCCAGCGCCATTATTTTTAGTTTCAATTTGGCATTTTCAATAGCAGCGCTTGATCTGTAAGCAAAGTTTTTAGTTATATAGCGCTGTGTGAAACGAGCAATGTCGATACTGACAGTCGATATATAACACTACTCTATACCACACAATTTGTTAGTGAGAAAATAAGACAGGTCTGGCAGCTCTGGGATCTTAGTCTGTTTGGTATGTTTCTATTGGCCTAATTATCACCTCAAAATCCGAAAGCACTTTGGATTTTTTTATAATTCTCAGAAGTGACCGTGATTTTAATTTAGTTTCAGTCGAATATGTGCATTATTTAGAACACAGAAAGTAAATTCACGTCTATGTTGGTTCTTAGGCGAACGATGTATGGACGCCGAACAATAACCTTTACAGTTTTTATTTTAGTTAAAGAATCGTGATTTTGTTTTGGGTCATTTTAAGGTCAGGGCTACTAACATAATTATAGCAATTTAATCTGAAATTTCATAAGCAGATTGTAAAACGACAAAAACGACATTTGCTAAAAAACACTGTTGAAAGGAATAGCAACCTTTACTGATTCACGCAAGATCCCTTACTAAAACAAAGATCGCAATTAAGGTTGAATAGATCGGGATTGGCCACCCAGTATAGCTGAGAGAGAAGACTAATGGGACGGTAGTTTGTTAAACTTGAAATGTCACCTTTTTTAGGGTTCCGAAAAAAAAGGAACCCTTATAGGATCACTCGGGTGTCTGTATGTCTGTCTGTCCGTCTGTCACAGCCAGTTTTCTCCGGATCCACTGGACCGATTCTGTTGAAATTTGGTACACATATGGACTTCTATGACCCAAACACGGACGCGTTACGTAAATCATTAAATTTTTAGTATGGGGGTCACTTTTGGGGGCCAAACTAGAAAATTAAAAAAAGAAGTTTTTTGTACAATATCGTGTGACATATCAAATGAAAGGGCTTACTGTGAAAGTTTTAATTATATTTTTTCATAATTTTAAAGTAATAATTTAGAAGTCCTTCAAGAAATTAGACGAAAAATGACCATTCCCCCCTCTTATCTCCGAAACTACTGAGCTTAAAATTTTGAAAAAAATGGAGATAATAGATATTTACCTAAAGATTACAGGAAAGCCTATTAGAAGTCTGTAGTATTAAAATAACATGTTAAAAAAATTAAATTCGTTCGGAACCCTTTGCACGCGAGTCCGACTCGCATTTGGCCAGTTTTTGTGACTAGTCACCCTACAGTGTTTTCTGCGTTATTCTGGAGTATGGATTTCATAAATAACCCTATTAAAAAAAACACCGGTAGCACTCCGGGAGTGCCGGCAGAAGTGAAAACATGTAAATAATACATCCTTACTGTCGCGGTCACATCATAGACAAACCACCGACAACAAAATAAACAAAAAGACACTGACGTGTGGCCGCGACAGCGACTGTCAGTGACAGATGTCAATCTTGACACAGTTCCTGACATAAACAAAACGAACCATAAAAACAACAAAAAATAACGTTGTGTTTAATTATAAGTACAAAAATACTATCATTTATGAGGTAGAATACAATGTTTATTTATTGCGCTATCGTACACAAATATGACAATTTACATGTTATTATTCATAATATTATATCGTTATTTATTTATATATTACATTAATTTTTATCTCTTAGAAAAATCAACTTTCATCCATAATTTCGTAATTCCGTAATTTCGTATCCTTGGATACGCGTGGCACGCTGTACATAAACACAGACGGACATTCGCGCAAGCGCCCTGTGCCGCCTAAGCGGAGCAGCACACTCAGGCACGGTAGAAAGAGTGGGAGATACTAGTTCCTCTCCCTTCCCCTCGATCTTACGCTTTTTCGCATCACGTGACCCTGACGCGAGTCCGTCTTACGCTTTTTGCGATCAGGTCACGTGACCCTGACGCGAGTTTAAGATTTTATACCCATTACAGAAAAAGTGCTCAACGCCGCTAAAGAAGTTTTCACTTCAAAAATACGAGGAAGTTTTGACCTGGTTTTCCTTTCGAGAAACCAGTTCAAAAGTTCCTCCCATTTAGGACGTCACCCCCCGAGCCTGGGGGGCTACTCTCTAACGAAATCCGTAGTTTCGGGCTTTATTGCGGGCGGGCGTATTATACTCCGTATCACCTACAGACTTACGATTAGTCCCGAACCCGAACTGAGAATGAATGACAACACGATTTCACAGTAACTGTGAAATCGTGTTATCATTAGTTCTCAGTGGTTAGGTGATACGGAGTAGAATACGCCCGCCCGCAACTAAGCCCGAAACTACGGATTTCGTTAGAGAGTAGCCCCCCTGGTTACAAGTAATGAAATTAACGCGTTGTCGTGCGCCAGTAATGTTTTCTGAGGCGAGAACCGATGATTTCCACTGCATAATTAGAAAATGAAGTGCGTCGCTTCTGCGCCACAGCCGTGGCAGCTTGAACGGGATCCTGAGTGTGTTACTCGAATCAGAGCGGTGGGACTCGCCTTTCTTGCAGAGGTGGCTACAGCTACATGCCAGCGCCTGCGCTTATTACTACACATATTAAAGTTAATATTTAATTTGTGTGTTTGTGTTTGTTTTGTGTGTTTAATTTATAATCTTAGTTTTAATTCTGATTTTGATTTTAAGTCGGAATTAATTATTTTTTGTATTATTTTGATTTAAATTTTTCTTCATGTGACTGGCCGAAAGAGCAGTCACTGTGCTGTTGTATGTGTTCAAATCGCTCGGAAAACTCTGATACCACCATGCAAGATTTTTTTGACGTAGCTCGTTGCTGCTGGGATAGATTACGCTGCGTTACTTTTTGTGGCGGAACAGATTTTGCTACGTTAGTTTTTCGTGGCGGTTTCGATGCCGCTACATCACTCTCCTCTGGAGATCGGATTGTGAATAAGTCATACATCTTGATATGCTGGCCAGGCCAGTGGAATGTTGCTTCTAGTGAGTCCTACTGTCGAAACCGGAAGCCGCATGGTACACGGTGAGTCGGAACTGTCTGTGGTAATGCCACAGTGAGTCGGAGTGATGATATCCCGGTGAGTTGGGGTGATGCCACTGTGAGTCAGGGTGATGATGTCCCAGTGATGATGCTGCAGGCTCCAGTGAGCTGTGCGACGTAGTGATGTGACTGCTGGTGTCGACTTGAAGAGGTTCTTCAAGGATCTTCATGTGACAAGACGAAGGTACAGTGTGCTGTTGTTTATGTTCAAAACTCTGATACTGCGTTGTAGGATTTCTTTGACGTTGTTTGTTGCTGGCAGGATAGTTGTCGCAGCGTTACTTTTTGTGGTGTTACTGATTTTGCTACGTTAGTTTTTGGTGGCGGTATCGATGCCGTCAAAAACTTTCCATTAAAGTTTATTTTGATATGAACGAGCAGAACCTACTACTATCGTTAAGAAATGTTAGTTTGATTCAATACTGTGACAATAAATAGTTTCTTTAATTATCTTCAAATTATGTGTTTTGATATTTTACCTCAACAAACGTCTTGTTTTTAATCAAACCTGATGCCAACTCTTTAACTTTATGAATAATATAAAAAAAAAAACTATTTCTTGAGCGTACCTACCTTCCGCCAAATAGCGAATCAAGGGATGGTTGTCAATCTATTCGCATCATTGGTCTTTAATTTATTGCAAATGTGTACTTTCGCACCCTGAGGAAATTATACTAAATCGTGTATATGACTTGAACTTAACGTCTATCATTCGTGTCTATGTACCATAATTAATTTCGTGCCTAACTTTAATAGTGCAAAACAACGATGTCATAAGGATTTAAGTGCAATTACAGGTTGTATTTGTTTTATACGAGTATGATCATGTGTCAAAGCTAGCTGGTAATTATAGCATTGTATGTTCATAATTGTTCAAGTTAAACACAAAATTAATCAAAACTAATCAGCTCTTATCACTAGTGAATTAAGTAATAATTTTCTCGAAGAGCCGTGACAAATAGCCATTAATTTCCAGCATTTATATTTGCCACTGTCGCCTTTCAGCCAGGCAGTCTCTTTTGCCCTCACCATTGGCATTGTAACTTGAAAAATACACACAAACAACGATGAAAACTGGCGTCCTGGTAAGTCAGGAGATTATTTTTCAGTAGAGACTAATTGTATTAAATTGTGTAACGTACTTGATATTGAAATTAATTAAGAGCGGGCTATCCCAATCCTGTTTTATGTAGGCTACAACAGATTGGCCTTCGATTTTGTGAAAGAAGTACCACGTCTTGTGATTTTTATTTCTGAACCCACAAAACTCACGAGCAAGAGACCTATGAAAACATTAAAGGCTGATTTTGCAAATCTTAGGTTGTGGTATTTACCTTAATAATATGTTTACCTGATTTATTTAGTGTTTTTAATGGTGATGTTAGGTTATGTTGTCGTTAGAATACGAAAAACGTTTTGCGATTGCCACTGTTTTGGATTTTTCATTGTTCAATCAAATATTTACATTGTATCTTGTTTTAAACTATTTTTGTCACTCAAACAAGGAAAAAGAAAGGAAATGAGAGGAGTGGAGAGGTTTGTGGAGGAGTTTTGAGAGGATGTATCTATTCTTTTGATATGTTTAAGATTACTTATTTGAGGAAATGAAAATAGTTTAATGTAACATTAAATAAGCAATAAATCCTAACTATATACATATGAATATACAAAAACAAATACACTCAGGCGTCGAAGAATTCCTCCGCATCGCTGTCATCCGGAAACGTGCCCAGAAGACTGGCAGCATTGCCACGTTGAATGGCAATACTAATTCTTTGAGCAAAGAACGAGCCAGCCCTCTGGTCACGCAAAGTGTCGATCAGTCGGCGAGAAATATCCTTAAAAAGGAGACGCGCACTCGGACCCCATGATCCTTATTTGAATTTAAAATAACTTTAAAACTGTGAAAAAGTCCGCAGCGTCGATTACACTAGATTTCAAAAAAGCTTTACATTATCCAACAAAATGCGATTGATTAAAGATTCGAAAGGAACCTTTATTGTTTCTAATGTTGAACTAAAATGTAGAACAGAGTTAAGTAATGTATAAATATGTTTTTTATTTTCAGTTGTTGTTCTTCGTCTTTGCCATCACATGTCGAGTTGGCGTGGCGTCACCTAGAAGACACCTAAATGTGGAAAATAGCCCTTCCGAAGTCAGTGCATTAAGATCGAACAGTCATACAAATAGCGAGGCTGGCCTTGAAAGTAGTGAAATTGGCGGTGAAAAGAAAAATGTAGATAGTGCAATAAGATCAGGAGGTTTCAAAAGCAGTGAGGGTGGTGGCCATGCAGGTGGTGAAGCAAGTAGTCATGCCAATAGTTATGCCGGTGCAGAAGCTGGTGGTTTCGCCAGTGGCCAAGCTGGTGGTTATGCCAGTGGCCAAGCTATGGGTTATGCTGGTGCAGAAGCTGCTGGATACGCCAGTGGCCAAGCAGGTGGTTTTGCAAGCGGTCAAGCTGGTGGTTTTGCAAGCGGTCAAGCTGGTGGTTTTGCTGGCGGCCAAGCAGGTGGTTATGCCGGTGGGCAAGCAATGGGTTATGCAGAAGCTGGTGGTTTTGCCAGTGGCCAAGCAGGTGGTCATACCGGTGGTCAAGCAATGGGTTATGCTGGTGCAGAAGCTGGTGGATATGCGGGTGGTCAAGCTGGTGGTTATGCCAGTGGCCAAGCTGGTGGTTTTGCAAGTGGTCAAGGTGGTGGTTTCGCCAGCGGCCAAGCTGGTGGGTATGCCGGTGGCCAAGCTATGGGTTATGCTGGTGCAGAAGCTGGTGGATTTGCCGGAGGCCAAGCTGGAGGTTTCGCCAATGGCCAAGCTGGTGGTTTTGCCAGTGGCCAAGCTGGTGGATTTGCCAGTGGCCAAGTTGGTGGCTATGCCGGCGGCCAAGCTATAGGTTATGCAGGTGCAGAAGCTGGTGGATATGCGGGTGGCCAAGCTGGTGGCTATGCTGGTGGCCAAGCTATGGGTTATGCTGGTGCAGAAGCTGGTGGCTATGCCGGTGGCCAAGCTATGGGTTATGCTGGTGCAGAAGCTGGTGGCTATGCCAGTGGGCAAGCTGGTGGTTTTGCAAGTGGTCAAGGTGGTGGTTTTGCCAGCGGACAAGCTGGTGGCTATGCCGGTGGCCAAGCTAATGGTTATGCCGGTGGCCAAGCAATGGGTTATGCTGGTGCAGAAGCCGGTGGATTTGCTGGTGGCCAAGCTGGAGGTTATGCCAGTGGTCAAGCTATGGGTTATGCTGGTGCAGAAGCCGGTGGGTTTGCTGGTGGCCAAGCCGGAGGATTTGCCAATGGCCAAGCAGGAGGTTTTGCCAATGGCCAAGCTGGAGGTTTTGCCAGTGGCCAAGCTATGGGTTATGCTGGTGCAGAAGCTGGTGGTTTTGCTGGCGGCCAAGCTAATGGTTATGCCGGCGGTCAAGCAATGGGATATGCTGGTGCAGAAGCCGGTGGATTTGCTGGTGGTCAAGCTGGTGGTTATGCCAGTGGTCAAGCTGGTGGTTTTGCCGGTGGCCAAGCAATGGGTTACGCTGGAGCAGAAGCTGGTGGTTATGCCGGCGGCCAAGCAATGGGTTACGCTGGTGGAGAAGCTGGAGGTTTTGCTGGGGCACAGGCTGGTGGCTTTGCTAGCGGACAAGCTGGTGGCTATGCCAGTGGCCAAGCTGGTGGCTATGCCAGTGGTCAAGCTGGGGGCTATGCTAGTAGTCAAGCTGGTGGCTATGCAAGTGGCCAGGCTGGTGGCTATGCCAGTGGGCAAGCTGGCGGTTATGCCAGCGGACAAGCTGGTGGTTATGCCGGCGGACAAGCTGGTGGTTATGTAAATGGTGGTGCAGGGGCCGCCGCCAATGCTGCCGCTGGTGGTCACATTAGCGGTAGCATAGGAGGAGCTGCTGGTGCTCATTTAGGAGCTGGTGCTGCTGGTTATGGTGGTGCGGAAGCTAGTGGCTACGCGGGAGGTAACGCTAGTGGCCTTATCACAGGTGCCGCAAACGCAGTTGTTGGTGCAATTGCTGGCGGATTCGTAAGCGGAGAAGCCAGTGGGCACGCTGGTGGTTATATTGGTGGTGAACCTGGTAGTTACGCTTTAAGTGGTGGCTCTGCGTAAGCTTGAATATCCTGAACCCAACAAATTACTATAAGACTGTCAAATGTCATCTGGAATAACAAAGTACTCATTTGGATCTTAAAATAATATTAGGCCGCATAATCTGATCCAGACGTATTTTGTAAAAGTTAATAAATGGTGGACAACAGTGGTGTTATAGTTTGGAATCATTATCATTTAACCCTACCCAAGCCTCAAATGTTTGTAATTAAATCGGAAACAATACCCTTCAAACCTCAACACAGTTCAATGCTTGACGGAAAAGTAAATTATAATACAGTACTTTAATAAAAGATTGTGCGGGTTATGACTATTTACAAAATGTCTGTACATTAAAATAGAGCACGAGTTAATAGTCCTTGCACTCTTGTCTAAGTTTGGATGAGTAATGTTCAACAATTGGCAACTTTGTGACGGGCAGGATTTATCAGCAGGCAATTTACATATTTAAGATATAAATTATCTTCTATCTGACCATAGTGGACAAATGATAACACTCGTTCATAGCAACAATGCAAAAAATTCTAATACAATTTAGGCCAATTAATAGGGGCAAATTCATTTAATTCCATTTCATTTTACAAACAAAGTTAAATGGCTATCATGTTAAAGACGTCAATAAATTAAATGATATATTGTTTTCAGAGGTACTCAACGATTTAATAATATTAGGAAAAAATATTTTTCCCATATTTTTATATTAATGTCTGGCCGACAAAAGATATTACGATAAGGCAGAAAAAATATTTGAGCTACATTGCCTTAGGCCTTACACTACTTACACAGTAACTTATAACGATTACACATTTTTAAAAGTATTTAAAAAAAAACTTTTTACAAAAAAATATAACCGACTTCCAAACAAAATACTACAAAGTATAAAATAGCCTTAATTTCGGAAGTCGGTGTTTTTTAGTTTTGTTTCTTTGTTTTTTAACACCGACTTCCGAAAAAGTTTTATTTTTCATTTTTAAGTGGTGATACTTGGACGACGTTTTCGATAAGCAAAAATGCTCATAAAATAAAAACTACTCGACCAAACTGTACCTTTTGAATATTTTTACGGGACCAAATGGCAAGTATATCGCATCGAACTAAAAAAGAATCACAAAAATCGGATCAGAAACCTCGGAAATCGGTGTACATACATAAAAAAAATACCCACCGAATTGAGTACCTCCTTCTTTTTTGGAAGTCGGTTAAAAAAACTTGTAAGGTACCTATAGACCTTTTTCTTTTTTTAATGGGAATGGTGGGAAATCATCAAATGACTCTTTCTGCTCTGGGCGGACCGGAAGGGAGTGTCAGACTCTGACTAAAATCCACCCGTGTTCCTCCTAATGTCCATTGCGTTCCAGGGCCGCGGTGACTCTTTCAAACAAATTCCGCAAGGCTGGCAGGAGCTAAAATCCTGCAGATGCAACAAATTAAATAAAATGGTTTGGAAAGTTATCAATAATGAATTAATGATAATGAATAAAAATAGGTACGAATGTTGTTTTTGTTTTTAATTTAGAAGAAGTACGCCAAGAATGTATTTAAATCTTTTAGTACAAATAAACCATCAAAAATTACAGAAGCTTTAAAGCTTCTGAAGAAATTGAGACCTCAATGTTTTCATTAAGAGCAAACATTTCAGGCGGCACGATTGAATGAAAAAATGATTTCTGGCAAAACAAACTCAAATTAACCGAAGACCTAAGGGGAATGTCTATCAAAGTATGCACATCCATTATTGAGATCACAGTTCCATATTTTGTTTTAAGATGTCCACACCAAGGACTCTTTCCAGATCCAGTGAAATTTAAGATATCGATATTAATGACAACCGTGTTACAGGTTTTGAAAAGTTATATGTTCAATAGCAATAAAATCAACAGAGAGCTTCTCCAAGGCATTTCATTGCGTAAATCACGAAACATAACTCGTATAAAATTTGAACATTACGGACTAGATTTACTTCCACTTAGTTTAAACAACTGGCAATAAAAAAATAAATGGTGTGCAATTAAAAAAAAAAAAAACGCATGCTTTGCTCAGGAAGGAGTAGAGTAGACTCAATGTTCTGAACTTAGACTCCCATGCGGTCCGTTGTGCGTAGGTGTCCTGGCAGAAGCACGGAAGCTTCCTAGGAGCTTCACAGGCTTAGTGAAGCTACCTCACCGTTCCGGCGATTTGTTCACGTTGGGTAGCCACGGCCTCGCATTCCAGGATGACGTGGGCGGCTGACATTCTTCGGTGTCAAAAAATGGGGGCACCACAAGGCTCAATGGTTCTTTCATAATTACAGGATGTGTTTTTTTTCTAAATCAACAGGTTCGATTCCTGGCTAGGAATATCGATTTAAAAAAAAACAAAACACTACAAAGAATAAAATAACTTTAATTTCGAAAGTCGGTGTTGGTTTTGTTTCTTTGTTTTTTAACACCGACTTCCGAAATTAAGGTTATTTTATTCTTTGTAGTGTTTTGTTTGGAAGTCGGTTATATTTTTTTTTTAAGTTTTTTATTTTTCACTTTTAAGTGGTGATACTTGGACGACGTCTTCGTCAACGTAGAAATTGAAATAAGCAAAAATGCTCATAAAATAAAAGCTTAGTAGTTTATATTTTATGAGTTTTTGTGCTTACCAAACTGAATCAAATTTTTATGGGACCAAATGGCAAGTATACTGCATCGAACTAAAAAAGAATCACAGAAATCAGACCAGAAACCACGGAGTAATAGGTGTACATCCCTCCTTTTTGTATGTCGGTTAAAAATCTAATGTAGCTGTTATAGTTTTCATCCAAAATTGGGCTCGTGACTCCTTTTAGTGTTTTTTGCTAATACTCATAGTTTCGGGTTTGGTCATCCACGCACACTTTCAGAATTCAACCTGTAGGTATGTATGTGGGTAGAGGTCACTTAAACAAATAGAATATAGCAACATGTTGCCCTAAAGTGTCACGTTGCTGAGATATTTGGCGGTAAAGTCGTCATGGGACAACAATGACTACCATTGTTTTTTTTTTTTTTGTTAAATTGTTACCTATCCTTACATCATGTTTTATCGTGCGCCTTGGGAATGCATACAGGCATTCTTAAAAACTAACGAATCGACAATGAATGTATGACGATCAAAAACCTGACGAAACGCCACTTGTGTTCATTTGTTTTTTCTACTTGTGACAAGTTGACGAACCAGGATGTGACGAATCGGGAAGTAGCCATTTTGACCATAGTTTTAAAAGTGGACAAAGATTGAGCACGCCTTACCGATACAGGCCTGGAATGCTATATTCCATAACCGCACCGCTTGAACCGTTAAAGATTTGTCGTAGAAACTGGTGGAATGCATCGGCATCTCTAGTCTCAAGATTTCCTATGACTTCAGATATCTATTGTATGTGTCATGAAGGAACTTGAAACTTTCTTTAAGATAAGAGGGGGTTGTAGGATTGAACATAATACTTTACAGCAGAAATAAAATATGAGAAGTCGTAAGGGAAGCCACTTGAGGTTTGTGCGAAATTCAGAAATGTGATCATATTTGCGCAGGCCAAATATGAATTTTATGCAAAGGTTGTGAAAACACTCAAGTTTATCTAGATGTGCTTGAGTGAGATCTATAATGTGCGTTTTGACTGAAATTTTTGTTAAAATAAAACAATTTTTGTTTCTTCTCTTTCAATTATAATGCAACACAGTTTGACCTCACTTAATCGTCTTTGGGGTTTTGTTCTTATCAATTACATCTAGGTAGGCAGGTTCCTTAAATAAATAAAAAAAATCTAGGTAAATCTTTTATGACATTTGGGTAAAGTTTCCGTCATATTTATATTTTACTATCATGACGTCATTTCCTTCCATTTCCCATTTCAGACACTGATCTGCATGGTACTCATATAACGTATTGTGAATGTGGGGACCATGTAGATCGCTATTAGGGTTTCATTTCATGGTGGTCCGGTAGTTTGATTTATTTATGTGGCCTACCCAAATCGTTGACTCCTTAAAGTTTGAGCTACACGATAACTGGCAAAAGCTTGCACTGTCTGGACAGATCCACTCAAATCTGTGTGACACTTTAAACAAAAGGGCACCACAAACATTAACCTACATGGTTCTTATACAACCTGTAACAGAATAAACACAATACCTCTTAAGGGGTCATGGAACTCATCATTATGAACAACTTTCATTATGGGACCAACACCGAAATCGTGAAAAAAAAAAATCGACTCCCCCATAACTCGACTAAATGTACTGAACAGCTGATTTATTTTTTCGCGATTTCCTGATTAGTCCCATAGTAAAAGTTGTTCATAATGATGGGTACAATGATCCCTTAGAGTTATTGCGTTTATTCTATTACAAGTTGTATGATTTGACCAGTACAGTTTGTATGGACTTTAAAAGAGACTTTGACCTCTGACTTTGTTTCGGTGTTTCTTCTCAGGGTACTCGGATAGGACACACTGGCCTCATCTAGCCTACAATGACCAAAAAAGATTGACTTGTAAAAGTGCTATGTTTAATCTACTTACAAAATCAATGACATTTATTCTCAGCCAGTCTCTTGGGCATATTACCAGCTGATAGCGTTGAGGACGAATTTTTTGATGCTATGTTTTAGTTTGTTGTAAGTTTTATGTATTAGTTTATTTTAGTTACTATTGTATATTATAATTATTTTAGATTGTTCTATTTTGATATCATTTATCATATATATCCCTTTGCTCTGTAGTGCTATTCCGTTTGAATCTCGCTGAGAAACAAGGGAACAAGATGTGAGCTGTTAATCTATACAATCAAGGTGTAATGCCGGTTTATTTCAAGCTCTCTCCATCTATTTCATGGTGAGATGTTTACAGAATAAAGTTTTTATTGTAATACTCACATTAGAACTCTCATCTCATTGAATAGTAAATTATTGGTAAATGTTGAAATTTTATATCCCAGATTAGCAAAGTCCTTCGTAATAGCTTACCACCGCCACCAACCAGTGTCGACTTTCCTACAGGCCGAGCATTAGACAATTTGTAGCATACTTTTTAATTACAAATCTCATCGACAACGACTTTTTCATCGTCTGCAATAGCATTAATGACTTGTTTCCCATATTTTTAATTTTTACAAGATTATTCTCTTCAAAGCGTTAGCATGTAAAACTGGACTGCCTTGTGCATAATTTACTCATACAGTACCATTTTATCAACTTAATGGGTCTGTCCATTTTTCTGGAACATACATAATGTTCCAGATAAACGGTTGTCATCTTAAATCTAATACATTTAAACGAGCAATTCTTGTATACAGGGTTATTTGTAAAACACCAACAACCTCTTAGGCTGTGAAAGTACACATGATTATAAACAACTTTTACTTTGAGACCAACCTTGAAAACTCGATAAAAATATCAGTTGTTTCATACATTTTCATTGGCTATGTGTTGCATTTTATATGAAACAGCTGATATTTTTTTCGAGTTTTCAAGGTTCGTTTTCTGCTTTTATTTTTTCAAAGTAAAAGTTGTTTAATAACATGTGTACTTTCATTGCCTACGAGGTTGTTGGTGTTTTACAAATAACCCTGTATATGTTTACATATATATGTCGTAAATGGGGTAGACTAGGTACCAAGCTGCTTGCTCCGGCGTGTTCCTCTTATGTGTCAGGATACAGTAAGTAGGCGAAGGAATACACACAAGTGTCACAAAGTTAAGATTTACGATGTTATTTTCTCCGAAACAACCATCACTTAACAAAAACAAGTAATTCTTAAAACTAAGATTTTTACATCTGTATAGGCTTCAGCGACCACGCTCCAACATATATATAATCTGAATCTCGGACACGGCTCCAACGATTTTCATGAAATTTAGTATGCAGGGGGTTTCGGGGGCGATAAATCGATCTACCTAGGTTTCATTTTTACAAAATGTAAAAAAAAACCGAGCAAAGCTCGGCCATCCAGGTACTACAAAATTAAGTGTGCATATGAAATCCATTAGACAAGGGTTTGCGAATAAAATCAATTACACGCTCTGACCCATAGTTTTCAAAGCGATGCTACGCTAAATGACACTCTTTTGTCACTCACCTAAAGTTCCTTTCACATGAGATTTTGTCAGAAGAGGGGGCAAGATTTAGTTATAATACAATTTTGTTATATATACATTTATTGTATTATTTACAAAATAGTTTTAAATGAAAAACAAATGGATTTCAGCGCTTATCGACTTATAAATTAGGTAATAACTTGTTTGGGGTGACCGTGTCCAAAGGCAATTTGTTTCTAGCTTTATATCGGCTATAGTACCACCATAACGGAACCAGTCAGTTTTGGTCGACTACCAAACATAGCAATGCTGAAGCCTAACAAGATATCGAAACTACTAAATATGAAAATATATTCACTGGTAAGTAAGGAGCAATTTGTGTTAAGCATCATAGAAAATATGACTTAAATCGATAATCGTAGAGACGTATGTTCATGAGTGGAGATGCCAATCGCCGAATGTAGAACGTTCCCAGCCCCGGTGGGGTGATGCTCTTTGCAGAGTTACTGGTAACAGCAGGCTGGGAATCGATATCACACCACTAAAACAAAATTATTATTGGATTACCATGTTATAATTATACTGTTATAATAACTGTGAAATTGGTTTGCTTACTTACGAATAATATAATTGCCATTTTGTGATCATAATGCTGTCATTCTTAGTCAAGTTTAGGCATCGTAGATGATATTGCCGTCTAAAGGTGCACACATGTCAACTCGGACAGGGATCGTCACCGTATCGCCTTTCGTCATGTCGTCAATCAGGAGTCAGCCTAACGTAACCGCGGAACTGCAAGTTGACCACGCACCGCGGTTCCTGAGCTTGTCCCGAGGCGAAGCGATTAAGTGACGATTCCAATTAGTGTGCGTTGCAGGCGGGAGTTTCATACAAAGAATAGTGCACGACTCGAGTTGATACGGTGACGATCCCTTTCCAAGTCCGTATAAAAGTGCTATGACCTTAAAAAGGAACGTGTATCCAATGACGTAATATATAGGGTGACTGGTAATTATTAAGTGCATTCCTTGAAATGGGTTTCCCTAAAGCGGATATGCAACGATTTTGACCCCAAAAACTTGAGGTCCTTATTTGGATGTTTCAGGTTGTCAAAGTTTAAAAAAAATTGTCCTGGTCTGCCTCACGAACAAATAGTTAAACCTACTGCACTCTGGTTATAGTAGACACCAGATAAATGTGCAATAACGGTCATTGACCCACATACACACTTTAAATAAGTTTGTGATCACTAGCATAAGCTGATATATTTGTGTAAATTTAACTTTCTCAAAAAAAAAAAAATCTTTGTTGTGTGTTTTCTTTTAATAGAAAACCCCTGTTTGAAATAAAAAATAAAACTATTTTTTAACAAAAATTGAGTAATTAAACAGAATGTAATTGTTACAGAAAGAAAAAGACTTTTAACCAGACTTAAACAACAATTTATTTATAAGAGGTTTAAATTCAATATAATATAACTTCTCCCATGGCTCCAACACATGTGCAGATCCTCCCGGGCATGCTGAGGATCCAGTTATCCAGCATTTCTTGGGGTAACCTGTCCTATTCTTGAATAGCGGCTTCCCTGAGCTCTGGCACTGTCTGGGGACGTAGCTGACGGTTTCAAATAGATCGCTTAAGAGCATCCCACGCGCGCTCTATTGGTTTTAAGTCAGGCGAACAGCCAGTCTAACCTTGTGATGTCGTATTCTTGGAGAGCAGCATTGACTCGTTGAGCTCGATGTGCGAGCGCATTATCATCGACCAGTACAAATTGGTGCCCATGGTTTACTCGGAATGGTCTGACGATTCCATCAATAGCAACTGCTTTATACATGTCTGCTGTCATGAAGCCTCGATACGGGATCAAAGGCGTTCTAGCTCCAATCATAATACCACCCCAAAAGGACACCGATTTCCCGCCTTGCTGATCTGTTCTAGTGGCAGTTCTTTACCTTTCATGGTCTCCTGGTCTTCTCCAGACACGGACACGTCGGTTATCTGGATAAGTACTGATTCGCGATTCATCAACGAAGAGACAGTTTTGCCAAATGTTTTCTTCTTCATCTTCTTCATTTTGCCGAAGTCTAGCCCATTGCAATCTCTGTCGTTGACGTTCCCGGGAATTCAGAGGCGCTCGCCAAGACCTCCGTGCTCATAATTTGCCTGGTGCAAGCAATTCCGAATGGTCTGAGTGCTAGCTTCAAGCCCAGAGGCGGCCCGAACTTCTGCTTTTATTTTAGCAGCGTTGATTGTAGGGTCACGGGCTGCCAGCAATCTAATTTAGCGCGGCAGCAGTTCAAACAGTTGGGCGACCACTGCGGGATCGGTCAGCTAAATTACCCAGTCCGTGGTACCTCTGCAACGTGGTCACGACACAGGATTGGGATATAGCAACTCTGCGTGCTATTTTTCTCGTGGTGTGTCCTTCTTTTGCTCGTAAAACTTCTGATAATCCTCTTGCCATTTTTTCAATTACAACTTTCCGCGAAAAAGTATTTTAAATCCGTTAAAATTGACTAAATCAGAATTCTGAATGAGCGTAAACTAGAACTGAAAGCCTTTTAAAATGGAAAAGCAATTGAACTCTTTTATTGTTTTATATTCTAATTCTATATTTTTAAATAAAGAATCTAAAAAGAAGAAGCAATCATGATATAATCTACTGTGTAACAGCAAAAATGTGATCGCAAACATAATTGAATTTCTTAATATCAAAAATAAAGAAATAAAGCTGCCCTGAATCGACTTCTATCGTGATTTGATTGCAGTCTTAGATCAGCTACATCTCTTGCCCGCTAGCGGAACTAATGTAATGTTTGTTGATGATTTCTGAAAAAGTGCGCCTTTTAGAGTCATCGTGTATTCGATTTAATAATATACATGTACGTACGCATATGAAATGCTAACAAAAGTTTTTGCAAACTACTTTGCACTAACATCATTCGAGCCATATCAAGTTAACTCGCTAGAGTAGTAGTAAGTACATAACTGAACACATTTTAATGAACGAGTTGACCAGAAAATCTCTAAGCTTTCAAATAGCGCCATCTACGAGCACATACGTATACTACGGATTTGAATTTGAAGTCCATTATTCCATGAGAGGTTATTAAATACTACTGACCCGTACCCACGTCATTGGGCGGTATTTTTCGTATTGATAAAATAGCCACAAAACACAACAAACAAACAACAAAGTTTGTGAGATTACCTCACAAACTTTACCTCTTCATAAAATTAGTAGTATTATATGCAGTTTTAGGTCAGCGCCATCTCTTTACAGATAGTGGTACTAATTTACTTTTGTTGATTTGATGTTTCTGAAAAACTGTGCTATTTGAAGACATCGTTTTATTTTTTCTGTAATTCTTACATAAACTTCTATCACATAGAATATTTTCAGATTTTTCTGTTTGCAAACTTCGGAGATAAGGGGAATGGTCTAAATTTCAACATTTTTCGACATAGTTCGGAAACCAGAAATATAAAAAAACAGGAGAAGTGGCAGGGGGGCGTGTCCGTGTCCACGCGACATGCTCACGTTGAACTTGTCATAGGCAATTAATGGTCGTCTCAGCGAACTAGCGCGCTTTCGATCGCGATCGTGACAATTTATAAGAATTCCGTGTTGTTCAGTGGTTTCTTGAAGAAACCGCAGCCTAAACCAAGACTTTGTAAATCAAGGAAACACTTATACTATCTAAATATAAGTTGTTTACTATTTTTGTCTTTAAAATCATGAAAAACATCAAATCGTAAAATATGTCTTGCTCTTACATTATTCTTATCTTTTATATTATTCTTGTTTTCAAATATCACAGCGACTGTATTATTTTTGCAATAAATACATTGCTTTTTATCCACTACCTAAGTTTTTCAGTAAGTCACTGGACAAGCAATGTAAATAATAAAAAACGATACTTTATTAAGCGGATGCAACTAGTTAATGATGTGCTTGTGCAGATCCACTTACGTAGGCTATCGACACAATGTCGATTGACGAATGATATCTTGCTATTAAAGTTTATTTTCTATTTGTCAACCGTTTTAACCCTGTTATAACATCGATGTAAAATAACGCTTTTTACTTATTTACAGCGTAATAGAGAAATGCGTAATTAACTTTCGTAAAGTGAGTTAATAAAATTTAAGGTTAATAATCGGTGGAGTGTTTATAATATTTTCTGGACATGCCTTTTTATTTATGCATACTTTACCTAGGTAATGTATAAAATTCCTAGGGATTGTATAGATTACCTGCTGGTCCAGCGGCACTGTGTAAAATAAATAGATTTTGTCCCGGAATTAATCAATGAACGAGTATATGTCGCAACCAACTAGCTTCATCAGCTGGAACGTAAGTTTTGCCGTTTCGGTTATTTATCGGATCTTAAAATCGAATGCACGTGTGAAATCATTCATATAAATTATATTGTGACTAAATAGTATCCTGTAAAAATCAGATCCGGCTAAGAAATTCATGTCGTCGTGTGAACGTAGCGTTACTGCCACCCGTAGCAGTGTGCAGGCATGACTGCCCACACGTCTCCCCTTTCCCTGCTATCGTCTTTTACACACATTGCCGACTGCGTATTCGGTATTGTATAGAATACCTAGGCAAGGTATAAAATGAATAATATTTCATACATTACCTCAGTTTTTTAGGTATTGTATATATTGCCTAGGTATTCTATAGAATGTCGGATTATATAGATTGCCGGTAACATATGCATATTATAAAGACTCACACTGTATGGCACTTGACGTCCAAATCACAGGAAAGACTTTCTTATTTAATAAGCTTCCTAAAATGGTAAAATAGTAGTCGCTTTTGGTACCCGTTGGACTCAATTGGTTCCTCCCGACTCAATTGGTTCCCAAAAGTAGTATTTTGAATGTATTTGGTAGTACACATTTGGTACCCATTGGACTCAATTGGTTCCTCCCGACTCAATTGGTTCCCCAAAGTAGTATTTTGAATGTATTTGGTAGTACACATTTTTCGATGTACGTCTTGCTTACTGCGGGTTTTTAGGGTTCCTTACCCAAAGGGTAACCAACGGAACCCTATTACTAAGCCTCTGTTCTCAGTTCGTCCTTCCGTCCGTTCGTTTGTCTATCAGCGGGCTGTATCTCAAGAACCGTAATAGGTAGACAATTGAAATTTTCACAGATTGTGTATTTCTATTGCCGCTATAACATCAAATAATAAAAAACTGGTCAAGAGCGAGTCGGACTCGCGCACCGAGGGTTCCGTATCATCATATAAAACATGAAATATTTTTAAATTTTCATTGGCGAGGCCTTTATTCGTCAGAGTTTTAACACTGAGGTGTATATTGTAGTTTTAGATCAGCGCCATCTCTTAACTGATAGTAGAACTAATGTAATTTTTGTTAATGATTTTTGAAAGAGTGTGCTATTTAGAGACATCGTTTTTATTTTTCCTGTAATCTTTACATGAACTTTTATCACAGAGAATAATTTCAGATTTTTCTCTGCACAAACTTCTGACATAGGGGGGGGGGGGGGGCTGAAATGGTAACTTTTTTTTTTGTCATAAGTGTAAAACCTACTCGACTCGCATTTGGCTGGTTTTTTTTTAGGGCGCATCCCTAAAAAAAAACCAGCCAAATGCGAGTCAGACTCGTCTACCGAGGGTTCCGCACAAATTTGTAGCTACAAATTACTTTAAATAATTGTTTGTGATTTAATAACAAATGTACAGTTTTCAGACTTTTCCCTATACTTGTAGTATAAGACGATATTACTTGCCAAATTTCATAGTTCTAGGTTAACGGGAAATACCCTATACATTTTGATTCCCTTGAGAGTGTCGAAATATACGTTTTTTGCGACGATAAACGATCGTATCTTTTTTTATGTAAATTTAGAAGTTTGATTTTTTCACAGCTGCAAGGGCCCATAGAACTGAGTATATGGTTTTAATTTCAACTCGATACCTCCAAGCGTTCTCGAGAAAAACGGTCTTGACAGACAGACGGAAGGACAACAAAGTGACCCTATAAGGGTTCCGTTTTTTCCTATTAAGGTACGGAATCCTAAAAAGAAAAAATGTCTGAGAATGTGCAAATAGCGCTCTTCCATATGATATCCCACATGCCGTAGTAGTCTCACTTCGAATTTAAGAACATTTTAAGAACCCCTTTGAGTCGCTGTTGCAAAAAAAATATATCCATTTTTATTTCTTATTTGCAAAATAAGCAGTTGAACAAATTCCAAATTTCAAGTTGATAGCATTAACAGTTTTTGAGATTTCCAGCTGTGACACACGGACAGACTTAGTCACACCATAAGGATGCCTTTTTACCATTTTGGTACGGAAGCCTAAAAACATACTCTATCTCTGCACCAATTTTTTATTTTTATTTGTTGACCTGTGTAATCCATAAGGGTGCTTACATAAAGAAACAGGTTTCCGGCACAGACAACCCCGTGCGGGTTGGTACTGATCGGTGCAGGTTAAACCAGCATAAAGAAACAGGTTAATCTATCATTATTGACAACTATGTCTTCCAGTGCGTCAGACGTATGGCTCGGTTCAGATAGTCGGCACTGGTCAGAACTGACAAGTTTAAACCTGCTTCCCTATAAATGGTCGCATAAGGTAACCCGGGTATATTTTACCTGCACCGATTTGTATCGGCCCGCACAGACCTGCCTGCACCAGAAACCGGTTTATTTATGCTTGCATGGATATTCTGTATTACTCGTACTACTTAATCCTTATGCGACACAAATTTCACCAATTCCGAAATACTTGTTTGAAGTAAGAAATCGTCATGACTAATATTTATAGAGGTGTGCAGAGTAGTTTCGTACCCCAAATTTAATTGTTGATTCTATTCGTTTTTCGCGCAACTTCAGTTAACTTCTTGGTACAAGTATTCGTTACAACAATTCTCAGAATTTTGCTATTAAGAATAGAGTTGAGTAAATGTGTAGCACGGTGTTTTTCGCTCTTGATGACGTACCCGACCCTAAAATCATCCAGGCAGAATTGCGTGGAAAGGGTTCCGAACGAATCTCGTTCTTGTAACCTGTTTTCTTAAAACCATAGACTTCTTCAAGGTTTTCCTGAAAAGACCTATTATCGGATTTTTTTTAATGTTAGGCTCAACAGTTTAGGAGATTAAAAGAGAGAGGGTTGGTAATAATTCATTTAATTTCTTGAATTACTTCAAACCTATTTTTTTTTTTAAATTATGGACAATCTATTTGAAATCCTCACAATAACTTCGTTCATTTGATATGTCACACTGTATAGTTGATTAAAGTATTTTTTCTTCAAATTCTTTTTCCCAAAAGTGAACCCAAAACTGAAATATCATAGAACCATTGTGGCCCACCCCAATTTTGCTTTTTTTATTCAAAGCTGTGGCGTACGATCTAACATGTATAATATTAGTAGAGGACACTTTAACAAACAAAACATGTGCTCTAAAGTGTCAAGTTGCCGAGATATTTCGAGATTAAATCATCATTCTAGGTACATAATATTTTTATTTTGATATATGATATATTATTAAAAAACAATCTACTGCATATTAGTTCATTTAAGGGTTCCGTACCTCAAAAGGAAAAAAACGGAACCCTTATAGGATCGGTTGTCTATTGTTTACCCAAAGATTATTTACCATAATCATCATATTAACCGAATTTCATTTAACCGAATTTCATTTGCCCGAATGTTTTGTTTGCCCTAAAAGACATATGACATACTGTTAATTGCCCGAAACTTAGATACCATAAGATACGCCATATATTTAAACGCCATAATGATTATCTATACTAATATATAAAGCTGAAGAGTTTGTTTGTTTGTTTGTTTGTTTGTTTGCTTGAACGCGCTAATCTCAGGAACTACTGGTCCGATTTGAAAAATTCTTTCAGTGTTGGAGAGCCCATTTATCGAGGAAGGCTATAGGCTATACACCATCACGCTAAGACCAATAGGAGCGGAGCAGTAATGAAAATTGTGACGAAGACGACGTTGCGCGGGTCAGCTAGTTACACATAAAATTTAAATGCCATAATAATTAATTAATATTAATTATTGTAAAGTTTAATGGTCACAGTTCTAACCTAACTCAAATGGCACCTTACCAAACTATTTCTGGGTGGTTTATACAAAAATAATCACGAAGGGGATGGCGGGGTCGTTTGAGCGAGCGAAGCGAGCGAATAGACCTAGCCAAACCTTAAAATATTCTATGCATGGTTGATGGTGGGCTTGGTCGATGGAGCCCCGCTTTGCGGGGCTCCTACTTCTGTGTGGTTTATAAAAAAATAACCACGAAGGGGATGGCGGGGTCTATTCGCTCGCTTCGCTCGCTCACACGACCCCGCCATCCCCTTCTAACCTAACCTATCCGTGTCGGAGTGCCCTAAAGTCCCGATTGCATCCAGTTTCTCCTCATATAACAAACATTACATACCCAATGTCGGTGGCAAATGATGTTATGGCATATCATAATTATGGCATGTGATAATTAAGGCATGTGATAATTAGGGCTTACAATGATTATGACAAATTATGTTATGGTAAGTGACTTTATGGGAAACAAAGCTTCTAGCACGTGACTAATATAGTAAATAAGAGTAGGGCAAATGAATATTACGTCGTATAATATTATGGCTGTTGACTATTATGGCAAATGATATTCGGGTAAATAAAATTCGGGCAAACGGTGGTATACCAAAAAAACGTATACTTCGGGTATTTTTCGTTGACCAAGAACTATGAAATTTGGCAAATAATACCGTCTTATACTACAAGTATAGGGAAAAATCTGAAAACTATACATTTGTAATTAAATCATAAAAAATATAGTCTTTATTTAAAGTACGTAATCAATCATCGAGGTTAAGCAAATTAGTATAACCACAATTTCCCATAAGTAATTATAGGTTTTGGAAACTGAATTTCGGGAAAAGCTCGGAAAAAACTACGAGGCGATTCCTGAACTATTTATAATATGTACCTACAAAGTATGGAACCCTCGGTGGGCGAGTCCGACTCGCACTTGTCCAGTTTTTAATGATTTTCATTGTTCTCCCATGGCGACTTTACCTTCAAATATCTCGGCAACGTGACATTTTACAAGACATTTTTTTGTTTTGTTAGCTGTCCTTTACCCACACGTAGATCGTGCGCCGCAACTTTTCAAAAAACAAAATGCCAGCTCCCATAGAAAAAAGTTCGAACCTCTTTATTTATTTACGTAACGCGTCTGCCGTCCGTGTCTGGGTCACAAAAACTATGTGTGACATGTACCAAGGTTTAATAGTATATTCGGAGAAAATTGTTTGTGACAGGCAGACAGACAGACAGACACACTTGTAATTCTGTAAGGGTTCCGGTGATTACGGACGAGATTTTAACAATGCTTGCGCACCTGGGATCAATTGTACATGTCAAAATAGTTGCAAATTAGCTAGAAGTATAGTACGACTGGACAACCGATTTCAAGGAATTTCATTTCATTTTCATTCATTTGAAGATATTTTTAACGGTTTTATTTAAAAACAGTGATCGGCTGTAATAGCTGTTGCACTCTCCAAAAGTCTTAATATTAGAAATAAACGGAGATAGAATTACCTGAACCCATGTAACTTTTTACAGGTTTTCATCTTCGGCGTAATCATCACATGTCAAGCTAATGCCCTGCCCCAAAGACGATTATATAATTATAACCTTGACGATGACTACAGTGGATATAACCAGCAGTATGAAGGTCTTCTGTCATCATATGATGGTATTAAGGAAATTCATAGTAGAAATGATGATAGAGTCACAAACGAAGCTAGTGGCAGCACCAGCACTAATGTCAACGCAGTGGGAAACGGTAATTTTGTGGGTGCAGTCAGCAGTAGCACTCATCTTAACGCCGCCATCAGTGGCGGTGCGGGTGCACTTGTCTCCGGAGGTGGAGTTCTGAGTAGCCTTATCAACAATGGTGACCACCTAGAAGCTGGTACAAACGCAGATGCTCTTCCCAATAATGATGCAAACAGTAATCAAAACCGGGATTCCAGTGGTTACGTGTTCACCCATACCAATAATGGACTACCAGGTGGTGCTGTCACTTTTATCCAACACGGTGGAAACGGACGAGGAGGATTTGCCCAAAGTAGCAGTATTAGTAGTAATGCCCTAGGTACAGGAAATTCTGTCACATTTGTTAAAAAAAATGGCAATTTAGGTGGAAATGTCCAAAGCAGTTCTGTAAGTTTTGTCCATGGTAATGGCAATGGTGGAGGCTATGTTCAAACTGGAGGGAGTGCAGTAGGATTTGCTCATGGCAGTGGTAGTGCAGTTACTATTCCACAAAATGGTGGTTTTGTTAACGTGTTACATCTGCCAATTGTGGCAGATGTTCAATCTCGTAGTCAAGCAAAAAGTCATGCAAATGCTAATAGTATCCTTAACGGATGGAGTGATGGTCATAGTCATGCTAATGCTGACGCCGAGGTAAATGATTGGGGACATGGCCAAAGTCATGCTAATGCTAACGCTGATGTAAATGGCTGGGTACATGGCCATAGTTATGCCAATGCTGACGCTGATGTAAATGGTTGGGGACATGGCCATAGTTTTTCTAATGCTGAAGCTGACGTAAATGACTGGGGACATGGCCATAGTTATGCTAATGCTGAAGCTGATGAAAAGGGTTGGGGACATGGCCATAGTCATGCTAATGCTGATGTAAATGGTTGGGGACATGGCCATACTTATGCTAATGCCGACGCTGATGTTAATGGCTGGGGACATGGTCAAAGTCATGCTTATGCCGATGCTGATGTAAATGGTTGGGGACATGGCCATAGTCATGCTAATGCCGATGCTGATTTTAATGGCTGGGGACATGGCCAAAGTCATGCTAATGCTGATGCTGATGTAAATGGTTGGGGACATGGTCGCGGACATGGGCATAGTCATGCTAAAGTTGACGCCGATGTCAATAGTTGGGGACATGGCCATGGTCATGCTAATGCTAAAGCTGATGTAAATGGTTGGGGTCATAGCCATAGTCATGCTAATGCAAATGCTGATGCAAATAGTTGGGGACATGGCCATAGTCATGCTGAAGCTGATGCTGATGTAAATGGTTTGGGACATGGCCAGAGTCATGCTAATGCTGATGTTGATGTAAATGGTTGGGGACACGGCCATGGTCATGCTAATGCTGACGCTGATGTTAATGGATTGGGAGATGGCAATAGTCATGCTAATGCTGACGCTGATGTAAAGGGTTGGGGACACGGGCATAGTCATGCTAACGCTGATGCTGATGTTAATGGTTTGGGACATGGCCATAGTCATGCTAATGCTAATGCTGATGTAAATAGTTGGGGACATGGCCAAAGTCATGCTAATGCTAATGCTGATGTAAATGGCTGGGGACATGGCCATAGTCACGCTAATGCTGACGCTGATGTTAATGGATTGGGAGATGGCAATAGTCATGCTAATGCTGACGCTGATGTAAATGGTTGGGGACAAGGCCAAAGTCATGCTAATGCTGATGTAAATGGCTGGGGACATGGCCATAGTCACGCTAATGCTGATGCTGATATAAATGGTTGGGGACATGGCCATGGTCATGCTAACGCTGACGCTGATGTAAAGGGTTGGGGACACGGCCATAGCCATGCCAACGCTGATGCTGATATAAATGGTTGGGGACATGGCCATAGTCATGCTTATGCTGACGCCGATGTTAATGGATTGGAAGATGGCCATAGTCATGCTAATGCTGACGCTGATGTAAAGGGTTGGGGACACGGCCATAGCCATGCTAACGCTGACGCTGATGTTAATGGTTTGGGACATGGTCATAGTCATGCTAATGCAAATGCTGATGTAAATGGTTGGGGACATGGCCAAAGTCATGCTAATGCTAATGCTGATGTAAATAGCTGGGGACATGGCCATAGTCACGCTAATGCTGATGCTGATGCAAAGGGTTGGGGACACGGCCATAGCCATGCCAACGCTGACGCTGATGTTAATGGTTTGGGACATGGTGATAGTCATGCTAATGCAAATGCTGATGTAAATGGTTGGGGACATGGCCAAAGTCATGCTAATGCTGATGTAAATAGCTGGGGACATGGCTATAGTCACGCTAATGCTGATACTGATATAAATGGTTGGGGACATGGCCATAGTCATGCTAATGCTGACGCTGATGTAAAGGGTTGGGGACACGGCCATAGTCATGCTAACGCTGATGCTGATGTTAATGGTTTGGGACATGGCCATAGTCATGCTAATGCTGACGCTGATGTAAAGGGTTGGGGACACGGCCATAGTCATGCTAACGCTGATGCTGATGTTAGTGGTTTGGGACATGGCCATAGTCATGCTAATGCTAAAGCCGATTTAAATGGTCTGGGACACGGCCATGGTCATGCTAACGCTGACGCTGATATATACGGTTTAGGAAATGGCCATGGTCATGCAAACGCTGACGCTGATGTAAATGGTTTGGGACATGGCCATAGTCATGCTAATGCTATAGCCGATGTAAATGGTTTGGGACACGGCCATAGTCATGCTAACGCTGGTGCTGATGTTAATGGTTTGGGACATGGCCATAGTCATGCTAATGCTAAAGCCGATTTAAATGGTTTGGGACACGGCCATAGTCATGCTAATGCTATAGCCGATGTAAATGGTTTGGGACACGGCCATAGTCATGCTAACGCTGATGCTGAAGTTAATGGTTTGGGACATGGCCATAGTCATGCTAATGCTAAAGCCGATTTAAATGGTTTGGGACACGGCCATAGTCATGCTAACGCTGACGCTGATGTAAAAGGTTTAGGACATGGCCATAGTGATGCTAATGCTGTAGCCGATGTAAATAGTCTGGGACATGGTCATAGTCATGCTAACTCTGTTACTGATGTAAATGGTTTGGGACATGGCTATAGTCATGCTAATGCTCAAGCCGATGTAAATAGTTTGGGACATGGCCATAGTCATGCTAACTCTGTTACTGATGTAAATGGTTTGGGACCTAGCCAGAGTCATGCTAATGCTAAAGCCGATGTAAAGGGTTGGGGACACGGCCATAGCCATGCTAACGCTGATGCTGATGTTAATGGTTTGGGACATGGTCATAGTCATGCTAATGCAAATGCTGATGTAAATAGCTGGGGGCATGGCCATAGTAATGCTAATGCTGAGACTGATGTAAGTGGTGGGTTTAATGGTCATAGTCATGCTAACGCTGTCGCTGATATAAGTGGTAGGGGAGATCTAATTAGTTCCGGGTATGCCAAAAGTGACCCAATGAGTAGTACTAGATTCGGTGATATTAAAGACAGTGCAGACATTTCCGTTGATTATGTCGATGATGACGGTCATGAAGATACTCAAACTGACATTAATGTCGTCGGAAGAGGCAAGAACTTTGTTAATGCTGACGCCTACGCAAATGGAGGAAGTAATACTCAAAGTTTTGCCAATGCTGACACTTACGGCAACGTTGGAGGTCATGACCAAAGTCATGCAAATGCTAACACTTATGTTAACGCTGGTGGTCATGCTGTCGGTCATGCGAATGGTGATAATTTCGTCATTGGAGGAGGTAATGCACAAAGTCTTGCAAATGCTAACACTTACATTAACGGTGGAGGTCATGCTCAAAGTCTTGCGAATGCTAACACTCATGTAAATGGTGGTGGTTATATTAATGGACAAGCAAATGCTAACACTCATGTTAGCGGCGTTGGTTATGCGCAAGGTCAAGCAAATGCTAACTCTTATATTTACGGCGGTGGTCATGCATTTGGGCAAACGAATGCCGATACTTCCACATACGGTGGTGGTTCCGGTCAAGCAAATTCTAACACCTATGTTAATGGTGGTGGTCATGCCTACGGTCAAGCCGATGCTAACACTTATGTTGGCGGCGGTGGTTATGCTCAAGGTCAAGCAAATTCTAACACCTATGTTAACGGAGGTGGTCATGCTTATGGGCAAGCAAATGCTAACACTTATGCTGTCGGCGGTGGCCATGCTCAAGGCCAAGTGAATGCTAACACTTATGTTGGTAGCGGTGGTCATGCTCAAGGTCATGCAAATGCTAACACTTATATTAACGGCGGTGGTTTTGCTCACGGGCAAGCAGATGCTACCACCTACGTTAACGGTGGTGGTCATGCCCACGGTCAAGCAAATACTAACACTTATGTTGGCAACGGTGGTCATGCTCAAGGTCAAGCAAATGCTAACACTTATGTTAACGGCGGTGGTCATTCTCACGGGCAAGCAAATTCTATCACTTATGTTGCTAGCGGTGGTCATGCTCAAGGTCAAGCAAATGCTAACAATTATATTAACGGCGGTGGTTTTGCTCACGGGCAAGCAGATGCTAACACCTACGTTAGCGGCGGTGGTCATGCTTACAGTCAAGCAAATACTAACACTTATGTTGGTGACGGTGGTCATGCTCAAGGTCAAGCAAATGCTAACACATATGTTAACGGCGGTGGTTATGCTCACGGGCAAGCTAATGCTAACACTTATGTTGGTAGCGGTAGTCATGCTCAAGGTCAAGCAAATGCTAACACTTATATTAACGGCGGCGGTCATGCTCATGGGCAAGGAAATGCTAACACATATGTTAACGATGGTGGTTATGCTCTGGGTCATGCGAATGCTGATACTTTAGTCATTGATGGAGGTAATGCACAAAGTCTTGCAAATGCTAATACTTATGTTGGTAGCGGTGGTCATGCTCAAGATCAAGCAAATGCTAATACCTATATTAACGGCGGTAGTCATGCTCACGGGCAAGCGAATGCCGATACCTACATACAAGGCGGTAATTTTGCTCACGGCCAAGCAAATGCTAACACTTATGTTAACAACGGTGGTTATACTCACGGTCAAGCAAATGCCAATACTTACATTAACGGTGGAGGTCATGCTCAAGGTTATTCTAATGCAGACACCTACGTGAATGGTGGTGGTTATGCTAACGGTGAAGCAAATGCTAACAGTTATATAAATGGAGAAGGTTATGCTCAAAGTCATGCAAATGCAGACACTAATGTTATGAGTAGTGACACTTACAGCTCTGCAGACGCTGAGTCCGAAATTTATGGAGGTGGTTATGCCAACGCAGATGCTTACGCTCTTGCAAATGCGGATGCTTATGGAAACGTTAATGATTATGTCAATAGCGGTGTATACTCAAATGCTGATGCTTATGCCAATACAGAAAGTGTTTCAAACGCATATGCCAATACCGCTGCATACTCTAACGCGGCCGCATACACAAACACCGGTGTTTATCAAAATGCCCTTGTTAATGCAAACGCTGCTGGGTACGCCAATAGTGGTGGATATGCAAATGCTGATGCTTATGCAAATGCTGCTAGTAACAATCATGGTGGTGGCAGTGCGAAGGGGTACGCTAATGCCAATAGTTATGGAAATAGTGGAGAATACTAACGCTATGTGTGTGATCTAAACAGTGGAGAATACTCTACCACTCTCGGTATCGCTTACGCCAATGCAATCAGCGGCGTTTAAGGCCAACTCACACAAGATATCAAATTGTTAATAAAAAAATTGTGCTCATTTTTTTAAAGGATTTAAAACTTGAAAAATAGCTGGTCTTTTTAAATATTACATGAAAAAAACATTTTTTACAGTATTGCTTAGACAGCCTAAGCTTATGTTATAATAATATAATTTAATAAAATTGTTATGTAATATTTTCAAGATCTCTCTTTACAGTAGTTGCATAAATATGTAATTTGTAGGCCATGACTGAATAAAAAAGTGATAAAAGATATTGTATGTATTTCTAATGTATATAATGAAGTTTTAATAAAATAAAATTTCATAATTAAAAATGTCGATTTGGATTTAATCAAAATGTAATAAATATAATTCCTGAAATTGTTCTTATTCAGTTTAAAGAAATATTGAATAAATAAGTTGAGGGGTCAAAAATTGAAAATAAATTACTTATCATTTTCAATCAAAACCTTTTAATTTAATAGAAAAAAATAAATAAGAATAACAATTTAAATTGTTTTTTTTTTTTTTAAATAAAATAATTTATAATGGTAAATAAAATTAAATAAATAAAAAAAGAAATTAATCAATTAATTGGTATTATTTTTGTAATAAAAGAATATTACATAAAATATATAATTTAAATTTGACATATTTATGTTATAATTTAACCAATTCTTTATAAATAAATATTTATTTCATTAGAAGTAAATGCTTATTTACTATAAAATAGCTTAAGAGACCAGGGAGGCTAAAAAGACTTTAGCAGAATCAGAAAGCACATCACGCTTACCCGTCACTGTCGAATTTTCCTAATCATCCTTGAACCTAATGCGTTAGCGATAAAGATGAAAATAAAATTTGACAGATTGTTGTGTGATATTACGATTCTAATATGATTCTGCTAAAGATGCCTTTTTAGACCCACAGTACTTGCTTTCAGTCATCTAATGAAGAATAATAATTCATCCAATTAATACAATTTTAAATGAAATTCTTTCAATTACAATAGGTATAAAACTATGATTTGCCCCACAAATTTCTGAAAATTGACCATAAAAAATACCAGGTCCATTAATAAAAAAAAAAACACCGGTAGCACTCCGGGAGTGCCGGCAGAAGTAAACACTTTAGTATTAACGTTGTGTTTAATTATAAGTACAAAAATACTATCATTTATGAGGTAGAATACAATGTTTATTTATTGCGCTATCGTACACAAATATGACAATTTACATGTTATTATTCATAATATTATATCGTTATTTATTTATATATTACATTAATTTTTATCTCTTAGAAAAATCAACTTTCATCCATAATTTCGTAATTCCGTAATTTCGTATCCCTGGATACGCGTGGCACGCTGTACATAAACACAGACGGACATTCGCGCAAGCGCCCTGTGCCCCTTAAGCGGAGCAGCACACTCAGGCACGTTAGAAAGAGTGGGAGATACTAGTTCCTCTCCCTTCCCCTCGATCTGACGCTTTTTCGATCAGCATCACGTGACCCTGACGCGAGTCCGTCTTACGCTTTTTCGATC
The DNA here is from genome assembly GCA_947578705.1 of Lacanobia wlatinum. Taxonomy (NCBI): domain Eukaryota; kingdom Metazoa; phylum Arthropoda; class Insecta; order Lepidoptera; family Noctuidae; genus Lacanobia; species Lacanobia wlatinum. Next base: position 16,091,860 of record OX388039.1, read on the forward strand.
AGCATCACGTGACCCTGACGCGAGTCCGTTTTACGCTTTTTCGATCAGGTCACGTGTCCTGACGCGAGTTTAAGATTTTATACCCATTACAGAAAAAGTGCTCAACGCCGCTAAAGAAGTTTTCACTTCAAAAATAGTTTGATTTAGGCGTCCTGGACTAGCATCGACGTTTACCCTAAAGAAGGTACAGTTCAAGAATGTAAATAACATTTGTAGCTCTAACTATAATTCGAATTTGATTATTTGTTAGTAAAATAATTCGAATATCTACATCTAAGAAAAGAAAATTTCTAGGATTTAACTCACTAGATGGAATTATATAAGAATAAAATTCAAAATTATGAAAATCTGAATATTCATAACTTCAATATCATTGATGTCCAATAGATTTTAAGGTAATTAAAATATAACATATTATTATTTATTTAAGAAATATATATGAAATAAAAAATATTGGATGTGTTAATTATGATGAAACTTGTGCCCAAAGAGCTAATCGTTGCAAGTTCAAACTTCAAGTATATTTAGTATATTTTTCTCATACCCATGCCATACCTTGTTCCTTGGGCTTAAGTTGCGTAATACTGTTGTCGAATATTTATTTATTTTAACTTTATTTAACTTTACACTGAATAAAATAAAAATAAATCAATATACGTTCGTTATGATTATGTTTGTACTAGGTATATTTTTAAAATAAAATATTATAATTATGTAGTAAAAAATAATGGTAATTATTTATGTGTATATTATAATAGTGATATTTAATAGTAAATGTAATTTAACTATATTACAAATATGGTGCACAATAAAGTATACTCAATGTATCTAAATTATCGATGACTTTTTTGCTTTTATAACACAATTCTATATAAAATTAAATATTAAATAAAATCAAATATTCTGTAATTAAATTGACCATACATTCAAAATAAGCGCAGAATACTGAATATTTTTTAAAATATTCTGAACCAACCCGTGGGAGCCCTGGTGTTGCAGATGTCCATTGGTGGTGGATCACTTAGTATCAAGTGAGGCGCCATCTTATTTGCATAATAAACTATATTTTGAATAGAAGCACTAGAAATGAGAGATAATACTATTTTATTTAACCCAAATATGATTAGCAGGCATGGTTTTTTTTTGGTAGATTCCCTTTTGGCCACATCTCACCTTATGGAAAGTTATGATGTGTGTGCCTGAAGGAGCATGCTTGCCTAGAAGTAATATATGTCAGCGAAGGCACAACTCTCCAGGTTACATCAGCCAGGATATTAGAACTTCAGTGGGCGTACTATGGGAAGTGTTGGTTATTGCGCAATAGAAACACCGTTTTCTTTTAAATCAAATTATTAATCACACTCAGAGAGTCAATTACAATATTCTCACACAATAGGTACACTGGACAAGTATTCGGAACACGCGGCGGTTTCTAGACGTGGGCACGTCTGCACTGCTCGACCGCCACTAGTAAACTGAGCTCAGCCACGTGTGTGAAGCATTGTGGGACTTTCACCCACTACGGTCACCATGGACCACGAGTAACAATAACACCATTGTCCTCGAAATACTTGCATCTACACACATGTGGACCACCACTACGGTCATCACAGACCACGACCCCCGCTAGAGCCACACGCACACCGCCTACCCACGGACTACTTGAGTTACCTCAAGAGACACCGATTTCTACCGGGCTACGACTACGTAATGGCTCTGGTGCGGTCGGACGGCCAATAGAGAAGTCTACTCACGTGTTCCCCGCCTCGGCATGCTCATTATCACTGTGAGCATCTTTAACTTTTACCATCTATTTCGACTGGTACGTGACCCTATGCTCTCCCTCTCTTTTTTTACCCTATCGTGAGCCTATTTCTAATCACTTTAGAGTTGAACTTTCAACGTGTAGCAATTATCATCCAAAACCTCTGCTACCATTAATGGACCTTTTAACTTCCCATCTAACCCAGTCTGATTTCGCTCTTCATTTTCTTATAAAACGAAATCGTTAACAAAAACTTTAATTTAGCTGCCATTCTACCATCAACCTTAGGAGCCTTATCATACTCCGCAAATCGCTCTCTAGTACCATTTTTTGTACCTCATAAATGTAGACTCTGGTATCTACATCACTTCTCATCTACTGTGAGCTCATGACAACGGTCTTTCAACTTCGTTTATTAAAAACTCTACAGATAAAGCTTCTTGACGCGGTTCATTGAAAGCCGTATTTCACCTATTTCCTATCGCTAAAGTAGAGATGAGAGATTCTCAACAACGTTTCAATACACAGAGCTATTCCTAAGCTTCGTGTTTTTGATAAATTGGCCACAATAGTTCGAAGTTTGAGGAATAGTAGTTCGATTGAAATAAATGCTTGGTTAACAAAAACTTTAATTTAGCTGCCATTCTACCATCAACCTTAGGAGCCTTATCATACTCCGCAAATCGCTCTCTAGTACCATTTTTTGTACCTCATAAATGTAGACTCTGGTATCTACATCACTTCTCATCTACTGTCAGCTCATGACAACGGTCTTTCAACTTCGTTTATTAAAAACTCTACAGATAAAGCTTTTTGACGCGGTTCATTGAAAGCCGTATTTCACCTATTTCCTATCGCTAAAGTAGAGATGAGAGATTCTCAACAACGTTTCAATACACAGAGCTATTCCTAAGCTTCGTGTTTTTGATAAATTGGGCACAATAGTTCGAAGTTTGAGGAATAGTAGTTCGATTGAAATAAATGCTTGGGTTTGAGTTTGATTCGCGATTTACTAGTATTCGGGATTATCGAGTCCAAGTACCACTGACAGTCATCAAGCAAACATTAAATCGAACAATCAAAACAAAAGGTATCTTATTCACAGTCAACAGCTATCTCATAGCTCAGTGAAACATAATTTCTACACTCGCACTTCCCCACGGAAATGTCGAGTCAACTCTCTTGACAACACTACCTAGAGCTATCGCAACGATACCCTGATCCAGACTCTCCCGTCTATACCATCCAGGGCTACCGTTCGATACTCTGGTACAGTCACCGACCCACTGAACTCAGAACCTGTTCACAAAAACTAAATTGATGCTAACGCATCATCTACTTCATAACTTCACAACGTCAATTGGTACTTGGCCTCGGGTAACTTCCCGACAAAGAGATTTCAAAACATATCCACCGGTCAGTTATGATCATCGGAGCTTTTTTTTTTTTTTTGGGACAAGCCCGCCACACATTCCCAACCACTGCAACTCCTGAAAGCCAGAATCAACAGTGGCGACCACCAGAAAAATGCCGAGCCAATGAAGCCCGACGAGTCCCGGAGAAACGATTTAACTGTCTTGGATCCTGCAACGAATTTAATCAGAAAAGTACAGCGGAGGATTAGGAAAATAAATATATGTATAATTTCCACTTCCCTCATTTTCAAGCAGGAGACAGAATAGAGCTAGGCCAATAGGCACCAAGGGACATATACAACTGGGTTAAGCCCAGTTGTCAAGCACCACGGATTATATATTAATTAAAAACTAATGGGTCCTAAATTGTGAGCTACTTTTGATTCCAGTAATAGGTATGGCAAAATCGCCTGAAAGCACGGAAATTTGTTGTGGTTTCTACAAGGTCCGTGTAGTAAACTACTCCAGATGTAACCTGAATACTATCTAACATAATATTGCGTTCAGTTTGCCAAAGAATACACTCCCATAAGATGTGGTGTGCGGATTGTTCGTATTCATAGTCGGCTGTAGAACATTGACATAAAGGCGAGGCCACAAGCCTAAAGGAAAATAATTTACTCTTAAAGTTGCCATGACCTGTGAGAAATTGGGCAACACAATGATCCACCTCCAGCCATGTCCTATCCAGCCGCTCACGAACGGATGGAAAAAACTGGTGGAGGTGTCGGCCTTTAATGGAATTTTCCCACCTACATTGCCATTCGGATAAAAGTTCCTCCCAGACGTCAGTCTGGGGTTTTAGTAATCTACAGATCTTAGCACGGTCGCGTTGCGGTAAAAACTCTGGGTCCGTGATCTTTCTAGCGTAGTAGTACATTGCAGCACGCCGCTGCACCTCTAGATCGACTGGGAGAACACCCGCCAGCACCGGTAAGGCTTCAGTACTAACCGTCCTATACGCCTTGCATAAGAATATGAAAGCCAAACGCTGGCTTTGCAGCAATTTACGGCGTACCGCCCCTATGGTGGCCCTGTCAGCCCAGACAGGTGCCCCGTAGCACATACAACCCAAGTAAGTAGCCCCATAGATAGTTTTTAAGGTTTGAAATGAGAGACCCCAAGTAGCTTTGTATATTCTCGTCAAGGCGTAGAAGTTCTTTTTTGCTTTTTCACTTACTGTTTTTATATGATCAATAAATGAAAAGTTCCTTTCTAGTAGCATACCGAGGCAGCACACGGATTCTTTTCTTTTAACGGGTACGTTATTAAATTTAATACCAGGCCAGGATTTTAGGTTCCCTTTTAAAATAAGTTGATAGGTTTTATGCGGTGCAAAGGTCAGACGGTTTCGATCGCCCCACTGTGATATTAAACGTAAACATGTATCAGCCAAGTTCTCGAGTCCCGCCCGAGTGCTTGCCTCAATGAGCAGTAAGCCATCGTCCGCGTCACCGGTTAATGAACAGCCGCATGGGAGCGGAAGCGCGAGGAAATCATCGTAGCCAAAATTCCATACATATGGACCGATAACTGAGCCCTGAGGACATCCCATGGTTAGAGACTTAGAAATGGAATGATGTCCAAGTTTGAGTTTCGCGGAGCCGTTTAGAAAATACGAAAGAATCAGATTATAGATATTTTTGTAGCAACCACGGGTTTTCATTTTAAGTAGTAGCATCGGCCACCATGCGTTATCAAAAGCGCCAGATATGTCGAGAAAGATTCCAACCACGTATTTATGTTCCGATAAGTTAACAATTTTACGGACAGAGAGAGCCGCGTCGACTGTGGATTTACCAATAGTGAAACCAAATTGATTAATATGAAATTTAGGTCCATTCGGTAGCAAGCGCGGAACGATTAGTCGCTCTAAGAGTTTCCCCAAAGATGGAAGTAGTGTTATGGGCCGGTAGGACTTAGGGTCATCCGGGGGCTTATCGCCACTCTTCGGAATAATGCGTATAAAGCCTTGTCGCCATATTCGAGGAAAAATACCTTCTGCAATGCATCGGTTATATACGGATAAGATCGCGTCGCCCGCTGTTTTACACGCTTCTATAATCATTCTATTAGATATTTTACCTTCACCGGATGATTTTTTGAGAGGTAGTCTCTTGACAACGTTTATGAATTCGTCAGTGGATGGAAGGTCTGACTCCGGTGATTCAGGTGACACCGCGGCCCACGCTCTAATCTGTTGGTGGTATTCATTATCATTTACTGATGAACCGTCTGGTATTAGAGAATTAAGCAAAACATCAGTTGTTTCTTCAATGCCGGTGGTATGTTTATTATTTACTTTAATGTTCTGAACGTACGCAAGGTCGACAGATCTATTAGCCTTGAACTCGTGGTACAAAGGAGACCACGGACCCTCCTTATCAAGTTTATCAACAATTTTCCGGAGTAAATTACCCTTAGATTTTTCAACCGATGCTCTGTAGAGCGACTTGGCAACTCTAAAAGTACTTAAAGCAAGATTAAGGGGGTCCCCGATAACCTTACGTTTTTTAAGCTTATTAAGTTGTCTGCGATAGCTTTTACGTTGTTCAACAAGGTAGTCATTCCACCAATCACATTTACAAATATTGGTCATAGATGCGCGACCAATAGCAATGTCAGCACAGTAAGTGAAGGTGTCTGACATTATCTCAGCACTTTCCTCAGCTGACAGTCCATCGCGAGTGAAGTCTTTGGCATGACAAGCAAAAAGTGAGCTAAAGAATTCCCAATTCGCGCCCCTACTTTTATATCTAAAATTCCCAATTAAGTGTGACGAACCTTGAGTAAACATAGGAACAAATTCGTACACGATCAGGCGATGATCACTACAAGACGCGTCAGGAAGGACACGCCGCCTATCCAAGCGTACGTCTGCACTGGAAAGTATGACGTCAATACAAGATTCGCCCATTTGGCTACAAAAAGTAGGCAGTACGTCTAGGGTGTTATGAATTGATAAGTTCATCTCAGCAATAAAATCTTCAACGGCACAACGTCGTTCGTAATCAGTGGCCCGAACTTTGCCATACCACAGGGAAGAAGATGCATTCACGTCAGCACCCACTATAACTTTGCAGCCCGCGAGCGACCGCAAGACGTGACGGAGATTATGTATATGTGGAGTAACTGGGTCTGAATATTGAAAGTAGCAGCTCACAACGTAAACCTTAAAGGTAGGTGATGATACTTCCGCCACAGCGCAATGGGGCGTCATGAGATTACATATAGATGTTACAGTAAAGCTCGAAGAACACGCAACATAAATTCCGGCTCGCGCCTTGCAATCCAGCTGAACTACCTTGTGACGTAAGCGCGCGTTTTGATATTGTTCCTAAACAAGTACCATGTCAAGGTTATAATCCACAATCAATTTATCCAGCTCAGATGTCGCCACCCTATCGTTATGGAGATTTAATTGTCCTATGGTTAAACTATCCATTTTTAGTAATTAGTGTTTAGGATTAATTGTTCGAGTTTCAGTTTGTAAGTAGTACACTCTTGAGATCCACAGCGATGATCACACGGTTTTTTAAAGCGTTTACACGCCACGCAAGTCGGCTTGAAATTTACGTCGTCCTTATGCGGGCAATCATTTGTTTCGTGTGCCTCCGAACAATTAGCACAAGTCGGTTCTTTATTAACGCAGTGTTTCTTAACGTGACCGAACTGTTGACAATGTAAGCACCGAACGACTTCAACATCGTCAATAAAGCGGCAGGTAGCCCAATCAATAAATAAATTATCCTTGGTAGAAACTAAGTGTTTACGTACTGCGGAATCTAACTCGATGCCTATCCACTTACGACCGTTGTCTAACGAGCGCCTACGGATAATTTTAGTAGACTTAATAAAGTCATCCTCTATCATTTGAAGCTCATCTTTAATTTTTGGCGGTATAGCGCGATCAGAAAAGCGCCATCATCCATTGAAGATGGTATATCCTTAACTAATACTCGAGGGCGTCTACCTTTTGGTTTTTCTAGTCGTAAACCAGCGGCCTTAATTGCGTCCACGGATTACAATTTTTTAAGCTGATGTTCACTTGCGACACGTAGAACAACACCGGATTTCGCCGTTTTTTTCACGCCTACAATTTGAAAACCGTCATCACAGGGCTTAATTGCTTTCATAAGCGCTTGTTTTGTCGCGGACGAAGTGCTATAATCAGCTGATCGAGCTGCGGTCGGATAAGCCACCACACACGGCAATGGTGGACGGGATTCCATAATTGCTGGAGCTACTTTTGGCAAGCGTAGTTTCAACGAGTCCGCATACGAAATTTTACAATTGTTATTATTATTATTGACAGGATTGGGATTGACATAGTTATTCGACTTGATTTTTTCTAATTCGTGTTCCGTATTGGCTAACTTCGTTTCGTTGCATGATGATTTTATGGCCAGCATAGAAACGATGGCCGTGACACGCTGTGTCATATCCATAATGGCAGATTTATTTGCTACGTTAATGCGAGAGCCCTGATCATTGACTAAGTCGTTAATTTTTGACAGGTAGGCTGACGCCTCGGAAACTAAGTCGCAGTAATCGGTATTGCTCACATTACTGATATTTAAAATCGGCGAGGATTTTTCTACGGTTTCGAAAGTTTGATGAACCCGTTTTGACCTATCATCGGGCGAAATGTATGATGGAGACATTTCGCTGAACAAGCGTTTCGAATTAGCGGAGGTCGCCACGGGCGACCTTTGGGTTTTTGTATTTCGACGAAATATATCTCCGCCACGATCTGGAGGGTCATCATTTGTTGACATCATGAATTACTTTATAACAACACGGATGAATTAAAAAATATCAAAAGAACTAAACAAATAGATATCAATCGATTAAGTTATTTCGCGTTACCCACACACAAGAAAAATAAATGCACTTACCGAAAGCTGGAGAAATTGACTAATTACCAGTAAATAAATGAACAGACACTTTGAAAAACTTACAAAACACGCACTTACTACACTATAGCACCGCTAGGAACAATTCACAAGCCGTAAAAAAACACACACACAAAGCGAATTCCGAATTTACAATACGGAGCGATATAATAAACACCGCAGTGCGCGCGAGTGGGGAGGGAAGTGAGACATCATCGGAGCTTACAAAAAGAAAATCAACTGGGCCAGACCATTTTTCCGTCTTTCGTTCATGTAAAGGAGCTACGTTTATGAATTACTTTACGTTAACCTAAGAACATAACGGTCGTCGCTACACTGTACAGTTTGAATGAATTAATTTTATTTTAATCTCATCCGTATTAACTCGCATTCTTGGTAGGCAACACGGTAGTGAAAAATGGAAAAACTGTTTAGGAAAAGTTGTGATAGCTCTGAATTCTCTGTAGCTTTAAAGCTTTAATCCTAACTGTCGTTATGTAAGGAAATCTGTTACCGTCACGGTAATACAAAAGCTAAGGTCCAAGTTTTCATTAAAAACGTCTAAGTAGGAACATGACCTTGTGGCAACCTTGCCAGGCAATATCTCACTCTAAAGTTTACACTGAATAAAATGTTGAAACTATTACCGCCAATGAGAAACTCTTTAATTTCTCACTTTGTACTAAGAATGTCAAAATTACCTAGCACTATCAATTCAACCACCGAATTGGTATCAACCCCTTTAAAGCTTTGTTTGCTATTCAAATAAAACTTGTGCGACTCACCAAGCATTCCAGTTGGCCTTGAACGCTCTTAACCCCACAGATGTTGACATGATACTCGGCTACTGCAGCCTGCCAAGTGCTTGCTGACCTTCGATCTGTCACGCTCAGAACCGCTCAGCAGCTGTAGCCGCTCAGCAGCTGTAGCTGCTCAGCAGTTATGGCAGTATGCAAACCGCTAGCCTCCTGCTGGCTCCATGATACGATATCTGAAACTGGAAAACACTACGAGAGTACAAGTCCAATGAAAGCTGTGGTGGGTTTCAGGTTGGCGTATTAGTCACAGTATCAAAGTCAATAAAAATCTAAATCTAATCAGATTATTGGCTCAGGAAAGCGGCCTACGCCCAGCAGTGGGCAGTCATCGAAGGTGATAAGTCATAACATTGGTTTTGCAATTATCACAATTTCCGGAATTAAGTGATTACGATGTTGATATTGTGACCATATCTTTCTAATGTCACAACAATAATAGCATTAAGCGCTTCGATCTATTTCTCTACCAGCGATAGCGGAATAATATTGCTCCATCAGCATTATTTGAAACGCCTTAACCAGCAACACCAAAGCTATAGCGCCTAAACTACTACTACTACTAAGGTAGTAAACATGAGAATAACAGCCTCACTTCACCATAGAGCTATAAAGTGACAAGTCAATTATCAAATATCGATAATCGCCAATAATGAAACCGTAGCTCTTTGCGAGTCGGTCTCCACAGCTAAAACGTTTACTCGTAAACAAAATAGAAAATGTTAACTACTGAGCGCCTCAGCTCCACGACAGTTAAAAAGTGAAAATAGCTCACCAGATTGACGTGATGATCCTTGCACACCTCCACACACTTCTCCTTTAACTTCCTTGACCTGGCAGCTGTTGTGAAGTTGCTTGCTTCCGTTCCACACTGGTTTTCATTGTTCAGTTTGATGAGGTTATCCGCATAAAACTCGACGAATAGGAACTTGACCTTGGAATTTTCCTTGAATTGGTCCTACGTTGAACCCATATAGGTTATCTACGGCTGGCATACAGGCGCGAAGGTCTTCAGCGCCTTACTTAGCCAAAATAAGCTACACTGCACAACATTGCATTCTTCGACAAAACATACGACTGTGGTGACGCACTATGATCGCACGCCGAACTTAGGTTTATCGGATTGAGTTCCACGGCACATCACGGCACACATAGAGTTTTTAGCGTCTGGAGATACGCACGCGTTTAAAAAAAAAACGAACCGCAATTTCCACAATTACTGTCACCACGTGTTTTGCATTTCAAAATGTAACCGCCACGAATTTCACTAGCATTGTCTCCACATGTTGCCGTTCCACAAAATAACATCTTTTCTGTGCTGAATACACGTGTTTACCAATATTCATCAACGCAAGAACATTACGTCACTTAATTCGGATGCACACCCAACAATCAGCACCTCAATAAAACAATACGGTTCACTTTTATTATTTGACGCCTCTGGCGGTAGTACGTCGTTTGTCGTTGTATGACTCAAGCATCTACTCGCCGTTCACTACCTGCCGCAGCTGCTCCGCTGTCTACTTAGCTGTCGCCGCTTGCACTCGTCCATCGGGCTGCGATATGTCCTGGCCTTCCACAGGCACAGCATACAAAAGACTTCACTGCCAACTGCGATGCTGCTTGAGTCGATACTTAAGGCGATGTCGCGCACCATTATATCGCATCCGCGTCTGTCTTGTCTGGATCAACGCAAGTTAATGCATTCCACTTGCGCACTTATAGTGCTTCAATAAGCACTCGTATAATTTTTTTTTTATTCAACGGTCACTTTTTATTTCATGGTTACAATGATTTAAACACGCCAACTGTCACTTTTCGTGTTTTCATTTTGCGTCTGAACCAACACGAATCCCACTTTCTGATGTCAGCGAAGGCACAACTCTCCAGGTTACATCAGCCAGGATATTAGAACTTCAGTGGGCGTACTATGGGAAGTGTTGGTTATTGCGCAATAGAAACACCGTTTGCTTTTAAATCAAATTATTAATCACACTCAGAGAGTCAATTACAATATTCTCACACAATAGGTACACTGGACAAGTATTCGGAACACGCGGCGGTTTCTAGACGTGGGCACGTCTGCACTGCTCGACCGCCACCAGTAGACTGAGCTCAGCCTCTGTCGAGCACACCGTCCTAGACTCCGTCGAACGCCACTAGATGGCGTTGGTGTCCCGATTGTTCTATTGACTGACTTATTTCCGACATATATGTATTCTTGACTTGACTTGTAGACTTACCCAAGTTGTAGCTGTCAGAAAACACAGAATCGCGGCAACATTAAAATCACGGACATGTATTCGACGAATCTGAGAATTGTACAAAATCCAAAATGTAGAGGTAGGGGGAGGTAGATCTGTCACCAAATAAATCGATTATCGATCCCTGACTGCGACTCCTTTTTATTTGATATTTTGTCACCAATACAGTAGTAACATTTTATTTCGTTCAGATATTAAATTAATAGTATTCGTTACCAATTTAATACATCAATTTATAATTTTAATGAAAAAATGATCAAAGGGGCGGAGACAAATTGGCGCGCTTTAAAAATTGACCAATCCGGCCTCAACGATGGGTTGTAGGTAACTAGGTTCGATCACACGATGCGCGACGCGGGCGGCGTGCGAGAGAGATGCAAGTTTACTTCATTCGCGATTTCACGTTCATTGTTGTAGGTGCATTTTATTATCGTTGTGGATAATTTGTTGTTTTAGTTAATTTCTTAAATGTTTATTTTTGATTATGGCATCAAGTAGTGGTGAAGGTAAAATCCTAATGAAATCTAGGGACCCCTTTTTGATGTTGTGCAAAAAGAGTACCAATCTACATTTAAGTCCAAAACTATTAGCGCTACCAAAACCTCCGTTGGTGTACAGTGAAACCATACACTAATTATGCACTAATGCTTATTCGTGCATTTTTACTCTGTTCGCAACGAAAGGTTTCCATCGGCTGTGATCGCCTTGTATCCACCCTAGAACCATTACGAACTAAAGTTATCACAGCAACAATGAAACCAAGCTGCTGGCGATATGTTAAGTCGGAGGATAATCCGGCAGATGCAGCCAGTAGAGGCATTTCAGCCTCACAATTGAAGGATCAAACATTGTGGTGGCAAGGACCGCCGTCATTGAAAACGTTTGATGAAAAATTTGTAGCAAAGCAAAGCATTTATACCACCGATCAAGAAATAAAGGCAAAAGCATCATATTACAATTGTTTCTTAAATTCAGCTCACTTAATAAAGTAACTAAAATAGTAGCATGGATTTTACGAGCCATCAAAACGATGAAACTTAAGCAGATTCCAGCCACGTTAGGTAAACATAGTAGTTTGACTGAATTTCTTACCTTGCAGGAATTGCGGATAGCAAAGTTACTCATTATTAAATACGTGCAAAGAACTGAGTTTGCAGAGGAGATCCTGTCATTACGAAAACATAATAAATTGAGTAGCAGAAGTAACTTATTAAAATTAAATCCTAACGACTTAGAGGCCGTTTAACCAAAGCAAACATGAGTATGGAAATGAAGCATTCTGCCATATTGCCTTACAGCAGTCGGCTTATTACTCTAATAATTCAGCAAGCTCATCAGCTCACCTTTAATGGTGGACCACGATTAAATTTGTTCAATCTGAGGCAGAGATACTGGATAATCGCTGGAAATAAAGCTGTAAGGAAAGAAGTGCGAAACTGCGTCACTTGTAGAAAACATGCACTTTATAGCGATAATGGGACGAATTTTGTAGGCGCAAAAACAATGCTACAGGAAAGCTATCACGATTTCGAAAACGTATATGATCGTAACTTTTTCGCAGAACTAGCAGATTTAAATATAGAATGGCACTTTAACGCGCCTTCTTGGCCAAGTGCAGGAGGTCTGTGGGAGCGTGCCATTAGAAGATTAAATATTACCTCAAGCGAGTCATTGGAGAGCAAAAGCTGACATTCGAAGAGTTCAGCACTATATTAGCACAGGTAGAAGCTTGTCTGAACTCCAGACCTTTATGTGCCTTATCTGAAGATATTGAAGATTTGAACGCACTTACTCCAGCGCATTTCTTGACCGGGAGGTCTGGAACTACTATAATTGAAACGGAAACAGATGCTCGAACTAGATGGCATTTATCAAATAAGATAGTAAACGACCTATGGAAGAAATGGAGATCGGAATACCTAACGTACATGAACTTCGCTGGCTCATTTAATTCAAGCCACCTGTCTTGACAATTGCATCATTCTCGCTTTTACTTTCAGCATACTATAGACATGTTTTAGACCAGACTGTAGGTTGTCCACGGGCAATGTAGTATCCTTTGTTAGTTGTCCAGAAATAAACTGTAACTCACGTTGTAACTGATCTGGTTTTAACAGGTGAGTGTTGAATTTCCCGTGGTAGATATTCGTGATGATGTATAGCAGAGTATCCTGAATCCTTTTTAGGTTTTGAAGCAAATTGATAGTCGTGAGCGCCGACATGGCAAAATCCTGTGTTTTAGCTAAGCCTTCAACTTCTTGCTTAATAACAAAAGCTACATTATCTAATTGATTCAAGTGATTGTTTATAGTTTTATGTTGTAATTGAATAGTTTGCTCGGTTCCTTTCAATACTTTGTATTCTGCTTCGATGATGGAAGTCTGATTTCTTAATAAGTTATCCAGATGACGCTCGTTTTGTTTTACTAGCTGTATATCTTTCTTGTACTGTTCTGCGAATCGTTCGTCTAATACTCCGAACAGGCTATTGGCCACGTAACCGACACCATTAATGAGACCGCGACGCTGTCTGGTGCGCGCGTCAAAGTGCTGATTAATCATAAGTTGATTATAGTGCTGTGTTTCTTTGTAGTCGTGATTTAATTGAAGCGTTATCATATACCATTGACTAATATCGTTCAGGAATGCACAGAGTCTTCGTAAATAATCCAAAAACTCTGTGGCAGCTGTATTCCCTTCCCAATAAGGACTCATGTCATAGTAAACAATAAGATTCCATTTGTCCCGAATAACTTGCATATTTCCCACTGTTTCGAAATACAGCGAATTGTTGTTTGGCAACGGTGATATGTTAAAAGCTATCAATCAATCAATCAATCAATCATTTATTTGCTTATAATGTAGGTATACATATAGGTTGGAAAGTTTGTAAATTGTCCCGATACATTTTGCCTTACGGCATGCAAAATATTGGAATTGAATTTAATAATAATAATATAACCAATACAGTTATTAACTACTCGCGAACTTAATAGGTAATTACAGATGTCAAAAAAAAAAATGAATTAAATATTAATCACTCACTTATTATATAACTTAGAATATTAATGTCATAATGTCAAATAGCTTAATGTCAAGATTTTTAATGTCAAAATATTTAAGAACACAACAACAAAAATCACAATAAAGATAATGTCACAATGTACGGTACATAAGTTATTCCAACACAAAAACAAACTTAAAAAAAAACAATCTTAAAAAAAACAAATAATAGATGCAACAATGTCATTAGAGTCATTACATTTTATTAATCATAGATTAAGATTCGAAATTGCAAAGATTATATTTCATTTTTTACAAACAACGACATTTTAGTATAGAGTTTTGTCATTTAAAAACTCTTTAATTGTGTATTAACATTTCTCCAGCAATAATTTTGTTAATTGTCTCTTAAAAAATTTTATCGGCAGGTCTTTTAAATTTAAAGGTAAGTTATTATATATAAGTGGTCCCATGGAAAGGATGTTATTTTTTACTAAGGCTGTTTTATGACCACCTGTATACAATTGGTTTTTATACTGGGATCTTATTGGTACTGTGCGTTGTCTTATCTCAACTATCGAGGTAAATAAGTGTTTGTTTGATGTAACGAATAGGGCAACTTCTAATATATACAAACAAGGTAATGTCAGAATTTTCAGAGATTTAAATACAGGTTGACAACTTTCAGTAAACTTAAGACCTGTCATTGATCTGAGGCATCGTTTTTGAGCTTTAAATATTTTTTCTCTCTCACTGCAGTTGCCCCAAAATATGACACCGTATCTTAATAATGAAGCAACTAATCCATGGTAGGCAATGACTAATGTATCCATATTTACTTTATGTGAGAGGTTATAGAGTACATATGAAGATTTGCTTAGTTTTTGGCACACATTTTCAGCATGAGATTTCCATGACAATTTGTTGTCAATATATACTCCTAGAAATTTTGTCACTGAAGTTGTGTCTACGATTTGGCCACTATATTCAGTAACTACTTTTTTTGGCTGTAACCTTTGATGAAAGTGCATGACTTTAGTTTTTTGTAAATTTATGACTAGATTATTTTTGTTTAGCCAATCTATTATTGTTTTAAGTGTGCTGTTTATTTCATCTTCGTAGTTCGTCTCATTCCTACATTCGACTATAGCAGTGCTGTCATCAGCAAATAATGTCATTGGTTGACGAAGTTGACGGGGTAGGTCATTTATATAGAGTAGAAACAGTAAAGGACCGAGTACACTACCCTGCGGAACTCCAAATTCTGTTACTCTACAACTGGATAGATATTTTAGTTCACGCTTAGTTTTAGTACAGATCCTCGATACTTCTGTATATTGTTTTCTTTCCGTGAGATATGATTTAATGAGGTTTAGCACATTTCCTCTTACGCCATAATCGCTAAGTTTATTTAAGAGAGTGTCGTGTTTAACATAATCGAATGCCTTTGTCATGTCTGTAAATAATGCGCATATAGGGTTTTTCTTATCCATGTTATTCATAATTATTTTTAAGAGATCGAATATAGCCATGTTGATATTTTTGTTTTTACGAAATCCCTTTTAAGGCACATAAAGCTGCGTGAGATGTTGTTATTAATGACATAAAAAAGATTAATGACAATACTACTGATACAAACTTAGATTTGATTGTACTGCTCGTTTTCCGTTCGTTAGGTTCCTTTAAGCTGCTGTTGATTTCTTGATTATCCTTTCCATCTTTCGTCATATTGCTTGAAGCAGGCGATATTGGCAAGATGGAGAGTTTCACTATGGGCCTTTAATTATTCCGCTTTTTGTTTTTAAGGTTACTACCCGAACTAATCCATCTTGACCTGGGTGAGTTTCTATTACTCTACCCATCATTCATTTTCCAGGTGATAGATTGACGTCCTGGATGGTTACTAAATCATCGATGTTGATGTTTTGCTCAGTGCTTCGCCATTTGCTTCTAACAGATAACTGCGCTAGGTATTCCGATCTCCATTTCTTCCATAGGTCGTTTACTAGCTTATTTGATAAATGCCATCTAGTTCGAGCATCTGTTTCCGTTTCAATTATAGTAGTTCCAGACCTCCCGGTCAAGAAATGCGCTGGAGTAAGTGCGTTCAAATCTTCAATATCTTCAGATAAGGCACATAAAGGTCTGGAGTTCAGACAAGCTTCTACCTGTGCTAATATAGTCCTGAACTCTTCGAATGTCAGCTTCTGCTCTCCAATGACTCGCTTGAGGTGATATTTTAAGCTTCTAATGGCACTCTCCCACAGACCTCCTGCACTTGGCCAAGAAGGCGCGTTAAAGTGCCATTCTGTATTTAAATCTGCTAGTTCTGCGAAAAAGTTACGATCATATACGTTTTCGAAATCGTGATAGCTTTCCTGTAGCATTCTATTTGGGCCTACAAAATTCGTCCCATTATCGCTATAAAGATGGCAGGGCGCTTCTCTTCTGGCGGCCATCCGCCGTAATGCTGCTAAAAACCCAGTACTGCTTAGGTCGGATACAAGCTCTAAATGTACAGCTTTAGTCATTAGACAAATAAACAGAGCAATATATCCTTTTGTGGTCTTAATTCCGCGCCTTTTGTTGCTTTTAACATATACGAAACCTGTATAATCCACTCCGGTGTGATAGAATGGCGGGGCGGGGTTGCTTCTGGCTACAGGTAATTTTCCCATCAATTGATGCTGTAGTTTGGGCTCATGTTTTCTACAAGTGACGCAGTTTCGCACTTCTTTCCTTACAGCTTTATTTCCAGCGATTATCCAGTATCTTTGCCTCAGATTGAACAAAGTTAATCGTGGTCCACCATGAAAGGTGAGCTGATGAGCTTGCTGAATTATTAAAGTAGTAAGCCGACTGCTGTAAGGCAATATGGCAGGATGCTTCATTTCCATACTCATGTTTGCTTTGGTTAAACGGCCTCCAAGCCGTAAGATCCCCTCGTGGTCAAGGAAAGGATTTAATTTTAGTAAGTTACTTCTGCTACTCAATTTATTATGTTTTCGTAATGACTTGATCTCCTCTGCAAACTCAGTTCTTTGCACGTATTTAATAATGAGTAACTTTGCTTTCCGCAATTCCTGTAAGGTAAGAAATTCAGGCAAACTACTATGTTTACCTAACGTGACTGGAATCTGCTTAAGTTTCATCGTTTTGATGGCTCGTAAAATCCATGCTACTATTTTAGTTGCTTTATTAAGTGAGCTGAATTTAAGTAACAATTGTAATATGATGCTTTTGCCTTTATTTTTTGATCGGTGGTATAATAATATGCTTTGCTTGGTACTAATTTTTCATCAAACGTTTTCAATGACGGCGGTCCTTGCCACCACAGTGTTTGATCTTTCAATTGTGAGGCTGAAATGCCTCTACTGGTTGATCTGCCGGATTATCCTCCGACTTAACATATCGCCAGCAGAACACGGATCCAATCTGCTTCAACCAATGGGCTACTGCGGGTATTTATAAAAGTAAAGCGAGACTATACGAGTTATATGGTTTAAAAAAATATAAATTTGATACTCCTTTTCTAGAGTATGTCAGAAATTATTCTAAATTATTTAAAAAGATTTGTGCTATTGCTTAATCTAAATTCTTAAGCGAAACGATAAAAAATCAAATAATAAAGTAAAAGCTACTTGGAAAATCATTAACAATGAAACAGGCAAGTGTGTTAAACAAGATAGCCAAGTAGAGATAATTGTTGATAATAAATTAGTTAGTACAGCAGCTGACGTAGCCAAGGCATTTAATGAATTTTTTGCTAACATACCTATAACTACTACTCGCTCCTTAAATTAGTCCCCGTCTAATGTTGAAAAGCTCTTACATTGTAGTGTGCCTAAATGTAGTCAATTATTTAGTTTCGAGCATGTAACGCCAAGTGACGTAGTTAATGTTTTTAATACACTTAAGTCTAAAAACACTGGTGATTACTGGGGCATTTCTATTATACTTTTGAGTAATATAATTGACATCGTAGCCCCGTATCTTGCTATTACTTTTATTAAATGTGTTGATTTAGGAACTTTTGCTGACCTCATGAAGAGTAGTAACGTCATTCCTTTATTTAAATCCGGTAATAAGAATGACATAGGTAACTTTAGACTTATTTCCATCTTACCTGCTTTTAGTAAAATATTTGAAAAATTTATACTCAAGCAATTACTAAGTTTTTTTAACATAATAGCCTCCTTCATAATAATCAATATGGCTTTACAAAAGGTCGTTCGACTACAGATGCGGGTGTTGCTCTCCTTAAACACATATTCAACGCATGGGAGAACTCGCAAAATGCAATTGTAGTTGTCTGTGACCTCTCCTCTTTGATTGTGTACATCATGACACGCTATTGCGAAAGCTACGTCACTACGGTCTCCAAAATGAAGCTCTTAACGTCATAGATTCTTATTTGCACAATAGGTTCCAATGTGTAGATGTTAATGGTGCAAAGTCTTCCAGGCTGCCAGTTCAGTTAGGTGTACCCCAAGGTTCAATACTGGGTCCATTCTTGTTTCTTCCATACATAAATGATTTACCATTCTATTTAAAGGATATATGTGATGTTGTTCTCTTTGCTGATGATACTTCCCTTATTTTTAAAGTTGATAGGAATAGGCACGATTTTGACGACGTAAATAGTGCACTCACCACGGTTACGAATTGGTTTACAACAAACAATCTAGTTCTAAACCCTAAGAAAAAAAAAAGTATAAAATTTGCCTTACCTAATGTTAAAAATCTAGGACCCAATATCATCTTAAGTGACGAGGTGCTCGAAACTGTAGACTCAGCTGTTTTCTTGGGCATAATAGTTGATGCCAAACTTCAATGGGGCTCTCATATATCAACATTATCGGGAAAGCTTAGCTCTGCCGCCTACGCCGTCAGGGAACTTAGACAACTTACTGACGTCGACACAGCTCGGTTAGTGGATTTTAGTTATTTCCATAGTGTTATGTCCTATGGTATGCTACTATGGGGAAAAGCTGCTGACATAAAAAATATATTTGTCCTACAAAAGATAGCCGTACGAGCGATATACCAGCTAGGGTCCAGAGTCTCTTTAAGGGAACTTTTTAAAGAAATAGGTATTCTCACGGTTGCTTCGCAGTTCATTTTTGCCAACATAGTGTATATCAGGCAAAATATACATTTATATGCCAAAACTAGTGATATCCACAGCGTTAACACCAGAAATAAGCACAAACTACATGCTCCTTTCCACCGTCTTCGTAAGGTCCAGGGCCATTTTGTGGGGCTCGTTATCCGCTTTTATAACAAGTTACCTCTTTCTTTTCTAGACTTGCCTTTTAATGCTTTTAAAGCGAAAGTGAAATATAACCTTATTTCGAAGACATACTATACTATAAACGATTACTTCGACGATAAAAATAGTTGGTCGCTGTGTGTGGTACATATAGTGGAACACGAGACAATGCTAATAATATAATATAATAATAATAAAGTCTTTTATTGCTAAAAAAGGTATTTGTAGTAAACACAGATGGTATACAAGAAAATGTGCATAGAGATTACAAATTATTGGGTGAGCTGCTGTTCTCCTTGCTAGATTGCTGAGCAACCTGTATTAAGGAAAAACAGTTTGCCTCCCTACATAAGGTGTACTATGTTATATGCTACGTGTTGAATTTTTACAATTTGGTTGTTTACTTAAAAAGTATTATAAATAAATATTCTTAAAACTAGACGTAAACATGCAATTAAAAACAAAGATTAAAAGTTTTTGAGAGTCGTGTCTGTGTGGGTGATAGTGAGTGTAGTGTATTTGATTTGATGGTATAAAATTGGGCCAATAAATTAATAGTAATGATACATAAGCTTTGTTGTGAATGAGAATCAAGAGAGAAATTTCAACAGTGCCTCAGTGTCGTCGTAGGTTTTGGAGAGCAAGAACGAGCGAACGGTACTTTTGCATTTTGTGTATGTTAGGCCATATAAAGGTAGGGTTGCATTGAGTCGGTTGTACAGATATGGGCCGAGATAGTAAAAGAATCTTTTGGTGAAACTGAAAGACGGCCGTGGAATAGTGTATATACTATCCTTACGGCGTTTCAAAATTGTTTTGAATGGGTCTGCCTGTGTTGTAGTAGTAGAAGAACAGTCTGTAAAATAAAAAGCTGTCTGATGTTAAGTACATTCCAATTTTTGTAAAGCGTTGTTGTTGGGTACATAATGGGTTTAAATGTGGCTACTTTCAGTATTGCCCTATGTGCTATTTCTAGCGGTTTCAAAGTGGTTTTAACTACGCCGCCCCAGCATGCAATACAATAACCAACAATAGATTGGCACAATGCGTGATAAACACCACGTATTATGGTAGAATTCGCGACGTGTCGCAGATTTTTAAAGACATAAATAAGCTTCCTAACCCTACCTGTGAGGAGATTAATGTGCGTTTTATAGTTCAGAAACTTATCCAAAGTTATGCCTAAGTATCTTATATTGTCAACTGGAGTAATAAGAGGACACTGGCAGGGTAGAGATAATTGAGAAGATGTCTGGCATGAGTGAGCTTTTATGAGAATCGGAATTTCGGGTTGTGATTTAGATGTTAGTGAAAAGGTTACAAGCTTAGTTTTGGATGTATTTAATGTGAGTGTATGAGAAAGAAGCCAATCATATGCCGAATTGAAGCCGACCTGCGCTAAGTTTTGAAGTTCCATCCAAGAGTCAGCAGAGTAAGTAATTGCAGTGTCATCTGCAAACGACACAATTTTAGCATTAGTGATAGGTAAGTTGCAGAGATCGTTTATAAAAACGAGAAACAAAGTGGGGCCTAGGATACTGCCTTGTGGCACACCATAGCAAATCGGGAGCTCACCACTTAAGTGGTCGCCCAATTTAACCATTTGTGTTCGGTTTGTAAGGTAACTCCGGAAGAAATCTAACTGTAAGCCTCTAACACCTAAACTTTCGAGTTTATTTAGAAGTGTTGAAATAGCAATGGTGTCGAAGGCTTTAGCGAGATAGAGGAATATAGTGAGAACTTTTTTATGACTATTGAGTTTATTCACAATAAATCCCGTTAGCTCCTGAACTGCATCTGTGGTACTCTTATTTTTTCTAAAACCGAACTGTTGTGGAGAAATCAGATTAAACTTATCAAAAAAGCCAACCAATCTCTTATTTATCAAGCGCTCAAGGACCTTCGATAATGCACTAAGTACTGCTACGGGGCGATAGTTATTGACTGACTCCTTATCACCACTCTTGAAGATAGGATGTATAATAGCCATCTTGAATGGTGACGGAAAGGTCGCAGTCTGAAAACAGAGGTTAAAGATGTGGTTTAGTATAGGTGCCAACATTGAGGAGTACCTTTTTAAGATAAGTGGTGAGATGCCATCCCATCCGGTGGCTGCATTCGCTCTGAGTGAGTTAATAACAGAGACAATCTCAATTGGGTCTGTTTCCTCCAGTACGAAAGATGTTGTCAAGGTTCTTTTTGGAATAGTTGGCTGGGACAAGGGGGGACTGTGTGTAATTCTGCTAGCAAGATTCTTACCTATTTCGGCAAAAAAAGTATTTACAGCGTTACAGCACTGAGTGGGTGAGTCGGCCTGTGATAAAAGTTGTGTAGATGAATTTTGTGCTTTTGAAGTATGTGTAATTCTTTTGATTGTGTCCCAGAGAGCTTTAGAATTATTTCCAGCTTTTCTAAGTTCCTCAGTATCAAACTGCCTTTTTACTTTTTTTAGAATTTTGTTACAAAAGTTTCTGTATCGTTTGTAACTAGTAGCGAGGGTAGTATTTTCGGGGGATTTTTTGACTTTTTTATGTAATGAATCCCTGTGCCTCATGCACCGAAGCAACCCAGGGGTAATCCAGGGTTTTATGATTTTTTTCTTAGCAGATAGTTTAGTGACTCTGGTATTCTTGGAAATAGCACTATACATAACGTTAACTAGGGTCTTCGCAGCGATGTTAGCATCAAATATAGAGTAAATGGGTGAGAAATCGATTTCTTTCATTGATTTGTCAAGTTTTTCGAAGTCAATTTTGGTGGTCGTGGTAATGGCGTTGACTTTAGATTTTTTCACATTAAGACTCAGTAGAGATGAGTTGTGGTCAGTGGCTGTTGTGTCGAAAACAAGTGAGATTGTAGGAGATTTCGTTTTTAATATTATATGGTCGAGACAATTGGGACCTCTAGTGGGCAAGGTGTGAGCAGGGAGAAAACCATGGAAGGCCAAAAGATTGAGATAATCTTGTGAACGAGTGTCAAGGTTGGTTGGTTTTATGTCTAAATTGATATCGCCGGTTAAAACAACTGATTTGAATTGAGAAAACTTGGGTAATGTATCGTTAAGTGTAGAAGTAAACAGATCAGTGTTTGGCTGTGATGGTGATCGATAGATACAAAGTATAGCGATATCTGATCCCAGTTCCACCACCAATCCAGTTGCACAATTGTTAAGGGCTAATTCTCTACAAGATGTTCTTAGGTCAGTTTTGACATATACGACGACCCCATCACTCTGATTTAAATTATTTGTGGTACTATACATAGAATAATTATCTAAATTAGGAATGTTAGTATTACTTGAACATGAGAGCCAGCATTCCGTCAAAACGATAAGGTCACAATCTACAGAAATTCGCTGAAGCACAGTTTGTAAACTTAAGAAATTGCAGTTTACAGATCTTATGTTCTGTGTAAAAATTTTAAGATAGTTCTGTGGTTGTTTAATAAAGATGCTAAATGTTCTTTCGTAGATTCTTTACTTGCTTAAGATGAAATTGCTTATTATCCTGACCGTTTAGGTCATTTTTATTTCATTATTTTTTATTATTTTATTTATTGGCATAATCTTCTCATTACCTTGTTTTTTTTTTATAAATTGTAAAATTTTATGATATAATAATACCCTCAGAAAACTGACTTGATAAATTATTAATCTTATATCTATAAATGTATATAAATGATAAATTATTAAATTATTAAAATCTTATTTAGTGTACTGTACTATAATTAATTATAGTGTACTGCTGATCCTGGCAGTAATTTTTGAATCGTTTGATATTTTCAGTAGATCTAAACTACATAGAAGAAAAAATATACTTAATTTCAAAGTAAATTTAATCACCTAGATTATTGAATGATGAAAATATCATTATGAATCTGACTCAGACTATTCTATTTTCAGTATAGTTTTGTTTCTAAACTGTAGGTAAATTATATTACCTACTATTTTGCTTAGTAGCCTAACAGTACTTCTATTTTATTTTAGAGAAATATTATGAGTCGGTGGGTCAAAAGACATGAGGAAGAGGGTAGCCTTGCCAGTCAAAAGCGAAATGGAAAACCGCAGCTCATTCAAGCGGCACAACGACGGCACATGGTCAGCGAATATAAAACGAGTGGTTTCATACCGACAAGATATATTCCGCCACGCGCCAACAGTTCGACTTACGTTGAAGTACTAAGCGATGTCATACTACCCACTGTGCGCAACGTTTACTCTGCTGATGAGCTTAAGGCCCTATCTCTGCTTCAGAGCCGTCAAAAGGCTACTTTCTAAAGGATATTCCCCATTAACGGCTGGGTCAAAAGATTGGAAAAAAATATATGTATATGGTAGATTCATAAACAACAATATGAACAATTGCTGTTTTCGTATGACATAGTTTTGCTGTAAAAAAATATTTAACAACACGCTATTTTTTGGATATTTCTTCCAAACGGCTTCGAAGTTTAAAAATATTTTTACTTGGAAAAATTGCTGGTAAAGTGTACTACAAAGTGAACATTGCTCATGTAAATCAATCAATAGTTTGCAAAGAAAATGTTCAATATTGAGTCTCCCATATTTTTAAAGCTCTGTTTGGACGAAGGAGGCTGTCGTGCGTTAGCACTGAGACGGGGAGGCTGTGTCGCTCGTTGCTCCGCTCGCGCTATCGACCGACTACGCGTATATGAATGTGTTAGTGCAAATATTTACGAACTTTTATATTATTCTATGAATTTTAATTCGATTCCAGATTTGACAATTTCAGTGTTGCAACGTTATGACAAGTACTAAATAGTGACGTTGCGAAATTATTCGATATGGAAATGGAATATTTCCGGATCGATTCTTCTCGTTTATAATTTTACTCTCGTAAACTAAGTATATCAGGAAATTAAATATTTCTGAACCGATAATTTAGTTTTGACGATTAATTAACGATCTGAGACTTTTCTCTATTTAATAAGACCTTAAATGTACCATGTTTCTATACAAATAAAATATTCTTATTCTTATTCTTTCTTTTATAATTGCGTGTGAAATAAATAAAAAAATGTGATCATGAAGGAACATGACAAATAAAACAGATGTATTATGGTAATAAATTATTTTATATATTGTCGCCGTTATCGCTATCGCTGTCACTTTCTGTAACATTTATTATAAATGTGTTTGTGATATTGTCAATTAACATATCTGGCCTACTCATTTTTTCCTCTTCTTTGACAACATGGGATACGCATTTAGACCATTCGGTAGCCGTAATTTTTTGAATGCCTTCCTGAAATAAATTTCTCACGTCTGTCAATTTGAAAGTTTTATTATTTTGAGCTACATGCCCCTTTACCTGCGCCCATATCAATTCGATAGGGTTTAGCTCGCAATGGTAAGGGGGCAGTCTTAAAACCGTGATCCCATGTTGTGCTGCCATTTCGTCTACAGCGTACTTATTAAAAGACTCGTTATGTGGAATCAGTTCTAAAAGCGTAGCTTTAACCATATCTGGTTCGTAGTGAATATTTTTATTTAAAAGCCAATCTTGAATGGCAGCTTTTTTCCAGCTCATTTTTGGTGCCGTTTCCAATTTTCGGGAGTGGTAAGGTGCATTATCCATCACCACAATTGAGTTTGGTCTTAATTTTGGTAAGACTCCAGCGAACCACTCCTCAAAACAAACTGCATTCATCTCATCATGGTAATCTTCACAATTTTTCTTTGCTTCAAAAATCATGAGCCCCTCTTCCAGGAAGCCTTCTTCACTACCTATATGGCTAATTATGAGCCGTTTGCCTTTTCCAGATGGATTTTTTAATCCAGTGGTCAGTCCCTCCAAAAACGCTTGTCGAGATGATGTGACTTTCTTGTCCACAAGTTTTTTTTACAGTATGACCTTAAAATAAATATAGTACATGAACATTCAATATTACTATTAAATTTAATGTAAAATGTATATAAATTCATTTTGTGTATAAATGTTAGCCTTACCTGCGTTAACCCAAGTTTCATCTTGATAATATAAATGTCTCCCTTCTCGTCGAAACTGACATATAGATCGCAAGTAACGCTGGCGCCATGTTATTATATCATTTCGATCAATAAGTGTGCTCTTGCGTGACCGTGCAACAAATTTAAAATTAAGATGCTTAAAAATTTTTCTGAGGGTGTCTTTGGAAATCTTGGGCATTTCTGAATCATCGTTCATCACTTGTAAAAATCTAAAATAGTAAGTTTTATAATAGCTTGGAATCATTACTTATATATAAAAGATGTAGGTATAAAATAATACTGTCTGACTGATTGACTTACCTTTGCAATGGAGGTTCATTTTGGTAAAAGAACTGATGAACAATTCTTCGTATTGCAGAGAATGTAAATTCATCAATTTTATCTTTGAAACTTCGCTTTGGTGCAGTTTTTTTAGGAGGAGTTGGCGGCGCACCTTTATTTACTTCCTTCAAAACGTTACAAACAGAGCGTGAGGTTCTTCAAAGGCCTCCAATTGCGCAGAAATTTCATTTTTCACGAATTTGTAGGCGTTGGGGATCATTACTTTTTCAGTAACAGTGAAAGCTTTTCGTGGACGTTTTTTTCTTGGGGACAAGAAAACATCCACGTCTTTTTGCAATGTACTTGGCTGAGGATCCATTTTGATGGAAAACCAAAACAAATAGATTCACTCAAAGTTGACAAAAAACTATAAACGTAACAACAAACACAACGTAACAACACTTTAACAAAAACCCAACAAAATATCGATTCGCAATGAAATAAGATATTCGTGCAGTCAGACTGGCAGAATGAAGCCGAATGACACGAAAAACAAAATGGCGATAGCTGCACGAGCGCGCACGGGTTGCCAATACTGAAAACTATCTAGGCTCTTTTATTATAGTGAATATTAATGAGTGAATCTCTCCTTTGCAAGATTGTTTGAAATATTTTTTGGTGTTTAAAAATCAACAATGCTTAACATATATTATCAAAATGTGAGAGGTACGAGAACTAAAACTAATTGTATACACCATAATATATTATTAAATAACTACGACCTCATTGCTTTCACGGAAACATGGTTAAATTCAAATATATCTAGCAGCGAAATTATCGATAACAGGTACATCACTTATCGTAGAGATCGACTCTGCACTTTAACTTCCAAAAAAGATGGAGGCGGAGTGTTGCTTGCAGTTTCAAAAGATATCAAATCTACAAGAATGCAGAGTTGGGAGACCAGTTCTGAAGACTTGTGGATAACTATAGAAGTAAAAGCCCAAAACACTATAAGAAAAATTGCCATATGTATAGTATACCTTCCGCCTCCTATCAAGAAGGAAAATCTAGCCTTATTTTTAGACAATGCAAACAATATAATTGCTAAGGTAGACGATGTCATAATTCTTGGTGATTTTAATTTGGGGTTTATGAACTGGACTAGAGTGAATGAAGGTTTTCACACACTTCCTGAGAACTACAGCAACTCTTTGGGTTATTCACTAACAGACTTTGTTTCTTTAAATAATCTCTTTCAGTACAATTATATAACTAATATTGACAACCGCATTTTGGATTTGGTACTAAGTAACTTGAAAAACATTACGGTTACCGCTCCTCTTGATCAACTAAGTAAACTCGACCCTCTTCACCCTAGTTTACTTATAGGTGTATCTGATACAATTCCCGAGACAATGAAAACCAACCATAGACCAGGTTATAACTTCTTTAAGGCCGATTATACTAAAATTATTCCAAAACTGAAAGAAGTGGACTGGATTAGTACGTTTTCTAAATGCCATGACGTGAATGAAATGGTCTGTCACTTTTACAATATTTTATCAAATATTGTTGATTCATATGTACCGAAATATAATCGTCGGAAGCAGAAATATCCAGCTTGGTTTTCATTTAGGTTAATCAAATTGCTTCACCAAAAGGATAAGATTAGACAAAGGTGTCTCAAATATCAAAACCCTCGCGATACAATAGAATTTGAGTTCTTGCGTGGACAATGTCATAAACTAGCAAGATCGTGTTATCATTCATATAAACAAAAAATTGAATCCGATATACTTGAAAACCCGAAGGCTTTTTGGAGTTTCATAAAGGGCAAACGTAAGGAGCAGTCAAAGTTTCCATCCAGAATGCGGTTGGATGGATCAGTTGCGGAAACTGGTCCGGGGATCTCCAGCTTGTTCGCCCAGCAGTTCTCTTCAGTCTATAACTCCAACCTTGTAGGCATAACTGAACTATCCTCTACCGGACAAGAAGTAATCAGTAAAATACAGTTCACAGAAAAGGAAGTTCTTTTGAGGCTAAAGAAATTGGACTCTTCAAAAGGTCCCGGCCCTGATTGCATCCCTCCCATTTTTATAAAACGATGTTGCAACACACTGGCCTCTCCTTTATGCGTTATCTTTAATCGCTCATTGGCTGATGGCGTTTTTCCTGAGGTATGGAAACAGGCAAAAATTGTTCTTATCTATAAAAAAGATGATCCAGCAGACGTAAAAAACTATCGTCCAATTTCAGTACTGTCGTGTTTTCCTAAAATATTTGAATCGCTTATTTGTCCCATAATCACACATCACTTCGACTCAAACATT
This sequence comes from Lacanobia wlatinum, assembly GCA_947578705.1. Classification (NCBI taxonomy): domain Eukaryota; kingdom Metazoa; phylum Arthropoda; class Insecta; order Lepidoptera; family Noctuidae; genus Lacanobia; species Lacanobia wlatinum. The sequence continues at coordinate 16,119,871 of OX388039.1, forward strand.
TCACCTAGCCAACATGGTTTCAAAGCAGGTCGTTCAGTGGAAAGCAATCTGATTCAGTTTGTGTCCGACATATCTGAATCTCTGGACAAACGACTAGAGGTAGATGCAGTGTACACAGACTTCAGCAGCGCCTTCGATAAGGTGAGTCACTCACTACTTTTGGCAAAACTTGCAGCCAACGGTGTGCACGGATCACTTCTGAGGTGGTTTACATCTTACCTACAACAACGGTTACAGACTGTTGTTTTAAATGGTTACACATCACAACCATATTTTTCTATCTCGGGAGTACCGCAAGGATCCCATCTGGCACCAATTTTATTCTCGCTGTTCATTAATGATATTGCACTTCAAATAAAAAACTGCAAGTTTCTAATGTTCGCTGACGATTTAAAAATTTATAAGACTATTAAGTCATCAGACGACTCAGTTGCGATTCAAAGTGACTTGGATCGAATACAAGATTGGTGCAATAAAAACGGCATGACTCTAAACGTCAAAAAGTGTTTCCACATTATATTCTCAAAGAAGAAACAATCTAGTGTAACATCATATAAAATCAATAGTGTAACACTAACTAAGGTTAATGAAATTCGTGATCTTGGAGTGATTATGGATAAAAAACTAACATTCAAGCAACATGTAGACAGTTGCGTTAAGAAAGCTGCCCAATTGTTAGGTTTTCTTAAACGTAATACGCGAGAATTTAAATCCCCTAAAACTAAAATGGTCCTATACAATGCTTTAGTGCGTAGCAGGCTGGAATATGCCAGTGTTGCCTGGGACCCCTTTTACGCAATACATTCTCAGCGTCTGGAGAGCATACAACGTGCTTTCACCAAACACCTCGCATTTATATCCCCTGGCCTATCCCATAGGTGTCCCTATCAACAGCGGTTGAGCTTCTTTAAAATGACCCCCCTACGGCAATGGAGAATAATGCATAGCCTTATGTTCCTTCACAAACTCCTGAATGATCGCATAGATTGTAGTGAGCTGCTGTCGCGCATTTTGTTGAGGGTACCGCCTAGAATTCCGCGCTTTCCCATAACTACAACATTACAGCGCCCTACTACCTCTACAAACATAGGTCTCAACTCACCACTCATTAAGATGTGTGACAACCTTAACTCATTTAATAAGTCTGTACCCGAAGCGGACATATTCAATGACCCTAGGGTGAAATTTAAATCAAGAGTCTTGGCCTCTTACCAATGAAGCGTGACTACGTTTCTTATCCCGTTTACGTAAAGTGATTCTTCATTAGAATTGTAGATGAAGAATCATTGTACGTAAACAATTATTAATCAATAGTGCAAATCCACTTTGATTTACTCTGTTTCTTTATTTATTTTTTTTTGCTTTTTATTATTATTGTTGTATCTTTTAAGTACCTAACTTTCCTTTATTTTGTCAATAGACTTTGCACCTAAACTTAAGTTAGCAACTAAGCGGTAATCTGGCGTCTTTATTGTCAATGTTGTGTTTACCTGTAATTGGCATATATATTAGAACATTACCGTACGATCTACCATTTGTATGCTTTATATGTATGTGCTGTAGGTGAACCTTAATAAATAAATAAATTATAAGTTTTGTTTTTAATATAAAAACATAAATATTAACTTTTTATAAAATAGAGCAGCGATTACTAATTAATAAATAATTATTATGAATAATTATGTATTTATTTAAATAAAAATCAATAATTTAGTCTTTAATTGGCACACTGATGGCACACACACTGATTGTTTATCGATTTTTGTGTTCATCACTACACTATTATATGTGGTAGGTATCATTATTTCACAAAATGACAGTAGCTAATGTCAAATCTGGAATCGAATTAAAATTTATAGTTATAGTGTGCGTTCATAGACTAGCTCTTTGCAGAGGAGCCAGTTTGATTGAGCGCGTGGGCGCATTGTACAGTTTCATACAGCAACTTTTATCAAAATACTATCGGCGTCGCTCGGGTTTGGTCTGCTCTTTTTTTTCAAACGTAGCCGACGTTAATTCTTATTTTCTTTTATCACCAATAAACTGACTAATATTAAAGAAAAATAAAAAATTAATATAAGTTTATTTATTCATTTAATCTTCATGAACAATAGTGGTACATAGGCGGACTTAATGCTACGAGGAGTTCTCTTTTAGTCAACCTTTGAGTTAAAAGAAATACACTGTGGTAGGTGTGCAGCTCTTCAACAAAAACATAAACAAACACAAATTCATAAACAAACATTTATTTTCATTATTCGGTCGGTATATGCGGCGTGTCAGTCGCGTCTGTGGGGGACCGTTTGGCTAAACTAAATTGTTTTGGTAAAATTATGATATCTTTTGAATGTTCGATTTGAGTAATTCAAAAAAATAAGTGAATTAAAGTACGATTTATTTTGATAAAACTAATACAAAGGTGCGAATAACGTGGTCTGTCATGTCGTATCTATTAATTTTTAAAAAAAAAAGTGACATACAATAATAGTTGGGCATTTGGTATCACTGCCTTTTCTGTTTGTAGATATTGATGGGTCCTCTAAAATTCGAGTTTATTATTTTATTATATCATCAATCATTTTCGCAGCGCACGCAAAGGGAGGTAATTTGCAGGGTTCCGTGGTTAAATAAGGACTTACACCGGTAATTCTTTTCAGAGACATTTCTCCAGTGTGTCTTCACTGTCATTTGGTCGGGTTTTTTCAACAATCATCGTCGTATTTCCAGTTTACAAAATAAACCGATATAAAAACGTTATCAATTAAACACCTAAAACTTTCACAGGAATCACAGAATCCGAAGTTTTTGAGTTAATGAAATTCCTACAAAATTATTTAGCAGAGCTGAACTATGAAATAGGCTTAAAAATTATTTATTTCATTTACTTTACTTTACTTTAGAATGTACTTTTTTATTTGAAATCTTTTTACGAGACTATAAAGTAGTATAGGCAGAAACAAAAAGTAGTAGGTACACTGCATACTCGAAACTCAAGGTCAAACTGTTACCAGTGCACTGGTAACAGTTTGACCTCGAGTTTCGAGTATCTTTATATAGATCGTAAGCAGAAAAGACGAAACTGCTTCACAAAATTGTTTTTATCTGACCTATATTGTTTTACTTCTGTTTAACCACATTCGTATAAAAAATGAAACCAGTGAATAAAATATGCGTAACGTATGTATCTATCTAAACTAAAAATTAGCCGTTCAATCGCCATACTCTTGTGTAGTCGTAGGCAAAAAAGCCGGCTTGGCGCACATGCCTGCGTCCTCGCGAAATCTTTGATAATAGTTTTGAGGTAGCGCGTGCGCTACGGAAATGTTTGTGTGTGCGGCGCAGATATGAATGTGTGGCCCAGATACTCAAGGTTATTGAGCCTACTATACACCTTAAGCAGATAACATTTGTCCAGGACAATTGTCCAATTCATCGTGCGAGTACTGTGCGTGAGTAGTTTAATGATTACCCGGATATAAAAGTTATGTCATGGCCAGCACGATCAGGTGGTCAGTAGGACTTCAACCCTATTGAAAACCTCTGGGTCTGAGGAAAATTTAAGGGAATACGGGTGGTGAATGAGGTTCACGAGAGGGTTGATGTACTGTGGTGCAACTTGAGTGAATTTGCAGAAGTTACATTATCTATATGACGGATTTTCGAGCGGCTGAGACACCACGTGTCGCTGTTTATTCGTCATCTGTTGGTCCTCCATTATGGGCGTATAGGTGCAGGTAGTTGAAAAATAATATTCACAAAATATCTCACTTAATTTAACTTTTAATATTTTAACAAAACTTCACCAAAATAACTAAGGATTACAATAATAATTACTGATTAAATAATGTAAAGAAAATAATTAAACTTTACTTTAGAGCCAATGGGTTTGTGCATGTGCCTCGGTTGACGGTCGAATCAAAAGTGACCGTCACCGCCGCCATGACACTCACAACTCCATTCGGTGTTACCCGCTCTAAATTAAAATTACCCATAAAGAAATAATTCTTACACCACAGAGTAAAAATAATGGATTACAACTTATAATAAGTGTTAAAATAAATCAACTAAATTATCGCGCGCCGTTACGGCCGTCCTGCATCATCACACGTCCTCGTGTGTACTCTCTTCAATATCTGTGAACGAATGAACAACCAGTTGGTCACATACTTCAAAACTCGGTCATTCTGACCACAATAAAATTTTCAAGAATATTTGTCAAATCTTATCACAGACTTTCACGTGCCACACAGGCTAAAGCTAACAGGTGCCACACAGGCTCATGGGTGCTATTAAGGCTCACGGGTGCCACATAGGCTCACGGGTGCCACACAGGCTCACGGGTGCCACACAGGCTCACGGGTGCCACACAGGCTCACGGGTGCCACACAGGCTCACGGGTGCCACACAGGCTCACGGGTGCCACACAGGCTTACGGGTGCCACACAGGCTCACGGTTACCACTCAGGCTCATAGATGCCACACAGGCTCACAGGTTCCATACAGGCATAAATATGTCACAAAAGCTCAGAGTGCCACACAGGCTTACAGGTGCCACACAGGCAACAGAAAATTAAATTACTCACCAGCAACTGCGCCGTTAACGGCACATTCTGACTCCACACTGTTAGTTGGCGTTTCCAGCCCAACATTCAACTCTAAAGGAACGTAACACTCAGGCATAGATCGTATACGATCATGTGCATACTTATACGTTCGATTAGAGTTCAATGCCTTAAGCAAATATCTGTCACCATCAAGCAGCTCAGCCACTTGATAAGGTATCTAAAGGCCTCGCAACCTTCCCGATGAGAAGTTCTTATGGGCAAGCTTGCGTGACTCGATTCATCGTGCAGTTTAGAGCCAGCTGGACGTCAGGCGAAGCCTCCTGCCACAAGCGACTACTAGTTTCTATTGCAGTAAGCATAATTTTCAATGAGTAGCAATTATCATCCAAAACTTCTGCTATCCTAAATGAACCTTTTAACTTCCGTCTAACTTAATCTGTTTTCGCTCTTTATTTTCTTAAAATACGAAATCGTTAAAAAAATTGTTTTAGCTGCCATTCTACTATCAACTAGACCTTTATCATATTCCGCACATCGTTCTCTAGTGCCATTTTTTGGACCTCATAAATGTAGAATGGTATCTACATCACTACTCATCTACTGTCAGCTTATGACAACGGTCTTACAACTTAGCTTATTAAAGACTCACAGATGGGTAAAGCCATTTTAGCGCATTTTGTTGGCAGCCGTATTTTACCTACTTGTTATGCGAAAGTAGAGATAAAGGATTGTCTACAATTGTTCTTTTAATACACTCAGCTATTACTCATTTTCATGTTTGTGACTAATCGACCTGATGAAAAATAGTTCGATTGAAACAAATGCTTTGAATTTGATTCGCGATTCACTAGTTTTCGGGGTTATCGAGTTCAAGTACCACCGACAGTCATCAAAAAGAACATTAATCAAAACAACAGGTATCTTATTCACAGTCAACAGCTATCTCATAGCTCCGTAAAACACAATTTCTACACTCGCACTTCCCCACGGGAATGCCGAGTCAACTCTCTTGACAACATTACCTAGAGCTATCGCAACGATACCCTGATCCAGACTCTCCCGTCTATACCATCCAGGGCTACCGTTCGATACTCTGGTACAGTCACTGACCCACTGAACTCAGAACCTGTTCACAAAAACTAAATTGATGCTAACGCATCATCTACTTCATTACTTCACAACGTCAATTGGTACTTGGCCTCGGGCAACTTCCCGACAAAGAGATATCAAAACATATCCACCGGTCAGTTATGATCATCGGAGCTTACAAAAAGAAAATCAACTGGGCCAGACCATTTTTCCGTCTATCGTTCATGTAAACGAGCTACGTTTATGAATTACTCTACGTTAACCTACGAACATAATGGTCGTCGCTACACTGTACAGTTTGAATGAATTAATCTTATTTTAATCTCATCCGTATTAACTCGCATACTTAGTAGGCAACACGGTAGTGAAAAATGAAAAAAAAACTATTTAGGAAAAGTTGTGATAGCTCTGAATTCTCTGTAGCTTTAAAGCTTTAATCCTTACCGTCGTTATGTAAGGAAATCTGTTACCGTCACGGTCACACAAAAGCTTAGGTCCAAGTTTTCATTAAAAACGTATAAGTAGGAACATGACCTTGTGGCAACCTTGCCAGGCAATATCTCACTCTAAAGTTAGCACTGAATAAAATGTTGAAACTGTTACCGTCAATGAGAAACTCTTTAAGTACTCGCTTTGTACTAAGTATGTCAAAATTACCTAGCACTATCAATCCAACCACCGAATTGGTATCAACCCCTTATAGCTGTGTTTGCTATTCAAATAAAACTGGAGCGACTCACCAAGTATCCCAGTGAGCCTTGAACGCTCTTAACCCCAAAGATGTTGACATGATACTCGGCTACTGCAGCCTGCCAACTGCTTGCCGACCTTCGATCTGTCACGCTCAGAACCGCTCAAAAGTTGCAGCAGCTCAGCAGTTGCAGCTGCTCAACAGTTGTTGCAGCTGTTCAGCAGTTATGGCAGCATGCCAACCGCTAGCCTCCTGCTCGCTTCATACACCATGATACGATATCTGAAACTGAAAAACACTACGAGAGTACAAGTCCAATAAAAGCTGTGGTGGGACTAAAGGTTTCAGGTTAGCCTAGTAGCCGAAGTATTAAAGTAAATAAGGACCTAAATCTAATCAGACCATTTGGCACAAGAAAGCGGCCTGCGCCCAGCAGTGGGCAGTCAGGTTATGGAAGGTGATAAGTCAGAACATTGCTTTTGCAATTATCACAATTTCCCGAATTAAGTGTAAGGTAGGGTATTGTGATGATGTTGATATTGTGACCATATCTCTTTAATATCCCAACAACAATAGCACTAAGCTCTTCGATCTATTTCTCTACCAGCGATGGCAGAATAATATCGCTTCATCAGCAATATTTGAAACGTCTTAACCTGCAACACAAAAGCTATAGCGCCTAAACTACTACTACACTAAGGCGATAGTCAACATGAAAATAACAGCCTCACTTTAGCATAGAGCTATAAAGTGACAAGTCAATTATCAAACATCGATAATTGCCAATCATGAAACCGTAGCTCTTTGTGAGTCGGTCTCCACAACAAAAACGTTTACTCGTAAACAAAATAGAAAATGTTAACTACTGAGCGCCTCAGCTCCATAGCAATTACAAAATGAAAATAGCTCACCAGATTGACGTGATGATCCTCGCACACCTCCACACACTTCAACTTCCTTGACCTGGCAGCTGTTGTGAAGTTGCTTGCTTTCGTTCCACACTGGTTTTCATTGCTTGCACAACAGCCATAAAGTTTTTGTTTTGCTGCTTTAACAGAAAACGCCATTTTTCCGTCTCTGTGTCACCTTCAAACACGTGCGCATTGTCTTTACATTTTTCTTGGTTAGCACTGTCACTTACACCACGTGGGGCGTTTGAGTTGTATCCCACTTCTGATGACGGATTTTCGAGCGGCTGAGACACCACGTGTCGCTGTTTATTCGTCATCTGTTGGTCCTCCATTATGGGCGTATAGGTGCAGGTAGTTGAAAAATAATATTCACAAAATATCTCACTTAATTTAACTTTTAATATTTTAACAAAACTTCACCAAAATAACTAAGGATTACAATAATAATTACTGATTAAATAATGTAAAGAAAATAATTAAACTTTACTTTAGAGCCAATGGGTTTGTGCATGTGCCTCGGTTGACGGTCGAATCAAAAGTGACCGTCACCGCCGCCATGACACTCACAACTCCATTCGGTGTTACCCGCTCTAAATTAAAATTACCCATAAAGAAATAATTCTTACACCACAGAGTAAAAATAATGGATTACAACTTATAATAAGTGTTAAAATAAATCAACTAAATTATCGCGCGCCGTTATATACATATAATAAAATCGTAGACTAACCGTGTCTGTACATTGAATATTTTTGCATGAAAATTACACAAAAAAGTCAGGAAAAAGATATAAAACACAAAAATGCAATTTTTGAAATTTTTGTCTGTTTGTCTGTGCGTTTGTGGGAGCATCACGCATAAACCACAGATTGGGTTCCAAATCTAAGAACTAAAAAATATTAAGTGATAACCCGAGTAACATTTAGCGTTTATATCATCAAAAACGACCCACAAAATCAAAAGATATTGAATTTTTAAGTTTAGGAAGAAACTTCCTAATGTATTCTGATGAGTCAGAGCGTCATCTATTGAGAAAAAATAAAATGCACGAAAGCATTCAAAATTGTTGAGTTATTTGGGAAACTTTTAATATGTGGAAAAATAAAAGTGATCATTTTTATACCTTTTCGTTATTTATCGTTACAATCGATCCACAAAATCAAAATATATTGAATATTTAGTTATAGTAAGAAACTTCCTAATGTATTCTGATCAGTCAGAGCGCCATCTATTGAGAAACCATAAAATGCATGAAAGCATGAATGTTACACCAAAACACATTGATTGAGTTATTTGTGAAACTTTTAATACGTAGACGTAGCAAAATAAAAGTAAACATTTTAATACCTTATCGTAATTTATCGTTACATACGGGCTTCTTATTTAACGTCTTCCGCTGCCAAATATTTTGTCGACGATTTTTAAACACAGTCGTAGTTCGTTAGGATTTTGGTTCGGTCTCAGAAAGGTCGTAGTGCAGAGGCCGGCCGCATACGTCGGTTTCCTGATTAAATTTCCTAATAAGGAATTCAGATTCGGAGACCTGAATGCTCGCCTTACATACAAAATGTTCAACTAGGCGCATACATTCGTTTATTTTCCGAATGGGAAAAACAGATGACGTTCCTTTCAAAAACGAGCCGTGTGATCGGGTCAGAAGAACAGAAAATTGAACGTCTCGCGGAATTCCGAATCTGAATTCCTGATCGGAAAACCTAATCCGGAAACCGTACGTATGCGGCCAGCCTAAGTGTGTGTTATGGTCCAAAATTGCTGAAATCTCTGAGTTATGCTGGTTTCGTTTTAAAAAGTGCATTTATCGCACAGATTTAGTTTTGTGAAGTACTGAACGGTTAGACATGCGGATCAGGCCTGTAGGGTTCAGTACCAAAGGTGCTAACGGGACCCTACTGCTAAGCCTCCGCGATTGATTTCGTTTAGAGCGAAGCATTTATTCCCTGCCAGAGTCTGTGTTTCCAGATAGCTACAACCTAAGACAAGAGTGAATAGGTTGCTTCTAGGCAAACGTGCTCCATCTTCGACCGCATCATCGTTTACCATCAGGTGAGATTGTGGTCAAACGTATGCCTATAAATAGTAAAAAAAAAAAAGAAGCAGCGAAAGTCTGTAGTTTCGGTCTTAGTTGCGATTAGTCCCGAACCCGAACTAAGAATGAATGACAACACGATTTCACAATAACTTCAAATCGTGTTATCATTAGTTCTCAGTGGTTAGGTGATATGGACTAGAATATGCCCGCAACTAAGCCCGAAACTACGGACTTCGGGTTTAGAGAGTAGCCCCCCTGATTCGTGCGAAATATCAGACGGTTCGATTTGCGAGCCAAGGCAAATTATAGGGTTCCGTACCAAAGTTGCTAATTGGACCCTATTATTTAAGCCTTTGCGTACGATATTGATTCGTGCGAACCAAGTCAATTTTTAGGGGTCCGTACCAAGGTTGCTAACGGAACCCTATTTATTAATAAGCCACCGCTGTCCAGCTTCCTTCAGTTTATTCGTTTTATTTCTGTCTCGCTAATTTAAAAATGTCTTCTAGAAAAAGGTCGAATCTTAATCAAAATCTTAATCTTCTTAATATATAAAACAAAGTCGGGTTTGTTCGAACACTTTTCTAACTAACTCGAGAACGGCTCGACCGATTTTCATGATTTTTGTTTTTTTGGATTAGTCTTCGTCCGGAATAGCACAATAAGAATTAAAATTAAAAAAAAAAAAAAATGAGTGGGTAGGTAGGGCAGGTAGGGTAAGTAGGGTAGATAGGTAGGGTAGGTAGGTAGGTAGGTAGGGTAGGTAGGTAGGTAAGTAGAGTAGGTAGGTAGGTAAGTAGAGTAGGTAGGTAGGTTAGGGCCGATAGGTAGAGTAGCCAGTTGACGGGAGCGAAGCCGCGCGGGTCAGCTAGTATATACTAAGTTAATTAAGAATAAGTATATTATTTTATAAGATGTAGGATTTAGTTTGTAAGGTTTTTAATCTGTAATGATAGTTTTAGGTAAGATTTGTAAAAATAAATAAATATGCTTCAATATTGTAGGATGAAGCAAACGTTGATGAATGCATCAACGTTTACTTGATTGCATTGCTAAAATTAAATTACATAATATTTAAAAATAATCAATTAGTTTAAGTAATAATAAAATGATAGGTATTGTGTCATATCCGTAATAAGGATTATTTTGAGGTTTAGTTTCAATCTTCTTTTCGTAATGAAAACGAATATTTAAGCTGTAATTTCAACAAGTCCTAGTGAATACGATTGAGGTCTCATACTAGCTTAAGGAAGATGGGTAGGCTAGAGGTATGTGGAACAGAGTGTAAAGTCCCACAAACCTCCATTGAAATGGGAGCATCCTCCGACCAGGCGGTTGCTGTGCCTGGTGCTGATAGTTGATATTCAGGCTGATGTATATGTTCAAATCGCACGGTAAAGTGATTGCTCGATGCAAGATTTCGACGTAGTAGTTCGCTGCTAGTCGGATAGATGGCGTTACGGTTCTTTTTGTTACGATGTAGATTTGCTCCGTTAGTTTTTTTTCTTGTGGCGGCATTGATGCTGCTAAATCACTCCCCTTCGGAGACCGGAGGTCGATAGTGGATGAGTCGTCCATACATCTTGAGATGCTTGCCAGGCCAGTGGAAGGTTGGTTCCAGTGAGTCGGAACCGGAATTTGTAAAGTTCACGGTGAGTCGGAACTGTCTGCGGTGCCCCAGTGAGTCAGGGTGATGACATCCCAGTGAGTTAAGATGATGCTGCAGGCTTCAGTGGGTCGGAGTGGTGCTGCTGGCTCCAGTGGGTTGGAGCGATGCGACGTAGTGACTGGTGGCGTCGACCAGGAGAGGTTCTTCATGGCTTCTCATGTCACTGGCCGCAGGTACAGTGTACTTGCCAAAGTCGCTGATGAGGTTGAGGGTGATGATAGAGGTTGAGGATGCTGACCAGGAATGTGCGGTCGCTGCATTCTGGTCGTCAGGATACCCGTACAAGCCGTTGATACTGGCTGGCTGTATGACTCGCTGCTCGAGAGCTTGAGGTCACGATGAGAAGTGATGATGACGTCACGCTAAAGTAGTAACACGAAGGCTGCGCTGACGTTCTTTGTCGAGGATTACCAGTTTGAAGGTATGCGGCACAGAGAGTAAAGCCCCACAAATCTTCGTTGACAAGGGAGGATCCTCAGACACGGCGGTTGTTGTGCCTGACGAGAAACTGCCCGATAATTGATATTCGGGCTGATGTATATGTAAGCTCTGATTGCGCGATGTAGTATTTCGATGTAATAGTTCGCTGCTAGTTGGATAGATGGCGTTGCGGTCCTTTTTGTTGCGATGTAGATTTGCTCCGTTGGTTTTTTTTTGTGGCTCCATTGATGCCACTACAATGTGTTTTTGTCAACAGTCTTACTTAGATTGTTGTCATTCAAGTCATGTAGTTCCGCGGGTAACATATTCGCAAACTTCCCCAAGCAGTTCCTAGAACGTGACAAGAAACAACTGAGTCGAGTTGAGAAGGTAGAAGGGAAACAACAGTTATCCGGAAATAATAAGAATAAGAGATGGAATTTCGGAGATGGCTTTTTTAATACTATTTATTTATGACTATTAACAGAAAGACTAGCTAAATTATAAAATTAGTTAATTGAGACTATCAGCCTCCTTTCGATGATAACTTTGACTGAGTTTAAAGAGGACGGAGCAATCAGACAATCTACCCTCATTGCAGAAGACTTTACATATACGAATTATGAATTAAAATTTGAATAACATTAGTATGGCATTTGATTATATCAATCATTAGCGTTTACCTTTATTTTCATCAGCTCGCAGATGACGCTTTGCATAGTCTTATTTTTAAAACTGATTCAATACTCGGTATAGTAGTTTAATTTCCAATTATCTTGTTTGATTGTTTGTTTTAGTAGTTCTTACTGGTTCTTACTAAGCTTAGCTATTATTAACGGTTACTGCAGTAACTAATTTCGTAGTTTGCTTTACTACTACATGTAATAGCCCGTGAAATATTACAATTAGGTTTTGCTGTAGTTGTGACGTTTAAGAGTGTAGTTTTAACACGAAGAAGGATTGATTTTTTTAGCTAAGTTTTTTTTTAAATTTGTTTCATTCAATCTGAAATTTAAATGTCTAAATTATGAATCTCAATTATTGGTAATTAAACCTTTTTTGACACGTTCAGCGGTTTACTAAGTAAGACCATTCGATCACTTTTCGGTAGCGAGCAGGGTGACACCGTCGTCATCCTTCGCTTCAAAATTTGCTGCGATAAGAGATTTATATTCGGGTGTCTATAGACTAATCTTTGGATGTTAGTTAATCATCTTTTCTTGCAGTCCCATCATTATCATTCTTTCGCCGATTCATCGATTTTATGTATCCATTTATATCAATGAGAAAGGATTCATTAACTACCTAAAATTTTATAAAATAAATGTGCAAGATTCCTAAGTATGATTGCGAGTCACCTGCCTTGTGTGTACGTCTATACGTGGATGGTGCTTTGCTTTTTTCATGGGTTGTTGTATTGGTTAACTACTGTTGTCTGTTGTTTGTTTGGTATTATTTGTAATGTTGTAATGTCACTAAATAATTATTTTGACAAAAATAATTGTTTTGTGTTAAAAAGCTATATCAAAAATAATAAAAAAAAAGTTGCGAGCTAGAACCAGTACATTACATACGATACATTTACCGAATTACTTACTTAATATGGTTTAGACGAAAACATTTTACTAATCAGTATTAAACAAACTAATCACTTGTATACAAAGTTATAATTTGCTAAGGAGGCCGAGACAAATGGCAATTATGTTGTAGCGTTAAAACCAGCTATATGTAATGCTGGGGTTATTAAAGGCGATCAGACTTTCCCATCCACACCAGCCGAACGTGGAAGCATTGGATCCCGTCAGGACATCGACCCAAATATGACGAAATCATGCGTCTTGGTAAGTTATTCAGTTTTTAGTATCGAAATTGTGTTCAGGGTTTACTTTGGGTACCAGATTAAAATTCCTTGACAGAAAACCTTGTTGTTGTATTTATTTAAAAAAAGACTAAATATATTTATTTTATTTTACATCACATAGTATTATGTGATGTAAAATAAAGTATCAAAATAAATGCACGTAGGCACAGGATAAACATTTATAATAACAAGCTTACAATGAGTGGTGTTATTGCAAAGGGCAATCTAATAATCTCATAATAAGTCCCACGCCAGCCACCCCAAAATAATGGATATTAAGAACTCTTAGGTGGATACTCGTACCTTCGAATAAAATATTTTTGGAGCACTTTTTGATATTCTACCTCCTTCTTCGGTTTTCCATTATTTATTACGTCCTTAAAAGTAAAAGACAAATAATTATTTATTATTTCAAAATATTGAACGAGAGGCGAAGATATGGTGAAACTGTCAATAACACGGTGCAACAAAACGTACTTGATTAAGAATCATCAAATTTAAAAATCTGATCTCCTCCTTAATGTCTAAGGCATTAAGCCCACTTTTGACTGTACAACTAGCAACGCAAAAACTGAGAACCCCGTCAGTAAGGTCACGTTTCCCCACACCTACTCACTGCTTATCACAAAGCGAGTATATTATCGCATGGTATAACCTTCTCTGGTTTAGTGAGAAGTCACCGAATCGCCTCAGAACCCAAGTGCGAAGGTATAAGTCTAAACTCGTAAAGTGGGTCTACTTTGATGAAACCACAGCAAGGTCTCCACCCTCTGGTCCCTTGTGCCCTAAAACATGCAACTATTGTGATATGCGCTGCCTCTGAAGATATCGTGAAAGCGGAAAAGTTTTGGGCCACAAAAATATTAACTGTTGTCGTGCCAGCGACACAAATATGAATGATTGTACTATTAATTTTACAGCTCTCCTTCGTCGCGTTAGTCACCATTAGTCAAGCAAACTCATGGAACAGGCAACCAGCCACAAGAAGTAATTTGGACGAAGAATATGCACTTTACGTACAACAACAACAACAACAATCACAACAACAACAACAAAGTTTACCGAGTTGGCAGGCACTTGGTCAATCTGGCTCAGTACCCGTAGTTGATACTGAACAGCGCTTCGGCTACGGTGGCGCTGCTGCTGCTGCTGCGGCGCATGCTGGCGCTGGTGCCGGTGGTTACCTCGGTGGACATGTTGGCGGTCACGTCGGGGGTCATGTTGGCGGTCATATCGGGGGTCATGTTGGCGGACACGTGAACGCTGCCGCTGCCGCAGCTGCCGCAGCAGGCGCTGGTGGTTATGGTGGCGGTGGTTACGGATCCCGCTACTCCAATGCCTATGCCAATGCTAACGCCAACGCATATGGAGGAGGATATGGCCGAAAATAAATCTTTGAAGTGGACGTATTTATTACTAATCAATTATATAAAGAAAACATATATATGGTCCAAAATTAAAAACACTCTGCAAAATTGTTGTAAGGACTTGCCTGGACCTTAGTTTCTTTTTATTTTGTTCATTTCGGCCAACCCAAAATTTCTATTCGGTATTTTTAGTTAATAAATGTATTTATGAAATTCATGTGATATTTGATTTAAGTGTTTGCTAATATAATGCATGAAACAAAAACATTTGGTCAAAAATAATATTGTTACGTTACAAAGCAAAATAAAGACAAAAATGTTTCTTAGTAGATCCACTAAGAAACTTCTTTGATAAGGTCAAAGGTCAGATGCTGTTGAAATTAAAAAATGCTATAATCAAGATTTGTCAAATAGGTAATTAATGTTAGTTCAGGGGTCACTATCTGCGAAGCATTCATCACCCTAAGGCTTCAAACTGGGTGAGGGCGCGTGGGCGGGCGCGAGATATGAAACTGATACGTAATAAAATAAAATACAGGAACAAATACAAACACATGAGTTGTACTTTACGTACAAATATCTAAATAACCGGTGAAATTCAAATCCAGCCCATCAATGTTCCTGCCAGGCTTACAAAATTGATCGAAAGAGTTATCACGGCCCTAGAACGCAAAGGGCATTTGGAGGTAAGTTTTATTCAGTAAGAGTCTGACACTGCCTTTTGTTCCACTCACAGAAATAGGAGTATTAATGCTGGAATGATTCAGCGAACTTTTTTTTAATTGTTTTCATAGGCCTTCATTTTTTAAATGTGATCCGTTTAGTTCGAGTACTTTTCTTCTCTTTATTTTCCTGCCGATTTGGTTAATTTTGAACACAGTATGTAGCCAATTGCATTGATGGCAGTTTTGAGGTCCTCAAAATAAGTGGTGAATGATAATACCCGGCAGGCTCTTAAGATTGCTTCTAATCAAAAGTAATTTTTCGAGCTCTTAAGCAATGATTATTAACAGAGACAAATTAAATTATGATTATACTTTGATTACTCACTTCTTAAACTCCCTGTTGATCGATGGTGTAGAGGAAAATCTCATGGTCATGACGGGCTTAGCATTGAGCATCTCCGACTTGCTGGTCCACATTTGCCAAGAGTTTTGGCTATGATTTTTACTTTTTGTCTAGGTCATGCTTATAAGCAGAGTGACATGATCAAAACAACAGCGGTCCATTGTCAAAAATAGGACTGGTCATATGGGCCATAATAACAATAAAGGTCAATATCTTTTGCCACAATCATATCAAAGGTGTTTGACGGTGTGCTTAACGCTCAACTTGGCAGTCATAAAAGTGGTCACGATGGCCCATTTGGTTGCAGATCTTATTGGCGCGCTTAGCAATATGCATGTCGGGTGTCATATTGATGCGTGTGTGTTAACAACATAAGCTACGCCGACAACATGGTGTTGCTGAGCGCGTTAATCTCTGGGCTTAGGACACTCGTAGCCACTTGCGAGCGATATGCCAGGCTACATGGTCTGGCATATAATATTAAGAAGAGTGTGGTCATGGTCTTTGGGGCCAGGGGTAAGTATCCAGAAGCTGTACCTTTTGTGAGATTAAGCGGTATACCCCGTTTAAATATAGATTGTATCAAAATATCGAAAATTGTTATACCTAAGCTAACGTCTAAGATTGAAATGACGAGTAATTAAAATATTGAATGACTAGCCGACGTTACGCGGTTTCACCCGCGTAGTTCCCGATCCCGTGGGAGTACGGGGATAAAATAGCCTGTGTGACTCGCTAATAATGTAGCTATCCATTGCTGAAAGAATTTTTCAAATCGGTCCAGTGGTTTTTAAGTTTATTCGTTACATACAAAAATATAATTTTTTCTCTTTTTTTTATCACTAGCTGACCCGCGCAACTTCGTCTGTATCACAATTTCCATTACTGCTCCGCTCCTATTGGTTTTAGCGTGATGATATATTCCATATAGCCTTCCTCGATAAATCGGGCTATCTAACATTAAAAGAATTTTTCAAATCGGAACAGTAGTTCCTCAGATTAGCGCGTTCAAGCAAACAAACAAACTCTTCAACTTTATATATTAGTATAGAGAATAGATATTAGTATAGATTAAAAATATCGATAGACATTATATCTAAGTTCCAAATGTCAACATTTAATATATCTAAGTTTAAAATATCTACATTAAGAATATCTACTTGCTAAAGTATCGAACAAATTTTGAAATAGATAGATATCAGCATGCAGCATGCAAGCAACCATCCAAGCAAGCATGCAGCAGGCATGGTTTCTGTCACGGCTCCGGCGCTGCAGGATTCCGGCAGTCCCACGCGAGCTTATCGCCGCAGATGGTTTAAACGCTCACTACTGCAGTTTCGGCTTGTGGCCGCGGTGGCGGGTGTTAAATCCACCTACTCCTCAGCTCGCGAGCAGTGTCGCCCCTTGGCGTCTACGCGGGGTTAAATAACACTCTAGGGGCAGGGTAGACAAGACTACGGGGAGTCGGTTTTGCTGCGATTCGTTTATGTCACTAACTTTTGTAGGTAGCACAACATATCAACCCTACCCCTACAGTGTTATTTAAGCCCGCGTAGGCGCAGGGGCGAGGCGGACCGCGAGCTGGGAGCAGGTGTTATAACGCCCGCCGCCGCCGGCCAGCAAACCGAAGCTGCGGTGGTGAGCGTTAAAACCATCTGCGATGATAAGTTCGTGAGGGACCGCCGGAGCCCTGCAGCGCCGGAGCCGTGGCAAAAACCATGCCGGCTGCATGCTGCATGCTCGCTTGCGTACTGCATGCTTGCTTGCAAGCTCACTTGCATGTGCATGCTTGTTGCATGCTTGCTTGCATGCTTGCTTGTGTAGCAGCATCAATGCCGCCACAAGAAAAACCAACGGAGCAAATCTACATCGCAACAAAAAGAACCGCGACGCCATCTATCCAACTAGCAGCGAACTACTACGTTGAAATCCTGCATCGCGCAAGCAGAGTTTATCGTGCGATTTGAACATATATATCGGCCGGAATATTAACTATCGGGCAGTAGCCCGCCAGACACAATAACTGTCTAGTAGGAAGATCCTCCCTTTTCAATGGGGGTTTGCGGGACTTTACTCTCTGTTCCGCATCCCTCCAAACTTGCAAGCTGCATGCTTGCATGCATGCTGAATGCTTGCTGCATGGTTGCTGCATGTTGCTGTATGCATGCTGCACACTATACAAACAGGCATACGTCTGATTGCGTAGTTTTGTTTTTAATGGCAAAACGCATCTGTCATTATTTTTTTAATTCTACCTCCTCATACTAAACATCTGTTGTATTATATTTCTCTCTGATGGGCAATGAGAGCTACCGTTTTTGAACTCACCAGTTGGCGCTACTGTCGAGTAAGGTTTGTAAGGTAAGGTAAGGTAAAGCCGCAATTGTTTCAAAATGAACCAAAGATGGTGTTATTTGCTGATATGATGCAAACAACTTAGTACTAAATGAAAAAAAAAAACTAAATGTATTAAATTCACTTTACCTAATGTTAAAAGTAACGAATGTGACATCATATTGAATGGACAAAAACTGGAATTTATTGATCAGACGGTTTCCCTGGGAATCACTTTAGACGAGAAATTGCAATGGGGACCTCACATAACATCTCTTGCGGCGCGGCTAAGCTCAGCCGCTTATGCTGTTAGAAAAATAAGGCAGCTAACAGATATAGAAACCGCGCGTTTGGTCTATTTTAGTTACTTTCACAGCATTATGTCGTATGTTATTTTGCTGTGGGGTCGGGCTGCTGACATTGAATCCATATTTATTCTACAAAAGCGTGCTGTCAGAGCCATTTATAATCTTCGTCGCCGCGATTCTTTTAGGGAACTCTTTAAAAATATTAATATTATGACAGTCCCTTGTCAATAATTCATTTATGAAAATATAATGCATGTAGGGAAAAATCGACATCTCTTTAGCAAAATTAGTGATAGACATAATTTTAATACTAGAAATAGAAATAAACTAGATCAAAATTTTTTTAGATTATCCAAAGTACGAACATCTTTCATAGGGTACTTAACTACACTAGGGTATTAAATGTTACAACAAAATTCCTTCTAACATATTAGAATTAAATGAATGAAAATTTAAAACGTGTGTAAAAAAGACACTTTGTGAACAAGCATTACAAATTAGATGATTATATTCAAGACAAGAATGCTTGTAAACATGCTAGTCCTGCTCCATAGGACAATCTAGGGTGTAGTAGACATAGTGAAACTGGTTGATATGTTTGTGTTTATTATATTAATATTTATTATGTATACAGGTTTATTTACTGATTTTTATATTTAATTTAACTCACACACTGATCATATAAATCAATAGTTGCAAAATTTGTACGTATGTGAGTACTATGTCCCCTTACTAGCAAACTTATTGCGTGTGCGCGCGCGCTTGGCGTACGGCGGTTGTTTCGTAGCCCCACTTAAGTCAAATACATAATTGTGCATAAAAAATATCTAGACATTGTTTTGCTAATTTCGAATAAGCATTAATCATGGTAAAGTGCAAGAAATGTAATAAGGTTGTGTTGATCACGAAAGATGAGACTAGCAATTGTAAAGGCTCATGTGGAGCAGTCTTCCATAAAAAGTGCGTCTCGAGAGCTACCCTCAAAAATGAGAAATGTGAGGATTGTGTTTCCCTGCCCGGATCGCACCCTAGTTCGCCTAGTGTTGAATAACCGGATATTGCAGTGACCCTGGCTGCGATGAACAGGAAAATGGAGGTGGTGTACAAAATGGAGAAAAAGCTTAGGCCGATCTGGTTGATTTCATATCGGAAAAATATGATAATCTGATGGAGTATCAGAAATCAACCGAAACGAAAATAAAATGTCTTGAAAATATGAATGCGTACTTGCAAAAGTGTAACAAATCACTGGAAGAACGAGTGAATGAGCTGCAAGAGAAAAATAAGGAGAAAACGGTGGAATTGGTTGGGTTGGAGAAAACAGAAAATGAAGACGTGGCGACAGTAATAATCCAGGTGGCTAACAAGCTCCAGATGGATGTTAGTCAGATTGAGTACGCAGAGAGGGTAGGTCGTGAAAAACCAGACGCCGACAAACCACTGCCAGTAGTTGTTACGCTAAGAACAAAAGAGGCTCGTGATAAGTGGATTGGAAGTCGCAAAAAACGTTTGACAAATAGCGAGATTTATGGTACAAGAAATGACAACCGAATTTATATAAATGAGAATCTCACTAGATATAAAAAGAATGGGTACTAAAGTTAACTATGGGTTACTAAAAACCAGCTTAAGAAAACCTACAAGTACATTTGGGTACAGGATGGGAAAATACTCATAAGGAAGAGTGACGAACAGAAGAAAATAATGTCAATTAGAAGTGAACGTGATATTGAACGATTACTAGAAAGCAATGTAAATACAGCGAGTAGCTATATGTTCTTGTTGTTGGTACCTACATGCTTCACGCACACATAGTGCGAAGTAAACACTGCGAACTAATCTAACATCTACAAATAAAAGTTGATCGTTTCGATGCAATTACCACATTGGAATGTGAATTCACCAGATTTAAAACGGCTAACATCTGGGTTAGAAATATATCTGGCAACAAAAAAAAATTACACATAGTACACTTAAACATTCGATCGTTAAGAAAAAACTTCAATGAACTGAAATTTTTTGTGAAATATTGCTCTGAAGAGATAGGAATACGCACAAAGTGCTGACGGAGGTTAATGTTAAAGAGAACGAGCTATCATTATACCACATACAGGGGTACAATCTATTTGCAAACACGAGAGAGACTACAAGAGGTGGAGGTGTGCTTATTTATGCTAAGGAATGTTTTATTTTCAAATCGTGCAAAACCCTGACGAGTTCACTAGAGGGACTTCATGGTAAACTCACTGTTAACCACTCAACTCTAAATGTAATTGCAGTCTACAGACCACCAAAAACGAATAGGTTGTTATTCCTTGACGAAATCGAGCAGATAATCAAGAAGATCCCGGCGAGCGAGGAAGTTATCATATTAGGTGACGTCAACATAAACCTTTTAGGAGTGAGTGAAAGTCAATTGGTGTCAAAATATAAGGACTGCCTATGTGGACTAGGCCTACAGTGCGTAATACCAGTTACGGAGGTGACGCGAGAGGCTATCGTCGCGGGTGCAAAGGAAGTGTCGTGTATTGATCATGTTTGGGTGCGAGTAAGACAGCTGCGAGACTGCCATTCGTTTGTTATTGAGTGCTTCATGTCGGATCATCACGTGGTTGGAGTCTCGCTACCGTTACATGTGACGCAACCCCTCACTGATAGTGTGAACTCGGACATTCGGTATGTAATTAATAATAAACTAGTAGCTAAGCAGATCACTGATTACGATTGGTCTCAACTGTTATCTATTGATTGTCCGTTAGCTATGTATTGTAAGTTGGAAAAAGTTTTCAATGATATTTATAACAGTAGTAAGACTGAAATGCCAAAGAACACGGGTTACACAACCGTGGATTGGCAGAGACTTAAATAAAATGTTGATGCGTAGAGATAGGTTATTTAGGGATTGGAAAGAAACACCAAGAAATAACACGAAAAGACTAGAATACACACGATTTAGAAATAAGGTAAACAAATTAATATTTAAAGCTAAAAATAGGTTTCGGCAGGAAGAAATTAAAAAGTGTAACGGAGACCCAAAAAAAATTTGCGACAAAATTAATGGCTGGACAGGTCGGAAAAAAGCAAACATAGATGATATTGTTAATAGATACTTTGGAGATAAAGACACAATGTACAATATATGTAGTCAATTTTCAGATACATTTACTGACGAAATTATTGCTATTAAGCATAATTGTAGTATTAAATTATTAGATAGAAGTAAATGTTAGGCCGAGTGATGTAACGTTTCGTTTTAAACCAGCAACCTCTAACACAGTGTGTAAAATTATCGATCAGCTGAGCAGTGATAAGGCGCCGGGCACTGACTGCATTCGAGTAATAGACTTAAAATTGATCAAGAATGAGATCTCACCGGTCTTGTCACATTTTGTGAACCTGTGTTTATCTAAAGGGGAATATCCTAGGTCACTTAAAAAAGCGTTAATTAGGCCCATTTATAAGCAGGGACCGCACTCAGTTTACGCTAACTATAGGCCGATTGCTATCTTATCAGTTATTAATAAAATTGTGGAGAAGATAGTAGTCGGCCAGGTAAGCGAATTCTTAGAACAAAGTAGTATACTAGCGGATGCACAGCATGGTTTTAGGTCTGGTCGTAGCACCGTAACAGCACTATCACAGTTTGCCGAAGATATGAACAGCAGTCTCGACCATGGCCACCAGGTCCTGGCGCTGTTCATTGATTATAAAAAAGCGTTTGATACCCTGGATCACGAGGTGCTATTGCAGGCTATGGATGAGTGCGGAATCAGGGGCCCCACAAACAGGTGGTTCCGGAGTTACCTGAGTGGCAGAACCTTACAGACCTGCATTTCGGGTGTTACTGGCAAAGATGCGGCGGTACAGCTTGGTGTTCCGACTGGTTCGGTCTATGGTCCGGTTGGCTATGTCATGCATGTCAATAGCGTCAGTAATGTGGTGAAGAATTGTCGGGTGTATATGTACGCGGACGACATGTGTCTTATGTACTCCTCTAAGAATGTACAAGAGGTTAGGGCTGTGCTGCAGGCTGACTTCGATAATATTACCCGGTGGGCGCACGATAATGGCATCATACTTAACCTGAACAAGACGAAGTTTGCACTCACCGCATAACTTAGTGGCAAAAAATGATAGTAGCGTGGATATAGGTATCGTGGGTCACACATATGAGTGCATGCACGTTAGAAATGCAAATTGTGTTTGCCAAAGGCTCGAGTATGTTAGTAAATTTAAGTATCTAGGCTTGTGGGTAGACCGGAACATGAATTGGAAAACACAGGTTGACACAGTGTGTACAAAGCTTAGGGCAGTGCTGAGCAAGTTTTATATCCTGAAGGCGCCGTTGAGTAGAAAAACGCTCCGTGTCATTTATTTTGCTCTCGCTGAGTCATTGCTAAGCTATGGATTAAATACGTATGGCCGTACAATTAAAACATATCTTAACAGTATAAAACTACTGCAAATTCGTTTTATGAAATACCTTGTTAACCGACAAACGAAACTTACTTGTAAAGAAAATTATGAGAAACTTTTTGTTGCGTGTAAGGTGCTTCCGAATACGTATTAGTACCTATGGTTTAATAGCGGCCTCACATTTCGCATTTTTCTCTTATCTATTTGTAAAAGGCCAAAATACCAAAGTAAGTCTCTGATTAAGTGCGCGACGGCACTTTTTTGAGCTCGTGTATTGAACTACTGTACTACCCAAATAAAATGAAAGGCATGTCAAAATATTCTTTTACAAATAGCGGTTAGGTGTTCATAGCCGCCTCAGAAATTCTAAATAAGAATCCGTTTATAATGTAATGGAGAGGTTTGAGTGGTTGGGTCTTGGCATAAACTACTGCTAAGAGTAATAGCTCAATTGATTTAGTAATCGCTATTGCTGCATTTGCAGTGGTTTTTTAGTTTAATATATTATTGTTTTAAACTGAGTTTTTCAATAAAAAGATTAGAAAGACGCGTTAGGATTGTTTGCCTTTGTCCGGCTGCCTGAACCTTTCTAGTACCTCTAAATATAAATTGTTACATCCTTATGATACAATTTTTTTCTTGTAATTTTTGTTATGTATTTGAGCCAGATGTATTAAGACGAGCGCTAATCCTGCCGACAAACTGCTACGCAGTTTGGTGGGTGTACATGAAATGTAAAAGTATTTGGTCCAAAATAAATCATTTATTTATTATTATTATTATATTAATTTTACCTCTGCTGGCATTTCTTTATTGTAACTATTAGTAGTATATAAGTGCTATTTTGGGAGCATCGTCCTAACATATAATCAATTGATTAATGTATGCAAATATTGTAAAGCTTATTTTTGAAAAGAGTAACTATGGAGTTTCTTGTCCGTTCTTCTCCATAAGAATCTACCTTTTGCGAACGGACGACTAGAGTCACTATATTTCATTTTCTTTTGACGTTCATAAGTGCCTTTATTGGTCCAGTTGAAATAAATCATTTGACTTTGACTTTGGTTCTTAATTATAGCATTAACTTGTTATTACGCGCATGTGAACAAAGTTAGAAGGAAAATAAAAAATTGGAAATTTAAATTAAAACAAACAAGGAAATACTCTCTCGTCAATAGCCAATCAACAGTGGAATTTGACATTTAAAACCTCACGCTACACTAGCGCCTCTAGCGGCGAATTAAACCGCGATACCTAAACCCTCATTATGTTTATTTGTCATGTTATTTAGTTTTACAAGGCTTTTTTTTCGGAATTCTAATTAACCGGTACTTTAATAATCGGAATTCGTATTTTTGATGTTTCTAATTATGATTAAGTCGGTCTTTTTGTATTTTGAGAATAGTAATTATAAACGTTAGGAATATTGAATTTTTGGAATTATCAAAATAGTATGAAGATAAATCGGAGTTGTTATATTAGAAATTTTGAACCATTCGGAATTATGAAAATCGGTATTTTGAAATTCGTATTTTTGACTGACGGAATAAAGTTTTTCGTATTTATGTAGTGTACCCCTTTTAAAGACAATATTTTAATTAAAAGAACTAAACAATATTTTCACGATTGACCTACGCTTGTACACTGGACACCGATTTTCATGGATGAAATACGTCGAAATTTTTCCAAAACCGAATCGGGGCACCCCGACTTTACGTAGTCTTTTGGCTGTTACCCTTAGAGTGTATATAAAAATCCGGAGGCGCGAAGAGAGGGCAACCCCACCCGCTGTAACAAAGCATAGGCACATGCAAAGCATGAACATGGATACCTATCCTTTGTTACGCAAAGGCGAAGGGGTTGCACTTCCCGCAGCGCCGGAAACGTTGCAGAAGCATTTTTTTCCACTCATACTACTTATATTTGATCGATGAAATTGTTCGATATTTATTTTTTCTATGTTCAATTAATATATAAACTTTCGTTATTTTAATTTTCGGTTTTGTGGTCGTTCGATATTTAATTTTTCGATGTTTTGAACATTGGCATTTTAACCGTAGTTATTTTAATCTTCGAAAGTAGGTATTTTAGTCTTTAGCGGTCGTTAGCTCAAAGTGACCATGACGTAGCGCCACGAAGGCAACATATATCCTGAGGTGCTAGAGGAATGGAGAGGTATACCACGGCTATCAGGACAATCTCGGAAGTACGGTACAGATCCCCACCAGTATCTTACTGGATTATACATCCTTCTCCCGAGCTCGTTTGTTCTTGCGAATCTTCATTCAGACCGGCCGATTAAGGTAAGAAAGAGGTGGGAAATCTATTCCCCGTCAGTGTTCACTCCGGCCAGCCAATAAAAGCAAGCTGGAGATGAGGAACAAGACTTCTCCCGGGAGATTAGGTCCGTGGGGTCGCTACTGCCCAACAGTTCGTCACAAAACTGCCCTGCGGATTATATCTCTCTTTGTCTGGCCCTCACCCAAAGTATGCCCGTAGGTTCATTGGGCCGTGCAAGCCCCACCACGACGTCGACGTAGAGATACGGCGTTGGGGTTATATTATTATTAAACATGATTTTCATGAATGATCATGATAAGTTAAAATCAATCGAACAGCATTGAGTAACGATAAATAGTAATCAACAAAAATTAGTTTTGGCAAAAGGTTCTGACAGTTCAATTCTACAACAGCAAATAACATCATTAGAACATTAAAAATTTTCAACAAATATAATAAATTTAGTTCTGCTTGAAATATCGATCTTGATTTTCGTCGAACATTTCACTAGCCACAATTTTATCGCTTTCACGAGAACCAAGTCTCTTTGCCATAGAATGTAAATATTATCACATAAAACGCAAATGCGCTTAAATTTTGCAACATGCGGTATCGACCTACTGCGATTAAAAAGCCAAAAAATTTCAATAAATTGATATCTCTAAACGCAGCCTGTTATCAAAGCTGTTATAATAAAACAACGTATTTCAGTGAGACAATGGAATGGTGGTGGTGGTGATGTGTGAAAATCTCCCACTGAAACCTGACTTAGTTTTTTATCCGACTCTTCAACTGGAACAAACACAATGGCATCATTTGTACAGCTTTCTTCTGTATTTTCATGGATTATCACATCTCGACTCGCGCTTGACTGGATCATAGACCCGACTAAGATGTGTTTCTTTGACTTAATGTCCACAATGTTTTTGGGTAGTATTTAAACGCAAATCAAAAAATATTCTTTTTCTATGCAATAAGATTCCGAATTCCCATCAAAATTACTGATTGCACAGCAAAATATTCAACTCAAAATATCACTAAACACACTACAATTTATTTTCGCAGCGTACAGCGATTTTTCCTAAAGCAAAATTTTTCATCAATTCACAGCTAATAATCTTAATGCACGACAAAACTGTACTGCGACTCACCATAGTTCTGGTTGGTTTAAAAAAAAAATAACCTCGAAGGCTAAGCTATCCGAGTCGGGGTTGTCTGAGTCGGGGTGTTGTCCATAAATATGGAAAATTTGCTGTGCAGTCAGTATTTATGTTATGTATGTAGTATTTTTGTACAAAAATAAATTTAACTGTATTGCATTATGAGGAAAAAAGTAATGTCATATTGATGTATGATTTCGAATTATCTGCAGTTTGAGTTTTGTTAAACATTTAGTTTATTTATAGTTTTTACATCAAATAACTTACTTAGTTATTTGATGTAAAAAAGAATATAAATGATGAGTATGTATTGATAGGCGATTATTTATTTGATATGCAATTTATAATATCCCAATGTTTTTGTTTGTACACCAAATTTAAAAACATTAGTTTTCTGGTGAACTATGCCTGCATCTTTTAAATATTCTTCAAACTCATTGCTACAGAATTCTAATCCATTATCTGTTCGGGATGTTTTAATTTTACTGCTTTGCTGATTTTCTTCCATACTTTTAAATTCTTTGAACCACCAAAAATTTTGAATTTTGGCTTTGAAAATGTAAACAAACGCCATACGGGAAAAATCATCAACAAGGAAATACCTTGATCCTCCAATTGAACTGCATTCCATCGGTCCACAGACATCAGCATGGAGTCTATCTAATGGCTTGCTGCTCCTTTTGCTTTTGTGTCCAAAAGGCAAGCGTGATTGTTTCCCTTCACAACTATGCCAGACTTCACTGCTAGCTGCTGCAGAAGGTGATGTAAACAAACATTGTTTATGTTTTATCATCAACATATAAACACCATCAACTTGATTTGTCACAGCCATTAATTCGTTTTCTTTATTGTGAACATAACAGCACTTTTCCTTAAACTCCACACTGTTGCCATTTCTGATGAGCTGACTTACTGATATCAAATTTGTTGTCAGGTTAGGAACGCACAACATGTCTTTTAAAGTAAATTCGTACTTGCAATTTGGAGTAACCGTTATGATGTCCACATTACCCGAACACAATACTGGTATGGCATTTTGGTTAGCTGCCATAATCTCCTTAATGTTCGGTGAATAATATGCATTTTGAATCATGTTTACATCTGCTGTCATGTGGACACTCGCGCCGTTATCTAAGTAGAAATCTTGTTTACTGTAATTTCCACTTAAGAAAACCGCTGAAAACGCGTTCGTCTTCTTAACTTGCTGTTGGTCATTTTGTTTACATTGTGTTTTGTAGTGACCAAACTTTTTGATGATTGCTTTCTCATTTTTCTTCGCATTTGATTCGGTCAAAGACAATCCGCCATGTTTAGAACTTTTATTCTTGGCAGTGCTGCCAACTTTAGGATATTGACGATTGCGTTGCCCTCTACTCAAAAAAGCACTTCCTGTTTCCAAGTCATCGTTTCCGGCAAGATCAATTAGCTTTGTCTTTACTTCGTCAGCAATGGCGATCCCCGAATGCTCTATCGCCATTAACATGGGGTAATATTTTTCTGGTAAACCTGCTAGCATAAGACTGCCGATCCACTCATCTTCACGGAAAAACCTGTTCCTGATAATTTTTGAGCTGTTTCCATGATTTGCGTCACATGCCATCGAATCGCAGTTATCCAAGCGAATCGATATTAAATTCCGCAATAAAGTTATTTTTCTGGAAAATCCAGAATCATCGAACATAGCCTGTATAGTTTACACAAGTACAAGAGTTTTGTGGCAAAACAAAACTCTTGTACTTGTAGCATCTTTGATGGGAACATATGGTGACGGATCAATGGTCAGAATTAATTTAGCTTTTGTCTTTGCATCTTCTGCGGCTGCTTCACCTGTTATTTCTTGTTTAATTAAATTTGCTGCGCCTTCCAAAACAAGCAGATTCTCCGCTGCAAACGCCCACTTATGATAATTCTCGCGTCCTTTTAGTTTTG
The DNA here is from genome assembly GCA_947578705.1 of Lacanobia wlatinum. Classification (NCBI taxonomy): domain Eukaryota; kingdom Metazoa; phylum Arthropoda; class Insecta; order Lepidoptera; family Noctuidae; genus Lacanobia; species Lacanobia wlatinum. The sequence goes on from OX388039.1 coordinate 16,147,989, forward strand.
GAACGTTTGTCAAGAAAGAGTTGGCGGCCATGTGGGTGAAAAACTTTGCAAACACTTCATCCACATGAAATGGTGTTTTAGCTATTGAACTTCACCTATGCTTGCTAATCCTACTTAAATATATACTTTTAGCTCCCTAAAACGGCGTATCTGGGCCGATAACCTAATAAAACAACGTATTTCAGTGAGACAATATGGACGAACTTTTTTATCATTACTGGAATGCACGGACAAGGAACCATAGATATAAGCGCAATACAATACCATAGATGACCACCATAGACTATATTTTGAAATTACAACATGTTATACAACGACATTGTTATTTATCTACTGTGTAAAAGTATTATCCATGATTGTTACAGTCATATTGCGAATGTGATTTGCGTACCTATTATTATATTACGTAAAGATTTCAGATTAATCTGGTAGTTTAATTATGGGGTCTAACATATAGCTAGCTTTACTTTGGTATTGCTCATCGGGTCTCTATCTGTCTGGAGATGGGATTACTACTTCCGCAGCCACTACACCTTCGCTACGTGGGTTCAAAGTGCCGCCGTTCGATGGCACGTCTTCTTGGTCGGCCTACAAAATACAGTTTGAGGCTGGTGACGCCATCTAGTGTCTTGTTTGATATTTTACCGCTCACCGAAGGATCTACTCATATGACGTAGATTGTAAGAACAAGCTATATATATACTTCTTTCTCTTACCTAAGCGCTCGCCTACCTAAAAAAACTGACCAAGGCGACGCACTCCATCTCAAGACCTCGTAACGGTTACCCGCTCAACCGCACGCTGCGTGCACGCAGCCATCCAGGTTATCCGCTTCCGTCAGAGTTGTGATTGAACAGTAATCTTCGCCCCGGGACCCGTGAACAGGGATTGGTGCACCGAAGAGACTTTTAACCAGTGCTTCAGACCATAAAGAGCCAGCAACGTCGTCGACGCCGACACGTGTTCCTAGAGAAAGTAGGTGAACCTTGATTCGCTATGAATCTAGATTCATCAAGACGACTACCAGAATCCTTCAGATACAGTTAATTAATTGAAATAAACCCCATTTCTCAAACTAAAGTTAATTTTACGAGTAAGTCTTTTTATAAATTGGTGAATTTACCAACCATAATCTTTGGTCCGTTTCGAGCGGATTTACATTTGTGTCCCATTGAGATCGAAGTCATCATAACTCTCGCAAGAGAAGGATTTATAATCCATACTTATAATCGGGGTACTTCATGCACAAAGAAAACACCAACTATCGCGTGTAAAACTGTTTACTGGTATGAAAACATAGAGTGGATTACAATACAGTAGGACTTATGTGCATTTTAACAAAAACGCCGTCTCGCGAGGCGCCGGAGTCGAACGGTTGTCGGGCGCGTGCGCGATTCGCGAGTGGCGGCGACAGACTAAAAAACATGGCGGCCGGAATTCGGAAACGCGAACAGTGTAGCGCAGTAGACATTCATAGTTTCTCTGACATAGTCCTACATGGTAATTCTAAGGTTTTTAGCCAATGGTTGGTTGGTGTTTTTTCCCAAAATATATAAAAGCCAGCTAGGAAACACTAACCTCATACTAAACTTTACTGACTTATTACGATTAATGAATAATGTGACGCGAACGAAGTTGCGTGGGTTAGCTGACCAAAACACTTTCGGAAGTTAGAGGGTATTATCACTTTTCAATACTTTGGAGGACAATTTCGTCCAATAGGTTGAGATTGGACAGCTAAAAACAAATACGTGTCAGTTATTTTAAACTACTCACTAAGATTTGTAAAAATAAATGAAATCGGAGCTGGACAGTTGGCTACTCTTCCTTGTAAGTTTGTTTCTGAAAAACTCGTTTGAGAAAACCTTATAATAATCTTCATGAACCTTTTTAATGTCTTTGACTAAGAGAGTCCAAGTCATCATCATCATCATATCAGCCGAAAGACGTCCACTGCTGGACATAGGCCTCCCCCAAGCGTCGCCATAACGACCGGTCCTGTGCGTCTCGCATCCATCGGCAACCCGCGACCTTCACCAGGACCTCGGTCCACCTTGTGGGAGGCCTTCCAACGTTACGTCTTCCGGTACGCGGTCACCACTCCAGAATTTTTCGGCCCTGTTCTGTGAGCAATGTGCCCTGGCCGCTGCCACTTTAGTTTGGCGATCCTTCGGGCTATGTCGGTAACCTTGGTTCTCTTGCGGATATCATTATTCCTGACTCGATCACGCAAGGAAACTCCAAGCATTGCTCTCTCTATTGCCCTTTGAGTGACTTTGAGCCTTCTGATGAGGCCCATTGTAAGCGACCATGTTTCAGTTCCGTATGTCATCACTGGCAACACGCACTGATCATAGACTTTCGTCTTGAGACACTGTGGTATGTGGGACGAGAAGATACCACGCAACTTCCCGAACGCTGCCCAGCCGAGTCGGATTCGACGGTTGACCTCTTTCTCGGAGTTGGCCCTACCTAATTGGACCGTTTGTCCTAGGTAGACGTACTCGTCCACAACATCGAGTGTAGAGTTTCCGAACTTAATGGGAGTGGGTGCTACATGGGTATTTACCATGATCTTGGTTTTGTCCATGTTCATTTTGAGACCCACTCTTTCGAAAACTCTACTGAGGTCGTCGAGCATTGTACTGAAGTCCTCCGTAGTCTCAGCCATGACGACTTTATCGTCGGCAAATCGAAGGTGACTGATGTACTCGCCATTGACATTAATGCCTAGCCTTCTTCAGTCCAAAACCTTGAAGACATCCTCCATTGCGGCTGTAAACAGTTTCGGAGAAATGACGTCTCCCTTCCTCACACCCCGCTGCAGGAGGATAGGTTTCGAGGTCTGATCCTGAAGTCGGACTGACATGGTGGCGTTTTTGTACAAACCTTTCAACACCTCGATGTACCGATAGTCGATCTGGCACCGTTGGAGAGACTGCAGCACAGCCCAAGTCTCGATCGAATCAAAGGCTTTCTCGTAGTCCACAAACGCCAAGCAGAGGGGCAGATTATACTCTTCGATCTTCTGTATAACCTGACGGAGCTTTTGTATGTGGTCTACGGTGCTGAAGCCTTTTCAGAATCCGGCTTGTTCGGGAGGCTGGAAGTCGTCAAACCTGCATGCGAGACGGTTCGTGATGACTCTAGAAAACAGCTTGTACACATGGCTTAGAAGTGAGATGGCAGGGCATTGTTGCCCTTCTTAAAGAAGAGTATCACCACACCTCTACTCCATGCCTGTGGCGTTTTCCCTTCAAGTATGACGGAATTGAATAGTTCTTAAAGGGCCCTAAGGACCGGTCTTTCACCCGCCTTCAGGAGTTCGGCCGTAATTTCGTCCTCACCCGACGCCCTGTTGTTTTTAAGATGCTTCAGAGCCATCTTAATCTCATACAGGCTGACGTCCGGGATGTCCTCGGTATAGTGCCGGGTTAATCTAGCTCTTGGGTCGTTACCTAGACTCGTATTGGGTTTAGTCATTGACGTGTATAACTGTCCGTAGAAAGTCTCGATCTCTCTCAGAAGCTCCGATTTGGCGGATATGGTTCTGCCATCAGCGATCTTCAGTTTCGCGGGCTGGCTTTGCCCAATAGACAGATCTCTAGCAAAGACCCTGGAGCCCTTATTCCGCTCTATCGCCTCTTTAATCTTTTCAGTATTAAAGCGGCGGAGGTCTTTTTTCAAGGACTTGGAGATCCGTCTATTGAGCTGCCGATATCTGCACGCATCTTCTAAAGACTGCAGAATCATCTCCCGCCTCTCCTTCATGAGCTTCAAAGTAGGATCAGAGACCCTCTTGTTCCTGTCTGTACGGCGAGTCTTGAAAAACTTAGAGCCGACTGTATAGACAGTTTCCACGAACCCATCGTTGCAATCGTCCACGGAGCTCCTTAGGCACTCGAAACGGTTCTGAAGTTCGAGCTGAAAGCTCTCGGAGTTTTGGATATGTGCTGGACAGTCGAGACCTTTCTAGCTTGATATTTAGATTCAATGTGCCTCTTACCATGCGGTGATCACTTCCGGTTTTCACCGCGTTAATCACAGAGAAATCATTGAATATTTGCTTCTTCGTCGACATGATGAAGTCAATCTCATCTTTGGTTACACCGTCTGGGCTCTGGCAGGTTCACCTCCTGTGCTCACGCTTTCTGAAGAAGGAGTTCATCATATAGAGGCCCTCCTTCTCCATAAAACTAGCCAGTACGTGTCCCCGGTGGTTCCGACGTCCAAATCCAAATTGCCCTACTCGTCACCACCCTGGGACTTCTGGTCACCCTCCCGGAAATAGAGCAGATTGCCGGATTTGAGAATTATCGTGTCCTCCCCCTCTCTTCAGACTTCAGACTATCTTAAAATACTCCATCGCAACCTACTCAATTCCTCCTCAAGTTCAGTGATCTTCTCGTCGGTTCGGAGTGTTCTCGTGTTCAGTGCTGCCAGGTCCAGTCTTGATAAGTAAATGAGTCCAAGAGTTGATAAGTAAATTGGAGAACTTTGGTGTAATGCACAGAATATACGACTCTATGTTGTCATGTAAATAAAGACCGGGAAAAAGGCGTTTTTGGACTACGCACCAACCGATTGCAGAGTGTCAACGTAGATGAGTGGACTAGTACTGATATTCCCGTCTTTCCCGGTGTCTTACAGGGCATTATTCTCGATCCACCTTTATTTTGTACTTATATCAACGACCTCTGTACGGTCAAGATGAAAACACATCACCCGAAGTGTGCAGTTGTACGTAGATATCAAGTATTATCTTGGCTAGGTAACTGTATATTTTATGAGATAAATGGAGCATGAGGCCCTGGAAAGGATGGTAATTTTCGCATTTTTGTTTCTAAGCATGTACACATGATGAATATGCCTTTGAAAAGTGAATAATATACCCCAATTTCTAAAAGTTAATGCTACGTCTACGGGCAGGTTTCGGTATTTCAGTATCAAATCTATCAAATACAAACAAAATCACATGGTAAATTGAGGCGTAATCGAACAATTATTGGTTTGCATTTGAAAACCTGTTTTTACGAAAACTTTCGAATAACAATTTCTTATCACTCTTGTAAACTGCGTAATCATTTGTTAAGGAAACCGTTACTAATGGCTATATAATCCTATGATTGAAACTTGTTATAATACCGCCTTTAACATATTGTACTTGACTTGACCGCCCGCGCCATATGTAGGAATTGGACAAACATGAATGTTTTAATTCTGGTGAGTGAGGAACTCTTATTGCAGTAATATTGTGAAAATTTGTTGTAGAACTGTTTCTAAGTATTATTAGTAACACTAATAATATGTATTGCTCTGGAGAGCAAACATCCTGCCCCAGCGAATGATCTTTCTTTTCCCGACCCCCCTGATTCGGATATTCACACCCTCACCATTACAGGTCGAGAGGTGATCACAGCCGTTAGCTCCTTCCGGAGTGGCTCTGCTGGCGGCCTCGACGCCCTATGTCCTCAACACCTAAAGGACCTTATCTGTTCAGGTGCCGGGGAAGCTGGTGAGTTGCTTTTGAAGGAGCTCACAGCTCTGATTAACCTAATGCTCTCCGGCAAGGTGAACGAGGCCGTCATCGACGTCTTGTTTGGGGCCAACTTATGTGCCCTGCGCAAGAGAGATGGCGGGATTCGTCCCATTGCCATGGGAACTACTAGCCGTCGTATGGCAGCCAAGATAAGTTTTAAATTTTATGGTGAGGGTGTATGTCAGCCCCTTCAGTTGGGTTACGGCTCCAAAGGGGGCTGTGAGGCTGCCGTACACGCATTGTCGACCTACGTAAATTCTGGCAAAGGAGAGGTCATCCTGAAGGTTGACATCAAAAATACTTTTAACTCTGTAAATAGGGACACCTTGCTGGCAGAATCTAAAAAATAACTCTCTGGCAATGTTATAGACAACCAAAAATTACTTTAAATTACTTTATCGGGACAACCTTTTGGAATCCGCTGTTGGCTGTCAACAAGGTGATCCCCTCGGGCTAGTGAGTTTAGCTATTCACCCAATTATTCGACAGTTAAGTTCTAAATTTAATGTTTGGTATCTCGATGATGGAACCCTTGGAGGCGATCTAATTTCGCTTTTAGATGATCTACAATTTTTAAAAACTCAGTTTCATTCCATAGGACTTGATCCGAACTTTTCTAAATGCGAATTATTTTATCTGACAGTACTGACCCACAACTCACACTTTCAAAATTTAACGCAATAGCCCCATATGAAATCAAAATTATGGACAAAAGCTCTCTTCGCCTCCTTGGGTCGCCAATCATTAAGAATTCCTTTCCCAATTTTGTCAAAAAAAAAAATTCAAAATTTCAATGATGTTTCGGAAAGACTGTTAAAAATTAACATGCTTTCGGCCATCACCATTGTTAGTTATGGCGTTACTGCTGTTTCGGCCCAAAATTAACATATTTCCTTCGTGCTTCCCATCTATGGAAGCACTCTCATCTTCTGGAAAAATGGACCAAATTATCAAGCATACACTCTCTTCAATTTTTAATGTGGCCATGGACGACCGAGTTTGGGCTAAAGCTACTCTTCCCATCCGTATGGGGCCTTTGGCGTCCGCAAAATTATCAGTATTACTTTACCGGCTTTTATATCCTCGTTTCACGGCACTGAAAAAACAGTCAGGAATATCCTATCCTATCCTTGGAGACTCACTTGCCCGAATGAAAATTTACCCGACAACCCATAATACCAGAGACGGTGGGATGAGCCGCTCTGCAGAGAAGTTCAGAAGAACCTAATTGCCTCTGCTGCTATTTCTGCGTGGTGAGTGGGAGTCGGGCCTCTGGCTTCACGCACTACCGTCGTCGAACATAGGCACCTTGCTCGACGATACTACTTTCCGCCTTGCTGCTTCCCTTCGCTTAGGCGCATCCTGTTGTTTTCTCATCGCTGTCACTGTGTCGAAGCTGTCAACAGCCTCGGGCACCACGGCCTGTCGTGCAGTCGAAGTGCGGATCGCATAGCAAAGCACGCAAACATCAACGACATTATCCGACGCGCTCTTGTCGCCGTCGGCGTTCCAGCCGTACTGGAACCCATTCGCCTGGCACGCGACGATGGCAAGCGACCGGACGGTCTTGGACCGTGGGGTCCGAGTGCTCACATTTTATTTAAAGAACTAGCTGAACGTTTAGTTGATACTTCGCGTGATCCAAGGGCTGGCTTTCACCTCGGACAGAGGATAAGCATTGTCACACAACGTGGTAATGCCGCCAGTCTTTTGGGCTCACTTCCAGTCGACAGCGATGCGGACAAATTTTTTGACGCCATATTATAGTTAGGAGTTTTATTTTCTATTTTAAGTGTATATAGTATTATTAGTAAATTTGGAAATGATATACCAGTAAGCGAAGTGCATGTTTGTAAGGGGTACGAAGGAGACTGCTCTAATAAACCATTCTGTGAGTGTAAGAATGTCAATAAAGTGAATTATTTTATAAATGCATTACGTACGGGTGAAGTATTGGTTTAATAGTTATGACTATCCTTGAAGTGGATACCTAGATGATTTTGTTGACAGTGGTTTTAAAACGTAATGTCACAGACTTTTGTCTCTTTGATTAATACACAATTGTTAGATATACGATTTTAATTACACCTATTATTTTATTTCTGTTTACAGTTGTTTCTTTCTATCGTAGTCGCATGTCAAGCTCAACAATTACCGCTCAATATGTGGCAGGTGGCAAGAGAAGGAGGACAGGAATATGACCTTTCTCTGAATGATCAACTGTACGAAAAATTAAAAATGTTGGCAAAAAAGTATATGATCGATGATGGAGGAGACCCAAACATTCTAACTCTTTTGGTTCCAGATATTTTCAAGACTGATTCACTCCGGTCGCGTGAACTGTACAAAAGACCGCCACCAAGTCCTTATTATGTTACGACCCAATATCCTTTTCCAACAACTTTTCAACAAACTATGTATAATTCTCCTCGTTTACTCAGTCCTGGTGTTCATACTAGATTTCTTATAAGTGAAGCAGATCAACTTCGACAAGAAGCTCAGCGTATGCAACAATCACAAGCTGAACGAGCAGAACGGCTTGCTCAAGTTGACAGAGAAGCATTAAGTAAACTATCTGAGGAAGACAGACAAATCCTAGAGAGCAAACTATCACTAAATGAGCGAGAAGCTCTTCTTACTAAACTGGAAGATGGTCAACTCGACGATATTCTTCCAAGAGAAGAAAACCGGTTCGGTGGTTTCGGTGCTTCAATGGGTGGATTATCCGGCGCTGTTGCTCAGCTTGGCGCTAGTGCAGGCGGGTATATTGGCGGTAAGCTCGCTGGGACCCTAGGGTCTAAACTAGGAGCTGCCGCAGGAGCTTACCTCGGAGCCGCCGCGGCTAGTCGCTTTGTTAAAAAGATATCTCCTGCACGTGAAGTAAAGTCTAATAATGTTCCTGACGATGAAACCCAAAACCAAGGAAATAACCAAGGAAATAACCAAGGAAATAACCAAGGAAATAACCAAGGATCGAGATATGGTGCCACTTATGATGGGTATGGCGCTGTTATGATAAACAATAAGTGAATCTTATGATCGAGCTGTACAAAACAAACAAGTTCAATGTAGTTTTTTTTTTAATAAAGCGTAATAGTATGAAAACATTAATAGCTTTTAAGTATTATTTTCTTATTCAATCGTCAAGTGCTAAATAAACTTGATTTTTATGTCAGCACAGAATAATATGTTTAATATAAATCGTTTTAATTACTTTGAAGTCTCGTTGTACACCATTTATAAATATCAAATCAATAGTACTGTAATTTATGTATAAACATACAAAAATAATAAAATATAAGGTAGATATTTAACCATAGATTCTTAGGCCAATTGCGCAAACCAGATTGGTATCTTTTAACTCAGATTTACTTGCTTACACAAGGTTTATAAATACTAATATAATGAAGCTGAAGAGTTTGTTTGTTCTGAAATATGGAAACGGCTCGGGAACGGTAAAACACGGGATATGCGCGTACGAAGTCGCGGGCAAAATCTAGTTCAATACATATAACGGCCCCGGGTTAGCAACTAACTTGGAGTTAAAAGATAACTCTGGTTTGTGCAAGTGGGTCTTAAAGGCCTATTCCCAAACAATCAAACCGTACAGTTAGATTAATACTGATAAAAAATGTTCTTAATCCAAATTCTCTTTAGATAATTAAAAATATGCGAATCTGTATTTAACTAAGCGTAGTATTACATATGTTTAAAAGTTTTAGTAAATAGGGCTGCATATCATTAGCAGGATATCAATTTCAACTAGTTGGTCTTTCAGGATTTTCTTCTTGATAAATGTGCGATCTCATAGTGTATATGCACAATGGTGGTATACTGAAGTAAATATAAAATATTACATAATAATAAATCTATATCTATACTAATATATAAAGCTGAAGAGTTTGTTTGTTTGCTTGCTTGAACGCGCTAATCTCAGGAACTCCTAGTCCGATTTGAAAAATTCTTTCAGTGTTAGGTAGCCCATTTATTGATGAAGGCTATAGGCTATATATCATCACGCTAAGACCAATAGGAGCGTAGCGGTAATGAAAAAAGTGACGCAGACGAAGTTGCGCGGGTCAGCTAGTACTAATATATAAAGCTGAAGAGTTTGTTTGTTTGTTTGTTTGCTTGAACGCGCTAATCTCAGGAACTACTGGTCCGATTTGAAAAATTATTTCAGTGTTAGACAGCCCATTTATCGAGGAAGGCTATATAGGCTATATATATATATATATCATCAAGCTAAGACCAATAGGAACGGAAAAGACGAAGTTGCGCGGGTCAACTAGTATTAAATAAAAACGCTCATAGTGCACTATTTTCTATAAAATAAATATGAGTGTACAAGTAAGTATTCAATAAATAAAATAGAATCTAATATTCGATTTACACAAATATACGCATTTTTGTTTCCTTTTAACGTTCCGAACGTCCGAATGCAACACGACTCCCTTATAATCACTGTGTGTCTGTCTGTCTGTCTCAGTCAATTTTTTCCAAATCTTCTGGAAATATTGACATTTGATACACATTTATGAACACGTGTAACACAAATACGGGCGCGTAACGTAAACAAATACATTTTCAGATTGGGTGACCCTTTTGGGAGAAAAAACTGAAAACAAAAAAATATCATACATAGCCGTGTGGAAATAAATAACAGGACATCTATAAGAGTTTAATGGTTAAAAAAAGATTCGTACGGATCCCTTTCCACTCGAATTCGATTCGTACTTGGCCAGATTTTTTTATTCCTAACCTCTTATTTTTGCCGCAAAATAACGTTTCTATCTTCTAGCATGGAGGAAACTAGTGTAAGTGCATGTTAAACTTTTCGTAGCTCCTGTAGTAGGGGATGCCCCGCTTTCCACCGTGAGTTTGAGTTCAGCCTGCTACTAAAATATTCGTTATTCGTTCCGACATGGGGATCGAACCCCGAACATCATATTCACGAACCCACAAGGAAGTCATTCTCAGCAAATACTTGAACTTTAACAGGTAAACCCAACAATCATTGAATAGTATGACAAAACTTATCTCGTGAAAGAAGACGACAAAAACTTTTTTACAAAAATATACAACCGTCTTCCAAAAACAAAACACTACAAAGTAGGTACAATATAACTCTAATTTCGGAAGTCGGTGTCAAAAAACGAAAAGATAATCAAAAACACCGACTTCCGAAATTATAATTATTAGTTACTTTGTAGTGTTTTGATTTTGGAAGTCGGTTGCATTTTTTTTTGTAAAATAGTTTTTTAATTTTTTCAAGAAATGATATGAAAAATGACCACTCCCCTCCGTTATCTCCGAGACAAGAAGACTAATATATTGAAAAAAAAAAAACCCTATAAGAAGTCTACAGTATTAAAATAACACGTTACAAAAATTAGATTCGTTCGGAAACCTTTGCCCTAAGGAGTCAGACTCGGACTTGGAGTTTTGCAACTGACCAGTTTTTGTACAAACTTTAAGGGTTTGTAAGGTTGTCAATGGCGACAATTCCAGCGCACCCTCTTGTTAAAATTTGAGTTTTCTATGCTATAATGTGTGGCTCAGAATAATTAATAGACAATAATTATATTTTTAGGGTTCCGTACCTTAAAACGGAACTATAGGATCACTTCGTTGTCCGTCCGTCTGTCTGTCAAGAACCTTTACCTCGGGAACGCGTGGAGGTATTTAGTTGAAATCTATACATATAATAAAATCGTAGACTAACCGTGTCTGTACATTGAATATTTTTGCATGAAAATTACACAGAAAACTCAGGAAAAAGGTATAAAACACAAAAATGCAATTTTTGAAATTTTTGTCTGTTTGTCTGTGCGTTTGTGGGAGAATCACGCTTAAACCACAGATTAGATTGCAAATCTAAGTACTTAAAAGTATTAAGTGATAACCCGAGTAACATTTAGCGTTTATTTCATCAAAATCGACCCACAAAATCAAAAGATATTGAATTTTTAAGTTTAGGAAGAAACTTCCTAATGTATTCTGATGAGTCAGAGCGCCATCTATTGAGAATAATAAAATGCACGAAAGCATTCAAAATTGTCGAGTTATTTGTGAAACTTTTAATACGTGGCAAAATAAGAGTGATCATTTTATACCTTTTCGTTATTGATCGATACAATATATCCTCAAAATCAAAATATATTGAATTTTTAGTTTAGTAAGAAACTTTCTTATATATTCTGATTAGTCAGAGCGCCATCTATTGAGGAACCAAAAAATGCATGAAAGCATGAATGTTACACCAAAACACATTGATTGAGTTATTTGTGAAACTTTTAATACGTTGACGTAGCAAAATAAAAGTAAACATTTTAATACCTTATCGTTATTTACCGTTAGATACGGGCTTCTTATTTAACGTCGTCCGCTGCCAAATATTTTGTCAGTTTACATGGTCGATAGATGGCGTTGCACTGATGACGCGTTTTTCTGAATTGCGGTGTTAAGATTTTCCGCTGGAGAATGACCTCACACAATTTCTAAACACAGTCGTGTTTCGAAGGAATTTCGGTTTGGTCTCTGAAAGGTCTTAAACTGTTAGGGACCATAATTGGTTAAATCTCTGGTGCTGGTTTCGTTTAAAGTGCATTTATCGTAGAGTCTTAAACTGATTTAGTTTTGCGAAGTTCTGAACGGTTCGACTTGCGGATCAGGCCTGTAGGGTTCCGTACCAAAGGTGCTGTGCTGACGGGACCCTACTGCTAAGCCTCCGCGATGAATTCCGTTTAGAGCGAAGCAACGAACGGTTCGGTTCGAATAATAAATAAAAATCTTATATTTCAGACAGAATCCATTTTTTGGTTAGTAGTTAGGTTTAGGTTTAGTTTAGGTTAGTAGTTTGGTTTTTATAATAAGGTATCGTACCAAAGGTGGTCACGGTGACGGGAGCGATCGATTTTGGGAGATTACTCTCAAGTCCGAAGTCCGTAGTTTCGGGCTTAGTTGCGGACGTATTCTACTCCGTATCACCTACAGACTTACGATTAGTCCCGAACCCGAACTAAGAATGAATGACAACACGATTTCACAGTAACTGTCAAATCGTGTTATCATTAGTTCTCATTGGTTAGGTGATACGGAGTGGAATATTTTTTTTTTACAATAGATAGGCATACGTTTGACCACTATCTCACCTGATGGTAAGCGATGATGCGGTCGAAGATGGAGCACGTTTGCCTAGAAGCAACCTATTCACTTTTGTCTTAAAGACTCCCAGGTTGCCCGCAACTAAGTTTTTAATTCGTGCTAAGTAACAAACGGTTCGATTTGCGAGCCAAGGCAAATTATAGGGTTCCGTGCCAAAGTTGCTAATGGGACCCTATTATTTAAGCCTTCGCGTACGATTTTGATTCGTGCGAACCCAGTCGATTTTTAGGGTTCCGTACCAAGTTTGCTAACGGAACCCTTTTTTTTTAATAAGCCACCACTTCCTTCAGTTTATGTGTTTTATTTCTGTCTCGCTAATATAAAAAATGTCTTCTAGAAAAAGGTCGAATCTTTCACAATATAGCAAAATTCTTAATCTTCTTAATATATTTAAAACAAAGTCGGGTTTGTTCGAACACTTTTCTAACTCGAGAACGGCTCAACCGATTTTCATAGTTTTTGTGTTTTTGGATTAGTCTTCGTCCGGAATAGCATAATAAGAATTAAAAACCAAAAAAAAAGAGTAGGTAGGTAGGGTAGGTAGGTAGGATAGGTAGGTAGGGTAGGTAGGGTAAGTAGGGTAGGTAGGGTAGGTAGGTAGGTAGGTAGGGTAGATAGGTAGGATAGGTAAGTAGGTGGAGTACGTAGGTAGGGTAGGTAGGTTAGGGTCGGTAGGTAGAATAGCCAGTTGACGGGAGCGAAGCCGCGCGGGTCAGCTAGTTAAAACTATATACTCAAATCTAAGGTCCCTTGAAGCTGTGAAAAATAAAACTTCTAAATGAACGTAAAAAAAGATACGGCCATTTATGCCGCAAAAAATGTATATTTCGACACTCTCATAGGAATCAAAATTTATACGGTTGTTTCCGTTGACCAAGAACTATAAAATTTGACAAGTAATATCGTCTTATACTACAAGGATGATTCGCCGTATGGTATCGGCCGGTGCCGTATGGTGCCGTAAAAGAATAATACCATCCCATCACTTCCCGTGGGTGTCGTACGAGGCGACTAAGGGACTCACCAGAGAATGGGCAGCAGCGTTCTCTGTGCAACGCAACACCATACACTGCGATCGCCAAACCGCCTGCCAAGCGTGGCGATTATGGCAAACCCCCCTTTGGGGGAGGTCTATGTCCAGCAGTGGACGTCTTTCGGCTGATATGATGACTACAAGGATAGGGAAAAGTCTGAAAACTACATTTTTGTAATTAAAACAAAAAAAAAATCTTTATTTAAAATAATAATTATGTACCAGCAAATTTATACGGAACTCTCGGTGGGCGAGTCCGACTCGCACATGTCAGATTTTTTTTAGTAGATAACATGTGGTTTGTGCAATAGCACAAGCCACGTGCTTTTTTTGCAGAAAATATATTTAACTAGATGAGATACATGCCGGATATTTTATGGCATGAACACTATCTTTGTATAGGTTACGGGATAGTAAGTTATGAAAGTTTGAAACAGTCTTAAGCGTAGTTGGACCTTCTTAAAAAGCGCATTGGTATGTGAACTGTGGCTTAGAAAATGAAATTATCCCTTGTTGAAAAACTACATAATCCATACGTCATATGTACGCTTGTATGGTCGATAGAAGAATGTCAAGACACACTTGGAAGGTTTAAGTCAGGTTTCACTCATAGGACTTAATCGTAATGAGTTAAACGTAGGCAACAAAGTATCTTACAAAGGAAACGATCCATCATTTGCCTAGCCTTTTTCTAACTAGATTGGGGTCGGCTCCCTGTCAACCCAGATTCAGCTGAATAGGTACCAGTATTTTACATGGAGCGGCAACCTACCAGACCTTCACAACCCAGTAACTTGGTAACACGGTACTCCTTGGTAAGACTAATGCCAGATATCTGGCTTCTGACAATCCGTAACGACTGCCAAAAATCTCCAAATGACAGCCAGGATGCCCTGGGGCACGAAGGAGTCTCGGTACAAAGGAAACCAACCATTAGGCCAAATTATAAAACAGTAAGTATACAGTTCAAAAAAGCTTAGTGCCAATTCAACTAATTTTTAATCAACTTTCGCATTCGCATATCAGTCGCAATCAGACAAAAATATATGGGAACTAGCTGACCCACGCAACTTCGTCTGCGTCACATTTTTCATTACTACTCCGCTCTTATTAGTCTTAGCGTGATGATATATAGCTTATAGCCTTTCTCGATAAATGGGCTATCTAACACTGAAAGAATTTTTCAAATCGGACCAGTAGTTCCTGAGATTAGCGCGTTCAAGTAAACAAACTCTTCAGCTATAGATATAGATTAAAATTTTGTTGAATTGGCCCACTGATTGTTGTTTTGGATTATCATGCATTAATCGGATCAAATGAGCTTTCGGTGAAATAAACGTCTTTTCTTTCTTTCTTTTTTTTCTATCGCGTTTGAATTAGCCGCTAGAGGCGCTAGTGTAGCGTGAGGTCTTCGATATGTCAAATTTCATTGTTGGTTGGCTTTTGACCAGAGTTTATTTACTTATTTGTTTTGTTTTTTTTTTTGTGAATATTTAACTAAAACAGTCTGAATATGGCAGATTATGTTACGGTTCTCCCGACCACTGCATTGAACTTATTTTTATTGGAAATATGTATTTATGTCCTTTTTTCCATTATGTCCACGTACCACTGCGACGATATCTATGTTGTATTAATCGCACGTTCACGGCATTATAAATTATTTTTTTTTCAATCTTTGTTCACATGCGCTTAATTACTACTTTAATGCTACGATTAAGGACCTCACTCGACAGTTGCACCATCTGGTGAGTACAAAAACGGTAGCCCTAATTAGGATAGTCTTCAAACAACTCTTTGTTTGAAGATAAAAATATCTTTGCATCCTATGATGAGCCTCCGCTCATCATAGGATGCAAAGATATTTTTGTATTTTACGAATAAATGACCTACGTTTATTCTGTACCTGAGAAGCATATCACTGTAACTCATTTTTTACGATTTTGAGTTTTTTACAATACCCGATAGTATGTGTCCTTCTCTACAAAGCCATAATACTGTAACTAATAAGATCACCTTAACATCACAGTTTCGAAATAGTATGCCTGGGATACATTTTAAAGCATAATATTTTAAGTGTATACATAAAAATAAAAAAATACCCGATAGTAAAATTTGCATTTTACAGTATGTACGGAGTTACATTGACCTCCTTACAATCACGGGAGCTCTTTACTAAGTTCGCAGTGAGACTATACGTAGGCCTCAAATTGGCCACCGTAGAGCAGTTCATGAAACGCATTACCAAGAGTTTCGTCGACACTGCTGTCAAACATCGCAACCCCTTTATCGCATCGGCCACCAGATATGAACTCTCCTGTATCTGTTAGATTCGCCGACCGAGGCATACCCTCGTTCCTCCCGATGACTCTATCTCCCTCCTCCAAAAGAGCCGTAGAGGAGCCAGCACTCTTCGCCAACCACGATCGCCGTCCTTCCGCCCGCACCGCCGAGGCCCGTCGCGACGACGTCCCCGTCAATGTCCCCCGACCTTTGCTCGAGCTAGCTCGCGCTGCTGAGCCTGTAGTCTTAAATTTGCCTTTAAATAATAGTCCTTGTTCAATCCAGCCCGTCCCAAGCTGTCCTCCCTCAGCGACGCCCTAAGTTGAGGTCCGTACCCTACAGGGAGCACTCCCTGTAGGGTACCACTGGTCCCTTAGGGTGAAAGCGCTTAGTTTGTAAGTTTTTTATAAGCCCTGGCTGAAGGCTTTAATATTTATATTAAGGCTGCCTCAGGCAAGTCCGCTTGAATAGCCGAAAACCTCCTAGGTTGACCTGCGAGAGGACACTCAAAAATAAAGTTTGTGTCATTTGGTGCATTAATTTTGTGATTGCTTTCAGAGATTAATCTTAAAAAAAAACCGACCAAGTGCGAGTCAGACTCGCCCACCGAGGTTTCCGTACAAATTTGTAGCTTTTTTTTAAGGATGGGAAATTATCAAATGACTCCTCCCGCTCTAGCAGAAGCAGAAGGGAGTGTCAGACTCTTACTGACTAAAACCCATCCGTGTTCCTCCTAATGCCCTTTGCGTTCTAGGGCTGTAGTGACTCTTTCGAACAAAGTCCACAACACTGGCAGACAAATTTGTAGTTACAAATTACATTAAAGAAAGACAGGTTGAAACTCTCTTGGACCGTGGGGTCCGAGTGCTCACGTTTTATTTAAAGAACTAGCTAAACGTTTAGTTCGCGTGACTCAAGGGCTGGCTTTTACCTCGGACACAGGATAAGCATTGTCATACAACGTGGCAATGCTGCCAGTCTTTTGGGCTCACTTCCAGTGGACAGCGATGCGGACGAATTTTTTGATGCCATATTATAGTTAGGAGGTTTATTTTATATATTTAATAAATACCGCATGTTTGTATGATTTAATTACTACTATATAGTTTTCAGACTTTTCCCTATACTTGTAGTGTAAGACGGTATTACTTGCCAAATTTCATAGTTCTACGTCAACGGGAAATACCCTATATATTTTGATTCCCTTGAGAGTGTCGAAATATACGTTTTTCACAGCTGCAAGGGGCCATAGACCTGAGTAAATGGTTTTAATTTCACTCCATATTCAACTATATATTCTTTAAAATAAAATAAAAATTGTGGCAATAGGCTGAAGCAGGTTGTTTTATTCCATTTCAAAGTTCAAGCGCTCCCCTTTTTAAATGCGAAAGTTTGGATGGATGAATGTTTGTTACTCAATCACGTCAGAACGGCTGAACGGATCTTGATGAAATTTGTTATAGTGGTAGATTATAGTCTGGAATAACACATGGGATACTTTTATTCCGGGAGTATCTTCCCTTGGAACAATTTTCGACATTCACGCGGACGAAGTCGCGGGCGGCAGCTAGTATGTAATAAAAAGCACTTCATATTGTGTGGGCAGTAAGTCTAACGACCCCACACACCCTAGAGTCAGAGTTTCTAAACCGCCGCAAGGGCCTCTGACATGGTTTATTTGACGAACGCCATTTGGCGACCGGGACCGGCTTATACGTGCCTTCCGAAGCACGGAAAACATTTTCATCAGACACTCAAGCTTGAATAAGCCTGCCCTAATGTCCTAGCCATACTGGAAAACAACTTCAAAAAGTATGCTTTTCCCGTGGGAATCAAACCCCAAGGTCAAGGTCACAAGGCGAATGCCTAAACCACTCGATCACGGAGGCAGTTAATAACACTAACACACAACACAACAACCAGTAGTGATAAAGTCATTATTTTATTTTCAACTTAAATAGAGTGAGAGCTGGCACGGTTTTTGAGCAACCATATTTAGTGTGGAAAATTGCTGAGCAGATGCGGCATGTTGAGAGGACCCAGATAATATTACGTATCCCACTTTCGGATTTCCAAAAAGGAAACCTGTTAACCTGATGTGGGTCTACCAAAATCAAAATACATTTGTTCGAAGTAGGTTGAAAGTCAGCACTTTTTGAACGTTATCGGATATCCGGATTATTCGGATATCTGGATAGCATGCCTTAGTCGTCTCGTCTTTCTGTTTGTTACGCTTTCAAGCCTAAACCGATGGTCCAATTTTCATGAATTTTGGTAAAGAGATTGATTGGACGTTGTAGTACATAAGATAGGTATTATTTATCCCAAGGGATTTATCCCGGGAGTACATTTACTCCCGGGATAAATCCCTTGGGATTATATCCGATTTCACGCAACCGAAGCCGTTGGCGGAAGCTGATTTAATACAAAGGTGTGTTACTAAGTTCTAAGTTTCATGTTTCTATTAAAATATTTGCGTTGATTTCTCTGATATAAAATTATTGTATTATTGCTTTTTGCGGGGACATTGTTTGAGATTTTGTTTTATCTTATTATATAGCAATCTTTAAGAACATTTATTTTATTTTACGATGTTTTTATAACTACGTGGTTACAATATCAATGTATGTATGTTTGTTTATTTATTGACTGATTGATTGAAATAAACGGTTGTTAAAATTTCATGTCTTAATTGAAATAATATCTAATGTAGTAACTAATTATTATCAAAACTTTAAAGATGAAAGTACTATATTCAGAATTCCCTCGACAGTATTATCAACACATGGGTTGGGTAAGCACAATCTCGTGGCGGAGGCAACAATATATTGCTATGGCATCAGCGGGTGTAACTGTTAAAATTGAGTGTTTAGTGAAAAATTATATAATAATTTTATTTTTAATAAACAGTGTAATCTAGGAATAATAATTAATTCGGTAAAATAATATTTTATTTTATGAAACCAAAACCGCGGCCAACAACTACTAAATATTAAATTCCTGAAAATATATTACAACAAACAAAATATATTACATATAACATGAGCCGATTTAATAATCGGCTCATGTTATATGTAAATAATATAATAAATTGATTTGAGCCATGACATGAAAAAGCGATTTCGTTCAGGTTTTGAATTCTGTTTATAATACCAGCCTAAGAGCCTTCGATCAGTCTTGGTTCCTCTCGCAGAAGAAATTAAGCTGGACACTATACCACCGGAACAAATACTACAATGAAAGCATACTGCCTGGTAAGTAACTATTTGTTGAATGTGTACACAGTTAACAAAGCTATTTGGTATCCAGGCACCTAACTTGCAACTACTTTTAATCAATGTTGTGAGTGAGCTGAGAAGACAATACACCAAACTCGTAAGAATGGCTTAAGCTTAAAAAGTTATAATGCACACATTGGAAATAAATATTGACAGTGCAGTGAAAAAATTGATTGTTTTGGCTGTTTACCACATAGCTTTGTTGGCTGAACATTAATAGTTATAAAAAAATAAGATGAAGTTCTACCGTATATGGGTCGGTTTCTGTATTGAGTATTTGGAGTTGAAAACGTGTCAAACTAATACCCTGTGCTATAAAAAACTAACTAGTATTTATTTCAATAACATTAAAATAGGTTTAAATTAGGTCTATAGGGAATTACCATTTAAGTAAGAAATATATGACTTGCGTTAGGAAGTTCAGCTCTCCCACTAGTTACAACTTACAGTATAAGCTATTGAATAGACATTCATTTTAGTAGGTAAATATCGAACCTTCTTAAAAAATTCAACATTTTTATAAGGTTCAATATTCAAATAAAAACCTATGAGACATCGACCTTAAAGCGACTGCTCACTTTACTGGTCACTTTGTATGATAAAGGGAGAATAAGTTTCATAGGTTTTCAAACTGTGGTAGAGTTTGACTCAAACTCTTTTTCAAATTCATAATTCAGAAATCGGGGATATGTATTATTTCCGCATCAATCAAAATAAAAAAAATATAGCTCATTGGATTTTTTTTTTCTTATCACAGAAGATTCTGATTTTAAAAACCTAAAGGCCAATTCTAGTACGAAACTAGTGTGTAAATTCAACAAAAACTGGCAGTATCATCTCAGCGGTAACTTGTCAAAATGTGAAATTAGACGTGTTTTTAACAACCTGGGACTGCGATGCGAATCCAAACGCTTAGGCTGCCTGTCCATTTCAGCAGAGCGAGGCAGCGGAGCGGAGAAACGGAGAAATATTAACCAATGGAATTGCACAAAATCTCCGCACCACATGAGTCACCGAAATTTTGTGTAATTCCCAGGCACCTATAAGGGTGGATATTTTTAGGCAGCCCTAAAGAGTTAAACGAGTTTTGCTCTTTAGGCTGCCTAGAAATGTCAATGATTGACATTTTCTGCAATTCCATTGGTTAATATTTCTCTGTTTCTTTACTCCGCTGCCTCGCTCCGCGTCAATAGACAGGCAGCCTTAGTCTGTTGACGTTATATTCTAGCCTTTAAAGTCCGCTGGCGTGAGATGCTGGACCTCGTAATTTCCCCTGAATCATAAAATTATAGTTTCTTGACAAAAGTGGTTATCAAAAGGAGATGTTTGAAAATGGGCTAGGTCTATGTACAATTGTACATTACCTCATAAAAGAGAAAAATCAGTAGAATTTGGGAAAAATACATTTAATTCATTTAAATGTTTACTGTTGTGGTAGTTAATTGATGTTTATAAATTACTTTTATCGATTTACAACATGGTGTCGCGCTTATTTAGTTACTATATGCTTAAAAACAATGATAGTAAACCTTGGATCTAAGAAAGGTAACTGTCAGCTGTCATAACAATGTCAGTTCAGTCACTTTCGTCTCGTTGCCGGTTAATAAATATGTCAGAAATAAATGTCAAACGCCATTAATTAACCAAAACGACAGATTACTGCCATGACGGGCTTTTGTTGTGTTTTGCAATTTCAAGTGTAATTTCTTGTGTTTTACCAGCAAACAAAGTCATTTTAAAGAAATTGGTTAGTTGAGAACTGTTTTAAATGTGTTTCTCTATTTTTAAGTATAGTGTACAAGGACCTGGCCCAGGCTACATACATTTTGGAATATTTCCAATATTTTGCGGTCACATTTTTGTTCAACTAGCTTCTGCCAGCGGCTTCGCCCGCGTGGTCCCTAGGGAACATACTCCCGGGATAAAAAGTAGCCTATGTCCTTTCTCAGGCTCTAGACTATCTGTGTACCAAATTTCATTTAAATCGGTTCAGTAGTTTTGGCGTGAAAGCGCGACAGACAGAGTTACTTTCGCATTTATAATATAAGTAAGGATTAATTATTTATTCACACTGTTTTTTTTTGCAGATACTTCTTTTGGCGATAGTCAACTCAAGCCAAGCTAATTTTTTGCCGTACCGCAATCAACTGCTTGAAGACGCCTTTGCTAGACAAGCGTATTATACATATGGGTATGGATATGGCCCGTATGTTTCATATGGCTCGTTTGGCCCGTATTCTGCGTATTACCCGTATGGCTCGCCTTTAATTGGAAGCAGGCTAGGTGTTGGCGGTGGCATCGGCGGGGGTATAGGCGGTAGTATTGGCGGTAGTCTTGGTGGTAGTATCGGTGGTGGTATCGGTGGCGGGGCGGGAGGAATTTTGGGTGGTGGTATTGGCGGAGGTGCCCAAGCCGGTCTTGGTGGTAATATAGGTGCTGGTATTGGTGGTGGCGCTCAGGGTGGTATAGGTGGTGGTGCTTATGGTGGTATTGGAGGAGGTATTGGTGGTGGTATTGGAGGAGGTATTGGTGGCGGTATTGATGGCGGTGTTGGTGGCGGTATTGGTGGCGGCGCTCAGGGTGGTATAGGAGGTGGCGCTTACGGCGGTATAGGTGGTGGCGCTTATGGTGGTCTTGGAGGAGGTATTGGCGGTGGTATTGATGGAGGTGTTGGTGGCGGTATTGGTGGTGGCGCTCAAGGTGGTATAGGAGGTGGCGCTTACGGCGGTATAGGTGGTGGTGCTCATGGTGGCATTGGAGGAGGTATTGGTGGCGGTATTAATGGCGGTGTTGGTGGCGGTATTGGTGGTGGCGCTCAGGGTGGTATAGGAGGTGGCGCTTACGGCGGTATAGGTGGTGGCGCTTATGGTGGTATTGGAGGAGGTGTTGGTGGCGGTATTGGTGGTGGCGCTCAGGGAGGTATAGGAGGTGGTGCTTACGGTGGTTTAAGTGGTGGTGCTTATGGTGGTATTGGAGGTGGTCTTGGTGGTGGTATCTACCGTCGAGCTCTTAATGCTCTGAACAATAATGACCTAGAAGACACACCAGAATTGGCATCGAGATTCGGATACCTCGGCGCCGGGGCTGGTGCCGGTGCTGGTGGCTATCTGGGTGGTCACATCGGTGGTCATATCGGTGGTCATATTGGGGCTAATGCTGGCGCTGGTCTGGGTGTTGTTCCCTATGGGTACGGCGCACCGTATTACTATGGATGAAAATAAGATAAGATAGGAAAATATTTTTGAGCTTGTTTAAAAATTGGCAAATGTAGTTTTGATTAATAAATTATTGTGATTGTAATAATGAGATTTAATTCCAGTTTGTATGTATTAACGCAGATACTAAATTATGTCATGAAATTAACAACGCTTTTTTTTTACCCATATTTTATTATTTAACATTCAAATGTGTACAGTGTGAAGTCTTTGAAATTGTGAATTTTGGTAGACATTACACATTTTGTAATATGCATTCTCAACATTCACAGAACAATAAAAACTCCTTTCGATTTCATGGACAGCAAAAAATCATCTTAAAATTGAATCGTGTTCCTAAGAATGATCGATTAGATTAATCAATGTCATAACCTGTTAACTGAGGATTAATTTGTTTAGCAAACCGTGACAAAATTGGTGATTAGGTTGTAGCGCTAAATTCTGCTATATTAAGAACTTAATAGAATCTTTGATTAGTAGAAACCCTACTCTACCACTGTGGAGACAAAATGAAAGTTTGTCTTTTGGTAAGTGAAGTGTTATTTACTTTTGCTGTATGGCAATATTCAACCTGAATGTTGGTGAAATGGTTAGTTTTATTTTGCAGGTTTAGGAAATTAATATGCAAACATTATAGTTCACAAATGAAAAGCTCCATGATAATAAAATCATTATGGAGAATTTGTAGACTTTAGAGTTCGGATTTAGAATTTCTTTTTTTTAATGGTATGAAATAAAATGACTTGCATTACTGCTTCCCAAGCCCTCTTGATCATAGATTAGATAAGACCACAGCCGTCACCGCCGCGGATTGCCGCTCCGAGGACACGGTGGCGGTGCTCCGCTCAAGCGGGGCATCCCTCCATTGTGTGCTCCACCGTGTCCATCGGGCGATACAAACTATGGTGTTCTCCCGCCAAATCCGAAACAGGTACCTCCCGAAACAAAGACCTGCATCAGATAAAGGACTTCGTGACGCCATTCTAACCACTCCTCAGAGGGGACTTATTGCCAGCATTGTGACGTGCCCATTAGATTTATTTGTAAATACCTTCTGATAAGATTACTGATTTGTGAAAAAAGTGTAATGTGCCCGACAAAAATGTTTTGAGAATAAATGTGTGAGAGAAATTGTCGGTCCTTCGGGGTCCCCTGAGAATGGGGGCCCTGGGCACGGGCCCCGTGTGCCCTTATGGTGAGGACGGTATTGGGATTTAGGCTTTACCATGTGGGATATTGGAAATGAGTAGGTATCAGTTAAAAAAATAGTATGTAAGTGTGAGCCCATTTAAACCTATATGTTATTTTTGCAAGTTATTTTATTTCATTTAAAAACTAACAGAACAACTAAAAAGATATACCCAAAGCGATGACGGGAGCTTACTCCTATATTTCAAGTCCTTCTCTCCACTCGAATCATCAAGTGACGGTTAGGCTCATGTTCCAATAAATAACAAGCTGTATAAGAATTTTGGAGTCGATTACTTAGAAAAGACTTGAAGAATTGTTGACATTAATCGATGTGATGTTTTCCTGTCCGTTGGCATGACGACTGATTCTATCGGAATGGAAAAAAATCCCTTCAAAAGGACTTAAATTAAAACTCTTAGTTTAATAGTTTAGTCTCTGTCATCTTCCTGACCTAAACCATCCGGGTGGCTCAAATGTCAAAATTTTAATGGGAACGATTTTCCGAGTAAAATTATCAACTGTTACTAAATAAAAAAACTAATAGGATAATATTGATCCTATTCTACTAATTGGCCATTGAAAATAGACAATATGCAAAGCCTGTTATGTATTTGGTATTACCTTCGACAACTAATTATTAGTGATCAAAGGACAGACAAATTCAACTCTTATAATGGTAGAAAATAAAAAAAAATATGTAAGCTAACTTTCTGACAATTTTTTTATCATTGATGTTACTAACCGCGTGGTAAAGTTACACATTGTAGCTGTAAGTTGGCTTTGAAATTTTGTAAACAATTCGTTGGGCAACTTCATTATATTATTATAGGCAGGATTATTGGAAGTTAATTCACTGTGCCCATACTTTTTGTGGTTGTAATGGAGTGTTTAGTCAAGATAATCGAATTCTAATACATCATTTTTATCTACAGTTATGCTTCTTCGCCATAGTCGTTACATGTTCAGCAGACTCAACCAGTACAGAGAACGAAAATGGGGAAAATCGACCAAACTGCAATGACTATGCAAGCGTTGGAAGAGAAGGCAATTCATATAACTTAAATCGCAACGACCTCAAAAAAGAAAACTCAAATCTTTTGGAGTCAAGAAATTATAATCTTTTAGACAACAATTTACTTCGAGAAGGGGACTCAAACAATTTGAATCTTTTGAACTGGGAAAATAAAAACCAGTATAGGAACCACCTCATTAATTTACTTAACACTCGAAGAAAAGGAAAATCAAACAATAATCTTTTGAACTATGAAAATAATGACATGTTACGAAACTCGGAAAATAGAAACCAGTACACGAACAACTTCATATCAAATAATTTACTTAGCATTCGAAGAAAAGGAAATTCAAACAATAATCTTTTGAACAATGAAAATAATGACATGTTATGGAACTCAGAAAATAAAAACCAGTACACGAACAACCTCATATCAAATAATTTACTTAACGTTCGAAGAAAAGAAAAATCAAACAATAATCTTTTGAACAATGAAAATAATTATATGGTACGAAATTTGCTAAGAGAAAGGATCTCAAACAATTTAAATCTGTGGAACTACGAAAATAACAACCCTTTGCCGAATAATTTACTAAATGTTGCCGGAGAAGGAAATCCAAAAAATGTGTATACTATGCCAAGCGACGTATTGAATACTGGTAGAGGTGGGAGCCCTTTAAACCCACCACCACATGTTCATCCTCAACCAGTTCAAAATCCAGGGTACCCAAGAAACCCAGTCAATGTAATTCCAGGAAATACTTTGACTCTTGCAACTTTAACGCCTACTGTGCCAAATGTCAATACAAATGATGTAGGAAAATATGTTGGCCCTACAAATCTTTCTGCAACTCCTACGTCTACTGTGCCAAATATCAATCCAAATGATATAGGAAAATATGTAGGCCCTACAAATCCTCCTGCAACTTCTACGCCTTCTGTGCCAAATGTCAATCCAAATGATTTAGGAAAATACGTAGGCCCTACAAATCTGCCTGCAGCTGTTGCCTTGCCAGCTCCGAATGTAAATGTAAATAAGACTGAGAGCAGGTTTGGTTATGGGGGTCCTCCACCACCACAACAATACTACGGGGGTTATGGTGGTGGTGGGGCTGGAGCTGGTGCTGGGGCTGGGGCCGGTGCTGGTATTGGTGCTGGTATAAGTGCTGGGATTGGGATAAGTGCCGGCATCGGCGGACACATAGGGGCAGGAGCAGGAGCTCATGGCTACGGCTATGGTGGTGGAGGCGGCTATGGTGGGGGTGGTTATGGCTACCCAGGTTACGGTAAGTAAATTCAACAGGGTTGTCAAGTGTCTTTAATTGTTTTGGAAATAATCAATCTCTCTAATAAACACTTACATAAATTTATGATTCTATATTTCAATAAGTTATGTATAATAAATTGCTACTGAAATTAAAACTATCCATTATTTTCGTTGATCTCACAGAGAAGACGCTTAATCCTAATCTAGCCAGTAAAAAAGTCATGAGCTAATTGATTATTACGGTGATTTTAGTACGAGTAAGTAAAAAAACGTAAAGTTGCGGTTCCTCCGACTGCTGTGAC